>OX451739.1:1136899169-1139486669 GCA_948472305.1 Vicia faba
ATGTTGTTAATTTGGGTGTTGTTATTACATTCATGATTGTGTCGCATACATTGTATTTTGAGATGGAGCTTATGCTCGTTGAGATGGCCTGTATTGGCGAATTTTGAGATGAAGGCTATGCCTTGTTGATGCCTCTATTAATTGGAAATTTTTTGAGATGGGAGTTCTGCTCCAATGGTACCACATGCATTTGCATAGTATTGAGTCGCATTATTCGATTGCATAAAGAAGCGTGTAATGATGTTGTGAAAGTGTATTATCGTTGTGATTATTGTTGTTTATGAGATGAGAAGTGGTGATGTTATGTGATCTAATTTAATATATTAATTATCATGCGCCTTATTATATTGTTAGATATATCACCCTTCTGTTTGAATGTTGCCCTTATGTTGGTAACGTGCAGGTAATCGAGAGTGAAGGCTGTATACCTTCAGTAGTTCGAGTCAGTGTCATTGCTCTGATATGTAACACTCAGGGGGATGAACGCTTATTGCATTTGATTATTGATTATTCAGTTGTTAAACTTTAAGTTGATTTTTATTAAATATGTGTTGTTTCGAAGTTGCTGTATTGATGATAACAATGTTATTAAGAATTCCACTGCTTAGATGTTGAGCTATTTAAATAAAGATGTTATGATGATGGTTCATCCAATATTTTAAAAAGTGTTATATATCCACGATGAATGCAATGAATTTTGATAGAAGAATTTTTGGCATCCCGATTCGTTTGCATGAATGATTTTTACAACTCTGATTTATTTATATAATTGCTTAGGGTAGAATTGGGGTGTCATAAAGTTGGTATCAGAGCAATATGTTGGTCCGACCTTGTCGTCGAGTCATAGCTGTCTAACAATCGAGTATTGTTAATTTGAGTTCTAACCGTTGTTTGTGTTGTAGTGAGAAGTTGAGATGGCTGGAAGGAATGATGCTGCACTTGCTGCTACTTTAGAAGAAATGGCTCATGCGATGGAAAATCAGCCGAATGCTGATGAGAATGCTGGATCTCGTAGCTTAGCGACTTTCCAGAGAGAGAATCCACCTACGTTTAAGGGAAAGTATGATCCTGACGGAGCATTGGAGTGGTTGAAAGAGATTGAGAGAATCTTCTGTGTGATGGACTGCACTCTAGCGCAGAAGGTTCGTTATGGTACTCATATGCTAGCAGTCGAGGATGATGACAGGTGGCTAGAGACTTGTCAGAAGTTAGAAGCTGTAGGTGAGAATGTCACTTGGGTTGTGTTCTGTAGGGAATTCCTGAGAAAGTACTTTCCTGAAGATGTCCGTGGTAAGAAGGAAATTGAGTTTCTTGAGCTGAAGCAAGGAAATATGTCATTTGTTGAGTATGCTGCCAAGTTTGCTGAGTTGGCTAAGTTTTATCCGCACTACGCTGAGGCAAATGCTGAAATTTTGAAGTGTATTAACCTTGAGAACGGGTTGCGCCCGACGATTGAGAAGGCAGTTGAATACTAGAAGATCCGTGTCTTTGCTGATTTGATTGATAGTTGCAGGATTTATGAGGAGGATAATAATGCTCATTACAAGATTATCAGTGAGAAGAGGAGTAAGCACCAACAAAATCGTGGTAAGCCTTATGATGCCCCAGCGGGTAAAGGTAAACATAAAGTTGCTCAGAGTCAGAGGACTAGTGGGGGAGATGCTCCTGCTGGTGTGGTTTGCTTTAAGTGTGGAAAACCTGGACACAAGAGTAATGTGTGCACTACTGAGGTGAAGAGGTGTTTTCGTTGTGGTAAGAACGGACATATTGTATCTGAGTATGAACATAAGGATGTAATTTATTTCAATTGTAGAGAGGAAGGGCATATTAGTAGTCAGTGTCCGAAACCGAAAAGAGCTCAGTCAACTGGTAAAGTGTTCGCTTTGGTGGAGGATCAGACAGTTGTGGAGGACAAACTTATCAGAGGTACATGTTTCATTAATAGTACTCCTTTAATTACTATTATTGATACCGGTGCTACGCATTGTTTTATTGCTGCTGATTATGTTGAAAGGTTGGGTCTTATGTTATCTTCTTTGAATGGAGAAATGGTCGTCGATACTCCAGCCAAGGGGTCGGTGACTACTTCTTTTGTGTGTTTGAAGTGTCCCTTGTCGATCTTCGATAGATACTTTGCTGTTGATTTGGTTTGTTTACTGTTAAGAGGTTTGAATGTGATTTCGGGTATGAACTGGTTAGAGCATAACTGTGTTCATATTAACTATTATGATAAGTCTGTGAAGTTTTCTACTCCTGAAGAAGAGGAAGATGTTTTGTTATCTGCTAAATAGTTGAGGAAGCTGATGCAAGAGGAAGTACATATGTTCTCGTTGATGGCGTCGCTATCTTTAGAGACTCAAGCTATAATTGAGGAATTGTAGGTGGTGTGTGAATTTCCTGAAGTTTTCCCTGATGAGATTCCTGATGCACCGCTGGAGAGGGAAGTTGAATTTGCGATTGATCTTGTACCTGGTACCAGACCTGTGTCTATGGCACCATACAATATGTTTGCATCTGAATTGTCAGAGTTAAAGAAGAAATTATAAGAGTTGCTTGAGAAGAAGTTTGTAAGACCAAGTGTATCTCCGTGGGGAGCTCCAGTGTTGTTAGTAAAGAAGAAATATGGAAGTATGAGGCTCTGTGTTGATTATAGACAGTTGAATAAAGTAACGATTAAGAATAAGTATCCGCTTCCAAGAATAGATGACTTGATGGATCAATTGGTGGATGCTCGTGTGTTTAGTAAGATTGATTTGAGGTCGGGTTACCATCAGATTAAAGTGAAGGATGAAGATATTCATAAGACGACTTTCAGAACGCGTTATGGACATTACGAGTATTCGGTGATGCCTTTCGGTGTTACTAATGCGCCAGGAGTATTCATGAAATATATGAGTCATATCTTTCATACTTATTTGGATCGGTTTGTAGTGGTGTTCATTGATGATATTTTGATTTACTCTAAGTCAGAAGAAGAGCATGCATAACATTTTAGAGTAGTATTGCAAGTTTTGAAAGAGAAGAAGTTGTATGCAAAGCTGTCCAAGTGTGAATTCTGGCTGAAAGAGGTTAGTTTTCTTGGTCATGTGATTTTAGGTAGTGGCATTGCTGTAGATCCATCGAAGATTGATGTTGTGTTGCAATGGGAAACTCCGAGGTCAGCAACTGAGATTAGAAGCTTCTTGGGATTAGCTGGTTATTATAGAAGGTTTATCGAAGGGTTTTCTAAATTGTCACTTCTATTGACTAAGTTGACTTGTAAAGGTAGAGCGTTTGTATGGGATGTTCAGTGCGAAGAAAGTTTTACGGAATTGAAGAAGAGGTTAACGTCGGCTCCGATTTTGATGTTACCTAATCCAAGAGAGCCTTTTTGTGGTGTATTGTGATGCTTCTAATATGGGTTTAAGAGGTGTGCTTATGCAGAATGGTAAGGTAGTTGCTTATGCGTCAAGGCAATTGAGGACTCGTGAGAAGAACTATCCTACGCATGATTTAGAGCTTGCTGCAGTTGTTTTTGTGTTGAAGATTTGGAGGCATTATCTTTATGGTTCTAGATTTGAAGTGTTTAGTGACCACAAGAGTTTAAAGTATTTATTTGATCAGAAGGAGCTGAATATGAGGCAACGAAGATGATTGGAATTGTTAAAGGATTATGATTTCAGTTTGAATTATCATCCAGGAAAAGAGAATGTGGTGGCTGATGCGTTGAGTCGAAATACTTTACATATGTCAGCAATGATGATTAAAGAGTTGGAATTAATTGAACAGTTCAGAGATATGAGCTTAGTTTGCGAGGTTACTCCGCAGAGTGTTAGGTTGGGTATGTTGAAGATTAATAATGAATTTCTAGACAATATCAAAGAAGCTCAGAAGTTGGATGTGAAACTGGTAGATTTGATGGTTGGAATCGATCAGCCTGAGAATAGTGATTTTAAGCTAGATGCGCAAGGTGTGTTGAGGTTTCGTAACCGGCTTTGTGTTCCTGATGATGCTGAAATGAAGAAAGTAATACTTGAGGAGATTCATAGAAGTAAGTTGAGTATTCATCCAGGAGCTATAAAGATGTATCAAGATTTGAAAGGTTTATTTTGGTGGCCTGGGATGAAGAGTGATGTGGCTCGGTTTGTGTATGCATGTTTGACTTGTCAGAAGTCGAAGGTTAAACATCAGAAGCCTGCAGGATTGATACAACCGTTGGAAGTTCCAGAATGGAAATGGGATAGCATTTTAATGGACTTTGTGACAGGGTTACCTAATACTTTAAGAGGACATGATTCGATTTGGGTGATTGTTGATAGGCTTACGAAGTCAGCTCATTTTATTCCTATTAACATCAGTTTTCCAGTGTCGAAGTTAGCTGAAATTTACACGAGTGTGATTGTGAAGCTGCATGGTGTTCCTTTGTGCATTGTGTCAGATAGAGATCCAAGATTTACTTCTTATTTTTGGAAGAGTTTGCAAGAAGCGTTGGGTTCTAAGTTGAGGTTGAGTTCAACGTATCATCCTCAGACAGATGGTCAGACTGAGCGAATGATTCAATCGTTGGAAGATTTGCTGAGGGCATGTGTTCTTAAGCAGGGAGGTTTGTGGGATACTTATCTTCTGTTTATAGAGTTCACCTATAATAACAGTTACCATTCTAGTATTGGGATGGCACCTTTTGAGGCATTGTATGGTCGAAGATGTAGACCTCCGTTATGTTGGCATGAATCTGGTGAAAGTGTAGTACTTGGACCTGTACTTGTTTGTGAGACTACTGAGAAGGTGAAGTTGATTCGAGAAAAGATGAAAGCTTCCCAAAGTAGACAAAAGAGTTATCATGACAAGCGAAGGAAGGATTTAGAATTTCAAGCTGGTGATCATGTGTTTTTGAGAGTTACACCTGTGACTGGTGTTGGGCGAGCATTGAAGTTTAAGAAGCTCACTTCTTGTTTTATTGGACCGTATCATATTCGGAGAGAGTGGGGAATGTTGCTTATAGAGTGGCTTTACCGCCTAACCTTTCGAATTTGCATGATGTGTTTCACGTGTCGCAACTCCGGAAGTATATTTCAGATCCATCTCATGTGATTCATACGGACGATGTGCAAGTACAAGATAATCTTACGGTGGAGACGATGCCTGTACGGATCAAGGATCGTGAAATGAAGACTCTGAGGGGCAAGGAGATTGCCTTGGTTAAAGTGGTTTGGCTAGGAGCTGCCGGTGAAAGCATGACTTGGGAGTTGGAGAGCAAGATGCGAGACTCCTACCCTGAGTTGTTTGATTAAGGTAAATTTTCGAGGACGAAAATATTCTAAGTGGGGGAGAGTTGTAACGCCCGTAATTTAATTAATTATTTAATTAAATTATTTTTGGAATGTTTGTAAAGATGTGTTGTGACTAATTGGATTTAATTATTTTATTAAGTGGAGAAATAATATTAGAAGTATAATATTATTTGATGAGGGCTTATTTTGAAGGAATAGAAGTAATAAGGGGGGGGGGGGGGGGTGTTAGTTTTAAGTCCAATAAGGAATAAAGAATAATAGGTTATTTTATTATTGTTAGAAAGAATAGAATGTAGAGGCAGTAGAAGAATAAGGATTGAGAAGAAGAACGTGAAGCTGCTGGAAAAAGAGGAAAAATGGAAGAACGAGGATTCGACCAGAAGATTATAGAGCGAACTTCAATCCAAGGTAAGGGTGAGGTTCTAACTTTATAATTGGGTTCATGATGAGTGATATGTGGGGTTAGAAGTGATTTCTGCCTTGTTCTTGAATTGAATGTATATGATGATGTATGATGAAGAATTGATGAATTTAGATGAATAATGATGTCCCGATGTTTTTTAATCAAAGTAGAATCATAGGATAACTGTAAGTAATGATTTATCATGATTATATTAAGTTTGTAGGGCTAAAAACATGAATTCTATAGTGAAAATGCAGAGGAAATCGCAAAATTTATGCAGGAAGGATCAGGATGTGTCGACCTCAAACATGATGTGTCGATACATGAGGGCTTAGAGACTCAGTATGAGTCGACACGAAGAGACTTGTGTCGATACATGAAGGTTGAAAGACTCAGGATGAGTCGATACGTGGGATGCATGTGTCGATACATGCTGTGTGTAAGACTTAGGATGAGTCGATCCATGAGAGGATGCATCGACTCATGTTGTGCAGTTAGAGCAGTACGCGTCGATCCAAGGGGTTTTGCGTCGATCCATATTGTTTGATTTTTGGCAGATCCAGTTTAAAGTGGTGTAACTTGAGTTTTAGGATGCCATTTGAGATGCCTTTCGAAGCGTTGAATAGCTAACACGGTGAACTTTATTCTAGAGGATTAAAATGAAGAATAAGAAGTGTAATCCTAGTAGCCAATTTATAATTTTGATTTAATTCCCGTGTTGATCGTTGCGTTGGTTTTGTACAGAATGATGAAGATTAGATGCTTAGAGGTTGTTGTTTGAATTATAACAATAGGATTAGTGACAGTAATGATGTAAGAATTACAGAAAAGCAATATGAATTAGTGTGGTATTAATGTACAACTGAGTTGTTAGTGAGAAGTTATTAATGATGTTGTGTTGATGATTTATAATAAATAAATGATGTTTGATGAATTATTATGATTATATGAGATGTTGATGAAGAGACGTTGAGATGCTTTTGAGATGTTGTTAATTTGAGATGTTGTTAATTCGAGATGTTGTTAATTTGGGTGTTGTTATTACATTCATGATTGTGTCACATACATTGTATTTTGAGATGGAGCTTATGCTCGTTGAGATGGCCTGTATTGGCGAATTTTGAGATGAAGGCTATGCCTTGTTGATGCCTCTATTAATTGGAATTTTTTTGAGATGGGAGTTCTGCTCCAATGGTACCACATGCATTTGCATAGTATTGAGTCACATTGTTCGATTGCATAAAGAAGTGTGTAATGATGTTGTGAAAGTGTATTATCGTTGTGATTATTGTTGTTTATGAGATGAGAAGTGGTGATGTTATGTGATCTAATTTAATATATTAATTATCATGCGCCTTATTATATTGTTAGATATCTCATCCCTTCTGTTTGAATGTTGCCCTTATGTTGGTAACGTGCAGGTAATCAAGAGTGAAGGCTGTATACCTTCAGTAGTTCGAGTCGGTGTCATTGCTCTGATATGTAACACTCGGGAGGATGAACTCTTATTGCTTTTGATTGTTGATTATTCAGTTGTTGAATTTTAAGTTGAGTTTTATTAAATATGTGTTGTTTCGAAGTTGCTGTATTGATGATAAAAATGTTATTAAGAGTTTCGCTGCGTAGATGTTGAGTTATTTAATTAAAGATGTTATGATGATGGTTCATCTGATGTTTTAAAAACTGTTATATATCCACGATGAATGCAATGAATTTTGATAGAAGAATTTGTAGCATCCCGATTCGTTTGCATGAATGATTTTTACAACTCTGATTTATTTATATAATTGCTTGGGGTAGAATTGGGGTGTTACATATATGTTCATCAACTTTATTACTCAAATAATTTATAGATTTGATTTATAAATTCCTTGTTGTTCAGGATTGGTTGAAACAAGATAGTAGAAAGGAAAGGGTTATTTTCTTGTTCTACCTGTTTGGTTGTTCCTTGCTATCCAGGATTGTTGGAAGCAAGAGAGTTCAGTTTGAGAAAATTGTTCTCATTCCAACTTGGTTGATCCAAGAGAATTGTTCTTGGTGGTTTTATTGGTTAGAGTATTGTATAGAAAGGCCATGTTGTCTTGTTTATAGATCTAACAATAATGAAAACTCTTACGTATTGAAATGGGAGTGAAGTAGTCTCGTACTGTGAGAGGAACCAGGATACATCCTTATGCTCTTTACTTTTTTGCATTTACCGCTTTCATCATAAATCATAATCACAAAATAAAGAAACACATTTCTAAAGTCTTGAATCAAACTAGAAAAATAAGAACTACTTGGTTCTAAAACCGGTTAATTTTTAAAGTCCTAATTCACCACTCTTCTTAGGCACAATTCGAACTTACATGAGAAACCAATGTTGTTACAGTCGAAGGTTGAAAACTCTATTATATGACAACATCACCTGCTCGCCAACCCCAGCCAGCGCCTGCCAATCCTCAATATAAAAACCAAAGTCATAATAGAAGGAATAATACTCACTTTGACCTAATTCATGTGATGTTTAATGAGCTCTACCCATGGCTGCTTTAGAGTTCATTGGTGACTCCTCGATCTATTGATCTTGTACCAAAATCATACCCATCATAGTAAAACCCAAATGTAATGTGCGAGTACCATGAAGGGGCGGTAGGACATTGGTTGGATACTTGCATGGCGCTGAAAGCTAAGGTGCAGGAGTTGATCGACAAAAAGATGATTACTTCCAAAGAGAATAACCTGAGCATCAAGAGTAACCTTTTTCCAGGACACGGTGAATGTAGCAAGCGTGAGAAGTTACCTCCTAAAGCCAGTGGATTATATGGGAAAGCTCATCCTTGATGTTGATAATCATTTGGTCATTGTCATCATGTTCATTTGCATTTTTCTTGTTTGTTAAGAGTCATTTTATTTTAAACTTGTTGTTTTTGAACAATAATATCAATGAAATGAGCATGCATCTTTTGAATAAATAATTTCACGCTCACTCTCTCTTTTCCTTTCCTTTTTATTTCATAAAAATAAAAAAAGGAGAAAAAAGAAAAATATATTGATGTTCCTCCGCCTCACTTTCTTTTATCAACTTTTATTAAGTAAAAAATTGGATGAAGGATGATGTAAAAAAATGCCCATGAATTCTAACGTATGCTTTATAATAAAACTTTGTTGGTGATGTAAGGAATTGCTTCAATTCCCAAACACTAAAGACTTGAGGTGGTTTAATTCCTAGTCAACCCTTTTGAGCCTAGAAGTTGGTGTTTCTTTCTAAACTAAAAACCCTTAATCTTAACCAGGGGCGTGATAGTTTTTAGTTAATTTGACTATGCAAAATTTCAAGTGAAAACATCTCACCTAAGGTTCAACTCTATCTTTTTCCTCTCACATATTATGAAGTGTTGAAGAAGTAGTAAATATCCAAAAGCTTATAGTGATTGTTCCTTAATAACCAATAACATGGCAGCCATTATCCTTTAAAAGCCAAAAGAACAAATTTTGTGGAAATGGTTCCAAAAAAATATAGAAAAAAGAGTCCGCTAAGTAGAAAACTTGAAAATAGACTTAGGCAAAATTAGGGAATCCTGGTGGACTAAAAACTCAAAAGAGTGGTCTGGTAAAAAACTTAAGGATAAAAAGCAAAAATAAATGGAAATTGAAAAAAGGTCGTCAAAGGTCCTTAATAAGAAGAACTAGATTATGTGACCACCATGCAAAAAAGGAAAAGAAAACAAAATACGTGACTGCCACCTCAAGAACATTTCATTGGTTCTTAAGCCATCTTATCTTCACCTTTTCATCGTGAAAATTCTCTTGGAAATTGTATGTGTGTGTCGAATTAATAGAACATATGAACGAAGATCATTGGAACGAGAAAGGATGGGTTAAAATTGAATTTTTTTAGCCTTATATCCTTTTGTTTCAAAAAATCTTGAACTAGATTATGTTACATACAACCTTAAAAATACCTTATTTAAGCAATGTTTATTTTGAAAGCATACTACAACAAGATTGCATTACCCTTACTCCAAAGATATTTGTTAATTATCTGTATTGGTATCACTACTACAAAAGCGCTTTTAATGTCGGACGTGAAATGAAATTTACCTCGGCTAAAGAAGCAATGTAACAAATGGCGTCATGATAAGTCTCCACTTATCACCTCGGTGGAATAATAACTGAGAGGTAAAAGTTATACGGACACGAGTACAAATCCCTGCAACCTCATTTTTCTTATTTTCAAAATTAACTTATCTCTCGGTTTACAAATAAAACCGAGGGGTAAGATCATTTCTTTAAAAAAAAATATTTGTTACATTGTATACCCAAAATATTAATATAGTTATTTGTTTACCAATTACATTGAGACAAGGTGCTCCACTATAATCGAATAAGGGTACAAGAGAGTTTCAAAGTGATTCACAAACTAAATCTAACAACAACAAAATCACAAAGCAAACCAACTTGCAAATATGAAACAAGAATCTAAAAATACTCAAATTACATTGTTTATAGAGATTATTACATTAAAAATCAATTTCCATGAAGATCTAGATTTTAGATCTTCGAATAGTTGAAGTTCACGAAAGAGAAAATCTTGGGTGCAATATGTTTTCAATTGCTTTTCCTTGCATTTGTCTGTGATATAAAACAAAAAAGGTTAGATTAAGAAATGGTTTTTTGCTCAAAAAATATTTTCAGAAAACAAACCTTAACCCAAATAATTTTCCGCTCTTAGAATCCATCATAGAGAATTTTCCGCTCACAAAAAAATAAGGGTCTTTAGGTTTTAAGCGCATCATGTTTCATTTAGGATGATTTTCAATATTCAACTTGATTTTATAATAGATTTTCCTTAGGTTTCACATAGATCACTAATGACAGAGTCTTGAGCATTGATAATCATTAAATGGAAAGCAAAGATTTGTTTAAGACCAATGAATATATTAAAAATAAAACTCTTAACTATCCCCTCGGTTATGACAAAAATCGAGGTGAATAAGATATTTTTACCTCTCGATTTAAAAGAAAACCGTGGGCTAAAATTAAATATTTTTTTTTACAAGAATCGTCACATTGTATACCCAGAATATTAATACATTAATTTTTTTTACAAAGTACATAGGTTACCTAGATTATTAAAAATACATTGTATGGCAAAAATATTCGCTAATATAAAGATTTAGTCTCCCCAGGATTGTCTAGGTCTCATGCAAGATGCTTGAGATCTGTGTCCCCATGAGAATCTTTATTTTTCATCGATATCCATCTTCTGAAAAGTTAAAGTCCCTTTGTTTAACTTTTCAAAGGTTGAGCTCCAATCTTTGTTTAACTTGAAGCAAAAATTATTTTATGCACTTGCAATCTATCAAATGAGCAAAAATACAACAACAAAAACAAAAACATCAACACCATCATGTGAGATAGATTGCAAGGGTAGAAAAAATGTTTTGTTCTAGATAGGAGAACATTGAAGATTTTTTCTATCTTGCAATCCATCATAAATAATGATGCATGCGAGTTTGGGGCAGCTTCATATTAGTAAGGATTAGGGTAAATCTGTTTAATAAGTGCTTTTATAGTAAAATCTGATTATTTTATCCCTCGGTTTTATCGAAAATCAAAGGGTTAGATCATTTAGTTTACACTTATAAAAAATAAAAACATAAACTACAATGGTTTGGATTCAAAGTGTATCCTGATTTCTTTTTCCCCTCAGTTATTTTAAAAGTCGAGGGAATAGTTGGTTTTTCATTTTTATAAATAAATAAAGAGGGTGTTACTCAGAATTATACCTCGATTTTTCTTTGGGTGAGGTGAAAGCTTCGTCATGAAAAGTGTTATTTGTTGTAGTGTATCATGCTCTCGCATCATTTTTCACACTTTAAATGTACTAGATTAACATTGTGTTCTAATCATTGACCCATTCAATTTGCTTTACAACATGATCTAAATTATAACTTTAATTTCAAAATCTGCATGAGCATCACATTAGAATTACCATTTTAAATGAACACTTTTATTTGCAAATCAACACTTAGCACCGATGAAGTTTCCAACAATACGCTATTAGTTGAGGAACTTGATCATTTGTAAGTGGTCTTATAAGGGGGAAATCAATCCAAGAATCAGTCACGTCAGGGGAAAACCTCCTAAGGACTTTGTTGATCAGGGGCAAAGCCACTCTAAGAATAAATTAATTAGGTGTAGATTGATTCATGGTTCAAAGAACTGGGGTAAACCATCTCAAGGTCATATTACAACGAGCTGTTTCAAGACATGTATTAAGGAAAATTTCTTCTAGACCCAACAGACTAAGGCCTGATAAGTTGTATAGTTGATAAGGGGGCCATTTATCTTCATACTTTAAGTTGCTCAAGTAGGAATTACAATACATAAGCAACCTTTGAGTTCAAGATGAATATCGGGGGATCATGCTAGCACAATAACTTATCAAATAAACTTTTCTCTTGACGAGAAGCTGTGTTACAAAAGAACCTTTCTCTGTCTCAATTGTTCCACTGAACAATACAGACAATGGTTGAGACAGTCAAACCATTATCATGTTTGCATACTTCATGCATTAATCATGCATAGACCATGTTTAATTATCATCAAACCATGCATATCATTTCATGCATAATTGTATACTGCATGCATAAAAGAAAATCTCAAATCTCATACATAGCAAACCTTGCTCAACGTTCATCTGCATTCAGACATAACAGTTGTCATTAACATCAAAATCTATTACAACTTGGCACCTACAAGTACTAGTTCTTGTCCAACAATTCAGAATCTCTTAAGAATCCGATGGATTTTTGGATCTCATTTGTTTCAGTCCAAGGATTGTCGAACACCACTTCCTTTATTATGAGTATTTCTAGAACTCACCATTTTGTTATGAGGATTTCCCTAACTCCTTTTTGAACCCGAGGATTGTTGGATACCACTCATTTTATTTTGAGGGTTTCCAAAAATCATCTTATGGTTACGAGGATTATCGTAACTCATCAAATTTTTTCATCTGAGGATTACCAAATGTTGTCTTCATTTTGTTTGGACGGTTTCTAAAATGCATTTTATGGTCACGAGGATTGCTGTAACTCATCATATATTTTTTTTCATTTGATTATTACTAGAAATTGTCATCATTTTTATATGAAGATTTCCAAAATGCATCTTATAGTTACGAGAATTACCGTAAATTATCTTTTTTTTCCATCTGAGGATTACTAGATGTTGTCACTTTGTTCTGAGGATTACTAGAATGTGTCTTACTGTTACAAGGATTACCATAACCCATTTTTTCATCTAAGGACTACAAAATTTCATCACCTTGTTATGAGGATTTCTATAACTCATCATTTTGTTATGAGGATTTACGTAACTTCTGTTTTTGATATGGGGATTTCTATATCTCATCATTGAGTCAGAGGATTTCCGGATACCTGTTGTACCCCAAAATTTTCCCTCTCTTTTCTCAAGGAATTTCTCACCAAAGATCTCAAATTCTCAAGGGTTCTCAAGAGTTTGATCAGACAAGCTCACCTCTAAAGCACCGAGCCTCCAAATTAGGGTTTTGACTGAGAATGACTGATCATTGACTTTTGACCTAATGTATGACCTAATGGCTTGAAGCATAGTCTCAAGGACTCAAACAAAAAATTTTGACCTAATTTCATGGCTTGAATCATTTCTCAGGACCAAAGGTTTGATAGTTGAAATTTGGATCAACTAATGAAAAGTCAACCGATACACAAAAAGTCAAACATTGACTTTTTGGTCAACATTAATTTCAAAGATCAAAATTCATCAAAACCTTCAAAAATGTCAAACTTGATCATCAAGAATCAAGAAAATCAAGAAAGTCAACAAAAAGTCAAAGTTTTCAATACTTAGAAATTTTTTAAGTGTTTTTAAACTTGATAATTTCACCACTTCATGACGATTTTTCACCAAGATACAAGACGATTCAAAGAAAACGTTCAATATGAAAGTTGTAGATCTTGATGAATTATACCACTTTATATTAGATGGTTGATGTCCAAAAAATGGTTAGATTTGAATCTATAAGCCCGTGAAGTCATGACATTTTTATCTAACACTTAGAGAGATTTTCAACAGGTTTTGGTCAGTTTTTATCTCAAATTCTTGGCCAATTTTCATCAAGTTCCAATTTGATTTAGCCAAAGTGGTCAACATGAAAGTTGTATAAAATGTTTCAAGCTTTCCAAAACATCCAAGAGCATTAATTTATCATACTTGAGCTAGGAGACTCAAAGGCATGAAGTTAGGCATCCATTCTTGAATTACAACTCACTTTGGTGAAGAACACATAATCCAATCTACATGCTATAGTGCATAATCTTGTTTTGCAGGCCTTCTAACTTGCAAATCTCACCATAATTTAATGTTTACACAATATTTTGAGCTATGGTCCATTTGATTTAAGCATTGTCCAAGTGATCTTTCCATTTATGGCACAAAGTTAACATTGCCATTCTTGCAAAGTAGCTTTAATCATAAAGTCAACTCTTCTTGAGCCTGTAACTTGTTCCTTCTACATACACTCAACATACAAAATTAGACAAGCATGCTTAAAGTATCCAACAACTCTATGAAGTAAAGTGTAAAGCATTGGAACTATGATCTTTAAGCTTGCTTCATTTACAATCCAACCTAGCCACAACATGTGATCTTGAAAATTTGATCAACCCTTGTCTTAAAACCTCTTGCCTATAAATAGAGAGATCATTTGCAAGATAGGAAAGAGATGAACAAGCCCTCAAAAACCCCTATACTCTCATAAAAACAAGAATTGTCCACAACACCTCCATTTTTGAGCTTTGAAGTCCAAATCTTTGAACCTCTCACACCTTGCAAGTTTTGCCCAAACAAATCATCCAAATACTTCATATACATCATATAGAAGTTGTTCAAACACAAGAACAACTTCTGTAACATCATTATCACCATCTTCCAAACTCAAAAACAATGCTTTGTAACTTGACTTGGTGGGAGTGATTCATCAACTTTCAGCATAAATTAAGGATTGGAACAACTTGAAGGAGGTCCAAAGCAGCTCAATCAATCACCACTTTGCACCCGGAAACATCCATACATGTTCTAAAGTTTTCTCTTCAAGAGATAAAATTTCTCAAACTATAATATCTTTATCCATACATCATTTGCTTTTGCTTTCAAAAGGATACAACAGGACAAATCAAAGAGAAAACTTAGCCAAAAGGCAGGCCATGGGATGACACGGGTGCCCGTGTCACATGACACGGACGGTGTCAGTTCTGTTGGGTTAGAAATTTGTCAAAACAGCCATGACATCGGCTGACACGGGTACCCCGTGTCACATGACATGGCCTATGTCAGTCAGAAAGGTGCAAAGCAAGTAGGACATAGGCTGACACGAGCGCCCGTGTCACACGATACGACCCATGTCAATTTAGCTGGAACAAAAATGTGAAGAAGAAGCTTGGGTAGATTCTGATACGGGTGCCCGTTTCCACTGACACGACTCGTGTCAGCGCAGACATAAAAGTTCCTAATTTTGATATTTTTAAGTTACTTTTGACATACTGCATTGCTTGGAGATGGCCTAACACTATACAAAACCTTTTCTATAAAAAAACCCTAAATTTTTTTTTTCATTTTACATTTTCTTGCGCATTTTACTATTTTTGCATTATAAATTATGTAATTGTCAAAGCCTTGTAATAATAATTAGGGTTTATTTTTACTTGTCACCCTAGTTGTAAATTTGTATCCCCATCCCCCAAAGTATTGTAATAGCGTAGGACATTTAAATTCCGTAATTTATCGCTTTCCATTATTTGTTAATAATTAGGGTTTGTATGGCAAGATCTTAAAATCAACCTTAGACAATCCTAATTCAAGATAAAACACATGAAAACAAAAACACCTTGCACACATGCACCTCTAGGGTAACCCACACTTGTTTCCTCAGATAAAAACAGTCATGTCCCTCGAACGTGGGATACTTTAGAAAAAACCCTCGATTACAAGATCGTAGTCCCTCGATGACCCTTCGATGTTGCCTTTGGTAAACGATCTTAGTCCCTTACAACAAATTGCTAAGGTATCTTACAATTTTGCCTTTCATGATTGTACGATGACCCACGCTTATCCCTTCACATCCAATGATAAGGTTTCTTACTAACTAATGCTAAGATAACATTATCTAAAGGAGGAGGAAAAGAACAAAGACTTTCTTTTGAGTAGGTAGAACTCTCGTAGTTGCTTGCTCACAAACATTTCAAAATAAAACATCTTTCAAATACACCAACACTTTCATGAAAGATTTTCAAAAGTCAAACACTTTGCATACATTCTTATAGAGACAAGAATCATTACAAAGTTCTCCTAAACGAAGGCACTTTTCAAAAATACTTTCAAACAAACACAAACACATTTCACAAAGCATTTTCAAAGTGAGCTAGCAAATAAGAGACCGTATATAACTATGGATGAAAATGGTGCTAACACCTTCCATTTTCATAACCTACCCCCCGAACTCAAGAAAATTCTCAAAAGGTCTTTCCTGTTCTTTTCACCCTTTCCTTTATTGGATAAAAGAAAAGTCAGTGGCGACTCTTGCTATCCGCAACAATTGCGATAAAATACAAAACACCCAAGTCATTTCTCCCTGTATCACAATAACCATAAGATGTTGTTGTACCCCAAAATTTTCCCTCTCATTTATCAATAATTTCCTCACAAGATCTCTTTGACTCAAGAGTGGATTAGGGTTTGATCAGCTCAAGACATCTCCTCATGCACTGATGACCAAAATTAGGGTTTGAGTTTGCACAAGGATTTTTCGACTATCAATGCTTAATTTGACTTTCAAGGATCATCATGTACCCCTAAGATTATTCATGTCAAGTTTCAAGCCTTGAATCACACTTTTGAACAGTCAATTGGACATTTAACCTAAAAATCAATTGTATTGAGGAAAAAGTCAACCATGGCTAATTTACAGTCAAACTTCATAATTTTTGATCCACATAAACATCTTAGACTCATATGTATCATTTGATCAAGTTTGGACCATAATTCCTCAAGAAATTTGATCAAATCATCAAAAGGGCAAAATGGTCAAAATTAGGGTTTTGACTAAGAAGGGGCAATTTCTAATTTTTGACATAGAAAATGATCAATTGGTTTGAAGCATGATTTCAAGAGTTCAATCACATCATTTTGACCTAATTACATGGTTCAAAACATTACAAATCCATTGGATTGACAAATGAATTTTTCAGTCAACTGATCAAAAGTCAATTGTATACTGAAAAGTCAAACTTTGACTTTTTGGTCAAAATCAAGTGCCAAAAATCATAATTTATTAAAACATGTCAAAATGTGAAACTTGTTCATCAAGAAATCAAGGATTAAAGATTTTGTTTTAAAAATTGAAATTTCTTAACTTAGAAACTTTTCTAAGTATAGAAAATTTCTTATTTTTTCTCAACTTTGAGCAAAATTTCCACCATGATACAAGATGATTCAAAGGAAGTTCCCAACATGAAAGTTTTAGATCTCCATGAAATCTACAACTTTTATTCACACCATTTCTCCTAAAGATTCTTGGATCTCAAGATATAATTTTGTGAATACATGCTCATGAACTAAAATAACTTAGTGAAATTTTGCCCTAGTTAGGCAGGTTTTTGACCTAACTTCATGCCAATTTTTCACATAGTTCCAAGGGAAATCTTTGAAATAAATTCTAAGATGAGTTGTATAGAAAATTGAAAGCTTTCCAAAATGTCCAAGAACTCCTTGATATCATTCTTGAGTAGGGAGAATCGAAGAGATAAAGTTGGCAATTTCTCACTTTGATTTCAAACCATTTCATTATGAACCAAAGTTCAAATTCAAGCCTAGGCTGCATAATCTTTGCTTTGCAGGCATCAAACTTGTTTCTCACTCCATAATAAAATGTTTACACAGCTGATAGAGCTTTGATCCAAGCATTAGAGCCTTTGTCCAAGCTACAATTCCATTTATGGCACAAAGTTGCCATTTCCATTTTGATAAAGCACAACTTTTGCAATTGTCAATTCCTTGAGCTTTGCAATTATTCTTTCTGCACAAACAAACCCTATAAACCAAAAGCAATGTGTCTAAGACCTTTACCAACTCAGATCAGGCTTGTACAAGCACATGAAGACTTGTCTCCTCACTTAGCTTTAAAAGCAAGTTATAGAGCCAAAAGGCTATTACTCAGAAACCTGGTGTGGAATTGATCAAAAAACTTTTCTATACTTATACACAAATGTATTACAACCTAACACACAAAGGCTAAAGCTCAGAAACTCTCGCAAACACTCTATCACTAAAAATCTGCCATAACTTGCAGTTTTGCACCTTGCATAGCAACCTCAAAAACCACTCATGCGTTTTAATTTTTAACCACTTAAACACTTAATATACATCATATCTAAGTGTTCCAGACCACTGTTCCTTCACTGTAACTCCTCCTTCTCCATTTTCCATATTTACATTTCAAGCTTGCAGGTTGACTTGAGTAGGGAGATTCAGGAACTTTGAAAGCAAAGTAAGGATTGGAACACACTCAGGGAGGTCCAGGCAAGCTAACCAGATCCTCAGGCCTTCTCAAAACTTGCTCAAACTCCATTCACGATCTCAACTGAAAGAGGTAAAAACTCAAACTTCTATCTCTTCATACATGCATCCTTTGGTCTTGATTTGTGAAAACAAAATGTAGACATCCTTGCACTAAGGCCAACCATATTCATAGATTTCATTTATATTCATTGTGTATAGAGAATTTTGGATTTGAAATTTATGTAAAAATTAGGTTTCAAATTAGGGCCAGCAAAATTAGCTTTGATCTTTGACTTTTAGTTTACATGAATTACATGGTCGAAATCGTGGGAAGAAATAATATCACTTTCATGTTTGGATTTTCCATTTTCATGGAGAAATGAGAGAGATACATGTGGTCCTGCCATGGCTCAAGGTTGAAGATGAAGTTGCCTTTAGGAGGCGTTTTCTAATATATATTTATCTTTGTGTTTCTATAAACGGATGTACAACCACCCTAGTGGTAAGGCAGCGCACAAAAATACCATAGGTCATGGGTTTGAGCCTTGGCGCCTGCCTTTTGCATTTTTTCATCCTTTTTTCCATTTTTTGTTGTTTTTGCAGCGTGGGCTTCAGTATATTGGGCCTTGTGTTTTTTGCTAACCTCCTGCCTCCCATTTGCTTGCAGCACCCCTGGCCCATTATCATTTATTTATTTATTTATTTTGTTTTCATTTTATTTTCCTAATAATATTTTCTTAATAATAAACAATCACAAAAAATATAAAAATGATAAATATTATATTTTGTTTTATTTTATTTTATTTTCTCATAAAAAATATTTTTTTATTTAGGTTATATACTATCTTTTTTTAATAAACTTGTAAATTAAATTATAACTAGTTTGATATATATATATATATATATATATATATTATATTTATTAAACATATTATTTTAATACAAAAAGATCAAAATACCTCATAAATACCACATATTATTTTCAAGACAAAAAAATACAAAATACTTACTTTTCTTAAAGAAATTTATTTCCTTTTGATAAAATAGTATTAGGGTTTATAAAAAAAATCTTCTCTAAACAAATAATTTCCTTTCCTAATTAATTTGAGTTTAATCTTGATTTATTTATTAGGTTTAGGTTAAAACTTTTTCACATAAAAAACCAAACAAAATCTTCTTTTGCATTTACATATCTTTGCATACTTAATTTATCTTGTACATTATTTATTCCAATATTTGTACAAATTCAATTTGGTTGTAATAGATTAATTAGGTTTAAATTATTGCAATCCCCATTCATAAATTGTATACCCCCTCCCACAAAGTGTTGTAATAGCGTAGTAATCTTTAAATTTCGCAATTTATCGCTTTTATATAACATGCTAATAATTAGGGTTTGTATGGCAAGATAAAACCAATCAAATAGAAAGCCCTAATCCAAGACAAATTCAAGCATGAAAATGACACACTTGCACACAAGCACCCCTAGGGTTACTCCACTTGGCTGCCTTATACAAAAATGACCATATTACGCATGTAAGGTATCTTAGCAAAACAAACAAACACAAGATCATAGTCCCTCGATGATACTATTCAAAGTTGCCTTACAAAAATGATCTTAGTCCCTCAAAAAAATGCTAAGATACTTTGCAAACATTGCTAATCATGGTTATACGATGACCCATGCCCGTCCCGTTTACATCCAAAGATAGGGTTGCTTACCAAATCAATGGTAAGACAACAATGTCAAAGGAAAAGAAAATGAACAAGAAAGACATTTGAGTAGGTAGTTTTCTCCTAATTACTTGCTCGATTTCCAACGAAACATCCTTGATATTTTCAAAACAAACACACACATTTTCAAACATCTTACAAACATTGAAAACATTTTTTCAAAAAAGACAAACATCTTTGTATACATTCTTACGAACGAGAATCATTACAAAGATTTACTAAACAAAGGCCTCTTATACAAAATATTTTCAAAACCATACAAAGCACAATTTCAAATAAAAAGCAAGTGATCTAGCAAGTAACTAAGAGCCCATGGAAAACCATGGATGAAAAGGGTGCTAATACCTTCCCTTTTCATAATCTACCCCCCCGAACTCAAGAAACAATCTCAAAGGTCTTTCCTGTGCTTTTTCACCTTTCCTTTTGGATAAAAGAAAAGTCGATGTCGACTCTTGCTAACCATAATATTTATGATAAAACGCAAAACCTTCAAGTCAGTTCTCCCACCGTATCACAGATGTTTTGAGGATTTCTTGAACTCATCATTTTGTTATGATGGATTTCCATAACCACCCCTTTTGAGTCCGAGGATTTCCAAATACCATTTGGTTTGTTATGAGGATTTCCAAAATTCACCATTTTGTTATGATGGATTTCAGTAACCCCTTTCGAGTCAGGGGATTTCTAGATACCAGTTGGTTTATTCTGAGGATTTTCAGAACTCACCTCTTGTTACGATGGATTTCCGTAACTATCCTTTAAGTTTGAGGATTACGGGATACCACTTGGTTTGTTTTGAGGATTTCTAGAACCCATCATTTTGTTAAAAAGATCGTCGAATGCCACTTGGTTAGTTATGAGAGAACCCATAGCCCACCTTTCTTTTGAAGCATCCCCAAGGAGTGTAATTCCCAATTATATGGTTAGATATCTTCCCCAATGGACATTCTTCACAAATTACCTTAGTTAACCCTTAATGAATCTATATTGCATATTTCATTCCCTATATAAGGAATTTCACCATGGCCTATTGCACTTCATTTAATTTCATTGCATTTGCATTCGAAAGAGAAAATTCGGGTCCTTTGTATATAATCATCTTTCACCTCGATTATATGAAGACTACCATCATTCAAACTCTCGGGTCAAAGATAACTAAATAGGGGCAGCTGCCGTACCCTAATTTTGTCTCAAAATTTTAAATCATTGTTTCATACCATTTGCATTAGGTTAAGTGTTACCTCATTTGAAATTACAAAAATATTCTAAGTGCACTACATGTATCATTTAAAATTCATTCATTTCAAGATGATTCCAACAAAAATCAACCCAAATACCAAAAAGTCAACATTGGACCATTTGAATAATTCCATGGCATGTATCATTCCAAATAAGTTCCTATCATTCATTATATTCATCTCGCATCATTCAAAATCAAAAGTCAACTTAAAAATAATGTTAATGTTGACTAAAATATTCAATTTTTTTTTGTATCTTCATTTTTTGCATCACGTGCATAAAAATTCAAAAAATGGTAAATTCATTGGAAAAAAATCTAAACCAAATTCTCATTTCATCATCATTTTAATTCATTTCCTTTTCATTTAATTATACCCCATTCATTTCAAAAAAATTAAGATTTTGGGCATAAAAGACAAAACATGATCACATTAGTTTTTCCTCAACACACTTCTCATTCATACTTCATTTAATTACACAACATATCAAAGTTTGAAATCAAAATTGAGATATTTTCATGCTATATTCAAATTCACATTTAAATGCATTCAAATTCATCTAAATTTACTCAAACTTTTTGCATTTTTTCATAATTTTTAAACCATTATTTAACCTGATTCTAGAGCCTATAAATCAACATCATTTCATTCACAAATGACATCGACAAACAAAAAAAATATAGCCAAAGTCTTGCACTGAAGGTAGAGAAAAACAAAAGAAAGGAGGGGGGTTGAATTAGGTTTTCAAAACTTTTCCCTTTTGAAAAACTATTTGATAAAACTATGAAAGAATGTAGAATGCTAGAAATATAAATAGACACATTCAATTTATCCAAGTTCACCTTAAACAAGGCTACATCTTGTCCACCCTCCTCGGATGATTTTGCCTTAGACAATGACTTAATCCACTAATCTCAATAGAATACAGATGCATGGGCTACCTGCCAGTGAGTAACAACAATAATGATCATACATTTAGTGATCCCTTAAGTATTCTGACCTACCCGGTCCCCTAAGAGATATAACAATCACTGACCCCACAAGGATTCTGACCTTCCTGATCCTATAGAAAGGATTTCATCTATAATGACCAGCTGTCAAAGTCTTCTCAAGTATACAGATCTTCACTCGATCACTTGTGGCATCGCCAATTCTAGAAATAATTGTTTCCGGAGATTACAAGAATGCTTCTTAACATGCAGATTACTCCTAGTTTAAGTACATGATAAAACACACAAGTGTTTAGCAAGATATGAGCATCAACTCCTTGCTTTTACATAATTCTACAAAATGAATATAATTTAAGTTTAAGTGCAACATCTTGTAGTCTTCTTTATCTTCATCTTCTTCTTCTTATTTCTTTTCATATATTCTTTTTATCTCTCATTCTTTGTGTTTATGGATTTCATCATCGTCAATATCGCTGACTTTGTCAAATTGCAATTAGTCCATTGATCTTCTTATATAGCCTTTAAAAAGAGTCGTTGTAAGTGTAGAAAAGTCCTTTCTCCTTCGAACGGTTGATTCTCAACAGATAGATTCAATAGAGGTTTGAAATAGTATGAAACTCCACTTTCCTTAGCCTACTGCTTGCAATTGTTAGCATAAGAACGTGAGAGACAACTTCTGTGATTAGTACAACCAATATCATAATAGTGGAGTTTGTGGTGTACTATTTGTATTGTATTCTTCTTGACTAAGTTTCTTGATATTTATCTTCTGATGATGTACTTATGATTCTTAAGTATTAAGCTTGGAAGAGATCAATTACTTTGTCTTCATTTTTCTGATGAATAACTGATGAGTAGTTCAGAAACTACTTTATTGTTGTAGCATAGGAACATCAGAGTTGTTTGAACCATGACTTGTCTTAAAAAATAATAGCGACAATGTCATAGCCCAAATTTTCCCTATTGATTTCTAAACAAGTTATCCTTATTGTTATTAATGTTATCATTTTCTTTATAAAGTTCAGATTAGTATTGTCAAAATCATATATGTTGTGAGGTTAAGTTTACAGGGGGTGTATTGTTACAAGATGGACCATCAAAATCTGATGGCCCTTTAAGTTTCTTCATACAATTAGAAAAGATGAGCATTTGTTGTTTATATTTTAACCCATTAAAATTGGTGAAAATAGAAATAGGGGTATGTTGGTTTAAACAGGGGTGTCTATTAGAACCTGAGGACCCATTACAATTTTTAGGCCCATTTACTTTTTGAAAGGGGGTTTGTTTGCTGAAAGTGAAATCTTGGTTCATTTGGCCCATTAGGTTATTTTTTGAGGCCCGCTTAAAAATCTCTAAGAGGGGGTGTGTGTATCTTTTGTCAAAAGGGTTTTTGTATTCTAAAATATAGGACTAAAGGCCCCTTAAAATTTGCAGAAGCCCATAAGGTTTTTAGAGAAAGGGGGTGCAATTTTGAAACAACTTTGTATCTAAAGTTGACCAGGGTCAACTTTATGATCATTTATATTATTATTCCTTTATTATTAATAATTATATTATTACTATATTATTTTACTGCAAATTGGGATTATTATTATTATTAACAATTATTAATATTATTGTTAAGAAAAATATATTTTATTATTTTATTAAATTATGTTGACCAAGCCAACAAGGGTATTTGAAACCCTAATTCTCAAGATACATCAGCACACCCTGTTTTGTATTACACTAAGCTATCCAAAAGGAACAATTATTGTATAAATTAAAACATCTGAATTAAATCATTAATAAAACAAAATCAAATCAAATATTGCACAAAGGCTTAATTGAATTTACAAATACAAAGACGTCCAGATACATTCAAATCTACAAACCCTAAAACAATTATAAAAAATCATATAAAATAAAATCACTAATTGATTCAATCACAAAAATATAACGAAAATCAAACATAAAACTTACTAATTCATCTAAAAACCTAAACTATATAAACCCTAATCCTAAAATTGAAAATGGGGACGAAAAATCTGAAAAGAAGAAATTGTAAGAAGAGAAGCAGACCCCACGAGCTAGTCGCCTTCTTGAGATTTGGGTTTCAATTTCTGAAACCCTATATCTGTGTTGCTTCAAGCCATCGCCACCATCAAATCGTCATCATTCTTCACACCTGCAATCAGAGAAGAATAAGAGGAATAAACTGAGGGAGATATAGTCAGAAGAAAAGAATACAAGAAGAATCACTGTAGGGGAGGTAACACGAAATACTCATCTTAGGGTTTTAAAATTATTGTTGTAATATTGGTTTTGCTGTTGCGTGCTTCTGGAATTTTATGGGGTTTATGGGTTTCTAGGGTTAGGGTTCTAACTTATGGTTAGGGTTCCTAGATATTAAGGGTTAAGGTTCATCGTGTTTGAGTTTTTGGGTTTTGTTTGGGTTAGGATTAATCTAGAACCATAAGGTTAGGTTAGGGTTCTTTGATCTTCATAGGGTTAGGATGAAGATTCATATGAATCTGGGTTTGGGGATGAATATGTACGGTGGTTGTGTATGAATCTGGTGGCGCCTTGGAGCAGCCGTTGGCAGAAGCGATTTTCGTTCGGTGGCACCCAAGGTTGAGGCGTTTTCCCGTCGTCGTATTTCTAGAGAGAAGGCAAAGCCTCTCTCTCTAGAAAATAACAAGAGAGGTTTATTTGTTGTAGAGAGGGAGAGAAAAGAAGAATTGGGCTTTCAGCCCAGAGTTTTGTTTATATAATACCTTCTGATTCCCTATGTCTCTCTTATCGTGCAATCCGCTCCTCGTCCATTGGGTCATCATCAGACGCCTCTAAGATGCACGTCTACCATAACTTCATGCACCCTCCACACTCTATCCAGTGGATCAGATATTTGTTTTGGGCCCAACCCATTATTGAACTCACCCTTTGTTTTACTGCCCCAATAGTAATTCTTACCCCCTGTGTTATTGGGCCCAGTTCAATGTCTGAACTTGGGCCCTTGCTGAACCAACCCCCTGATTTTACCACGTAGTACACCCCCTTGTGATCTGGGCCTAAATCCAATATATGGATTTAGGGCCCTGTTATATGCACCCCCATGAATTACTAAGTCTAATAAAACGCACCCCCTTGCATTTTTAATTAATTTTATTTTTATATTTTATATTTCATTATTTATTTTATTTATTATTAATATTTCAAATTTTAATATATTTATTTTTATAAATTCTAAAATTGTTCATTTTTTATTTTTAATTCAAAATTCTTTTTTTTAAAATACTAACTCATCTTTAAATTGGATTAAAATTCCTTTTAACATGCATTAAAAATATTTTTTCCGATAGTACATAGTATATTTGAAAATATCTAACCAATCAAATACTAACTACTTTTTTACTAACTTAATCAACTCGAGATATTATTTTCAAAAAGGATTATGGAAATACCTTTAATCGACTGTGAACTTCGTCTACAAATCCCGCTATTCACACAGCCAGACTTGGTTCAAGGAGAATTCGACATATTTTCATAATCCATATAAAACACCAACCAACTACGAACTACGAATTGGGACTCTGATTCCTCATAAGAAGATACATAGGCATACGACTTAAAAATCGTGGCGAGTTCCCATATTTAAAATTTAAACCCTATTTCCTAAAGATTGAGTTTCTAAACCCTAGTATCCTTATGAACAAGGTAGATGAGGGGTGCCTAACACCTTCTCTTCGTTTAAAAACGAGTCAACAACTTAGAATCTATGACCAAATTAGGGTTATACTTTATATTCCCTTCCTAAAGATAAAAATTAATGGTGGCAACTCTCATTTTGAAACCAGTTATAATAGCTGGCGACTCTGCTGCGGACTCAACCCTAGGGTTTAGAAGACTTTCTCTTAAGTTTAGGGTTTTGTTTGGGTTTTCGGTGTTTACAATATTTGCTTTATTTTATTTATTTATTTTTGTCTATTTACCTATTTTTATATTATTACCATTGTTGTTTTTATTTGTTGGCGGGATTTATTTTTTTTTAAAAATATTTACAAAAAACCTTAGAAAGAAGGTTCGTCTATTGGCCAAGGGGATACATCATCCCTATGAGTTTTTGTGATGACTTCTCCTAGAGTCGGTGGGATTCCAAAAAAGAAATATGTCTCAAGAGATATCCTCTTAGAGGTAAGACTTTAGAAAAAAACCTATGACTTTTATATAAACCCTAAACTAAAAACTCATGGTGAGACCTTTCACGACCTTAGAGACGAAAGTTCCAGTTTACAAAGAGTCTCTACTTAAGGGACGCCTTTGTGCCTTTCCCTATAGTTTTATCCTTGATAGCCTTAAGGAAACCAACTTATTTGGAGGGTAGAATAGCAGTAGGCCAAAGTTAGGAGCCTACCAACTAAGGATACCTTTCATAAATCTCGTTACTATGCCATAAATCATGCATTCATAAATCTTGCATTTCATATATTCATTACCCTACATTTTTTTCTGTCTTATTCACATGATTAAAAAAATAATCAAAGGTTCTTAGTGAAATGTCTTAAAAATTAATGCCAAAGGGAAACAACTTGTTCGTGTTAATGCCGTCAAGCCAGATGTGACAAAAATCAAGACCATTAGAGAGAAACTATATGAAAGAGCTTGTGAACAGATCATCCATCCTTGATGGAACCAACTATGATTATTGGAAAGCTCGTATGATGGATTTTATCAAATCCGTGGACAACAAGGCTCAGAGATCCGTGGTCAAGGGATGGGATCCACCAAAGGTTGTAGGTCTGGATGGGAACACTACTGTTGTTGTGAAGGCCGAGTAAGACTAGAATGATGAAGATGAAAAGTCATCATAGGGAAACTCAAAATCTTTGAACAGTCTATTCAATGGAGTGGAAAATAACATATTCAGACTGATAAGGGATTGTAATATTGTCAAAGAAGCTTGGGAGATTTTGAAAACTGCTCATGAAGGTACCTCCAAGGTGAAGATGTCAAGACTTCAAATCCTCACCACAAAGTTTGAGAACTTAAGAATGAAGGAGGAAGAGATTATTCAAGACTTTCACATGAATATTACGGAGATAGCCAATGCCTCAAGTGCCCTAGGGAAGATGTCCAAAGATAAGTTGGTAATAAAAATACTCAAATCTCTTCTAAAGAGGTTAGACATGAAGGTTGTCAGAATATAGCTTGATTCTACAACCCTCGTAGGAGTTCTGATGATAACAAACACAAAGAACAAATATGCACTCTAAAATTATGTTCTATCTTGTCTAGAAGTTCTGACGGAAGTGGATCAGAAGTTGAGCTACAAGGTTGTTCCTGATGTAAACGTAGACTGATATCAGAATGTTTTGATGAATGAAGATCAGAATTTACGCTAACGAGAAAGACATTTTAACTCTGAACGAAAGTCTAACACTACAAACAGGACCTCATGATTCTGACCTTCCAAGTTTTGAAGCAAATCAACAAACAAATTCCTCATGTTCTGAAGCATTACTAATTCATCAAAGCTGTATCAATTGCAACGGCTACAAACAGACAAGGATCTTCGAATTAAGGAAAGTGCATTAACTGCCAATTATCAAGTTTCCATTTGCATAAGATTGCCGCGCCTATTTAAATAAGCAACAAGGTTAAATCGTTCATGATTTACATCACTGCTATTTTGACAATCTCTCAACCCTGCAACTCAATATTCAAATTATTCTCTAAATAGTGTAATACATCACAAGTTTGTGATACCGTTTTTGTAACGAAAAACATCCTGTACACAGATTTATTCATACGTTTGTTAGTGAAATTCCTTGAGATAAACCGGGTTGCGGTTGTACTCAAGAAGACTTTGGCAGTTGTCAAAGTAGATTTGTAATCAGTTTGATTAGTGAATTAAGGCCTCGTTGGAGAGAGGCGAAATCACCTTGGAAGGTGGACTGGAGTAGTTTGAGATCAAATGAACCAGGATAAAAATCATCGTGTCCTTTGCATTTAATTTTAAGATTCCAATTCAACCCCCCCTTCTTATGTTTTTCACTTCTTCAATTGGCATCAGAGCTCCTGGTTCTGAGTTAAAGCACTTAACCGTGTCAGTACAAGATCCAAGTTTAGAAAAACACTATGGTGGGACCAAGTCAGAACATCATCAATGACTACCATGATGATAAGGACAGAATCAACAACAAACCATCAGTCTTTGATGGAGAGAACTTTGACTACTGGAAAGACAAAATTGAAAGCTTCTTTTTGGCTCATGATGCTGATCTCTGGGATATGGTAATTGATGGGTACATGCATCCTGTGGATAAAAGTGGTCAGAAGATTGATAGGAAAAGAATGTCTGATCATCAAAAGCGTGACTTCAGAAATCATCACAAGGCCATAACGATTCTCCTGAGTGCCATCTCATATTCAGAGTATGAGAAGATCACAAACAGAGAGATAGCTAATAACATGTTTGATTCTCTGAGAATGACACATGAAGTCAACATGCAAGTTAAAGAAACCAAAGCCCTTGCGCTCATTCATAAATACGAAGCCTTCAAGATGGAAGAAAGTGAATCCATTGAAGCAATGTTCTTAAGATTCTAGATTCTAGTTGTCGGGATGAGAGTTCTTGACAAAGGGTATTCAACTGCTGATCATGTAAACAAGATCATTAGAAGTTTACCGAAGCAATGGAGGACCATAGTCACTGCTCTCAAGCTGGCAAAAGATCTTAACAAGATATCTCTAGAGGAACTTGTCAACTCACTCAGAAGTCATGAGATAGAGTTAGAAGATGACGAGCCTCAGAAGCAAGGTAAGCCTTTAGCGCTAAAATCTAACAAAAAATATGATTCTAAAGTTTTGCAGGCTATAGAAGAAACCTCTGATGGATCCTTTTCAGAAGAAGACGAATTGTCTCTTCTCTCCAGAAGAATCAATCAGCTGTGGAAGCAGAGGCAAAGAAAATTCAGAAACTCCAGAAGAACAGGGAATAAGAATGAATCATCCTCTGGATACAGAAAGTATGAATCCTCCTCTAGACACAGAAAGTCTGAATCTTCTTCTGGTCATAGAAAGTCAAGCAACAAGGACATTGTCTGCTATGAATGCAATGAACAAGGGCACTACAAAAGCGATTGTCCAAGGCTTCAGAAGGAGAAACCCAAAAAGAAGTTCTTCAAGGAGAAGAAGAAAAGTCTCATGGCAACATGGGATGACTCAGATACTTCTGACGCAGACACAGAGTCATAAGATGAAAGAGCCAACATTGCTCTTATGGCTAATGTGACAGAAGATAGTGAATCATCTGGGTCAGAATCAGAATTAGACACAAAAGTGGTATTTCTTGATTTTACTGTTAACTTTACTAAAGTTGAATCAGGAGAAAGTCTGAGTGAAATTCTGGAAAGATATCAGCAGCTTCGAGTCAAATTCAAGAACTTAGAAAAGGATCTAGTTTTTGACTGTGAAGAAACTGAGAATATGAGATTAGAAAATTATGAGTTAAAAGAAAAGATTTCAAAGCTTGAAAATGGTTTACAAAACTCTCAGAAGGAAACAATCTTAGAGGATCTTAGTAATGCTGATAAGATCATAAAGGAATATGATCATAGCTTTCAGAAGTTTCTGGCTAAAAACATAGATAGAAGCAAGATTGCTTCAATGATCTATGGAGTTAGCAGAAATGGAAGAAAAGGAATAGGATACCAAGGTAAAGTATCCCAACCTAAGAAAGTCACAGACTTAGTTATTAAACACACACCTTTAAATTCTCACTTTACTTATGGGCACACACATGACCTGAAATACACCAGTAATGATTTTTGTGCTAAACCAAAATTCAAACAGAATTTTGGCAACACTAACAAACAAGGATCCAAAAAGATATGGGTACCTAAGGACAACATTATATATGTAGCATATATCTTTGACAACAATACTAAAACACCAGTCATGGTACCTGGACTCTGGATTCTCTCGATACATGACGGAAAGAAAGCATATGTTCCAAAGTCTGGAACTTAAATCTGGAGGCTACATGGGTTTTGGAGGCAATAAAAAATGGAAGATCATTGGCTCTAGAACAGTAGGTAAGGGTAATCTCCCTTCTATTAATAATGTTCTGTTAGTAGATGGATTAATGCATAACATGTTATCCATAAGTCAATTAAGTGATAACGGTTATGATATAATCTTTAATCAAAATTCATGTAAAGCTGTTAGTCAGAAAGGTGGATCTATCCTATTTAATGGAAAGAAGAAGAACAACATTTACAAGATAAAACTTTCTAAACTAAAGAGTCAGAATGTAAAATGCCTTCTGTCTGTTAACAACGAGCAATTGGTCTGGCACAGAAGATTTAGGCATGTTAGTATGAGAAGAATATCTAAGATTAACAAACTAAATTTGGTCAAAGGACTTCCTAATCTGAAGTTCAGCTCAGATGCTCTGTGTGAAGCATGTCAGAAAGGAAAATTTGCAAAACCTCCTTTTAAAGCAAAAAATGTTGTTTCTACCTCTAGACTATTAGAACTTCTGCACATAGATCTATTTGGACCAGTGAAAACTGCATCCATTAGTGGCAAGAAGTATGGGTTAGTGATCGTAGATGACTATAGCAGATGGACATGGGTAAAGTTCTTAAGACACAAGAACGAGTCACATTGTGTGTTTGTTGCTTTCTGTAACCAAGTTCAGAATGAGAAAGATCTTAGAATTGTCAAAGTCAGAAGTGATCATGGTGGAGAATTTGAAAACAAAAAATTTGAAATATTTTTTTTAATGAAAATGACATTTCTCATTATTTCTGTTTTCCTAGAACTCCTCAACCGAATGGAGTTGTAGGACGAAAGAATAAAACTTTACAAGAAATGTCCAGACCCATGATCAATGAGACTAACATTGCTAAGATCTTCTGGGCAGAAGAAATTAACACAACGTGTTACATTCAGAATAGAATCTACATAATACCTATTCTGGATAAGACTCCATATTAATTGTGGAAGAACAAAAAGCCCAACATTTCTTATTTCCATCCTTTTGGATGTACTTATTTTATGCTTAACACTAAAGAACATCTGAACAAGTTTGACTCTAAAGCACATAAGTGTATTATGTTAGGATACTCTGAACGCTCAAGAGGCTACAGAGTATATAATATAGAAACAAAGATTGTAGAGGAGTCAATCAGTGTTATATTTGATGAAAAACATGGCCCTCAAAAGTCAAAGCAAAATGAATCTCTTGCAGATATAGAAGTTGAATTCACATGTACTGAAGGCAATACATCAGAAGTTCCCAATGAAGAATCACCAACATCATCATAAGGAAATGTCATAAACACTACAACAAGATCTGAAGAACATCTCCAGAAAAGACTATCCAGAAGCAGCATAACTCACCCTGAAGATAAGATTCTGGGAAAGAAGGAACATCCAATCAGAACAAGATCAACATTTAGAAATTCTGAAGAATCTCTCATGGGATTGGTATCTCTGATTGAGCTAACCACCATTGATGAAGCTCTTCTGGACAACAAATGGATTCTGGCTATGCAGGAGGAGTTAAATCAATTCACCAGAAATGACGTATGAGATCTGGTTCCCAAAACAAAAGGGTTCAACGTCATTGGAACAAAGTGGGTATTCAGAAACAAACTGAATAAACAAGGAGAAGTGATCATAAACAAGGCACGACTGGTTGTACAAGGTTATAGTCAGCAAGAAGGGATGGACTATATATAAACCTTTGCTCTAGTCGCCAGAGAATTTTCTAAGTCTATGCAGGCAGAGTTTGAAATGAGCTTGATGGGAGAACTCAAATTCTTTCTAGGCATTCTGATCAATCAAACTCCAGAAGGAACCTACATTCACCAGAGAAAATACGTCAGAGAACTTCTGAAGAAATTTGACCTATCAAAGTGTAAGACATCAAAGACTCCAATGCATCCCACATGCATTCTGGAAAAGGAAGAGGTAAGTAAAAAGGTAGAACAAAAGATCTACAGAGGTATGATTGATTCTATCTTATGTCATACAACTTCAAGGCCTAACATTTGATACAGTGTTTGCTTATGTGCCAGATTCCAATTAGATCCTAGAGAATCTCACTTAACAGTTGTTAAGAGAATTTTAAAGTATCTGAAAGGTACTACTAACCTGGGTTTCTTTTATAGAAAAACCAGTGATTATCATTTAGTAGGGTACTATGATGCTGGCTTCGCTGGAGAGAGAGTAGAACAAAAAAGTACTTCTGGAAGCTGCCAGTTTCTGGGAGATAATCTGATCTCATGGACCAGCAAGAGGCAATCCACAATTGCATTGTCAACAACTGAAGCCGAATACATAGCAGCTGCTGGATGCAACACACAGCTGCTCTGGATGAAGAGTCAGCTTGAAGATTTCAACATATTTGAGAGTAACATTCTGATATTCTGTGATAATACTTCTGTAATATATTTATCTAGAAATCCAATTTTTCATTCTAGGGACAATCATATAGAAATAAAACATCACTTTATTAGGGACTATATTCAGAAAGGAATCCTTACTTTAAAATTTATTGACACAAACCATCAATGGGCTGATGTCTTTATAAAACCACATTATGAAGATAGGTTTAATTTCATTCTGAAACATCTCAGCATGAAATTATGTCCAGAATAAGAGTTTTTATTTATATATTCTTTAACCCCCAGAACTTTATGTTTTCTTTATGAACATCTGATCAATAAGTCTTCAGAAGTTAGAAGAACAGTTACATCAGAATCTATCTAAGAAGATCTGAACCTTTCATTTCAAAGATAGAGGCGTGCAGTTCACACTATCAACATCTGTCATCCTCTCACAAGCTACCTTCTAAGGCTGAACACGCGTTCAAATTCTGAAGGGTCTAAGGCTTTGACTGGGCGCATTGAGACGTGTGTCATTGGTAACTGTTGTTATCTCCATGCAAACCCCTATTTTCAGGTTTCATTATTGAAGTGTAATCATTAATTTGTTTTCTCTTTCTTACTGATTAAGTTTTCAAATTGTTTATAAATACACAATCACTATCACATTCACTTCTTCTCACTTCTATTACCCCCTCTAGTTTTTGTTTTGCAAAAACCCTTTTTTTCTCAGAAAATCTCAAACAATCCATGTGAACAATGACATCTTCCTCAATCGTCAAAAATCTTCATAGTGCTCCTGGCTCCTCATCAACAACAGAACAATACGAAGAACCAATAAGAACATTTCTCACTCCAGTTCACTCTCTTGAAGTTCTCTGTGAGCTTATCATCTATTTTGAAAGCTTGAAGGAGAATGGGTTTGATCTTTCTGAAGATGTAACTGCTCAAGGCTGGAACAGGTATTTCGATCGTCTCCTAGGTCCAGTGTTCCCAATTCTAGTAAAGGAATTCTGGATTCATGTAACTTCCTCTAATCATCAAGTTACATATTATGTAATGGGGAAGAAGATTGTAATCACTGAAGATTTGATTGGAAAGCTGATTGGGTACAATGGCGGCAAAATTAGATGCAGCGACATGGCTGAGAAATGTTCTAACCTAAAAGCCATATCAAGAGTTATCTTCACTTCTGGATAGCCATCCAGCAAGATTAGGGATTTTGTAGGTTTACTACAGAATCTAGGCTAAGATCGATCTGGGATATATAAACCACAGGAAGCCAACAAGCTCTCCTGACTACATCAATATTGATCAAAAGTTTCTGCTTTATTTCATTTCAAAGAAGACAAGAATAAACCTTCCTCACTTGCTTTTCAATCGTCTGAGAATAAGCGTGAAGGAAACAAGAGAAGAAGAAAGGACCAAGAGGGATTGGATACCTCTGGGATGGTTGATTTATGATATTCTGACTGAGAACAGGTTAATAGAGCATCTGACAGAAGCTCAACAGATAAGTACGTTGGAGGCATGTGCTGGAAAACCCCTTAATTCCAAGAATTTGAAAAAGATGAAGATTATTGACAACATTAAGAAGGAGCCAACAATTCCTACTCATGAAGTAATCACGTCAAGGAGAATCCCACTGAAAGATTTTCCTTTATTTTCTGAGATTGATGCTACACCAAAAATAGTGGTCAGATACTTAGAAGCATGCAAGGAGGATGGAACTGCTCCAGAACTTAATATTCGTGATCTGCATCAACAAGCTCCAGATGTTGTGTTAAAGAAGTCCAGAAAGAGAAAAGCAACAGGAGAAGGATCTTCTCAGAGGACTCCAAAAGCTGCTAAAAAGAAAGGTAACACTTCCTTTATTTCTATTGTAGAATCAATAGTTTTTCCAACATCTTAAACACCCTCCTCACCAAAACCAATAGAAGATCCCTCACCTCAAACACTTGAAGATTTTGATAAAGAGTTTGATCCTTCTGTAACCCTTGAAAACATCCTAAATGAACCTCATTCTCTCAATCCAAACCTAGAACAAAATCAACCAGAACATGAAAGAGTTCTTTCTGATATTGATCTATTTGATCAAGATTTTCAAACTCCTAACCCATAAAATCCCAACCTTCATACTCATATCCCAGAAAATCCAAACCTTCACACTCCCTAAATAGAAAATCCAAACTTTGAAACCACTCACCCAGAAAATCCAAACGCTACCGCTCACCAACCAGAAGATTCTTTCACAGACTCTGATACCACACCTATTCCTGGTGTTATATCCCAAAACTTGCCCTCTCATTTTACTCAATACATACTCCTAGAGATCCTCAATTTGCTCAAGTTTGCCCAAGAGTTGACCAGACAAACTCTCTCCTAAGGCAGTGGGTCTCAAATTACGGTTTCCATTTTAATCAAGATAGGTGGAACCCAAAGACCTCATATTCTCTCCATGGTCCTAATATGTTCTCAAGACCCTCCATGTCAATTTTCAATCCTTGCACAAGAAGTTTGCTCAGTCAACTGCTCAGATGCTTGAGAATCGAGTATATTAGGTCAAAAGTCAACTGTGGCCCACATACAGTCAAACTTCAAGATTTTTGGTCAACATCAACATTTCGAAGTGATATCCATCATTTGATCAAGGGTTGATCATGATTCCTCATGGAATGCTCCAAATTCATCAAAACGCAAAAGTTGCTAAATTAGGGTTTCTTAGGAAAACTTAACCAAACTTTGACCAAGCATATCCACATGCTTTATCAGAAATTTTTCATCCAAGGCTGATTGTGAAGAGGATGCAATTCCCTATAACTCATATTCAGCCCTCAAGTTCAAAATATGCACCCATCAAAAGATATGAATTTCTACATTATGGGTCCTTTTGAAAAGACAACAAAAACACCTTTTGGGTCAAAGCTTCTTACATGAACATGGAAGACCCAATTGAGATGAGACCAAAAGGGTTATTTAGGGGACATCCTAAGATTTCTAAAAAGTCCAAGAACACCTCTCTAGGGTTAAAATTGGAGGAGATATGCCTTGTCAAAGTTGACCTTTTTTACAAAATTGCCAAAAGCCAAATGGGCTCAAAATTGCATTTTTTTGCCAAATGGGCCTAACTTTTTATGCTTGCACATCACTTATGACATGGTCCATGACCCAATTACTTATCCACATGTTATTTGCTTCATTTTCCATTTTATTTTGATTTTTTTATTAACTAAAAATTGAATTAAATCAAATAATTGGTAAATAATAGCAAAGATATGTTTTGATATGATTTTTGGACAGGATCTCAATCAAATTACGCAGAGACATCAAGACCAAAATGAATCAAGGCTGATTGGTACAATAAAGGAATGATTTGTCTCAATTTAGAAAGATTACCTATGGCATGAAAATCATATCAAATCTTCTTAATTCCAAAAGATTCAAGCCAATTTTATAACCCTAATTCATTCCACCATATATATTGAACATGTACAAGGCATAAGACAAGGGTTAGCAGTCATGAAAGACGCATAGCAAATTCAAAAAATTCAAAGAAAAGTGTGAATCGGTTTTCACTCCACAGGCCAATTCAAGCCATTATAACATTGCCAATCGCATCCTAGAGCATCTCTGAAGCTAACTGGATCATTTGCAAGTCCTCTCGCGCCCAGAAAAACACGCTACCACTCACACGGTTTGCTTTATTTCTTGAAATCAATTACATCAGTTCTTGCATTATTAGCACATTTGATTGACATATTTGTGATCTTTGACATGTTTGCAAGCTGACTGAATAGTTTAATTTCATTTTTGAAGCCTATATCTGTACTTGCCATTGATGGGTTTCCACATGCGTTTTAGGGTTTTTGGCTACAGGTAAAATTAGGCCATGAATAAGGTACCATGATGACCGAGACATCATAACCAGTTGAACCCTGGCCTTTAATCTCATTTATATTGCGTTTTGTGAGTTTTTGAGTTGTAAAGGGTTGTAGCTACAAACGTTGTCCGTAGGTAAAAGTGCAGGGGCCTAAGACGACAGAGGAAGGTAGAAGGAGATAACGTGGCAGCCGACCATTGGGCTATTCAAATCAGTGTGCATGTTTTGTTTTTTCCCCACTAATCCACTTGTTTTGTTATATTATATTGTGTTTTCATTATTTGTACAATAAAGCAGCATTGGCCCAGTGGAAAAGCGCGTTGGTGGAGAGTATAAGGACCTGGGTTTGATCCCAGGTCCCAACAAATCTTTATTTTCTTTTCCATTTGCAGATCCTGTGCATCACCTACCCTAGCATTCACCATGAGCTCTCAACCATCCATACTTTGGATTCATCATTCAGTCAGATCTGATGCCTACCATTGAGATACCATGGTATACCCTCAGGTCAACGCCACAGGGAATCAAGCGCTGACTGGTCTTGGATGGCTATTGGGCATGGAAAATTCAGAAATACACCCTCCTTCAGTAATTCAACACAGGCCCATTTTTAATTCTTTTTTTATTTATTTCTTTTATTTTAATTAATTTTTTTAATTATTTTTCACCAAAAATTAGTTGCCTTTTTTAATTAATCATAAAATCAATAAATCACAAAATCACAAAAAGATCATTTTTTTTGTAAAATATTTATTTTAATTTGATTAGTAAATTAGTTTAATTTAATTTCTTTTTTTTTATAATTAAAAATAATTACAATTAGGGTTTTAATTGTACAAAACTTAATTAATTTTTTCCTCAAGAAATAACTTAAATATTCTTTCAATTAGATTTTTAGGGTTTTCAATTTTTCTCGCATTTAATTTGCCGTGCGCATTTTAATTTTATTTATTATTATTGTAACTGCTCCGGGATTGTAATAGTAATTAGGGTTTTAAACTTCCGCATTTTTATTTTCAGTCAAGATGATTATGTAACTGCCGAAGCCTTGTAATAGCTAGGTTTATTTTCTCGCACTTTAATTTCCACAAACTATAAACTGCTTAGATGTATGTTAATAGGATTGTATGGGAAGATTACTTGAAATTAAAACGGTAGATCACCTAATGTGCAAAGACTAAATAACTGAAAAATTCACATGCACATATTCACTCCTAGGGTTTGCCTCACTTCGGTTGCCTTCGGTAAACAATCATTAAGCATAGGAGATTTTAGTGGTTGCCCTCTAGTCTAAAAGATCAAAATGACCCATTTGAATGTTGCCTCGGAAATGTTGCCTCGGAAAGATCTTAAGATTCTAGGGTTACTAGTAAAATTTCTAACCCATTGCTTTGGTGATTGTACTTGTCTCTTTTGAATGTCCCTCAAACTCCAACGACGGGGCTACCTGCTCCTTAAGAGTAGGATAGCGCTGTCTAAAGGAAACGATAGCGAACAATCTTTTTTTGAGTAGGTAGAATCTTAAGTACTTGCTCAACAAAACTTTTCACACAAACACCTTTCAAAACAAATTTTCAAAATAAACTTCGTCACACTCTTGAGGACTGATACAAGGGTTATCACGAAGTAAAATATTTTCAAAACAAGTACACACAAGCAATTTGAAAAATGAGCAAGTACCTAAGAGTCCATGGAAAACCATGGATAGAAAGGGTGCTAACACCTTCCCTTTCTATAATCTACCCCCAGTACTCAGAAATCTCAAAAAAAGGTTTTTTCTGTTCTTTTTCCTTTTCCATGATTGGATGAAATAAAAGTCGGTGGCGACTCTTGCCTATCGCGACATTTTGCAAACAAAAAATAAAAACCAGTAAAAACAGTCGGTTAATCCACCGTATCACACTTGAAATCACAAAACCTCTAATGGTTCGTCAACCTCTCTCCATTCTAGACATTCCAGAAATACCATCACCTTATCATTTACAGATCATGGCTTCCGTTCGTAGAAACACTATCCGAATCAGCTTTGTGAAGATACCTTCCCAACTCAAAGAGCTAGCATTAAGGGTTTCTGAAACTTCTGCGTTCACTAAGAGACATGGTCGACTTCTCAACCTGGTTACTTCAAACATTGATGAAAAGATGATGAGTGTACTTTTTCAGTTCTTTGATCCCAAGCACCACTGCTTCACCTTTCTAGACTATCAGTTGGTGCCTACCTTGGAAGAATTCTCTCAGCTGTTGGATATACCCATTCTCGAACAGTTTCCCTTCACAGGTCTAGAAGAAGTTCCTAAGCCAGAAGTCATTGCCTCAGCTTTGCATCTGAAATAGGCCGACGTGGTATCCAATTGGGAAACAAGAAGCGGAGTTAAGGGTTTTCTAGCTAAGTTTCTGATAAACAAGGCTCAACTGTTTTAGGATGATATGGATTTTCAGGCTTTTGAGGAGGTTTTGGCTCTTATAATCTATAGGTTAGTCCTATTCCCTAATTCAGACTCTTTCATAGATGTGAATGCTATCAAGATCTTCCTCTCCCGCAACCCTGTGCCTACCTTGCTTGGAGATATTTTGCACACTCTCCATACTCGTACCATGAAGAGAAGAGGGGTTCTTATGTGTTGCATGCCATTTCTGTCGAGGTGGTTTGTTTCTCACTTCCCTAAGTCCGTGTTGAAGAATAAAGAAGGTTTGGGTTGGTCACAAAGGATAATGTCACTCGCTCACATGGATATTCTTTGGTGTTCTCGAGCTATGGAAAACACTGCTATTATTGACCACTGCGAGGAGTACCCTAATGTCCCATTACTTGGTATCAGAGGGGTTATAACCTATAATCCTTGTTTAGCTCTGCGACAATTTGGTTACGCTCGAAGAGATGGTCCCCATGAGTTACTTATCGAGGGAATTGTATTCAACTATGAGGATGATGTTCAAGAGTATCGTCGGAGGTTCTTACGAGCTTGGGGCATGGTAAACAGATCTGGCGCCAAGGCTTTGGGGCCAAAGGCTTCCATTCATATGGAACCTTACCTCCAATGGGTACGAGCTCGTGCCCAGAAGCTTATGATGCCCTATGTGGCCGTTTTACCAATAATTGTGGAACCCACTACTGAAGGGGGTATTCCTTACACAGTTCTCTATCCTTACATTCCCACTGATCATGGAGAATTACAGAGGTCTTAGATTCAGTTGATGAAGGAGCGAGATACTTATAGAGATCAGTTCCATGACCAGGAGAGGAAGGTTTTAAAGCTCACAAAGCAGCTCCACAAGAAAAGAGGATTCAATGACTATCTCAGCACAAAGAGGAAGCATCCATGGGAATTTTGATTTCTTTTCTAGATTTATTTTTAATTGTAACGCCTAAAAGGCATTTGAACTTTGAATTCAGCTAATAAAGTCTTTGTTATTTTGGTTTGCAAATTTAAATTTCCCAAAGTCTTTGAAATCATTGCATGCGCATCCCATTCATAGCATTGCATGTATAGGTACCATTACAGGTTTCTCATCTTCTTTGCTGTTTATTTCAGCAGAAATGTCTTCCAAGCAAACCATCAAGGACCTTCAGGCACAGAACGCCCAGTTCCAATAAATGTTCATAAGTCTGGCAAAAGGGCAGGAGGATCTGAAAGCCCTCATCCTGAAAGAGAAAAAGAAAAAGAAGAAGGCTGTCGGTATTCTGAATATGGGCAGAAGGTTTGGAGAGCGGTTGAAGCGACAAGTCGATATGACCTCTTCATCCAAGGAAGGTAGAATCAAGAAGAAGAGAAGGATCCCAATCCTGCAGTTTCTAACAATGATACCGGTTACAATGATGAGCAATATCCTCCTGCTGAGGATAGATACAAGCAGTTGGAAGATCGTTTGAGTGCTATGGAAGTTCAGAGGATACATGGACTGGATTTCAAAGAATTGGGATTAGTGTCAGGAGTGGTCACCCTGCAGAAGTTCAAAGCTCCAGTTTTTGCTAAGTATAATGGGGTGTCCTGCCCAAAACTCCATCTCCGTTCTTATGTCAGAAAGATCCAGCCCCACACCGCTGATAGAAATATGTGGTTTCATTTCTTTCAAGATAGTCTGTCAGGGACTCAGTTTGAATGGTTCTACCAACTGGAGGGAGCCAATGTCCGAAATTGGGAAGATCTAGCTGCTGCTTTCTACAAGAAGTACCAGTATAACACCGACCTTGCTCCTACTCGTACTCAACTCTAGAGTATGTCCATGGGTGAAACTGAAGGCTTTAAAGACTACGCACAGAAATGGAGAGACTTGGCTGGAAGAGTCCGTTGTCTGATAGGGATCTAGTTGATATGTTTTTGGGGACGCTATCTGGTCCATTTTTCAATCATTTGATCGGCATCTCATCAACTGGTTTCACCGAGATGATTCTAATTGGAGAAAGAGTAGAAGCTGGGATTCGGAGTAGCAAGATACAGAAAGATGCCTCTTCAAGCTCGGTAAAGAAGCCTTTTGCTGGTAAGAAGGAAGCTAGTTCCATCTATAGCTCGAGGGGCCAAAATAGGGCTGAACATCATCAGACAGTAAGTGCCGTAATGATACCTAGTCCTGCAGTTTCCCCACAACATAACAATCAACAAAGGGTGGAAAGACCACAATGGTAGTTTACCCGAATGAACATGACATTGGCTGAAGTTCTACCTCATCTGCTGAGATCCAACTTGGCAACCTTGAAAGAGGCTCCCAAGAATCCAAATACTATATCTCCCCGATATAATCCAAATGCTCGGTGTGCCTATCATTCTGAGAGTCCTGGCCACAATACAAATGACTGATGGGCTCTGAGGAACAAAGTACAAGACTTGCTTGAAGCCAAGGAAATAAAGTTTGATGCTCCGGAGAAGCCCAATGTCACAACTGCTCCCATGCCTAAGCACGGTTGTGGAGTTAATGCTATTGATACCGACTTGTTTGTGACCATGGTGGATGAAGTTTCTACTCCCCTCATGACTGCGAAGAAGAATTTGCTGTTGGCCGATTTATTTCCGGGTATTGGTGAAGGTTTCCACATGTGTTCATTTCTACCTTCTGGTTTCCGTTTGCTGAGGTTAGATGTTCAACGCATGATGGAAAGCAAAGAAATTTTGTTTGAGAAAACTTTGGTTCCCGTTGTTCCATCTGAAGACATTTCCATTATAACCATTTCTGCCAATCCTTCCAAGGTCTCCTTGAGAAGACCTATTAGGATTACATATGCTCCAAGAATTGCTCCGCTGATAATCACTGTTCCTGGTCATGTCCCGTATGTCTCAGACAAAGCTGTCCCCTAGCATTATGGTGTCGATGTATACTATCATGGCATCAAACAAGATCTGAAAGATGAAGAGGCTGATTCTGATGTTGGTAACATTGTTGAAACCAGCAAAATTACCCGAAGCAGAAGGGTCTTCTCTCCCGAGATTTCCCTGAAGACTGGCAACAAGCCTATTGTCATTCCATATGCTGTTCCTGCTAATACATCAACTAGCGCTCCTATTCTTACTCCAGTTATTACCCCTGTCGGTTCATCTGATACCCGCGGCAAATAAATTACAGGTGAGCCTGCCCGGACAGAGGCGCCTAAGAAAATTGTTGGGGAAGTGTCATACCCCAAATTTTGACCTAAGATACCACCTCCCATCTGCATTATTACATAGTAAGCGTTCACAAGCGATTCGACCTATTTTTGCCAATTCTCGAGTCAGATTTCAAAAATTCATAACTTCTTCAAATTTCAACAATTTTTTAGTGGTTCTTTTACATATGATTCTCCTTTACAAAAACTACAACTTTTCTTTACAAGTCAAGAGATGATTATGCTTTGAAAATCCACCAAAAAAAATAGAAACGTTAGAAATTGTTGTGAATTTAGTGAAATTTAACTGGTTTTTGTCCGACTTTACTAAATCATGAATTTTTCATTTTTATCATCTTTCTTTTATTCCTATTTTCATAAGAAGAAAATCCACAAAATATATTTAGTTCATATCAGTTTTACTTTATCCAAAATATAATTTTTTTTATAGTTTTGTTAGTTTCATTTAATTTATATATTTTATTCATTGATAATTCAAAAAAATCTCAAAATACATATAAGTTCTTTTACTTTTTTGCATTTTTAGAGTATGTAAGTCTATTTTGTTCTTAGTTGTAGTTTTATTTATTTAATTCGAAAATATGAAAATATATGGTTTAATTTTATTTTTATTCCCTCTATTATTAATTTTGATTATAATTCCATTTGAAATGTTTTTAGGTTGAATTATTAATAGAATTAAAACCAATTTTAATATCTCTTTTCTTTCACTTTTATATTTTCAGTTTAGTTTTACTAACATTTTATTGTATTATTTGTGTCATTACTATTATTATTAGTATTATAATTATTATGCTATGTCCATATAAGTTTGTCCATATGCTGCAAAAATCTGCCCAAAACTGCATGGCCCCTGCACAAGTAATGCCAAGAAAAACAGTCACATAATCTCTGCTGCCCTATTATAAGACCAGCATATCAGTCCAGAAATTGCATCAAATAACACACACCAAAACCTGTATCAAAAAGCCATAAATCAGATCATCATATTTGTTCAAACTCACCAAATTTTCCCTCCCAAAACCTCATTCTTATTCACTATAAAACAGACAGATATTCAATCGAAGAAGAGAGTTCACAAAGAGAAAAAACACAAACTTGCAGAAGCACAAGCCTGCATAACTCAAAGCCTGTTTCGAACTGCAAGCAGGATAACTTGCATAACTGCAAGTTCTCACACTTGCAAAACCTGTAAAGGTAAGCAAAACTCAAGCCTGCCCTCCTTACCAAAACCAGAAGCAAACCTTCTAACCTGCACCATTTTGAACCAAGCATAACCATCCACAAGAACTCATCGCCTCAACAACACCAACATTTTCGAGTCAGTTTCTGAAATTAGAAAGAATCAGAGAGCAAAAGAAAGTGGAATTCACAGCCTTACCCGTTAAAGCCTCCGCAGGAATCGTAAGCTCGTCGGACTAGCTCCGACCTTGTGAGTTCATCTTTTTTTCTCCCTTTGCATTTTGTATACCATCATGATTCATCATGATTTGTTGTTGAATGTTGAAATTTCTTGTTTTTGATTATTTAGCTTTTATAGCCATGCCTGAATCAATTTGTTTTGAGTTGAGTTGTTATCATTGTTTATCACATAAGAAAGATTGAGACAGTTGGAAATAGAGTATAGAACGAGTTACCGTTGTTGTTGTTTGGTTTTAGAGTTAACGAGAGCCATGACGAAACCAGAAGTAGTGTTGTTGTTTGATCGCCTGAGAAAGAGTTCGAAAGAGGGAGCAGGGTGTTCGATTTCGATTTAGAAGAGAAAGAGTTCGAAAGAGGGAGCAGGGTGTTCGATTTCGATTTAGAAGAGAGGGAGAAAGAGTTCGGAAGAGGGAGCAGGGTGTTCGATTTCGATAGAAGAGAAAGAGTTCGAAAGAGGGAGCAGGGTGTTCGATTTCGATTTAGAAGAGAAAGAGTTCGAAAGAGGAAGTAGGGTGTTCGATTTCGATTTAGAAGAGAGGGAGAAAGAGTTCGAAAGAGGGAGCAGGGTGTTCGATTTCGATTTAGAAGAGAAAGAGTTCGAAAGAGGGAGCAGGGTGTTCGATTTCGATTTAGAAGAGAAAGAGTTCGAAAGAGAGAGCAGGGTGTTCGATTTCGATTTAGAAGAGAGGGAGAAAGATTTCGAGAGAGGGAGCAGGGTGTTCGATTTCGATTTAGAAGAGAAAGAGTTTGAAAGAGGGAGCAGGATTCGTTGTTGGCGTTGTTCAATTTCGATTTAGAAGAGAGGGAGAAAGAGTTCGAAAGAGGGAGCAGGGTGTTCGATTTCGATTTAGAAGAGAAAGAGTTCGAAAGAGGGAGCAGGGTGTTCAATTTCGATTTAGAAAAGAGGGATCAAAGAGAGAAAGAAAGAGTTCGAAAGAAGGAGACACGAGTTCAATCCCATGCTGGACCTTTTTATTTTGTTTTCAGCTTATTTCCCGATGATATTAATTTAGCTTTAATTTAGCCTATATTAGATATGCTTTAGTACTTTAGAATTAATTTACTTTAGATTAAATTTAGTAACTTTTAGAATTTTAATTTTAATAAATCTTAGAACTTTAACTTAGTCTAGATATAATTTAGAAAGTTCATGATCTTAGTTTTATTTGTTGTTTAGAATTAATTTAGTAATTTATCTTCTTTAGAAAATTGGTTATCTTCTATTTATTTTTTAATCTTCTTAATCTTCTCGAATTAAATATTTCACTGCCTTTCTTGGTATTAATTTGTTCGCTTAAATTTATTTCCTTGCGTATCCTTGATTACTTATATTGTGATGTTCATCTTATTTTTGATTTGTTTGCTTCTACTCCAAGGGAAAGAATTAAAATTATTGACTTCATGTCATCAAATATGTTATCCGATTGTGCGAAACCCTTCATACATTTTAGATTTTTTTGTTAAATCTTCTAAAAGAACTCAATTTCAAAAACCCACCCCTTTTAAGTCAAAACTTCGATACTAGGTCGTCGTATTTTCAAACTCTCGCCCACACCTACTTTTTAGCCAAATGAACCATTTTAATCAAACAAACAATTTTAACCAAAAACAGATATTTCAAAAGGTTCCTATAGAATACTATAGATACATTGGGTTCTAATACCTTCCCATTGTATAACCAACCCCCGAACTCTAGACCTCTTTTCAAAATGCCTTGTATTTTCATTACTTTTAAAGTATTATTTTACATTGCATATTTTAGGGTTTTATTTCGCTCTTTTCCCTTTTCCCTTGGAAATAATAAAGCGCGGTGGCGACTCTTGCTTTTGTGAGACGAATTAATTAATAGTTCGATCTCCGATTTACCCCGCTACATTTTTTTATCGCTACAGAATTGGCGACTCTGCTGGGGACAGATTGACCTCTTGCTGGTCCATCCCTAAGTGGGTTAAGCCTAGTTTGTTTTATCTGTTTTTTTATTATTTGATTTGTTTGATTATGTGTTTATATTGGGGTTTTTGGGTTTTTTTCAAAGGACGAATCCTATACCCGGATTAAGTTACACTTAAGAATAGGACGGGCGGTATAGTCATGTTAACTTTGAGGGAGTAATCCCGAAGAAGGAGGCATGAGATCCCCCACTCAGTGGAAGGCCCTTTTGAACGTAATATTTGTTTACCGAGTAATTGGGAAGACATTATTATTTTCGACCTGGGAGCCAGAGAAGCTGAGAATCGTAGAAACCTAACCTATCTTGGCCTTTTAGGTGTAGCGCGAAGATTATAACGGAGTAATCCGAAAGTAATTGTTACGCGATGCTACGCTTGGACGAATTTCTCTTGAGAATATTGCTAATTATTGAGTAATCAAGACGTTGGTAATATCTGAAGGAGGAATGTAGACTCTGGGAACTATTAGAACCTTGTCTTACAGGTGCGATTAAACCATTAGTACATACCTTGGGGTGGGCTTTACCCTTGACTCCAGGCTCGAAGCGTAGAACCTCTGAACCCCATATTTGTGAACTTGTGTGTAACTGTTGCATTATCATTCATCCATGCATGCATCAACATTTAAAAAAAAATTGTTTTTCAAGGAACTTAAGAATGATTTTTGCAGACATCTCAGGTATTGTTATTATGGAGTTTGGAAGAAGAAACATTTGATTAATTAAATGAGTTTTTGTTGTTCCAAATTCCTTTACCATTGATGTGTGCAAAATTATTGAAGTTCCTTGAAAAAACTATCAAAATGAACGATCATTTGCATCGCATATCATGCATCATCCAACATTCCACTTCACATGTTTTCTAGAGTCTTATCCTTGTTTCTTTTTCCACTCCGATAGATTGTCAAGCTGTCTCATCGGTACGATACCCGAGCCAATCGTCAGAGGAAGATGGAATACCTAGAACAGGAAAACCACGAGCTTCGCGAGGAGGTCGCTACCCTTCGTGTCGGTATGGAGAAACTAACTGCGCTGGTGGAAAGTTTGATGGCTGCTCAGAATCAGCCATTGACTGTAGCTGCTGAGATTCAGACTTCAACTACTGTGGTTTCTGAGAATGTCACCGTTCCAACATCTGTGACTCAAATCAACTCTCCGCTTCAACATCAGATGCCAAAAGGTTTTCCGTGGGGAATGCCTTATAACTTTGTGCTAGAAGGGTATCAGCCTGTCGTACAACCTTTAGTTCAACCTACCGTGTCTTTTCCTCAACCGGAGACAACTGCTATGCCGCCTGTAAGCCCGTCTGTGGCACCTTTCCCTCAACCAGTGATGACAACTGTCGCTCCTGTGGTTCATTCTATGCCATACATGAATGAACCTGCTTATCATGCCGAGCCTGATTAAAGTCTGGGTCTTTTCGATAGAATGGAGGAATTTCAAGACCAGTTTCAAGAGATGCAGAGGGAGATCAGAGCGTTAAAGGGGAAAGATTTGTTTGGAAAGAATGCTCATGACCTGTGTTTAGTTCCAAATGTAAAGATTCCAGCCAAATTCAAAGTGCCGGACTTTGAAAGGTATAAAGGTGATTCGTGTCCGCGGAGTCATTTAACTATGTATGTGAGAAAGATGTCTACATATTCTAATGATCATAACTTGTTAATTCACTACTTTCAAGACAGTTTGACTGGTGCCTCTCTAAAGTGGTATATGGGTTTGGACAACACTTAGATCCGTAATTTCAACGATCTTAGTGAAGCTTTTGTTCGCCAGTATAAGTACAACGTCGCCATGGCGCCGGACAGAGATCAACTCCGGGCGATGTCCCAAAGAGACAGAGAGTCCTTTATAGAATATGCCCAGAGGTGGCGCGATATTGCTTCTCAGATTTATCCCCCTCTTGAAGAGAAAGAAATGACAAAGATATTCCTGAAGACTTTAGGTTACTTTTATTATGAAAGAATGATTGCCAGCGCACCCAGTGATTTCACCGAGATGGTAGGTATGGGCATGCGGTTGGAAGAAGGGATTCGTGAGGGACGTTTGGTTAAAGAAGGAAGTCCATCTAGCAGTATCAAGAAGTTTGGAAGTGTTTTCCCTAAAAGGAAAGAACAAGATGTCAGTGTAATTTTCCCTGGGAGACCAAGGAGAGGTTATTCACATGTTGCGGCAGTCACTCCGGCTGTCCGCCCAACATTGGTGACCCTAACTCATCAAACCCCACCAATTCAGCAACGGCCATTTCAACAGCAGCCTCGACAACAAGCTTATCAATTTAATAACCAGAATCGTTCACCAAGGAAACTGCAATTTGATGCCATTCCCATGACTTACACTGAATTGTTCCCTGCTGTGATCGGTGGATCTGGAACTGACTGTTTAACGCTGGTTCACGAAATGTCGCGGAAGCAAGAGTCGCCACCGTCTTTTATTTTCTCCAATATGGAAAGGACAAAAGCACAGAAAAATTCCTTATTGAGATTGCTCTCGGTTCGGGAGGTAGATTTATAGAAAGGGAAGGTGTTAGCACCCTTTCTATCCATGGTTGTCCATGGGCTCTTAGATACTTGCTCATTTTTGTTTTCAAAATGTTTGTTTGCTTTTCAAGGTGAGTGGGTTTGAAAAAGTTTCTTTGAAAATTTCAGTTCGACTCTTGTATCAGTCCTCAAGAGTGTTTGAAAAGTTGTTTTTGAAAGCTTTTTTGCAAAGTGTCGGTGTGAAAAGAAGTTTTTTTGATTTTTTTTGAATTAGAGCAAGTATCTACGAGTCATCCACCCACCCTAAGGAATTAGTCTGTGTAAATGTCCTTAAGGTAGTGCCATCCCACCATTGAGAAGTAGGTAGCACCACCATTGGAGGTGTTCGGGTCAATTCGAGGTTTCGGGACAGTGTGGTCACCAGAGCAATAGGAAGACACCTTAGAAGCTACCCCCATGCCATGTTCATGGACATGAGGACTTACTAAAACTTCCTCTACTCGACGACCACGTTTCGAGGGGCAAGGCAACAGTGTGGCGTACCCTAGGGGTGGGGTGTGAATTGTGTGTTATTTTCAATCATGTTTATCTTGTCATGCATTGGTGATCTACGCTTTGTTTTTATTTTTGGCATTCATTCTTTCATGTGGTTATTAACAGTTAAAAGGTGCGGGAAGATAAAAGTCCTACGCTATTACAAAGGCGCGGGTCTACATCGCCAAATTAAACCAAGACCCGATTTGAAATAAATAAAATGCGGAAAGTAAATATCCTAATTATCTATTACAAAGCTTTGGGGCAATTACATGAAATTTAAAAAAGGGAAATAAAAGTAAATGTGCGAAAAGAAATAAAACCGAGAATGCGAGGGCGTTGGACCCTTTTAAAGAAATTAAATTGAAATTATTAAATTAATTAAATTAAATAAAGGAAAGGACTTATTTTTTTTTGGAGTTTTTTGTATTTATGGAATTAAGGAGAATTAAATTGGAATTAAAAGTTAATTAAAACCCTAGTTCTAAATCGTTTTTAATTTATTAAAAAAATGTTTAAGTTGTAACCTAATTTAACCCTAATTAATTAAATGGCATATTTATTTACAAAAATAATTAATAATTAAATATGGTGAAAAAGGAAAAAAGAATAAAAGTATAAAAACCCTAATTTCTACCCTTTTTTAGTTTATAAAAAAAACATTAACATTAAGCCTAAAATTAAAATTATATTAATTAACAAAATTTGTTTACAAAATAAATATTAGTGAATTAAATAATAAACATATTTTACTTTTTGACTTTCTGATTTTTTTTATTTTTTGTGTTATAAAATTATTTTTATGGAATTAAATAAAATAATTAATCAAAAGAAAAAAAGAGAATTAAAAAAAAGAAGAAAAATGCAAACCATAGGGGGTTTTCTGGCCAATTATGGAGGTATATAGGAAGCATTTTGGCCCATGGAATGCAGGCCCATGTTGACTTTCCTGGCGCGTGTGGGAAGCAGTTGACTGGTGCCCATGGTGATCTGCCAATTCTGACCTTTGGATTGGCCTTTAGAGACATGTGGCGTGCCAAGGCTTTGGGGTGTATGATGGACCACAGGATGAAAGCTGCATAGAAACACATGAAGAAAAATAATATTGGATAAGGGAGGGACCTGGGAATCGAACCCAGGTCCCAATGTTTAAAGGACAACACATCAACCAACCAGCCAGGCGCGTTTCTTTGTTCCTTTAGTGGGCAATAATCAATATGAGAGAGAAAGAAAGGGTTAGTGGGATAATAAAAAAGGGCGCCAGTTATTCAAACTGGCCAACCAGCATTCAACACGCCAGCGTCTTCTTCTTCCTTCTTCGCTTTTGCCTGAAAACATAGAATAGATAGCGGGGGTTTTAAACCCCCACTAAGTGAAGAACACAAAAATAGCGATTAGGCCCTGGGCTCATATAAATTGAGCGCGAGGTGTGTTTTTGAATCATTGGAATGTCACGAATCCAAGGGTGTTGATCTTATGGCTCAATTTTTCCATATGCAAAAGTCCCCAATTTCAAGCTTATGAAAACCTAGAAAATTTCCATGGCAGATTCTCGTACAGGGCATGTTAGTTCAATTAAAGGGCACCAAAAGCTTCAGCATAATCATGTTAGTGTAAAACAATATTTAAAATGCATTAATATGGCATGAAATTCAAAGTATGATTATGCAAAAATTCATGGACAAGACGACTTCATTCTACCAGTTCTTTGCGTATGGAGGCTTGAAACGTATTGGGTTCTATTCAGGAAAGTCTCAGCGAGCTTTTGAGATACTTTTCACGCCTTGAAATGCCTTCTAGATGCCAAAAAAGTTTTGAGGTTTTTTAGAAAAAAAGTGAGTTTGGGTTCTTGATTCTGAGCGCAGCCTCTAGGTTTTTGTGATTAGGGTTGTGATCTGCTTATGTATGCCAATGAATTAGGGTAACAAAACAAGTCCAAAATCCATGGAATCAATGCTTTTGAATTTTGTGATCTTCCATGATTTTTTCAATCTTTTTTCCATGCCAAATATGCCAATCATTGGAGATTCTTTCCATATTGAGTATGCACGAAATCTTGAGGTTATGATGAGTAGAAATGCTGCATAAAAAGATTTGAAAGGTGGCATTTAGTATTTTTTCATATTTAATTTGAATTAAATGAATTAATAGATTTAAAAATTCAATTAATAAATAAAAAATAAGAAAATAACTCCCCTTTGGGTCAATGGGTCGTGCCTAGCCTTTGGGTGATGATTCTTGGAAGAAGTTGTGGCCCATTAGCAATTTTGAGGCATTTGAAGTAAAGTTGACTTTTCAAAATTCCCAAAAATTTCCCAACTTCCACAAGGCATATATTGCTAAATTTTTAAGCTTTGATCATGTTCTTGGACATTTTGGAAAGGTCTTGAAGTCCTCTAACCAATTCCTTTGGTCCCATGTCATTTTGATTTACCAATCTCAAGTTATGGTCTTTGAATTGAAGTGCCTTTTTGTTGACTTTTGAAAATGACCTATAATGTTGAGATTGATAACTTTTTGTGAGAGCATTTCTTGGACTTGAAGTGTGAAGAGGAGTTGTAGGAAATGTCATTATATTCAAAATGAGCTTTGGATGGAATTTTTCTGATAAACCATGTGGAAGTTACGCCCTGGTCAATTTACAGTTGACTTTTTCAACTGTCCAAATATGGAAACTTTTGCATCTTGAGACTTTTTGAGCCATGCCTTGAAAATCATGATCAAGAATTGATCAAATGATGTTTGTGGCTTCAAAATGAGATGTTGACCAAAAATTTGAACTTTTGACTGTCAAATGACCATTTTACCCCTACAGTAGACTGCTGAGCAATTAGGGTTTTTGACTGTGCAATTTTGTGCTGTGAGTCTTGAAACTTAGCATATGGATGATTGACCATGTTTGTAGGCATATAGGACTTGTTTGGACCCTTGGAAACTTCAATTTCTCTGCCAGAACCAAAACCCTAATTTTTGACTGTTAGGAGGCCATTGAACTGTGCAACCCTAGGGAGATTTTGAAGCATGCTCTTTGCAAATCTTGAAGAATATGGGAGGGAAAATTTTGGGGTACAACAGTTGCCCCTGTTAAATATTCTTAGACCTGAGGATGTAGATTGGCTGACGTGCCTTTCGTAATCCGAAGGTGGAAGATGATTGAACACTAGAGTGCCCAGAAATTTGCGCTCACATAATAGTGTGATGGTGGGAATGGGCTTACAGATGCCATTTGGAGATTGATGGATAGGTGGATGGGCTTATAGATGCCATTTGGATATTGATGGATAGGTGGATGGGCTTATAGATGCCACCTGGGTGTCGATCGCGTAAGAGATTCCTTAGCGAGAACTTGCGTACCTGAAAAAGAAAATGATTATCTGGCCTGTTATAGGAGCTGGTCTTCAAACTCTTCATGTAGATGCATTCTGGCTGGATACAGGTATCGAATTTTTGAACCTCCTCAGTCGTGCCCTGGCGAGATACAGGAATCGAGTCTGGAGTCTCAAAAGGTGATGAATGAATCAGGGATGGTTACTACCTCAACGGGACGGTGAGAGAACTTTGGATGATTACTACCTCAACAGTAACGATGAGAGAATCTGGGGCGATTACTACCTCAACAGTAACGATGAGAGAATCTGGGGCGATTACTACCTCAACAGTAACGATGAGAGAACCTTGGGCGATTACTACCTCAACAGGAACGCTGAGAGAATCTTGGGGCAATTACTACCTCAACAGGAACGCTGAGAGAACCTTGGGCGATTACTACCTCAACAGGAACACTGAGAGAATCTTGGGGAGATTACTACCTCAACAGGAACGCTAAGAGAACCTTGGGCGATTACTACCTCAACAGGAACGCTGAGAGAATCTTGGATGTCTTCTACTGGGATAAGAATCAGGGAGATCTTAGGGTCGATCTGACTGAACCGGAGAAGGCCTTTGACTGGATAAGAATCAGGAAAATCTTAGGGTCGATTTAACAGAACCAGATAAGGTCTTGGAATATCTTCAACTGGATAAAAATCAGGGAGATCTTAGGGTCGATATGACTGAACCAGAGAAGGCCTTTGACTGGATAAGAATCAGGAAAATCTTAGGGTCGATTTAACTGAACCGGGCAAGGTCTTGGAATATCTTCAACTGGATAAGAATCAGGGAGATCTTAGGGTCGATCTGACTGAACCAGAGAAGGCCTTTGACTGGATAAGAATCAGGAAAATCTTAGGGTCGATTTAACTGAACCAGGCTAGGTCTTGGAATATCTTCATCTGGATAAGAATCAGGGAGATCTTAGGGTCGATCTGACTGAACCAGACGAAAGTCTTGGAATAGCTGAGAACTTGACTGGATCTTTCCTGAAAGGTAAAGGTCAGTCATATGCAATGCATGATATGGATCAAGCAATGATGTTCTCAACATAATTGAGATTGTATGTTCATGATGCTTATATGCATGCTATAATGTATGGAAATGCAATGTTTATGAATGTATGTTTTTCGTCTAGGAAAGTAAATCCTTGACGGGTGCCGGGAAGTCACACCCTGGGCTGATGTTTGAGAATAACGCTTTGTTGTTTCCGCTGGAGAAGATGGTTGCAAGAATACCGGTAGGCGAAGATAACTCCGTTAGGGAATAAACTTGGCGAATGGATTACTCTGCGGGGAGTAACTACTCTAGCGATCTTGCTGGAAAAATGCTCTGTGGGGAGAGAGATATTTTGCTGGGATGATGATAGCTCCGCTGGGGATACCATTGTTATGTTGGAAATGTTAATAGACTTCGGTGGGGATAGGAAGACTTCGTTGGGGACGATCTTTCCGTGGCTTTTGGCTGAGGATAACCCAGTTATATCCTGATAGGGAAATAACCTTTGAATACAGCCGGGGGACGCGTTCGTGCTCTGTAGGGGGTAAGCTTCCAAGCTACTGGGGATAAGCTTCCTGCTGGGAGGATGGATTCAAACTTTCCTGGGGAAATCTTTTGGACTGGACTCTCCTGGGGAAATAAGATGTATTGGGGAAGTGACTCCGCTGAACCTACCTTGATACCTTGGTGGACAGAACAATTAGATCGCTTAAACCACTCATTATTGCCCCTGTTTCTAATGTTACCTGTAATTAATCCTTTGTTTCGTATGCAAGTATTTATGAGTTAGCAATTAGTGTCAATGCATATATCACAAATTGAACCTTGGACGTTCTTCACAAAACAAAACAGAAAAAGGAAAAAACACTTGGCAATTTTAACTGAAAAGTGATTTGTATTGACTTTTGAATTTGCCTGTAAGATAGGCGTTTATGTACAAGAGGCTGACGTCCTAGTAAGAGAACGCCGCCAAACAAAAGAGTTTATACAATTTGTACAATAGGGAAAACAAAACAGCTATGTGAAAAGAATAATCCCACTGGGTTCCAACTCTGCTATAGCCTTTATATCTTCGAGCGTCTCATCACTTGATGACCTAGTCGAGGATGAAGCTGATTGATCGATGCCATCTGAACTTGGTGTTAATACCGGATTCTGGATGCAAGGTGATCCAATGAGACATAGTATTACGCTTTATCCCTAACTTTTGCCTGGACCGCCCTTTCGGGTTTTCAGTCCACCGGGATACCCATTTTTGCCCAAGCCGCCTTTTCAGGTTTTCGACTTGCCGGGTGTACAGATTTTTTTTATTTCATCCCTTCATTTTGCCCGAACCCTTTTGGTTCGCCGGGAAGCCCTAATTTTTGCCTAGGTATGTCAACCTAGCGGGTCTTTTATCATGCGTAGTATCTTTTTACTATGTCTGCATTGGCGGGGTGAGGAAGGTCGTCACCATCCATGTTGGTTAGAATCATGGCTCCTCCTGAGAACACATGTTTAACCACAAATGGCCCTTCGTATGTAGGGGTCCATTTGCCCCTTGGATCACTCTGAGGAAGGATGATACGCTTGACTACCAGATCCCCAACTTGATATTCTAGTGGTCTGACCTTTTTGTTAAATGCCCTGATCATCCGTTTTTGGTACGTCTGACCATGACAAATAGCAGCAAGTCTCTTTTCGTCAATTAGATTTAGTTGATCAAGTCGTGTCTGGATCCAATCATCTTCGCTCAGATCTGCATCCTTCATTATCCGGAGAGAGGGTATCTGCACTTCGATCGGTAAGACAGCCTCCATACCGTAGACCAAGGAGAAAGGAGTTGCCCCAGTTGACGTCCTTGCTGAGGTACGGTACCCATGTAGAGCAAACGGTAACATTTCGTGCCAATCTTTATAGGTCACTGTCATCTTCTGCACAATTTTCTTGATATTCTTATTCGCTGCTTCTACAGCCCCATTCATCTTCGGCCGGTAAGGAGAAGAGTTGTGGTGCTGTATCTTAAACTGCTCGCAGAGCTCGGTGATAATCTTGTTATTAAGATTGGTACCATTGTCCGTAATGATCCTCTCCGGGACGCCGTATCGACAGATCAGGTTGTGCCGAATGAACCGTGCCACAACGTTCTTGGTTACTGTAGCGTAGGAAGCTGCTTCAACCCACTTCGTGAAGTAATCAATCACTACCAGGATGAAGCGATGTCCGTTGGATGCCGTAGGTTTAATCTCACCGATCATATCTATGCCCCACATTGCAAACGGCCAAGGTGCTGTCAAGACATTCAGAGGAACTGGAGGAACATGCACCTTGTCTGCATAAATCTGGCATTTGTGACATGTCCGAGAATGTTGGTAGCAGTCGGCTTCCATTGTGGACCAGAAATACCCTGCCCGAAGGATCTTCTTTGCCATAGTGTGTCCACTGGAATGTGTTCCGAAGGTCCCCTCATGTAGCTCCGCCATGATCCTTTCTGCTTCAGTCTTATCCACACAACGCAGTAAGGTCGAATCATGGTTTCGCTTGTACAGGATGCCGTTGCTAAGGAAGAACTTTGCTGCGAACCTTCTCAGAAACTTCTTATCGTTGACAGATGCACCTTCAGGATACTCCTGAGCTTCCAAGTATCTCTTCACCTCATGGTACCAAGGTTTCTCAGTCACCAATTCAGTCTCAAGATCACAACAGTATGCCGGTTCGTCCAGTTTCCAGATAATGATCCGGGGAGCCTCATTGTCCCATTTGACTTTAAACATAGAAGACATCGTAGCTAACGCGTCCGCCAGCTGATTCTCCTCTCTCGGAAAGTGTTCAAAGGTTATCTCTGTGAAGTGGGGGATCAATGTCAATACACATTCTCTGTAAGGAATAAGATTCGGATGTTTCGTATCCCAATCCCCTTTGATCTGATTGATCACAAGAGTGGAATCTCCGAAGACACTCAGAAACTTGATCCTTAAGTCGATCTCAGCTTGGAGACCCATGATGCACGCCTCATACTCCGCCATGTTGTTGGTGCAGTTGAAACATAGCCGGGCAGTGAGTGGAGTATGAGTGCCTTGGGGGGATATTATCACAGCTCCGATACCGTTACCCAAAGCATTGGAGGCTCCATCAAAGTGCATAGACCATCGGGATTCTTCCTCAGGTCCTTCATCCGGTCCAGGTACTTCACAATCAGTCACTATCATGATACTCTCGTCTGGAAACTCGAAGTTCATTGACTGATAGTCGTCTACTGCCTGATGTGCCAAGTGGTCTGCCAATACACTTCCTTTAATGGCTTTCTGAGTTGTGTACTGGATGTCGTATTCTGTCAAGATCATTTGCCATCTTGCTATTCTCCCAGACAGAGCAGGCTTTTCAAATATGTACTTTATAGGATCCATCTTTGAGATCAACAAGGTAGTGTGAGTCAGCATATACTGTCTCAGCCGGAGAGCAGCCCATACCAAAGCGCAACAAGTCTTCTCGAGCAGTGAGTATCGGGTCTCACAGTCGGTAAAAGTTTTGCTAAGGTAATAAATGGCATGCTCTTTTCGGCCAGACTCGTCATGCTGCCCCAGCACACACCCCATTGAGTTGTCAAGTACTGTCAGGTATAGTATCAGAGGTCTCCCTTCAATCGGTGGCATAAGGATGGGTGGCTCTTAGAGATACTCTTTGATCCTGTCAAAGGCGGCCTGACATTCATCATTCCAACGTACTACCTGATCTTTCTTCAGCAGCTTGAAGATTGGTTCACAGGTGGCAGTTAGGTGTGAGATGAATCGCGCAATGTAATTCAGGCGTCCTAAAAAGCCTCTGACTTCTTTCTCTGTCTTAGGAACTGGCATCTCTTGAATGGCTTTAACCTTGGCAGGGTCCACTTGAATACCCTTGTCACTTACAACGAAGCCTAGCAACTTTCCAGACCTTACCCCGAAGGTGCACTTGTTCGGGTTCAACCTCAGCTCGTACAACTTCAGACGGTCAAACAATTTCTGCAGATGATCAAGGTGTTCTTCCTCAGTTTGGGACCTTGCAATCATGTCGTCAACATACACTTCTATCTCATGATGGATCATGTCATGAAATAAAGCAACCATGGCACGTTGGTAGGTTGCCCCAGCGTTCTTCAGTCCAAAAGGCATGACCTTGTAGCAGAAGGTGCCCCACTGAGTAACAAAGGTAGTCTTTTCCATGTCTTCAGGAGCCATCTTGATCTGATTATAACCTGAGAAACCATCCATGAAAGAAAACACCTTATGCTGAGCAGTATTGTCAACAAGGACATCAATGTGAGGTAGGGGGAAGTCATCCTTGGGGCTGGCCCTGTTCAGATCCCTGTAGTCAATGCACATTCTGACCTTACCGTCTTTCTTTGGTACCGGCACCACATTAGCAACCCACTGAGGATAAGAAGTCACTGCAAGGAACCCGGCATCAAACTGTTTCATAACCTCGGCTTTGATCTTCTCAGACATCTCTGGACGCATACGGCGGACCTTTTGCTTGACCGGAGGGCAGTCTTCCTTGGTAGGCAAGTGATGGACCACAATGTCGGTATCCAACCCGGGCATGTCTTCGTAGGACCAGGCAAAGATCTCCACATAATCATGTAACATCTGAGTCAACCGTTGCTTCACGCTGAGCTCTAGGTTGGCACCAATCTTAACTTCTTTTCTGTCTGCCTCAGTACCCAGATTTATTGTTTCCACCGGCTCTTCGTGTGGTTGAATTGCCCTCTCTTCCTGGAGTAACAGTCTTGCAAGCTCGCCAGGCACTTCGCAATCATCTTCACCTTCGTCTTCGGCTAAGTTGATCGGATTTTCGAAGTCATAACTGACAGTAGCAGAGTCGTTACCAGTGAGATCCAGAGTGGATTGAAACCTGTATGAGTGAGTGTGTGTAAATACAGCTGTTTTGCAATATATAAAGAAAGGAAAGAAAGAAAAGGAGCATAAGGTTTGAAATGCGAGAAAACGTCCAAGGTCTTTATTCATGATATATGAAATGACAATTAATATACCCTCACAAATGAAGCCACGGTGCCCCGGGTAAGACACCGGGCCATAGAGTTTCAATTCATTGTTTATTACAAATAACAAAACAAAAGAGTTTATTACTGCGTAACAAAAGTAACAAGGGTATGATCTTTAGCCGTCCAATTGGTCAATCCACCATCAGTTGTCGGGTAGATCCAGCTATCAAACTCTGACTCTTCCACTTCATCTTCATCCCCAATGGCATTCACTCCTGGATTGGTGATGAGCACAGGAGGTCTTCTGGTTCTAGCTTTGCGCACAGCCTTCTGAGCCTCTGCAGTAAAACCCAGTCCAAACTTGTCAGTTTTAGGTGTAAAATCAGGGAGCCTGCCCCAGTTAGCACATTCACCTTTCTTGATTACAGCCCGGGCGTCCTTCAAGGAAGCCATCTTCAAAGGAACATCCTCTTCGACCACTGTTTCTGCTGCTGCCAAAGTTGGAGGTACCTCTTCAAAATGCTGAAAGGGGGTTTCAATAAACTCCCTGTCCATCTCAATACATCGGAAGGAATTCAAGTGACTAAGCATATACTCCTCCTCTCCCTGCACAGTGACAATCTTCCCTCTGACAGGGTACTTGAGCTTCTGGTGTAGGGTAGAGGTCACTGCCCCAACTTTGTGAATCCAAGGTCGACCCAGTAAACAGGAATAAGATGGACGGATATCCATCACATAGAAAGTTGAGTCGAATACTTGAGAACCCACACGAATAGGAATGTCTACCTCTCCGTGAACCATCCTTTTAGAAACGTCAAAGGCTCTAACAATGATGTTGCTAGGTTTCAGCTCCAGGCCCTCACAATCCAACCGGTCTAAGGCCTTTTTGGGTAACACATTCAGGGAAGAACCGGTGTCCACCAACACGTGCGCAAGAGTAGTGCCCCTGCATTCAATAGAGACATGCAGGGCGTCATTGTGGTTCTTTCCCTTAGCAGTAAGGTCAGCATCCGAGAAACCCAAACCATTGTCGGCTGTCAAATTGGCTACGCAATCAGTAAACTGGACTGTAGATGTCTCCTGTGGCACATGGGCCGTCTTTAGAAATGAAATCAAGGCCTTAGCATGGGCCTCTAAGCACATCATCAAGGAGAGCATAGATATCTTGGAGGGGGTATGCCCCATCTGTTCAACAACATTAAAATCGCTCTTCTTGATTATCTTCAGAATTTCCTCCATCTCTTGTTGGGAGGCCTCAGCATTCACAGATTTTGGTGCCTCCATCCGGGCAGGCTCATCTTCAATCCCTTTGCCCCGAGCATTAGATGACTCGGCAGCAGGGGAAGCAACTTGATCAGAAATGGGAACAGGTGCACTTGCAGGTGTTATAACGAGAGGTCTTCGAATAGCTGGTGGTGCAATGTCAGGTGAGAAGAGCCTGCCACTGCGGGTAACTTTGGATGGACCAGTGATATTGCTGATGCTGGTGCCAGTGTTGAACTCTTGCTTTATACCATGTACATATACATCTGCCCCATAGTGCCATGGGACAGCCTTATCAGATTCATAGGGGAGGGGCCCCGGAACAGTAATCACAATGGGTGCGACAGTCATGATTTTAACTGGCTTCCTCAGGGGAGCCTTGATTGGATTATTGAAAATTGTAACAACAGATACATCTTCCACAGGAACAAACGGAACAACAGTCTTCTTGAACAGAATCTCTTTGCTGTCCATCAGGCTTTGGATACCCAACTTCAGCAAAGGACAACCAGAAAGGGAAACAGCACAGAAAAGCCAACCTTCACTACAACCCGGAAATAAACCGGTCAGCAGTAGGTTCCTCTTAACAGTCATCAAAGGAGTAGCTACATCATTCACATAAACGGCATACACATCTTCATCAAAGGCATTCACTCCATGCTGGGGCATAGGAGCAGTCACCACATTTGGCCTCTCAGGCGCCTCAAATTGTATCTCTTTCGCATCAATAAGGTCTTGCACCTTATTCCTCAAGGCCCAACAGTCATCAGTGGAATGCCCCGGGCTATCGGAGTGATAAGCACAGCGGGCATTTGGATTGTACTTGGGAGAGGCAGTGTTCACAACCTTCGGGGCCTCTCTGACAGTCACCAAATTGGTGGATAGCAACTGCGGCAAGATTTGCGACAAGGTCATACTCAGCCGGGTAAACTCTCTTCTGGGTCTTTCATCCCTGGGTGGATTGGTTTGCCGAGGAGCGGCAGCAGGCTTTGCAATCATCACCGCGTTGACAGATTGGCGGCGTTATGGTTTCTCTTGCCTCCTAGGCCCATACACAACACTGGCCTCCTTTTTAAAGGGTTTCTTCTCAGCACTTGAAGACGCACCTTTCTGAATTTTACCGGACTTCGTTCCAGCCTCTATTCTCTCCCCAGTCAGAATAAGATCAGTGAACCCTGCAGATGAGTTACCGATAAGATGATTGAAAAATGGCCCAGATAGGGTCCCCAAGAACATATCCACCAGCTCACGGTCTGTTAACGGAGGCTGCACCCTGCCAGCCAGATCCCTCCACTTCTGTGCATACTCTTTGAAACCTTCGCTTGATCCTAGCGACATACCCTGGAGTTGGGTACGTGTAGGAGCAAGGTCGGCATTATATTGATACTGCTTATAAAAAGCAGTAGCCAACTCCTCCCAGTTACGAACTTTGGTCCCATCCAGCTGATAGAACCATTCGAGATGAGTCCCTGAAAGACTCTCCTGGAAGAAGTGGATCCACAAATTCTTGTCCACTGTGTACGGTTGAATTTTCCGCACATAAGATCTGAGGTGTAGCTTGGGACAAGACGCCCCGTCATATTTGGTTAAAGATGGTGCCTTAAACTTGTGAGGAATAATCACACCAGTAGATAAGCCCAAGTCTCCGAAATCCAGCCCAGGCACTTGTTGGATCTCCATTGCATTCAGTCTGTCTTCCAACTGCTTGTATCTGTCTTCAGTCGGAGGATACTGTTCCTCATTGAAGTCAGTCTCGTTGTCAGAGACTACCGGACTAGGACCTTTTCCCCTTGGGGACTGCTCTTGCCTACAGAAGAACCAGCTTCCTCATTCTGCAGAGTATTACCAAACCTCCGGCCCGAGTTGAAAAGAACAGTTCTCTTCTTCTTCTTCTCCTTCTTCAGGAGTAAAGCCTTCAGCTCTTCTTGTCCTTGAGCCAAACCCATGATCAGCTCCTGAAATTGCGCGTTCTGCGCCTGAAGGGCCTTGATAGACATCTCGGTTGATGATGAGTCAGGGTTCATGATGCTGAAATAAACAGCGAAGAACAGTAAGCAACCTGAAAAGAAGAATACCTGCTATGCACATGATGAATGGAATGCGTATGATTTATGTTTTCAAAGACAATCGGGAATCAACTTTGTAAACAAAAAGGAACACACTTCATTAGATTCAACTTTGAAATTTAAATTGTTCAACAGATTGCCCTTAGGCGTTACAAAGAAATGGAAATACTGAAAAGGGAAATAAAACTGTAAAAGAACATCCAAAGCTCAATCATTGATCCCATGGTCTCCTCTTCTCAGTACGGATGTAGTCATTCAGAGCTCACTCATTCTCCAACTGCTTTGTCAGCTTCTGGATCTTCAATTCCTGCTCGTTGAATTTTTCCCGATACGAATCCCGTTCTTCTCGCAGTTGCGACCAAGACCTCTTTAATGTCTCATAATCAGTGGGTATCTGAGGAGGGAGGACAGTTGGAGGAGCCCCATCTTTGTCAGGATACTCAAGAATGACGGGTCTGACAGCTTCGTATGGCATACCTAACTTCTGAGCACGGATGCGGACCCATTTGTAGTAGGCTTCCATAGGTAGAGAAGTCTTTGGCCCCAACTCTTGTGGATCAACTTTATGAACTCTGCCCCAAGCCTTGATGAACCTACGACACAGCTCGTCACCATCCACCTGAAACTCAAAACTGATATGAGGCACCAACATCTCATGAGGCCCTGCTCTTCTGGCCCTTCCAAACTGACGGAGCGCTAGACATGGATTGTAAGAGATTCCTCCTTGAGTACCAATCAAAGGAACATTAGGGTATTCTCCGCAACGATCAATAACAGCTATCTCATCCAAACCTCTGAAAGTCCAAATGATGTCCTTGTCAGTGAGAGACATTAACCTATGAGCCCAACCTCTTCCTTCTTGGTTCTTCAGCACGAACTTAGGGAGGTGCGAAATAAACCACCTCACCAACAAAGGGATACAACACCACAGAGTTCCTCGTCTTCGGGCAGTACGAGCGTAAAGTTGTTGCAGGATGTCACCCAAGAGAGTGGGCACAGGGTTCTGAGACATAAAGATCCTTATGGCAGTGACATTGATGAAGTTATCAGGATTAGGAAACAAGACTAGCCCATAGATTAAGAGAGCCAGGATGTCTTCATATGCCCTAAAGTCCAGGTCATTCCAGAAACTGTTAGCTTTACCAACCAGAAACTTGGCCAGGAAACCCTTAACCCCGCTTCTAGTCACCCAGTTGTCCATTACTTCTTGATGGGTCAAAGGAAGAGCTGCAGCAACCTCCTCAAGCCTGAGGGTCTTTTCCCAACCAGTAAAGGGAGTCTGATCCAAGATGGGGATACCAAGCAAATTAGAGAACTCTTCCAGGGTAGGGACCAGCTGGAAGTCTTGAAAGGTGAAACAATGGTACAGAGGGTCATAGAACTGGGTCAGGACACTCATAAACTGTTGATCCCGCTTTGCAGTGACTAAACTGAGAAGAGAACCATGCCTCTGGATGAAGGAAGTGGTGTTTGGAATTCTGCTAACCAATTCTTCAAGTAACTCAGGTGGGTGAACAAAGTTGAACCGGATAGTATTCCTTCGCATAGGCGTCATGATGTCCTACAAAACAGAGCAAAGGTGAAACCCTCTTGTCTTTGAAATGGTCAGTCCTTATGCAGGATGCATGCGATGCTCATGATGTTATGATGTTATGATAAAGCACACCACAAATATTTACAAAGGCAAACATGATGAGGCACACAAGTCACACAAGACAAGCCCCTAAAGTTTAGGCCATCATGGGGTCTAGGTATTACCCTCTTTCAGTTTGTTGGTTCATACTTGTCCTATCAAAAGTAACCGGGTTCTTAGAGGATCCCAATATCATTGACTACCCTCAATCGGTCATAACTCCAGCAGTGCAATCTTTTCTTGCAGCCAGAACCATCACGAGAGTTTAGCCTCAATGGGCGTAGCATACTGCTACTGTTCTATTGGCCAAGTTGTGTCATTTAAGGTTCTAAGGTCTGTTGGTGCTTAATGACTCCTCAGAAGACCCATATTCTCCTCGTTGCAACACAAGGGATATCGGTACAGACCAAGGCGCCACACCAACGTAGCCACTGCTTCACCCGTGTCGGTCTACGCCGGACATGTCCCTCACAGCTTATGCTACCTAAACAGGGTATCCCCAAATCCGGGTTAGGATCTATGTAACTCCCATGCAACCCACAATTTAAAGCAAACAAGTCAAAACAATTGAAAACACAGTGATCTTAGTCCTAAGGTACACCTCACTTTAAAAACATTCCCCAGCAGAGTCGCCAGTTCTGTGATCGGTGGATCTGGAACTGACTGTTTAACGCTGGTTCGCGAAATGTCGCGGAAGCAAGAGTCGCCACCGTCTTTTATTTTCTCCAATATGGAAAGGACAAAAGCACAGAAAAATTCCTTATTGAGATTGCTCTCGGTTCGGGAGGTAGATTTATAGAAAGGGAAGGTGTTAGCACCCTTTCTATCCATGGTTGTCCATGGGCTCTTAGATACTTGCTCATTTGTGTTTTCAAAATGTTTGTTTGCTTTTCAAGGTGAGTGGGTTTGAAAAAGTTTCTTTGAAAATTTCAGTTCGACTCTTGTATCAGTCCTCAAGAGTGTTTGAAAAGTTGTTTTTGAAAGCTTTTTTGCAAAGTGTCGGTGTGAAAAGAAGTTTTTTTGATTTGTTTTGAATTAGAGCAAGTATCTACGAGTCATCCACCTACCCTAAGGAATTAGTCTGTGTAAATGTCCTTAAGGTAGTGCCATCCCACCATTGAGAGGTAGGTAGCACCACCATTGGAGGTGTTCGGGTCAATTCGAGGTTTCGGGACAGTGTGGTCCCCAGAGCAATAGGAAGACACCTTATAAGCTACCCCCATGCCATGTTCATGGACATGAGGACTTACTAAAACGTCCTCTACTCGACGACCACGTTTCGAGGGGCAAGGCAACAGTGTGGCGTACCCTAGGGGTGGGGTGTGAATTGTATGTTATTTTCAATCATGTTTATCTTGTCATGCATTGATGATCTACGCTTTGTTTTTATTTTTGGCATTCATTCTTTCATGTGGTTATTAACAGTTAAAAGGTGCGGGAAGATAAAAGTCCTACGCTATTACAAAGGCGCGGGTCTACATCGCCAAATTAAACCAAGACCCGATTTGAAATAAATAAAATGCGGAAAGTAAATATCCTAATTATCTATTACAAAGCTTTGGGGCAATTACATGAAATTTAAAAAAGGGAAATAAAAGTAAATGTGCGAAAAGAAATAAAACCGAGAATGCGAGGGCGTTGGACCCTTTTAAAGAAATTAAATTAAAATTATTAAATTAATTAAATTAAATAAAGGAAAGGACTTATTTTTTTTGGAGTTTTTTGTATTTATGGAATTAAGGAGAATTAAATTGGAATTAAAAGTTAATTAAAACCCTAGTTCTAAATCGTTTTTAATTTATTAAAAAAATGTTTAAGTTGTAACCTAATTTAACCCTAATTAATTAAATGGCATATTTATTTACAAAAATAATTAATAATTAAATATGGTGAAAAAGGAAAAAAGAATAAAAGTATAAAAACCCTAATTTCTACCCTTTTTTAGTTTATAAAAAAAACATTAACATTAAGCCTAAAATTAAAATTATATTAATTAACAAAATTTGTTTACAAAATAAATATTAGTGAATTAAATAATAAACATATTTTACTTTTTGACTTTCTGATTTTTTTTATTTTTTGTGTTATAAAATTATTTTTATGGAATTAAATAAAATAATTAATCAAAAGAAAAAAAGAGAATTAAAAAAAAAGAAGAAAAATGCAAACCATAGGGGGTTTTCTGGCCAATTATGGAGGTATATAGGAAGCATTTTGGCCCATGGAATGCAGGCCCATGTTGACTTTCCTGGCGCGTGTGGGAAGCAGTTGACTGGTGCCCATGGTGATCTGCCAATTCTGACCTTTGGATTGGCCTTTAGAGACATGTGGCGTGCCAAGGCTTTGGGGTGTATGATGGACCACAGGATGAAAGCTGCATAGAAACACATGAAGAAAAATAATATTGGAGAAGGGAGGGACCTGGGAATCGAACCTAGGTCCCAATGTTTAAAGGACAACACATCAACCAACCAGCCAGGCGCGTTTCTTTGTTCCTTTAGTGGGTAATAATCAATATGAGAGAGAAAGAAAGGGTTAGTGGGATAATAAAAAAGGGCGCCAGTTATTCAAACTGGCCAACCAGCATTCAACACGCCAGCGTCTTCTTCTTCCTTCTTCGCTTTTGCCTGAAAACATAGAAAAGATAGCGGGGGTTTTAAACCCCCACTAAGTGAAGAACACAAAAATAGCGATTAGGCCCTGGGCTCATATAAATTGAGCGCGAGGTGTGTTTTTGAATCATTGGAATGTCACGAATCCAAGGGTGTTGATCTTATGGCTCAATTTTTCCATATGCAAAAGTCCCCAATTTCAAGCTTATGAAAACCTAGAAAATTTCCATGGCAGATTCTCGTACAGGGCATGTTAGTTCAATTAAAAGGCACCAAAAGCTTCAGCATAATCATGTTAGTGTAAAACAATATTTAAAATGCATTAATATGGCATGAAATTCAAAGTATGATTATGCAAAAATTCATGGACAAGACGACTTCATTCTACCAGTTCTTTGCGTATGGAGGCTTGAAACGTATTGGGTTCTATTCAGGAAAGTCTCAGCGAGCTTTTGAGATACTTTTCACGCCTTGAAATGCCTTCTAGATGCCAAAACAGTTTTGAGGTTTTTTAGAAAAAAAGTGAGTTTGGGTTCTTGATTCTGAGCGCAGCCTCTAGGTTTTTGTGATTAGGGTTGTGATCTGCTTATGTATGCCAATGAATTAGGGTAACAAAACAAGTCCAAAATCCATGGAATCAATGCTTTTGAATTTTGTGATCTTCCATGATTTTTTCAATCTTTTTTCCATGCCAAATATGCCAATCATTGGAGATTCTTTCCATATTGAGTATGCACGAAATCTTGAGGTTATGATGAGTAGAAATGCTGCATAAAAAGATTTGAAAGGTGGCATTTAGTATTTTTTCATATTTAATTTGAATTAAATGAATTAATAGATTTAAAAATTCAATTAATAAATAAAAAATAAGAAAATAACTCCCCTTTGGGTCAATGGGTCGTGCATAGCCTTTGGGTGATGATTCTTGGAAGAAGTTGTGGCCCATTAGCAATTTTGAGGCATTTGAAGTAAAGTTGACTTTTCAAAATTCCCAAAAATTTCCCAACTTCCACAAGGCATATCTTGCTAAATTTTTAAGCTTTGATCATGTTCTTGGACATTTTGGAAAGGTCTTGAAGTCCTATAACCAATTCCTTTGGTCCCATGTCATTTTGATTTACCAATCACAAGTTATGGTCTTTGACTTAAAGTGCCTTTTTGTTGACTTTTGAAAATGACCTATAATGTTGAGATTGATAACTTTTTGTGAGAGCATTTCTTGGACTTGAAGTGTGAAGAGGAGTTGTAGGAAATGTCATTATCTTCAAAATGAGCTTTGGATGGAATTTTTCTGATAAACCATGTGGAAGTTATGCCCTGGTCAATTTACAGTTGACTTTTTCAACTGTCCAAATATGGAAACTTTTGCATCTTGAGACTTTTTGAGCCATGCCTTGAAAATCATGATCAAGAATTGATAAAATGATGTTTGTGGCTTCAAAATAAGATGTTGACCAAAAATTTGAACTTTTGACTATCAAATGACCATTTTACCCCTACAGTAGACTGCTGAGCAATTAGGGTTTTTGACTGTGCAATTTTGTGCTGTGAGTCTTGAAACTTAGCATATGGATGCTTGGCCATGTTTGTAGGCATATAGGACTTGTTTGGACCCTTGGAAACTTCAATTTCTCTGCCAGAACCAAAACCCTAATTTTTGACTGTTAGGAGGCCATTGAACTATGCAACCCTTGGGAGATTTTGAAGCATGCTCTTTGCAAATGTTGAAGAATATGGGAGGGCAAATTTTGGGGTACAACACCTGCTCTTATCAGAAAGAACCTCATAACGACGAAGCCTCCTCCTGTCGCACCGAATAGTACTTCTCCATGGTACAAGGCGGACCAGTTTTATGAGTATCATCAAGGGTCGCCGGGGCACAACATCAAAAATTGCTTTGCTTTAAAGGCGGATGTGCAGAGATTGATTAAGAATGGTATCTTGTCTTTCAAGGATGTTAACCCGAATGTTAGAGATAATCCTTTGCCTCGACATGGGGCAGCATCAGTGAATATGGTGGAAGGTTGTCCGGGAAAGTTTCGAGTTTTTCAAGTTGAACACATAAGAGATTCGTTGATCAGGTTACATCAGAGCTTAAGAAGACTTGCCTTTTTTAGGCATCATCATGATTATGATGTTTGTGAATTCTGTTCAAGAGAAGTCGATTGCCCTATCGTGAAGGAGGATATTCAAAAAATTGTTAGACCAAAGGGTTATCACTATTACATATGAAAGAGATCCAGTGGATGAAGTGAATGTTATAATACCATAATTCAACTTGCCTGAACCAGTAGAGATTGTTTACGACAGTCAGACTGCACCTGTTGCTCCTTTGATCATTTATCCACCTGGTCCTGTGCCTTACAACTCAGACCAAGCTATACCCTACAAGTATAATGCCACAATGATTGAGGATGGGGTAGAAGTCCCTATACCAACAATGCCATCTTTTGTTAACATCGCTGATGTGAGCAGAGTTACGAGAAGCGGACGTGTCTTTGCAGCAGTACCTTTGAAGAGACCAGAAGTTCAAGTCAGGAGGCCCATACCAGCAGAAATTCCAGCGAGAAATGTTGAACCCAGGGTTGAGGTAGGCCGATCCAATGAACCTATCCCACACCCCGATGATGATGATATTCTGAAGCTCATCAAGAGGAGTGGATACAAGATTGTGGACCAATTATTGCAAACTCCTTCCAAGATTTCTTTACTTGCTTTACTGAGAGATTCTGGTGCCCATAGAGAAGCTTTGATGAAGGTCTTGGACCAGGCATTCGTGGATCATGATGTGACGGTTGACCAATTTGATGGAATTGTGGGAAATATTACTTCGTGTAACAATCTTGGTTTCAGTGATGAAGAGCTTCCGGAGGAGGGAAGGAATCATAATATGGCTTTGCATATCTCAATAAGTTGTGGAAATGATACTTTATCAAGTGTGCTGGTAGATACAGGTTCTTCGTTAAATGTAATGCCCAAAACTACATTATCTCGACTCTCATATCAAGGTGCTCACATGAGACCTAGTGGAGCAATTGTCAAAGCGTTTGATGGTTCTAGGAAGACTGTCATTGGTGAAGTGGATCTTCCTATAATAATTGGTCCTCATACTTTTCAGATCACTTTTCAAGTAATGGATATTCGTGCTGCCTACAGTTGCCTATTAGGTCATCCATGGATCCATGATGCAGGGGCAGTCACTTCCACGCTCCATCAAAGATTGAAGTTTGTAAGACATGGAAAGCTGGTAATGATTGGTGGAGAGCAGGCTATGGTGGTAAGCCATTTGTCATCTTTCTCTTTTATTGATGCTGATGAGGATGTTGGAACCCAATTCCAAGCTCTATCTATTGCTAATAATGAAGTGAAGAAGAAAGGGACATCTATTTCTTCTTTTGAGGATGCGCGACGAGTGGTTGAAAGTGGTTCGGCTGAAGGTTGGGGCCATGGGTTGACTTTGCCTGAGAACAAGTCCGGAGAAGGTCTTGGTTTTCATCCCGTGTTTACAAGAGTCAAGCAGGAAACAGTTATCCGTCCGATACAAGAGGTTTTCCTAAGTGAAGGTTTTATCCATCCGACACCTCCTGAAGTTGATGCTATAATAGGAGACGATTCTGAAGAGGATTTACCTGATTTTGTAACGCATGGAGTGGTTTGCCAGAACTGGATTGCTTTTGATGTTCCTGTTGTGATGCACATTTCCGAATTAATCCATGACTTAACCATTAAAAACAATGATCCTATGCCCCCTCCCAACTTTGAATTCCCTGTGTTCAGAGCCGAGGAAAAAGATAGTGAAGAGATCCCTGATGAAATTTCCCATTTACTTGAGCATGATGAAAAGACTATTCAGCCATTTGAAGAGCCTATAGAGATGATCAATTTGGGTGATGAAGAAGATAAAAAGGAAGTTAAGTTCGGAGCATTGCTTATTCTAGAGGTAAAAGAGAAAATGTTGGAGCTTCTCAGAGAGTATGTTGACGTGTTTGCTTGGTCCTACCAAGACATGCCAGGTTTGGACAACAATATTGTGGAGCATCGTTTGCCGTTGAGACCTGAATGTCCGCCAATTAAGCAGAAGTGGAGAAGGACTCGTCCCGATATGGCTGACAAGATCAAAGAAGAAGTTCAAAAGCAAATTAATGCAAGCTTCCTTGTTACATCGATCTATCCTCAATGGTTAGCCAATATAGTGCCTGTTGCTAAGAAGGATGGCAAAGTTCAGATGTGTGTAGACTATAGAGATCTGAATAGAGCTAGCCCAAAGGATGACTTCCCATTACCACACATTGATGTATTGGTCGACAGTACTGCAAAGTTCAAAGTCTTTTCTTTCATGGATGGTTTCTCTGGTTATAATCAAATCAAGATGGCACCAGAATATATGGAGAAGACAACTTTCATTACACCTTGGGGAACATTTTGTTATCGGGTAATGCCGTTTGGTTTGAAGAATGCTGGTGCAACATACCAAAGGGCCATGACTGCTTTGTTCCATGATATGATGCATAAAGAGATAGAAGTGTATGTAGATGACATGATTGCCAAATCGCAAACTGAAGAAGATCATTTGGAACATTTATTGAAGTTATTCCAGCGTTTAAGAAAGTATAAACTCCGTCTGAATCCCAACAAGTGCACTTTTGGTGTTCGTTCTGGAAGACTTCTGGGTTTCATTGTCAGTCAGAAAGGTATTGAGGTAGATCCTGATAAAGTCAAAGCTATTCGGGAAATGCCCACACCCAAGACGGAAAAACAAGTAAGAGGATTCCTTGGGAGACTGAACTATATTTCTAGATTTATATCTCATATGACTGCTACCTGTGGGCCGATTTTCAAGCTTCTCCGAAAGAACCAAGGATGTGTGTGGAAAGAAGATTGTCAGATAGTTTTTGATAGCATCAAAGAATATTTACTTGAACCTCCCAAATTGATTCCTCCAGTGGAAGGAAGACCTTTGATTATGTACCTGACTATATTGGAAGATTCCATGGGATGTGTGCTTGGTCAACAAGATGAGACTGGAAGAAAGGAACATGCCTTATATTACCCGAGTAAGAAATTCACAGTCAGTGAGTCTCGATACTCAATGATAGAGAAAACCTGTTGTGCTTTAGCTTGGGCTGCTTGCCGTCTGCGCCAGTATATGATTAACCACACCACTTGGTTGATCTCCAAAATGGATCCGATCAAGTATATCTTTGAGAAGCCTGCCTTATCTGGAAGAATAGCCCGTTGGCAGATGTTGTTATCTGAATATGACATTGAGTATCACACTCAGAAAGCAATCAAAGGGAGTATTTTAGCCGATCATTTGGCTCACCAACCAATTGACGATTATCAATCCATCAAGTTTGATTTCCCAGATGAAGATGTTATGTACTTGAAGGCTAAAGATTGTGAAGAGCCGTTACCTGAAGAAGGACCTGATCCCGAATCCCATTGGGGTTTGATATTTGACGGAGCCGTGAACTCTTGTGGAAATGGAATTGGGGCAATCATCGTCACTCCCCGAGGTACTCATATCCCGTTCACGGCGAGATTGAAGTTCGACTGTATGAACAACATGGCTGAATATGAGGCATGTATTATGGGTCTCGAAGAAGCAGTGGATCTAAGGATTAAGATTCTTGATCTTTACGGAGACTCGGCATTGGTAATTAATCAAATCAAAGGAGAATGGGAGACTCGTCATCCTGGTTTGATCCCTTACAGAGATTATGCTATAAGATTGTTAACCTTCTTCAACAAAGTGGAGTTACATCATATCCCTAGAGATGAAAACCAAATGGCTGATGCTTTAGCTACTTTGTCTTCAATGTTTCAAGTGAATGGTTGGAACGATGTGCCTACAATCAGAGTTATGCGCCTCGATAGACCTGCTCATGTGTTCTCAATAGAAGAGGTCACCGACGACAAACCGTGGTTCTATGACATTAAACGTGTTCTTCAAACTCAAGAGTATCCGCCTGGGGCATCCAATAAAGATAGGAAGACATTGAGGAGATTAGCAAGTAGTTTCTTCCTCAATGAAGAAGTATTGTATAAGAGGAATTACGACATGGTCTTGCTCAGATGTGTAGACAGACATGAAGCAGACATGCTAATGCAGGAAGTACATGAAGGATCCTTTGGTACTCATGCCAACGGACATGCAATGGCTAAGAAGATGTTGAGAGCTGGTTACGATTGGATGACAATGGAATCTGATTGCTGCAAATATGTGAAGAAATGTCATAAATGCCAGATTTATGCGGACAAGATATATGTGCCACCGACCCTCCTCAATGTTATCTCTTCGCCTTGGCCTTTCTCTATATGGGGCATTGATATGATTGGAATGATTGAACCCAAAGCTTCAAATGGTCATCGTTTCATCTCGGTAGCGATCAATTATTTTACTAAATGGGTGGAGGAAGCATCTTATGCTAATGTAACCAGACAGGTGGTAGTCAGATTTATCAAGAATCAGATCATTTGTCGATACAGCATCCCGAGCAATATCATCACTGATAATGGTTCGAATTTGAATAACAAGATGATGGAAGAGCTTTGTGAAGAGTTCAAGATTGAACATCATAATTCTTCTCCTTACAGGCCGAAGATGAATGGGGCAGTTGAAGCTGCTAACAAGAACATTAAAAAGATTGTCCAGAAGATGGTGGTAACTTATAAAGATTGGCATGAAATGCTTCCGTTTGCTTTACATGGATACCGTACTTCAGTTCGAACTTCAACAGGTGCAACCCCATTTTCCCTAGTTTATGGTAAGGAAGCAGTACTCCCCGTGGAGGTTGAGATTCCGTCTATGAGAGTGTTGATGAAAGCTAAACTTTCTGAGGCTGAATGGTGTCAAAGTAGATATGATCAGTTGAATTTAATTAAAGAAAAGAGATTGACAGCGTTGTGTCACGGTCAATTATATCAATAGAGAATGAAGAAGGCTTTTGATAAGAAGGTTCGACCACGCGAGTTCAGGGAAGGTGACCTTGTGCTCAAAAAGATATTATCTTTCCAACCTGATTCTAGGGGCAAGTGGGCTCCGAATTATGAAGGACCGTATGTCGTTAAGAAAGTTTTCTCTGGAGGTGCCATGATTCTCACAAATATGGACGGTGAAGAGCTCCCGCACTCCGTGAACATCGACGCAGTCAAGAAGTATTACGCCTAGGTTTGAGTTGACGGTTTGCTAAGTTGAAAACCCGAAGGGGCGGCTTAGGAAGGCTTTTGGTCAGACCAGTCTTGGCATTTGAGCACATTTTGGAATTCGAAGTTGTTAGGGAGAATGGTGATCATTGTTTTTGTGTAACCCTTTCTTTCATGTACTATTTCCCAAACTTTTGTAAACTGTTGGAGTCGCGTTGTTAGCGAACTACCATCTTATTAATGAAACTTGAGCATTTACCTTTTGTGGGAAAAATTTTTATTTTACGGCAATATTTGAAACAAAGTTATTTAAAGTATTCTTATTTAAAAAAAAAAGTGTCGTGAATAATGAAAGGAATATTAACAGTTGTTCCGAGGATGGTCAAGCCATGAAATGCAAAACAATACGGTAATTTATCCTTGCATGATGAACATGTTTTCTTTCAAAATCTTCATGAGATGTTAGTTGTGTAAACTTTTGTTTCTAGTGGTACTAAGTTTGGTGACTCCCCAGCATTTCCAGTTAAGCGTTGTTTTGGTTATCTTTATTTGAGCAGATTTCTGAAGTGTGGTACGCTTCGTCTCATGCCAATGGTCTATTGGTGTTAGAAGATTGGTTTTGAATACTTTTCTCCCAGAAGATTTGAGCCTTGTAGCGTGATACGCTCTGACGTTGCTTTTTGGTTCCAGTTCCAGTTATTTTCCGTCTTTTTAAGATTGGCCTAGTATCTATTATTTTGTGATATCTTATCATCTTCAAGATATTCCATCTTCCTGTTTCGTCAGCATAACATTCATTCATTCATTTAAACTTATATCACGCATGCATATTCACATTTGTCGTTGATTTTGGGTCGTATACCTTGTTTATGTTTATTAAGACAATGTACATGTTCTTTCCAAGTAGAATGTTAGCTTAGGCAGAAAATGTGCTTCCTTTCTAAATTCCCCAACTGAGCTAATCCTCGTGGATGATTTTTTGATTTAGCCTTCCTTGTCCGTTTCTGGATAGGATAAATCCCCAATCAAGTTATTTTCTCATTGGGTGGAGTCTTGTTTGACTGTTTTCTCTTTGGTTTATTCCTGGAGGGAGTTGTTGTCTCTTGCATAGGCTATCTCGTGATTTTCTCCAAGCTAGGCAACCTAGACGAATGGTGCATTTATTTTGCGTATTTAAATATTTGATCTCCTCGGGAAGGATCTATTCATGGTTCCCTTTGACGAAGATTTTATTCTCTGGCAGTGTTATCGCAATTTTCTTCTAAATTATTCTTCGGAAAACGGCAAGCGGCAGTCTCTTCATGAGAAACTTGTGCGTTATCTTTTTGCGGAAAACGGCAAGCGGCGGTCTCTTCATGAGCAACTTGTACGTTATTATTTTTTTGGAAAACGACAAGCGGCGGTCTCTTCATGAGCAACTTGTACGTTATTATTTTTTGGAAAACAACAAGCGGCGGTCTCTTCATGAGCAACTTGTACGTTATTATTTTTCGGAAAACGACAAGCGACGGTCTCTTCATGAGCAACTTCTACGTTATTATTTTTTGGAAAAACGGCAAGCGGCGGTCTCTTCATGAGCAACTTGTACATTATTATTTTTCTAGAATACAGCAAGTGGCGGCTTCTTTATTTGAGCAGCTTGTATGTTATTGGTTATTTTTAGAAGACAGCAAGTGGCAGCTTCTTTATTTGAGCAACTTGTATGTCATAGTATTTTTGGAAGACAGCAAGTGGCAACTTCTTTATTTGAGCAACTTGTATGTCATAGTATTTTTGGAAGACAGCAAGTGGCAGCTTCTTTATTTGAGCAACTTGTATGTCATAGTATTTTTGGAAGACAACAAGTGGCGGCTTCTTTATTTGAGCAACTTGTATGTTATTGACATCTTTGAACGACATCAAATGGCAACTTCTTTATTTGAGCAGCTTGTGTATCTACAACCATATTATTATTTCAGCATTAATTGGTATCACTCCGAAAATCTCGCAGAGAAGTTTGTTATGAATCTTTATCTTCAGAAGTCGGTAATCCATTATCAGCAAATTTGATACATCTTTTGTCTATCTTTGACCTTGAGTTGTGAACTCACTGTTATTTTGGGTCAATAATCTATTTTTGTGGCCTATGCAAGATGCCTTCTTTGTTAGGGTCAGAGGTTGTATTCTCTCAAATTTTTATTCGCCGTCAAGAGTCTATCATTTGAAGTTGATGGCTCATTTCCCCAGTAGTGTATAATCTATATTCATGTGGTTTGTTGGTGTTTGGTTTCTCCAGCATTATCTTGTCTCATACAGTATCATTCTCCAAGAATTTAAATACTACATTCATATCACAAACATAATGGCGGTATCTTAGGGAAAAAATTGCGTATTATGTATTTAAGTACCTTCAATCTCGTCGAGACGAAGATTTTAATCTTCATATCTCCGGATAGAAGAAACTTAAATAGGGGCAGCTATCATACCCCAAATTTTTACCTAAGATACCACCTCCCATCTGCATTATTACATAGTAAGCGTTCACAAGCGATTCGACCTATTTTTGCCAATTCTCGAGTCAAATTTCAAAAATTCATAACTTCTTCAAATTTCGACAATTTTTTAGTGGTTCTTTTACATATGATTCTCCTTTACAACAACTACAACTTTTCTTTACAAGTCAAGAGATGATTATGCTTTGAAAATCCACCAAAAAAATAGAAACGTTAGAAATTGTTGTGAATATAGTGAAATTTAACTGGTTTTTGTCCGACTTTACTAAATCATGAATTTTTCATTTTTTATCATCTTTTTTTTATTCCTATTTTCATAAAAAGAAAATCCACAAAATATATTTAGTTCATATCAGTTTTACTTTATCCAAAATATAAATTTTTTTTATAGTTTTGTTAGTTTCATTTAATTTATATATTTAATTCATTGATAATTCAAAAAAATCTCAAAATACATATAAGTTCTTTTACTTTTTTGCATTTTTAGAGTATGTAAGTCTATTTTGTTCTTAGTTGTAGTTTTATTTATTTAATTCGAAAATATGAAAATATATGGTTTAATTTTATTTTTATTCCCTCTATTATTAATTTTGATTATAATTCCATTTGAAATGTTTTTAGGTTGAATTATTAATAGAATTAAAACCAATTTTAATATCTCTTTTCTTTCACTTTTATATTTTCAGTTTAGTTTTACTAACATTTTATTGTATTATTTGTGTCATTACTATTATTATTAGTATTATAATTATTATGCTATGTCCATATAAGTTTGTCCATATGCTGCAAAAATCTGCCCAAAACTGCATGGCCCCTGCACAAGTAATGCCAAGAAAAACAGTCACATAATCTCTGCTGCCCTATTATAAGACCAGCATATCAGTCCAGAAATTGCATCAAATAACACACACCAAAACCTGTATCAAAAAGCCATAAATCAGATCATCATATTTGTTCAAACTCACCAAATTTTCCCTCCCAAAACCTCATTCTTATTCACTATAAAACAAGCAGATATACAATCGAAGAAGAGAGTTCACAAAGAGAAAAAACACAAACTTGCAGAAGCACAAGCCTGCATAACTCAAAGCCTGTTTCGAACTGCAAGCAGGATAACTTGCATAACTGCAAGTTCTCACACTTGCAAAACCTGTAAAGGCAAGCAAAACTCAAGCCTGCCCTCCTTACCAAAACCAGAAGCAAACCTTCTAACCTGCACCATTTTGAACCAAGCACAACCATCCACAAGAACTCATCGCCTCAACAACACCAACATTTTCGAGTTAGTTTCTGAAAGTAGAAAGAATCAGAGAGCAAAAGAAAGTGGAATTCACAGCCTTACCCGTTAAAGCCTCCGCAAGAATCGTAAGCTCGTCGGACTAGCTCCGACCTTGTGAATTCATCTTTTTTTTCTCCCTTTGCATTTTGTATACCATCGTGATTCATCATGATTTGTTGTTGAATGTTGAAATTTCTTGTTTTTGATTATTTAGATTTTATAGCCATGCCTGAATCGATTTGTTTTGAGTTGAGTTGTTATCATTGTTTATCGCATAAGAAAGATTGAGACAGTTGGAAATAGAGTATAGAACGAGTTACCGTTGTTGTTGTTGTTTTGTTTTAGAGTTAACGAGAGCCATGACGAAACCAGAAGTAGTGTTGTTGTTTGATCGCCTGAGAAAGAGTTCGAAAGAGGGAGCAGAGTGTTCGATTTCGATTTAGAAGAGAAAATGTTCGAAAGAGGGAGCAGGGTGTTCGATTTCGATTTAGAAGAGAGGGAGAAAGAGTTCGAAAGAGGGAGCAGGGTGTTCGATTTCGATTTAGAAGAGAAAGAGTTCGAAAGAGGGAGCAGGGTGTTCGATTTCGATTTAGAAGAGAAAGAGTTCGAAAGAGGGAGCATGATTCGTTGTTGGCGTTGTTCGATTTTGATTTAGAAGAGAGGGAGAAAGAGTTCGAAAGAGGGAGCAGGGTGTTCGATTTCGATTTAGAAGAGAAAGAGTTCGAAAGAGGGAGCAGGGTGTTCGATTTAGATTTATAAGAGAGAGATCGAAGAGAGAAAGAAAGAGTTCGAAAGAAGGAGGCACGAGTTCAATCCCACGCTGGACCTTTTTATTTCGTTTTCAGCTTATTTCCCAATGATATTAATTTAGCTTTAATTTAGCCTATATTAGATATGGTTTAGTACTTTAGAATTAATTTAATTTAGATTAAATTTAGTAACTTTTAGAATTTTAATTTTAATAAATCTTAAAACTTTAACTTAGTCTAGATATAATTTAGAAAGTTCATGATCTTAGTTTTATTTGTTGTTTAGAATTAATTTAGTAATTTATCTTCTTTATAAAATTGGTTATCTTTTCTTTATTTTTTAATCATCTTAATCTTCTCGAATTAAATATTTCACTGCCTTTCTTGGTATTAATTTGTTCGCTTAAATTTATTTCCTTGCGTATCCTTTATTACTTATATTGTGATGTTCATCTTATTTTTGATTTGTTTGCTTCTACTCCAAGGGAAAGAATTAAAATTATTGACTTCATGTCATCAAATATGTTATCCGATTGTGCGAAACCCTTCATACATTTTATATTTTTTTGTTAAATCTTCTAAAAAAACTCAATTTCAAAAACCCACCCCTTTTAAGTCAAAACTTCGATACTAGGTCGTCGTATCTTCAAACTCTCGCCCACACCTATTTTTTAGCCAAATGAACCATTTTAATCAAACAAACAATTTTAACCAAAAACAGATATTTCAAAAGGTTCCTATAGAATACTATAGATACATTGGGTGCTAATACCTTCCCATTGTATAACCAACCCCCGAACTCTAGACCTCTTTTCAAAACGCCTTGTATTTTCATTACTTTTAAAGTATTATTTTACATTGCATGTTTTAGGGTTTTATTTCGCTCTTTTCCCTTTTCCCTTGGAAATAATAAAGCGCGGTGGCAACTCTTGCTTTTGTGAGACGAATTAATTAATAGTTCGATCTCCGATTTACCCTGCTACATTTTTTTTATCGCTACAGGAAGCCTCTAAGCAAGAGATAGAGGAAATACTGAAAATAATTAAGAAGAGCGACTACAATGTGGTAGAGCAGCTGGGGTAGACCCCATCAAAGATATCCATGTTGTCTTTGCTGTTGTATTCCGAAGTCCATGCGAAGGCTTTGATTGCATTCCTCAAAACTGCGCATGTGCCGCAGGAAACTTTAGCTGATCAGTTTAAAGATTGTGTGGCTAGCCTGACTGCTGATAATTGGCTGGGTTTTTCAGATGCAGACTTGACACCAAAGGGAAGGAAGCATAATGATGCTCTGCATGTCTCGATTGAATGCAGGGGCACCACTATGGCTCATGTGTTGGTAGATATTGGGTCTTCGCTGAATGTCTTGCCTAAGAAGGTGTTGGACCTGTTGAATTGTGAGGGTTTAACTCTAAAGCCTAGTAACATTGTGGTAAGGGCTTTTGACGGGTTGAAGAGAATGGTACACGAGGAGGTGAACATCCCTGTCAAAGTGTGTTCTCAGACTTTTGGGTCCACCTTCTATGTGATGGATATCAGGTCGTCGTATTATTATTTGCTGGGTCGTCCTTGGATCCAAGAGGCTGGGGCAGTTACTTCCACACTCCACCAAATGCTGAAGTATCCGGTAAAAGGGAAGATTGTCACAGTGCGGGGGTGAAGAGGAGTATATGGTGAGCCACCTCAATTCCTTCCGCTACGTAGAGATGGACGAGGAATTTATAGAAACTCCTTGTCAGAACTTTGAAGAGGTCCCTCAGATCTTGGCATCGACTGAAACTACTACCAGCAGCAAACCTCCTCTGAAGATGGCTTCCCTCAAGGATGCCAGGGCCGTGGTTGAAGAAGGTGGGTGTACCAATTGGGGTCAGCTCCCTGATTTCACTCACAAAACTGACAAATTTGGTTTGGGCTTTACTACAGGGGCTCAAAGGGCTGTTAGACGCGCTCGGGCTGGAGGACCTCCCCTACGCATCAGCAATCGTAGGGTTAATTCCATTGAAGATAGCGAGGAGGACTCAGACATTGACAGTTGGATCTACCCAACTACCAACGGTGGATCGAGTAACTGGACGGCTAGGGACTTTATACCAGTTTATTTTATTTCGCAGTAATTGTCTTACTTGTTTTGAGATTTGTAATAAACAATTTGAAACTTTACGGCTCTGTGCCTTGCCTGAGGCAAATTGGCTTTGCTTGTGAGGGCTATTATTTGTCATTTCATATATCATTAATAAAGCATTGGACGTTTCTTGCATACAAATTTTGTGCTCTCTGTTTTTCTTTTATGTTTTTCACTTTATCGAAACAACTATTCTCTTACACACACTCACGTATCATAATGCAGATCCATATCCACTCTGGATACCATTGATAACAGCTCTGTTGTTTCCAGTTATGACTTTAAAAATCTGATCAACCAAGCTGAGGACGAAGGTGAGGATGATTGTGAGGTGCATGGAGACTTGCTAGACTATTAAAACAAGAAGAAAGGGCCATACAACCTCACGAAGAGCCGAATGAGACAATGAACTTGGGTACTAAGGAAGACAGAAAAGAGGTTAAAATAGGTGCAAATCTAGAGTTTAGCGTCAAATAGAGGTTGATACAGATGTTGCACGACTATGCTGAAATCTTTGCCTGGTTCTATGAAGACATGCCTAGTTTAGACACTGATATTGTGGTACATCGCTTGCCGACTAAAGAAGATTGTCCTTCGATTAAACAGAAGGTCCACCATATACGTCCCGAAATGTCAGAGAAGATCAAGGCAGCGGTGATGAAGCAGTTCGACACAGGATTATTAGCTGTCACTTCTTATCCAAAGTGGGATGCCAACGTCGTTCCGGTACCTAAGAAGGACGGTAAGGTATGGATGTGTGTGGATTACAGAGATCTGAACAGGGAAAGCCCCAAGGATGACTTCCTACTTCCTCACATTGATGTTATGGTCGACAACACTGCGCAACACAAAATCTTCTCCTTCATGGATGGCTTCTCTGGCTACAACCAGATCAAGATGGCTCCTGAAGACATGGAGAAGACAACCTTCGTTACACAGTGGGGCACCTTCTTCTACAAGGTGATTCCTTTTAGGTTGAAGAATACTGGGGCAACTTATTAACGAGCCATGGTCGCTTTGTTCCATGATATGATTCACCATGAGATCAAAGTCTATGTTGATGACATGATAGCTAGGTCTCAGACTGAGGAAGAGCACCTTGATCATCTCCAAAAGCTGTTCGACAGGTTGAAGATGTATAAGCTGAGGTTTAATCCGAACAAGTGCACCTTCAGGGTAAGGTTGGGTAAAATTCTAGCTTTCATTATCAGCGACAAAGGCATCCAGGTAGATCCTGAAAAGGTAAAAGCTATACAAGAAATGCCAACTCCCCGTACAGAGAAGGAAGTTAGTGGTTTCTTGGGACGCCTGAATTACATCGCAAGGTTCATTTCACATCTGACTGCTACTTGTGAGCCAATCTTCAAGCTTCTGAAGAAAGATCAAGTGGTAAAGTGGAATGATGAATGCCAGACCGCTTTTGAAAGAATCAAGGAATACCTTCAAGAACCACCAATTCTGATGCCTCCAGTTGAAGGAAGACCTTTGATATTATACTAGACAGTGCTATACAATTTAATGGGGTGTGTGCTGGGGAAGCATGACGAGTCTGTTCGAAAAGAGCACGCAATATACTACCTTAGCAAAAAGTTTACCGACTGTGAGACACGATACTCATTACTCGAGAAAACTTGTTATGCTTTGGCATGGGCTGCTCGCCGACTGAGATAGTATATGCTGACTCACACTACCTTGTTGATATCAAAGATGGATCCGATCAAGTACATTTTCGAGAAGCCCGCTCTCTCCGGAAGGATAGCAAGGTGGCAAATGATTTTAACTGAATACGAAATACAATATACAACCCAAAAAGCAATCAAGGGAAGTGCATTGGCTAATCATTTGGCTCATCAGGCCTTAGATGACTACCAGTCCATGAATTTCGAGTTCCCAGATGAGAATATCATGTTGGTAACTGACTACGAAGAACCCGGACCGGATGAAGGACCTAAGGAAGGATCCCGATGGTCTATGTATTTTGATGGAGCCTCAAACGCACTGGGTAATGGCATTGGTGCTGTAATCATATCTCCCGAGGGCTGTCATACTCCGTTCACTGCCCGATTATGTTTCAACTGCACCAACAACATGGCAGAGTATGAAGCATGTATTAAGGGTCTCCGAGATGCTATTGACCTAAGGATCAAGTTCTTAAGTGTATTCGGGGATTCCGCTCTGGTGATAAGTCAGATCAAAGGAAGTGGGATACGAAGCACCCAAATATCGTTCCTTACAAAGAGTATGTACTGAAACTGCTCCCACACTTTGAGGAGGTAACCTTTGAACATTTCCCACGAGAGAAGAACTAGTTAGCGGACGCGCTAGCTACCATGTCTTCTATGTTCAAGGTTAGGTGGGACAATGAAGCTCCCCAAATCACCATTGAGAGGTTGGATGAACCAGCACACTGCTGTGAGCTCGATATCAAAGAAGTGGAAGACAAACCCTGGTTTCACGAAGTCAAAAGGTATCTCGAGGCTCAAGAGTATCCCAAAGGGGCATCTGTCAACGATAACAAGTTTTTGAGAAGGTTCGCTGGAAAGTTCTTCCCCAGTAATGGAATCCTCTATAAACGCAACCATGACTCCACACTACTATGGTGTGTAGATAAAAGTGAAGCAGAGAGGATCATGATAGATCTACATGAAGGCACCTTCGGAACCCATTCTAGTGGACACACCATGGCTAAGAAGATCCTACGGGAAGGATACTACTGGTCCACTATGGAAGCTGATTGTTATCACCACTCTCGAACTTGTCATAAGTGCCAAATCTACGCTGATAAGGTGCATGTGCCTCCGGTGCCCTTAAATATCTTGACAACTCCGTGGCCCTTTGTAATGTGGGGCATCGACATGATCGGGGAAATCAGGCCCACTTCTTCCAATGGACATCGCTTCATCCTAGTAGCCATTGATTACTTCACGAAGTGGGTTGAGGGTGCTTCCTTTTCTACAGTAACTAAGAATGTTGTGGCGCGGTTTATCCGACATAATCTGATCTGTCGATATGGTGTGCCAAAGAGAATTATTACTGATAATGGTACGAATCTCAACAACACAATAATCACTGAGCTCTATAAACAGTTCAAGATACATCATCATAATTCTTCCCCCTACCGGCCGAAGCTGAATGGCGTTGTTGAAGCAGCTAACAAGAATATCAAGATTGTACAGAAGATGACGGTGACATATAAAGACTGGCATGAGATGTTACCATTTGCTCTTCATGGGTACTGTACCTCAGCACGAACGTCGACAGGGGCAACACCCTACTCTTTGGTATATGGCATGGAGGCAGTCCTACCCATCGAAGTCCATATACCTTCTCTTAGGATTATGAAGGATGCGGGTTTGAACGAAGACGACTGGATCCGAACCCGACTTGATCAACTGAATCTAATCGATGAAAAGAGACTTACTACTATCTTCCATGGTCAGATGTATCAAAAGCGAATGATCAAGGCTTTTAACAAGAAAGTCAAGTGTCAAGAATATCAAGTTGGGGATCTAGTAATCAAACGCATCATACTGCCGCAAGGTGATCCCAGGGGAAAATGGACCCCTAAGTACGAAGGGCCATTTGTGTTTAAGGATATTTTTTAAGGTGGAGTTATGATTCTAACAACCACGGACTGTGACGACCTTCCTCACCCTGTCAATGCAGACATAGTGAAAAGATACTACGCCTAATCAAAGACCCGCTAGGTCGACCGACCTAGGAAAAAATAAGGGCTTCCTGGCGAACCAAAAGGGTTCAGGCAAAAGTAAGGGATCAAAATGAAAAAATATGTACACCCGGCAAGTCGAAAACCCGAAAGGGAGGCTTGGGCAAAAAAGGGTATCCCGGTGGACTGAAAACCCGAAAGGGCGGTCCAGGCAAAAGTTAGGGATATAAAGCATATCACTATGTCTCATTGGATCATCTTGCGACCAGACTTCGGTATCAACTATCAAGCTCGGACAACACCAATCAATCTGATTAACTTTCAGCCAAGAAGCAAAGTGGTGATACGCTTGAAGATATAAAGGCAATAGCAGAGTTGGAACCCAATGGGGTTGTTTCACATAGCTGTTTTTCTTTCTTTTTCACAAATTGTATAAATTCTATTTTTCAGCGGCATTCTATTACTAGAGCGTCAACCTCTTTGTACAAAAACGCCTATTACAGGCCAACTTCAAAAATCAATACAAATCATTTTCACAAGAAACTTCAATCTGTTTTTTTTTTCTTTTTCTGTTTTGTTTTGCAAAAATGTCCAATGAATTATTTTTGATATATGCATTTGAAAATGATTGTTGCTCATAAATATTTACATAAGAAACAAAAGACAATTACTCATAATTCCAGAAACAGGGAAAAAACAAGAAGTGCCAAACCCGACGGTTACTCTGCCCAGCAGGTATCGGGATAGAGCCATCTTGGGAACATGATTATTGGTACATAAACTCCCCATAAAGTAAAAGCATCCAAAGGCATTGATGTCAGCTTTCCCGAAACAGGACGTAACCACCCCAACTGAGGTTCATAGTAGCGGGCGAGTCAGTAAATTTCATCTCCTAAGCAGAGTTTATTTCCCCAGATACAGAAGCTCAATCCCCGACAGAGTTCATCACTTCAGCTACAAGTATACATTTTCTAAGTTCATTCCCGGCAGTGTTCTATTCTCAAGAAGCATCTCCTCCCGACATAATATTTACAAATCTCCAGCAATTGTCAGGGATTTATTTTCCAAGACGCGAGCATACCCCGATAACATTTCATGAACATACATCATGACATACGCATACATATCATACACAACATAATCTCAATTATTTTGAGAAAATCATCTCACCCTGCATTTCATGCATCGCGTATAACTAACTCTGATATCTTTCCAGGAAAAGAGGATTAGCTTCAACAAATTCAACAGTTATGCAAGTCACATCTGCAGACAACTAACAAAAACTCAGTTCCCGAAACCAAGCCCTACTATCCAGGTTTCTTCCCACAAGCCCTACTACCCAGGCTTTCATATCGAAGTAACCCTACGACCCAGGTTCCTTCTCACAACCCTACTATCCAGGCTATCATATTGAAGTAACCCTACTATTCAGGTTCCTTCTCACAGCCCTACTATCCAGGCTTTCATATCGAAGTAACCCTACTATCCAGATTCCTTCTCACAGCCCTACTATCCAGGCTTTCATATCGAAGTAACCCTACTATCTAGGTTCCTTCTCACAGCCCTACTATCCAGGCTTCTATATCAAAGTAACCCTACTATCAAGGTTCCTTCTCACAGCCCTACTATCCAGGCTTTCATATAGAAGTAACCCTACTATCCAGGTTCCTTCTCACAATCCTACTATCCAGGCTTTCATATCGAAGTAACCCTACTATCCAGGTTCCTTCTCACAGCCCTATTATCCAGGCTTTCATTTTGAAGCAACCCTACTATCAAGGTTCCTTCTCATAACCTTACTATCCAGGTTCCTTCTCTCTTATCTCCAAACAACAGTTCACAACACTGTAAGACCAGGACTTGATCAAACACGATTGGTTTCACATTTCTCCAGTAAGTCTCGGTGCAGCTTATACCCTGACCAGATATGCAGTTCACTTCCGTTTCCTCAAGCAGGAGTTATTTCCCCAGTAGAGTAACGGAAAACTGAATCTCCTAAATTTCTATTTCTCCCAAGACAGATACCAAAATTCCTCAGCAGATTCCTCATCAACAACAGGAACAGGAACTCTCATTGAAGGAATGTCTCAGGAAATCAACATCCTCTAGATGGCATCTTTAAGCCCATCTCCGACGGTATCCGCCATGGAAAACCATGGATAGAAAGGGTGCTAACACCTTCCCTTTCTATAATCTACCCCCCGTACTCAGAAATCTTGAAAAAAGGTTTTTTTTGTTCTTTTTCCTTTTCCATGATTGGATGAAATAAAAGTCGGTGGCGACTCTTGCTTACCGCGACATTTTGCGAACAAAAAATGCAAACCAGTAAAAATAGTCGGTTCTGCCACCATATCACACCTGGAATCACAGAACCTCTAATGGTTCATCAACCTCTCTCCATTCTAGACATTCCATAAATACCATCACCTTATCATTCCACTCCACCAAACACACCTTGTTCACCAATCATCATCTCTGATTCTCCTACCCCCTCTCCTATTAACCATCCAGATGATCACCTCAGAACAATCACTGATTTAGAAGCACTGGACCACCTAGCCTCAACCTCTCACAAAATAGACATTCCCAAACCTAAGCCAACTATAACCAAAACAGATGCTGGTAAGAATTTATTGATTTTTGAAACAGAATTAATGGAATGGGTTAACTCCTTGAAGCAAGTGAGTCTAGAAAATTCAAATCCCGCTGCTTTTGATTCTCATTGGAATCGGTTCAGAAGATGGTTCAACTCAGAATCCAAGAAGCTCAAAGAATCAAGTTATGAATTGGCTCAAGAGAACTTCAGTGATCAACTGAAAGTTTTCAAAGAACAAGTTCTGAGTCACTGGGAGAAGAAATCTATCCTTATGCTGGACAATGCTCCCTGGAAAGAGCACCAACCTTCAGAAGTTATTGAACCATGCTCTGATAGTCTTCCTTTGGCTATTATTCAAGAAAAAGAAAAAGCAACTGAAGAAGCAATTGAATCAGAAAATGCCACAGAGTTTTATGAGAAACATGCAACTTCTGAGGATACACCAGCTTCTTCTTTGGTTATGCAAACTCTGAAAGAGTTAAAGAAGGAGAATGATATAATCAAAGAAAGATTGGATAAGTAAGAAGATATAAGCAAAGAAATCAAGGAAATGCTGGGAAAGCAAGAGGAATCAAGCACTCAGATTAAGAGCTTGCTGGAAGCATTGTTCACATGACTTCCCCTCCTCAATCTTAGATTTTTTTTATAACTTGTTTTCTTCATCCATTATCTTGGTTCATCTGGCTCTGAAAATGTTATTGAAATCTGTTTGAATATAAATCATCTTTTTTGACTCTGAATATTATTGTTTATATTGCTTTTTGATTCCTGACAAAAAGGGGGAGAACGTAAGATATTTTCAATAATAGTATACCGGGACAAGGTGTCAAACATTCTGAATATTTTAACTTATTGTTTTTTCTCTGAAAGCAAAACAAGAACAAAACTCTGAAGAGGACAGAAGGAGATGCATCAAAAGCTCTGATCAGAAGGAATTTCAGGGAAGTAATTCATTTCTATCTGAGTACTCAAATCAGGGGGAGACTCTCTAAAGCTTTATGTTCTGTCTATTTTTATCATCATCAAAAAGGGGGAGATTGTTAGAACATAGTTTGATTCTATAACCCTCGTAAGAGTTTTGATGATAACAAACACAAAGAACAAATATGCACTCTAAAATTATGTTCTATCTTGTATAGAAGTTCTAACGGAAGTGGATAAGAAGTTGAGCTACAAGGTTGTTCCTGCTGTAAACGTAGACTGATATCAGAATGTTCTGATGAATGAAGATCATAATTTGTGTTAACGAGAAATACATTTTAACTATGAACGAAAGTCTAACGCTGCAAACATGACCTTATGATTCTGACCTTCCAAGTTCTGAAGCAAATCGGCAAACAAATTCCTCATGTTCTGAAGCGTTACTAATTCATCAAAGCTGTATCAATGGCAACGACTATAAACAGACAAGGATCTTCAAATTAAGGAAAGTGCATTAACTGCCAATTATCAAGTTTCCATTTGCATAAGATTTCCGCGCCTATTTAAATAAGCAACAAGGTTAAATCTTTCACGATTTACATCACTGCTATTTTTGACAATCTCTCAACGTTGCAACTCAATATTCAAATTATTCTCTAAATTGTGTAATACATCACAAGTTTGTGAAACCGTTTTTGTAACGAAAAACATCCTGTACACAGATTTATTCATATGTTTGTTAGTGAAATTCCTTGAGATAAATCGGGTTGTGGTTGTACTCAAGAAGACTTTGGTAGTTGTCAAAGTAGATTTGTAATCAGTTTGATTAGTGAATTAAGACCTCATTGGAGAGATGAGAAATCACCTTGGCGGGTGGACTAGAGTAGTTTGAGATCAAACGGACCAGGATAAAAATCATCGTGTCATTTGCATTTGATTTTAAGATTCCAATTCAACCCCCCCTTCTTGTGTTTTTCACTTCTTCAAAGGTGACTGCTATTGAAGAAGCCCAAGACATAAACAACATTAAGGTTAATGAGCTTATGGAATCCATACAAACCTTTGAGTTAGGGATCCGTGAGAAATCTGAAAAAGAAGAAAAGCATTGCCTTTATCTCCAATACTGATGACCTAGAAGGTGAATGTGACTTGAATACAAATCAAGGAATATCTAAAACTCTTGTGTTACTTGGAAGACAATTCAAAAAATTAATGAAGAATATAGATTGGAAGTCAAGATCAAATGTCAAGAATAAGTCATTAGACATCAACAAAAATCAGGACTTTGGGAGAAGGCCCAAGACTGAAGAAGAGACTAACTAAGGCAAATGAGTTCAATGTCATGAATGTGAAGGTTTTGGACACATAAGGGCTGAATGTCCAGCTTATATCAAGAAGCAAAAGAGGAGTTTATCTGCATCTTGGTCTGAAGAAGACTCTGGGAGTGATACTGAAAAAGAAGTTGCCAAACAGGTCACTGCCTTGACTGATATCTATGACTCTGATGAAGACTTAAATTGTGAAGAACTGACCTTTGAAGATCTTGCTGCTTCTTACAAGGAGTTGTGTCTCAGAATTTAAGAGGTATGTCAATTAGGAGAAAAGAAAAAGAAAACTATAGCTCAACTACAGTCTGAAAAAGTGGAGCACATGTCTATCATCTATGGTCTGAAGGCTGAAAAAATGGAGCACTTGTCCACTATCTCTAGCTTGGAGGGTGATGTTATATTGCTCAAATCTCACCTTGACAATATGAATAAATCTGTGAGAATGCTTAACAACGATTCTGATGTGCTGGATGAGATTCTTCAAACTAGAGAGAATGCTGGAAATGTCATAGGAATTGGCTTCGATAACCAGGTTGTGAAGAACAAAGAAAAGAAGTTTGAAGTTAAGTTTGTCAAAGAAAAGGGGAAGCATGAATAAAATATGTCAAATTAAATGTTCCAACATCAGCAAATACATCAGAGTAACTACTCAGGGCGTAAGTCTCAAAGATGGAGATGTCGTCATTGTGGAAGGTTTGGTCACATAAAACCCTATTGCTACAAATTATATGGTTATCCTAAATCCATTTATCAACCAAAAAGAGAATAGGCCTTTATCAAAGCTAAAAAGGAGTGGATTCCTAAAATGGTACCTCTAGGATCATAACTCACACCTCTCTCAGAGTCTCTCCCAGAGAAGATTTGTAATTTGATAGTGGTTGTTCTAGACACATGACTAGTGTCAAGAAATTCTTGGTGGACTTTAAACCATATTCCTCAAGCTATGTCACTTTTGGAGATGGATCAAAAGGTGAAATAAAGGGTGGTGGAAAGTTGGGCTGTACAGGAATGCCTAGTATTGATGATGTGCTATTTGTTCAAGGGTTGACTGCTAATTTGATAAGTATTAGTCAACTATACGACCAAGGTCTCAAAGTTAACTTTACTGAATCTAAATTCCTAGTTACAAATGAGAAGAATGAAGTGGTTATGAAGGGAGCTAAATCAAAATGTAATTGTTACCTATGGTCGTCTCAAGAACCAAACCTTTACCCAAGGTGTCTAATGTCTAAAGATGAGGAGCATAATTGGTTCCATAAAAAGTTGAGACATTTGAATCTGAATAACTTGGAGAAAAGTTTGTCTAATGAAATTGTAAAAAGCATTCACAAAGTTAATACTGAAGAAGTAAAGATCATAAGTGTTGATGACCCCGTGTTTGGAGAGAGGTCAAAAGAAATGGTGCAACTTTTTGATGAACAAATGAGGACTGAGTACAATGTTACACAAGATGTCCTGACGTCATTGTGTGACAACTTGAATGCCGGGATTAACATTTATAAACATTCAACTCAGCATGGTAGGACTAAGCACATTAGAAATCATTTCATGAGAGGACTTGTTGAATACAATGCCATAACTCATGTTGACATTTTTACGAAGGACTTGGATAATGTAAAATTTAACAAGTTAAGAGGAATACTTGGTACTGGTATTTATGAGAATTTATACAAAAACATTCTTTTCATCTTCTCATTCAAAAACTTGTGGTTACGGTTCAACTTTTATAGTTCTACATATCATCAGTTCAAAATAAGTCCAAAGATGTCTCAACATTCTTCATCTGACCACATGCATGCATCACCTGAAGAGAAACGGTCATCTTCCCAAAATGCTAGGGCTGAGGAATCCTTCCAAATGATCAATCTCTCTGATCTGGTGTTGGATGCTGTTCCCCTATCCACTCTTCATCCATAATCTCATAGGGAATGAAGGTCTTTTGCTGCTGAGAATGTCAAGACTTTTGGTAAGTCATATGTGTCTCCCATTAAGACTGATAGGGAGTCTAGGTTAAATAAGACAGAGAGGGTGAATCCTTATAGATCCTTCACTGTTGATGAGAATAAGTCTAAATCTATGATGAATGTTGCTGATAAAGAACTTATGAAGTTTGTTGCAACTGTATTAGAGGGAGTTGGTTCAGATGTTGAGCCTGATGTTCAAACATCTTTGCCAAAGTTGTTGGCCCTAAGGAAAATACTAGTGGAAAGACTATTAATGTTGGTTCTGAACATGTTGCTCGTGAGAGAAGAAGCAAGAAGAAGGTAGATATGGTTATCAAGGTTAATAAGCTGATATTTGATGACGAACCCATACTAAGAACTTGGCTCCAGCAATAGCCAATAGACTTCAAAGAAGAAGAGAAAAGGTTGCGATGGTTGAAGTTTCCCCTTCTAAAGAGCCCAAAAGGAAATCTAGTGATGTGAAAAGCACTCCCTCTAGAAGTGACAAGGGTAAATCTCAGGTTGATCCCTCAAAATCTTGGAGTAAAGTTGATGTTCCTTCCAAGAAAAGAAAATCCATGAGTTTAAGTGACTCTGATTTTGATGTTGAGAAGGATGTCCAGGACATCATTCCCATAAAAAAGTCTACATCTAAGAAGACCTATATTGATGCTTACAAGATCTCTGAGGACGAGGTGATATTTCATGCTAAGGAAAATACTTACAAATAGAAGCATGTTGTGTAAAGAAGATTAGCTTTGGAAAGGGAATTGGGCAAGGACTTCCAAAAATGTAAAGATGTTGTGAAGCTTATAAAGGTGGTTGGTCTAATAAATACTACATCAAATTTTAGCCCCTGCTACGAAAGACTGGTCAAGACGTTTATGGTAAATGTAACTGATGGTTGTGATGTTGTAGAGAGTGAGGACTACATGAAGGTGTATGTGAGGGGAAATATTATGGCATTTTCTCCTACTGTTATCAACAAGTTTTTAGGTAGATCTGAAGAGCCTCAAGCTGAATTAGAGGTTTCAAATAAAGAAGTGTGCAAAGAGATCACTGGTGGTCAAGTGAAGCATTGGCCAAAAGAAGGAAAGTTATCCTCTAGTAAGCTTAGTGTGAAGTATGCCATTCTTTACAGTGTGGCTTCTATTAATTGGGTTCCCACAAATCACAATTCTAATATCTCTACTGGTCTTGGGAAATTCATTTTTTCATTTGGAAAATAAATAGTGTTTGACTTTGGAAAATACATCTTTGCTCAAGTGTTGGAGAAAGTGTCTTCATATGCTGTGAAGTTGCCTATCTGTTTTCTTTCCCTCATCTATGGAATAGTCCTGGAATATCACCCTAAGATCTTATTTCCTTTTGATAGAGTGAAGAAAAGGGAATCTCCTTTGACTCTACACTATAAATTATTTGGTGGTGAACATATCTAAGGGATTGTTGGGACATCTTCCCTAGTACCTGGTCCTGTAACTTCTAAGGCATGAATTATTTTCTCATCTGAAGGAAACTTGCAGGGATTTAAATGAAACAATCAAGGCTGGCACTGCTAGGAAGATCAAGTGAAGGATTAATCAAGGCCTTGATGAAGCAAAAGAGGAACCAAACTAGAGATGGTAGTGTTGTTGCTATTGCTAACAATGTTGATTCTGAAAGTGATAATGTTGCTAGTGATCATAGTGCCTCAAATGATGATGAGATTGGTGATAGTGCATCCAGTTGTGATAATGTTGATGGAGAAGGAGAGGCTTATGAGACTGCTGATGATGCATATGTTGATGCATAAACTGCTTCCTTGCGTATTTTGATATTTTGTTGTTTTGTTTGTTTTTGGTTTATGGCTTTATAAGGGTTATAATGCCCAGATTTATTTTGTGCACCTTGTGTGCTATTTGACATTATGCGCTACTGTGGTTTCATTTCTGGGTGATATACTTACCTTTGTCACATTCTGGCTAAAAAGGTGGAGTAGTATTAACCACTAACCACTAACTGTGTTTTTGAGGGGTAGAATTATGATTTTCTATTGAATATGTGTTGCTTCTATTGAGGGGGAGAATCCTCTCATTCTCTGATGTATGACTTAGTAGCCTGAAGAAGTATTAAATTTGTTCTGGTTTGGACTGGCTTGAAGATTCCACTAACTTTATATTTTCTATTGTTGTGCCTCTGATGTGTGTGTTTGATTTATTTTCAAACCTGTGTTGGAATCTGATCTGTGGATTATAAATTTGTTTTAGTCAAAATAATCCAAATGGGGGGTTTTAATTCTATATTTTTATAGTTGACATTAATTTTGGTAAAACCAATTTGGAAGAAACATGTAATATAAGATGTTCTAAACTTGCAGGAAGAACATGTTGAACATGATATCCTATTCAGATTATCCGACATCTGGTATGATACATTTATTCTCTTGGATTTATTCTGTTTTAACAATTCTTGAATATTCAAGGAATATTAGGATATTATTTGTGTCGTCCAAGATTGAAGTATCATAGATTCCTTCTATATTTAAAAAATTAATTTGTTTCATTAATTGTTGAGACATTTTAGGAAACAAATCATTGAAGCCCTATTCTCATGCAAAAGTTTCTACTGATTTTCTGCTACAGATTAACTGCATTTTTGAAGCCCATATCCAGTTCATTCAAATTTATAAAAGGAAGGCTTCAACCCTATATAAGTGTGGACCGTATTGTATCTATTAGAAAGGTTTTAAGGTTTTGTGTTCTTGTGATTTTATGAGCCACTCTTGTATTGGTTTATACATGAGTAGGACTATGTTTAGAGTTGTTTTCTGTTAGTCATTATAAAGCTTTTAAGCCGTGAATGATTGTATGTCTTTGAAGTGTGTCTTCTGAAAAGAGTTGTTCAATCACTATTTTGATTGGAAAGGATTTAAGAAGGGCATCATACCTAGATGAGTCTTAGGTAGAAGTTAATCACGGATAATGATTAAGTGAGTAGATTGTAAAGTAAGGGTTATTTCTCTGAAATTATGATTGGCATGAATTTTGGTAAAACTAACATTGCAGCATCATGTTGAACAAGATGTTTCAACTTGCAGATTCAACATTCAAATTTGATGTCCTAACCATAAGTATATGACATCTAGTATGTTACATTTTTGTAGTTTGGAAGATGTTTCAACTTGCTATTTGAACATGTCGAAAGGAATGTCCTAACCAAAAGTATAGGACACCAAGTCTGCTACATCTGACAGTTTGGATTCAGTTATTGTGATTTAATTACTGAATATTTTGGGAATATTTAGTAATCCTATGTGGCGTCCAAGATTGATAAATCAGTGATTTTATGTTGGTATTCAAGATATTCAAAGTTTCTAAATATGGAGACATTTTAGGAAAGTTTTGATTAAAGACCTATTTTCTTGGAGAAGTTTTTGCAGACTTTGTGCAGTCTCCTTGTTGCATTTTTGAAGCTTAAATCCAGTTGGGAAATCGATTATAGATAGAAGTCTTTGTAACCTAGGAAGGGTACCAACCATGAATGAAAACATGTAGTTATTAGGTATGAGTCTATACCACTCACTAGAAGACTTGGTTATGTGATCAACTTGACATGTGAGTTGGATTATGTTCCTTGAGGTGTAAGGTTTTGTTCTCACTCAGAAGCTTTTAGATAATGAGTTGAGTATTATTCTTGGAGGAAGCTTATAAGCAATTCTAAGTTGTGTTCTTAGTCAAGAGTCTTTTCTATGCATTATCATGGAAGTGTGTCTTTTAGTTTTTCCATCAAAGAAATGTGTCTTCCTGTTTTGTCCAATCGTTGTCTATGATTAATGAGGGATTGAGGAGGGCCTCGTATTAGGTGAGTTTTAGATAGAAAGTTAGCAAGAGTAGTGATTAAGTGAGTAGATCGTAAACAAGTATGTTTGTTGTATGGTCTATGAATTGATATTATTATAGTGGACTTTATCCCTGGTTTGGTATGCCCCTAGAGTAGGAGAGTTGCTCTAAACTGGGTTAACAATTATGTGTGTTGTTTATGCTTTTCAGTACTATTTTGTTCATACATCTTGCTATTGTGTGTTGAAGTCATATCTAGTGTCTCTACATCTCTTAGGACATCTGGGATCTGATAACCATAATTTCAATTAGTATCAGAGCAGGCATCCTGCTCTGACTCTGGGTGAGATTCAAGGAAGTTACTTTTTGGTGCAATGGACAAGGATGGAGGAATTGTGATTAAAATACCTATTCTAGATGGTACTAACTATGACAGTTGAAAACCTCGTATGGATATGTTCATAAAATCCTTGGACAATAAGGCATGGGAAAATATTGTCAAAGGATGGGAACCACCAAAGGTTGAGGATGCAGATGGTAAGGTTACTGATGTGCTGAAGCCTGAAGAAGATTGGAATGATGTTGATGAGCTATCAGCCCAAGGAAACTCCAAAGCGTTAAACGCTATATTCAATGGAGTTGATAAAAATGTTTTCAAGATGATAAATAATTGTAAGCATGCTAAAGTCGCTTGGGAGACCTTGAATAAAGTTCATGAAGGAAATTCTAAGGTAAAGATGGCAAAACTCCAACTTCTCTCTACAAAATTTGAGAACTTGAAAATGAAGGAGGATGAACGTATCCAGGATTTTCAGATGACTGTTCTGGATATTGCTAATGACTCAGAAGACCTGGGAGAGAAGATATCAGAGGACTAGTTGATCAGGAAGAGGATCAGGTCTTTTATAGAAAGGTTTGACATGAAGGTGATTGCCATTGAAGAATCCAATGATATAAGCATCGTGATTGTGGATGAACTTGTAAGCTCCCTTAAGACCTTTGAGTCTGCTATCAATGAAAGGTCTGAAAAGAAGAAGAATACAACCTTTTCCTCTAGTACTGAAGACTCATAGGACTATGATGAATTGAACTTAGAAGGAGTATTTGAAGATCTCGTGTTACTAGGAAGAAAATTCAACAAAGTGATGAGGAAGTCCAATTCAAATGCCAAGAACTTATCATTCGACACCAACAAAAATCAGGACAATAGAGGAAGGTCCAGGATTGAACAAATTCCAAGTCAGGGAAAAGGATTTCGGTGCTACGAATGTGAGGGATTTGGACACATAAAATCTGAGTGTGCCACTTATCTCAAGAATCCGAAGAAAGGTCTATTTGTGTCATGGTCAGAGGAAGATTCTGAAAGCGATCATGAAGAGGAATTAGCCAAACAAGTGAATGCCTTGATTGAAGTATATAATTTTAATGAAGAATAAGATGATAAACCTACTTTTGAAGAACTCACTGCATCATACAGGGATTTATGTGTCAAAAGTGAAGAAATATGTCAACAAGGAGAAAAGCAAAAGATGGTCATTACTGAGAAAGTGAAACATGTATCCATTATCTCTGATCTTGAGGAAAAGGTTATATTGATCAATTCAAAATTGGATAACATGACTAAAAATATAAGAATGTTAAATAATGGTTCTGATGCTCTGGGTTCTAAACAAATGTGTGTTGATCACATATGTTTAGAACCTTCTCCTGATCTGGAAGAGGGGGCATTTGGGCTGTGTATCTAAGATGTTTTATCTAGGAAACATGTCTTATACTTGTGTGTTGATTAAGGAGTGCAGAGGTTAAGCTCTATTTTTGAGTGGAGATTTGTTAAAGGCTTCTAAACCAGAGTCTTTATTTATGGATGTCAAGATTAATGTCAAGGCTGTGCTGATATAAAGGGGGATTCCCTAATCTGGAGTTGGAGTGCCCTTGAAGAAATGTTAGGCATAATGTCTTGACATCTGTGTATTGAGAATTTATTTTTCTCAATATATATGGTTGGTGTTTCTCTTAAATATGATGGAGGTTATTTACTCAAATTTGTTATTTTTTATCAAGTCTATGAGAACATGGAACTCTTGTTCTGGTGTAGAGGAAGAGACAATCAAGGGACCGTGCACTGTGGATATATCAACCAAATTGGTTGATTGGTGTCTGCACTTTGGAGTGTCATCCAAACCACCTAGGATGAGCATTTCAGATTTGTGTCTTGAGTAAGGAGGAGTTTGTTTATCAAGCCTTATTGGTGGAAGGGCTCAAGTGCATCAGTGAGTCGTGGAGGATCTTAAAGAAGCAGACGTGTTTATGGTATGGTGCTGGTTCTATACCCTGCTTGTTGTTACTTGCTCCAGACACCTATTAGAGGGAATCTCCTCTTTAGGTGCAGAAGGATGGTGTTCAACTCCTTATTGTCAGACAGGAGGTCTAGACATGGTGCGTTTGAAAAAGTTTTTTTGGAGTTGTATAATATGTAGGTTAATGGATGTTTCTACGGTTTGATTTTAGGAGTTGATCAACTATTGTTTAGTACCAGTGTGTGTTCTCTTGTGTTCTCCCTCAAGAGATGTGTCTAAATTACTATGGGTGTTATCTCCAAAACCATAGTAAATGGTGGAATCCATGTGGCTGAGATTGATGTCTGAAAAGATGTTGGAACATCATCTCAGGTGTTTTCTTCATAGGAGAAGGAAGCATGTTTTGAAGACCATGGTGTGAGTATTGCTAACTGTTACACCCCAAAATTTTCCCTCCTGTTTTCACACAAAACATAATCCTAGAGGTCCTCAATTGCTCAAGTTGACTAAGGATTGGCCAGACAAATCCCCATCCTAAGACAATGAGTCTCAAACCGGGGTTTCACTCCTCATCAAGATGTTTGAGTTTCAAGGGTCCTAAATGGGTTTCATTTCCCTAATATGTCCTCAAGATCATCCATGCCAAGTTTCATGCCCTGCACTACAAGTTTGCTCAGTCAACTGCTCAGATGCTTGAAAATCAACTGTGCTAGGTCAAAAGTCAACTGTGACCCACATAAAGTCAAACTTCAATATTTTTGGTCAACATCAACATTTTGAAGTGATATCCATCATTTGATCAAGGGTTGATCATGATTCCTCATGGAATTCTCCTAATTCATCAAAACTCAAAAGTTTCTAAATTAGAGTTTCTATAGGAAAAGTCAACCAAACTTTGACCAGACATAACTTTCTCATACTTTGTCAGAAATTTCTCATCCATGGCTCATTTTGAAGAGAACCCAATTCCCTACAAGTCATCTTCAGCCCTCAAGTTCAAAAAAATGCACTCATAAAAAGATATAAATTCAGACATTATAGGTCATTTTTAAAAGTCAACAAAAACACCTTTTGGGTCAAAGCTTCTTACATGAACATGGAAGATCCAATTGAGATGAAACCAAAGAGGTTACTTAGAGGACATCCTAAGCTTTCTAAAAAGTCCCAGAACAACCTATTAGGGTCAAAATTAAGAGAGACATGCATTGTCAAAGTTGGCCATTTTTGGAAATTTGCACAAAGTCAACAATGCCCAAAATTGCATTTTTTCCACATGGGCCCATCTTTTCAAGATTGAATCTCAGTCCTAGCATGGTCCACGACCTATGGGACCCTCCATGCCTTATTCACTTATTTATTTAATTTATTTTTGATTTTATTTATTTAAAATTCAAATAAAATAAAATAAAATAAATAATAAAATAAATAAATGGGATAAGATTTGTTTTGGCATTGATTGAATATCTCATGAGCTGTCAAACCAAGAACAAAATCGTGCAAGCTCCAAAACAAGAGGAAATATTCAAATATGGAAAGATTGGAATCAAAATTCATGACCATAACATATTTTGATTCTTTCCAATTCTATTACCCTAGATTGATTCTACTACATATAACAAAGTATTTATAACCCTAAGGATAGTTTTTATGCGCAACCTGCCTCCCACAAAGCAAGAAGAAGGTTCAAACTTTTCGTCAAAAACTGCATATCAGATTCCTTTCCACAGGCCATTTCATTCCATTCCAAGGATCAAATCACGTCCCTGTACACTCACTGAAGCTTTTGCAAGCATTCCCAAGGCTTGAAACCTGCAGAATCGTGTCCACCCTTCATCACGGTTTGCACATACTCTCAATTTCGATTTCTTTGATTCTGGCATCATAAACATATTTTGATTATATATCTATGCTTGTTATCATGTTTACAACATGTTGTAATACTTTGATTGGAGAATGAGTGCAGGTATAGGCATCTGCCATGGCTAGGGTTTCGGAGCTCCAATTTGGGGAACCCTAGTTAGAGGCAAAATTAGGCCAAATTAAGGGTCTATTCGTGCTCAGGGGATTATTTCCAATCAATCCATGCCCTTGGTTGGGATTTATGTTGCTTGTGTTGTGTTTTTTATTTTTACAGGTTTGTAGCCACAAACAAGAACTGTCACTATAGCCTATAGTGACGAATCCGTCTGTAGGTAAAAGCCCAGTCCCTAAGGCGACAGTTCCAGGGAGAAGACAATTAGGTGGCAGACTCTCATTGGGATATTTGAATCCATGCGCGTTTTTCTGGGCATGCTACTTTGTTTGGCTTATCTTTTATTTGTTTATTATATTGACAAATGAGCTTCCCAGCACAGTTGGTCCAGGCGTTGCCCTTTGAGAGGAAGGACCTGGGTTCGATCCCCGGTCTCAACATTTTTCTATTTTCTAAGTTGTTTATTGTAGATTCCATGTGCCTCACTATCAAGCATCCATCACGCACCCCTGATTTCAACCATCAGATCCATCACGTGATCATATCTAAACGCTCAGCAAGCAAAGAGCATGGTAGACCCTCCAAAAGTGAACCACACAGGATCCAGCGTTGCATTGGGTCAATTATTCTGGGCCTAACAAATTCAATTCCACACCCCCAGAATCACTTCCAACATCATGCCTATTTTGATTTTTTATTTTAATTTCTTTAAACCTTTTTTATTGTTTTATTTTTTTAATTGTTTTAAAAATATTTTTTAATTAAATCTTAAAATCATATAAACACAAAAAATATTAGAATTAGTTTTTTTTCATAAAATATTTAATTTCATTAGTTAATTAGGTTAATTAGGATAATTTAAATTCCTTTTTCATAACTAAAATTAATTAGAAACTAGGTTAATTTACAAAATTAATTACTTTCTCAAAAAATCCAAAAAAATATTTTTTCTTTATTCACTAATTAAATGTCTTTGAATTTAACTTTAATTCCTCGTTTAATTTATTCTCGCGCGCATTTATTTATTTTTTCCAATTATTGTATCTGTTTCGAGTTTGTAATAGCTTTTAACTTAGGTTTATTACTTCTCTTATTTGCCGCTTTTCCCCAAAGTTTTTGATTATGTAATCCCCAACCCCCTAAGGCCTTGTAATAGCTAGGTTTAAACTTCTCGCACTTTTACTTTCCGTCATTATAAACTGTTAGATGATTGATAATATGATTGTATGCGAAAGATACATCAATAAATTAAAACAGTAGAAAACCCTAAATGTGCAAAGATTAAATAAAGTGAAAACAAGGAGTTGAACATGCTCACTCCTAGGGTTTTTCCCCACTTCGGTTGCCTTCGGAAAACGGTCATGAAGTATAGGGAGTTTTAGTGGTTGCCCTCTAGTCCCAAAAGATCAAAGATGACCCATTCGGATGTTACCTCAGAAAGATCTTTAGGACTCTAGGGTAACTACTAAGGTTTCCTAACCATTGCTTTAGTGATTGTAATCGTCCCTTTCGATTGTCCCTCAAACTCCAACAATGGAGCTACATGCTCCTTAGTAGTAGGATAATGTTGTCTAAAGGAAATAAGAAAACGAACAGTCTTTTTCGAGTAGGTAGAAACTTTGAAGTACTTGCTCAAAATAATCTTTTACACCACACACTTTCAAACAAACCTTTCAAACTAGAGTTTTCAAAAACACTTTATCACACTCTTGAGGACTGATACAAGAGTTACCATAAAGTGAAACGCCGTACTAAGGAAAATTTTCAAAACCTTTTTAAAGCACACAAACACACAAAAGAAATTTAAAAATGAGCAAGTACCTAAGATCCCGTGGAAAACCAAGTATAGAAAGGGTGCTAACACCTTCCCTTTCTATAATCTACCCCCCGTACTCAGAAACATCTCGAAAAAGGTTTTTCTGTTCTTTTTCCCTTTTCCTTTGTTGGATGAAATAAAAGATGATGGCAAATCTTGCTTACCATACATTTGCAAACAAAAAACACAAAACCAGTAGTAACTAAAAAATAGTCGGTTCTGCCACCGTATCATAGAATTGGCGACTCTTCCGGGGACATGATTTATAAAATGGGTTTACCTTAGGATCTAGGTCATTTTAATTTCTTCTTTGGCTTGTCTTGTTTGATTTACTTTTAAAGGTATTTGTTTGGGTTGTTTGGATCCTAAACCCGGATCGGGGAATTCCTTTTAGGTAAGTAGCAATAAACTGTGAGGGAGTTGTGCGGGATATACCGACACGATTGAAACAATAGCTACGTTGATGCGATACTTTGGTGCGTACTGGTAGCCTTTGAGTAATCAAGGAGAATATGGGGCCGTTGCGTGGTATCGTAAAGCGTCAACTGAACATAGCACCTTAATTGGACAACTTGGCTTTTTAGGACGTTGTGAGATAGCCGTCTTTGGTGTAAACCCAAAGTCAGTTGATACTCGATGCTACACTCATTGAGGTTTGACTCTTGAGTTTTGTTTGGTGGCAAGTCAATTATCTATCGGAACGAAATTTGGGGGGAAAGATCAGTGATATTGAGATCCCTTAGAACCCGGTTACTATTATAGGATAGGTTGAACCAATCCGAATTCAAGAGGGTACTACCTTAAAATCCATGCAAGCCTAAACCTAAGGCTGTTTGATCCCAGGTGTTGTACCCAAAAAATTTGCCCTCTCATTTTTCAGGAAAAATCACCCTGAATTCTCAAGCTTTCCCTTGTACAAATCCAAGCCTTGAATTATCATTTCTTTCCAAGCAAGCCATTTACAAGGGAAAATGGTCATTTGCAAGCGAAAAAGTCAAACTTTGGTTTTTGGATCAAAATCAAAACGCAAAAATCATATTTCATCAAGACATGTTAGAATATGAAGTTTATTTCATCAAGAAGCTCAAAAGTCAAATTTTACCTTAGAAAAGTTAATTTTTAAATACTTAGAATTTTTCTAAAAGTATTTAAGAAAAATGACACTTCAGAATTTCTGAACCAACCTCCAGGCAAGAGCAGTCAGAAGTTGAAAACTTGGCTCAGCATATAACATTCAGTCAGAATGTGGCTCTTCAGTAGCTACGCCAACTCAGTCAGAAGTTATAAACTTGGTTCAACACATAATCTTCAATCAGAACATGGCTTTTTCAGCAGTTACACAAGTTCAGTCAGAGTTTGCTAGAGGAATGCAAAGAAAGCAACGAAGCCTGAAAGCTCCTTTAGAACATGCTGGAATCAGAAGGTAAGGGGGTCAAAAGATTAGGTGTTACACTAAAGCAGAATCTCTAAGTCCAGAGTTTTCAGAGGCAAATTAAAAGAACATGCTGAAAAGTCTAGAGAACCCTCAGAATTTGCTGAAGGAGCAAGATATTGAGATCAGAACTTGGGTGCGCTGTTCCAGACTTATGCTGAAGTAGGAACTGCTGGCTCAGATTTAAGTAATGATGCAAATCTCACATTACAAGATTTCTTATTCTTGACCAATCTCATCACCATTTAATGCTCATTAATGCTCACAACCACTTTTGAGCATTTGTCTAAAGGGTCTCTCCACGTGCAGCATACCAATGCTCTTATGTAGATTTAGGTATGGGTTCATGCGCTACTTTTCGCTCATGGGTGTCACTTTTCCTTAATCCTTGCTTACTAACCCAGCCTAGGCTAAAAGTTGTCAATCATCACAACTTTTTATGAACTTTCTTCAAGAGTTAGTCAGTATCAAGTGCATGATATTGGCGCCACTTAACGTTTTAAAAATCCACAAAGCTTTGCCTATAAATAGAACACCATTTTCCATTGAAATACCCCAGTCCAACCCCAGAAAAATTGCTAGAAAAGAAACAGAAAATTTTAGCAAGAAAACACCTTGAAACTCTGCCAAAATTCCTAGTGTTTCAAGAGCCTTAAACAACTTTGAATCTCCTGCCTCCAAACATCATTTGTATCCAAATTATTATTTGACTAAGAAACGCCCATACAATTTCTGAACACATATATATACTCTCCATCCACCCATTCAAAGAACCTGTCTAGAACACTATCAGAGTTAATATTAACTCCAGTTCATAGAATTTCTTCCAACAGCAAGGTAAGCACCTACTGACTCTCACTACACTGCTTAAGCATCATTAGATTTGCATGCTCAAAAAACACAATGTAGATATCATGCTTCTGATGTTGTACATGTTCTAAGATTTTTACGCCTCTGCACGCTTAAGAAGAGAACGAATCAGTTCAGAACTGCCTTGAAGAAACTGAAACTCAGAGATAGAATTAGCAAAGGCATACTTGCCTCTGATTTTTGGTTCTGTCTTCTGAAACGCTATGACGCCTGCTGAAACTATCCTAGGCATGCCTTCTGTTTTATGGAAAAATAACCAAATTGAAGAGGTTCTGACTAGCACAGGGGGAGACCAGGTTCTGACTTTGGCGCCAGAAGTTATGAGGCCTGTTTTGTCATCAGTAATATCAGAACTTCTGAAAATTACTGTGTGCCCAGCAGAGTCAGAACTTCTGACCCCATACATTTTTACTAACAGGTTTCTGTTTTGCAGCGCACCAAGGTCAGAACTTCTGACCTATACATTTTCACTAACAGGTTGATATCCTGCAGCAGGCCAGGGTCAGAACTTCTGACTTCCTTTCAGCAGCACGCTGACCCCCTCCTTCTTTCTTTTTTTTCTTCCCCTTGTTATTTTTCTTTATTTTTCTCGTTGGATTCCCCATTCATAAGTGTGTACCTCCACCCCCTAAATATTGTAATAGCGTAGGACTTTACATTTCCGCATTTTATCGCTTTCAAATGTAAATGCTAGTGATTAGGATATCTATGGCAAGATAAAATCAATGACATAGAAAATCCTAATTCAAGATAAAATCATGCGTGCAATCAAACAGACTTGCACACAAACACCCTTAGGGTTTCTCCACTTGGTTTCCTTATACAAAAATAGCCATGTTACGCATGCAAAGTATCTTGGTAAAACAAACAAAATCAAAAGATCATAGTCCCTCGATGACACTATTCAAAGTTGCCTTATAAAATGATCTTAGTCCCTCGAAAATACTAAGATACTTTGCAACATTGCTAATCATGGTTATACGATGACCCACGCCTGTCCCGTCTACATCCAAAGATAGGGTTGCTTACCAAATCAATGGTAAGACGACAATGTCAAAGGAATAAAAAACGCATAAGAAAGACATTTGAGTAGGTAGATTGCTTCTAGTTACTTGCTCTATTTACAAACAACTATCCTTGCTATTTTCGAAAATACACACACATAAAACAACTTACAAACATTGAGAACATTTTCAAAAAAAGACAAACATCTTTGTATACATTCTTACGAACGAGAATCATTATAAAGATTTCCTAAACGAATGGCCTCTTTTACAAAATACTTTCAAAAACCACACCAAACACATTTTCAAACAACAAAAGCAAGTGACCTAGCAAGTAACTAAGAGCCCATGGAAAACCATGGATGAAAAGGGTGCTAATACCTTCCTTTTTCATAATCTACCCCCCGAACTCAAGAAACAAATCTCAAAGGTCTTTCCTGTGCTTTTTCACCTTTCCTTTTGGATAACATAAAAGTCGGTGGCGACTCTTACTAACCGCAACATTTGCAAACACAAACGCAAACCCTCAAGTCAGTTATCCCACCGTATCACATAACTGGAGACTCTGTTGGGGACATTATGAAAGTGGGGTTACCTTAGGGCTAGATCACATTTACTTGCTTACATTGTTTGATTTGCTTGCTTTACATTATGGTTCTTTGTTTGGGTTTTAATCCTCTATCCGGATTTGGGGATACATTATAGGTAAATAGCAATACATTGTGGAAACTGTGCGGGGTATACCGACATGGTCTAAGCAATAGCTATGTTAGTGTGACATATTTGTGGGTACCGGTAGCCCTTGAGTAGTCAAGGAGAATACGGGGCCGCTGAGTGATGTCGCGAAGCACTAACAGACGTTTAGAACCTTTACTTGACCGACTTGACCTTTAGGACGTAGTGAGATGACCGGCTTTGGTGCAGTCTGAAGTTGGTAGATACTTGATACTACACTCATTGAGGGTTGGTTTCTTGGAATATTTCGGTCGCCATTAAAGAGGTTTGATTTGAAACAATGAACAAGGAAACAATCCAGTGATATTGAGCTCCTTAGAACCCGGTTACTATTGCTAGGACAGGTTGAGCCAACCAAACTTCAAGAGGGTACTTACCTATATTACCCCATGCAAGCCTAAACTAAGAACTTGTTTGTTTTGCTTGTATATACATACTTGTGCATAACTTCATGAGCATCATGAGCATCATATGCATCCACTAACCATTACAAGGATTTTGGGAGATTCATTTTTGTTCTTGTTTTGTAGGATATGGATTCACTCCACAGGAAAACTATCCAAGTCAATCTTGTAAGAATTCCTCCACAACTCAAGGAGCTAGCTTCAAGGATCCCTGAGAGCTCTCCGTTCACCAAGAGACATGGTCGCCTACTCAACTTGGTCACCTCCAACACAGAGGTGGACATGATGAAGGTGCTCTTCTAGTTCTTTGACCCTTTGCATCATTGCTTCACATTTCACGACTATTAGCTTGTGCCCACTTTGGAAGAATTCTCTCAACTTTTGAGGATTCCCATTCTCAATCAACTACCTTTCAGCGGTACGAAAAGAGATCCAAAACCAGAAGAGATTGCCCAAGCTCTGCACTTGCACTCATCTGATGTCACAACTCATTGGGAAACTATAAGGTGTCAAAGGCTTCTTAGCAAAATTTATGATTGAGAAGGCCCAAAGCTGTTGGAACTCCCTAGACTTGAAAGCTTTTGAGGAGATTGTGGCTCTTCTTATCTATGGGATGGTCTTGTTCCCCAATCCTGACCAACTCATAGATGTGAGTGCCGTCAAAATTTTCATATCACGTAATCCGATGCCTACATTACTAGGGGATATCCTGCACTCTTTTCACACTCGTACAATGAGGAAGAGAGGTGTCCTTATGTGTTGCACTCCTCTCCTGGAAAGATGGTTTATTTCTCATCTTCCCCAATCAGTCTTAAAGAATGAGCAAGAATTAAGGTGGTCACAAAGGTTAATGACGCTCAAACATTCAAATATTCATTGGTGCTCTCAATCCAACGAGAATGTTATCATTGTTGACCGTTATGGGGAATTCCATAATGTCCATCTACTTGGAATTAGGGGAGGCATCACCTACAACCCATGCTTAGCGCTAAGACAGTTTGGTTATGCCCGAAGGGATGGCCCACATGAGATGCTGATTCAAGGCTTGGTATTCGACTACGACAACGACGATCAAGGTCTTCGCCAGAGATTCATCCGAGCTTGGAGGATGCTAAACAAGGTGGATAGTAAGACTTTGGGACACAAGAATTCCATCCCTTTTGAGCCTTACCTCAAATAGGTACGAACCCACGCTCAAAGTCTTATGTTGCCTTATCCTTCCATTCTCCCGGTGATCATCGAGCCTGTTAAGGAAGGAGAAGTTGCATACACTATCCTACATCCTGACATGCCCACATCTCTGGAAGACTTACAAAGGGATTGGATACAGCTCAAAGGAGAGCGTGATACTTTCGAAGCCCAATTCTACGCAAGCGAGAAGAAGGTTTCAGAACTCACTAGGCTACTTCGCGAAGAGTAGACTCTAAATGCCTACATTGCACCGAAGAGGATGCGCACCACTTTTTTATCAGAGAGTGTATTACTTTGCCCAAGGGGCATTGTTGTATTCAAACTCTATCTTATTAATATAACGTGTATTTCTTTTTGTCTAAACGAACTTGAATCTTTTAAAATCCTTGAAAACTTTGCATGTGTACATATCATTCATCATAACATAAACATGTCTTTTGCAACGAGTTTCCTCATCTCTCTACTGTTTATTTCAATAAGATGAATCTCGAACAAACAGTCAAAGATCTTCAGGCTAAAAACATGAAGTCTCAACAGTTACTCATAACCCTGGCCAAGGGACAAGAGGAGTTGAAGACTCTGTTGGCCAAAGAGAAAAAGAAGAAAGAGAAGAAACCAACTGGTGTTGTAATCATGGGGAGAAGGTTTCAAGGACAAACTAGAAGAACCTTGAATTTCGCAACAACATCTAATGAAGGGAAAGAAAAAGAAACAACAGTTCCGTCAGAATCTGAGGAGGAGGAAGAAGAGGAAGACTACTCCGAGGAACAGTATCCCCCCGCAGATGATAAGTATAGACATCTTGAAGAGCGTCTGAACGCTATGGAAATACAGAGGGTGTCGGGCCTAGACTTTGAAGAATTGGGGCTAGTATCGGGGATTGTGATCCCACCAAAGTTCAAAGTGCCATTGTTTGAAAAATATGATGGGGTGTCATGTCCTAAGATGCACCTCCGATCGTATGTAAGAAAGATTCATCCTCACCCCGCTGATAAAGACATGTGGGTGCATTTTTTCCAGGATAGCTTATCCTGAACACAACTCGATTAGTTTTACCAACTAAAAAGGGCCGACGTCTATAACTGGGAAGACCTTGCCGCAACTTTCTATAAACAATACCAGTATAATGCAGATTTGGCGCCTACCCGTACTCAACATCAGAGCATGGCATGGCTTCAAATGAGGGTTTCAAAGATTACGCGTAGAAATGGAGAGATCTAGATGGAAGAGTGCAACCCCCTCTGTCTGAAAGGGAGTTGGTGGATATGTTCTTAGGAACTCTATCAGGCCCTTTCTTCAACCATTTGATTGGGAGCTCATCTGCTGGATTTACCGAGTTAATATTAACCAGAGAGAGTGTGGAAGTTGGCATAAAGAGTGGAAAGATTCAGAAGGATCCGTCTGCCTCTACAGCTGTGAGAAAGCCTTTCACCAGAAAGAAGGAGGTATCTGTTGTTTATCCACAAGGGAGCCGAGGGAGAGCTGAGCACCGACCAATGGTAGGGGCCGTTATGATCCCAAAGCCTATATCTGATCAACCAAGAAGTAACCAACCGAGGGTGGAAAGGCCAGTCCGGCAATTCACCATAATTAATATGAATCTAGCCCAGGTTTTACTACATCTTATGAAATCTAATCTGGCAACTTTAAAAGAAGATCCAAAGAATACCAACACTGTGTCCCCTCATTATCACCCAAGTGCCAGATGCGCATATCATTCCGAAAGTCCGGGTCATGACACTAACAACTGTTGGGCCCTGAAAAACAAAATTCAAGACCTCATAGATGCAAAAGAGATTGAGTTTGATGCACCCGAGAAGCCTAACGTCATTTCCGCTCCGATGCCCAGGCACGGTCACAACACCAATGCTATTGAAGAATATCTGTTTGTTACCACAGTTGATGAACTCTTGACTCCACTCCCAATCATTAAGATAAACTTGTTGAAAGTTGGTGTATTCCCGGGTTGTAATGAAGACTGCCATCTTTGCTTATCCTCACCCATTATTTGCCCACTGTTGAAGACAGGAATTCAACGCTTGATAGACAACCAAGAGATTCTGTTTGAAAGTGCTCCTATTTCACCTATTCTTGTTGAAGACGTTTCAATCATAACCATCTCCGGCAATCCTTCCAGGGTCCCCAAAAGACCCGTTAGGATTACATCGGTTCCAAAGACTACTCCTATTATTATCACAATGCCCGGGCCGGTCCCGTATGAATCAGATAAAACAGTACCGTGGAATTATGGTGGAGATATCTACTACCATGGTATCAAACAAGATGGGATGGCTACCGAAGAAGTGAGATTCGAAGAAGAAGACCCCGACATTATCAATATTGTCGGAACCAGTAAGATTACCCATAGCGGTAGAATCTTCTCTCCAGAAATTGCCCCTCCAAAGGCAGTTTTTGGACCCGTGGCTATTCCAAAGGTTACCTTCATACCAATAATCATTTCTGTAAATACTCCTATAGACAAAGACAACACAACCCCTGCTGCTATCCCTACCAACACTTCCACTGCTGAAATTCGAGGAAAAAGTATTCAAAAAGAGCCTGTCCAGACGAAGGCTCGACCACCGACTATCCCCGAAACCTCCAAGAAGGAAATAGAGGAGATCCTGAGAATAATAAAGAAGAGTGTTTATGACGTGGTTGAACAGTTGGGGCAAACTCCCTCCAAGATCTCCATGCTAGCATTGTTGTTGCATTCTGAGGCACATGCGAAACCTCTGGTGAAGTTTCTGAAGACAGCCCATGTGCCACAAGAGACGTCTGCTGACCAATTCCAAGATTGTGTGGCCAGTTTGACAGCTGATAACGGCCTAGGCTTCTCTGATGCTGATCTGACACCAAAGGGAAGAAAGCACAACGAGGCATTGCATGTCTCTGTGGAATGTAGAGGAACAACTCTGGCCCATGTCTTGGTGGACACTGGCTCATCTTTGAATGTTTTACCGAAGAAAGCTCTCGACAGATTGAATTGCGAAGGACTGACGTTGAAACCTAGTAACATAGTCGTAAGGGCATTTGGTGGTTCAAAAAGAATGGTCCACAGGGAGGTGGACATCCCCATAAAGGTGGGAACTCGGAATTTCAACTCGAATTTCTATGTAATGGAAATCCGCCCCTTACTCCTGTCTACTAGAACGACCCTGGATCCATAATGTCGGTGCTGTCACCTCTACACTACACCAGATGCTGAAATACCCAGTCCATGGAAAGATTATCACTGTCCACAGAGAGGAAGAGTACATGATTAGCCACCTAAATTCTTTTCGGTATGTGGAGTTGGATGGCGAGTTCATTGAAAATCCTTTTCAACATTTCGAAGAGGTCTCTCAGGAGGTAGCAGTAACCAAAATGGTATCCCAGATCCCCAAGATCACAAGACCTCCACCTCGGATGTCATCTCTAAAGGACGCCAAGGCAGTAATAGAGGTGGGTAGATGCACCATCTGGGGGCAACTTCCAGAAATTCCGTATAAATCTGACAAGTTTGGCTTAGGGTTTACTTCAAATGCTCAGAAGGCTGTGCACCGTGCCCGTGCTGGAGGGCCACTTCTGAAGATTAGCAACCGAGAGGTCAACATAGTGGAAGATGGTGAAGAATACGGCAGCTTGGAGGATTGGATATTTCCTACTGTCAATGGAGGACTTCGCAGTTGGGAAGCCAGAGACTTTGTCCCAATAACTTTCATCTCTCAGTAATTTATCTTTTACATTTCTGTTGGACTTGTAATATTCACAAACAATTCGCACATTTAAAACCTTGTGTCTTATCCGAGGCGCAATGGTCCATTTGTAAGGGTTTTTATTTCATCTTCATGTGACATTCAGTGAATCATGGACATTTTTTTCACATACAAACCTTTTGTGTTCATTGTCTTTCTTTTACATTTTTATTAAAGATGGCTATACCCTTACACACACCCACACTCACAAATGCAGGTACCCCTCCATTCTGGATCCCATGGGTAACGATACTGCTATGGCCTTTAGTGAATCTGAAGATCTAATCTACCAAGCCGAAGACGAAGGTGAGGAAGATTGTGAAGTACCAGGGGAATTGGCCAGACTACTACAACAAAAGGAAAGAGCTATTTAGCCTCATGAGGAACCGGTGGATACGATCAACTTGGGTACCGAGGAGGACAAAAAGGAAATCAAGGTGGGTGCCAATCTAGAGCCGAGTGTCAAGGAGCGTCTAATTCAGCTATTGCATGATTATGTTGAGATCTTTTCCTGGTCATACGAAGACATGCCAGGACTTGATACGGACATCGTGGTACATCGTCTACCCACAAGAGAAGACTGTCCACCAGTAAAACAAAAAGTCCGCCGCATGAGACCTGACATGTCAGAAAAGATCAAAGCAAAAGTCATGAAACAATTCAATGATGGATTCTTGGCCGTCACTTCCTATCCTCAATGGGTTACCAACATTGTTCCCGAGCCTAAAAAGGACGACAAAGTACGAATATGCATGGATTATAGAGATTTAAATAGGGCCAGCCCTAAAGACAATTTTCCACTCCCCCACATAGATATCCTGGTTGACAATACAGCCCAGCACAAAGTGTTTTCCTTCATGGACGGATTCTCGGGTTATAATCAAATCAAAATGGCACCCGAGGACATGGAGAAAACTACATTTTTCACACAGTGGGGCACATTCTGCTATAAAGTGATGCCATTCGGACTGAAGAATGTTGGGGCAACCTATCAACGCGCCATGGTAGCTTTATTTCATGATATGATACATCATGAGATAGAGGTCTATGTGGATGACATGATAGCCCAATCATAAACTGAAGAGCAGCACCTTGATCATTTGCAAAATTTGTTTGAGAGATTGAAGGAGTACAAACTAAGGTTGAACCCCAACAAATGCACATTCGGAGTGCGGTCCGGTAAACTCCTAGGCTTTGTTGTCAGCAACAAAGGCATCAAGGTTGACCCTGCCAAGGTTATAGCAATACAAGAAATGCCTGCTCCTCATACTGAGAAGGAAGTCAGAGGATTCTTGGGACGCCTGAACTATATTGCCAGATTCATTTCTCACCTAACAGCTACTTGTGAGCAAATCTTCAAACTATTGAAGAAAGATCAAGTAGTCAGACGGAATGATGAATGCCAGATTGCTTTTGACAAAATCAAAGAGTACTTACAAGAGCCTCATGTTTTGATGGCACCAGTCGAGGGAAGACCACTGATCATGTATCTGGCTATTTTAGAAAACTCACTCGGGTGTGTATTGGGGCAACATGTTGAGTCTGGCCAAAAAGAGCACGCTATTTATTACCTGAGCAAAAAGTTTACCGACTGTGAAACCAGATATTCACTGCTCGAGAAAACTTGTTGCGCTCTGGTATGGGCTGATCGTCGGCTAAGACATTATATGTTGACTCATACTACTTTGTTGATATCTAAGATGGATCCGATAAAATACATCTTCGAAAAGCCTGCTCTGTCTGGGAGGATAGCTAGATGGCAGATGATCCTAACGAAATACGACATACAGTATACTACCCATAAAGCTATAAAGGGCAGTGTGCTAGCTGATCATCTTGCTCATCAAGCTGTAGAAGATTATCAGTCCATGAAATTTGAATTCCCGGATGAAGACATCATGACATTAGACAACTGTGAAGAAATCAGAACATATGACGGACCTGAACAAGGATCCCGATGGACCCTAATCTTTGATGGGGCATCCAATGCACTTGGTAATGGTATCGGCGCAGTGCTCATATCTCCAGAAGGGTGTCATACTCCCTTTACTTCCAGACATTGCTTCAACTGTACGAACAACATGGCAGAATACGAAGCATACATCTTTGGTCTCAAGGCTGCCATAGACTTGGGAATCAAATCTTTAGATGTGTTTGGAGATTCAGCTTTGGTCTTCAGTCAGATCAAAGGAGAATGAGATACTAAGCACCCAAACCTCATCCCTTACAAAGAACATGTTTTGACATTGCTACCAAATTTTGAGCAGATTACCTTCGAGCATTTCCCGCGAGAAGAAAATCAGCTAGCAGATGCCCTAGCCACAATGTCATCTATGTTTAAACTTAATTTGGATAACGAGGCTCCCCAGATCACCATCGAACGAATGGATGAACCAGCACACTGTCACGAGATTAATACTGAAGAAGTAGTGGACCAGCCTTGGTTTCATGAAATCAAGAGGTATCTCGAGGCTCAAGAATATTCAGAAGCAGCTTCAATCAATGATAAAAAGTTTCTAAGGAGATTCTCTGCTAAGTTCTTCTTGAGTAATGGCATCCTATACAAACGCAATCATGACTCCATTCTGCTCCGGTGTGTGGATAAGATCGAGGCTGAAAAGATCATTGCTGAATTACATGAAGGTACTTTTGGCACTCACTTGAGTGGGCATACAATGGCGAAGAAAATCCTACGGGCAGGCTATTATTGGTCTACCATGGAAGTATACTGCTATCAACACTCTCGGACCTGTCATAAGTGTCAAATTTATGCAGACCAGGTGCACGTACCTCCGTTTCCTCTGAATGTCTTGACGGCTCCTAAGCCCTTTGCTATGTGGGGAATCGATATGATTGGGGAGATCAAGCCTACAGCCTCCAATGGACACCGCTTCATTCTAGTGGCCATTGACTATATTACAAAGTGGGTCGAAGCAGCTTCCTTCGCATCTGTTACTAAGAATGTTGTTGGCCACTTCATCAAGCAAAATCTCATTTGCCGATACGGTATCCCAGAAAGGATCATCACTGATAACGGTACAAACCTTAAAAATACTATGATCACCGCCTTGTGCAAGCAGTTCAAGATTCAACATCACAATTCGTCCCCCTATCGGCTAAAGATGAATGGTGTCGTCGAAGCTGCAAATAAAAACATTAAAAAGATCATACAGAAGATGACAGTCACCTACAAGGACTGGCATGAGATGCTACCATTCGTTCTCCACGGGTATCGTACCACGACTCTTACATCAACTGGGGAAACACCCTATTCTTTGGTATATGGCATGGAAGCTGTCTTGCCTATTGAGGTTCAAATCCCCTCTCTGAGGATTATGAAGGATGCAGGTTTAAATGAAGATGATTGGATCCAGACTCAACTTGATCAACTGAACTTAATTGACGAAAAGAGACTTACTGCTGTTTGCCATGGTCAAATAAATCAAAAACGAATGATCAAGGCTTTCAACAAGAAAGTCAGGCGGCAAGTATATCAAGTTGGGGATCTAGTGATCAAACGTATCATTTTTCCACAAAGTGATCCCAGGGGAAAATTGACTCCTACCTATGAAGGACAATTTGTAATCAAAAGCATATTCTCCGGTGGGGCAATAATCTTGACCACTATGGATGGCGATGACCTACCACACCCTGCGAACGAGGACATAGTCAAAAGATACTACGCATAAGAAACCCGCTAGGTTGACACACCTAGGAAAAACAAGGGCATCCCGGCGAACCAAAAAGGTTCGGGCAAAAATTAGGGATAAAATAAAAGAAATCTGTACACCCGGCAAGTTGAAAACCCGAAAGGGCGACTTGGACAAAAAAGGGTTTCCTGGTGGACTGAAAACCCGAAAAGGCGGTCCAGGCAAAAGTTAGGGAATTAAAGCGTATGACTATGTCCCGGCGGATCAATTTGCGAACAACACCTGACTTCCCCTAACAAAGTTCGGAGTTTCTGATCAATTCAATCATCTTCGGAAGAAGCAACAAATAGATAAGATATTCGGAGATACGAAGGCCATAGCAGAATGGGAACCCCATGGGATGATCACACATAGCTATCTTCCTTTGTATAAATCTTTCTTGCTTTTATGGCACCATTCTCTTACAAGGATGTCTGTCTCCTTTGTACAAAATACTTATTAAAAGTCAAACACAAAGATATGTCTTTGAAAGTACAGAAAACTATTTGTCTTTTTTCTTTACACTTGTGTTTTATTTGCAAAAAACGTCCAATGATCCATTAATGAACATATGCATTTGAACATAATTACTGTTTACAAATAAACAAAATGAGAAAGACAACTACTGATAGGTTGAAAGGATAGGAAAAAGTCTCTAGGCTATTCCATAAGAAATCCCCCCAACACGTCATTTAAATCCCCAGCGAAACTAAAACTTCAAATTATTAATCTCCAGTGGAAATCGTCAAATTTCTCAAGGTTTCCTCAAGAAGATCTTACAAGCAGTATATGGCATTGCCCTCACAATAGAATTTACTTCTCTCAACAAGAGTTCATCCATACTTCAACTTCAAGACATGAAAATTCACATATCCCCAACAAACGACAGGATTCCCCAGCTTGAGTTCACCTCTCCAACTACTACAAATCAAGAGACCACGACTCTTCTTCACCAGTAGACTACTCTACAATCCCTAGCAAGTTACTGAGAAACCTGTATCCGACCAGATAACAGCTAACTTTTGATTCTCTCCAACCAAGGATAACTCCCCAGTAGAGTGGCAGACAACCGAGACTCCTGAACTTTTTAAACAGGGTTCAATTTTTTCCCCATAGAGTTTTCAATACTCCCCAACAGAACAAAAAAACTCCCATTTGGTTAATCCCCAGTAGAGCGGCAGACAATCGAGACTCCTGAACTTTTTAAACAGGGTTCAATTTTCCCCCCACAGAGTTTTCAATACTCCCCAATAGAACAAAAAAACTCCCATTTGGTTAATCCCCAGTAGAAGTCATCAAGATTCTCAGGTTTCCTCAAGCAGATCTTACGAGCAATACATGGCATTTCCCTTACAACTAGAGTTTATTTCTCTCAGCAGAAATTCATCAACGCTTCGACTTCAAGACTTGAGGACTTACATATCCTCTGCAGCAGTCAAGGATTTATTTTCCTCAAACAAACAACAATACAACAGATCAGCTTACATGCACGTACATTGCATCCATATATCATAAACATTGATAAAGCAAATACATTGCATCATACATTTCATGCAACATAACTTTTGTTTCAGCTAACATTTTACCCTTTTCAGGATAAGATTAATAGCTACCGTTAACAATATGATTTCAGATGAAGTTCAGATACGCTCCAGACACGAAAGCCATTCTGATTCTCATTCAGATTTCAACCTCAGACACAGTTCAGATACGCTCCAGACACGGAAGCCATTATGATACTCATTCAGATTCAACTTTTGATACAGTTCATATACGCTCCAGACACGGAAGCCATTCTGATACTCATTCAGATTCAACTTTTGATACAGTTCAGATACGCTCCAGACACGGAAGCCATTATGATACTCATTCAGATTCAACTTCTAGATACATTTTAGATATGCTCCAGACACGGAAGCCATTCTGATACTCATTCAGATTCAACTTTCGATATAGTTCAGTACGGATATGCTCCAGACACGGAAGCCATTCTGATACTCATTCAGATTCAACTTTTGATACAGTTCAGTTCAGATATGATCCAGACACGGAAGCCATTCTGGTACTCATTCAGATTCAAATTTCTACACTCCTGATACAGTTCATATATGCTCCAGATACGGAAGCCATTCTGATGTTCAAAAATACAAGCTACATCTCAACAAACATTCTTGGATGGCATCCACAAGCCCATCCCCAACAAGATCTTATTAACTCTCCAAATGACATCTTTAATCCCATTCCTCCTATTGTCTCCAAGTGTAAATTTCTGGGCACTCTAGTGTCCAATCATCTTCCACCTTCGAGTCGCGAATGGCAAACCTCGCCAATCTAACTCCTCAGGTTAAAGAAGATTGAACAGGGGCAGCTGTTGTACCCCAAAATTTGCCCTCTCATTTTTCAGGAAAAATCACCCTGAATTCTCAAGCTTTCCCTTGTACAAATCCAAGCCTTGAATTATCATTTCTTTCCAAGCAAGCCATTTACAAGGGAAAAATGGTCATTTGCAAGCTAAAAAGTCAAACTTTGGATTTTGGATCGAAATCAAAACACAAAAATCATATTTCATCAAGACATGTTGGAATATGAAGTTTGTTTCATCAAGAAGCTCAAAAGTTAAATTTTACCTTAGAAAAGTTAATTTTTAAATACTTAGAATTTTTCTAAAAGTATTTAAGAAAAATGACACTTCGGAATTTCTGAACCAACCTCCAGGCTGGAGCAGTCAGAAGTTGCAAACTTGGCTCAGCATATAACATTCAGTCAGAATGTGGCTCTTCAGCAGCTACGCCAACTCAGTCAGAAGTTGTAAACGTGGTTCAGCATATAATCTTCAATCAGAACATGGCTTTTTCAGCAGTTACGCAAGTTCAGTCAGAGTTTTCTAGAGGAATGCAAAGAAAGCAACAAAGCCTGAAAGTTCCTTCAGAACATGCTGGAATCCGAAGGTAAGGGGGTCAAAAGATTGGGTGTTACACTGAAGCAGAATCTCTAAGTCCAGAGTTTTCAGAGGCAAATTAAAAGAACATGCTGAAAAGTCTGGAGAACCCTCAGAATTTGCTGAAGCAGCAGGATATTAAGATCAGAACTTGGGTGCACTGTTCCAAACTTATGCTGAAGTAGGAACTGCTGACTCAGATTTAAGTAATGATGCAAATCTCACATTACAATATTTTTTATTCTTGACCAATCTCATCACCATTTAATGCTCATTAATACTCACAACCACTTTTGAGCATTTGTCTAAAGGGTCTCTCCACGTGCAGCATAACAACGCTCTCCTGGAGATTTAGGTATGGGTTCATGCGCTACTTTTCACTCATGGGTGTCACTTTTCCTTAATCCTCACTTGCTAACCCAGCCTAGGCTAAAAGCTGTCAATCATCACAACTTTTTATGAACTTTCTTCAAGAGTAAGTCAGTATCAAGTGCATGATATTGGCACCACTTAACGTTTTAAAAATCCACAAAGCTTTGCCTATAAATAGAACACCATTTTCCATTGAAATACCCCGGTCCAACCCCAGAAAAATTGCTAGAAAAGAAATAGAAAATTTTAGCAAGAAAACACCTTGAAACTCTGCCAAAATTCCTAGTGTTTCAAGAGCCTTAAACAACTTTGAATCTCCTGCCTCCAAACTTCATTTGTATCCAAATTGTTTCTTGACTAAGAAATGCCCATACAGTTTCTGACCACATATATATACTCTCCATCCACCCATTCAAAGAACCTGTCTAGAACACTATCAGAGTTAAGATTAACTCCAGTTCACAGAATTTCTTCCAACAACAAGGTAAGCACCTGCTGACTCTCACTACACTGCTTAAGCATCATCAGATTTGCATGCTCAAAAAACACAATGTAGATATCATGCTTCTGATGTTGTACATGTTATGAGATTTTTACGCCTCTGCATGCTTAAGAAGAGAATGAATCAGTTCAAAACTGCCTTGAAGAAACTAAAACTCAGAGTTAGAATTAGAAAAGGCATACTTGCCTCTGATTTTTGGTTCTGTCTTCTGAAACGCTATGACACCTGCTGAAACTGTCCTAGGCATGCCTTCTGTTTTGTGGAAAAATAACCAAATTATAGAGATTCTGACTAGAACAGGGGGAGACCAAGTTCTGACTTTGGCGCCAGAACTTCTGAGGCCTGTTTTGTCATCAGTAATATCAAAACTTATAAAAATTACTGTGTGCCCAGCAGAGTCAGAACTTCTGACCCCATAAATTTTCACTAACAGGTTTCTGTTATGTAGGGCACCAGGGTCAGAACTTCTGACCTATACATTTTCACTAACAGGTTGATATCCTACAGCAGGCCAGGGTCAGAACTTCTGACTTCCTTTCAGCAGCACGCTGACCCCCTCCTTCTTTCTTTTTTTTCTTCCCCTTGTTATTTTTCTTTATTTTTCTCGCTGGATTCCCCATTCATAAGTGTGTACCCCCACCCCCTAAATATTGTAATAGCGTAGGACTTTACATTTCGGCATTTTATCGCTTTCAAATTAAATGCTAGTGATTAGGATATGTATGGCAAGATAAAATCAATGACATAGAAAATCCTAATTCAAGATAAAATCATGCATGCAATCAAACAGACTTGCACACAAACACCCTTAGGGTTTCTCCACTTGGTTTCCTTATACAAAAATAGCCATGTTACGCATGCAAAGTATCTTGGTAAAACAAACAAAATCAAAAGATCATAGTCCCTCGATGACGCTATTCAAAGTTGCCTTATAAAATGATCTTAGTCCCTCGAAAATACTAAGATACTTTGCAACATTGCTAATCATGGTTATACGATGACCCACGCCTGTCCCGTCTACATCCAAAGATAGGGTTTCTTACCAAATAAATGGTAAGACGACAATCTCAAAGGAATAGAAAACGCATAAGAAATACATTTGAGTAGGTAGATTGATTCTAGTTACTTGCTCTATTTCCAAACAACTATCCTTGCTATTTTCGAAAATACACACACATAAAACAACTTACAAACATTGAGAACATTTTCAAAAAAAGACAAACATCTTTGTATACATTCTTACGAACGAGAATCATTACAAAGATTTCCTAAACGAATGGCCTCTTTTACAAAATACTTTCAAAAAACCACACCAAACACATTTTCAAACAACAAAAGCAAGTGGCCTAGCAAGTAACTAAGAGCCCATGGAAAACCATGGATGAAAAGGATGCTAATACCTTCCCTTTTCATAATCTACCCCCCGAACTCAAGAAACAAATCTCAAAGGTCTTTCCTGTGCTTTTTCACCTTTCCTTTTGGATAAAAGAAAAGTCGATGGCGACTCTTGCTAACCGCAACATTTGCAAACACAAACGCAAACCCTCAAGTCAGTTCTCCCACCGTATCACACAAGGTCTCAACATTTTTCTATTTTCTAAGTTGTTTATTGCAGATTCCATGTGCCTCACTATCAAGCGTCCACCACGTGCCCCTGATCTCAATCATCATATCTATCACGTGATCAGATCTAAACGCTCAGCAAGCAAATAACATGGTAGACCCTCCAAAAGTGAACCACACTAGATCCAGCATTGCATTGGGCCAGCTATTCTGGGCCTAACAAATTCAATTCCACACCCCCAGAATCACTTCCAACATCAGGCCCATTTTGATTTTTTATTTTAATTTCTTTAATTATTTTTTATTGTTTTATTTTTTTAATTGTTTTAAAAATCTTTTTTAATTAAATCTTAAAATCATAAAAACACAAAAAACATTAGAATTAGATTTTTTCATAAAATATTTAATTTCATTAATTAATTAGGTTAATTAGGATGATATAAATTCCTTTTTCATAATTAAAATTAATTAGAAATTAGGTTAATTTACAAAATTAGTTACTTTCTCAAAAAATCCAAATTTTTTTTTTCTTTATTCACTAATTAAATTTCTTTGAATTTAACTTTAATTCCTCGTTTAGTATATTCTCGCGCGCATTTATTTATTTATTTATTCTAATTATTGTATTTGTTTCGAGTTTGTAATAGCTGTTAACTTAGGTTTATTATTGCTTTTATTTGCCGCTTTTCCCTAAAGTTTTTGATTATGTAATCCCCAACCCCCTAAGGCCTTGTAATAGCTAGGTTTAAACTTCTCACACTTTTACTTTCCGTCATTATAAACTGTTAGATGATTGATAAAAGGATTGTATGCGAAAGATACATCAATAATTTAAAACAATAGAAAACCTTAAATGTGAAAATATTAAATAAACTGAAAACAAACACTTGCACATGCTCACTCCTAGGGTTTTTCCCCACTTCGGTTGCCTTCGGAAAACGATCATGAAGTATAAGGAGTTTTAGTGGCTGCCCTCTAGTCCCAAAAGATCAGTAGTAACTAAAAAATAGTCGGTTCTGCCACCGTATCACACTAACCACCATTGGATTCTAAAAATGGAATGCATGGCCATGATGGAGTGTGAAGTTTAGTCTCTGACTAAGTCTAGAGATATCTACAATGTAGATATCTTTCATGGTTTCCTGATATGATGAAGGATCCACTTGTGCTTTTGCTGCTCAACCATTTGTGAAAAGGGAGTTATATCTGCAGCGTGTACCTCTAAAGGAGGTTTTGAAGGAAGTAATGTGAGGAAAATTTTCTCTGATGACAAATACCTTGTCGGGAGCTGGGTATAAGTCTGATCAATTAAAGATGTGCATGTGACTAATGGTAAAGATCTTGTCAGGAGTTGGGTACTTATCTGACGTGTGGATACAAATATTCTTTCTAAACTCCTTGCTTCAGAAAGTGTGTGGGAGTTTGTTTCTCTCCATGGTGTTCAGATGTTAGTGATAACCTGATTAAGCTACAATAGCTGTGTTTTTTTAGCTTCTTAAAGGACTTATTTGCATAAGGAGTCCTCTATATTTTTTTAAGAACTAAGGTGATTGGGTTCTGTGATGAGAAGATAATGTCCCAAATGATGTTGTAACATCATGTTTGGTGGTTGTGTGGTCAGTTATTCTGAAGGATGCTTGGGATTATGGATGTGGAGTTTGGAGCTCATCATTAGTGTTAGAAGATGCAATTATGACTATATGGATCAAAATATGCAGATTCTAATCTTGTCTACAGTAGTATTCTTAATGAATGCATGACTACTATGTTGAAGACTTAAATAGTATCAATAATTGCTAGTAAATGTAAAGGTGGATGACTAGGATTAGACAGTGTAATCTTATCAGTAAGATTATGGAGAAGTGTTTTCCTTTGCTGCAAGTGTGTTATCTAGGAGCTTGTGAAGCAAGCAAACTGGTTGCTTTTGTGTAAGTGATTTCAAAGCAAGGTGCATGTCATATTGGTCATCCAAAGAGGTATGATGAAGTGTCTGGTTCTATAATGCCATGTATCATACATGTCCTTGAAGAAGTCATAAGTCCTAGAGCTGGAGTATCTAGTTCAGATTGTTTTCACAAGGGTGTGGTTATGGTTCAACATGTGTGTGAAGTGGTAGCTCTTGACTATGAGAATGTGAAGTCTTCATGTGACTTTATCTGGTGCCCAAATGATTAATATTTAGTAGGAGCATTGTTTATCCATGGTATGGGGGTAAAATACTTGTCTATGGATTGTGACTGCAATGGTGTAGACTGTTTTTAGGCTTGCGTGTTGATTAAGCTTGTGAAGAATATTTACCTCCGGTGAGGTTGTGATGTCAAATAACTTGTTGTGACATTAGGCTGCTGAATATGTATGGTTCTAGCTATGTGAACCTAGTTGGTTGAATCATGTGCTCACATTCTTCTTAGGAGGATTCTGAAGGACAATTTTGGTTGTGTCTGGGAGAATTTAATTTTCTCTGCAGTTTTTGGAGGGACTCAATGGATGTTTTAGTTGATGAATGAGAGATATTGCACATTTGGTGTCTTGATATCTTAGTACGTGTTACTAATTCTGGCTGAAAGGAGTTGTAGTAAACATCCCCATTGGATGTGATGATGGCCATAGTAAAGATTTCAGAAAAGTGATGTTGGTTCAGGAACTAGAATTGGCTATGTTGTTTTTTTAAGTTCAAACACAAGTTGTCTCGACGACTATCAAGTTGATGGTGATGTTACTCCGATTTGAGCGTTGTTTTTGGTTTTTTGTGGTGTAAGAGTTAAATGCCCATGATTTATTTAGCACTTGTGTGCACTCTGTGCTACTAAACTATATGTGCTATTATGGTTTTTATTAGTTAGTTGCTTACCTTTGTCATATTATGGCTAAAAGGGGAGAAGAGTGTGTGTATGTATGCACTAACCACTGATTGTTGGCTTCTACTAAGGGGGAGAATTTATGATTCGCTGAAGTGCTTAGCAGGTGTTGAGGGGGAGTATCTGCTGATCTAGTTTGAAGGGCTCTAAAGAGATTTCGGGCATGATGTCTTGACATCATGGTGTTGAGAATTTAGTTTCTCTATTTGGTGCAGCCGTGTTTAGTAGACTGACTAACTATTAACCGTTTCTCTATTTTTGTTGTTGCTCATAACTCTGTTGTTATGTTTTCTGTTTTTGTGCCTCTGATGTGTGTGTTTGATTTATTTTCAAACATGATTATGGTGTTTTCTTGTGCAAGGGTTATTTGTTTGTTTTAGCCAAAATTTTCCAAAGGGGGAGGTTGTTATTTCTCTAGAATTATGATTGGCATGAATTTTGCTAAAACTAACTTTGCAGCAACATGTTGAACAAGTGTTTAAACTTGCAGATTCAACATGTCAAATGTGATGTCCTAACCAGAAGTATATGACATCTGGTTTGTTATAGTTTTGCAGTTTGGAAAATGTTTCAACTTATAGTTTTAACATGTCAAATTTGATGTCCTAACCAGAAGAGAAGGACATCTGGACTATTACAGTTTTGCAGTTTGAAAGTTGTTTCAACTTTCTTTTTGAACATGTCGAAAGGAATGTCCTAACCAGAAGTAAAGGACATCAGGTATGTTACAACTGACAGTTTGGATTCAGTTGTTGTGATTTAATTACTGAATATTCTAGGAATATTTAGTAATCCTATGTGGCGTCCAAGATTGATAAATCAGAGATTTTATGTTGGTATTCAAGATATTCAAAGTTTCTAAATATGGAGACAATTTAGGAAAGTTTTAATTAAAGACCTATTTTCTTGGAGAAGTTTTTGCACACTTTGTGCAGTCTCCTTGCTTTGTTTTTGAAGCCCAAATCCAGTTGGGAAACATGTTATAAAGAGAAGTGTTTGTAACCTAGGAAAGATACCAGCCGTGAATGAAAATATGTAGTTATTAGGGTTGAGTTTGTACCACTCTCTAGGAGAGTTGGTTATGTGATCCACTCGACATGTGAGTTAGATTGTGTTCCTTGAGTTGTAAGGTTCTGTTCTCACTCAGAAGCCTTTAGGCAATGAGTTGAGTATTGTACTTGGAGGAAGCTTTTAAGTAACTCTAATTTGTGTTCTTAGTCAAGATTCTTGGCTAGGTCTTCTCGTGGAAGTGTGTCTTCTAGTTTTTCCGTCATGGAAGTGTGTCTTCCTATTTGATCCAATCGTTGTCTGCGATTGATGAGGGATTGGGGAGGACCTTATATCTAGGTGAGTCTTAGATAGAAAGTTTGTGTAACACGGTGGGAGAACTAACTTGGGTGTTTTACGTTTGATTGCAAATGTTGCGGTTAGCAAGAGTCGCCACTGACTTTTCTTTTATCCAAAAGGAAAGGATGAAAAGAACAGGAAAGACCTTTGAGATGTTTTCTTGAGTTTGGGGGGTAAATTATGAAAAAGGAAGGTATTAGCACCCTTTTCATCCATGGTTTTCCATGGGCTCTTAGTTACTTGCTAGATCACTTGCTTTTATTTGAAAATATGCTTTGTGTGGTTTTGAAAGTATTTTGAAAAGGCGCCATCGTTTAGGCGAACTTTATAATGATTCTTGTTCGTAAGAATGTATACTAAGTGTTGATCTTTTGAAAATGTTTTCAAGTTTTGAAAGATGTTTTGAAAGTGTTTGGTGTTTGTTTTGAAAATTGCAAGGATGTTTTATTTTGAAAGTGAGCAAGTAACTAGGAACAATCTACCTACTCAAAAGTCTTTCTTGTTTATTTCCTCTTTCCTTTGACATTGTTATCTTACCATTGATTTGGTAAGCAACCTTATATTTAGATGTAAACGGGACAAGAATGGGTCATCGTATAACCATGATTAGCAATTTTGCAAGGTATCTTAGCATATTTCTTTAGGGACTAAGATCATTTTGAAAGGCAACTTTTTATAGTGTCATCTAGGGACTATGATCTTGTGTTTGTTTGTTTTTTCTAAGATACCTCACATGCATAACATGGCCATTTTGTAAGGCAACCAAGTGGATTTTACCCTAGGGGTGTTTGTGTGAATAGTGTGTTTGATTGCATGCATTTTAGTCTTTATTAGGGTTTGCTACTTGTTGGTTTTAATATTTCCATACAAACCCTAATTACAAGCAATTGGTATATAAAGCATTAAATTGCGGAAAATAAAAATACTAAGCTTATTACAAAGCTTTAGGGGCTGGGGGTACAAATTTATGAATGGGGATTGCAAGAAATTAAAGTCCTAATTATCTATTACAACCATATTGAAACAATATACAAGAAATGTAAAAGGGACTTGTTTTGTTTTTGTTAAGAAATGAATTTACTTAAGAAAATATTTTCGATCTTTTTGTTCTAAAAGAAATGAAATAAAACATGTGAATATGAAATATTTTTTTTGGTTTTTTTGGTTATTAAAGGAAAAAATAAGATAAATAAGAAAATGGATTCAGAATCAGCACATTGTTGAAACAAGGAGGAACAAAAGTTTTGACTCTGATACGCTGCATGAGAGAAAATGTTAGTAGGCAAGTAGAAGGTCAGAAGTTCAGGGCCTGGATACACCAAGTTCTGAGGTTGCTGGGAACAAAGGAAGATCTAGAAGTTTTGATTATTGAAGGGGTTCGGAAGCTATAGTGTAGTTGGGAACCTAGAAGTTCTTATATGACTGGAAAGTCAGAAGTTCTGGCCACTTGAGAGAGTGAGGTGGCAATGTTGTTGGGTAAGGTTGTTTAGAAGTTCTGATTTAGGAATATTGTTTGCCAGATAAATGGGTGAAAAAATGTCAATAAATAAACCTAAAAAGAGATGCTTCTGGGGCTAGAACCCATGACCCTTAGCACTAATGTCTTATGCGCACGCTTTCTACCACTGGGGTGGCTGTACATCCGGTATTAGAAACAAAAGCATAAACATATAACATAAAGTAAATTATGATGATGAGCTTCATCTCTTTATCCACACCACTCAGAGCATCTACAACTTAGTCATTTCTCAACAAAACAAAAATGTACACAAACATTTCTGGCAAGTTTCATTATGGTTTCAGAAACATAAAAAATGTCAAAACTGTAAATCAGAAACAAACATGTATCTGCTAAACCTAGTTTCCTTAAGAAGTTATGAACTGATGTTCTCTCTACTTAGGCATACAAATCCATGAAACTTCAGAATATGTACAACAACAGGATCAAGATGTCTACCTTGTATTTTGAACATGCAAATCTAACAATGCCTAAGTAATATGATGAGAGTTATCAGAAGTTTACCTTGCAACTGGAAAATATTCTATGAGCTGGAGTCTGGTTCTAACTGCTTGTAATGTTCTGATCAGCTTCCTCACGTATTCAGCATACTGGAACAAACTTTAGCTTGGGTTTTGAAAGGTGAATGGATGACTTGGTCAGGAAACTATTGAGGGAAATTTAAGTTTGAATGCAAGAATAAAAAACTAGCAGGTTTTGTATTTGTGTTTGTAGTTTCAGATTACTGGATATTATAGCAAGGTATCAAAGTTTTTTTTCCTTTCAGTTTTTCGACCGGACTCTCATAGTTGTCAATGAAGTTCAATTTATAGGCAGGAACTTTGTATCTTGGAGAAGTCAAAAGTACCAACACCATGCTAGCGTGCTGGCTTGTTCTTGAAGCAAGATAAACATGTATGGTGGTTAACAACTTTTAGCTATGCCTAAGCTGGATTTGTAAGCACGAATTAAGGAAAAGTACCCCCAGAGGCAAAAGCAAAGCATGGGCCCAACAAAAACTTGCACAACAGTTTGCTTTTCAAGGACAATAATGGTACTTCTTTCTCACACGTGGGGAATTCCTTTGGATAAAAACTCAAAAGTGGTTGTGAGCATTAAATGATGATGAGATTTATCAAACCATAAATCCTGGGCTATGAGATTGTGCATCATAGCTTAGATCTGGGCCATAAGTTCAACATCAGTGCAACTTAGAACAAATCATCCAACTTCCGATCCTTTAATCTTTTCGCTCCAGCATGTTCTGAAGGAGTTCTCATACTTTTCTGAAAGTTTGTAACACGCTTTGTAGACTTTCTTTGAATTACTTTTGCAAACTCTGGCTGAACGTTTGTGAAAACTGGCCCAGATGTTCTAACCAAAATCTGTCTTGAAAATGTCTAGAATCTGCTGAGTGTTTCAGTTTCATGGACGTGTCTTCAAGGATTTGTAGCTTGAAATCGCAGAATTTTTAGGAGAAGTTTTGTTCTGCAATATTTGAGATCTCATTGACATCCACAACTCTTGTGTTAGAAATTCTTCCAGAATCAGCTTGCATCATGGTGATAATCTGATCAGAAGTTCTGAGCTTGTCATATTTCTTAAACACTTAGAAAAATTCCAAGTATTTTAGAATTCTGACTTTTGAATTTCTTGATGAAACAAACTTCATATTTCAACATGTCTTGATTAAATATGATTCTTGAAACTTGATTTTGATCAAAAGTCAAAGTTTGACTTTTTAGTGTGCAAATGACCATTTTGTCCTTGTGAATGACTTTCTTGGAAAGTTTGTAATTCAAGGATTAAAATTGGATGGAAGGAAACCCGAGGGTCCAGGATGATCCTTTGATAAATGAGAGGGAAAATTTTAGGGTAAAACAGCTGCCCCTGTTCAATCTTCTTACGCTTGAAGAGTTTTATTGGCAAATCTGCCATTCGTGACTTGAAGGTGAAAGATGATTGAACACTAGAGTGCCCAGAAATTTGCACTCGAAGATGGATGGTGAATAGGCTTATAGATTCCATTTAGAGGGATGTTGGTAAACACTAGAAGAGGAAACAACATAATTCTCTTGTTGATTTATACCAAAACATGATGTTTTACCTATGAGGAAAGGAGTTAGTAAAATGCAGATGCCTGCATGATGTTCACCAGATGTGGTATTATGTTAAATGCATATGGTATGTACATGTCATGATGTATGAATGTGAGATGTATGTTTTTGTCCGAGAAAATAAATCCCTGACTGCTGTTGAGGAAATTCTGGGGGGTTGAATCCCTGATTTCTGTTGGGGATGAAGAATATGCATATCTTCAAAATCTATTGAAAGGATGCTTCTGATGGGGAATATCGCTTGAATGTCAGCTGTTATTTGGTCAGATCCAGGCTTCACAATTGTTGAGGATGAAGTAGTCGACTGTTATCTGGTCGGATCCAGACTTCACGACAACTTACTGGAGGAAAAGACGAATTAACTGTTTTTCTGGTCGGATTCCAGGCTTTGCAGAAGATTTTCTTTAAAATTAAATAATCATCTGGCCGAGTCCAGGCTTCACAACAACTTGCTGGGGATACGTAAGTTAACTGTTATCTGGTCGGATCCAGGCTTCACAGTAACTTGAAATGGTAACTAATATCTAGTCGGGTCCAGGTTTCATGGTTTTCGGAAAGTTGTACTATTATCTGGTTAAGTCCAGGCTTCATAGTGTCTATGGGGATCATAGTCAATTGTTAACTGGTCGGGCTCCAGGCTTCATAATAAACTATTTGAAAAACTGTTATCTGGTCGGGTTCAGGCTTTGCAGATTTCTGAGGTTGATGAGGTCAATTACTATCTGATCGGATCCAGGCTTCTTAATAAACTGTTTGGGGATTTAGTTGTTATCTGGTTGGTTTCCAGGTTTCACAACGAATCTCTGAGGGTAATTGCTATCTGGTCGGATCCAGGCTTCACAATAACTTTCTTGAAAAGATGAAATTGAAAACTGATATCTGGTCGGATCTAGGTTTCACAGTAATTTGTTGGGGATATGGAGGTAAACTCTACTGGGGAAAAGAAGTTAAACCTTGGTCGGATTGAGTCCAGGTTCTTCTATATCTTCGAGGAGTTAGACTACTATCTGGTCGGGTCCAGGTTTAATAGCATCTTGAAATTAAGATTAACTATTATCTGGTCGGGTCTAGGTTTCAGATACTCAAACTGTCATTTGGTCGGGTCCAGGTTTCAGTGATTGAAGAAGTCAAACTATTATCTGGTCGGGTCCAGTATTTAGTAATAACTTGAAAATTATACTAATATTTGGTCTGATCCTGGCTTCATAGTATCTTTTTTGGAAATAGTAAAGGCTTTGCTGATGGCTTTACTAGGGATCAGGGGTTGTGGCCCTATGATTTGCAAAAATCTAAGAGGAAAATTCAAACTCGAGAGTGTGGACTCAATCGGGTAGGACAGACTCAGCTTGAGGAGGATACTCTCAACTGAGGAGGATAGACTCTGTTTGGGGATACTAGCCTTGACTGGGGAAGATATACTCAGTTGGGGAAGACATGCTCAGTTGGGGAACTTCGTGATGTCTTGATTGTTGTATGTTAGGGAAATTTGAACTCGGCTGGGGAGTTATGTGATTCCTCGATGATTGTTAGGGAAATGAAACCTGTTGGGGAAGTAAACCCTGTTGAGGAGGTGAACCCTGTTGGAGAAATGAGTTTCTTTTGGGAAGAGATCCACGAGGCTTCAACTTGTAAAAAATCGACGTAGCTGGAGAGAGAGCTGCCAAGAGATTGAGACTCTGGTCGGGGATTATCCTATGCAAAGAGACTTTGTGGGCAACTCCATTGGGGAAAGGTTTATTGTAGCCTTCCTTGTGGGGATAATGATAATGAGATAACTCTGTGGGGATATTTCATATACATTAAAGAAGATGCTTGCTGCTGCTTAGCAGGACACATGTGCCAAATAGTTTTAATTATGTTCATATGCATATGTTCATTCAATTTTAGTCATTGGACAAATTTGCATTCAAAATAAAGACAGAAATTTTGCACTTCAAAGTATATTTGTAATGATATTTTGTCCATAAATATGAGTTTTTATACAGAGAGACGAAGATCCTAGTAAGAGGAAATCGTCGAAACAAAATTGAGAATGAAAACAAATAGTCATGTGAAATGATCTCATTGCCTTCCAACTCTACTATTTCCCCAACGTCTTCGAATATCCCTTATCGTTGATAGAAGTTGATTGGATTTATCTTGGACCGTTTGAACTTGGACCTCGGTGATAAAATTGAATGTGTTGATTCCACGGGACATAGTCATACGCTTTTAATCCTTAACTTTTGCCTGGACCGCCCTTTCGGGTTTTTAGTCCACCAAGATACCCTTTTTTTCCCAAGTCGCCTTTTCGGGTTTTCAACTTGTCGGGTGTAGAATCTTTTGCATATATCTCTAATTTTTTCCTAAACCTTTTGGTTTGTCGGGATGCCCTTATTTTGCTTAGGTGTGTCAACCTAATGGGTCTCTTATGCGTAGTATTTTTAAACTATGTCCGCGTTTATGGGATGTGAAAAATCTTCACCATCCATGGTAGTCAGCATCATGGCACCACCAGAGAAAACTCTCTTGACAACAAATGGCCCTTCATAGGTGGGTGTCCATTTGCCTCGGGGGTCTCCTTGTGGTAGAATGATGCGTTTTATCACCAAGTCACCATCTTGATATACTCGAGGCTTGATTTTTTTATTGAAAGCCTTGATCATCCGTTTTTGGTACGTCTGACCATGGCAAACAGCAGCTAACCATTTTTCGTCAATCAAGTCCAGCTGATCCAATCTCGTTTGAATCCACTCATATTTTCCTAGGCGTTCCTCATTCATAATTCTCAATGAGGGAATTTGAACTTCCACTGGCAAAACATCTTCCATGCCATAAACTAGAGAAAAGGGAGTTGCCCCAGTTGATGTTCTAGCTGAAGTACGGTAGCCATGTAGAGCAAACAACAACATCTCATGCCAATCCTTATAGGTTACTACCATTTTCTTCATAATCTTCTTGATAATTTTGTTGGCCGCTTCGACTGCACAATTCATTTTCAGTCTATACGGAGAAGAATTGTGATGCTTGATCTTAAACTAAGTGAAAAGCTCAGTGATCATATCATTGTTGAGGTTAGTCCCATTTACGATGATGATCCTTTCGGGGATACCATAACGGAAGATGAGGTTGTGTATGATGAATCTAGCTACCACACTCTTGGTGACTGAGGCAACTGAGGCAGCTTTGACCCATTTGGTAAAATAGTCGATAGCAACAAGAATGAAGTGATGTCTGTTGGAAGCTGTGGGCTTGATCTCTCTAATCATGTCAATGCCCCACATTGCAAATAGCCACGGAGCTGTCATGAAATTTAGAGGGATATGAGGCACATGGACCTTGTCAGCGCATATTTGGCATTTGTGACAAGTTCTTGAATGTTGATGGCAATCAGTCTCCATCATTGACCAATAGTAACTAGCTCTTAAGATTTTCTTAGCCATCATATGCCCACTTGAGTGAGTACCGAAGAGACCATCGTGCATGTCTTCCATGATTTCCTCTACCTCCTTCTTGTCCACACATCGGAGTAGAGTTGAATCATGGTTACGCTTGTTCAATATCCCGTTACTTAGGAAGAATTTGGTTGCAAACCTCTGCAAGAACTTTCTATCATTGATAGATGCCCCCTATGGATATTCTTGTGCTTCAAGGTATCCCATAAACTCATGGTACCATGGATTTTCCGCATCGGTGTCAAGCCCATAGCAATGTGCAGGTTCATCAAATCTTTCAATTGTTATCGTAGGGGCTTCGTTGTCCCATATGACTTTGAACATTGAAGACATGGTTTCCAGAGCGTCAACCAACTGGTTTTCTTCCCTGAGGAAGTGCTCGAAGTAAGGAGTTAGGGATAACACAAGTTCCTTGTAAGGGATAATATTAGGGTGTTTAGTGTCCCAATCTCCTTTTACTTGGAAAATCACTAGGGCGGAATCCCCAAACACATCCAAATGCTTGATCCTTAAGTAAATAGTAGCTTTCAGACCTAAGATGCATGCTTCATACTCGGCCATATTGTTTGTGCAATCGAAGCATAGCCTAGCAGTGAAAGGAGTGTGGAAACCTTCAGGAGAGATGATCACAACACCAATTCTGTTACCTAAGGCGTTGGAAGCCCCATCGAAGACCATAGTCCATCGGGATCCTTGTTCAGGTTCGTCATATGGTCTGGGTTTCGCACAGTCGGTTACTAGCATGATGTTCTCATCAGGGAAATCGAAGTTCATTGATTGATAATCATCCACAACTTGATGGGCCAAATAATCTTCTAGTACACTTCCTTTGATGGCCTTTTGAGTCATGTATTGAATGTCGTACTCAGTCAAGATCATTTTCCATCTGGATATCCATTCGGAAAGGGCAGGTTTCTCGAAGATGTACTTGATTGGGTCCATCTTAGAAATCAACAAAGTGGTATGAGTGAACATATACTGTCTTAGCCGGCGAGCAGCCCATGCCAGAGCACAACAAGTTTTCTCGAGCAGTGAATATCTGGTTTCACAGTTGGTAAACTTTTTGCTCAGGTAATAAATAACATGCTCTTTTCGGCCAGACTCATCATGTTGGCCCAAAACACACCCCATAGAGTTCTCTAATACCGTCAAGTACATGATCAACGATTTTCCTTCAACTAGAGGCATGAGAATATGAGGTTCTTATAGGTATTCTTTGATTTTGTCAAAGGCAACTTGGTATTCATCGTTCCACCTGACTACCTGATCTTTCTTCAAGAGTTTGAAGAGTGGCTCACAAGTAGCAATCAAGTGAGATATGAAACATGAAATGTAATTGAGACGACCCAAGAATCCTCAGACTTCTTTTTCAGAATGAGGGACTGGAATTTCTTGGATGGCCTTTACCTTGGCAGGATCAACTTCAATGCCTTTATTGCTGACGACAAAACCTAGAAGCTTTCCAGATCGTACTCCAAACATGCACTTGTTAGGGTTTAACCTCAGCTTGTACTTCTTCAGCCTCTTGAATAATTTGTGCAGATGATCGAGATGTTCTTCTTTGATTTGTGATCTGGAAATCATATCATCCACATATACATCTATCGCATGATGAATCATGTCATGAAATAAATCTATCATAGCCCTTTGATATGTTGCCCTTGAATTCTTCAATCCGAACGGCATGACCTTGTAACAGAAGGTGCCCATTGCGTAACGAAAGTAGTCTTCTCCATGTCTTTGGGAACCATCCTTATCTGATTATAGCCTAGAAGCCATCCATGAAAGAGAAGACTTTATGCTGAGCAGTATTATCAACTAAGACGTCAATGTATGGTAGAGGGAAATCATCCTTGGGGTTTCCCTATTCAGATCCCTATAGTGTACGCACATGCGAACTTTCCCGTCTTTCTTTGGTACTGGTACCATATTGGCAACCCATTGGGGATAGGATGTCACAACTAGGAACCATGCATCAAATTGTTTCATCACCTCATCTTTGATCTTTTCAGACATATCAGGCCTCATACGACGAACCTTTTGTTTAACAAGAGGGCAGTCTTCTCTTGTCGGCAGACGATGAACTACGATGTCGGTATCTAACCCAGGAATATCTTCATAAGACCAAGCAAATAATTCCATGTAGTCATGCAAAATATGAACCAACCTGCTCTTGACACCGCTTTCCAAATTAGCGTCGATCCTGATTTCCTTCTTATCGGAATCAGTACCCATGTTGATAACTTCAACTGACTCTTCATGCGGTTGAATAGCTTTTTCCTCTTGTAATAGAAGTCTGTCTAGTTCACCTGATATGTCACAATCTTCCTCACCTTCGTCTTCGGCTTAGTTGATAAGATATTCAAAGTTATAGTCGACAATAGTAGAGTCATTGGCAATAGGATCCAGAGTGGATGTGGGTCTGCAAGAGTGTGTGTGTGTGTGTGTGTGCATGTAAGATACATGGCTATTTTTGAAAATGTATTTTAAAGAAAGGAAAGACAATGAACACAAATATTTGAATGCAAAAGAGTTCAATGTACAGAATGGTCATATGATTAGATGAACATAAATAAAAACCCTTGACAAATGGACCAAAATGCCCCGGGCTAGGCACATGGTTGAAAAGTCATTGTTAAAAATATTACAGAAAACAAGTTCTTGAATTGAAAGAAAAGCAATAACAAGTAGATTAATCCTCAATGAAGGATATGGGCACAAAGTCCATTGTATGCCAATTCTTCAGCTCCGTTGTAGTTGGATATACCCACTCTTCAAATGCAGCTTCTTCCTCAGAATCACCCATGGCGTTGACTTCATGGGTTCCAATTCGGAGAGGTGGCTTTCCAGCATGAGCACGCCTCACTTCCTTCTGAGCTTTGACGGTGAAGCCCAAACCAAACTTGTCCTCTTTAAATGGGATATCGAGGAGTTTCCCCCAAGCATCACATTTTCCTTCTTCAATTGCCGCACGGGCATCCTTGACTGAAACCAACTTTGGCATGGCTTTAACAGCTTTAGACTCATCAGAAGAAAATTTGGTAGCAGCAATCATTAGTGGTACAACCTCAAAGGCTTGACATGGGGTTTCAATGAATTCTCCATACATCTCTATGTATTTGAATGAGTTAAGGTGGCTCACCATAAAATCCTCTTCTCCATAGACGGTGACTATTCTTCCCTTGACTGGATATTTGAGTTTATGGTGGAGAGTTAAGGTTACCGCCCCAGCTTTATGGATCCACGGGCGACCTAACAGACAAGAATAGGCCGGACGAATATCCATAATATAGAAGGAAGAGTTGAAGATTTGGGAGCCCACTTTGATTGGAAGATCTACCTCCCCATGAATAATCCTCTTCGATCCATCAAATACCCTTACAATGATATCGCTTGGCTTCAAGACTAAACCCTCACACTCTAGACGGTCTAATTCCCCCTTGGGTAATACATTCAGAGAAGAACCAGTGTCGACTAGAACATGTGCTAAGGTAGTCCTTTTGCACTCGATTGACACATGTAAAGCTTTATTGTGATTCTTCCTGAGAGGTGTTAAGTCAGCATTTGAAAATCCCAAGCCGTTATCAGCTGTCAGGATAGCCACACAATTCTCAAATTGATCTGTTGTTGTATCATGGGGGACATGATCCTTTTTCAGGAACTTGATTAATGTTCGAGCATGGGCATCAGAGCAAAGCAGCAATGAGAACATTGAAATCTTAGAAGGGGTTTGCCCCAACTGTTCTACAATTTTGAAGTCGCTTCTTTTTATGATCTTCAACATCTCGTCCATCTCACGGGCGGAGGGTTCTTCATCATCTACGTTCTTGGAGGGTACTTCAACCACATCAGGCTCAACAACTTTTTCCTTCCCTCTGGTATCGGTACTTGGCTTGGAAGCAGTAATGTGGATGGGCGTCCTTGTAACAACTGGTGGTGAGATATTGGGTGAAAATATTCTCCTAGTTCTAGTTACTTTGCTTGAGTCGGCTATGTTGCCAACATTGTCATCTTTTCCTTCTTCGATCCAACCATCTTGTTTAATCCTATGATAGAACACTTCAGCACTGTAATTCCATGGTACCGCTTTATTTGAAGAATAGGGAATCAGTCCGGGATTGGTAATGATTAAGGGAGAAATAGTGGGATCATTTGAAATCCTAATAGGACATTTGGAGGTGATCCTAAGAGGCTTGTTTGAGATGGTAATAATGGAAAGGTCTTCACATTTGTTAATCAAACTCTTGGCAAGTGGGGTTTTCTCAAATAGAATTCCGTGGCTATCCATCATGCATTGAATGCCTTTCTTCAGCCTTTCACAACCATTTTATTGTCTCGTATAGCTCACACAGTCTTTTTCACAGCCAGGGAAGATCCCAGCTTTTAACAGATTGTTCTTGATTATATTCAACAGAGTAGTCAAATCTTCAACAGAGGCAACAAACATTATATCTTCGACATCATTAACACCTTTGTCATGCTTCGGCATCGGAGCGGTAATTACATTCGACATTGGAGGAGGATCAAATTCAATAGTCTTGTTGTCAATTAAATCCTGGATCTTGTTCTTCAAGGCCCAGCACTGGTTAGTCTCGTGCCCGGGGCTACTTGAATGGTAAGAACATTTAGAGTTTGGATTATACTTTGGTGACGAGGTGTTAGGGTTGGTGGGAGGATCGCACAATGTCACTAAATTAGCCTTGAGCAAATGTTGAAGGGCTTGAGACAGTGACATGCCTAACCTCGTAAATTGTCTTCTTGGAGTATCAAAACATTGATGATTTGTAGATGGTCTTGGAATAAGAGTTGGATTGGATATTCGGATAACATTTACAGACGGATGATCATTCTTCTTGGTATGGGCCCTTTCTCCATACACGACATTGAATTCCTTCTTTGCAGCAAAAGGTTTCTTGATAGGATTGGGAGTGGAGGTAGATGCCATATAGATATTCCCACTTTTAATGCCACTTTCAACTCTTTCACCGGTTAAGATTAATTCGGTGAAACCAGAAGAAGAGCAGCCAACCAATAAATTAGAGAAAGGACCAGATAAAGTGACCATGAACATGTCGATGTGCTCCCTATCAGTCAAGGGAGGTTGGACCCTACTAGCAAGGTCTCTCCACTTTTACGCATATTCCTTAAATCCTTCATTCTTCCCCATGGTCATATCTTACAACTGGACTCTCGTTGGCGCCAAGTCGGTATTGTACTGATATTGATGGTAAAAGGAAGTAGCTAAATCCTCCCATGTATTGATACGAGAACCATCTAACTGATAAAACCATTCAAGTTGCGTTCTAGCCAAGCTCTCTTGGAAGAAGTGAACCCATAGCTTCTTATCGACAGTGTGCAGATGTATCTTGCGCACATAAGATTTCAAATGGAGTTTTGGACAAGAAACCCCATTGTACTTTGCAAAGATTGGTATTTTGAATTTATTGGGAATGACTACCCCAGAGATCAAACCCAAATCATCAAAATCTAAAACGGGGACGGCTTGGATTTCAACAACTTTCAACCTGTCTTCTAACTTCTTGTATTTGATATCAGCGGGCGGATACTACTCATTGAAATAATCATCATCAGATTCTTGATCATAAACACATTCAGCTTGAGTACTCTTGACCTCACCAACCTGGTTCTCGTCCTCTTCATATGATTCTCCTCCTATTGGGATTTTACGGATCGTCTCTTTGAACCTTATACCCATGTTGAATAGAGCTTTCTTCTTTGGCTTCTTCTTAATGGCCAGAAAAGCCATCATATCTTGCAGCCCCTTGGCTAGGGCTAGTAGAGCTTCCTAAAACTGAGAATTCTGGGCTTGGAGATCCTTCATAGTTTTCTCTAGATCCATCTTGCTGAAATAAACAGCAGAAAGATAAGGAAAACTGTTATGCGAAAACCTGTCATGTTATGATGCATGGAATGTGTACATGCAAATGATTTCAAGGATTAATGAAATTTAAATATGTATAGCCAAAAGAATGAACAGATGTTAATTTTTATTAGGAAAAACAAGAAAGATTACATCATGCCTCTTGGGTTTACAAAATGACTTTCTAAGATAAAAGTACTGAACGCATCCTCTTTGGTGCGAGATAAGCGTTCACACTTTGCTCTTCTTGTAGCTGCTTCGTAAGCTCCAAGACCCTCTTTTCACTAGCATAGAATTAAGCCTCGAAAGTATCTCGTTCTTCCTTAAGGTGGATCCAACCCTTTTGCAAGTCTTCGAGAGAGGTAGGCATGTCGGGATGGAGGATAGTGTATGGAACAACTCCTTCGACCACAGGCTCCATGATGACTGGTAAGATGGAGGGATAAGGCATCACAAGTTTCTGAGCGCGAGCTCGTACCCATTTAAGGTAAGGCTCGAGGGGAATGGAATTCTTGTGTCCTAGTGTCTTGCTATCCACCTTGTTCAACATCCTCCATGCTTGGATAAACCTCTGGCGGTAACCTTGATTGTCATTCTCGTAGTCGAATACAAATCCTTGGATAAGCATCTCATGGGGACCATCCCTTCGGGCGTAACCAAACTGTCTTAAGGCTAAGAAAGGGTTGTAGGTGATACCTCCTCTAATGCCAAGCAAAGGTACATTAGGGAATTCTCCACAATGGTCGATGATAGTAACATTCTCCAAAGAGAGGGAACACCAATGAATATCTGAGTGTCTGGGCGTCATCAACCTATGTGACCACCTGGAACCTTGCTTTTTCTTCAATACAGATTGGGGAAGATATGAAATAAACCATATTTCCAAGAGAGGAGTACAACACATAAGGATACCTCTTTTCCTCATGGTGCGAGTGTGAAAAGAATATAGGATGTCCCCTAGCAAAGTAGGCACCGGGTTACGAGACATGAAGATTTTGATAGTGTTTACATCTATGAGTTGGTCAGGGTTTGGAAATAAAACCATCCCATAGATGAGGAGAGCCATAATTTCCTCAAAGGCTTGCAAATCCAAAGAGTTCCAACAGTTTTGGGCTTTCTCAAACAAGAATTTTGCTAAGAAACCTTTGACACCACACCTTGTTTCCAAATTAGTTGTGATATCAGATGGTTGCAAGTGTAGAGCTTGAGCAATCTCTTTTGGATTTGGATCTCTTTCCATATCGTTGAAGGGTAGTTGATTGAGAATGGGAATCCTCAAGAGTCGGGAGAATTCTTCCAATGTTGGCATAAGTTGATAATCGGGAAATGTGAAGCAATGGTGTAGAGGATCAAAGAACTGAAAGAGCATCTTCATCATGTCTTTATCAGTGTTGGAGGTAACCAAGTTTAGTAGGCGACCATGTATTTCGATAAATGGAGAATTTTCAGGAATCCTTGATGCTAGCTCTTTGAATTGAGGAGAGATCCTTACGATATTGACTTGAATGGTTTTTCTGCAAATAGAATCCATATCCTACAAAACAGAACAAAGATAAATCCCAAAAATCCTTGAAATGGTTAGTGAGTATGAGTATGATGTCATGATTTTTATGATGTTATGTACAAGTAAATATATACAAACAGAGAAGACAAGTCCTTAGGTTTAGGCTTGCATGGAGTCTGTTGTACCCCAAAATTTCCCTCTCATATTCCTCAAGACATTGCAAGAAAAATCTCCAAATGGCTCAAGATAGCTCAAGAGTTTGTCAGACAAGCTATCTCTTAAGGCAGTCTACCCCAAATTAGGGTTTCATGTTGCATCAAGATCCTTGAGTCCAAGTGGTCCCAAATGCTCAACATTTTCCTAATATTCTCTCAAGATCATCCATGTCAAGTTTCAAGCCTTGCAGAGGAAGTTTACTCAGTCAATTACCCAAAGGTCCAAAAATCGACTATGCTAGGGCAAAAGTCAACCGTGACCTACAGACAGTAAAACCTCAAGATTTAGTCAACATTAATATTTTTAAGTATATTTCATCATTTGATCAAGGGTTAATCATGATTCATCAAGGATTGCTCAAAATTCATAAAGATTCAAAAGTTGCTAAATTAGGGTTTTGCAGGAAAAGTAAACTCAATTTTGACCAAGCATAACTTTCTCATACTTTATGATAAATGACCCATCAAAAGCTCATTTTGAAGAGGATGCAATTCCCTACAATCCATCTTCATACCCCAAGATCAAAAAATGCACTCACAAGAAGTTATGAATTTGGACATTATAGATCATTTTTGAAAGTCAACAAAAACACCTTTTTTGTCAAAGCTTATAACTTGAGCATGTAATATTAAAATGAGATGATACCAAAAGGGTTGATTATAGGACATCTCAAGCTTTCTAGAAAGTCACAGAACATCTCCAAAAGTTCAAAACTGAAGAAGTTATGCATTATTTAAGTTGGACTTTTTTGCATAATTGCCAAAAGTCAGCTATCCCCAAAACTTCAAATTTTGCCAAATGGGCTCGTTGTTTACCACTTGATTTGAGTTTGCATCATTTCCAACGTGCCCTAGATTCATCCATGTGCCCATATCTCATTTTTATTATTTAATTTGATTTTTATTTGAATTTATTCATTTTAAATCAAATAAAATCATATAAAATCCAAGGCATTGATAACTCATGATTTTCTGATTGTTTTAGGCTTTGGTCACAGCTAGCATTGCAATCAAATTTGAATCAAGGCTTGTATGCACAAAAAGATCCAAATCAAATCAAATTTGGAAGGTTTTAATGGTGGAATCAAATCAAATTCATGAGCATTGATATGGAGAGATTTGGGCCAGGTTTGTGAACCTAATGCAACATACAATACATAAGCAAGCTAAAGGACACGAAATAAGGGTTCGAAATCGTTGAAGGATGCAGAACAACTTTGCAAAAAATCACAAAATAGTGAGAGATCAAAATCAGGGTTAAAGGCATTTTCAAGGCTGGAGACATATCCCAATCGATTCCTGACCATTCACACAAGCTAACTGGATCCAAACCAAGCATTACCAGGTCCTCAAACACGCTGTAAGTCTCACGCAAACGATCCCTGTTCTTGAGATTGATTTGATTTGTTCTGGTATTATTTGAGAAAACTAATGGCATATTTGTAACCCTCATATCATTTGCAAATTGATGGTAATAGCCAATTTCATTTATGTGCTCTGCATGGAAAATCACCATAGCTAGGGTTCCTTGTTCGTATTTAGGGCTTTCTGTTTCAGGTATAATTGGCCCATAAGAAGAACATGGTTGTGATCAGGAGGTCATGAAAAATTGAACCATGTTCTTGGAATGTATTTATATGGCCTGGAGAGGATTTTAGAACAAGGCTACGCTTTTAGTTGTGGATACAAATCCGCAGGTAATTTTTGCAGGTTTTGGAGGACAGGGATGAATTCTTGTCATCCGTCTATTGGTTGATTCAAATATCGTGCGCGTTTTTTTTGTTTTTTCTGGCATCTGATTTGTTTTTCTACATAATATATTATTTGCATTATTGTTAACAAACAACAACACGCCCCAGCGGTTGCCTTGTCACCCTTAAAGTGTTCCTAGGCTGGAGGTCAGGGGTTCGATCCCTGCCTCCAGCAATTTGCCTTTTCTCAAATATTTGCAGATAATCACACGCGCGCTCAAACTTGCAACCCACCATACTCCCTCATCCATCCAAGCGCCAGATGGCCAAAAGGCCAGATCTGGTGGACAAGCGTTGAAGGTCCACCAAAGCGTTGGTCAATGCGTGCGTACCAGATACAAAAAGTCTAAAGGGCCAGCTTCTATTGGGCCTACAAAATTGCTCTTTGCACCTCTTGATCAGGCCCAACTCCTCTCTCTTTTATTTATTTTGTTTTATTTAATTTAATTGTTTAATTTTATTTAATTAATTTTCTAACCAATAACAAAATTCATTTTTTTAAATAAAATCAAAAAATATATTTTTTATCCAATCAAATTTTAATAACGTTTATTTTTATTAATAATTACTAACTAATTAATTTAGGTTTTTTATTCTAGAAAACTCTAACTTATTTTTGTAAATAATTACAATTAATTAGATTTAATTAGGTTTTAACTACTAATTTAATTAATTTTATTTTTTTTCTTAAAATAACAAAAACCCAAAATATATCATAATTTTTTTTTCATTAATTAATTTATTAATTTAATTTAGTTATTTAACTTAGGAACTAATTTCTTTCTTAAAATAAAAACAACAAAAAAAAGCAATTTCCTTTCAAAAGGGTCAAAACCTTAAATTTCGCACTCGATTTAATTTCCCGCGCGCTTTATTTATTTTTATCCATTAATGTACCTGCTTCCGGATTGTAATAGTTAAATAGGACATTTAATTATTTTTATCGCTTTATTTTATTTTTCAAAGGGTTTGTCTTTGGCGATGTAAATACCTGACGCTTTGTAATTTAAATTCCGCATTTTGATTCCGCAAATTATAACTGCTAGATGTTTGATAATAGGGTTTGCATGACAAAACCGAATGTTAATATAAAAATCAAATTAGATCACATTAACATGTATAAAGATAAAAATAAACTGAAAACGACACACTCGCACATGCGCACTCTAAGGGTACACCCCACTTGGTTGCCTTCGTACACGGTAATTGAGTATAGGTCACTTTAGAGGTCGCCCTCTTGTCTAAAAGATCAGTCGCCTCGAAATGGTTGCCTCGGATATTGTTGCCTCAAACAAATGATCTAAGACATTAGGGTTACCACTAAGGCGTCCTAAAATTGCTTTAGTGACCGTGCGTCCCTTTCGAATTGACCCTCAAACTCCAACGACGGTGCTACCTACTCACTAATAGTGGGATAACATTATCTAAAGGAAACGAATACAAAACGATTCTTTTTTCGAGTAGGTAGATTAGTTCTTAAGTACTTGCTCATTCCAAACAAATTTTTCACACTTACACTCCTTTATAAACAATGTTTTCAAAAACACTTCATTACACTCTTAAAGGCAGAAGCAAGAGTTAAATCAAAGTTAAAACAAAAACTTTTCAAAGCACACAAACACAAAGAAAACAATTTTGAAAATGATGAGCAAGTACCTAAGAGCCCGTAGATAACTACGGATAGAAAGGGTGCTAATACCTTCCCTTTCTATAAATCTACCCCCCGTACTCAGAAATATCTCGAAAAAAGGAATTTTTCTGTGCTTTTTTCCTTTCCTTGTTGGATAAAATAAAAGATGGTGGCGACTCTTTCTTACCGCGACATTTTGCAAACACAAACGCAAAATGCAAACCAGCAAAATTTCTTTAACGAAATAGGGAAACCACGTCCCGGTTCTGGCCACCGTATCATAGAGTCTCATAGGTAAGTACCCTCTTGAAGTTTAGTTGGCTCAAACTTGTCCTAGTAATAGTAATTGGGTTCTCAGGAGCTCAATATCACTGATTTGTTTCCTTGGGCATTGTTTTAGCGCAAGCCTCTTTAATGGCGACCAAAATATCCCAAAAAACCAAACCTCAATGAGTGTAGTATCGAGTATCTACCAACTTCGGACTGCACCAAAGCCGGACATCTCACTACGTCCTAAAGGCCAAGTTGGTCCATTAAAGGTTCTAAAATTTCATTAGTGCTTCATGACATCTCTCAGCGGCCCCGTATTCTCCTTGACTACTCAAGGGCTACCAGTACCTACAAATATGTCGCACTAACGTAGCTATTACTTAGACCATGTTGATATACCCCGCACAGTTTCCACAATGTATTGCTACATACCTATAAGGTATCCCAAATCCGGGTAGAGGATTCAAATCCAAACAAAGAACTAAAATGTAAAGCATACAAGTCAAACAGAGTCGTCACTTTTAGAATTTTCCCCAGCAGAGTCGCCAGTTCTGTAACGCGGTGGGAGAACTGACTTGGGTGTTTTGCGTTTGATCACAAATGTTGCGGTTAGCAAGAGTCGCCACCGACTTTTCTTTTATCTAAAAAGGAAAGGCTGAAAAGAACATGAAACACCTATGAGATGTTTTCTTGAGTTCGGAGGGTAAATTTTGAAAAGGGAAGGTATTAGAACCCTTTTCATCCATGTTTTTCCATGGGCTCTTAGTTACTTGCTAGATCACTTGCTTTTGTTAAAAAAATATGCTTTGTGTTTTTTTTGAAAGTATTTTGAAAAGGCGCCATCGTTTAGGTGAACTTTGTAATGATTCTCGTTCGTAAGAATGTATACAAAGTGTTGATCTTTGAAAATGTTTTCAAGTTTTGAAAGATGTTTTGAAAGTGTTTGGTGTTTGTTTTGAAAATAGAAAGGATGTTTTATTTTGAAGGTGAGCAAGTAACTAGGAACAATCTACCTACTCAAAAGTATTTCTTGTTTATTTCCTCTTTCCTTTGAGATTGTTATCTTACCATTGATTTGGTAAGCAACCTTATCTTTGGATGTAAATGGGACGAACATGGGTCATCGTATAACCATGATTAGAAATGTTGCAAGGTATCTTAGCATCTTTCTTTAGGGACTAAGAACATTTTGAAAGACAACTTTTGATAGCGTCATCGAGGGACTATGATCTTGTGTTTGTTTGTTTTTGCTAAGATACCTCACATGCATAACATGGCCATTTTGTAAGGCAACCAAGTGGATTTTACCCTAGGGCTTCTTGTGTGAATAGTGTGTTTGATTGCATGCATTTTAGTCTTGACGGTGTAGACCGATACGGTTGAAGCAGTAGCTACGTTGGTGTGGCACTTTAGTTTGTACTGATATCCCTTGTGGCGCAACGAGGAGAATATGAGTCTTCTAAGGGGTCATTAAGCACCAACTGACCTTAGAACCTCTAACTGACCAACTTGGCCGTAGAACAGTAGCAGTATGCTACACTCATTGAGACCAAACTCTCGCGATGATTTCGGTCGCAAGAAAAGGTTGCTAAACTGGAATTATGACCGACCGAGGGTGGTCAGTGATATTGAGATCCTCTAGAACCCGATTACTATTTTAGGACAGGTTTGAACCAACTAAACTGAAAGAGGGTAATACCTAAACTCTGTGCTAGCCTGAAATCTAAGGGCTATATGTGTGACTTGTGTGCCCTTACCATGTTTGCTATTTGTGGATACTTGTGGTGTGTTTTCTATTATGTCATCATGCATCATGACATTGCATGCATCTTGCATTGGACTAACCCATTTCAAAGACAAAGAGGATTCATCTTTGTTCTGTTTTGTAGGTCATGGCACCCATGCGTAGAAACACTATTCGGATCAACTTTGTCCAGATTCCCACTCAGCTTAAGGAGTTGGTTGCAAAGGTTCCAGATACCTCCTCTTTTATCAGAAGACATGGGCACCTCCTTGGTTTGGTCACCTCCAAGATGGATGAATAGATGATGATTGTCCTATTCCAGTTCTTTGATCCACTGTACCACTGCTTTACTTTTCCGGACTACCACTTGGTCTCCATCTTGGAAGAGTTCTCTGATCTACTTGGTATCTCTATTCTGGAGCAGACCCTGTTCACAGGTTGGGAGAAAATCCTTAGGTTGGAAGAGATTGCTTCAGCCCTCCATCTGACAAAGGCTGAGGTAATGTCTAATTGGGAAACTCGTAGTGGAACAAAAGGCTTCTTGACTAAGTTCTTGGTTGATTGGGCTAATCAGTTCTGGGACAGTCTAGACTTTCAGGCATTTGAAGACATTCTGGCTCTTCTCATATATGGTTTGGTGTTATTTCCTAACTCAGATTATTTCTTTGACGTGAATGTAGTGAAGATTTTCATATCCGGTAATCCAATACCCTCTCTCTTGGGTGACATTTTGCACTATCTTTATGCATGTACTGCTCGGAAACGGGGAACCCTCATGTGCTGTGCACCATTGCCGGCGAGGTGGTTTATTTCTCACCTCCCCAAATAAGTTTTGAAGAACAAGGAAGGCATGGGTTGGGCCTACAGGATTATATCTCTCTCTCATAATGACATCATTTGGACTATCAAGGGCATGGAAGACGTGGCTATTATTGATCGTTGTAGGGAATACCCTAATGTTCCACTGCTAGGAACCAATGGAGGGATCATCTATAACCCTTGTTTGGCCTTACGCCAGTTTGGGCGAGCTAGGAGGGAAGGACCTCATGAGTTGCTGATGCCGAGCATTGTCTTTGACTTCTAAGGGGATAGTGACGAGCAACGCCGCAGGTTCATACGAGATTGGGATAGAGTACACAGGTCTGATCCGCATGAGCTAGGTATGAAGACCTCTCTCCCGATGGAGCCATATCTCTGATGGGTTTGAATTCGTGACCAAAAGCTGGGAATGCCCTACGAAGCCGTCTTGCCTATAATTGTTGAGGTTGCTGATAAAGAAGGGGTTCGTCCTACCATCCTCCATCCATACATGCCTATTGACATTGGGGCATTAAAGAGATCTTGGATGCAGCTGAGAGAAAAGCGGGATACTTACAGAGAAAAGTATCACGAGCAAGAGCAGAAGATCTAGAAGTTGACAAGGCAGCTGGAGAATGAGCAGATCCTCAACGACTATGTCCGCACCGACGGGAAATGACCATGGGAGCGCTAATTATCTTTTGTTATTTCTAATTTTGATTTACTTTTCAGTATTTCCTTCTTGTAACACCTTAAAGGCATCTGTCAAACATTGTTTCAAGTTTATCTAATAAAAGTGTGTTTCATTTTGGTATACGAATTTGAATCTCTCGACGTCTTTGAAATCATATCATACGCATTTCATTGCATGCACCTCATCAAAGGCACCCATTAAAGGTTCTCATCTTCTTCGCTGTTTATTTCAGCATCATGTCTTCGGAAACATCAACTGAACAAGCCATCAAGGCTCTCCAAGCTCAAAACGCCCAGTTCCAGGAATTGTTCATGAGTTTAGCCAAGGGTCAGCAAGATCTGAAGACCCTTATCCTGAAAGAAGAAGAAGAAGAAGACGATTCTACTGAATATGGGTCGTAGATTTGGAAACAATTTGTGAGAAGAGGTTGATTTGACTCACTCATCTGGAGGGGGAGAGAATCAGGAAGAAAGGAGGGCTCCTAGCCCTATGGTTTCTGACAACGAGACTGACTTTGACGAAGACCAGTATCCTCCGGCTGAGGATAAATATAAGCAGCTCGAAGACCGGTTGAGCGCGATGGAAGTTCAGAAAGTTCCTGGTCTGGATTTTGGAGACTTGGGTTTGTCATCTGGGGTGGTAATTCCCCACAAGTTTAAAGCACCGATCTTTGCTAAATACGACGAGGTTTCTTGCCCAAAGCTGCACCTCTGTTTGTATGTTAGGAAGATTCAGCCATACACCGCTGAAAAGAACCTATGGATCCACTTCTTTCAAGATAGTCTATCAGGGACTCGGCTTGAATGGTTTTACCAGCTGGAAGGAGCTAGTATCCGTAATTGGGAAGATTTGGCCGCTGCTTTCTACAAGCAGCACCAATATAATACCGACCTCGCTCCCACGCGTACCCAACTCCAGGGTATGTCTATGGGTGCGGGTGAAGGTTTCAAAGATTACGCTCAGAAGTGGATGGACCTTGCTGGAAGAGTGCAACCTCCCTTGGCTGATAGGGAGCTAGTGGATATGTTTCTGGGGACCTTGTCTGGTCCGTATTTCAACCATCTGATTGGAAGTTTATCGTCCGGATTTACAGAGCTGATTATGACCGGGGAAATAATTGAGGCCGATATCAAGAGCGGTAAAATACAGAAGGGTGCTTCGTCAGGCACCGAGAAGAAGCCTTTTAAGAAGGAGTCTAGTGCTGTTAACAGTTCAAAAAGCCATAACATACCTGAACGCCGCCAAGCAGTTAATGCAGTGGTTATATCAAGAGCTGCTATTGCTCCTCAGCGTAACAATCAGCCAAGGGCCGAGAGGCCGCGAAGACAATTCACTCAGCTCAACATGACTTTATCCCAAATTTTGCCACAGTTATTGAAAACCAACTTTGTGATTCCGAAAGAGGCCCCGAAGAATCCAAATACAACATCACCCATCTACAATCCGAACGCCCACTATGCTTTTCATTCTGATAGCCCGGGGCACGATACGAATGACTGTTGGGTTTTGAAGAATACGGTATAGGACTTGATTGATGCTAAGGATATTGAGTTTGAAGCACCTGAAAGACCTAATGTTGTGACTGCTCCTATGCCACAACATGGAGTGAATGCTATAAATGAAGACTCATTTGTGGTTTATGTGAAAGACATTGTTACTCCATTGATGACTGTAAAAAAGAACCTTCTGCTAGCCGGTTTATTTCTGGGCTGTGATGAAGGTTGTCGTATGTGTTCTGTCCTACCTACCGGTTGCCATCTTTTGAAGTCAGGTATCCAGCGCCTGATGGATAATAAAGAAATTCTGTTTGAGAAGACTTTTGTTCCTTTGGTTCCTACTGAAGAAGTTGCAATAATCACCATTTTCAACAATTCTTCCAAGGCTTCCTCGAGAAAGCCTGTTAGAATTACATCTGTTCCAAGAATTCCACCGTTGATCATCACCATTCTTGGGCCTATCCCCTATACATCAGATAAAGCTGTCCCATGGCACTATGGGGCTGACGTATATTATCACGGAGTTAAGCAAGACTTGAGTGCTGAAGAGGCTGATACTGACGTCAGTAATATTATTGGACCTGCCAAAGTCACCCGCAGCGGAAGACTTTTCTCCCCTGAGATCTCTCCACCAGTTGTTCGAAAGCCTGTTGTTATTATACCTGCTAGTACACCTGTTACTGTCCCTGTTCAAGTTCCAATTCTTACCCCTGTTGCCGAGTCATCTGATACTCGGGGCAAAGGGACCACTGATGAGCCTGCCCGGACGGAGGCGCCGAAGAGGATTACTGTTGAAGCCTCTAGACAAGATATGGAAGAAATTTTGAAGTTCATCAAAAAGAGCGACTATAACGTAGTCAAGATGCTGGGACAAACCCCGTCGAAGATCTCTATGTTATCCTTATTGTTGTGTTTCGAGGCCCATGCTAAGGCTCTGATTGCTTTCCTAAAGACTGCGCACGTGCCGCAGGAGACATCAGATGATCAGTTTAAGGACTGCGTGGCTAGTTTGACTGCAGATAATGGGTTGGGTTTCTCCGACGCAAACTTTCTTGCTAAGGGGAGGAATCACAATGATGCCCTGCATGTCTCCATTGAATGCAAGGGCATTACTCTATCTCATGTATTGGTGGATACGGGGTCTTCGTTGAACATTTTGCCTAAGAAAGCTTTGGACCGGTTAGACTATGAGGGGTTGGAGCTGAAGCCAAGTAACATTGTTGTTAGGGCCTTTGACGGGTCCAAGAGAATGGTACATGGGGAAGTGGATATTCCAGTGAAAGTTGGTTCTCAGATTTTCGCGTCCACTTTTTATGTGATGGACATTCGGCCATCTTATTCTTGTTTGTTGGGTCGCCCATGGATCCACAAAAATGGGGCAGTCACCTCTATGCTTCACTAGATGCTGAAATACCCAGTGAAGGGGAAAATTATTACAGTACGAGGAGAGGAGGAATACATGGTGAGCAACCTCAACTCTTTACGGTATGTGGAGATGGATGGGGAGTTCATTGAGACTCCATTTAAACATTTTGAAGAAGTACCCCAGACGCTGGCATCAACTGAGATTATTACTGAAGATCTTCCAATGAAGATGGCTTCCTTAAAGGATGCCCGGGCTGTTGTTGAGAAAGGTGGGTGTGTAAATTGGGGCCAACTCCCTGACTTTGCACATAAGACTAACAAGTTTGGTTTGGGTTTCACTGCAGAATCTCAAAGGGTTGTTCGGCATGCACGGAGCGGAGGACCTCTCCTGTTTATCAGTAATTCAGGAGTAAATGCCATTGAAGACGATGTTGAAGAGTTCGAGTTCGACAGCTGGATCTATCCTACTACTGATGGTGGACTAAGCAACTGGACAGCAAAGGATTTCATCCCAATTTCTTTTACTACCCAGTAATGAGACTTTTGTTTTGAATTTGTAACAGACAATTTTTAAACTTTACGGCCCAGTGCCTTACCCGGGGCACCGTGGCTTTGTTTGTGAGGGCTTTATGTGTGTCATTTCCATATATCATTAATAAAAGCATTGGACGTTTCTTGCATTTCAAATTTTGCGCTCCTTGTTTTTCTTTTTATATTGCAAAACAGCTATTTTACACACACTCACATATACAGGTCTACATCCACTCTGGATCCCACTGATAACGACTTTGTTACTGCCGGTTATGACTTCGAAAGTCCGATCAACTTAGCCAAAGACGAAGGTGAAGATGATTGTGAAGTTCCTGGTGAACTTGCTAGACTGTTACTTCAAGAAGAGAGGGCCATACATCCGCATGAAGAGCCAGTGGAAATGATAAATTTGGGTACAAAGATAGACAAGAAAGAGGTCAAGATCGGTGCAAATCTGGAAGCTAGTGTTAAGCAACGGTTAATTCAGATGTTGCGTGACTATGTTGATATCTTTGCATTGTCTTATGAAGATATGCTTGGGTTAGATACCGATATTGTGGGTCACCGATTGCCTACCAAACAAGACTGTCCTCCAGTGAAACAGAAGGTTCGCTGAATGCGCCCAGAGATGTCCGAGAAAATCAAGGCTGAAGTGATGAATCAGTTTGACGCCGGTTTTATAGAAGTTACTTCTTACCCTCAGTGGGTGGCCAACATGGTTCCTGTGCCGAAGAAGGATGGTAAAGTTAGAATGTGTGTTGACTATAGGGATCTGAATAGGGCGAGCCCCAAGGATGATTTCCCTCTACCTCATATCGACGTTCTGGTTGACAACACCGCATAGTATAAGGTCTTCTCCTTTATGGGTGGTTTCTCCGGTTATAATCAGATTAAAATGGCTCCCGAAGATATGGAGAAGACAACCTTTGTTACTCAATGCGATACCTTTTTCTACAAGGTCATGCCTTTTGGATTGAAAAATGCTGGGGCAACATATAAGCGCGCCATGGTCGCTTTATTCCACGACATGATCCATCATGAGATTGAGGTATACGTTGATGACATGATTGCAAGATCCCAGACTGAAGAGGAACATCTTGACCATCTTCAGAAGTTATTTGACAGGTTGAGGTTGTACAAGATGATGTTAAACCCGAACAAGTGCACCTTCGGAGTGAGATCTGGTAAGCTGTTGGGTTTCGTTGTAAGCGATAAAGGTATTCAAGTGGATCCTACAAAGGTGAAGGCTATACAGGAAATGCCAGTTCCCCAAACAGAGAAAGAAGTCAGAGGCTTTCTGGGACGTCTGAACTACATCGCCCGATTCATCTCACACATGACTGCTACTTGTGAGCCAATCTTCAAGTTACTGAAGAAAGATCAAGTGGTACGATGAAACGATGAATGTCAGGCCGCTTTCGAAAGGATTAAAGAGTATCTCCAAGAGCCACCTATTCTGATGCCTCCAGTTGAAGGGAGACCTTTAATCTTATAATTGACAATACTCGACAATTCGATGGGGTGTGTGCTGGGGCAGCATGACGAGTCTGGCCGAAAAGAGCATGCTATTTATTACCTTAGAAAAAAGTTTACCAACTGCGAGACCCGATACTCGTTGCTCGAGACAACTTGCTGCGCTTTGGCATGGGCTGCTTGCCGGCTGAGATAGTATATGCTGACTCACACTACTCTGTTGATATCAAAGATGGACCCAATCAAGTATATCTTCGAAAAGCCTGCCTTGTCCGGAAGAATAGCAAGATGGCAGATGATCTTGACTGAGTATGACATCCAATATACGACCCAGAAAGCAATCAAGGGAAGTGTGTTAGTGGATTATCTGGCACATCAGGCAGTGGATGATTACCAGACTATGAACTTTGAATTCCCGAATGAGAGCATCATGTTGGTAACCGACTGTGAGACACCTGGACCGAATGAAGGACATGAGGAGGGATCCCGATGGTCTATGTACTTTGATGGAGCTTCAAACGCTTTGGGTAATGGCATTGGCGCTGTGATCATGTCTCCTAAAGGCTCTCATACTCCATTTACCGCCCGATTATGTTTCAACTGCACCAACAACATGGCAGAGTATGAAGCATGCATTATGGGTCTTCGAGCAGCTATTGACCTAAGGATTAAGTTCTTAAGTGTTTTCGGAGATTCCGCTCTCGTGATCAGTTAGATCAAAGGCGAGTGGGATACGAAACACCCAAATCTTATTCCTTACAAGGAATATGTGTTGATGTTGCTTCCACACTTCTAGGAGATAACCTTTGAACACTTCCCTAAAGAGGAGAATCAGTTGGCGGACGCGTTAGCTACAATGTCTTCTATGTTCAAAGTCAGATGGGATAATGAGGCTCCCCAGATTACCATTGAGAGGTTGGACGAACCTGCACATTGCTGTGACATTGAGATTGAAGAGGTAACAGATAAACCCTGGTTCCATGAAGTGAAGAGGTATCTTGAGGCTTAGGAATACCCCGAGGGTGCATCTGTTAATGACAAGAAGTTTCTGAGGAGGTTCGCGGCGAAGTTCTTCATTAGTAATGGCATTTTTTACAAGCGTAACCATGATTCGAACTTACTGCGTTGTATAGATAAGAACGAAGCAGAAAGGATCATGGTAGAATTACATGAAGCTACGTTTGGAACTCATTCCAGTGGACATACCATGGCGAAGAAAATCCTATGGGCATGATATTTTTGGTCCACAATGGAAGTCGACTGTTATTAGCATTCTCGGACCTGTCATAAGTGTCAAGTCTATGCTGATAAGGTGCACATACCTCCAGTTCCTCTGAACGTCTTGATAGCACCTTGGCCTTTTGCAATGTGGGGCATTGACATGATCGGCGAGATCAGACCTACAGCGTCCAACGGGCATCGTTTCATCCTGGTAGCTATTGATTACTTTACGAAGTGGGTTGAAGAAGCTTCCTTTGCGACTGTAACCAAGAACGTCATGGCACGGTTTATTCGGAACAATCTGATTTGTCGATACGGTGTACCGGAGAGGATAATTACAGACAATGGTACAAATCTCAATAATAAGATGATCACCGGACTCTGCAAGCAGTTCAAGATACAGCATCACAATTTTTCTCCCTATCGGCCGAAGATGAATGGGGATGTAGAAGCGGCTAATAAAAATATCAAGAAGATTGTACAGAAGATGACAGTGACATACCAAGACTGGCACGAGATGTTACCATTTTCTCTTCATGGGTACCGTACTTCAGGGCGGACGTCAACAGGGGAAACACCCTATTCCATGGTTTATGGCATGGAGACCGTCTTTCCCATTGAAGTTTAGATACCCTCTCTTCGGATTATGAAGGATGCAGTTTTGAGAGAAGATGACTGGATTCAGACCCGCCTTGATCAGCTGAACTTAATCGAAGAAAAGAGACTTACTGCTATTTGTCATGGTCAAACGTATCAAAAACGGATGATCAAGGCATTTAACCAGAAAGTTAGACGACAGGAGTATCAAGTTGGGGATCTGGTTATCAAGCGCATCATACTACCTCAAGGTGATCCCAGGGGCAAATGGACCCCCACTTACGAAGGGCCATTTATGGTTAAGAACATCTTCTCAGGAGGAGCTATGATTCTAACCACCATGGATGGTGACAACCTTCCTCACCCCGTCAATGCAGACATAGTGAAAAGATACTACACATGATCAAAGAACCGCTAGGTTGACTGGCCTTGACAAAAATAAGGGCTTCCCGGCGAACCAAAAGGGTTTGGGCAAAAATAAGGGATGAAAATAATAAAAAATCTGTACACCCGGCAAGTCGAAAACCTGAAAAGGCGGCTTGGGCAAAAAAGGGGTATCCCGGTGGACGGAAAAACCGAAAGGATGGTCCAGGAAAAAATTAGGGATCAAAGCGTAACACTATGTCTCATTGGATCACCTTGCAACCAGACTTCGGTATCAACTATCAAGCTCGGATGGCACTATTCAATCTGATCTACCCTCAACCAAGTAGAAAAGTGATGAGATGCTCGAGGACATAAAGGCAATAGTAGAGTTGGAACCCAATGGGATTACTCACATAGCTGTTTTCTTTGTTTTTCACAAATTATATAAATTCTATTTGTTCGGTGGCATTCTCTTACTAGGACGTCAGCCTCTTGTACAAAAACGCCTATTTACAGGCCAAACTTCAAAATCAATACAACTCATTTTCAGAGAAATTTCAAATTGCTTTTCCTTTATCTATTTTGTTTTGCAAATAACGTCCAATGTTCATTTTTGATATATGCATTTGACATTAATTGCTGCTCATGAATATTTACATGCGAAACAAAAGACAATTAATTGTAATATCAGAAACAGGGGCAAATAAGAATTGTCCAAGCTTTACAGTTGCTCTATCCACCAGGTACAAGGTAGATTCAGCTGAAGAATATGACCAAGATACTTTCACTCCCCAAAGAGTAAGAAAAGGACAAGTAATGTTAACTCTCCCCAACTGAGACTTGCAACTGTGAATGAATCGGTAATATTCTCCCCAAGCCGAGCTTATTTACCATCAGCACTGAAAGGTCTTAATATTCCCTAACGGAGTATAAGAATATTCCCCGACAGAATACAAAATATCCCCAGTGGAGTCTGAAACTTTTTCCCAGTGCAGTCTGAAAGAGCTTCCCCAGTGGAGTTTAGAGAATCATCCCCAGTAGACTTCAGAAGATTGTCCCCAGCAGAACTCAAGGGATTATCCCCATTAGAGTCTAAAAAGGTTATCCCCAGTGAAGTCGCAACTGAAGATCATCCCCAGCGGAGTTCATGCCTTCCACAAACAGGAATTCAATCCCCAACAAGATTCAGTATCACCAGCAACGATAATTCAACCCCAACTGAATTTATCAACGGAATCCTCTACAGAGCATCTCTTCCCCACAGAGTAATCTCTTCATCAGTTTATTCCCCAACGGAGTTATCCTCTCCTACAGGTTTATTCTCACAATCATCTTTGTTCGTCATCCCCAGCGGAAATGAAGAGTTCAACTCTTTTCTCCAACAGCTATCCGGGATTTATTTTCCCCAGCTAAAAACATTACATTTCCATACATCATGACACATGCATATACGCATCATACAACACAATCTCATTTGTTTTGAGAACATCATTGCCTGATATATATATCATGCATTACATACAATTGACCTTTATCTTTTAGGAAGGATGCAGTTAAATTCTCATAAAAGTCAGAAGCTATGAAGCTTTTACCAAAGTCGAATTACCGACCAGTTCTTAAATCTCAACCGAATTATACTCAGATGAATTACAGACAAGGTCCTAAATCTCGACAAAGTTCCTCCGTCGAATTACAGACGAGTTCCTAAATCTCAGCAGAGTTTTCTCAGTTGAATTACGGGCGAGTTCTTAAATCTCGATGAAGATGTTTCCCCAAGTCGAATTACTGACAAGTTCTTAAATCTTAGCAGAGATGTTCTCTCAGTTGAATTACAGATAAGGTTCTAGATCTCGACAAAAGTTCCTCCATCGAATTACAGACGAGTTCCTAAATCTCAGCAAAGTTTTCTCAGTTGAATTATGGGCGAGTTCTTAAATCTCGATGAAGATGTTTCCCTCAGTCAAATTATTGACCAGTTCTTAAATCTCAATAGAATTATCCTCAGTTGAATTACAGATAAGGTTCTAAATCTCGACAAAGTTCCTCCGTCGAATTACAGACGAGTTCCTAAATATCAACAGAGTTTTCTCAATTGAATTACGAGCGAGTTCTTAAATCTCGATGAAGATGTTTCCCTCAGTCGAATTACTGACCAGTTCTTAAATCTCAACACAATTATCCTCAGTTGAATTATAGATAAGGTTCTAAATCTCGACAAAGTTCCTCCCTCGAATTACAGACGAGTTCCTAAATCTCAGCAGAGTTTTCTCAGTTGAATTACGGGCGAGTTCTTAAATCTCGATGAAGATGTTTCCCTCAGTCGAATTACTGACCATTTCTTAAATCTCAACGGAATTATCCTCAGTTGAATTACAGATAAGGTTCTAAATCTCGACAAATTTCCTCCGTCGAATTACAGACGAGTTCCTAAATCTCAGCAGAGTTTTCTCAGTTGAATTACGGGAAAGTTCTTAAATCTCGATGAAGATGTTTCCCCCTCAGTTGAAGTACGAACAAGTTCTTAAAACTCAGCAGATATGTTCTCTCAGCTGAAGTACAGGCAAGTTCCTAAACCTCAACAAAGATCAGAATTCCCCAGCAGAATCTTCTATAAGAACAGGTATACAAGCTCTCGCTAAGGAATCCCTTATGCGATCGACACTCTTCCAAATGGCATATGTAAGCCCATTTCCGACATCACAAGGCTGATACTACTTCATGCGAGTGCAAATTTCTGGACACTCTAGTGTTCAATCATCTTCCACCTTCGGATCACGAAAGGCATGAAAGCTAATCTACATCCTCAGGTTTAAGAAGATTGAACAGGGGCAGCTGTTGTACCCTAAAATTCTCTCTCTCATATTCCTCAAGACATTGCAAGAAAAATCTCCAAGTGGCTCAAGATAGCTTAAGAGTTGGTCAGACAAGCTATCTCCTAAGGCAGTCTACGCCAAATTAGGGTTTCATGTTGCATCAAGATCCTTGAGTCCAAGTGGTCCTAAATGCTTAACATTGTCCTAATATGCTCTCAAGATCATCCATGTCAAGTTTCAAGCCTTATAGAGGAAGTTTGCTCAGTCAATTGCCCAAAGGTCCAAAAATCGACTGTGCTAGGGCAAAAGTCAACTGTGACCTACAGACAGTCAAACTTCAAGATTTTTTGTCAACATTCTCATTTTGAAGGATATTTCATCATTTGATCAAGGGTTGATCATGATTCATCAAGGATTGCTCAAAATTCATCAAGATTCAAAAGTTGCTAAATTAGGGTTTTGCAGCAAAAGTTAACTCAATTTTGACCAAGCATAACTTTCTCATACTTTATGATAAATGACCCATCCAAAACTCATTTTGAAGAGGATGGAATTCCCTAAAATCCATCTTCATACTCCAAGATCTAAAAATGCACTCACAAGAAGTTATGAATTTAGACATTATAGGTCATTTTTGAAAGTCAACAAAAACACCTTTTTTGTCAAAGCTTATAACTTGAGCATGGAATATCAAAATGAGATCAGACCAAAAGGGTTGATTAGAGGACATCTCAAGCTTTCAAGAAAGTCCAAGAAAATTTGCAAAGTTCAAAATTGAAGAAGTTATGCATTATTGAAGTTGGACTTTTTTGCAAAATTGCCAAAAGTCAGCTATCCCCAAAACTTCAAATTTTGCCAAATGGGCCCGTTCTTTTCCACTTGATTTGAGTTTGCATCATTTCCCACGTTCCCTAGATTCAACCATGTGCCCATATCTCATTTTTATTATTTAATTTGATTTTTATTTGAATTTATTCATTTTAAATCAAATAAAATCATATAAAATCCAAGGCATTGATAACTCATGATTTTCTGATTGTTTTAGGCTTTGGTCACAGCTAGCATTGCAATCAAATTCGAATCAAGGCTTGTATGCACAAAAAGATCCAAATCAAATCAAATTTGGAAGGTTTTAATTTTGGAATAAAATCAAATTCATGATCATTGATATGGAGAGATTTGGGCCAGGTTTGTCAACCTAATGCAACATACAATACATAAGCAAGCTGGAGGACACAAAATAAGCGTTGGAAATCGTTGGAAGAGGCAGAACAACTTTGCAAAAAATCACAAAAAAGTGAGAGATCAAAATCAGGGTTAAAGGAATTTTCAAGGCTGAAGACATATCCCAATCGATTCCTAACCATTCACACAAGCTAACTGGATCCAAACCAAGCATTATCAGGTCCTCAAATGCGTTGTAAGTCTCACGCAAACGACCCCTGTTCTTGAATTCGATTTGATTTGTTCTGGCATTATTTGAGAAAACTAATGGCATATTTGTAACCCTCATATCATTTGCAAACTGATGGTAATAGCCAATTTCATTTATGTGCTCTGCATGGAAAATCACCATAGCTAGGGTTCCTTGTTCGTGTTTAGGGCTTTCTGTTTCAGGTACAATTGGCCCATAAGAACAACATGGTTGTGATCAGGAGGTCATGACGAATTAAACCATGTTATTGGAATGTATTTATATGGCCTGGAGAGGATTTTAGAACAAGGCTACGCTTTTAGTTGCGGATACAAATCCGCTGGTAATTTTTGCAGGTTTTGGAGGACATGGATTAATTTGTGTCATTCGTCTATTGGGTGATTCAAATATCGCACGCGTTTTTTTTTGTTTTTTCTGGCATCTGATTTGTTTTTCTACATAATATCTTATTTGCATTATTGTTAACAAACAACAACACGCCCTAACGGTTGCCTTGTCACCCTTAAAGTGTTCCAAGGCTGGAGGTCAGGGGTTCGATCCCTGCCTCCAGACATTTTCCTTTACTCAATTATTTGTAGATAATCACATGCGCGCTCAAGCTTGCAACCCACCATACTCCCTCATCCATCCAAGCGCCAGATGGCCAAAAGGCCAGATCTCGTGGCCAAGCGTTGAAGGTCCACCAAAGGGTTGGTCAATGCGTGCGTACCAGATCCAAAAAGTCCAAAGGGCCAGCTTCTATTGGGCCTACAAAATTGCTCTTTGCACCTCTTGATCAGGCCCAACACCTCTCTCTTTTATTTATTTTGTTTTGTTTAATTTAATTATTTTATTTTATTTAATTAATTTTCTAACCAATAACAAAATTCTTTTTTTTAAATAAAATCACAAAAAATATTTTTTTTCCAATCAAATTTTAATAACTTTTATTTTTATTAATAATTACTAACTAATTAATTTAGGTTTTTTATTCTAGAAAACTCTAACTTATTTTTGTAAATAATTAAAATTAATTAGATTTAATTAGGTTTTAACTACTAATTTAATTAATTTTATTTTTTTCTTAAAATAACAAAAACCCAAAATATGTCATTTTTTTTTCATTAATTAATTTATTAATTTAATTTAGTTATTTAACTTAGGAACTAATTTATTTCTTAAAATAAAAACAAAAAAAAAGCAATTTCCTTTCAAAAGGGTCAAAACCCTAAATTTCGCACTCGATTTAATTTCTCGCGCACTTTATTTATTTTTATCCAATAATGTACCTGCTTCCGGTTTGTAATAGTTAAATATGACATTTAATTATTTTTATCGCTTTATTTTATTTTTCAAAGGGTTTGTCTTTGGCGATGTAAATACCCGACGCCTTGTAATTTAAATTCGGCATTTTGATTCCGCAAATTATAACTGCTAGATGTTTGATAATAGGGTTTGTATGACAAGACCGAATGTTAATCTTAAAATCAAATTAGATCACCCTTAACATGTATAAATATAAAAATAAATTGAAAACGATACACTCACACATTCTCACTCTTAGGATACACCCCACTTGGTTGCCTTCATACACGGTCATTGAGTATATGTAACTTTAGAGGTCTCCCTCTTGTCTAAAATATCATAGTCGCCTCGAAATGGTTGCCTCGGATATTGTTGCCTCAAACAAATGATCTAAGACATTAGGGTTACCACTAAGGCGTCCTAACACTGCTTTAGTGACCGTGCGTCCCTTTCGAATTGACCCTCAAACTCCAACGACGGTGCTACCTGCTCACTAATAGTGGGATAACATTGCCTAAAGGAAACGAATACATAACTATTCTTTTTTCGAGTAGGTAGATTAGTTCTTAAGTACTTGCTCATTCCAAACAAATTTTTCACACTTACACTCCTTTATAAACAATGTTTTCAAAAACACTTCATTACACTCTTGAAGACAGAAGCAAGAGTTAAATCGAAGTCAAAACAAAAACTTTTCAAAGCGTACAAACACAAAGAAAACAATTTTGAAAATAATGAGCAAGTACCTAAGAGCCTGTAGATAACTACGGATAGAAAGGGTGCTAATACCTTCCCTTTCTATAAATCGACCCCCCGTACTCAGAAATATCTCGAAAAAGGAATTTTTCTGTGCTTTTTTCCTTTCCTTGTTAGATAAAATAAAATATGGTGGCGACTCTTGCTTACCGCGACATTTTGCAAACACAAACTCAAAATGAAAACCAGCAAAATTTCCTTAACGAAATAGGGAAACCACATCCCGGTTCTGGCCGCCGTACCACAGAGTCTCATAGGTAAGTACCCTCTTGAAGTTTAGTTGGCTCAAACCTATCCTAATAATAGTAACCGGGTTCTAAGGAGATCAATATCACTGATTTGTTTCCTTGGGCATTTTTTTAGCGCAAGCCTCTTTAATGGCGACTGAAATATCCCAAAAAACCAAACCTCAATGAGTGTAATATCGAGTATCTACGAACTTCGGACTGCACCAAAGTCGGACATCTCACTACGTCCTAAAGGCCAAGTTGGTCAATTAAAGGTTCTAAAAGTTCATTAGTGCTTCATGACATCACTCAGCGGCCCCGTATTCTCCTTTACTACTCAAGGGCTACCAGTACCTACAAATATGTCGCACTAACGTAGCTATTGCTTAGACCATGTCGATATACCCCGCACAATTTCCACAATGTATTTCTACTTACCTATAAGGTATCCCAAATCTGGGTAGAGGATTCAAAGCCAAACAAAGAACTAAAATTTAAAGCATACAAGTCAAACAAAGAAAGAAAGTATATGTGATCTAGCGCTAAGGTAACCCCACTTTTAGAATTTTCCCCAGCAGAGTCGCCAGTTCTGTAACGTGGTGGGAGAACTGACTTGGGTGTTTTGCATTTGATCACAAATGTTGCGGTTAGCAAGAGTCGCCACCGAATTTTCTTTTATCCAAAAAGGAAAGGCTGAAAAGAACAGGAAAGACCTATGAGATGTTTTCTTGAGTTCGGAGGGTAAATTTTGAAAAGGGAAGGTATTAGCACCCTTTTCATCCATGTTTTTCCATGGGCTCTTAGTTACTTGCTAGATCACTTGCTTTTGTTTGAAAATATGCTTTGTGTGGTTTTTGAAAGTATTTTGAAAAGGCGCCATCGTTTAGGCGAACTTTGTAATGATTCTCGTTCGTAAGAATGTATACAAAGTGTTGATCTTTTGAAAATGTTTTCAAGTTTTGAAAGATGTTTTGAAAGTGTTTGGTGTTTGTTTTGAAAATAGAAAGGATGTTTTATTTTGAAGGTGAGCAAGTAACTAGGAACAATCTACCTACGCAAAAGTCTTTCTTGTTTATTTCCTCTTTCCTTTGAGATTGTTATCTTACCATTGATTTGGTAAGCAACCTTATCTTTGGATGTAAACGGGACGAAAATGGGTCATCGTATTACCATGATTAGAAATTTTGCAAGGTATCTTAGCATCTTTCTTTAGGGACTACGACCATTTTGAAAGGCAACTTTTGATAGCGTCATCGAGGGACTATGATCTTGTGTTTGTTTGTTTTTGCTAAGATACCTCACATGCATAACATGGCCATTTTGTAATGCAAACAAGTGGATTTTACCCAAGGGGTTCTTGTGTGAACAATGTGTTTGATTGCATGAATATTAGTCTTGATTAGGGTTTGCTATTTGTTGGTTTCAATCTTTCCATACAAACCCTAATTACTAGCAATTGGTACATAAAGCATTAAATTGTGGAAAATAAAAATACTAAGCTTATTACAAAGCTTTAGGGGATGGGGGTACAAATTTATGAATGGGGATTGCAAGAAATTAAAGTCCTAATTATCTATTACAACCATATTGAAATAATATACAAGAAATGTAAAAGGGACTAATTTTGTTTTTGTTAAGAAATGAATTTACTTATGAAAATATTTTTGATCTTTTTGTTCTAAAAGAAATGAAATAAAACATGTGAATATGAAATATTTTTTTGGTGTTTTTGGTTATTAAAGTAAAAAATAATATAAATAAGAAAATGGAGTCAGAATCAGCACATTGCTGAAACGAGGAGGAACAAAATTTCTGACTCTGATACGCTGCAAGAGAGAAAATGTTAGTAGGCAAGTAGAAGGTCAGAAGTTCTGGGCCTGGGTACACCAAGTTCTGAGGTTGCTGGGAACAAAGTAAGATCTAGAAGTTCTAATTATTGAAGGGGTTCAGAAGCTATAGTGTAGTTAGGAACCTAGAAGTTCTTATATCACTGGCAAGTCAGAAGTTCTGGCCACTTGAGAGAATGAGGTGGTAATGTTGTTGGGTAAGGTTGTTTAGAAGTTCTGATTTAGGAATATTGTTTTCCAGATAAATGGGTGAAAAAATGTCAATAAATAAACCTAAAAAGAGATGCTTCTGGGGCTAGAACCCAGGACCCTTCGCACTAATGTCTTATGTGCACGCTTTCTACCACTAGTGTGGATGTACATCCGGTATTAGAAACAAAAGCATAAACAAATAACATAAAGTAAATTATGATGATGAGCTTCATCTCTTTCTTCACACCACTCAGAGCATCTGCAGCTTTGTAATTTCTCAACAAAACAAAAATGCACACATAACATTTCTGGCAAGTTTCATTATGGTTTCAGAAACATAAAAAATGTCAAAACTGTAAATCAGAAACAAACATGTATCTGCTAAACCTAGTTTCCTTAAGAAGTTCTGAACTGATGTTCTCTCTACTTAGGAAGACAAATCCATGAAACTTCTGAATATGTACAACAACAAGATCAGGATGTCTACATTGTATTTTTAACATGAAAATCTAACAATGCCTAAGTAATATGATGAGAGTCAGCAAAAGCTTACCTTGCAACTGGAAAATGTTCTATGAGTTGGAGTCTGGTTCTGACTGCTTGTAATATTCTAATCAGCTTCCTCACGTATTAAGCAGACTGGAACAAACTTTAGCTTGGGTTTTGAAAGGTGAATGTATGACTTGGTCAAGAAACTTTTGAGGGAAATTGAAGTTTGAATGCAAGAATCAAAAACTTGCAGGTTTTGTATTTGTGTTTGCAGTTTCAAATTACTGGATATTTTAGCAAGGTTTCAAAGTTTTTTTTTTCTTTTCAGTTTTCGACCGGACTCTCATAGTTGTCAATGAAGTTCATTTTATAGGCAAGAACTTTGTAGCTTGGAGAAGTCAAAAGTACCAACACCATGCTAGCGTGATGGCTAGTTCTTAAAGAAAGATAAACAAGTATAGTGGTTAACAGCTTTTAGCCGTGCCTAAGATGGATTTGTAAGCACGAATTAAGGAAAAGTACCCTCAGAGGCAAAAGCAAAGCATGGGCCCAGCATAAACTTGTACAACAGTTTGCTTTTCAAGGACAACAATGGTACTTCTTTCTCACACGTGGGGAAATCCCTTGGATAAAAACTCAAAAGTGGTTGTGAGCATTAAATGATGATGAGATTTATCAAACTAGAAATCCTGCACTATAAGATTGTGCGTCATAGCTTAGATCTGGGCCAGAAGTTCAGCATCAGCATAACTTAGAACAAAACATCCAACTTCTGATCCTTTAATCTTTTCGCTCCAGCATGTTCTGAAGGAGTTCTCAGACTTTTCTGAAAGTTTGTAACACACTTTGTAGAATTTATTTGAATTACTTTTGCAAACTCTGGATGAACGTTTTTGAAAACTGGCCCAGAAGTTCTAACCAAAATCTGTCTTGAAAATGTCCAGAATCTGCTGAGTGTTTCAGTTTCATGGACGCGTCTTCAAGGATTTATAGCTTGAAATCCAATAATTTCTAGGAGAAGTTTTGTTCTGCAATGTTTGAGATCTCATTGAGATCTACAACTCTTGTGTTAGAAATTCTTCCAGAATCAGCTTGCATCATGGTGATAATCTGATCAGAAGTTCTGAGCTTGTCATATTTCTCAAACACTTAGAAAAATTCGAAGTATTTTAGAATTCTGACTTTTGAATTTCTTGATGAAACAAACTTCATATTTCAACATGTCTTGATTAAATATGATTATTGAAACTTGATTTTGATCAAAAGTCAAAGTTTGACTTTTCAGTGTGCAAATGACCATTTTCCCCTTGTGAATGACTTTCTTGGAAAGCTTGTAATTCAAGGCTTGAAATTGGATGGAAGCATGCCTGAGGGTCCAGGGTGATCCTTTGAGAAATGAGAGGGCTAATTTTGGGGTACAACAGTTATCACGGGTGGTGATTACGTGAGTAGATCATAAATTGGTATGTTTGTTGTAGGGTCTATGAATTGATACTATTATAGTGGACTTTATCCATGGCTTGGTATGCCCCCAGATTAGGAGAGTTGCTCCGAACTAGGTTAACAATTCTGTGTGTTGCATATGTTTTTCAATACTATTTTGATTGTATACCTTGCCATATTTTTTTTAGTTGGATTCAGATGTCTCAACATGTCATAGGACATCTGAAGTTTGATGTACTATAATTTCACTAGGTAAGAGTTTACTGTGGGTCTACAAACTGATAATCTCTAGTTGAATTCGTCCCTGGCTTAGTAGCCCCAATAGTAGGTGTCATTGTACACCGAACTGGGTTAACAATGATGTGTGTTTCTTTATTTTTCTTCCATATTTTATTGTGATATATTGTTCTTTGAGTTGTTCATTGAGTTGTTCGTATATCAGTGTCTCGACATCTCTTAGGACATCTGAGATCTGACTACTAGAATTTCAAAATAATTTTATAAAACTTCATGAAAATGACCATTTATAATGTTTCATGCATTATCCTATTTCGTCACATGTAATAAGAATAACACATTTTTTATTTATTAGAAAAAAGAAATACAGACACGATGCATAGAAGAAAAGAAAATAACTAAGGACACAAAACAACTAGTATCCATAACAAGTACTAACTAAACTCTAAAGAATTCACATCTTTCCTCTTCAAGTGCATTTTCTGGTCCATTATAACGAACATATCTAATCTTCTCTACCTTAAAGAAAAGCGTAGAGAGAACTCTTCCAAATTGGATGATGGACTGGTTTGATTTCTCGAAATAGTAATTGAGTCCCTTAGATGGTTGAAGATGGTTTGAGGTAGATTAACCCTTATATGATTCACAAGGAAGTAGTTAAGAAGTCTGTCATCATATGTCAGAGAATTCAAGTTGATACCTCTTGGACGGAAGTTAGTCAGCACAAAGTTGAAACCATACTTTAGCGACGGGGAGAAGATTACTAGGATTGGTTGGTTCATATGAGATGGACATATTGTGATCGGTGGATCTGGAACTGACTGTTTAACGCTGGTTCGCGAAATGTCGCGGAAGCAAGAGTCGCCACCGTCTTTTATTTTCTCCAAATGGAAAGGACAAAAGCACAGAAAAATTCCTTTAAAGAGATCGCTCTCGGTTCGGGAGGTAGGTTATAGAAAGGGAAGGTGTTAGCACCCTTTCTATCCATGGTTATCCATGGGCTCTTAGATACTTGCTCATATGTTTTCAAAATAGGTTTGTTTGCTTTTCAATGTGGGTTTTAAAAAAGTTTCTTTGAAAAATTTCAGTTCGACTCGTACGTCAGAGTGTTTGAAAAATTTGCTTTGAAAGCTTTTGAAAATGTGTTGGTGAAAAGATGTTTTGATTTGTTTTTAAAGAGAGCAAGTATCCATGAGTCGTCTACCTACCCTAAGGAATTCGTCTGTGTAAATGTCCTTTAAAGTAGTGCCATCCCACCATTGAGAGGTAGGTAGCACCACCGTTGGAGGTGTTCGGGTCAATTCGAGGTTCGGGACATGGTGATCACCAGAGCAATGGGAAGACACCTTAGAAGCTACCCTCATGCCAGGTTCCCGGATCATGAGGACTTACTAAGACGTTTTCTACTCGACGACCACCTTTCGAGGCAAGGCAACAGTGAGGCGTACCCTAGGGGTGGTGTGTGCGAATTGTGTGTCATGTTTCAGTTATTTGTCTTGTCATGTTTGTCGTGTTCTACGCTTGATTTTAATTTGTCCATTCATTCTTGCATGCATATTTAATAGTTATAAAGTTTGCGAAAAAATAAATCTAAGGCTATTACAAAGGCGCGGGTCCACATCGCCAAAATTAAACCGGACCCGATTTAGCAGAAAAAATAAATAAAGCGAATAAGTAAAAGTGCGAGAAATTTAAATTACAATGCTTTGGGACAATTACATAATTATAATAAGTGATATAAAATAAATGTGCAAAAATTAATAATTAAAAGCGACGGGCGTTGGACCCTTTTACAAAAAATAATTAAATCAATGAATTAAAATAAACAAATTAAAAATTAAATGTTTTGGTATTTTTGTGTTTTTTTTTAAGATTTAAAAGAAAAAGGAGTTAATTGGAATTAAATTAAAAGGCAAACCCTAATTCTAATCTTTTTATTTATTATGGAAGAGTTAAAATATAATCTATATTAAACCCTAATTTATTTATGTACAATTTAATTATAAAAATAAATAAATAAATAATTATTACTGTGGAAGAAAAAAAAAGAAAAAATTAAAAAGGAAGAAAAAATGGTTATTAACCTAATTCTATATTTTTTACATTTTTGTTGAAAAAGAATTAAACTTATAACCTAATTTACTAAATTATTTACATGTTTATTTGAAAATAATCATAATAAAATAAATATTATATTTTTTTGTATTTTCTGATTTTTGTGTGTTTTTATATTTTGTAGAAAAATAAATTAATTATGTTAAAACAATAAAATAAATAACAAAACAAAAATAAAGGTAAGAAGAAAAAATATAAAATGCAAACCAAGGTGGGGTGTAGCCCCAATTTGTGAGGTCAGGCCTTAGCATTTCAGGCCCATTAAGCTTTGACATTCGTTGACTTTTTGGATTGTGTATGATGCAGTTGACCTGATATATGGTGCCCTTTGAATCTTAGTCATTGATTGGCTTTTGTAGGACGCGTGGCTAATGGGATACTGATGGAGTATGGTGATCCTCCTCAAGTGCGCTGCATAAGAATTATTCATGAAAAATAATATGGAACTTTTGCCAGACCTGGGACTTGAACCCAGGTCTTGAAGGTTACAAGCGTAGCGTGTTACCACTGAGCCACTTTGATTTCAATTAACAAATAATAAACAATAAATAATATAAGAAGAACATGTTAATGCTTTTGGAAATTCGCGCGAAATTCAAATGGACCTATCACCAATGGACACGGGGTCGTCTTCTTCCCTACCCTGTAACACAAAACACTATGGGAACGGTTTTTGAAACGTTGTTTTAGGGGGTTTATGAGAAAATAGCGACTGGCCCCTCGACGCTCATAAATTGAGCGCGAGGGTGCCATCTTCTTCGTCTCAACCTGCTTAAGCTAATGGCACTGGTCTGGAAGTGTAATTTTCCCTTGGGCAAAAAACCCCAAATCAAGAAACCTGCAACCCTAAATATCGTTCATGGCCAAATCACATGTATTGCTCAAAAATGAAATTAATTAGTATGGTTAGCTTTAGAACATCATGAGAAACAAGAATTCATAAACAAAAAATGCAAAAGATGTATGATTTGTGGTATATGATTTCAAAAAATTCGCTTTGCAGTTTGAGTTCTAACCAACGATTCTTTGTGCTTTAGTTGATGTTAATGATTGAGGAGCATTCAGTGATGCTTCAGGATGATGATGAAACGAAAATTGAAGCTTCAATCGACCTCTAAGGTTGATTTCAGTGTTTGAGTTTTTTAGGAGAATTTTCAATTTGCCAAAGGTTTCTTATGCGCAGCTTGCAGTCTTTTGGCATTAGGTCTTTGATTCTGATCATATAGCCAAGCTTTTAGGTCAACAAAACTTGAGAAAATCCAAGGCATTGATTGTTTAGATATTTGATTTTGTTAAGAATCTTTTCACATCTTTTTTCATGTTGTTTTTGTTCAATCATGATCCAATCACACCAAAACTTGCCATAATCAATCAAGCACGAAATATTGAGATTAGAATGTGCACAAAAAGATTTTTTAGGTTAGGTTTATATTTTTCATGTATTAAAATGATTTAAATGAATATAAATTAATATAAATTCAAATAAATAATTAAAAAATATGAAAATACTTCCCTTTGGGCCTAATGGTCGTGCATAGGCTTGGAATGAAGAAACTTGGAGGAAAAATGGGCCCATTTGCATTTTTAGGCCTTTTGCATCAATGTTGACTTTTCAAAATTCCTAAACATTTCCCAACTTCCACAAGGCATAACTTGGTCAATTTTTAAGCTTTTCACATGTTCTTGGACATTTTGGAAAGGTCTTTGAGTCCTTTAACCAATGCCTTTGGTCCCATGTCATTTTGATTTACCAATCTCAAGTTATGGCCTTTGACTTAAAGTCCCTTTTTGTTGACTTTTGAAAATGACCTATAATGTTGAAATTGATAACTTTTTGTGAGAGCATTTCTTGGACTTGAAGTATGAAGATGAGTTGTAGGAAATGTCTTTCTCTTCAAAATGAGCTTTGGATGGAATTTTTCTGATAATCCATGTGAAAGTTATGCCCTGGTCAATTTCAGTTGACTTTTTCAGCTGTCCAAATATAGCAACCTTTGCATCTTTGATGATTTCTGAGCCAAACTTTGAGAATCATGATCAAGCATTGATCAAATGATGTTTGTGGCTTCAAAATGATATGTTGACCAAAAATTTGAACTTTTGACTGTCAAATGACCATTTTGCCCCTACAGTTGACTGTAGTGCAATCTAGGGTTTTGACTGTGCAATTTTGAGCTGAATGCCTTGAAACTTGATATGAGGATACTTGACCATCTTTGTAGGCATATGAGACTTGATTGGGCCTTTGAAAAGTTCATTTGCTTGACCAGAACTCAAACCCTAGTTTTGACTGTATAGGAGACAGTTGAGCTGCACAACCCTGGGGGAATTTTGTGACCTTGACTTGGCAATTTCTTGATGAATATGGGAGGGCAAATTTTGGGGTACAACAGTTGCCCCTGTTCAATCTTCTTAGACCTGAGGATGCAGATTGGCTGACGTGCCTTTCGTAATCCGAGGGTAGAAGATGATTGGACACTAGAGTGCCCAGAAATTTGCGCTCACATAGTAGCAATGATGATGAGGGAATGGGTTTATAGATGCCATTTGGATGTTGCTTGGATAGGATGATGGGCTTATAGATGCCATCTGGATGTTGATCGCGTAAGAGATTCCTTAGCGAGAACCTGCATACCTGCAAGAGAGAAAATGAGTACCTGACACGCTGCAGGAGCTGATTTTAGATGCTTGGTATAGATGTGTCCTGACTGGTTACAGGAGCTGAGTCTGGAGCTTCAAACGCTGATGAATGAACCAGGGATGGTTACTGCCTTAGCGTGAATGGTAAGAGAATCCTGAATGATTTCAACCTCAACAACGCTCGTTGAGAAAATCTTGGTGAGAATTACCATCTTCGTAGTGTCAGGAAGAGAACCAAAGGACATTATAATCTCAAAGGGAGTCACCTCACTCACCGTTGGAGAGGGAACTATAGGAAATTATAATCTGAAAGGAAATATCACCTCACTCGCCGTTGGAGAGGGAAACATCTTGAAAGGGAATTACCACCTCACTCGCCGTTGGAGAGGGGACCATAAGAGAATATCACCTCACGCTCATGCCGGAGAGGGAAACATCTGAAGAAGGAATTACCACCTCACACGCCGCTGGAGAGGGGACCATAAGAGAATGTCACCTCACGCTCATGCCGGAGAGGGGAATATCTGAAGAAGGAATTACCACCTCACTCGCCGTTGGAGAGGGGACCATAAGAGAATATCACCTCACGCTCATGCCGGAGAGGGAAACATCTGAAGAAGGAATTACCACCTCACTCGCCGTTGGAGAGGGGACCATAAGAGAATATCACCTCACACTCATGCCGGAGAGGGAAACATCTGAAGAAGGAATTACCACCTCACACGCCGCTGGAGAGGGGACCATAAGAGAATATCACCTCACGCTCATGCCGGAGAGGGAAACATCTGAAGAAGGAATTACCACCTCACACGCCGTTGGAGAGGGGACCAGAAGAGAACTTCTACTGAGTCTTTATCAGAAAAATCTGTTTGGAGTCGATTTAACTGGACTGGAGAAGTCCTTGAAATATATTTGAGAATTTTAACTGCATCTTTCCTGAAAGGTAAAGGTCAGTTATATGCAATGCATGATATGGATCAAGCAATGATGTTCTCAACATGGATGCGATTTATATGATATGATGCGTACATGCATGCTATAATGATGTATGTGATGATTCATGTATGTTTTTGTCTAGGAAAATAAATCCTTGACGGGTGCCGGGAAGTCATATCCTGGGCTGATGTTGAGGAAGACATTTTGCTTCCGCTGTGGATGATTCGTTGCAAGAATACCGGTAGGAGGAGATAACCCCGTTGAGGAATAAACTTGGCAAATGAAATAATTATGCGGGAGAAAAGATACTCTAGCGATCATGTTGGGGAGTGCTACTCTGTGGGGATAGCGATGCTTTGCTGAGTTGATGAAGATAATTCCGCTGGGGATACCGTTGATGAGTTATGCTGGGGATATCCTTGTTGTGCTGGAAGTGTTGATAGACTTCGCTGGGGGTAGGAAGATACTTTGCCGAGGACGCTCTTTCCGTGGCTTTTGGCTGAGGATAACCCAGTTATATCCTGTTACGGAAATAACTCTTTAAATCAAGCCGGGACGACGCGTTCGTGCTCTGCGAGGGATAAACTTCCAGAATCTACTGGGGATAAGCTTACTGCTTGGGGATATGATTTCCAACTTTGCTGGTGAAGCTGGATTGGATTCTTCTGGGGGAAGTTTTGATATGCTGGAGGATGACCCCTTAGAATGTTGATATACTGCCGGGGAACAATCTTTAGACCAAGACTGTCGGGGATGCTTTATGTATACTGCTGAGGAAGTATTGAGATCTACGGGGGGATACTCAATTTTCTTGATAATTGTAATTTTGCTTGGAGAGACATGTATTGTTTTACTGAACTACTCTCTGGGGAATTAAGATACTCGGTCATGCTCTTTAGCTGAACCTACCTTGGTACCTTGGAGGATAGAACAATTAGACTGCTCAGACAACTCTTTATTGCCCCTGTTTCCAGTGTCACCTGCAATTAATTCCTTTGTTTCGTATGCAAATATTTATGAGTTAGCAAATTATTGTCAATGCATACATCACAAATTGAACCTTGGACGTTCTTCGCAAAACAAAACAGGAAAAGAAAAACACTTGGCACGTTTAACTGAAAATGTATTTTTATTGATTTTGAATGGCCTGAATAGGCGTTTTGTGTACAAGAGGCTGACGTCCTAGTAAGAGGTACGTCGCCGATCAAAAGAGTTTATACAAGTTTTGTACAAAAGAAAAGTAAAACAGTTGTGTGAAAGATGAATGATCCACTGGGTTTCAACTCTGCTATTGCCTTTATAACTCTGAGCGTCTCATCACTTGATGACCTTGGTTGAAGGTGAAGCTGACTGATCGATGCCGTTTGAGCTTGATGCAGATACCGGATTCTGGATGCAAAGTGATCAATGAGACATAGTTTTACGCTTTTATCCCTAATTTTTGCCTGGACCGCCCTTTCGGGTTTTCAGTCCACCGGGATACCCATTTTTGCCCAAGCCGCCTTTTCAGGTTTTCGACTTGCCGGGTGTACAGATTTTTTTTTCATTTTCATCCCTTCATTTTGCCCGAACCCTTTTGGTTCGACGGGAAGCCCTAATTTTTTCCTAGGCATGTCAGCCTAGCGGGTCTTTTTCATGCGTAGTATTTTTTAACTATGTCTGCATTGGCGGGGTGAGGAAGGTCGTCACCATCCATGTTGGTTAAGATCATTGCTCCTCCTGAGAACACATGCTTAACCACAAATGGCCCTTCGTACGTAGGGGTCCATTTGCCCCTTGGATCACTCTGAGGAAGGATGATTCTTTTGATAACCAGATCCCCGACTTGGTATTCCTGTGGCCGGACTTTTTTGTTAAATGCCCTGATCATTCGTTTCTGATACGTCTGACCATGACAGATAGCAGCAAGTCTCTTTTCGTCAATGAGATTGAGTTGGTCAAGTCGTGTCTGGATCCAATCATCTTCGTTCAGATTTGCATCCTTCATTATCCGGAGAGAGGGGATTTGTACTTCGATTGGCAAGACTGCCTCCATGCCATAAACCAGAGAGAATGGAGTTGCCCCGGTTGACGTCCTAGCTGAGGTACGGTACCCATGCAGAGCGAACGGTAACATCTCGTGCCAATCTTTGTACGTTACTGTCATCTTTTGCACGATCTTCTTGATGTTCTTATTCGCTGCTTCTACAGCCCCATTCATCTTCGGTCTGTAAGGAGAAGAATTGTGGTGCTGTATCTTGAACTGTTCGCAGAGCTCAGCGATCATCTTATTGTTCAGATTGGTACCGTTGTCTGTAATAATCCGCTCAGGGACGCCGTATCGACAGATCAGGTTGTGCCGAATGAACCGTGCCACAACAGTCTTGGTTACTGTAGCATAGGATGCTGCTTCAACCCACTTCGTAAAATAATCAATCGCTACTAGGATGAAGCGATGTCCATTGGATGCTGTAGGTTTTATCTCGCCGATCATGTCTATGCCCCACATTGCAAACGGCCAAGGCGCAGTCAGAACATTCAGGGGAACCGGAGGAACATGCACCTTGTCTGCATAGATCTGGCACTTGTGGCATGTCCTAGAATGTTGGTAGCAGTCAGCTTCCATGGTGGACCAGTAATATCCTGCCCGTAGGATCTTTTTAGCCATAGTATGTCCACTGGAATGCGTACCAAAGGTCCCGTCATGTAGCTCTTCCATGATTCGTTCTGCTTCAATCTTATCCACGCAACGCAGTAAGGTTGAATCATGGTTTCTCTTGTACAAGATGCCGTTGCTTAGGAAGAACTTGGCTGCGAACCGCCTCAGGAATTTCTTATCATTGATAGAGGCACCTTCAGGGTATTCCTGAGCTTCCAGATATCTCTTCACTTCGTGGTACCAAGGCTTCTCAGTCACCAATTCAGTTTCGAGATCACAACAGTATGCCGGTTCGTCCAGTTTCCAGATGATGATCCGGGGAGCTTCATTATCCCATTTGACCTTGAACATTGAAGACATTGTAGCTAACGCGTCCGCTAACTGATTCTCTTCTCTTGGAAAGTGCTCAAAGGTTATCTCCGTGAAGTGGGGAATCATGGTCAACACACATTCTCTGTAAGGGATCAAGTTTGGATGTTTCGTATCCCACTCTCCTTTGATCTGATTGATCACAAGAGCGGAATCTCCGAAGACACTTAGAAATTTGATCCTTAGGTCGATCGCAGCTTGAAGACCCATGATACACGCCTCATACTCCGCCATGTTGTTGGTACAGTTGAAACACAGCCGGGCAGTGAGTGGAGTATGAGTACCCTGAGGAGATATGATGATGGCGCCGATACCATTTCCCAAAGCATTGGAAGCTCCGTCAAAGTGCATAGACCATCGGGATCCTGGTTCAGGTCCTTCATCCAGTCCAGGTACTTCACAATCAGTTACTATCATGATGCTTTCATCCGGAAACTCGAAGTTCATTGATTGGTAGTCATCTACAGCTTGATGAGCTAAGTGGTCTGCCAATACACTCCCTTTGATGGCTTTCTGGGTTGTGTACTGAATGTCGTATTCCGTCAAGATCATTTGCCATCTTGCAATTCTCCCAGACAGAGCAGGCTTTTCGAATATGTACTTTATAGGATCCATTTTTGAGATCAACAAAGTAGTGTGGGTCAGCATATACTGTCTCAGCCGGCGAGCAGCCCATACCAAAGCGCAGCAAGTTTTCTCAAGCAGTGAGTATCGGGTCTCACAGTCGGTAAACTTTTTGCTAAGGTAATAAATGGCATGCTCTTTTCGGCCAGACTCGTCATGCTGCCCCAGCACACACCCCATTGAGTTGTCAAGTACTGTCAGATATAGGATCAGAGGTCTCCCTTCTACCGGTGGCATAAGGATGGGTGGTTCTTGGAGATACTCTTTGATTTTGTCGAAAGCGACCTGACATTCATCATTCCAACGTACTACCTGATCTTTCTTCAGTAGCTTGAAGATTGGCTCACAGGTAGCAGTCAGATGAGATATGAATCGAGCGATGTAATTCAGGCGTCCTAAAAAGCCTCTGACTTCCTTCTCTGTCTTAGGAACTGGCATCTCTTGAATAGCTTTGACCTTAGCAGGGTCCACTTGAATACCTTTATCACTGACCACGAAGCCTAGCAACTTCCCAGATCTTACCCCGAAGGTGCACTTGTTCGGGTTCAATCTTAGCTTGTACAGTTTCAACCGGTCAAACAACTTCTGCAGATGATCTAGATGCTCTTCCTCAGTCTGGGACCTAGCGATCATGTCGTCCACATACACTTCTATTTCATGATGGATCATATCGTGAAATAAGGCCACCATAGCACGTTGGTAGGTTGCCCCAGCATTCTTTAATCCGAACGGCATGACCTTGTAACAGAAGGTGCCCCACTGAGTGACAAATGTAGTCTTTTCCATGTCTTCAGGTGCCATCTTGATCTGATTGTAGCCTGAAAAGCCATCCATGAAAGAGAATACTTTGTGTTGGGCTGTATTATCAACGAGGACATCAATGTGAGGTAAGGGGAAGTCATCCTTGGGGCTGGCCCTGTTCAGATCCCTGTAATCGACACACATTCTGACCTTACCGTCCTTTTTAGGTACCGGCACCACGTTAGCAACCCACTGAGGGTAAGAAGTTACTGCAAGGAATCCGGCATCAAACTGTTTCATGACTTCGGCCTTAATCTTCTCTGACATCTCTGGACGCATCCGACGGACCTTTTGTTTAACTGGAGGGCAGTCTTCCTTAGTCGGCAAATGATGGACAACAATATCGGTATCCAACCCTGGCATGTCTTCGTAGGACCAAGCAAAGATCTCCATATAGTCATGTAACATCTTGGTTAACCGTTGCTTCACGCTGAGCTCTAGGTTAGCACCAATCTTTACCTCTCTCCTGTCTGCCTCAGTACCCAAGTTTATGGTTTCCACTGGCTCTTCATGGGGTTGAATTGCCCGCTCTTCCTGAAGCAACAGTCTTGCAAGCTCGCCAGGCACTTCGCAATCATCTTCACCTTCGTCTTCGGCTAAGTTGATCGGATTTTCGAAGTCATAATTGGCATTAGCAGAGTTGTTGTCAGTAAGATCCAGAGTGGATTGGAACCTGTATGAGTGAGTGTGTGTGTAAATACAACTGTTTTGAAAATTATGTAAAAGGAAAGGAAAGATAGAAAAGGAACACAATATTTGCAATGCGAAAAACGTCCAAGATTTTTATTCATGATGTATAAAATGACAGTTTGTATGCCCTCACAAATAGAACCACGGTGCCTCGAGTAAGACACCGGGCCATAGAGTTTATCATTGTCTATTACAAAATAACAAAACATGGGAATTCATTACTGTGTCACAAAGGTAACAGGGGTATGATCCTTTGCACTCCAATTGTTCAATCCTTCTTCGGCCGTCGGATAAATCCAGCTGTTGAATTCGGCTTCGTCCACTTCAAGGTCTTCCCCGACAGCATTCGCTTCTGAACCTTTAATAAATACCGGAGGCCTTCCGATCTTCTCTTTCCTCATAGCTCTCTGCCCTTCTGAGGTGAAACCCAGCCCAAGTTTATCAGTCTTCTGGGTGAAGTCTGGAAGTCTGCCCCAGTTGGCACCTTCACCTTTCTGCACCACAGCCCTGGCATCCTTTAGGGAAGCCATCTTCAGAGGACCACCTGCTTCTGCTGTTTCTGCTGCGATTGGAAACACCTCCTCGAAATGCTGAAAGGGGGTCTCAATGAACTCCCCATCCATCTCAATGTATCTGAACGAGTTTAGGTGGCTCACCATGTATTCTTCCTCACCTTGCACGGTGACGATCTTCCCTCTGACGGGGTATTTCAACTTTTGATGCAAGGTAGAGGTCACTGCCCCAGCCTTATGTATCCAGGGTCGACCCAGCAGACAAGAGTAAGATGGACGGATATCCATCACATAAAAAGTGGAGTCGAACACCTGAGAGCCCACACGAATCGGAATATCAACCTCCCCATGGACCATCCTCTTTGAACCGTCAAAGGCCCTGACGATGATGTTGCTGGGTTTCAAGTCCAGGCCTTCACAATCTAGGCGATCCAGAGCCTTCTTGGGTAGCACATTCAAAGATGACCCAGTATCAACCAACACATGTGCCAAGGTGGTGCCCCTGCATTCGATTGAGACATGCAGAGCATCATTATGATCTCTCCCTTTTAAGGTCAAATCGGCATCTGAGAAGCCCAAGCCATTATCTGCCGTCAGACTTGCCACGCAATCAGTGAATTGGATTGCAGAGGTTTCATGTGGCACATGGGCCGTCTTGAGGAATGAGATGAGGGCCTTTGCATGGGCCTCAGAGCACAGCAGTAAAGAGAGCATGGAGATCTTGGAGGGCGTATGCCCCAGCTGTTCCACAACATTAAAATCGCTCTTCTTTATAATCTTCAAAATCTCCTCCATCTCTTGTGGGGAGGCCTCAGCAGCTATGGGTACGGGTGCCTCCATCTGGGCAGGCTCAGTTTCAATTCCCTTGCCCCGAGCATTGGATGACTCGGCAGCAGGAGAAACAATCGGATCAGCAGCAGGAACAACAACTTGATCGGCAACAGGAATAGGTGTACTTGTGGGAATTATCAGGAGCGGTCTTCTAGCAGCAGGTGGCGCAATGTCAGGCGAGAAGAGCCTGCCACTGCGGGTAACTTTGGCCGGGCCAGTGATGTCACAGATGCTGGCGCCAGCGTTGAGCTCTTGTTTAACTCCGTTTATATATACATCTGCCCCATAGTGCCACGGGACAGCTTTGTTAGATACATAGGGCAGGGGCCCAGGAACAGTGATAGTAACAGGTGCAACGGTCAGAATTTGGATGGGCTTCTTCTGGAGAGCCGGGATCGGATTGTTGAAGATAGTCACCACAGAGACTTCTTCCATTGGAACCATACGAACAGCAGACTTCTTGAATAGAATCTCCTTGCTATCCATTAAGCTTTGGATGCCTAACTTTAGCAAGGGACAACCGGATGGGGATACAACACAGAACAGGCAACCCTCACTACAACCCGGAAATAAACCGGCCTGCAGTAGGTTCTTCTTAACGATCTTTAGGGGAGTGGCCAGATCATCCACAGAAACAGCATAAACATCTTCATCAACAGCATTTACCCCGTGTTGAGGCATAGGGGCAGTAACTACATTCGGCTTTGCAGGCGCTTCGAATTGTATCTCTTTAGCATCGATAAGGTCTTGCACCTTATTCTTTAACGCCCAACAATCATCAGTGGCATGCCCCGGGCTGTCTGAATGGTAAGCACAACGGGCATTCGGGTTGTACTTAGGAGAGGTAGTGTTTGAGAACTTTGGCGCCTCCTTGACAGTCACCAAATTGGTGGATAGCAACTGTGGCAGGATTTGCGATAGGGTCATGCTTAACCGGGTAAACTCTCTCCGGGGTCTATCAGCCCTTTGAGGATTGTTTGGCCGAGGAGCGGCAGCAGGTTTAGCAATCATGACCGCACTGACAGATTGGCGGTGCTCATGTCTTTCTGATTTCCTGGAGCCATACACGGCACTAGACTCCTTCTTAAACGGTTTCTTCTCTGCACTAGATGATGATGCAGCCTTTGCAATCTTCCCAGACTTCAACCCAGCTTCAATTCTTTCTCCAGTTAAGATCAAATCAGTGAAACCAGCAGAAGAATTCCCAATGAGATGGTTAAAAAACGGCCCAGATAGGGTCCCCAAGAACATGTCCACTAACTCTCGATCAGTCAAAGGTGGCTGCACCCTGCCAGCCAGATCTCTCCACTTCTGCGCGTACTCTTTAAAACCTTCACTTGCACCTAACGACATACCCTGGAGTTGGGTACGTGTGGGGGCAAGGTCGGCATTATACTGATACTGCTTGTAGAAAGCAGTAGCCAGCTCCTCCCAGTTACGAACTTTGGTCCCATCCAGCTGATAGAACCATTCGAGATGAGTCCCTGAAAGACTCTCCTGGAAGAAGTGGATCCATAAATTCTTATCCGCAGTATACGGCTGAATTTTCCGAACGTAGGACCTCAAATGCAGCTTGGGACAGGATGCCCCGTCATACTTGGAAAAGGTGGGTGCTTTGAATTTGTGTGGGATAATCACACCAGTGGACAAACCCAGATCTCCGAAATCCAGCCCAGGTGCCTGTTGCACCTCCATAGCCTTCAACCTGTCCTCCAGTTGTTTGTACCTGTCATCTGCAGGAGGATACTGTTCCTCATCAAAATCTGTCTCGTTGTCGGAGACCACTGGAGTAGGAACCTTTACTTCTGCCTGAGAAGGACTCTTGCCAACAGAAGAAACAGCCTCTTCATGTTGCAGAGTATTGCCCAACCTTCGGCCCGAGTTGAATAGAACAGTTCTTCTCTTTTTCTTCTTCTCCTTTTTCAGGAGCATAGTCTTTAATTCTTCTTGGCCTTTAGCTAGACCCATGATTAGTTCTTGAAACTGCGCATTCTGCGCCTGGAGAGCCTTGATTGATGTCTCTGTAGATTCAGATCCGGGATTCATGATGCTGAAATAAACAGCGAAGAACTGTAAGCAACCTGAAAAAGGGGAAAAACCTGCTATGCACATGATGTATGAAATGCGTATGAATTATGTTTTCAAAGACAATCGGGAATCAACTTTGTAAACAAAAAGGAACACACTTTATTAGATTCAACTTTGCAACTGAGATTATTCAACAAGTTGCCCTTAGGCGTTTACATGAAATGAAACAACTGGAAAGGAAATAAAAACTGTAAAGGCACATTCAGCATTCCTCATTGATCCCCTGGCCTCCTCTTTTCAGTACGGAGGTAGGCATTCAGAGCTCTCTCATTCTCCAACTGCTTTGTCAGCTTCTGGATCTTTGATTCCTGCTCGTTGAACTTTTCCCGGTAAGAATCCCGTTCTTCTTGCAGTTGCGACCAAGATCTCTTCAATGTCTCATAATCAGTAGGTATCTGAGGAGGAAGGACAGTTGGGGGAACACCATCTTTATCAGGACACTCAAGAATGACGGGTCTGACAGCTTCATACGGCATACCTAACTTCTGAGCACGGATGCGGACCCATTTGTAGTAGGCTTCCATAGGTAGAGAAGTCTTTGGCCCTAGCTCTTGTGGGTCAGCTTTATGAACCTTGTCCCAAGCCTTGATGAACCTACGACGTAGCTCGTCACTATCCACCTGAAACTCGAAACTGATGTGAGGCACTAACATCTCATGGGGGCCTGCTCTTCTTGCTCTTCCAAACTGACGGAGTGCTAGACATGGATTGTAAGAGATCCCTCCTTGAGTACCAATCAGAGGAACATTAGGATACTCCCCGCATCGATCAATAATAGCTATCTCATCCAAACCTCTGCAAGTCCAAATGATGTCTTTATCGGTGAGAGACATTAGCCTGTGAGCCCAACCTCTTCCTTCTTGGTTCTTCAGTACGAACTTAGGGAGGTGCGAAATAAACCACCTCACCAACAAAGGGATACAACACCATAGGGTTCCTCGTCTTCGGGTAGTACGAGCATGAAGTTGTTGCAAGATGTCACCCAAGAGAGTGGGCACAGGGTTCTGAGACATAAAGATCCTAATGGAAGTGACATTGATGAAGTTGTCAGGATTAGGAAACAGGACTAACCCATAGATTAGGAGAGCCAAGATGTCTTCATATGCCCTAAAGTCCAAGTCATTCCAGAAGCTGTTAGCTTTACCAATCAGAAACTTGGCCAAGAAACCCTTAACTCCGCTTCTAGTTACCCAGTTGTCTGTTACCTCTTGATGGGTCAAAGGAAGAGCTGCAGCAATGTCCTCAAGCCTGAGGGTCTTTTCCCAACCAGTAAAGGGAGTCTGATCCAAGATAGGGATACCAAGCAGATTAGAGAACTCTTCCAGGGTAGGGACCAGCTGGAAGTCTTGAAAGGTGAAGCACTGGTACTGAGGGTCATAGAATTGGGTCAGAACACTCATCAACTGTTGATCCCGCTTTGCAGTGACTAAACTGAGGAGAGAACCATGCCTCTGAATGAAGGAAGTGGTGTTTGGAATTCTGCTAACCAACTCATCAATCAACTCAGGTGAACGAACAAAGTTGAACCGGATAGTGTTCCTTCGCACAGGCATCATAATGTCCTACAAAACAGAGCAAAGATGAAACCCTCTTGTCTTTGAAATGGTCAGTTCTTATGCAGGATGCATGCAATGCTCATGATGCTATGATGTTATGATAAAGCACACCACATACAGATACAAAGGCAAACATAGTAAGGCACACAAGTCACACAAGGCAAGCCCCTAAAGTTTAGGCCAGCATGAGGTCTAGGTACTACCCTCTTTCAGTTTGTTGGTTCATACCTGTCCTAATCAAAAGTAACCGGGTTCTTAGAGGATCCCAATATCATTGACTACCCTCAATCGGTCATAACTCCAGCATCGCAATCTTTTCTTGCGGCCAGAACCATCACGAGAGTTTAGCCTCAATGGGCGTAACATACTGCTACTGTTCTAAAGGCCAAGTTGTGTCAATTAAGGTTCTAAGGTTGTTGGTGCTTAATGACTCCTTAGAAGACCCATATTCTCCTCGTTGCGACACAAGGGATATCGGTACAGACCAAGGTGCCACACCAACGTAGCCACTGCTTCACCTGTGTCGGTCTACGCCGGACAGGTCCCTCACAGCTTATGCTACCTAAACAGGGTTTCCCCAGATCCGGGTTAGGATCTATGTATCTCCGATGCAACCCACAATAGTAAAGCAAGCAAAACAATACAAGTGAAAACACAGTTATGACTTAGCCCTAAGGTACACCTCACTTTATAAAAGGTCCCCAGCAGAGTCGCCAGTTCTGTGATCGGTGGATCTGGAACTGACTGTTTAACGCTGGTTCGCGAAATGTCGCGGAAGCAAGAGTCGCCACCGTCTTTTATTTTCTCCAAATGGAAAGGACAAAAGCACAGAAAAATTCCTTTAAAGAGATCGCTCTCGGTTCGGGAGGTAGGTTATAGAAAGGGAAGGTGTTAGCACCCTTTCTATCCATGGTTATCCATGGGCTCTTAGATACTTGCTCATATGTTTTCAAAATAGGTTTGTTTGCTTTTCAATGTGGGTTTTAAAAAAGTTTCTTTGAAAAATTTCAGTTCGACTCGTACGTCAGAGTGTTTGAAAAATTTGCTTTGAAAGCTTTTGAAAATGTGTTGGTGAAAAGATGTTTTGATTTGTTTTTAAAGAGAGCAAGTATCCATGAGTCGTCTACCTACCCTAAGGAATTCGTCTGTGTAAATGTCCTTTAAAGTAGTGCCATCCCACCATTGAGAGGTAGGTAGCACCACCGTTGGAGGTGTTCGGGTCAATTCGAGGTTCGGGACATGGTGATCACCAGAGCAATGGGAAGACACCTTAGAAGCTACCCTCATGCCAGGTTCCCGGATCATGAGGACTTACTAAGACGTTTTCTACTCGACGACCACCTTTCGAGGCAAGGCAACAGTGAGGCGTACCCTAGGGGTGGTGTGTGCGAATTGTGTGTCATGTTTCAGTTATTTGTCTTGTCATGTTTGTCGTGTTCTACGCTTGATTTTAATTTGTCCATTCATTCTTGCATGCATATTTAATAGTTATAAAGTTTGCGAAAAAATAAATCTAAGGCTATTACAAAGGCGCGGGTCCACATCGCCAAAATTAAACCGGACCCGATTTAGCAGAAAAAATAAATAAAGCGAATAAGTAAAAGTGCGAGAAATTTAAATTACAATGCTTTGGGACAATTACATAATTATAATAAGTGATATAAAATAAATGTGCAAAAATTAATAATTAAAAGCGACGGGCGTTGGACCCTTTTACAAAAAATAATTAAATCAATGAATTAAAATAAACAAATTAAAAATTAAATGTTTTGGTATTTTTGTGTTTTTTTTTAAGATTTAAAAGAAAAAGGAGTTAATTGGAATTAAATTAAAAGGCAAACCCTAATTCTAATCTTTTTATTTATTATGGAAGAGTTAAAATATAATCTATATTAAACCCTAATTTATTTATGTACAATTTAATTATAAAAATAAATAAATAAATAATTATTACTGTGGAAGAAAAAAAAAGAAAAAATTAAAAAGGAAGAAAAAATGGTTATTAACCTAATTCTATATTTTTTACATTTTTGTTGAAAAAGAATTAAACTTATAACCTAATTTACTAAATTATTTACATGTTTATTTGAAAATAATCATAATAAAATAAATATTATATTTTTTTGTATTTTCTGATTTTTGTGTGTTTTTATATTTTGTAGAAAAATAAATTAATTATGTTAAAACAATAAAATAAATAACAAAACAAAAATAAAGGTAAGAAGAAAAAATATAAAATGCAAACCAAGGTGGGGTGTAGCCCCAATTTGTGAGGTCAGGCCTTAGCATTTCAGGCCCATTAAGCTTTGACATTCGTTGACTTTTTGGATTGTGTATGATGCAGTTGACCTGATATATGGTGCCCTTTGAATCTTAGTCATTGATTGGCTTTTGTAGGACGCGTGGCTAATGGGATACTGATGGAGTATGGTGATCCTCCTCAAGTGCGCTGCATAAGAATTATTCATGAAAAATAATATGGAACTTTTGCCAGACCTGGGACTTGAACCCAGGTCTTGAAGGTTACAAGCGTAGCGTGTTACCACTGAGCCACTTTGATTTCAATTAACAAATAATAAACAATAAATAATATAAGAAGAACATGTTAATGCTTTTGGAAATTCGCGCGAAATTCAAATGGACCTATCACCAATGGACACGGGGTCGTCTTCTTCCCTACCCTGTAACACAAAACACTATGGGAACGGTTTTTGAAACGTTGTTTTAGGGGGTTTATGAGAAAATAGCGACTGGCCCCTCGACGCTCATAAATTGAGCGCGAGGGTGCCATCTTCTTCGTCTCAACCTGCTTAAGCTAATGGCACTGGTCTGGAAGTATAATTTTCCCTTGGGCAAAAAACCCCAAATCAAGAAACCTGCAACCCTAAATATCGTTCATGGCCAAATCACATGTATTGCTCAAAAATGAAATTAATTAGTATGGTTAGCTTTAGAACATCATGAGAAACAAGAATTCATAAACAAAAAATGCAAAAGATGTATGATTTGTGGTATATGATTTCAAAAAATTCGCTTTGCAGTTTGAGTTCTAACCAACGATTCTTTGTGCTTTAGTTGATGTTAATGATTGAGGAGCATTCAGTGATGCTTCAGGATGATGATGAAACGAAAATTGAAGCTTCAATCGACCTCTAAGGTTGATTTCAGTGTTTGAGTTTTTTAGGAGAATTTTCAATTTGCCAAAGGTTTCTTATGCGCAGCTTGCAGTCTTTTGGCATTAGGTCTTTGATTCTGATCATATAGCCAAGCTTTTAGGTCAACAAAACTTGAGAAAATCCAAGGCATTGATTGTTTAGATATTTGATTTTGTTAAGAATCTTTTCACATCTTTTTTCATGTTGTTTTTGTTCAATCATGATCCAATCACACCAAAACTTGCCATAATCAATCAAGCACGAAATATTGAGATTAGAATGTGCACAAAAAGATTTTTTAGGTTAGGTTTATATTTTTCATGTATTAAAATGATTTAAATGAATATAAATTAATATAAATTCAAATAAATAATTAAAAAATATGAAAATACTTCCCTTTGGGCCTAATGGTCGTGCATAGGCTTGGCATGAAGAAACTTGGAGGAAAAATGGGCCCATTTGCATTTTTAGGCCTTTTGCATCAATGTTGACTTTTCAAAATTCCTAAAAATTTCCCAACTTCCACAAGGCATAACTTGGTCAATTTTTAAGCTTTTCACATGTTCTTGGACATTTTGGAAAGGTCTTTGAGTCCTTTAACCAATGCCTTTGGTCCCATGTCATTTTGATTTACCAATCTCAAGTTATGGCCTTTGACTTAAAGTCCCTTTTTGTTGACTTTTGAAAATGACCTATAATGTTGAAATTGATAACTTTTTGTGAGAGCATTTCTTGGACTTGAAGTATGAAGATGAGTTGTAGGAAATGTCTTTCTCTTCAAAATGAGCTTTGGATGGAATTTTTCTGATAATCCATGTGAAAGTTATGCCCTGGTCAATTTCAGTTGACTTTTTCAGCTGTCCAAATATAGCAACCTTTGCATCTTTGATGATTTCTGAGCCAAACTTTGAGAATCATGATCAAGCATTGATCAAATGATGTTTGTGGCTTCAAAATGATATGTTGACCAAAAATTTGAACTTTTGACTGTCAAATGACCATTTTGCCCCTACAGTTGACTGTAGTGCAATCTAGGGTTTTGACTGTGCAATTTTGAGCTGAATGCCTTGAAACTTGATATGAGGATACTTGACCATCTTTGTAGGCATATGAGACTTGATTGGGCCTTTGAAAAGTTCATTTGCTTGACCAGAACTCAAACCCTAGTTTTGACTGTATAGGAGACAGTTGAGCTGCACAACCCTGGGGGAATTTTGTGACCTTGACTTGGCAATTTCTTGATGAATATGGGAGGGCAAATTTTGGGGTACAACAGTTGCCCCTGTTCAATCTTCTTAGACCTGAGGATGCAGATTGGCTGATGTGCCTTTCGTAATCCGAGGGTAGAAGATGATTGGACACTAGAGTGCCCAGAAATTTGCGCTCACATAGTAGCAATGATGATGAGGGAATGGGTTTATAGATGCCATTTGGATGTTGCTTGGATAGGATGATGGGCTTATAGATGCCATCTGGATGTTGATCGCGTAAGAGATTCCTTAGCGAGAACCTGCATACCTGCAAGAGAGAAAATGAGTACCTGACACGCTGCAGGAGCTGATTTTAGATGCTTGGTATAGATGTGTCCTGACTGGTTACAGGAGCTGAGTCTGGAGCTTCAAACGCTGATGAATGAACCAGGGATGGTTACTGCCTTAGCGTGAATGGTAAGAGAATCCTGAATGATTTCAACCTCAACAACGCTCGTTGAGAAAATCTTGGTGAGAATTACCATCTTCGTAGTGTCAGGAAGAGAACCAAAGGACATTATAATCTCAAAGGGAGTCACCTCACTCACCGTTGGAGAGGGAACTATAGGAAATTATAATCTGAAAGGAAATATCACCTCACTCGCCGTTGGAGAGGGAAACATCTTGAAAGGGAATTACCACCTCACTCGCCGTTGGAGAGGGGACCATAAGAGAATATCACCTCACGCTCATGCCGGAGAGGGAAACATCTGAAGAAGGAATTACCACCTCACACGCCGCTGGAGAGGGGACCATAAGAGAATGTCACCTCACGCTCATGCCGGAGAGGGGAATATCTGAAGAAGGAATTACCACCTCACTCGCCGTTGGAGAGGGGACCATAAGAGAATATCACCTCACGCTCATGCCGGAGAGGGAAACATCTGAAGAAGGAATTACCACCTCACTCGCCGTTGGAGAGGGGACCATAAGAGAATATCACCTCACACTCATGCCGGAGAGGGAAACATCTGAAGAAGGAATTACCACCTCACACGCCGCTGGAGAGGGGACCATAAGAGAATATCACCTCACGCTCATGCCGGAGAGGGAAACATCTGAAGAAGGAATTACCACCTCACACGCCGTTGGAGAGGGGACCAGAAGAGAACTTCTACTGAGTCTTTATCAGAAAAATCTGTTTGGAGTCGATTTAACTGGACTGGAGAAGTCCTTGAAATATATTTGAGAATTTTAACTGCATCTTTCCTGAAAGGTAAAGGTCAGTTATATGCAATGCATGATATGGATCAAGCAATGATGTTCTCAACATGGATGCGATTTATATGATATGATGCGTACATGCATGCTATAATGATGTATGTGATGATTCATGTATGTTTTTGTCTAGGAAAATAAATCCTTGACGGGTGCCGGGAAGTCATATCCTGGGCTGATGTTGAGGAAGACATTTTGCTTCCGCTGTGGATGATTCGTTGCAAGAATACCGGTAGGAGGAGATAACCCCGTTGAGGAATAAACTTGGCAAATGAAATAATTATGCGGGAGAAAAGATACTCTAGCGATCATGTTGGGGAGTGCTACTCTGTGGGGATAGCGATGCTTTGCTGAGTTGATGAAGATAATTCCGCTGGGGATACCGTTGATGAGTTATGCTGGGGATATCCTTGTTGTGCTGGAAGTGTTGATAGACTTCGCTGGGGGTAGGAAGATACTTTGCCGAGGACGCTCTTTCCGTGGCTTTTGGCTGAGGATAACCCAGTTATATCCTGTTACGGAAATAACTCTTTAAATCAAGCCGGGACGACGCGTTCGTGCTCTGCGAGGGATAAACTTCCAGAATCTACTGGGGATAAGCTTACTGCTTGGGGATATGATTTCCAACTTTGCTGGTGAAGCTGGATTGGATTCTTCTGGGGGAAGTTTTGATATGCTGGAGGATGACCCCTTAGAATGTTGATATACCGCCGGGGAACAATCTTTAGACCAAGACTGCCGGGGATGCTTTATGTATACTGCTGAGGAAGTATTGAGATCTACGGGGGGATACTCAATTTTCTTGATAATTGTAATTTTGCTTGGAGAGACATGTATTGTTTTACTGAACTACTCTCTGGGGAATTAAGATACTCGGTCATGCTCTTTAGCTGAACCTACCTTGGTACCTTGGAGGATAGAACAATTAGACTGCTCAGACAACTCTTTATTGCCCCTGTTTCCAGTGTCACCTGCAATTAATTCCTTTGTTTCGTATGCAAATATTTATGAGTTAGCAAATTATTGTCAATGCATACATCACAAATTGAACCTTGGACGTTCTTCGCAAAACAAAACAGGAAAAGAAAAACACTTGGCACGTTTAACTGAAAATGTATTTTTATTGATTTTGAATGGCCTGAATAGGCGTTTTGTGTACAAGAGGCTGACGTCCTAGTAAGAGGTACGTCGCCGATCAAAAGAGTTTATACAAGTTTTGTACAAAAGAAAAGTAAAACAGCTGTGTGAAAGATGAATGATCCACTGGGTTTCAACTCTGCTATTGCCTTTATAACTCTGAGCGTCTCATCACTTGATGACCTTGGTTGAAGGTGAAGCTGACTGATCGATGCCGTTTGAGCTTGATGCAGATACCGGATTCTGGATGCAAAGTGATCAATGAGACATAGTTTTACGCTTTTATCCCTAATTTTTGCCTGGACCGCCCTTTCGGGTTTTCAGTCCACCGGGATACCCATTTTTGCCCAAGCCGCCTTTTCAGGTTTTCGACTTGCCGGGTGTACAGATTTTTTTTTCATTTTCATCCCTTCATTTTGCCCGAACCCTTTTGGTTCGACGGGAAGCCCTAATTTTTGCCTAGGCATGTCAGCCTAGCGGGTCTTTTTCATGCGTAGTATTTTTTAACTATGTCTGCATTGGCGGGGTGAGGAAGGTCGTCACCATCCATGTTGGTTAAGATCATTGCTCCTCCTGAGAACACATGCTTAACCACAAATGGCCCTTCGTACGTAGGGGTCCATTTGCCCCTTGGATCACTCTGAGGAAGGATGATTCTTTTGATAACCAGATCCCCGACTTGGTATTCCTGTGGCCGGACTTTTTTGTTAAATGCCCTGATCATTCGTTTCTGATACGTCTGACAATGATAGATAGCAGCAAGTCTCTTTTCGTCAATGAGATTGAGTTGGTCAAGTCGTGTCTGGATCCAATCATCTTCGTTCAGATTTGCATCCTTCATTATCCGGAGAGAGGGGATTTGTACTTCGATTGGCAAGACTGCCTCCATGCCATAAACCAGAGAGAATGGAGTTGCCCCGGTTGACGTCCTAGCTGAGGTACGGTACCCATGCAGAGCGAACGGTAACATCTCGTGCCAATCTTTGTACGTTACTGTCATCTTTTGCACGATCTTCTTGATGTTCTTATTCGCTGCTTCTACAGCCCCATTCATCTTCGGTCTGTAAGGAGAAGAATTGTGGTGATGTATCTTGAACTGTTCGCAGAGCTCAACGATCATCTTATTGTTCAGATTGGTACCGTTGTCTGTAATAATCCGCTCAGGGACGCCGTATCGACAGATCAGGTTGTGCCAAATGAACCGTGCCACAACAGTCTTGGTTACTGTAGCATAGGATGCTGCTTCAACCCACTTCGTAAAATAATCAATCGCTACTAGGATGAAGCGATGTCCATTGGATGCTGTAGGTTTTATCTCGCCGATCATGTCTATGCCCCACATTGCAAACGGCCAAGGCGCAGTCAGAACATTCAGGGGAACCGGAGGAACATGCACCTTGTCTGCATAGATCTGGCACTTGTGGCATGTCCTAGAATGTTGGTAGCAGTCAGCTTCCATGGTGGACCAGTAATATCCTGCCCGTAGGATCTTTTTAGCCATAGTATGTCCACTGGAATGCGTACCAAAGGTCCCGTCATGTAGCTCTTCCATGATTCGTTCTGCTTCAATCTTATCCACGCAACGCAGTAAGGTTGAATCATGGTTTCTCTTGTACAAGATGCCGTTGCTTAGGAAGAACTTGGCTGCGAACCGCCTCAGGAATTTCTTATCATTGATAGAGGCACCTTCAGGGTATTCCTGAGCTTCCAGATATCTCTTCACTTCGTGGTACCAAGGCTTCTCAGTCACCAATTCAGTTTCGAGATCACAACAGTATGCCGGTTCGTCCAGTTTCCAGATGATGATCCGGGGAGCTTCATTATCCCATTTGACCTTGAACATTGAAGACATTGTAGCTAACGCGTCCGCTAACTGATTCTCTTCTCTTGGAAAGTGCTCAAAGGTTATCTCCGTGAAGTGGGGAATCATGGTCAACACACATTCTCTGTAAGGGATCAAGTTTGGATGTTTCGTATCCCACTCTCCTTTGATCTGATTGATCACAAGAGCGGAATCTCCGAAGACACTTAGAAATTTGATCCTTAGGTCGATCGCAGCTTGAAGACCCATGATACACGCCTCATACTCCGCCATGTTGTTGGTACAGTTGAAACACAGCCGGGCAGTGAGTGGAGTATGAGTACCCTGAGGAGATATGATGATGGCGCCGATACCATTTCCCAAAGCATTGGAAGCTCCGTCAAAGTGCATAGACCATCGGGATCCTGGTTCAGGTCCTTCATCCAGTCCAGGTACTTCACAATCAGTTACTATCATGATGCTTTCATCCGGAAACTCGAAGTTCATTGATTGGTAGTCATCTACAGCTTGATGAGCTAAGTGGTCTGCCAATACACTCCCTTTGATGGCTTTCTGGGTTGTGTACTGAATGTCGTATTCCGTCAAGATCATTTGCCATCTTGCAATTCTCCCAGACAGAGCAGGCTTTTCGAATATGTACTTTATAGGATCCATTTTTGAGATCAACAAAGTAGTGTGGGTCAGCATATACTGTCTCAGCCGGCGAGCAGCCCATACCAAAGCGCAGCAAGTTTTCTCAAGCAGTGAGTATCGGGTCTCACAGTCGGTAAACTTTTTGCTAAGGTAATAAATGGCATGCTCTTTTCGGCCAGACTCGTCATGCTGCCCCAGCACACACCCCATTGAGTTGTCAAGTACTGTCAGATATAGGATCAGAGGTCTCCCTTCTACCGGTGGCATAAGGATGGGTGGTTCTTGGAGATACTCTTTGATTTTGTCGAAAGCGACCTGACATTCATCATTCCAACGTACTACCTGATCTTTCTTCAGTAGCTTGAAGATTGGCTCACAGGTAGCAGTCAGATGAGATATGAATCGAGCGATGTAATTCAGGCGTCCTAAAAAGCCTCTGACTTCCTTCTCTGTCTTAGGAACTGGCATCTCTTGAATAGCTTTGACCTTAGCAGGGTCCACTTGAATACCTTTATCACTGACCACGAAGCCTAGCAACTTCCCAGATCTTACCCCGAAGGTGCACTTGTTCGGGTTCAATCTCAGCTTGTACAGTTTCAACCGGTCAAACAACTTCTGCAGATGATCTAGATGCTCTTCCTCAGTCTGGGACCTAGCGATCATGTCGTCCACATACACTTCTATTTCATGATGGATCATATCGTGAAATAAGGCCACCATAGCACGTTGGTAGGTTGCCCCAGCATTCTTTAATCCGAACGGCATGACCTTGTAACAGAAGGTGCCCCACTGAGTGACAAATGTAGTCTTTTCCATGTCTTCAGGTGCCATCTTGATCTGATTGTAGCCTGAAAAGCCATCCATGAAAGAGAATACTTTGTGTTGGGCTGTATTATCAATGAGGACATCAATGTGAGGTAAGGGGAAGTCATCCTTGGGGCTGGCCCTGTTCAGATCCCTGTAATCGACACACATTCTGACCTTACCGTCCTTTTTAGGTACCGGCACCACGTTAGCAACCCACTGAGGGTAAGAAGTTACTGCAAGGAATCCGGCATCAAACTGTTTCATGACTTCGGCCTTAATCTTCTCTGACATCTCTGGACGCATCCGACGGACCTTTTGTTTAACTGGAGGGCAGTCTTCCTTAGTCGGCAAATGATGGACAACAATATCGGTATCCAACCCTGGCATGTCTTCGTAGGACCAAGCAAAGATCTCCATATAGTCATGTAACATCTTGGTTAACCGTTGCTTCACGCTGAGCTCTAGGTTAGCACCAATCTTTACCTCTCTCCTGTCTGCCTCAGTACCCAAGTTTATGGTTTCCACTGGATCTTCATGGGGTTGAATTGCCCGCTCTTCCTGAAGCAACAGTCTTGCAAGCTCGCCAGGCACTTCGCAATCATCTTCACCTTCGTCTTCGGCTAAGTTGATCGGATTTTCGAAGTCATAATTGGCATTAGCAGAGTTGTTGTCAGTAAGATCCAGAGTGGATTGGAACCTGTATGAGTGAGTGTGTGTGTAAATACAACTGTTTTGAAAATTATGTAAAAGGAAAGGAAAGATAGAAAAGGAACACAATATTTGCAATGCGAAAAACGTCCAAGATTTTTATTCATGATGTATAAAATGACAGTTTGTATGCCCTCACAAATAGAACCACGGTGCCTCGGGTAAGACACCGGGCCATAGAGTTTATCATTGTCTATTACAAAATAACAAAACATGGGAATTCATTACTGTGTCACAAAGGTAACAGGGGTATGATCCTTTGCACTCCAATTGGTCAATCCTTCTTCGGCCGTCGGATAAATCCAGCTGTTGAATTCGGCTTCGTCCACTTCAAGGTCTTCCCCGACAGCATTCGCTTCTGAACCTTTAATAAATACCGGAGGCCTTCCGATCTTCTCTTTCCTCATAGCTCTCTGCCCTTCTGAGGTGAAACCCAGCCCAAGTTTATCAGTCTTCTGGGTGAAGTCTGGAAGTCTGCCCCAGTTGGCACCTTCACCTTTCTGCACCACAGCCCTGGCATCCTTTAGGGAAGCCATCTTCAGAGGACCACCTGCTTCTGCTGTTTCTGCTGCGATTGGAAACACCTCCTCGAAATGCTGAAAGGGGGTCTCAATGAACTCCCCATCCATCTCAATGTATCTGAACGAGTTTAGGTGGCTCACCATGTATTCTTCCTCACCTTGCACGGTGACGATCTTCCCTCTGACGGGGTATTTCAACTTTTGATGCAAGGTAGAGGTCACTGCCCCAGCCTTATGTATCCAGGGTCGACCCAGCAGACAAGAGTAAGATGGACGGATATCCATCACATAAAAAGTGGAGTCGAACACCTGAGAGCCCACACGAATCGGAATATCAACCTCCCCATGGACCATCCTCTTTGAACCGTCAAAGGCCCTGACGATGATGTTGCTGGGTTTCAAGTCCAGGCCTTCACAATCTAGGCGATCCAGAGCCTTCTTGGGTAGCACATTCAAAGATGACCCAGTATCAACCAACACATGTGCCAAGGTGGTGCCCCTGCATTCGATTGAGACATGCAGAGCATCATTATGATCTCTCCCTTTTGAGGTCAAATCGGCATCTGAGAAGCCCAAGCCATTATCTGCCGTCAGACTTGCCACGCAATCAGTGAATTGGATTGCAGAGGTTTCATGTGGCACATGGGCCGTCTTGAGGAATGAGATGAGGGCCTTTGCATGGGCCTCAGAGCACAGCAGTAAAGAGAGCATGGAGATCTTGGAGGGCGTATGCCCCAGCTGTTCCACAACATTAAAATCGCTCTTCTTTATAATCTTCAAAATCTCCTCCATCTCTTGTGGGGAGGCCTCAGCAGCTATGGGTACGGGTGCCTCCATCTGGGCAGGCTCAGTTTCAATTCCCTTGCCCCGAGCATTGGATGACTCGGCAGCAGGAGAAACAATCGGATCAGCAGCAGGAACAACAACTTGATCGACAACAGGAATAGGTGTACTTGTGGGAATTATCAGGAGCGGTCTTCTAGCAGCAGGTGGCGCAATGTCAGGCGAGAAGAGCCTGCCACTGCGGGTAACTTTGGCCGGGCCAGTGATGTCACAGATGCTGGCGCCAGCGTTGAGCTCTTGTTTAACTCCGTTTATATATACATCTGCCCCATAGTGCCACGGGACAGCTTTGTTAGATACATAGGGCAGGGGCCCAGGAACAGTGATAGTAACAGGTGCAACGGTCAGAATTTGGATGGGCTTCTTCTGGAGAGCCGGGATCGGATTGTTGAAGATAGTCACCACAGAGACTTCTTCCATTGGAACCATACGAACAGCAGACTTCTTGAATAGAATCTCCTTGCTATCCATTAAGCTTTGGATGCCTAACTTTAGCAAGGGACAACCGGATGGGGATACAACACAGAACAGGCAACCCTCACTACAACCCGGAAATAAACCGGCCTGCAGTAGGTTCTTCTTAACGATCTTTAGGGGAGTGGCCAGATCATCCACAGAAACAGCATAAACATCTTCATCAACAGCATTTACCCCGTGTTGAGGCATAGGGGCAGTAACTACATTCGGCTTTGCAGGCGCTTCGAATTGTATCTCTTTAGCATCGATAAGGTCTTGCACCTTATTCTTTAACGCCCAACAATCATCAGTGGCATGCCCCGGGCTGTCTGAATGGTAAGCACAACGGGCATTCGGGTTGTACTTAGGAGAGGTAGTGTTTGAGAACTTTGGCGCCTCCTTGACAGTCACCAAATTGGTGGATAGCAACTGTGGCAGGATTTGCGATAGGGTCATGCTTAACCGGGTAAACTCTCTCCGGGGTCTATCAGCCCTTTGAGGATTGTTTGGCCGAGGAGCGGCAGCAGGTTTAGCAATCATGACCGCACTGACAGATTGGCGGTGCTCATGTCTTTCTGATTTCCTGGAGCCATACACGGCACTAGACTCCTTCTTAAACGGTTTCTTCTCTGCACTAGATGATGATGCAGCCTTTGCAATCTTCCCAGACTTCAACCCAGCTTCAATTCTTTCTCCAGTTAAGATCAAATCAGTGAAACCAGCAGAAGAATTCCCAATGAGATGGTTAAAAAACGGCCCAGATAGGGTCCCCAAGAACATGTCCACTAACTCTCGATCAGTCAAAGGTGGCTGCACCCTGCCAGCCAGATCTCTCCACTTCTGCGCGTACTCTTTAAAACCTTCACTTGCACCTAACGACATACCCTGGAGTTGGGTACGTGTGGGGGCAAGGTCGGCATTATACTGATACTGCTTGTAGAAAGCAGTAGCCAGCTCCTCCCAGTTACGAACTTTGGTCCCATCCAGCTGATAGAACCATTCGAGATGAGTCCCTGAAAGACTCTCCTGGAAGAAGTGGATCCATAAATTCTTATCCGCAGTATACGGCTGAATTTTCCGAACGTAGGACCTCAAATGCAGCTTGGGACAGGATGCCCCGTCATACTTGGAAAAGGTGGGTGCTTTGAATTTGTGTGGGATAATCACACCAGTGGACAAACCCAGATCTCCGAAATCCAGCCCAGGTGCCTGTTGCACCTCCATAGCCTTCAACCTGTCCTCCAGTTGTTTGTACCTGTCATCTGCAGGAGGATACTGTTCCTCATCAAAATCTGTCTCGTTGTCGGAGACCACTGGAGTAGGAACCTTTACTTCTGCCTGAGAAGGACTCTTGCCAACAGAAGAAACAGCCTCTTCATGTTGCAGAGTATTGCCCAACCTTCGGCCCGAGTTGAATAGAACAGTTCTTCTCTTTTTCTTCTTCTCCTTTTTCAGGAGCATAGTCTTTAATTCTTCTTGGCCTTTAGCTAGACCCATGATTAGTTCTTGAAACTGCGCATTCTGCGCCTGGAGAGCCTTGATTGATGTCTCTGTAGATTCAGATCCGGGATTCATGATGCTGAAATAAACAGCGAAGAACTGTAAGCAACCTGAAAAAGGGGAAAAACCTGCTATGCACATGATGTATGAAATGCGTATGAATTATGTTTTCAAAGACAATCGGGAATCAACTTTGTAAACAAAAAGGAACACACTTTATTAGATTCAACTTTGCAACTGAGATTATTCAACAAGTTGCCCTTAGGCGTTTACATGAAATGAAACAACTGGAAAGGAAATAAAAACTGTAAAGGCACATTCAGCATTCCTCATTGATCCCCTGGCCTCCTCTTTTCAGTACGGAGGTAGGCATTCAGAGCTCTCTCATTCTCCAACTGCTTTGTCAGCTTCTGGATCTTTGATTCCTGCTCGTTGAACTTTTCCCGGTAAGAATCCCGTTCTTCTTGCAGTTGCGACCAAGATCTCTTCAATGTCTCATAATCAGTAGGTATCTGAGGAGGAAGGACAGTTGGGGGAACACCATCTTTATCAGGACACTCAAGAATGACGGGTCTGACAGCTTCATACGGCATACCTAACTTCTGAGCACGGATGCGGACCCATTTGTAGTAGGCTTCCATAGGTAGAGAAGTCTTTGGCCCTAGCTCTTGTGGGTCAGCTTTATGAACCTTGTCCCAAGCCTTGATGAACCTACGACGTAGCTCGTCACTATCCACCTGAAACTCGAAACTGATGTGAGGCACTAACATCTCATGGGGGCCTGCTCTTCTTGCTCTTCCAAACTGACGGAGTGCTAGACATGGATTGTAAGAGATCCCTCCTTGAGTACCAATCAGAGGAACATTAGGATACTCCCCGCATCGATCAATAATAGCTATCTCATCCAAACCTCTGCAAGTCCAAATGATGTCTTTATCGGTGAGAGACATTAGCCTGTGAGCCCAACCTCTTCCTTCTTGGTTCTTCAGTACGAACTTAGGGAGGTGCGAAATAAACCACCTCACCAACAAAGGGATACAACACCATAGGGTTCCTCGTCTTCGGGTAGTACGAGCATGAAGTTGTTGCAAGATGTCACCCAAGAGAGTGGGCACAGGGTTCTGAGACATAAAGATCCTAATGGAAGTGACATTGATGAAGTTGTCAGGATTAGGAAACAGGACTAACCCATAGATTAGGAGAGCCAAGATGTCTTCATATGCCCTAAAGTCCAAGTCATTCCAGAAGCTGTTAGCTTTACCAATCAGAAACTTGGCCAAGAAACCCTTAACTCCGCTTCTAGTTACCCAGTTGTCTGTTACCTCTTGATGGGTCAAAGGAAGAGCTGCAGCAATGTCCTCAAGCCTGAGGGTCTTTTCCCAACCAGTAAAGGGAGTCTGATCCAAGATAGGGATACCAAGCAGATTAGAGAACTCTTCCAGGGTAGGGACCAGCTGGAAGTCTTGAAAGGTGAAGCACTGGTACTGAGGGTCATAGAATTGGGTCAGAACACTCATCAACTGTTGATCCCGCTTTGCAGTGACTAAACTGAGGAGAGAACCATGCCTCTGAATGAAGGAAGTGGTGTTTGGAATTCTGCTAACCAACTCATCAATCAACTCAGGTGAACGAACAAAGTTGAACCGGATAGTGTTCCTTCGCACAGGCATCATAATGTCCTACAAAACAGAGCAAAGATGAAACCCTCTTGTCTTTGAAATGGTCAGTTCTTATGCAGGATGCATGCAATGCTCATGATGCTATGATGTTATGATAAAGCACACCACATACAGATACAAAGGAAAACATAGTAAGGCACACAAGTCACACAAGGCAAGCCCCTAAAGTTTAGGCCAGCATGAGGTCTAGGTACTACCCTCTTTCAGTTTGTTGGTTCATACCTGTCCTAATCAAAAGTAACCGGGTTCTTAGAGGATCCCAATATCATTGACTACCCTCAATCGGTCATAACTCCAGCATCGCAATCTTTTCTTGCGGCCAGAACCATCACGAGAGTTTAGCCTCAATGGGCGTAACATACTGCTACTGTTCTAAAGGCCAAGTTGTGTCAATTAAGGTTCTAAGGTTGTTGGTGCTTAATGACTCCTTAGAAGACCCATATTCTCCTCGTTGCGACACAAGGGATATCGGTACAGACCAAGGTGCCACACCAACGTAGCCACTGCTTCACCTGTGTCGGTCTACGCCGGACAGGTCCCTCACAGCTTATGCTACCTAAACAGGGTTTCCCCAGATCCGGGTTAGGATCTATGTATCTCCGATGCAACCCACAATAGTAAAGCAAGCAAAACAATACAAGTGAAAACACAGTTATGACTTAGCCCTAAGGTACACCTCACTTTATAAAAGGTCCCCAGCAGAGTCGCCAGTTCTGTGATCGGTGGATCTGGAACTGACTGTTTAACGCTGGTTCGCGAAATGTCGCGGAAGCAAGAGTCGCCACCGTCTTTTATTTTCTCCAAATGGAAAGGACAAAAGCACAGAAAAATTCCTTTAAAGAGATCGCTCTCGGTTCGGGAGGTAGGTTATAGAAAGGGAAGGTGTTAGCACCCTTTCTATCCATGGTTATCCATGGGCTCTTAGATACTTGCTCATATGTTTTCAAAATAGGTTTGTTTGCTTTTCAATGTGGGTTTTAAAAAAGTTTCTTTGAAAAATTTCAGTTCGACTCGTACGTCAGAGTGTTTGAAAAATTTGCTTTGAAAGCTTTTGAAAATGTGTTGGTGAAAAGATGTTTTGATTTGTTTTTAAAGAGAGCAAGTATCCATGAGTCGTCTACCTACCCTAAGGAATTCGTCTGTGTAAATGTCCTTTAAAGTAGTGCCATCCCACCATTGAGAGGTAGGTAGCACCACCGTTGGAGGTGTTCGGGTCAATTCGAGGTTCGGGACATGGTGATCACCAGAGCAATGGGAAGACACCTTAGAAGCTACCCTCATGCCAGGTTCCCGGATCATGAGGACTTACTAAGACGTTTTCTACTCGACGACCACCTTTCGAGGCAAGGCAACAGTGAGGCGTACCCTAGGGGTGGTGTGTGCGAATTGTGTGTCATGTTTCAGTTATTTGTCTTGTCATGTTTGTCGTGTTCTACGCTTGATTTTAATTTGTCCATTCATTCTTGCATGCATATTTAATAGTTATAAAGTTTGCGAAAAAATAAATCTAAGGCTATTACAAAGGCGCGGGTCCACATCGCCAAAATTAAACCGGACCCGATTTAGCAGAAAAAATAAATAAAGCGAATAAGTAAAAGTGCGAGAAATTTAAATTACAATGCTTTGGGACAATTACATAATTATAATAAGTGATATAAAATAAATGTGCAAAAATTAATAATTAAAAGCGACGGGCGTTGGACCCTTTTACAAAAAATAATTAAATCAATGAATTAAAATAAACAAATTAAAAATTAAATGTTTTGGTATTTTTGTGTTTTTTTTTAAGATTTAAAAGAAAAAGGAGTTAATTGGAATTAAATTAAAAGGCAAACCCTAATTCTAATCTTTTTATTTATTATGGAAGAGTTAAAATATAATCTATATTAAACCCTAATTTATTTATGTACAATTTAATTATAAAAATAAATAAATAAATAATTATTACTGTGGAAGAAAAAAAAAGAAAAAATTAAAAAGGAAGAAAAAATGGTTATTAACCTAATTCTATATTTTTTACATTTTTGTTGAAAAAGAATTAAACTTATAACCTAATTTACTAAATTATTTACATGTTTATTTGAAAATAATCATAATAAAATAAATATTATATTTTTTTGTATTTTCTGATTTTTGTGTGTTTTTATATTTTGTAGAAAAATAAATTAATTATGTTAAAACAATAAAATAAATAACAAAACAAAAATAAAGGTAAGAAGAAAAAATATAAAATGCAAACCAAGGTGGGGTGTAGCCCCAATTTGTGAGGTCAGGCCTTAGCATTTCAGGCCCATTAAGCTTTGACATTCGTTGACTTTTTGGATTGTGTATGATGCAGTTGACCTGATATATGGTGCCCTTTGAATCTTAGTCATTGATTGGCTTTTGTAGGACGCGTGGCTAATGGGATACTGATGGAGTATGGTGATCCTCCTCAAGTGCGCTGCATAAGAATTATTCATGAAAAATAATATGGAACTTTTGCCAGACCTGGGACTTGAACCCAGGTCTTGAAGGTTACAAGCGTAGCGTGTTACCACTGAGCCACTTTGATTTCAATTAACAAATAATAAACAATAAATAATATAAGAAGAACATGTTAATGCTTTTGGAAATTCGCGCGAAATTCAAATGGACCTATCACCAATGGACACGGGGTCGTCTTCTTCCCTACCCTGTAACACAAAACACTATGGGAACGGTTTTTGAAACGTTGTTTTAGGGGGTTTATGAGAAAATAGCGACTGGCCCCTCGACGCTCATAAATTGAGCGCGAGGGTGCCATCTTCTTCGTCTCAACCTGCTTAAGCTAATGGCACTGGTCTGGAAGTATAATTTTCCCTTGGGCAAAAAACCCCAAATCAAGAAACCTGCAACCCTAAATATCGTTCATGGCCAAATCACATGTATTGCTCAAAAATGAAATTAATTAGTATGGTTAGCTTTAGAACATCATGAGAAACAAGAATTCATAAACAAAAAATGCAAAAGATGTATGATTTGTGGTATATGATTTCAAAAAATTCGCTTTGCAGTTTGAGTTCTAACCAACGATTCTTTGTGCTTTAGTTGATGTTAATGATTGAGGAGCATTCAGTGATGCTTCAGGATGATGATGAAACGAAAATTGAAGCTTCAATCGACCTCTAAGGTTGATTTCAGTGTTTGAGTTTTTTAGGAGAATTTTCAATTTGCCAAAGGTTTCTTATGCGCAGCTTGCAGTCTTTTGGCATTAGGTCTTTGATTCTGATCATATAGCCAAGCTTTTAGGTCAACAAAACTTGAGAAAATCCAAGGCATTGATTGTTTAGATATTTGATTTTGTTAAGAATCTTTTCACATCTTTTTTCATGTTGTTTTTGTTCAATCATGATCCAATCACACCAAAACTTGCCATAATCAATCAAGCACGAAATATTGAGATTAGAATGTGCACAAAAAGATTTTTTAGGTTAGGTTTATATTTTTCATGTATTAAAATGATTTAAATGAATATAAATTAATATAAATTCAAATAAATAATTAAAAAATATGAAAATACTTCCCTTTGGGCCTAATGGTCGTGCATAGGCTTGGCATGAAGAAACTTGGAGGAAAAATGGGCCCATTTGCATTTTTAGGCCTTTTGCATCAATGTTGACTTTTCAAAATTCCTAAAAATTTCCCAACTTCCACAAGGCATAACTTGGTCAATTTTTAAGCTTTTCACATGTTCTTGGACATTTTGGAAAGGTCTTTGAGTCCTTTAACCAATGCCTTTGGTCCCATGTCATTTTGATTTACCAATCTCAAGTTATGGCCTTTGACTTAAAGTCCCTTTTTGTTGACTTTTGAAAATGACCTATAATGTTGAAATTGATAACTTTTTGTGAGAGCATTTCTTGGACTTGAAGTATGAAGATGAGTTGTAGGAAATGTCTTTCTCTTCAAAATGAGCTTTGGATGGAATTTTTCTGATAATCCATGTGAAAGTTATGCCCTGGTCAATTTCAGTTGACTTTTTCAGCTGTCCAAATATAGCAACCTTTGCATCTTTGATGATTTCTGAGCCAAACTTTGAGAATCATGATCAAGCATTGATCAAATGATGTTTGTGGCTTCAAAATGATATGTTGACCAAAAATTTGAACTTTTGACTGTCAAATGACCATTTTGCCCCTACAGTTGACTGTAGTGCAATCTAGGGTTTTGACTGTGCAATTTTGAGCTGAATGCCTTGAAACTTGATATGAGGATACTTGACCATCTTTGTAGGCATATGAGACTTGATTGGGCCTTTGAAAAGTTCATTTGCTTGACCAGAACTCAAACCCTAGTTTTGACTGTATAGGAGACAGTTGAGCTGCACAACCCTGGGGGAATTTTGTGACCTTGACTTGGCAATTTCTTGATGAATATGGGAGGGCAAATTTTGGGGTACAACACATATCATGAATGGTACTGAGCTTTTCTACCAAGGAGTATTTGAAGCTATGAAGTTCAACAGTAGTTCCCATTTGAGCACTTCCAATTACAACAACAATGGTTGCAGGAATGATGATTATAGAATTCCCAAAGACAATTAAGGAGACAAAAGAACCATTGAATTCCACGGAGGCATACTTCCAGAATTCTTTTACCATATTTGGATAGATGGGGCCATGCAACATTGCAATGTACTTAGACCATCCTTGCATAATGATGCTCTAAGGCAGATTGAGCTCATCAATGCTTAGATAAGAAACATTTTGGCAAAGTTCACAGAGAACTTCAAGGAGTTCTTCATTACCATGAAAAGTATTTGAAGTCATTGTGTCTAGATGAGAGATAGACTTAACAGAATACAGAGAAGAGAGATGAGGAAGATGGAGACACAAATGGAGACTTAAATAGAGAAAAGGAAACATATTTTGAGAAAGATATGATATATGGATTTGAAATGACAGAGCAATAAATGAAAAACAAGTATATATTGACAAGTTCCAAGAATATGATAGGAAACAAAAGTAACTTTAGACATAAAATAGGATATAGCATGCTATCAAAAATCATTTCCAATGTGGCAGTTTACCAAAAGTATTTAAATAAATAGGGAATACAAATATTTAGAAAAACATTAATTACTAGACAAGATCCTTTTGAAATTCGCAAGTAATATTCACAACTTTATTCTTCATCCATAACTAACATATTTAAGATGTGTTCTTTTTATTCATGGCAAGAAAAACTTGTTCAGAATAAGAATAATCTATTTTCATCAAAGAAAAGAAAATTTCAATCTGATAATGATCTGTGTTTTTAAGATTATAAAGACGTAATCCCTTATGAGTATAATTTTAACAAAATGATATCTCAAGGTGTATAGTCTTTAACTGAAGAATAATTTAAAATAAAGTAGAAAATACTATAGTTTATAGTCTTTCCGTTGAATATGCATATTCCTTTTAGAAATCTATTTGACTTTTGCGGATGATGATACTTTTGTGGATAACCTATTTGTCCAAGATATTTAATTCCTTTATGCATCTTTTATAGGAACTTTTCTTCTTTAGAATTATCCTTTTTCATAATGTAAGTTGGATGTGCGGATGATTTGGTTTCCTTCTAGATGAACAAATTGACTTTCTTCAGAGGTTCTCTCGAGTATATTTTCTGATGGATGAACAAATCTTCTGACCATGGGTTTTCTGATCTTCTTATCCTTCTACAATGACTTCTTTACTTAGCTTCTAAATCAATGATAGAGACTCTGTTGATTAGAGGTGTATTCATCTTCTTCCATGAAGTACTTTTCCATTTTGATCAATTTGAGTATTGATATGTGCAATGTTCCAATTCCATGTGTTCTTCTAGCACCAAAGAACTTTGATATTGACTTTCTGGTTGGTAACCTTTGATTGATATAGGTACGCTTCTGAGAACTAGCAGCTTCTCCTTCTAGAGTTGATCCGTCTAGAGATCTGTTTACATGCACAATCTTTATTTCTTTTCATGATTTGCTCAGCTGGAGGTTGAGAAGATTTTTTTAGATGCATTTGTTCTTCATATTTCTGATTTTTCTTTTCATAATATTGATGCTTTTTTTTGATAAACTGAAATCTTAGAACTGATCCAATTTCTTTCATTTGAGTTTATAGCACTCATAGTTTTTCTCTTACTGGATCTCGCTACACAGTTAATTGTTTGGTTCAAAAATAAATAACAAAGTTGGACTTCTGATACCAATTAAAGGTAGAGAAAAACACAATAAAAGGGGGGTTTGAATTAGGTTTTCAAAACTTTTCCCTTTTGAAAAACTATTTGATAAAACTATGAAAGAATGTAAAATGCTAGAAATATTGAGAGACACATTCAGTTTATCCAAGTTCACCTTCAACAAGGATACATCTTGTCCACCCTCCTCAGATGATTTTTCCTTAGACAAGGACTTAATCCACTAATCTTAACAGATTACTGATACACGGGCTACCCTCGGGTGACTAACAACAACAATGATCATACAATTAGTGATCCTTTAAGAATTCTGACCTACCTGGTCCCCTAAGAGATATACTGATCACTGACCCCTCAAGGATTCTGACCTAACCGGTCCCTTAGAAAGGATTTCACCTACAATGACCAGTTGTCAAAGTCTTATCAAGTATACATATCTTGACTTGATCACTTGAGGCATCACCAATTCTAGAAAGAATTATTTCTGGAGATTGCAAGAATGCTATCTTAACAAGCATAATACTCCTAGTTTAAGTACATGATAAAACACACAAGTGTTTAGCAAGATATTAGCACAAGGTCCTTACTTTTACATAATTCTACAAAGATGAATATAATCTAAGTTTGAGTGCAGCATCTTGTAGTCTTCTTTATGTTCATCTTCATCTTCTTATTTCTTTTCATATATTCTTTTCATCTCTCATTCTTTGTGTTTGTGCACCTTATCATCGTCAATATCATCAACTTCGTCAAGTTTCAATTAGTCCATTGATCTTCTTATATAGCCTTCAAAAAGAGTCGTTGTAAGGGTAGAAAAGTCCTTTCTCCTTCCAACAGTTGATTCCCAATGGATATATTCAAGAGAGGTTTGGAATTGTACGAAATGTCACTTTCCTTATCCAGCTAGTTGCAGTTGTTAGCATAAGAATGTGGGAGACAACTTATGTGATTAGTACAACCAATATCATGATAGTGGAGTTTCTGTTGTATTATTTGTACTGTATTCTTATTGTCTATGTTTCTTGATCTTTATATTCTGATGATGTACTTCTGATTCTGAAGTATTAAGCTTCGAAGAGATCAATTACTTTGTCTTCGGTCTTTTGATGAATAACTGATGAGTAGTTCATAAACTACTTTGTTGTTGTAGCATAGGAGCATCAGAGTTGTCAGAACCATGAATTGTCTTCAAAAATAATAGCAATAACTTTTCTGAAACACGAAGCTTGACTTCTGACCTTAGGACTAGTCTTGAAGGTGTATATATTATCTGATTTGAGAGATGAAGATTAAGTGAGAAACAAGTCTTGTCATTGTAGGCGAAAGCTTTTTTGAAGTTGATATCAAAAGCTTTGCTGATGTTTGGATCTTGAAATCAGTTATTATGAAACAACCTTTCTAATTCTCAAGTGTTTGAATTATGAGCTTTGATTCTTTTCTTCTTGCTCAATTGATTCTGATTGAAGAATGATAGTGATTCATGAGATGCTTCTTTATTGTTGAGTCAGAGTCTTTCAGATATTTAAACATTGTCTTCAGATATACAAGCACCATCTAATCTAAGAAACAACTTATTTATTTGTGAGTGAAAGCTTTTCTGATCCACTATGTCTTAATCTAATCTTGATTTATGATAATTAGCTTTTTTGAGTTGCATGTCTGATGTCTGATTGCTGAAGTAGAAGCTTATATCAGTACATCTGATTTTCTAGTTAATTTATCTTGATCTGGTCTTTGATTTTTGATGACAAGTTTTCTGAGCTGCATATCTGATGTCTAATTTTTGAAGCAAAAACTTATATCAGTACATCTGATTTTGACATTATATTCTTTCTTTCTGATCTCTTGAATTCTGATATTTGAATTGAGTTGAAGGCAACAACTTATGTCAGCTACATCTTGGTTTCTGATCATGAATTCTTTCTTTCTGATATCTGAGATCTTCATTTTAGATATCTTGAGATCTACAATTTTAAGCTCTTGATTCTGATATCTTTGTTTCTGAGCATCTTTGTTTCTGATATCTTTATTCTTGGTATTGAGCTGTAAGCAAAAGCTTTTATCAACTACTTCTTTTATTTCCGATATCTTGACTTCATAGCTCTTGATTCTGATGCTGAGCTGATCTTTGAATCTTGACTTCTTGGCTCTTTTGATTTCTGATCTTTTGAAGTCTGAGCTCTTCTTAGAAACTCATCCAGATTTTTTTCTTGTCGAGCATTCATCATTCAACAGAACTACTAATGTTTGATTAGAAACAAACTCAAGGGTACTTCTTCTGAGTGATAAAGTGATTCTGATGATATCTTGATTAAGACTATCCAGAACTCTAATATTTGCACACTCAATGAAACCATTAGAACTAAAATTATTCTACATAAAATATATGCATTATTATCATCAAAACAAAAATATTTAAACACATATCCAAATCTTGTTCTAACACAAACCACTCTTCAAATTTCAAGTTTCTTCATCTTTAATAAACTTTGGAAAAAGCTTAAAACTGTAAGTTGATTTATGAATCTCTTCTTATTAATAAATAAATTCCAAATCCAATACTAAGAGTACTCTCCATGCATCATACAAATCCTCCTATTCAAATTCGATTGGAATAAGTTCATTACGTTCTTGAAAAAATTCATCTAGGAAACCTTTAATGCTTGTTATTTATAGAATTTCATTGCATTGTTATGTTTATACACTTAATTAGAATCATAATCATCACTGAGTTACACAAAAACTCCATTAATTCACATTTTTTAAAATCAAAGATTTGAGTGTTCTTGAACCTCCATGAGCAAAATGGTAAAATTCAAATTGGTGCTTGTTTTTGCATAAATAATATATTAAGTAACTTCACAACATCACCCTTATCAAGTATCCATGGTTTATTTTTCATGAGAGTGGCTATAATGACCAAATCGAGAAAATATATGCCCCACAGTTTTTGATAATTTTCATGAATTTTTGTTGATTGTTTGATGATTATTAGAATCCCATGTTGTTCTTGAGATCGAGTAGATGAAGTTTTATTATTCGTTAGCTTAATTCCATGAAGGTTTGAGAAAGTTAAGGCTCAAAAATGTTGGAGATATGAGTTTGTTCTTTGCAAGGAGGAATAAGATGATCATTTTCCAGATTGAATCTGGATCATCTGTTACTTCCTTGATCGCTTGACCATGCATGTCACTGGGATCAAATCATGTGGCGCTTGACTTGTTTTGTTTTTTGTTTGGTGGTGTTATCTCATATTTTCGACACAAGCACTATATTTAAAGATTATAAACAATCTTGGAAATAGTTGTTGTCTTCGGTCGAAACGGCCATTCTCGACAATGAGATCTAACGTATTCGGTGATCCGTCTGGTCGAGATAAAAAATAACCTTGGTCAAATATTCACTAGTTTAAGGACCAATGATACATAATTTTTGGACTTAGTGAAATTTGGATTTCTAGTATAACATCACTAACTGCACGCAGTCGAACAAGGCCAAGAACAAATAAGATCAAACAGTTATACAAGAATACATGTAAAGCTTACAGAATTGAAGGTTGCGTGGTGTTGGGAACATGACAAAATTTGTTGAGTCGACCATTTTAGACGGTTACATTAGGACTAGTATATAAGAAATGCTTGTTTATAGCTTTAGGGGTCCACGATATCACACAAATCCTACAAACTCAAAGTATCCAATTGTTGAGAGATAAAATGGTGATCTAGAAATGTATGTAATTGCGTTCCATTTTATGAATTAATTTCCTTATATTTTCAGTCATTTAGTGCATTAAAGTTTATTTTCATAATTTATTTATCATTTTGATTTTTACATTAAATGTGTTCAAACCTATAAATGTTTGCACAATCTATCCTGGGATCTCTTAAGTAAAATCAAACTTGTCTTTATTTACCAAATTTCCAATTAAACAAATTGGTAGGCCTAGTGGGACCCTTTGTGCGAAAATTTTCATTTTGCTTTTAAATATTCGGATAAGTTCTTCATTTATGAAACTTCTCAAGATTTTGAGTGTGCATGAAATAGAGGAGTGGTAGGATAATAAAAAAGGACTTTAGAAAACCTACCAAGAGACACGTTAGGAGAATGGTTAATCTAATAAATAACAACACCAATGGAGAACAATCATCCCATACCACAGGGGGAAGCACAATCGCTGCAAGTTCAAATGAAGCAATTGCCTCCACCGCCAGTACGACTTCCATAACGTCGACTGCACAAGAAGGGGTATTATTCTCCCCGTCAATGACATAGAGTAACCATGTGACTTCTATACTGACTATGGCAAGTGACTTCATGCCTTATGCCACAAGTTTCACAATGCCTATGTCTAGTCATGAACAACCTTATGGCATGCCGACATCAATGATGCCAGGCTTGTATACAAATGCATCGACATTTCCTAATAATGTGACAACAATATATTCACCACTAGGGGCATCAGGGTCGACGGTAAGTAAACTTGGTTGAACCACTCAACCCCAATTAGGAGTGGAATTCGCTTCCCAAGTGATTCTAACCTTCACTACAAATTCTTTTATGGTGATGAGACAACAAATGGATGAAAGCAACCATAAATGGTTAACTTGCTTACCTGAAAAAGGGTAATATATTTAAACCTCTGATTCAAAATACGAATCATAGTTACAAACATTTGGCGACTCAAATGACTCAAATAACTAACTTCTTTGGCGCCCCTCAAGCGCAAGTATGACCCATTGCACAATCCCATATGACTAGGCTGATTCAAAATGATGGAGTAATCCTTGAGGAATCACAGCCAGTCAGGGCCAACAATTTGTGCTCCATGTAGTCAAACAACTGAGGCCCCATGTGTCCGAACATATAAACCCTCTAGTTTTTATGGTTAATCAAAATCATGACACTGACCAAGTGGTTCAACAAGTCCAACAAGCAAACTTGGCAGGACAAAACAATCTTGCAACCATGGTTGAAAGAATCATGGCCCAAAATGGTTTAAAGGTAGGAATGCAAAGTCTAAACTATACATCCCCACTGTCAGAGTACGTATTACATATAGAACTCTCAAGGGGTTGGAAAGTCGCTAAGTTTATCAAATTACTGGTGACACTAGTGAATCCGCACGCTCGATATTTGATGAAGCGAAGGATATAGCAAATAATGAGAATTTGAGGATGAGATATTCCCCTAGTTCTCTTAGAAAAAAATATTTTACATGATTTACAACACTCAATGTGTATTCCATTAATGATTGGACTTGTTTAGAAAGATTGTTCCATGAATAATTCTATATGGGGCAATCCAAAATCATCCTGAAAGAATTTGCAAGCGTGAAGTAAAAGTTAGTTGAATCGATCGATGATTACCTCAGTAGATTCTGACTCTTGCAAGCAATATATTTTACCCAAGTTCCAGAGAATGAATTAGTCGAAATGGTTGTTGATGGGTTTAGATTATTCCATTAGAAAAAGATTGGATACCCAATATAGGGATATGGCCCAACTAGTGGACAAGTTTGACAGGTCGACTGGCTAAAGGCTGAAAAGGCCAGAGTGAACAGAAATAAGAATGAAAAAGTGGCTTATGTCGACATAGACGAAAATGACCAAGTGTTAGACGTCAGATTAAATTATGTCGAAGGAAACGAGGTTAATCTGGAAAAGTTAAAACCATGGCCCCCATATGTGTGTAAACTTCTTACACCAGCAAACGGGAAGAACCATATCTAGCCTGAAAAGAGTGACAAATTCCTAAAGAAAACCTATAATTTAGACGTAACCAAATGTGATGAAATCTTTGATCAGTTTGTCCCAGATGGCCAAATATTAGAGCCATAAGGCGTAAAAGTTCCACTATTAGAACAAAGTAAGAAACAGGGTTTTTGCAAATATCATAATTTTATGGGGCATAAAACTCCACTATATTTTCTTTTCAGCGATCTGGTCCAAAATGCTCTGAAATATGGAAGACTTAAATTTGCTGATAAGGGTAAGGATTCGATGAAAATCAATTATGACCCACTACAAGTTGAAGAAGCTTACCATGTTGAACCAATCGAGATTAAAATGGTCAAAATTACTAAATATTTAACATGGAGGCTGAAGAATAGGTTGTACAAAGCATCAAAAATCAGATGAAATTTGTCTATGCCAAGGTTGAGGAAGGCCTAATCGACTTCCTTCCCCATTGTAAGGCTAGGGAATTAGAGGTGATGCTCTTCCCAAGATGCAGTGCAGTCTTCGATAAAAAGGATGCTAAGGAGATAGAGAATGCTATATAGGCTTCACAGAAAAAAAATGAAGATTAACAAACCTCGATTCTACTTTGACAAAAGAGGAGTACCCCATAAGAGACAACTGTTCCCAAGTCATCAGAGGAACTAGCCTGGAACCTATGTTCTGACATCCAAAGCTCCCTAGGGGAATTGAGTGCAGCCTATAAGAAAAGAGGGATCTAGCCACCATAAATGGAAGTGTTTTGAGATGGATATGGGTTCCTTACTAACTTATCGAGAGAAATTTCAAATGTCAGAGAAACATTCCTATAGGCCCAACAAATACATGGGAAAAAATACAATGTCGAAGACCCAATGGATGAGGTTCCATAGGAAGCAGAAATTAGAGAATGAGACTTTTGAATCAAGTAGAAATAGACCATAGAAAAATCATGTCGATGATCAAACCAAGAAGCCAACCGGGAGGCATATGTTTTCTCTCATGTTAGTAAAGGCGAAAGGGAAAGCGGAAGCGAAAGAGGAAACACCACTCAATGACGATGAGATGGTGACAAATAATTTTGATTTATGGTTGTATGATGACTTCAACCTGATATGTAATGTAGTTTAAGTGCTTCCTATTGAAAATGGTTGTGTCACAGAGGTGATGGAACAGTGGATTACGACGAGGAAGAGATGGAAAGTATAAACCTGTGTGTTACTTAGTGATGAATAACAATTATATTGAGAAGAAGAATTCTTTATTCAAAAGACCAGATGAGGGTATAAAGAGTCACTTAGAATATTTATTCATAAGGGCCAAAGTTGAGAATACCACGGTGAATAATATTTTTATTGATGGATGGGCCGCAGTTAACCTAATGCCCCATTTCTTGTTGAAGAAAATAGGAAAGTATGATACCGATCTAAGGCCACACAACATAGTTTTATCAAATTATAAAGGAAAAATGGGACATACCTTGGGTGTGATACATGTCGACTTGCCAGTTGGGGTCGATAACTAGACCCACTATATTTATGGTGATAGCTTCAAGGGAAAGTTACAATGCACTCCTTGGTCGGGAGTGGATCCATGGTATAAGGGGGGTTTTATCGTCACTCCATCATAGAATTGCAATATGGAGGGATGATGGGATTGTGGAAAACATAAAGGCTGATCATGGCTATTTTATGGCAGAAGTGAATCATGTCGATAGATGGAATTTTGATAGGAACCTATCCAACATTGCACCTTTCTCCCATGTGTAACACTCTTCTAAATCCCACATAATTAACAAATAAATTAATTATAATTATAAAACACAAGGGTATCACACTTTGTCATACCCCAAATTTGCCCTACCCTTATATTATATTTAGGGTTCCTTTTAAAATAAATCTTATTATATGGTTTTATTTTTATAGTATGGTTTAAAACAGGGAAGAAAGGTGTATTAATCTAAAAATGGACCATCAATATCTAATGGCCCATTAGGGTTTCGTTCATTTTGAGAGGGGGGGTCCATAAAACAAATTAATTTCCCTTTTAAGAAGCCCAATAAAATGATATAGCCCATTAAGGTTTCCAGACCAGCCAACTAAAATTATTAAAATCTTGTTTTTCATGATAAGTTAGGGGGTGTATATTCTAAGCCAAGGAGGCCCATAAAGTATTTTATTTTGTTAAGGCCCAATGAATTAAAACAGTATGTCCCAATTCATTTTTTGTTTTTGTTTTGTTTTGTCTTAGTTATAACATTATTATTATTATTATTATTAACATGTATTTTTATTATGTTATAAACTTAATAATAAACTTTGTTTTGTTTATTGAAGAAAAACATTTTTATAAGAAAGGGTATGCAGGCTGTAGCGGTAGAAATGTTGAGACAAAGCTAATGGATTGACTTGACTTGCACAAATCTGAATAAAAATTGCCACCGTGCTTTATTGTTTCCATAGAAATGGGAAAAGAGAGAATAACCCAAAAAATAAGGGGAGAGAATCTTGGTACATGGTGGGTTTGCAAAGGGAAGGTATTAGCATCCTAAACATCTACGGTACTCTACAGGAACCGCTTTGAAAATTTGTGTATTTTGGCTATAAGTGTTGTATAAACAATAGATGGTAGAGATGAGAAAAGAAGTATTTTTTACAACTTTTGCACCTGTCGCGGTTGCGAACCTTTAGTGCCTACATACCACCTTCCGTGAAATAGGGGATCAGGGTACTCGTAGTTCACCTTTAAAAATTTTAAAACACAAATGTGTTGGTTAATTTTAAGAGACAAGACATGATCATCGTATCCGAGTGTAAAACATACTTACTACCCATGATTATGAGAAAGGAGAATTTGCATCATCTCAAAGTGGAGGATATGACTTGGATTTTAAAATCAAAAAAGTCTCGCTCAACACCCAAGTGGAAAATATCTCACTTCACTACATATCGTAGAAGTATAGTAGCTCGCATCACTACAAGGATTGACAAGAGTCTAATCTTTTGGAAAAAAGTTTAATGTAAAAGAGCCAAAGTGGAAAAATAGTTTGAATGAGATTGATTGACTTTTAGTATTCTCACAAAAATGTCAAAGTATTATTAAGTTGTTTAAAGTTTGATTAAGAAAATGATTTTTGAAAATGCATGGACCTAAGCCCAAGTTTATTGTGAATGCGGATCAAGTTTGGAAAACAAGAATAATTTTGAAAAGGAGGGAGAAGATTTTTGAAATTAAAGAAGATTGGAGGAGATGAAGGGACTATCCTAAATTGTAAGGTAAAAGTTATGGAAAAGAATCGTCTAACCAACAAGAAGCTGACACTTGACACAATGAGTCAATGTAGAACTCCTATCCTTTGGATTTGAAACCAAACAAGCAAAGATAATAAACTTCTTAAGAATACCAAACTTAAAATGCATTAAGTCTTCATAAAAATTGGATAGAGTAATAATTGTATACATATGAATTCCCAATCACAAATAAACCATATAATCTAAATAACCTGCACACAAAGAAAAACAACCCAATGTCTTGGGGTAAACCCCAAGAACTCCAGACAAAATAACAATAGAAGTCACAAGGTCTCAAGGGTAGTCAAGGTTTCTACTCCTAAGTCCAAGAAATCCATAACTCCAAAATGCCAAGGATAGTAACCAAATAGTCCAAGCAACCTTAAAGTTTTTTTATTGTTCAAGTTGGTTATTAGGTATCTTCAAAAATAAAATGAAAGCTCAAGTGAGAAAAATAAAAATGACATAAAGATAAGTGCTCAAGTGAGCAAAAATGAAAATAGCATGAAATGTAAATGCTAAGATAAATGGTGCGTAAAAGTAAAGGCGTAAAGTAAAAGCATAAAAATAAAAGTCAATTGTTAATAGGTTAGAAATTAGAGGTTAGTTGAATGACCATCTTGAGTCTTGAATTTGAAAACTTATTAGAAGATTGATAAAATCAAAGCCTCTCAACAACAAGTTTCATTTGCTTTTTGTCAAGTGTATCATTCATTTCAAATTCTCGAGGCAACAACAAATGATCAACAATGTCTAAATGATTCACTTAGACCAAAATTTATGATGATTGATTAGAGAATTGGTAAGACCAAAGTCTCCTAACAATGAACGTCAAGGTTATTGGATCAAAGGTTTCAAATTAAACATACTTGGGCTTGCAAACATAGATTTGGCAATGAATGATCATTTCTCGAATCGGGACAAAATTTAGCACTATGTTAAGCAATCATAGGTGAACTTATGTAGAAGTCGCACCTATTTTAAGGTCGGTCAATAGCAATCTATGTACCATATGTTTAGAGAAATGATATGTAGATTATTCCCTAACAACATGTAGTACAAGTAAAAAAGGGATAAGATGAAGAGGAGGGGATGTATTAAATGAAGTTAGGATTTTAAATATTGTCAACATCATTCATCCATTTTGATGGATTTGGTTTTTTAATCTATCAACTCCCAAGATCCAATGAGGTTGAGGAATTTGTCACCTAATGAAATCCAAGTCAGGACCAAAAAAATAAAATAAAATAATTTTTAATAAAACAATATTTAAATGGTTATTAAAAAAAGAAAATAATTGGTAAAATACACAAAGTATATTAAAATACCAAATAAAAATCCTAAAAAATAGTCAGAGCACAAACATGAGTCAACAATGGTTGACAAAAAATTTCAGAGTCTTTTAAAGTTAGAAACTATTTTTTAAAATTTAAAGAAATAAGCAAAATAAATCAAAATTTGTAAAAAAAAAATTAAAATCAGAAATAAAAATAAAATGAGGTCACCGATATTTGTTAAGAGATCATGGGATCCTACCATAAATTTTTTTAGAATTAAAAAAGACAAGAAAGTATTTTTAAAACAATTAAAATAAGGCAAACAAAACAAAAATTATGAAAAATATCAAATATAAAAATAAAAATATGAAAAAAATATTCACAAAGTCATAAATAAATCAAAGTATTTTTGTATTTTTTTTCATAATTTTTGGATAAAAAATATGAGAGTTATGAATTTTTAAAGATAAAGGAATTTTAAAAATAGTTTTATAAAATAAAATAAATCAGAAAAATCCACACGCGTTAGATCTAGCTCACTTATATACGCTGGAAAATCTAATGGATCTCAGGTGAGGCAATATCATGAACCCAAGTCAATGCGCGCGTATGTAACATAAAAACTCCAACTAATCAAAATAAAATAATTGGCTGAGTATCATTGGTTGAAGAACGAAACGCAGGTCGTCTTTAACCTCCCGCCTCCTGCAAATAGGGGAAAACTCAAATCCTTCAATTGTAAATCTATGCGTTTATAGTGGTGCCATCAGATACGTCTACCTGAGACGATCATAACCATATGTTTGCGAAAAATTTATATAAATCACAACGTAGTCGATTTGAAAAAAACCAGAGAGTTTGGAAAAATGTTGAAATATAAAATCAGAAGCATCAAATGCATTAATTCACCAAAGTTGAGTTGATAGCAAGCATCACTGAACATCATAAACCATTCCAGTAATTTGAGTTAGAAGGTTTGGTGCCTTAAACTACCTGAACCAAATCAGATGAATTTGCTCTGCAATTGGACTTGGCTAGCACGATTTAGGGCACCTCAAGGATTGGTTCTTCTTCTGTTAGCTTCAGTGAAGTTCAATGATGAACAATCAACGAAGAAATTGGATTGAAAAGTGGAGAAAAGATGAATTTGAAAACTCAGAAAAGTGAGTTATGGAGGGAGTTTGACAGGGTGATTTTGCCTGTTCAAGATTGCGAAAATGAGTGAAATAGAGTATGTATTTATAGGATAAGTGAATGGAATCAAGATGTGTGGTGAATGATTCAATTTCAATTGAATTCGTGCACACCTGTGTTCACGAGCAAAGTGTGCTCACATGTGCATCAAAACTCATCTAAATAATGTGTTTTGTCACTCTGAAGAATCCAAATATCTTTTTTGATTATGTTTAAGTGAAAACCATGTGGTAATTTGGTGATTAGAAGTCACATTATAGAAATTTCAATCTTACTACAAGTGAAACTTAAGTTCCAAGTTACCAACTTTGAATCCATGGTGTTCACAGCTCAAGAGGTCTTGGGGTATAATTCTTGAAGAATTTGAAAGATAAGGTCACAATCTTTACAATGTGCAAAGATTTAGATCATATGGATGCTTGAGTTAGAAGTTGTGTTTGGTCAAAATCATAATAAAAAAAGCACTGACTTTTTGTACTTAGAAAAAATCTAAATTTTTCTCCAAAAATTGTCCTATAATGTTTTGACTCCAAACAAGGTCTTCCTTCAAAATTGAGATTTGATCATTGATGCTATATTGAAGTGGAATCCTTAATGATTATTGTGAAACTTGTTTTTAACAGCGTCTTATAAGTTGGCGCCTATCTTGACTTTTTTTTCTGTCTATTTCGAAACTCAAGTTTACAACTTCAACTGGCTCTTCATGTGGTTGAATAGCTTTCTCTTCTTGCACTAACAGTCTGGCAAGTTCTCCAGATATTTTACAATCTTCCTCACCTTCTTCCTCGGCTTGGTAGATCAGATTTTCAGATTCATAAGTGGCAATAGCAAAATCGTTATCGACGGGATCTAGAGTGCATGTAGATCTTCAATGTATTGTGTGGTTGTGTGTAAGAACACATAACTTGAAAGTGATAAAAGTAAAAATAAAGACAGAGAGCATACAATTTGAATTCAAAACGTCCAACGCTTTATTAAATGAAAATATGTTTATGAAATGACAACCCTTAACAAATGCACCAGTGTGCCCCGGGTAAGGCATAAGGCTTAAAGTCATTGTGCAAATATTACAAAGCCAAAACTTGAAAGCAATAAAAAATTTAGCTATTACTCCGGACTAAAGGAGATAGATATAATGTCCTCCATCTTCCAGTTGTTGAGCCCATTTCCAATGGTAGGAAAGATCCAGCTGTCAAAGTCACTATCAGCATCTTTAGTAGTAGAAACAACATCAATAGCATTAACACCCTTGTCGTGCTTCAGCATAGGTGCAGTAATTACATTCGGGGTCTCCGGAGGATCAAACTCAATCTCCTTGTTGTCAATCATGTCCTGAATTTTGTTTTATAGGGTCCAGCAATTGTTTGTGTCGTCCCCAGAACTGTTAGAATGGTAGGCGCATTTCACATTCAGATTGTACTTAGGAGAGGAGGTATTGATATTCTGAGGAGGATCCCTCAATATTATCAACTTTGCTTTCAATAAATGTTGTAATGTCTAAGATAATGACATGCTTATTTTTGTAAATTATCTTCTTGGAGCATCTGACCTATGTCGATTGCCCTGTTGTTGTTGTTGAATAGGCGCATGATTAGAAATTAGCACCGCTCCTACAGACTGATTGCAATCACTTTTAACACGGCCCTTCTGACCATAAATAACATTGTCCTCCTTCTTACCACTGAATGTATTCTTCAAAGCACTTAAAGATGCAGCCACTAGAATCTTTCCAATCTTGATATCACTTTCAACTCATTCTCCTGTTAGAACTAGCTCAGTAAAACCAGATGAAGAAATCCCAAGTAGAAGATTAAAGAATGGACATGTTAGAGTGCCCATGAACATATCAACTAGATCTCGATCCGACAAGGGAGGTTTCATCCTTCCAGCTAAGTCTCTCCACTTCTGGGCATATTCTCTAAACCCTTCATTCGAACCCATAGTCATGTTTTATAATTGCATGCGAGTTGGTGCAAGGTCAACATTGTATTGATACTGCTTGTAAAAAGCAGCGGCCAAGTCTTCCCAAGTATGAATGTTAGTTCCCTCCAGCTGATAGAACCACTCGAGTTATGTACCAGATAAACTTTCCTGAAAGAAGTGAACCCATAACTTTCTATCAGCAGTATGGGGTTGGATCTTCTGAACATAGGATCTCAAATGAAGTTTCGAACAAGACACACCATCATATTTAGTAAAAGCAAAGACTTTGAACTTATGAGGGATAACTACCCTCGGAATAAGACCCAGGTCTTCAAAATTCAATCCAGGAACTTTATGGACTTCCATAGCCTTGAGGTGATCTTCCAACTTCTTGTATCTTTCATCAGCAGGGGGATATTGTTCATCAGAATAGTCTTCGTCCTCAAGCATCTTACCAGAACCAAGGTTGCTTCCACCTTCAGCCCTGCCACTTCTACCATCCTCCTCTTAGTTGTCATCTTTATCAGAGGTTATATCAACAATTTGCACGGGTTTAGCAGGACCTTTGAATCTTCTTCCCATGTTGAGGATAGAAATTGGCTTCCGAGTCTTCTTCTTTTTGGCGATGAGCACCATCATATCTTTATGTCCTTGGGCTAAGTTCAGGAGGGTCTCTTAGAATTGGGAATTCTGAGCTTGGAGTTCCTTAACAATTTGTCCAGGAGCCATCTTTTACTGAAATAAACAGCAAGAATATGAGAAAACCTGCTTATAGAGTACCTATTATATGATGATGCATGTTATGTGGATGCAATGTTTTCAAGGATCTCACAGGATAAATAGAAGAAAATGTTAGAAATTGAGTCTGACTGCAGCTTTGGCCAAAGAACTACGTGTCATTGAACATCCTTCTATGAGCATCAACCTCACCGTGTCGAGTGGGTCCTAGCCTTTGACTCAGGATAACGTACTTCAGTCTTTGGCGACATTGGTTAGAGGAAAATAAATCCCCTTACCCATTTTTAGACGTTAGTTTATGATACTTTGACGACATCTGGTTAGAGTAAAATAAATCATCTTGCCCCTTGCTAGACGGCTGGTTCATAATAAACCTGCATCACAAGCCCTCGAGATCCTTGAAATTGTCAGTGAAAATGACATGGTATGATGTCATTATGTCACGATGTTATGTTTAAACATATAATCAACCACAAGCAAAGCACACAAGACTTTAGGTTTAGGATTGCATGGAGTTTGCAGGTAGTACCCTCTTTTAGTAGGCTCAACCTGTCATAATAAAAGTAATTGGGTTCTAGGGATCTCAATATCACTGATTTTTCCCACAAATTTTGTCTAGAAGGACAACTTACTTGCCACTAAACAAAACTCGAGAGTCGAATCTCAATGAGTGTAGTATCGAGTATCAACCAACTTCTAACTACACCAAAGCCGGCTATCTCACTACCTTCTAATGGCTAAGTTGGGTCAATTAAGGTTCTAAGGTCAATTAATGCTTATGACACCACGCGACAACCTATTATGCTCCCTGACTGACTCGAGGGATACTAGTACAAACCAATGTGTCACACTAACGTAGACATCACTTCAACCATATCGGTATTCGTCGTATAGTTCCCATGATCTATTGCTACTTACCTAAAATGTTCCCCGGATCCGAGTATAGGATCTTTGCAAGAAATAAAACTCAAACACCTTTTAAAAATAAAGTAGACAAATTAAACAAGGAAAGTATTTAAAATTGATCTAACTCTAAGGTAACCCTACTTTTAGTTCTCCCTAGTAGAGTCGCCAGTTCTATAATATAGTGGAAGAACTGACTTGTTTTTGGGGTTTTATCGTAAATGTTACGGATAGCAAGAGTCGCCATCGACTTTTATTTTATCCAATAAGGAAAGGGTGAAAAGAACAGGAAAGACCTTGATAGATTTTGAGTTCAAGGGGTAGGTTATGAAAAGGGAAGGTATTATCATCCTTTTCATCCGTAGTTATCTACGGGCTCTTAATTTCTTAGCTCATCTTTGAAAAATTTTTTTTGTGTAAGTGTTTGAAAATATTTTGAAAACGCAAATGTAAGACGAACTTTGTAATACTCTTGTATGAGTCCTCAAGAATTCCTACAAAGTGTTTGTTTGAAAATATTTTATTTTGAAAGTGTGATGTGAAAATGTTTTATTTTGAAAAATTTGTGAGCAAGCGATTAACAATATTTTACCCACTCAAGGTCATTCTTGTTATTTTCCTCTGCCTTTTAGAGATAGTGATATCCGTACCGTTAGTTGGTAGGTAGCGCCATCTATTGGATGTGAAGGGACAAGCTAGGGTCATTGTACAGTCATAAAGGCAACTTGTAGGGGCGCTTTAGCAATTCCTAAGATACTAGATCGTTTACCGAAGGCAGCTTCGAAAGGGTCATCGATAGACTACGATATTTTTAATTAAGGGTCTTTGCTAAAGCGTCCCCACGTTCGAGGGACATGACTGTTTTCCGAGGCAACGAGTGAGGTTAACCTAGAGGTGACTGTGTGAATAGTGATTCAATTAAGTTATTTTATCTTGATTATAGGTTTCTATGATTGGTTTTAGATCTTTCCATACATGCCCTAATTACTAGCAGTTATAAGGAAAGCAGTAAATACATAAAGTAAAGGTGCGGAAAGTAAACCTAAGTCATTACAGGGCTTCAAGAGTGGGGGTACAAAACCGTAAAACTGGGGAAAAAGAAAGTAAACCCTAATTAAAACTATTACATATTGTAGCAGTTACATAATCAAAAAATAATGCGAAAATAATACACGGAGCGGTAAAATAAAGGGAAAAAGAAAATTGTCTTATGATTTTGATTAAAAAGTTATTTGATGATTAATCTAAAAAAACCTAATTAGTTTTAATCAATTGATTAAAAAAAACCTTGGTTGATTTTAATTAATTAAACCCTAAAAACTAAGTTAATTAATTAAAAAAAGTTGAGTTAATTTAATTAAAAAAAAGTTGATTAGTTAAATTAATTAAAAAGTTGATTAGAAAAATCTAAGACTCTAAATTAATTTTAATTAGAAAAAATTAATTATGTTGTATTTTGATTAAATAGAAAAATAAATAAAATAACAAAAGAAAGAGAGTTAGGCCTGAAATAGCAAACAGGGGGGTGCGGATGGCAAAGAAAGTCCAGGCCCAATTAGTGTCAGTGCCTGGTCCAATGTGACGGTCAAAAGGGGTGTATTGCGGGTTGCGTATCTGGGAGTGCTAGATTTGGATCCGAGGGATACAAGACTGAGGGTGCCCGATTGATGTACGAGGACGCGCTACATGTGACCTGTAAAACTGGGGAAACATGAAAACGACCAAAAGGCAGGGATCAAACGACTGCGACACTTGAGGGTGCCCAATTGATGTACGAGGACATGCTGCATACGACCTTGGTATAGTAGTGATTAGCATGCACGTTTTAACCACTGAGATGGAGATATATCCATTATTATCTTGAAACAAAATGATTATAAGATAAACAAAACGCATGGACCGGAGAGATGCTAGAGCCCTAGCTCTGATCGTCTTCTCCGGTGAGTCTTTTCTTTCAACCTACGAAATAAATGGTATCAGAGATCCAAGGGGACCTTACCCCCCCTAATTCGGGCCATGCGAATTCAACGGATGCATTAGTTTTGGCCAAATAATGTTGTATTGTGAGATACGACAAAGATAATCTAAAATGGTGTAAACATGGAAAACCCTTGCCCGATCGTTATGGGGGCCATACGATGGGTCTAACATGCGTGGTTATGCTTCAGGAGATCGTTAGTGATGTTAGTATGTATTAAAACACAATAAAAATGACAATATGAATTTCATGCAAAAAATGAAAACCGGCGAGGCATGCTCGTGTATTTCCCGCTTTTTGGATCAATGCAAATGACCCAACCTTACCCTATGATCTTCCTGGAAGTGAATGACATGGCTAGTTTATAGTGAAAGGGACTGTAAACAGGGTTTCAAGTTGCCCTAGGTTTCTTTGAAATTTTTGAGATTTTGGACAAGCTTCTTTGTATAAGGGTTTCGTGTTTTTCTTGTAGGAAGAGTGGAGATTATATAGGAGAAATTAGGTCAAAGTCATGTGGGCTTGGACCTTGTGTAAAAAAATATGATTTTGTCTTATTTATTTTATATTATTAATGAATAAATAAAAAATAATTAAAATAATTAAAATAAAAATAGTTTAAGGGGTGTAAGGATAAGGTTTGAAGTGTATGAAGAGTATAATACACGTTTGGACTCTTACACCATGGCCCGATATCCCAAAATATCAAGCTTGCTCAATTTGAACTTCATGCATTTGCTTAAAATTTCCCGACTTGCACTGGTCATAACTTACTCAATTTTCATCTTTTAAAGGTGTTCTTTGACTTTTTGGAAATCTCTCTATGTCCTCTACAACATCTATGTTGATCATTTTTGCTTTTGGAGATTTATCTTGATGTAAGTTGCCTTGACAAAAATTGTCTTTATGTTTACTTTTGAAATGACCTGTAATGTATTGGCTTAGATCTCTCAAATGATGCATTTCTTGGACTTGAGCTTAGAGATACAAAGTTGTAGAGAATTGAATTTCCTTTAAAATTGGCTTTTGTTGGGGAAAAGCTGATGAAGAATGTGAAAGTTATGCTTCGTCAAAGTTTAGTTGACTTCTCCTAAGGAAACCCTAATTTGGCAACTTTTGACTTTTGATGATTTGAGGGCTCTTCGTGAGGAATCATGATCAATCCTTGATAAAATGATGAATATGACTTCAAAATATTGATGTTGACTAAAAATATTGAGGTTTGACTGTAGGTTGACCACAATTGACTTTTCACCCAATATAGTTGATTTTCAGTCATCTGAGCAATTGACTGAGCAAACTTGTGATGTAAGGCTTGAAACTTGGTATGAGCATACTTGAATACACATGAGGACCCATGAAAACCACTTGAGACCTTGGAAACCCAATCTTCATTGATAAATACAAAACCCTAGTTGTGAGTCCATTGCTTAAGTGAAGAATTTGTCTGATCAATTCTTGAGTCACCTTGAGCATTTGAGGACCATTTTAGAATGTCTTGAAGAAAAATGGGAGGGAAAATTTTGGGGTACAACACTAAGCATGCGAAAAATGCAAATATCTTCATAACACAAAAAAACACAAACCACTTGCGAACTACGAAATGGGACTCTGATTCCTCCTAAGACGTAGGCATGCGATTAAAAATCGTGGTGAGTTCCTCTAATAAAACTTAAAACCCTATTTTCTTAAAAAAAAAGCTCTTATAAACCTAGTATCCTTGTGAACAAGGTATATGAGGGGTTCCTAACACCTTTCCTTCATCTAGAACCGAGTCAAACCTAGAATTTATGACTTTTTAGAGTTAACCTTTATATTCCCATCCTTAGGATAAAAATTAAGGGTGACGACTCTGATTTAAAAGCCAGTTGCAACACACTTCATAAAAAAGACATACATATCCTGCTTTGTAACTTGGGTTAGAATAAAGTATTTAACTTTTCAAACGTACACATTCATGATGTTTACACGACATCAAATAATCATTTGAAGACATTGTAGCAGATTCATCATAAGGAAATTTAAATGTAAAACAACAACATACTTTAAGTTTTAACTCCAACATTTGATAACATTGACAAAAGTGTGGTTAACACTCAACTCAAAACATCTTAAAATATCTTAACAATTTAATTAGTATTTGCTTCTAAAATAAATAACATAATAGTTTAGGAAAATCAAACTTTAACCCCAACCCGATGTTACATGAATCAGGGCAGAATTCCTCTACATAAGATGATAAATTATAAATAAACTCCAGTGGCTAACTTCCCCTTACATCCACGGGACCTACTACTGAGGAAACATTAATATACAACCAATCTACAACATTGACATATAGTAACTCCCACCAAAACATCATCAACAACATGTGCAACCATAATTCAACACACAACATATCACCAACAATGTTATGAAATGCCACGTAAATACTATGCACTTGACAGCTGACTCAAATGAACGTGGTACCAAATCATGAACACATAGGTTCATTTATCTCCCTGAACCACCACCATAGGATCAAGATCCATCACCATAGGATCTTGTTTCCTCTTAAACCGAAGCACAACAACATCGTTACCACCACCATATTTAACACTCCACTAATTCCCCAAACAAAGGAATCAGCTACTCGCACTCGAACAACTACCATAGGAAACGAAGCCACGTCATAAATAGAATTAAAGTTTCGACATCATGGGTGCATGATTTACAACATGAAAACATAATAATCAATAACACATACACATTGGTTCACTCTTGACCGTGTATGCAAACAAAATCATAACAATGGTATTCATCTCAATAACACCATCATAGCAACATCAACATAACAACATTATCGACACCAACACCATAATAATTCTGATTAATATTACTACAACTAACAAAATCATCAACTTCAACAAATCAACATCTTAACAACATTATAGTATCAACATGACAACATCATTATCACATAACATGACAACTATGTTATAGCACTGAGCATTATCTTTCTAATTCTTCAAACAGGGTGTCATTTGACTTACGAATCAAAAGTTATGAGGTAAAACACCAAAGCACGTCATAGTTGAAAATAAAATATGAATAATCAAATTCACAAACATAGTACAATATAAATAATAATCAAACCATTCACCTATATATTCCATGTTGTAGCTCTGTTTATTAGCTTTCTAACGCTTCCAACGGTTTGTCATTTGGATATACGGTTAAAAAGTTTTAATCGAAACTGCATTGGAAATTAGTGTTTCTGGGCAAATTCTGGGTGCATGTGTCGGCACATACGCATTACAGGTCGACACATGTACTCTCGTTTTAAAGCGTGTAGCATTTATTTCTATGTGTCAGCTTATACAACTTCATGTGTCGGCACATTCATTAAAATCTTCCAAAAATCACTTTTTCTAAATGTTATGTGTCGCCACATAGCTCGTATAGGTCGGTACATACTATTTTATTTTCATCCAATTCACCAACACACCCACAATCTTATACTAATATTACCTTATAACTAATACACTAACAATATTCTCTATCACCAATTCATACAATTCATATCAAATCAAAACATGATTCATGAAACACATAATCAACAAGTAATCTACAACAATAGCATTATCAATAATCTCATAACACAACATATGTACACAACATTAATATCAAAGATTTCATATTATTCATCAATATTCGTAACAAATCAATACCAACCAAAGATAACTAAAAACCTACATCTACCCTTTCCTCATATTAATCATAATTGAGAACCATTACCCACCCTTACCTTAGAATTGCTCTAGAAATTTCTTCTCTTTTCCTATGGATGGATTCTCTCTTTCCTTCTCCTTGCCCTAGCTTCTCCCCCCCCCCCCCCAACTTTCACCTATAATGCATAATGAACTCTCTTCTCTTTTTCCCCCTTTTTCTATTGTGAATATTCCCTTTGTTATGTTTTCCATCATTTACCCTCCACTTAACCTCATGTAATTACCTCAATACCCTTAAAAATTCTACACATTCTAATTTATTTTATTTTTCATAGTATTCTCATTATTAACAACATAAAACCAGTGTTTAATTAATCCATATTATTTTATATCTCAAGGACTTACACTCTCACCAATAATCTAACAAACATAATGAATCACATAGTATTCGTAAATAAATACATAAGCAACATAATTACTAAATTGGGGTGTTAAAACTCTCCTCCATTTAGAAAGTTTTCGTCCTTGAAAATTAATTGAGGAAAATAGAGCCAGGTAAGATTCTCTCATCTGATCCTCAATCTCCCAAGTCATACTCCCACCAGCTGGTCCTTCCTACACTATCTTGACCAAATCAATATATTCACCATGAAAATGCTTCACCTCCCGATCCTCTATCTTTATGGGTGATGCTTCAACTGTTAGGTTATATCTCACCTGTACATCATCCAATTGGATTACATGAGAAGGATCCAAAATGTATCTCCTCAACTGAGACACATGAAACATATAATAAAGATTAGTAAGCGGTGTTAGTAAAGTAATTTGATAGGCCACCTCACCTACCCTCTGTATAATCTGGTAGGGACCAAAAAAATGTGGTGTGAGCTTACGCGACTTCAGAGCCCTGCCAACACCAGTTACCGGAGTAACTCTCAAGAACACATGATATCACTCTTATAACTTAAGTGCTTTTCTCCTCTTATCATGATAGATTTTCTGACGACACTATATACCTTTCATCTTCTCTTTAACCATCTTAATATTTTCAATCGTCTTCTAAATAATCTCATTTTCGAGTATAACACTCTCGTCTGACTCATACCAACAAAACAAAGTTCTACACCTTGTACCATACAATGCCTCATATGGTGCCATTCCAATACAAGAATGGAAACTGTTATTGTAAGTAAAGTCAATCAATGTCAAGTGGCTATCCAAAGCACCTCCTTGGTCTAACACACAAGCCCTCAGTAAATCCTCCAAAGAGTGGATGGTTCTCTCTAACTGACCGTATGTCTACAGATGATAAGAATAACTCAATATCAACCTAGTACCCAAAGCCTTTTGCAAAATTTTCCAGAACCTTGACGTAAACCACAAATCTCTATCCGACACAATACTCGATGGTATTCTATGTAGTATAAAAATATCATTGATATACATCTCGTCTAACCTCTTCATGGAATGATTGATCCTCATCTGCAAGAAATGAGCCATTTAGTAAATCTATCCACTATCACCCAAATCAAATCATTTCCCTTAGCAGTCTTCGAAAACCTGACACAAAATCCATGGAAATGTTGTCCCATTTCCACTATGGATTATTCAACGGTTGCATCATACCCAAAGGCTTGTGGTGTTCAATCTTTAACTTCTGACAAGTCAAATAATCATAAATAAACTCAGCAATTTCCTTCTTCATACCGGACCACCAAAACAATTTCTTCAAATCCAGAGACATTTTCGTTGCACCGGGATGAATACTTAGACCATTTCTATGTCCTTCCTCGAGAATACTCTTCTTAAGTTCTAACACATCTGGAACACACACTCTATCTTTGAACCCCACCACCCCATTCTTATCAATTCAAAAATCGCCCCCATTACCTTGGTTAACTAGCAGCAACCGATCAACCAAACTTATATAATATTTTTGACCTTCTTTGATCTCTTTAATAATACCATTGGTCAGCCTCAACACCCATAACATCACACTGTTAGGAGTCACTTCACACACTAAACTTGTATCTCTGAATTGTTCAATCAATTCTAACTCTCGAACCATAAGCATTGACATGTGTAGGGACTTCCTACTCAATGCACCAGCCACCACATTAGCTTTTCCTAGATGGTAAATCAAATTAAAATCATAATCTTTCAAAAGTTAGAGCCATCTCATCTGCCTCATATTTAACTCTTTCTGGTCGAGCATTTACTTTAAACTCTTATGATCACCGAACACTTTAAACTTTGAGCCAAAAAGATAATGCCTCCAAATCTTCAAAAAATACCACAGCTACCAACTCTAAGTCACGTGTAGGATAATTCCTTTCATTAACTTTCAGTTGCTAGAAGCATAAGCAATAACTTGACCGTTTTACATCAGTACACCAGAAAGACCCATTTTTGATGCATCACAATATACTACAAAATACTCACTCGGGTTAGGATAAATCAATACGGGAGCACTCATCAATTTCTTCTTGAGTTCATTGAAACTCTCTTCACATGCAACATCTCACACGTAAACTTGACCCTTTCGAGTCAATTGAGTCAAAGGTAATACTAACTTCGAGAAGCCTTTGATAAACCTGTGATGATAACCCACTAATCCAAGAAAACTTTTCATCTCAGTAGTGGACTTTATAGTCTCCCATTGCAACACAACATCAATCTTGGAAGGATCTACAAACATTACACCACTCAAAATCACATGGCCAAGGAAGCTCACTTCCTTCAACCAAAATTCACATTTAGATAACTTGGCACAAAGTTCCTTCTCCCTCAACACTTGTTGTAATACGGTGGGAGAACTGACTTTTGGTTTTGTGTTTTATCAGAAATGTTGTGGATAGCAAGAGTCATCACCGACTTTTATTTTATCCAATAAAGGAAGGGGTGAAAAGAATAGGAAAGACCTTTGAGAATTTTCTGAGTTCGGGGGGTAGGTTATGAAAAGGGAAGGTGTTAGCACCCTTTTCACCCATAGTTATCTACAGGCTCTTAATAGCTAGCTCACTTTTGAAAAATGCTTTGTGTTTGAAAATATTTTAAAAATGCCTGTACGGAAATTTTGTAATGATTCCCGTATCGTTGAGAATGTATACAAAATTTTTATTTTGAAAATATTTATCGGAACAATGTTTTTTTGTGAAAAAGTGTTTTGAAGATGGCCATGTAAGGTAGTCTACTTTATAATAACCCTTGTATCAGTCCTCAAGAGTGTTTATAAAGCATTTTAAAAGTAGTTGTTTATGAAAGCATGAGGTGTGAAAGTTGTTTTAGTTTGTGAGGAAGTGGTTACGAGAGATCTACCTACTCAAAAAGTCTTTTTTCTTTTCCTCCTCCTTTAGATAGGGCTACCCTACCATTAGTTAGTAGGAAGCTTTATCGTTGGATGTGAGGGACAGGCGCGGGTCATCATACAGTCATAGAAGGCAACTTGTAGGACGCTTTAGCGATTTTCATAATGGACTAAGAGCGTTTACCGAATGAAGCATCAAAGGATCATTGAGAGACTACGATCTTTTAATCGAGGGTTTTTTGATAAAGCATTCTACGTTCGAGGGACATTACTTTTTATCCGAAGGCAACAGGTGAAGTTACTCTAGAGGTGCGCGTGTGCGAAGTGTTTTGATTTCAAGTATTTGTCTTGAGATTAGGTTTTCTAATGTTTGTTTTAATCTTGCCATACAAACCCTAATTACTAACAGTAATAAGGAAAGCGGTAAATTGCGGAAATTAAATATTCTACGCTATTACAACGCTTTGGGAGTGGGGGTACACATTTATGAACGAGGATGAAAAATAAAGAAAATCCTAATTAAAGCTATTACAAACCATTGAGCAGTTACGATAATTATAAAAATATTAAGGCGAAAGATAAAGTGTACGAAGATGGTAAAAAGGGAAAAATATTTAAAACCTAAAGAATTCTAAGTATTTAGAAAATATTTTTGGTGTTTTATTTAGAAAAAGATATTTTATAGTGTAAAATAATAACAAAACCTAATTCTAATTATTTTACAAATTAATTAATAAAATAAAACAAAAATGGGATTAAATTAAATTATTTTTTTTATGAAAATTAAATTAATTAATTAAAATTTAAATCTAACTTTTTTATTTTATTTTTATGATTAAATAAAATAAATAAAATGAAATTGGTTAAAGAAAAGAAAATGTTAATTAAAACAAAAAAATTAAAATGGGCCTGAAGTATAAGTGAAATGGGGATATGAAGAGAAAAAAGAAATGTTAGGCCCAATAACAAGTTTTTCTTGAAGCAGAAAATAAAAAAGTATTAGAATGGGCCTGCGCTGTAAAAGAAATTGAGGGGGTGTTAGAAAGCAAAATTCCCAGGCCCATTAACAAAGGATCCCATGCGCCTATGCGATCCAGTGAGGAAAGTTCTTTGGGATGCACTATGGGCGTGGATTTCTGAAGCACTAGATCTGGAGTTATGATATCTCATGGTTGTTATACAGGGGTGCACCATGCGCGCACTAGGCTTACCTATGCTGAATCTGCAACAAACAATCAGGTGAAAAATAAAAGGGTACCACTGTGCTCAAACCAAGGTCCCTCAGGTTATAGCGCGCTTGTTTTATCACTGGGGTGGCTATTTCATCTGGTTATAAAACAACACCCAATAAATATATTACAAACTCATTTTTCAAATTTGAAAATGCTATCTTCTTCTTCCTCGCGCACGCAGACAACACCAACACCATTGTTGATCTTTTAAAACTCTCATTTCTCAATCATTTTAAAAACTTCAAACACCAAACTTACTTGAAATTAAATCACAAATTCAACCATGTAACTTACTCAAGCTAAAACTCAAATATTAAGGAGTATTTCTGTTGGTACCAAAACGAAAACCTAACTGGTCAGAGCTAAAATTCTCAATACACAAGCAATATAAATGAAAGCTAAGGACATGGTTAGCTTCAAGGCATTGATATCTACATTTTTTCTTTTGTATGTATGCACTAAACATGCTTGTATCAAAATATCACAGTTTGGAAAACTTACTTCTTGAAGTGAAAATCCAATTCCCTTTACACGACTTCCATAAGCAAAGTGATGATGGATTAAGCTTGTTGGGACCTTCCTTGAGCTAATGGGATAACTACCTTGCTTTGAAAGTTGCTGGATCAATCCAACCAAGTCAAGTTGCAATGGTGAAAAGTGGAAATAATGTATGATGATGGAGTGATTACAAAGTGTAACAGGGGTTTGGATGAGTTCTATATGGTGTATAAATGATGTTTGAATGATAAAAAGGGAAAACACAGGAGTGGATTTGAAGTTGGATGTTGGAAGCTTCAAATGTGCAACAATGGTGGTTTCTTGGTGATTCTGAATTTGAGAGTGTTTGAGGGCTTGTGAAATCGTGCATTGGATTGTAAATGTCCTTTCTATTTATAGAGAAAAGGTTTGGGATGTTTAAACAACCATATTTGCAAGATAGCAAGTTATGGTTTGGTTGGATGTAACTTGAAGGTACATGAGAGGTATGGTTCTAATGCGAGCATGACCTGATTTTAGGGGTGCTTTATAGGTTGTAGATGGTTTCTTCTTGGTGCTGAGATGTTTTGAAATCTGAAGTAACAATGTATGGGCTCAAGGAGTGTACTTTTTGTGATTAAAGCAACTTTTCAAGAATGGAAGTGTTAGCTTTCTTCCCTTAATGGAAAAATGGATTGGATAATGCTTAAATCAAATGGACCATAACTCAAAAGCTTGTGTAATCTTCTGATTAGAGATAGATTTACAATTTTAGAGGCCTGCAAAGGGAGATTACAAGGCATGGCATGAAGATTTGATCATAAGTTTTTCAAAAGAATGGCCTATAATTCAAGTTTGACATGCCACTTCATCTCTTCGAAACTTCTAGCTCAAGTATGATAAATTTATGTTCTTGGACATTTTGGAAAGGTTGAATCAAGATCTACAACTTTCATGTTGTGAGTTTTTTTTAATCAATTTGGATCTTAGTGAAAAATGGCCATAAAGTAGTGACTTTGTTAAGAATAAAACATTTAGAAATTTTTTCTAAGTGTTGGGTAAAAATAATCAGAACTTCATGGGCCAATATCTCTTAATCCAAGCCTTTTTTGAGGATCATCCCACATTACCAAAGTTGTAGAATTCATTAATCTCTACAACTTTCATGTTGAAAGTTTTCCTTGAATAAGCTTGTATCTTGAGGAAACTTGCTTATGAAGTCAGGGTTTTTTAGGTACAAAACACTTGAAATTTCTAATTGTTAAAAATTCTTTCAACTTTGACTTTTGTTGAATTTCTTGATTCTTGATGATAAAGTTTGATAGTTTTGAATATCTCAATGATTCTTGATTTTTGAATTCCAATGTTGACCAAAAAGTCAAAGTTTGACTTTTGTGTGACTATTGACTTTTCATCAATTGATTCAATTCTTCAACTATCAATCACTTGTATCTTTGGAAATGTCTTGAGCCATGTAATTAGGTCAATATGTTGTATTTGAGTCCTTAAGATCATACTTTAAGCCGCTAGGTCATGTACTAGGCCAAAAGTCAATGATCAGTCATCTTTAATCAAAATCCTAATTTTGGAAAATTTCGACCTTTGATGATTTGAGGGCTTTCCTTGAGGAATCATGATCAACCCTTGATCAAATGATGAGTATAACTTCAAAATGTTGATGTTGACAAAAAATCTTGAAGTTTGAATTTATGTTGTCCATGGTCAACTTTTTATCTAATACAGTTAACTTTCAATCTTCCGAGCCATTGACTGAGCAAACATGTGATGCAAGACTTGAAACTTGACACAAGCATTATTGAGGACTTATGATGAACCATGAAAGTCATTTGATACCCTTGCAACCCAATCTTCTTTGAGTAGCATCAAACCCTACTTGTAGACCCTTACTTAGGAGGAGGTTTGACCAGCCAACTCTTGAATGGCTTTGGGTATTTGAGAGTTTTGTGAGTATGTTTTGAAGAAAATGTGAGGGAAAATTTTGGGGTACAACAACTTCCCCTGTTCAATCTTCTTAAATCTGAAGAGTTAGATTGGCATGACCGCCACTCGTGACTTGAAGGTACAAGATGATTGAACACTTAAGTACTCGGAAATTTGCACTCGCATGTGCACGAAGTAACGCTGTTGGTTGAATATACTGGGAATGGGCTTAAAGATGCCATTTGGAGAGGTAACGATGAATCATCAAATATGGGCTTATAGATGCCATCTAAATTAACTGTTGATAGAAATTAGACTACGTCTACGCTCGACTTTGATTGGAAGAAGTATCAGAATAAATCTGCCCTCAATTTAATCTGAGCTAGAAAATGTCTACTGGAAGAATTATCAGAATAAATCTACGCCTGATTTAATCTGAGCCAGAAAATGTCTGCGTCTGTCTTTAACTGGAAGAAGTATCAGAATAAATTTGCGCTCAATTTAATCTGAGCCAGAAAATGTGTACTGGAAGAAGTATCAGAATAAATCTTCGGCTGATTTAATCTGAGCCAGAAAATGTTTGCGTCTGTCTTTAACTGGGAGAAGTATCAGAATAAATCTATGGTTGATTTAATCTAAGTCAGAAAATATCTACTGGAAGAAGTATCAGAATAAATCTATGGTCGATTTAATCCGAGCCAAAAGTTGTATGCGCCTGTCTTTAATTGGGAGAAGTATTAGAATAAATCTATGGTTGACTTAATCTGAGCCAGAAAATGCCTACTGGAAGAAGTATCAAAATAAATCTATGGTCGATTTAATCTGAGCCAAAAGATGTCTGCACCCGTCTTTAACTGGGAGAAGTATCAGAATAAATCTATGGTTGATTTAATCTGAGCTAGAAAATGTCTATTGGAAGAAGTATTAGAATAAATTTATGTTCAATTTAATCTAATCCAGAAGATGTCTGCGTCCGTCTTTAACTGGGAGAAGTATCCGAATAAATCTATGATTTATTTAATCTGAGCCAGAAAATGTCTACTGGAAGAAGTATCAGAATAAATATATGGTCGATTTAATCTGAGCCAGAAGATGTCTGCGTCCGTCTTTAACTGGGAGAAGTATCAAAATAAAACTATGGTTGATTTAATATGAGCCAGAAAATGTCTAAAGGAAGAAGTATCAGAATAAATCTACCCTTGATTTAATCTGATCTAGAAGATTCCCGCGTCCGTCTTTAACTGGGAGAAGTATCGGAATAAATCTATGGTTGATTTAATCTGATCCAGAAAATGTCTACTGGAAGAAGTATCAGAATAAATCTACGCCTTAGTTAATATGATCTAGAAGATGTCTGCGTTTATCTTTAACTGGAGAGGTATTAGAATAAATTTATGGTAGATTTAATCTGAGCCTGAAAATGTCTACTGGAAGAAGTATTAGAATAAATATACGCTTGATTTAATTTGAGCCAAAAGATGTCTATGCATGTCCTTAACTGGAAGAAGTATCAGAATAAATCTATGGCTTATTTAATATGAGTCAGAAAATGTCTACTGGATGATGTATCAGAATAAATCTACGCTTGATTTAATTAGAGCCAAAAGATGTCTGCGTCTGTCTTTAACTGGGAGAAGTATCAGAATAAATATATGGTTGATTTAATCTGAGCTAGAAAATGTCTACTGGAAGAAGTATCAAAATAAATCTACGCTTGATTTAATTGAGCCAGAAGATGTTTGCGTTTGTCTTTAACTGGGAGAAGTATCAAAATAAATCTATGGTTTATTTAATCTGAGCCAGAAAATGTCTACTGGAAGAAGTATTAGAATAAATCTACGCTTAATTTAATCTGAGCCAGAAGATGTCTATGTCTGCCTTTAACTGGAAGAAGTATCTGAATAAATCTATGGTTGATTTAATCTGAGCCAGAAAATGTTCACTGGAAGAAGTATCAGAATAAATCTATGCTTGATTTAATTTGAGCCAGAAGATGTCTGCATCAGTCTTTAACTGGTAGAAGTATCAGAATAAATCTATGGTCGATTTAAAATGAGCTAGAAAATGCTACTGGAAGAAGTATCAGAATAAATCTAAGTTTGGTTTAATCTGAGCCAGATGATGGCTTCTTTGAGAATGATCCTCTGAGGAAATTGCTGAAATAGCCCTTTGTCAGATGTAGTCGGGTCATATAAGTAGTTGATGATCTTTGTCTGTTGATTAATCTTTCCTGAAAAGGTAAAGAGTTATTTGTATACAATATCATGATGTATGAAATGAATTACATAATGATGTTCTTAAAATAAATGAGATCGTGCTATATGTGTTTCATATGAATATGCTATGATATTAGTAAATGATGTATGAATGTGAAATGTTGGAGGAAATGTATCAACAGTTCCGTATGACATCTTGTTGGGGAAAATAAATCCCTGACTGGTACTGAGGATGAAGAACATGAGTAATCTTCAACCTTGTCAAGAATGCTTGGGGATTCACGCTTGTTGTTCGAGTAAACTCTGTTGGGGAAAGTTGATTTTTGTTTGAGGAGAAGAGTTCGGGAACATTAGTCGTTCATCGCTTTACTGGGGAGTTTAATTCTTATACACCCTGACTAGGGATAAAAGAGATGGATAACCTTCCGACCCTTCTGGGGAATTTGATTCTTATATATCCTTACTGGGGATAAAAGAGATGGATAACCTTATGACTCGTCTGGGGAATTTAATTCTTATATACCCTGACTGAGGATAAAAAAGATGGATAACCTTCTGAATTGTCTGGGGAGTTTAATTCGTATATACCCTGACTGGGGATAAAATATATGGATAACCTTCTGACTCGTCTGAGGAGGATACAATTGATTGATATCTAGTCTGGTTCCAGGTTTTGTGGCAACTCTCTGGGGATAGTTGCGACTTCACTGGGGAGAGGAATTTTGCTGGTGATTCGTAGCCATCTGAGGGAAAGACTCAAACTGGGGAGACTGTAATTTGTTCGGGAAATAAACCCTGTTGGGGAAATAAACCCTATTTATGGAGAAATACTCTGCTGAGGAAACAAACTCTGCCGGAGAGAAGAAATCTGCAGGGAGTTTATAGTTTTGGAGGAATAAACTCAGCTAGGGAAGAGAATTTCCATGAATTGTACTGATTGGAACTCCGTCGGTTGGTGATATTGCTGAGAAAAAGATCATATTCTTCTCTTCACCAGAGCAATCTTCCGGGGAAATTGCGGGGAATGTGTCCTTATTGAAGATGGGTTTGTGAAGATTACTTTGTGGGGATAATCTCATGGAAGTGGCTCTGTGGGGATTTGTGGACAGCTTGAATGTCATCCCAACTCCTAGAGTCTTGAGTAAATTCTTATTCTTATTCTAATGCATATATTTGTTAACATTTAACCGTGTCCATATGCATAAGTTCATTCAATTTTAGTCATTGGACGTTTTTGCAAATAAAACAAAAAAACAAAAAAGTTTGAATTTTAGGGTGTATTTGCATTGTTATTTTCCTATAAACAGGCGATTTTGTACAAAGAGACATAAATCCTAGTAGGAGAAAATTGTCGTGATATAAAAAGAGTACAAAGTGAAAACAAAACATATAACCATGTGGAAATGATCTCGTTCGGTTCCAACTCCGCTATTGCTCATATGTCTTCGAACTTCTCATCCCTTGCTGTCGGAAGAAGTTGATTGAACTGATCTGTATCGTTTGAACTTTTGACTTTGGTGATAAAGCTTGCTGTAAGTGATCTAATGAGACATAGTCGTACTCTTTTAATCCCTAACTTTTTCCTGGACAGCCCTTTCGGGTTTTCAATCCACCGGAATACCCTTTCTTGCTCAAGCCTCCTTTTCAGGTTTTCGACTTACCGGGTGTACAATCTTTTATATATATCCCTAATTTTTGCCCGATCCTTTTTGGTTTGTCGGGATGCCTTTATTTTTTCCTAGGACAGTCAACCTAGCGGGTCATTTTCATGTGGAGTGTCTTTTAACTATGTCCCCATTCACAGGGTGCGGGAAATCTTCACCGTCCATGGTGGTTAGTATCATAGCGCCACCCGAAAATATCTTCTTGACAACAAATGGCCCTTCGGAGGTGGGAGTCCATTTGCCCCTGGGATCACCTTGATATAGAATGATGGGTTTTATTACCAAGTCACCAGCCTGATATACCCGATGCTTGATTTTCTTATTGAATCCCTTAATCATACGTTTTTGATACATCTGACCGTGACAGCCAACTGCAAGCCTCTTTTTATCAATAAGATTCAACTAGTTTAGCCTGTTCTGAATCCACTCGTCTTTGTCTAATTTTGCATATTTCATAATCCTCAGAGAAGGAATCTCAACTTCGACGGGTAGGATAGCCTCCATACCATAGACCAGAGAGAATGGGGTTTCCCCAGTTGATGTCCGTGCTGAAGTTTGATAACCATGAAGAGAAAATGGTAACATCTCGTGCCAGTATTTGTAAGTCACAACCATTTTCTGTATAATCTTCTTAATATTCTTGTTGGAAGCTTCCACTACGCCATTCATCTTTGGTCGATACAGGGAAAAATTGTGGTGCTTGATCTTGAATTGCATGCAGAGTTCAGTGATCATAGTGTTGTTGAGGTTGGTACCATTATCTGTGATGATTATCTCGGGGATGCCATATCGGCAGATAAGATTATGTCTTATGAATTGGGCGACCACATTCTTGGTAACAGAGGCGAACAAGGTTGCTTCAACCCATTTTGTGAAGTAGTCAATGGCGATGAGAATGAAGCAATGTCCGTTAGAAGCAGTAGGCTTGATTTCTCTGATCATATCAATGCTCCACATTGCAAATGACCAAGGAGAAATCATGATGTTTAAAGTTTCTAGAGGCACATGAACCTTATCAACATAGATCTGGCACTTATGACAAGTCCTCGAGTGGTGGTGGCAGTCGGTTTCCATAGTCGACCAATAGTAACCCGCTCTCAGATTCTTCTTAGCCATAGTATGCCTGCTGAAGTTAGTACCAAAGTGCCTTCATGCATATCCACCATAATTTTCTCTACTTCCTTCTTGTCTACACAGCGAAGCAAAGTCGAATCATGATTACGCTTGTACAAATTCCATTGCTCAAGAAGAACTTAGTCGAGAACCTCCGTAGGAATTTCTTGTCATTGATCGATGCCGCTTAAGGGTATACTTGAGCTTCAAGATACATTTTCACTTCATGAAACCAAGGTTTTTCTTCTACTCCATTAGTATCAATTTTGTAGTAGTGTGCCGGTTCGTCGAATCTTTCAACGGTAATTCTGGGAGCCTCATTGTCCCATCTGACCTTGAACATGGATGACATGGTAGCTAATGCGTCTGCCAAATGATTCTCTTCTCTTGGGATATGCTCAAAAGTAATCTCTTCGAAGTACGGAATCAAGGTTAGAACATGTTCACGGTAAGGGATAAGATTTGGATGCTTTGTATCCCATTCTCCCTTTTCCTGACTGATTACCAAGGCTGAATCCCCATATACACTCAGGAATTTAATTCTCAGGTCAATAGCAGTTTTAATACCCATGATGCACGCTTCATATTCAGTCATATCATTGGTGCATTCAAAGTAAAGTCTGGAAGTGAAGGGCGTATGACAACCCTAGGGAGAGATAATTACAACACTGATCCCATTGCCAAGTGCGTTAAAACCTCCATCGAAAACCCTAGTCCATCGGGATCCTAGCTCAGGTCCTTCATACGGTCCAGGCTCTTCATAATCCGTAACTAGCATAATGTTTTCATCTGGGAATTCGAAATTCATATACTTGTAGTCGTCTACAGCTTGATGCGCCAAATGATCCTCCAGTACACTTCCTTTGATTGCTTTTTGAGTGGTGTATTGAATGTCGTATTCTGTTAAGACCATTTGCCATCGAGCTATTCTTTCGAAGAGAGTTGGCTTCTCGAATATGTACTTGATGAGATCCATTTTAGAGATCAATAGAGTAGTATGAGTCAACATATACTGTCTTAGTCGGCGAGCATCCCATGCCATAGCGTAACAAGTTTTCTCGAGCAGTGAATATCTTGTTTCACATTTGATAAACATTTTGCTAAGGTAGTATATTACATGCTCTTTTCGACCAGACTCGTCATGTTGCCCCAGTACACACCCCATTGAATTCTCTAGCACTATTAGGTACATGATTAAAGGTCTTCCTTCAACCGGTGGCATCAGAATCAGAGGTTCTTGTAAGTACTCTTTGATTTTATTAAAAGCTAATTGATAGTCGTCGTTCCATTTTACTACTTGATCTTTCTTCGGCAGCTTGAAGGTTGGGTCACATGTAGCAGTCAAATGAGAAATGAATCGGGCAATGTAATTTAGTCATCCTAAGAAACCTATGACTTCCTTCTCAGTACAGGGACCCGACATTTCTTGAATAACTTTAGCTTTTTCAGTATCGACTTCAATACCTTTACCACTAACAATGATGTTAGAACATAGTTTGATTCTACAATCCTTAATTAGAGTTTTGATGATAACAAACAAAAAGAACAAATATGCACTCTAAATTTGTGTTATTTTGTATGCAAAAGTTCTGACCAAAGCAGCATCAGAAGTTAAGCTATAGAAGGGGGAAGAATGATGATCAGAACCTGCGCTGAAGTGAAGAATACTCTGATTCTGAACAGAAGTTTCATATACAATCAAATCCTCACATATCTAAGTCATCAATGTTATGAAGCAATTGCAACATGCAAGATTCTAAGATTCTGAAGTGTTACTATTCAATCAAGACAATATCACACGCAACAGCTTCATTCAAACAAGAATCTTCTCAATATGAAAACAGTTTAATTGTCCATTATCACGCTTTATGTTGGACAAGATTCATATGCCTATATAAACAAGCTAAGAGGACAAATCATTTACGATTTTAAACACAACTGCAATACATCTCTAAAACGCTGCAACCTTACATACTCTTTTCTACGCTCAAAATTGTGTAAAATATCACAATTGTGATACTGTTTTGGTAAGGAAAAACAACCATACACAGAATACTCTTTTATCTTGATTAAGTTAGTTTTCCTTGAGATTAACCGGGTTGTGGTTGTACTTAAGAAGACTTTGGCAGTTGTCAAAGTAGTGATTGTGATCAGTTTTTGATTAGTGAATTAAGTCCTTGTTGGAGAGAGGCGAAATCACCTTGACGGGTGGACTGGAGTAGTTTGAGATCAAACAGACTAGGATAAAAATATCGTGTCTATTGCCCATTTGATTTTAAGTTTTAAATTCAACCCCCCTCTTGTGTTTTTCACTTCTTCAATTGGCATCAGAGCGCCTGGTTCTGAGTTCATACATGTAACCGTGTCAGTACAAGATCCAAGATTTAGAAAAACACTATGGTGGGACCAAGCCAAAACATCAGCAATGACTATCATCAGGACAAGGACAAAATCAGTGGCAAACCTCCAGTCTTTGATGGAGAAAATTTTGACTACTGGAAAGACAGAATTGAGAGCTTCTTTCTGGCCCATGATGTTGATCTATGGGACATGGTAATTGATGGATACACACATCCAATGGAAGAAAATGGTCAGAAGATAGACAAAAAAAGGATGTCTGACCAGCAAAAACGTGATTTCAGAAACCATCATAAAGCCAGAACAATTCTTCTTGGTGCTATCTCATACTCAGAATATGAGGAAATCTCAATTAGAGAGACAACCAAAAACATGTTTGACTCTCCGAGAATGACGCATGAAGGCAACATACAAGTCAAAGAAACCAAGGCCCCTGCGCTCATTCAGAAGTATGAAGCATTCAAGATGGAAGACAGTAAATGCATAGAAGCAATGTTCTCAAGATTCCAGATCCTTGTTGCTGGGATGAAGGTTCTTGACAAAAGATATTCTACTGCTGATCACGTAAAGAAGATCATCAGAAGTCTACCCAAGCAATGTAGGCCAATGGTCACAGCCCTTAAGCAAGCTAAAGATCTCAACAAGATATCTCTGGAGGAACTTGTCAGCTCCCTCAGAAGTCATGAGATAGAGATAGAAGAAGATGATCCTCAAAAGCAAGGTAAGCCACTAGCATTAAAATCTAACAAAAAATCTGTTTCTAAGGTTTTGCATGCTATGGAAGAAACCTCTGATGGATCCTCATCAGAAGAAGATGAGTTGTCTCTCCTCTCTAGAAGGGTAAATCAATTGTGGAGGCAGAGACAAAGGAAATTTAGAAACCCTAGAAGATCATAGAATCAAAATGAATCTTCCTCCAGATACAGAAAGTCTGAGCCTTCCTCTGGACATAGAAGCTCTGAAGATTCTTCAGGACACAAAAAGTCAAATAACAAGGACATCATCTGCTATGAGTGCAATGAGCAAGGGAACTACAAAAGTGAATGTCCACGACTTCAGAAGGAGAAGCCCAAAAAGTAGTTCTTCAAGGAGAAGAAGAAAAGCCTCATGGCAACATGGGACGATTCAGACACTTCTGATGTTGACTCAGAGTTAAATGATGAAAGAGCCAACATAGCTCTCATGGCAAACATGTCAGAAGACAGTGAAGCTTCTGGTTCAGACTCAGAATCAGACACAGAAGAGGTATTCCCTGACTTCACTATTAATTTTACTAAGGCTGAACTTGCAGAAAGTCTGAATGAAATTCTAGAAAGGTATAAGCAAATCAAATTCAAATTCAAGAACCTGAAAATGGATCTTGTCTCTGACTCTGAAAAGACTGAGAGTCTTAGATTAGAGAATTATGAGTTAAAAGAAAAGGTTTCAAAATTAGAAAATGATTTACAAAACTCTTAGAAAGAAATAATCTTAGAGACTCCCAGTAATGCTGATGAGATCATCAAAGAGTATGGTCACAACTTTCAGAATTTTCTGGCTAAAAACATAGATAGAACCAAGATGGCTTCAATGATCTATGGATTTAGAAGGAATGGCAGAAAATAAATAGGATACTAAGGTAAGGTATCTACACCTAATAAAGTCATGGACCTTGTCATAAAACGCACACCACTAAAATCACACTTCACATATGGGCACACACATGACCTAAAATACACTAGTAATGATTACTCTGTCAAACCAAAATTCAACCAGAATTTTGGTAAAACTAACAAACCAGGACCCAAGAAGATATGGGTACCTAAGGACACAATTATATATGTAGCAAATATCTTTAGCAGCAAGGCTAAAACACCAGTCATGGTACCTGGACTCTGGATGCTCTCAACACATGACGGGAAGAAAGCATATGTTCCAAAGCCTGGAACTTAAACCTGGAGGCTACGTGGGCTTTGGAGGCAACCAAAGAGGGAATATCATTGGCTCTGGAATAAAAGGTAATGGAAATATTCCTTATATAAATAATATGCTCTTAGTTTATGGATTAATGCATAACCTGTTATCCATAAGTCAATTAAGTGATAACGGTTATGATATAATCTTCAATCAAAATTCATGCAAAGTTGTTAGTCAGAAAGATGGAACTATTCTTTTTAATGGAAAGAGGAAAAACAACATTTATAAGATAAAACTTTCTAAACTAAAGAGTCAGAATGTAAAATGTCTTCTCTCTGTTAACAACGAGCAATGGGTATGGCACAGAAGATTGGGGCATGTTAGTATGAGAAGAATATCTCAAATTAACAAACTCAATCTGGTCAGAGGACTTCCTAATATGAAGTTCAGCTCAGATGCTCTGTGTGAAGCATGTTAGAAAGGAAAATTTGCAAAATCTACTTTTAAATCTAAAAATGTTGTTTCCACCTCTAAGCCATTAGAACTTCTGCATATAGACTTATTCAGACCAGTAAAAATTGCGTCTGTTAGTGGCAAGAAGTATGGGTTAGTGATCGTAGATGACTATAGAAGATGGACATGGGTAAAGCTCTTAAGACACAAGGATGAGTCACACTTTGTGTTCGTTGCATTCTATAACCAAGTTCAGAATGAAAAGGATCTTAGAATTGTCAAAGTCAGAAGTGATCATGGTGGAGAATTTGAAAATAAAAATTTTGAATCATTTTTTAATGAAAAAGGTATCTTGCATGACTTCTCTTGTCCTAGAACTCCCCACAAAATGGAGTTGTAGAACGAAATAACAGAACACTAGAAGAAATGGGTAGAACCATGATCAATGAGACTAACATTGCTAAGATCTTATGGGCAGAAGTAATTAACACATCGTGTTACATTCAGAATAGAATCTCCATAAGACTTATTCTGAAAAAGACTCCGTATGAATTCTGGAAGAACAGAAAGCCCAACATTTCTTATTTCCATCCTTTTGGATGCACCTGTTTCATTCTGAATACTAAAGATTATTTGAACAAGTTTGACTCTAAAGCACAAAAGTGTATTATGTTAGGATACTCTGAACGCTCAAGAGGGTACAGAGTATACAATACAGAAACACATATTGTTGAAGAGTCAATCAGTGTTAGATTTGATGATAAGCTTTACCCTTAAAAGTCAAAGCAGAATGAATTCTTTGCAGATATAGAAGTTGAATTCACAGGTACTGTAGACAACTCATCAGAATTTCTCAACAGCGACGCTCCAACAACTTCAGAAATAAATGTTACAAGCGATCCAATACCTTATGTTGATCAACTCCAGAAAAGGTTATCTAGAAGCAGCATAGCTCACCCAGAAGATAAGATCCTGGGAAAGAAGGATGATCCAATTAGAACAAGATCAATATTCAAAAGCTCTGAAGAATCCCTCATGGGACTGGTCTCTCTGATTGAACCAACAACAATTGATGAAGCTCTTTTGGAAAATGACTGGATTCTAGCAATGCAGGAGGAATTAAATCAGTTCACCATAAATGACGTATGGGATCTGGTTCCCAAACCAAAAGGATTCAACGTTATTGGAACAAAGTGGGTGTTTAGAAACAAACTTAACGAGCAAGGAGAAGTCATCAGATACAAAGCACGACTAGTGGCACCAGGTTATAGTCAGCAAGAGGGGATAGACTATACAAAAACCTTTGCTCCAGTCGCCAGGTTAGAATCTATCAGACTCTTAATCTGATTTGCTGTAAACAATGGCATCACTCTGTATCAGATGGATGTCAAAAGTGCATTCCTAAATGGCTACATAGATGAAGAGGTATATATGCACCAACCCCTGGGTTTGAGAATTCCAAACACCCAGAATATGTTTTCAAACTAAAGAAGTCACTCTATGGTCTGAAACAAGCTCCCAGAGCTTGGTATGAAAGACTAAATAACTTCCTATTAGAAAAGGAATTCACCAGAGGGAAAGTGGACACAACCTTGTTCTGTAAGACATTTATGAATGACATTTTAGTTTGTCAGATTTATGTAGATGATATCATTTTTGGATCCACTAAGCCTTCTATGGGAAGAGAATTTGCTAAGTGCATGCTGGCAGAGTTTGAGATGATCTTAATGGGGGAACTCAAATTCTTTATGGGCATTCGGATAAACCAAACTCCAGAAGGAACTTACATTCATCAGAGCAAATATGTCTGAGAACTTTTGAAGAAATTTGACCTCTCAGAATGTAAGCCCTCAAAGACTCTAATGCATCCCACGTGCATTCTGGAAAAGGAAGAGGTAAGTAAAAAGGTATAACATAAGATCTATAGAGGTATGATTTGCTCTCTCCTTTATCTGACGGCTTCAAGGCCTGATATTTTATTCATTGTTTGCTTATGTGCTAGATTCCAATCAGATCCTAGAGAATCTCACTTAATAACATTTAAGAGAATTTTCAAGTATCTGAAAGGTACTACTAATCTGGGTTTGTTTTATAGAAAATCAAATGAGTACAACTTAGTAGGATACTGTGATATTGACTTTGCTGGAGACAGAGTAGAGCGTAAAAGCACTTTTGGAAGCTTCTAGTTTCTGGGAGATAATCTGATCTCATGGACTAGCAAGAGACAGTCCACAATAGCACTGTCAACAGTAGAAGCTGAATACATAGCAACTGCTGGATGTAGCACTCAAATGCTCTGGATGAAAAGTCAACTTGAAGACTTCAACATATTTGAGAGTAACGTTCCTATCTTCTGTGATAACACTTCTGCCATATGTCTCAGTAGAAATCCCATTTTGCATTCTAGGGCTAAGCACATAGAAATAAAACATCACTTTATTAGGGACTATATTCAGAAAGGAATTCTTACCTTAAAATTTATTGACACAGACCATCAATGGGCTGATGTATTTACAAAACCCCTTTATGAAGATAGATTCAATTTCATTCTGAAACATCTCAGCATGAAGTTATGCCCAGAATAAAATGTTTTATTTGCATATCTTAACCCTCAGAACTTTATTGTTTTTTGTGAACATATGATCAACTTGTCTTCAGAAGTTAGAAGTACAGTTGCCTCAGAATCTATCTATGAAGATCTGAGTGTTTCATTTCAAGGATAGAGGCGTACAGTTCACATCATCAAACATCTTTCATCCTCTCACAAGCTACCTTCTGAGGCTGAACACGCATTCAAATTTTGAAGGGTCCAAGGCTCTGATTGGATGCATTGAGACACTTGTCAGTGGTAACTGTTCAATATCTCTCTAAATCCCCTAATTTCAGGGTTCATTAATGCATATAATCATTACTTATTTTCTTGCTTACTGTTTACGTTTTCTAAAAACCTATATAAACTAAATTTACTATTTCATTCATTCACGTTTTACTATCTTATATATTCTCTGTTGTTCTAAGTTTCGTTTTCAAAAACCCTTTCCATTAATTTTCTTCAAAGAACCCGTGTGAACAATGGCATCATCATCAAGTCTCAAGAATCTCAATGCTCCTGAATCTTCATCAACAGAACAATATGAAGAACCATTTAGAATTCTACTCAGTCATGTTGACAACCTGGAGGTTCTCTCTGAATTGATCATTGATTTTGAAAGCTTACAAGAAAATGGGTTTAATCTCTATGAAGACGTAAATGCACAAGGATGGAACAAATATTTTGACCGTCTGTTGGGTCCAACTTTTCCCATTCTATTCAAAGAGTTATGGATTCATGCTATCTCATCCAACCACCAGGTTACATCATATGTTATGGGGGAAGAAGATAGTGATAACAGAAGATTCAATTGGGAAACTCATTGGATACAATGGCGGTGGAGTCAGATGCATTGATATGACTGATAGGTGTTCTGACCTAAAATATATTGCCAGGGAAATCTTCACTTCTGGACAACCATCTAGCAAGATCAGAGACTTGAAGGATCATCACATAATCTGGGCTAGAATAATTCTGGGATGTATCAATCATAGGAAGCCTACAAGCTCTCCTGATTACATCAATAATAATCACCAATTCCTGATTTACTTCATTGCAAAGAAGACCAAGATAAACCTTTCACACTTGCTCTTCAACCATCTCAGAACAAGTGTGAAAGAGACAAGAGAAGACGAAAGAACTAAGAGGGATTGGATTCCCCTAGGAAGACTGATTTCAAATATTCTAACAGAAAACTGGCTGATAGAACATCTAACAGAGGCTCAAGAAATAAGTACTTTGGAAGCAACCGCTGGGAAACCTTTGAATGCCAAGAATCTGAAGAAAATGAAGATTATTGAGAACATTAAGAAGGAACCAAATATTGCTTCTCATGAGTCTATCACTTCTAGGAGAATCCCTCTGAAGGATTTTCCACTATTTTCTGAGATAGATGCCTCTCCAGAAATCATAGTCAGATACCTTGAAGCTTACAAGGTTGATAGGACTATTCTAGAAATCAACATTCAAGATCTGCACAAGCCAGCTCCAGAGGTTGTGCTAAAGAAATCCAAAAAGAGGAAGGCATCAGGAGAAGGATCCTCTCAGAATACACCTAAAGCTGCAAAAAAGAAAGGTAACCCATCTTTTGATTCTATTGTAGAATCAATAGCTATTCTAACATCTAAAACCACTCCCCCTCAACCAACAGAAAATTCTTCACCCCAAACATTTGAGGATTTTGACATAGAGTTTAACCCATCTGTAACTCTTGGAAACTTTATGAATGAACCTCACTCCCCTAATCCAAATCCAAATACAGAACATCATCAACCAGAACTTTCCAAAGTTCTATCTGACATTGAACTGTTTGATCAAGACTTTTCCTCGCCAATACCAGAAAATCCAAACACTCAATCTCCACTCCCAGAAAATCCAAACACTCAACAACAACTAGAAAATCCACAATCACACTCACCTCAACTAGAGAATGGAAACTCACTCACTCCTTCTTCTGAAAACCCATCGTCTGAAATTCATGAACCAGAAATTCAACATGCTACCGCAAACCAATCTGAAGACTCCCCTTCAGATTCTGATACCACTATCCCAATACCTGGAATAACAAAACCCCTTACGGTTCACTTACCTCTGACTATTCATGATATTCCAGAAATCCCTTCACCATATGAATCTACACCACCAAACACCCGTAACACACCAATCCTAATTTCTGACTCTTCCACTCCATCACCCATCAATCGTCCAGCTGACAACCTCAGACTTGTCATTGATCCACTAGTGCTGGACCAACTAGCTTCCACCTCAAACAAAATTGCCATTCCCAAATCTAAACCAACCATAACCAAATCAGATGTTGGTAAGAATATGTTGATTTTTGAAACATAAATGCAGGAATGGATCAATTCTTTGAAGCAAGCAAGCCAAGAGATTTCTAATCCTACTACTTCTGATTCTCTGTGGGAAAGATTTAGAAAATGGCTCAACTCTGAAACTCAAAAGCTGAAAGAATTGGGCTATGAAAGGGCTCACCAGATCTTCAGTGATCAGCTGAAAGCCTTCCAAGATCATGTTCTGAGCCAATGGTACAAGAAAGAAATTCTTCTGCTGGATAATGCTCCCTTGAAAGAGCACCATCCTTCAAAAGTCACTGGAACAGATTCTGATAGTCTCTCTCTGACTACTGCTCCAGAAAACATGATTGCAGCAGAAGAAGTGGTTCAGTCAGAAGAGGATGCAGAATGTTCTGAACAACATGCAACCCCTGAAGATACACCAGCTTCGTCTCTAGTCATGCAAACTCTGGAAGAGTTGAAGAAGGAGAATGCCTTAATCCATGCCAGACTGAATAAGCAAGAGGATACAAACAAAGAGATCAAGGGTATTCTGGATAAACAAGAAGATACTACAAAAGAAATCAAAGACATTTTGGGAAAGCAGGAAGAATCAAGCACTCAGATCAAGAGCTTGTTGGAAGCATTGTTCACACGTCTTCCCCCTCCTTCTTAGATTTTCTTTAAAATTGTTTATCTGTAATTTTTTATCTTTACCTCCTTGTTTCTGAAAATTGTCATTGCATTCTGTTTTCAATATAATTCATCTTTTTGACTCTCATTATATTGTTTTTTGATACCTGACAAAAAGGGGGAGAAAGTAAGATATTTTCAATAACAGTATACCGGGACAAAGTCTCAAACATTCTGAATATTTTAACCTCTATTTTCTGAAAAGATTGAATAGGAACACATTCTGATAAGAACAGAAGGAGATACATCAAAAGCTCTGACGAGAAGGAACTTCAGGGAAGTAATCAACTTAGAGGGAGTCTCTCTTAAGCTTTTTGTTCTATATTTTTCATTGAAAATCCTAGTTTTTGTCATCATCAAAAAGGGGGAGATTGTTAGAATATAGTTTGATTCTACAACCCTTAATTAGAGTTTTGATGATAACAAACACAAAGAACAAATATGTACTCTAAATTTATGTTATTTTGTATGCAGAAGTTCTGACCAAAGCAGCATCATAAGTTAAGCTATAGAAGGGGGAAGAATGATGATCAGAACCTGCGCTGAAGTGAAGAATACTCTGATTCTGAACAGAAGTTTCATATACAATCAGATCCTCACATATCTAAGTCATCAATGTTCTGAAGCAATTGTAGAATGCAAGATTCTAAGATTCTGAAGCGTTACTATTCAATCAAGACAACATCACATGCAACAGCTTCATTCAGACAAGAATCTTCTCAATATGGAAACAATTTAATTGTCCATTATCACGCTTTATGTTGGACAGGATTCCTATGCCTATATAAACAAGCTAAGAGGACAAATTATTTACGATTTTGAACACGACTGCAATACATCTCTAAAACGCTGCAAGCTTACATACTCTTTTCTACGCTCAAAATTATGTAAAATATCACAGTTGTGATACTGTTTTTGTAAGGAAAAACAACCATACACAGAATAATCTTTTATCTTGATGAAGTTAGTTTTCCTTGAGATTAACCGGGTTATGGTTGTACTCAACAAGACTTTGGAAGTTGTCAAAGTAGTGATTGTGATCAGTTTTTGATTAGTGAATTAAGTCCTCGTTGGAGAGAGGCGAAATCACCTTGACGGGTGGACTAGAATAGTTTGAGATCAAATGAACCAGGATAAAAATATTGTGTCTATTGCGCATTTTATTTTAAGTTTTCAATTCACCCCCCCCCCCCCCCCCCCCCCCCCACCACCACTTCTTGTGTTTTTCACTTCTTCAGATGAAACCCAAGAGTTTACCGGATCTCACCCCAAAAGTGCATTTGTTCGGATTTAGTCTTAGCTTGTACTTCTTCAACCTTTCAAATAGCTTGTGCAGATGATAAAGATGTTCTTCTTCAATCTGTGACCTTGCTATCATGTCGTCAAGTAGACTTCTAACTCATGATGAATCATGTTGTGAAATAAGGCTACCATGTCCCGTTGATAAGTTGCCCCGACGTTCTTCAACCCAAAAGGCATGACCTTGTAATAGAAAGTGATCCACTGTATGACGAAGGTAGTTTTCTCCATGTCTCCAGGTGCTATCTTGATCTGATTATAATCCGAGAAACCATCCATGAAAGAGAATACCTTGTGTTGAGTGGTGTTGTCAACCAAAACATCAATATATGGAAGTGGGAAGTCATCTTTGGGGCTCACCCTGTTCAGATCCATGTAATATACACACATACGCACTTTGTCATCTTTCTTGGGTACCAAAATGACCCTCTTTCATCGGCAAATGATGAACCACAATATCATTATTAATCCCATGCATGTCTTCGTATGACCAAGCAAACATCTCAACATAGTCGTGCAACATTTGAATCAATTTGTTCTAGACAATGCCCTTTAAGTTGGCGCCTATCTTAATCTCTTTTTTGTCTGTCTTAGAACCCAAGTTTACCACTTTGATCGTATTTTCATGCGATTGGATAGCATTTTCTTCTTGTATTAAGAGTCTGGCAAGTTCTCCGAGCATTTCACAATCTTCTTCACCTTCGTCCTCGACTTGGTAGATTAGATTTTCAAAGTCATAAGAGGCAATAGAAGAATCATTATCAATGAGATCCAGAGTTGATGGGGATCTGTAATGTAGTGTGTGGGTGTGTGTAAGAACACATAGCTATTTGAAAGTGCAATAAAGCAAAAGAGCGCAAAATTTGAATGCAAAATGTCTAATATTTTAATTAAACAAAAATATGACATATGAAATGACAACCCTTAACAAATGAACCATTGTTCCCCGGGAAAGACACAAGGTTTAAAGTCATTTTTTTTAAAAGAAATTACATAACCAAACTTTTTAAAGCAATAAAACAAAAATAGCTATTATTCCTGACTAAAGAAGATAGAGATGATGTCTTCCGCCTTCCAATTGTTGAGTCTGTTGCCAATGGTAGGAAAGATCCAACTACTGAGATCACATTCACTATCAACATCTTCTATTGCATTGACTCCATTGTTTCTGACACGAAATGAAGGTCTTCCAGCATGAGCGTGACAAATAGCCCTCTGACCTTCTGCAGTAAAGTCCAAACCAAACTTGTCAGATTTGTAAGGGATATTAGGAAGCTGACGCCAAATTGTACAACCACCTTCTTCTATAGTTTGGCATATTTTAAGGAAGCCAACTTGTGCGGAACCCTGGTAGTCCTTGTAATGGCAAAAACATCTTTAATACCAGGATGAGAAATCACTTCAAAAGTTTGAATGGGAGTCTCGATGGATTTTCCATCCATATCCATGTACCAGAATGAATTCAGGTGGCCGACCATGTACTCTTCTTATCCGCAGATAGTAACAACCTTCCCTTTTACATGATACTTTAATTTCTGGTGCAAAGTGGAGGTGGTAGCACCTGCCCCATGGATCCACGAGCGTCCTAGTAGACAAGAATAAGCTGGCCGGATGTCCATCACATAGAAAGTGGACTCAAATATCTGTGAACCCACTTTGATTAGGAGGTTCACTTCTCCATGTACCATTCTTTTGGACCTGTCAAAGGCTCAAACTATAATGTCACTGGGTTTTAGCACAACCCCTTCACAATCCAGTATGTCAAGAGCGCCCTTTGGCAGAACATTTAGAGAAGATCCAGTATCAACTACATATGATCCAACGTAGTTCCCCATACATTCAATGGAGACATGCAAGGCACTATTATGATTTCTCCCCTCCGGAGTCAGGTCAACATCAGAGAAACCTAATCCATTGTCAATCGTTAAGCTAGCAACATAACTTCCAAGTTCATCAGCATAAATCTCTTGTGGTACATGAGCAGTCTTTAAAAATTTCATTAAATCTTGCACATGGGCTTCAGTACACAGTAGCAAAGATAGAATGAAGATTTTGGACGGGGTCTGCCCCAGCTGTTCAACAAGTTTGTAATTGCTTCTATGAATGATCTTCAAAACCTCTTCCATTTCTTGTCCAGAGGTATCCTTGACTGTAGCTTCTTTTGATTCCTCCTTCCAGGCAGGCTCTATCATTATCTCTTTACCCCGAGCCTCGGCATTTGTGTTGGTAGCTATGACTTGAATAGGTGGAGAGATTTCCGGCGAGAAAATCCTTCCGCTTCTATTAATTTTGCTGGTCCCCGCAATATTGTTAATATTAGGATCAACCTCTTCATCATCTTTGTTAGACAACTCTTATTTAATGCCATGGTAATATACGTCAGACCCATAATTCCATGGAATAGCCTTCTCCGAGGAATATGGGATGGGCCCAACTTTTGTAATGATTAAGGAAGCAGATTTTGGCTTGGCAGTAATCCTTACAGGATCCTTGGAAGTGATCTCGAAAGGAGTACCAAATATGTTAAACAAATCTTTGCTCAAATTCTCAGCATACAGAACTTTCTCCATCAAAATTACATGTTCATCCATCAGGAATTGAATTCCTTCCTTCACTAACACGCAACCATTGGGTTGAACAACACAACAATAACATTCTTTAACACAACCCGGAAATAAACTGGATCGTAGAAAATTCTCCTTGATTGTTGAGAGAGGAGTAACCATATCACTTATAGAAGTAACATACAAAACGTCTTTAATAGCACTTATGCCTTTGTCATGCTTAGGAGCAGTAATCACGTTCGGAGTATCTGGAGGGTTGAGCTCAATTTCCTTGTTATCAATCATGTCTTAAATTTTGTTTTTCAGGGCCTAACAATTGTTAGTGTCGTGCCCAGGACTGTTTGAATGATAGGCACACCTCACATTTGGGTTATACTTTAGAGAATATGTGTTGGGATTCTGAGAAGGATCCCGTAGCGAATGAGTTCAGCCTTTAACAAATGTGGTAATGCTTAAGATAAAGGCATACTAATCCTGGTGAATTACCTTCTCGGGGCGTCTGACCTACGTTGATTGCCCTGTTGTTATTGTCGAGCACGCGTTGGATTAGAGATTAACACTGCTCCCATAGACTGATGGCAGTCATTTTTACTACGGCTCTTCGGGTCATAGACAACATTGGTTTCTTTTTTACCAATGAAGGGCTTCTTCACAACATTAGAAGATGTATCCATTGTAATCTTCCCGCTCTTAATACCACTTTCAACTCTTTCCCCTGTCAGAATTAGCTCAATAAATCCAGATGAAGAACTCCCAATCAAATGATTAAAGAATGGGCCTGTCAGAGTACCCATGAACATATAAACTAATTCCCGGTCAGACAAGGGAGGTTGGACCCTTCCAGCTAAGTACTTCTATTTTTGTGCATATTCCTTGAACCCTTCATTCGAGCCCATGGACATATTTTGCCACTGCACACGAGTCGACGCCAAGTCAACATTATATTGATACTGCTTGTAGAAAGTAGCAACCAAGTCTTCCCATGTGTGAATGTTGGTTCTTTCCAGTTGGTAGAACCATTCAAGTTGAGCACCAGACAATCTTTCTTGAAAGAAATGGACCTATAATTTTCTGTCAGCAGTATGGGGTTAGATTTTTTGAATATACGACCTCATATGAATTTTGGGACAAGAGACCCCATCATATTTAGCAAAGATAGAGACTTTGAATTTGTGAGGTATGACCACCCCTGGGATCAGACCTAGCTCTCCAAAATCCAATCCAGGCACATTTTGTGTTTCCATAGCTTTGAGACAGTCTTCTAACTGTTTGTACTTGTCATCCGCAGGAGGGTACTGTTCTTTGGAATAGTCTTCATCTTTGGAACCATGATTGTTTCCATCTTCACCCCTGATACTTCTTCCATCCTCCTCTTGGTTTTCGTCTTCCTCGGAGGAAATATCATCTGCTTGAACCAGTCGAGTAGGACCTTTAAATCTTCTCCCCATATTAAGGATGACAACTGGCTTTTTAGTCTTCTTTTCCTTAGTAAGGAGCGCCATCATCTCTTGTTGCCCTTTGGCCAGATTCAGAAGAGTCTCTTGAAATTGTGCAAGCTAAGTTTGGAGATCCTTGACAGTTTGTTCGAGGGCCATCTTATACTGAAATAAATAGTAAATAGATGAGGAAACCTGTATTTGGAAAATATGTTTATGAAATGATGCATGATATGTAGATGCAATGTTTTCAAGGACCTTAGGAGCTTTAAATTTGCTAACCGAGAAGAAACAAAAACAAAGATTTTATTAATAAATTCAAGATTACAATTGCCTTTTAGGCTTACAATGAAAATAAAAGGGTCTCAAAGAGACAACAATATGAACTTCTAAAACCTAAGACTCAAGTCTCCCATGGACGCTTCCTCTTCGCGTCAATGTATGCATTAACGCTTTGCTCCTCGTGAAGTTGCTCTATGAGCTCAAGTACTTTCTTCTCACTTGCATAGAACTGAGTCTCAAAGGTGTCCCGTTCTTCCTTTAGTTGAATCCAAGGCTTCTACAATTCTTCGAGGTTAGTGGGCATGTCTGGATGGAGGATAGTGCGAGAAACGTCTCCTTCAGCAATAGGCTATATGATCACCTATAGAACATATGGATATGGCATCATGAGGTTTTGAGCGCGAGCTCATACCCATTTGACGTAGGGCTCCAAAGGGATGGAATTCTTTTGTCCTACAGTCTTTCTATCAATCTTGTTTACCATGCCCCAAGCACGTATGAACCTTCGACGATAACATTGAGAATCATTTTCATAGTCGAACACAATACCCTGGATAAGTACGTCATGGGTACCATCTCTTCGAGCATAACAAAATTGTCGTAGATCCAGAAAAGGGTTGTAATTAATACATCCCCTAATGCCAAGGAGTGGAACATTAGGGAATTCCTCCAGCGGTCAATGATAGTAACATCTTCTTGAGATCACCAATATATATCTGAAAGAGAGAGCGACATCATCCTTTCAGAACACCTCAAACCTTCCTCATTCTTCATTATTGATCAGGGAAGGTGTGAAATAAACCACCTAGATATAAAAGGTATACAACATATAAGAGTCCCTCGCTTCTTCATAGTATGAGTATAAAGAGAATGCAGAATGTCTTTGAGCAAAGTAGGCACATGGTTACGAGAAAGAAATAATTTGACGGTATTCACATCTATGAGTTGGTATGGGTTAGGGAATAACACCAACACATATATAAGAAGAGCCAAGATCTCCTCAAAAGCCCAGAAACTCATAGCATCCATAAATAGCCGAGCCTTCTCAAACATAAATTTAGCTAGAAAACCATTGACTGCAGTCCTTGTTTTCCAATTAGATATAATGTCGGACCATTCCAGATGTAAGGCTGCTACAATTTCTTCAGGTTATGGATCTTTCTCTAAACTAGTGAAATGTGTCTGATCAAGAATAGGTACTCCCAGTAGCTTAGAGAACTCTTCTATTGTGGGTACCAGCTGATAATTCGGAAAGGTGAAACAGTGATGTACGGGATCAAAGAATTGAAATAAAACACTCATCGTGTATTTTTCAAAACCTGAGGTAGCCAAACTAAGTAGATGACCATGCCTCTTGGTAAATTGGGAGCTTTGAGGAACTTTTGAGACTAACTCTTTAAGTTGAGAAGGTATCCTTACAAAACTGATTCAGATATTGTTTCTGCAAGCGGAGGCCATAACCTACAAAACAGAACAAAGATAAATTCCTAGGCCTTTGAAATGGTTAGTGAAAATGATATGGTATGATGTCTTGATGTAATGATGTCATGTTCGAACAATTAATCAAACACAAACAAAACACACAAGGCCTTAGGTTTAAGTTTGCATGGAGTTTATAGGTAATTATCCTCTTGAAGTTTTAGTTGGTTCAACCTGTGCTAAAAGAAGTAACTGGGTTCTAGGAATCTCATATCACTGATTTTTCTCTCAGGCATTGTTTCAACACAAGCATCTAATTTGTGACCGAAATATCCCGAGAGACCAATATTAATGAGTGTAGCATCGAGTATCAACCAACTTCACCCTGCACCAAAGCCAGCTATCTCACTAATTTCTAATGGCTAAGTTGTGTCAACTAAGGTTCTAAGGTGAGTTAGTGCTTATGATACCACGTGATAGCCCATTTTTCTCCTTGACTTACTCAAGGGACACCAGCACCAACCAATGTGTCACACTAACATAGCCATCGTTTAAACCATTTATGTCTACATCGTACAATTTTCACAATCTATTTCTACTTACCTAAAATTCCCCCAGATCTAGGTCTAGGATCTATACAAGAAATAAACCCAAGCATATCCCAAAATATAAAGCATACAAGGCAAACAAGTAAAGCAATAAAGGTGATCTAGATCTTAAGGTAACCCCACTTTAGTATTTTCTCCAGAAGAGTCGCCAGTTTTGTAATACGGTGGGAGAACTGACTTTTGGTTTACATTTTATCGCAAATGTTACAGATAGCAAGAGTCGCCACTGACTTTTCTTTTATCCAATAAAGGAAAGGGTGAAAAGAACAGGAAAGACCTTTGATAATTTTCTGAGTTCGGGGGGTAGGTTATGAAAAGGGAAGGTGTTAGCACCCTTTTCATCCGTATTTATCTACTGACTCTTAATCACTAGCTCACTTTTGAAAAATTCTTTGTGTTTGAAAATATTTTGAAAATGCCTAAGTACAACAATTTTGTAATGATTCTCGTGTCGTTGAGAATGTATAAAAAATGTTTATTTTGAAAATATTTATCGAAAAAAGTGTTGCTTTATGAAAAAGTGTTTTGAAGATTCCAATGTAAGGCAGTCTGCTTTATAATAACCCTTGTATCAGTCCTGAAGAGTGTTTATAAAGCATTTTGAACGTAGTTATTTTTGAAAACATGAGGTATGAAAATTGTTTTAGGGCTACCTACTCAAAAGGTCTTTGTTATTTTCCTCCTCCTTTCGATAGGGCTACCCTACCATTAGTTAGTAGGAAGCTTTATTATTGTATGTGAGGGACAGGTACGGGTCATCGTACAGTCATAGAAAGAAACTTGTAGGACGCTTTAGCGATTTTAGTAAGGGACTAATATCGTTTACCGAAGGCGGCATCTAAGGGTCCTCGAGGGACTAAGATCTTTTAATCTAGGACTTTTTGATAAAGCATCCTACATTCGAGGGACATGACTTTTTTTATCCAAAGGCAACAAGTGAGGTTACCCTAGAGGTGCGCGTGTGCGAAGTGTTTTGTTTTCAAGTATTTCTCTTGAGATTAGGTTTTCTAATGTTTGTTTTAATCTTTCTATACAAACCCTAATTACTAAGAGTAATAAGGAAAGCAATAAATTTCGGAGATTAAATGTCCTACGCTATTATAAAGTGTGCGAAGATGGTAAAAAGGGAAAAATATTTAAAACCTAAAGAATTCTAAGTATTTAGAAAATATTTTACAAATTAATTAATAAAATAAAACAAAAATAAGATTAAATTAAAATAATTTTTGTTTATGAAAATTAAATTAAATAATCAAAACTTAAGTCTAATTTTTTATGATTTTTATGATTAAATAAAATAAATAAAATGAAATTGGTTAAAGAAAAGAAAATACTCATTAAAACAAAACAATTAAAATGGGCCTGCAATATAAGTGAAATGGGGGTATGAAGAGAAAAAAGAAATGTTAGGCCCAACATCAAGTTTTGTTTGAATGTGAAGCAGAAAATAAAAAAAAGTATTAGAATCGGCATGCGCTGTAAAAGAAATTGAGGGGGTGTTAGAAAGAAAAATTCCCAGGCCCATTAACAAAGGAGCTCATGCGCATGTGCAATCTAGTGAGGACAGTTCTTTGGGATGCACCATAGGCGTGGCTTTTTGAAGCGCTAGATCTGGAGTTATGAGATATGATGGTTGTTATACAGGGGTGCACCATGCGCACACTAGGCTTGCCTGCGCTGAATTTGCAAGGATTAAATATGTGAAAAATAAAAGGGTACCACTGGGGCTCGAACCCAGGTCCCTCAGGTCATAGCGCAGTTGTTTTACCGTTGGGGTGGCTGTTTCATCCGGTTATGAAATAACACCCAATAAATATATTACAAACTCATTTTTCAAATTTGAAAATGCTATCTTCTTCTTCCTCGCTTGCGCAGACAATAACAACATCATTGTTGATCTTGTAAAACTCTCATTTCTCAATCATTTTAAAAACTTCAAACACCAAAATTACTTGAAATTAAATCACGAATTCAACCATGTAACTTACTCAAGCTAAAACTCAAAGATTAAGGAGAATTTTTGTTGGTACCAAAATGAAAACCTAACTGGTCAGAGCTAACATTCTCAACACACGAGCAATATAAATGAAAGCTAAGTACATGGTTAGCTTCAAGGCATTGATATCTATATTTTTTCTTTTGTATGTATGCATTAAAGATGCTTGTATCAAAATATTATATTTTGGAAAACTTACCTCTTGAAGTGAAAATCCAATGCCCTTTACACAACTTCCAGAAGCAATGTGATGATGGATTAAGCTTGCAGGGACCTTCCTTGAGCTAATGGGATAACTACTTTTCTTAGAAAGTTGTTGAATCAATCCAACCAAGTCAAGTTGCAATGGTGAAAAGTGGAAATGGTGTATGATGATGGAGTGATTACATAAGTGTAACAGGGGCGTGGATGAGTTCTATATAGTGTATAAATGATGTTTGAATGATAAAATGGGAAACGCACGATTGGATTTGAAGTTGGGTGTTGGAAGATTCAAATGTGAAATAATGGTGGTTTCTTGGTGATTCTGAGTTTGAGACTGTTTGAGGGCTTGTGAAATCGTGCCTTGGCTTGCAAATGGCCTCTCTATTTATAGAGAAAAGGTTTGGAAGGTTGAAACAACCATATTTGCAAGATAATAAGTTATGGCTTGGTTGGATGTAACTTGAAGGTACATGAGAGTTATGGTTCCAATGTGAGCATGACCTGATTTTAGGGGTGATTTGTAAGTTGTAGATGGTTGCTTCTTGGTGCTAAGATGTTTTGAAGTTAGAAGAAACAATGTATGGGCTCAAGAAGTGGACTTTTTGTGATTAAAGAAACTTTACAAGAATGGAAGTGTTAGCTTTCTTCCCTTAATGGAAAAATGGATTGGATAATGCTTGAATCAAATGGACCATGGCTCAAAAACTTGTGTAATCTCCTGATTAGAGATATATTTACAAGTTTAGAGGCATGCAAAGGGAGATTACAAGGCATGTCATGAAGATTTGATCATAAGGTTTTCAAAAGAATGGCCTATAATTCAAGTTTGACATGCCATCATCATCTCTTCGAAACTTCTAGCTAAAGTATGATAAATTTGTGTTCTTGTACATTTTGGAAAACTTGAATTAACATATGCAACTTTCATGTTGTGAGTTTTTGCTGAATCAAGTTGGATCTTAGTGAAAATGGTCATAAAGTAGTGACTTTGTTAAGAACAAAACACTTAGAACTTTTTTCTAAGTGTTGGGTAAAAATAATTAGAACTTCATGGGCCCATATCTCTTAATCCAAGCATTTTTTGAGGATCATCCCACATTAACAAAGTTGTATAATTCATTAATCCCTACAACTTTCATGTTGAAAGTTTTCCTTGAATTAACTTGTATCTTGAGGAAACTTGCTTGTGAAGTTAGGGTTTTTAGTTATAAAACACTTGAAAATTCTAAGTGTTTAAAATTCTTCCAACTTTGACTTTTGTTGACTTTCTTGATTCTTGATGATAAAGTTTGATAGTTTTGAATATCTTGATGATTCTTGATTTTTGAATTCTAATGTTGACCAAAAAGTCAAAGTTTGACTTTTGTGTGACTGTTGACTTTTCATCAATTGATTCAATTCTTAAAATATCAATCACTTGTATCTTTGGAAATGTCTTAAGCCATGTAATTAGGTCAAGATGTTGTATTTGAGTGCTTTAGATCTTACTTTAAGCCACTAGGTCATGTACTAGGCCAAAAGTCAATGATCAGTCATCTTCAATCAAAATCCTAATTTTGGCAAATTTTGACCTTTGATAATTTGAGGGCTTTCCTTAAGGAATCATGATCAAACCTTGATCAAATGATGAATATCACCTCTAAATTTTGATGTTGACAAAAAATCTTGAAATTTGACTGTATGTTGTCCATGGTTGACTTTTTACCTAATACAGTTAACTTTCAATCTTTTGAGCTATTAACTGAGTAAACATGTGATGCAAGACTTGAAACTTGACACAAGCATTATTGAGGACTTATGATGATTCATTAAAGTCATTTGAGTCCCTTTCAACCCAATATTCTTTGAGTAGCATTAAACCCTAGTTGTAGACCCTTGCATAGGAGGAGGTTTGACCAGTCAACTCTTGAATGGCTTTGGGTAATTGAGACCTTTGTTAGTATGTTTTAAAGAAAATGGGAGGGGGAATTTTGGGGTACAACACCTGTAACATAATTTGGAGATGATCCACATGCTCTTTGTTAGTCTTAGAATATATCAAAATATCATTGATGAAGACCACCACAAACTTATCCATGTGCGCATGGAAAATCCAGTTCATATATTCCATGAACACATCTGGTGCATTAGATACGCCAAACGACATCATAATGTACTCAAAGTTACCATATCTCATCCTGAATGTCGTCTTCAGAATATCATATAGCTTAATATGAATCTGATGGTAACCATACCTCAATTTAGTCTTGCTAAACACACAAGCACCTACTAAGTGATCCATCAGATCATCAATCCTCGGAAGTGGATAATTATTATTGATAGTCACCTTATTCAATTGCCTGCAGTCTATACACAACCTCATACTGGCGTCATTCTTCTTAACCAACAACACATGTGCACCCCATGGAGAAACACTTGTCAAATAAACTTCTTCTCTAACAATTCTTACGGTTGCTCCGTTAATTCAACCAATTCTGACGCTAACATCATATAAGGAGCCATTGACAATGGAGTAGTACCGGGAAGTAAGTCTATAGAAAATTTGACCTCTCGCCCCAAAGGAAAGTCCCTAATATCGTCTAGACATACATCTTAGAAACTACACACAAGAAGTAAATCGCCACTTGTAGCTCCACTATCGACGTGCAAAGATGCAAACATTGAAAACATTTGAGCTTCATCTTCTACGAGTTCTTATACTTTCTTAGCAGATAAAAATGTCAATTCTTTACCGTCACAAAACTCAGATCCACACTCTGGAGGCAAGTCGCATTTATTTGTGGGAAAAACATCAGGAATTACACACCACTGACATATCACTAGCCGTCACATTTCTCACTATTATCCGAGAAGAAAACATCAACAATACTTGATATTTCTCCCTCAAAGACATCCCAACTTTACCGACAGATAAGAATCGTAAATTCGTACTCTCTTTCGGTTCAGGAAACAACACCACCTCAACAACACCTGCACTCTTACAATCAACATCACATTGAACCAACACCAACAACTAAAACACCTCATAGAAATAAAAGCTTCTCCCCCACTTGTTTTGATCCCAATCCATTAAACAAGTGGTTAGAAAAACAAGTTAGCATTGACAGTGTTTCACACAACCTGGTCGGACGGACTGACTTGCTCTGATACCACTGATGTAACACCCTTCTAAACTCCATGTAATTAACAAATAAATTAGTTATAATTATACAACTCAAGGGTATCACACTTCATAAAAACGACATACATATCCTGCTCCGTAACACGGGTTACAACAAAGTATTTAACTTCTTAAACATGCACATTCATGATGTTTACACAACATCAAATACTCATTTGAAGACACTGCAACATATTCATCATAAAGAAATTTAAATGTAAAACAACAACATACTTTGAGTTTTAACCCCAACATTTGATAAAATTGAAAAAGTATGGTCAACAATCAACTAAAAATGTCTTAAAATATCTCAACAGTTTCATTAGCATTTTCTTATAAAATAAGAAACATAATAGTTCATGTTAGGTTTTGGTTTGTAAGTTGTTGGACAAGATGTTGGACAAGATGTTGTGACATGTTGGTACAACATTACAACCTATATTGTTTCTATGTTTAGAAGATTTGTTTCTTGTGCTTCAGAAGACGTGTTTGTTGTTTCCTGTGGACCATGTTGCATATACGGAGATTTGAATCACAAAAGATTTGTTTCAAGTCAAAGATATATGAATATTTAGTTATCAAGATGGGATGTCAAAACATTAATGGTAACATTATTTTTTGCACCAAAAGATTTTATTTGATATGATTTGGTTTTCAGATTATTTGATTTGGCCAAAATTATTATCCAAGCCCAAGCACTTCTATGGATATAAAAATAAAGATTGTAAACCTAAAGGAATTATGAAGCTGCATGTGAAAGAATATACTTTAGGATTTAGTTTGTTCATTATTTTTGTGAGACACTATTGCATCATGTTGATGCTTGAATTGGATCGAGTTTGAGTTACAATTTGTGAATCACTCATAAGCTTTTAAGTAAGATTGGTTTCTGTTTAATTGAAAATGTGTCTTGTGTTTATTGTCATTGTTGTTATTATAACAGTTGTGTGATTCAGAGGAAGTGAGATGTATCTCATATCTAGAAGTTCTTAGATATAAATAACACGGGTAGTGATTAGGTGCGAGTTTTATAAACCCAGAGGTTGTTTTGAACTTCAAACTAATACTATTATAGTGGATTTCCTTCCTGGCTTGGAAGCCCCCAGATGTAGGTAACATTGCACTGAACTAGGTTAACAACTGAACTATTGTTTACTTTTTGCATCTTCCTTTAAATTGTTAGTTGTTACTTTTGTTGTTATGATGTCTTAACATTACATTCGACATTCTGGACGTCCTGACATCCTATACGAAATATGTTTTCTAAGTGCCAAAATTTCAGTTGGCATCAGAGCAGGCAACCTATTATATTTGGGTGGGATTCGTTGAAGATATTTTCTTGTACTATAGAAGGAGGAAATACTAACATGCCACCCATGTTGGTTGGCACCAACTATGACTACAGGATATCACACATGGTGGCTATTCTAAAATCTATGGATAACAAAACCTGGAAAGAAGTTGTCAATGGTTGGGTACATTCTCTGTTGACAGATGTTGTACCCCAAAATTTTCCCTCACATTTCCAAGAAAAATTAATTCAAGATACTTCCTCATGCACATGAAGGTCTTAAACACTCAACACTACTCAAGGGTTGATCAGACAAACCCCCTCATAAGCAGTGACCTACAATTAGGGTTTTAGTTTTCTCAAGGAAAATGGGACTTCTAATGCCTCAAGTGGACTTCATGGTTTCTCATATGCTTCAAAGTATTCTCATGCAAAGTTTCAAGACTTGCAGCACAAGTTTGCTCAGTCAATTGGCTAGATGATTAAAAATAAACTGTATTGGACAAAAAGTCAACTTTGACCAATTTACAGTCAAACTTCATGATTTTTGGTCAACATCAATATTTTGAAGTCACATTCATCATTTGATCAATGGTTGATCATGATTCATTAATAAAACTCAAGATTCATCAAACGTCAAAGGTTTCTAAATTAGGGTTTTTTTGTAGGAGAAGTCAATTGAACTTTGACCAAGCATACTTTCACATACTTCATCAGGAAATTCTCAACCAAATTCCATTTTGATGGAAATTCAATTCTCTACAACTTTGTCTCTCAAAGCTCAAAACATTACAGGTCATTTTAAAAGTCAACAAAAAGACACTTTTTTCTGAAAGCAATTAACATCAAGTTAAAATCTTCAAATGGAAAAATTACCAACATGAAATTTGTAGGAGACATCTTAAGGTTTCCAAAAAGTCATAGATCACCTTCATATGATGAAAATTGAGTGAGATATGATTGGTGCAAGTTGGGCAATTTTGAGAAAATGCATGAAATTCAATTTGAAGCAAACTTGACTTTTGGGCCAATGTACCTATCTTTTAAGGTCTAAATGTTCATGATACCTTAGAATAACTTTAAGTCCCTTCATGCATTATTTTAATTTTAATTTCATTTATTTTTATTTTTATCCATTTAAATTCAAAATTAAATCAAATAAATGTTAGATAAATGTGTAAGGCATATAAGGTTTTCGATTTGATTATTTTGGAGGCCCATGACCAAGCTAGAAACCCTGCATACTTATTTTCTAACTAAATCTCCATGGTTTAGTCACTTTTCAATCTATTTCCAAAACAAATCCAAGACATGTTTTGCCTAAATTCCAAGCCCGTGTTTCTGACCTAATCTCTTCATCTATATATATCTATCATACTCAGACCAAGGATACACGAAAAAAGGCTACAAGAAACAAGGGTTTATGTCCAAAAATTTGCAAGAAGAAGGTGGAAATCTAAACCCTATTTGCAAGCATCCTCAAAGCCATTCAACTATCCCAATCAATTCCTGAGGTATTATAGAGTAAGTATGGATCATTCTTGATGATCAAATGTGCATGAAACACGCATTCATGCATTATCGTTTTCACATATTCTTTGAAATTCGTATTTTGATATTCATAATGTTTTGATTGAAACTAATGATTTAAACTTGTTCCTGAGATGAATTAATACATGTTTGAACCCTTGCACGAGTCCCATAATGCCAGAACACTCCATTGCCATTATTAAACTAATTTGCATTATTTTCACCGTATCTCCTTGTACAAGTAGAATTAGCCAAAAATAACACTGCCATTGGATTCACAAGGGTCTATTTAGGGGGATATGGCTCTTTTCATTCTCTAACATGCGTTAATTTTGCAGGTGAAGGAAATGACTAGCTGAAGAAGACATCGGGAGCGAGGGCTGCAACGCTTCTCCGATGCATTGGTTTTGTTTATTATATAATTAATTGGTTTTATTATTATGACAGATTAAAAACATGGCTCAGTTGGTGAAAGGCAAGCGCGGTGAAGGAAAGGGTGTGGGTTCGATCCCTGCGTTCTCACTTTATTTTTGTTATTTTCCAGGTTAATGTGCAGGTTTCAAATATAATGAGCATGTTCTATTTCCTAACACCAACAGCGCGCTAGCGCGGTGGCAAGGAGTGCAGGCTGTGAACCTTGAGGGTGTGGGTTTAACACCCACCCCATGCTATTTTTTTACCTTATTTCTTTTCTAATCTTTTCCTTTTCTTTTTCTTTTAATTAACCCTAATTATAATTAAACCCTAATAATTATATTTTTTAAACAACCAATTAACCTAATTCATTTTTAATACTAATAAACTAGGATTAGGGTTTTAACTAATAATTAAATTTTCTCTATTATTATTTTTATTAGTTAATTAATTAAATTAACTAAACCTTTTTTTAAAATATTAAAATCAATTAGAGATTTAGGTTTTATTAATTATTTTTACCATTTAACATTATTTTCTAAATACTAAAATATTTTATCTTTTTCAAAACTTTTTATCATATTTTCTTTTTCTTTTCTATTTAAATTCTTAGATAAAAATGTATAGGTCGCATTATTCTATTGTAATAACTTAGGTTTATTTTCTCACATTTTTATTTTTATTTTGTATCTGCTCCGAGGTTGTAATAGTTATAGGTTTAATTTCTCGCACTCTTCCATTATGTAAATGCCCCAAAGCCATGTAATAGCGTACGAATTTTACTTTCTGCACCTTTATTTTCTGTACATATTTAACTGCTAGTTTTAGGGTTTATATGACAAGATTAAAATCAAACATAGAAAACCCTAATTTTAAGATAATATAACTGAAACAAACACTCTTCACACTTTCACCCCTAGGGTACCCTCTCTCGTTGCCTTACAATTAATGGTCATGTCCCTCGAAAGTAGGGAACTTTAGCAAAAGACCCTGGATCAAATCATCATAGTCCCTTTTGAATAAAGATCATAGTCCCTCGATGACCCTTCAAAGTTTCCTACCAAAATGATCTAGTTCCTCTGATACAAATTTCTAAACTATTCCTACATGTTGCTAAACTATCCCTTCACATCCAATAGATAGGGCTACCTACCAAATAATGGTATGGATAATATTATCTCTAAAAGAAAAGGAAAAGAATAAGAGCGACCTTTAGTGGGTAAGGAACTCTTAATTGCTTTCTCACAACTTTTCTCTAAAATAAACATTTTTTCACATCACAATTTTCAAACAAAATATTTTCAAACACTTTGTATGTGTTCTTGAGGAATGATACAAGAATCATTACAAAGTTAGATGTACTTTGGCTTTTCAAAAATATTTCCAATCACACACACAAAGCAAAATTTTCAAAAGTGAGCTAGCAATTAAGAGCCCGTAGATAACTACGGATGAAACGGGTGCTAACACTTTCCCTTTTCATAACCTACCCCCTGAACTCAAAATCTATCAAAGGGCTTTCCTGTTCTTTTCACATTTCCTAAATATTGGATAAAAGAAAAGTCGATGGCGACTCTTGCTATCCGCACATTTGGAAAAAACCAAAAAAGTCAGTTATCCCACCGTATTACAACAGACAAAGATGGGAAGGATAATACTGAATTAAAGCCAAAAGAGGATGTAAGAACAAGAAGTGTTTCTACATATGGCCTTAAGATTTTGATGATAATTTTACATGATATCATATAGAATAATTTTATACTCTAATAGTTTCTTTCTAGTGTGTAGTTGTTGCTGTAATGATCTAACTCAAATATCAAGTTGTGTGACATCCTCAGGTTATGAACATACACTACTAGAAGAAAACATGTGGTTATATGTTATAGTAATGTCAAGATTCTGGAATTCATCTTATGTAACGGTTGTTAGGAACGTTAGTACCAGAGGTTCTGATTATGACTTGGTGGTTAAGCTTTGGAGGCCTTCTAAAGCTTTGCTTCTGTGTGTTACAAGTTCTGAAGATTATGAAGACGGGTTTCTACTGAACAAGTTCTGATGATCTAAAAAAAGCAAGTTCTCATAACCAAGTGTTGAAGACACTGAAGACAAGGTTTTGATAGGAAAAGTTCTAAAGACTCCAAGACTTAGGTTCTACGACTTAAGAGTGATTCTTCTACAACAAGCTTTAAACATTCAAATTCTGAAGTCTCTGAATATAAGAAGAAGTTAAAATGGTTAACGTGTGATGGTGTACAAAATGTACATAAATTGTATGTGACCTTTACCCTCTAGGGTGACGTAAGGACAATCCTTTTGCACTATATTTTCAACCACTCTCATTGTGACCGTTGGAAACAAAGGGATGGATTTCCAGCTATCTTTCTTTACTTAACAGATCTCTTTTTACAAGCTTATTAGAAAAACATTATTTAGAGAAATGGTGGAAACTTATCATTGAAAAGTGACAGGATACGGAAAATATTATTGTTTATTGTTTAAACTCTTACACCTTATTCTATCAGTTGAAGAACTAACTGTTGGTTCAGGAAAATACTTTTCTATCCTTACAATGTCTCTCTCTCTCCCTATCTCTCTCTCTCTCTCTCTCTCTCTCTCTCTCTCTCTCTCTCTCTCTCTCTCTCACTCTCACTCTCTCTCTCTCTCTCTCTCTCTCTCTCTCTCTCTCTCTCTCTCTCTCTCTCTCTCTCTCTCTCTCTCTTTCAAGGCTATAAAATAAGATCAAATATTTAGAGAAAAATGGCTATGGCCATCAAGATGAAAAGTCATGGATTCTAAAGATGTCAAAGCTGCAATGCAAAACATATTGAAGACCACTACACAGAAAAGAGAGAAAAGAAAGAAATAGAAGATTTAAACAAGATGTTATTCACTATTCATCATATACATCTTGGATGAAACATGAAGAATAAAGGAGTTGTTGCTTGTAGCTTTCTCAATGAAGAAGAAGATTCTACAAGATGCTAACCAACTATCACCATATACATCTTGGTAGAAATCAGAAGAAGCAAGGAGTTGTTTCTCGTAACTTGCACAACCAGAAGATGAAGAAGAAGAAGAACACTACAAGATGTTACCCAACTTATGATAAATTACATCTTGATAGAACAATGTAATAAACATAAGAGTTGTTGCTCGTATTGTGTTATAGTTCTAATCTCTTCATGTAAATTGTTTTAACACTAGAGTTGTTGCTCGAAAATGTGTTAAGTATTATGTGCTAAAATCTTTTGTGTAATATGATTAAAAGAAGCAAACATGTAAACACAGAAACATTATAAACTGTTATTAATTGATTCCTTGAGTGAGAAAGTGAAGGCCTAATCTCAAGAAGATAATGGATGCAGTCATTATGGGAAATCCTGATACGAGATCTTAAGTGAGCTGGTTTTATTGGGTCAATGATTGTTATATTCATTAAATCGGATCACTAAACATATCATTAGAAGGTTCCTTGGGTGACCGAGTGAAGGTCTGATATGAAGAAGACAGTGACTGAGGTCATTATGGGAAATCCTGATAGATGATCTTAAGTGATCTGATTCTATTGGGTCAATGATTTTTTTTATTTGTAAAATAGAACCACTGAACATATCATTGAAAGGTTCCTTGAGTGAAGGTATGGTCTCAAGAAGACAGTGGCTGCTAGTCATTGTGAAATCCTAATAGGAGATCTTAAGTGATCTGATCTTATTGGGTCAATGAGCGTTATATCAGGTTGGATCACTGAACGTGTCATTGGTTGTTAGTCATCATTCGTTGCTCGTGCATTTGTAATATGTTTAGTTATAGTAGATTAAGTCCTTGTTGAAGGAGAAATCATCCTTGAAGGGGTGGAAAGGATTAACCTTGTTAAGGTGAACCTGTATAAATCACTTGTGTCCTTTACTCTTCATTATCTTTATTGTTATTATCATTTGAGTGCTCAGATTTTCTAAAGGGGAATGTTTTCTATAAACCCAATTCAGACCCCCCCCATTTCTTGTGTTTTCTCTACCTTCATTTGGTATCAGAGCTCGGCTCTGCTATTGATTCAAGAATCAAACACTTAACCATGTAGAGAGATTCAGATAGAGAAAATTCTATAGTTGTCTGCTACTCAAATGATAGAAAACGTTTTTGGTTCAAAGCCCGATCTATAGAGAAATCAAAACCTTGGGTAAGAATCGGAAACATGAAGACAGAATCTCAGGAATCAGGTTCTTGGGATTCTGAAGGCTCAAGGACCTGATGGAAAAGGAATTCTTCTTCTCATCGTCAGAAGCTCTCCATCAGAAGCAAAGGTCAACAATCAGTCTACATGTTATCAACTGAAGAAAGATAACCGCTCTAAGATGTTATGGAACAAATCGACATCGTCTCAAGTATATTTGTCAAGATCTCAAAGAATACCAATTTTTTTTAGATATGTACTTCAAAAGACAGAAGGAGGAGTCGTTTTAAAGTTTAACGTGTTCATATTATGCAGAAGAATATTCTTTTCAGTAGCACGTTCAGGATCACCAAAAGGATTGGGAGTCAAGAGGAGAAGATGTCATCCAGCAAGGAGCAGAACATCTCAGAAATATGTATAGATTACTTTCAGATTCTAAAAGTAATAAAACTACTACTGAAGAACAAGAAGTAGAAGACTCAGAAGGCATTCAACCAAAAGCTATTGATCGCTCAAACATCTCTAAAGGAGTGTTTAGAATCCACATCGGTTGATTAGGCTCCTCCTGATACTAAATGGAGTTTGAGAATATAAGAAGGTACTCATGCCAAAGGATGTGCAGAAACAAGTTCAATGATGAAGATAAACTCTTCACAAGCAGGATATACCATAATAGAGTTTACATGTCTTATGATAAAGTATTTTCTTTTTGTTATTTTGTTTCAAATATTAGTAATAATAAATGATAAGAAAATTTAACTAAAATCCGCTATCATCTAATTTAAAGAACTTATAATATTTTCAATTAATTAGAAATGCTCAAGGAAGAAATCATCTTAGTTTTAAAAATCAAATTTATCCCTTGAAAATTGAAAAAGCTAAATGCATTAAATGAGTTGTCTGTTTGAATCATGCCTGTCGTTTGATGTGATACAATGAGGAGTAAGATATTCTCAAAAATGGATGAAATATATTCATTCCTTAACCCTTGTCAGTATTTTTCACTATTCAAAGCCTTATTAATAATTGCAAAAACTATTTAAATCACTCATTACACCTCTCACACAAATCCTACTCCACTTCCTACACTCTCGCTATTCTTAAGCCCCAAATCCTCAAAACCCTTAAACTCTCTGTCTGAGTTCCAAAACCATCTGTCATCATCAATGGCTTCTCAAAAATCAAATCATAATCACCAAACACTTCTTCTTCCCGAGGAAAACCCAAATCTTCTACTTCAGTCTCAACCTCTTTCCATCTATGATGCCCCATGAACTCCCTCTGTTGTGCAAACAGAACAATTGTCAGTTCTTGCTGAAGTAATAGTGGATTTTGAGAACCTGGCAGATAATAGGTTTGATCTATTCAATGATTTTAAGAGTCAAGTCTGGGAAAACTAATTTGATCTTCTAAAAGGACCAACTTATCCTGAGTTAGTCAAAGAATTTTGGAACAACGTATACGCTCTCGATATGATAACTATTTGCTCAAATGTCAAAGGTCATGAAATCGTCATTAAGGAAAATGACGTTGCAAAACTCATTCAGCATGATGGATCTGGTGCTAGATGTAATCACATTGAAGCAGATATACTATTCCCACCCAAGTAAGTACTGTCAGAAATCACTTCCACAGTCGATCAAATCATCTTCAAAAATGGCAAGAACTCTCACAAGACAAATGATCTCCATGACAATCTCAAGAGTATCCAAAAATCAAAGAAATTGGAATCCCTATGGAAGATTGATCTCTGTTATCTTAGTTGAGAACAAGCTCATAAAATCTTTTATATCTCAAGCTGAACTTGAAATGGTGCTTGGAAAAACATTCAATGGATAAGATCTGATAGATATGGCTATCATTTCTAACCTAATCAAGAAACCCTATAATCTAAATACCGTTGGTATCTCTCAAAGAAATACATGTACTTCTTCTCTCAGTTCTTTGTAAAAGAACTTCAAGGAAGTTAAGTCACTTACTCACACTGACCCTTGTAACCCAAATATTTCTCTTCAAAAGTCAAAACCATATGTTGGCTTCCTTGTCAACTTCCATCATAACCTACCTTACTCATTTTCTCATCTTGACTTTCAATCAGAAACAAGTCAAGTTGATCTTCCATCCTTCACCTCTTACAAGATATCCCTATCATCTTCTCATCGTTCTTTCCATCGTGTCTTTAACCGGCAAATGACCCCATCAGAATTATTTCATATGTTTCAACAAAAGGCCTTGACCTCTCTTGATAATATCTTGAGTATCTCCTCATCCAGCATGGATCCTATCAAGACTGAAGCTGCATGGATTAACTTGAGAAGAGTAATGGATGTCAATTCTGGTATCATGCAAACCTTCAGTTGTCAAGAAGCCAAAATAAGATATAAAGATTTGCTTGAATTCTTATCCTCACCTCCTTTGTGTCTGCCTGCTCTAGAACCTACAAGATAAGTTCTTCTTAGTTTAGAAGTTGTGCGCCCTTCCAATACCTTTGATATTATTTTAGTAACAGTTGAAAACCAACCCTCATGCTCTGATGTGAAACTTGTTATGGATGTTGAAAAGGAAATTTATGGGATAAAGGAAACAGTGGAGAAGATGCAAGAATCTAATCGGATTATTCAAGAGTGCCTGGAAAGACATGAGGAAACGAGTCTAGCTCGAGCAACTTCCTTCAATCAGATGGCTAAAATGCCGAAGCAGTTTATGGAGAATATTAACAAGGAATCTTAGGATTAGACCATGTCTTAAAACTTAAGATTTATTTTTCCTCTGTTTATAAAATAATTATATTTTAAACCTCTATGTTTAATGAAGTCTTATCTGATTGATTGGTTATATTAAAATTGTTTTTGTCTCAATATTTTAAATCTTCATTAAGTCTTACCAAACATTTCTTTTAAAAACTACGAATTAAGATAGAACTTAAAACTCTTTATAAGTACTTCTTCATTTTTAATCAATGAAATTTTCTTCTCATGTTGGTTAGATTATGTCCACTTATAGTCCTTCTTATTGTGTGTTGTTTGTACTCCTCTATCAATAGAAATATGTTTTTATGGTTCTATTTAACATTTCTACTTTTCTTCTTTTATTGATACTTTTCAATATGTTTCTGCCTCTTAATTACCTTTTTGATTTCTGAAAAAGGGGCAGAAAGTAAAATGATTTTAATAATGTAAAATTATTTTGATAATACTAAAACGTATAAAATGTTGTTACAACTAACTGTGTGTTTGATGTTTCAATCCAGGAACTTTGAACAAGTTCACTGTGTATTCTAAAGATAGGTTGAATATGAAGATCCTGATGTCTAAGGTTGAGAACCTTATGGATGAAATCAACTCTAGTTTCATATATAAGAAGTTGTACATTTTCTGAATATATGAATATTCAAACAGATGTACCAAACACAATTCAGAAGTTATAAACTTACTGGAAGTAAGTTAATCTTGCTTTATATCATAGTTTTCAAAAGTTGTAAAATTTCTGAAAGTATGGAATTCAGACTTAAAGCTTCAGAAGCTGAGCTCTCCTGAAAGGAAGTCAAGTCAACATTCTAATGCATTCTCTCATACAGAGGTTCCACTCATAAGCTATGCTATGATACGTGTGTTTTTGCAACGTACATATGTTTTATGAAGAAGTTGCGAACTGTCTAAATATATGAATATTGGAAAATATCATGTCAAATGCTAATACTTAAGAAGTAGTGAACTTCTCCAAAAGTATAGTGTTTTTGTTGTGACATTAGAATCAAGAAATATAAGTGATGATACATGATGCATGGCATTATTCTATCAGTCTCAAAATCAAATTATTATTCTTCATCAAGTGTTGATAGTAATTAGGTTCTGAGATGAAGACCATATTCTCTAGTCAGACTCTGATGAGATGTTGTAGGGAAGTGTTACTTCTCTATCTCTATGTTCTAAAATCTTAAAATTTATGTTGTGAGTCATGGGCTCAAGGGGAGACTCTGAACAAGCATAACTGAAATTTTGGGATTAACAAATTCAGGGGGAGCTGTGAGCTTAACTCTGAATTTTTCGGTTACGGTGATTACCATGTATAAATTGTTCGATCAAAATACATGGTTTTGTCATCATCAAAAAGGGGGATATTGTAAGAACAAGAAGTATTTCTACATCTGGCTTTAAGATTTTGATGATAACTCTACATGATATCATAGAGAATAATTGTATACTCTAATGGTTCCTTTCTAGTGTGTAGCCACTGTAGCAGTAGAAATGTCGCAACTAAGCCATCAGATTGACTTGACTCGCACAGATCAAAATAAAAATCTCCACCGCATTTTATTGTTTCCAAAGGAATGCGAAAAGAGTGAATAACCCAAAAGAAGGGGGAAATATTCTAGGTAAGAGGGTTGGTTATGAAAAGGGAAGGTATTATCACCCTAAACATCTACGGTACTTCGCAAGAATCTCTTTGAAAAATCTGTATATTTTGGCTATAAAATGTTTTATAAAAATAGATTGTGGTGACAAGAAAAGAAATATTTTTTTTAATGATTTTTGCACCCGCCGCGGTTGCGAACCTTTAGTGCCTACGTACCACCTTCTGTGCAATAGAGAATCAGGGTACACGTAGTTCACTTTTAAAAAGTTTTAAAACACAAGTGTGTTGGTTAATTTTAAGAGACGAGACACCATCGTCATTGTCCGAGTGAAAAACATACCTACTACCCACAATTATGAGAAAGGAGAATTTGCATCATCTTAAGGTGGAGAATATGGCTTGGATTTTAAAATCAATAAAACCTCACTCAACACCCAAGTGGAAAATATCTCACTTCACTATATCTTGTAGAAGTATGGTTGTTTGCATCACTACAAGGATTGACAAGAGTCTAATCTTTTTAGGATAAAAAAAGGGCCAAGGAGACAAAATGGTTCGAATGAGATTGATTAACTTTTATTCTTCTCACAAAAATGTCAAAGTATTATTAAATTGATTAAGAAAATATTTTTTAAAATGCATGAACATAAGTCCAAGTTTATTATGAAAGTGGTTCAAGTTTTAAAACAAGAAGAGTTTTCAAAAGGAGGGAGAAGATTTTTGAAATTAAAGAAGATGGGAGGAGATGGAGAGGCTATCCTAAAGCATAAAGTAAATGCTAGGGAAAAGGACCATCTAACCAACAAGAAGCCAACACTTGACACAACGAGTCAATGTAGAATTCCATCCTTTGGATTTGAAACCAAGAAAGCAATCATAATAAACCTCTTTAAGAATACCAAGCTTCAATTGCATTAAGTCTTCACAAAAATTGGGCAGAGTAACAGTTGTACACAGATGAATTCCAAATTACAGACAAAGTGTGTAATCATAATAACCTGTACACAAAGCAAACAAACAACCCAATGTCCTGGGGTAAACCCCAAGAACTCCAGACAAAATAATAATCAAGGTCACAAAGGCTCAAGGTAGGCCACAACTTCTAATCCTAAGTCCAGGAAGTCCACTACTTCATAATTCCAAGGATAGTAACCAAGTAGTCCAAGTAACATTAAAGCTTTTAGGATTCAATTTGATTATTAGGTATCTTAAAGAAGAAAATGAGAAACTCAAGTGAGCAAAATAAAAAAGACATGAAGATAAAGGCTCAAGTGAGCAAAGATAAAAATATCATGAAATATAAATGCTAAAGTAAATGTATATAAAGTAAAAGCATAAAATAAAAGCATAAAAATAAAGTCAATTGTTAGGAATTAGTAGTTAGTTGGATGACCATATTGAAACTTTCATTTGGAACTCATTAGAGGATTGGTAGAACCAAAACCTCTCAATAACAAGTTACATTTGCTTTTTGTCAAGTATATCATTCATTTAAGAATTCTCAAGATAACACTTAATGATCAATGATGTTTAAGTGATCCACTTTGACCAAAATTGATGAAGTTCCATTAGAGGATTGGTATAACCAAAGCCTCCTAACAATGGATCTTAAGGTTATTGGATCAAAGGGTTCAAATTAACATACTTGGGCTTGCAAACATAGGTTCAAATTAACATACTTGGGCTTGCAAACATATGTTCAAATTAACATACTTGGGCTTGCAAACATAGGTTTAGCGCTATGTTAAGCAATCGTAAGTGGACTTATATAGAAGTCATACCTATTTTGAGGTCGGTCAATAGCAATCTATGCACCTCATGTTTTGAGACATGATATGTAAATCATGCTCCAATAATATTTGGTTCAATAAGAACGGAATAAGATGAAGAGGGAAGGGGAAAGGAATAAACCACATTTGATCCAAAAATTTAATCAAACTATTATTAAAATCATTCATCCATTTTTATGGAGTTAGACTTAGCACCATGGATCCAATGATGTTAATAAAGTTCATGATCAAAATTTTAATCCAAGATCAGCCAGAATATATACAAAATAAAATTTTGTTTAAAATAAAAGAAAAAAAGTTTTTAAAATGATTATAAAATGGAAATAAGAGAGGAAATTAGCAATTATATTCAAATTAATCAAGAAAAAAGTAAGTAATACCATAGAAAAATCAGAAATAGGTTCAAATGTTTATATAAAATTTTTGGTAATTTTTTAAAGTTAGAAACTATTTTTAAAATTAAAAGAAATAGGTAAAATAAACCAAAAATAATATAAAAAAATAACAAAGTCAGAAATAAAAAATAAATGAGGTCACCAATATTTGTCAAAATGTCATTGGATCCTTCCCTATTTATTTCAGAATTTAAAAATGAAGAAAATTATTTTTAAACATTTAAAACAACTCAAATAAAGTGAAAAATTATAAAAAATACCAAAACACAAAATAAAATTGTGAAAAAATAAGAATCAGAAAGAGAAAAATCCGAACTATTTTCCATAACTTGTTTATATTTTTTGGAGTAAAAATGAATTTTCTATGAATTTTTGAAGTTTAAAACAATTTACATATAAAATAAGAAAATAAAATAAAGTCAAAAAAATGTGGACCAATGGATGAGAGTCAAAACCCATTAGTAAGCTAATCCAATGGATCAGACATGTTGTGCATATCATGGTCATTATTGAATAAAGCATCGAATCACATATAAAATCAGATTTAAAAAAACAAATGGCACGCCATCATTGGTTGGAATATGACACTTTGGTCATCTTCAACCTCCAGCCAACGTGAAATCATAAGCTCAGACCTATGTCATTCATTCCGTCTCATCAAGACGAAGACAACCACACCTTCGCAAAAAATTTATATAAATTGTAGCTGAAACAATTTGAAAGAGAAGTTTTGAAAAGTGATTTGAAATTTCGTGGTTAAAATGTGCTTCCAGTTAAAAACAAGTGTTGTAACTAGGACCAAGATGATGAGAGCTTCACAATAGTATCAAAGTTTGAGAGAATTGGTGAAGGAATCTACCTATTAAAGTTAATTTGCAGAGCTCTGAAACTGGACTTGGCTAGCTCGATTCAGGGAGTTTTAGAGCTTAATTCTTCTTCTGTTAGCTTTAGTGAGGTTCAAGGAAGGTGAATTGACAAAGAAAAATGATTGAGAAAAGCTATAAGAACAAATTTGAAGTTACAAAAAATTGAGTTCAAGAAAGAGTTTGGCAGGGTGATTATGGCTTTCTAAGCTTGGGTAAATGAATGAGGAATGACCCTCTATTTATAGGGAATCAAATGGGATGCTCAAGTGTGTGAAATGATGAAGTTTGGAGGGAAATCGTCTGAACTTGATACACGAGCAAAGTGTGATCTATTTTGCATCAAAACTCATCCAATCCTTGTGTTTTAAGGCTCTAATCCACTTTGGCAAGTTGATTAAACATGTTTAGACCAAAAAGCATGCTAATTTGATGTTTAGAAGCTACAACATGAACTTCAAATTCTGACTTATGGTGAAACTTCAGTTTCAAGTTACCAAATTTAAATCAATGGTGTGCATGATTCAGGGCATCTCAAGACTTGATTCTTATTGCATTGGAAAGACCAGATTACAAACTTTTCAATGTGAAAAGAATGGGATCAAATGGATGCTTGAGCTAAAAGTTGCAATGAGTCAAAGTTGAGAAAAAGAGGTTGACTTTCTATACTTAGAAAGTTTCTAAGTTTTTCTTCAAAAATAACTTATAATATCTTCCATCCAAACATGGCCTTTCACTTGAAACTTTATCTTGACCAAAAACTATGGCATGAATTAGATCTCTTGAGTGGAATATTGAAACTTAAACCATTCAAAATCTCAAAAAGTTTAGATAGTTGTGACTTGTTAAAGTTGGCGAAAATTCATGAAATGACCTATAATCTTTGGCATCCTTAGGGCATCTTCCATCCATTTTCATACTTTGAACTTAAAAGATAGGTTGAAGTTCATATCTTAAGGATCATTATGCAGAATTAATTGGTTTAAGGTGATAAAAATTGATCAAGTTATGATCATTTGAAGTCACATAAGGGAATTTGAGGATTCATCTGGAGGACTTGTAATCTTTCTTCATTATCAAGTTTCTTCCACACAAAATTTCTTTGAAACTTTTGAAGTGATTTATTAATAACCCTTTAAAGAGAAGGACTTATTTGGAATCATTCAAAAATACCAAAATATGAGCAAGATATACCCCTTTGAAGTTCAAAACCCTAACTCCTAGAGCAAGAAAATTCCTTGGGAAACCTTTGCAATTTTAACCAACCATCTTGCAAAAATACCCTTGTAATGTGAATATATGTTTTGAGGATAATAAGGAGAAACCATAGCAACCAAAACCACTTCCAAATATTGAGAATTAAAGGAGATGTGTACTTGTGATCATTGAAATCAAAAAACATATCCAATTGAGTCAAACTTCTTCAATCAACCCTTGTACTTTTGAACTAAGTTTGACAACTTGAGGCATGATGAATAATAAAAGACTTTGTCATGACATTACTTTAAAACATATTTAATGATGAGGCTTCAATCTCAATGAAGCTGTGATGAGGAAGGCACATAAATAAACTCATGAATCCCTAGATCAATCTTGATGGAATGTATTGTGCTTTTACCTACAACATAAAAAATTGAGGCAAACACTCATTGTATTTATTAGTTAAAGGATAATCAATAAAAAAAATAGATGATCATAAAATACAAGTCAAGGTGCTTGGTGATTCATCCTAGAGAAAAAGCTAAAGATATGGAGAAGAACCAAACCTTAATGTGATCTTGTTGTGATTGAATTGATATGATATGATGACGGGATCTTAGGAGCAAAAATTGGGTTACAACAGCTGCCCTTATTTAAGTGTCTTATATCCGGAGATACGAAGGTTAAAATATTAGTGTCGATGTGATTGAAGATACTTAAATATAAAAAAAAACTTATTTTTGTCCCTAAGATACCATGCAATGCTTATGATTATGAATGCAAATGAGCAAATCTAAAGGGATGTAAGACACCATTGAGGATGTAAAAAGTAAAAGAGGAAACAAAAGGAAAACTTGACCAGGAAAATGAATCACTGGTGAAGAAAAGACAAGACTTTGTTGGGTTAAAGCCTAATAGGGGTTCTAAAGCATCGTCAACTCAAAAATTGAGGAGAGAGAGTGAAGGATAACGGCGACTGACATATAACTGTGAACTACCAACTCACAAAGGGGATAGCAAAAAAGTAGCATCCACCCACCGGGGAAAGGAATGGTAAAATAATACTAGAAAACTTCAAGATGTATTCAGTACTCATGACTACGAACAAATGAACTTCTACTGAGCAACAAAATCTCAATGACGAACTACCTTCCATAATGACAAGGCTACCATTCATCAGAAAAAGATCTCAACAATGAACTACCTTCCATAATGACAAGGCTACCATCCATTAGAGTAACAAAATCTCAACAAAAAACTACCTTCCATAGTGATAAGGCTACCCTCCATTGGAGTAACAAAATCTAAACAATGAACTACCTTACATAGTGATAAGGCTACCATCCATTGGAGTAAAAAAATCTCAACAACAAACTGCCTTCCATAATGACAAGTCTACCATCCATTGGAGTAACAAAATCTCAACAACGAACTACATTTGATAATGACAAGGCTACTATCCATTAGAGTAACAAAATCTCAACAATGAACTATCTTCCTTAATGACAAGGCTACCATCCATTGGAGTAACAAAATCTCAACAATAAACTACCTTCCATAATGACAAGGCTACCATCCATTGGGGTAACAAAATCTCAACAATGTACTACCTTCCATAATGACAATGCTACCATCCATTGGAGTAACAAATCTGAATCATCTCTGGGAGCCATCAGATTCACTAGGGGAAGTACATGTTGCTCAAATAAAGAGACATGTCACTTGCTTCTATGAGAAGGAATTGCAATAAAGACTTCCTAAATAAAGAAAATATGACTTCCTGGGGAAAGAGATGAAACTCATGGAGAAATGCCAATAAGTTCATGCTGAGGAGATAAAATCATATTGTGCAAAATAAATGCATATTCTTAAACTAAAGCTCAAAGTTTCCTGAAATCCAAATAAGAGTATTGCTGAGTGTACCCACTCCAAACAAAAACAAACCGGAATGAAGCAGTTAACTAAAATACATCTCCTAAGAAATAAACTCAAGAGTGAAACCCATTACATCTAGACAACGAGCTGAAAAGAAGGCTGAAACAAAATTCTTTCATGAGGGATAACTCAGTATGGAAATTGAAAGGATAAACACTTTCTGCTTAAGATTGAAACTCTATTGGAGAGAGGGTAACACAACACTACAAAAACATTGTAATATACCAAAAAGATATTAAAAAAATTCAAATGAGAAATGATTATGCATGATACTGGTATGAAAGTATGAATGTTACCATGTATATGCTAACAAATCAGACATACGACATTGGGGGTACACACAAGACCAAAATTGGGTACAATCAATACTCGACTAACTCACAAACATGATGGAAATTCCATAAGATAGTAAGCACCAACCGAGGAAACAAACTCATATTTCAAAGCTTAAATTCACTGGGAAGGAACAAGATCAATAACAGTAAATTAACACAAACATGGCGATATAACATCTTCCTCAAAGTTTCATCGGGGAAACCACACAGACTTCAGCGGGGGAAACAAAATGTTCGAAGTTCACACTTTTTCCATGGTTGATTTTACTAGGGAAAACAATATCACATTATTGAGACATCAGTTGGGGATGACATACTGACTTTATTGGGCCGGGTAATACTATATCATCGAAGGAGACATCGAGATACATTCTTCAATAGTGATGAGTCATAATTACACCAACTTCTCTGGGGAGAAAGTATGAAAACTCATGGGGACATCGATTTCAGAGAAGTATATCATCTCAACTTCACTTGGGGAACTCAAGAAATCAAAAACTACAAAAAGAAAAATTATGGGGATTTTAAATCCAATCCAGCACTTGGCGGGAGAAAACCCAAAAAGTTGATAACCGTTTCAAAACTTCTTAAATAATACATTGTCCTTGCCTGACTGCCGGGCAAACAAACAATATGCTAGTACTGCTGAAAGGAGATGCTTTGCTAATGAGTCCAACTCAGCATGCACGGGGAGAAAAGACTTTTATTTATATGAGTGAAGCCTTCACTAGTGAATTTTGGACAGAGTCTTCATATCATGCAAACCTTTGAGTTTATCTGTCCCTAAAGCCACTAATATTGTTCTCCTTGTATCACAAAATCTAAAGGAATAGGTAATTTGTAAATTATTTACAAAAATAATTTTTGTTATTTAATCTGTTTGCTTTGATCATTACTATCAATAGTAAATGAAATCTTTATAGGATGAATAAAATAAGAATTGCGAAGAATTGGATAAAAGGCTCAAACTTTAATAATAGAATGGTTGTCTACGAATGGTAAGACTCCATAGATAATTACAAATTTTGGAACATGGTAATTTATATTGGAAAAGTATAAATTGACTTTCTATACTTAGAAAATTTCTAAGTTTTTCTTCAAAAATTACTTATAATCTCTTGCATCCAAATATGGCCTTCCACTTGAAATTTGCTCTTGACCAAAAAAGATGGCATGAAGTAGATCTCTTGAATGGAATTGTGAAACTTGAACCATTCAAAATTTGCAAAAATTGAGAGAGTTGTGAATTTTTGAAGTTGGCAAAAATTCATGAAATGACCTATAATCTTTGGCATCCTTAGGGCATCTTCCATCAATTTTCACACAATGCACTTAAAAGATAGGTTGAAGTTCATATCTTCAAGATCATTGTGAAGAATGAATGGGTTCAAGGTGATAAAAATTGATCAATTTATGATCATTTGAAGTCACATAAGGGAATTTGAGGATTCATCTGGAGGACTTGAAATCTTTCTTCATTATCAAGTTTCTTCCACACAAAATTTCTTTGATACTTTTGAAGTGATTTGTTAATAACCCTTTAAAGAGGAGGATTTCTTTGGAATCATTCCAAAATACCAAAAGATGAGAAAGATATACCCCTTTTAAGTTCAAAACCCTAACTCCTAGAGCAAGAAAATGCCTTGTGAAACATTTGAAATTTTGACCAAACTTCTTGCACAAATACCCTTGTCATGTGAATATAAGTTTTTGAGGATGATAAGGAGAAACCATAACAACCAAAACCACTTCCAAATCTTGAGAATTAAAGGAGATATGTACTTGTGATCATTGAATCAAAAAACTTGTCCAATTGAGTCAAACTTCTTCAATCAACCCTTGTACTTTTGAACTAAGTTTGACAACTTAAGGCATGATGAATAATAAAAGACTTTGTCATGACATTACTTTAAAACATATTTAATGATGAGTCTTGAATCTCAATGAAGCTTTGATGAGGAAGGAACATAAATGAACTCATGAATCCCTAGATCAATCTTGATGGAATGTATTGTGCTTTTACCTACAACATAAAAAATTGAGGCAAACACTCATTGTATTTATTAGTTAAAGGATTATCAATAAAAAACATAGATGATCATAAAATACAAGTCAAGGTGCTTGGTGATTCATCCTAGATAAAAAGCTAAAGATATGGAAAGAACCAAACCTTAATGTGATCTTGTTGTGATTGAATTGATATGATATGATGACGGGATCTTAGGAGTAAAAATTGGGTTACAACAGCTGCCCTTATTTAAGTGTCTTATATCCGGAGATACGAAGGTTAAAATCTTAGTGTCGATGTGATTGAAGATAATTAAATATATAAAAAAACCTTATTTTTGTCCTTAAGATACCATGAAATGCTTATGATTATGAATGCAAATGAGCAAATCTAAAGGGACGTAAGACACCATTGAGGATGTAAAAAGTAAAAGAGGAAACAAAAGGAAAACTTGACCAGGAAAATAAATCACTCGTGAAGAAAAAACAAGACTTTGTTGGGGTAAAGCCCAATAGGGGTTCTAAAGCATAGTCAACTCAAAAATTGAGGAGAGAGAGTGAAGGATAACAGTGACCGACATATAAATGTGAACTACCAACTCACAAAGGGGATAGCAAAAAAGTAACATCCACCCACCGGGGAAAGGAATGGTAAAATAATACTAGAAAACTTCAAGATGTATTCAGTACTCATGACTATGAACAAATTAACATTCCTATGAGCAACATAATCTCAATGACGAACTACCTTCCATAATGACAAGGCTAGCATTCTTAAGAAAAAGATCTCAACAATGGACTACCTTCCATAATGACAAGGCTACCATCCATTAGAGTAACAAAATCTCAACAACAAACTACCTTCCATAGTGATAAGGCTACCATCCATTGGAGTAACAAAATCTCAACAATGAACTACCTTCCATAGTGACAAGGCTACCATCCATTGGAGTAAAAAAATCTCAACAACAAACTTCCTTCCATAATGACAAGGCTACCATCCATTGGAGTAAAAAAATCTCAACAACAAACTACATTCGATAATGACAAGGCTACCATCCATTGGAGTAACAAAATCTCAACAATGAACTATCTTCCTTAATGACAAGGCTACCATCCATTGGAGTAACAAAATCTCAACAACAAACTAACTTCCATAATGACAAGGCTACCATCTATTGGGGTAACAAAATCTCAACAATGAACTACCTTCCATAATGACAATGCTACCATCCATTGGAGTAACAAATCTATATCATCTTTGGGAGCCATTAGATTCACTAGGGGAAGTACATGTTGTTCAAATAAAGAGACATGTCACTTGCTTCTATGAGAAGGAATTGCAATAAAGACTTCCTAAATAAAGAAAATATGACTTCCTGGGGAAAGAGATGAAACTCCTGGAGAAATGCCAATAAGTTCATGCTGAGGAGATAAAATCGTATTGTGCAAAATAAATGCATATTCTTAAACTAAAGCTCAAAGTTTTCCGAAATCCAAATAAGAGTATTGTTGAGTGTACCCACTCCAAACAAAAATAAACCGGAATGAAGCAGTCAACTAAAATACATCTCCTGACAAATAAACTCAAGAGTGAAACCCATTACATCTAGACAACGAGCTGAAAAGAAGGCTGAAACAAAATTCTTTCATGAGGGATAACTCAGTATGGAAATTGAAAGGATATACACTTTCTGCTTAAGATTGAAACTCTATTGGAGAGAGGGTAACACAACTCTGTAAAACATTGTAATATACCGAAAAGATATTAAAAAAAATGCAAATGAGCAATGATTATGCATGATGCTGGTATGAAAGTATGAATGTTACCATGTATATGCTAACAAATCATACATACGACACTGGGGGTACACACAAGACCAAAAATGGGTACAATCAATACTCGACTAACTCACAAACATGATGGAAATTCCATAAGATAGTAAGCACCAACCGAGGAAACAAACTCCTATTTCAAAGCTTAAATTTACTGGGAAGGAACAAGATCAATAACAGTAAATTAACACAAACATGGTGATATAACATCTTCCTCAAAGTTTCATCGGGGAAACCACACAGACTTCAGCGGGGGAAACAAAATGTTCGAAGTTCACACTTCTTCCATGGTTGATTTTACTAGGGAAAACTATATCACATCATTGAGACATCAGTTGGAGATGACATACTGACTTTATTGGGGCGGGTAATACTATATCATCAAAGGAGACATCGAGATACATTCTTCAATAGTGATGAGTCAAAATTACACCAACTTCTCTGGGGAGAAAGTATGCAAACTCATGGGGACATCGATTTCAGAAAAGTATATAATCTCATCTTCACTTGGGGAACTCAAGAAATCAAGCACTACAAAAAGAAAACTTATGGGGATTTTAAATCCAATCCAGCACTTGGCGTGAGAAAACCCAAAAAGTTGATAACCATTTCAAAACTTCTTAAATAAGACATTGTCCTCGCCTGACTGCCGGGCAAACAAACAATATGCTAGTACTGCCGAAAGGAGATGCTTTGCTAATGAGTCCAACTCAGCATGCACGGGGAGAAAAGACTTTTATTTATATGAGTGAAGCCTTCACTGGTAAATTTTGGACAGTGTCTTCATATCATGCAAACCTTTGAGTTTATCTGTCCCTAAAGCCACTAATATTGTTCTCCTTGTATCATAAAATCTAAAGCAATAGGTAATTTGTAAATTATTTACAAAAATAATTTTTGTTATTTAATCTGTTTGCTTTGATCATTACTATCAATAGTAAATGAAATCTTTATAGGCTGAATAAAATAAGAATTGCGAAGAATTGGATAAAAGGCTCAAACGTTAATAATAGAATGGTTGTCTACAAATGGTAAGACTCCATAGATAATTACAAATTTTGGAACATGGTAATTTATATTGGAAAATTATAAATTGAATTTCTATACTTAGAAAATTTCTAAGTTTTTCTTTAAAAATTACTTATAATCTCTTGCATCCAAATATGGCATTCCACTTGAAATTTTCTCTTGACCAAAAAAGATGGCATGAAGTAGATATCTTGAATGGAATTGTGAAACTTGAACCATTCAAAATTTACAAAAATTGAGAGAGTTATGAATTTTTGAAGTTGGCAAAAATTCATGAAATGACCTATAATCTTTGGCATCCTTAGGGCATCTTCCATCAATTTTCACACAATGCACTTAAAAGATAGGTTGAAGTTCATATCTTCAAGATCATTGTGAAGAATGAATGGGTTCAAGGTGATAAAAATTGATCAATTTATGATAATTTGAAGTCACATAAGGGAATTTGAGGATTCATCTAGAGGACTTGAAATCTTTCTTCATTATCAAGTTTCTTCCACACAAAATTTCATTGATACTTTTGAAGTGATTTGTTAATAACCCTTTAAAGAGGAGGATTTATTTGGAATCATTCCAAAATACCAAAAGATGAGAAAGATATACCCCTTTTAAGTTCAAAACCCTAACTCCTAGAGCAAGAAAATGCCTTGGGAAACATTTGAAATTTTGACCAAACTTCTTGCACAAATACCCTTGTCATGTGAATATAAGTTTTTGAGGATGATAAGGAGAAACCATAACAACCAAAACCACTTCCAAATCTTGAGAATTAAAGGAGATATGTACTTGTGATCATTGAAATCAAAAAACTTGTCCAATTGAGTCAAACTTCTTTAATCAACCCTTGTACTTTTGAACTAAGTTTGACAACTTGAGGCATGATGAATAATAAAAGACTTTGTCATGACATTACTTCAAAACATATTTAATGATGAGGCTTGAATCTCAATCAATATTTGATGAGGAAGGCACAGAAATGAACTCATGAATCCCTAGATCAATCTTGATGGAATGTATTGTGCTTTTACCTACAACATCAAAAACTGAGGCAAACACTCATTGTATTTATTAGTTACAGGATAATCAACACAAAACATAGATGATCATAAAACACAAGTCAAGGTGCTTGGTGATTCCTCCTAGAGAAAAAGCTAAAGATATGGAGAAGAACCAAACCCTAATGTGATATTTTTGTGATTGAATTGATATGATATGATGAAGGGATCTTAGGAGCAAAATTTGGGGTACAACAACTGCCCTTATTTAACTGTCTTATATCCGGAGATACGAAGGTTAAAATATTAGTGTCGATGTGATTGAAGATACTTAAATATAAAACAAACCTTATTTTTGTCCCTAAGATACCATGCAATGCTTATGATTATGAATGCAGTGAGCAAATCTAAAGGGATGTAAGACACCATTGAGGATGTAAAAAGTAAAAGAGGAAACAAAAGGAAAACTTAACAAGTAAAATAAATCGCTGGTGAAGAAAGGACAAGACTTTGTTGGGGTAATGCCCAATTGGGGTTCTAAAGCATCGTCAACTCAAAAATTAAGGAGAGAGAGTGAAGGATAACGGTGACCGACATATAACTGTGAACTACCAACTCACAAAGGGGATAGCAAAAAAGTAACATCCACCCACCGGGGAAAGGAATGGTATGATAATACTAATAAATTTCAAGATGTATTCAGTACTCATGACTACGAACAAATGAATTTCTACTGAGCAACATAATCTCAATGACGAACTACCTTGCATAATGACAAGGCTGCCATTCATCGGAAAAATATCTCAACAACGGACTACCTTCCATATAGACGAGGCTACCATCCATTAGATTAACAAAATCTCAACAACAAACTACCTTCCATAATGACAAGGCTACCATCCATTGGAGTAACAAAAACTCAACAATGAACTACCTTCCATAATGATAAGGCGACCATCCATTGGAGTAACAAAATCTCAACAACAAACTTCCTTCCATAATGACAAGGCTACCATCCATTGGAGTAACAAAATATAAACAACAAATTACCTTCCATAATAATAAGGCTACCATCCATTAGATTAACAAAAACTCAACAACGAACTATCTTCCATAATGACAAGGCTACCATCCATTGGAGTAACAAAATCTCAACAACAAACTACCTTTCATAATGACAAGGCTACCATCCATTGGAGTAACAAAATCTCAACAATGAACTACCTTCCATAATGACAATGCTACCATCCATTGGAGTAACAAATTTGAATCTTCTCTGGGAGCCCTCAGATTCACTAGGGGAAGTACATGTTGCTCAAATAAAGAGACATATCACTTGCTTCTTTGAGAAGGAATTGCAATAAAGGCTTTCTTAAGAAAGAAAATATGACTTCCTGGGGAAAGAGATGAAACTCCTGGAGAAATGCCAATAAGTTCATGCTGAGGAGATAAAATCTTCTTGTGCAAAATAAATGCATATTCTTAAACTAAAGCTCAAAACTTTCTGAAATCCAAATAAGACTATTGTTGAGGGTACCTACTCCAAACAAAAACAAACCGGAATGAAGCCATCAACTAAAATACATCTCCTGAGAAATAAACTCAAGAGAGAAACCCATTACATCCAGACAATGAGCTGAAAAGAAGGATGAAACAAAATTCTTCCATGAGGGATAACTCAGTAGGGAAATTGAAAGGATATACACTTTCTGCTTAAGATTGACACTCTATTGGAGAGATGGTAACACAACTCTGCGAAACAATGTAATATACCAACAAGATATTAAAAAATGCAAATGATCAATGATTATGCATGATGCTGGTATGAAAGTATGAATGTTACCTTGTATATGCTAACAAATCAGACATATGACATTGGGGGTACATACAAGACCAAAAATGGGTACAATCAATACTCGACTAACTCACAAACATGATGGAAATTCCATAAGATAGTAAGCACCAACCGGGGAAACAAACTCCTATTTCAAAGCTTAAATTCACTAAGAAGGAACAAGATCAATAATAGTAAATTAACAAAAACATGGTAATATAACATCTTCCTGAAAGTTTCACCGAGGAAACCACACAGACTTCAGCGGGGGAAACAAAATGTTCAAAGTTCACACTTCTGCGATGGTTGATTTTACTAGGGTAAACAATATCACATCATTGAGACATCAGTTGGGGATGACATACTGACTTTATTGGGGAGGGTAATACTATATCATCGAAGGAGAAATCGTGATACATTTTTCAATAGTGATGAGTGATAATTACACCAACTTCTTTGGGGAGAAAGTATGAAAACTCATGTGGACATCAATTTCGGAGAAGTATATCATCTCAACTTCACTTGGGAAACTCAAGAAATCAAACACTACAACAAGAAAACTTATGGGGATTTTAAATCCAATCCAGCACTTGGCGGGAGAAAACCTCAAAAGTTGATAACCATTTCAAAACTTCTTAAATAAGACACTGTCCTTGCCAGACTGCTGGGCAAACAAACAATATGCTAGTACTGCCGAAAGGAGATGCTTTGCTAATGAGTCCAACTCAGCATGCACGGGGAGAAAACAATTTTATTTATATGAGTGAAGCCTTCACTGGTGAATCTTGGACATAGTCTTCATATCATGCAAACCTTTGAGTTTATCCGTCCCTGAAGCCACTAATATTGTTCACCTTGTATCACAAAATCTAAAGCAATAGGTAATTTGTAAATTATTTTCAAAAATAATTTTTGTTATTTAATCTGTTTGCTTTGATCATTACTATCAATAGTAAATGAAATCTTTATAGGCTGAATAAAATAAGAATTGCGAAGAATTGGATAAAAGGCTCAAACTTTACTAATAGAATGATAGTCTACAAATGGTTAGACTCCGTAGATAATTACAAATTTTGGAACATGGTAATATATATTGGAAAAGTATAAAATGACTTTCTATACTTAGAAAGTTTCTAAGTTTTTCTTCAAAAATGACTTATAATCTCTTGCATCCAAACATGTCCTTCCACTTGAAATTTTCTCTTGACCAAAAAAGATGGCATGAAGTAGATCTCTTGAATGGAATTTTGAAACTTGAACCATTCAAAATTTGCAAAAATTGAGAGATTTATCACTTGTTGAAGTTGGATAAAATTCATGAAATGACCTATAATCTTTGGCATCCTTAGGGCATCTTCCATCCATTTTCAAACTTTGCACTTAAAAGATAGGTTGAAGTTCATATCTTCAAGATCACTGTAAAGAAAGAATGGGTTCAAGGTGATAATAATTGATCAATTTATGATCATTTGAAGTCACATAAGGGAATTTGAGGATTCATCTGGAGGACTTGAAATCTTTCTTCATCATCAAGTGTCTTCCACATAAAATTTCTTTGAAACTTTTGAAGTGATTTGTTAATAACCCTTTAAAGAGAAGGATGTCTTTGGAATCATTCAAAAAATACCAACAGATGAGCAAGATATACCCCTTTGAAGTTCAAAACCCTAACTCCTAGAGCAAGAAAATGCCTTGGGAAACCTTTACAATTTTGACCAACCTTCTTGCATAAATACCCTTGTCATGTGAATATAAGTTTTTGAGGATGATAAGGAGAAACCATAACAACCAAAACCACTTAAAAATCTTGAGAATTGAAGGATATATGTACTTATGATCATTGAAATCAAGAAACTTGTCCAATTGAGTCAAATTTCTTCTATCAACCCTTGTACTTTTGAACTAAGTTTGACAACTTGAGGCATGATGAATCATAAACGACTTTGTCATGACATTACTTTAAAAAATATTTAATGACGAGGCTTGAATCTCAATGAAGCTTTGTTGAGGAAGGCACATAAATGAACTCATGAATCACTATATCAATCTTGATGGAATGTATTGTGCTTTTACCTACAACATCAACTATTGGGGAAAACACTAATTATATTTATTAGTTAAATAATAATCAATACAAAATATAGATGATCATAAAATACAAGTCAATGTGCTTAGTGATTCGTCCTAGAGCAAAAGCTAAAGATATGGACAAGAACTAAACCCTAATGTGATCTTGTTGTGATTGAATTGATATGATATGATGAGGGGATCTTAGGGGGAAAATTGGGGTACAATAGCTGCTGCTATAATGTTCTAACTCATATATCAAGGTGTGTGATGTCAACAGGTTCTGAACATACACTACTAGAAGAAAAAATGTGTTTACGTGTTATAGTGAAGTCAAGATTCTAGAATTCATCTTATGTAACGGTTCTTAGGAATGTTAATACAAGAGGTTATGATCGTGACTTGGTGGTTAAGCTTTGGAGGCCTTCTAAAGCTTCGCTTCGGTGTGTACAAGTTCTGAAGATTATGAAGACGAGGTTCTACTGAACAAGTTTTGATAATCTGAAGAAAAGAAAGTTCTTACAACCAAGTGTTGAAGACTATGAAGATAAGGTTCTAATGGGACAAGTTCTGAAGATTCCAAAACTTAGGTTCTAATACTTTAGAGTGATTCTTCTATAACAAGCTTCAAACATTCAAATTATCTGAAGCCTCTGAAGATAATAAGAAGTTCAAATGGTTAATGTGTGATGGTGTATAAAAGGTACATAAAGTGTCTGCGGCCTCTACCCTCTAGGGTGGCGTAAGGACAGCCTTGTTACATTGTATTGCTAACCATTCTTATTGTCACCGTTGGGATTAAACGGATGGATTTCCATCTATCTTTCTTTACTTAACGGATCTATGTTTACAAGCTTATTAGAAAAACATTATTCATAGAAAAGGTGGAAAGCTATCATTAAAAAGTGACAGGATACAGAAAATATTATTTTATACTGTCTAAACTATTACACCTTATTCTATCCATTGAAGAACTAATCGTTGGTGTAGGAAAAGACTTTTCTATCCTCACAACGTCTCTCTATTTCAAGGTTATAAAAGAAGATAAAAGATTAGGAGACAAATGCCCATGGCCATCAAGCTAAAAAGCCGTGGATTCTGAAGATGTCAAAGTTGCAATGCAAAACATACTGAAGACCACTACACAGAAAAGGGATAAAAGAAAGAAAGATGAAGAAGATTTCAACAAGATGTTATTCAACTATTCATCATATACATCTTGGATGAAACATGAATAAGTAAGGAGTTCTTACTCGTAGCTTGCTCATTGAAGAAGAAGATTCTACAAGATGCTAACCAACTATCATCATATACGTCTTGGTAGAAATTAGAAGAAGCAGGGAGTTGTTGCTTGTAACTTGTTTAAGCAGAAGATGAAGAAGAACACTACAAGATGCTACCCAACTTCTGATCAAATACATCTTAATAGAACATTGTGTTATAGTTATAATCTCTTCATGAAAATTGTTTTGCCAATAGAGTTGTTGCTCGAAAATGTCTTAAACAATACGTGCTTAAATCTTTTGTGTAATCTTCTTAGAAGAAGAAAACATGTAAACATGGAAACCTTATCAATTGTTGTTGATTGATTCCTTGAGTGACCAACTGAAGGTCTGATCTCAAGAAGATAATGGTTGTGGTCATTTTCGGAAATCCTGATAGGATATCTTAAGTGATCTAATTCTATTGGGTCAATGATTGTTATATTCGTTAAATCAGATCATTGAACATATAATTGGAAGCTTCCTTGGGTGACCGAGTGAAGGTCTGATCTCAAGAAGACAGTGAATGCAGTCATTATGGGAAATCCTCATAGATGATCTTAAGTGATCTGATTCTATTGGGTCAATGATTGTTATATTCGTTAAATTGGATCATTGAATATGTCATTGAAATGTTCCTTGAATGACTGAGTGAAGGTCTAATCTCAAGAAGATAATGGGTGTTGGTCATTGTGAAATCCTGATATGCGATCTTTAGTGATTTTATCTTATTGGGTCAATAAATGTCATATCCGGTTGGATCACTGAACGTGTCATTGTTTATTAGTCATCAGTCGTTGTCCGTGCATTTGTAATCAGTTTGGTTATAGTGGATTAAGTCCTTGTTAAAGGTGAAATCATCCTTGAGGAGGTGGATAGGATTAACCTTGTTAAGGTGAACCTGGATAAATCACTTGTGTCCTTTACTCTTCATTGTATTTATTGTTATTATCATTTGAGTGCTCAGATTTTTTAAAGGGGAATGTTTTCTATAAACCCAATTAAACCCCCATTTTCTTGTGTTTTCTCTACCTTCAGAGGACTGGTCTAAGGAAGAAGATGAACTTTCTCTTAGAAACTCTAAAGCTTTGAATGCTCTGTTAAATGGTGTTGATAAAAATATATTCAGGTTAATAAATATAGGAATTGTGGCCAAAGATGCATGGGAAATTCTCAAAAGCATTGATGAAGGCACATCAAAAGTCAAAATGTCAAAACTTCAACTTCTCTCCACAAAGTTTGAAAGTCTCATGATGAAAGATAATGAGTGTATTCATGATTTTCACATGAGCATTCTTGACATTGCTAATTCATCCATTGCCTTAGGAGAGAAGATGCTAGAGGAAAATCTTGTAAGAAAATTCCTCAAGTCTCTACTCAAGAAGTTTGACATGAAGGTCATAACCATAGAAGAAGCCCAAGATATTTGCAACATGAAAGTGAAGGAGCTGATTGGGTCACTCCAAAATTTCGAATTGACTATTAATGATAGATCTGAAAAGAAGAACAAAGGCATAACCTTTATCTCCAATACTGATGATGAAGAGGCTCAATGTGAAATGGATACGAATGAAGGAATTGTTAATGCTATTGAGTTTCTTGGGAGACAATTCAATTAAGGTGCTGAAGAACATGGATAGGAATACAAGACAAAATGTCAAGAACATCTATTTCGACATCAACAAAAACAATGACTTTCAAAGAAAAAGAAAGAACAGAGGAGAAGCTACATCAAGGAAGAGGTATTAAATGTCATGAATGTTAAGGTTTTGGTCGCATTAGATCAGAATATCCCATATACCTCAAGAAACACAAGAAGGGCTTGACTGTTTGGTCTAATGATGAAAATTCTAAAGGTGAACCTGATGATGAAATTGCTAAGCATGTTGCAGCCTTCACAGGTAAGTATAAATATGACGAAGATTCATATGATGAGTACCTCTCTTATGAAGAACTGGCTGCTTCCTACAAAGAGCTTTGTGTCAGAAGTGAAGAGGTGTGTGAGATAGGAGAAAAGTATAAGAGAATCAATGTTCAACTGCAGGATGAAAAAGAGAATCTTTTATCCAATGTTTCTGGTCTTCAAGATGAGGTAACCTTATTGAATTCTAAACTTTAAAACATGACCAAATCTATAAGAATGTTGAACATTGGGTCTAATATGTTAGATGAAATTCGTCAAGTTTGAAAAGGGGCTGGAAACTTAAAAGGTATAGGTTTTGATTATCAATCTCTGATTGGAAAAACCTCTGTGACAAAATTTATTCCTCCATAAAGGAAGTATGAGCTCTTGATGTTCGACCAAATGTTACAACATCCTACCAGACATTAGAAAACTCAAACTAAAGTCAAGTTCTTACAATGGAAGTGTCACAATTATGGGAAATATGGTCACACAAAACCTTTTTGTTACAGACTGTATGGTTGTCCTAAACATCCAAAACAACCTAGGTCTAATCATGTGATGATTAAAAATATAAAAGAGTGGAAACCTAAGGTTGTTGACACTAGTCTTATAGCCCATACTTCTCTTAGAGCTTCATCTAGAGAAGACTGTGAAGGTTGAGAAAAACACAAGAAATGGGGGTTTGAATTGGGTTTTCAAAAACTTTTTCTTTTTAAATGCTTCACACAAACAATCAAGATAGACAAGTTAAGAAATAAAGGTGACACAATTTGTTTATACAATTTCACCTTAAACAAGGCTACTCTTGTCCACCCACCAAGGTGATTTTGGCTTCAAAAAGGACTTAATCCACTAATATTGAAAGAATACAAACAAACGTCTAAGAGTTTAGAAAAACACCATATCCCTCTCAAGTATACGTGCTATCACTTAGTCACTTTGAGGAAAAAAAATTCTCAAAAGAATTACAATAGACAGTGTTTGAAGATGTGAAAAACACAAGAAGGGGGGGTTGAATTGAAAAACTTGGATCAAATAATAACAGCTTTAAGACACATTATTTTTATCCTGGTTCGTTTGATCTCAAACTACTCCAGTCCACCCGTCAAGGTGATTTCTCCTCTCTCCAACGAGGTCTTAATCCACTATTCTCAAAGAATTACAAGAACTACTTTAACAATTGTTAAAGTCTTCTTGAGTATAACCACAAACCGGTTTATCTCAAGGAAATCTTTTACAAGAAATGAACAAGAGTGTGTTGTTGTTTTCTAACAAAACAGTATATCACAACTGTGATAGTTACACAAATTAAGCTTGGAATAAAATAAATTTGCTAAAGTTTTTGAATATGCGTGGTTTGGAAGGCTTGGAAAATTGTGTGCGTACGTGCGTGCTTCTTTTCTCAATCAGACTTGTTTATATAGGTAAGGCAAAGATACGTTGTCCATAAAGCAAGTTTAATGATAATAACGTCCTTTCCTTTTGAAGAAGATCTTGTCTGAAGAAAGCCGTTAGCATTTAATTATGTCTTGAATAATTAATAACGCTTCAGAGTCTTCTTTGCTTTAACTGCTGATAAAGCTTCAGAGTGTTGATGACTTAGTAAAGATGTCTTTGATCAGAGTCAGAGTGTATTTGTTTATGCGCAGATTCTGGTCATCAAGCTTCAGCGTATAATCTGGTAGATTCAGCGTGTAGCACATATTACTGATCTTCTGATGCTGATTCCAATCTGATGCTGATTCCATCAGAACTTCTGTATATACAAAACATAATTTTAAGAAGCATATTTGTTCTTTATATATATCTTTGAATTTATTTATTCTTTGTATTTTGTTATCATCAAAACTCTAATCAAGGGTTATAGAATCAAACTATGTTCTAACAATCTCCCCCTTTTTGATGATGACAAAAACCAGATTTTTCAATTAAAAATAAATAATAAAAAGTATAGAATTTAAGTAGAAAAACTCCCCCTGAGTTGATTACTTCCCTTAAATTCTTTGAGTCCTTGAGCATCAGAACTATGTCTTTCATCAGAGTTTTGTACCTGTTCAAGTTTTGAAGAAGAAGGAATTTATGTTTGAGACTTATGTCTCAGTAATCCGTTATTGAAAATATCTTGTTCTTTCTCCCCCTTTTTTGGCAGTTATCAAAAAGAACATATAATCAGAAACAAAAAATATTTATATTATAATTAGAAGCAACGATAAGAAGTTTAGAACAGCAGCAATGTAGAAACGATTACAGATGAAAAAAACAAAGAAAATCTAAGATGGAGGAGGAAGACGCGTGAACAAAGCTTCCAACAAGCCCTTGATCTGGGTGTTGGTTTACTCTTGTTTGGTTAATATGCTCTTGATTTCTGAAATTTTGTCATCTTGTTTATCCATCCTTTCCTGCATAATAATGTCTGCTCACTTCAGTTCTTCTAGAGTCTGCCTTTCATAGGAGGAAGCTTGAGGATCTTCAGTAACTGCATGCTTCTCAGAGCATTCAGTAATGTCATCTTTTTGACCTAGTTCTTCTGCAGGAATCATCTACTCTGGAGTATCAGTCAGAATGAGACCTTCTGGCTCTGGTTGAGGTTTGTTTGCTGGACGATGTTCTGACCAAGGAGCATTGTCCAGAGGGAGAACTTCTTCCTTGAGCAGTTGGCTCAGAACTTGGTCTTCAATTACTTTTAGCAGATTACGGAAATTCTGTTGATCTTGTCAGTAGCACTGTTCTTGCATCTTATGAGTTTCAGAACATACCCATTTTCTGAAACTTGTCCAAAGATAATTTGAAGCAGCAGGATTGATCATCTCAAGACTAGCTTGCTTCAGGGAAGTTATCAACTTCTGCATTTCTGTTTCAAACTTCAATAAACTTGTACCAACATCTAGAGAGGGTTCAGATGGTTTTGGTTTTGGAATAGCTGTTTTGTGGGTTATGGCAGCAAGACTTTCAAAAACTGTTAAATCAATGACAGTCTTGGCGTTGTCATCTGAATTGTTCTTTGGTGAGGGAGTGGGAGAGTCTGGAATAATTATTGGACTAGTTGGGGAGTTTGGTGGAGTTGATTCTAGTGAAGAGGGAATTTGGGGAATATCCAGAATGGTTAGGGGCATACGGATGGCTAGAGGTTCAGTGATTCCAGGAATGAGAATGGTATCAGAATCAACAGTTTTGTTGGATTGATCGTTATGAGGTTCTGGTTCACAGGATTCAGAAGGTTGAGCCTCAGAAGTTTGAACTTCGGGTTGAAATAGTTCAGGTTGTGGAGAAGGTGGATGAATTTCTGGTTGAGGAGATAGAGGTAGTGGTATTTCTGGTTGTGGTGCTTCTGTGGTGGCTTCGGACTTTGGATTTTCTGGCATAGGAGCAGAAATATGTTGGTCAAAGGTTTCTATATCTGATAGAACTTTTGCAAGTTCTTGTTGGGTTGCTTCAATATTTGGATTTGGAGGTAGGGAGTGAGATCCTCTAAGAGTTAAGGTTTCTGAGGGGTCAAATTCAATGTCAAAGTCATCAAGTGTTTGTGGTGTGGGGTTTTCTGATTGAGTGGGAATTGGTATAGATGTTGATAAAGAAATTGAATTTAAAACAGTTACAGAAGAAGGATTACCTCTCTTTTTAGGAGTCCGCTGGGATGATCCTTCTGCTACAGCCTTCCTTTTCTTGTTTTTCTTCAGCATAACTTCTGGAGCCTTCTTCTGCAGATCCTGAATGTTCAAATCTAGTGTTGTACCATTCGCCTTGCATGCATCCAGATATCTGACTATTATCTCAGGTTTAGAATCAATCTCTGAGAACATGGGAAAGTTATCCAGAGGGATTCTTCTGCTGGAGATTGCTTCAAAAGAAGTGACACTGGGTTCCTTCTTGATGTTCTCAATTAACTTCATCTTCTTCAGATTCTTTGCATTCAACTGTTTGCCAACAGTAGCTTCCAAAGAGCTGATTTCCTGAACTTCTGCTAGATGATCAATTAGCTTATTCTCTGTTAGAATATCTGATATAAGCCTTCCTAGGGGTATCCAGTCCATTTTTATGAGCTCCTCTTCTCTGGTTTCCTTAACACTAGCCCTTAGATGGTTAAACAACAGATGAGCCAGATTCACCTTAATCTTCTGGGAGATGAAGTAGATCAGAAATTGCTGATCAATATTGATTAGTCAGGAGAGCTGGTAGGCTTCCTGTGGTTTATGCATCCCAGAATAATCTTGGCCCATATTCTGTGATGGTCTTTTAGATCCCTTATCTTGCTGGAGGGAAGACCCAAAGTGAAGATTTCTCTAGAAATTAGGGCGACATCAGTGCATCTTTCAGCCATGTCAATGCATCGTACACCACCACCATTGTAGCCTATTAATCTTTCAATGAGATCCTCAGTTATGACTATCTTCTTCCCCATTATGTATGAAGTAACTTGATGGTTGGAAGATGAAGCATGAATCCAAAATTCCTTCACAAGGATTGGGAATGTTGGACCTACCAGACGGTCAAAATATCTGTCCCAGCCTTGAGCCTTTACCTCTTCAAGGAGATTAAACCTGTTCTCTTGAAGATTGTTAAAGTCCACAATCAATTTTGAGAGTACTTCTAGATTTTTGATGGGTGTGAGAAGAGTTCTGAAGGGTTCTTCATATTGTTCGGAGGAATCTGTTTTCTGAGTACTGGAAGTAGGGTTGCTTGAGGAAGCCATGTTCACACCGAAGATTTTGAGAAGAAATTGAAAGGGTTTTGAGAAAGGATGCAAACTGAAATCAATTAGATTGTAGAGAAAATGAAAGTGAAAGTGAAAAAGTGTAAAGAGTGAGAAATGTGTAAAGAGTGAGAAATGTGTTTAAATAGATTTTGAAAAAGATTTTGAAAACATAAACGGCAAGAGAGAGAAATAAATTATAATGATTATGAGCATTTAATGACAGCTGATTTTGGGGGATTCAGGAAGATATTGGAACGGTTACCCATGACATGTGTCCCAATGCATCCAATCAGCGCTTTTGACCTTTCAGAAACGTGAACGTGTGTTCAGCCTCAAAAAGTAGCTGATGACTGGATGACATCTGTTTGCTTGAGTGAACAACACATTTCTATCCTTGAAATGAAGCGCTCAGATCTTCATGAGTAGATTCTGATACAATCTATACTTCTAAAGATCTGAAGGAAGATTGATCAGTAGTTCACAGAAAAATAAACAAAGTTCTGAAGGTTAAGATATGGAACCAAAACAATTTTATTCTGGGCAGAGTTTCATGCTGAGATGTTTCAGAATGAAGTTGAACCTATCTTCAGAAAGAGGTTTTGTAAAGATATCAGCCCATTGATGGTCTGTGTTAATAAATTTTAAATTTAGAATCCCTTTCTGAATATAGTCCCTAATAAAATGATGTTTTATTTCTATATGCTTAGCCCTAGAATGCAAAATAATATTTTTACTGAGACAAATAGAAGAAGTATTGTCACAGAGGATAGGGATGTTACTCTCAAATATATTGAAGTCCTCAAGTTGACTTTTCATCCAGAGCATTTGTGTGCTGCATCCAGCTGCTGCTATGTATTCAGCTTCTGCTGTTGATAGAGCTATTGTGGATTGTCTTTTGCTGGACCATGAGATCAGATTTTCTCCCAGAAACTAGAAGCTTCCAGAAGTGCTTTTACGTTCTAATCTGTCTCCAGCGAAATCAGCATCATAGTATCCTATCAAGCTGTAATCACTTGATTTTCTATAAAACAAACCCAGATTAGCAGTACCTTTCAGATACTTGAAAATTCGCTTAACTGCTGTTAAGTGAGATTCTCTAGGATCTGATTGGAATCTAGCACAAATGCAAACACTGAATAGAATGTCAGGCCTTGAAGCTGTCAGATAGAGAAGAGAACCAATCATACCTCTGTAGACCTTCTGTTCTACCTTTTTACTTACCTCTTCTTTTTCCAGAATGCACGTGGGATACATTGAAATCTTTGATGGCTTACATTCTGAGAGATCAAATTTCTTCAGAAGTTCTCTGACATATTTGCTCTGATGAATGTAAGTTCCTTCTGGGGTTTGATTAATCTGAATGCCCAGAAAGAATTTTAGTTCCCCCATTAGGCTCATCTCAAATTCTGCCTGCATACATTTAGAAAACTTTCTTCTCAGAGAGGGTTTAGTGGATCCAAATATGATGTCATCAACATAAATCTGACATACTAAAATGTCATTCTTAACTGTATTACAGAACAAGGTTGTGTCCACTTTCCCTCTAGTGAATTCCTTTTCTAACAGGAAGTTACTTAGTCTTTCATACCAAGCTCCGGGAGCTTGTTTCAGACCATAGAGTGACTTCTTTAGTTTGAAAACATATTCTGGATTTTTGGAACTTTCAAAACCATGGGGTTGGTGCACATATACCTCTTCTTCTATATAGCCATTTAAGAATGCACTCTTAACATCCATCTGATACAGAGTGATTCCTTTATTAACAGCAAATGAAATTAAGAGTCTGATAGATTCTAACCTGGCGACTAGAGAAAAGGTTTCTGTATAGTCTATCCCCTCTTGCTGACTATAACCTTGTGCTACCAGTCATGCTTTATTTCTGATGACTTCACCTTGTTCGTTCAATTTGTTTCTGAACACCCATTTTGTACCAATGACGTTGAATCCTTTTGGTTTGGGAACTAGATCCCATACGTCATTTCTTATGAATTGATTTAGCTCCTCTTGCATTGCTAGAATCTAGTCATTGTCAAGAAGTGCTTCATTAATTGTTGTTGGTTCAATCAGAGAAACCAGTCCCATGAGGGATTCTTCAGAGTTTCTGAAGGTAGATCTTGTTCTGATTGGATCTTCCTTCCTTCCTAAGATTGTTTCTTCTGGGTGATCCATGCTGCTTCTAGATGGTCTTTTCTGGAGTTGATCAACAGAAGGTGCTGGATTGCTTGCAGTGACTCTTTATGATGTTGAGGGAGTGGCTCTGTTGAGAGCTTCTTATGATTTGTCTTCAGTACCTGTGAGTTCAACTTCCATACCTGCAAGGAATTCATTCTGCTTTGACTTTTGAGAGTCAAGCTTATCATCAAAACGAACACTGATTGACTCATCCACAATTTGTGTTTTTGTATTATATACTCTGTACCCTCTTGAGCGTTCAGAACATCCTAACATAATACACTTTTGTGCTTTAGAGTCAAACTTGTTCAAATAATTTTTTGTATTCAAAATAAAACATGTACATCCAAATGGGTGAAAATAGGAAATGTTGGGCTTTCTGTTCTTCCACAATTCATATGGAGTCTTTTCCAGAATAGGTCTTATGGAGATTCTATTCTGAATGTAACACGCTGTGTTTATTGCTTCTGCCCAGAAGATCTTAGCAACGTTAGTCTCGTTGATCATGGTTCTGGCCATTTCTTGCAATGTTCTGTTCTTTCGTTCTACAACTCCATTTTGCTGGGGAGTTCTAGGACAAGAGAAATCATGCAGAATGCCTTTATCATTAAAGAATAACTCAAAATCTTTGTTTTCAAATTCTCCACCATGATCACTTCTGACTTTGACGATTCTAAGATCCTTTTCATTCTGAACTTGGTTGCAGAAGGTAACAAACATAGAGTGTGACTCGTCCTTGTGCCTTAAGAACTTTACCCATGTCCATCTACTATAGTCATCTACGATTACTAACCCATACTTCTTGCCACTGACTGAAGCAGTTTTAACTGGTCCAAATAAGTCAATGTGCAGAAATTCTATCGACTTGGAGGTGGAAACAACGTTTTTGGATTTGAAAGCTGGTCTTGCAAACTTGCCTTTCTGACATGCTTCACATAGAGCATCTGAATTGAACTTCAGGTTAGGAAGTCCTTTGACCAGATTGAGTTTGTTAATCTGAGATATTCTTCTCATACTAACATGTCCCAATCTTCTGTGCCAGATCCATTGCTCGTTATTAACAGACAGAAGAAACTTTACATTTTGACTTTTCAGTTCAAAAAGTTTGATTTTATAGATGTTGTTTTTCCTATTTCCATTAAATATGATAGTCCCATCTTTTTGACTAACAGCTTTGCATGAATTTTGATTGAAGATTATATCATAACCGTTATCACTTAATTGACTTATGGATAACAGGTTATGCATTAATCCATCAACTAATAAAACATTACTTATAGAGGGAAGATTTCCATTACCTATTGTTCCAGAGCCAATGATCTTTCCTCTCTGATTGCCTCCAAAGCCCACGTGGCCTCCAAGCTTAAGTTCCAGGCTTTGGAACATATGCCTTCTTCCCGTCATGTGTCGTGAGCAGCCAGAGTCCAGGTACCATGATTGGTGTCTTTGCTTTACTGCTAAAGATATCTGCCACATGTATTATTTTATCCTTAGGTACCCACATTTTCTTGGGTCCTGATTTTTTAGTTTTACCAAAACTCTGGTTGAATTTTGGTTTGACAGAGTAATCACTACTTGTATATTTTATGTCATGTGTGTGCCCATATATAAAGTGTGAATCAAGTGGAGTACGTTATATAACTAAATCCATGGAATTTTTTGGTGTAGGTACCTTACCATGATATCCTATCCCTTTTCTGCCATTTATGCTAACTCCATAGATCATTGAAGCCATTTTGCTTCTGTCTATGTTTTTAGCTAGAAACTTCTGAAAGTTGTGATCATACTCCTTGATGATCTCATCAGCATTGCTGGGAGTTTCAGGGATTGTTTCCTTCTGAGAGTTTTGCAATTGGTTTTCTAATTTTGAAATTTTATCTTTTAACTCAATTCTCCAATTTGAGACTCTCAGTCTTATTAGAGTCAGAAGCAAGATATCTTTTCAGGTTTTTGAATTTGACTCTGATCTGCTGATATCTTTCCAGAATTTCATTAAAGCTTTCAGCTATTTCAGCCTTAGTAAAGTTTATAGTAAAGTCAGGGAATACCTCTTCTGTATCTGATTCAGAGTCTGACTCAGAAGCTTCGCTGTCTTTAGTTATGTTTTCCATGAGAGCTATGTTTGCTCTTTCATCATCTAATTCTGAGTCAGCTTCAGATGTGTCAGAATCATCCCATGTAGCCATGAGACTTTTCTTCTTTTCCTTGCCAAACTTCTTTTTGGGCTTCTCCTTCTGAAGCTTTGGAAAATCACTTTTGTAGTGCCCTTGCTTGTTACATTCATAGCAGATGATGTCTTTGTTGTTTGTCTTTATGTTTCCTGAAGAACCTTCAGATCTTCTGTGTCCAGAGGAGGATTCTGACCTTCTGTATCTGGAGAAAGATTCATTCTAATTTTCTGATCTTCTGGGATTCCTGAACTTCCTTTTCCTCTGCTTCCACAATTGGTTCACCCTTCTGGAGAGGAGAGACAGTTCATCTTCTTCTGATGAGGACCCATCAGAGGTTTCTTCCACAACCTGCAAAACTTTGGAGTCAGATTTTCTATTAGATTTTAAAGCTAATGGCTTACCTTCCTTTTGAGGTTCATCTGCTTCTAGCTCTATCTCGTGACTTCTGAGGGAGCTGACAAGTTCCTCCAGAGAGATTTTGTTGAGATCCATGGCTAGCTTAAGCGCTGTGACCATTGGCCTCCATTGTTTTGGCAAGCTTCTGATGATCTTCTTAACGTGATCAGCAGTGGAATTCCCTTTGTCAAGAACTTTTAGACAAGCAACAAGAATTTGAAATCTTGAAAACATGGTTTCTATTGATTCACTATCTTCCATCTTGAATGCCTCATACTTCTGAATGAGCGCAAGAGCTTTGGTTTCTTTGACTTGAATGTTGCCTTCATGCGTCATTCTCAGAGAGTCAAACATATTCTTGGTAGTTTCTCTGTTTGATATCTTCTCATATTCTGAATAAGAGATGGCGCTGAGAAGAATTGTTCTGGCCTTGTGATGATTTCTGAACTCACGCTTTTGCTGATCAGACATCATTTTCCTATCAATCTTCTGACCACGTCCATCCACTGGGTGCGTGTATCCATCAGTCACCATGTCCCACAGATCAGCATCATGGGCCAGAAATAAACTCTCAATTCTGTCTTTCCAGTAGTCAAAGTTCTCTCCATCAAAGACTGGAGGTTTGCCACTGAATCTGTCCCTTTCTTCATTGTTGTCAGTGCTGATGTTTTGACTTGGTCATGCCATTGTGTTTTTCTGACGCTGGATCTTGTACTGACACGGTTAAGTGTTATAAGCTCAGAACCAGGCGCTCTGATGCCAATTGAAGATGTGAAAAACACAAGGGGGGGGGGGGGGGGGTTGAATTGAAAAACTTGGATCAAATAATAACAGCTTTAAGACACAATATTTTTATCCTGGTTTGTTTAATATCAAACTACTCCAGTCCACCCGTCAAGGTGATTTCTCCTCTCTCCAACGAGGTCTTAATCCACTATTCTCAAAGAATTACAACAACTACTTTAACAACTGTTAAATTCTTCTTGAGTATAACCATAAACCGGTTTATCTCGAGGAAATCTTTTACAAGAAATGAACAAGAGTGTGTTGTTGTTTTCTAACAAAACAGTATATCACAACTGTGATAGTTACACAAATTAAGCTTGGAATAAAATGAATTTGCTAAAGCTTTTGAATATGCGTGGTTTGGAAGGATTGGCAAATTGTGTGCGTACGTGCGTGCTTCTTTTCTTAAGCATACTTGTTTATATAGGCAAGGCAAAGATACGTTGTCCATAAAGCAAGTTTAATGATAATAACTCACTTTCCTTTTGAAGAAGATCTTGTCTGAAGAAAGCCGTTAGCATTTAATTCTGTCTTGAATAATTAATAACGCTTCAGAGTCTTCTTTGATTTAACTGCTGATAACACTTCAGAGTGTTGATGACTTGGTAAAGATGTCTTTGATCAGAGTCAGAGTGTATTTGTTTATGCCCATATTTTGGTCATCAAGCTTCAACGTATAATCTGGTAGCTTCAGCGTGTAGCACATATTACTGATCTTTTGATGTTGATTCCAATCTGATACTGATTCCATCAGAACTTCTGTATATACAAAACATAATTTTAAGAAGCATATTTGTTCTTTATATATATATATATATATATATATATCTTTGAATTTATTTATTCTTTGTGTTTTGTTATCATCAAAACTCTAATCAAGGGTTGTAGAATCAAACTATGATCTAACGGTGTTTACAATATTTCTTTTAGAAAAGCATATTTAACACTACAATGAAGAACAAATGTTTACACAAAAATGAGCAACAACTCTTTGTATTTAGATTGAGAAAAAATACTAAAACAAAAATGAGAAACAACTCTTTATGTTTAAAGTGAGAACAAATGTTAACACAAAAATGAGCAACAACTCTTTGTGTTATGTTTTTTCTCTTAGAAGAATATTTGTCACCAAGATATCTTTGCACAATGACTTATTCTTTTCAAATGGTGTTGTTCCAACTTGGTTGTTCAGTTCTTTCCAATATTTCTTCCCCAAAATCTTTTTTTCAATGAAGTAGTTATCTCTTTATATAGCCCCAAAAAGTAGACCGTTGGATAGGACAAAATGTCACTATCATTTCCAGCTGCTATAACAGTAGCTTGAGATTGTGGGAGACAAATTCCTTTGGTCGTACAATGTGTTCTTCACCATAGTGGAATTGATATTATACTGTTATACTATTTCTTCATCTTATCTTCTGATGAAATAATTCTGATCTGAAGTAATGAAGAGTGTATAGAGATTACGTTAGATAAGTTCTTCAAGAGTATCAGAGTCTTCAGAGTTAGAACCTTGTCTTCAGAACTGGAAGTAAAATCTTATTTGAGAAACAAATCTCGAATTCTAGAAGAAAAAGCTTATCTGAGAAGCACATCTTGATGTTTGAGCTGGAATCAAAAGCTTTATCTTAAAAGCACACGGAGATCCTTTTCTAGCGAGCATTCAACACTCATCAAAACTGCTGATGTTTCTTTAGAAACTGATAATGTAGTTCTTCTGAGGTAGGACAAAAATGATTATGATGATATTTCCAGAAAACTATCCTGAATTAGGTAAATTTTTTATTTCTGCACACTTAAGAAACTATTAGAGTACAAAATTGTTACATATAAAATATATACATTACTATCATCAAAACTAGAGATTATATGCATAACCAAATCTTGTTCTAACAAACTGGTACTTTGACAATGGATGTTCTAGGCACGCGACAGAGGTCACAAATTATTTAGTTGACATTAAGTTTTATTCCACCAGTTTTGTCACATTTGGTGGTGGTGCTAAAGGTGAAATTAAAGGAGTAGTAAAGTTAGTGTGTACTGGTCTTCCTAGACTATATGATGCTCTTTTGTAAATGGATTGACTGCTAATCTTATTAGTATCAGCCAGTTATATGATCAAGGCTTAAGATTAAATTTCACAAACTCATAATGCTTGGTAACCAATGAGAATAATGATGTTCCGATAAGGGGAGTTAGGTCTAAAGGAAATTTCTATTTGTGGGTACCACAAGAAACTAATAATTTGTCCATATGTTTAATATACAAGAAAGATGAAGTCAAGTTGTGGCACCAGAAACCCGACATCTCAATCTTAAAGGTGTGACGAAGATTATGTATGAAGAAACTATTATAGGTCTTCCAAAGCATAAAATTGAGGAAGGTAAAATGTGTGGTGAGTGCCAAATTAGGAAGCAAACCAAGATGTCAAACCAGAAGTTGCAACATCAGACTACTTCCAAAGTTCTATAACTTCTTCATATGGATTTAATGGGGCCAATGCAAGTTTAAAGTCTTGATAGATAAATGTATGTCTATATTGTTGTTGATTATTTTTCAAGATTTACCTGGGTGAACTTTAGAAAAGGAAAATTAGATTCCTTTGAAGTCTTGAGAGACATTTGTCAACACCTTCAAAGAGAACACAGGAGAAAGATGGATCCCACAAGTTATGAAGAGATATTTTTGGGTTATTCTACAAATAACAAAGCTTACATGGTGTAGCGGTAGAAATGTTTAAGACTAAGCCATTAGATTGACTAGAATTATACATATCAAAATAAAATCTCCACCGAGCTTTATTGTTTCCAAAGGAATGGGAAAATAGCGAATAACCCAAAAAGAGGGGGAAAGTTTCTAGGTAAGGGGGTTAGTTATGCAAAGGGAAGGTATTAGCACCCTAAACATCTACGGTACTCCGCAGGAACCTCTTTGTAAAATCTGTATATTTTGGCTATAAAATATTGTATGTAAAATAGACGGTGGAGGGGAGAAAAGAAATATATTTTTATAATTTTTGCACCCGCCTCAGTTGCGAACCATTAGTGCCTACGTACCACCTTTCATGCAATAGGGGATTAGGGTACACGTAGTTCACCTTTTGAAAATTTTAAAACACAAGTGTGTTGGTTAATTTTATGAGATAAGACATCATCGTCATTGTTCGTGTGGAAAAACATACTTACTACCCACAATTATGAGGAATGAGAATTTGCATCATCTCAAAGTAGAGGATATGGATTGCATTTTAAAATCAACAATGCCTCACTCAACACCCAAGTGGAAAATATCTCTCTTCACTATATATTGTAGAAGTATAGTTGTTTGCATCACTACAAGGATTGACAATAGTCTAATCTTTTGATAAAGGTTTAAAAATAAAAAGCCAAAGTGGCAAAATGGTTTGAAATGAGATTGATGGACTTTTAGTCTTCTCACAAAAAAATGTCAAGGTATTATTAAATTGATTAGAGTTTATTCATGAAAATGTTTTGAAAATGCATGGACTTAAGTCCAAGTTTACTATGAAAATAGTTCAAGTTTCAAAACAAGAAGATTTTTCAAAAGGAGGTAGAAGATTTTTGAAATTAAAGAAGATGGGAGGAGAAGAAGAGACTATCCTAAAGCATGAGGTAAAAGCTATGGATAAGAACCATCTAACCAACAAGAAGCCAATACTTGAAATTATGAGTCAAGATAAAATTCCCATTCTTTTGATTGAAACCAAGCAAGCAAAGATATTAGACCTCTTCAAAGAACCAAACTTCAAGTGTATTAAGTCTTCGCAAAAATTGGGCAGAGTAACGACTGTATATGGGTGAATTCCAGATCACAAACAAAGTATGTAATCATAATAACCTGCACACAAAATAAACAAAGAACCCAATGTCTTGAGGTAAACCTGAAGAACTCCAGAAAAAATATCAATTAAGGTCATAAGGTCTCCAACATAGACCAAGGTTTCTAATCCTAAGTCCAAGAAGTCCAATACTCCATAATTCCAAGAATAGTAACCAAATAGTCCAAGTATCATTAAAGTTTTTTATGGTTCATGTTGATTATTAAGTATCTTAAAAAAAGAAAAGAAAAGCTCAAGTGAGCAAAATAAAAATGACAAGAATATAAAGGGGCTCAAGTGAGCAAAGATGAAAAATAACATGAAATGTAAATGATAAATTAAATGGTACATAAAGCATAAAAATAAAAGTATAAAGTAAAGTCAATTGTTAGAAATTAGTGGTTAGTTGGATGATCTTCTTGAAACTTGCATTTGGAACTCATTAGAGGATTGGTAGAACCAAAGCCTCCATACAACAAGTTGCATTTGCTTTTTGTCAAGTATATCATCCATTTTGGAATCCTCAAAAGTAACATTTAATGATCAATGATGTTTAAGTGATCCGCGTTGAACAAAAGTGATGTAGATCTATTAGAGGATTGGTAGAACCAAAGCCTCCACACAATGAATCTCAAGGTTATTGGATCAAAGAGATCAAATTAACATACTTGGGCTTGCAAACATAGGTTTGGGACACGAATGATCATTTATTCGAATCGGGACAAAATTTAGCGTTATGTTAAGCAATCATAAGTGGAATTATATAAAAGTCACACCTATTTTGAGGTCGGTCAATAGAAATCTATGCACCATTTGTTTTGAGACATGATATAGAGATCATGCTCCAATAACACTTAGTGCAATAAGAAAGGGATGAGATGAAGAAGGTTGGGAAAGAATACATAAACCACATTTGAATTAAAATTTAATCAAACTATTATTAAAATCATTCATCCATTTTTATGGAGTTATACTAAACACCATGGATCCAATGATGTTAATAAAGTTCATGATAAAAAACCAAGATCAGCTAGAAAATAATCACGAAATAATATTACATTTAATATATATGGTGAAAAGGGTTTAAAAATGAATAAAAATGAAAATAAAAGAAAAAAATATCAACTATATTCAAATTGATTAATAAAAAAGAAATAAGGTCATAGAAAAATCAGAAATAGACTCAAATATTTTTATAAAATTTTTGGTAATTTTTTAAAGTCAGAAACTATTTTTAAAATAATTAAAATTGCTCAAACAAATAGAAAATAGATCAAAAATAGTAAACATCAATATAAAATTCCATAAAATTTTCAAAAAGTCAGAAATATGTAAAATGATATTTATGAATTTTTTTTAGAATTAAAAAATGTAAAAAAGTATTTTTAAAGTAATTAAAAGAAAGAAAATAATACAAAAAATATAAAAAATATCAAATGTCAAAATAAAAATGTGAAAAAGTAGTCATAAGATCAGAAATAATTCAAAGTATTTTTGTGAATTTTTTTCATTATTTTTGGGTAAAAAATAAAAGAGTTATGAATTTTTGAAAATTAAATCAATTAAAATATAAAATCAAAAAATAAAATAAAACCAAAAAGATGTGGGCCATCAGATTATAGTCAAAACGCATTAGTAAGATGATCCAATGGACCAGACACATTGTGCTTGATATGGACCTTAGTGAGATATGCATAGGATCATAAAAAGGCAACCAATGAAATTAAAACGTTTGGCACGCTATCATTGGCTGAGACGAGACATGTCATCGTCTTCAACCTCCAGACGCCCTGCAATGGAGATTTTATGAGATCCTTCAAATGGAAAAGTTAGGATCCCAGACAAGTATCATTGGATTCGTCTCTTCAAGACGATCCTAACATCACCATTCCGCCAAATTTATATAAGGTATGCAAAGAGATACGAATCAAAAACCCAGAAAATAGAGAGCACCTTCATTTTGAGATTTCTCTCTCAATTCTCAATGGATTTAAAAATTGTAAGAAGCACAAGAATCAGGAGAAAGAGAGCTTTACAATGATATCAAAGTTTGGAAGAATTGATGGAGAAATCTACCTATTGAAGTTCAGTTGCAGAGCTCTGTAAATGGACTTGGTCAGATCAATTTAGAAGGTTTCAAGGCTCAATTCTTCTTCCGTTAGCTTCAGGGAAGATCAAGGAAGGTGAATTGATAAAAAAATGGATTGGAAAATGCTTGAACAATGATTTCGAATTTGCAGAAAAGTGAGTTATGGAGCGAGTTTGGCAGGGTGATTTTGGCTTTTCAAACTTGAGAAAACGAATGGGATAGCTCATGTATTTATAGGAGAAGAAAATGGGGTCAAAAGGAAGGGTGAATTATGCAATTTGGAGGGAATTCGTGTGGGTATGCATCATGAAGAAAGTGTGACTTCTCTTTTGTCAAAACTCATCCAAAACACTTGTTTTAATGCACTAATGCACTTGGGAAAGTTGGCTAATCATGTTTAGACCAAAAATGCATACTAATTCGAGGGTTAGAAGTTGTAACATGAAATTCAAATTTTGACTAGCTATGAAACTTCAATTCCAAGTTACCACTTTTGAAACAATGGCATTCTCAGCTCAAAGGATCTTAAGGCATGTTTCTTGATGCTTTAGAAAGATGAGATTACAAGCTTTGCAATGGGAAAATAATGGAATCAAATGGATGTTTGAGCAGAAAGTTGCAATGAGTCAAAGTTGGGAAAAAGAGGTTGACTTTCCATACTTAGAAATGTTTCAAGTTTTTCTTCAAAAGTGACCTATAATGTTTTGCATCCAAACATGGCCTTCCTCTTGGAATTTTCTCTTGACCAAAAAAGATGGCATAAAATATACTTCTTTAATAACATTTTGAAACTTGAACCATTCAAAATATCCAAAAATTGAGAGAGTTATGAACTGTTGAAGTTGGAAAAAAATCATGAAATGACCAATAATCGTTTGTATCCTTAAGGCATCCTCCATCCATTTTCTCACTTTGCACATAAAAGAAGGAATACAGTTCACATTGAAGATGTGAAAAACACAAGAAGGGGGGGTTGAATTGAAAACTTAGATAAAAAACAACTTAATGACACAATATTTTTATCCTGGATCGTTTGATCTCAAACTACTCCAGTCCACCTGTCAAGGTGATTTCGCCTCTCTCCAACGAGGTCTTAATCCACTAATCTCAAAAGATTACAATAGCTACTTTAACAACTGTTAAAATCTTCTTGAGTACAACCATAAACTGGTTAATCTCAAGGAAATCTTTTACAAATAATTGAACAAGAATGTGTTGGTGTTTTCTAACAAAACAGTTTATCACAACTGTGATAATTACACAGGTTAAGCTTAGAATAAAATAAATTTTCTAGAGCTTGAATATGTGTGGTTTGGAATTCTCTGCAAATTGATGAGTGTGTATGTACGTGTTTCTTTGCAAGTAGACTTGTTTATATAGACAAAATAATAATGTTGTCCATAAAGCAAGTTTAATGATAATAACACACTTTCCTTTTGTAGAGGATCTTGTCTGAAAAAAGTCGTTGGCATTAATTTTGTCTTGAATGTACAGTAACGCTTCAGAGTCTTCTTTGCTTAACTGCTGATGATGCTTCAGAATATTGATGACTTGGTTTGATATGTCTTTGTTCAGAATCAGAGTTTGTTGTAATTAAGCGCAGGTTCTGGTCACCAATCTTCAGCGTAAAATCTGATTACTTCAGCATGTAATACTTTTAGCTTATCTTCTGATGCTGATTCCATCAGAACTTCTGCATATACAAAACATATTTTTAAGGAGCATATTTGTTCTGTGTATATATAATTTGTATTTATTTATTCTTTGTATTTGTTATCATCAAAACTCTAAACAAGGGTTGTAGAATCAAACTATGTTCTAACAATCTCCCCCTTTTTGATGATGACAAAAACCAGATTTTTCAATTAAGAATAAAGAATAAAAATTATAGAATTAAGAATAAAAACTCCCCCTGAGTTGATTACTTCCCTTTAATTCCATGAGTCTTTGAGCATCAGAATTAACTGCGTCTTTCATCAGAGTTTTGTACCTGTTTTGTACCTGTTCAAGCTTTTCAGAAGAAAGAAATTAAGTAGTTCAAAATATTTGAGACTTATGTCTCAGTAAACCGTTATTGAAAATATCTTATTCTTTCTCCCCCTTTTTTTCAGTTATCAAAAATAACATATAATCAGAGCTAAAAAGGATTTATATTTAAAAAATAAGAAGCAATGATAAGAAGTTCAGAACAGCAGCAATGTAGAACAAATATTACAGATAAACAGATTTTAAAAAACAAAAGAAAATCTAAGAGGGAGGAGGAAGGCGTGTGAACAAAGCTTCCAACAAGCCCTTGATATGGGTGTTGGTTTCCTCTTGTTTGCTTAACATGCTCTTGATTTCCTTGATTGTATCATCCTGTTTATCCAACCTTTCCTAAATAACAATATCCGCTCTCTTCCGTTCTTCTAGAGTTTTCCTTTCATAGGAGGGAGCTGGAGAATCTTCAGTAACTGGATGCTTCTCATAGCATTCTAAAACTTGATCATTTTGAACCAAATCTTCTACTGAGATCATCTCATCTGGAGAAGCAGTCAAAATGAGACCTTCTGATTCTGATTGAACTTTGTTTGAGGGACGATGTTCTCACCAAGGAGCATTATCCAGAGGGAGAATCTCTTCCTTGAGCAGTTGACTCAGAACTTGGTCTTCAAAAACCTTTAGCAGATTACTGAAATTCTATTGAACCTGTTCGTAGCTCTGTTCTTGCATCTTATATGTTTCAGAACTTATCCATTTTCTGAAACTTGTCCACAGATAATCTGAGGCAACAGGATTGGTCATCTCAAGACTAGCTTGCTTCAAGGAGGTTATCCATTTCTGCATTTCTGTTTCAAACATCAATAAACTAGTACCAACATCATGTGTGGGTTCAGATGGTTTTAGTTTTGGAATGGCAGTTTTGTGAGTTATGGTAGCAAGACATTCAAAAACAGTTAGATCAATGACAAGTTTAGCGTTGTCATCTGGATTGCTCTTTGGTGAGGGAGTGGGAGAGTCTGGTATAATTATTGGACTGGTTGGGGAATTTTGTGGTGTTGATTCTAGTGAAGAGAGAATTTGTGGAATGTCCAGGATGGTGAGGGGCATACGGATGGCCAGAGGTTCAGTGATTCCTGGAATAGTAATTGTATCTGAATCTGAAGTAGGTTCTTCAGATTGGTTGGATTGAACATTGTGAGGTTCTGGTTCACAGGTCTCATATGGTTGAATCTCAGAAGTTTGAACTTCTGGTTGTGATTGTTCAGGTTGTGGAGATGGTGGATGAGGAATATCTGGTTGGGGAGATGGAGGTAGTGGTATTTCTGGTTGTGGAGAGAGGGGAATATCTGGTTGTGGAGCTTCTGTGGTTGTTTTGGAGTTTGGATTTTCTGGTGTGGGAGCAGAAATATTTTGGTCAAATGATTCAATATCTGACAGAACTTTTGCAAGTTCTGGTTGAGTTGATTCAGTATTTGGATTGATAAGAAGGGAGTGAGTTTCTCTAAGACTTAGAGTTTCTGAGGGGTCAAACCCTATGTCAAAATCATCAAACGTTTGTGGGGTAGGAATTTTTGATTGGGTAGGTAAGGGTCCAGATGCTGATATAGATATTGATTCTAAAACATTAACAGAAGAAGGAGTACCTTTCTTTTTAGAAGCTTTTAGAGTCCGCTGGGATGATCCTTCTGTTGATGCCTTCCTTTTCTTGTTCTTCTTCAAGACAACTTCTGGTGTCGCCTGTTGCAAGTCTTGAATATTTAACCCTGGTGCAGTACCATCTGCCTTGCATGCATCCAAATATCTGACGATAATCTCAGGCTTGGAGTCAATCTCTGAGAACATAGGAAAATCATCCAGAAGAATTCTCCTGGAAGTAATGGTTTCAAAAGAAGTAACATTGGGTTCCTTCTTGATGTTCTCAATAATTTTCATCTTTTTTAGATTCTTTGCATTCAAAGGCTTCCCAACAGTTGCCTCTAGAGAGCCGATTTCCTGTGCTTCTGTTAGATGCTCTATCAGCCTATTCTCTGTCATAATATCTGATATGAGCCTTCCAAGGGGTATCCAGTCCCTTTTGGTACGCTCATCTTCTCTAGTCTCCTTAACACTGGTCCTCAGATGATTGAATAGCAAGTGAGCCAGATTAATCCTAGTCTTCTTGGAGATAAAGTAGATCAGAAATTGCTGATTAGTGTTTATGTAGTCAGGAGAGCTGGTTGGCTTCCTGTGGTTGATGCATCCCAGAATTATCTTAGCCCATATTCTGTGATGATCCTTCAGATCCCTTATCTTGCTGGAGGGAAGACCCAGAGTGAAAATTTCCCTTGCAATTGAAGCAACATCAGCATATCTTTCAGCCATGTCTATACACCTTACGCCACCACCATTGTAACCTATCAATCTTGCAATTAGGTCTTCAGTAATTACTATCTTCTTCCCCATTACATACGAAGTGACTTGATGGTTGGAGGATGAAGCATGGATCCAGAATTCTTTCACAAGAATTGGAAATCTTGGACCTAGAAGACGGTCAAAATACTTGTTCCATCCCTGAGCATTTACCTCTTCAGAGAGATTGAATCAATTTTCTTGAAGACTTTCAAAATCCACAATTAGTTCTGAAAGAACTTCTAGGTTGTCAATGGGCGTGAGAAGAGTTCTGAACGGTTCTTCATATTGTTCCATAGATTCAGTTCTCTGAGTACTGGTATTTGGGACGCTTGAGGAAGCCATGTTCACACAAGAAATTTGAGAAGAAAATGAAGGGGTTTTGAAAGACGAACAGAAAACAATTAGAGTGTAGTGAAAGTGAAAGAGTGTAAAGAATGAAACTTGCGTTTAAATAGATTTTTTTTTGAAAACATAAACTGCAAGAGAGAGAAATAATTAGTAATGATTATAAGCATTAATGAAAGCTGATTTTAGGGGATTCAGAAAGATATTGGAACGGTTACCCATGACATGTGTTTCAATGCACCCAATCAGCGCTTTTGACCTTTCAGAAAAGTGAATGCATGTTCAGCCTAAGAAGGTAGCTGATGAATGGATGACAACTGTTTGCTTACGTGAACAGCACACTTCTATCCTTGAAATGAAACGCTCAGATCTTCATGGATAGATTCTGATACAATCTGTACTTCTAAAAATCTGAAGGCAGGTTGATCAGCAGTTCACAGAAAATAACCAAAATTCTGAAGGTTAAGATATGTAAATAAAATAGTTTATTCTGGGCAAAGCTTCATGCTAAGATGTTTCAGAATGAAGTTAAACCTATCTTCAGAAAGAGGTTTTGTAAATACATCAACCCATTGATGGTCTATGTCAATGAATTTTAAATTAAGAATCCCTTTCTGAATATAATCCCTAATAAAATGATGTTTTATTTCTATATGCTTAGCCCTAGAATGCAAAATAGGATTTTTACTGATACAAATAGCAGAAGTATTGTCACAGAGGATAAGGATGTTACTCTCAAATATATTGAAGTCCTCAAGTTGACTTTTCATCCAGAGCATTTGCATGCTACATCCAGCTGCTTCTATGTATTCAGCTTCTGCTGTTGATAGAGCTATTGTGGATTGTCTTTTGCTGGACCATGAGATCAGATTTTCTCCCAGAAGCTGGCAGCTTCCAGAAGTGCTTTTACGTTCTACTCTGTCTCCAGCAAAATCAGCATCACAGTATCTTACTAAGCTATAATCATTTGATTTTCTATAAAACAAACCCAGATTAGCAGTACCTTTCAGATACTTGAAAATTTGCTTAACTGCTGTTAAGTGAGATTCTCTAGGATCTGATTGGAATCTAGCACAAATGAAAACACTAAATAGAATGTCAGGCGTTGAAGCCGTCAAATAGAGAAGAGAACCAATCATACCTCTATAGACCTTCTGTTCTACCTTTTTACTTACCTCTTCTTTTTCCAAAATGCACGTGGGATGCATTGGAATCCTTGATGGCTTACATTTTGAGAGATCAAATTTCTTCAGAAGTTCTATGACATATTTGCTCTGATGAATGTAAGTTCCTTCTGGAGTTTTATTTATTTGAATGCCCAGAAAGAATTTTAGTTCCCCCATTAGGCTCATCTCAAACTCTGCCTGCATACATTTAGCAAACTCTCTTACCAGAGAGGGTTTAGTGGATCCAAATATGATGTCGTCAACATAAATTTGAAACAATAATATGTCATTCTTAACTGTCTTACAGAACAAGGTTGTGTCCACTTTCCCTCTGGTGAATTCCTTTTCTAACAGGAAGTTACTTAGTCTTTCATACCAAGCTCTGGGAGCTTGTTTCAGACCATAGAGTGACTTCTTTAGTTAGAAAACATATTCTGGATTTTTAGAACTTTCAAAACCAGGGGGTTGGTGCACATATACCTCTTCTTCTATATAGCCATTTAAGAATGCACTCTTGACATCCATCTGATACAGAGTGATGCCTTTATTAACAACAAATGATATTAAGAGTCTGATAGATTCTAACCTGGCGACTGGAGCAAAGGTTTCTGTATAGTCTATCCCCTCTTGCTGACTATAAACTTGTGCTACCAGTCATGCTTTGTTTTTGATGACTTCACCTTGTTCGTTTAGTTTGTTTGTGAACACCCATTTTGTACCAATAACGTTGAATCCTTTTGGTTTGGGAACCATATCCCATACGTCATTTCTGGTGAATTGATTTAGCTCCTCTTGCATTGCTAGAATCTAGTCATTGTCCAGAAGTGCTTCATCATTTGTTATTGGTTCAATCATAGAAACCAGTCCCATGAGAGACTCTTCAGAATTTCTGAAAGTAGATCTTGTTCTGATTGGATCTTCCTTCCTTCCTAAAATTGTTTCTTCTGGATGGTCAATGCTGCATCTGGATGATCTTTTCTGGAGTTGATCAACAGAAGGTGCTGGATTGCTTGCAGTGACTCTTTCTGATGTTGAGGGAGTGTCTCTATTGAGAGCCTCTGATGAGTTGTCTTCAGTACCTGTGAGTTAACCTTCCATACCTGCAAGGAATTCATTCTGCTTTGACTTTTAAGAGTCAAGCTTATCATCAAACCGAACACTGATTGACTCTTCAACAATCTGTGTTTCTGTATTGTATACTCTGTACCCTCTTGAGTGTTCAGAGTATCCTAACATAATACACTTTCATGCTTTAGAGTCAAACTTGTTCAGATAATTTATTGTATTCAAAATAAAACATGTACACCCAAATGGATGGAAATAAGAAATGTTGGGCTTTCTGTTCTTCCACAATTCATATGGAGTCTTTTCCAGAATAGGTCTTATGGAGATTCTATTCTAAATGTAACTCGCTGTGTTTATTGCCTCTGCCCAGAAGATCTTAGCAACGTTAGTCTCGTTGATCATGGTTCTGGCCATTTCTTGCAATGTTCTGTTCTTTCGTTCTACAACTCCATTTTGTTGGGGAGTTCTAGGACAAGAGAAATCATGCAGAATGCCTTTTTCATTTAAAAATAATTTAAAATCTTTATTTTCAAATTCTCCACCATGATCACTTCTTACTTTGACGATTCTAAGATCCTTTTCATTATGAACTTGGTTGCAGAAGGTAACAAACACAGAGTGTGACTCGTCCTTGTGTCTTAAGAACTTTACCCATGTCCATCTGCTATAGTCATCTACGATTACTAACCCATACTTCTTGCCACTGACTGAAGTAGTTTTTACTGGTCCAAATAAGTTAATGTGCAGAAGTTCTAATGGCTTAGAGGTGGAAACACCATTTTTGGATTTGAAAGCAGGTTTTGCAAACTTGCCTTTCTGACATGCTTCACACAAAGCATCTGAATTGAACTTCAAGTTAGGAAGTCCTCTGACCAGATTGAGGTTGTTAATGTGAGATATTCTTCTAATACTAACATGTCCCAATCATCTGTGCCAGATCCACTGCTCGTTGTTAACAGACAGTGGACATTTGACATTCTGACTTTTTAGTTTAGAATGTTTGATTTTATAAATGTTGTTTTTCCTCTTTCCATTAAATAAGATAGTCCCATCTTTCTGAGTAACAGCTTTGCATGAATTTTGATTGAAGATTATATCATAACCGTTATCACTTAATTGACTTATGGATAACAGGTTATGCATTAATCCATCAACTAATAAAACATTACTTATAGAGGGAAGATTTCCATTACCTATTGTTCCAGAGCCAATGATCTTTCCTCTCTGATTGCCTCCAAAGCTTACATGGCCTCCAGGCTTAAGTTCCAGTCTTTGGAACATATGCCTTCCTCCCGTCATGTGTCGTGAGCAGCCAGAGTTCAGGTACCATGATTGGTGTCTTTGCTTTGCTGCTAAAGATATCTGCCACATGTATTATTTTATCCTTCACATTTTCTTGGGTCCTGATTTGTTAGTTTTACCAAAACTCTGGTTGAATTTTGGTTTCACAGAATAATCACTACTTGTGTATTTTATATCATGTGTGTTCCCATATATAAAGTGTGAATCAAGTGGAGTGCGTTTTATAACTAAGTCCATGGCATTTTTTGGTGTAGATACCTTACCTTGATATCCTACCCCTTTTCTGCCATTTCTGCTAACTGCATAGATCATTGAAGCCATCTTGCTTCTGTCTATGTTTTTAGCTAGAAACTTCTGAAAGTTGTGATCATACTCTTTGATGATCTCATCAGCATTGCTGGGAGTTTCAAGGATTATTTTCTTCTGAGAGTTTTGCAACTGGTTTTCTAATTTTGAAATTTTTTCTTTTAACTCAGAATTCTCCAATCTGAGACGCTCAGTCTTATCAGAGTCAGAAGCAAGATTCCTTTTCAGGTTTCTGAATTTGACTCTGATCTGCTGATACCTTTCCTGAATTTCATTAAGGCTTTCAGCAAGTTCAGCCTTAGTAAAGTTTATAGTAAAGTCAGGGAATACCTCTTCTGTATCTGATTCAGAGTCTGACTCAGAAGCTTCACTGTCTTCTGCTATGTTTGCCATGAGAGCTATGTTTGCTCTTTCATCATCTGATTCTGAGTCAGCTTAAGATGTGTCAGAATCATCCCATGTAGCCATGAGACTTTTCTTCTTTTCCTTGATAAACTTCTTTTTGGGCTTCTCCTTCTGAAGCTTTGGGCAGTCATTTTTGTAGTTCCCTTGCTAGTTACATTCATAGAAGATGATGTCTTTGTTGTTTGGCTTTCTGTATCCTGAAGAACCTTTAGATCTTCTGTGTCCAGAGGAGGATTCTGAGCTTCTGTATCTGGAGGAAGATTCATTCTGATTTTCTGATCTTCCAGGATTTCTGAACTTCCTTTGCCTCTGCTTCCACAGTTGGTTCACCCTTCTGGAGAGGAGAGACAGTTCATCTTCTTCTGATGAGGATCCATCAGAGGTTTCTTCCACAGCCTGCAAAACTTTGGAGTCAGATTTTTTGTTAGATTTTAAAGCTAATGGCTTACCTTGCTTTTGAGGTTCATATGCTTCTAGCTCTATCTTGTGACTTCTGAGGGAGCTGACAAGTTCCTCCAGAGATATTTTGTTGAGATCTTTGGCTAGCTTAAGCGTTATGACCATTGGCCTCTACTATTTTGGCAAGCTTCTGATGATCTTCTTAACATGATCTGCAGTAGAATACCCTTTGTCAAAAACATTTAGACCAACAACAAGAATTTGAAATCTTGAAAACATAGTTTCTATTGATTCACTATCTTCCATCTTGAATGCCTCATACTTCTGGATGAGCGCAAGGGCTTTGGTTTCTTTAACTTGAATGTTGCCTTCATGCGTCATTCTCAGAGAATCAAACATATTCTTGGCAGTTTCTCTGTTTGATATTTTTTCATATTCTGAGTATGAGATGGTCCTGAGGAGAATTGTTTTGGCGTTGTGGTGGTTTCTGAATTCACGCTTTTGCTGATCAGACATCATTTGTCTTTCTATCTTCTGACCACGTCCATCCACTAGATGCGTGTATCCACCAGTCACCATGTCCCACAGATCAGCATCATGGGCCAGAAAGAAACTCTCAATTCTATCTTTCTAGTAATCAAAATTCTCTCCATCAAAGACTGGAGTTTTGCCACTGAATCTGTCCATTTCTTCATTGTTGTCATTGCTGATGTTTTGACTTGGTCCTGCCATAGTGTTTTTCTGACGCTGGATCTTGTACTAACACAGTTAAGTGTTTAAGCTCAGAACCAGGCGCTCTGATGCCAATTGAAGATGTAAAAAACACAAGAAGGGGGGTTCAATTGAAAACTTAGATAAAAAACAGCTTAATGACACAGTATTTTTATCCTGGTTCGTTTGATCTCAAACTACTCCAGTCCACCCGTCAAGGTGATTTCGCCTCTCTCCAACGTGGTCTTAATCCACTAATCTCAAAAGATTACAACAGCTACTTTAACAACTGTTAAAGTCTTCTTGAGTACAACCACAAACCAGTTAATCTCAAGGAAATCTTTTACAAATAATTGAACAAGAATGTGTTGGTGTTTTCTAACAAAACAGTTTATCAAAACTGTAATAATTACACAGGTTAAGCTTAGAATAAAATAAATTTGCTAGAACTTGAATATGCGTGGTTTGGAATTCTCTTCAAATTGATGAGTGCGTACGTACGTGCTTCTTTCCAAGAAGACTTGTTTATATAGACAAAATAATGACGTTGTCCATAAAGCAAGTTTAATGATAATAACACACTTTCCTTTTGTAGAAGATCTTGTCTGAAGAAAGTCGTTGACATTAATTATATCTTGAATGTACAGTAACGCTTCAGAGTCTTCTTTGCTTAACTGCTGATGACGCTTCTGAATATTGATGACTTGGTTTGATATGTCTTTGTTCAGAATCAGAGTTTGTTGTAATTAAGCGCAGGTTATGGTCACCAATCTTCAGCGTAAAATCTGATTACTTCAGCATGTAATACTTTTAGCTTATCTTCTGATGTTGATTCCATCAGAACTTCTGCATATACAAAACATATTTTTAAGGAGCATATTTGTTCTGTGTATATATACTTTGTATTTATTTATTCTTTGTATTTGTTATCATTAAAACTATAACTAAGGGTTGTAGAATCAAACTATGTTCTAACACACATCCTCAAGATCATTGTGGAAAAAGAGTGGGGTCAAGGTGATAAAAATTGACCAAGTTATGATCATTTAAAGTCACACATGGGAAGTTGGGGGTTCATCTGGAGGACATGTAATCTTTCTTCATCATCAAGTTTCTTCCACATGAAAACTCATTGAAACTTTTGAAGTGATTTGATAATAACCCTTTGAAGAGAAGGATGTTTTTGGAATCACTCAAAAATACCAAAATATGAGCAAGATATACTTCTTTGGAGTTCAAAACCCTAGCTCCTAGATCAAGAAAATGCTTTGAGGAACTTTGACAATTTTAAACAACCTTCTTGTACCAACACTTTTGCTTTGTAGATGGAAGTTGTTGAGGATGATAATGAGAACTCATAGAAACCAAAACCACTTCCATATCTTGAGAATTGAGAGAAATATGCACTTGTGATCAATGGGAACAAGACCTTGTCCAACCATGACAACTTCTTCAATCAACCCCTTGTACTTTTGAATCAATATTGATAACTTTGAAATGTGGTGAACCAAAATAAACCTTGACATGCCATTTCTTCAAAAACAACTTCAATAATGAGGTTTAAATTTCTCAAGCTTTATTGACTAGGGCATGGAAATAAACTCATGAACCCATGGATCAACTTGCTAAGCCACATTGCCTTTACCTACATTATTAAAAAGTAAGACAAACCAAAATTGCATTTTATTAATTAAAAGGAAAGTAAAAAAAAACATGCACGATCACAAAAGAAAAACAATTCAAGGTGCTTGGTGATTCCTCAAAGAGCAAAGCTCAAGATAGGGAGGAGAACCAAAATCCCTAATGTGATCTTGTTGTGATTGAATCAATATGGTATGATGAAGGGATCTTAGGGGCAAAAATTAGGGTACAACACATGGTATTTAACTCCAAAAACAAGTTCATGATGGAATCCATTAATATTGTGGTTGATGATTCAATTATTGAGAAAATGGATGATGTCAAAGAAGATGTTGGAACATCGTCTAAGCATATTGATGCTCTAGAAAATGAAGCAGGCATTGAGTCTAGCACTAAGGCAGTAGGTATTGAACCATAAAAAATTTCAAGCCAACTTAGACCTCTCTATCAGAATTCAGAAAGATCATCCAAAGGAACTTATTATTGAAATCTTAATGAATGAATCACATCTAGATCCAGAGATCTAATATCCAATGCTTGTTGTGTCTCAAAGTTTGAACCTAAAGATGTGAAAAGTGCCTTATTGAATGAGTACTTGAATGAAGAAGTATAAGTTAAATAATCAAGGATGAAAAAGGTGTTTATGTGAATCAAAAGCTATACAGGAGTATGACTGGTAGTATATTGCATCTTACATCCAACAGACCTGATGTTTCTTTTGATGTAGGAGTTTGTGCAAGATATCAGGTTGAACCTAAAATGAGCCACATTCTTCAAGTTGACAGTATATTGAAATACATCAATGGAAATAGTGATTATGGTATGTTATACTCCCATAGTACTAATTACATGCATGTAGGATATAATGATGCAGATTGGGCAGGTAGTGCTGATGACAGAAAAATCACTTATGGAGGATAATTCTTCTTAGGGAACAATCTTATATCTTGGTTCATTAAGAAGCAAGACTGTGTTTCATTATCTACTGCTAAGGCTGAGTATATTGAAGCAGAAAGCAGTTTCTCTCAATTGATTTGGATGAAACAAATGTTAAAGGAATATAATGTTGAGCAGGATGTCATGACATTATATTGTGACAATCTTTCTTTTATTTATTTTTTATAGTATTTTGCTTTTATTTTTAGAATAAGGGCCTTAAGCCCATTTATTATATTTTTATTTTATTTTTCACCTATTGTATTGATAGTGCATCCCCCTCCCTTTTATTGTTTATTTTATTTTATTTATTATTGTTTTATTTATTTATTTATTTTTATTTATTGTTTTTCCTTTTATTTTTAAGGGCCTAAGCCCATTTAGTTTTTTTATTCTTTCACCTCTTGTATTGATAGTGTCCCCCCATCCTGTTTTTTTATTTATTTATTATTTTTTATTGTATTTATTTTAGTTGATATATAATTGTTAATTCAAAAAGATAAAATGACCATTACAATTAACCTTTCACAAATAATAAAAGATGCTTGATCAACATCAAGTATATTTTCAAAAACAATCCAACACTTTTCCAAACTAAAATCAATCGCTTAACATCCACTCACCTTCATAAATAAAATCAACCTTTTTTTAAAATCAAAGACGCTTGATCAACATCAAGCCATTTTACTCACTGTTTCACAATTAAATTTTTATTGATTCAAAAAAATTAAACGCTTGATCAACATCAAGTCTATTTTCTAAATTTAATCAAACACGCATAAAAAATCTCTTTTTTTTGCAATAAACTTGGAATAAAAAGTAAAATTGGATGCATATCCTTTTGAAACCCCAAGTAAACGAGCGCAAAGTGTAAACTTTGTTCCAAATGGTTACTTGTATTCTGCAAAGATAATCTTTACAAATCCAATATGGATGAAAAAGGACAATTGAATGCACATTATTTTGAAACCTCGAGTATCAGAGGCTTAGTGTACACTTTGCTCGCACATATTACTCGTCATCTACCTAAAAATAATCTCAACAAATCAAACATTTTTTTGCCTTAGCACAAAAAAACAATTTCATAAACGAATGATGCCTTATCTATTTCGATGTAAATCTCAAACTAATACTTCATTCCTCTCATGTGCGAGTAACAAAAAACATTGTCCGCTCAAATGCGATTAAAACATGATAAGCGAGAATTTGGATCATGTTCTATCCATTATAATTTGATGGACTCACAATGTTCCTTATGCTCATGACTGGGTAGCAAGCAATATTTTCCGCTTGAATGCAACTTATTCATCTTTAAAACAAAATCGACCAATCCACAAATATTTGCTACCCAAAACTACGTATCCTTGAGTTTCCCATTGCACCGGGGAATACGTTGGAGCGGGATTTAACTTCTCATCAAGCACATTAATAAAAAACCTAAAAAAACTCTTCTTTCGTTCTTTATTTATTTACAATAACACATAATGATCAGAAGAAAATAAATAAATTACGCTAACACTCTTAATTTATCTTCTTCTCGGGTAATTGGCTCTTGAATCCGAATTTGTCTGTGATGAACACGTTTTATTTCTTTTAGGGTTTTATCGATGTTTTCCTTTTATAAAATAAAGTTTGGTGGCGACTCTGTTGTATTTTGAGTGTTCCCTGGGCTCGGGAATTTTTTGCATTGCAACACCTAGCATTCACATTATTTCATAGTTGATCCATGTCATAGTGATTCAAAAAGTTTTATGTTGGTCGTAAATTGCCTAACACAACCCTCTTCTTTTATCTGGGCTTGGGACCAACTATATATATCAAAGCTAACCTAGGCAGGATTTAAAAAACTTGATAACTCTGAAAATGAATATGGTGGGAAGTGAGGCAAACACTCCTTTATATAGAATTTTTTTTACTCAAAGGCAATAATTCAAGAGCCTTCGGAGCTTCCTAGTTGATTAGAAAACCAACCTTCTCGATTAGGTTGAGCTACAAAAAGAAACCATAATCTTTTGCGTCACTTAAATTGATTAACATGCTTACCTAATTGATTGTGAGGAGTTACTTTTTTTAGAATTATAATGCAAGTGTGAGTAAGTAGAGAAATAACCCCACATTAAATAGGAATATGGAGACTTGAGCATATATAAGTGGGAGGGCCCACTCATCTATCACCTTAAGGTTTTAAGTGGAAAAGGGGTGTGTCTCTCACAAAGGTGCATAATCCTAACCTTTGTATCAATGCTCCTCGTAACTCCCCCCAAAATATGCATACCCTAACAAATGATATCATGAGCCTTTGGTTCGAGAAAGGGACCGATTTAGTATCAAAATGCCCAGGAAATGGTGTCCTGTTGCAAGGTGTCAACAATGGTACACCATGGGGAGCATTGTAGACTCACACTTGAAGGAGAGTGTTAGAATAATAATACAAGTGTGATTAAGTGGGGAAATAGTCCCATATTGGATAGGAATGTGGTGATTTGAACATTTATAAATGGGAGAACTCACTCACCTATCATCTTAAGGTTTTAGGTGGACAAGTGGTGTGTCTCTCACAAAGGTGCATAATCATCAACTTTGTATCAATGCTCCTAGTAACCCCCTCCCCCAACAACTTTTGCTCTAATTGATTAGATGAAGGATTTAAATTAGGCAATTGAGTTTTTCTTTTCTACTGTTGACAAGAAATTTTTAATTGCAGTAATAAGCCTTAAGCAATGGGATTCATTTGGCTGAAGAGGAACAAATTGGTGAAAAACAACAAGATGGTCGAGCAAAGCGAGGACATCGAGCAAGGGAGCAAGTCGATGAAGACGCGAGGTTCATGTGGAATATGTTGACAAGAATAGAGGTCGACGAAGCATAAACTTAAATTGGCAGGAACGATTATCAACGTGCAAGCCAGCGAAGGCGTGGGAATTTTCAAACATTTTCCACAAAGCCTAACATGGGCCAATAACCGTTGATGGTTATATATTTAGGATGTCTATTTAAGAAAATTTATGTATTTGTGTTAGAGGTCATGTTTCTTCACATTTAATAACAATACACTCAAAGTACCCGCATCTAAGAGACCAATGAGTTCAAGCTTATGTATGAATGCTTCCACATTTGACTACATAGAAATTTCCAGTCTTTTCACTTTAAATTACAAGCCTTGTATTTAATTTATTTACTTTGCAATTGTCTTTACCTTTTGCCCCTTTATCCTTTTTTCAATCCAAAAACACCCAAAACACTAAGTCTAGGATTACTGTAGCTGATCCTGCAAGTAACCTTTAATAAGAGGCTAGCGATTGTCTCGCAGAGAAACAAATTGGCACACCCGGTAGAATACGTTTGTGTTTGAGTCCTCTTGTTTTTTACATGAAATTAGAAAGTGGTAGATAAATGGTAGATCCTAGAACTCCTGAGAGGGATCAGAATCTAGGAGGAATACCAGTGCAGCATCGAGTGTGGATTTTAGTCCGACGATCGTATCTTCAGCAACGCCAACTATAGTTACTATAACACAGCCAGTAACGGCAAGACCAATGATGGTTACAACTTATGGGCATTATGTGCCTAGTTTCACAAGAGAAACACATGAGGGTGTGATTCCAACTTTTGGGAAGCATGTGCCTAGTTTTTCCAGAAATATACATGAGTACGGAATTCCCACAACAATGATGGCAGGATGGCATACTAACAGTCCAACATTTGAAGAAAATTTTTAATTTTCACCGTACCGTCCTCCGGTGTTGTTGGGAAGCCAACTTAGGCATTTGACTGGGTTGGGGTTCGCCAACCAAATTATGCCTACTTTCACCCGAAGTACCGTTGCTATCATGAGGAAACAGATGAATGAAAGTAACCATGAAATGGTCAATATGCTCACTCAACAGATGAGTCTCATATGGATACCTTTAATTGAAAATTCGGTGCATAGTTATCAGACTTTAGCAACTCAAATAACTCGCATTGGAGATTTTCTTGGTGCTCCCAGAGCTTCAGTTCGACAAGTTACATCCTCACCCTTTGAGGAACCAGTGCAATACGAGAAAGTTTTTGATGAAACATTCAAACAAGATTCGCCAACTCCTTCGCGTGTAGACCCCATACTTAGGGTAGCACAACAACCCCCAGTAGTAATAGCAAATGGAAACCAGATTTATGACTAACTGGTCAGGCAGGTTCGACATGAAATATTGGCTGAGGTACAAAACCTAGAAGCCATTGTCGAACAAATAATGGTGAAGAGTGGAATAAATATTGGCTATCAAAGGACTATGTATGTTTCCCCGTTGCTAGATTTTATGTTACAAACAGAGTTACCAAGAGGTTGGAAACTCCCAAAATTCACTAGGTTTGTAGGGGATGTCGAAGAATCCATTGTCCAACATGTTTCAAGATACGAAACAAAACTTGGAGACTTAGTAGTAAATGAGGATTTGAGGATGAAATATTTCCCCAGTTCCCTCATAAAGAATGCTTTCACTTGGTTTACAATGTTTCCCCCACAGTCAGTCCAAACATGGACCCAGTTAGAGAAATTGTTCCATGAGAAGTTCCATATGGGGCAGACTAAAATAAGCCTAACATAATTGTCCAGTGTCAAATGAAAGAGAACTGAGTCAATAGACCAATACCTCAACAGGTTTGGACTTGAAATTGCGATGCTTTACAAAATTCCTTAAGCATGAGTTGGTCGAAATGGCTGCAAATGGGTTAGAGTATTCCATTAGGAATAAATTTTTGGATATTCAGTCTTTGAAGGATACGGCTTAATTAGCTATCAAAGTTTGATTGATCAAACGTTTGAAAGATGAAAAAACTAAGCCAAACAAGTATCACAAGAAAGGGAAAGTTGCTTATATAGCTACTGATGAATGTTCTTCAGACATAAATGAGTCAGGGGAGAAACAGAGGTTAATGTGGCTGAACTCCAGTCGAGACTTCCTTATGCGTGCAAACTGTTGAAACCGTCGAATTGGAAAAAACCCATCGAAACTGAAAAGAATGGCAAACCCATCACCAAGACATATACTTTCGACATAACCAAATGTGATAAAATATTTGATTTGTTAGTAGTTGATGGTTAAAATGTGGTCCCTCAGGGCCTAAAGAATCCCCCACTTGAACAAAAGAAGAAAAGGGGATTCTGTAAATTTCATAATTTTCTTGGTCATAAAACTTCCCAATGTGTTCTTTTCAGGGATTTGGTGCAGAAAGCTTTAAAAGACGGCAGGCTCCAATTTGGCGAGAAACCAAAGATGCAAGTCGACACTAACCCTTTAAAGTTTGAAGAGGCCTTATACTCATAGCCCCTGGATTGCATGATGGTCGAAGCTACTAAGGGCCTCAACATGGAGGTTATAATGATTGGTGACATAGAAGTTATGATGGTTAGAACCAATGATAGTTTCGACCTAAATATGGAAGAGGGATTACAGGAAGTGTACCTTTAACCTAAATAAATCTTGGCTGACTTTCAAGAGAAATGCAGAGTGAAAGGGTCGAAATCAAAATTATGCCCAAGATGCAATGTTGTGTTTGACGAAGAAGCAGTTGAGAAGAATGAAGCTGTCAAAAAAGAGGCTCTTAAGCAAGAGAAGCCTCCAGTCCCAAGGTTTGTTCTCGAAAAGCAAGGAAATCCTCGATGCAATGAGGAGTACAAAAAATTGTTTCAAGCTCATCCAAAAACCTTTCAACCTTCATCAGATATTCCACAAGAAAAATGGGTGGAATCAGTGAGCAGAAAAGGGGGCAAGAGGCCAAAGTATAAGGTGATTGTACACGGAATTAAGGCCCGGGAAAAGAAAGCTGAGTCGAAGGGTTATCAAGTGTCACCCAATTATAAGGGAAAAACCCAATGACAAGGACTTAATGGAGGCGTTGTCAGAGGAACAAAAAGGCAACAAAGGAAGCTTCGACATCTTAGTTAAAGCCAATCGAAGAAAACAGTCGTGTCGAAGATATACTACCAACAAAAGCCACGAAGCAAATAGAGTTTCCAATTCCAAAGGTGTACTATCTCAAGTCTATGTTGTATGAAAAATAAAAGGTCATAGCAAATCAAAGAATGACTATGAGGGTAGCTCCTTTAGGTAACACATAGTTGGTGGCAACACAAAATATGGAATATACTCATGCGCCTAAGTATACTCATACATCTGAAGGCGAAGAAGAGGAAGAACCTGACTATGAACCTACGCCTGAGGATGACATGGGAGATGATGACTATGATTATAGTGATGACTATGATTATGGTGAAGACTTCATCATTAATTATGGAACTGTGTTGATTCTACCTGCGAAAAATGACAGAGTGTCAGAGGTATCAGAAAATGAAGAAGACTTTACCTCCAACGAAGAGGCTGATGAAAAGCCTCTATGTTACTATATGTTGAATAGTGGTGTGGTTGAAGAACATAAGGTTATATCATCTCGATCATTTATTCATAAGGGAAAAGGTAGATGGCATGCCAGTGAACAAAGTGTTTGTCGATGGTAGGGCAGTTTTAAATCTAATGCCACACGCTCTATTTAAGAAGATGGGGAAGTGTGGGTCAGAGCTTCGACCTCACAAAATTGTTTTTTCAAACTATGAATGAAAACCCGGTAGCATACAGGGTGTCATCCAAGTATAATTGGTTATCGGAACAACAACTAGATCAACATTGTTCATGGTTATAAATTCCAAAGCCAGCTTTAATCTATTACTTGGCTGTGAATGGATCCATGGAATAGGTGCAGTCCCATGGACTTTGAACAAAATAATTTCCATTTGGAAGAAAGATGGCGTAGTAGATAACATATAAGCTGATCAGAGCTACTACAAAGTCGACGATGTGAAAGGTGGGAAAAAATCTTTTTACCATTATTTGGCGAATGTATCGCTTTGAGATGATGAGAGTTACACTCCTAATGAAAACTCAAATCATTTTCTAAGTTTGGATCCTAATCATAGTTTTACATGGTATTCTAAAGAGGAAACAACACCTAGGAAGTCGATACCACCTACGGGGTGGTCTGTGGTCGAACGTGATGACCAGTGAGTCAGCAAGTTTGGCTAGGATTTCAGCTTATGTAGCTGAAAACAAAAGGAAATTAGCTTTAGAAGCTGAGAAGCTACAAAATATGGTTAACGAAGCTAAAGCAAAAAATCAAGAAGAAGCAAAACATGGCCAAACAACAACTTTAGAAAGTCGGAGGTTAGATTGTATATATGAAGATGAACCTTTCGGGTCTGAAAAAGACCCAGTGAATTTAGTAGAGAAGATGCAAGCCCAAGATTTATTAGACGAAGTTGATATGGGAGACGACATAACAAAGAGGCCAACTTACATCAGCACTAAAGTTGAGTTGAAAATGAAAGTCAAGCTGATCAAGCTACTAAAGGAGTATAAAGATTGCTTTGCCTGGGATTATGGTGAGATGTATGCTTTAAGTCGAAGGGTGGTGGAACATCAACTGATTGCCTATTCAGCCACGCAAAAGGCCAGTGAAGCAGCATCCTAGGAAGTTCTCCCCTGAGATTACTCTATAGATAAAACAAGAGAATGAAAGGATAATCAAGAGTAAGTTCGTCAGAACTGCAAGGTACGCCGATTGGCTAGCAAATATTGTTCCTGTTATTAAGAAAGATGGAACTCTTAGAGTTTAGATAGACTTTAGAGACTTGAATAACGCTACCCCTAAGGATGAATATTCAATGCTTGTGGTAGAAATGTTAGTCGATTCAGTTGTAGCATATGAATATCTTAGCATGCTCGACAAATATTCTGGATATAACTAGATTTTTATAGCAGATAAATATGTTCCCGAATAGAAATTAGATGCCCATAAGCATTAGAAACATATGAACGAGTGGTAATGTCGTTTAGTCTAAAAAATGTTGGATCTATCTATCAAAAGGCAATGAATTCCATGTTTCACGATTTTATAGAGCATTTCATGCACATATATATATATATATATATATATATATATATATATATATATATATATATATATATATATATATATATTGATGATATTGTGATAAAATATTCATCTGAGAATAGTCATCTGAACCATCTTCGATAATCCTTTGATAGAATGAGGAAATATGGATTGAAAATGAGTCCACTAAAATGAGCTTTCTGTTAGACGGTGTGGAAAGTGATCGAGAGGGGGGGGGGGGGGGGGGGGGTGAATAGATCACCACTTACTTTTTAAAGGATTTAAAATTATTTTATCAAAGCGTGTTGAAAGGAGCGGAAAATTAATGTCCTGAATCAATTCCTTCTACTTTGAACCGACTACTAGAAAACTTGACATGTGAAAAACTTGCTGGATTTTTATTAAATGAAATAGATGTATATACAACTCAGATTTCTTAACGTTTCAATGCACTTATCATTAAAGCAGTATTTGCAATGAATTAAGAAATTTGTTAGGAATTTTGTCAAACACTTTGCATATGCTTGTTTAATGATTTAATAGTGGTGGTTTGATGAAAGTGTTTGAACCACTAGGTTTATCATTAGACAAAAAAAATTAGCAAGAAAATTGAATTACAAAATTATGGAATATGTAAAAATATAAAGAAAAAAAAAGAAAGAACGATACGCAGGCAGTTTGGTAAGGAAGTTCCCCACTGCCGTCCTCGTGTGTGGGTACGTCTCCCTCTCAATTTCACAATTGAAACTGAGAAATTTTATAACAATTTGTTGAATGTTTGATAACAAGGTTACACTACATAGAAAGATAGAAATCCCTATGATCTTCTTCTTCTTGTAAGAACCACCACTTGATATGAGTTGTATCAAGATTCCGTGCAAGGTCCACAAACGATCCTCCTCCTCCACTAGCTGTTTGCAAAAATCCTTTCGATTTCCAAACCCCTCGCTACGGCTGAATCCAACTCGTACGACTGTGACTAACGAAACCCTCAAGAACACACCCGTTCTTGAAGGACAAACCCCTTGGTTTATTTCTTGAAGCCTCATTTTCAACCTTCAACTCAGTTGAGATTCTTTCAATACAAAGTTGAAAGTTATCTCTGACTGCTTGATTCACTTCAACAAGGATGTTTGATTTTCGTTGTTGTTGTTGAATGAAGATGGTTGAGAATATGACCGCTTGATTCACTCACAAATGTTTGCACACAATTCTAATATGTTGCAATGCTTTTCTACTGAGAAAAACACTTGCTTATATAGGTAACAGAAAATGGTTAGCCAAAAGAAAGTATTATGAGTCGATGCATGTTGGTCATGAGTCGACTCATGTTAGTTATGAGTTACATGATACGTCGACACATGTTGTTTTTATTCGATGCAAAATCATATTATAACATTTTACAGAACCAACAATTTTATATCCGTCGATGCATAACACGTATGTGTCGATACATACTGATTGTAATTTTAATATTTGAACATAAAACGTGGTATGAGTCAACGCATGATATTATGTATCAATGCATATAAATTCAAAAATGTTTTCCAGTTGCATCAGAATGTCATGTGTCGATGCATGAGGTTTTGTGTCTAAGCATACAAGTTTAAGTTTTCATTACAGGGGCATCAAAGTGTTATGTGTCGATGCATAAGATTTTGTATCGATGCATGCAAGTTTAAGTTTGCATTACAGGGGCATCAAAGTGTTATGTGTCGATGCATAAGGTTTTGTATTGATGCATAATAGTTTGGGATAGTATTCCAGGGACTTCGATAAGTTATGGATCGATGCAAAACCTGTTGTGTCGACTCATAATGATGCATTATGAGTAAAATATATTTTTAGCTTATTTTAAACATGTTATATTATATTTTTGTAATGCACACATGTATTTATTATTTCACATATATTTGCAATCATTCAAAACCAATTATAAAGGGGTTTCTCACAAACTCCCCCTTTTTGATGATGGCAAATATCTGATGATGTGTGGTGATATAGTGTAGATGAATAAGCTTGCTCCCTCTGGGTTTATGCATCTTCTTTCTAACACTAACACAATCTTCACTAACATAATCTTCACTAACACAATATTCTTCTCCCTCTTTGACCACATCAAAAAGAGAATAAGCAATATTTTCAGCAATCTTAGCACATAAGAAAATTGATATACAATTTCAGCAAATAATTGTCTTGGCATTCACACAAAATGTCTTGGCATAATGTTATCAATAAATGAGTAAATAATTGAGTAAACAGGAAGTAATCAAGTTAAAAGTAATTAATGCAGATAAGAGTTAGATTACATAAGCAAAATATATTTTTTGAAGGAGACATTAATACAACTACTTGAAAAAGAGGCATGAATTAATGGTATGCAATGTATGACATGGACATATAGACTAGGGATTATGCCCATCACAAGATTCTTCATAGTTGTATGGTGGAGGAGGAGTTGGAGGTGGATTGATGTCAGGATTCTGAGTCATGAACTTTTATCGTCGAAATCTATTCTGGATATCGACATTTCTGAAATTTTCCATGATTCCAGGATTTTGACGACAGTCATCCATGAAGCTTGTCCTCTGATTGTAGAATACCTGGTGCCATTTAACCAAATGTAAGTACCACGAATGCTGATTTTGGTACATCTGTGTGTGATTATCATGCCATTGCTCATGCTCTTTGTGCCATTCATTGTGTTGGTTGTGCCACTGTCTCGCTTCTTCATGTCGAGAATCATTGGCAACCTGCATTTGCTGAAACATGGCGGTGAGGTAAGTAGAAGCTTCCGAGGAAGAGCCTGCTGTAGCAGTGGGAGCATCATGAGGTTGTGTGGTTTGATCAAATTGATAATTTGTTGGAGACCAATGGTTTGGCACCCACTCACCCCAACCGGTTCTAGTCTGATTTGCTTCAGGTTGGACATTTTCATTGATATCTGGCATGTCTGCATCAATAGGATCCTCATCCTCATAAATCTGTTCAGAGGGTATATCAAAGTTATATACCCTTACATTTAACCCTTTCTTCTTAAAATAAAGGCATTGACGGTTTTTTCCCCATCTGTATCCCATGTGAGATAGAGTAGCCTTATTAGACTCTTAGGCAGTAGTAAGAGAGATGAGAGGAACAAGAGGAATAACAAGGTTCCAGAACATGATAATTCTCATAATTTGAGTTGTATATCCAAGGGCAGTATTCTTCTGACTATTTCGCATAAGAAATATGCATTTGACAAAGTAGTTTGGCCAGTTTAGGGGAATCCTATCTAGCAAAATGTGCAGAAGATGAATATCTGACCTGTCTAGCCTGGAGTGGCCACCGGACCTTGGACGAAATATATGTGAAGTTATCCAGTGAAGCATTCTAGGAATGCTTTTGATAGTGTCGGTGGTTATCGTCTCAAACTCGCCTAGAGGTCGATCAAGTTTTAGAATTGAGGTTATGAAAGCTTCTTCATCATAGTCAGTATCAAAACTCTGGCCATGATAGCTTTTCATTATTGACCTTCCAAATGGAATGCCAAAAACACTTTGCCAGTCAATGGCTTCAAAAACATATCTTCTTGTCCCGATTTTAACTTTAAATCACCAACCCTTATTTATTTCTAAACCAACATAAAAATATCTTATAAAGTCTTCATGGTAGTCTTCTCTAATGTTAAGAAATGACCCTAGTTGTTGAGCATCTAGGATATCACATACATCTGTGATATGAAGAGATAGAAACTCGGCCTTATCAAAGACATGAGGTTTCATAACTAACCTTATTTTAAAGGACTGCTCAAATTCTTTTGCGATGGCGGGATACATGATAGGCAAGGCGCTCGGAGGGATATCGAGGACAGATCCGGATGGTCCAGCAGCTAGTTTTCCCTTCCCTTTTGGTTTTGGAGGCATTCTTGTTTGTAGAAAAAGGGTAGTTAAGAGTTTGGGTATGAGGGTTTTTTGGAAGATGAAAGAGTAATGAGAGTAGCGAAGAATGATTAGGGTTAGAGGCTGTATGTGATGAGATGGATAGTTGGAGGGAGTTTAAATTGGGTAGATGGGTGGGCCCAATTCAAATTAATGGCATTTATTACTCTTATGTGTCGACACGAAATCCGCATGTGTCGACACATCCTGTGTTAAAGAACAATTTTTCTTTGTTTTAAATGTTTTGCATCGACACAAGAATCCTATGAGTCGACGAGAAGGAATATGTGTCGATGCAAATCTTGATGTTCGATCTGAAACTAATTCTTAATTTCTGTTTTCATAAAAAAAATTTATATGAGTCGACTCATAACTGTATGTGTCGACTCATAACACATATTTTGACAGAAATGCAGTGTTTCACGGGTTCTTGTTAAGAGATGGATATGCTACCCAATTCTAATTTAAATGATTATGAGAAATGAATCATCTGAAGAGTATTATGCATGTGCAATGATGTAATGCAATTTGCATATGTCAAGTTCAAACAATTTATGTAAAAGATATATACGTAGACATTATCAATGGAACATTTAGATCAACTTATAAGTAATTGAGAAAGTAGATAGGAAGGGTATTACCTCATATGATGAGATGTTAAGACACATGTACTAAAGCTTAAAAACACATCTCAACAATATGGTAAGACATAGATATATTTCAACTACATATATGCTTAAGACATCACATAAGAGAGATCTAATATCCCTAGTTCACGACGAATGTTGAAGAAGAGTTTCGTTGCTAGTGGTTTTGTAAAGATGTCAGCAAGTTGATTTCTAGTATCAACATGCTCAAACATAACATCTTCCTTTTCAACATGATCGCGAAGAAAGTGATGTCTAATCTCTATGTGTTTAGTGCGTGAGTGTAAGACTGGATTCTTAGTGAGATTTATAGCACTTGTGTTGTCACATTTTATTGGAATATGTTTTAATTGAATATCATAGTCTTGTAATTGTTGCTTCAGCCATAAGATCTGAGCACAACAATTACCGGCTGCAATGTATTCAGCCTCAGCGGTTGACAAAGAAACAAAAACTTGCTTTTTTCTATGCCAACTTACTAGAGAGTCTGAAAATAAGTGACATGTTCCACTAATGCTTTTCTTATCTGATTTGCAGCCAGCAAAATCAGAATAAGAGTAACCTAGTGAAATGCAATCGCTTCCCTTGGAATACCATAGCCCATACTTAGATGTATTATTGAGATACCTAAGTATATGCTTGACAGCTTTCAAGTGGGATTCCTTAGGATCCGATTGATATTGTGCACACATGCAAACACTAAACATGAGGTCAGGCCTAGATGTTGTAAGATACAAGAGGGATCCGATCTTACCTCTATATTTTTTGACATCAACACTCTTACCATGTTCATCCCTGTCTAAATTTCTGTTGGTAGGCATGGGGGTGTTAATTGGTTTTGACTTGTTCATTCCAAATCGTTTAAGCAACTCTTGGCAGTATTTTGTTTGACATATAATTGTGTCTTCATTGAGCTGCTTTATTTGGATACCGAGGAAGTAGTTTAGCTCCCCTATGAGACTCATCTCAAATTCACCCTGTATGACTTTGGAAAATTCCTCGACCAAGTGTAGATTAGTTGAACCAAAAAAAATATGATCTACATATATTGGAACTAAAAGGATGTGATTTCCTTTATGTTTAATGAAAAGAGTGGTATCCACTATACCTCTTGAATAACCATGATCAAGTATAAATTTACTAAGTCTTTCATACCAGACCCGAGGGGCCTATTTAAGACCGTATAAAGCTCGTTTTAATTTGAAACATGATCTGGATATTCGTTATTCTCAAAACCAGGAGGTTGTGAGACATACACCTCTTCATTTATGAATCCGTTAAGAAAGGCACTCTTTACGTCCATTTGATAAAGCTTAAAATCTTTTGCACACGCACAAGCGAGCAAGAGACGTATAGCCTCAAGGCGAGCAACTGGAGCATAAGTCTCCTCATAATCAATTCCCTCCTCTTGGTTATACCCTTGTGCTACTAAGTATGCTTTATTGCGGGTTATCATTCCATTTTCATCAAGTTTATTTCTAAAAACCCATTTAGTGCCTATGATATGATGGTCTCGCAGACGAGGGACAAATTCCTAAACGTCATTTCTTTTAAACTGATTTAGCTCTTCTTGCATGGACATTAGCCAAAATTCATCAATCAAGGCCTCTTTAGAATTTTTAGGTTCTACTTGTGAAACGAAAGCAAAATGATAACAAAAATTACTTATCTTGGAGTGAGTGATTACCCCTTTTTAGATATCTCCCAATATGTTGTCAATGGGATGGTCTGCAGAGGACTTTCAATCTATTGGAAGATCATTGGTTTCCTGTGATACGGTGGCAGAACCGACTGTTTTGAAATGTTGGTTTGCGTTTTGTGTTTTGTTTTTGCAAAATGTCGCGGTAAGCAAGAGTCGCCATCAACTTTTATTTCATCCAATCGGAAAGGAAAAAAGTACAGAAAAAATCCTTTTTCGAGATTTTGAGTACGGGGGGGGGGGGGGGGGGGGGGGAGATTATAGAAAGGGAAGGTATTAGCACCCTTTCTATCCATGGTTTTCCATGGGCTCTTAGGTACTTGCTCATCTTTTAAAATTGCTTGTGTATGTGCTTTGTTTTGAAAAGTTTGACTTCGTGATAACCCTTGTATCAGTCCTCAAGGGTGTGACGAAGTTTTTTTTGAAAATTTGTTTGAAAGGTGTTTGTGTGAAAATATTTGTTTTGAGTAAGTACCTACTAGCATCTACCTACTCGAAAAAAGATTGTTTCTATTATCGTTTCCTTTAGACAGCGCTATCCTACTATTGAGAAATAGGTAGCACCGTCGTTGGATTTGTAAGGGTCAATTCGAAAGGGACATACGATTACTAAGAAATGCTAGGACACCTTAGTAATAACCCTAGAGTCTCAAGATCATATTCGAGGCAACATTTTTTAGGCAACATTTTTGAGGCAGCATTCGAACGGGACAATTTGATCTTTTAGACTGGAGGGAAACCACTAAGACAACCTATGCTTAATGATTGTTTACTGAAGGCAACCGAAGTGAGAGTGTTCCCCAGGAGTGATATGTGCGAGTGATTTGTTTTCAATTATTTATCTTTGCACATTAGGGTTTTCTAACTGTATTAAATTATCATGCAATCTTGTCATACAATCCTATTAACATACATCTAGACATTTAAGTATTTGCAGAAATTAAAATGCGAGAAAGTAAATCTACGCTATTACAAGGCTTCGGGGAGGGAATTAATTACATAGCCAAGAAAACCCGCAAAAGACGATAAATAAAAGAAAGTCCTAGATTAAACTATTACAAACCATGAACAGTTACATCAATATTGCAAAAATAATAAACATGCGCGATGAATCGAATACGAGGCAAATAGGGTTTTGACCCTAACTTAAACATAATTGCGATTAGTTAAAAAATGTTTTTTTGTGTTATTTTGTTTATTTAAGAAAATAAAGGAAACATTAGATTAAAAAAGAAAATCCTAATTCTAATTAATTAAAAAAATAAATAAATTTATTCTAAAACCTATTTTTTGTAATTTGTTTATTTGAAAAATAAAATAATTAAATCAATAATTTAACCTAATTTGCTAATTAGTTTTAATCATAAAAAAGGTTAAAATTGCCCAAATTAAACCAAATTAAATTAATTTAACAAAATTAATTTTTTGATAAAAAAATCTAATTCTAATTTTTTGTTTTTTGGTTTTATGATCTTTTTATGAAAAAGAATAATTAGTTGTCAATTAAAATAATTAAAAAAGTATTAAAAGAATTAAAAATAAATAAATAAGGAAAGGTGAGATGGGTCTGTATTTAGTAAAAGGGGGGTTTGAATGCAAATTCCTGGGCCCAAATGGACAGAGGCCTGTTTGACTTCATTGGATCCAGTGCACATATTGACTGGAGGCACATGATGGACCTTCAAGGGAGAAGCCTTGGATCTGGGGCGTGGATGACTGGGACGGCCAGATCTTGAGTTGCTTGGTGGATGCTTATACGTGAGACATACCTGATCCTTTATTGAAAAATAACATGAAGCAAATATGGGACCTGGGGATCGAACCCAAGTCCTTAGGCATTTTCCAAGACACGTTTACCATCTGAGCTGCATGTGTTACTTGTATATATAATAATAATACACAAAATATCAAACACTATAGTTAAGTATAAAAAACGCATGGAATTTCATACTGCCCAACCAGGGGGTGCCACGCCTCCATCTTCTTCCTCCCAGCCATCGTATTAGGCTATACACTTATACCTACGGGCGTGGCTCCATGGCTAAAGACATGTAACCTTCAACAATCAAGAAAATGCACGATAAATAAAATCTAATCACATGGTTCTGTTTTTCTTGAACCCACGAACACCATGGCATTACTTTCTTGGACCAATTTCACTGATACAGAGAAACCCCAAAACATAAGAGCAAACCCTAACAATGGCCTCTCTTAATTCTTGTACTAAAACCATAATTAAAAACCACCAAAAGCTTGCAAATTTGATGACAAACAAGGATATATACACAAAATATGTTAATGATGCGCGAATTAAAGAAAACGAAATCGAAGTTTTGGGACAAAACCGTGACATATGTACCTATGATTTCAGGCGTGATAGAGCTTGCAATTGGTTGGGATATGCTCCTGGGATGTCCAACAATCTATTGGAAATCTCATAATGGCACGAATTAACCTCTAATATAGAAATTGGATCACCATTTTTCTTGCAATTTTTGAGTTTTCTTTCACCTCTACACGGCTGCTTAACCCTTGTGCTTGCTTTGGAAATGTTCCATATATATTAGAGAATGCATTAGGGTTGTAAAACTGATCACATCTTTGGAAGTTTTTCAAGATTTGATTTTGTTTTCATGGCATATGTAAACCTTCCAAATTTGGCTCAAATCCAATCTTTTCAAACAAATTGGCCTTGGACGATTTGATCTTCATTTGACAGCCTATAAGATCTTTTTTCAATGCACAAATCATCCCTAAAATACAATATATAATTTATTAGGATTTATTTGATTTTATTTGAATTTTAAATGAATAAAAATCAAAATAAATTAAATAAATGAGTAAATAAATCATGTAGGGTCCCATAGGTCGTGGCCTATGTTAGGAATAAGATGCAAGCATAAAAAGTTGGGCCCATTTAGTAAAAAATGCAAATTTGAGCATGTTTGACTTTTGGCAATTTTGCAAAAAAGGTCAACTTGGCCAATGCATAACTCTCTCAATTTTGACCCTAGAGAGGTGTTCTTGGACTTTTTATAAAGCTTACGATGTCCTCTAAGAAAATCTTTTGGTCTCATCTCAATTAAGTCTTCCATGTTCATGTATGAAGCTTTGACCCAAAAGGTGTTTTTGTTGACTTTTCAAAATGACCTATAATGTCCAAATTCATATCTCCTTGTGAGTGCATATTTTGAACTTGGGAGCTGAAGATGAATTGTGGGGAATTTCATCCTCTTCAAAATGAGCTTTGGATGGGTCATTTTTGATGAAGTATGAGAAAGTTATGCTTGGTCAAAGTTGAGTTTACTTTTTCTACAAAACCCTAATTTAGCAACTTTTGGGTTTTGATGAATTGAGCAATCCATGATGAATCATGATCAACCCTTGATCAAATGATGAATGATACTTCAAAATGAGGATGTTGACCAAAAATCTTGAAGTTTTACTGTATGTGGGCCACAGTTGACTTTTGACCTAGCACAATCGATTTTCAGGCCTTTGAGCAATTGACTGAGCAAACTTCCTCTGCAAGAATTGAAACTTGGCATGGATGATCTTGAGAACATATTAGGACAATGGTGAGCATTTGGGATCCTTTGGACTCAATCATCTTGATGCAAAATGAAACCCTAATTTGAGGTGGACTGCCTTAGGAGAGAGTTTGTTTGGTCAACTCTTGGACCTCCGTGAGCAATTTGAGGACCTCACTTGACATGTATTGAGAAATATGAGAGGGAAAATTTTGGGGTACAACAACTTCCCCTGTTCAATCTTCTTAAACCTGAGGATGTAGATTTGCTTGTCTTCCTTTCGTGATCTGAAGGGGGAAGATGATTGAACACTAGAATGCCCAGAAATTTGCACTCGCATGAAGTGATACTTGATTTGTGATATCGGGAATGGGCTTATAGATGCCATTTGGAATTTGCTAGAGAATCGTCGGGGATGGGTTTAGAGATGCCATCCGAAGAAGTGTGGATCACACAAGAGATTCCTTTGCGAGAACCCGTATACCTGTGAAGTTATGAAAAACACAAGAAGGGGGTTAAATTGTAAAACTTAAATCAAATGTGCAGACAACACTGTATTTTTATCCTGGTTCGTTTGATCTCAAACTACTCCAGTCCACCCGTCAAGGTGATTTCACCTCTCTCCAACGAGGTCTTAATCCACTATATTCAAAGGAATACAACAACTACTTTAACAACTGTTAAAGCCTTCTTGAGTATAACCACAAACCGGTTTATCTCAAGGAATTCTCTTTACAAATAATTGAACAATAATGTGTTTGATGTTTTCTAGTAAAATAGTATACCACAACTGTGGATTATTAGCCTTTTTTTTCTCACACAGACTTATTTATATAGCCATGTCAAAGATACGTTGTTTTCCATAAATCACTTTCAATGATAATAACGTTCTTTCCTTTTTGAGAAGATCTTGTCTTGGATAAAGCCGTTGGTAATTAATTTGTCTTGAATGCTTAGTAACGCTTCAGAGTCTTATTTATGATAATCAGGGTGTTCTTTGCTTTAACTTATGCTGACGCTTCTGAGTGCTGATGACTTGGTAAGGATCTTGATCAGAGTCAGAGTATTTTGTGCGCAGATTCTGTTCATCAAGCTTCAACGTATAATCTGGTAACTTCAGCGTGTAGCACATGATATTGATCTTCTGATGCTGACATATCTTCTGATGCTGATGTTGATACTGATCTTCTGATGCTGATTCCATCAGAACTTCTGTAAATACACAACATAATTTTAAGTAGCATATATGTCTTATATATAAATCTTATAATTTATTTATTCTTGTATTTTGTTATCATCAAAACTCTAATTGAGGGTTGTAGAATCAAACTACGTTCTAGCAATCTCCCCCTTTTTGATGATGACAAAAACCAGATTTTTTTTTCAATTAAAAATTAAGGAATAAAAGGTATCAGAGATTAAAAATAACGAATAAAAGGTATCATAGCAACGAAGAGAAAAACTCCCCCTGAGTTGATTACTTCCCTTTGATTCCATGAGTCTTTGAGCATCAGAACTTTATTGTACTTTACTGTATCTTTCGTCAAAATTTTGTACCTGTTCAAGCTTTTCAGAAGAAGGAAATTCAAATAGATCAGAATGTCAGAATGTTTGAGACTTATGTCTCAGTAATCCGTTATTGAAAAATATCATTCTTTCTCCCCCTTTTTGTCAGTTATCAAAAAGCACAAATAATCAGAGCTAAAATAATCAAAGCTAAAAATGCATTTATATTAAAAACAGATGCAATGATAAGTTCAGAACATGTAAAAATATTACAGATAAACAAGTTATAAAAACAGCAAGGAAATTTCTAAGAAGGAGGAGGAAGTCGTGTGAACAAAGCCTCCAACATGCTCTTGATTTGGGTGTTGGTTTCCTGTTGCTGAGTTAACATGTTCGCTATTGCATCAATTTTGGTGTCCTGCTTATCCATTCTTTCATTCATCAGTATATCAGATCTTTTAAAGTCTTCAAGAGTCTGATTGTCAAGGGAGGAAGCTTGAGGATCTTCAGAAACAGGATGCTTCTCAGATCTTTCAGCAATATCTTCTTCTTGACCATGTTCTTCAGCAGGAATCATCTGTTCTTCTGACTCTGGTTGACGATGTTCAGACCAAGGAGCATTGTCCAGCGGGAGAACTTCTTCCTTAAGCAGCTTGCTCAAAACTGGACCTTCAATTTCTTTCAGCAGATTGCTGAAGTTCTGTTGAGCTTGTCCATAGCCCTGTTCTTGCAGCTTAAAGGTTTCAGAGCATACCCATCTTCTGAACTTTGTCCAAAGGTAGTCAGAAGCAGTAGGGTCAACCAGTTCCAGACTTGCTTGTTTCAGAGAAGTGATCCACTTATGTACTTCTGTTTCAAAGTTCAATATGCTGGAACCAACATCTGGATGTTTTGGTTTTGGGATAACAGTTTTGTTGGTTATTGCAGCAAGGCGTTCAAGGACTGTTAAATCAATGACAGTCTTGATGTGGTCGTCTGAATTGTCTTTTGGTGAGGGAGTGGGAGAGTCAGGAATTATGATTGGACTTGATGGGGAATTTGGTGGAGTTAATTCTGGTGAAGAGGGAAGTTGAGGAATATTCAAAATGGTACCAAGGGGCAAACGAATGGCCCGAGGTAGGGGTGTTCGCGGTGCGGTTTGGGCGGTTTTGAAGCAAAAAATCACCCGAACCGCAAGAGAAAAAAACATGCAGTTCGGTTTGGTTCGGTTGGCTTTTAAAAATAAATCTGAACCAAACCAAACCAAACTAATGAGGTTTGGATTGGTTCGGTTGGTTCGGTTTTTTACAAAAAAAATTATTAAGTCATACAAACAAATATAGAGGAAAATATAATTTTTGTATTTAATTGTTCGTACATTACCATAAAAAAAATTTATAATTGTCAAAATAAGTTTATAATTTGATACATAAAATTGCGTATTATAATTTTATCTAAATCTAAAGAATGATATAAACAAGATTGCATTCTTAAATAAATATTATACAAAGAATACGATAAAATATATTTTGTGAAAATAGTATTTATAAATGAATAATATTTTATTTTTTTATGATTTGTAAATTAAAATGAATATAATACAAAGTATGATAAAATATACACATAATACATGTTTATTTCTCTAAAGAATTAAAGAAATATATATTGGTTAGTAAGATTTTATAACATAATGCGGTTTTGTTTGGTTTGGTTCGGTTTGTAAAATACAAACCGCAAACCGAACCGAACCGTGCGGTTCCGCGAGAAAATGACCCAAACACATCCGAACCAAATGCGGTTTTTTGCGGTTTCGGTTTGGTTCGGTTCGGTTTTGCGGTTTTCTATTGGGCCGGTTTGGTTTTGAACACCCCTAGCCCGAGGTACTGGTTCAGGGGATTCAGAGGGTTGAGCCTCAGAGGTTTGAATCTCAGGTTGTGGAGATTGTTCAGGTTGAGGAGAGGGTGGATTAATTTCTGGTTGAGGAGATGAAGGTAGTGGGATTTTTGGTTCTGGAGAGAGTGGAAGTTCTGGTTGTGGTGAGATGGGAATTTCTGGTTGTGGTTCTGTGGTAGTTTGAGGATTTGGATTTTCTGGAGTGGGAGCAGATGTATGTTGGTCTATATCAGAAAGAACTTTTTCAAGTTCTTGTTGGGTTTCAACAATATTTGGATTTTGAGGTTGGGAGCGAGATCTTCTTAGAGTTAATGATTCAGAGGGGTCAAAGTCATGGTCAAAATCATCGAAAGTTTGTGATGTTGGGTTTTCAGATGGAGTGGGTATTGGGATAGATGTTGATACAGCAATTGAATCTAAAACAGTTACAGAAGAAGAATTACCTCTCTTCTTAAGAGTATGCTGAGATGATCCTTCTGCTGCAGCTTTTCTTTTCTTTGTCTTCTTCAGAACAACCTCTGGAGCCTTCTGCTGAAGATCTTGAATATTCAAATTTGGTGCTGTACCATAAGCCTTGCAAGCATCCAGATATCTTAGAATTATATCTGGTTTAGAGTCAATCTCTGAGAACAGAGGAAAGTCATCCAGAGGGACTCTTCTGCTGGAGATTGCAGTAAAAGGAGTGATGATGGGTTCCTTCTTGATGTTCTCTATCAACTTTATCTTCTTCAGATTTTTGGCATTCAGCTATTTGCCAACAGTAGCTTCCAGAGAGCTGATTTCCTGAGCCTCTGTCAGATAATCAATCAACTTATTCTCTGTTAGAATATCTGATATCAGTCTTCCTAAGGGTATCCAATCCCTTTTTGTACGTTCCTCTTCTCTTGTTTCCTTAACACTTGTTCTGAGATGGTTGAACAAAAGATGAGCTAGATTTATCTTGACCTTCTGAGAGATGAAATAGATCAGAAACTGCTGATCAATATTAATGTAATCAGGAGAGCTGGTAGGCTTCCTGTGGTTGAAGCACCCTAGAATGATCTTGGCCCAAATTATGTGTTTGTCCTTTAAATCCCTTATCTTGCCGGAGGGAAGCCCCAGAGTGAAGATTTCCCTTGCAATTAGGGCAGCATCAGCACACCTTTCTGCCATGTCAATGCAACGGACACCACCACCACTGTACCCTATGAGTCTTGCAATCAGGTCTTCAGTGATAACAATCTTATTCCCCATGATGTAAGACGTAACTTGATGATTTGAAGAAGAAGTGTGGATCCAAAATTCCTTTACCAGAATAGGAAATGTTGGACCCACCAGTCTGTCAAAATACTTTTCCCAGCCTTGAGCTTTAACCTCTTCAGATAGATCAAACCCATTCTCCTTAAGACTGTTGAAATCCATGATTAATTCTGACAGAACCTCTAGGTTTTTGACTGGTGTTAGAAGCGTTCTGTGGGGTTCTTCATATTGTTCAGATGAAACAGTTTTCTGGGAACCTGAAGTAGGAATGCTGAAAGAAGCCATGTTCACACGAAGGTTTTTGTGAGAAAGATTGAAAGGGTTTTTCTTGAGAACGTAAGAACGCTGAAATCAGTAAGTTAGAGAGAAAATGAAAGTGAAGGTAAAAGAGTGTTAATGGTGTGAAGTGTGTTTAACTAGATTTCTAAACAATTTTGAAAACGTAAACGTCAAGAGAGAGAAATTAATAATGATTATTAGAATTTAATGATAGCTGATTTTAGGGGATTCAGAAAGATATTTGGAATGGTTACCCATGACATGTGTCTCAATGCATCCAATCAACGTTTTTGCCTTTTCAGAAACGTGAACACGCGTTCAGCCTCAGAAAATATCCGATGATTGGATGACACTTGTTTGCTTGACTGAACAGCAAATTTCTATCCTTAAAATGAAGCGCTCAGATCTTCATGGATAGATTCTGATACAATCTGCACTTCTAAAGTTATGAAAGAAGATTGATCAGTAGTTCACAGAAAAGTAAACAAAGTTCTGAAGGTTAATATATAGAATCAAAACAATTTCACTCTGGGCAGAGCTTCATGCTGAGATGTTTCATAATGAAGTTGAACCTATCTTCAAAAAGAGGTTTTGTAAAAATATCAGCCCATTGATGGTCTGTGTTAATAAATTTCAAATTTAAAATCCCTTCCTGAATATAGTCCCTAATAAAATGATGTTTTATTTCTATATGCTTAGCCCTAGAATGTAAAATTGGATTTTTGCTGAGACAAATAGCAGAAGTATTTTCACAGAAGATAGGAATGTTACTCTCAAATATCTGGAAGTCCTCAAGTTGACTTTTCATCCAGAGCATTTGTGTGTTGCATCCAGCTGCTGCTATGTATTCAACTTCTGCTGTTGATAGAGCAATTGTGGATTGTCTTTTGCTGGACCATGAGATCAGATTTTCTCCCAGAAACTGGCAGCTTCCAGAAGTGCTTTTACGCTCTACTCTGTCTCCAGCAAAATCAGCATCACAATATCCTACTAAGCTGTAATCACTTGATTTTCTATAAAACAAACCCAGATTAGTAGTACCTTTCAGATACTTGAAAATTCGCTTAACTGCTGTTAAGTGAGATTCTCTAGGATTTGATTGGAATCTAGCACAAATGTAAACACTAAATAAAATTCCAGGCCTTGAAGCCGTCAAATAGAGAATAGAACCAATCATACCTCTGTAGACCTTCTGTTCTACCTTTTTACTTACCTCTTCTCTTTCCAGAATGCACGTGGGATGCATTGGAATCTTTGATGGCTTACATTTTGAGAGATCAAATTTCTTCAAAAGTTCTCTGACATATTTGCTCTGATGAATGTAAGTTCCTTCTGGGGTTTGATTAATCTGGATGCCCAGAAAGAATTTTAGTTCCCCCATTAGGCTCATCTCAAATTCTGCCTGCATACACTTAGCAAACTTTCTTCCCAGAGAAGGTTTAGTAGATACAAATATGATATCATCAACATAAATATGACACACTAAAATGTCATTCTTAACTGTCTTACAGAATAAGGTTGTGTCCACTTTCCCTCTGGTGAATTCCTTTTCTAACAGGAAGTTACTTAGTCTTTCATACCAAGCTCTGGGAGCTTGTTTCAGACCATAGAGTGACTTCTTTAGTTTGAAAACATATTCTGGAATTTTGGAACTTTCAAAACCAGGGGGTTGGTGCACATATACCTCTTCTTCTATATAGCCATTTTAGAATGCACTCTTAACATCCATCTGATACAGAGTGATGCCTTTATTAACAACAAATGAAATTAAGAGTCTGATAGATTCTAACCTGGCGACTGGAGAAAAGGTTTCTGTATAGTCTATCCCCTCTTGCTGACTATAACCTTGTGCTACCAATCATACTTTGTTTCTGATGACTTCACCTTGTTCATTCAGTTTGTTTCTGAATACCCATTTTGTTCCAATGACGTTGAATCCTTTTGGTTTAGGAACTAGATCCCATACGTCATTTCTTGTGAATTGATTTACCTCCTCTTGCATTGCTAGAATCCATTCATTGTCCATAAGTGCTTCATCAATTGATGTTGGTTCAATTAGAGAAACCAGTACCATGAGGGATTCTTCAAAGTTTCTGAAGCTAGCTCTTGTTCTGATTGGATCTTCCTTTCTTCCTAAGATTATTTCTTCTGGGTGATCCATGCTGCTTCTGGATGGTCTTTTCTGAAGTTGATCAACAGAAGGTTCTCGATTGCTTGCAGTGCCTCTTTCTGATGTTGAGGGAGTGTCTCTGTTAAGAGCTTCTGATGACTTGTCTTCAGTACCTGTGAATTCAACTTCCGTACCTGCAAGGAATTCATTCTGCTTTGACTTTTCAGAGTTAAGCTTATCATCAAAACGAACACTGATTGATTCTTCCACAATCTGTGTTTCTGTATTGTATACTCTGTACCCTCTTGAGCGTTCAGAGTATCCTAACATAATACACTTTTGTGCTTTAGAGTCAAACTTGTTCAAATAATTTTTTGTATTCAAAATAAAACATGTACATCCAAATGGGTGAAAATAAGAAATGTTGGGCTTTCTGTTCTTCCACAATTCAAATGGAGTCTTTTCCAGAATAGGTCTTATGGAGATTCTATTATGAATGTAACACACTGTGTTTATTGCCTCTGCCCAGAAGATCTTAGCAACGTTAGTCTCGTTGATCATGGTTCTAGCCATTTCTTGCAATGTTCTGTTCTTTCGTTCTATAACTCCATTTTGCTGGGGAGTTCTAGGACAAGAGAAATCATGCAGAATGCCTTTGTCATTAAAGAATTACTCAAAATCTTTGTTTTCAAATTCTCCACCATGATCACTTCTGACTTTGACGATTCTAAGATCCTTTTCATTCTGAACTTGGTTGCAGAAGGTGACAAACACAGAGTATGACTCGTCCTTGTGTCTTAAGAACTTTACGCATGTCCATCTTCTATAGTCATCTAGGATTACTAACCCATACTTCTTGCCACTGACTGAAGCAGTTTTAACTGGTCCAAATAAGTCAATGTGCAGAAGTTCTAATGGCTTAGAGGTGGAAACAACGTTTTTAGATTTGAAAGCTGGTTTTGCAAACTTGCCTTTCTGACATGCTTCACACAGAGCATCTGAATTGAACTTCAGGTTAGGAAGTCCTCTGACCATATTGAGTTTGTTAATCTGAGATATTCTTCTCATACTAACATGTCCCAATCTTCGGTGCCAGATGCATTGCTCGTCGTTAACAGACAGAAGACACTTTACATTCTGACTTTTTAGTTCAGAAAGTTTTATTTTATAAATGTTGTTTTTCCTCTTTCCATTAAATAGGATAGTCCCATCTTTCTAACTAACAGCTTTGCATGAATTTTGATTGAAGATTATATCATAACCGTTATCACTTAATTGAATTATGGATAACAGGTTATGCATTAATCCATCTACTAATAAAACATTACTTATATAGGGAATATTTCCATTACCTACAGTTCCAGAGCCAATGATCTTTCCTCTTTGATTGCCTCTAAAACCTACGTGGCCTCCAGGCTTAAGTTCCAGGCTTTGGAACATATGCCTTCTTCCCATCATGTGTCGTGAGCAGCCAGAGTCCAGATACCATGACTGGTGTTTCTGCTTTGCTGCTAAAGATATTTGCCACATGTATTATTTTATCCTTAGGTACCCATATTTTCTTGGGTCCTGATTTGTTAGTTTTACCAAAACTCTGGTTGAATTTTGGTTTGACAGAGTAATCACTACTAGTATATTTTATGTCATGTGTGTGCCCATATACAAAGTGTGAATCAAGTGAAGTGCGTTTTATAACTAAATCCATGGCATTCTTTGGAGTAGGTACCTTACCTTGATATCCTATCCCTTTTCTGCCATTTCTGCTAACTCCATAGATCATTGAAGCCATTTTGCTTCTATCTATGTTTTTAGCTAGAAACTTCTAAAAGTTGTGATCATACTCCTTGATGATCTCATCAGCACTGCTGAGAGTTTCAGGGATTGATTCATTCTGAGAGTTTTGTAATAGATTTTCTAATTTTGAAATTTTATCTTTTAACTCAAAATTCTCCAATTTGAGACTCTCAGTCTTATCAGAGTCAGAAGCAAGATTCCTTTTCAGGTTTCTGAATTTGACTCTGATCTGCTGATATCTTTCCAGAATTTCATTAAGGCTTTCAGCTAGTTCAGCCTTAGTAAAGTTTATAGCAAAGTCAGGGAATACGTCTTCTGTATCTGATTCAGAGTCTGACTCAGAAGCTTCACTGTCTTCTGCTATGTTTGCCATGAGAGCTATGTTTGCTCTCTTATCATCTGATTCTGAGTCAGCTTAAGATGTGTCAGAATCATCCCATGTAGCCATGAGACTTTTCTTCTTTTCCTTGCCAAACTTCTTTTTGTGCTTTTCCTTCTGAAGCTTTGGGAAATCACTTTTGTAGTGCCCTTGCTCGTTACATTCATAGCAGATGATGTCTTTGTTGTTTGGCTTTCTGTTTCCTGAAGAACCTTCAGATCTTCAGTGTCCAGAGGAGGATTCTGACCTTCTATATCTAGAAAAAGATTCATTCTGATTCTCTGATCTTCTGGGATTCCTGAACTTCCTTTGCCTCTGCTTCCATAATTGGTTCACCCTTCTGGAGAGGAGAGATAGTTCATCTTCTTCTGATGAAGTCCCATCAGAGGTTTCTTCTACAGCCTGCAAAACTTTGGAGTCAGATTTTCTGTTATATTTTAAAGCTAATGGCTTACCTTGCTTTTGAGGTTCATCTGCTTCTAGCTCTATCTCGTGACTTCTGAGGGAGCTGACAAGTTCCTCCAGAGAGATTTTGTTGAGATCCTTGGCTAGCTTAAGCGCTATGACCATTCGCCTCCATTATTTTGGAAAGCTTCTGATGATCTTCTTAACGTGATCAGCAGTAGAATACCCTTTGTCTAGAACTTTGATACCATCAACTAGAATTTGAAATCTTGAGAACATAGTTTCTATTGATTCACTCTCTTCCATCTTGAATGCCTCATACTTCTGAATGAGTGCAAGGGCTTTGATTTCTTTGACTTGAATGTAGCCTTCATGCGTCATTCTCAAAGAGTCAAACATATTATTTGCAGTGACTCTGTTTGATATATTTTCATATTCTGAATAAGATATGGCGCTGAGAAGAATTGTTCTGGCCTTATGATGATTTCTGAAATCACGCTTTTGCTGATCAAACATTATTTTCCTGTCAATCTTCTGACCACTTCCATCCACTGGGTGCGTGTATCCATCAGTCACCATGTCCCACAGATCAGCATCATGGGCCAGAAAGAAACATTCAATTTTGTCTTTCCAGTAGTCAAAGTTCTCTCCATCAAAGACTGGAGATTTGCCACTGAATCTGTCTCTTTCTTCATTGTTGTCATTGCTGATGTTTTTATGTGGTCCTGCCATTGTGTTTTTCTGACGCTGGATCTTGTACTGACACGGTTAAGTGTTATAAGCTCAGAACCAGGCTCTCTGATGCCAATTGAAGATGTGAAAAACACAAGAAGGGGGGTTGAATTGTAAAACTTAAATCAAATGTGCAGACAACACTGTATTTTTATCCTGGTTCGTTTGATCTCAAACTACTCCAGTCCACCCGTCAAGGTGATTTCTCCTCTCTCCAACGAGGTCTTAATCCACTATATTCAAAGGAATACAATAACTACTTTAACAACTGTTAAAGCCTTCTTGACTATAACCACAAACCGGTTTATCTCAAGGAATTCTCTTTACAAATAATTGAACAATAATGTGTTTGATGTTTTCTAGTAAAACAGTATACCACAGCTGTGATAATACACAAATTTATGCTTAGAATGAAACTGGATTGCTAATGCGTTTGAATGAGCCTGGTTTGAAAGCTTAGAAAATTGTATGAGTGCGTGCGTGTGGATTATTAGCCTTTTCTTTTCTCACACAGACTTATTTATATAGCCAAGGCAAAGATACGTTGTTGTCCATAAATCACTTTCAATGATAATAACGTTCTTTCCTTTTTGAGAAGATCTTGTCTTGGATAAAGCCGTTGGTAATTAATCTGTCTTGAATGCTTAGTAACGCTTCAGAGTCTTCTTTATGATAATCAGAGTGTTCTTTGCTTTAACTTATGCTGACGCTTCTGAGTGTTGATGACTTGGTAAGGATTTTGATCAGAGTCAGAGTATTTTGTGCACAGATTCTGTTCATCAAGCTTTAACGTATAATCTGGTAACTTCAGCTTGTAGCACATGATATTGATCTTCTGATGCTGACATATCTTCTGATGCTGATGTTGATACTGATCTTCTGATGCTGATTCCATCAGAACTTGTGTAAATACACAACATAATTTTAAGTAGCATATATGTCTTATATATAAATATTATAATTTATTTATTCTTGTATTTTTTTATCATCAAAACTCTAATTAAGGGTTGTAGAATCAAACTATGTTCTAACAACCAGTTGTTGAGGAGGATTTTGCTGGGGAATGTCGGTCTCTGTTTTGAGCGAAATAGACTTTTAGGAGCTTCAGTTGTCCGTTACTCTACTGGGGGAATAATTCTAGTTTGGGAAGCGGAAGTGATCTTGTGTTTGGTTGGGGTATATGTTGCACCGCAACTTACTGGGGAAATATGCAATCAATTATGTTTGATCGTGTCTCGGTCTTACAGTGTTGTGGACTGTTGTCTGGGAATAAGGGAGGCCGAACCCGAATAGTAAGGTTATGAGAAGGAACCTGGATAGTAAGGTTACTTCGATATGAAAGCCTGGATAGTAGGGCTGTGAGAAGGATTCTGGATAGTAGGGTTACTTCGACATGAAAGCCTGGGTAGTAGGGCTGTGAGAAGGAACCTATATAGTAGGGTTACTTCAATATGAAAGCCTGGGTAGTAGGGCTGTGAAAAGGAACTTGGATAGTAGGCTTACTTCGATATGAAAGCCAGGATAGTAGGGCCGTGAGAAGGAACCTGGATAGTAGGGTTACTTTGATATGAAAGCCTGGGTAGTAGGGCTGTGAGAAGGAACCTGGATAGTAGGGTTACTTCTATATGAAAGCCTTGGTAGTAGGGCTATGAGAAGGAACCTAGATAGTAGGGTTACTTCTATATGAAAGCCTGGGTAGTAGGGCTGCTTTTGTTGCACCGATGATTACTCTGTTTAGCTTCGAGTGTTGATCATGGGCTTGCTAGAAATAGTTGATAATAATGTCCTTCCTGAAAGAAATACAAGGTTAGCCATATGTGATGCATGAGATGCATTGTGTGTTGACGTTCTCAAAATAAATGAGACTATGTTATATGTGGTGCATGCATATGTCATGATGTATGAACATGAAATGCTGATGTGATAATCTGAATCTGGGAAACTAAATCCTTGATTGCTATGAAAACTATAGTTCCTCCACCTATGTTGGGGATGGTGAACAAAGATGACCGTGCTGGGGATTTGCCCCTTAGCCGGTAAATATTCTGCGAGGCGAGATTCTGTCTAAGGACAACTCTGCGGGGAATAACTCTGTTGGAGAGGAGATACTCTGTTGATAGATCTACCGACTTGGGGGAATAACTCAGCTGGGGATGAATTTCTGTCGCTGGTGATAATGAATTCTGCTGGAGATTGAATTTCCGCTTATGAGAGAAATAAACTCGGCTTGGGGAATGATTTACTGACTCACATGTAATTGTGAACCTTAGCTGGGGAGAGTCATGTCTTGTTCGGGGAAGCTGACATCACCGTCTTTGGATACTTTTACTCTGTGGGGGAGGATAGGTACCACTGCTTATTCTCAAGCTGGCTCTATCCCTGTACCTGATGGGCAGAGTAACTGTAGGGTTTGGGCACTTCTTGTTTTCCCTGTTTTTAGCATTACGAGTAATTGTCTTTTGTTTTTTATGTAAATATTTATGAGCAGTAATTATTTCCAAATGCATATATCAAAAATGAATCATCGGACGTTCTTGCAAAACAAAACAGAAAAAGAAAATAAGTCAAAGCTTTGTGAAAATGACTTGTATTGATTTCGAAATTGGCCTGTAATAGGCGTTTTGTACAAAGAGGCTGACGTCCTAGTAAGAGAACTCCACCGAAAGATAGAGATTACAATTTGTGTAAAAGAGAGAAAAACAGCTATGTGAAACAATCCCATCGAGTTTCAACTCTGCTATTGCCTTTATATCTCCAAGTGTCTCATCACTCTGCTACTTGGTCGAAGATGGATCAGATTGATTGGCGCCATCTGAGCTTGATAACCGATACCGAAGTCTGGCTGCAAGGTGATCCAATGAGACATAGTGTTACGCTTTGATCCCTAATTTTTGCCTGGACCTCCCTTTCGGGTTTTCAGTCCACCAGGATACCCTTTTTTGTCCAAGTCGCCTTTTTAGGTTTTCGACTTGCCGGGTGTGCAGTTTTTTCATTTTCATCCCTTACTTTTGCCCGAACCCTTTTGGTTCGCCGAGAAGCCCTTATTTTTGCCTAGGTCAGTCAACCTAGTGGGTCTTTGATTATGCGTAGTATTTTTTCACTATGTCTGCATTGACGGGGTGAGGAAGGTCGTCACCATCCATGATGATTAGAATCATAGCTCCTCTCGAGAAAATGTTCTTAACCATAAATGGCCCTTCGTATGTGGGGGTCCATTTGCCCCTGGGATCACCTTGCGGAAGTATGATGCGTTTGATCACCAGATCCCCGAATTGATATTCTTGACGTCTGACTTTCTTGTTAAAAGCCTTGATCATTTTCTTTTGATACGTCTGACCATGACAGATAGCAGTAAGTCTTTTTTCATCGATTAGATTCAGCTGATCAAGTCGGGTTTGGATCCAGTCTTCTTCGTTCAAACCTGCATCCTTCATAATCCTGAGAGAGGGTATCTGGACTTCAATGGGTAGGACTGCCTCTATGCAATACACCAAAGAGTAGGGTGTTTCCCATGTTGAAGTCCGTGCTGAGGTATAGTACCCATGAAGAGAGAATGGTAGCATCTCATGCCAGTCTTTGTATGTCACCGTCATTTTCTGCACAATATTCTTGATGTTCTTGTTAGCCGCTTCAACAACGCCATTCATCTTCGGCCGGTAGGGAGAAGAGTTATGATGATGAATCTTGAACTGTTTGCAGAGCTCAGTGATCATTGTATTGTTGAGATTTGTACCATTGTCCATAATAATCCTCTATGGTACACCATATCGACAGATCATATTGTGTCGGATAAACCACGCCACGACGTTCTTGGTTACTATAGCAAAGGAAGCTGCCTCGACCGACTTCATGAAGTAATCAATTGCTACCAGAATGAAGCGATGCTCGTTAGACGCAGTAGGTCTGATCTCGCCGATCATGTCAATGCCCCACATTGCAAAAGGCCAAGGAGCTGTTGAAACATTCTGGGGAACCGGAGGTACATGCACCTTATCAGCATAGACTTGACACTTATGATAGGTTCGAGAGTGCTGATGACAATCGGCTTCCATAGTGGACCAGTAATATCCTGCCCGTAGGATTTTCTTTGCAATGGTATGTCCACTGGAATGAGTTCTGAAGGTACCTTCATGTAACTCTGTGATGATCCTTTCTGCCTCGCTCTTGTCTACACACCGTAATAAGGTCGAATCATGGTTACGCTTATAGAGGACACCATTACTGATAAAGAACTTCGCAGCAAACCTTCTCAAGAAATTTTTAGCATTAACAGATGCCCTATCTGGGTATTCTTGAGCCTCAAGATACCACTTTACCTCGTGAAACCAGGGTTTATCTGCTACCTCTTCAGTCTCAATGTCACAGCAATGTGCAGGTTCATTCAACCTCTCAATGGTAATCTGGGAAGCTTCATTGTCCCACCTCAGTTTGAACATAGAAGACATGGTAGCTAGCGCGTCCGCTAACTTGTTCTCTTCTCTGGGGAAATGTTCAAAGCTTATCTCCTCGAAGTGTGGGAGAAACGTCAGTACATACTCTTTGTAAGGAATAAGATTCGGGTGTTTCATATCCCACTCGCCTTTGATCTGACTTATCACCAGAGAGGAATCTCCGAATACACTCAAGAACTTAATCCTTAGATCAATAGTAGCTCGAAGACCCATGATACACGCTTCATACTCCGCCATATTATTGGTGCAGTTAAAACATAACCGGGCAGTGAACGGAGTATGACAACCCTCAGGAGATATGATTACAGTGCCGATGCCATTACCCAATGAGTTCGAGGCTCCATCAAAATACATAGACCATCAGGATCCCTCCGCAGGTCCTTCATTCGGTCTAGGTTCTTCGCAGTCGGTCACCAACATTATATTCTCATCCGGGAACTGGAAAATCATGGACTGGTAATCATCCACGGCCTGATGCGCCAAATGATCCGCCAATACACTCCCCTTGATTGCTTTTTGGGTTGTGTATTGGATGTCGTACTCGGTTAAGATCATTTGCCATCTTGCTATCCTTCTGGAGAGAGCGGGCTTCTCGAAAATATACTTGATTGGATCCATCTTTGATATCAACAAAGTAGTGTGAGTCAGCATAAACTGTCTCAGCCGGCGAGTAGCCCATGCCAAAGCGTAATAAGTTTTCTCCAGCAATGACTATCGGGTCTCATAGTCGGTAAACTTTTTGCTAAGGTAGTAAATAGCATGCTCTTTTCGGCCAGACTCGTCATGCTGCCCCAGCACACACCCCATCGAATTGTCCAGTACGGTCAAGTATAGTATCAAAGGTCTTCCTTCAACTGGAGGAATCAGAATTGGTGGTTCTTGAAGGTATTCCTTGATTCTTTCGAAAGCGTTTTGGCATTCATCATTCCACTTTACCACTTGATCTTTCTTCAGTAACTTGAAGATTGGCTCACAAGTAGCAGTCAGATGTGAAATGAATCTGGCAATGTAATTCAGGCGTCCCAAGAAACCTCTAACTTCTTTTTCTGTGCGGGGAGCCAGCATCTCTTGTATGGCTTTTACTTTTGCATGGTCCACCTGAATACCTTTATCACTGACAACAAAACCCAGAAGCTTACCAGACATTACCCCAAAAGTACACTTCTACGGATTCAATCTCAGCTTGTACGTCTTCAACCTGTCAAACAGTTTCTGGAGATGATCAAGGTGCTCTCCCTCAGTCTGGGACCTGGCTATCATGTCATCAACGTAAACCTCGATCTCATGGTGAATCATGTCGTGGAACAAAGCGACCATGGCGCACTGATAAGTTGCCCCAACATTCTTCAACCCGAAAGGAATTACCTTGTAACAGAAGGTGCCCCACTGTGTAATGAAGGTTGTCTTCTCTGTGTCTTCAGGAGCCATCTTGATCTGGTTGTAGCCAGAAAAACCATCCATGAAGGAGAAGATCTTGTGATGCGCGGTGTTGTCGACCAGAACATCAATGTGAGAAAGTGGGAACTCATCCTTGGGGATTTCCCTATTCAGATCTCTATAGTCCATACACATTCGTACCTTACCGTCCTTCTTAGGTACTGGAACAACGTTGGCAACCCACTGCGGATAAGAAGTGACAGCTAAGAATCCTACGTCAAACTGTTTCATGACCTCTGCTTTGATTTTCTCTGACATCTCGGGGCGCATACGGTGGACCTTCTGCTTTACCGGAGGGCAGTCTTCTTTGGTTGGCAGGCGATGTACCACAATATCAGTGTCCAAACCAGGCATATCTTCATAGGACCAAGCGAAGATCTCAACATAGTTACGTAGCATCTGTATTAGTCGTTGTTTGACACTAGGCTCCAGATTCGCACCTATCTTAACCTCTTTCATGTCTTCCTCTGTACCCCAATTTACTGATTCAACAGGCTCTTCATGAGGCTATATGGCCCTCTCTTCCTGCTGTAACAGTCTAGCAAGTTCTCCAGGAACCTCATAATTATCCTCACCTTCGTCCTAAGCTTGGTCTATCGGATTTTCGAAGTCATAATTGGCAGTAGCAGAACTGTTATCAATGGGATCCAGGGTGGATATGGATCTGCATTATGATACGTGAGCGTGTGTAAGAGAATAGCTGTTTTGATAAAGTGAGAGACAGAAAAGAAAAACAAGGAGCGCAAAATTGGTAATGCAAGAAACATCCAATGTTTTATTAATGATATATGAAAATGACACGTAATAAGCCCTCACAAGCAAAGCCAAGGTGCCTCGGGCAAGGCACCGGGCCACAAAGTTTCAAACTGTTTATTAAAAATCTTAAAACAAAAAGTCAATTACTGCAGAATAAAAGAAACAAGTATGAAGTCCTTCGCCGCCCAGTTGTTCAGTCTACCATTGGTTGTTGGGTAGATCCAGCTGTCGATATCTGAATCCTCTTCACTATCTTGAATTGCATTAACTCCCCGATTGCTGATATGTAGAGGAGGTCTTTCGATTCGTGCCCGCCTAACAGCCCTTTGAGCCCATGTAGTAAAGCCCAAACCAAATTTGTTAGTTTTGTGAGTGAAGTCAGGAAGCTGACCCCAACTGGTACACCCACCTTCTTTAATTACAGCCCTGGCATCTTTGAGAGAATCCATCTTCAGCGGAGGTTTATTGGTAGCAACTTCAGTCGACGCTAAAGTCTGAGGGACCTCTTCAAAGTTCTGACAAGGGGTTTCGATGAATTCCCCGTCCATCTCCATGTAGCGGAAGGAATTGAGATGACTCACCTTATACTCCTCTTCACCTTGTACCGTGACAATCTTCCCCTTCACCGGATATTTCAACATTTGATGGAGTGTGGAAGTCACTGCCCCAGCCTTATGAATCCAAGGACGACCCAACAAGCAAGAATATGATGGCCTGATAACCATCATGTAGAAGGTGGATGCAAAAGTCTGAGAGCCAACTTTCATCGAGATGTCCACCTCCTCGTGCACCATTATCTTTGATCCATCAAAAGCCCTTACCACAATATTACTCGGCTTTAGAATCAAACCTTCACAATCCAGACGGTCTAATGCTTTCTTTGGCAGAACATTCAATGAGGACCCGATATCTACCAGTACATGGGCCATAGTGGTGCCCCTTCACTCAATCGAGACGTGCAAAGCATCATTATGATTCCTTCCTTTAGCATTTAGATCTGCATATGAGAAACCCAGCCCATTATCGGCAGTCAGGCTAGCTACGCAATCTTTGAACTGATCGGCTGAAGTTTCCTGCGGCACATGCGCAATTTTGAGGAATGCAATTAAAGCCTTTGCATGGGCTTCAAAACACAACAATAAGGACAACATGGAGATTTTTGACGGGGTCTTCCCCAGTTGCTCGACCACATTGTAGTCGCTTTTCTTGATAATTTTCAAAATTTCCTATATCTCTTGTTTCTAGGTTTCTACAATGATCTTCTTCAGTTCCTCTATCTGGGCAGGATCACCTACGATTTCTTTGCCCCGAGTCCCAGATGGACCGGCGATAAGGGTGATTAAAATAGTAGAAACTAGGATAGTAGTTGATGTACTAGCAGATGGAGGGGCAACAGGTTTATGGACAGTCGGAGGGGAAATCTTGGGAGAAAAGAGTCTTCCACTTCTGGTGACCTTGCTTATCCCAACAATATTACTGATATCCATATCGGCTTCTTCAGTCCTCAGATCTTGTTTAACACCATGGTAATATACATCAGCACAGTAATGCCATGGGATATCCTTATCTGAGGTATATGGGATGGGACCCGGAGCGGTGATTATTAACGGAGCAATTCTTGGAACGAGTGTAACCCTAACAGGTTTTCTCGAGGAAACCTTGGAACGGTTGGCGGAAATGGTGAGGATGGCAACATCTTCAAACAGAATTATAGTCTTCTCAAACAAAATTTCTTTATTATCCATCAGGCTCTGAACACCTGACTTCAATAAGCAACAACCGGAAGGCAGAATAGAACACATGTGGCAACCTTTCACCATAACCCGAAAATATACCGGCCAACAACAAATTCTTCTTAACCGTCATCAAAGAAGTAGAGATCACTTCCACAGAGGTCACAAACGAATCGGTATCCACAACATTGACTCCACGACCATGTTTAGGCATAGGAGCAATTATAACGTTTGGCTTTTCCGGAGCATCAAACTCAATCTCTTTAGCTTCCAACAAATCCTGCACTTTATTCCTCAAGGCCCAGCAATCGTTTGTATCATGGCCTGGGCTTTCCGAATGGTAGGTGCATCGCGCGTTGGGATTGTATCTGGGAGAAGTAGTGTTTGGATTCTTGGGAGCCTCTTTCAAGGTTGCCAAGTTGGATTTTAACAGATAAGGCAGAACTTCAGCCAAAGTAATATTGACATGGGTAAACTGTCGTTGTGGTCTTTCCACCCTTTGCTGATTGTTGCATTGTGGAGCAACCGTGGGTCTTAGTATCGCTACAGCATTTACTGCTTGACAGCGCTCACGTCTGCTTTGGGCCCTCAGGCCGTATACTGCACTAGCTTCCTTCTTACCGATGAAAGGCTTCTTTACTGCACTTGATGAAGCATCCTTTTGTATCTTACAACTTCGGATACCAACTTCCACTCTCTCTCTAGTCAAAATTAATTCAGTAAACCCAGATGACGAACTACCAATCAAGTGATTGAAAAATGGACCAAATAGCGTCCCTAGAAACATGTCCACCAACTCCCTATCAGACAAAGGGGGTTGGACTCTTCCAGCCAAGTCTCTCCATTTTTGAGCATAGTCCTTAAAACCTTCACTTGCACCCATGGACATACCCTGGAGCTGAGTACAAGTGGGAGCAAGGTCGGTGTTATACTGATACTTCCTGTAAAAGGCAGAAGCAAGGTCTTCCCAGTTTCGGACACTGGCTCATTCCAACTGATAAAACCATTCAAGCTGAGTCCCTGACAGACTATCTTAAAAGAAGTACACCCACAAATTCCTGTCAGTAGTATGGGGTTGGATCTTTCGGACATATGAGCGGAGATGGAGTTTTAGGCAAGATACTCCATCATATTTAGCGATAACTGGAGCTTTGAACTTATGAGGGATCACCACTCCCGATACCAGTCCCAGTTCTCCGAAATCCAAACCAGGGATTTTCTGAATCTCCATAGCACTCAAACGATCTTCTAGCTGCTTGTATCTATCCTCAGCAGGAGGATATTGCTCATCATCATAATCTGTATCGTTATCAGAAACTGCAGTACTAGGGTCCTTTACCCTTTCTTGGTTCTCCCCGTCTTTGGATGAGGAGGTCAGATCAGCTGGTTGTCTCAACCTTTCTCCAAATCTTCTATTCGTGTTCAGAATACCAACCTTCTTCTTCTTCTTCTTCTCTTTAAGAATAAGGGTCTTCAGATCCTCTTGCCCTTTAGGCAGACTTAAGAACATTTGTTGGAATTGGGCGTTCTGTGCCTGAAGATCTTTGATGGCTTGATCAGAAGACATTTCTGCTGAAATAAACAACGAAGAAGATGAGAAACCTGTAGTGGTACATGTTAATGATGTGCATGATAATGGGATGTGCATGTAATGATTTCAAATACTTTGGGAGATTTAAATTTGTAAACCAAAAATAAACCAAACTTTATTAGCTTTAAACTTTGAAAGGTTCAACAATGCCTTTAAGGCGCTACAAAGAAGTAAATAAAACAAACTCTAAAAACTAGAAAAAGCAAAAACCAAAAGTCCCATGGATGCTTCCTCTTTGTGCCGATGTAGTCATTGATCACTCTTTCTTCCTCGAGCTGCCTGGTGAGCTTAAAAATCTTCCTTTCTTGCTCATGGTACTTTTCCCGGTAAGCATCCCTCTCATTCTTCAGCTGAATCCAAGACCTCTACAACTCCCCAGGATCAGTGGGCATGTAAGGATAGAGAATTGTGTAAGGAATGTCCTCTTCATTAGTGGGCTCTACAATCACTGGCAATACGGCTTCATAGGGAATCCCAAGATTCTGGGCACGAGCTCGGACCCATTGGAGGTAAGGCTTCATAGGAAGGGAAGTCTTTGGTCCCAACTCTTGGGGGTCAGATCTGTTCACTATACCCCAAGCTCGTATAAACCTCCGACGGTGCTCCTTAACGTCTTCCTTGTAGTCAAATACAATGTCCTCAAGAAGTAGCTCATGGGGACCATCTCTCCGAGCATGACCAAACTGTCGCGAAGCTAGACAAGGATTGTAAGTTATACCCCCTCTGATTCCAAGCAATGGGACATTAGGGTATCCCCCACAACAGTCAATGACAGCAGTGTCTTCCATAGCCCAGGAACTCCAAAGAATATTTATATGGGCAAGTGAAATTATTCTGTAGGACCAACCCAAACCTTCTTCGTTCTTCAACACATACTTAGGGAGGTGCGAAATAAACCACCTCGACAGCAGCGGCATGCAACACATAAGAGTCCCTCTTCTTCGCACGGTACGAGTATAAAGGGCATGCAAGATATCACCCAGCAGGGCAGGCATAGGATTGTGAGAAAGGAAAATCTTGACAACATTCACATCTATAAAGGAATCCGGATTCAGGAAGAGAACCAACCCATAGATAAGGAGAGCCAAGATATCTTCGAAAGCCTAAAAATCCAAATTATCCCTGAATAGATGAGCCTAGTCTATCAGAAATTTGGCTAGAAAACCTTCAACCCCGCTTCGTGTTTCCCAATTAGATACTACACCAGCCCGTTTCAAATGCAGAGCTGAGGCAATGTCTTCTGGTCTAGGAGCTTCTTCCATGCCTGTGAAGGGTACCTGTTCAAGGATGGATATGCCCAATAGGTGAGAGAACTCTTCCAAGGTGGGAACCAGCTGGTAATCTGGAAAGGTGAAGCAATGATGCACATGATCGAAGAACTGGAAAAGTACACTCATCATCTGCTCATCAAGATTTGAAGTGACAAGGATGAGAAGTTGACCATGTCTCTTAATGAACATAGAAGTCTCAGAAACTGTTGAGGCTAACTCTTTAAGTTGAGCAGGTATTTGCACAAAGTTGACTCGGATGGTATTTCTGCGCACGGAAGCCATAATCTGCAAAACATAACAAAGATAAATTCCCTTGGTCTTTGAAGTGGTTAGTGTAATGAAGCATGTATGATATGTTATGATGCATGATGTCATGATAAAAAACAACAGGTATATCAGATAACATGAATGGCAAAGACAAACAATTCATACAAAGCCCTTAAGTTTAAGGCTTGCATGAGGTCAAAGGTAATACCCTCTTGAAGTTAAGTTGGTTTCAACCTGTCCTAGAAAAAGTAACTAGGTTCTAGAGGATCTCAATATCACTGACCATCCTCCATCGGTCATGGTTTTAGCTCACACAATCTTTTCTTGCGGCCGGAACTATCTCGAGAGTATGGTCTCAATGAGTGTAGCATCAAGTATCAACCAGTTCTCAGCTTTACACCGAGGCCGACTATCTCACTACTTTCTAATGGCCAAGTTGGTCGATTAAAGGTTCTAAGGTCAGTTGATGCTTAACGACACCACGCAGCGGCCTCGTATTCTCCTCGTTTCTCCACAAGGGATATCGGTACCAACCAATGTGCCACATCAACGTAGCTACTACTTCAACCGTATCGGTCTACGCCGTACAGTTCCCTCACAGTCTATTTCTACTTACCTAAAAGGTGTCCCCAGATCCGAGTTAGGATCTATAGTAACTCCCAAACAAAAACCATTAAAAGTAAAGCAATCAAAGCAATCAAGAGAAGAAATTATGATAAACTAGATCCTAAGGTATACCCCACTTATTATTCCCTAGCAGAGTCTCCAGTTCTGTGATACAGTGGCAGAACCGACTATTTTGAAATGTTGGTTTGCGTTTTGCGTTTTGTGTTTGCAAAATGTCGTGGTATGCAAGAGTCACCACCGGCTTTTATTTCATCCAATCGGAATGAAAAAAGTACAGAAAAAAATCATTTTTCGAGATTTTGAGTACGGGGGTAGATTATATAAAGGGAAGGTATTAGCAATCTTTCTATCCATGATTTTCCATGGGCTCTTAGGTACTTGCTCATCTTTTAAAATTGCTTGTGTATGTGCTTTGTTTTGAAAAGTTTGACTTCGTGATAACCCTTGTATCAGTCCTCAAGGGTGTGGCGAAGTTTGTTTTAAAAATTTGTTTGAAAGGTGTTTGTGTGAAAAGATTTGTTTTGAGCAAGTACCTACTAGCATCTACCTACTCGAAAAAAGATTGTTTCTATTCTCGTTACCTTTAGGCAACGCTATCCTACTATTGAGAAATAGGTAGCACCGTCGTTGGATTTGTAAGGATCAATTCGAAAGGGACATACGATAACTAAGCAATGCTAGGACACCTTAGTAATAACCCTAGAGCCTCAAGATCATATTCGAGGCAACATTTCCGAGGCAACATTTTCGAGGCAGCATTCGAACGGGACAATTTGATCTTTTAGACTGGAGGGCAACCACTAAGACAACCTATGCTTAATGATTGTTTACCGAAGGCAACCGAAGTAAGAGTGTACCCTAGGAGTAATATGTGCGAGTGATTTGTTTTCAGTTATTTATCTTTGCACATTAGGGTTTTCTAATTGTATTAAATTACCATGCAATCTTGTCATACAATCCAATTAACATACATCTAGACATTTAAATATTTGCAGAAATTAAAATGCGAGAAAGTAAATCTACGCTATTACAAGGCTTCGGGGAGGGGATTAATTACATAGCCAAGAAAACCCGCAAAAGATGATAAATAAAAGAAATTCCTAGATTAAACTATTACAAACCATGAACAGTTACATCAATATTGAAAAAATAATAAACATGCGTGATGAATCGAATACGAGGTAAATAGGGTTTTGACCCTAACTTAAACCTAATTGCGATTAGTTAAAAAATGTTTTTTTGTGTTATTTTGTTTATTTAAGAAAATAAAGGAAACATTAGATTAAAAAAGAAAATCCTAATTCTAATTAATTAAAAAAATAAATTAATTTATTCTAAAACCTATTTTTTGCATTTTGTTTATTTGAAAAATAAAATAATTAAATCAATAATTTAACCTAATTTTCTAATTAGTTTTAATAAAAAAAAGGTTAAAATTGCCCTTAATTAAACCAAATTAAATTAATTTAACAAAATTAATTTTTTGATAAAAAAAAATCTAATTCTAATTTTTTGTTTTTTGGTTTTATGATCTTTTTATGAAAAAGAATAATTAGTTGTCAATTAAAATAATTAAAAAAGTATTAAAATAATTAAAAATAAATAAATAACGAAAGGTGAGATGGGCCTGTATTTAGTAAAAGGGGGGTTTGAATGCAAATTCCTGGGCCCAAATGGACAGGGGCCTGTTTGACATCATTGGATCCAGTGCACACATTGACTGGAGGCGCATGATGGACCTTCAAGGGAAAAGCCTTGGATCTGGGGCGTTGATGACTGGAACGACCAAATCTTGAGTTGCTTGGTGGATGCTTGGATGTGAGGCATACCTGATCCTTTATTGAAAAATAACATGAAGCAAATATGGGACCTGGGGATCGAACCCAAGTCCTTAGGCATTTTCTAAGACACGTTTACTATCTGAGCTGCATGTGTTACTTGTATATATAATAATAATAATAATAATAATAATAATACACAAAATATCAAAACTATGGTTAAGTATAAAAACGCGCGGAATTTCAAACTGCCCAACTAGGGGGTGCCACGCCTCCATCTTCTTCCTCCCAGCCGTTGTGTTAGGCTATACACTTATACCTACGGGCGTGGCTCCATGGCTAAATACCTATAACCTTCAACAATCAAGAAAACGCACGATAAATAAAATCTAATCACATGGTTCTGTTTGTTTTGAACCCACGAACACCATGACATTACTTTCTTGGACCAATTTCACTGATACAGAGAAACCCCAAAACATTAGAGCAAACCCTAACAATGGCCTCTCTTAATTCCTGTACTAAAACCACAATTAAACACCTCCAAAAGCTTGCAAATTTGATGACAAAAAAGGATATATACACAAAATATGCTAATGATGCGTGAATTAAAGAAAACGAAATCGAAGTTTTGGGACAAAACCGCGACTTCTGTACCTATGATTACAGGCGTGATAGAGCTTGCAATTGGTTGGGATATGCTCCTGGGATGTCCAGCAATCTATTAGCAATCTCAGAATGGCACGAATTGACCTCTAATATAGAAATTTGATCACCACTTTTCTTGCAATTTTTTGAGTTTTCTTTCACCTCTGCATGGTTGCTTAACCCTTGTGCTTGCTTTGGAAAAGTTCCATATATATTAGAGAATTCATTAGGGTTGTAAAACTGATCACATCTTTGGAAGTTTTTCAAGATTTGATTTTGTTTTCATGGCATATGTAAACCTTCCAAATTTGGCTCAAATCCAATATTTTCCAAACAAATTGGCCTTGCACGATTTGATCTTCATTTGACAGCCTATAAGATCTTTTTTCAATGCACAAATCATCCCTAAAATACAATATATAATTTATTAGGATTTATTTGATTTTATTTGAATTTTAAATGAATAAAAATCAAAATAAATTAAATAAATGATTAAATAGAGCATGGAGGGTCCCGTAGGTCTTGGCCTATGTTAGGAATGACATGCAAGCATAAAAAGTTGGGCCCATTTAGCAAACAATGCAAATTTGAGCATGTTTGACTTTTGGCAATTTTGCAAAAAAGGTCAACTTGGACAATGCATAACTCTCTCAATTTTGACCCTAGAGAGGTGTTCTTGGACTTTTTAGAAAGCTTAGGATGTCCTATAAGCAACCCTTTTGGTATCATCTCAATTAAGTCTTCCATGTTCATGTATGAAACTTTGACCCAAAAGGTGGTTTTGTTAACCTTTCAAAATGACCTATAATATCCAAATTCATATCTCCTTGTGAGTGCATATTTTTAAGTTGGGAGATAAATATGAATTTTAGGGAATTTAATCCTCTTCAAAATGAGCTTTGGATGGGTCATTTTTGATGAAGTATGATAAAGTTATGCTTGGTCAAAGTTGAGTTGACTTTTTCTACAAAACCCTAATTTAGCAACTTTTGGGTTTTGATGAATTGTATGCAATCCTTGATGAATCATGATCAACCCTTGATAAAATGATGAATGATACTTCAAAATGAGAATGTTTACCAAAAATCTTGAAGTTTGACTGTATGTGGGCCACAGTTGACTTTTGACCTAGCACCGTCGATTTTCAGGCCTTTGAGCAATTGACTGAGCAAACTTCCTCTGCAAGGCTTGAAACTTGGCATGGATGATCTAGAGAACATATTAGGACCATGGTGAGAATTTGGGATCCTTTGGAATCAAGCATCTTGATGCAAAATGAAACCCTAATTTGAGGTGGACTGCCTTAGGAGAGTGTTTGTTTGGTCAACTCTTGGACCTACTTGAGCAATTTGAGGACCTCACTTGACATGTATTGAGAAATATGAGAGGGAAAATTTTGGGGTACAACACTTCCATTTTCTCTTCTTCCTCATCTTTTAAAATGCTTGTATCTTTTTCTTCCTCATCATCAACTGTTTTGGACTGAACAATTTCCTCAACAGTTTCTTTGAGTATATCTTCAGTAGATACACCTGCACCATCAAGAGAAATACCTTTTCCGACATGTTTCAAATAAGATTCATCAAAAGAGACATGAACTGACTCCTCAACCGTAATTAAATGTTGATTTTATACTCTATATGTTTGCTTGATTGTGAGTATCTGAGAAAGATACCTTCACCTTCTTTTGCATCAAATTTTCCAAGATTTTCTTTTCCATTATTCAAAACAAAACATTTGCAACCGAATACATGAAGATGTGACAAGTTTGGCTTTCTTCCTTTTAAGATTTCATAAGGTGTTTTATCCAAAATGGGACGAATTAATATTTTGTTTAAAACATAACAGGCTGTGCTAATTGCATCAGCCCAGAAATATTTTGGTAATCCACTTTCATTGGGCATTGTTCTCGTCAACTCCTCTAAGACACGAATTTTGCATTCCACAACTCCATTCTGTTGTGGAGTTCGAGGTACTGAAAAGTTATGCTCAATACCATGCTTGTCACAATACTTATCAAATACATGGTTTTGAAATTCACCTCCATGATCGCTTCGAATTGCAATTATTTTCAATTCCATTATGTTTTGAGATAGTTTTGCAAAACTCTTAAAGGCGGAAAAAGTTTCATTTTTGCTATGAAGGAATATAGTCCAAGTAAATCTAGAGTAGTCGTCAACGATCACAAAACCATAATAATTTCTTCCTAGACTTTTTGTTCTAGAAGTTCCAAAGAGGTCCATGTGGAGAAGCTCAAGGGGTCGTGAAGTGGAAATCATATTTTTAGATTTGAAAGAGACCCTTGTTTGCTTTCCCATTTGGCATGAACCACATAGGTGATCCTTTGTAAATTTTATCTTTGGAAGACCTACTACTAGATCCTTGGATACAACCTTATTAAGCAAATCAAAGTTAACATGCGCTAGACGTCTATGCCAAAGCCAGGAATCATCATTCAAGGTGACTAGACACTTAGTGCTTGTTAAGGATACATAAAAAAGGTCAAGCATATAGACGTTGTTTACTGTAATGCCCTTAAACAAAATATCTTTTTTAGTATTTTCAATTATGCAGAAAGTGTTTGTGAAGGTAACTTTATAACCCTTGTCACACAATTGACTAATACTCAGAAAATTATGTTTAAGCCCCTCTACTAAATGGACATCAAAAATAGTAGTGGTAGAGGGATTACCTACACTACCTTTACCGAGTATATCTCCTTTGTTATTGTCTCCATAAGTGACAAATCCTTTCTTCTTTTCTTTGAAGTCAATGAAGAGCGATATGTCATCGATCATGTGCCTTGAACACCCATTGTCTAGAAACCATCTTCTATCCATGGATGTAAGACACTTTTCCTGCAATATCAAAAGAGAGAGGTAGGTACCCAATTTTTATTGGATCCATGTGGATAAGTGGTAACATGGTTGCCTTTAGGCCTCCATTGGTAAATGCCTTTAGGAACAAGAAACCTCATAAACTTGCATTTTTCAATGGTATGACCAAAACGACAACAATAATGGCATAAACCATGATGATGATGATGATGATGATGTATTGTTTTACTTCTTCTCATTGAATCCTTTGGTATCTTTTCAACAAAAGAATATTTTGAATATGGTGGATTCAACATTTTCTTAAAAATTCTAGGATCGACTACAAAAGTAACCTTGGGCTGTAAACCTTTTTCTAATTTGGCATTAAGAGTTCTAACCTCTTGTTGCCAAATATGGAAGACTTCACATTCCCTTCTGAGAATACATCCTGTAACATCCTTATCTTTTTAACTTTCTATAATACTAGCTTTTAGACTTTTTAAGTCTTTTTCACCTTTATAAACTTTACTCTCCAGAAATGAAAATATTTGTTTATCGGAGGATAATCTCTTAAAAGCATCTTCGGCTTTGTATTGCAGTTTTTCAAAAGCTATTTTTAGTTCAGAAAAGGTCATAGAAGAAAAGTTGTTAGGATATGCTTGTCTTACTTGCTTGTTGTTGTTGTCTTTCTTGTGGTAGGATTTATTTTTGGTATGTGCCATCAGACATAAATTTTCACTTTCATCACTACCACTTGAATTGTCATCATTTGATGAATCACTATCGCTTTCCCACGCAATGTAAGATATTCTTTGTTTGTTGAACTTCTTTGGTGGAGATTTTCCTTTATCCTTTTTCATCTTTGGACAGTCTGGTTTGTAGTGTCCAACTTTACCATAATTGTAACAAGGTCCTTTACCATTTTTTCTTTTTATTTTATTCTTGCCTTGGCTCTTTGGATTTTTTTTGAAATCTTATGAGATTCTTATCGGAGTGCTTGATTCCATTCTTTTGAATAAACCTATTGCATCTCCGAACAAAAAGTCCCATTTCTTCATCATCATAATTTTCATCACTAGTTGAGTCATTATCATATTGCTCTTTGGTTGAGGACTGAGAGCTAGAATCCATTAGAGATATTGACTTCTTCTCACCCTCCCTGTCTTTGTTCCTCTCCTTCTTACTATTATTTTCATATTTTTTAAGACTTTGCAATTCTTGTTGATGTTCTTCCAACTTTCCAAACAGAGTTGTAATGGTAAGCGTAGTGAGGTCATTTGCTTCCTCAATAGCTGTTACTTTAGGTTGCCATTCCCTACTAAGACATCTCATAATTTTATTAGTAGGTATTTCATTGGAAACGGGTTTTCCAAGTGCATTTAAACGTCTCACAAGATAAACGAATCTCTTCTGCATGTCAGAGACAAATTCTCCTTGTTTCATGCGAAAGAGCTCGAACTCTTGATTGAGTGTATTGATGTAGGACTGTTTAACTTCAGTAGTGCCTTCATGGGAAATTTATAAAGCATCCCACATTTCTTTAGAGGACGTGCAATGAGACACCCTATAATACTCATCAACACCAAGTGCTGATATTATCATATTTCTTCCTCTCCAATCGCACGACCATTTCTTTTCATCCATTTCATTCCATTGATCCTCAGGTTTAAGTATTATTGCACCTACATAATTCCTCATGGTAATTTGAAAGGGACCATTTTGAATGGCAATACATACATTCCTGTCAATGGAATTTATGTGTACTCGCATGCAGTCTTTCCAGTAGCCATAGTTTTCACCATTGAAAACAAGAGCTCTATTATACGCCCCCTTTGGTTCAAAGGCCATAACGTTACTAGTAGATACAAAGCAACAGCTAACCAGTGCTTTGATACCACTTATTAGAAGGTGTGGCAAGTGATCTAGAAGGGGGTGAATAGATCACCACTTACTTTTTCAAGGATTTAAAATTATTTTATCAAAGCATGTTGAAAGCAGTGGAAAATTAATGTCCTGAATCAATTCCGTCTACTTTGAACCGACTACTAGAAAACTTGACATGTGAAAAACTTGTTGGATTTTTATTAAATGAAATAGATGAATATACAACTCATATTTCTTAACGTTTCAATGCACTTATCATTAAAGCAGTATTTCCAATGAATTAAGAAATTTGTTAGGAATTTTGTCAAACACTTGACATATGCTTGTTTAATGATTTAATAGTGGTGGTTTAATGAAAGTGTTTGAACCACTATGTTTATCATTAGACAGAAAAAATTAGCAAGCCAATTGAATTAAAAAATTATGGAATATGTAAAAAGATAAAGAGAAAGAAAGAAAGAACGATATGCACGCAGTTTGGTAAGGAAGTTCCCCACTGTCGTCCTCGCGTGTGGGTACGTCTCCCTCTCAATTTCACAATTGAAACTTAGAACTTTTATAACAATTTGCTGAATGTTTGATAACAAAGTTACACTACACAGAAAGATATAAATCCTATGATCTTCTTCTTCTTGTAAGAACCACCACTTGATATGAGCTCTATCAAGATTCCCCGCAAGGTCCACAAATGATCCTCCGTTTCCACGACGTGTTTGCAAAAACCTTTCCAATTTCTAAACCCCTCGCTATGGCTGAATCTGACTCGTGTGACTATGACTAACAAAACCATCAAGAACACACCCGCTCTTGAACGACAAACACTTTGGTTTATTTCTTGAAGCCTCCTTTTCAACCTTCAACTCAATTGAGATTATTTCAATACACAGTTGAACGTTATCTCTGACCTCTTGATTCACTTCAACAAGGATGTTTGATTTTCATTGTTGTTGTTGAATGAAGATGGTTGAGAAGATGATGAAGATGAAGTTTATTTAGGCTTCTGGTTGCTCACAAATGTTTGCACACAATTCTAATATGTTGCAATGCTTTTCTGCTGAGAAAAATACTTGCTTATATATGTAACAGAAAACGGTTAGCCAAAAAAAAGTATTATGAGTCGATGCATGTTGGTCATGAGTCGACTCATGTTAGTTATGAGTTATAGGATGGGTCGACACATGTTGTTTTGAGTCGATGCAAAATCATATTATAACATTTTACAGAACCAACAATTTTATATCTGTCGCGTCATATTCTTACCATCTTTCTTGGGCACAGTTACAATATTTGCAATCCATGGCGGATAGTTGATGACTTTTAAGAAATTCGTGTCCAACTGCTTCTGGACTTCCTCTTTGATCTTCTTGGACATCTCAGGATAAGTTCTTCAGAGATTTTGCTTGACAGGAGAACAACCTTCTTTGAGCGATAGTCAATGCACCACTATGTTTGTATCCAACCCAGGCATATCCTCATAAGACCAAGTGAAGATATCAGAATACTCACGGAGTAGCTCAACAAATCTGACCTTTATACTTTCTTCGAGATCTGCCCCTATCTTGACTTCTCTTCTTACCTCTTCTGTGCCAATATTCACCACCTCAATCGAATCCTGATTCGGTTGGATAACTTTCTCCTCTTGTTTTAATAATCTTGCTAATTCCTCAGGAAGATCACAATCCTCATATGCTTCTTCTTCAGCTTGATAAATAGGAGTATCAAAGTCATAATGAGCCATAGCAGAGTCGTTATCAATATGATCGGTGGTGGAAGTGCATCTGCATGGATGACATTTTGGCGCTTTTTAGTGACAATGTGTGAAAAGAGAAACATTTCCATTCAAATAAAAAAAAGAAATGGAGCAAAATTTTAAATGCAAAAATGCCCTTTATTTCATGATAAACTTTTGAAAATAAACATGGTGTCCCTACACAAATGATCCACTACGCCTTGGGCAGAGCGTAGGAATTATGATATGATAATAAAAGAAAACAAGAAAATTACTCCTCAGCGCTTGAAACTTGGATAACATCCACAGAAGTCTAATTGTTTAGTGTCTGGCCTGGAATACTCGGACGAATCCAATCTTCGATATTGTAGCCATCAACCCTATCATCACCAACTGCATTGACGTGTTCTTCTTGAGTAGCACAAGGACGGGAAAACTTCGTAAGAATAGATAAACTGGATGCTCTGGGAGTTGTACTCTGCTGACTTGGGCTAAAACCAAGACCAAATTTGTTAAATTTTTGGGTAACGTCCAGCACCTGACCCCAACCTTCAGGGTTACCATTTTCCAGCACAGCTTTCGCATCCTTGAGAGAAGACGTAACAGTTTCCGGTTTCCTTTTCTGCTCTTGAGGAGGAAAATTGACAGCATGAACTGTCTCAAACACCTTAAACAGAGTCTCATGTATCTCGCCTTCAACTTCAACATAGAGGAATGATGTCAAATGACTTACGATGTACTCTTCCTCGCCGCACACAGTTATCACCTTTCCCTCTGCAGGATACTTGAGTTTCTGATGAAGAGTAGAAGTGACTGCCCCTGCTCTATGAATCCATGGCCGCCCCAACAAACAAAAATACGCTGGTTGTATATCCATCACAAAAAATGTAGCCGTGAAGGTGCAAGGACTGACCTTGATTGGTAACTCCACTTCCCCAAACACTGACCTTCGAGACCCATCAAACGCCTTCACCATCAAATCACTAGGGCGCAGCTCCAGTCCAGAATAATCAATCTTCATCAATGCTGACTTGGGAAATACATTCAAAGACGACCCTGTGTCCACCAAAACCCGGGGTAAAGTAGTGCCCCTGCACTCCATTGAAATATGCAACGCTTTGTTATGGTCTTCCCCTTCTGGAGTAAGATCAAAATCTGTGAAGCCCAGACCATTCCCGGCAGATATGTTAGCACAACCATTCTCAAATTGATTGACTGTTATCTCATGTGGCACGAACGCATTCTTTAACAACTTCATCAAAGCATTTCTGTGAGGTTCTGAATAAATCAACAGAGACAATATAGACATCTTAGAAGGAGTATGGCTCAGATGATCAATTATGCTATAATCACTTTTTTTGATAATTCACATTAACTCTTTAACCTCATCGGGAACTGAAGAAGCTTCCGGTATCGGAATTGGTCGAGTCACATTGGCCGGCGTAACCCTCAGATTACCAATCATCGCCTGATGTTTTCCTTTTTCTCTTGCAGAAGCATCTGCCGCATCTTGCACATTGGAAGGACCAAATACTCTCCCGCTTCTAGTCATTTGACCCACACAAGAAAAGTTATGAACTTCCTCTTCATCACCTTCAACATGTTCTTCCACAGACAAACGAGTACTTACTTCCTGCTTCACCCCATGGTAATAAACATCAGCATCGTAATGCCATGGGATGGCCTTCTCACTGGTATACGATATGGGACCAGGTATCGTAATCATCAAAGGAGGTACCCTAGACGGGGTAGGAATACGCACAGGGGTGTAAGGAATAGAAATCACAGCAACATCTTCTTCGGTAACCTTACGGTAGCTCGGTTTTCTATCGAACTGCAGGGAACCCTCCTTTATCAATAACTAGATACCGGCTTTTAAATCATCACAGCCCTTCGGTTGCTCACTACACTTGGAACACTCTGAAGTACAACCAAGGAAAATAGAATTGTCAAGCAAATACCTCTTAACATACCACAACAGAGTAGTTACTTGTTCCACAGTCATGATTAAATTAAACACTTCACCATTATCATCAATCATATTAACAACACCCCCTTCATGCCTATGCATTGGGTTCTAAGTGACATTTGGACCAGTCACTGGAGTAAACTCAATTGCCTTAGCATCCAACAAGTCTTGTATTTTTCACTTCAACGCAAAGCAATTGTCAGTAGAATGACCGACTCCTCCTGAATGGAATTCACATCTTGCGTTAGCATCATAATTAGGAGGAAGTCTTGCGGGTGGTGGTGGCATATTTCTCAAACCAATCAACTTCAAGTCAAGCAAATGGTGGAGTGCTTCAGTAAGAGATACTGGCAAGGGGTCGAATTTTCTTGGTTGTCTCTGCTGTTGATTATTATATTGATGGGGAGCATCTTGTTGTCTTTGTTGTTGAGGCACTGTATTTAGTCTCTGCTGCTGAGGAGCATGAACATGAATAGAAACAACATTGATTTGTTGGGGCTGATGATCCTCTCTTCTTCCTCTATGAGAGTAAACTGCGCTTGCATCGCCTTCACTTTTCTTAGGGTAAGTGTTGAATGGTTTCTTACTGCTCCCTGATGAGCCACTAGAACCTCCAATCTGAATTTTCCCCAATTTCAAACCTATCTCAATTCTTTCACCAGCCATAACCAAGTCTGCAAATCTTGCCGAAGTACTTCCTATCATGTGCTCATAGAATGGCCCTTGCAGAGTACTCATAAACATATCAATGAGTTCTCTCTCCATGAGTGGAGTTTGAACCCTCGCAACCAACTCACGCCACATCTGAGCGTATTCCTTGAAAGATTCTCTTAGTCCCTGTAACAAATTCTGTAACTGAGTGCGATTGGGCGCCATATCCACATTGTACTGATAATGTTTGATAAAAGCCCGAGCAAGATCATTCCAACAACGAATATGGGTTTTATCTAACTTCATGTACCACTCCAGGGATGACCCAATAGGATATCTTGGAAAAAGTGAATCAAAAGTCCCTGATCCTTAGTATGCACCGACATCTTTCGGAAATAAGCAGTTGTATGAGTAACAGGACATGATGTTCCGTTGTACTTTTCAAATACAGGAGTCTTGAACTTTGGAGGGACTTTCACCCCAGACACCAACCTGAGATCATTAACATCCATACCAAGGACTCCTTGCCCTTCCACAACCTTCAAACGTTCTTCCAACAATCGATACTTCCTATCTTCAACCTGAACTTCCTGCTCCGAACACCGAACAGAAAACTGATCTTCATCCTGGTCAAAGTCATAATACTGCTCCTGATAGTTCCTTACACCACCCTGATTATCTCTTCTGTTCCCCACAAGACGAGGTCCCAGAGACGGGGGAAACTTCCCTATGTTACGCACAAAAGGATTTCCAGGCATCCCGTGAAAATTTCCATCAGGCTGATCTTGCACATCCCCCAATCCTACAGAAATGTCCTGATAGAGCCCTTGATTTCCACCATCCCCTGGATAGCGGCGCTGGTTGTTGACAATGGAAGCCAGTTCCTCCTGTCGGCGATTCATATTGGTGATGACCTCCATGAACTGAGTCATTTGAGTAGCCATCTGGGCCCTCATTTCAGCGAGTTCAGCTTGAACTTGTTCCATTTGTCTTGGAAAATTGTTTCTGGTGGAATACTGATGAGTAGTCGTATTGAATTCTAAATAAGAAAAGCAGAAGAATAAGAATACCGTCTTGAGATAACCTGTAATGTTATGAAATGCATGATGTGTATGATATGTTTTTCATTTCCAGGTATTCAAGAGTCCTTTTAATCATCAGTCACGGAGCGCAACCAAAAATCAAGCATACAATAAAAGGAAAAAAGGATAATAAGACAAACACTTCAATTATTTACAAAAAAAAAATGATGTTCGAGTAACTTCGGACATTTAAGAGTGTAATGATAAATAACAAAATACGTGTTTCAAAGTAAACTTAACAAAAACTGAATAATAAAAACAAATAATGGTCCCTTCCAACAATCCTGGGGGTGACCAAATACACCAAAGGTAAGTAAAAACTAAATCTTCGGAACAAGACACGCTTCAAGGTGTTGATAGTACTCTTCAAGCCTAGCTTTCTCCTTCAAAAGTTGTGATGCGACTACTTTGCTTTCTTGAAACCGATCCTCTGCGACACGCCTCTGGGCTACTTCCTTCTTGAGCTGAGCATCTTTGTCTTTGAGCTGTTTCTCCAAATTTTGAATCTTCTTCCTGTAGCTATTCTCAGATACCTAAAGCTTCTGGAATTCTTGCTGGGTTTTACTCAACTCTTCTTCCGTTTTGGCATGAGACCTCTTCCTAAAACTTGTTGCATCAGAAGTTTCCCCTTGAGCTTCTTTGAGTTTGCGAGCTAAGTCGGCCCTTTCTTGATCTACCCAATAAAGTTTCATCCCTGCCTCACGGCCTTTTGTACGAATTTGAATGTTCTCAACATGAACCTGGGTGAACACCTCGGCAGGCACCGTGTTACTTAGAACAGTAGGAGGTTGCTCACATATAGGAGCCGACCTTGCAAATGGTAACCATAAAATCTTAACCCTGGCTCTAATCCACTCCAAGTAAGGAACCCTAGCAATAGGAACCTTCTTGCCCAAAGTAGTTCTATCCTTCTTGTGAATTCTCTTCCAAGCACTTGTCACTCTTTTCAACATTACAGGATCACTACCTCTAACAAAATACACTGATTCAGACACCTCCTCAACCTTTGGTGGTCCATCTATTGCATATCCCAATTGACGATAAGCAAGCACAGGATTATAGTTGATACACCCTTTAGTTCCTATGAGGGGAACATTAGGGAAATCTCTGCAGCTAGTGATAATACTTCGTACTTCTCCCATGTCATAATTCCACCAGATATCAAATTAAGTAAGGTTGACAAGTCTTGATGACCATCGGAGAGAATGTCTAGTATCCATGAAAGGGCCACTTACCGGTAGGTGCAAATTAAACCATTGATACAACATCGAATGACATAAACTTACACTACCTCCTTTTCCATGCCTGAAATGAATGGTGTAAAGAGTATCTGCCAAGAATGTCGGTACCGGGTTCTTATTTCTAAAAACACAAATAGCCGTCAAATCCATAAAATTTCTCTTGCGAGGGAAGAGGACGATCCCGTATATCATGAGAGCAAACAGAGAGCTGAAGTCACTCCAATTTCCTTTCTTTTCCCAGTCTTCAGCTTTCTTCACTAAGAAATCCAAATAAAACCCTGTAGTATCCTCACTTGATTTCCAATTGTCTTTCACCTCTTTCCAACTTAAATGAAGAATTTCAGCAATAACTTCGAACTTCAGCTTCTCCGGCACTTGGACAAAAGGAACTTCATCGAATAACTTGATATTAAGTAGGTAGGCGTACTCTTCTAGTGTGGGAACCAGTTGATAATCTTGAAAAGGAAAACACTGTAATTCCTTGTCATATAACTGGAGGAGGGTGATCAAAGCCATTGGGTCAACTGGAGTGTTAAGGATTAGTAACAAATTGCCACAATTTTTGTTGAAATTATTCAGAACATCACCCTTCAAATAAGAACTCAACCTCTTCAATTCGGACACATCAATAGTAGGAATCTGATAAGAGAATGTATGCCTGGTGGGCTGTTTAACACGAACTAAATCAAACTCATCTGATGGGAGGCCAGCCATTTCTGATGAAAATAAGACTCTCGAATGTCCCTGGAAGATGACATGCATATGCTAGTTATTTTTATACATCATTTTTTAGAAATAAATATGCTATGATGCAACATGGCAGGATCAAAGTTTCACACTGGATGATGGCTGGACCATTATAGAACAACACCACTCAAGATCAAAAGAAAATCCCAACGCTTCATAACTAACATGGGAACCTGAGTCACCTTCGCAACACAAAGTCACCAACAGTACCTGTACCTGTAAGAAAATTTTTCCCGCCCCTCTCACGGGTGTATTCTAGGTCAAGGTAAGGTTAAAAGCCAAATCAGAGTACAGGAGCTCGATTGTCGGTATCATCATACGATAACACATATCCGAACTACCTCTGAAGTCATGGGTCTCATGGTCAAGTCTAGAAAGCAACCGCCTCATAGCTGCCATGGCCACTCTATTCCTAGTTCCTATGGAATTCACTCATAGCCTGGGTATGAGGCCTTTTACCTCAAGGAACAACCCACCCACCAAGAAATCCAAAATCCAAACAGTCCAGCCATATCCAGTATGCAGAAAGTAAAGCGCACATAGGATGCAATGCAAACAGATAAATATGCAAAGCGGTAAAAATAACCACCCAAAAAGAAAACAAACAAGAGCTAGGATTGACTCCAAGATGGACCAGCAAGAGGTCAATTTGTCCCCAGTGAAGTCGCCAGCTGAAACCGCCATGGCCGAACCCGTCATCTAGATGTAATGAAACATCAATGAAGTCGCCACCGAACGTCTTTTATCCCGACGAAAGGGAAAGGTAAACATCGAGAAAACTTGAAAAGGGATAAATCACGGTCTTTCGACCGAGAGATCGGGTAAGGGAGTCTGTTACGCGAGGGGAAGGTGTTAGCACCCCACACGCCCGTAGTACTCTACGGTATCAACTCTTGTTGTCTAATCTAATGGGTGTGGTCAAATCCTATGTCTATGGCTTAAAACAGAAAAGGGAATGCATGTGAAAGAAACAAAAGAAAACAATGTAGGGAAAATAAAAGTTGTGCTCGTTTGGGCCCTACCCCTTTGCTTATGTATCCCTTTTAAGGAATCAGAGCAGTCGTAGTTCGGCTTACATATTTTGGTTGGTTTGTGTTTTTTAGTTACGACAACAAAAACCGTTAAGTTGGAAAAACATCGAATAAAAAAAAAAGATGATAAAACATCATTTAAATAATAACAAAGCATCATGTCAAATATAGTGAAAAACCAAATGATAAAACATTACACCTGACAATGACATTGAGAGTCAAAGTAGGATAACCAACATGTGTGATGGCAAAGCATCGGCTTCAAACAAAATGTGCGATGGTGAAACATCGGCTAAAAGATAACAAGGTATCATGGTAAAGATGGCGAAACATCAACAAAACTGATGACAAAACATCTCACCTAACAATGATATTGAGAATCAAAGTAGGATAACAAACATGTGCGATGGCGAAACATCGGCTAAAAGATAACAAGGTATCATGGTAAAGATGGCAAAACATCAACAAAACAGATGACAAAACATCTCATCTAACAATGATATTGAGAATCAAAGTAGGATAACAAACATGTGCGATGGCGAAACATCAGCTTCAAACAAATGTGCGATGGCGAAACATCGGCTAAAAGATAACAAGATATCATGGCAAAGATGACGAAACATCAATAAGTCGGTTGAAAAAACATCACACCTAACAATGATATTGAGAATCAAAGTAGGATAACAAACATGTGCGATGGCGAAAAATTGGCTTCAAACAAATGTATGATGGCGAAACATCAATAAAACGGATGACAAAAAATCACACCTAACAATGATATTGAGAATCAAAGTAGGATAACAAACATGTGTGATGGCGAAACATCGGCTTCAAACAAAATGTGCAATGGCGAAACATCAACTGAAAGATAACAAGATTTCATGGCAAAGATGACAAAACATCAATAAGTCGGATGACAAAACATCACACCTAAGAATGATATTGGGAATCAAATTAGGATAACAAACATGTGTGATGGTGAAACATCGGCTTCAAACAAATGTGCGATGGCGAAACATCGGCTAAACCAGATTTAAAAATAAAACCAAGAGCTGCACAAACAAATAAGATTTATTTGTATCTTTTACCTTGAAGAAGGGTTTGAGTTTATTAGAGGTGTTTTATGATTTGCCAAGAAAATAATTTTTGTTTTAAGATGCAAAATGCAAAGGAAGAAAAACAACTAAGGGAAACTAGCCTAGTATTATCCCTAGTGTTATCATACAATGATTGACCCTAAGGTTGAGGATAAAGGAAAATCCTACCCTAATCAACATGTCAAAGGAAGCTTAATAGAACTATCATATAGGGAACAGGCAATGAGAGCGAAGTCGTGATCTCAATTTCTAAATTGAGTGACTCATCGATCAACAGTCAAAGAAACAAACACAACTCATGTATCAGACAAAAACAGAGGGCCTCCTGACATATATCAGCAACAGAGGTCCTATCTTGCAATCAGAACTATACAAAATGAAGATAGAAGAAATGAAATAGTGCAATACCAAACGGATAACTATCCGTAGCAACTGAACAAGAATAAAAGAAACCCAGAGAACTTTAAGCAAGCTGGCATCAACAGATAAATCAAGTCAGAAATTACGCCATCAGGATGTAAGTATTGAGATTTTCAAATATGAACAGACCCCATGGGCAATGTATAGCATTCATAATCACACACATATATCCTGCATAAACCATCAAATATGCCAAGCACAAGAGCAATGCCAATATAATAAGTTGTGTTTCACAAATAAAGTGAAACACAATAGCCTCAAGTCAAAAATGGAAAACCTTTCTCAATATACCTCGCAGATTCAACAACCAAGTTAGTATTCCCATAAATTGAATGGTGATTCACATAAGGGATGGATGATGACACCATAATGAAGTGAGGAAACATGATAGAAAATATCAAAACATTAGACATGATAGACAAAAGGAAACAGACATATGCACAATTTGGTCAAAAAGAAATAGAGGAATGTTGCTCCTTTCTATCACCATATTGAGTTGAAAATTGAATATCAATCAAGGATCATGGGAGCTTGAGAACAATACAATCAAATACCATGAAGGTCAGTAGCAACCACAATTCAATCATGCACAATTAATTCATCACAGCTCACAAGCATAGTAGAAGAGGAATCCCACACAATGCATCAAAAGGTTCAATCATTCAAACATGGGGCATTTAATGAAATGACTTGAGTTTATGTGGATAATCAGAACCAACATGATCATTAGGTGACCAATTATAGGCCTCACTCAAGTTCATTGGCCATCAAACAAATTGCAACAAGATATGCAACATTAATTGGGTACCTTCACTTCAAAAATACATCAAAAATAGAAAAGGATTTCAATAATTAAAACCAAAATTTTCTTAGCATCTTTGAAGTGTGAAGAAGTCATAAATCAAGTATTAAATTCATGAATGGTTGAGGAGGGGATCAAATGAGGCCCAAAGTCCAAAACTAGTTGGCCAAACTATCAAAACTAGACAAGTTTTCAAAATAATTCATGGAAAAATATCAAACCAAGTCAAATAATTCAAGAAAAATGGTTTTCAGATCCTTAATACATTCATGAACCATAATCAAGACCTAAATTCCATTTAAAATCCAGAGCATAATGGTTTTTAAAATGAAACTTGCAAAGTAAGCTACAAAACCCTAATTGTTTGAATTGTAATCTTAAATATTAATTAGGTAAGATCAAAATTCAAACAATTAAAACCAAGATCATGAAAATCACAAAGAAACCGTAAATGTCAGAAAACATATTTTTTCACATTTTTTGGATTAAAGAAAAGTAAAAAATAAAATCAAATTTAAACAATTAATCAATTAAACAAATAATCACATTTCAAAAATAAAAATCTAATCAAAAATCAGAAAAATATCCAACCAAAATTATATTCAAGTATTGGAATTAAAAACACACATCCCTGATTTTTTGTAGAATTTTTGAATTAAAGGAAATATTAAAATAAAAATCAAACAAACAATTAACAATTAAACTATTATTTAAAGGCAAAAATGCAAACCCTAGCCAAAAGTCACAAAAATGTCAAAATGAAATTATATTCAGATTCTATGATTATAAACAAGCTTGCATGATTTTTTTGAGGAGTTTTGAATTGAAGGAAGTATTAAAACAAAAAATTATGAAACAAATATTTCAAATAAACTTCTCAAATTAAATTTCTAATCAAAAATAGAAAAAATGCTAAACAAATTTCAGAATCAAATTCTAAATTATATTTAGGAGTTAAAAATATTTTTTGTGGAAGTTTTAGATCAAAGGAACTATTAAAATAAAAATAATCTTTGAACAAACAATTAATTAAACCTATGAATTTTAAAACCAATCAAAACATTTTAAAAAATTTCCAAAAAAATATGAAAAATACTAGAAATTATGTTGGACTTGTGGTAATTTTTTCATGATTTTTCAAATTGTTTTGATCAAGTAACAAAAATCAGAAAATAATTGAAAACAAAATATAAACTAAATATTCAAAAATTCAAATGGACCGTTCAGATGATGACACCTCATCATCCCTAACCTCCGGCCAAACCAAAAAACGCGCGCGCCCATCAGCTTGCACTCCAACTTCAGTCCCTCCAAACAAACTCGTTTCTCAAACATTTTTCATCAAATCAAGTGTAAATTAAAGTTATCATGGCAAGGAATTAAACACAATTCAACTCACATCAAATAGACAGCCATGGATCTAGAAATCTCAGCATGAAATTGTCAAAAACTCACTGAAAATCCAGAGTTGCAGAGATTTCAGACATGCATTATATACCAAATGAAAACTCAAATTGCTTCAGAATCATTCCTATAATATCCACAAACAGATATTCATGTTAAATTTCAACAATAAACTGCTACATTTCAAAAATCAAAGTTGAATGATCCTACCTCAATTCTAAATTTGAAAGCTCGATTCTCTTACTCCAGATGCGATTGAAAGCTTGCTTTAGCTTCCTTAGCACTTGAGGGTGAAGAAGCAAGAAGAAAAACTCCAAATGTACCACTGAAAGTTGAGATTCGAAGAAAAATGCAGCTATGGAAATTCTGAGTTCAAATCTGGAATTTGGAAGTTATGAGCTCTCTCCCTCTCCTTTAGTACTTGCTTCTCATTATATATGACATGTAGAATAGGTTTTTCAATAGAAACGCGCTTCAAAATGAGTGCATTGCCCAATTGGAAATGTTGCTATGTTGAAAAGTGAAAATTTGAACATGCCAATGCCTCGTGCGTTTTTATTTATTTCAATTGCTTTTGAGTCCTTTCTTACTCAGATTTTGATCCACCAAATCTTGGCCCTTGATTCCTTATGATGAGATCATGCTAGTGTTTTTGCAAATTTGGCAAGTTTTAACAATTTTTGAGTCATGGTGGCACAGCTGCACATGGGGCACGATTTTGCTGCCATTATGGGCTTCCTCAAATCAAAAATGTGTCATGGGCCTGATTAGAAGTGAAGAGAATAGCTGAAAATGAAGTTCTCAAGAAATGGCCATTTTGCATACTTGTCAAAATTCAATAAAATGCCTCAAAATTCCAAAGTCCATAACTTGCTCATATTTTTGAATTTGGACACAAATGAGTATAATTTGGAAAGGTATTGAAAAGATATACAATCCCTTAGTTTTGAGGTTTTGCAATTGAATCAATTAAGGTCCTCAAAATTTGACATGAAATTAACTAAATTTGGAAAATGACCTATAATTTTGTGACTTCAAAGCTTTATAACTCTTGACTCTTTTCCAATTTGGACATGAAACCAAAAGGAGATGAAATATCATCCTCTTATATTTCCAAGCATACTTCATTTGCATTTCTTTGATCAAAGGTGAATAAAATATGAATTTTTGAAATTAAGTCCTTATTTTCCAAAATTAGAAACTTTTAGGGTTTCTTCATGAACAAGTTTCAACCCAAACCTCAAGCTTTTTGATCCAATGATCAAAATGTACTTGAAATATGAAAAATACATCCTTTAATTGATGGTTGACCAAAAGTTCAGTTTGTCAACCTTGACTTTGACTGATTTTAACCAAAATGACAATTTTGCCCCTTTGAATCAATTGATCCACTTCCCTTCAAAATTGATGATCAAAACTTCAAACATATGATCTTCCAAATGTATATAGGCCATGTGCAAAGTTTCACTTCAAAATTCTCAAGAAATCTTGATGAAATCCCAAACCCTAGTTTTGGATAACTTCTTAGGAGACTGATGAACCAATTTCTTGTGCAAAGACTTTTCAAATACCAATGAGATGTTGTAGCTCCCAAATCAAGACTTTCTCATGCATCAATAACTTTGCTCAAACAAAACCCTAATTTGACTGGTGAATCAAAAGATTGATTCTTATTATAATCAAACACAAACTTCAATCCTCTGATGATCCAAAGAGATGGATAAAAAATCTTGAGATATGCAATAACTTTTGAGCTTGAAAGATCCAGAGGTTTGGATGATAAGATTCTTCTTGAGCAACTTGCCAATGAAATTAACCTTCAAAGCTTGAGGAAGACTTGTTAACCAAAGTATTGATCCCATCACAATGTATGAATTCAATGCAATATGATATTCATGATGAAACATAAGCCTAAATCAAGAGGGTAAATTTTAGGGTGCGACAACTGCCCCTATTCAAATATCTTCAACATGATAAGTGAGAAAAGTGACAACTTTCGAGCGTTCAGAGTTGAAGATTATTGAATACAAAAGAACCCGGAAATTTACACTCTTGAAGTAGAAAGAAAAAGAATGCAGAAAACCCCCAAGACATGCATCAGAGTGAAGCTGTAACGCAGGTTGAAACAGAACGAAAACAAAGAAGAGTAGACACAACTAAACTTCCGGACAGATGTTCCAGGGAAAAACTGGACTTCAAAAAAGGTGATATAAAACTAAAATTATATAGTATAGGCAAAACTAAGCTTTGGAAAAGAAAACGTACGCGGGTGAGGAGACGAAACTCTGAGCTCGACCCAAAGCAAAAGTGGCTAGCGTGCGTGATTCTAGGAGCACTCACTAATCTAGGATAGACAGTATGAAAGAACTGAAAGAAACCCAAAAATGAGTAACAAAAGCGAGACGAAACTCGACTCAATAACCAGTTAGACAAAACTAAACCATATGAGTACTAGGACGAAACTGGATTTCACGCACGGGTAACGAGGCGAAACTCGACCTATAGCAAAGTGATGAGAGTGCATGTTTCTCAGAGCACCTGCATGGTCTCAGATTAATGGATAAACAGTGACGAAAACTGATAAAAGAATCCAAGGAACAAAAGAGACTGATCTCAAACCAGGGACGCAGTATGAACACTGCACTCGGTAAACGAACACCGTCAAAGGGGCTAAGGTATGAAAGCGAAAACTAGACAAAACTCGACTCAATAACTATTTAGGCAAAACTAAACTAGATGAATACCAGGACGAAACTGGATTTCATGCACAAGTGATGAGGAGAAACTCGACCCAAAGCGAGAGTGATGAGAGCGCATGTTTCTCAGAGCACCTGCATGGTCTCAGGTCAATGGATAAACAACGACGAAAACTGATAAAAGGATCCAAGGAACAAAAGAGACCAATTTCAAACCAGGGACGCAGTACGAACACTGTACTCGGTAAACGAACACCGTCAAAGGGTCCAAGGTATGAAAGCAAAAACGAGACAAAACTCGACTCAATAACTAGTTAGGAAAAACTAAACTAGATGAGTACCAGGACGAAACTGGATTTCATGCACAAGGTGAGGAGACGAAACTCTGAGCTCAACCCAAAGCAAGGATATTAGGGCGTACACCTAAAAACCTGCTGAAAGCGAATATCAGGACGAAACTGGTATTCGAAAGGTGCATCAATAGACATTGGAATGAACTAGAGAGGGTAGTGAAGACTAAACCTGAGAAGACCGCGCCAGGGAAAAACTGAACTATAGTCAAGAGTAGACACTCAAACAAACAAATGATTGACGTCAAAAGGATATTGGTAAGGGGGGGAAACTGAGATAATAAGGACGAAGATCTCGTTGGGGATTTAACCCGAAGTATCAGCAAATTCACTGGGGACAACAGAAACAATAATAACTTATATTCCGATGCATGTTTGAATTTTTTTTATATAGTGCAATGCTCCATATAATGGAAATGCTACGCATTTTGGTAGATGCAATGTAATGATGCATGTTTAAAAGTTTCTATGGGGAATGGCCAATTGAGAAGCCAATAACCAAGAAGTCAGAAACTGACACGACTTGCAAAAATAAATTGCAAAATCCAAAGGAGTGGAGAAAATACGGGGAACCGCTAGAGAGGGAACCTCGAAGAGATGAAGCTTTGCGGGGAATAACAACCGAGCAACCAGTAGAAACGGGCCACAATGTTGAGAGGAGCTGCAAAAATAAATTGCAAACTCCTAGAGAAGACCAAATCGACACTGTAGCTTCTAGAGAGGGACGCATATCTGAAGATTAGACATTGAGGGAGAAGATCAGGGCAAGACTGTAATCTCTGGGAAAGACAGTGCGCGGCCGTGTTGAGGATGATACCAAGACAACAAATCTGACGTGAGAGGTGAAAACCTTTGTTGGGGGAACAAAGCTCTGCTGAGGAAACGAGACATCACCGGGGAGACAAAACTCTGTTGAAGATTTTTGTTGGAGAGATTTTTCTTTGGAATGCAACCAATGGATGGATCATGCAAATAGTCACACAGTATCGACCTTACTGGGGATAAGGAAAGATCTTAACATTAGGATTCCCCAGTCAGCAGATCGGCTGGGAAATGAGAGGTCATGGCGAGGGATCTCTGTTGGCAACTCCGTTGGGGATATGTGACATCCTCAAATCCGGAGTCTCAGAATGAAGCCTTTAAAAGAAGATTCCTGGGGCAATAAAACTTCGTTGCGGAAATGAAACTTCACTGGGGACAGGTAAAGTCCTATTCAAACATGGGCTCTGTCTAACAGAAGAAAGCTAAATATTCCCTTCTTGTCAATCATTAAGCTCTTTACAGGTGTTCAACGTGTAAACTCTTTTTGATGTCAAACAAATGTTTTGCATGCATAAAAATGTTTATTTTTGGAATGACATACCTAATGCAATGATTATTTAAGCCTTAAAGTTGAAAACCTTAACAAAGTGCCGCATCTCTGTTGTGAATGAATCACTGGCTAGAGTGCAAAAATTTCAAAAAATTTCTTCCCCTTCTCTTTTTTTTATAAAAAAAACGAGTCAAGATGCGGGTGATAAGATACCAACATGGATATGCAACACATATTTGGGAGTTTATGAAACGTTATCCTGTTGTAGTATGCTTTCGAGTTAAACCCTTGTTTTAATTAGGACTTTTAGAGGTTGTAACGTGGCCTGGTTCGAGGTTTTTTAGAAAAACGTTTTTTTCAAGGCTCAAGTTATTTGGTGCCCACCCCCTTCGTGATATTCCCCTGTCCTAAGTTCAATTGACTTATCATAAGCACTCATATTTCAAAAGGATTTATAATGGTTGAGCGATCACGACAAATTCTCCAACATGATTGTCGCTTAACTTTTGCTGCTTTTGTCTTTAATATTATTGTTCCTCTTCTTTTGATAAAAATTTTATTGGGTAATCTTTTTTTCGGCCTTTTAGGCTCTTCTTTTCCCTAACTTTTTCCTGGACAAAATATTTTGAATTTCAATTTTGGGAGTCCAACGGGATGCCCTAACTTTTGCCTAAGCGACTTGTTTCCATGTTCCGGCTTAGCGGGGCTTTTTGTTTCTTTCTTATTCATACTTTCCACTTCGAACAAGTCAATGTGACTTTAGGTCTTTAAACTTTTTCTTTCCTTCTCTTTTTTTGAAAACAAATGCCTCATCTCTTGGTCGGAGAGGGATATCCGTTATTGTATGGATTCGATCTCGACCTCAGGACTTTTGTGAGGAAATGAACATCGTGGTTTTGCCATTTTTCCTGATCTCATGATGCGAAAGATAAAATGTGGTGATCCTCACATGGGACATTTCTTATGAAATTTGAATGTTTGGTCAAATTCTTTTGAACATCTACCCTGCCCCTGGTTAAAAAAAGGTTTTTTTAACGGAAAAGAATACTTCTACTTCGAAGGCTCAGAGGGGTTAACGAGGGCCTAACTCCCTTATATCTCCGGTGTTTGGGGATTGAAATAATGCCTGTACATCGTCAACGGGGTTCTACTCAAAAGCATACCATTACAGTCATCGTTTTAGATAAACTCCTTCCTCCAAACTCTTGGCTAAGCAAAAGAATTGGCACAGTTGGTATCAACATGCCCGAAAAATGATTAAAGAGTGATACTGGATGGATTAAGTAAAATGAAACAAATTTTTCAAGGCAAAAATATTCAAAGCATCAAGACTGACATTCGGCCATAAAAAAATCCTATATGCAGACAATGCTAAAACAATCAATAAAGATAACACATGAAAGTGCGGCAAAGAAACGTAATAAAAACCATTATGGGGAAGAAAAATCTCCAACTAGGTTTGTTGATCTTGCCGACCTGCCGTAATCTTGATATTACCCTGACCCATGACCTTTACCAAAAGCACGGAGCTATGAAACAAAATGGCAAGGCATCCGTCAGTAAAGTGAATGAGAATCCCATCAAACAGAGAAACAAACATGCCCCTTGCACAGTAGTAGTTGTGTTTGTTATCCGTATTTCAAGCGATCAACGAACCATGACTTAGATTACCATTTCCGTGTAAGGCCTACAAAGTTTATATGCACATGCTTATCAAAATATTGGACGTTTTTGCAAACAAAATAGTAAAAAAGGAGAAAGGAAACGTATACTTGAAAGAAGATATTCTATTGATTTTGAGAAATCAACCTGTGAAAAAGGCATTTACATTTTGAAGCAAGTAATTACAAAATCAAAGAAGACAAGTGTTTACAAATGGCAATGTGAATGTGAATATCCATCAAGTCCCGACTCTGCTATGACTCTTATGACTCTCACACTCTCATCTTCCTGCTTTCAGACAGATCATACTTGGATTAGCCTCGAGCTTATGCCGATGACAGAACAAAGGAAAGAAACAAAGGATCTCATGCTGAGCGTAGTCATTTGCTTTAAGTCCCTAACTTTTGCCTGAATCGCCCTTTCGGGTTTTCGATTGACCAGGACACCCTCTTTTTTCCTAAACCGCCCTTTCGGGTTTTCAGTTTAGCGGGTTTATTTTTATTTTTTATGCAAAGTATTAACTACGTCAGCATTCACTGGGAGAGGGAAGTACTCTCCATCCATAGTCGTGAGCATCATCGCTCCTCCAGAGAAAACTTTTATGACTACGAAAGGACCTTCATAAGTCGGAACCCACTTTCCCCTAGGATCTCCCTGGGGAAGAATTATCCTTTTTAGCACAAGGTCACATGGCTTGTAACACTGAGGTCGTACCCTCTTATCAAAATCTTTCCTCATCCTTTGCAAATATACCTGACCATGACATACAGCTGTCAACCTCTTCTCGTCAATAAGTTCCAAATGATCCAGCCGATTCTGTACCCATTCACTTTCATCCAGCTCAACAACCCTCATGATCCTAAGAGAAGGAATCTCGACTTCTACCGGCAATACTGCTTCCATGCCGTAAACCAATGAAAATGGGGTTTCCCCAGTCGAAGTCCGCACAATGGTGCGATAACCATGCAAAGCGAAAGGCATCATCTCATGCCAATCTTTATAGGTTACCACCATCTTCTGTACGATTTTCTTGATGTTCTTATTTTCCGCTTTGACAGCACTGTTCATCTTTGGTCGGTATGGGGAAGAGTTATGATGCTGGATTTTGAAGGACTCACAAAGCTCCTTCATCATTTTGTTGTTCAAATTAGACCCATTATCAATAATGATCTTTTCAGGCACTCTGTAGCGACAGATAATATTGTGCTTAATGAACCGAGTTACCACCTGCTTGGTGACATTGGCATAGGATGCAACTTCGACCCATTTTTTTAAAATAATCGATGCCAACCAGAATGAAATGGTGCCCGTTCGATGCAGTTGGTTCAATTTTTCCGATCATATCGATTCCCCACATCGCAAACGGCCAAGGGGAAGTCAAGACATTCAAAGGTACCGGCGGCACATGCACTTTATCAGCATAGACTTGACATTTGTGGCAAACCCGTGCATGATTGTAACAGTCAGTCTCCATGGTGGACCAATAATAACCTGCTCACAAAATCTTTTTAGCCATGGTATGCCCGTTGGAATGGGTCCCGAAATCACCTTCATGTATCTCCTCAATGATTCTAGCTGCTTCTTTCTTGTCAACACATCTGAGCAGTAAACCATCATGATGCCTTCTATACAACACACCACCACTGAGAAAGAACTTAGCTGAAAATCTTCTCAAGAACTTCTTATTTGTGACGGATGCCCCGTCAGGGTACTCTTATGTTTCAAGATATCGTTTAACATCATAAAACCAAGGATTACCATCTGATTCCAACTAGCCTCAAAACAGAAAGTTGGCTCACTCAAACTTCTGATGGTAATGGAAGGTGCCTCATTAGCCCATTTAACCTTGAACATGGAGGACAAAGTTGCTAGTGCATCAGCTAGATTATTTTCTTCTCTGGGAATATGCTCAAACATGATCTCTTCGAAGTACAGAATCAACTTCATAACATGCTCATGATAGGGGATTAGGTTCTAATTGCGATTCTCCCAATCTCCATTAATCTGGCTGATAACAAGATTGGAATCCCCGTAAACTTTCAAAAATTTGATGCGCAGGTCGATCGCCTCTTCAATGCCATAAATGCAAGCCTCATATTCGGCCATGTTGTTAGTGCAATCGAAACAAATATGAGCCGTGAAATGAATGTGGTATCCCTCAGGGGAAGTGATAACAGCTCCGACACCGTTGCCAATGGCATTGGAGGCACCATCAAAAACAAGCATCCAACGTGATCCTGGCTCGGGTCCTTCGTCTGGGTCTAGCATATTACAATCCCGAATATACACAATTTCCTCATCTGGAAAATCAAACTTCATCTGTTCATAATCGTTCATGGGCTGATGAGCAAGATGGTCCGCCAGTACACTACCCTTAATTGCTTTTTGAGTAGTGTATTGGATATCATATTCGGTGAGTATCATCTGCCAACGGGCTACCCTTCCTGTAAGAGCTGGCTTCTCAAAAATGTACTTGATTGGATCCATTTTCGATATCAAGTAGGTGGTGTGAGTTAACATGTATTGCCTCAAACATTTGGTGGCCCAGGCAAGCGCACAACAAGTCTTTTCCAGCAATGAGTACCTGGACTCGCATTCCGTAAACTTCTTACTCAAGTAGTAAATAGCCTGCTCTTTCTTTCCTGTCTCGTCGTGCTGACCGAGGACACAACCCATTAAGCTCTCCAACACATTTAGATACATGATTAGTGGCCTTCCTTCCACTTGCGGCATGAGTATCGGTGGTTCCTGCAAATACTCCTTTATTTTGTCAAAGGCCCTCTGACAATCCTCATTCCATTTCACTGTCTGACTTTTCTTCAACAACTTGAACAAAGGTTCACAGGTGGCTGTGAGATGAGAAATAAATCTAGAAATGTAGTTCAAACTTCCCAAGAAACCACGTACTTCCTTCTCAGTCCTTGGTTCAGGAATTTCCTGTATCGCTTTTACCTTGGCCGGGTCCACCTCGATACCTTTTTCACTTACAATAAAACCCAACAGCTTTCCGGATCTCACCCTAAAGGTTCACTTATTCAGATTCAACCTTAGCAAGAACTGCCTCAGTCTCTCGAACAATTTTTCCAGATGAACAAGATGTTCCTCTTCCATGTCAGATTTAGCAATCATTCGTCCATATAAACCTAAATCTCTTTGTGAATCAAGTCATGAAAGAGAGTGATCATGGCGCGCTAATATGTTTCCCCAGAATTTTTCAAACCAAACGATATCCCTTTATAACAGAAAGTTCCCCAAAGCGTGATAAATGTTGTCTTCTCCATATCCTCTGGAGCCATCTTAATTTGATTGTAACTCGAAAAACCATCCATGAACAAAAACACTTTGGTATGAGAAGTATTATCGACCAACACATCAATACGAGGAAGAGGTAAATCATCTTTAGGGTTGGCCCTATTCAAATCCCTATAATCCACACACATCCTAACCTTACCATCTTTCTTGGGAATAGGCACAATATTTGCAATCCATGGCGGATAATTGATGACTTTTAAGAAATTCGCGTCCAACTGCTTTTGGACTTCCTCTTTCATCTTCTTGGACATCTCAGGATGAGTTCTTCGGAGCTTTTTCAAGACAGGAGAACAACCTTCTTTGAGCGGTAGTCGATGCACCACTATGTCTGTATCCAACCCAGGCATATCCTCATAAGACCAAGCGAAGATATCAGAATAATCACGGAGTAGCTCAACCAATCTGACCTTTATACTTTCTTCGAGATCTTCCCCTATCTTGACTTCTCTTCTTACCTCTTCTGTGCCAATATTCACCACCTCAATCGAATCCTGATTTGGCTGGATAACTTTCTCCTCTTGTTTTAACAATCTTGCTAATTCCTCAGAAATATCACAATCCTCATATGCTTCTTCTTCAGTTTGATAAATAGGAGTATCAAAGTCATAATGAGCTATAGCAGAGTCGTTATCAATATGATCGGTGGTGGAAGTACATCTGCATGGATGACATTTTGGCGCTTTTTAGTGATAGTGTGTGAAAAGAGAAACATTGCCATTCAAATAAAAAAAGAAAGAAATGGAGGAAATTTTTGAATGCAAAAACGCCCTTTATTTCATGATAAACTTTTGAAAATAAACATGGTGGCCCTAAACAAATGATCCACTATGCCTTGGGAAGAGCGTAGGAATCATGATATGATAATAAAAGAAAACAAAAAAATTACTCCTCAGCGCTTGAAACTTGGATAACATCCACAGAAGTCCAATTGTTGAGTGTCTGGCCTGGAATACTCGGACGAATCCAATCTTCGATATTGTAGCCATCAACCCTATCGTCAACAACTGCATTGACGTGTCCTTCTTGAGTAGCACAAGGACGAGAAAACTTCACAGGAGTAGATAAACTGGATGCTCTGGGAGTTGTACTCTGCTGACCTGGGCTAAAACCAAGACCAAATTTGTTAAATTTTGGGGTAACGTCCAGCACCTGACCCCAACCTTCAGGGTTACCATTTTCCACCACAGCTTTAGCATCCTTGAGAGAAGACATAACAGTTTCCGGTTTCCTTTTCTGCTCTGGAGGAGGAATATTGACAGCATGAACTGTCTCAAATGCCTGAAATGGAGTCTCATGTATCTCGCCTTCAACTTTAACATAGCGGAAAGATGTCAAATGACTCACGATGTACTCTTCCTCGCCGCACATAGTTATCACCTTTCCCTCTGCAGGATACTTGAGCTTCTGATGAAGAGTAGAAGTGACTGCCCCTGCTCTATGAATCCATGGCCGCCCCAATAAACAAAAATATGTTGGCTGTATATCCATCACAAAAAATGTAGCCGTGAAGGTGTGAGGATCGACCTTGATTGGTAACTCCACTTCCCCAAACACTGACCTTCGAGACCCATCAAACTCCTTCATCATCAAATCACTAGGGCGCAACTCCAGTCCAGAATAATTAATCTTCATCAATGCTGACTTGGGCAATACATTCAAAGATGACCCTGTGTTCACCAAAACCCGGGGTAAAGTAGTTCCCCTGCACTCCATTGAAATATGCAACGCTTTGTTATGGTCTTGCCCTTCCGGAGGAAGATCAAAATATGTGAAGCCCAGACCATTCCCGGCAGATATGTTAGCATAAACATTCTCAAACTGATTGACTGTTATCTCATGTGGCACGAACGCATTCTTTAACAACTTCATCAAAGCATTTATGTGAGGTTCTGAATAAATCAACAGAGATAATATAGACATCTTAGAAGGAGTACGGCTCAGATGATCAATTATGCTATAATCACTCTTTCTGATAATTTGCATTAACTCTTCAAACTCATCGGGAACTGAAGAAGCTTCTGGTATCGGAATTGGTTGAGTCACATTGGCCAACGTAACCCTCGGATTACTAATCATCGCCTGATGTTTTCCTTTTTCTCTTGCAGAAGCATCTGCCGCATCTTGCACATTGGAAGGACCAAATACTCTCCCGTTTCTAGTCATTCGACCCACACCAGAAAAGTTTTGAACTTCCTCTTCATCACCTTCAACATGTTCTTCCTCATACAAACGAGTATTTACTTCCTGCTTCACCCCATGGTAATAAACATCAGCACCGTAATGCCATGGGATGGCCTTATCACTGGTATACGGCATGGGACCAGGTACCGTAATCATCAAAGGAGGTACCCTAGATGGGGTAGGAATGCGCACAGGGGTGTAAGGAGTAGAAATCACAACAATATCTTCTTCGGTAACCTTACGGTAGCTCGGTTTTCTATTGAACTGCAGGGAACCCTCCTTTATCAACAACTGGATATCGGCTTTTAAATCATCACAGCCCTTCGGTTGCTCTCTACACTTGGCACACTCTAAAGTATAACCCGGGAAAATAGAATTGTCAAGCAAATACCTCTTAACATACCACAGCGGAGTAGTTACTTGTTCCAGATTCATGATCAAATTCAACACTTCACCATTATCATCAATCATATTAACAACACCCCCTCCATGCCTATGCATTGGGTTCTGAGTAACATTTGGACCAGTCACTGGAGTAAACACAATTTCCTTAGCATCCAACAAGTCTTGTATTTTGCACTTCAACGCAAAGCAATTGTCAGTAGAATGATCGACTCCGCCTGAATGGAATTCACATCTTGTGTTAGCATCATAATTAGGAGGAAGTCTTGCGGGTGGTGGTGGCATATTTCTCAAACCGGTCAACTTCAAGTCAAGCAAATGGTGGAGTGCTTCATTAAGAGATATCGACAAGGGATCGAAATTTGTCAGTTGTCTCTGTTGTTGATTATTAAACTGACGAGGAGCATCTTGTTGTCTTTGTTGTTGAGGCACTGTATTCAGTCTCTGCTGTGGAGGAGCATGAACAGGAATAAAACAACATTGATTTGTTGGTGTTGACGATCCTCTCTTCTTCCTCTATGAGAGTAAACCGCGCTTGCGTCTCCTTCCCTTTTCTTAGGTTAAGTTTTGAATGGTTTCTTACTTCCCCATGATGAGCCACTAGAACCTCCAATCTGAATTTTCCCCAATTTCAAACCTATCTCAATTCTTTCACCAGCCATAACCATGTCTGCAAATCCTACCGAAGTACTTCCTATCATGTGCTCATAAAATGGCCCTTGCAGAGTACTCATAAACATATCAATGAGTTCTATCTCCATAAGTGGAGTTTGAACCCTCGCAACCAACTCACGCCACTTCTGAGCATATTCCTTGAAAGATTCTCTTGGTCCCTGTGACAAATTATGTAATTGAATGCGATTGGGCGCTATATCCATATTGTACTGATAATGTTTGACAAAAGCCCGAGCAAGATCATTCCAGCAACGAATATGGGTTTTCTCCAACTTCATGTACCACTCTAGGGATGCCCCGGATAGGATATCCTGGAAAAAGTGAATTAAAAGTCCCTGATCCTCAGTATGTACCGACATCTTTCGGAAATAAGCAGTTGCATGAGTAACAGGACATGACGTTCCGTTGTACTTTTCAAATACAGGAGTCTTGAACTTTGGAGGAACTTTCACCCAAGACACCAACCCGAGATCATTAGCATCCATACCAAGGACTCCTTGCCCTTCCACAGCCTTCAAACGTTCTTCCAACAAGCGATACTTCCTATCTTTAACCTGAACTTCCTGCTCTAAACGCCGAACAGAAAACTGATCTTCATCCTGGTCAAAGTCATAATCCTGCTCTTGATAGTTACTTACACGGCCCTGATTATCTCTTTTGTTCCCCACAAGACGAGGTCTTGGAGACGGGGGAAACTGCCCTACGTTGCGCACAAAATGATTTCCAGGCATCCCGTGAAAATTTCCAGCAGGCTGATCTTGCACATCCCCCAATCCTACAGAAATGTCCTGATAGAGCCCTTGATTTCCATCATCCCCTGGATAGCGGCGCTGGTTGTTGACAATGGCAGCCAGTTCCTCCTATCGGCGATTCACATTGGTGATGACCTCCATGAACTGAGTCATTTGAGTAGCCATCTGGGCCATCATTTCAGCGAGTTCAGGTTGAACTTGTTCCACCTGTCTTGGAAAATTGTTTCTGGTGAAATACCGATGAGTAGTCGTCTTGAATTCTGAATAAGAAAAGCAGAAGAATAAGAATACCGTCTTGAGATAACCTGTAATGTTATGAAATGCATGATGTGTATGATATGTTTTTCATTTCCAGGTATTCAAGAGTCCTTTTAATCATCAGTCACAACGCGCAACCAAAAATCAAGCATACAATAAAAGGAAAAAAGGACAATAAGACAAACACTTCAATTATTTACAAAAAAAAAATGATGTTCGAGTAACTTCATACATTTAAGAGTGTAATGATAAACAACAAAATACGTGTTTCAAAGTAAACTTAACAAAAATTGAATAATAAAAACAAACAATGGTCCTTTTCAATAATCCTGGGGGTGACCAAATACACCAAAGGTAAGTAAAAACTAAATCTCCGGAATAAGACACGCTTCAAGGTGTTGACAATACTCTTCAAGCCTGGCTTTCTCCTTCAAAAGTTATGATGCGACTACTCTGCTTTCTTGAAACCGATCCTCTGTGACACGCCTCTGGGCTAATTCCTTCTTGAGCTGAGCATCTTTGTCTTTGAGCTGTTTCTCCAAGTTTTGAATCTTCTTCCTGTAGCTATTCTCAGATACCTGAAGCTTCGGGCATTCTTGCTAGGTTTTACTCAACTCTTCTTCCGTTTTGGCATGAGACCTCTTCCTAAAACTTGTTGCATCAGAAGTTTCCCTTTGAGCTTCTTTGAGTTTGCGAGCTAAGTCGGCCCTTTCTTGATCTACCCAATAAAGTTTCATCCCTGCCTCACGGCCTTTTTCACGAAGTTGAATGTTCTCAACATGAACCTGGGTGAACACCTCGTTAGGCACCGTGTTACTAAGAATAGTAGGAGGTTGCTCACATATAGGAGCCGACCTTGCAAATGATAACCGTAAAATCTTAACCCTGGCTCTAATCCACTCCAAGTAAGGAACCCTAGAAATAGGAACCTTCTTACCCAAAGTAGTTTTATCCTTCTTGTGAATTCTCTTCCAAGCAATTGTCACTCTTTTCAACATCACTGGATCACTACCTCTAACAAAATACACTGATTCAGACACCTCCTCAACCTTTGGCGGTCCATCCATTGCATATGCCAATTGACGATAAGCAAGCACAGGATTATAGTTGATACACCCTTCAGTTCCTATGAGGGGAACATTAGGGAAATCTCCACAGCTAGTGATAATACTTCGTACTTCTACCATGTCATAATTCCACCGGATATCAAATGAAGTAAGGTTGACAAGTCTTGATGGCCATCAGAGAGAATGTCTAGTATCCATGAAAGGGCCACTTACCAGTAGGTGCAACTTAAACCATTGATACAACATCGAATGACATAAACTTACATTACCTCCTTTTCCATGCCTTAAATGAATGGTGTAAAGAGTATCTGCCAAGAGTGCCGGTACCGGGTTCTTATTTCTAAAAACACAAATAGCCGTCAAATCCACAAAATTTCTCTTGCGAGGGAAGAGGACGATCCCGTATATCATGAGAGCAAACAGAGAGCTGAAGTCACTCCAATTCCCTTTCTTTGCCCAGTCTTCAACTTTCTTCACTAAGAAATCCAAATAAAACCCTATAGGATCCTCACTTGATTTCCAATTGTCTTTCACCTCTTTCCAACTTAAATGAAGAATTTCAGCAATAACTTCGAACTTCAGCTTCTCCGGAACTTGGACAAAAGGAACTTCATCGGACAACTTGATATTAAGTAGGTACGCGTACTCTTCTAGTGTGGGAACCAGTTGATAATCTTGAAAAGTAAAACACCGTAATTCCTTGTCATAGAACTGGAGGAGGGTGATCAAAGCCATTGGGTCAACTAGAGTGTTAAGGATTAGTAACAAATTGCCACAATTTTTGTTGAAATTATTCAAAACATCACCCTTCAAATAAGACCTCAACCTCTTCAATTCGGACACATCAATAGTAGGAATCTGATAAGATAATGTATGCCTGGTGGGCTCTTTAACACGAACTGAATCAAACTCATCTGACGGGAGGCCAACCATTTCTGATGAAAAGAAGACTCTCGAATGTTCCTGGAAGATGACATGCATATGCTAGTTATTTTTTATACATCATTTTTTAGAAATAAATATGCTATGATGCAACATGACAGGATCAAAGTTTCACTCTGGATGATGGCTGGACCATTACAGAACAACACCACTCAAGATCAAAAGAAAATCCCAACGCTTCACAACTAACATGGGAACCTGAGTCACCTTCGCAACATAAAGTCACCAACAATATCTGTACCTGTAAGAAAAGTTTTCCCGCCCCTCTCATGGGTGTAGTCTAGGTCAAGGTAAGGTTAAAATCCAAATTAGAGTACAGGAGCTCGACTGTCGGTATCATCATACGATAACACCTATCCGAACTACCTCTGAAGTCATAGGTCTCATGGTCAGGTCTACAAAGAATCTGCCTCATAACTGCCATGGCCACTCTATTCCTAGTTCCTATGGAATTCACTCATAGCCTGGGTCTGAGGCCTTTTACCTCATGGAACAACCCACCCACCAAGAAATCCAGAATCCAAACAGTCCAGCCAAATCCAGTATGCAGAAAGTAAAGCGCACATAGGATGCAATGCAAACAGATAAATATGCAAAGCGGTAAAAATAAACACCCAAAAAGAAAACAAACAAGATCTAGGATCGACTCCAGGATGGACCAGCAAAAGGTCAATCTGTCCCCAGTGAAGTCACCAGCTGAAACCGCCATGGCCGAACCCGTCATCTGAATGTAATGAAACATCAATGAAGTCGCCACCGAACGTCTTTTATCCCGCCGAAAGGGAAAGGTAAACATCGAGAAAACTTGAAAAGGGAGAAATCAAGGTCTTTCGACCGAGAGATCAGGTAAGGGAGTCTGTTACGCGAGGGTAAGGTGTTAGCACCCCATACTCCCGTAGTACTCTACGGTATCAACTCTTGTTGTCTAATCTAATGGGTGTGGTCAAATCCTATGTCTATGGCTTAAAACTGAAAAGGGAATGCATGCGAAAGAAACAAAAGAAAACAATGTAGGGAAAATAAAATTTGTGCTCGGTTGGGCCCTACCCCTTTGCCTACGTATCCCTTTTAAGGAATCAGAGCAGCCGTAGTTCGGCTTACATATTTTGGTTGGTTTGTGTTTTTTAGTTAAGACAACAAAAACAGTCAAGATGGAAAAACATCGAATAAAAACAACAAACAAATGAGATGATAAAACATCAGTTAAAAAATAACAAATCATCATGTAAAAGATAGCAAAACACCAAATGATAAAACATTACACCCGACAATGACATTGAGAGTCAAAGTAGGATAACCAACATGTGCGATGGCAAAGCATCAGCTTCAAACAAAATGTGTAATGGTGAAACATCGGCTAAAAGATAACAAGGTATCATGGTAATGATGGCGAAACATCAACAAAACGGATGACAAAACATCTCACCTAACAATGATATTGAGAATCAAAGTAGGATAACAAACATGTGCGATGGCGAAACATCGACTTCAAACAAATGTGCGATGGAGAAACATCGGCTAAAAGATAACAAGGTATCATGGTAAAGATGGCGAAACATCAACAAAACGGATGACAAAACATCTCACGTAACAATGATATTGAGAATCAAAGTAGGATAACAAACATGTGCGATGGCGAAACATCAGCTTCAAACAAATGTTCGATGGAAAAATATCGGCTAAAAGATAACAAGATATCATGTCAAAGATGACGAAACATCAATAATTCAGATGATAAAACATCACACCTAACAATGAAATTTAGAATCAAAGTAGGATAACAAACATGTGCGATGGCGAAACATCGGCTTCAAACAAATGTGTGATGGAGAAACATCAATAAAACGGATGACAAAACATCAAACCTAACAATGATATTGAGAATCAAAGTAGGATAACAAACATGTGCGATGGAGAAACATCGGCTTCAAACAAATGTGTGATGGCGAAACATCAATAAAATGGATGACAAAACATCACACCTAACAATGATATTGAGAATCAAAGTAGGATAACAAACATGTGCGATGGCGAAACATCGAGTTCAAACAAAATGTGCATGGCGAAACATCGACTTCAAACAAAATGTGCATGGCGAAACATCTGTTGAAAGATAACAAGATATCATGACAAAGATGACGAAACATCAATAAGTCGGATGACAAAACATCACACCTAAAAATGATATTGAGAATCAAAGTAGGATAACAAACATGTACGATGGCGAAACATCGGCTTCAAACAAATGTGAGATGGCGAAACATCGGCTAAACCAGATTTTAAAAAAAAAGCAAGAGGTGCACAAACAAATAAGATTGATTAGTATCTTTTACCTTGAAGAAGGGTTTGAGTTTATTAGAGGTGTTTTATGTTTGCCAAGAAAACAATTTTTGTTTTAAGATGCAAAATGCAAAGGAAAAAAACAACTAAGGGAAACTAGCCTAGCATTATCCCTAGTGTTATCATACAATGATTGACCCTAAGGTTGAGGATAAAGGAAAATCCTACCCTAATCAACATGTCAAAGGAAGCTTAACAGAACTATCCTATATGGAACATGCAATGAGAGCGAAGTCGTGATCTCAATTTCTAAATTGAGTGACTCATCAATCAACAGTCATAGAAACAAACACAACACATGTATCAAACAAAAACAGAGGCCCTCCTGACATATATCAGCAACAAAGGTCCCATCATGCAATCAGAACTATACAAAATGAAGATAGAAGAAATGAAATAGTGCAATACCAAACGGATAACTATCTGTAGCAACTGAACAAGAATAAAAGAAACCCAGAGAACTTCAAGCAAGCTGGCATCAACATATAAATCAAGTCAGAAATTACGCCATCAGGATGTAAGTATTGAGATTTTCAGATATGAACAGATCCCATGGGCAACGTATAGCATTCATAATCACACACATATATCCTTCATAAACCATAAAATATGCCAAGCACAAGAGAAGTGCCAATATAATAGGTTGTTTTTCACAAAAAAAGTGAAACACAGTAGCCTCAAGTCAAAAATGGAAAACCTTTCTCAAAATACCTCGCACATTCAACAGCCAAGTTAGTATTCCCCTAAATTGAATGATGATTCACATAAGGGATGGATGATGACACCATAATGAAGTGAGGAAACATGATAGAAAATATCAAAACATTAGACATGATAGACAAAGGGAAACAGGCATATGCACAATTTGGTCAAAAAGAAATAGAGGAATGTTGCTCCTTTCTATCACCATATTGAGTTGACAATTGAATATCAATCAAGGATCATGGGAGCTTGAGAAGAATACAATCAAATACCATGAAGGTCAGTAGCAACCACAATTCAATCATGCACAATTAATTCATCACAGCTCACAAGCATAGTAGAAGAGGAATCCCACACAATGCATCAAAAGGTTCAATCATTCAAACATAGGGCATTTAATGAAATGACTTGAGTTTATGTGGATAATCAGAACCAAAATGATCATTAGGTGCCCAATTATAGGCCTCACTCAAGTTCATTGGCCATTAAACAAATTGCAACAAGATATGCAACATTAATTGGGTACCTTCACTTTAAAAATACATCAAAAATAGAAAAGGATTTCAATAATTCAAACCAAAAATTTCTTAGCATCTTTGAAGTGTGAAGAAGTCAGAAATCAAGTATTAAATTCATGAATGGTTGAGGAGGGGATCAAATGAGGCCCAAAGTCCAAAACTAGTTGGCTAAACTATCAAAACTAGACAAGTTTTCAAAATAATTCATGGAAAAATATCAAACCGAGTCAAATAATTCAAGAAAAATGGTTTTCAAATCCTCAATACATTCATGAACCATAATCAAGACTTAAATTCCATTTAAAATCCAGTGCATAATGGTTTTGAAAATGAAACTTGCAAAGTAAGCTACAAAACCCTAATTGTTTGAATTTTAATCTTAAATATTAATTAGGTAAGATCAAAATTCAAACAATTCAAACCAAGATCATGCGAATCACAAAGAAACCCTAAATGTCAGAAAACATATTTTTTTCACATTTTTTGAATTAAAGAAAAGTCAAAAATAAAATAAAATTCAAACAATTAATCAATTAAACAAATAATCACATTTCAAAAATAAAAATCTAATCAAAAATCAGAAAAATATCCAACCAAAATTATATTCAAATATTTGAATTAAAAACACACATCCCTGATTTTTTGTAGAATTTTTGAATTAAAGGAAATATTAAAATAAAAATCAAACAATCAATTAACAATTAAACTATTATTTAAAGGCAAAACTGCAAACCCTAGCCAAAAGTCACAAAAAGGTCAAAATGAAATTATATTCAGATTCTGTGATTAAAAACAAGCTTGCATGATTTTTTTGAGGAGTTTTGAATTGAAGGAAGTATTAAAACAAAAATTATGAAACAAATATTTCAAATTAAATTCTCAAATTAAATTTCTAATCAAAAATAGAAAAAATTCTAAACAAATTTCAGAATCAAATTCTAAAATATATTAAGGAGTTCAAAAAAAATTTTGTGGAATTTTTAGATCAAAGGAACTATTAAAATAAAAATAATCTTTGACCAAAAAATTAATTAAACCTATGAATTTTTAAACCAATCAAAAAATTTTAAAAAAATTCCAACAAAATATGAAAAATACTAGAAATTATTTTGGACTTGTTGTAATTTTTTCATAATTTTTCAAATTGTTTTGATCAAGTAACAAAAATCAGAAAATAATTGAAAACAAAATATAAACTAAATATTCAAAAATTCAAATGGACCGTTCAGATGATGACACCTCATCATCCCTAACCTCCGACCAAACCAAAAAACGTGCGCGCCCATCAGCTTGCACTCCAACTTCATTCCCTCCAAACAAACTCGTTTCTCAACCATTTTTCATCAAATCAAGTGCAAATTAAAGTTATCATGGCAAGGAATTAAACACAATTCAACTCACATCAACTAGACAGCCATGGATCTAGAAATCTCAGCATGAAATTGTCAAAAAATCACTGAAAATACAGAGTTGCAGAGATTTCAGACACGCATTATATACCAAATGAAAACTCAAATTGCTTCAGAATCATTCATATAATATCCACAAACAGATATTCATGTTAAATTTCAACAATAAATTGCTACATTTCAAAAATCGAAGTTGAATGATCTACCTCAATTATAAATTTGAAAGCTAGATTCTCTTACTCCAGATGCGATTCAAAGCTTGCTTTAGCTTCCTTAGCACTTGAGGATGAAGAAGCAAGAAGAAAAACTCCAAATGCACCACTGAAAGTTGAGATTCGAAGAAAAATGCAGCTATGGAAATTCTGAGTTCAGATCTGGAATTTGGAAGTTATGAGCTCTCTCCCTCGCCTTTAGTGCTTGCTTCTCATTATATATGACATGTAGAATAGATTTTTCAAGAGAAACGGGCTTCAAAATGAGTGCATTGCCCAATTGGAAATTTTGCTATGTTGAAAAGTGAAAATCTGAACATGCCAATGCCTCGTGCGTTTTTATTTATTTCAATTTCTTTTGAGTCCTTTCTTACTCAGATTTTGATCCACCAAATCTTGGCCCTTGATTCCTTATGATGAGATCATGCTAGTGTTTTTGCAAATTTGGCAAGTTTTGACAATTTTGGAGTCATGGTGGCACAGCTGCACATGAGGCATGATTTTGCTGCCATTATGGGTTTCCTCAAATCACAAATGTGTCATGGGCCTGATTAGAAGTGAAGAGAATAGCTGAAAATGAAGTTCTCAAGAAATGGCCATTTTGCATACTTGTCAAAATTCAATAAAATGCCTTAAAATTCCAAAGTCCATAACTTGCTCATATTTTTGAATTTGGACACAAATGAGTACAATTTGGAAAGGTATTGAAAAGATATACAATCCTTTAGTTTTGAGTTTTTGCAATTGTATCCATTAAGGTCCTCAAAATTTGACATGAAATTCACTAAATTTGGAAAATGACATATAATTTTGTGACTTCCAAGCTTTATAACTCTTGACTCTTTGCCAATTTGGACATGAAACCAAAAGGAAATGAAAGATCATCCTCTTATCTTTCCAAGCATACTTCATTTGCATTTTTTTGATCAAAGGTGAATAAAATATGAATTTTTTAAATTAAGTCCTTATTTTCCAAAATTAGAAACTTTTAGGGTTTCTTCATGAACAAGTTTCAACCCAAACCTCAATCTTTTTGATCCAATGATCAAAATGTACTTGAAATATGAAAATTACATCCTTGAATTGATGGTTAACCAAAAGTTCACTTGGTCAACCTTGACTTTGACTGATTTTGACCAGAATGACCATTCTGCCCCTTTGAATCAATTGATCCACTTCCCTTCAAAATTGATGATCAAAACATCAAACATATGATCTTCCAAATGTATATAGGCCACGTGTAAAGTTTCACTTCAAAATTCTTAAGAAATCTTGATGAAATCCCAAACCCTAGTTTTGGTTAACCCCTTAGGAGACTGATGAATCATCTTCAAAACTTCAAATCCTCTTGATATCTTGACCAATTTCTTGTGCAAAGACTTTTCAAATACCAATGAGATGTTGTAGCTCCCAAATCAAGACTTGCTCATGCATCAATAGCTTTGCTCAAACAAAACCCTAATTTGACTGGTGAATCAAAAGAGTGATTCTTCTTATAATCAAATACAAACTTCAATCCTCTGATGATTCAAAGAGATGGATAAAAAATATTGAGATATGTAATAACTTTTGAGCTTGAAAGATCCAGAGGTTTGGATGATAAGAGTCTTCTTGAACAACTTGTCAATGAAATTAACCTTCAAATCTTGGGGAAGACTTGATAACCAAAGTATTGATCCTATCACAATGTATGAATGCAATGCAATATGATATTCATGATGAAACATAAGCCTAAATCAAGAGGGTAAATTTTAGGGTGCAACAGCTTCCCCTATTCAAATATCTTCAACATGATAAGTGAGAAAAGTGACAACTTTCGAGCGTTCAGAGTTGAAGATGATTGAATACAAAAGAACCCGAAAATTTACACTTTTGAAGTAGAAAGAAAAAGAATGAAGAAAACCCCCAAGACATACGTCAGAGTGAAGCTGTAACGCAGGTTGAAACAGAACGAAAACAAAGAAGAGTAGATGCAACTAAACTTCCGGACAGATGTTCCAGGGCAAAACTGGACTTCAAAAAAGATGAGATAAAACTCAAACCATAGAGTATAGACAAAACTAAGCTCTGGAAAAGAAAACGTACGGGGGTGAGGAGACGAAACTCTAAGCTCGACCCAAAGAAAAAGTGGCTAGAGTGCGTGATTCTAGGAGGACTCACTAATCTAGGATAGACAGTATGAAAGAACTGAAAGAAACCCAAAAATGAGGAACAAAAGCGAGGCGAAACTCGACTCAATAACCAGTTAGACGAAACTAAACCAGATGAGTACCAGGACGAAACTGGATTTCACACACGGGTAACGAGGCGAAACTCGACCCATTGCAAAGTGATGAGAGTGCATGTTTCTCAGAGCACCTGTATGGTCTCAGATCAATGGATAAACAGTGACGAAAACTGATAAAAGAATCCAAGGAACAAAAGAGACTGATCTCAAACCAGGGACGCAGTATGAACACTGCACTCGGTAAACGAACACCATCAAAGGGGCCAAGGTATGAAAGCGAAATCGAGACGAAACTCGACTTAATAAATAGTTAGGCAAAACTAAAATAGATGAGTACCAGGAAGAAACTGGATTTCATGCACATGCGACGAGGCAAAACTCGACCCAAAGCGAGAGTGATGAGAGCGCATGTTTCTCAGAGCACCTGCATGGTCTCAGGTCAATGGATAAACAGCGACGAAAATTGATAAAAGGATCCAAGGAACAAAAGAGACCGATTTCAAAACAGGGATGCAGTACGAACACTGCACTCGGTAAACGAACACCGTCAAAGGGTCCAAGGTATGAAAGAAAAAACGAGACAAAACTCGACTCAATAACTAGTTATGCAAAACTAAACTAGATGAGTACCAGGATGAAACTGGATTTCATGCACAAGGTGAGGAGACGAAACTCTGAGCTCAACCTAAAGCAAGGAGATTAGGGCGTACACCTAAAAACCTGTTGAAAGCAAATATCAGGACGAAACTGGTATTTGAAAGGTGCATCAATAGACATTGGAATGAACCAAAGAGGGTAGTGAAGACTAAACTCAAGAAGACCGCGCCAGGGCAAATCTGAACTATAGTCAAGAGTAGACACTCAAACAAACAAATGATTGACGTCAAAAGGATATTGGTAATGGGGGGAAACTGAGATAATGAGGATGAAGACCTCGCTGGGGATTTAACCGAAGTATTAGCAAATTCACTGGGGACAACAGAAACAATAATAGCTTATGTTCTGATGCATGTTTGAATTTTTTTTATATAGCGCAATGCTCCATATAATGGAAATGCTACGCATTTTGTTAGATGCAATGTAATGATGCATGTTTAAAAGTTTCTATGGGGAATGGCCAATTGAGAAGCCAATAACCAAGAAGTCAGAAACTAACACGACTTGCAAAAATAAATTGCAAAATCCAAAGGAGAGGAGAAAATACGTGGAACCGCTAGATAGGGAACCTCAAAGAGATGAAGCTTTGTGGGAAATAACAACCGAGCAACCAGTAGAAACGGGCCACAACATTGAGAGGAGCTGCAAAAATAAATTACAAACTCCTAGAGAAGACTAGATCGACACTGTAGCTTCTGGAGAGGGACGCATATCTGAAGATTAGACATTGAGGGAAAATATCAGGGCAAGACTGTAATCTATGGGAAAGACAGCGTGCAGCCGTGTTGAGGATGATACCAAGACAACAAACCCGACGTGAGAGGTGAAAACCTTTGTTGGGGGAACAAAGCTCTGCTGAGGAAACGGGACATCACCGGGGAGACAGAACTATGTTGAAGATTTTTGTTGGAGAGATTTTTCTTTGGAATGCAACCAATGGATGGATCATGCAAATAGTCACACGGTATCGACCTTACTGGGGAAAAGGAAAGATCTTAACATTAGGATGCCCCCATCAGCAGATCGGCTGGGAAATGAGAGGTCATGGAGAGGGATCTCTGTTGGCAACTCTGGTCGGGATATGTGACATCCTCAAATCCGGAGTCTCAGAATGAAGCCTTTAAAAGAAGATTCCTGGGGCAACAAAACTTCGCTGCGGAAACGAAACTACGTTGGGGACAGGTAAAGTCATATTCAAACATGGGCTCTGTCTAACAGAAGAAAGCCAAATATTCCCTTCCTGGCAATCATTAAGCTCTTTACAGGTGTTCAACGTGTAAACTCTTTTTGATGTCAAACAAATGTTTTGCATGTAGAAAAATGTTTATTTTGGGAATGACAGACCTGATGCGATGATTATTTAAGCCTTGATGTTGAAAACCTTAACAAAGTGTCGCATCTCTATAGTGAATGAATCACTGGCTAGAGCGCAAAAATTTCAAAACTTTTCTTCCCCTTCTCTTTTTTTTTCAAAAAAAACGAGTCAAGATGCGGGTGATAAGATACCAACATGGATATGCAACACATATTTGGGAGTTTAGGAAACTTTATCCTGTTGTAGTATGCTTTCGAGTTAAACCCTTCTTTTAATTAGGACTTTTAGAGGTTGTAACGTGGCCTAGTTCGAGGCTTTTTAGAAAAAAGTTTTTTTTCAAGGCTCAAGTTATTTGGTGCCCACCCCCTTCGTGATATTCCCCTGTCCTAAGTTCAGTTGACTTATCATAATCACTCATCTTTCAAAAGGATTTATAATGGTTGTGCGATCACGACAAATTCTCCAACATGATTGTCGCTTAACTTTTTCTAATTTTGTCTTTGATATTATTTTTCCTCTTCTTTTGATGAAAATTTTATTGGATAATCTCTTTTTTCCGCCTTTTAGGCTCTTCTTTTCCATAACTTTTTCCTGGACAAAATCTTTTGAATTTTAATTTTCGGAGTCCAGCGGGATGCCATAAGTTTTGCCTAAGCGACTTGTTTCCAAGTTCCGGCTTAGCGGGGCTTTTTGTTTCTTTCTTATTCATACTTTCCACTTCGAACAAGTCAATGTGACTTTTGGTCTTTGAACTTTTTCTTTCCTTCTCTTTTTTTGAAAACAAATGCCTCATCTCTTGGTCGGCGAGAGATAGCCATTATTGTATCGATTCAATCTCGACCTCAGGACTTTTGTGAGGAAATGAACATCGTGGTTTTGACATTTTTCCTGATCTCATGATGCAAAAGATAAAATGTGGTGATCCTCAGATGGGACATTTCTTATGAAATTTGAATGTTTGGTCAAATTCTTTTGAACATCTACCCTGCCCCTGGTTAAAAAAAGGTTTTTTTTTAACGGAAAAGAATACTTCTACTTCGAAGGCTCAGAGGGGTTAACGAGGGCCTAACTCCCTTATATCTCTGGTGTTTGGGGATTGAAACAATGCTTGTACATCGTCAACGGGGTTCTACTCAAAAGCACACCATTACAGTCATCGTTTTAGATAAACTCCTTCCTCCAAACTCTTGGCTAAGCAAAAGAATTGGCACAGTTGGTATCAACATGCCCGAAAAATGATTAAAGAGTGATACTGGATGGATTAAGTAAAATGAAACAAATTTTTCAAGGCAAAAATATTCAAAGCATCAAGACTGACATTCGGCCATAAAAAAAATCCTATATGCAGACAATGCTAAAACAATCAATCAAGATAACACATGAAAGTGCGGCAAAGAAACGTAATAAAAACAATTATGGGGAAGAAAAATCTCCAACTAAGTTTGCTGATCTTGCCGACCTGCCGTAATCTTGATATTACCCTGACCCATGACCTTTACCAAAAGCACGGAGCTATGAAACAAAATGGCAAGGCATCCGTCAGTAAAGTGAATGAGAATCCCATCAAACAGAGAAACAAACATGCCCCTTGCACGGTAGTAGTTGTGTTTGTTATCCGTATTTCAAGCGATCAACGAACCATGACTTAGATTACCATTTCCGTGTAAGGCCCACAAAGTTTATATACACATGCTTATCAAAATATTGGACGTTTTTGCAAACAAAATAGTAAATAAGGAGAAAAGAAACGTATACGTATACTTGAAAGAAGATATTCTATTGATTTTGAGAAATCAGCCCGTGAAAAAGGCATTTACATTTGGAATCAAGTAATTACAAAATCAAAGAAGATAAGTGTTTACAAATGGCAATGTGAATGTGAATATCCATCAAGTCCCGACTCTGCTATGACTCTTATGACTCTCACGCTCTCATCTTCCTGCTTTCAGACAGATCATCCTTGGATTAGCCTCGAGCTTATGCCAGATGACGGAACGAAGGAAAGAAACAAAGGATCTCATGTTGAGCGTAGTCATTTGCTTTGAGTCCCTAACTTTTTCCTGAGTCGACCTATCGGGTTTTCGATTCACCAGGACACCCTTTTTTTTCCTAAACCGCCCTTTCGGGTTTTCAGTTTAGCGGGTTTATTTTTATTTTTTATGAAAAGTATTTTTTAACTACGTCAGCATTCACCGGGAGATGGAAGTACTCTCCATCCATAGTCGTGAGCATCATCGTTCCTCCAGAGAAAACATTTCTGACTACGAAAGGACCTTCATAAGTCGGAACCCACTTGCCCTTGGGATATCCCTGGGGAAGAATTATCCTTTTTAGCACAAGGTCACCTGGCTTGTAAAACTGAGGTTGTACCCTCTTATCAAAATCTTTCCTCATCCTGTGCTGATATACCTGATCATGACATACAACTGTCAACTTCTTCTCGTCAATAAGTTCCAAATGATCCAGCCGATTCTGTACCCATTCACTTTCATCCAGCTCAACATCCCTCATGATCCTAAGAGAAGGAATCTCGACTTTTACTGGCAATACTGCTTCCATGCCGTAATCCAATGAAAATGGGGTTGCCCCAGTTGAAGTATGCACAGTGGTGTGATAACCATGCAAAGCGAAAGGCAGCATCTCATGCCAATCTTTATAGGTTACCACCATCTTCTGTATGATTTTCTTGATGTTCTTATTGGTGGCTTCGACAGCACCGTTCATCTTTGATCGGTATGGGGAAGAGTTATGATGCTTGATTTTGAAGGACTCACAAAGCTCCTTCATCATTTTGTTGTTCAAATTAGACCCATTATCAGTAATGATCTTTTCAGGCACTCCGTAGCGACATATAATATTGTGCTTAATGAAGCGAGTTACCACCTGCTTGGTGACATTGGCATAGGATGCAGCTTCGACCCATTTTGTAAAATAATCGATGGCAACCAGAATGAAACGGTGCCCGTTGGATGTAGTCGGTTCAATTTTACCGACCATATCGATTCCCGACATCGCAAACAGCCAAGGGGAAGTCAAGACATTAAAAGGTACTGGCGGCACATGCACTTTATCAGCATAGACTTGACATTTATGGCAAACCCGTGCATGATTGTAACAGTCGGTCTCCATGGTGGACCAATAATAACCTCCTCACAAAATCTTTTTTGCCATGGTATGCCCGTTGGAATGGGTCCCGAAATCACCTTCATGTATCTCCTCAATGATTCTAGCTGCTTCTTTCTTGTCAACACATCTGAGCAGTAAACCATCATGATGCCTTCTATACAACACACCACCACTGAGAAAAAACTTGGCTAAAAATCTTCTCAAGAACTTCTTATCTGTGACGGATACCCCTTCAGGGTACTCTTGTGTTTCAAGATATCTTTTAACATCATAAAACCAAGGATTACCATCTGATTCCAAACTAGCCTCAAAACAGAAAGCTGGCTCACTCAAACTTCTGATGGTAATGGAAGGTGCCTCATTAGCCCTTTTAACCTTGAACACGGAGGACAAAGTTGTCAGTGCATCAACTAGATTATTTTCTTCTCTGGGAATATGATCAAACGTGATCTCTTCGAAGTACAAAATCATCTTTGTAACATGCTCACGATAGGGGATTAGGTTCTGATGGCGAGTCTTTCAATCTCCATTAATCTGGCTGATAACAAGATTGGAATCCCCGTAAACTTTCAAAAATTTGATGCGCAAGTTGTTCACCGCTTCAATGCCATAAATGCAAGCCTCATATTCGGCCATGTTTTTAGTGCAATCAGAAAAAATACGAGCCATGAAAGGAATGTGGTATCCTTCAGGGGAAGTGATAACAGCTCCGACACCATTGCCAATGGCATTGGAGGCACCATCAAAAACAAGTGTCTAACGTGATTTCGGCTCAGGTCCTTCGTCTGGGTCTGGCATATTACAATCCCAAATATACACAATTTTCTCATCTGGAAAATCAAACTTCATTGGTTCATAATCGTTCATGGGCCGATGAGCAAGATGGTCGGCCAGTACACTACCCTTAATTGCTTTTTGAGTAGTGTATTGGATATCATATTCGGTGAGTATCATATGCCAACGGGCTACCCTGCCTGTAAGAGCTGGCTTCTCAAAAATGTACTTGATTGGATCCATTTTGGATATCAAGTAGGTGGTGTGAGTTAACTTGTATTTCCTCAAACATTTGGTGGCCCAGGCAAGCGCACAACAAGTCTTTTCCAGCAATGAGTACCTGGACTCGCATTCCGTAAACTTCTTACTAAAGTAGTAAATAGCCTGCTCTTTCTTCCCTGTCTCGTCGTGCTGACCGAGGACACAACCCATTGAGCTCTCCAACACAGTTAGATACATGATTAGTGGCCTTCCTTCCACTGGAGGCATGGGTATCGGAGGTTCCTGCAAATACTCCTTTATTTTGTCAAAGGCCCTCTGACAATCCTCATTCCATTTCACTGTCTGACTTTTCTTCAACAACTTGAACAAAGGTTCACAGGTATCTGTGAGATGAGAAATAAATCTAGAAATGTAGTTCAACCTTCACAAGAAACCACGTACTTCCTTCTCTGTCCTTGGTTTAGGCATTTCATGTATCGCTTTTACCTTGGCCGGGTCCACCTCGATACCATTTTCACTTACAATAAAACCCAACAGCTTGCCGGATCTCACCCTAAAGGTGCACTTATTCAGATTCAAACTTAGCCAGAACTGCCTCAGTCTCTCAAACAATTTTTCCAGATGAACAAGATGTTCCTCTTCTTTGTCAGATTTAGCAATCATATCGTCCACATAAACCTCAATCTCTTTGTGAATCAATTCATGAAAGAGAGTGACCATGGCGCGTTGATATGTTGCCCTGGCATTTTTCAAACCAAACAACATCACTTTATAACAGAAAGTTCCCCAAGGCGTGATAAATGTTGTCTTCTCCATATCCTCCGGAGCCATCTTAATTTGATTGTAACCCGAAAAACCATCCATGAATGAAAACACTTTGGAATGAGCAGTATTATCGACCAACACATTAATATGCAGAAGAGGGAAATCATCTTTAGGGATGGCCCTGTTCAAATCCCTATAATCCATGCACATCCTGACCTTACCATCTTTCTTAGGCACAGGCACAATATATGCAATCCATGGCGGATAATTGATGACTTTTAAGAAATTCGCGTCCAACTGCTTCTGGACTTCCTCTTTGATCTTCTTAGACATCTCAGGATGAGTTCTTCGGAGCTTTTGCTTGACAGGAGAACAACCTTCTTTGAGCGGTATTCGATGCACCACTATGTCTGTATCCAACCCAGGCATATCCTCATAAGACCAAGCGAAGATATCAGAATACTCACGGAGTAGCTCAACCAATCTGACCTTTATACTTTCTTCGAGATCTGCCCCTATCTTGACTTCTCTTCTTACCTCTTCTGTGCCAATATTCACCACCTCAATTGAATCCTGATTCGGCTGGATAACATTCTCCTCTTGTTTTAACAATCTTGCTAATTCCTCAGGAAGATCACAATCCTCATATGCTTCTTATTCAGCTTGATAAATAGGAGTATCAAAGTCATAATGATCCATAGTAGAGTCGTTATCAATATGATCGGTGGTGGAAGTGCATCTGCATGGATGACATTTTGGCACTTTTTAGTGACAGTGTGTGAAAAGAGAAACATTACCATTCAAATAATAAAAAAGAAAGAAATGGAGCAAAATTTTGAATGCAAAACGCCCTTTATTTAATGATAAACTTTTGAAAATAAACATGGTGGCCCTACACAAATGATCCACTACGCCTTGGGCAGAGCGTAGGAATTATGATATGATAATAAAAGAAAACAAGAAAATTACTCCTCGGCGCTTGAAACTTGGATAACATCCACATAAGTCCAATTGTTGAGTGTCTGGCCTGGAATACTCAGACGAATCCAATCTTCGATATTGCAGCCATCAACCCTATCGTCCCCAACTGCATTGACGTGTCCTTCTTGAGTAGCACAAGGATGGGAAAACTTCACAGGAGTAGATAAACTGGATGCTTTGGGAGTTGTACTCTGCTGACCTGGGCTAAAACCAAGACCAAATTTGTTAAATTTTGGAGTAATGTCCAGCACCTGACCCCAACCTTCAGGGTTACCATTTTCCACCACAGCTTTCGCATCCTTGAGAGAAGACATAACAGTTTCCGGTTTCCTTTTCTTCTCTGGAGGAGGAAAATTGACAGCATGAACTGTCTCAAATGCTGAAACGGAGACTCATGTATCTCGCCTTCAACTTCAACATAGAGGAATGAGGTCAAATGACTCACGATGTACTCTTCCTCGCTGCACACATTTATCACCTTTCCCTCTACAGGATACTTGAGTTTCTGATGAAGAGTAGAAGTGACTTCCCCTGCTCTATGAATCCATGGTCGCCCCAACAAACAACAATACGCTGGCTGTATATCCATCACAAAAAATGTAGCCGTGAAGGTGTGAGGATCGACCTTGATTGGTAACTCCACTTCCCCAAACACTGACCTTCGAGACCCATCAATGCCTTCTCCATTAAATCACTAGGGTGCAGCTCCAGTCCAGAATAATCAATCTTCATCAATGCTGACTTGGGAAATACATTCAAAGACGACCCTGTGTCCATAAAAACCCAGGGTAAAGTAGTGCCCCTGTACTCCATTGAAATATTAAACGCTTTGGTATGGTCCTGCCCTTCCGGAGGAAGATCAAAATATGTGAAGGCCAGACCATTCCCGGCAGATATGTTAGCACAAACATTCTCAAACTGATTGACTGTTACCTCATGTGGCATGACCGAATTCTTTAACAACTTCATCAAAGAATTTCTGTGAGGTTCTGAATAAATCAACAGAGTCAATATAGACATCTTAGAAGGAGTATGGCTCAAATGATCAATTATGCTATAATCACTCTTTCTGATAATTCACATTAACTCTTCAAACTCATTGGGAACTGAAGAAGCTTCTGGTATTGGAATTGGTTGAGTCACATTGGTCGGTGTAACCCTCGGATTACCAATCATCACCTGATGTTTTCCTTTTTCTCCTTCAGAAGCATCTGCTGCATCTTGCAGATTGGAAGGACCAAATACTCTCCCGCTTCTAGTCATTCGATCCACACCAGAAAAGTTATGAACTTCCTCTTCATCACCTTCAACATGTTCTTCCTCAGACAAACAAGTACTTACTTCTTGCTTCACCCCATGGTAATAAACATCAGCACCGTAATGCCATGGGATGGCTTTCTCATTGGTATACGGCATGGGACCAGTTACTTTAATCATCAAAGGAGGCACCCTAGATGGGGTAGGAATACGCACAGGGGTGTAAGGAATAGAAATCACAACAATATCTTCTTCGATAACCTTACGGTAGCTCGGTTTTCTATCGAACTGCAGGGAACCCTCCTTTATCAACAACTGGATACCGACTTTTAAATCATCACAACCCTTCGGTTGCTCTCTACACTTGGCACACTCTGAAGTACAACCCGGGAAAATAGAATTGTCAAGCAAATACATCTTAACATACCATGACGGAGTAGTTACTTGTTCCACATTCATGATTAAATTCAACACTTCACCATTATCATCAATCATATTAACAACACCCCCTCCATGCCTATGCATTGGGTTCTGAGTAACATTTGAACCAGTCACTGGAGTAAACTCAATTGCCTTAGCATCCAACAAGTCTTGTATTTTGCACTTCAACGCAAAGCAATTGTCAGTAGAATGATCGACTCCGCCTGAATGGAATTCACATCTTGTGTTAGCATCATAATTAGGAGGAAGTCTTGTGGGTGGTGGTGGCATATTTCTCAAATCGATCAACTTCTAGTCAAGCAAATGGTGGAGTGCTTCAGTAAGAGATACTTTCAAGGGAACAAATTTTCTCGGTTATCTCTGTTGTTGATTATTATACTGACGGGGAGCATCTTGTTGTCTTTGTTATTGAGGCACTGTATTCGGTCTCTGCTGAGGAGGAGCATGAACAGGAATAGAAACAACATTGATTTGTTGGTGCTGACAATCCTCTCTTCTTCCTCTATGAGAGTAAAACACGCTTGCGTCGCCTTCCTTTTTTTTTAGGGTAAGTGTTAAATGGTTTCTTACTTCCCCCTGATGAGCCACTAGAACCTCCAATCTGAATTTTCCCCAATCTCAAACCTATCTCTATTCTTTCACTAGCCATAACCAAGTCTGCAAATCCTGCCGAAGTACTTCCTATCATGTGCTTATAGAATGGCCCTTGCAGAGTACTCATAAACATATCAATGAGTTCTCTCTCCATGAGTGGAGTTTGAACCCTCGCAACCAACTAACGCCACTTCTGAGCATATTCCTTGAAAGATTCTCTTGGTCCCTGTGACAAATTCTGTAAATGAGTGCGATTGGGCGCCATATCCACATTGTACTGGTAATGTTTGACAAAAGCCTGAGCAAGATCATTCCAGCAACGAATATGGGTTTTCTCCAACTTTATCTACCATTCCAGGGATGCCCCAAATAGGATATCCTGGAAAAAGTGAATTAAAAGTCCCTGATCCTCAGTATGCACCGATATCTTTCAGAAATAAGCAGTTGCATGAGTAACAGGACATGACGTTCCGTTGTACTTTTCAAATACATGAGTCTTAAACTTTGGAGGAACTTTCACCCCAGACACCAACCCGAGATCATTAGCATCCATACCAAGGACTCCTTGCCCTTCCATAGCCTTCAAATGTTCTTCCAACAACTGATACTTCCTATCTTCAACCTGAACTTCCTGCTCCAAACGCCGAACAGAAAACTGATCTTCATTCTGGTCAAAGTCATAATCCTGCTCCTGATAGTTACTTACACCGCCCTGATTATCTCTTCTGTTCCCCACAAGACGAGGTCCCGAAGACGGGGGAAACTGCCCTACATTGCACACAAAAGGATTTCCAGGCATCCCGTGAAAATTTCCAGCAGGCTCATCTTGCACATCCCCCAATCCTACAGAAATGTCCTGATAGAGCCCTTGATTTCCACCATCCCCTTGATAGCGGCGCTGGTTGTTGACAATGGCAGCCAGTTCCTCCTGTCGGCGATTCACATTGGTGATGACCTCCATGAACTGAGTCATTTGAGTAGCCATATGGGCCCTCATTTCAGCGAGTTCAGCTTGAACTTGTTCCATCTGTCTTGGAAAATTGTTTCTGGTGGAATACTGATGAGTAATCGTCTTGAATTCTGAATAAGAAAAGTAGAAGAATAAGAATACCGTCTTGAGATAACCTGTAATGTTATGAAATGCATGATGTGTATGATATGTTTTTCATTTCCAGGTATTCAAGAGTCCTTTTAATCATCAGTCACGGCGCGCAACCAAAAATCAAGCATACAATCAAAGGAAAAAGGACAACAATACAAACACTTCAATTATTTACAAACAAAAAAAACGATGTTCGAGTAACTTCGTACATTTAAGAGTGTAATGATAAACAACAAAATACGTGTTTCAAAGTAAACTTAACAAAAACTGAATAATAAAAACAAACAATGGTCCCTTCCAACAATCCTGGGGGTGACCAAATACACCAAAGGTGAGTAAAAACTAAATCTCCGGAACAAGACACGCTTCAAGGTGTTGACAATACTCTTCAAGCCTGGCTTTCTCCTTCAAAAGTTATGATGCGACTTCTTTGCTTTCTTGAAACCGATCCTCTGCGACACGCCTCTAGGCTACTTCCTTCTTGAGCAGAGAATCTTTGTCTTTGAGTTGTTTCTCCAAGTTTTGAATCTTCTTCCTGTAGCTATTCTCAGATACCTGAAGCTTCTGGCATTCTTGCTGGGTTTTACTCAACTCTTCTTCCGTTTCGGCATGAGACCTCTACCTAAAACTTGTTTAATCAGAAGTTTCCCCTTGAGCTTCTTTAAGTTTGTGAGCTAAGTTGGCCCTTTCTTGATCTACCCAATAAAGTTTCATCCCTGCCTCACGGCCTTTTGCACGAAGTTAAATGTTCTCAACATGAACCTGGGTGAACACCTCGGTAGGCATCGTGTTACTCAGAACAGTAGGAGGTTGCTCACATATAGGATCCGACCTTGCAAATGGTAACCGTAAAATCTTAACCCTGGCTGTAATCCACTCCAAGTAAGGAACCCTAGCAATAGGAACCTTCTTGCCCAAAGGAGTTCTATCCTTCTTGTGAATTCTCTTCCAAGCACTTGTCACTCTTTTCAACATCACAGGATCACTACCTCTAACATAATACACTGATTCAGACACCTCCTCAACCTTTGGCGGTCCATCCATTGCATATCCCAATTGACGATAAGCAAGCACAGGATTATAGTTGATACACCCTTTAGTTCCTATGAGGGGAACATGGGAAATCTCCGCAGCTAGTGATAATACTTCGTACTTCTCCCATGTCATAATTCCACTGGATATCAAGTGAAGTAAGGTTGACAAGTCTTGATGACCATCAGAGAGAATGTCTAGTATCCATGAAAGGGTCACTTACCGGTAGGTGCAACTTAAATCATTGATACAACATCGAATGACATAAACTTACATTACCTCCTTTTCCATGCCTGGAATGAATGGTGTAAAGAGTATCTGCCAAGAGTGTCGGTACCGGGTTCTTATTTCTAAAAACACAAATAGCCGTCAAATCCACAAAATTTCTCTTGCGAGGGAAGAGGATGATCCCGTATATCATGAGAGCAAACAGAGAGCTGAAGTCACTCCAATTCCCTTTCTTTTCCCAGTCTTCAGCTTTCTTCACTAAGAAATCCAAATAAAACCCTATAGTATCCTCACTTGATTTCCAATTGTCTTTCACCTCTTTCCAACTTAAATGAAGAATTTCAGCAATAACTTCGAACTTCAGCTTCTCCGGCACTTGGACAAAAGGAACTTCATCGGACAACTTGATATTAAGTAGGTACGCGTACTCTTCTAGTGTGGGAACCAGTTGATAATCTTGAAAAGTAAAACACCATAATTCTTTGTCATAGAACTGGAGGAGGGTGATCAAAGCCATTGGGTCAACTAGAGTGTTAAGGATTATTAACAAATTGCCACAATTTTTGTTGAAATTATTTAGAACATCACCCTTTAAATAAGACCTCAACCTCTTCAATTCGGACACATCAATAGTAGGAATCTGATAAGAGAATGTATGCCTGGTGGGCTCTTTAACACGAACTGAATCAAACTCATCTGACGGGAGGCCAACCATTTATGATGAAAAGAAGACTCTCGAATGTCCCTGGAAGATTACATGCATATGCTAGTTATTTTTTATACATCATTTTTTAGAAATAAATATGCTATGATGCCACATGACAGGATCAAAGTTTCACACTGGATGATGGCCGGACCATTACAGAACAACACCACTCAAGATCAAAAGAAAATCCCAACGCTTCATAACTAACATGGGAACCTGAGTCACCTTCGCAACATTAGGTCACCAACAGTACCTGTACCTGTAAGAAAAGTTTTCCCACCCCTCTCACGGGTGTAGTCTAGGTCAAGGTAAGGATAAAAGCTAAATCATAGTACAAGAGCTCGACTGTCGGTATCATCATACGATAACACCTATCTGAACTACCTCTGAAGTCATGGGTCTCATGGTCAGGTCTACAAAGCATCTGCCTCATAGCTGCCATGGCCACTCTATTCCTAGTTCCTATGGAATTCACTCATAGCCTGGGTATGAGGCCTTTTACCTCATGGAACAACCCACCCACCAAGAAATCCAGAATCCAAACAGTCCAGCTAAATCCAGTATGCAGAAAGTAAAGCGCACACAGGATGCAATGCAAACAGATAAATATGCAAAGCGGTAAAAGTAAACACCCAAAAAGAAAACAAACAAGAGCTAGGATCGACTCCGGGATGGACCAGCAAGAGGTCAATCTGTCCCTAGTGAAGTCGCCAGCTGAAACCGCCATGGCCGAACCCGTCATCTGGATGTAATGAAACATCAATGAAGTCGCCACCGAACGTCTTTTATATCGCCAGAAGGGAAAGGTAAACATCGAGAAAACCTGAAAAGGGAGAAATCACGGTCTTTCAATCGAGAGATCGGGTAAGGGAGTCTGTTACGCGAGGGGAAGGTGTTAGCACCCCGCACGCCCGTAGTACTCTACGGTATCCACTCTTATTGTCTAATCTAATGGGTGTGGTCAAATCCTATGTCTATGGCTTAAAACTGAAAAGGGAATGCATGCGAAAGAAACAAAAGAAAACAATGTAGGGAAAATAAAGTTGTGCTCGGTTGGGCCCTACCCCTTTGCCTAGGTATCCCTTTTAAGGAATTAGAGCAGCCGTAGTTCGACTTACATATTTTGGTTGGTTTGTGTTTTATAGTTAAGACAACAAAAATAGTCAAGATGGCAAAACATCGAATAAAAATAACAAACAAATGAGATGGTAAAACATCGGTTAAATAATAACAAAGCATCATGTCAAAGATAGCGAAACACCAAATGATAAAACATTACACCTGACAATGACATTGAGAGTCAAAGTAGTATAACCAACATGTGCGATGGCAAAGCATCGGCTTCAAACAAAATGTGTGATGGCGAAACATCGGCTAAAAGATAACTAGGTATCATGGTAAAGATGGCGAAACATCAACAAAACGGATGACAAAACATCTCACCTAATAATGATATTGAGAATCAAAGTAGGATAACAAACATGTCCGATGGCGAAACATCGGCTTCAAACAAATGTGCGATGGCGAAACATCGGCTAAAAGATAACAAGGTATCATGGTAAAGATGGTGAAACATCAACAAAACGGATGACAAAACATCTCACCTAACAATGATATTAAGAATCAAAGTAGGATAACAAACATGTGCGATGGCGAAACATCGGCTTCAAAAAAATGTGCGATGGCGAAACATCGGCTAAAAGATAACATGATATCATGGCAAAGATGACGAAACATCAATAAGTCGGATGACAAAACATCACACCTAACAATGATATTGAGAATCAAAGTAGGATAACAAACATGTGCGATGGCGAAACATCAGCTTCAAACAAAATGTGCGATGGCGAAACATCGGCTGAAAGATGACAAGATATCATGGCAAAGATGACGAAACATCAATAAGTCGGATGACAAAACATCACACCTAACAATGATATTGAGAATCAAAGTAGGATAACAAACATGTGCGATGGCGAAACATCAGCTTCAAACAAATGTGCGATGGCGAAACATCAATAAAACGGATGACAAAACATCACACCTAACAATGATATTGAGAATCAAAGTAGGATAACAAACATGTGCGATCGTGAAACATCGGCTTCAAACAAAATGTGCGATGGCGAAACATCGACTGAAAGATAACAAGATATCATGGCAAAGATGACGAAACATCAATAAGTCGGATGACAAAACATCACACCTAACAATGATATTGAGAATCAAAGTAGGATAACAAACATGTGCGATGGTGAAACATCGGCTTCAAACAAATGTGCGATGGCGAAACATCGGCTAAACCAGATTTAAAAACAAAGCCAAGAGGTGCACAAACAAATAAGATTGATTTGTATCTTTTACCTTGAAGAAGGGTTTGAGTTTATTAGAGATGTTTTATGATTTGCCAAGAAAATAATTTTTGTTTTAAGATGCAAAATGCAAAGGAAAAAAAACAACTAAGGGAAACTAGCCTAGCACTATCCCTAGTGTTATCATACAATGATTGACCCTAAGGTTGAGGATAAAGGAAAATCCTACCCTAATCACCATGTCAAAGGAAGCTTAACAGAACTATCCTATAGGGAACATGCAATGAGAGCGAAGTCGTGATCACAATTTCTAAATTGAGTGACTCATCGATCAACAGTTAAAGAAACAAACAAAACGCATGTATCAGACAAAAACAGAGGGCCTCCTGACATATATCAGCAATAGAGGTCCCATCATGCAATCAGAACTATACTAAATGAAGATAGAAGAAAGGAAATAGTGCAATACCAAATGGATAACTATCCGTAGCAACTGAACAAGAATAAAAGAAACCCAGAGAACTTCAAGCAAGCTGGCATCAACAGATAAATCAAGTCAGAAATTACGCCATCAGGATGTAAGTATTGAGATTTTCAGATATGAACAGATCCCATGGGCAATGTATAGCATTCATAATCACACACATATATCCTGCATAAACCATCAAATATGCCAAGCACAAGATCAGTGCCAATATAATAGGTTGTTTTTCACAAATAAAGTGAAACACAGTAGCCTCAAGTCAAAAATGGAAAACCTTTCTCAAAATACCTCGCACATTAAACAACCAAGTTAGTATTCCCCTAAATTGAATGATGATTCACATAAGGGATGGATGATGACACCATAATGAAGTGAGGAAACATGATAGAAAATATCAAAACATTAGACATGATAGACAACAGGAAACAGGCATATGCACAATTTGGTCAAAAAGAAATAGAGGAATGTAGTTCCTTTCTATCACCATATTGAGCTGAAAATTGAATATCAATCAAGGATCATGGGAGCTTGAGAAGATTACAATCAAAGACCATGAAGGTCAATAACAACCAAAATTCAATCATGCACAATTAATTCATCACAGCTCACAAGCATAGTAGAAGAGGAATCCCACACAATGCATCAAAAGGTTCAATCATTCAAACATGGGGAATTTAATGAAATGACTTGAGTTTATGTGGATAATCAGAACCAACATGATCATTAGGTGCCCAATTATAGGCCTCACTCAAGTTCATTGGCCATCAAACAAATTGCAACAAGATATGCAACATTAATTGGGTACCTTCACTTAAAAAATACATCAAAAATAGAAAAGGATTTCAATAATTCAAACAAAAAATTTCTTAGCATTCTTGAAGTGTGTAGAAGTCAGAAATCAAGTATTAAATTCATGAATGGTTGAGGATGGGATCAAATGAGGCCCAAAGTCCAAAACTAGTTGGCCAAACAACTAGACAAGTTTTCAAAATAATTCATGGAAAAATATCAAACCAAGTCAAATAATTCAAGAAAAATGGTTTTCAGATCCTCAATACATTCATGAACCATAATCAAGACTTAAATTCCATTTAAAATCCAGGGCATAATGGTTTTGAAAATGAAACTTGCAAAGTAAGCTACAAAACCCTAATTGTTTTAATTTTAATCTTAAATTTTAATTAGGTAAGATCAAAATTCAAACAATTCAAACCAAGATCATGCAAATCACAAAGAAACCCTAAATGTCATAAAACATATTTTTTCACATTTTTGAATTAAAGAAAAGTCAAAAATAAAATCAAATTCAAACAATTAATTAATTAAACAAATAATCACATTTCAAAAATAAAAATCTAATAAAAAATCAGAAAAATATCCAACAAAAATTATATTCAAATATTGGAATTAAAAACACAAATCCCTGATTTTTTGTAGAATTTTTGAATTAAAGGAAATATTAAAATAAAAATCAAACAAACAATTAACAATTAAACTATTATTTAAAGGCAAAAATGCAAACCCTAGCCAAAAGTCACAAAAAGGTCAAAATGAAATTATATTCAGATTCTATGATTAAAAACAAGCTTGCATGATTTTTTTGAGGAGTTTTGTATTGAAGGAAGTATTAAAACAAAAATTATGAAACAAATATTTCAAATAAACTTCTCAAATTAAATTTCTAATCAAAAATAGAAAAAATGCTAAACAAATTCCGGAATCACATTCTAAATTTTATTTAGGAGTTCAAAATATTTTTTGTGGAATTTTTAGATCAAAGGAACTATTAAAATAAAAATAATCTTTGAACAAACAATTAATTATACCTATGAATTTTTAAACCAATCAAAACATTTTAAAAATTTTCCAAAAAAAATATGAAAAATACTAGAAATTATTTTGGACTTGTGGTAATTTTTTAATGATTTTTAAAATTGTTTTGATCAAGTAACAAAAATCAGAAAATAAATTGAAAACAAAATATAAACTAAATATTCAAAAATTCAAATGGACCGTTCAGATGATGACACCTCATCATCCCTAACCTCCAGCCAAACCAGAAAACACGCACGCCCATCAGCTTGCACCCCAACTTCAGTCCCTCCAAACAAACCCGTTTCTCAACCATTTTTCATCAAATCAAGTGCAAATTAAAGTTATCATGGCAAGGAATTAAACACAATTCAAATCACATCAAGTAGACAGCCATGGATCTAGAATTCTCAGCATGAAATTGTCAAAAAAATCACTGAAAATCCAGAGTTGCAGAGATTTCAAACACGCATTATATACCAAATGAAAACTCAAATTGCTTCAGAATCATTCATATAACATCCACAAACAAATATTCATGCTTAATTTCAACAATAAACGGCTACATTTCAAAAATCGAAGTTGAATGATCCTACCTCAATTCTAAATTTGAAAGCTCGATTCTCTTACTCCAGATGCGATTCAAAGCTTGCTTTAACTTCCTTAGCACTTGAGGATGAAGAAGGAAGAAGAAAAACTCCAAATGCACCACTGAAAGTTGAGATTCGAAGAAAAATGCAGCTATGGAAATTCTGAGTTCAGATCTGGAATTTGGAAGTTATGAGCTCTCTCCCTCGCCTTTAGTGCTTGCTTCTCATTATATATGACATGTAGAATAGGTTTTTCAAGAGAAATGGGCTTCAAAATGAGTGCATTGCCCAATTGGAAATTTTGTTATGTTGAAAAGTGAAAATCTGAACATGCCAATGCCTCGTGCGTTTTTCCTTATTTCAATTGCTTTTGAAGCCTTTCTTCTTACTCAGATTTTGATCCACCAAATCTTGTCCCTTGATTCCTTATCATGAGTTCATGCTAGTGTTTTTACAAATTTGGCAAGTTTTGACAATTTTGGAGTCATGGGGGCACAACTGCACATGGGGCACGATTTTGCTGCCATTATGGGCTTCCTTAAATCACAAATGTGTCATGGGCATGATTAGAAGTGAATAGAATAGCTGAAAATGAAGTTCTCAAGAAATGGCCATTTTGCATACTTGTCAAAATTCAATAAAATGCCTCAAAATTCCAAATTCCAAAGTCCAAAATTCCTTAGTTTTGAGTTTTTGTAATGGAATCCATTAAGGTCCTCAAAATTTGACATGAAATTCACTAAATTTGGAAAATGACCTATAATTTTGTGACTTCCAAGCTTTATAACTCTTGACTCTTTGCTAATTTGGACATGAAACCAAAAGGAGATGAAAGATCATCCTCTTATCTTTCCAAGCATACTTCATTTGCATTTTTTTGATCAAAGGTGAATAAAATATGAATTTTTGAAATTAAGTCCTTATTTTCCAAAATTAAAAACTTTTAGGGTTTCTTCATGAACAAGTTTCAACCCAAACCTCAAGCTTTTTGATCCAATGATCAAAATGTACTTGAAATATGAAAAGTACATCCTTGAATTGATGGTTGACCAAAAGTTCACTTGGTCAACCTTGACTTCGACTTATTTTGACCAAAATGACCATTTTCCCCCTTTGAATCAATTGATCCACTTCCCTTCAAAATTGATGATCAAAACTTCAAACATATGATCTTCCAAATGTATAGAGGCCATGTGCAAAGTTTCACTTCAAAATTCTCAAGAAATCTTGATGAAATCCCAAACCCTAGTTTTGGTTAACCCCTTAGGAGACTGATGAATCATCTTCAAAAAATCAAATCCTCTGGATATCTTGACCAATATCTTGTGCAAAGACTTTTCAAATACCAATGAGATGTTGTAGCTCCCAAATCAAGACTTTCTCATGGATCAATAGCTTTGCTCAAACAAAACCATAATTTGACTGGTGAGTCAAAAGAGTGATTCTTCTTATAATCAAACACAAACTTCAATCCTCTGATGATCCAAAGAGATGGATAAACAATCTTGAGATATGCGATAAATTTTGAGCTTGAAAGATCCAGAGGTTTGGATGATAAGATTCTTCTTGAGCAACTTGTCAATGCAATTAACCTTCAAAGCTTGAGGAAGACTTGATAACCATAGTATTGATCCCATCACAATGTATGAATGCAATGTAATATGATATTCATGATGAAAAATAAGCCTAAATCAAGAGGGTATATTTTAGGGTGAAACACATCCCCCAGAGTGTTACGTATCATAGCAATGACACCGACTCAAACTACTGAAGGTAAACCGCCTTCACTCTGGATTACCTGCACGTTACCAACATATGGGTAACATTCAAATAGAAGGGGTGAGCTATCACACATTATAATAGAACGTATGATAAATAAAACATTAGAATTAGTTCATACATATTCGCCACTCCTCAGATTTTAACAAGATAAGCATAATCAAATCAACCACACAACGACTCAGAATGCAACACAAAATGCAACACAAAATGCAAATTATCTTTATGCAAATGCATGTGGTACCAATGGAGCATAACTCCCAACTTAAAAATATGCCCATAAATAGAGGCATTAACAAGGAATAAGCCTTCTACTTAATATTTTTCCAATTCAGGCCAACTTAACGAGCATCAGCTCCAACTTGATATGCGATGTATGCGACACAACATGAATGTAGCAACAACAACAACAAATAATAACTCAACATAAATCAACGTTGTCCATAAGCCTACAACATCAACAACAATTCAACATCAACATAATTCAACTTTGGGAATAAGCCTACAACATAAGATCTGCCAAATTTGAGGCATCTCAACATAATTTATCAATCTCCAAATTCTCAATTAAGTACGACTACACAACACACTATAACAAAAAAAAAACATATACGGGCAAAAGGGATAGGATGAACTACGCGCCCCTCGACATGCATATCAACAAGACAAAATAACCACTAACTCAATACCCCTCAACACGCACTGAAACCAAGACGAATAACAACTACTTATGCTCCTCGACACAACATGTAGATTCGTGCAGCCCGACATCAATAATGTGCTCCTATGCATGCCTTGCTGCCTAATGCGCTCGACATCGAACACGTATACTCCCCGACACACCTTGCAGCCTAAATTCCGCACGGCATCTAACACCATCAGCATCCTCCTTGACCACTAGTTCCGGCCAACAACATGGAATAATACAACGTCTTAACGACCACATCAATACAATCAATATTTTAGACCAACTTCTCGGGACAACACAACAACGGGTAACTATATTTCCTATCAACAAGTTCATTAAATATACAAAACAGTCATGCAGAAACCTTCCTAAAATAACCACAACAACAATTCATAATTTCATGCCAACTGCTCGGAATAGCACAGCATCATAACGACCACACCACCCACTAATAAACTACACTAACCTACTCACCGATTCTATCGGGCAATCATACAGAAAACTCAAAATGTCCACAACACGGCTAGCGGCCAACTTCAATAACAGGTTCACTAATCATGCGATACAGTTCTACGGTGACTCCCTAACGACCACAACATAGAGAAATAGGAAACTTCGATAACAAATCCAGAAAAATCAACGCACACAGTCATACAAACGGCCAATTCCCACATAATACACATCATAAATCCCATTATAAGGTTAGAACCCCACCCTTACATGGATTGAAGATCGCTCAACCAAAGCTCCGACTGTAGTCCTTTCTTTTCTCTACTCGACACCGAGTAACATTCTCATCTCTCCGCGCAGCTCTTTCGGTCAACGCACAAACCCTTAATCATCAACTAAATCAAATCCTTGTGTCAACTTAACCCTTATATCATCAATTATATTGGGCCTAACTTATACACCCCTACTTTACTACTTCCAACCTATAACATGAGCCCAACACAATTGTTCTGTTAATTCCAACATTATTATTATTATTAATCAACTAATTAATTAATTAATAATAATCTAACAACTTATACCAACAATTCTCAACATCTCACAACTTTTCAACAAATAATCCAAAAATAATTTAATTAAATAATTAATTAAATTAACAGGCGTTACAACTCAACCCCACTTAGAATATTTTTGTCCTCGAAAATTTACCTCACTCAAACAACTCAGGAAAGGAGTCAGTCCTACATATTGTTTTCCATCTCCCAAGTCATACTTTCTCATGTAGCTACTAGCCAGACTACTTTCACCAAAGCAATCTCTTTACCTCTTAAAGTCTTCATTTCACGATATGCGATTCGTACATGCATCGTCTCCACAGTAAGATTATCCCGTACTTGCACATCATTCATATGAATCACATGAGATGGATCTGAAATATACTTCTGGAGTTGTGACACATGAAACACATCATGAAAATTCGAAAGATTAGGCGATAAAGCCACTCTATAAGCAACATTTCTAACACTGTTCGAAATCTGATACGGACCAATAAAACGAGAAGTGAGCTTCTTAGAATTCAATGCTCGCCCAACACCAGTCATAGGTGTAACTCTCAAAAATACATGGTCACCTGCTTGAAATTCTAGATCTTTCCTTCGCTTTTCATGATAAAACTTTTTTCTACTTTGGGAAGCTTTCATCTTTTCTCGAATCAACTTCACCTTCTCAGTAGTCTCACAAACAAGTTCAGGTCCAAGGACTACACTTTATCCAGATTCATGCCAACATAAAGGAGTTTTATATCTCTGACCATACATCACTTCAAAAGGTGCCATTACAATACTAGAATGGTAATTTTTATTATAAGTGAACTCTATTAATGGAAGATAAGTATCCCACGAACCTCGTTGTTCAAGAACATATGCTCTCAACAAATCTTATAACGATTGAATAGTCCTTTTAGTTTGACCATCTGTCTGAGGATGATACACTAAACTCAACCTCAACTTAGAACCCAAAGCCTCTTGCAAACTCTTCCAAAAATAAGAAGTAAACCTCAGATCTTTATCCGACAGAATACACAAAGGAACAACATACAGCTTTACAATTACACTAGTTTAAATCTCCGCCAACTTTGATACTGGAAAACTGATGTTAATAGGAATAAAATGAGCCAACTTTTTAAGCCTATTAACAATCACCCAAAACAAATAATGTCCTCTTGAAGTATTAGGTAATCCCATCACAAAGTCCATTTAAATTCTATCCCATTTCCATTCTGGAACTTCTAACGGTTGCATCAACCCTGCAGGCTTCTGATGTTCAACTTTCGACTTCTGAGAAGTCAAACATGCATACACAAAACGAGCCACATCACTCTTCATTACAGGCCACCAAAACAAATTCTTCAAATCTTGATACATCTTTGTAACTCCCGGATGAATGCTTAACTTGCTTCTATGACTTTCCTCGAGAATCACTTTCTTCATCCATGTATCATCAGGAATACAAATCCAATTATGAACTATCAACACACCTTAAACATTTAACTTAAAATCTTTATTCTCAGACTGATCGATCCCAACCATCGAATATACTATTTTCACATCCAACTTCTGAGCCTCTTTGATATTATCCAGAAAATCATTATTAATCTTCAACATCCCTAACATAACACTCTGCGGTGTCACCTTGCAAACTAAACTCATATATCTGAACTGTTCAATTAATTCCTGCTTTTTAAACATCATTGTTGACATATGTAAAGTCTTTCGGCTTAACGCATCAGCTACCACATTCAGTTTTCCTGGACGATAATTCAAACCAAAATCATAATCCTTTAACAAATCCAACCATCTTAGTTTCCTCATATTCAATTCCATCTGATCAAATCAATACTTTAAACTCTTATGGTCGCTAAATACTTCAAATCTAGAACCATAAAGATAATACCTCCAAATATTTAATACAAAAACAACTGCAGCAAGCTCTAAATTGTGTTTAGGATAGTTCTTTTCATGAGTCTTCAACTGCCTTGACGCATAAGCAACTACCTTATCATTTTGCATAAGCACACCTCCTAAACCCATCTTAGAAGCATCATAATATACCAAAAAATGTTCTCCTGGATTAGGTAATGTCAAAATCGGAGCCGACATCAATCTTTTCTTCAATTATGTAAAACTTTCTTCATACTGAACGTCCAACACAAAAACTCTACCTTTACAAGTCAACTTAGTCAATGGAAGTTCTAGTTTAGAGAAACCTTCGATAAACCTTATATAATAACCAGCTAATCCTAAAAAGCTTCTAATCTCGGTAGCCGACTTTGGAGTTTCCCACTGCAACACAACATCTATCTTAGATGGATCTACAACAATGCCACTACCTGAGATAACATGGCCAAGAAAACTAATCTCCTTTAACCAAAATTTACACTTAGACAGCTTTGCATACAACTTCTTCTCTTTCAAAACTTGCAATACTATTCTTAAGTGTTCTGCATGATCTTCTTCCGATTTAGAGTAAATCAAAATGTCATCAATGAACAACCACTACAAATCGATCCAAATAAGTATGAAAGATACGGTTCATGTACTCCATGAATACTCTCGGCGCATTAGTAACACCGAAAGGAATCATCGAATACTCATAATGTCCATATCACGTTCTAAAAGTAATCTTCTGGATATCTTCATCCTTCACTTTAATCTGATGATAACCCGACCTCAAATCAATCTTACTAAACACTCGAGCACTGACAAATTGATCCATCAAGTCATCTATTCATGGAAGTGGATACTTGTTCATAATTTTTATTTTACTCAATTGTTTATAATCAACACAAAGTCTCATACTTCCATCTTTCTTCTTTACTAGCAACACTGGAGCTCCCCATGGTGATACACTTGGTCTCACAAAATACTTTGCAAGTAACTCTTCCAATTGCTTCTTTAATTCTGACAATTCAGATGCAGACATCCTGTATGGTGCCATAGAAACAGATCTGGTACCAGGTATAAGATCAATATCAAATTCAACTTCTTTCTCTGACGGTACATCAGGAATTTCATCAGGGAAAACTTTAGGAAACTCACGCACCACTCGCAATTCCTCAATTATAGCTTGATTCTCGACAGATAGCAACACCATCAACGAGAACATCTGAGCCTCTTCTTGCATCAACTGCTTCAACTGTCTAACAGACAACATACCAGCTTCCTCCTCTTTAGAAGTAGAAAACCTCATACTTATTATAACAGTTAATATGAACATAGTTATGCTCTAACTAGTTCATACCTAAGATCACATCCAATCCACTTAGAGGAAAACAAACCAAATCAACAGCAAAGTCTCTATCAAAGATCAACAAAGGACACTTTAAACACACAAAGGAAGTAGTCACCGACCCCTTGGCTGGAGTATCGACTACAATCTCTCCATTCAAAGAAGATAACATAAGACCCAATCTTTCAACATATTCAGTAGCATTAAAACAATGAGTAGAACCGGTATCAATAATAGTAATTAAAGGTGTACTATTAATGAAACATGTACCTGTGATGAGTCTGTCCTCATTAGCCTTCTGATTCTCAGCCAAAGCGAACACCTCTCCCCTAGTTTATGCTTTCTTCAACTTCTGACACTGACTACCAATGTGTCCTTCTTCATTACAATTGAAGCAAATCATCTCCTTATGCTTGCACTCAGATACAATATGTCCAGTATTACCACAACGGAAACACCTATTCACCTCAGTAGTACACGCATTGCTCTTATGACCAGGTTTTCCACATTTGAAACAAACCACACCAGTAGGAGCATCTCCCATACTAGTCCTCTGACCCTGAGCAACTTTTTGTTTAACTTTACCAGCTTGGGCATCGTAAGGCTTACCACGGTTCTGTCGGTGCTTACCCCTCTTCTCACTGATAATCTTATAGTGAGGATTATTATCCTCTTCATAAATCCTGCAACTATCAATCAAATTAGCAAAGACATGAATCTTCTGGTATCCAGCTGCCTTCTTGATCTCCGGGCGTAACCCGTTCTCAAACTTGACGCACTTTGAAAATTCATCATTTGCCTCGCTATAGTGCGGATACAACTTAGCCAACTCCGTAAACTTTTCACCATACTCAACAAACGACATACTCCCTTGCTTTAGCTTAAGAAATTCAATTTCCTTCTTACCACGAACATCTTCAGGGAAATACTTCCTCAGAAATTCCCTACGAAACACAGCCTGAGTGACATTTTCACCTGCAGCTTCCAACCTCTAACACGTCTCTAGCCACCAGTCATCAGCTTCGATTGCTAGCATATGAGTACCATATAGAACCTTATGGGTTGGAGTGCAGTCCATCACACGGGAGGTTCTCTCATTATCTTTCAACCAATCCAACACTCTGTTAGGATCATACTTACCCTTGAAGAAAGACGGATTCTCCCTTTGGAAAGTCGCCAAGCTACGAGATCTAGCATTCCCTTCAGTGTTTGGCTAATTCTCCATAGCATGCGCCATTTCTTCTAAAGCAGCAGCGAGTGCAGCATAATTCCTTCCAGCCATCTCAACTTATCACTACAACATAAACAATGGTTAGAGCTCAAGCTAACAATACTCGATTGTTAGACAAAACTATGACTCGACAACTTGGTCGGATGGACCGACTTGCTCTAATACCAACTTTGTAACACTCAAATTCTACCCAACAAATTATATAAAACCAGAGTTACAAAAACTCGACAATTGAATCAGGATGCTACAAATTCAACTTAAAACAGCGAAATTCATTACAGATACATAACCCATTAAACTTGGATGAACCAACAACAACATAATTAATCTTCTGAAACCAACAACTTTCACAACCACGCAGCAGAATCAAATATTCAACTTAAAGAATATAACATCTTTATCCAACTAAAACAACTTAAAATAATAGTTATTTAACGAACAACAGCTTAAAGTGTACCAACTAAATAATAACAATAAAATAGCAAGCTTCCATCCCCCGAGTGTTAGTATCAGAGCAATGACACCGACTCGAACTACTAAACGTAAACCGCCTTCACTCTGGATTACCTGCACGTTACCAACATAGGGGTAACATTCAAACAGAAGGGGTGAGATATAGGACATTATAATAGAACGTATAATAAATAAAACATTAGAATTAGTTCATACATATTCACCACTCCTCAGATTTTAACAACATAAGCATAATTAAATCAACCACACAACGACTTAGAATGAAACACAAAATACAACTTATCTTTATGCAAATGCATGTGGTACCAATGGAGCAGAACTCCCAACTTAAAAATCTGCCAATACATAGAGGCATCAAAAAGGAATAAGCCCTTAACTTAATATTTTGCCAATCCAGACCAACTTAAGGAGCATCAGCTCCAACTCGATATGTGATGTATGCGACACAACATGAATGTAGCAACAACAACAACAAACAACAACTCAAAATAAATCAACATTGGCCATAAGCCTACAACATCAACAACAATTCAACATCAACATAATTAAACTTTAGCCATAAGCCTACAACATAATATCTGCCAAATTAGAGGCATCTCAACATAATTCATCAACCTGCAAATTCTCAATTAAGCACGACTACACAACACACTGTAACGACCAAAACAATATATATGGGAAAAAGGGATAGGACGAACTACGCACCCCTCGACTTGCACATCAACAAGACAGAATAACCACTAACTCAATACCCCTCGACACGCACCAAAACCAAGACGAATAACAACTACTTATGCTCCTCGACACAACCTGTAGCTTCGTGCAGCTCGACATCAATAATGTGCTCCTCGGTACACCTTGCAGCCTAATGTCGCTCGACATCCAACATGTATATTCCATGATACACCTTGCAGACTAAATGCCGCTCGAAACCTAACACCATCAACATCCTCCTCGACCACTAGTTTCGGCCAACAACATAGAACAATACAACGTCTTAACGACCACATTAATACAATCCATAATTTCCGACCAACTGCTCAGAACAAAACAACAACGGGCAACTATATTTCCTATCAAAAAATTCATTAATTGTACAAAACAGTCACACAAAAACCCTCCTAAAACAACCACAACAACAATTCCTAATTTCCTACCAACTGCTTAGAATACCACAGCCTCATGACAAACACACCACCCAGTGATAAACTACACTAACCTTCTCATTGATTCTACCAGGAAATCATACAGACAACTTAAAATGTCCACAACACGGCTAGCGGCCAACTTCAATAACAGGTACACTAATCATGCGATACAGTCCTACGGTGAATCCCTAACGACCACAACATAGAGAAATGAGAAACTTCGGTAACAAATCCAGAAACATCAACACACACAGTCATACAAATGACCAATTCCCACATAATACACATCATAAATTCCATTATAAGGTCAGAACCCCACTCTTACCTGGATTGAAGTTTGCTCAACCAAAGCTGTTGTGGTCAATGCACAAACCCTTAATCACCAACTAAATCGAATCCTTGTGTTAGCTTAACCTTATATCATCAATTCTATTGGGTCTAACTTATACACCCCCACTTTACTACTTCCAACCAATAACATGATCCTAACACAATTGTTCTATTAATTCTAACATTATTATTATTATTATTATTATTATTATTATTATTATTATTATTATTATTATTAATCAACTAATTAATTAATAATAATCTAACAACTTATACCAATAATTTTCAACATCTTATAACTTTTCAACAAATAATCCAAAAATAATTTAATTAAATAATTAATTAAATTAATGAGCGTTACATAGGGTAGATGGAAAATGCCCCAACAACGAAGCAAAGTATGAAACACTGATTACTAGACTTAGACTGTTGAAAGACTTAGGCGCGAAAAGGGTCGAAATTAAAGGAGATTCGAAATTGGTGATTAAGAAAATCACTCGAGAATACAAATACATCAAAGAGCACTTACTTTTGTATTTTGCTGTGGTTAATCAAATGTTGGAATACTTTGAAGTTGTGAGTGTTACAGATGTACCTAGATTGGAAAACCAAGTGGCCAATGATTTGGCATAAATTGCTTCTAGGTACAAAGTATCTACCGATAAGCTAGAAATTTATGTCGATGTGAGAGAGAAGGTAGTTCCGACACCGTCCTTCACATTTCCAATCTCAAAAATTAGGAGGGCTGATGATACGTTTGAAAATTTTGAAAATTTGGAAATTTTTGCTATTGACAATTTGTCAGACACAGATTATTGAAAGCAAATTGTAAATTATTTGAAAACTCCAACTGGAAATATGGATAAGAAAATAAAATATAGGACTTTGAGTTTTGTGTGCATGGGCAATGAGTTGTTTAAAAAGACTTTTGAAGGGGTATTGCTCATGTGATTAGGAGATACTAAAGTGTATTTGGTGATAGTCGATGTCTACGGTGGAGCGTGTGGGGTCCACCAATCCGACCATAAAATGAAATGGTTTCTATTTTGACAGGATGTTGTTATACCCCAATTTCCCCCCTAATATTTCTCATCATCTCATGTCACAATACATCAAGACATACATTAGGGTTGTTTCTCTCATTATCCTATCTTTAAGTTTGCTCTTGAGAGATCACCAAACACTTTGATTTGTTTATCTTGCACATGTTTTATTTTAACTAACATCAATTTGTGTATATATATGTTCCTTTGAATATTCATATTGTAGGTGATCACAATTTCATTCATCTCCCTATCTAATCTAGGATTTGAGGGGTGATTCTCAATCAAATGATTCTCTAATGGATTGCAAGAGCTCAATATTCAAGGTCATGTCATGTCATCAAATATTTTTGGTTCAAGAAACTCTCTCCCATTTTGTTTAAGTCAAGATCTCTTCAAAGTTGGTGGTGGAAGTCATCAAGAAGATTCATAGGTTCATGTGTTTATTTCCATGCCTTCTTCAACAAGATTCATTGAGACTTAAGCTCCATATTTGAGTATGCTTCAAGACAACATCATTTTAAGGCCTCTTATGATTCATCATGCTTTATTTTTCTAAGTAAGTCCAAAAGATTCAAGGTTGGCTCAACAAGTTTGACCTAATTGAGCAAATACTAGATTCAGTGATCACAAGTTCATAACTCTCTCAATTTTCATTTTTTTGAGTTGTTTCTTTTTGCAAGAAAAATCATCAAAAGTTAAAATGGGTTTCAAGTTATTTTGACACTCTTTGAGCTAGGGTTTGATGAGTTCCAAGGGTGATATCTTGCTAATTTTTTGATATTTTTGAGTGACTCCAAAGCCATGATTTTATTTAAAGAGTCCTTAATAATATCTCTTCAGAAGTCTAAGGCTAATTTTAAATGGAAGACCGCTAAAATTTGAGAAAGATTATAACTATCCTTGAAGAGCCTTTAAATTTTAGGGTTTGACTTCAAATGATCATATATTGGTCAATTTTTATCTCCTTGAGTCCTTTATTTTTCTACAATAATATTTGGTATGTCTACTAAAAATTTGTTTTTATGTGCAAGACTTAATAATGCTTGGAAAGTGATAGAAAAATTGAAAAGATTATAGGTCTTTGGGGATTTCCCCCAAATTTGTTCATCATCTTCCAAATACCATAACTCTTTCAGTTTATATGATTTTTGAATGATATCCATTCCAAAATTAAATTAAAGAGGTATACTTCAAGTCATCTTCAGATATCAAGACCAAATTTTGAGTGGAAAGTCATTTAATTTTGAAGAACATTATAGGTCATTTTGAAGTTCAACACTTAGAATTTTTGTAAGTCAAAACATCTATGTGTTTTTCAAATTCAATTGGACATAAATTTTTGCTCAAGTATACAAATTATGTCTTTCTTGTCACATTGTAAAGATTGTGACCTTGTCTTTTAAATGCTCCGAGAATCATGTGATAAAGCATCTTGAGTTAGGGATTCAAAGTTGGTACCTTGGAGCTAAATTTTCATTTACAGTTAGATTGTAAATTGATTAGTGTGACCTCTAAACACAATTTTGTCACACGTTTGGTGTTTAAACATGATTAACTAAGTTTCCTGAAAGGTTTAGCACATCAAAACGCAAGGATTGGTTGAATTTTGACAACTTGCAAGTTATACTTTGCTCATGATGCATATGTGAACGATTTCAAATAAAATGACATCATCCACCATTCCTCTTGATTCCATTCACTTCCCTATAAATAGAGGATGATATCTCACTAATTTGACAAGCTTTAGAGAGTCAAAGGACCTCTGTTGAACTCCCTCCACAACTCATAATTCAGCAACTTTGATTTCAATTCTAAATATCTTTTGATCCAATTTCTTTGCTGATTCTTCATCCTTGAACTTCACTGAAGCTAACAAAAGAAGAACCAAGCCTTGAGGTGCCCTGAATTATGCTAGCCAAGTCAAGTTTCAGAGCTCTGAATTTGAACTTCAATAGGTAGATTCCTCCATCAACTCTTTCTAAACCTGTTGCTAAAATGTAGCTCTCATTACTCTGATACTGATTGTATCATTAGTTTTTAACTAGAAGTGAGTTTTACTAATGAATTCTCAAATCCCTTTCCAACTTTTTTCTTATGGTTTTCTTCAAATCGACTGGGCTACAAGTTAAATAAATTTTTTGCGAGGGTACAATTATCTTCGTCTTGATGAGACAAATCTAATGGCACCAGTCTGAACTCTAATTTTTCTGTTTAAGGGACCTGTAAATCAGGTGTTTTGGTTGACTTTGTCAATGATATGAAGGTTAAAGATGATGACATGGACGTCTTTAACTAATCAGAGCCCCACACGTGGCTTATTTTATCTATTTTTAAAATAGAGGATCACGTGTGTTATTCACTAATGACCATGATATGCACAGTGATCCAGATCCCTTGGATTTGATTACAAATTCATTTTTGACATTGATCCAATGGTCTACATCTTTTTGACATTATTTTTGATTTAATTGTTTTAAACTTCAAAAAATCATTAAAAAATCCATTTCAACTTCTAAAATTCTGAAATAATTCCCAAAAAGACTTGATTTTTCTCTTTCTGATTCTTATTTTTTTCATAATTTTATTTTATGATTTCGTATTTTTTATGTTTTTCACTTTATTTGAATTTCTTTAATTGTTTAAAAATACTTTTCTTGATTTTTAAATTCTGGAAAAATTATGGAAGGATCCAATGACTTCTAGACAAAAATTGGTGACCTCATTTTATTTTTATATTTGATTTTACTATTTTTTTTACAGTTTTTGGTTTATTTTTCTTATTTCTGTGAATTTTAAAAAATAGTTTCTGACTTTAAAAAATTCAAAAAAAAAATTCAACACTTATGGACTCATGTTTGACCTCTGACATTTTTTTAAAGATTTTTATTTGGTGTTTTAATACATTTTGTGTATTTTACCAATTATTCTCCTTTTATTAATAATTTAAATATTTTTTTATTAAATATATTTTTATTATTTTTGTTTGGTCCTGATTTTAGTGTTATTTTGGGACAAGTTCCTAAACCTCATTGGATCTTGCAAGTTGATAGGTTGAAAAACCAAATCCACAAGAATGTTATTTGATGATGTTGATGATATTTGAAACCCTAATTTCATCTGGTACATCCTCTCCCTCTTCACCTTATCTCTTTCTTACTTGTGCAACATGTTGTTGGAGAATAATCTATATATCATTTCTCTAACATGTGGTACATATATTTCTATTGACCAGCCTCAAAATAGGTGTGACTTCTACATAAGTTCACTTACGATTGATTAACATAGCGCTAAAGTTGTTCTGATTTGAAAAATGATCATTCATGGCCCAAACCTATATTTGAGAGCCCAAGTATGTTAATTAGAAACCTTTGATCCAATAACTTTGAGGTTCATTGTTAGGAGGCTTTGATCTTATCATCCTCTAATGAACTTTCATGAATTTTGGTCTAAGTGGATCATTTAAACATCATTGATCATATATGCTTGCCTTGAGTACTTGAAATGAATGATATACTTGACAAAAAGCAAATGAAACTTGTTGTTAAGAAGCTTTGATTTTATCAATATTTTAATAAGTTTTCAAATGCAAGTTTCAACATGGTCATTAACCTAACCTCTAACTTCTAGTTCATTAACAATTGACTTTACTTTGTGCTTTTACTTTGTAATTTTACTTTATGCCCTTTACTTTATGTCTTTACTTGTATGCACTATTTACTTTAGCATTTACATTTCATGCTATTTTCATCTGTTCTCATTTGAGCATTTATCTTTTGTCATTTTATGTTTGCTCGTTTTATCATTCATCTTTATGTCATTTTATCTTTGCTCATTTGAGCTTTTATTTTCTTTTTGAAGACACTTAATAACCAAATTGAACATTAAAAAAATTTAAGGTTACTTGAACTATTTGGTTACTATCCTTGGCAAAATGGAGTTACGGACCTCTTGGACTTAGGATTAGAAGCCTTGATTACCCTTAGGACCTTGTGACTCTGTTGTTAATTTGTCTGAAATTCTTGGGGTTTACTCCAAGGAGTTGAGTTGATTTTATTTGTGTGCAGGTTATTTGATTACGTGCTTTGTCTGTGATTGGGAATTCTTCTGTATACAGTCGTTACTCTGCACCAATTTTTGCAAAGACTTAATTCATCTGAAGCTTGGAATTTCTAATAGGTTTAGTATTTTTGCTTGCTTGGTTTCAATCCAAAGGATGGGAATTTTACATTGACTCTTTATATCAAGTGTTTGCTTCTTGTTGGTTAGATCATTCTTTTCCTTGGCTTTTACTTTATGCTTTAGGATAATCCCTTCATCTCCTCCTATCTTCTTTAATTTCAAAAATCTTCTCCCTCCTTTTCAAAACTCTTCTTGTTTTCTAACTTGAACCGCTTTCATAATAAACTTGGACATAGGTCCATTCATTTTTAAAAATCTTTTATTAATCAAACTTTAACCAACTTAATCATACTTTGACATTTTTTTTGTGAGAAGACTAAAAGTCAATCAAACTCATTCAAACCATTTTTGCCACTTTGGATTTTTACTTTAAAACTTTTCTCAAAAGATTAGACTCTTGTCGATTCTTATAGTGACACGAGCTATTATACTTCTATGATATGTAGTGAAGTGAGATATTTTACACTTGGGTATTGAGTGAGGCTTTGTTGATTTTAAAATCCAAGCTATATCCTCCACTTTAAGATGATGCAAATTCTCCTTTCTCATAATCGTGGGTAGTAAGTATGTTTTCCACTCGGACATGACGATGATGTCTTTTCTCTTAAAATTAACCAACAAACATGTGTTTTAAAATTTTTGAGATGAACTATGAGTACACTGATCTCCTATTGCATGGAAGGTGGTACGTAAGCACTAAAGGTTCGCAACCACGACAAATAAAAAATTGTAAAAAATACTACTTTTCTCATCTCCACTTTCTATTTTGTATACACCTTTTATAGCCAAAATACAAAAAAAAATTCAAAGAGGTTCATGCGGAGTACCGTAAATGTTTAGGGTGTTAATACCTTACCTTTGCATAACCATCCCCCGTACCAAAATTATCTCCCCCTCTCTTATAGGTTTATTCTCACTTTTCCCATTTCCTTTGGAAACAATAAATCACGGTGGTGATTTTTAATTTGATCTATGTGAGTCCAGTCAATCCAATAGCTTAGCCTCAACATTTCTACCGCTATAGAAAAATGGCAAATTCACTGGGGAAAAATCGACCAAATGTTGCTCCATCTCTAAGTGGGTTGAGCCTGTCTTTGTCTGTATTGTGTATGTGCTGTTATTTATTGTATATTATGTGTTATATATATGTTTGTCTAGATATTCCTGGTTTTCGGGGTGCTTGGTTATTTCTCATAAGTCCTTTACCCAGACTTGCAAAAACTTAAGATAGGACGGGCGGTATAGTCATGTTAACTTTGAGGGAGGAATCCCAAAAAAAGGAGACATGAGATCCCACACTCAGTGGAGGCCCCTTTGATTGTAGTATCATTTATCGAGTAATTGGGAAGACATGCTACTTTAAACTTGGGAGCATGGTGAAGCTGAGGAACGTAGAACCCTTAACCCATATTGGCCTTTTAGATATAGTGTGGATACTATAACGGAGCAATCTAGAAGTGGTTGTCATGCGATGCTACACTCAGACGATTTTTTCCTGAGAATATTACCGATTACTGGGTTAACCGAGACATTGGCAATATCCGAAGGAAGGATATAGACTCTGGGAACCTTTTAGAACCTTGTTCGGAAAGTGATAAACTATTAATCCTTACCTTGTGGGTAGTACCTTTGACTTTATGCTTGTGACGTTGAACCTATGAACCCCCATCTTTGTGATCTTGTGTGTGATTGTTGCATCATGCATTCGTGCGCCCATGAGCATTCTTTAAAACAGATTTTCAAGGAACTTAAGGTTGACTTTTGCAAATATCTCAGGAACTTTTTGACCATGGATTTTGGAAAGAGAAAGACTCGGAAGTACAGTTTCAAGGATCCTAAGATAGAGAAACTGATGAGTTTGATTCCTGAGATTGAGAGCTCTACATATTTTTGGAAGAAGTATGGAGCTACTGTGCCTCTTATAAAGCTCAAGATGAAGGAGGGTATTCTTTCTACATCGGTCCAGTTCTATGATATTTCATGCTGGTGTTTTACTTTTCCTAATTATCAGCTGATGCCAATATTGGAGGAGTATTCTTACTTACTTGGTTTACCTATTATTGGTCGTGTTCCTTTCATCAGTTTATAAGGGGTGGCCAACTCATGAGATTGCTACCATAACTCATTTGAAGAATTCTAAGAATCGGGGTTTTACTTGCTCAATTTTTATTAGAGAAAGCTCGTTATTTTGCCAAAATGAAGAGTACAGTTGCTTTCGAGACCATCTTTACTTTGCTCTCCTATGGGTTATTCTTGTTTCCTAACATCGACAAATTTGTGGATGTTAATTCCATTAGGATCTTTTTGATTGAGAATCCAATCCTTGCATTTCTAGGAGATACTTATTATTCCATTCATCTTCTAAGTTTCTATCAGGGAAGGATGATCATCAGTTGCACACCGTTGTTCTATCAGTGATTTATTTCTCACTGGCCTCAGACTGTTGCTTTTTGCGATCTCAAGAAAGAACCCTGTTGGGCACCAAAGGTTATGGCTCTCACTCATTCTGACATTTATTGGTATTGTTGTACCCCAAAATTTGTCCTCTCATGTTTCCCAAGGTTTTTTCTCTTATATGGGTTTCTACAAGCCCTTGCCTAAAGAAAATGAAATGTTTGAATTTTAGCAAAGTGTCTTTCAATTGGCAATTCAACAATGTCCTTCAATTGGCATCTGAACAAGGTACTTCAATTGGGGTCCGAGCAGGCTTCGATTGGGCACTGAACCTCCTTCGATGTAAGCCTAATTCATAAGCTTCGATTGGGTGTTGGGTCCCCTTAGATCAAGTTCAAATCACAAGGCTTCGACTGCGCATTGGTTGCTTCAGGCTTGCCTTTGATTCACAAGGCAGGAACTTCCTTCATGCCAGTAGGCACAAGGAAATGGCCTCCTGCATGTATCCTTCGATTGCACCATTGGCTTTACATGCTTACTTGATTCACAATGCAATGGTTACCTTCATGCCTATTTCGATTGAGCGAGGGCCTCTGCAATTTTGTCTTGATGAATACCTGCATGCAAGCTTGGTTCTTGCTTCGATTGGGCATTTGTTTTCTTTGGAGCAAGCTTGATTCCTTCTTCGACTGGGCAGTATCTCCCTTGGAAAGTTTGTTTCAACATGCATAGGATTTATTTTGTTGGTCCATTCGAAGGAATGGCAAGTGATGCATACAACTGATGTATGTGGTCCATTCAAAAGAGCACATACTTTGGTTTAAAATAAAGGATACACATATTGTTGACCATTCTAAAGAAACACAAAATGCAAATTTATCTTGTGATGAGTTTTGGTCCTACATGTGGCCATCCTAAGCTTCCTGTGCAAATTGAATTCGAAGGAAGTGACGAAGGAGGCTTCGGTTGACATAATGAAGTTCCCACTTGAGGGTGTCTAAATTAAACAGCTAAGGCAAATAGATGGGTCCAATCTAAAGCCATTCGAAGTACATATAAATGATCCATTCGAAGAAGCTGGCTGGCCCAAAATCCCATATATTTCCATACTCAAATTTCCTGCACAAGCATTCATACTGAAAGAAGCTTCGATTATCCTGGAAAGAGTTTTCGTTGGGGCTAGCTGAGTAGGGTCTCAATTTAAGAGGCCCCAATGTTGATACTTGAGCCATTCGAAAGGCACACCTTGGTGGCCCATTCGAAGAGGGCACAAGGCATACATATGGGACATTCGAAAGACATTCAAAAAAATACATATGAAGGAGACATTCAAAAGGCCCATTCGAAGGGTACACAAAAGGTCCATTCAAAAGACCCATTCGAAGGATATACAAGAGGTCCAATCGAAGGGCAGGGTCTGAAGGCATTCTTAATCCATTGATGTCCACATTCATTAAAATTCAAAAAAGGACAAGAAACCATGTCTTTGGCAATGTTTTAAAATGGTATTCATGGCCTTAAAACACCAACTTAATGATTGTTTAATCCTTTTCCTTCTTGTCCCATCCATCCCCTTTATATAAGGAGCACACTAGCAAGCTCCAAACAAGCCTGGAGACAGCCTGAAAGAGTCGCACAAGAGAGACGGAAACTCAGGGGAACCATACACACATATTGTTTTACACGCATACACAGTCTAAGAAAAGTACACCAAAAACTCTCAAAACTCAACAAGATCAAACCACACTTTCCTCTCTCCTTTTGAATCCAAAAGCATCCAGCAACTCTAGTCCCCTACACCAGTTCCAGTTTCAAGCAAGGTAAGCCCCATTTACCTTACATCTTTCGTTTCAGCATGGCATATAAATATCCTTTACTTACTTTTCGTTTCAGCATAATGTAGATATCCTCTTAGTTATGTTCTTCGTTTCTTCCCTTTTGGTTTGTTTTCTTTTCTTGTTGGAACTAACCTGTACAGATTTAAACGCAAGACAAAAAGAATACGAACAAAGGATATGCATTCTTGCTGCTCCGTAGGTCCATGTTACTTCATATTCTAAATCGAAAGAAGTAGAGAAGGCTGCAGTCGAAGGTTGCTCATGCCCACTCCATGACTCAATCGAAAGAAGTAGAGAAGGCTGCAATCGAAGGTTGCCCATATCATTTCCAAACCCAGTCGAAGGAGGCAGAAAATGGTGCAAATCGAAGCTTGCTCACGTTAACCCTTAAGCCCAATCAAAAGAAGGCCAAAGAAGGGTGAATCAAAGGAGTCCATGGCCTCGATCGAAGAATTCATTTCTCTTTTTTATTTTTACATTTTACTTGTCTTTCGATTTGGTTGTAATAGCGTAGGACCCTAACTTTTTGCATTTTTTTACTGCTTTTCATATTAACTACTAGATGTATGACTAATAGGATTGTACGGCAAATACTAAAATCAAACACAGCAAACCTAATTAAAAAGACAAAAAAATATTTGAACATAACACACATTGCACATATGCACCTCTAAGGTACGCCCACTTTGGTTGCCTTCAGAAAATGGTCACAATTCTTGAAACTTGAGAGGTTTTAGTGGCCATCTTCTAGTTTGAAAAGATAACAAATCACTCTATGACCCTCTCTACTTTGCCTCGGTTAAAAGTGATCTTAGAACTTTAGGAAAATTATTAAAATTTCTTGCCAAGTTGCCTTCATGACCGTAACGTCCCTTCGAATGTCCCTCACACATCCAACGATGGGGCCTCTTATCAATCAATGGTAAGATAGAAACATCTAAATGAGGAGGAAAAGAATATTATACCTTTTGAGTAGGTAGGATGCTCATACTTGCTCGCTTGCTCACAACAACAAAAAACAGTTTTCACACCAACACTTTCAAATTGAAACATTTTCAAAAGTCAAAGTCCCTTGTACGCATTCTTATAGAGACGAGGATCATTACAAAGGCACATTTTTAAAATCACTTTCAAAAACATCTTCCACAAACACTTCTTTAAACTATTTTCAAAACCATCACTTTGTACGCATTCTTATAGAAACAATAATCATTACAAAGACGTTTTCAAAATATTTTCAAACCCACACTACAAGCATATTTTCAAACAAAAGAAAAGTGAAATAGCAAGTAACTAAGAGCCCGTAGATAAATATGGATGGAAACGGTGCTAACACCTTCCCTTTCCATAATCTACCCCCCTTACTCAGAAAATTCTCGAAAAGGTCTTTTTATGTTCTTTTCACCCTTTCCTTAATTTGGATAAAAGAAAAGATGGTGGCGAATCTTGCTTACCGCAACATTTGCAAACACAAATGCAAAACCAGTATTAAACAGTCGGTTCTACCACCGTATCACAGAACTGACGACTCTGTTGGGGAATTATTAAAGGTGGGGTTACCTTAGAGTTAGTTCATGTTAAAATTGTTTTATTTGCTTGCTTTGTCTGCTTTACTTTTGAGGGTTTGTTTTGGGTTGTTACTAAAAGATCCTACACCCGAATAAGGGGAACCTTATTAGGTAAGTATCAATAAATCAAGGAGGTTGTACGATGTAGACCGATATGGACGAAGTGATAGCTACATTAGCGTGATACTTTGGTTTGTACTAATGTTCCTTGAGTCAATTAGGGATAACGTTAGGCTTCCTTAGTGTCATTAAGCGCTAATTGACCTTTAGAACCTTTAGTTGACTAATCTTAAGCCATTAAAAAGTAATGAGATGGCCGGCTTTGGTTCCGACCAAAGATTGGTTAATACTCGATACTACACTCATTGAGACTAGACTTTTGGGATATTTTGGCCGCAATACTTCAGTGCTTGAGCTAGAACAATGCCTAAAAGAAAGGTCAGTGATATGAGACTCCTTAGAACCCGGTTACCATTAATAGGACAGGTTGAGCCAACTGAAACTTCAAGAGAGCACTTACCTTTAAAACCCATGCAAGCCTTTAAACCTAAGGCCTTTGTGTGACTTGTTTGTGTTTAATATACTTGCGACTTCAAAGCATAATCATAAAATCATAAACATCATAACATGTCATGTACACTAACCATTCAAGGGCCTGTGGATTTATCTCTTCTCTGTTTTGTAGGTCATGGATTCAGCTTGCACAAAAACCATCCGAATCAATTTTGTAGAGATCCCTCCCAAACTCAAAGAATTGGTTTCAAAGGTTCCTGAGAGTTCATCATTCAACAAGAGATATGGTTACTTGCTAATTTTGGTTGCTACCGGTTTTGAAGAAGGTTTAATGAGTGTCTTATTCCAGTTCTTCGACCCTAAGCACCACTACTTCACATTCCCAGACTACCAGTTGGTGCCTATGTTGGAAGAATTCTCCAAAATGTTTGGTTTGCCCATATTGAATCAAATACCATTTACAGGTTTAGAACAAGATCCAACTACTAAAGATGTTGCTATAGCTTTGCATTTGAAGCCATTTGACATTGAGTCCAATTGGGAAAGAAGGAGTGGATCCAAGGGCCTCCTCAAAAGTTTTCTGATGAAGAGAGCCCAGGTCTTCCTAGACGCTATGAGTTACCATGCCTTTGAAGATGTTTTAGCTCTTTTGATCTACAGGTTGGTTTTGTTCCCCAATTCAGACCAGTTTATAGATTTTAGTGCCATCAACATTTTCCTTTCTCATAATCCAATGCCTACATTGCTCGGGGATATTCTGTTTTCACTCCATACCCGCACCATGAAGAAGCGAGGGACTCTTATATGTTGTATACCTCTACTCTATATGTGGTTTATTTCGAACCTTCCTCGGTCAGTAATGAAGAATGAATTAGGTTTAAGATGGAACCAAAGATTAATGTCTCTTTCTCACTCTGACATATATTGGTGCCCTCGCTCCCAAGAAGACATCTCTTTTATTGATCGCTGCGGAGAATTTCCCAATGTGCCACTCCTTGGCATTAAAGGAGGCATCACCTATAACCCTTCTTTAGCTTTATGTCAGTTTGGTTACGGTCGGAGGGATGGTCCTCATGATATGCTCATTAAAGGTATTATGTTCAACTATTCAAATGACCTGCAAGGTTATCATCAGAGGTTCATCCGCACTTGAGGATTGTGTAATACGGTGCCAGACACGAATGTTTTTAGTTACTAATGGTTTTTCATTTTTTGTTCGCAAATGTAAGGTAGGCAAGAGTCGCTACCGTCTTTTATTTTATCCAACAAAGGAAAAGGAAAAAAGAACATAAAAAACCTTTTTTTAGATGTTTCTAAGTACGGGGGGTAGATTATAGAAAGGGAAGGTGTTAGCACCTTTTCTATCCATGGTTTTCCATGGGCTCTTAGGTACTTGCTCATTTTTAAATTGCTTCTGTGTGTTTTTGTGATTTTTAAAAAGTTTTGAATTTTCCTTAGTGTGGCGATTCACTTTATGGTAACCCTTGTATTAGTCCTCAAGAGTGTGATAAAGTGTTTTTGAAAACATTGTTTGAAAAGTGTTTGAAAGTGTAAGTGTGAAAAATTGACTGTTTTGAGTAAGTACTTAAAAGTTTATACCTACTCGAAAAAGACTGTTCGTTTTCTTATTTCCTTTAGAGAGCGCTATCCTACTATTAAGGAGTAGGCAGCTCCATCGTTGGAGTTTGAGGGACTATCGAAAGGGATGATTATGGTCACTTAAGGCAACAGGGCAAGATCTCTTAGTAACTATCCTAAAGTTCTAAGATCACTTTTTTACCGAGGCAACATCGAAAGGGTCATCGAGGGACTAACCATCTTTCGAATTAGAGGACAACCACTTAAAATTCTCACGTTTCGAGAATAGTGACCGTTTTCCAAAGCAACCGATGTGATGAAAAACCCTAGGAATGAGCATGTGCAAGTGTTTGTTTTTCAGTCAATTATCTTTGCACAGTTAGGGTTTTCTACTGTTTTAAATTATTGATATTTTGCATACAATCCTACACATACATCTAACAGTTTATAATTGCAGATTAAAACCGGAAAAGAAAACCTAATTATTATAGGGCCTCGGGGAGTGGGTTACATAACCAAACTTGGGGAAAAAGAGGTAAATAAAAGCAGTAATAGACCTAAGTTAAAAGCTATTACAAACTCGAAACAGATACAGTAATTGGAAAAAATAAATAATTAAATGCGCGTGAGAATAAATTAAATATCCTAAAGAATCTACTTAAATAAAGAAAATATTTTTGATTTTTTTATTGAGAAAACTAAATATTTTTGAATTAAACCTAATTTTTTCTAATTAATTTTACTTAATGAAAACAAATCAATTTAATATCATTAAATTAATTAATTTCCAAAAAAAAAACTAATTTTGATAAAAAAACCTAATTCTATATTTTTTGTGGTTTTACTGATTTTAAGATTTAATATTAGAAAATGGTATTTTAAGACAATTAGAATAAATAATTAAAACAATGAAAAATAATAAAGAAATTAAAACAAAAATTAAAATGGGCCTGATATGAGAAGCAATTTGGGGGTGTGGAATTGAATTTGTGTTAGGCCCAAGATTGCTGGCCCAATGACTGCGTCTGATCCAGTGCTCCCTGCTCCCTAGAGATTTACCAGGGGAATTTAGACCTAGAACGTTAGATTTATGGCTGCGTAGATCCAACGATGAACGTTTGATAGTACATAGCATGCGCGCTTAACCTTAGAGCACCAAATATGCAAGAATAAATTAGAAAAATGATATGTGAGAGGCAGTGTTCGAACCCCTTCCCTTAGACACACGCCAAGCCTTAACACCCATTGCCTCTACCACTGCGCCATCCTGATCATTCATACATATAAGCAAAACAAAATATTATAATATGAAAACGGATCAATGGACACGTTTCAAAATGCGCGCGTTATGGATCCCCGGAGATTTGAATGGGCCAATCAATGAACACCACGCCATCACCTTCTTCATTGATCCATCGTTTTAGGTGATGGACATTTACCTACAGTTATTTCCGTCACTATAGGCTATAGTGACGGATTTTGTTCGTAGCTACAAACCTGCAACATTATAAAACATGATACAAGCAACACAAACTCAAACCAAAGACGTGGATTGACTACAAAAGATCTCCTGAGCATGATAGTATCCCTAATTTTGTCCAATTTTGCCTCTAGATAGGGTTCCCCAATTTGAAGCTTCAAAACCCTAACAATGACAAATGATTATACCTGTACTCAAGCTTAAATGGAAATATCCAAAAACATTCACATGATGATCATGAACACAAATATGTAGTCAAATCATATTTATAATGGATGAATGAGTGAAATCGAGATTAGAAAAGATAAGAACAAACCGTGAGTGCAAGGGCACGGTTCTGGACACTGCAAGCTTTGGGAATGATCGTGATAACTTCCTAGATGTCCAAGGATTATTGTTTGATCCTTAGAACAACTTGAATCGGCCTCCAAAAGTGAAACTGATCTGCACTTTTTGTTGGAAAATTTGGAAATTTTCTCTCTATTTTGAGGCTAGTTGCGCATATGTTCCCTTGTCCTATAGGTCTTGAGTGTACTGGTATAACTAGTGAATCAATCTAGGGTAATAGAATTGAAAAGAGTCAAAAGATGTTATGGTCTTTAAGTTTGCTTCCAATATTTCCAAACATGGATATTTCTTCCCATTCTCAAACTTGCACGATTTGTTTGGCTATTTGACAGCTCATGAGATATTCAATCAATGCCAAAACAAATCTTATCCCATTTATTTGATTTATTTTTGATTGAATTTTAATTTATTTTAATTTTAAATAAAATCAAAATAAATAAAATAAATAAGTGAATAAGGCATGAAGGGTCCCATAGGTCGTGGACCATGCTAGGACTGAGATTCAATCTTGAAAAGATGGGGCCATGTGGAAAAAATACAATTTTGGGCATTGTTGACTTTGTGCAAATTTCCAAAAACGGCCAACTTTGACAATGCATATCTCTCTCAATTTTGACCCTAAGAGAGTGTTCTTTAACTTTTTAGAAAGCTTAGGATGTCCTCTAAACAACCCTTTTGGTTTCATCTCCACTGGGTCTTCAATGTTCATGTAAGAAGCTTTGACCCAAAAGGTGTTTTTGTTGACTTTTGAAAAGGACCTATAATGTCTAGTTTTATATCTTTTCATGAGTGCATTTATTAAACTTGAGGGATGAATATTAATTGTAGGGAATTGGTTTCTCTTAAAAATGAGCCTTGGATGAGAAATGTTTGATAAAGTATGAGAAAGTTATGCCTGGTCAAACTTTGGTTGACTTTTCCTGTAGAAACCCTAATTTAGCAACTTTTGAGTTTTGATGAATTAGGAGCATTCCTTGAGGAATCATGATAAACCCTTGATGAAATTATGGATACTACTTCAAAATGTTTATGTTGACCAAAAATCTTGAAGTTTGACTGTATGTGGGTCATAGTTGAATTTTGACCTAGTACAATTGATTTTCAGGCATTTGAGTAGTTGACTGAGCAAACTTCTTGTCCAAGGCATGAAACTTGACATGGATGGTCTTGAGGAACTACCAGGACTATGGAAAAGATTTGACACCTTCGGGGCTCACCCATCTTGATGAAAATAGAAACCCTAATTAGGGGTTCATTGCTTTAGGAGAGAATTTGTCTGATCAATTCATGGGCATCCTTGGGCAAGTTAAGGAACTCAATGGGCATGTGTTGAGTAGAATAAGAGGGAAAATTTTAGGGTACAACAACCGCCCCTGTTCAATATTCTTAAACCTGAGGATGTAGATTGGTTGGTCTGCCTTTCGTAATCTAAAGGTGGAAGATGATTGAACACTAGAGTGCCCAGAAATTTGCACTCGTCTGGAGTGAATTTCGATCGATAATATCGGGAATGGGCTTATAGATGCCATTTGGAAGGTGTGATACGGTGGCCAGAACCGGGACTGTTTTTAGGAATGCTGGTTTGCATTTTGCGTTTGTGTTTGCAAAATGTCGCGGTAAGCAAGAGTCGCCACCGACTTTTATTTTATCCAACAAGGAAAGGAAAAAAGCACAGAAAAATTCCTTTTTTTGAGATTTTCTGAGTACGGGGGGGGGGGGGGGGGGGGGGGGGTAGATTATAGAAAGGGAAGGTATTAGCACCCTTTCTATCCGTAGTTATCTACGGGCTCTTAGGTACTTGCTCATCATTTTCAAAATTGCTTCTTTGTGTTTGTGTGATTTGAAAAGTTTTTGTTTTAACTTCGATTTAACCCTTTCTTCTATCTTCAAGAGTGTTACGAATTGTTTTTTTGAAAACTTTGTTTGAAAAGGAGTGTAAGTGTGAAAAAAAGTTTGTTTGGATTGAGCAAGTACTTAAGAACTAATCTACCTACTCGAAAAAAAGAATTGTTCTATGTTCGTTTCCTTTAGACAGTGCTATCCCACTATTAGTGAGTAGGTAGCATCGTCGTTGGAGTTTTTAGGGTCAATTCGAAAGGGACGTACGGTCACTAAAGCAATGTTAGGACGTCTTAGTAGTAACCCTAATGTCTTAAATCAATTATTCGAGGCACCAATATCTGAGGCGACCATTTCGAGGCAACTTTAATCTTTGAGACAAAAGGGCGACCACTAAAGCATCCTATACCTAATGACCGTTTACCGAAGGCAACCAAGTGGGAGTGTACCCTAGGAGTGCGCATGTGCGAGTGATTCAATTTCTGATTATTTATCTTTGCACATTTAGGGTTTGCTAACTGTTTTAAAGTTTACATACACTCTTGTCATGCAACCCTAATTATCCATACATCTAACAGTTAATATTTTGCGGAAATTAAAGTGCGAAAAGTAATCTACGCTATTACAAGGCTTCGGGAATTTACATAGCCAAAAACAAACCCTTAAAAATAAAGCGATAAATGAAAGGTAAAAGGTCCTAATTAATCTATTACAACTTATGAGCAATTACATTAATAGGGTAAAAATAAATAATAAAGCGCACGCGAGGAAATTTAGAACGATAAAAAATTAGGGTTTTTACCCTTTCTAACCTAATTTAAAGAAAAAATGTTTTTGTTGTTTTTAATTATTTTTAAGAAAAAGAATTAGGTTTTTTAAATTAAGTACAAAAATAATTAGCTAATTAAATTAATTAATAAAAATAAATAAATGACCTATTTTTGTGTTTTGTTATTTTTAAAAAGAAAATATAATTAAGTTAAAAGCCTAATTGTTCTAATTAATTTTAATTATTTACAAAACAATTAAAGTAACCTAAAATTGAATAACTTAATTTAATTAATTAATTTTTTTGATAAAAAATAAGATCTAAACCTAATTTAGTGAAAAGTTGATTTTATGTGATTTTTGATAAAAGAGAAATTAATTTTTAGTTAGTAAAATAAATAAACTAAATTAATTAAATAAATAAAAAAAAAAGAAAAGAAAGAAGAAAACTGGGCCTGAAAAGTAGTTTGGGGGGTGTGGATAGCCAAGTTTGGGCCCAAAACAAAGGTTGTCCATGCTTGACTTTCTGGATCTGATACTACGCGTTAACTGAAGCCCATGATGGTCCTTCCTATGATGGCCATCAGATTTGGCCATCTGGAGATCCAAAGGTGAAATCCTGAAGGCATGTGGTGATCCCTTAACCTTGTATGCGCGCCTGATCCTGAAAAGAAAAATAATATGCAAGAATGGGGGGACCTGGGATTCGAACCCAGGCCCTGATTCCTTTTCCACATACTCCACTACTAACTGCGCCACTTGTTTTGTTTGTTCATATAATACAAAACAATAATTAAATATTAAAAAGGCCAAATATGTTAATTCAGCGCGCGCTTTTTTAAACAGGCGAATGGTTGTTCGCCACGTCTTCGTCTTCTCAAAGGATCTGTTGTTTTAGACAACAGACCTTTACCAACGGACATCCATCGTGGCTAAAGACATGTGCATATAAAGAATCACGTACAAGCATAATAAATCAATGGTGATGGTACCAATCCATTCATCTCAGTCTCACGAACTTCATGGTACCCTAATCGTGGCCCAATTTCACCTGTAAACAAAGATCCCAAATCGAAGCTACAAACCCTAACAATGGTGAAATCTAATATAGTCCAAAAAAATGCAATTAAATGTGCCAGATAGCTTGCAAATGTGATAGTGAGCAAGAATATACCATTATTTCATGCTATAGATGCCAGATTGATGCAATTCGATTTCACAAAATAAATCAATGTCGTGGATGACTTACAGTGGTATTTGGCGTCTGAAATTGCTTGTTCTTGATTGGTTTAGGTTGCTTATGATCCCAGAAAGCGATTGGCATGGTTAAAGGGTCTTGAAATTGCCTGGAACAAGGAATTCGACTCAGAACTTTGTTGTAATTTTTTCAAGTTTGGTTATGGTTCTTGCGCCTCTTTCTAGCCTCGTTTTAGGTCTGCTCATGCTCAATATATATCAAGGATTGGATTAGGGTTGAAAATCTGATCTTAATCTTCCTCCATCATTGCTTTTGATTTAGATTTGATTCCTTTGAATATCATTCCAAAAATAGGCTAAAACCAATGTTTTTGTGCTCACAAAAGCCTTGCACGAATTCAATCATATGTTAGCTGGATATAGGACTTGAAATAAGTACAAAATCTTTGAATTTCAATGTTTTGGATTTCCTATGATTTGTTTTGATTTAAAATGATTTAATTCAAATAAAAATCAAAATAAATAAAAAAATAAGATAATGACAAGTGGCAAGGGCTAGGGCTCGTGCACCATGTTTCCAACTCAAAACAAGTGCAAAAGATTAGGCCCATTTGGCAAAATTTGCAATTTTAGGCATAGTTGACTTTTGACCATTTTGCAAAAAGGGTCAACTTCACCAATGCATAACTTCCTCAATTTTGACTCTTTGAAGGTGTTCTTGGACTTTTAGAAATCTTGAGATGTCCTATAAGCAACCCTTTTGGTCTCATCTCAATTTGGTCTTCCATTCTCATGTATGAAGCTTTGACAAAAAAGGTGTTTTTGTTGACTTTTCAAAATGACCTATAATGTCCAAATTCATAAGTTCTTGTGAGTGCATATTTTGAACATGGGAACTGAAGATTGATTGTAGGGAATTTCATCCTCTTCAAAATGAGCTTTGGATGGGTCATTTCTCATAACGTATGAGAAAGTTATGCTTCGTCAAAGTTGAGTTGACTTTTCCTACCAAACCCTAATTTAGAAACTTTTGGTTCTTGATGAATTATGAGCAATCCTTGATGAATCATGATCAACCCTTGATCAAATTATGAAATATACTTCAAAATGAGGATGTTGACCAAAAATCTTGAAGTTTGACTGTATGTGGGCCACAGTTGACTTTTACCCTAGCATAGTCGATTTTCAGGCCTTTGAGCAATTGAATGAGCAAACTTTCTCTGTAGGGATTGAAACTTGACATGGATGATCTTGAGAACATATTAGGACAATCTTGAGCATTTGGGATCCCTTGGAGTCAAGTATCTTAATGCAACATGAAACCCTAATTTGAGGTAGACTGCCTTAGGAGAGAGTTTGTCTGGTCAACCCTTGGACTTCCTTGAGTAACTTGAGGGTCTTTCTTGAAATGTTTTTTGAGAAATATGGGAGGGAAAATTTTGGGGTACAACAGCTGCCCCTGTTCAATCTTCTTAAACCTGAGGATGTAGATTGGCTCGCGTGCCTTTCGTGATCCGAAGGTGGAAGATGATTGAACACTAGAGTGCCCAAAAATTTGCACTCGCGTGAAGTGGTGTCTGTCTTGCGATGTCAGGAATGGGATTACAGATGCCATTTGGAAATTGATGACGGAAGATAGTCTTAAAGATGTCATCCGAAGGAGTGTCGATCGCATAAGAGATTCCTTAACGAGAGCATATATACCTATTGTTGAGGAAGATTCTGCTGAGGAATGCTGATCTCTGTCTTGAGAGAAAGATAGAATTTTAGGAGCTTCGATTGTCCGTTATTCTACTGGCGAATCATCTCTATTTCTTGAGAAAAGTTGAATTTTAGGAGCTTCGGTCGTCCGTTATTCTACTGAGGGATCATCTCTGTTGAAGAGGTGAGAATGAACTCTATCTGGTCGTAATCCAGGCTTCATGGAGATAAGACTGACTGCTATCTGGTCGTAATCCAGGCTTTACAGTGACTTACTGGGGAGATGAGATTAAACTTGCTATCCGGTCGTAATCCAGGCTTCACAATTTCTCCATTCTTATCTGGTCGTAATCCAGGCTTCAGAAGGAACTACGTTGTTATCCGGTTGCATCCGGGCTTCAACTTGAATTCAGGGCACACTAATATTCGGTCGACTCCGGGCTTCTTAGTAATTGTCCAGGTAAACTGATATTTGGTCAAAATACAAGCCTCGCAGTGTCTTGTACTGTTATCTGGTCGTGATCTAGGCTTCAGTCCTTTTATCATTATCTGGTCGTAATCCAGGCTTCACGATGCTTTATACCATTATCTGGTCGAATCCAGGCTTCATGGTGCTCCGTACTGCTATCTGGTTGTAATTCAGGCTTCACAATACCTTACTTCTTATCTGGTCGTAATCCAGGCTTCGAAAAAATCAAGTGGATATCCCGTCGCCTCCGGGCTTCCATTTGATTGTTGGGCCTACTAATATCCGGTCGAATCCGAGCTTCATAGTAATTGGCCGGTTGAACTAGTATTTGGTCGTAATCTAAGCTTCATAGTGTCCCTCACTGTTATCTGGTCGTAATCCAGGCTTCAGTGTCTTTTACCTCTATTTGGTCGTAATCCAGGCTTCACGATGTAATATACCATTATATGGTCGAATCCAGTCTTCATGGTGTTCGGAGAAATCAAGATACTACCCGGTAGAATTCGGGCTTCATAACTTGTATTAAAGATATACCACTATCTGGTCGTAATCCAGGCTTCGTAGTACTCTAGGATGCTATCTAGTCCTAATCCAGGCTTCACAATGTCTTCTACCATTATCTGGTCATAATCCCGGCTTCATGGTCTTGTATTGCTATATGGTCGTGATCCAAGCTTCACAATAACTTGCTGAGCTGTTATCCGGTCGTAATCCGGGCTTCACGGCTTGTGTTTATGATATACCAATATTTGGTCGAACCTAGGCTTCATGGTGCTTGCTGAGCTGCTATCCAATCGTAATCCGGGCTTCACGGCTTGCTGGGGATTAAAATATTATCTAGTCGAATTCGGGCTTCATAGCTTGCTTTTAAGAGATACCACTATCTAGTCGTAATACAGGCTTCGTGGTAGTCTGATACTGTTATCCGGTCGTTCTTCGGGCTTCACAATATGATGTAGAAATCAAGATACTATCCGGTCGGATCTGGGCTTCATAGCTTGAACTTTGTGAGAATTTGATTGTATCTTTCCTTAAAGGTAAAGGTTAGTTGTATGTAATGCATGATATGTATCAGGCAATGATGTTCTCAAAATAAATGAGATTGTGTTGTATGATGCATATGCACATGTCATGATGTATGGATATGCAATGTTTTTATGATGTTCTCTAGATGGGGGAAAATAAATCCCGGATTGCTGCTGGAGAATGAGAGAGTTTCGCTCACTGGGGATAACGATCGAAAATGATTGGCAGAATAATCCTGCTGGAGAATAAAACTGGCGAGAAAATGACTTTGTGGGGAAGAGATACTCTGTTAGAATATCTGCTGACTTGGAGGAATAACCTTGGCTGGGGATAAATTACCGTTGTTGGTGATAATAAACTCTGTTGGGGATTGAGTTTCTGTTTGTGAAAGAAATGAACTCCACTGGGGATAATCTTTTAGTGGCGACTTCACTGGGGATAATCTTTTAGACTCTACTGGGGACAATCCTCCAGACTCTACCAGGGATAATTCTCCAAAATCCACTGGGGATAACCTTCTAGTGCTGATGATAGATAAACTCTGCTTTGGGAGAATCTTGCCGACTCATTCGCGGTTGCGAACCTCAGCTGGGGAGAGTGGTGTCCTGTTCGGGACCGTTAATACCATTGTCCTTCTCTTACTCTGCGGGGAGTGAATGTACCTTTAATTGTTTTCTCCAACTAGGTCTATCCCTATACCTGGTGGACAGAGCAACCGTGTGGTTTGTGCATTTCTTGTTTGCCCCTGTTTCTGATATTACGAGTAATCGTCTTTTGTTTCGCATGTAAATATTTATGAGCAGCAATTATTGTCAAATTCATATATCAAAAATGAACCATGGATGTTCTTGCAAAACAAAATAGAAAAAATAAAAACAAATTAAAATTTCTTTGTGAAGAATGAATTGTATTGATTTTGAAGTTGGTCTGTAAATAGGCGTTTTCGTACAAGAGGCTGACGTCCTAGTAAGAGAACACCGTCGAACAATAGAATTTATACAGTTTATGAAAAACTAAGAAAAACAAGCTATGTGAACAATCCCACTGGGTTCCAACTCTACTATTTCCTTTATGTCTTTCGAGCATCTCATCACTTTGCTACTTGGTTGAAGGTAGGTAAGATTGATTGGCGTCGTCCGAGTTTGATAGTCGATACAGGTGTCTGATTACAAGGTGATCCAATGAGACATAGTGTTACGCTTTGATCCCTAATTTTTGCCTGGACCTCCCTTTCGGGTTTTCAGTCCACCAGGATACCCTTTTTTTCCCAAGCCGCCTTTTCAGGTTTTCGACTTGCCGGGTGTACAGAATTTTTCATTTTCATCCATTATTTTTTCCCGAACCCTTTTGGTTCGCGGGGAAGCCCTTATTTTTGCTTAGGTCAGTCGACCTAGCGGGTCTTCGATTATGCGTAGTATTTTTTCACTATGTCTGCATTGACGGGGTGAGGAAGGTCGTCACCATCCATGGTGGTTAGAATCATGGCTCCTCTTGAGAAAATGTTCTTAACCATAAATGGCCCTTCGTACGTAGGGGTCCATTTTCCCCTGGGATCACCTTGTGGGAGTATGATGCGCTTGATCACCAGATCCCTAACTTGATACTCTTGTCGTCTAACTTTCTTGTTAAATGCCTTGATCATTCGCTTTTGATACGTCTGACCATGAAAAATATCAGTAAGTCTCTTTTCATCGATTAATTTTTGCTGATCAAGTTGGGTCTGGATCCAATCGTCCTCGTTCAAACCTGCATCCTTCATAATCCTAAGAGAGGGAATCTGAACTTCAATGGGCAAGACTGCCTCCATGCCATATACCAAGGAATATGGTGTTGCCCCTGTTGACGTCCGTGCTGAAGTACAGTACCCATGAAGAGAAAATGGTAACATCTCGTGCCAGTCTTTGCATGTCACTGTCATCTTCTGCACAATATTCTTGATGTTCTTATTAGCCACTTCAACAGCCCCATTCATCTTCGATCGGTAAGGAGAAGAGTTGTGATGCTGTATCTTGAACTGCTTGTAGAGCTCGGTGATCATTGTATTGTTGAGATTTGTACCATTGTCCGTAATGATCCTCTCTGGTACACCGTATTGACAGATCAGATTGTGCCGAATAAACCGCGCCACGATGTTCTTCGTTACAGTAGCAAAGGAAGCTGCCTCAACCCACTTCGTAAAGTAGTCAATTGCTACCAGGATGAAACGATGCCCGTTGGACGCAGTAGGTCTGATCTCTCCAATCATGTCGATGCCCCACATTGCAAAAGTCCAAGGAGCTGTCATGATGTTCAGAGGAACTGGAGGTATATGCACCTTATCAGTATAGACTTGTCACTTATGACAAGTCCTAGAATGTTGATAACAATCGGCTTCCATAGTAGACCATTAATATCCTGCCCGTAGGATTTTCTTTGCCATGGTATGTCCACTGGAATGAGTTTCAAAAGTACCTTCATGTAACTCTGCCATGATCCTTTCTGCCTCGTTCTTATCCACACATCGCAGTAAGGTTGAATCATGGTTACGCTTGTAAAGGATATTATTACTGATGGAGAACTTCAAAGAGAACCTCCTCAGAAACTTCTTATCATTAACAGATGCACCCTCGGGGTACTCTTGAGCCTCAAGATACCTTTTTACCTCATGGAACCAGGGTTTATCTGCTACCTCTTCAGTCTCAATGTCACAGCAATGCGCGGGTTCGTCCAACCTCTCAATGGTAATCTGGGGAGGTTCATTGTCCCACCTGACCTTGAACATAGAAGACATGGTAGCTAGCGCGTCCACTAACTGATTCTCCTCCCTAGGGAAGTGTTCAAAGGTTATTCCTCAAAGTGCGGAAGCAACGTCAATACATACTCTTTGTAAGGAATAAGATTTGGGTGCTTCGTATCCCACTCGCCTTTGGTCTGACTGATCAAGAGAGTGGAATCTCCGAATACACTTAAGAACTTAATCCTTAGGTCAATAGCTACTCGAAGGCCCATGATGCATGCTTCATACTCCGCCATGTTGTTGGTGCAGTTAAAACATAATCGGGCGGTGAACGGAGTATGACAGCCTTCAGGAGATATGATCACGGTGCCAATACCATTACCCAATGAGTTTAAAGCTCCATCAAAATATATAGACCATCGGGATCCCTCCTCAGGTCCTTCATCCGGCCCATGTGTCTCACAGTCAGTCACCAACATGATTCTCTCATCCAGAAACTCGAAATTCATAGACTGGTAATCATCCACTTCCTGATGCGCCAAATGTCTGCCAACACACTCCCCTTGATTGCTTTTTGGGTTGTGTACTGGATGTCATACTCAGTCAAAACCATCTTGCTATTCTTCCGGACAAGGCAGGCTTTTTGAAGATGTACTTGATAGGGTCTATCTTTGATATCAATAGAGTAGTGTGAGTCAGCATATACTGTCTTAGCCGGCGAGCAGCCCATGCCAAAATGCAGCAAGTTTTCTCAAGCAGTTAGTATCGGGTCTCACAGTCGGTAAACTTTTTGCTAAGGTAATAAATAGCATGCTCTTTTTGGCCAGACTCGTCATGCTGCCCCAGCACACACCCCATTGAATTGTCGAGTACTGTCAAGTATAAGATCAAAGGTCTTCCTTCGATTGGAGGCATCAGAATAGGTGCCTCTTGGAGGTATTCTTTGATCCTTTCGAAACCGGCCTGACATTCATCATTCCATCTTACCACTTGATCTTTCTTCAACAGCTTAAAGATGGGTTCACAAGTAGTAGTCAGGTGTGAAATGAATTGGGCAATGTAGTTCAGACGTCCCAAAAAGCCTCTGACTTCTTTTTCTGTTCAGGGAGCTGGCATTTCCTGTATTGCCTTCACCTTTGCAGGGTCCACTTAAATACCTTTATCACTAACGAAGAAACCCATCAGCTTACCAGACCCTACCCCAAAGGTGCACTTGTTCGGGTTTAACCTCAGCTTATACAACTTCAACCTGTCAAATAGCTTCTGGAGATGGTCAAGATGTTCCTCTTCAGTTTGGGATCTTGCAATCATGTCGTCAACGTATACCTCAATCTCATGATGGATCATGTCGTGGAACAAAGCGACCATGGCGCGCTGATACGTTGCCCCAGCATTCTTCAATCCAAACGGCATGACTTTGTAGCAAAATGTACCCCACTGCGTAACGAACGTTGTCTTCTCCATGTCTTCGGGAGCCATCTTAATCTGATTGTAAACAGAGAAACCATCCACAAAGGAGAAGATCTTATGCTATGCAGTGTTGTCGACCAAAACATCGATGTGAGGCAGAGGGAAATCATCCTTGGGGCTTGCCTTGTTCAGATCCATATAGTCAAGACAAATCCGTACCTTACCATCTTTCTTAGGCACCAGAACCACGTTGGCAACCCACTACGGGTAAGAAGTAACTGCTAGAAAACCGGCATCAAATTGTTTCATAACCTCAGCTTTGATTTTCTTAGACATCTCTGGGCGCATTTGGAGAACTTTCTGCTTCACTAGAGGACAGTCTTCTTTGGTTGGCAAGCGGTGTACCACGATATCAGCATCCAACCCAGGCATATCTTCATAAGACCAAGCAAAGATCTCAACATAGTCATGCAACATTTATATTAACCGTTGCTTGACACTAGACTCCAGATTTACACCGATCTTGACCTCTTTCTTGTCTTCCTCTGTACCCAGATTCAATGGTTACACTGGCTCTTCATGGGGTTGTATGGCCCTCTCTTCCGGAAGTAACAATCTAGCAAGTTCCCCAGGCACTTCGCAATCGTCCTCACCTTCGTCCTCGGCTTGGTTGATCGGATTTTCGAAGTCATAAGTGGCAGTAGCAGAGTCGTTATCAGTGGGATCTAGAGTGGATGTGGACCTGTATTATGATATGTGAGTGTGTGTAAGACAAATAGCCGTTTTGATAAAGTGCAAGATAGAAAAGAAAAACAAGGAGCGCAAAATTTGTAATGCAAGAAAACGTCCAATGCTTTATTGATGATATATGGAAATGACACATAATAAGCCCTCTCAAACAAATCCACAGTGTCTCGGGCAAGGCACCGAGCCGTAAAGTTTTAAACTGTCTGTTACAAATTTCAAAACAAAAGTCTATTACTGTGTAATAAAAGAAACGAGCACGAAATCCTTCGTCGTCCAATTGTTCAAGCCACCGCCAGTAGTCGAGTAAATCCAGCTATCGAACTCTGAATCTTCTCCATCGTCTTCAATTGCATTCATTCCCTGATTACTGATACATAGGGGAGGTCTTCCAATCCGTGCACGCCGAACAACCCTTTGAGCTTCTGCAGTAAAACCCAAACCAAACTTGTCAGTCTTGTGTGAAAATTCAGGGAGTTGGCCCCAATTTGCACACCCACTTTTTTCAATAACAACCCTGGCATCCTTGAGGGAAGCCATCTTCATTAAAGGTTCTTCAACAGCAACTTCAGTCGACGCCAGAGTCTGGGGGACTTCTTCAAAGTTCTGACATGGGGTTTCAATGAACTCCCATCCATCTCCACATACAGGAAGGAGTTAAGATGACTCACCATGTATTCCCCTTCCCCTTGTACTGTAACAATCTTCCCCTTTATTGGATATTTCAACATCTGATGGAGCATAGACGTTACTGCCCCAGCTTTATGAATCCACGGGTGACCCATCAAACAAGAATAAGATGGTCGAATGTCCATCACATAGAATGTAGACGGAAAAGTCTGGGAACCAACCTTAACAGGGACATCCACCTCCCCGTGCACCATTCTTTTGGACCTGTCAAAGGCCCTAACCACAGTATTACTTGGCTTCAGAAGCAACCCTTCACAGTCTAGCCGGTCTAATGCTTTCTTGGGTAAAACATTTAATGAGGACCCAGTATCCACCAGTACGTAGGGTAGAGTAGTGCCCATGCACTTGATCGAAACATGCAAAGCATCATTGTGATTCCTTCCTTTGGCAGTCAGATCTGCATCAGAGAAACCCAACCCGTTGTCACCGGTCAAACTAGCCACACAGTCTTTGAATTGATCAGCAGATGTTTCCTGCGGCACATGTGCAGTTTTAAGGAAAGCAATTAAAGCCTTTTCATGGCCTTCCGAGCACAACAATAAAGATAACATGGAGATCTTTGACGGGGTTTGCCCCAGCTGTTCGACTATGTTGTAGTCGCTCTTCTTGATAATTTTCAAAATTTCCTCTATCTCTTGTCTAGAGGTTTCTACAACAATCTTCTTAGGCGCCTCCGTCCGGGCAGGCCCACCTGTAACTTCTTTTCCCCGAGTGTCAGATGACTCGGCGACAAGGGTGATAATTGGAATATGTACTGGGACAGTAGCAGATGTACTGGAAGATGGAATAGCAACAGGCTTTCGAACAGTTGGAGGAGAAATCTCAAGAGAGAAGAGTCTTCCGCTTCGGGTGACCTTGCTAGACCCGACAATATTGCTGACATCAGTATCAGCCTCTTCAACATTCAAGTCTTGTTTGATCCCATGATAATACACATCGGCCCCATAGTGCCACGGGACAGCCTTATCCAAAGTGTAAGGGATAGGACCAGGAATAGTAATGATTAATGGAGCAACTCTTGTAACAGCTGTAATCCTAACAGGCTTTCTCGAGGAAGCCTTGGAAGGATTGGCGGAAATGGTTATTATGGAAACATCTTCAATAGGAATCAATGGAATCAATGTTTTCTCGAACAAGATCTCTTTGTTATCCATTAGACGTTGAACACCTGACTTCAATAAATGGCAACCAGTAGGCAGGATTGAACATAGGTGGCAACCTTCGCCACAACCCAGAAATGAACCGGCCAATAGTAGATTCTTCTTTACCGTCATTAATGGAGTGGAAATGTCTTCTACAGAGGTCACAAATGAATCATCGTCCATAGCATTTACTCCATGCTTGGGCATAGGAGCAGTCATGACATTAGGCTTTTCCGGTGCGTCAAACTCGATTTCTTTAGCTTCAATCAAATCTTGCACCTTATTCCTCAAGGCCCAACAGTTATTGGTATCATGCCCTGGGCTATCAGAGTGATAGACACAGCGGGCATTCGGATTATACAGCGGAGAGGTAGTACTGGGATTCTTCGGAGCCTCCCTCAGAGTTACCAGGTTAGTCTTCAATAACGGCGGTAGAATTTGAGACAGGGTCATATTGAGACGAGTATACTGTCTTTGCGGTATCTCTACTCTTTGTTGATTGTTGCGATGTGGGGCAACAGTAGGTCTTGATATTACTACCGCATTCACTGCTTGGCGGCGTTCAGGTCGGTTTTCGCTCCTTGAGCTGTAAACTGCACTAGCTTCTTTCTTGAAAGGCTTCCTTTCTGTACTTGATGAAGCACCTTTCTGTATCTTGCCGCTTTTAATACCGACTTCTACCCTCTCCCCAGTCATAATCAATTCAGTGAGCCCAGACGATGAACTACCGATCAAATGATTGAAATATGGACCAGACAAAGTCCCAAGAAACATATCCACCAACTCCCTATCAAACAGAAGGGGTTGGACTCTTCTGGCCAGATCTCTCCACTTTTGAGCATAGTCCTTAAAACCTTCGTCTGTACCCATAGACATACCCTGAAGTTGGGTACGCGTGGGAGCAAGGTCGGTTATACTGGTATTGCTTGTAAAAAGCAGCAGAAAGGTCCTCCCAGTTACGGACATTAGCTCCTTCCAGTTGATAGAACCATTCAAGTTGAGTCCCTGACAGACTATCTTGAAAGAAATGAACCCAAAGGTTTCTATCAGCAGTGTAGGGTTGAATTTTTCTAACGTATGAGCGGAGGTGGAGCTTTGGGAAGGATGCTCCATCGAACTTAGCAAAAATCGGAGCTTTAAACTTGTGAGGAATCACCACACCAGAAGCTAGTCCCAAATCTCCGAAGTCCAAACCAAGAACCTTCTGAATCTCTATAGCACTTAATCGGTCTTCAAGTTGCTTATACCTATCCTCAATAGGAGGATACTGTTCTTCATCAAAATCAGTGTCGTTATCAGAGACCACAGGACTAGGACCCTTTCTTTCCTCTTGATTCTCTCCTCCTCCCGATGAATGAGACAAATCAGTTTCTTGTCGCAATCTATTCCCAAATCTGTGACCCATATTCAGGAGGACCACCTTCTTCTTCTTCTTCTTCTTCTTCTTGTCCTTCAGGATAAGATTCTTCAAATCCTGCTTCCATTTGGCCAAGCTCAGGAACAACTCTTGGAACTGAGAATTTTGTGCTTGAAGAGCCTTGATAGCTTGATCAGTAGGTGTTTCAGAAGACATTTTGTGCTGAAATAAACAACAAAGAAGATGAGAAACCTGTAACGGTACCTGTGATGAGGTGCATGATAATGGAATGCGTATGAAATGATTTCAAAGACTTTGGGAGATTTAAATTTGCAAACCAAAAGATAAACAAACTTTATTAGATAAAACTTGTAACAATGTTTAACAATGCCTTTAAGGCATTTACAAAAGAAATAAACTGAAAAGTAAATCTAAAATAGAAATAATAAAAGACATCAGAAATCCCATGGTCGTCTTCCTTTCGTGCTGACATAATCGTTGATTGTCCTTTCATTCTCACGCTGCCTTGTAATCCTCGAGATCTTCCTCTCCTACTCATGATACTTCTCCCTATAGGTATCCCTTTCTTCATTAAATTGGATCCAATATCTCTTAAATGCCCCAAGATCAGTAGGCATGTAGGGATGAAGGATTGTGTAAGGAACCCCTTCTTCATGTGTATGCTCTATAATCACTGGTAAAACAACTTCATAAGGCATCCCCATCTTTTGAGCACGGACTCGAACCCACTGGAGATAAGGTTGCATCGGGAGAGAAGTCTTCAGTCCTAGATCATGTGGGTCAGACCTATTCACCCTGCCCCAGGCTCGTATAAACCTTCGGCGACGCTCATTGACGTCCCCTTTATAGTCAAAGACAATATCTGTAAGTAACAGCTCATGGGGACCATCTCTCCGAGTGCGTCCAAACTGTCTCAAAGCCAAACAAGGATTATAGGTTATTCCTCCTCTGATTCCGAGAAACAGAACATTAGGGTATTCCCCACATCGATCAATGACAGCTACTCTTTCCATATCTTTAGAACTCCAAAGGATGTCCGTATGAGCAATGGACATGATTCTGTAAGCCCAACCTACACCTTCCTCATTCTTCAATACAGACTTGGGGAGGTGCGAAATAAACCACCTCGCCAGCAGCGGTGTATAACACATTAGAGTTCCCCTTCTTCGCACAGTACGAGTATAGAGAGCATGCAAAATATCACCCAAGAGAGTAGGCACCGGGTTACGAGACATGAAGATCTTAACTGCATTCACATCTATGAAAGAATTTAGATTCGGGAAAAGAACCAAGTTGTAGATGAGGAGGGCCAAGATGTCTCCAAATGCTTGAAAATTCAAGTTATCCCAGAACTGTTGAACTTGATCGATCAGAAACTTAGCCAAGATACCTTTAACCCTGCTCCATGTCTCCCAGTTAGACACTACATCAGCCTTTGTTAGGTGTAAAGCTGAAGCAATTTCCTCAGGTCTAGGAACCTCCTCCAAACCTGTGAAGGGTGTCTGCTCGAGAATAGATATACCCAAAAAATCAGAAAACTCCTCCAAAGTAGGGACTAGCTGATAATCTGGGAAGGTGAAACAATGATGCAACGGATCAAAGAACTGGAACAACACACTGATCATCTGCTCATCCAACCTTGAAGTGACCAAACTAAGGAGATAACCATGTCTTTTAACAAATGAAGAAGTATCAGGATCTTTTGAAACTAACTCTCTGAGCTGAGCATGGATTTGCACGAAGTTAACTCGAATGGTATTTCTACGCATAGAAGTCATGATCTGCAAAACAGAACAAAGATAAATCCACTCGGTCTTTGAAATGGTTAGTTCAATGAATTATGCATGCAATCTCATGATGCATAATTTCATGATAAAACACATAACAGGTATAGCAGGTAACAAACATGGTAAAGGAAAACAAGTCACACAACAACGCTTAAGTTTAGGCTTGCATGGAGTCTAGGTACTACCCTCTTGAAGTTCAATTGGTTCAACCTGTCCTAATAATAGTAACCGGGTGCTAGAGGTTCTCAATATCACTGACCATCCTTCATCGGTCATGGTTTCAGCTCACACAATCTTTTCTTGCAGCCGGAACTATCTCGAGAGTATGGTATCAATGAGTGTAGTATCGAGTATCAACCAGTTCCCAGCTCTATGCCGAGACCGGGTATCTCACTACTTCCTATGGCCAAGTTTGTCAATTATAGGTTCTAAGGTCAGTTGAGTCTTAACGACCCATATAGTAGCCCCATATTCTCCTTATTCCTCCACAAGGGATATCGGTACCAACTAATGTGCCACATCAACGTAGCTAATGCTTCAACCGTATAGGTCTACGCTGTACAGTTCCCTCACAGTCTATTGCTACTTACCTAAAAGGTATCCCCAGATTTGGGTTAGGATCTATAGTAACTCCGATACAAAGCCCACAAAGATAAAGCAATCAAATCAAAGAATAGAAAATAATATGATGAACTATTCCTAAGGTATACCCCACTTATTAACTCCCAGTAGATTCGCCAGTTCTGTGATACGGTGGCCAAAACCAGGACTATTTTTACGAATGCTGGTTTGCGTTTTGCGTTTGTGTTCGCAAAATGTCGCGGTAAGCAAGAGTCGCCAACGACTTTTATTTTATCCAACAAGGAAAGGAAAAAAGCACAGAAAAATTTCTTTTTTTGAGATTTTCTGAGTACGGGGGGGTAGATTACAGAAAGGGAAGGTATTAGCACCCTTTCTATCCGTAGTTATCTACGGGCTCTTAGGTACTTGCTCATCATTTTCAAAATTGCTTTTTTGTGTTTGTGTGATTTGAAAAGTTTTTGTTTTAACTTCGATTTAACCCTTGCTTCTGTCTTCAAGAGTGTTACGAAGTGTTTTTTTGAAAACTTTGTTTGAAAAGGAGTGTAAGTGTGAAAAAAAGTTTGTTTGGATTGAGCAAGTACTTAAGAACTAATCTACCTACTCGAAAAAAAGAATTGTTCTATGTTCGTTTCCTTTAGACAGTGCTATCCCACTATTAGTGAGTAGGTAGCACCGTCGTTGGAGTTTTGAGGGTCAATTCGAAAGGAACGTACAATCACTAAAGCAATGTTAGGACGTCTTAGTAGTAACCCTAATGTCTTAGATCAATTATTCGAGGCAACAATATCTGAGGCGACCATTTCGAGGCAACTTTGATCTTTGAGACAAAAGGGCGACCACTAAAGCATCCTATACCCAATGACCGTTTACCGAAGGCAACCAAGTGGGAGTGTACCCTAGGAGTGCGCATGTGCGAGTGATTCAATTTCAGATTATTTATCTTTGCACATTTAGGGTTTGCTAACTGTTTTAAAGTTTACATACACTCTTGTCATGCAACCCTAATTATTCATACATCTAACAGTTAATATTTTGCGAAAATTAAAGTGCGGAAAGTAATCTACGCTATTACAAGGCTTCGGGTATTTACATAGCCAAAAACAAACCCTTAAAAATAAAGCGATAAATGAAATATAAAAGGTCCTAATTAATCTATTACAGCTTGTGAGCAATTACATTAATAGGGTAAAAATAAATGATAAAGCGCGCGCGAGGAAATTTAGAACGATAAAAAATTAGGGTTTTGACCCTTTCTAACCTAATTGAAAGAAAAAATGTTTTTGTTGTTTTTAATTATTTTTAAGAAGAAGAATTAGGTTTTTTAAATTAAGTACAAAAATAATTAGCTAATTAAATTAATTAATAAAAATAAATAAATGGCCTATTTTTGTGTTTTGTTATTTTTAAAAAGAAAATATCATTAAGTTAAAACCCTAATTGTTCAAATAAATTTTAATTATTTACAAAATAATTAAAGTTACCTAAAATTGAATAACTTAATTAAATTAATTAATTTTTTTGATAAAAAATAAGATCTAAACCTAATTTAGTGAAAAGTTGATTTTATGTGATTTTTGATAAAAGAGAAATTAATTTTTAGTTAGTAAAATAAATAAATTTAATTAATTAAATAAATTAAAAAAAAGAAAAGAAAGAAGAAAATTGGGCCTGAAAAGTAGTTTGGGGGGTGTGGATAGCCAAGTCTGGGCCCAAAACAAAGGTTGTCCACGCTTGACTTTCTGGATCTGATGCTACGCATTGACTGAAGCCCATGATGGTCCTTCTTATGATGGCCATCAGATTTGGCCATTTGGAGATCCAAAGGTGAAATCCTGAAGGCATATAGTGATGCCTTGACCTTGTATTTGTGCCTGATCCTGAAAAGAAAAATAATATGCAAGAATGGGGGGACCTGGGATTCGAACCCAGGCCCTGATTCCTTTTCCACACACTCCACTACCAATTGCGCCACTTGTTCTGTTTGTTCATATAATACAAAACAATAATTAAATATTAAAAAGGTCAAATATGTTAATTCAGCGCGCGCTTTTTTAAACAGGCGAATGGTTGTTCGCCACGTCTTCGTCTTCTCCAAGGATCTGTTGTTTTAGACAACAGACCTTTACCAACGAACATCCATCGTGGCTAAAGACCTGTGCATATCAAGAATCATGTACAAGCACAATAAATCAATGGTGATGGTACCAATCCATTCGTCTCAGTCTCACGAACTTCATGGTACCCTAATCGTGGCCCAATTTCACCTGTAAACAAAGATCCCAAATCGAAGCTACAATCCCTAACAATGGTGAAATCTCATACAGTCCAAAAAAATGCAATTAAATGTGTCAGATAGCTTGCAAATGTGATAGTGAGCAAGAATATACCATTATTTCATGCTATAGATGCCAGATTGATGAAATTCGATTTCAAAATATAAATCAATGTCGTGGATGACTTACAGTGGTATTTGGCGTCTGAAATTGCTTGTTCTTGATTGGTTTAGGTTGCTTATGATCCCAGGAAGCGATTGGGATGGTTAAAGGGTCTTGAAATTGCCTAGAACAAGGAATTCGACTCAGCACTTTGTTGTGATTTTTTCAAGTTAGGTTCTGGTTCTTGCGCCTCTTTCTAGCCTCGTTTTAGGTTTGCTCATGCTCAATATATATCAAGGATTGGATTAGGGTTGAAAAGCTGATCTCAATCTTCCTCCATCATTGCTTTTGATTTGGATTTGATTCCTTTGAATTTCATTCCAAAAATAGGCTAAAACCAATGTTTTTGTTCTCACAAAAGCCTTGCACGAATTCAATCATATGCTAGACAGATATAGGACCTGGAATAAGTACAGAATCTTTGAATTTCAATGTTTTGGATTTTCTAAGATTTGTTTTGATTTAAAATGATTTAATTCAAATAAAAATCAAAATAAATAATCAAAATAATAAAATGACAAGTGGCAAGGGCTAGGGCTCGTGGACCATGTTGCCAACTCAAAACAAGTGCAAAAGATTATGCCCATTTGGCAAAATTTGCAATTTTAGGCATAGTTGACTTTTAACCATTTTGCAAAAAGGGTCAAACTTCACCAATGCATAACTTCCTCAATTTTGACTCTTTTAAGGTGTTCTTAGACTTTTACAAATATTGTGATGTCCTCTAAGCAACCCTTTTGGTCTCATCTCAATTTAGTCTTCCATGTTCATGTATGAAGCTTTGACAAAAAAGGTGTTTTTGTTGACTTTTCAAAATGACCTATAATGTCCAAATTCATAACTTCTTGTGAGTGCATATTTTGAACTTGGGAGATGAAGATGGGTTGTAGGTAATTTCATCCTCTTTAAAATGAGCTTTGTATGGGTCATTTCTCATAAAGTATGAGAAAGTTATGCTTGGTCAAAGTTGAGTTAACTTTTCCTGCAAAACCCTAATTTAGCAACTTTTGAATCTTGATGAATTATGAGCAATCCTTGATGAATTATGATCAACCCTTGATAAAATGATTAAATATACTTCAAAATGAGGGTGTTGACCAAAAATATTGAAGTTTGATTGTATGTGGGCCACAGTTGACTTTTACCCTAGCAAAGTCGATTTTCAGGCCTTTGAGCAATTGACTGAGCAAACTTTCTATGTAGGGCTTCAAACTTGACATGGGTGATCTTGAGAACATATTAGGACAATGGTGAGAATTTGGGATCCCTTGGACTCAAGTATCTTGATGCAACATGAAACCCTAATTTGAGGTAGACTGCCTTAGGAGAGAGTTTGTCTGGTCAACCCTTGGACTTCCTTGAGCAACTTAAGGGTCTTTCTTGAAATGTTTTTTGAGAAATATGGGAGGGAAAATTTTGCGGTATGACAGAAGGAGACGGAGAATCTTCGAAGATGGGCTTAAAGATGCCATCCAGAAAATATATCGATTGCATGAGAGATTCCTTTGCGAGAATTCTTGTACTTGCCATTGGGGAGGACTTCGCTGGGGAATGTTGATTTATGTCCTCGGAAATGGAGTCTAGGAGCTTCGGTTGTCCATTACTATACTGGGGAATTAACTCTTGATTGATGAGACAAAATTGAGATGTTATCTGGTCGAGTCTAGGCTTCATAGTGACTGGTTGAGGATGATAAGGCTGACTGCTATCTGGTCGTATTCCAGTCTTCATAATGACTTACTGGGTTAATGTGAAATCGACCGTATCTGGTCGGGTCCAGGTTTTACAGTGTTGTAAACTGTTGTCCAGAGATAAAAGAGAAGGATCCTGTATATGGCTTTCTCGGGACAAGTCCGTGTAAAAATGCGTCGGGTACTTCATGAAAAGGAGCCTAGATAGTAGGGTTGTGAGAAGGAACCTGGGTAGTAGAGTTACTTCGAAATGAAGCCAGGGTAGTAGGGATTTGAGAAGGAACCTGGGTAGTAGGGTTACTTCGAAATAAAAGCCTGGGTAGTAGGGCTATGAGAAGGAACCTGGGTAATAGGGTTACTTCGAAATAAAGCCTGGGTAGTAGGGTTGTGAGAAGGAACCTGGGTAGTAGGGTTACTTCCAAATAAAGCCTGGGTAGTAGGGTTGTGAGAAGGAACCTGGGTAGTAGGGTTGCTTCAGAATAAAGCCTGGGTGGTAGGGTTGTGATAAGGAATCTGGGTAATAAGGTTACTTTGAAATAAAGCATGGGTGGTAGGGCTGTGAAAAAGAATTTGGTAGTAGGGTTACTTCGAAATAAAGCCTGTGTAATAGGGCTGTGAGAAGGAACCTGGGTAGTAGGGTTGATTTGGAATAAAGCCTGGGTGGTAGGGCTGTGAGAAGGAACCTGGGTAGTAAGGTTACTTCAAAATAAAGCCTGGGTGGTAGGATTGTGAGAAGGAACCTGGGTAGTAGGGTAACTTCGAAATAAAGCCTGGGTAGTAGGGCTATGAGAAGGAACTTGGGTAGTAGGGTTACTTCGAAATAAAAGCCCGGGTAGTAGGGCTTCCTCATTTGATCACGTAGAGTAGTTGACCCGTTTGGTTTCGGGAACTGATTTTCCATTAGTTATCTGCAGATTTGACATGTATAGCTTCATGGATTTAATCTTGAACTGTTGGAATTGTTGATGATAACCATCTTTCCTGAAAAGGTACAAGATTAATTATATGTGATGCATGAAATGCATTGTGTGATGATGTTCTCAAAATAAATGAGATTATGTTGTATGCAATATGTATGCCCATGTCATGATGTATGAACATGAAATGATATTGTGACATATCCGAGTCCAAGAAAATAAATCTCTGACTGCTGCTAAAGAGTATTGGAAATTGAATTCCTGACTGTTGTAGAAAAAGTGGTTCTTCTACTTCCGCTGGGGATGATGAACTGAGATGACTATGCCGTGAATTTACTCCTTTCAATTTGTGAATATTCTTCTGGGGAGAGACTCTGCTTGAGAATAACTCTGCGGGGGAATAACTCTGTCTGAGAGAGGAGATGCTTTGCAGGAAGATTTTGTCGATTCAGAGAAATAATCTCCGCTGGGAGATGAAATTTCGTAGCTGGAGGAATAAACTCTGTTGGGGATTAAGCTTCTGTATTCATAGAAATAAACTCTGCTCGGGAGAAAACTTTATGAACCGCTTGCGATTATAAAATTCGTTTGGGGAATATGGATGTCGGCTCTCTGAAGGAACTTTGCTGGGGAAAGTAACTCCTGTTTGGGGAAGCCGGTGTCAAAGCTTTGGTTTCCTCTACTCTGTGGGGAGTGTAGATGTCACGGGGGTGCATGTATTGGTGACTTCGTTTCAAAGTTGTCCCTTCCCCTGTTTCTTAAGTTATAAGCAACCGTTTTCCTGTTTCTTATGCGAATATTTGTGAATAGCAATCATATTCAAATGCATATGTCAAGAATAAATCATTGGACGTTTTTGGAAAACAAAACAGAAAAATAAAAACAAATGGTTTTGTAAAAATGACTTGTATTAATTTCTGAAGTTGGTCTATAACAGGCGTTTTTGTACAAGGAAGTTGACGCTCTAGTAAGAGAATACCGCCGTGAAAATGAAAGCTATACAATATTGTGTACAAAGAGAAGAAAACAACTATGTGTAATAATCCCATTGAGTTTCAATTCTGCTATTGTGGCTATGTCTTCGAGCATCTCATCACTTTGCTGCTTGTCCGAAGCTGACTAGATTGATTGGTTCCGTTTTAAGTTTGATAGATGATACTGAAGTCTGGTCGCAAGGTGATCTAATGGGACATAGTGATACGCTTTAAATCCCTAACTTTTTCCTGGACCTCCCTTTCGGGTTTTCAGTCCACCGGGATACCCTTTTTTCCCAAGCCACATTTTTAGGTTTTTGACTTGCTGGGTGTACAGATTTTTGTTTTCATCCCTAATTTTTGCCCGAACCCTTTTGGTTCACCGGGAAGCCCTTATTTTTGCCTAGGTCAGTCAACCTAGCGGGTCTTTAATCATGCATAGTATCTTTTCACTATGTCCGCATTGACAGGGTGAGGGAGGTCTTCACCGCCCATGGTATTCAGAACCATGGCTCCACCAGAAAAAATGTTTTTGATCACAAATGGCCCTTCGTATGTGAGGGTCCATTTGCCCCTGGGATCACCTTGCGGCAGTATGATGCGCTTGATCACTAGATCCCCGACTTGATATGCTTGGCGCCTGACCTTTTTGTTGAATGCCTTGATCATCTGTTTTTGGTACATCTGACCATAACAGATAGCAGTAAGCCTTTTCTCATCAATCAAATTCAGTTGATCAAGTCGAGTCTAGATCCAATCGTCTTCGTTTTAACCCGCATCCTTCATGATCCTAAAAGAAGGTATCTGGACCTCAATAGGTAGGACAACCTCCATACCATATACCAGAGAGTAACATGTTGCCCCTGTTGACGTACGCGCTGAGGTGCGGTAACCATGAATAGCAAATGGTAACATCTCATGCCAGACTCTATATGTCACCGTCATCTTCTGTATGATCTTCTTGATGTTCTTGTTAGCAGCCTCCATAATGCCATTCATCTTTGGGCAGTAAGGGGAAGAATTATGGTGTTGGATCTTGAACTGTTTACAGAGTTCGGTGATCATAATGTTATTGAGATTCGTACCATTGTCAGTGATGATCATTTCTGGGACACCGTACTGATAGATCAGGTTATGCTTGATAAACCGTGCCATAACTTTCTTGGTAACAGTAGCAAAAGAGGCAGCTTCAACCCACTTCGTGAAGTAATCAATGGCCACCAGGATTAAGCGATTCCCATTTGAAGCGGTAGGTCTAATCTCTTCTATCATGTCAATGCCCCACATTGCAAAGGGCCATGGAGCCGTCAAGACATTCAAGGGAACCAGAGGTACATGTACTTTATCAGCATTGATTTGGCACTTGTGGCAAGTTCGAGAGTGCTGATAATAATCTGCTTCTATAGTGGACCAATAGTATCCTGCCCGTAGGATCTTCTTAGCCATGGTATGTGCACTTGAGTGGGTTCCGAAGGTACCTTCATGTAGATCTGTCATAATCCCCTCTGCTTCACTCTTGTCTATACACCATAGTAAGGTAGAGTCATGGTTGCGCTTGTAGAGGATTCCATTACTGAGAAAGAATTTTACGGCGAACCTTCTCATAAACTTTTTATCGTTAACAGATTCCCCCCTCAGGGTATTCTTGAGCCTCGAGATATCTTTTTACTTCGTGAAACCAAGGTTTGTCTACTACCTCTTCCGTATCAATCTCATAGCAGTACGCTGGTTCATCCAACCTCTCAATAATGATTTGGGGAGCTTCGTTGTCCCACCTGACCTTGAACATAGAAGACATGGTAGCTAGCGCGTCCACTAACTGATTCTCTTCTCGTGGAAAATGTTCAAAGGATACCTCCTCAAAATGTGGAAGCAATGTCAGCACATGTTCTTTGTACGGGATGAGATTCGAATGCTTCATATCCCACTCTCCTTTGATCTGACTTATCACCAAGGCTGAATGCCCGAAAACGTTTAAGAACTTTATCCTCAGGTCGATAGCAGCTTTGAGTCCCATGATGCATGCTTCATACTCTGCCATATTGTTGGTACAGTTGAAGCATAGTCGGGCAGTGAAAGGAGTATGACAATGTTGTACCCTAAATTTCTCCCCTAACTTTTTCAGTCGCACTTTCATATCATATTTTTTCATTTGGTCACAACCATTAATAAATAGCTTCATTCATCACATTTGCATCCTATCTTTAAGTTTGCTCTTGTGTTGTTGACTAACTTCTAACCAAAATACAAAAAATATTTGTCTTTGCCTTTGCATATTTGTGTTTTGTAGGTACCAAGTCAAAGAATCCGACAAAAAAGGTTTTCCGGTTTTATTTCCCTAAAATCTCTATTTGCAAAGAAAAATAATAATAGTTAAAAATTTTCATTTTTTGTTTTCCTGTACAATCGATTTCTCCCATAGTGCAATCGATTGCACAAAGTGTATTATGCACAATCTTTGAAAAAAGTGTATTTTTAGCCTTCAAAGATAAAAAAATTTAGTATGTGTCGACACATACGTGTTATGTGTCGACCCATGCAAGACGATTAATTCTGTAATATGCTGACAAAAGCAGCTTGCATCGACCCATAGAGGCATGTGTCGACTCATCATGTTTTGTATAACTAGCATGTGTCGACACATACATGTTATGTGTTGACTCATGCAAATTGATTGATTCTGTATTGTGTTGAAATAACAGCTTGTATCGACCCATAGTAGCTTGCGTCGACTCATGGAAATTGATTGATTTTGTATTGATTTGAAAAGGTAGCTTGTATCGATCCATAGAAGCTTGCGTCGACTCATGTTGTGTTATAAAACTAGAATGTGTCGAATAATACGACTCTTGTGTCGACTCATAGCAGCAAAACACACGTGATTTTTGAAAAAAGCCAGCAATTTCAAAATTGTCATCTTTTTGGCTTCAATTTTTCTGCATAATTTGAAAATTATATCATTAATTCAATCTTTGGCTCCAAGAATCAATTACCAAATTACCACTAATCCTAATCCTAAACTCTATAAATAGAGACCTCATTTCATTCAAATCACAAGCTTTTGATAGCCAAGTCCACCTTGCTAAAAAATCTCTCAATTCTCTCCATCTACCAAATTCACTCAAAGCTCGATTCTCAAGAAAAGTTAGTAAGCTTTGCATTGAAGTTTACTAATCTTTGAGCTAAACCTTCACCCAAACACTTTTTCTTCATCAATTCTCTACATCCAAGCTTTGGTAATTGATTCTTGTGGTTGAATTGAAGCAAATTTTGGAAGTTGTTTGATAATTCTCTAATTCTACCTTTGGTAAGTTGGATCATCATCTTTCACAATGTGATCTCTTGTGGATTTCTGGTTTTGATTCATTGAACACTGTTTTATGATTCCATTAGTGTTATTTTCTCATAATTTGATGGAATTTTCATGCTCAATTGGATCCATGATCATAAGGTGTTTGATGAAAAGTTGGAACAATAATTTGATCCTTGAAATGTTGTTTTCTACTAGTTTTAACAGGTTGCAATCAATTGTTGTAACATTGCAATCGATTGTCATAGAAAATTAATTTGAAAAAAACTGCACTGATGGAATTGGTTGCTGTCTAAGCACAATCGATTATAACAGTGCCAAAAATACTTTTTCTGCCTTATTTTGGGGCTGTTTTGAGTCAAATATTTTTTCTACTCACTCTCTTTGATGGATAATTTGGATTACAATTTTAAATGTCCAATTTCTCTTTAAATTTAATGGACTTTGTGGTGTAGATAAAGTTGTATAAATGTTCATCAATTCAAATCTATCAAAGAGTGAATTATTTAATTCACTCTTGGTGCTTTGGATTGATGATATGTTTAGTGCTTTAATCCATCTAGATGAGTGATTGAATTTAAAGATGAAAGAAATTTAAGGTAGTGATCCAAATAAGCTTATCATTCCCCTCCCTCTTCATCTTATCCCTTTCTTTTTTAATTGTGCTATATGTTAAGGGGTGATGATCTCTATATCATTTATCCAAACATGAAGTACATAGATTGCTATTGACCGGCCTCAAAATAGGTGTGACTTCTACATAAGTCCACTTACAATTGCTTAACATAGCGCTAAATTTTGTCCCGATTCGAATAAATGATCATTCGTGGCCCAAACCTATGTTTGCAAGCCCAAGTATTTTAATTTGATCTCTTTGATCCAATAACCTTGAGATTCATTGTGTGGAGGCTTTGGTTCTACCAATCCTCTAATGGATCTACATCACTTTTGGTCAACGCGGATCACTTAAACATCGTTGATCATTACATGTTACTTTTTGAGGATTCCAAAATGGATGATATACTTGACAAAAAGCAAATGCAACTTGTTGTGTGGAGGCTTTAGTTCTACCAATCCTCTAATGAGTTCCAAATGTAAGTTTCAAGATGGTCATCCAACTAACCACTAATTTCTAACAATTGACTTTAATTTATGCTTTTATTTTATGCTCTTTACTTTATGTACCATTTACTTTTAGCATTTTTACATTTCATGCTATTTTCATCTTTGATCACTTAAGCATTTACTTTTATGTCATTTTTATTTTTCTCACTTGAGCTTTTCTTTTCCTTTTGAAGACACTTAATAATCAACATGAACCATAAAAAACATTAATGATACTCGGACTATTTGGTTACTATCCTTGGCATTATGGAGTGATGGACTTCTTGGACATAAGAATAGAAACCTTGGCTTACATTGGAGACCTTGTGACCTTAGTTGATGTTTTGTCTGGAGCTCTTGAGGTTTACCTCAAGAAATTGAGTTGTTTGTTTGTTTTGTGTGCAGGTTATTGTGATTACACACTTTGTTTGTAATATGGAATTTATTTGTATACAACCGTTACTCCGCCCAATTTTTTCGAAGACTTAATACACTTGAAGTTTGGTCTTCTCAAGAGGTCTAGTATCTTTTCTTGCTTGGTTTCAATCCAAAGAATGAGAATTCTATCTTGACCCATAATGTCAAGTATTGGCTTCGTGTTGGTTAGACGATTCTTCTCCTTAGCTTTTACCTTATGCTTTAGGATAGTCCCTTCATCTCCTTCCATCTTCTTTAATTTTCAAAACCTTCTCATCTTCTTTCAAAATCTTCTTTATTTTTAAACTCAAACCGCTTTCATAATAAACCTCGACCTTGTCGAGTGCCTTTTCTTTTAAAACTTCTTTTCTTTAAACACTTTAATTCATTTAAATTAACAAAAACACTTCAACTCATTCAAACTCCTTTGTGCGCTCGAGCACCTTTTACATTCATAACTTTTTTCAAGATGAGACATGATTCATTGATAGTATAGCAACATTCTCATATCCCCATGGTTATAAAGGTGTCGACTTTTCCACTTGAGCTCTAGAGGCGTTCTCAAACCCTCACTCTTGTTGACGCAGGGTCCATCTTTCCCACACCTTGTGGTCATTAGTCGAGATTTCTCTCCTAACAATGACGACTTGTCTCCTTGTTTAAAAATAATCAATATACAAGTCTTTTCTAGCCGAACTACGGTGCTCTGACATTCCCATTGCACAAGGGAGTACGTAGGCACTAAGTCTTACGACCCAAGGCGAGCAACAAAAATAATCAAAAAACATTTCATTTTCTTTTGTTTGCAAATAAACATCCATTATTTTCCTTTAGCAAGTAAACCTTTACATAACACTCCTTTTGAAAGAAACCAAACAAAGTTGATCCTACGGAGTACGGTAGATGCTTAGGATGCTAATACCTTCCCTTTGCATAATCGACCTACGTACCTCGATCTCTGATCTTTTTGGGTTTTGTTCGCTTTTTTCCCATTTCCATTTGGAAACAATAAAGTGCGGTTGAGACTTCATTGTGTTGAGATAAGTCAATTGATGGCTTAATCTCAAATCTTTACCGCTACATTTCTTTACATATCATCACTGTCGCAATTGAGCGCCAGAAAAGTGTGCGATAGGAAAGTGGCGACTTCACTTGGGACAGATTGACCTATTGCTGGTCCATTCCTAAGTGGGTCAATCCTAGCTTTGTTTGTTTCTCTTCTGTGAGTGTTTATATATTGTTTTACTTGTTGTTTATTACTTCCCATTATGTTGTATATATGTTTGTCTCGATTTTCCTGCTTTTCAAGGGCTTGGTGATTTCTTATAAGTCTTCTACCCGGACTTTGGCCAAATATAAGATAGGACGGGCGGTATAGTCATGTTAACTTTGAGGGAGTAATCCCAAAAAAGGAGACATGAGATCCCCCACTCAGTGGAGGCCCCTTTGACTGTAGTGTTTTTTACCGAGTAGTCGGGAAGACGTACTGCTTTCGACCTAGGAGCCTGCTCAAGCTGAGGACCGTAGATTACCTAACCCATCTTGGCCTTTTAGGTGTACTGCGAAAGCTATAACGGAGTAATCTGGAAATAGTTGTCACGCAATACTATGCTCAGATGAGTTTTTCTTGAGAATATTACTAATTACCGAGTTAATCAAGACGTTGGTAATATCCGAAGGAAGGATGTAGACTCTGGGAACCTCTTAGAACCTTGTTTGGAAGGTGATAACCGTTAGTCCATACCTTATGGGTTGTACCTTTGACTCTAGGCTCGTGACTTAGAACCATGTGATCCTGTTACTATGCATTACATTTCATAACATTGCATATCATTTGCATCCTCTACATCATTCTACATACATCCAGGTTGTTCGGGATCTTATTCCCGGTTGCTTCTTTCTTCCAGTTAATCATCTACCGTCAAGTTGATTCCTCAACACAACTACGGGACTAGAGCAGTTGTCAGTTTGAGAATGGAAAACCAAGAACAACATAACATGGAAGTCATAATGGAAATCGATGAGTAGAAGTCAGGCATGGCCAAACTTACTGAGATGATGCAAGTCCTGATTTCCAGAGGAGAGCCACCTCAAAAGACGGTGGTATCTGAAATCCCAACTGTTGTTGTTGATACTCAACCTATCCAGCATACATCTACTACATGGACATAGTTTGGGTTGTCTCATAACTACTCTCCTCCTATTGAAATTACTTCAATGGTTGGCCAGTCTTCCCGACCAGTCTTCCAGTTTTCGCTAAACCTCAGCCAGTCCTTCATACTGCTTCTCGTCAACCTACTGCACAAGCTGCTTTTGGGAATCCTCTCTTTGAGTACCATGCTGCCAGTCCTCGAAGTATGAGTCAGGGAGACTTTGGTTAGTTTTAAGAGTTCAAAGAACAATATCAGTCTTTAGAGAAGAGACTCCGAGTTATGGAAGGTAATGATGTCTTTGGTATTGCTACTGAAAATATGTGCTTAGTTTCTGATCTAGTTATGCCTGCAAAGTTCAAGACTCCCGAGTTTAGGAAATATAAGGGGCATACTTATCCAAGAAGTCACTTGGTGATGTACTTTCGAAAGATGTTTGCTTACACAAAGAATTACAAGCTACTTATCCATTGTTTCCAAGATAGTCTGAGTGGAGCTTCATTGAATGGTATATGGGACTTGAGAAAGGTCGTATCCAATGCTTCGAAGATCTTGTTGATGTTTTCATAATGCAATACAAATACAACCTCGACATGGCACCTGATCGTCGCCAATGGCAAAATATGTTTCAGAATGAGAAAGAATCTTTCAAGGAGTATGCTCAACGATGGAGAGAATTGGCATCTCAAGTTGAACCACCTCTGGCAGAGAAAGAGCTAACTGGATTGTTCATGGATACTTTGTCCCCTTTCTTTTGGGAGAAGATGATTGGTAGTGTGTCCTCCAGCTTCACAAACCTAGTGACTATCGGCCAAAGATTAGAAGAAGGAATTAAGAACGGAAAACTGTCTAAAGCTGCTGAATCTTCTAATGGTGCAAATTAATACCTTGGGAAATTTCAGAAGAAGAAAGAGGTAGAAGCCAATGTTGTCTCAACTGAGAGAGGAGGACCTCGTCGTAGGCCTCAATACATTGATCAATCACAAGTAGTGGTTGTTACTCCCTCTATCAATGCTCAACCGATTCAGGTTCCTCAACAACAAAATTTTGCGCAAAATCAGAATTGGAATAGGGCCCATTTTGATCACATCCCTATGACATACACTGAATTATATTCTTCATTGGTGTAGAAAGGCTTGATTACAACTAGGCATTTGATTCCTCGAAATCCTCCTCCAGCTGGGTTCAGATCTGACCTTCACTACGAGTTTCATCAGGGAGCTGCCGGTCATGACTTAAAGAGATGCTATGCATTGAAAAACAGAGTGCAAGAATTTGTGAAAGCAAATATTCTCATTTTCAAAGAGGCAGGTGCTAATGTTGTCAACAATCCTTTGCTAAAACAAAGTGGCTGAAGACTGAGTCGGGGTACCCTTAAGTCACTTCCTAAAGCCAGTGTTTCAGATAGGATAGCTCATCCTTGTTACTGATTAGTCACTAGGCCATCTTTCTTTCTGTTTGCATTTTCCCTTGTTTATGATAAAATTGTTGCTTTCAAATTTTGTTTATACTTTCATGTCAATTCTAATTAAATGAGCATTGTAATATTTTGATTAAAATCATTTTTATTTACTGCTTTCAAATATATTTCTCTTGTTTAATCTCTTTATCAAGCTTTTGTTTATGCAAAGATTAGAGGGAGGATGATGAAAACGAAATACCCATAATTGTTGCTGGTATGCTTTCGAATAAAACTTTGCTGAGGATATACATGCATTGTTTCAACTCCCAAACACCAGAGAAATAAGGAAGTTAATCCCTCGTTCACCCCTTTGATCCTAGAAGTTGGAGTTTCTTTCTATACGAAAAAACCTGCAATCTTAACCTGGGGATGGGTAGTTCTTAATTAATTTGGTTGTGCATTCAGTTACAAGAGAAATCGTGAAAGACACCTTTTAATAAAGGTCGCGATCAAGCTTTCCTTTGCACACAACAAGAAGTGTCAAAGATGCTCTCAAACCAAAAATGACAAAGATGGTTCCCCGTAATCCTTGAGCAAGGCAGTCATTATCTTTACGAAAAGAAAAATGAAATGAAAAGAAAAATCAAAAGAAAAATCCCGCTAAGTCAAAACCTTTAAAGGAGACTTAGGCAAAAAACTAGGGCATCCCGCTGACTGTAATCTCAAATGAAACAGTTCAGGAAAAAGTTAGGAATAATAAATTCAATTAGAAGAGGTCTTCAAATCCTCAAAATTCTCCACCAGAGTTGATAAAAGTCCTCAAAACAGCAAAAAATGTAAGAAGAAATGACTGTCATTCTCAAGAATCCTTTAGCTTCTGAGCCATCATCATTGCTCCCATCAGTGCAATTCCAAAATCTCTTGGAACCTGAATGCATATTCTGAATTAACTGAACGTAGGACTGAAGAACATCACAAAGATTGGGTTGGGTACAAATAAACTTTGAACCTTTATCCTTTATTTCTTAAACCGTGAACCAGACCATGTTACAACCCTCAAAAGACCTAATTGAAGCCAGGTTTCTTTAGAAAGCATACTATAGTAAGGTTGCGTAAACTGACTCCTAAGATCTTTTGCGAATCATTTGTTTTGGTATCATACCTTTTCTTTCTCTTTCACTTTAAAAGTATAAACCATTGTGTTTTAACCAGTGATGCATTTTCTATACACCAATAATATCATTTCAAAAAATGACTTTGAATTTAAAAACTTTTGCATGAACTTTGCATTAAATTAACATGTTTGAATAAACAAATTTTCTTGCAAACAAGCTTTCCTCGTCAAGGAATTTTAAACAACTGAGAAACTTGGTCAGTGGCCCTATCAGGGGCAAGTATCTTCCAGATCCAATTGTGAATCAGTTCAATATTTGTTGCTCAGTACGAGTTTTCTCAGAATTGGTTAGCTAGAAGATCATTTTCAAGACTCATACTAAGGAATTCCTTTACAAAAATCATCTCAAGAGCTGAAACCATGATCAGTTTATCTCCAATAGTCATTTCAAATCTAAAGCCGTGATCATCTCATTTCCAACAAATTTCGACTGAAGCCATGATCAGTTTATCTTCAACAGTCAGCTAATCTGGGACAAATCCCCAAGCAGCTTTCCATGTCTTTCCTCAGAGGATCATCAGTTCAATACAGTTTACGAGTGTGACAAATTTGGGGTTCAGGACATTTTCTTTCCAATCAAATTTGGCAGAGTTCTCCGTGTTGAGGAATCAAACTTCCAATCTTACATCAACAAAAGTGTCAAACTTCGTTGTCGTAAACGTCTGCATTACATGCATAGATCATTCACATATCATGCATAAAAAAATCCAAACATAATGCATAACAAGAGTTTTTCATCCACATTTTCATTTCCCGAGGTCTTGTTGCAGTTGACATGTCACCTTGAGATCAAAGTCCAACTTACTTGGCACCTACCAAAGCAAACATCAGTTCAGCTGTCTCTTTTTCGTCCAATGCTAATCTTGGATGAGCTATTTCTCTCTACCGTCCAATGCTAATCTTGGATATGTGGTCTCTTTTGTTTCCATCCAAAGCCAGTATTGGGTGTTGTTATCTTTGTTGTTGTTCAAAGCCAGTATTGGACGCCATGTTTTTTTTCCCCTTCATTCAAAGCCAGTATTGAATGTCAAAATATATTTTTCCATCCAAAGCCAATATTGGATTTTGTGATCTTTTCCCTCATCTAAAGCAATTATTAGACGTTGAGTTTTCCATTCATTCAAAGCCAGTATTAAATGTCGCAAACTTTTGTTGTCGTTCAAAGCCAGTATTGGACGCCTTGTTTTTTTTCTCTCACCCCATCCAAAGCCAATATTGGATGTTGTGATCCTTTCCCTCGTCTAAAGCCATTATTAGACGTTGAGTTTTCCCTTCATTCAAAGCCAGTATTAGATGTCGTGTTTCTCTTCCGTCCAATGTCTTTCCTGGATGACTCTGATGTAGCTTCAGATTTGGTCTCATCCCACATCTAATGTTCTTCTAGATGTTTCTGTTTGTCTTTTCCAGAGAGTTGCTTGCCTCATTCAATGCAATTCTTGGGTGTCGCTGCTTGCCTTCTCGGGTTTTACTCCTTTTTTCCAAGTATTGATGGTTACCCTTTGTCACCCTGACAGATATCCAGAAGTATCTTGTTGCTCCCTGACGTGTCTTTCCACATCACTTCATCTGAACTACCATAAGTTTCCAACTTCTAGTCTTTCCACATTCCTACAGAGTCTGTCTCATCTCATACATCATTCAAAAAAATATGTCAAAAAAGAGTCCATGCATTCATTCATAACATATGCTATCATCTCATCGCATCAGGGACGAAATTCAGGTCTGTTTGTATTTAATTACTTTCCGCCTATCTGGAAAAAAGATAATTAAATAGGGGCAGCTGTTGTACCCTAAATTTTGCCCCTAACTTTTTCAGTCGCACTTTCATATCATATTTTTTCATTTGGTCACAACCATTAATAAATAGCTTCATTCATCACATTTGCATCCTATCTTTAAGTTTGCTCTTGTGTTGTTGACTAACTTCTAACCAAAATACAAAAAATATTTGTCTTTGCCTTTGCATATTTGTGTTTTGTAGGTACCAAGTCAAAGCATCCGACAAATAAGTTTTTCTGGTATTATTTCCCTAAAATCTCTATTTGCAAAGAAAAATAATAATAGTTAAAAATTTTCATTTTTTGTTTTCCTGTACAATCAATTGCTCCCATAGTGCAATCGATTGCACAGAGTGTATTGTGCACAATCTTTGAAAAAAGTGTATTTTTAGCCTTAAAAAATAAAAAAAATTTAGTATGTGTCGACACATACGTGTTATGTATCGACCCATGCAAGACAATCAATTTTGTAATGTGCTGACAAAAGCAGCTTGCATCGACCCATAGAGGCTTGTGTTGACTCATCCTGTTTTGTATAACTAGCATGAGTCGAGACATACATGTTATGTGTTGACTCATTCAAATTGATTGATTCTGTATTATGTTGAAATAGCAGCTTGTATCGACCCATAGTAGCTTGTGTCGTCTCATGCAAATTGATTGATTCTATATTGAGTTGAAAAGGCAGCTTGTATCGATCCATAGAAGCTTGCGTTGACCCATGATGTGTTATACAACTAGAATGTGTCGATGCATACGACTCTTGTGTCGAATCATAGCAGCAAAACACACGTGATTTTTGAAAAAAGCCAGCATTTTCAAAATTGTCATCTTTTTGGCTCCAATTTTTCCGCATAATTTGAAAATTATATCATTAATTCAATCTTTGGCTCCAAGAATCAATTACCAAATTACCACTAATCCTAATCCTAAACTCTATAAATAGAGACCTCATTTCATTCAAATCACAAGCTTTTGATAGTCAAATCCACCTTGCTAAAAAATCTCTCAATTCTCTCCATCTACCAAATTCACTCAAAGCTCCATTCTCAAGAAAAGTTAGTAAGATTTGCATTGAAGCTTACTAATCTTTGAGCTAAACCTTCATCCAAACACTTTTTCTTCAACAATTCTCTACATCCAAGCTTTGGTAATTGATTCTTGTGGTTGAATTGAAGCAAATTCTGGAAGTTGTTTGATAATTATCTAATTTTACCTTTGGTAAGTTGGATCATCATCTTTCACAATGTGATCTCTTGTGAATTTCTGGTTTTGATTCATTTGACACTGTTTTATGATTCCATTAGTGTTATTTTCTCATAATTTGATGGAATTTTCATGCTCAATTGGATCCATGATCATAAGGTGTTTGATGAAAAGTTGGAACAAGGATTTGATCCTTGAAATGTTGTTTTCTACTGATTTTAACAGGTTGCAATCAATTGTGGTAACATTGCAATCGATTGTCACAGAAAATAGATTTGAAAAAAACTACACTGATGCAATTGGTTGCTGTCTAAGCACAATCGATTATAATAGTGCCAAAAATACTTTTTCTGCCTTATTTTGGGGCTGTTTTGACTCAAATATTTTTTCTACTCACTCTCTTTGATGGATAATTTGGATTACAATTTTAAATGTCCAATTTCTCTTTAAATTCAATGGACTTTGTGGTGTAGATAAAGTTGGATAAATGTTCATCAATTCAAATCTATCAAAGAGTGAATTATTTAATTCACTCTTGGTGCTTTGGATTAATGATATGTTTAGTGCTTTAATCCATCTAGATGAGTGATTGAATTTAAAGATGAAAGAAATTTAAGGTAGTGATCCAAATTAGCTTATCATTCCCCTCCCTCTTCATCTTATCCCTTTCTTTTTTAATTGTGCTACATGTTAAGGGGTGATGATCTCTATATCATTTATCCAAACATTAAGTACATAGATTTCTATTGACCGCATCAAAATAGGTGTGACTTCTACATAAGTCCACTTACGATTGCTTAACATAGCGCTAAATTTTGTCCCGATTCGAATAAATGATCATATGTGGCCCAAACCTATGTTTGCAAGCCCATGCATGTTAATTTGATCTCTTTGATCCAATAACCTTGAGATTCATTATGTGGAGGTTTTGGTTCTACCAATCCTCTAATGGATCTACATCACTTTTGGTCAACGTGGATCACTTAAACATCGTTGATCATTACATGTTACTTTTTGAGGATTCCAAAATGGATTATATACTTGAAAAAAAAGCAAATGCAACTTGTTTTGTGGAGGCTTTGGTTCTACCAATCCTCTAATGAGTTCCAAATGCAAGTTTCAAGAAGTCCATCAAACGAACCACTAATTTCTAACAATTGACTTTATTTTATGCTTTTATTTTATGCTCTTTACTTTATGTACCATTTACTTTTAGCATTTTTATATTTCATCCTATTTTCATCTTTGCTCACTTGAGCATTTACTTTTATGTCATTTTTATTTTGCTCACTTGAGCTTTTATTTTCCTTTTAAAGACACTTAATAATCAACATGAACCATAAAAAACACTAATGATAGTCGGACTATTTGGTTAATATCCTTGGCATTATGGAGTGATGGACTCTTGGACTTAGGAATAGAAACCTTGGCTTATATTTGAGACCTTGTGACCTTAATTGATGTTTTGTCTGGAGCTCTTGAGGTTTACCTCAAGACATTGGGTTGTTTGTTTGTTTTGTGTGCGGGTTATTGTGATTACACACTTTGTTTGTAATCTGGAATTCATCTGTATACAACCGTTACTCTGCCCAATTTTTTCGAAGACTTAATACACTTGAAGTTTGGTCTTCTCAAGAGGTCTAGTATCTTTGCTTGCTTGGTTTCAATCCAAAGAATGGGAATTCTATCTTGACCCATAATGTCAAGTATTGGCTTCATGTTGGTTAGACAGTTCTTCTCCTTAGATTTTACCTTATGCTTTAGGATAGTCCCTTCATCTCCTTCCATCTTCTTTAATTTTCAAAACCTTCTCATCTTCTTTCAAAATCTTCTTTTTTTTTAAACTCGAACCGCTTTCATAATAAACCTCGACCTTGTCGAGTGCCTTTTCTTTTAAAACTTCTTTTCTTTAAACACTTTAATTCATTTAAATTAACAAAAACACTTCAACTCATTCAAACTCCTTTGTACGCTCGAGCACCTTTTACATTCAAAACTTTTTTCAAGATGAGACATGATTCATTGATACTATAGCAACATTCTCATATCCCCATGGTTATAAAGGTGTCGACTTTTCCACTTGAGCTCTAGAGGCGTTCTCAAACCCTCACTCTTGTTGACGCAAGGTCCATCTTTCCCACACCTTGTGGGAATTAGTCGAGATTTATCTCCTAACAATGACGACTTGTCTCCTTGTTTAAAAATAATCAACATACAAGTCTTTTCTAGCCGAACTACGGTGCTCTGACTTTCCCATTGCACAAGGGAGTACGTAGGCACTAAGTCTTACGACCCAAGGCGAGCAACAAAAATAATCAAAAAACATTTCATTTTCTTTTGTTTGCAAATAAACATCCATTCTTTTCCTTTAGCAAGTAAACCTTTACATAACACTCCTTTTGAAAGAAACCAAACAAAGTGGATCCTACAGAGTACCGTAGATGCTTAGGGTGTTAATACCTTCCCTTTGCATAATCGACCCCCGTACCTCGATCTCTGATCTTTTTGGGTTTTGTTCTCTTTTTTCCCATTTCCCTTTGGAAACAATAAAGTGCGGTGGCGACTTCATTGTGTTGAGATAAGTTAATTGATGGCTTAATCTCAAATATTTACCGCTACATTTCTTTACATATTATCACTGTCACAATTGAGCATCAAAAAAGTGTGCGATAGACAGCCTTCAGGAGATATTATTACAACACCAATGTCATTACCGAGTGCGTTCGAGGCTCCGTCAAAAACCATAGTCCATCGGGATCCTTCTTCAGGTCCTTCATCCGTTCCAGGCTCTTCATAATCAGTCACTAGCATAATATTCTCGTCCTGGAACTTAAAATTCATTGACTGGTAGTCATCCACGGCTTGATGAGCCAAATGATCAGCTAATACACTTCCCTTGATTGCTTTTTGGGTTGTATATTGGATATCGTATTTGGTTAAGATCATCTGCCATCTTGCTATTCTTCCGGAGAGAGCGGGCTTCTCTAAGATGTACTTGATCGGATCCATCTTAGATATCAACAAAGTTGTGTGGGTCAACACATACTGTCTTAGTCGTCGAGCATCCCATGCCAAAGTGCAACAAGTTTTCTCAAGCAGTGAGTATCTTGTCTCACAATCGGTAAACATTTTTCTAAGGTAGTATATTGTGTTCTCTTTTCGACCAGACTCGTCATGCTGCCCCAACACACACCCCATTGAATTTTCTAACACTGTTAAGTACATTATCAAAGGTCTTCCTTCAATAGGAGGCATCAGAATTGGTGGTTCTTGAAGGTATTCCTTGATTCTTTCGAAAGCGGTCTAGAATTCGTGATTCCATTTTACTACTTGATCTTTCTTCAGGAGTTTGAAGATCGGCTCACAAGTAGCAGTCAGATGTGAAATGAACCTGGCGATATAATTTAGGCGTCCCAAGAAACCTCTAACTTCCTTCTCAGTACAAAGAGTCGGCATCTCTTGTGTGGCCTTCACCTTTGCAGGGTCTACCTGAATACCTTTGTCACTGAAGATGAACCCCATAAGTTTACTAGAACTTACCCCAAAGGTGCACTTATTCGGATTTAACTTCAACTTGTATGTCTTCAACCTGTCAAATAACTTTTGTAGATGACCAAGGTGTTCTTCCTCGGTTTGAGACCTGGCTATCATGTCATCAACATAAACCTCTATCTCATGGTGAATCATATCATGGAACAAAGCTACCATGGCTCGTTGATAATTTATCCCAGCATTCTTCAACCCAAAAGGCATCACCTTGTAACAGAAAGTGCCCCATTGTGTGACGAAGGTTGTCTTCTCCATGTCTTCGGGTGCCATCTTGATCTGGTTGTAGCCAGAGAAACCATCCATGAAGGAAAAGATTTTGTGTTGTGTGGTGTTGTCAACCAGAACATCGATATGGGGAAGCGGGAAGTCATCCTTGGGGCTTGCCTTGTTCAGGTCTCTGTAGTCCACACACATTCGTACTTTACTATCTTTCTTAGGTACAAGGACCATGTTAGAAACCCACTGCGGATAAGAGGTGACATCTAAGAACCCAGTGTTGAACTGTTTCATAACCTCTACTTTGATCTTCTCTGACATTTCAGGGTGCGTACGGAGGACCTTTTGCTTTACCGGAGGGAAATCTTCCTTAGTCGGTAGACGATGAACCATTATATATGTGTCTAGTCCCAGAATGTCTTCATATGACCAGGCGAAGATCTCAACATAATCGTGCAACATCTGTATCAACCGCTGTTTGACACCAAGCTCCAAATTTGCTCCGATCTTGACTTCTTTTCTGTCTACCTCCGTGCCCAAGTTTATTGTCTCAACTAGCTCTTCATGAGGCTGTATAACCCTTTCTTCCTGCTTTAATAGTCTAGAAAGTTCTCCAGGTACCTCACAATCTTCCTCACCTTCGTCCTCAACTTGGTTGATCGGATTTTCGAAGTCATAATTGGCAATAGAAGAACTGTTATCAATGGGATCTAGAGTGAATATGGATCTTGTTGTACCCCAAAATTTTCCCTCGCATTTTTCCTCAAGAAATCACAACTTCAGGCTTTTCCTGATTTTTCAAACTAGCTCAAGAATCGGTCAAACATACTTTTCTCGTCAGTCAGACAAAAATTAGGGTTTTACTGATTTTCAGGGCTCTGGAACAGTTCATACAGTTGGCTTAGGGTTTTGGTGGATTTTGGCTCAACTTCGATCAGGCGAACGCTTCTTTGGAATTTAATCAGGAATTAGGGTTTTCATGCGCGGTTCCTCAGAAAGATCTAATTCTACGGTGCTTTGCGAGATATTCCGAGATTTGGATTGAATTCGCATGGTTTGACTTAATCAGTAAAAGAATGCATTTGGATTGAATTCACATTTGTTTGACTGAATCAGTAAAAGGTTGCATTGGGTTTGAATTTGCAATGTTTGATTAAAATCAGTAAAAGGTTGCATTGGGTTTGAATTTGCAATGTTTGATTAAAATCAGTAAAAAGGGAAAAAAGTGTCTGGGCAATTGCTGTAATTGACTGTTGTTTTGCTTTGGATGTTGGAAGCGCCAAGTTTAATTGATCAATGCGGAAGCAATATTTATTTAATTGTTTATTATTCTAAGTTAGATAATTGGAATTTATGTCCATTTATTATAATTTTAGAATTATAAATAATAAAATAAGTAATTGAAAAGGATAAAAAAGAATAAATTGGATAAAAACTTTTTATTTATTTTTAAATTATTCGTACAATTATTGTTTACAATTTGTTTACAACAATGATTTTACAGTAATTTAAACCTAAATAAGACTATCCTAATTTTTTCTAAATCTTCAAATTCTTCATCTTTTGCTGTTCCTCTCCATTTTTAATTATTCATCTGCAAAGAAAAGAAGAAAAGTCAATAGCAGATAAATAAATAAAAGAGACAGATAAAAATAAAGTTCATCATTAAGGGCAACTGATTGGGATCAGTTAGCCCTGTCTGCAAATCACGGGATTTCTCCCGGTTCACAAAGAGGGATGAATATTTATTTGCTAAACTTTGAATGCACAAATATAAAGAATGCACAAGTCAAAATTATCAAACCACTGCACAGTTCAAATCAAACTACAAAGTCCAAATTCAAACTTTCTGCCAAAAGTACAAAATACTGTCACAAGGCTACCCAAGCTGTCCACAAGATATCAAGATATCAAATATATCAAAGTATCAAAAGGTACAAAGTGCAGCACAAAATCTGGAGTAAAAGGGACAAATATGCAGAGAAAGATTAATATGCAAGCAACATGATTCATTTTCATCATTTCCCAAGAGTTGCCCTTTCAGATAAAGTACAAAGCATAAACATTTTTAATGCAAAAGTTGTACTGAAGAGAGAGAGAAGAGAAAAGAAGTGTAGGTTTTACAGGCTTAGGCTTTAGGCAAGAAAGCATAAAAATATACAAAACTGCAAATAACACAGTGGACAAGAGGCAAAAAGAGAAGAAAAGGATAAAAGGTCTCAAAACTGTAACAAAAGGGCAGAACTGCCTTCCACCAAAACAGAAGCAAAAAAGCCTCACAAGCCTAAACTGGTACCCAGCCCTCACAACCTGCATGAACCTTGATACAAACTGTTAAGCCTAATCATCTAAGGCCATAACCATTCAAAAACCTGCATTAAACCTGTTGAGGCCTCAAACAAACAAAAATAGAGATAACCACAACTGTCAAAAACCTAAACCAATAAAACCTCCATCCCAAAAACTTGTCTAAATCTTCAACCTGTCATCAAGCCAAAATCAAGACCACCACCAAAACTGAAGCCAAAGGATAAAAACCTGTAAAACCAGTTACCAACTTCCAACCAAAGCCTCTAGGTCCTGCATAAGAACCTGAAGCCTAACCATTCAAACCTTGAACAACCTGTCAAAGGCCATAATCTCAAACCTGCAACACAAATGTGTCCAAGCCTAAAGATCCAAAAACCATACAAGCAAAAGCCCAAACTGGTACCAAGCCCTCACACTGCCTGAAACCTGAATCACCAAAGCCTCGCCATATCAAAACCACAAGCCCCTAAGCTTTTCAAAGCCTAAGGCTCCAAATAAGCTTAAACCTGTCCAAAGCATTCAAGGCCAACTCTAAGCCCTCAGAAAAACATCATCCCTGGGTGTAAAAAATCAACATTCAGAAGCATACGAAACACAAGACAACTCAAAGCAAGGCAAAGGGAGAAGAGAAAAAGAAGCGTATCAATACGAGAGGCCCTCAGAAAGCATCATCACTGGGCAAAGATTCAAATAAATCCCAATCAACTCAAGGCAACCAAACAGAAGCCTACGAGGCGAGGCGTCAAGACAATCAGAAGAAGAAAGTGAAACAATGAACGAGGCAACCCTAACAAGCGTACAAAGGCATCAAGCAAGGCATCAAGCTAAGCATACCAGGGCTATCAAGAAGAAGAGGCAACTAAGAGAAGAGGAAAAGAAATTGCACAAAAGGTTCAGTTCATCATCATCACCAAACAAAAGAAGAAAGACACAAGTACAGAGTATTGTAGCGAGCTCTCATCGCGCATACCCCTCACCGTCCAAGCCTCCGAGCGCCTCCATCCTTCTCTGTCTTCTCCAAGAGGTATAATTTCTTTCCCTTTTCACGCACCTCCAACCAGAATAATAATAACACTCCATCAGAATCCATAATCAAAACATGCAAGACACATAAAACTCGAAACTCACAATGCGTTAAAAAGACAGAAAACATCATCTTAATCTCGTTTCGTGGAACCAAGGAGAGGAGAAGGACATAGTTGGTGGCGCTGGTGGCTGGGGCGAAGGGTTTGAGCTAGGCGTTTGGCGTGAACGGAGAAGACGAAGTGGAACAAGCAAACGGCGCTCCTGTGTACACAAAACCTAAAGCTTTCCCCAATTGAAACAACAATCAGAAACCCTAAAAATGTGTCAAACTCATTTTGGGCTTTGCCCCAACCATCCACGCTTAAGCCCACTGCATTCCTAAACGCCTCACCCCCCATTTTCTTTTTCTCACTTGTTTTCTCTTAGTTTGGGCCATAACCCCCCCTTAAGTCCATTTACCTTTTTTTTTTCTTTTATTTCAAACAAACTAAAAAGATTTTTTTATTTTTTTATTTGTTTATATAACTTAACCTTTTTTAATAATAATATTTTTAATACTTTTTATTATAACTAAAATACTTGAATATTAAACGTTATTAAGATTAAAGCTTTTTTTTCTTTTCTTGTTCTTCTTTTATTAAAACTTTTTTAATGTAAACCTTGTATACAAGCATTAATCCATAAAAAAATAGATAACTTAAAACATTCTTTATTTTGTTTGTACATAATCAAGACAAAATACATTTTTTTAATATACATAATTTAATTAGAATTTAAAACATTCAATTAAAACAATCTTTTGTACATATTAAAGAAATATACAATATCACAAATTAAATAAAGAAAATACTTGATTCCTTTCATTAAGTTAACAATACTTAATAATATACATTAAATTCACATTTTCGCACCTGTAAATAATTACATACACATATACACTTACACTTATACAATACATTTCACATTATACACTTGATACACATACATTTTCTATTCTTATATCTTGCTATACATTGATTACATTTGATCGCAATTCGATTTGGTTGTAACTTATTGGACACTACATTCCTAAAGTCTCATCCCCATTTGTAAATTTGTACCCCCACTCCCGGATACTATTTGTAATAGCGTAGACTTTAAATTCTTGCAATTTATCGCTTTTCAATTATACCATGGTTAGACCTAGGGTTTGCATGTACATAAAACTGAACGCTAGATAACCTAATACAAGACAAATACACGAAATCAATACACAATCACACTTGCACCCTCTAGGGTAATCCCACATGTTGCCTTCCAAAATGGGCCATGCTTGCACGTCGAGTTTCTTTGGCAAAACAAATTCAAATGATCATAAGTCCTTCGATGACGCTTTCGAAAGTTGCCTAAATGGAATGATCAAGTCCCTTCAAGCAAATGGCCAAAGATACTTGGCACCATTGCATTCATGGTCCATACGATGACCCGCGCCCGTCCCGTTAAACTTCCTAAACGCAAGATTGTCCATCAAATTCAATGGTGGAACAAAATTGTAAAAAGGGTTGAAAACATAGAAAAAACCTTTGAGTACAATAGGGGTAGACAAAACTCTTAGTTACTTGAGATCAACTTGCAAAAACACTTTCCTTCTTTTCAAAAACCACACTTCACAAACACTTTCAAACAAACTCTCAAAAACATTTGAAACATCTTTTCGAAAAGATACACACCTTTGTAAAACATTCGAGTAAAGAATTGTTACAAGGGTAGCCTAAGACAAGGCATCTTCTTCCAAAACATTTTCAAAAACAAACACACACACCACAATTTCAAAGCAATCGAAAATCAAGGCAAGTGATTTAAAAAACCAAGTAAATAAGAGCCCATGGATAACCATGGATGAAAAGGGTGCTAATACCTTCCCTTTTCATAATCTACCCCTCGAACCCACGAAATATCTCAAAAGGTTTTTGCTGTGCTTTTTTAACCTTTCCTTTAGGATAAAATAAAAAGTCGGTGGCGACTCTTGCTCAACCGAACAAGTGTGAATACAAACGTAAAACCTCAAGTCAGTTCTCCCACCGTATCACAGAACTGGTGACTCTGCTGGGGAAAAATCTAAAAGTGGGGTTACCTTAGGGTTTAGATCACCTTTGTTTTCAATTGATTGCTTTGTTTGCTTTTACATTTGTGGGCTTTGCATCGGAGTTTTATAGATCTTAACCCGGATCTGGGGAATACCTTTTTTAGGTAGCATAATCTGCGAGGGACCTGTCCGGGGTATACCGACATGGGTGAAGCAGTGGCTACGTTGGTGTGGCACCTTGGTCTGTACCGATATCCCTCGTGTTGGAACAGGGAGAATATGGGTCTTCCAAGGAGTCATTAAGCACCAACCGACCTTAGAACCCTAAATTGACCCAACTTGGCCATTAGAACAGTAGCAGTATGCTACACTCATTGAGGTTAAACTCTCGCGATGGTTCCGGCCGCAAGAAAAGATAGTGATGCTGGAGTTATGACCGATCGAGGGTAGCCGATGATTTGAGATCCTCTAGAACCCGGTTACTTTTGATAGGATAGGTATTAACCAACGAAACTAAAAGAGGGTAGTACCTGAACCTCGTGCAAGCCTAAACCTAAGGACTTGTTTGCTTTGTGTGAATATGATTACCTGTATATACACTTACTTGCTTGTGCATACATGTACATAACATCATGACATCATACCATAGCATTTTCAAATAACCATCTCAAGGATCTCGAGGGTTCTTTTGATGCAGGGGTACGTTGAACCAGACGTCTACCAAGGGGCAAGAGGTTTCCTCCTCTAAGCAAATGCCAATCAAAGATCAAGTACAACAACTTGAATCAGGGGCTATGACCCACTCGACATGGTGAGCTTGATTCTCGTGGAAAGACATCCACCGATACAAAGTTCTCCAATCAAAGATCAAGTGCAACAATTTGAATCAGGGGCTATGACCCACTCGACATGGTGAGCTTGATTCTAGTGGAAAGACATCCACCGATGCAAAGTTCTCCAATCCAAGAACAAAGTTCAACCTCTAACATTTTCTTGTGTTTACCCCAAGAGATCCTTGAAAGCATGCATCCACATATCATGCATTGCATCTTAACGATCTTTCCTTTTTCAAGTTTCCTTACTCTCATACTGTTTATTTCAGTAAGGGATGGCTCTAGAAAGGTCTGTCAAAGACATCCAAGACCAGACTGCTCAGCTGCAGGAAATGTTCCTGAACTTGTCTCTGGGGCAAGAAGAAATGAAAGCTCTCCTCACAAAGGGCTTGGAGAATTCAAACAATGCTATGAGTGATCAGATTGCGGAGTTGCAGTTTGATCTAACAACATTGAGGACCCAAGTGATGGGACAGTTGGTGGGCCAGATGGCTCTCATCCAAGACCTATCTCAAAGACAAGAGGAACTCAGAGTTCTTGTCCGCCAACTGCTTCCAAACAACCAACTGGGGCAAACATCTGAGGTTGAAGAGCAAGTCACCACTCAGCCTCCAGCCACTTAAGAAGACAAGGGGAAAGCTCCTTTGCTTGCTTCAGGGTCACAAGCCCATCAACAACCTCACCAGCGTCAACGGGGTAATCGGCGTAAGCAAGAAACGTCGGGAAGACAGTTCACGGAGACTGAAATACCATCATTCTTCATACTGAAGCGCCTGTTGAAGGTCAACCTGCTTACCTTAAAGGATCCTCCTCAGAAGCTCAATACCTCTTCTCCTAACTATCGTCCCGACACATTCTGTGTTTACCACTCCTACAGCCCGGGACACGACTCCAACGACTGTTGGGCCTTGAAGAACAAGATTCAAGATCTGATCGACATTGGAGTGCTGGAATTCATGCCAGACGGTGAGATGAAAATCTTCCGTTAAAGGGTTCTCCACCTGAAGTGACAAAGCTCAAGCTGAAAGACTTTTGCTTCATTTTGAATTTTCAAAGTTGTAATTTCTTTTGTTGTCAAACAATTATCTGTTGATGTTAAACTCTGTTTTCATTAATGCATTGCATATGTTTGTCTTGAATTCATCCATTCGTTTCACTACTCTTATGCTTTCTTTATGATATTTGACTCTTGATAAAAAGCTGCAAGCCTTTAGAGGGAGGATGACGAAACAATACCATAATCTCATACAGTATGCTTTTGAACAGACCTTGCTGATGATGTACATGCATTTCTTTCAATTCCCAAACATTGGAGTTATAAGGAAGTTAATCCCTAGTCAACCCCTTCGAGCCAAAGAAGTAGGAGTTTTATGTTCTAAATGATCAAAACCTTTGATATAAACCCGGGGCAGGGTAGTATCTCAGTTAATTCAAGAGAAAATGCGCTTTGAAGTCGCAAACTCTCAGTTCGTAATACAACGAACGATGTCAAAGAAAAAGAAAAGCATTCCTTTGGAATCAAAAGACAAGGGTGGTTCCCTATCACATAGGCAGTCAATCTCTCAAAAGAGAAAAGCCCACCAAGCCAAAACCTATAAAGGAGGCTTAAGAAAGCTGGGGCATCCCGCTGACTGTAATCTCGAAAAACGGGAACAGTCAGGCAAAAGTTAGGGATAACAAATCAAAATCAAAATAGTGAGGTCATTACAAAGTCCTCAACAACATGAAAAATGTTGAAAAGGAAAAGGAGATGATGACTGTCTCCCAAAATTCAAATGGTGAACCATCGCCCAAAAGTCGTTCCAAACTCAAGACAGAGTACGACGCACAATTAACTGAGCTTAGGTAGGAAGAATATCACGAAGAGCGGGTGGGTACAAATATACTTTGAGCCTTTATCCTTTGTTTCTTAAACCGTGAACCAGGCCACGTTACAACCCTTCAAAAGTCCTAATTGAAGCATGGGTTAGTTCGAAAGCATACTGTTACCAAAGGTATCCTGACTCCTGTAAGGCTTTGCTCCAAATCTTGTGTTGACTTGTCTTATGAAAAGTTTTCTGCTAAAAAACGCATTTTGCAAAACTTCGAGACAAACATAAACTTTGCATTTGCTTGAATATCTCTGTCTGCATTTGGCTTTTTGTTTGACAGCGAAGAAATTCATACAGCGAATGTTCGGAGGAACGAAAACTCTCTCAGTGATAAAAATCACTTCAAAAGGATAACACTTCCAACGACAAATCTCCTATCAACAAGGGGCATGACATAGCACCATCCAGTTAACCTGGGGCAGTCCAGTCAAGGTCCAACAGATCTTTCAAAGTTAAGTTAACCTGGGGCAGTCCAGTTAAGGTCCAACAGATCTTTCAAAAATTCAGTTAACCTGGGGCAGTCCAGTCAAGATTTCAAGAAATCTCTCAATTCGCAGATTAATCTAATTCAAGATTCATCATCACTTGGGGAATTCGAATGTCAAAGGTGTTCAATCCTCCCTTCACCACATGTTGGAAATTACAACCGCCAACAAATCAACTATCACTATTTCCAGACTCGATTCCTGTATCTAGCCAGGGCACGTCTGAAGAGTTTGAAGATTCGATTCCTGTATCCAGCCATGGCATATCTGTTGACGACTATTTCCAGACTCGATTCCTGTATCTAGCCAGGGCACGTCTGAAGAGTTTGAAGATTCGATTCCTGTATCCAGCCAGGGCATATCTGTTGACGACTATTTCCAGACTCGATTCCTGTATCTAGCCAGGGCACGTCTGAAGAGTTTGAAGATTCGATTCCTGTATCCAGCCAGGGCATATTTGTTGACGACTATTTCCAGACTCGATTCCTGTATCTAGCCAGGGCACGTCTGAAGAGTTTGAAGATTCGATTCCTGTATCCAGCCAGAGCATATCTGTTGACGACTATTTCCAGACTCGATTCTTGTATCTAGCCAGGGCACGTCTGAAGAGTTTGAAGATTCGATTCCTGTATCCAGCCAGGGCATATCTGTTGACGACTATTTCCAGACTCGATTCCTGTATCTAGCCAGGTCACGTCTGAAGAGTTTGAAGATTCGATTCCTGTATCCAGCTAGGGAATATCTGTTGACGACTATTTCCAGATTCGATTCCTGTATCCAGCCAGGGCATATCTGTTGACGACTATTTCCAGATTCGATTCTTGTATCCAGTCAGGGCATATCTGTTGACGACTATTTCCAGACTCGATTCCTGTATCCAGCCAGGGCACGTCTGAAGAGTTCCAGATCAACACCTGTAACAAGCCAGGAAAACATCTGTGAACGACCGATTATGGATTAACACCTGTAACAAGCCAGGAAATTATCTACATCACCACTTGGGGCATTCGAATGTCAAAAGTGTTCAAAAACCCGATGCAGTTTTTACACGGACTCATCATCAGGAAATCCTACACAGATCTCCTCAAAACAGGAAGTCCCCAGTAGTTTGGCATACAACCCAAGCTTCTGATTTCCTCAATAGCGGTCCCAAGACTTCTCATTTTTCAACAATCAGAGATTCTTGCCCTCCACAGCAGCAGCCAAGAATTATTCTCCCCAGCAGCAGTCAAGATTCTTTTATCTTCAGCCATCCAAGATTCATTTATCCTCAGCAAGATAGCTTATCAGCTTACATGCGCATTCATCACATTCATGTCATAAACATTGATGTCACATACATTGCATCATGCATCATAACATTGCATACAACTAACCCTTTACCTTTTCAGGTAAGATCAGTCGACAGACAAAGATCATCTTCCGAGATTCATCCAGAAATAGTTCAGATGTGACCCGGACACGGCGACATTCTGATACTTATTCCAGATTCATTCAGATGCAGTTTTACACGAACGCATCATCAGGAAACCCTACACCGGTTCCTCTTCAAGACTTCTGAAAACAGTTCACGGGTTCTCCAGTAACGGATGTTTACCTATCACTTGTTCAGACTCTTCTCAACTTCTGAAAACAGTTTACGGATTCTTCCCAACAACGGATGTTAATCTATCGCTTGTTCAGATGCAACTTTTGAAAACAGTTTACGGACGCTTCCGAACAACGGATGCTGCTCTATTGCTTATTCAACTTCAAGACTTCTGAAAACAGTTCACGGGTTCTCCAAGTAACGGATGTTAACCTATCGCTTGTTCAGTTTCTTTTCAAGACTTCTGAAAACAGTTTATGGATTCTTCCCAACAACGGATGTTAATCTATCGCTTGTTCAGATGCAACTTTTGAAAACAGTTTACGGATGCCTCCCAACAACGGATGCTGCTCTATTGCTTATTCAACTTCAAGATTTCTGAAAACAGTTCACAGGTTCTCCAGTAACGGATGTTAACCTATCGCTTGTTCAGATGCAACTTTTGAAAACAGTTTACGGATGCCTCCAGATACGGATGTCAATCTATTGCTTATTCACACCCCCAGTTCAGAGATGTTCCGAAACATGGAGGCCTTTCTGATGATCGTCCACTCACCATTGACATACAGTTCAACATTTCCAAATGGCATCTTTAAGCCCATTTCCAGATGGCGTCTCTAAGCCCATCCCCGACAAGTTTCTGTCACTCATCCCGATGGCATCGTTAAGCCCATCCCCAGATGGCATCTTTAAGCCCATCCTCCTACAAGCAGTCACCAAATGGCATCTTTAAGCCCATTCTCAGATGGCATCTCTAAGCCCATCCCCCGACAAGATTCTATCGCATCAGATGGCATCTTTAAGCCCATCACCAAATGGCATCTTTAAGCCCATTCACCTCTACCATCACATCACCGAGTGCAAATTTTCTGGGCACTTTAGTGTCCAATCTTCTTTTACCTTCAAGTCGCGAAAGGCAAACTTGCCAATCTAACTCTTCAGGTTCAAGAAGATTGAACAGGGGCAACTGTTGTACCCCAAAATTTGCCCTCGCATTTTTCCTCAAGAAATCACAACTTCAGGCTTTTCCTGATTTTTCAAACTGGCTCAAGAATCGGTCAAACAGACTTTTCTCGTCAGTCAGACAAAAATTAGGGTTTTACTGATTTTCAGGGCTCTGGAACAGTTCATACAGTTGGCTTAGGGTTTTGGTGGATTTTGGCTCAACTTCGATCAGGCGAACGCTTCTTTGGCATTTAATCAGGAATTAGGGTTTTCATGCGCGGTTCCTCAGAAAGATCTAATTCTACGGTGCTTTGCGAGATATTCCGAGATTTGGATTGAATTCGCATGGTTTGACTTAATCAGTAAAAGAATGCATTTGGATTGAATTCACATTTGTTTGACTGAATCAGTAAAAGGTTGCATTGGGTTTGAATTTGCAATGTTTGATTAAAATCAGTAAAAGGTTGCATTGGGTTTGAATTTGCAATGTTTGATTAAAATCAGTAAAAAGGGAAAAAAGCGTCTGGGCAATTGCTGTAATTGACTGTTGTTTTGCTTTGGATGTTGGAAGCGCCAAGTTTAATTGATCAATGCGGAAGCAATATTTACTTAATTGTTTATTATTCTAAGTTAGATAATTGGAATTTATGTCCATTTATTATAATTTTAGAATTATAAATAATAAAATAAGTAATTGAAAAGGATAAAAAAGAATTAATTGGATAAAAACTTTTTATTTATTTTTAAATTATTCGTACAATTATTGTTTACAATTTGTTTACAACAATGATTTTACAGTAATTTAAACCTAAATAAGACTATCCTAATTTTTTCAAAATCTTCAAATTCTTCATCTTTTGCTGTTCCTCTCCATTTTTAATTATTCATCTGCAAAGAAAAGAAGAAAAGTCAATAGCAGATAAATAAATAAAAGAGACAGATAAAAATAAAGTTCATCATTAAGGGCAACTGATTGGGATCAGTTAGCCCTGTCTGCAAATCACGGGATTTCTCCCGGTTCACAAAGAGGGATGAATATTTATTTGCTAAACTTTGAATGCACAAATATAAAGAATGCACAAGTCAAAATTATCAAACCACTGCACAGTTCAAATCAAACTACAAAGTCCAAATTCAAACTTTCTGCCAAAAGTACAAAATACTGTCACAAGGCTACCCAAGCTGTCCACAAGATATCAAGATATCAAAGATATCAAAGTATCAAAAGGTACAAAGTGCAGCACAAAATCTGGAGGAAAAGGGACAAATATGCAGAGAAAGATTAATATGCAAGCAACATGATTCATTTTCATCATTTCCCAGGAGTTGCCCTTTCAAATAAAGTACAAAGCATAAACATTTTTAATGCAAAAGTTGTACTGAAGAGAGAGAGAAGAGAAAAGAAGTGCAGGTTTTACAGGCTTAGGCTTTAGGCAAGAAAGCATAAAAATATACAAAACTGCAAATAACACAGTGGACAAGAGGCAAAAAGAGAAGAAAAGGATAAAAGGTCTCAAAACTGTAACAAAAGGGCAGAATTGCCTTCCACCAAAACAGAAGCCAAAAAGCCTCACAAGCCTAAACTGGTACCCAGCCCTCACAACCTGCATGAACCTTGATACAAACTGTTAAGCCTAATCATCTAAGGCCATAACCATTCAAAAACTTGCATTAAACCTGCTGAGGCCTCAAACAAACAAAAATAGAGATAACCACAACTGTCAAAAACCTAAACCAATAAAACCTCCATCCCAAAAACTTGTCTAAATCATCAACCTGTCATCAAGCCAAAATCAAGACCACCACCAAAACTGAAGCCAAAGGATAAAACCCTGTAAAACCAGTTACCAACTTCCAACCAAAGCCTCTAGGTCCTGCATAAGAACCTGAAGCCTAACCATTCAAACCTTGAACAACCTGTCAAAGGCCATAATCTCAAACCTGCAACACAAATGTGTCCAAGCCTAAAGATCCAAAAACCATACAAGCAAAAGCCCAAACTGGTACCAAGCCCTCACCCTGCCTGAAACCTGAATCACCAAAGCCTCGCCATATCAAAACCACAAGCCCCTAAGATTGTCAAAGCCTAAGGCTCCAAATAAGCTTAAACCTGTCCAAAGCATTCAAGGCCAACTCTAAGCCCTCAGAAAAACATCATCCCTGGGCGTAAAAAATCAACATTCAGAAGCATACGAAACACAAGACAACTCAAAGCAAGGCAAAGGGAGAAGAGAAAAAGAAGCGTATCAATACGAGAGGCCCTCAGAAAGCATCATCATTGGGCAAAGATTCAAATAAATCCCAATCAACTCAAGGCAACCAAACAGAAGCATATGAGGCGAGGCGTCAAGATAATCAGAAGAAGAAAGTGAAACAATGAACTAGGCAACCCTAACAAGCGTACAAAGGCATCAAGCAAGGCATCAAGCTAAGCATACCAGGGCTATCAAGAAGAAGAGGCAACTAAGAGAAGAGGAAAAGAAATTTCACAAAAGGTTCAGTTCATCATCATCACCAAACAAAAGAAGAAAGACACAAGTACAGAGTACCGTAGCGAGCTCTCATCGCGCATAACCCTCACCGTCCAAGCCTCCGAGCGCCTCCATCCTTCTCTGTCTTCTCCAAGAGGTATAATTTCTTTCCCTTCTCACGCACCTCCAACAAGAATAATAATAACACTCCATCAGAATCCATAATCAAAACATGCAAGACACATAAAACTCGAAACTCACAATGCGTTAAAAATACAGAAAACATCACCTTAATCTCGTTTCATGGAACCAAGGAGAGGAGAAGGACATAGTTGGTGGTGTTGGTGGCTGGGGCGAAGGGTTTGAGCTAGGCGTTTGGCGTGAACGGAGAAGACGAAGTGGAACAAGCAAACGGCGCTCTTGTGTACACAAAACCTAAAGCTTTCCCCAATTGAAACAACAATCAGAAACCCTAAAAATGTGTCAAACTCATTTTGGGCTTTGCCCCAACCATCCACGGTTAAGCCCACTGCATTCCTAAACGCCTCACGCCCCATTTTCTTTTTCTCACTTGTTTTCTCTTAGTTTGGGCCATAACCCCCCCTTAAGTCCATTTACCTTTTTTTTTCTTTTTTTTCAAACAAACTAAAAATATTTTTTTTATTTTTTTATTTGTTTATATAACTTAACCTTTTTTAATAATAATATTATTAATACTTTTTATTATAACTAAAATACTTGAATATTAAACGTTATTAAGATTAAAGCTTTTTTTTCTTTTCTTGTTCTTCTTTTATTAAAACTTTTTTAATGTAAACCTTGTATACAAGCATTAATCCATAAAAAAATAGATAACTTAAAACATTCTTTATTTTGTTTGTACATAATCAAGACAAAATACATTTTTTTAATATACATAATTTAATTAGAATTTAAAACATTCAATTAAAACATTCTTTTGTACATATTAAAGAAATATACAAGATCACAAATTAAATAAAGAAAATACTTGATTCCTTTCATTAAGTTAACAATACTTAATAATATACATTAAATTCACATTTTCGCACCTGTAAATAATTACATACACATATACACTTACACTTACACTTACACAATACATTTCACATTATACACTTGATACACATACATTTGCTATTCTTATATCTTGCTATACATTGATTACATTTGATCGCAATTCGATTTGGTTGTAACTTATTGGACACTACATTCCTAAAGTCTCATCCCCATTTGTAAATTTGTACCCCCACTCCCGGATACTATTTGTAATAGCGTAGACTTTAAATTCTTGCAATTTATCGCTTTCCAATTATACCATGGTTAGACCTAGGGTTTGCATGTACATAAAACCGAACACTAGATAACCTAATACAAGACAAATACACGAAATCAATACACAATCACACTTGCACCCTCTAGGGTAATCCCACATGTTGCCTTCCAAAATGGGCCATGCTTGCACGTCGAGTTTCTTTGGCAAAACAAATTCAAATGATCATAAGTCCTTCGATGACGCTTTCGAAAGTTGCCTAAATGGAATGATCAAGTCCCTTCAAGCAAATGGCCAAAGATACTTGGCACCATTGCATTCATAGTCCGTACGATGACCCGCGCCCGTCCCGTTAAACTTCCTAAACGCAAGATTATCCATCAAATTCAATGGTGGAACAAAATTGTAAAAAGGGTTGAAAACATAGAGAAAACCTTTGAGTACAATAGGGGTAGACAAAACTCTTAGTTACTTGAGATCAACTTGCAAAAACACTTGCCTTCTTTTCAAAAACCACACTTCACAAACACTTTCAAACAAACTCTCAAAAACATTTGAAACATCTTTTCGAAAAGATACACACCTTTGTAAAACATTCGAGTAAAGAATTGTTACAAGGGTAGCCTAAGACAAGGCATCTTCTTCCAAAACATTTTCAAAAACAAACACACACACCACAATTTCAAAGCAATCGAAAATCAAGGCAAGTGATCTAAAAAACCAAGTAACTAAGAGCCCATGGATAACCATGGATGAAAAGGGTGCTAATACCTTCCCTTTTCATAATCTACCCCCCGAACCCACGAAATATCTCAAAAGGTTTTTGCTGTGCTTTTTTAACCTTTCCTTTAGGATAAAATAAAAAGTCGGTGGCGACTCTTGCTCAACCGAACAAGTGCGAATACAAACGCAAAACCTCAAGTCAGTTCTCCCACCGTATCACAGATCTGCAGTTTGATATGTGAGTGTGTGTAAGAGCGTAGCTGTATTAATAAAGTGAAAAGCAGAAAAGAAAAACAGAGAGCACAAAATTGTATGCAAGAACATCCAATGTTGTATTGATGACACCTGATAATGACATATAGTAACCCTCACAAATAAACCATTATGCCTCGGGTAAGACACAAGGCCATAGATTTTATATTGTCTATTACAAATCCGAAAAACAAATAATATAATTACTGCTGAACAAAAGTAATCGGCACAAAATCTTTTTCCGTCCAGTTACTAGGTCCACCGTTGGTAGTAGGGTAGATCCAGCTGTCAATATCAAAATCCTCATCATTGTCTTCTATAGAATTGACCCCACGATTGCTAATGTGTAGGGAAGGTCCTCCAGCCTGAGCACGTCGACAGCCCTTTGAGCTCCTGAAGTAGAGCCCAAACCAAATTTGTCAGTTTTGTAAGGAAAATTAGGGAGTTGTCTCCAAATGGTACACCCATCTTCTTCAACTACTTCTCTGGCATCCTTGAGAGAAGCCATCTTCAAAGGAGTTTTGGTGATCTTTGGCACACTGGTGATAGTCTCGGTTGATGCCATAATTTGGGGAACCTCTTCAAAATTTTGACAAGGGGTCTCTATGAACTCACTGTCCATTTCCACACACCTGAAAGAGTTCAGGTGGCTTACCATGTACTCCTCTTCACCATGCACAGTGACAATCTTTCCATTCACTGGATACTTCAGCATTTGGTGCAGCGTGAAAGTAACGGCTCCAGCTTCATGGATCCAAGGATGACCCAACAAACAAGAATAAGATGGCCTGATATCTATCACGTAGAAGGTAGATTCAACGGTCTGGGAACCCACTTTGACAGGGATGTCCACCTCCACGTGCACCATTATTTTTGAACTCTCGAAAGCCCTCACCACAATGTTATTGGGCTTTAAGGTCAAAACTTCACAATCTAGTCTATCAAGAGCCTTCTTGGGCAGAACATTCAGTGATGATCCAGTGTCCACTAGCACATGGGCCATAGTAGTGCCCTTGCATTCGATTGAGACATGCAGAGCATCATTATGCTTTCTCCCCTTGGGTGTCAAATCAGCGTCAGAAAAACCCAACCCATTATCAGCAGTCAAACTGGCCACACGATCCTTAAATTGGTCATCGGAGGTTTCTTGGAGCACATGCGCAGTCTTGAGAAATGTAACTAAAGCCTTTGCATGGGCCTCGGAACATAATAGCAGATCCAACATTGACATCTTTGAAAGGGGTCTACCCCAACTGTTCGACCATATTGTAGTCGCTCTTCCTGAATATCTTCAAAATCTCTTCCATTTCTTGTTTAGAGGATTCCAAAATAACTTTTCTAGGTGCCTCCGTCCGGGCAGGCTCTCACCTACAACTTCTTTTCCCTGAGTCCCAGGTGACTCATCAGCAGGGGTAACAACTGGAGTAAGGATGGGAGTAGTAGCAGAAGTACTAACAGGAATAACAGATGGAATAACAACAGTCTTAAAAACAGTCTTAAGGGAGATCTCGGGAGAGAAAAACCTTCCACTTCGAGTAATTTTGCTGGTCCCGACAATGTTACTGATATCAGGATCAACCTCTCCAGCTTTTTCGCCTTTAATGGCTAACAAATAATGCTTGACACCATGGTAGTAAACGTCAGCACCGTAATTCAAAGGAACAGCTTTGTCCGAGGAGTATGGTATAGGGCCAGGAAAAGTGATTATTAATGGAGCAATTCTTGGATCAGGTGTAATCCTAACAGGTCTCTTGGAGGAGACCTTGGAAGGATTGTCGGAAATGGTTATGATAGCAACATCTTCATGTAGAACAGTTGGAAACAAAGTCTTTTTGAACAAAATCTCTTTGTTATCCATTAGGCCTTGAACACCTGCTTTCAACAAATAACAACCAGAAGGCAGAGATAAACACATGTGGCAACCTTCACCACAACCCGGAAATAAATCGGCTAGCAACAAATGTTTTTTTACGGTCACGAGAGGAGTCGAAACTTCATCAACAGAAGTAACAAATAGATCAGTATCAACAACATTAACACCACGGTTGTGCTTGGGCATGGGAGCAGTCATGACATTATGCATCTCAGGAGCATCAAACTCAATCTCCTCTACTTCGATCAAATCTTATATCTTATTCTTCAGAGCCTAATAGTCGTTTGTATCATGGCTTGGACTCTCAGAATGGTAAGCACACCGAGAGTTTGGATTGTAACGAGGAGATGTGGTGTTGGGGTTCTTGGGAGCCTCCCTTAAGGTTTCCAAATTAGATTTTAATAGATGGGGTAAAACCTCAGACAACGTCATATTAATCTAGGTGAACTGCCTTTGAGGTCTTTCTACCCTTGGCTGATTGTTTCGTTGTTGAGTAGCCACATGCCTAGGTATCATCATAGCCCCTATCGTTGGACGATGCTCGGTTCTATTTTGACTTCTTAGATTATAAATAGAATTGACCTCCTTCTTACCCATGAATGGATTTTTCACTGTACTTGAAGAGGTGTCTTTCTGGATCTTGCAACTTCAGATCCCAGCTTCTACCTTTTCTCCAGTCAATATCATCTCAATAAAACCAGCTGAGGAGCTACCAATCAAGTGATTACAGAACGGACCAGATAGTGTACCAAGAAACATGTCCACCAACTCCCTATCAGAAAAAGGGGGTTGGGCTCTCCCTGCAAAATCTCTCCACTTCTGAGTGTAGTCCTTAAAACCTTCCCTTGCACCCATAGACATACTCTAGAGTTGAGTACGGGTAGGAGCAAGGTCAGCGTTATATTGATATTGCTTATAAAAAGAAGCAACCAGATCTTCCCAATTGTGGACATTGATTCCCTCCAGCTGATAGAACCACTCAAGCTGAGTCCGGGATAGATTGTCTTGAAAGAAATGGACCCACAAGTTCCTATCAGCAGTGTGAGAATGGATCTTCCTCACATAAGAACGGAGATGAAGCTTGGGACAAGAAACCCCATCATACTTTACAAATACCGAAACCTTGAACTTCTGTGGGATGACAACCCCAGATACCAAACCCAGCTCTTCAAAATCCAGCCCTAGTACTCTTTGGATCTCCATTGCATTCAGATGATCCTCTAACTGTTTATATGTATCCTCGGTGGGAGGATACTATTCATCATTGTAATTAGATTCATCCTCAGAAACCCTTGGACTAGGGTCTTCCTCCCTTGTTTCACCCTCTAGATTCTCCCCTTCTTTGGATGAAGAGGCCAGATCAACCATTTGCTTCAACGGTCCCTTGAATCTTCTGCCCAGATTCAGGACACCAACGGTCTTCTGCGCCTTCTTCTTTCTATCTTTCAGAATAAGGGCCTTCAGATCTTCCTGCCCTTTAGCCAAAGCTACAAACATTTGCTGAAATTGGGCATTTTTGTGACTGTAGATTCTTGATACTTTGTGTGATACGGCGGCAGAACCGGCTGTTATACTGGTTTTGCGTTTGTATTCACAAATGTCGCAGTAAGCAAGAGTCGCCACCGTCTTTTATTTCATCCAACAAAGGAAAAGGAAAAAAGAACAGAAATAACCTTTTTCGAGATGTTTCTGAGTACGGGGGGTAGATTATAGAAAGGGAAGGTGTTAGAACCCTTTCTATCCGTGGTTTTCCATGGGCTCTTAGGTACTTTCTCATTCTCTAAAATTTCTTGTATGTGCTTGTTTTGAAAAAGTTTTGTTTACTTCGTGATAACCCTTATATTTGTCCTCAAGAGTGTGACAAAGTTATTTTGAAAACTGTTTTTGAAAAGTGTTGGTGTGAAAAGTTTTTGTTTTGAGCAAGTACTTAAGATTTCTACCAACTCAAAAAAAGTTTGTTAGTTTTCGTTTCCTTTAGACAGCGTTATCCTACTATTAAGGAGTATGTAGCTCCGTCATTGGATTTATAAAGGGACGTTCAAAGGAACGAAATAGTCTCTGAAGGCAGCAAGTAAAGATGCCTTAGCGTTTCGAAGGGACTATCGTCATAAGATCAATTCTTAGGCAACTCTAGGGACAAGTAGGGACTATGATCTTCATGACGATTTTGAATCACGGATCATTGCTAAGGTATCCTTACATTCGAGGGACACGACCATTATTTCTGAGGCAACCAAGTGGGGCAAACCCTAGGAGTGAACATGTGCAAGTGTGTTTTTTTAGTTAATTATCTTTGCCCAATTAGGGTTTTCTACTGTATTAATCATTTATCTTTTACATGCAAGCCTATTGTCCATACATCTAACAGTTAAATAGTTGCCGAAATTAAAAGTGAGAAATTAAAATCCTAACTATTACAAGGCTTTTGGGAGGGGATTATATAATCAAAAAACGGGGAATAAACAGTAAATAAAACCCTAATTTGAAACTATTACAAACCAACAACAATCACATTAATTGAAAAATAATGGTACGAAAAGAAATAAACGCGCGAAGAATTAAGATGGGAATAAGTCAAAAAGTACTAAAAATCTAATTAATTAAAAAAAAAATTTTGTATTTTTTTTTATATTGAGAAAATAACATAAATTTTGAAAATTGCGAGTTAGTCCTAATTTCTATTATATTTTAATTACAAAAAAATGTTTAAGTTAACCTAATTAAAATAATTAATTAAATGCAAATAAATATTTTATAAAAATAATTAACTAAATCTAATATTTTGTAATTTTTTGATTTTATGATTTAATTAAAAAAAGATTTTTATTGTAAAATAATTAAAACAAATGATTTTGTAAAATAATTAAAACAAATAAAGAAATAAGAAATTAAAAGAGAATTGAAACTTGGGACTGTTGCTGGAAGGAATAAGGGGGTGTGCTGCCAAATTTCTTGTTAGGCCCAAAGCTGGCCCAGAGTCTGGCATCTGGCCCAGTGGGTCCAGCTTCTGAAGGTTCACGGTGGACCAGCATACATTGCACGTTGGATCTATGATGGAGATTAATCCAAGGGATGAGATCAGAGAGTGTGTGGTGGTCTTTCAGAACATGATGTGTACTGGATTTGGAATTGTTGTTTCAGAAAATGCAAAAGGTCTGGACCTGGGATCGAACCCAGGTCCTCCCTCTCACATGCCTTCTCCCCTTTCCATCTGTGCTAGCTCGTTAATCATATACATAATCAAATAAAATAAATATAATACAAACAAAGCGCTTGGCCTAAGAAACACGCGAATTTTCAAATGGTCCAACAGGACGTTGCCTCGTGTTCTTCTTCTTCCCTGGTACTATCGGTTTAGGCAGAAACATTTACCTACGGTTTCATGGCTATAACTAGATCCCTGTAAATCTCAAAAATTAATATCAAGCATGATAAATCCATTCTAAGCATATAGATCAACTTATTTTGATCTCATGAGCGTGATAGCGTCCTTCTTTCCCTCCAATTTTACCTGTATGACAAACCCCTAAAATATGATCTCAAACCCTAGCAATGGCATACGCCTCTATACGCATCCAAACTCAAAATTAATTATACAGACAGCTTCTAAATGACAATATAAACATGAATGGATGTTTTGAAATCATTTATAACGCGTAAATATCCAAATTCAAATTCAAGAATGGAAGATAAACCGTGATATCATTATGGTGCGTTCTGAAGGTGTTGATGCGTGCAAGTGATGCTATTAGCTTCAGGAGGTTGCCAGGAATGTGGTTTTATCCTTAGAATGCTCTGAACTGGCCTGTGGAGGAACATCCGGTCTCTACTTTTTTTTATTTGAGTTTTCTTTCTTGCTTTTGAGGCAAGCTTCGCGTGACCAATCTCTGCCTTAGGGTACAACAAACTTCAGTATATGTATTGAATCCAATTAGGTCAATAATTTTGGCAAGAATCCAAAGAATAATGGATTTCAATTCTTGCATCCAATATTTCCAAACATAGAGATTTCTTCTCTTTTCAATCTTGCACGTTTCTCTTGGCTATTGACAACATATAAGATCTCTATTCAATACAAAAATCTTTCCTAAAACAAATTAAATGATTTATTTAGATTTATTTGATTTTATTTGATTTTTAAATGAATAAAAATCAAAAAAATTAAATAAGCAAATAAAAAAATCATGGAGGGTCCCATAGGTCGTGGACTATTCTTAGATTGAGATTCAATCTTGAAATGATGGGCCCATGTGGAAAAAAAATGCAATTTTGGGCATTGTTGACTTTATGCAAATTTCCAGAAATGGCCAACTTTTACAATGCATATCTCTCTCTATTTTTACCCTAAGAGGGTGTACTTGGACTTTTTAGAAAGCTTAGGATGTCCTTTAATCAACCTCTTTGGTTTCATATCAATTGGATCTTCCATGTTCATGTAAGGAGCTTTGACCCACAAGGTGTTCTTGTTGACTTTTTTGAATGACCTATAATGTTTGAATCCATATATTTTGATGAGTGCATTTCTTGAACTTGAGGGATGAAGTTGAGTTGTATGGAATTGGATTCTATTCAAAATGAGCCTTGGGTGATAAATTTCTGATAAAGTATGACGAAGTTATGACTGGTCAAAGTTTGGTTGACTTTTCCTAAGAAACCCTAATTTAGCAACTTTTGAGTTTTGATAAATTAGGAGCATTCCTTGGGGACTCATGGTCAACCCTTGATAAAATGATGGATATCACTTCAAAATGTTGATGTTGACCAAAAATCTTGAAGTTTGACTGTATGTGGGCCACAGTTGACTTTTGACCTAATATAGTTTACTTTCAAGTATCTGAGCAACTAACTTAGCAAACTTCTTGTGCAAGGCTTGAAACTTGACATAGAGAGTCTTGAGAACATATTATGACTATGGAGAGCATATGAGGCCTTTGGAGCTCACCCATCTTGATGAAAATGGAAACCCTAGTCGGAGGTTCATTGCTTTAGGAGAGAGTTTATCTGGTAAACTCTTGGGCATCCTTGAGCAAGTTGAGGATCCCAATAAACATATGTTGAATAGAATGGGAGGGAAAATTTTGGGGTACAACAGCTGCCCCTGTTCAATATTCCTAAACCTAAGGATGTAGATTGGCCGATCTGCCTTTCGTGATCTGAAGGTAGAAGATGATTGAACACTAGAGTGCCCATAAATTTGCACTCACAATGAAGTAATACTGATTGGTGATATCGGGAATGGGCTTACAGATGCCATTTGGGAGTCAACAGAGAGTCGTCAGAGATGGGCTTAAAGATGCCATCCAGAAAAGATATCAGTCGCATGAGATTTCTTTGCGAGAATGCCTATACCTGCTATTGAGGAGGACTTCGCCGGGGAATGTTGATTTATGTCCTAGGAAGTAGAGTTTAGGAGTTTCGGTTCTCCATTACTCTACTGGGGAACTAGCTCCTGATTGAGGAAGTGGAAGTGTACTGCATATCTAGTCCGGGTCCAAGCTGCACCGTAACTTACTGGGGAATTTGTGAAATTGACTGTATCGGGTCGGGTCCAGGTCTTACAGTGTTGTAAACTATTGTCTGGAGATAAAAGATAAGGAACCTGGATATTAGGGTTACTTTGGAATGAAATCTTGGATAGCAGGGCTTACAAGAAGGAACCTGGGTCGTAGGGTTACTTCAAGATGAAAGCCTGGATAATAGGGTTGTGAGAAGGAACCTGGATAGTAGGGTTACTTCGGGATGAAAGACTTGATAGTAGGGTTGTGAGAAGGAACCTGGGTCGTAGGGTTTCTTCGGGATGAAAGCATGGATAGTAGGTCTTATGAGAGGAACCTGGGTCGTACGGTTACTTCGGGATGAAAGCCTGGATAATAGGGCTTACGATAAGGAATCTGGGTCGTACGGTTTCTTCGGAATGAAAGCCTGGATAGTAGGGCTTATGAGAAGGAACCTGGGTCGTACGGTTACTCGGGATGAAAGCCTGGATAGTAGGGCTTATGAGAAGGAACCTGGGTCGTAGGGTTTCTTCGGGATGAAAGCCTGGATAGTAGGGCTTATGGGAAGGAACCTGGATACTAAGGTTACTTCGGGATGAAAGCCTGGATAGTAAGGCTTATGGGAAGGAAACTGGTAGTAGGGTTACTTCGGGATGAAATCCTGGATAGTAGGGCTTATGGGAAGGAACCTGGGTCATAGGGTTTCTTTATTTTTGGTTATAGAGATTAGTTGACTCGTTTGATCTTCGGGAGTAATTTTCCACTGGTTGTTTATAGATATGACATGTATAACTGCTGGGATTGTTGGTGATAATTGTCTTTCCTGAAAAGATAACAGGGTTAATTATATGTGTAATGCATGAAATGCTTTGTGAGATGATGTTCTCAAAATAAATGAGATTATGCTGTATATGATATTCACGTGCATGTCATGATGTATGAACATGAAGTGCTATTGGGACATGTCTGGGTCTAGGAAAATAAATCCATGACTGCTGCTGGAGAGTATAGCGTTCCTGACTATTGTAGAGGATTGCGGTCTTTTTACTTCTATTGGGAATGGTGAACGGAAATGACTATGCTGGAGATTTACTCTTTGTTGTTTGTGAACATTCTGTCAGAGAGAGACTCTACTTGAGGATAAATCTGCGGGGAATAGTTTGGAAGGTGAATTTCCATAGCTGAAGTAATAGGCTCTGTCGGGGATTGAGCTTCTATATCCAGAGAAATAAACTCTGCTTGGGGAGATAAAAATTATGATGACCCGCTTTCGATTATGACAATCGGGTGGGGGATATAGCTGTCAGGTTTCTGAAAGACCCTGGCTGGGGAGATTACTTCCTATTTCAGGAAAGCCGACATCAATGCTTTGAATACTTTTACTCTTTGGGGAGTGTATGTGCTAATGACTGTGCTCCAAAGCTATCTCTGCCCTGGTACCTGCTGGGCAGAGTAACTGTTGACATTTCTTATTTTTCCCCCTGTTTCTTAGGTTACGAGCAATTGTCTTTTCATTTCTTATGTAAATATTTATGAGTAGCAATCATATTCAAATGCATTTGTCAAGAATAAACCATTGGACGTTCTTTCAAAACAAAACAGAAAAAAGAAAAAGAAATACTTTTGTAAGAATTATTTGTATTAATTTTCGAAGTTGGCCTGTTATAAGCGTTTTTTGTACAAGGAGGCTGACGCTCTAGCAGGAGAACGTCGTTGTAAAAATAGAAGCTATTCAATTTTGTGTAAAAAGAAAATAGCTATGTGCAACAATCCCATTGAGTTCTAACTCTGCTATTGCCCCTATGTCTTCAAGCATCTCATCACTTTGCTACTTGTACGAAGTTGATTAGATTGGTTGGTGTCGTTCGAGCTTGATAGTTGATACTGAGGTCTGGTCGCAAGATGATACAATGGGACATAGTGATACGCTTTACATCCCTAACTTTTGCCTGGACTGCCCTTTCAGGTTTTCAGTCCACCGGGATACCCTTTTTTGCCTAAGCCTCCTCTTCAGGTTTTCGACTTGCCGGGTGTACATATTTTTTTCATTTTCATCCCTTATTTTTGCCTGAACCCTTTTGGTTTACCGGGAAGCCCTTATTTTTTCCTAGGCCAGTCGACCTAGCGGGTCTTTTAGTTAGGCGTAGTATCTTTTCACTATGTCTGCATTGACAGGGTGAGGAAGGTCGTCACCGTCCATGGTGGTTATAATCATGGCTCCACCCGAGAAAATGATTTTAATCACAAATGGACCTTCGTACGTGGGAGTCCATTTCCCCCTGGGGTCACCTTGCGACAGTATGATGCGCTTGATCACTAGATCCCCGACCTGATATTCTTGACGTCTGACTTTCTTGTTAAAAGCCTTGATCATTCGCTTTTGATACGTCTGACCATGACAGATAGCGGTAAGTCTCTTCTCGGCAATTAGATTTAGCTGATCAAGTCGAGTCTGGATCTAGTCGTCTTTGTTTAAACCCACATCCTTCATAATCCTGAGAGAAGGTATCTGGACCTCGATGGGTAGGACTACCTCCATGCCATATACCATAGAGTAGGGTGTTGCCCCTGTCGACGTTCGTGCTGAGGTACGGTATCCATGAAGAGAAAATGGTAACATCTCATGCCAGTCTTTGTATGTCACCGTCATCTTCTGTACAATCTTCTTGATATTCTTGTTAGCCACTTCAACAATGTCATTCATCTTCGGCCGGTAGGGAGAAGAGTTATGATGTTGTATCTTGAATTGCTTACAGAGCTCAGTGATCATCATGTTGTTGAGGTTTGTACCATTATCAGTAATAATTCTTTCTGGCACACCATACTGACAGATCAGATTATGTCGGATAAACCGTGCCACAACATTCTTGGTCACAGTAGCAAAGGAAGCTGCCACAACCCATTTCGTAAAGTAATCTATGGCCACTAAGATGAAGAAATGTCCATTGGAAGCAGTAGGCCTGGTTTCTTCAATCATGTCAATGCCCCAAATTGCAAAGGGTCACAGAGCTGTCAAGACGTTCAAGGGAACCGGAGGCACATGCACCCTATCAGCATAGATTTAGCACTTATGACAAGTTCAGAGTGCTGATAAAATCTGCTTCCATAGTGGACCAGTAGTATCCTGCCCGTAGGATCTTCTTAGCCATGGTATGTCCACTGGAATGGGTTCTTAAGGTACCTTCATGTAGATTTGTCATAATACTCTCTGCTTCGCTCTTGTCTACACACCGCAGTAAGGTACAGTCATGATTGCGCTTGTAGAGGATTCCATTACTGAGGAAGAATTTGGCAGCGAACCTTCTCAGAAACTTCTTATCATTGACAGATGCCCCTTTGGGATACTCCTGAGTCTTGAGGTACTCCTTCACTTCATGAAATCAAGGTTTATCTGCTACGTCTTCGGTATCAATCTCACAACAGTGTGCTAATTCATCCAACCTTTCAATGGTGATTCAGGGAGCTTCGTTGTCCCACCTAACTTTGAACATAGAAGACATGGTAGCTAGCGCATCTGCTAACTGATTCCCCTTTCGTGGGAAATGTTCAAAGGTTACCTCCTCAAAGTGCGGGAGAAATGTCAGCACATGCTCTTTGTATGGGATGAGATTCGGATGATTCGTATCCCATTCGCCTTTGATCTGACTTATCACCAAGGCTAAATCCCCGAAGAAATTTAAGAACTTGATCCTGAGGTCAATAGCGGCTTTGAGACCCATGATGTAGGCTTCATATTCCACCATGTTGTTAGTGCAGTTGAAACATAGTCGGGCGGTGAAAGGAGTATGACAACCCTTAGGAGATATGATTACAGCGCCGATGCCATAACCAAGTGCGTTCGAAGCTCCATAAAAATCCATTGTCCATCAGAATCCTTCCTCAGGTCCTTCATCCGGTCCAGGTTCTTCGTAGTTAGTCACCAGCATAATATTCTCATCTGGGAACTCGAAATTCATGGAATGGTAGTCATCCACGGCCTGATAAGCCAAATGATCAGCCAATACACTCCCCTTGATTGCTTTTTGGGTTGTATATTGTATATAATATTCGGTTAAGATCATCTGCCATCTTGTTGTTCTTCCAGAGAGAGTGGGCTTCTCGAAGATGTATTTGATTGGATCCATCTTAGATATCAACAAAGTAGTGTGGGTCAACATGTACTGTCTTAGTCGGCGAGCAGCCCATGCCAAAGCGCATCTAGTTTTCTCAAGCAGTGAGTATCGTGTCTCATAGTCGGTAAACTTTTTGCTAAGGTAGTATATTCTGTTCTCTTTTCGACCAAACTCGTCATACTGCCCCATCGCACACCCTATTTGTGATACGGTGGGAGAACTGACTTGAGGTTTTGCGTTTGTATTCGCAAATGTTGCGGTTAGCAAGAGTCGCCATCGACTTTTTATTTTATCCTAAGGAAAGGTTAAAAAGCACAGCAAAAACCTTTTGAGATGTTTTCTTGGGTTCGGGGAGTAGATTATAGAAAGGGAAGGTATTAGCACCCTTTCTATCCATGGTTATCCATGGGCTCTTAGTTACTTGCTTAGATCACTTGTCTTTTGTTTTCAATTGTTTTAAATGGTGCTTGAGTGTGTGGGTTTGAAAATATTTTGAAAAGAGGCCAATGTGGTGGCAACCTTTGTAATGATCCATGTGGGGATGTATACAAAGATGTATGTCTTTTGAAAAAGTTTTCATTTTGTTTTTGAAAGTTGTTTTGAAAGTGTTGTGAGGTGTGATTTTGAAATTAGGCAAGCGTTTTTTGTTTTGCAAGTTGATTCAAGTAACTAAGAGGTTATCTACTCCTAAATTTCTCAAAAGATTATTGTTATACTTTAACCCTTTTAACAAGTTTGCTCCACCATTGTATTTGGTGGGCAACCTTGTGTTAGGATGTGAAAGGGACAGGCGCGGGTCATCGTTTTAGACCATAATTGCAACGACGTTGAATGTCTTTGGGCAATTTCTTTAAGGGACTTGATCATTTGTTTTTGTTTGTTTTGAAAAGTTTTGTCGAGGGACTATGATCATTCAAATTGTTTGTTTTGCCCAAAGAAGTTTAACATGCAACATGGCCCATTTATTTGGAGGCAACAAGTGGAATACCCTAGGGGGGTGCAAGTGTGATTTGTGTGTCCATTTTCATGCTTGTTTATCTTGTATTAGGTCAAACTATTTTTTATCGTTTTTCGCATACAAACCCTAATTCTAACATGTTATCATTAGAAAGCAATAAAGTGCGAAATTAAAATTACTAAGCTATTACAAAACCAAATATGGGAAGGGGGGTACAAAGGTTCAAATGGGGATATTGACAAGAATTTAAATCTAAATTATTACATCATTTGGAATATTTGCAATTTAAATAATGCATAATTAAATGTAAATTAAATAAATATGTGAAATGTAAAAAGAAAGTTTTTATGTGTATGAGAAAGTATTATTTATGTAAAAGGGAAAAGAAAAGAAAAATGTATTATTTTTTTGAGTATTTTGAACTTAGGGTAAAAACCCTAATTTTAAAGAAAAAAAAAGTATTATTTTCTAATTTAATACAACTATTTATTTATAAAAATAAAATAAAATGAAGTGTATTGTGAAAAAAGGTATTTTTGTATCAAATATTAATAAAAGTGAAAAATCAAGTATTTTTTATATTTTTTGTCTTAAATATATTAATAATCACATATATATATATATTAAACCCTAAATATGTATTATACAAAATAAATATTTATTTAATATTTTAATAAAATAAATAAAAGAGTATTTTTTGTGTGAAATATTTTCAGAAAGTAAATGAAAATAAAAATTGTATTTACATTATTTTTACATTTTATTCTAATAATCATATATATATATTTATGTACAAACAAAGAAAATAAACAAATAAATATGCAATAAATGCAAAAAGTGATGAAAAAAATATTTTTAATTTTTAAATGGCATGAGAAAAAATAAACAAAGTCAGCCAAAAAAGAAAAAGTCAAAAATGTTAAAAAATGAGCAAATGGGCTCAGGGGGGTGTAAACCAAAAAAGATGGTGTGAAAAGCAAAATAACACAGGCCCAGCCCATTGACCATTGTCTTCAACCTCCAGCTTCAAACATTTGAAAAAAAACACGCGCCTCTTGCTTCAATGTCTAACTCCTGATTCTTGGCTTTTCAGCAAAAACTCATAACACAAGAAATGTTCAGCATGAAGAGACGGTTTCAACCATATAAATAACTTGACCTATCTCTCTAAGATGAGGGAGAATTTCTCTCCCCCTCTTTTCTGACCTAACTTTTCATCAATGTTCAGACATGAAATTCTCTAAGCACACGAAACATAAATGAAATCTAATCATATGAGCATGTTCAGGGCTATGATTGTGACATGTTTTCTTCAAAAACCTAAAGCTAACAATGCCTAATAAGAGAGATAGAACTCCATGAATATACCTGTTCAGTTGGAATCGAGCTTGGCAATGGAGGATGTTTCAGAGTGAAATGATGACTTGTACAGCTTCCTTGAAGTGTAAGGAAGCTTTTCCAATTCCTACTTTGTCTTGAAACTCCCTGAATCGAGCTAATGAACTCAAACTGCAAAACAGAAAATTAAAAATGGTGAAGTGGCTTGGAGGTGTTACAGGTCTGATTTTAGGACATGGTTAGCTTGCATATGTTGTAGGGAAGGTAAAGGAAAAGGTTTGGATCAAAATGCTTGAAGGGATTGGGAGTTTGCACTCAAACTGCAGGGGCTCCCCTGTTTGTGCAGTTTTTAGGTGATTTGGGCAATGGGAGTGTTTCAGATGGCAAGGGCTCGTGTGCTAGCTTGGATTTTGTCTATGGAATATGTTTGATAGCTTTTGTGTTGTGTCTGTATGCTGAAGAGAGAGTTGTGATAAGTTATGGACTTTTCTTGAACTTGAAGCAAACAAAAGCAAGTTGAGGTTTTTAGGTCAGTAGGGGGCCTCCTAATGTGCTGCTTAAGCCTCTCTTGATCAGTGTGTTATGCACATAATCTTGTGCAAAGCAGATCTTTCATGTACTTGTTGGATTACAAACTTGACATAAAGCTAAACTTTTCAAAAATGGAAATTTCACTTTATCTAGTTTAGGATTAAACCATTATGCAATGTTAGAACACAAAGAACATGACCTTAACACATTGAATATGCATTAAATTATTGAGTATGAAATGGTTCAAGGACCTGTCATCAAGCATAAAGCAAACTGATTTCAAATTTGCAAGTTTGTGAACATGTTTGGATGAAGAACAAAAGTGAATTTTTGCCAACTTGTGAAATTCGAATCTCTCAAGTTATGAGGTTGTTTGATGAGTTCTTGGACATTTTGGAAAGCTTGGAATGTGTACTACAATCCATCTTTGAAATGCAAATCAAAATTCCAAGTGGAAGGGTATGAAAAGTGGCCTTGAAGTGGGGTAGAAAACCTTGTCAAAATAGGTTAAATTTCACTAAGTTAAAAGATGGTTTAGTGCCCTTATTCAAAAAATTATAACTTGATATACAAGCTTCAAATGAGAAAACTTTGTGAATCAAAGTTGTAGATTATGCAACAAGCTACAACTTTCATGTTTTGACTTTTGTTTGAATCCAAATGGATCATGGTGAAAAGATGGGGCAAAGTTGGGAAAAAATTAGGGTTTTCCATAACTTAGAAAAATTCTAAGTTATGAAAAATTCCATTTTCTAACCCTAATTTGCATTTTGTGATTTCTTGGTGAACAAGTTTCATGATTTGGAATGTTTTGATGAAAAATGAATCTTGACTCTTGATTTTGACCAAAAAGTCAAAGTTTGACTTTTCAATGTACAGTCAAAATTGATCAGTTGACTGGGAAATTCAACTGTCAATCTTGTGTACTTGGAATCTTTTGAGCTTGATGAACATGTCAAGATACTTCCATGGGGTCCTTGAGTCCATGTGTGAGCTTGGTTTGCCATTGGCTAGGTCAAACAGTCAAAAATTGCCTTTGTGCAGTCAAAACCCTAAAAATGACCATTTTGCCCTTTTGATGATCTGATCAAATTTCTTGGGGAATTGTGATCCAAACTTGATCAAATGGTCTATATGAGTTTATAATGTTGATGTGGATCAAATTTCATGAGGTTTGACTGTCAATTGGCCACAGTTGACTTTTTCCCCAATACAGTTGATTTCTAGGTCAACTGTCCAATTGACTGGGTAAAACTTGGAATCAAGACTTGAAACTTGGTATAGGTAAACTTGGGAGTCAAATATGAAGCATGAAAGTCATCTTAGGCATTTTAGGTCAAAACATCTTTGGGCAAACACAAACCCTAATTTGGGTCCACAGTGCAAGGAGAAGTCTTGAGCAGAGGAAACCCTAACTGTATCTTGATCTTCAAAGGTCTTGTGATGAGAAAATGTTGGGGAAATGGGAGGGCAAATTTTGGGGTACAACAGTTGCCCCTGTTCAATCTTCTTGGACCTGAAGAGTTAGATTGGCAAGTTTGCCTTTCGTGACTCGAGGGTAAAAGGAGATTGGACACTAGAGTGCCCGGAAATTTGCACTCGCATGCTGGAGTCTCAACAATGTGGTGTCGGGAATGGGCTTATAGATGCCATTTGGAGAGATGGTGGATAGGGAGATGGGCTTATAGATGCCATCTGGAGAAGTGACGGAACCTTGTCGGGAATGGGCTTATAGATGCCATTTGGAAGTGTCGGTCGCATAAGAGATTCCTTTGCGAGAAACTTGTATATTTGAGGAAGGAGGATGTTTTCCTGGCTTGTTACAGGTGTTTGATCTTCAGTCTCCTTATGCAGATATGCCCTGGCTAGATACAGGTATCGAATCTTCAATCGGTTGCTCACAGATGTGCCTTGGCTGGATACAGGAGTCGAATCCGGAAATAGTCGTTTAATAGATGTGCCCTGGCTGGATACAGGAATCGAATCTTCGAACTCTTCAGACGTGCCCTGGCTAGATACAGGAATCGAGTCTGGGAATGTGGTCAACAGATATGCCCTGGCTGGATACAGGAATCGAATCTGGAGATGTTGTAGCTGACAGATGTGCCCTGGCTGGATACAGGAATCGAATCTTTGAACTCTTCAGACGTGCCCTGGCTAGGTACAGGAATCGAGTCTGGAAATGTGGTCAACAGATATGCCCTGGCTGGATACAGGAATCGAATCCGGAAATGTTGTAGTTGATAGATGTGCCCTGGCTGGATACAGGAATCGAGTCTTTGAACTCTGCAGACGTGCCCTGGCTAGATACAGGTATCGAATCTGGAATTGTGACAGCTGAAGGTAGTCGTTTTTTGAGATTGTCTTTTTCCTGTAAAAGGCAAAAACGTAAGTTGTATGCAATGTCATGATGTATGATATGCATGATATCATGATGTTCAACATGAGATGTTGTATGCGTTTCATCATGTATGTAAGCAAGATGTATGGAAATGTGAAATGTTTATGAATGTGATTTCGTCTTGGGGAAAATAAATCCTTGACGAACGGCCGGAGAATTGCTCTGTGGAAAAGATATTTGGCCGAAGTTTTGATGAGAGGCCTGCCGAGGACTTTAATGATGGATTCCGCTGAGGATGATGATGATAAACTCCGTTGGGGAACTCCGAAGATAAACTCTGCTTGGGAATACCAAAGATAGATTTCGCTGGGGATTGAAGGAACTTTGCCGAGAGCGATCTTCCGTGGCTTTTAGCTGAGGATAACCCAGTTATAAGTCCTTGTGAGGAAATAACACTAAATAAAACTCGGGCGAGACGTCCGTGCTTCGCAGGGGATAAGCTTGCAGAATCTACCGGGAATGAGCTTTAAGACCTGCCGGGGAATGTTGTGCCTTTTCGGGATCGACGGGGAATCAACTCCGTTTGGGGAAAGTATTGTCGCATCCTGTTTTACTCTGCGGGGAGTTGAGATGATTTGGCCACATTCTTCAGTTGAACCTACCTTGGTGCCTTGGCGGACAAAACAACTAGACTGCTTTAGACAACTCCACATTGCCCCTGTCTTTGAAGTCACTTGTAATTAATCTCTTGTTTTATATGCAAATATTTATGAATCAGCAATTTAATGTCAAACGCATATATCAAAAATGAACATTGGACGTTCTTCGCAAAACAAAACAAAAAAAGAAAAACAATGGCAATTTGTATGGACAAGTGAATTTGTATTGATTTAAATTTTGCCTGTGAATAGGCGTTTTTTATACAAGAGACTGGCATCCTAGTAAGAGGACATCGCCAAATAGTATAGAGTTTACAATTTGAAAAAGGAAACAAAACAGCTATGTGAACAATCCCACTGGGTTCCAACTCTGCTATCGCCTTTATGTCTTCGAACATCTCATCGCTTTGCTGCCTAATTTGAAGATGAAGCTGATTGGTCAATGCCGAAATCTGGAGCCAGATAGTTGATGCCGAATTCCGGATGCGAAGTGATCCAATGAGACATAGTGTTACGCTTTTATCCCTAACTTTTTCCTGGACCACCCTTTCGGGTTTTCAGTCCACCGGGATACCCATTTTTGCCCAAGCCGCCCTTTCAGGTTTTCGACTTGCCGGGTGTACAGATTTTTATTCATTTCATCCCTTATTTTTGCCCGAACCCTTTTGGTTCGCCGGGAAGCCCTTATTTTTGCCTAGGTATGTCAACCTAGCGGGTCTTTTAATTATGCGTAGTATTTTTTCACTATGTCTGCATTGGCGGGGTGAGGAAGGTCGTCACCATCCATGGTGGTAAGGATCATGGCTCCTCCCGAGAACACACGTTTAACCACAAATGGCCCTTCGTATGTAGGGGTCCATTTGCCCCGGGGATCACTTTGAGGAAGGATGATGCGTTTGATTACCAGGTCCCCAACTTGATACTCTTGCGGTCTGACTTTCTTGTTAAATGCCCTGATCATCCGTTTCTGATACGTTTGACCATGACAGATAGCAGTGAGCCTCTTTTCGTCAATCAGATTTAATTGATCAAGTCGAGTCTGGATCCAATCATCTTCATTCAAGTCTGCATCCTTCATTATCCGGAGGGAGGGTATCTGGATTTCAATTGGCAAGACTGCCTCCATGCCATAGACCAAGGAGAAGGGAGTTGCCCCGGTTGACGTCCTTGCTGAGGTGCGGTACCCATGAAGAGCGAACGGTAACATCTCGTGCCAATCTTTATAGGTCACTGTCATCTTCTGCACAATTTTCTTGATATTCTTATTGGCTGCCTCTACAGCCCCATTCATCTTCGGCCGGTAGGGAGAAGAATTGTGGTGCTGTATCTTGAATTGTTCACAGAGTTCAGTGATCATTTTGTTATTGAGATTGGTACCATTATCCGTAATGATTCTTTCTGGGACGCCGTACCGACAGATCAGATTATGCCGGATGAAGCGCGCCACGACGCTCTTGGTTACTGTGGCATAGGAAGCTGCCTCAACCCATTTCGTGAAGTAATCGATCGCCACCAAGATGAAGCGATGCCCATTGGATGCCGTTGGTCGGATCTCACCGATCATATCGATGCCCCACATTGCGAAAGGCCAAGGTGCCGTCAGGACATTCAAAGGAACTGGAGGGATATGCACCTTGTCAGCATAGATCTGGCACTTATGACAAGTTCGGGAGTGTTGGTAACAATCGGCTTCCATTGTGGACCAGAAATATCCTGCCCGAAGGATTTTCTTAGCCATGGTGTGTCCACTGGAATGCGTTCCAAATGTACCTTCATGCAGTTCCATCATGATTTTCTCCGCTTCAACCTTATCCACACAACGTAGCAGAGTCGAATCATGATTCCGTTTGTAGAGAATGCCGTTGCTGAGGAAGAATTTTGCCGCAAACCTCCTCATGAACTTCTTATCATTGACAGATGCACCTTCAGGGTATTCCTGAGTTTCCAAGTACATCTTTACCTCGTGATACCAGGGTTTCTCAGTCACCTTCTCAGCCTCGAGCTCGCAGCAGTATGCCGGTTCATCCAACTTCCAGATTATGATTCGGGGAGCCTCATTGTCCCATTTAACTTTGAACATTGAAGACATCGTGGCTAGTGCGTCCGCTAGCTGATTCTCCTCTCTGGGGAAATGCTCAAAAGTTATCTCTTCAAAGTGAGGGAGTAAGGTCGACACATACTCTTTGTAAGGAATAAGATTCGGGTGTTTCGTATCCCACTCGCCCTTGATCTGATTGATCACGAGAGCGGAATCTCCGAAGACACTTAGGAATTTTATCCTTAAGTCGATTGCAGCTTGTAAACCCATGATACATGCCTCATATTCTGCCATATTGTTGGTGCAGCTGAAACATAATCGGGCGGTGAGGGGAGTATGAGTTCCTTTGGGAGATATGATTACAGCGCCGACGCCGTTACCCAAAGCATTGGAGGCTCCATCAAAATGCATAGACCATCGGGATCCTTCCTCAGGTCCTTCATCCGGTCCAGGCACTTCACAGTCAGTTACCACCATGATGTCTTCGTCCGGAAAATCAAAGTTCAATGATTGGTAATCGTCCACAGGTTGGTGTGCCAAATGATCAGCCAGTACACTTCCCTTAATTACTTTCTGAGTTGTATACTGGATGTCATATTCTGTTAAGATCATTTGCCATCTTGCTATTCTTCCAGACAGAGCGGGCTTTTCAAATATGTACTTGATGGGATCCATCTTTGAAATCAATAAGGTAGTGTGAGTCAGCATATACTGTCTCAGCCGGCGAGCAGCCCATACAAGAGCGCAGCAAGTTTTCTCAAGCAGTGAGTAACGAGACTCACAGTCGGTAAACTTTTTGCTCAAGTAATAAATAGCGTGCTCTTTTCGGCCAGACTCGTCATGCTGCCCCAGCACACACCCCATTGAATTATCAAGCACTGTCAAGTAAAGTATCAGAGGTCTTCCTTCCACCGGTGGCGTAAGAATGGGTGGCTCTTGGAGATATTCCTTTATTCTTTCAAAGGCGGCCTGACATTCATCATTCCAGCGTACCACTTGATCTTTCTTCAGTAATTTGAAGATTGGCTCACAAGTAGCAGTTAGATGTGAGATGAATCGGGCAATGTAATTCAGTCGTCCTAGGAAACCTCTGACTTCTTTCTCTGTTTTTGGAGTCGGCATCTCTTGTATGGCTTTTACCTTGGCAGGATCCACCTGAATACCTTTATCACTTACAATGAAACCTAGCAACTTTCCGGACCTCACCCCGAAGGTGCATTTGTTGGGATTCAACCTCAGCTTGTATAACTTGAGTCGGTCAAACAACTTCCTCAGATGGTCAAGGTGCTCCTCCTCAGTTTGAGACCTTGCAATCATGTCATCTACGTATACCTCAATTTCATGATGGATCATATCATGAAATAAAGCAACCATGGCACGTTGATAGGTTGCCCCAACATTTTTCAATCCGAATGGCATGACCTTATAACAGAAGGTGCCCCACTGAGTCACGAAGGTTGTCTTCTCCATATCTTCTGGAGCCATCTTGATCTGATTATACCCTGAAAAACCATCCATGAAGGAGAACACCTTGTGTTGAGCTGTATTGTCAACAAGGACATCAATGTGAGGTAGGGGGAAGTCATCTTTGGGGCTGGCCCTGTTCAAATCCCTGTAGTCGACACACATTCTGACTTTACCGTCCTTCTTCGGTACTGGCACCACATTGGCAACCCATTGAGGGTAAGAAGTCACTGCAAGGAACCCGGCATCAAACTGCTTCATAACCTCGGCCTTGATCTTTTCAGACATCTCTGGACGCATCCGTCAGACTTTTTGCTTTACCGGAGGGCAGTCTTCTCTGGTTGGCAGATGGTGAACTACAATGTCGGCATCCAAACCAGGCATATCTTCATAGGACCAAGCAAAAATCTCCATGTAGTCTTGTAGCATCTGGACCAATCGTTGCTTCACGCTGAGCTCTAGATCGGCACCAATCTTGACCTCTTTCCTATCTGTCTCAGTACCCAGGTTAATTGTTTCCACAGGCTCTTCATGTGGTTGAATAGCCCTCTCTTCCTGAAGTAGCAGTCTCGCAAGTTCACCAGGCACTTCGCAATCATCTTCACCTTCGTCTTCGGCCAAGTTGATCGGATTTTCGAAGTCATAACTGGCGGTAGCAGAGCTGTTACCAGTGAGATCCAGAGTGGATTGAAACCTGTATAAGTGAGTGTGTGTAAATATAGCTGTTTTGCAATATGTATAACACAGAAAGAAAAAAAGAGCACAAGATTTGAAATGCAACAAACGTCCAATGTTTTGATTGATGATATATGAAAATGCCATACAAAAAGCCCTCACAAATGGAGCTACGATGCCCCGGGTAGGACACCGAGCCAACAGAGTTTTAACATATTGTTTGTTACAAATTGGAAATCAAAAGAAATCAATTACTGCGTGACAAATGTGATAGGGGTAAAATCCTTTGTCGTCCAGTTGCTAGGTCCGTTGCTGGTAGTCGGGTAGATCCAACTGTCAAACTCAACTTCCTCCACATCCTCCTCGATAGCATTCACCCTTGAGCTGGAAATAAACACCGGAGCCTTTCCGATCTTCTCTTTGCGCACCGCCCTCTGAGCCTCTGCAGTAAAGCCTAGCCCAAACTTGTCGTTCTTCTGAGTGAAGTCAGGAAGCTGACCCCAGTGTGCACAATTGCCTTTCTGAACCACAGCCCGGGCATCCCTTAGGGAAGCCATCTTCAAGGAATCATTCTCTTCGGTCATTGTCTCTGCAGCTGCTGAAATTAGATGCACCTCCTCGAAATGCTGGAAGGGGGTTTCAATGAACTCTCCGTCCATCTCGATGTACCTGAAGGAATTCAAATGGCTCACCATATACTCCTCTTCTCCTTGCACAGTGACGATCTTCCCCCTGACGGGATACTTCAGCTTTTGGTGCAAGGTGGAGGTCACTGCCCCAGCTTTATGGATCCAAGGTCGACCCAACAGACAAGAGTACGATGGACGTATATCCATCACGTAAAAGGTAGAGTCGAACACTTGAGAGCCCACACGAATAGGGATGTTAACCTCTCCATGAACCATCCTTTTGGAACCGTCAAAGGCCCTGACGATGATATTGCTGGGTTTCAACTCCAGGCCTTCATAATCCAGACGATCCAAAGCCTTTTTCGGTAGAACATTCAAGGAAGAACCAGTGTCCACCAATACATGTGCCAGAGTAGTGCCCCTGCATTCAATCGAGACGTGCAGGGCATCATTGTGGTCTCTCCCTTTCGCGGTCAGGTCAGCATCTGAAAAACCCAAGCCGTTGTCCGCCGTCAGATTCGCTATGCAGTCAGTGAACTGGACTGCAGACGTCTCTTGCGGCACATGGGCCGTCTTGAGAAATGAGATTAAGGCCTTAGCATGGGCCTCGGAGCATAGCAATAAGGATAGCAGGGAGATCTTGGAGGGCGTATGCCCCAACTGCTCGACAACATTAAAATCACTTTTCTTTATTATTTTCAGAATCTCCTCCATTTCTTGTCGGGAGGCCTCAGCATTTACGGGTATTGGTGCCTTCATCCGGGCAGGCTCTTCTTCAATCCCTTTGCCCCGAGCATTTGATGACTCGGCAGCAGGGGACACAATTTGATCAGCAACAGGACTAGGTAAACTTGCAGGTTTTATGAGGAGGGGTTTTCGAATAGCGGGCGGCGCAATGTCAGGCGAGAAGAGCCTGCCACTGCGGGTGACCTTGGCTGGACCAGTGATATCGCAAATACTGGCACTAGCGTCGAATTCTTGTTTGATTCCATTTACATACACGTCTGCCCCATAATGCCAGGGGACAGCTTTATCAGACACGTAAGAGAGGGGCCCTGGAACAGTAATGATCACAGGCGCAACTGTCATGATTTGAATAGGCTTCTTCGGGGGAGCCTTGATTGGATTTTTGAAGATGGTAATCACAGAAACTTCTTTCATCGGAACCAATTGAACAGCAGTCTTTTTGAATAGAATCTCCTTGCTATCCATTAGGCTTTGGACGCCTAACCTCAGCAAGGGGCAATCAGACGGGGAAACATCGCAGAACAGGCAACCATCACTGCAACCCGGAAATAAACCGGCCCACAGTAGGTTCTTCTTAACAGTCTTCAGAGGGGTAACAACTTCATCTATCGAAACAGCATACACTTCTTCCTCAATGGCATTTACCCTATGCTGGGGCATAGGAGCCGTTACAACATTTTGTCTTTCTGGCGCTTCAAACTGAATTTCCTTCGCGTCGATCAGATCTTGCACTTTGTTTCTCAAGGCCCAGCAATCATCAGTAGTGTGCCCGGGACTATCAGAATGATAAGCACACCGGGCATTTGGGTTGTATTTAGGAGACGCAGTGTTGACGACCTTAGGAGCTTCTTTGAGGGTCACCAGGTTGGTGGATAACAGTTGGGGTAAAATTTGAGATAATGTCATACTCAGTCGGGTATACTGCCTCTTGGGCCTTTCACTTCTTTGTTGATTGTACTGCTGAGGAGCAGCAACAGGTTTGGAGATGACCAAAGCATTGATGGCTTGGCGACTTTCGGGCTTGACTTGTCTTCTAGGACCATAGACGGCGCTTGCTTCTTTCTTAAATGGCCTCTTCTCAGCACTTGTAGAGGCAGCCTTCTGTATCTTGCCTGACCTGATGCCAGCTTCAATTCTTTCTCCTGTTAATATCAAATCTGTGAACCCAGCGGAGGAGTTACCAACCAAATGATTGAAAAACGGACCAGACAAAGTCCCAAGGAACATATCAACCAGCTCTCGATCAGTTAATGGAGGCTGCACCCTGCCAGCCAAATCTCTCCATTTTTTAGCGTACTCTTTGAACCCTTCACCCGTCCCTAGAGACATACCCTGAAGTTGGGTACGCGTGGGAGCGAGATCGGAATTGTATTGGTATTGTCTGTAGAATGCAGTTGCCAAATATTCCCAGTGCCGGATGCTAGCTCCGTCCAATTGGTAGAACCATTCAAGCTGTGACCCCGAGAGGCTATCTTGGAAGAAGTGAATCCAGAGGTTCTTATCCGCCGTGTAAGGTTGGATTTTCCTTACATACGACCTCAGATGCAGCTTTGGGCAGGAGACCCCATCATACTTGGAGAAGGCAGGCGCCTTAAACTTGTGTGGAATTACTATTCCAGAAGATAACCCCAAATCTCCGAAATCCAGCCCCGGCACATTCTGAATTTCCATGGCGCTCAAGCGGTCCTCCAATTGTTTGTATCTGTCAGCAGCAGGTGGGTATTGTTCGTCGTTATAGTCTGTCTCGTTGTCGGAGACTGCGGGACTAGGAGCTCCTCCCCCTTGGGGACTGTTTTTCTCAGCAGAAGAAGTGGTTGGATCAGCTTCGTTGTGGAGTGTGTTCCCAAATCGGCGTCCGGTGTTGAACAATGCAGTCCTCTTTTTCTTCTTCTTCTTCAGGAGTAGAGTCTTCAACTCTTGCTGACCTTGGGCTAGGCTTAGGACCATCTCTTGAAACTGTGCACTTTGGGCCTGAAGGGCCTTGATTGCTTGCTCACTGGAGGAGTCTGGATTCATGATGACTGTTCACACAAACAGCGAAGAAAATTAAGCAACCTGCGAAATAGGGTACCTGCTATGCATATGGTGCAATGGAATGCGTGTGTATGCAATGCATTCAAGGATTTAGAATATTCAAAATTTGTTGTAGACAAAAAGGAACGCACATCATATTAATAAGGAGAAATTCGTTAGTACATAAATTCCTCATGGGCCAAATATTACAAAATAACTCCTTAAGATAAAAAAAACATTGCGCATCCTCTTTGGCGCGATGTAGGTGTTGAGATTCCTTTCCTCGTGCAGCAGGCGGGTGAGTTCCAGGACCTTCTTTTCACTAGCATGTAGACTGCTCTCAAGAGAATTCCGTTCTTCCTTAAGCTGGACCCAGCTCTTCTGCATTTCTTCCCAGGAGGTGGGCATGTCAGGATGTTGAATGATGTAGGACACCTCTCCTTCCAAGACTGGTTCTTTGATCACAGGTAGCATGTGAGGGTAAGGCATTACTAACTTCTGGGAGCGGGCTCGTACCCACTTGAGGTAAGGTTCCAACGGGATGGAGTTCCGGTTCCCCAATGTCTTGCTGTCTATCCTACTTGGCATCCTCCAAGCTCTGATAAATTTCTGACGAAGTCCTTGAGTATCGTTGTCGAAGTCGAAAACTATGTCAGGAATTAACATGTCATGAGGGCCATCCCTCCGAGCATAACCAAACTGTCTCCAAGCCAGGCATGGGTTGTAGGTAATACCTCCTTTGATTCCAAATAAAGGAACATTAGGGTACTCCCCACAACGATCAATGATAGTGACGTCTTCCCTGGACCTAGAACACCAATGTATATCTGCATGCGTGAGAGTCATTAACCGTTGTGACCATCTCAAACCCCGCTCGTTCTTCAAAACTGATTGCGGAAGATGTGAAATAAACCACCTTCCCAGGAGAGGAGTGCAACACATAAGGACACCCCTTCTTCTCATGGTTTGAGTGTAACATGAGTGAAGGATGTCCCCCAGCAACGTAGGTATAGGATTCTTGGTCATGAAGATCTGGACAGCACTGATATCAATAAGCCGATCTGGATTGGGGAACAACACCAAACCATAGACAAGGAGGGCCATAACTTCTTCGAAAGCTCGTAGGTCAAGAGAGTTCCAACATTCTTGAGCCTTTTCAAACAGAAATCTGGCTAAGAATCCTTTGATACCACTTCTAACTTCCCAATGTCCCTTGAGGTCAGATGACTGTAGGTGCAAGGCTTTAGCAATCTCTTCAAGCTTGGGTTCCTCTTCCGTACCGTTGTAGGGTAGTTGATCAAGGATAGGGACCTTCAGAAGTCAGGAGAACTCTTCCAATGTGGGCACCAACTGATAATCCGGGAAGGTGAAGCAGTGATGCAGAGGGTCAAAGAATTGGAACAGGACCTTTATCAAGTCTTCCTCAATGTTGGTGTTAACCAAGTTGATGAGTCTTCCATGTCTCTCACTGAATGAAGAACCCTCGGGAATCCTGGACAGAAGTTCCTTAAGCTGAGGAGGGATCTTTACAAGGCTAATCTGAATTGTCTTTCTGCGAGCAGTTTCCATGTCCTATAAAACAAGAACAAAGATGAAGATTCGAAACCCTTGAAATGGTTAGTCAATGCTCATGATGTTTGTATGATGTAATGATGTGATGATTAAATATACTATAAATATTCACAAAGGCAAACATGGTAAGGCACACAAGTCACACAAGCCCTTAGAGTTTAGGCCTGCATGGGGTCTGGGTATTACCCTCTTGAAGTTTGGTGGGCTCAACCTGTCCTATCAAAAGTAACCGGGTTCTAAAGGTCCCAATATCACTGGATTACTTTCATTGTTCATTGTTTCGATTTAGCCACTGAACTGGCGACCGAAATATTCCAGGAAAGCAACCCTCAATTGAGTGTAGTATCGAGTATCAACCAACCTCGGACTGCACCAAAGTCAGTTATCTCACTACCCTAACAAGGCCAAGATGGTTCAATTAAGGTTCCTAAGGTCAGTTGATGCTTCATGACACCACGCGGCGGCCCCGTACTCTCCTTGACTGAACTCAAGGGTTACCGGTACACACCAAAGTGCCACATCAACGTAGCAGACTGCTTCAACCATGTCGGTATACCCCGCACAGTTCCCTCACAGCCTTGTTGCTACCTAAAAGGGTTTCCCCAGATCCGGGTTAGGATCTATAAAACTCCGATACAAAGCCCACAAGATGTAAAAGCAAACAAAGCAAGCAATTGAAAACAAAGGTGATCTAAACCCTAAGGTTACTCCACTTTAAAAGTAGTCCCCAGCAGAGTCGCCAGTTCTGTGATACGGTGGGAGAACTGACTTGAGGTTTTGCGTTTGTATTCGCAAATGTTGCGGTTAGCAAGAGTCGCCCCCGACTTTTTATTTTATCCTAAGGAAAGGTTAAAAAGCACAGCAAAAACCTTTTGAGATGTTTTCTTGGGTTCGGGGAGTAGATTATAGAAAGGGAAGGTATTAGCACCCTTTCTATCCATGGTTATCCATGGGCTCTTAGTTACTTGCTTAGATCACTTGCCTTTTGTTTTCAATTGTTTTAAATGGTGCTTGAGTGTGTGGGTTTGAAAATATTTTGAAAAGAGGCCAATGTGGTGGCAACCTTTGTAATGATCCATGTGGGGATGTATACAAAGATGTATGTCTTTTGAAAAAGTTTTCATTTTGTTTTTGAAAGTTGTTTTGAAAGTGTTGTGAGGTGTGATTTTGAAATTAGGCAAGCGTTTTTTGTTTTGCAAGTTGATTCAAGTAACTAAGAGGTTATCTACTCCTAAATTTCTCAAAAGATTATTGCTATACTTTAACCCTTTTAACAAGTTTGCTCCACCATTGTATTTGGTGGGCAACCTTGTGTTAGGATGTGAAAGGGACAGGCGCGGGTCATCGTTTTAGACCATAATTGCAACGACGTTGAATGTCTTTGGGCAATTTCTTTAAGGGACTTGATCATTTGTTTTTGTTTGTTTTGAAAAGTTTTGTCGAGGGACTATGATCATTCAAATTGTTTGTTTTGCCCAAAGAAGTTTAACATGCAACATGGCCCATTTATTTGGAGGCAACAAGTGGAATACCCTAGGGGGGTGCAAGTGTGATTTGTGTGTCCATTTTCATGCTTGTTTATCTTGTATTAGGTCAAACTATTTTTTATCGTTTTTCGCATACAAACCCTAATTCTAACATGTTATCATTAGAAAGCAATAAAGTGCGAAATTAAAATTACTAAGCTATTACAAAACCAAATATGGGAAGGGGGGTACAAAGGTTCAAATGGGGATATTGACAAGAATTTAAATCTAAATTATTACATCATTTGGAATATTTGCAATTTAAATAATGCATAATTAAATGTAAATTAAATAAATATGTGAAATGTAAAAAGAAAGTTTTTATGTGTATGAGAAAGTATTATTTATGTAAAAGGGAAAAGAAAATAAAAATGTATTATTTTTTTGAGTATTTTGAACTTAGGGTAAAAACCCTAATTTTAAAGAAAAAAAAAGTATTATTTTCTAATTTAATACAACTATTTATTTATAAAAATAAAATAAAATGAAGTGTATTGTGAAAAAAGGTATTTTTGTATCAAATATTAATAAAAGTGAAAAATCAAGTATTTTTTATATTTTTTGTCTTAAATATATTAATAATCACATATATATATATATTAAACCCTAAATATGTATTATACAAAATAAATATTTATTTAATATTTTAATAAAATAAATAAAAGAGTATTTTTTGTGTGAAATATTTTCAGAAAGTAAATGAAAATAAAAATTGTATTTACATTATTTTTACATTTTATTCTAATAATCATATATATATATATATTTATGTACAAACAAAGAAAATAAACAAATAAATATGCAATAAATGCAAAAAGTGATGAAAAAAATATTTTTAATTTTTAAATGGCATGAGAAAAAATAAACAAAGTCAGCCAAAAAAGAAAAAGTCAAAAATGTTAAAAAATGAGCAAATGGGCTCAGGGGGGTGTAAACCAAAAAAGATGGTGTGAAAAGCAAAATAACACAGGCCCAGCCCATTGACCATTGTCTTCAACCTCCAGCTTCAAACATTTGAAAAAAAACACGCGCCTCTTGCTTCAATGTCTAACTCCTGATTCTTGGCTTTTCAGCAAAAACTCATAACACAAGAAATGTTCAGCATGAAGAGACGGTTTCAACCATATAAATAACTTGACCTATCTCTCTAAGATGAGGGAGAATTTCTCTCCCCCTCTTTTCTGACCTAACTTTTCATCAATGTTCAGACATGAAATTCTCTAAGCACACGAAACATAAATGAAATCTAATCATATGAGCATGTTCAGGGCTATGATTGTGACATGTTTTCTTTAAAAACCTAAAGCTAACAATGCCTAATAAGAGAGATAGAACTCCATGAATATACCTGTTCAGTTGGAATCGAGCTTGGCAATGGAGGATGTTTCAGAGTGAAATGATGACTTGTACAGCTTCCTTGAAGTGTAAGGAAGCTTTTCCAATTCCTACTTTGTCTTGAAACTCCCTGAATAGAGCTAATGAACTCCAACTGCAAAACATAAAATTAAAAATGGTGAAGTGGCTTGGAGGTGTTACAGGTCTGATTTTAGGACATGGTTAGCTTGCATATGTTGTAGGGAAGGTAAAGGAAAAGGTTTGGATCAAAATGCTTGAAGGGATTGGGAGTTTGCACTCAAACTGCAGGGGCTCCCCTGTTTGTGCAGTTTTTAGGTGATTTGGGCAATGGGAGTGTTTCAGATGGCAAGGGCTCGTGTGCTAGCTTGGATTTTGTCTATGGAATATGTTTGATAGCTTTTGTGTTGTGTCTGTATGCTGAAGAGAGAGTTGTGATAAGTTATGGACTTTTCTTGAACTTGAAGCAAACAAAAGCAAGTTGAGGTTTTTAGGTCAGTAGGGGGCCTCCTAATGTGCTGCTTAAGCCTCTCTTGATCAGTGTGTTATGCACATAATCTTGTGCAAAGCAGATCTTTCATGTACTTGTTGGATTACAAACTTGACATAAAGCTAAACTTTTCAAAAATGGAAATTTCACTTTATCTAGTTTAGGATTAAACCATTATGCAATGTTAGAACACAAAGAACATGACCTTAACACATTGAATATGCATTAAATTATTGAGTATGAAATGGTTCAAGGACCTGTAATCAAGCATAAAGCAAACTGATTTCAAATTTGCAAGTTTGTGAACATGTTTGGATGAAGAACAAAAGTGAATTTTTGCCAACTTGTGAAATTCGAATCTCTCAAGTTATGAGGTTGTTTGATAAGTTCTTGGACATTTTGGAAAGCTTGGAATGTGTACTACAATCCATATTTGAAATGCAAATCAAAATTCCAAGTGGAAGGGTATGAAAAGTGGCCTTGAAGTGGGGTAGAAAACCTTGTCAAAATAGGTTAAATTTCACTAAGTTAAAAGATGGTTTAGTGCCCTTATTCAAAAAAATTTAACTTGAGATACAAGCTTCAAATGAGAAAACTTTGTGAATCAAAGTTGTAGATTATGCAACAAGCTACAACTTTCATGTTTTGACTTTTGTTTGAATCCAAATGGATCATGGTGAAAAGATGGGGCAAAGTTGGGAAAAAATTAGGGTTTTCCATAACTTAGAAAAATTCTAAGTTATGAAAAATTCCATTTTCTAACCCTAATTTGCATTTTGTGATTTCTTGGTGAACAAGTTTCATGATTTGGAATGTTTTGATGAAAAATGAATCTTGACTCTTGATTTTGACCAAAAAGTCAAAGTTTGACTTTTCAATGTACAGTCAAAATTGATCAGTTGACTGGGAAATTCAACTGTCAATCTTGTGTACTTGGGATCTTTTGAGCTTGATGAACATGTCAAGATAATTCCATGGGGTCCTTGAGTCCATGTGTGAGCTTGGTTTGCCATTGGCTAGGTCAAACAGTCAAAAATTGCCTTTGTGCAGTCAAAACCCTAAAAATGACCATTTTGCCCTTTTGATGATCTGATCAAATTTCTTGGGGAATTATGATCCAAACTTGATCAAATGGTCTATATGAGTTTATAATGTTGATGTGGATCAAATTTCATGAGGTTTGACTGTCAATTGGCCACAGTTGACTTTTTCCCCAATACAGCTGATTTCTAGGTCAACTGTCCAATTGACTGGGTAAAACTTGGAATCAAGACTTGAAACTTGGTATAGGTAAACTTGGGAGTCCAATATGAAGCATGAAAGTCATCTTAGGCATTTTAGGTCAAAACATCTTTGGGCAAACACAAACCCTAATTTGGGTCCACAGTGCAAGGAGAAGTCTTGAGCAGAGGAAACCCTAACTGTATCTTGATCTTCAAAGGTCTTGTGATGAGAAAATGTTGGGGAAATGGGAGGGCAAATTTTGGGGTACAACACTATTGAATTGTCTAGCACTGTTAAGTATAGTATCAAAGGTCTTCCTTCAACCGGAGGCATCAGAATTGGCGGTTCTTGGAGATATTCTTTGATCCTTTTGAAGGCTGTCTGGCACTTGTCATTCCATTTTACCACTTGATCTTTCTTCAGAAGCCTGAAGAGGGGTCCACAAGTAACAGTCAAATGTGAAATGAACCTGGAAATATAATTTAAACGTCCCAAGAATCCTCTAACTTCCTTCTCTGTACGGGGAGCTGACATCTCTTGTATGGCCTTTACTTTTGCGGGGTCCACTTGAATAACTTTGTCACTGACAATGAATCCCAGAAGTTTTCCAGACCTTACCCCGAAGGTGCATTTGTTTGGATTCAACCTTAGCTTATACGTCTTCAACCTGTCGAACAACTTTTGTAGATGATCCAGGTGTTCCTCTTCAGTTTGAGACCTGGCTATCATGTCGTCAATGTAAACCTTGATCTCATGGTGAATCATATCGTGGAACAAAGCGACCATGGCTCACTGATAGGTTGCCTCATCATTTTTCAAACCAAAAGGCATTACCTTGTAACAGAAAGTGCCCCACTGTGTGATGAAGGTTGTCTTCTGCATGTCTTCAGGAGCCATCTTAATCTGGTTGTAGCCAGAGAAACCCTCCATGAAGGAGAATATTTTATGTTGCGTGGTGTTGTCGACCAGAACATCAATGTGAGGAAGCGGGAAGTCATCCTTGGGTCTTTCCCTGTTCAGATATTTGTAATCAACGCACATTCGTACCTTGTTGTCCTTCTTAGGTACTGGAACTACGTTAGCAACCCACTGTGGATAGAAGGTGACAACTAAGAACCCTGCGTCGAACTGTTTCATGACCTCTGCCTTGATCTTCTCTGACATTTCAGGCCGCGTACAGCGGGACCTTCTATTTAACTAGAGGACAATCTTCCTTGGTTAGCAGACAATGTACCACAATATCAGTGTCTAAACCAGGCATGTCTTCATATGACCAGCCGAAGATCTCAACATTGTCGTGTAACATCTGTATCAACCACTGTTTGGTCTTAGCTTCCAGATTTGCATCGATCTTGACTTCTTTTCTGTCCACTTTCGTGCCCAATTTTATTGTCTCAACTGGCTCTCCATGGGGCTGTATAGCCCTCTCCTTCTGTTGTAACAGTCTAGAAAGTTCTCCTGGCACCTCACAATCGTCCTCACCTTCTTCCTCGACTTGGTTGATCGGATTTTTGAAGTCATAACCGGCAGTAGCAGAACTATTGTCAATGGGATCCAGAGTGGATATGGATCTGCAGTATGAGACGTGAGTGTGTGTAAGAGTATAACTGTTTTGATAAGGTGAAAGCAGAAAAAGAAAAAACAAATAGCGCAAAATTTGTATGCAAGGAACGTCCAATGTTTTATTGATGATATATGAAATGACACATAATAGCCCTCACAAACAAAACTAATGTGCCTCAAGAATGACACAAGGCTGTAGAGTTTAAATTGTTTATTACAATCTCAAAAAACAAGTAAGACAATTACTGAGAAATAAAAGAAACTGGTATAAAATCCCTAGCCGTCCAGTTACTCAGTCCACCGTTGGTAGTTGGGTTGATCCAACTATCAATGTCAGAGTTTTCCTCATTGTCTTCAATGGAATTAATTCCCCGATTACTGATGCGTAGGGGAGGTACTCCAGCTCGAGCGCATTGAATAGCCCTTTGAGCTCATGAAGTAAAGCCCAAATCAAACTTGTCAGTTTTGTGAGTAAAATCAGGGAGTTGTCCCCAGTTGCTATACCCACCTTCTTCAACCACTACTCTGGCGTCTTTGAGAGAAGCCATCTTCAGAAGAGGTTTGGTGCTGGTAGTCGTCTCAGTCGATGCCAAGATCTGGGGAACCTCTTCAAAGTTTTGGAAAGGAGTCTCTATGAATTCCACGTCCATCTCTATGTACCTGAAAGAGTTGAGGTGGCTCACCATATACTCTTCTTCACCATGTACAGTGACAATCTTCCCCATCATTGGATACTTCAACACTTGGTGTAGTGTAGAAGTAACAGCCCCAGCTTCATGGATCTAAGGACAACCCAACAAATAAGAGTATGATGGCCGGATGTCCATTACATAGAAAGTGGACTCATAGTTCTGAGAACCTACCTTTACAGGGATTTCCACCTCCCCAAGCACCATCCTCTTTGACCCGTCAAAAGCCCTTACCACAATGTTACTAGGCTTTAAGGTCAAGCCTTCACAATCCAACCGATCAAGCGCCTTCTTAGGTAGAACATTCAGTGAAGACCCAGTATCTACCAGCACATGAGCCATAGTGGTGCCCCTGCATTTGATCGAGACATGCAGAGCATCATTATGCTTCCTCCCTTTCGATGTCAAGTCGACATCTGAAAAACCCAGCCCATTGTCAGCAGTCAGGCTGGCCACACAGTCTTTGAATTGATCAGCCGAGGTCTCTTGCGGCACATGCGTAGTCTTGAGGAACACGATCAAAGTCTTCGCATGGGCCTCGGAAAATAACATTAGAGACAACATGGATATCTTTAATGGGGTTTTCCCCAGCTGCTCGACCACATTGTAGTCGCTCTTTTTAATTATTTTTAATATTTCCTCTATATCTTGCTTAGAGGCTTCTACAACAACTTTTCTAGGTGCCTTCGTCCGCTCACCTATAGCTTCTTTGCCTCGGGTCCCAAATGACTCGACGGCGGGAGTGACAATTGCAGTAAGAACATAAGTAGTAGTTGAAGTACCGGTAGGAATAGCAGGTGAAATAACAACAGGCTTATTGACAGTCTTTGGGGAAATCTCGGGAGAGAAAACCCTTCCACTTTTGGTAATATTACTGGTCCCGACAATGTTACTGACATCGGGATCAGCCTCTTCATTCTCCAGGTCTTGTTTAACGCCATGATAGTAGACATTGGCGCCATAATGCCAAGGGACAGCTTTGTATGAGGCGTATGGGACAAGACCAGGAAGGGTGATTATTAACGGAGCGATTCTTGAAGCAAATGTAATCCTAACGGGTCTTCTCCAGGAGACCTTGGAAGGATTGACGGAAATGGTTATAATGGCAATATCTTCACATGGAACAGTTGGAATCAAAGTTTTCTCAAACAAAATCTCTCTGCTATCCATCAGGCGTTGGACACCTATTTTCAGCAAATTGCAACCGGAAGGCAGAGATGAACACACGTGGCAAACTTCACCAAAACCCAGAAATAAATCGGCCAGCAACAAATTCTTCTTAATAGTCATAAGGGGAGTAGAAACTTCATCAACTAAGGTCACAAACAGATCGGTATCAACAACATTAACTCTATGATTGTGCTTAGGCATGGGAGCAGTTATGACATTAGGCTTTTTCGGAGCATCGAACTCAATCTCCTTAGCCTCAATCAGATCATGTACCTTATTTCTCAGAGCCCAACAATCATTTGTATCATGGGTAGGACTCTCGGAATGGTAGGTACACCGAGCGTTTGGATTATACCGAGGAGATGTGGTATTCGGATTCTTGGGAGCCTCTTTCAAGGTTGCCAAGCTGGATCTCAACAGATGGGGTGGAACTTTAGGCAACGTCGTGTTAATTAGGGTAAACTACCTTTGTGGTAGTTCCACCCTTTTTTGATTGTTGCATTGTAGAGCAGCCGTAGGTCTAGGTATCATTACAGCACTTACTGTCTGATGGTGTTCCGTTCTGCTTTGGCCTCTCGGGCTATAGATGGAACTGGTTTCTTTCTTACCAGTGAAAGGTTTCTTTACCAAACTCGAAGAGGAGTCTTTCTGTATATTACCGCTCTGAATCCCAGCTTCTACCCTTTCTCATGTTAATATCATCTCGGTGAAACCAGCTGATGAGCTACCAATCAGATGTTTAAAGAAAGGACCAGACAGCGTCCCAAGAAACATATTGACCAACTCCCTGTCAGATAAAGGGGGTTGGACTCTTCAAGCCAAGTCTCTCCACTTCTGCGAATAGTCCTTAAAGCCTTCGCCTGCACCCATGGTCATACTCTGGAGTTGAGTACGAGTGGGGGCAAGGTCGGAGTTGTATTGATACTACTTACAAAAAGCAGCAGCTAAGTCCTCCCATTTTTGGACATTGGTCTTCTCCAGTTGGTAGAACCATTCAAGCTGAGTCCCTAACAGATTGTCTTGAAAGAAGTGAACCAACAAGTTTCTATCAGTGGTGTGGGGCTGGATCTTCCTTACATAGGAACGGAGATGGAGCTTTGGGCAAGACACCCCATCGTACTTTGCGAAAGTTGGAGCCTTAAATTTCTGCGGGATGACCACTCCCGACACCAATCCCATTTTTTCGAAATCCAACCCATGTATCCTCTAGACTTCCATAGCACTCAAACGATCTTCCAATTTCTTGTATTTATCCTTAATGGGAGGATACTGCTCATCATTGTAGTCTATATCATTATCATAAACTTTAGGACTGGGGTCCTTTTCCCTTGTCTCCCTTTCTTGATTCTCCCCTTCCTTGGATGAGGAGGTTATATCGACTGGTTGCTTTAATGGCCCCCTGAACCTTCTGTCCATATTCAGAATACTAGAGACCTTCTTCTTTTTCTTCTTCTCCTTCAGGATGAGGGCTTTCAGATCCTCCTGCCCTTTCGCCAGAGTTATGAACATCTGTTGGAATTGGGCATTTTGTGCCTGAAGATCTTTGATTCTTTATTCGGAAGACATTTATGCTAAAATAAACAGCGAAGAAGATGAGAAGCCTGTAATGGTACTTGTATATGCAGTGTTTATGGATGGCATGTGTATGTAATCATTTCAAAGACTTTGTGAAATTTAAATTTGCAAATCAAAATGAAATAAAGATTTTATTAGTAGAATTCAAAGTCCAATCGCCTTTTAGGCGTTACAATTAAGAACAATTCTAAAAAAACTAGAAAAATAAAATTTCTCATGGATGCTTCCTTTTCGTGCCGAGATAGACATTAAGGCTTATTTCCTCATGAAGCTGCTTTGTGAGCTCTAAAACCTTCCTCTCCTGGGCATAGAACTGATCCCTATAAGTATCCCTCTCTTTCTTCAACTGAATCCAAGACCTCTGTAGTTCTCCAAGATTAGTGGGCATATCAGGATGGAGAACCGTGTAAGGAATACCCCCTTCAGTAGTGGGTTCCACAATCACTGGTAAAATGGCCATGTAGGGCATCATAAGTTTCTGGGCGCGAGCTCGTACCCATTGGAGATAAGGTTCCATAGGAATGGAAGCCTTCAGCCCCAAAGCCTTGGCGCCAGATCTATTTACCATGCTCCAAGATCGTATGAACCTCTGGCGATACCCTTGAACATCATCCTCATATTTAAATACAATGCCCTCGATAAGTAACTCATGGGGACCATCCCTTCGAGAGTAACCAAATTGCCGCAGAGCTAAACAAGGATTGTAAGTTATGCCTCCTCTAATGCCAAGTAATGGGACATTAGGGTACTCCCCACAGTGGTCAATAATAGAAGTATCTCCCATAGCTCGAGAATACCAGAGAATATATGTGTGAGCGAGTAACATTATCCTTTGCGACCAACCCAAACCTTCTTCATTCTTCAGTACGGACTTAGGGAGGTGAGAAATAAACCACCTCGACAGTAATGGCATGCAGCACGTAAGAACCTCTCTTCTCTTCATGGTACGAGTATGGAGAGTGTGCAAGATATCTCCGAGCAAGGTAGGCACATCTAGGAGTGAGTCTGGATTAGGTAATAGTACTAACCCATAAATTAGAAGGGCCAAGACCTCCTCAAAAGCATGAAAGTCCATATCATCCCAAAACAGTTGGGCCTTGTCTATTAGGAACTTGGCTAGAAAACCCTTGACTCCGCTTCTTGTTTCACAATTGGATACCACGTTGGCCCATTTCAGATGCAAGGCTAAGGCAATGACTTTTGGCTTAGGAACTTATTCCAAACCTATGAAAGGCAACTATTCAAGAATGGGTACATCGAATAATTGAGAGAACTCTTCAATGGTAGGAACCAACTGATAGTCTGGGAAGGTGAAGCAGTGGTGCTTGGGATCAAAGAACTGGAAGAGTACACCCATCATCTTTTCATCAAAGTTTGAAGTAACCAGGTTGGGAAGTCGACCATGTCTCTTAGCGAATGCAGAAGTATCAGGAACCCTTGATACTAGATCCTTGAGTTGGGGAGGTATTATCACAAAGCTGATTCAGATAGTGTTTCTACGAGCGGAAGCCATAATCTGCAAAACAGAACAAAGATAAATTCCCTCGGTCCTTGAAATGGTTAGTGTAATAAGAATGGATGTTATGTTATGATGCATGATGTTATGTTCAAACATAGTAAATCACACACAAGCAAAGGACACAATAGACCTTAGGTTCCAAGGCTTGCATGAGGTTAAAGGTGAGTACCCTCATGAAGTTTAGTTGGTTTTAAACCTATCTTAGAAAAGTAACCGGGTTCTAAAGATTCTAAATATCATTGATCAACCTTTATCGGGCATTGTTTCAGCTCAGGCAATCTTTTCTTGCAGCCGAAATATCTCGAAAGTTTGATCTTAATGAGTGTAGCATCGAGTATCAACCAATCCTCAACTTTATACTGAGGCCGGCTATCTCACTACTTTCTAATGGCTAAGTTTGTTCAACTAAGGTTCTAAAGTCCTTTAGTTCTCTACGACACCACCGCGGTGGCACCGTGTTCACCTCGTTTCCACACGAAGGATACCGGTACCAACCAAAGTGTCACACCAATACAGCCCGTCTTAAACCATATCGGTCTATGTCGTACAGTCTACATGATCTATTGTTGTTTACCTAAAGAGTGTCCCCAGATTCGGGTGTAGGATCTTTAATAATTCCCAAGCAAAACCCTCAAAGATAAAGCAGGAAAAGCAAACAAGAAAGCAATTTTTAAAAGACCTAGATCCTAAGGTAAACCCCACTTTATAATATTCCCCAGCAGAGTCGCCAGTTCTCTGATATGGTGGCAGAACCAACTGTTATACTGGTTTTGCATTTGTATTCGCAAATGTCGCAGTAAGCAAGAGTCGCCACCAAATTTTATTTCATCCAACAAAGGAAAAGGAAAAAGAACAGAAAAAACCTTTCTCGAGATGTTTCTGAGTACAGGGGGTAGATTATAGAAAGGGAAGGTGTTAGCACCCTTTCTATCCATGGTTTTCCACGGGCTCTTAGGTACTTGCTCATTTGCTAAAATTTCTTGTGTGTGCTTGTTTTGAAAAAGTTTTGTTTACTCCGTGATAACCCTTGTATTTGTCCTCAAGAGTGTGACGATGTTGTTTTGAAAACTGTTTTTGAAAAGTGTTGGTGTGAAAAGTTTTTGTTTTGAGCAAGTACTTAAGATTTCTACCAACTCAAAAAAAGTTTGTTCATTTTCGTTTCCTTTAGACAACGCTATCTTACTATTAAGGATTAGGTAGCTTCGTCGTTGGATTTATAAAGGGACGTTCGAAGGGACGAAATGGTCTCTGAAGTCAACAAGTAAAGATACCTTAGCGTTTTGAAGGGACTATCGTCATAAGATCAATTCTTAGGCAACTCGAGGGACAAGTAGGGACTATGATCTTTATGACGATTTTGAATCGCGGGTCATTGCTAAGGTATCCCTACATTCGAGGGACATGACCATTATTTCATAGGCAACCAAGTGGGGCAAACCCTAGGAGTGAACATGTGCAAGTGTGTTTTTTTAGTTAATTATCTTCGCACAATTAGGGTTTTCTACTGTATTAATCATTTATCTTTTACATGCAAGCCTATTGTCCATACATCTAACAGTTAAATAGTTGCGGAAATTAAAAGCCAGAAATTAAAATCCTAACTATTACAAGGCTTTTGGGAGGGGATTATATAATAAAAAAACAGGGAATAAACAGTAAATAAAACCCTAATTTGAAACTATAAAAAACCTCAACAGTTACATTAATTGAAAAATAATGGTACGAAAAGAAATAAACGCGAGAAGAATTAAGATGGGAATAAGTCAAAAAGTACTAAAAATATAATTAATTAAAAAAATGTTTTTTTTGTATTTTTTTTATATTGAGAAAATAACATAAATTTTGAAATTTGCGAGTTAGTCCTAATTTCTATTAAATTTTAATTACAAAAAAATTGTTTAAGTTAACCTAATTAAACTAATTAATTAAATGCAAATAAATATTTTATGAAAATAATTAACTAAATCTAATATTTTGTAATTTTCTGATTTTATGATTTAATTAAAAAAAATTGTAAAATAATTAAAACAAATGATTTTGTAATATAATTAAAACAAATAAAGAAATAAGAAATTAAAAGAAAATTGAAACTTGGGCATGTTGCTGGAAGGAATAAGGGGGGATGTGCTGCCAAATTTCTTGTTAGGCCCAAAGCTGGCCCAGCGTCTGGCGTCTGGTCCAGTGGGACCAGCTTCTGAAGATTCACGGTGGACCAGCATACATTGCACGTTGGATCTATGATGGAGATTAATCCAAGGGATGAGATCAGAGAGTGCGTGGTGGTCTTTCAGAACATGATGTGTACTGGATTTGGAATTTTTGTTTCAGAAAATGCAAAAGGTATGGACCTGGGATCGAACCCAGGTCCTCCCTCTCACATGCCTTCTCCCCTTGCCACCTACGCTAGCTCGTTAGTCATATACATAATCAAATAAAATAAATATAATACAAAAAAAGTGCTTGGCCTAAGAAACGCGCGAATTTTCAAATGGTCCAACAGGATGTTGCCACGCGTTCTTCTTCTTCCCTGGTACTGTCGTTTTATGCAGAAACCTTTACCTACAATTTCATGGCTGTAACTACATCCCTGTAAATCAAAAATTAATATCAAGCATGATAAATCCATTCTAAGCATATAGATCAACTTATTTTTATCTCACGAGCGTGATAGCGTCCTTCTTTCGCTCCAATTTTGCCTGTATAACAAACCCCTAAAATACGACCTCAAACCCTAGCAATGGCATACGCCTCTATACGCATATGTGATACGGTGGGAGAACTGACTTGAGGGTTTTGCGTTTTATCGCGAATGTTGCGGTTAGCAAGAGTCGCCACTGACTTTTCTTTTATCCAAAAGGAAAGGTGAAAAAGCACAAGAAAGACCTTTGAGATTGATTCTTGAGTTTGGTGGGTAGATTATGAAGATGGAAGGTATTATCACCCTTTTCATCCATGGTTTCCCATTGGCTCTTAGTTACTTTCTAGATCACTTGCTTTTTGTTTGAAATTGTGCTTTGTGTGGTTTCTTGAAAGTATTTTGTAAAGAGGCCATTGTTTAGGCAATCTTTGTAATGAATCCCGTTTGTAAGTATGTATACAAATATGTTGATCTTTTGAAAATGTTTTCAATTTTGTAAGATTTTTGAAAGTGTGTGTATTTGTTTTGAAAATAGCAAGGATGTTTGTTTTGAAATGGAGCAAGTAATTAGGAGTAATCTACCTACTCAAATGCCTTTCTTGTTCATTTTATTTTCCTTTGACATTGTTGTTTTACCATTGATTTGATAAGCAACCCTATCTTTGGATGTAAACGAGACGGGTGTGGGTCATCGTATAACCATGATTAACAATATTGCAAGGTACCTTAGCATTCTTTTTTAGGGACTAAGATCATTTGTAAGGCAATTTAGATAGCGTCATCGAGGGACTATGATCTTGTATTTGCTTGTTTTTGCTAAGATGCCTTACATGCGAAATATGGTCATTTTTTATAAGGCAACCAAGTGGAATAACCCTAGGGGTGTTTGTGTGCAAGTGTATTATTTTCATGCTTGTTTTCGTCTTAAATTAGGGTTTTCTAAGTGTTGACTTTATTCTTTTCATGCTTGTTTTTGCAAGAATTTAAAGCCTAATTAGTCTATTACAACCATATTGAATTGATATCAATGTACAAGGAAATAAATAAATACAAAGTACAAAATGAATAAATGTACAAAAAAAATGCTAAATGTAAAGAAAATGTATCTTTGTTTGATTTTCATGAAAAAACGGGATCTTGTCTTAACTTAATTAAATAAAGAAAATAATTAATTAAGTATAAATTTATTAAGAAAAGATTTTTGAATAAAACCCTAATTTTATTTAGTTGATTAAAAGAAAATAAGTTTAGAAAAAGTATTTTAAGTATTTTTATTTAGAAAATATTTATATCATTATAAAATATTTTTAGTATTTTTTTATATAAAAAATAATGTATTTAAATTAGTATGAAAGCAAATAAAAAATAACCTAATTTTATTTATATTTACAAGATAATAAGTAAATAAATAAATAAAGTATAATTAATGAAAATATTTTTTGTGAGAAAAATAAAGTAAACTAAGTCAAAATATAAGTATATCATTTTTTTGTATTTTATGATTTTTTTTCCAGTATTTAGAAAATATATTTAAGAAAATAAAATGAAATAATTTATAAAAAAACTTGGGCCAGGGGTGCCATTAGTCAGTTAGCAAAAACAAAAACAAGTCATGCCCAAAGGGGCCCAGCGCCTGCCAAAAACATAAAAATCAAAAAAGTAAAAAATGTGAAAAATGAAAAGGGTACCACTGGGGCTCGAACCCAGGTCCCATAGGCTACAGGCGCGCGCTTCTACCACTGGGGTGGATATACATCCGTTAATATAAGCAAAACAAAAAATATGTAAGGTAAAACGTGCCCTGAAGACTTCATCTTCAACCTCCAGCCAGACCAACTGTAACTTGCTCATTTCTCATCAAAAATGAAAACTGTAAACATGAAACTTGTAGCAAATTTTCTCACGATTCCAGAAATGTAAAGTATTAAAACTATAGATCAAAGATAAGCATGAATTTTAATGGCCCTAATCTGAACCCTAAAAATTTCAGAAATTTCAGTTTCAAAATTCTCTAAGCTCAAGCAAAATTAATGGAAACTATGGACATGGTTAGCTTTAGGGCAATGATATCTACATGTTTTGTTCACTAATAAACTATTGATGATGCATGTATGAAGAGTTCTAAGTTGAGAAAACTTACCTCAAAACTGGAAATCATGTTTGGAGTTTGAGCTTGTTTTAGGCAGTGGTGATGATCAGGTTAGCTTCCTTGAGGTCCTAGGAAGCTAATGTAATGGTTTGCTTGAGTTGAGAGTGGCTGAAATGACCTAGAGAAGTCAATGTGCAATGCTCTGTTTTTGGTTATGGAGGATATGGTAAATGATGTTTCAGTAATGAAACAGGGACAGGGATAGGTTACACTTGATGTAAGGAAGCTTTAGAAACTAAAAGGCCAAGAAAATCACGAGGGAAATGTGAGTTTGCAGTTCAAGGTCAGAAACTATACAACAATGGAGTTTTTGGGAAATTTCTTATTTGAGAGAGTTTCGGTGTATTTCAGGGTGCTTAAGCTCATCCTCTAGCTCACAAATAATGACTCTATTTATAAGCAATAAGTTTTGAGTGCTCTAGTTGATCAGAATTAAAAATCACAAGTTTATGCATAACATTGGATTTTTGAGAAATTCATGTTTCAAAGCCTTGTGTACTTGCTAAGATAGAGTGGTTATGCCCTAAACAAGCTTGCTTATGACTTTGTGGATCGAGTGTGATCATAGGAAACAAGTTAGAGGCTCAAGAATGGACTTTATGCAAAAAGCTTGCTTTACAAGAATGACAATGTTAACTTTTTGCCATTAATGGAAATGCAACTTGGATAATAGATTAATTGCTTGGATCATAGCCCTAACAGCTATGTAAACATTTAATTATGGAGTTACAAACAAGTTTGAGGCCTGAAAAGCAAAGATTATGCAGCCTAGCATGGATTTGGTTCATGTGTTCATAAAAAATGACTTGTAATTCAAGTGACAAAACCCTAACTTCATCTCTTCGATTCTCCCTCCTCAAGAATAATCTCAAATAGTTCTTAGACATTTTGGAAAGCTTGCAATATGCTCTACAACCCATATTTTAATTACTTTTGAAGATTCCCCATGGAACTATATGAAAAAGTGCCATGAAGTTGGGTCAAAATCCTGACCAAATTAGGGTAAAATTTCACTAAGTGTTTAGTTTCATGACCACATGTTCATAAAATTATAACTTGAGATCCAAGCATTTTTGGAAGGATTTGTGTAAATAAAAGTTGTAAACTTCATAGAGATCTACAAATTTCATGTTGGAAGTTTCTCTTTAATCATCTCGCATCATGGTGAAAATTTGGCTCAAAGTTATGAAAAAACATGAAATTTCCAACACTTAGAAAATTTTCTAAGTTTAGAAATTTTGACTTTTCAAAATGAAATCTTGACTTTTTTGATTTCTTGAATAATAAGTTTCATATTTTGACTTGTTTTGATGAATTGTGATCTTTGGCACTTGAATTTGACCAAAAAGTCAAAGTTTGACTTTTCAATATACGATTGACTTTTGATCAAGTGACTACAAAATTCATCTGTCAATCCAATGGACTTGCAATGTTTTGAACCATGTAATTAGGTCAAAATAATGCAATTGGACTCTTGAGATCATGCCTTAAACCAATTGACCATTTTCTAGGTCAAAAACCAGAAATTGCCCTTTCTCAGTCAAAACCCTAATTTTGACCATTTTGCCCTTTTGGAGATTTGATTAAATTTCTTGAGGAGTTGTGGTCCAAACTTGATCAAATGATACATATGAGTTTAAAATGTTGATGTGGATAAAAATTATGATGTTTGACTGTAAATTGGCCATAGTTGACTTTTTCCCCAATATAGTTGATTTTTAGGTCAACTGCTCAATTGACTGATAAAAAATGTAATCCAAGGCTTGAAACTTGACATGAGTAAACTAGGGGGTCCATGATGATCCATGAAAATCATATGGGGCATAGAAGGTTCAAAAATCTTTGTGCAAACTCAAACCCTAGTTTTGGGTCATTAGTGCATAAGGAGGTGTCTTGAGCTAATCAAACCCTAGTGTAGTCTTGAGCCCCAGGAGATCTTGTGAGAAAATTATTGATAAGTGAGAGGGCAAATCTTGGGGTACAATAGCATCCAAACTTAAAATTAATTATACAGATAGCTTCTAAATGACAATATAAACATGAATGGATGTTTTGAAATCATTTATAACGCGTAAATATCCAAAATCAAATTCAAGAATTGAGGATAACCCGTGATACCGTTATGGTGCATTCTGAAGGTGTTGATGCGTGCAAGTGATGCTATTAGCTTCAGGAGGTTGCCAGGAATGTGGTATGATCCTTAGAATGCTCTGAACTGGCCTATGGAGGAAGATCCGATCTCTACTTTTTGATCAAAAATTTGAGTTTTCTTTCTTGCTTTTGAGGCAGGCTGCACGCGACCAATCTCTGCCTTAGGTTTCAATAAACTTTAGTATATGTATTGAATTCAATTAGGTCAATAATTTTGGTAAGAATCCCAAGAATAATGGATTTCAATTCTTGCATCTAATCTTTCCAAACATAGAGATTTCTTCTCTTTTCCATCTTGCACGTTTCTCTTGGCTATTGACAACATATAAGATCTCTATTCAATACAAAAATCTTTCCTAAAACAAATTAAATGATTTATTTGGATTTATTTGATTTTATTTGATTTTTAAATGAATAAAAATCAAAATAAATTAAATAAAAAAATAAATAAATCATGGAGGGTCCCATAATTCATGGACTATGCTAGGACCGAGATTTCATCTTGAAAAGATGGGCTCATGTGGAAAAATGCAATTTTGGGCATTGTTGACTTTATGCAAATTTCCAGAAATGGCCAAACTTTGATAATGCATATCTCTCTCAATTTTGAACTTAAGAGGGTGTTCCTGGACTTTTTAGAAAGCTTAAGATGTCCCCTAAGCAACCTCTATGGTTTCATCTCAATTGGATCTTCCAAGTTCATGTAAGGAGCTTTGACCCACAAGGTGTTTTTGTTGACTTTTTGGAATGACCTATAATGTCTGAATCCATTTCTTTTGATGAGTGAATTTCTTGAACTTGAGGGATGAAGATGAGTTGTAGGGAATGGGATTCGCTTAAAAATGAGACTTGGATGGGAAATTTTTGATAAAGTATGAGGAAGTTATGCCTGGTCAAAGTTTGGTTGACTTTTCCTAAGAAACCCTAATTTAGAAACTTTTGAGTTTTGATGAATTAGAAGAATTCCTTGGGGAACCATGGTCAACCCTTGATCAAATGATGGATATCAATTCAAAATGTTGATGTTGACCAAAAAATTTTAAGTTTGACTGTATGTGGGCCACAATTGTCTTTTGACTAAATATAGTTAATATTCAAGTATCTGAGCAGCTGACTGAGAAAACTTCTTGTGCAAGGCTTGAAACTTGACATGGAGGGTCTTGAGAACATATTAGGACTATGGAGAGAATATGAGGCCTTTGTAGCTCACCCATCTTGATAAAAATGGAAACCCAAGTTGGAGGTTCATTGCTTTAGGAGAGTTTGTCTGGTCAACTCTTGGGCATCCTTGAGCAAGTTGAGGATCTCAATGAACACATGTTGAATAAAATGGGAGGGAATATTTTGGGGTACAACACTTTGTTCAGAAGTCATTATGCTGAAATAAACAACGAAGAAGATGAGAAACCTGTTATGAAACATGTTTATGCAATGTCATGGATGATATGTGTATGCAATGATTTCAAGGATTCCTAAAGGCTCAAATTTGCTTAACCAAAAGAAACACACGTTAATTGTATTAATAAGTTCGAATTGTTACAAAGGGTGCCCCTTAGGCATACAATCAAACAAAATAAAACTTAAAGCAAAAAGAAAATAAGGTTTCCCATAAGCGCATCGTTTTTTGTGCAATGTAAGCGTTTATATTCCTCTCTTCATGAAGTAGCCTAGTGAGTTCCACGACTTTCTTCTCGTTGGCATAGAATTGTGCTTCAAACGTATCCCGCTCCTCCTTAAGTTGAACCCAGGATTTTTGTAACTCCTCGTGATTAGTTGGAATGTCAGGATGAAGAACAAGACAAGGAGTGTCTCCTTTAGCAACCGGTTCCATAATCATGGGTAGGATGGCGGGGTAACGCATCATAAGACTTTGAGCACAAGCTCGTACCCACTTGAGATAAGGATCAAGAAGGATTGAATTCTTGTGCCCCAGTGTCTTGCTATCAACTCTATGTACCATGCCCCAAGCTCGTATGAACCTTTTACGGTAACCATGAGAATCATTCTCATAGTCGAAGGTGATTCCTTGGATAAGTGTATCATGAGGACTATCCCTTCTTGCATATCCAAACTATCGCAGTGCCAAACAAGGATTGTAAGTAATTCCTCCCCTAATGCCTAAGAGAGGGACATTAGGGAATTCTTCGCATCGATCAATGATGGTAACATTCTTCGAGGATCGAGGACACCAATGAATACCTGAATGTGTAAGAGTTATTAGCCTATGAGACCATCTCAAACCCTGTTCATTCTTCAAGAAGTATCGGGGTAGGTGAAAAATAAACCACCTATACAAAAGAGGAGTGTAACACAGAAGGATGCCTTTTTTCTTTATAGTGTGAGTATGTAGAGAATGTAGGATATCTCCAAGCAGAGTAGGTACCGGATTGCGTGACAGGAAAACCTTAACCACATTCACGTCTATGAGTTGGTCCGGATTAGGAAACAATACCAACCCATAGATGAGAATGGCTAACCCCACTTCAAAGGCTTGTAAGTCTAGGGTATCCCAAAAATGATAAGCTTTGTTAAACAAGAACTTGGTCAAAAAACCCTTGACACCTCTCCTGGTTTCCCAATTTTCTACTACGCCAGACAGTTGTAAGGACATGGCTTTAGCAATATCTTCAGGCTTAGGGTCTCTTTCCATTCTATTTAAAGGTACCTTGTTAAGGATAGGCACCGCCAATAACAGAGAAAACTCCTCCATAGTAGGCACTAACTGGTAATCTGGAAAAGTGAAGTTGTGATGTAGAGGGTCAAAGAACTGAAAGAGCACTTTTAACATTTCTTCATCAGGGTTTGAGGTGACCAAGCTGAGAAGTCGAACATACCTTTCAGTGAAGGGAGATCTTTCAGGAACCCTTGATACTAACTCCTTAAGCTGAGGAGGTACCTTTACCAGACTGACTTGGATAGTGAATCTGCAGGTGAGGGCCATGTCCTACAAAATAAGACAAAAATAAACCCTAAGAATCCTTGAAATGGTTAGTATGATATGCTATGTTATGATGTCATGATTATGCTCATATATAGAAGATATAGCAAACACAAGCAAATCACACAGAGACGTTAGGTTTAAGGCGTGCATGGATTTTAAGGTAATACCCTCTTGAAGTTGGGTTGGTTCAACCTGTCCTAAATATAGTAACCGGGTTCTAAGGGATCTCAATATCACCGATCTTTCCCCCAAATTTCGTTCCGATAGACAATTGACTTGCCACCAAATAAAACTCAAGAGTCAAACCTCAATGAGTGTAGCATCGAGTATCAACCGAATTTGGGTTTACACTAAAGACGGCTATCTCACTACGTCCTAAAAGCCATGTTGGCCAACTAAGGTGCTAAGGTCAGTTGACGCTTTATGATACCACACAGAAGCCCTGTATTCTCCTTGATTACTCAAGGGATACCGGTACACACCAAAGTATCGCATCAACGTAGCTACTGTTTCAACCGTGTCGGTATACCCTGCACAACTCCCTTACAGTTTATTGTTACTTACCTAAAAGGAATTCCCCGATCCGGGTTTAGGATCCAAACAACCCAAACAGATACCCTTTAAAGTAAATCAAACAAGATAAGCCAAAGAAGCAATTAAAATAACCTAGATCCTAAGGTAAACCCCACTTTATGTTTATCCCAAGCAGAGTCTCCAGTTCTGTAATACGGTGGCAAAGCTGACTGTTTTTAGTTACTACTGGTTTTGTGTTTTTTGTTCGCAAATGTACGGTAAGCAAGAGTCTCCACCATATTTTATTTTATCCAACAAAGGAAAAGGTGAAAAGAATAGAAAAACCTTTTTCGAGATGTTTCTGAGTACGGGGGTAGATTATAGAAAGGAAAGGTGTTAGCACCCTTTATATCCATGGTTTTCCATGGACTCTTAGGTACTTGCTCATTTTTAAATTTCTTTTGTATGTTTGGGTGCTTTTTAAAAAGTTTTGAAATTGCCTTAGTGCGGTGATTCACTTTATGGTAACCCCTGTATCAATACTCAAGAGTGTGATAAAGTGTTTTTGAAAACTTTGTTTGAAAAGTGTTTGAAAAGTGTTTGAAAGTGTAAGTGTGAAAAATTGACTATTTTGAGCAAGTACTTAAAAGTTTCTACCTACTCGAAAAAGACTGTTAGTTTTCTTATTTCCTTTAGATAGCGATATCCTACTATTAAGGAGTAAGTAGCTTCATCGTTGGAGTTTGAGGGACTATCGAAAGGGACGATTATGGTCACTTAAGGCAACAGGGAAAGATCTCTTAGTAATTGTCCTAAAGTTTTAAGATAACTTTTTTACCGAGGAAACATCGAAAGGGTCATCGAGGGAATATTGATCTATCGAATTAGAGGACAGCCACTAAAAATTCTCACGTTTCGAGAAAAGTGACCATTTTCCAAAGCAACCGAAGTGGGGAAAAACCCTAGGAGTGAGCATGTGCAAGTGTTTGTTTTTCAGTAAATTATCTTTGCACAGTAAGGGTTTTCTACTGTTTTAAATTATTGATCTTTTGCATACAATCCTACACATACATCTAACAATTTATAATTGCAGAAATTAAAAGCGGAAAAAAAACCTAATTATTGCAGGGCTTCGGGGAGGGTGTTACATAACCAAACTTGGGGGAAAAGCGGTAAATAAAAGCAGTAATAAACCTAAGTTAAAAGCTATTACAAACTCGAAACAGATACAATAATTGGAATAAATAAATAAATAAATAAATGCGCGCGAGAATAAATTAAATATCCTAAAGAATCTACTTAAATAAAGAAAATATTTTTGATTTTTTTATTGAGAAAACTAAATATTTGTGAATTAAACCTAATTTTTTCTAATTAATTTTACTTAATGAAAATAAATCAATATAATATCATTAAATTAAATAATTTCCAAAAAAAACTAATTTTGATTAAAAAAAACCTAATTCTATATTTTTTGTGATTTTACTGATTTTATGATTTAATATTAAAAATGGTTTTTTAAGACAGTTAGAATAAATAATTAAAACAATAAAAAAGTAATAAAGAAATTAAAACAAAAATTAAAATGGGCCTGATATGAGAAGTAATTTAGGGGCGTGGATTAAATTTGTGTTAGGCCCAAGATTGCTGGACCAATGACTGCGTCTGATCCAGTGCTCCCTGCTCTCTAGAGATTCACCAGGGGCATTCAGGCCTGGAATGTTAGATCTATGGATGCGTAGATCCAACGATGAACGTTTGATGGTACATAGCATGCGCGCTTAAACTTGGAGCACCAGATCTGCAAGAATAAATTAGAAGATTGATATGTAAGAGGCAGGGTTCGAACCCCTGCCCTTACACACACGCCAAGCCTTAACACCCATTGCCTCTACCACTGTGCCATCCTGATCATTCATACATATAAGCAAAACAAAATATTATAACATGAAAACGAATCAATGGACACTTTTCAAAATGCGTGTGATGTGGGTCCCCGAAGATTTGAATGGGCCAATCAATGAACACCATGCCATCACCTTCTTCGTTGATCCATCCTTTTAGGTGATGGACATTTACCTACAATTATTTCCGTCACTAAGGCTATAGTGACAGATTTTGTTCGTAGCTACAAACCTGCAACATTCTAAAACACGATACAAGCAACATAAATTCAAACCAAAGACGTGGATTGATTATAAACGATCTCCTGAGCATGATAGTACCCCTAATTTTTTCCAATTTTTCCTCTAGCTAAGGTTCCCCAATTTGAAGCTTCGGAACCCTAACAATGACAAATGGTTATACCTGCACTCAAGCTTAAATTGAAATATCTAGAAACATTCAGATGATGATCATGAACACAAATATGCAGTCAAATCATATTTATAATGGATGAATGAGTGAAATCGAGATTAGAAAAGATAAGAACAAACCGTGAGTGCAAGGGCGCGGTTCTGGACACTGCAAGCTTTGGGAATGATCGTGATAGCTTCCTAGATGTCCAAGGATTATTGTTTGATCCTTAGAACAACTTGAATCGGCCTCCAGAAGTGAAACCAATCTGCACTTTTTGTTGGAAAATTTGGAATTTTTCTCTCTGTTTTGAGGCTAGCTGCGCATCTGTTCCCTTGTCCTCTAGGTCTTAAGTGTCCTGGTATAAGTAGTGAATAAATCTAGGGTAATAGAATTGGAAAGAATCAAAAGATATTATGGTTTTTAAGTTTGCTTCCAATCTTTCCAAACATGGAGATTTCTTCTCATTCTCAAACTTGCACGATTTGTTTGTCTATTTGACAGCTCATGAGATATTCAATCAATGCCAAAACAAATCTTATCCCATTTATTTGATTTATTTTTTATTTAATTTGATTTTATTTGAATTTTAAATAAATTAAATAAAAATAAATTAAATAAATAAGTGAATAAGGCATGGAGGGTCCCATAGGTCATGGACCATGGTAGGATTGAGATTCAATCTTGAAAAGATGGGCCCATGTGGAAAAAATGCAATTTTGGGCATTGTTGACTTTGTGCGAAATTCCAAAAATGGCCAACTTTGACAATGCATATCTCTCAATTTTTACCCTAAGAGGGTGTTCTTGGACTTTTTAGAAAGCTTAGGATGTCCTCTAAACAAAACTTTTGGTTTCATATCCATTGTGTCTTCCATGTTCATGTAAGAAGCTTTGACCCAAAAGGTATTTTTGTTGACTTTTAAAAAGGACCTATAATGTCTGATTTTATATCTTTTCATGAGTGCATTTATTGAACTTGAGGGCTGAAGATGAATTGTAGGGAATTAAATTCTATTCAAAATGAGCCTTGGATGAGAAATTTCTAATAAAGTATGATAAAGTTATGCCTGGTCAAAGTTTGGTTGACTTTTCTTGTAGAAACCCTAATTTAGCAACTTTTGAGTTTTGATGAATTAGAAGCATTCCTTGAGGAATCATAATCAACCCTTAATCAAATGATGGATATTAATTCAAAATATTAACGTTGACCAAAAATCTTGAAGTTTGACTGTATGTGGGTCACAGTTGACTTTTGACCTAGTATAGTTGATTTTCAAGCATTTGAGCAGTTGACTGAGCAAACTTCTTGTGCAAGGCATGAAACTTGACATGGATGGTCTTGAGGTTATACTAGGACTATGGAAAATATTTGAGACATTTTGAGCTCACCCATCTTGATGAAAATGGAAACCCTAATTAGGGGTTCATTGCTTTAGGAGAGAATTTGTCTGATCAATTCATGGGCATCCTTGGGCAAGTTAAGGATCTCAATGGGCATGTGTTGAGTAGAATGAGAGGGAAAATTTTGGGGTACAATAGAATGTTTACAAAGACTGATAGCATGACTCTAGGGCACAATAATTCCATCCCTTTGGAGCCATACCTCAAATGGATGCGAGCTCGTGCTCAAAATCTTATGATACCGTATGCTGCTATCCTACCAGTGATTTCAGAGCCTGTCGTTAAAGGGGTTGAGTCTCGAATCATTCTTCATCCTGATATGCCAACAAACTTTGAAGAATTACAAAAATCATGGATGTAGCTCAAAGAAGAACGAGATGACTTTGAGTTCCAATTCTATGCCAGTGAGAAAAAGGTGTTAGAACTGACAAAGCGGCTTCACGAAGAGCAAAATCTCAATGCCTACATTAGCACCAAAAGGAAGCGTCCTTGGGAGACTTAGAAGTTTTAGAAGTTTATTATTTGTTATTTCTTTGTAAACTTTGATTTCACTTGAAATTACTCATAAAAATCCTTTGTTTCTGTTTTGGTTAAAAGAATTTAAATCCTATAAAGCCCTTGAAAACATTACACACATATATCATACATATCATTGCATAGACAGGTTCTCAGGACAAGTTTCTTATCTTCTTCGTTGTTTATTTCAATAATGGCTCTTGAACAAACAGTTAGGGAGCTTCAGGTATAAAATGTTCAATTCCAAGAAATGTTCCTGAAGCTGGCTAAGGGACAAGAAGATTTGAAAGCTCTGATTCTCAAGGACAAGAAGAAGAAAAAGAGGCCAATGGGTGTTCTGAATATGGGAAGAAGGTTCAAAGGACAAGTGAAGCAAGTTTCAGAGCTTGCAACTCCGTCAAGAGAGAGAGAGAGAGAGAGAGAGAGAGAGAGAGAGACAATCAGGAAGGAGAGCCAAGAGAAGAAAACCACAGTACAAGGGAGTTTGAAGAGGATGAAGTTGATTACGCCGAGGAACAATACCCTCCGACTGATGATAAGTACAAATAGTTGGAGAACTTTCTCAACACCATGGAAGTTCAAAGGGTACCTGGCCTGGATTTTGAAGAACTAGGGTTGGTTTCTGGAGTGGTTCTCCTGCAAAAGTTAAAAGTGCGTGCATTTGCTAAATATGATGGGGTCTCTTATCCTAAGTTGCGTCTCAGATCTTACGTCTGGAAAATCCAGCCGCACACTGCTCACAGGAATTTGTGGGTGCATTTCTTTCAAGGCAGTCTACCAGGGGCTCAATTAGAGTGGTTCTATCAGCTAAAGGGAACCAACATCTGTAATTGGGAAGATCTGGTTGCTGCTTTCTACAAGCAGTACCAATATAATGCTAACCTCTCCCTAACTCGTACGCAATTGCAAAGTATGGCTATGCATTCCGGCGAGGGTTTTAAATATTACGCCTAAAAGTGGAGAGACCTTGTGGGAAGAGTCCATCCTCTTTTGTCTGATAGAGAGGTGGTGGACATGTTCTTGGGCACGTTATCTGGGCCATTCTTTAATCATCTGATTGGAAGTTCGTCTGTAGGGTTCACTGAACTGATACTGACTGGTGAACGGGTAGAGGCTGGTATCAAAAATGGTAAAATACAAAGAGATGCATCCTCCAGTACTACAAAGAAACCATTCACGGGGAAGAAGGATGTCAGTGCTGCTTATGGCCAAAGAAATATTCACAAAACTGAGCGTCGTTCACGATAGGGGTTGTTATGATTTCCAACCCTGCATCAAACCAACAACAGAATAATTAGTCCAGAACAGATAAGCCTAGAAGACAGTTCACCCGAATTAATATGACTTTGTCTTAAGTTTTTCCATATTTGCTGAAATCCAATCTGGTTTCCCCGAGAGAGGCTTCCAAAAATCCCAACACTACATCTCCTCGCTACAATTCAAATGCTCAGTGTGCCTACCATTTTGAAAGTCCAGGCCACGATATAAACGATTGTTGGGCTTTGAAGAACAAGGTGCAGGATTTGATTGAGGCAAAGGAGATTAAATTTGACGCTCTTGATACCCCTAATGTTATGACTGCCCCGATGCCCAAGCACGTATGTGGTGTTAATGTTATTGATGATGACATGTTTGTTTCCTCTGTTGATGAACTAGCTACTCCACTCCTGACTTTCAAAAAGAATCTCTTGTAAGCCGATTTATTTCTGGGTTATGGTGAAGGTTGCCATTTGTGTTTGGCTCTGCCCAATGGTTGCCATTTGTTGAAGAAAGGTATTCAACACATGTTGGATGATAAAGAAATTATGTTTGAGAAGACACCAGTTACAAGTGCTCCGTGTGAAGATGTTTCTATCATTACCATTTCCGCCAATCCTCATGAGTCTCCTCCAAAAGATCTGTCTGGATTACATTTGTTCCAAAATTTACTCCATTGATAATTACTTTTCTTGGACCTATACCATATTCCTCGGACAAAGTTGTTCCTTGGAATTATGGTGCTGACGTCTACTACCATGGCGTCAAGCAAGATTTGATAGTTGTTAAAGACAAAGATGCTGAAGAATCTGATCCTGACATTAGTAATATTGTCGAGACCAGTAAGGTAACAAGAAGTGGAAGAGTTTTCTCTCCTGAGATCTCTCCTAAAATTGTTGCTACTCCTGTGATCATCCCTGTTACGGCTCCTATTAATACTCCCATTACTACTCCTATGATTTTTCCTGTTGTTGCTCTTGCTAATATTCCCATGGCTACTCCTGCTGTTATCCCTGCTACCAGTTTTGCCAAGACTCGGGGCAAAGAAGTATTGGTTGAGCCTGTCCAGACGAAGTCACATCCAGAAGCCATTCTTGAGGCTTCTAAAAACGAGATGGAAGAGATATTGAAAATAATCAAGAATAGTGACTACAATGTGGTTGAACAACTGGGGAAGACCCCTTCTAAGATCTCAATGTTGGCCCTGTTATTGTGCTCTGAAGCCCATGCTAAGGCTTTGGTGAAATTCCTCAAGACTGCTCACATGCCACAAGAAACCTCCGCTGATCAATTCGAAGATTGTGTTGCCAGTTTGACTGCCGATAATGGCTTGGGGTTCTTTGATGCAGATCTAACTCCTAGGGGAAGGAAACACAATGATGCCATGCATGTCTCTATGAAGTGCAGGGGCACTCCATTAGCCCATGTTCTGGTGGATACGGGTTCATCACTGAATGTCTTGACCAAGAATTATCTTGACAGATTAGATTGTGAAGGACTCACGCTAAAGCCCAGTAACATTGTGGTGAGATCCTTCGACGGTTCTAAAAGAATGGTGCATGGGGAGGTGGATATCCATATCAAAGTTGGTACTCAAACTTTTAATTCCACTTTCTATGTGATGTACATCCGCCCATTTTACTCGTGTTTATTGGGTCGACCCTGGATTCATAGGGCCGGTGCTGTGACTTCCACCCTACATCAGATGCTGAAGTACCCAGTCAATGGGAAAATTATCACAGTCTATGGGGAGGAAAAGTACATGGTGAGCCACCTGAACTCTTTCAGGTACATTGAAATAGACGGCGAGTTCATTGAGACTCCCTGTCAGAACTTTGAGGAGGTTCCACAAACCATGGCTGCAACCAAGACCACTTCCAGTGTTCCTAAGACTACCAGGCCTCCGTTGAAGATGGCTTCTCTGAAAGATGCCAAGGTAGTAGTTGAAGAAGGTGGGTATACAATTTGGGGCCAACTTTTGGATATTCCGTACAAATCTGACAAATTTGGTATGGGTTTTACTTCAGGAGCCCAGAGAGCTATTCGTCGTGCTTGCGCCAGGGGACTACCTTTACGGATCAGCAACCATGGAGTTAATGCCTTGGAAGACAGTGATAGTGATTATGACCTAGACAAGTGGATCTTCCCAACCATTAGCGATTGACTCAGTAATTAGGAGGCTAAAGACTTTGTGCCCATTACTTTTATTCAAGAGTGATTTGTCTTTTTGTTTTGAGGAAATGTAATATTTGAACAATTGAAACGTTAAAGCCTTGTGTCTTACATAAGGCACAATGGTCTATTTGTGAGGGTCATTACTTCATTTTCATATGTCATCAATAAAATATTGGACGTTTCGCATACAAATTTTACGCTCTTTGTTTTTCTTTTCTGCCTCCTTACTTTTTCAAAAATATACAGCTATGCTCTTACACACACCCACATATCAAACTGCAGATCCACATCCACTCTAGATCTCATTGATAACGGTTCTGCTATTGCTTATTATGACTTTGAAAATATGATCAACCAAGCCGAGGATGAAGGTGAGTAAGATTGTGAGGTACCAGGAGAGCTTGCCAGACTGTTACAATAGAAATAAAGGGCAATACAGCCTCATGAGGAGCCAGTTGAGACAGTGAACTTGGGTACTGAAGAGGACAAAAAAGAAGTCAAGGTAGGTGATAACTTGTAGCGCAGTGTTAAGGAGCGATTAATACATACGATACATGACTATTTCGAAGTTTTTTCCTGGTTTTATGAAGACATGTCGGGACTTGACACTTGTATTGTGGTTCATCGCCTACCGACAAAAGAGGACTACCCTCTAGTGAAACAGAAGGTTCATGTATGCGGCCGAATATGTCAAAAAAGATCAAGGCTGAAGTCATGAAACAGTTCAATGTCAGTTCCTTAGTTGTCAGGTCTTATCAACAATGGGTCGCCAATGTTGTTCCAGTACCTAAGAAGGACGGTAAGGTATGTATGTGTGTAGATTACAGAGAGATGAACAGGGCAAGCCCCAAGGATTCCTTTCAGATTCCCCATATTGATGCTCTAGTCGACGATACCGCATAACATAAAGTATTCTCCTTTGTGGATTGTTTCTCTGGATACAATCATATCAAAATGGCACCTGAGGAAATGGAGAGGACGACCTTCGTCACACAGTGGGACACTTTCTGCTACAAAGTTATGCCATTTAGGCTAAAGAACGTCGGGCAACCTATCAGCGCGCCATGGTAGCTTTGTTTCATGATATGATCCATCACGAGATAGAGGTCTATGTTGATGACATGATAGCCAGGTCTCAGACTGAAGAGGAGCACCTTGATCACCTACAAAAACTATTTGACAGGCTGGAGAAATACAAACTGAGGCTAAACCCGAATAAGTGCACTTTCGGAGTAAGATCCAATAAGCTCTTAGGTTTCGTGGTCAGTGGCAAAGGCATTGAAGTTGATCCAACAAAGGTCAAAGCTATACAAGAAATGCCAACTCCTCGCACTGAGAAGGAAGTTAGAGGATTCTTGGGACGCCTAAATTACATTTCCAGATTCATTTCACATCTGATTGCTACTTGCGAGCCAATCTTCAAATTATTGAAGAAAGATCAAGCAGTAAAGTTGAATGATGACTGCCAGAACGCCTTTGACAAAATCAAAGAATATCTTCAAGATCCTCCAATTTTGATGCCACCAGTTGAAGGAAGACCTTTGATCATATACTTAACAGTATTAGAGAATTCAATAGGGTGTGTGCTGGGGCAGCATGACGAGACTGGTCGAAAAGAGCACGTAATATACTACCTTAGCAAAAAGTTTACTGATTGTAAAACAAGATACTCATTGCTCGAGAAAACTTGTTGTGCTTTGGCATGGGCTGCTCGCCGACTAAGTTGGTATATGTTAAGTCACACTACCTTGTTTATATCTAAAATGGATCCTATCAAGTACATCTTTGAGAAACCCGCTCTCTCCGGAAGAATAGTAAGATGGCAGATGATCCTGACCAAATACGACATTCAATATATAACCCCGAAAGCAATTAAGGGAAGTGTACTAGCTAATCATTTGGCTCATCGGGATGTGGACGACTACAAATCCATGAATTTTGAGTTCCCGGATGAGAACATCATATTAGTAACTGATTGTGAAGAACCTGGACCGGATGAAGGACCAGAAAAAGGATCCCGATGGGCTATAGTTTTTGATGGAGCTTCCAATGCTCTTGGAAATGACATCGTTGCAGTCATCATATCTCCTGAAGGTTGTCATACTCCTTCCACTTCCAAGTTATGTTTCAATTGTACCAACAATATGGCTGAATATGAAGCATGTATCATAGGTCTCAAAGCTGCTATCGACTTAAAGATCAAATTCTTGACTGTATTTGGAGACTCATCCTTAATAATCAGTCAGATTAAAGGAGAATGGGACACGAAGCATCCTAACCTCATCCCTTACAAATGGCATGTGTTGACGTTGATTCCGCATTTTGAAGAAATTACCTTTGAGCATTTTCCATGAGAGGAAAATCAACTAGCGGACGCGCAAGCTACGATGTCATCCATGTTCAAGGTCAAGTGGGATAATGAGGCTCCTCAGACTACCATTGAGAGGATTGGTACTGAAGAAGTAGCGGACAAGCCTTGGTTCCATGAAGTCAAAAGATATCTTGAAGGCCAAGAATATCCTGAGGGAGCTTCAGTCAATGATAAGAAGTTCTTAAGAAGGTTCTCTGCCAAGTTTTTCCTCAGTAACGGGATCCTTTACAAGCACAACCACGACTCTACCTTGCTTCAGTGTGTAGACAAGGGTGAGGGAAAAAAGATTATGGCTGATTTACAAAAAGGTACCTTTGGCACTCATTCCAGTGGACACTCAATGGCTAAAAAGATCCTACGGGTAGGCTACTACTGGTCCACCATGGAGGAAGACTGTTATCAGAATTCGCAGACTTGTCACAAATGCCAGATCTATGCTGACAAGGTAAATGTGCCTCCGGTTCCTTTGAATGTCTTGACTGCTCCTTGGCCGTTTGCAATGTGGGGCATCGATATGATTGGAGAGATCATACCTATAGCTTCTAATGGACACCACTTCATCCTGGTTGCCATTGATTACTTCACAAAGTGGGTCGAGGCAGCTTCATTTGCTTCTGTTACCAAGAATGTTGTGGCCCTATTCATCAAACATAACCTTATTTGTCGATACGGTATTCCAGAAAGAATCACTACAGATAATGGTACCAATTTCAACAACACTATGATCACGGAATTCTGCATGCAATTCAAAATCCATCATCATAACTCTTCTCCTTATCGGCCGAAGATGAATGGAGTTGTTGAAGCTGCTAACAAAAACATCAAGAAAATCATACAGAAGATGATGGTGACATACAAAGACTGGCACGAGATGTTACCATTTTCTCTTCATGGTTACCGCACCATAATGTGCACATCAACAGGGGAAACTCCTTTCTCTTTGGTATATGGTATGGAAGTTGTCCTACCCATTGAAGTCCAGAACCCTTCCTTGAGAATCATTAAGGATACAAGGCTGAGTGAAGACGAATGGGTCCATACTAGACTTGATCAATTAAACTGGATTGATGAGAAGAGGCTTGCGGATGTCTGTCACAGTTAGATGTACCAAAAACGTATGATCAAAGCTTTTAACAAGAAGGTCAGACGTCAAGTATATCAGGCCGGTGATCTGGTAATCAAGCGCATTATACTGCCGCAAAGTGATCCTAGGGGAAAATGGACTCTCACATACAAAGGTCCATTTGTGATCAAGAACATATTTTCTGGTGGAGCCGTGATCTTAACCACTATGGAAGGTGACGAACTTCCGCACCCTGTAAACACGGACATAGTTAAAAGATACTACGTATAAACAAAGACCCGCTAGGTCGACTGGACTAGGAAAAAATTAGGGCATCCTGGAGAACCTAAAGGGTTCGGGCAAAAATTTGGGATATACATAAAAAAAATCTTTACACCCGGCAATTCGAAAACCTAAAAAGGCGGCTTGGGCAAAAAAGGGTATCCCGGTGGACTGAAAACCCGAAAGGACGGTCGAGGCAAAAGTTAGGGATTTAAAGCGTATAACGATTTCCCGTTGGATCACCTTACAGCCAATCTTCAGTATCAACTGTCAAGCTCAAGTGGTACTAATCAATCCGATCAACTTCGGACAAGCAGCGAAGGGGATGAGACACTCAAAGACATAAAGGCAATAGTAGAATGGGAACCCAATGGAATTATTTCATATAGCTGTTTTTCTTTGTATACTATTTTGTATAATTTCCATTCTTACGACGACATTATCTTACTAAGATGTTTGTCTCCTTGTACAAAAAATGCTTATTTCAAGTTAATACAAAACTATTCCTTTGAAAGTGTAAAACTTCTGTTCTTATTTTTATATTTTGTGTGTGAAAACGTCCAATGATTATTTTTGAACATGTGCATTTGAATGTGATTACTACTTACAAATATACACCTAAAAATAGAAAGACAATTGCTAATGACTTTAAGAATGGGATAATATCTAAGGGCCAACTACAAAATCCCCGCAGATGTTTCCCCGACATATACCTTCTCCAGCAGGTACAGAGGCAGAGGTATTCTACTACAAGGTCACTGCCCTATTCTCAACATGGAGCCTAATGATATCAGGTGTTCTCACACCCCCGGCAGAGCAAAAATCTCCAATTACTGCTCCAAAAAAATTCTCCAATGAAGTTGCCAAACTTCTCGGGATTCCCCAACAAAACTTCAACAAAATCCCCAAGCAGCGCATGGAGTTTACCTTCCCCAACAGAGTTTATTTCTCTAACAACAGAATTTCATCTCCCAGAATTTCAACTTCAAACAAAATCTGAAGACCTACATTCTTCACCCCCAACCCCAATTAGGGGTTTATTTTCCCTAGTTCAGCAATACCGCATTGGAACAACTGACACGTTCATACATTGCATTCATACATCATCTCTTCAAACATCATAGCATATGCAGCACAAATGCATATATCACAATCTCATTTATTTTGAGAGCATCATGTAATTCATACATCATGACATCGCATGAAACTGACTTTACCTTTCCAGGTTTAGTTCGCAGAAAGATAAACACTATCAACTTATACAACAGGTCAAAGATTATTTCCCGAAACCGGATGGGGAAGCTATCTACACGACCAAATGGTATGAATTCCCGAAGCAAGACGAGTTTACCAGCAAGTACAGTAGGCCATAGATTAATTCCCGAAACCAGACGGAGAAACTATCTATATGCCCAACATTGCCAAGTTCTAGATTAATACTTGTAACAAGCCAGGAAAATTATCTGTGGACGACTGGTTGTAGATTAATACCTATAACAAGCTAGGAGAGCTATCTACATGAAGAGATTGAAGATTAATACCTGTAACAAGCCAGGAAAACTATATTTCTTTCTCAGGTCAGAGATTAATACCTGTAACAAGCCAGGACAACTATCTCAGCGACCGATAATTTTCAAGTTCCAGATTAATACATGTAACAAGCCAAGAGAACTATCTGTGAACAGTTGATTTATAGATGAACACCTGAAACCAGACAGGAAAACTATCTACATGACCAGCCAAGAAAATTATCTGTGGACGACTAATTGTAGATTAATACCTATAACAAGCTAGGAGATCTATCTACATGAAGAGATTGAAGATTAATACTTGTAACAAGCTAGGAAAACTATCTTTCTTTCTCAGGTCAGAGATTAATACCTGTAACAAGCCAGGACAACTATCTCAGCGATCAAAAATTTTCAAGTACTAGATTAATACCTGTAACAAGCCAGGAGAACTATCTGTGAACAATTGATTTGTAGATTAACACCTGAAACTAGACAGGAAAACTATCTACATAACCAGACAGGAAAACTATCTTCAGGTAACGGTTAACTCCATTATCCCCAGAAAGTTACTGGAAGCCTGGACTTCAACCAGAAAACAGCAAAGTTTCATCTCTCCAGAGATAACTCTTCAACAGAGCCTTGGACAACTGAAGTTCCTAGACTCTATTCCCCATAGAGTTTTCCCCAAGCAAGAGAACAACAGAAACCCACATTCCCAAGCAGACTCCTCCTCAGATAGCAGGAACAGGAATACCCACAAGGAGACCTCTTAGGAAATTAGCATCTATTTTAGATGGCATCTTTAAGCCCATCTCCGATGACTCTCTGTCATCTTCTCTAAATGGCATCCATAAGCCCATTCCCGTCATCATCAACTAACAATGTTACTTCATGCGAGTGCAAATTTCTGGGCACTCTAGTGTTCAATCATCTTCCACCTTCAGATCACGAAAGGCAGACAAGCCAATCCAAATCCTCGGGTTTAACAAGATTGAACAGGGGTAGCTGTTGTACCCCAAAATTTTCACTCTCATGTTTCCCAAGGTTTTTTCTCTTATATGGGTGGTTACAAGCACTTTCCTAAAGAAAATGAAATGTTTGAATGTTAGCAAAGTGTCTTTCAATTGGCAATTTAGCAATGTCCTTAGATTGGCATCTGAATAAGGTACTTCAATTGGGGTCTGAGCAAGCTTCGATTGGGTGTTGAACCTCCTTCGACGCAAGCCTGATTCAAAAGCTTTGATTGGGTGTTGGGTCCCCTTCGATCAAGTTCAAATTACAAGGCTTCGACTGTGCATTGGTTGCTTCAGGCTTGCCTTTGATTCACAAGGCAAGAACTTCCATCATGCTAGCAGGCACAAGGCAATGGCCTCCTGCATGCATCCTTCGATTGCACCATTAGCTTTACATGCTTGCTTGATTCACAATGCAATGGTTACCTACATGCCTATTTCGATTGAGCGAGGGCCTCTGCAATTTTTTCTTGATGACTACCTGCATGCAAGCTTGGTTCCTACTTCGATTAGGCATTTGTTTTCTTTGGAGCAAGCTTGATTCCTGCTTTGAATGTGTAGTATCTCCTTTGGAAAGTTTGTTTTAACACGCATAGGATTTATTTTGTTGGTCCATTCGAATGAATGACAAGTGATGCATACAAGTGATGCATGTGGTCCCTTCAAAATATAACACACATTGGTTCAAAATGAAGGAAACACATATTGCTAGCCATTCGAAAGAAACACAGAATGCAAGTTTATCTTATGATGAGTTTTGGTCCTACATGTGGCCAGGCCCAGGCTTCCTATGCAAATGGCATTCGAAGGAAGTGACGAAGGAGGCTTTGATTGACAGAACAAAGTTCCCATTGAGGGTATCTGAATTAAACAGCTAAGGAAAATAGATGGTTCCAATCTAAAGCCATTTGAAGGACACATAAACGATCCATTCGAAGATGCTGGCTGGCCCAAAATCCCACATATTGCCATACTCAAATTTCCTGCACAAGAATTCATACTGAAAGAAGCTTCGGTTAGCCTGGAAAGAGTTTTCGTTGGGGATAGCTGAGTATGGGCTCAATTGAAGAAGCCCTGATGATGATACTTGAGCCATTCGAAGGGCAAACCTTGGTGGCCCATTCGAAGAAGGCACAAGGCATACATATGGGCCATTCGAAAGACATTCAAAAAAATCCATTCGAAGGAGACATTCAAAAGGCCCATTCGATGGGTACACAAAAGGTCCATTCAAAAGACCCATTCTAAGGATATACAAGAAGTACAATTGAACCGTAGGGACTGAAGGCATTCGAAAGCCAATCATGTACACATTCATTCAAATTCAAAAAGGGACAAGAAACCATGTCTTTGGCAATAATTCAAAATGGTATTCATGGCCTTAAAACACCAACTTAATGGTTGCTTACTTCTTTGCCTTATTGTCCCCTCCATCACCTCTATATAAGAAGCACACTAGCAAGCTCCAAACACGCCTGGAGACAGCCTGAAGGAGTCGCACAAGAGAGACGGAAACCCAGGGGAACCATACACACATATTGTTTTACACGCATACACGACCTAATAAAAGCACACCAAAAACTATCAAAACTCAACAAGATCACACCACACTTGCCTCTCTCCTTTTGAATCCAAAAGCATCCAACAACTCTAGTCCCCCACGCAAGTTCTAGTTTCAAGAAAGGTAAGCCCCCTTTACCTTGCATATTTCATTTCAGCATGGCATGTAAATAGCCTTCACTTACTTTTCGTTTCAGCATAATGTAGATAGCCTCTTAGTTATGTTCTTCGTTTCTGCCCTTTTGGTTTGTTTGCTTTTCTTATTGGAACTAACCTGTACAAATTTAAACAAAAGACAAAAAGAATACGAACGAAGGATATGCATTTGTGCTGCTTCGTAGGTCCATGTTACTTCATATTCTAAATCTAAAGAAGTAGAGAAGGCTGCATTCGAAGGTTGCTCATGCCCACTCCCTGACTCAATCAAAATAATTCGAGAAGGCTGCAATTGAAGGTTGCCCATATCATTCCCAAACCCATTAGAAGGAGGTAGGAAAGGGTGCAAATCGAAGCTTGCTCACGTAAACCCTTAAGCCCAATCAAAAGAAGGCAAAAGAATGGTGAATTGAAGGAGTCCATGGCCTCGATCGAAGAATTCATTTATCTTCTTTAGTTTTACATTTTACTTGTCTTTCGATTTGGTTGTAATAGCGTAGGACCCTTATTTTATGCATTTTTTACTGCTTTTCATATTAACTACTAGATGTATGACTAATAGGATTGTATGGAAAAGACTAAAATCAAACGCTAGCAAACCTAATAAAAAAGACAAAAAAAATAACTGAACATAACACACATTGCACGTATGCACCTCTAAGGTACGCCCACTTTGGTTGCCTTTGGAAAACGGTCACAATTCTCGAAACATGAGAAGTTTTAGTGGTCGTCCTCTAGTTTGAAAAGATCACAAATCCCTCGATGACCCTCTCAAAGTTTCCTCGGTTAAAAGTGATCTTATAAATTTAGGACATTTACTAAAATTTCTTGCCAAGTTTCCTTCGTGACTGTAACGTTCCTTCGAATGTCCCTCACACATCCAACGATGGGGATTCTTATCAATCAATGGTAAGATAGCAACGTATAAAGGAGGAGGAAAAGACATTAGACCTTTTGAGTAGGTAGGATGCTCATAGTTGGTCACTTTCTCACAACAAAAAAACATTTTTCACACCTACACTTTCAAATTGAAACATTTTCAAAAGTCAAAGTCCCTTGTACGCATTCTTATAGAGACGTGGATCATTACGAAGGCACTTTTTTAAAATAACTTTGAAAAACATCTTCCACAAACACTTCTTTAAACTATTTTCAAAACCAACACTTTGTACGCATTCTTATAGAAACAGAATCATTACAAAGACGTTTTCAAAATATTTTCAAACCCACACTACAAGCATATTTTCAAACAAAAGCAAAGTGAACTAGCAAGCAACTAAGAGCCTGTAGATAACTACGGATGGAAAGGGTGCTAACACCTTCCTTTTCCATAATCTACTCCCTTTACTCATAAAATTCTCGAAAAGGTCTTTTTATGTTCTTTTCAACCTTTCCTTAATTTGGATAAAATAAAAGACGGTGGCGACTCTTACTTATCACAACATTTGCAAACACAAACGCAAAACCAGTAGTAAACAGTCGATTATGCCACCGTATCACATGTATCATCAAGATTATTATAATGTGGAGATTATTGATAGTTGTGGTAGTTTCCCCAATATGCCTCTTCTTGGTACAAAGGGAGGAATTAACTACAACTCTGTTCTTGCGCATCGTTAACTTGGATATCCAATGAGAGACAAGCCAAACAAGATTCATCTGAGTGGTTTCTTTCTCAAAGAAGGAGAAGATCATAAGGAAGCTAAGAAAGATATTGAGAAGGCTTGGCTCCATATTCATAGAAAAGGTAGAAAAAATTTGGGACCAAGAGGAGTTATTCCCTTAGAGCCTAATCTCCGTTGGGTACAAGCAACGGTAATTCAGTTGAAGATGCCTTATTCTCGTGAAGAACATATATTGGATATGTTTATTAGGACAACTCCTCCTATATTAGATGATGTGGAAGAACTTCAGCTTGCCCTGGTTATGATACATCAAGAAAAAGAAGCATGGAAGAATAAGTACCAGACTTTGGAGGTGTGCTACTCAATAGAATTGAAAGAGAATGATGACTTGATTGAGATTCTTGAGAATCGTGTTATAGAGATTATTGTACCCCAAAATTTTCCCTCTCATGTTTTTCCAAGAGTTCCTCTTGCATAAGGTGGTTACAAATCTTTGTCTAAAGAAAAGGAAAATTTTTGAACGATGGTTAAGTATCCTTCAATTGGAATCTGCAAAAGGTCCTACGATTGGCATCTACAAAAGGTCCTTCAATCGGCATCTGCAAAAGGTCCTTCAATTGCCATATGCAAAAGGTCCTTCGATTGGCATCTGCAAAAGGTCCTTCGATTGGTGTAGGGCCTTTCGATGGGCATTTCCAACAAGTCAACTTTGACAAGAATATTAAATAAGGTTATTCTTCGTTAGAGCATACAAAATGCCTTTCGACATGCATGTTAACCAAGGGATGTTTCGATTGGCATATCAACAGGGTGATATTATGATTGTCCAAGTTAGAGAAAATGAGATCAAAAAGAGCAAGAACTGAGAGGGTTCCAGAAGCTCTGATGATGGGCATTCGAATTCATGCAGATTGGAGAGGATAACTATGAGCCTTTCTGCAGACTATAGATAAAATGTAGAAGCTATGATGCTGAGAATGTGAGCAATTCGAATCAAGATGCAGAGCCATCAAAGGTAGCAAGGCTTAAGATTTAATCGAAGGAGCCGTGATAATGAAGTTGGTGCAATTTGAATTCAGAGCCTTCGGAGGAAAACAAATGTTCTGATGAGGGAAGTTCTAGGAAATCTGAATTAGGACTTAGAGCCATCAAGGACTGTAGAACAAAACTTCGATTAGTCAATGAGATAACGTTTTGATTGGACCAAGTTCAAAGCCATCGAAGCGAGCAAAACTTGAGACTTAATAAAAGGAACCATGACGAAAGCCTTAAGCCAAATTCGAACAAAACACCTATCCTAACCTGTCCAGGTTCACCCAAAGTTCAAAATGGCATGTTTTCCTTGCAAATGTGGAAAGAATTCAATATTGATCATGGATTCAATTCTGAGTTAAAAGCCAGATTCTTGCCTTGTTTGTTCCTAACTCCACATGAGCTGATTCGACCAGGGTGATTCTCTTTAAATCAAGCAATCGAAGAAGAGGGTGGCTCAATCGAAGGAGCCATGACATTGAAGCTGGTACAATTCGAAATAGAGTTCAGAGCTTTCGAAGGAAACAATGCTCTGATGAGGAAAGCTATGATTAATTCGAATTGGAGCTTAGAGCCATCGAAGAGAGCAAACTCGAAGGGAAATGGATCTGCAGGGGCAGGTCAACTTTCGATTTTCATCATATTGGAGGCCTAAACAACTCATAACAGGCTGGCAGTAACGCATGAAAATAGATTGGCACTTGATTGAATCAAATATAGAATGTTTTTATGAAGAAATCAAATCAAATCTCTTCATTATAATGGACCAAGATTTGATACACAAATGTTAACCTAAAATCCCTTGTCTATATCAAACTCATGATCTCAGAGAAAAAATAGACGGAGACACATGAAGACTGCCTCAGAAGAAAACGCAGCCTGCCCCACGAGGTTCCAGAAAGTTGCACAAAATTTCCAAAGACTGTCAAACTCAAAGTTGATTTTGCATGCAGCCTCCGTCCAGACTAATACCTGAATCGTGTTCCTGGGATTCACGCAGAAGCATCCCTCATACAATCCCCCTGTTGGTAATTTTGTCTTTGATCTCAAACTTGTTAAATATGATTTAAATTCATGTCGAACATATATACATATTGTTGCTAATGTTCATGTTTGTTTGATTGTGTTACATGTGAGCAAAGATGCAGGATTGAGATCGTGCCATTGTTGGGGCACGATCTGAGCTTACCTTCAACTCTTACAGCTTTAGTTTATCTTCGATGGGTAAACACCATAGGGGCCCACTGAGCATGCAAATTTGATATTTAAGTTAATACTGCATTTTTTTGTTTCTAACGTAATGTTGTTGTTTCGTTTGTACCAATGAATGGAAATCTTTCGACCAGGTTGGTGAGTAAGATATGCTGCAACGAAAAGGACCTGGGTTCGACACCCAAGTCATACATTTTGTGTTTTTTCTAACAAACTTCCTTGCAGATCCAGTATCCCAGATCGAAGGATGACACATCCAGATCGAACGCCCCCAGACGTGTAGTCTCTCAAGAACCTTCGATCAGCCCTCTGAATCGAAAGGCAACCCAAGCCTCTTTGATCCAGGCCTTACTTCCAAGAATGCACTCTTTTCATTTACTGTTCTTATCTTCCGATTTTTTCCTTTCTTTTAGTTGTTTGTCCTTACTTCTTCTAAGCTTTAATTAACATAAAAAAACCACAAAAACATTAGGCTTAGCTTTTTATATTAAATTAATTTGGTCAATTAATTAATTAATTAATTTAATATTTTCTTTAAAAAAAACTAAAATTTAATAGACTTAGGATTTTTAATTCAATTTATTTTCAAAACAAACAAAAAAATTCCTTTCACTTAGGATTTTAGACATATTTTCAATTCATGCGGGCGTTTATTTACTTTAGCATTTTTTGTTAATTATGTAACTGCGCCCGGTTTGTAATAGCTTAATTAGGGTTTTAATCTCCGCATTTTACATTTTCAGTCAAATATAATTGTAATCTCCCCAAAGCTTTGTAATAGTCGTAGGTTTTACTTTTCACACTATATTATATGCTTGTATATAATTGCTAATAACTTAGGTGTGTATGCTTAATCAATCAATCAGTAGATCACTAAACTGCAAGATAAAATATCTAAAAAAATCACACTACTGCACACTTGCACCCTTAGGGTATTTCCCACTTCGGTTGTGTTGTACCCCAAAATTTTCCCTCCCATTTTACTCAACAAATTTCAAGTGAGGTCCCCAAGTTGCTCAAGGAAGTCCAAGAGTTGACCAGATAAACTCTCTCTTAAGGCAGTATACCTCAAATTAGGGTTTCCCTTTTCATCAAGATGTGTGAACCACAAAGGACTCAAATGCTTCCCAAGGTCCTAATATGTTCCCAAGATCATCCATGTAAAGTTTCATGCCTTGCACAAAGATGTTTGCTCAGTCAACTGCTCAAATGCTTGAGAATCGACTATATTAGGTCAAAAGTCAATTGTGGCCCACATACCGTCAAAACTCAATATTTTTGGTCAACATCAACATTTTGAAGTTACTTCCATCATTTGATCATGGGTTGATCATGATTCCTCAAGGAATGCTCCAAATTCATCAAAACCCAAAAGTTGCTAAATTAGGGTTTTGCAGGAAAAGTCAACCCAACTTTGACCAAGCATAACTTCCTCATACTTTATCATAAATTTTCCTTCCAAGGCTTATTTTGAAGAGGATGCAATTCCCTACAATTCATCTTCATCCCACAAGTTAAAAATATACACTCATTAAAAGATAAAACAATTTACATTATAGGCCCTTTTGAAAAGTCAACAAAAACACCTTTTGGGTCAAAGCTTCATACAAGAACATGGAAGATCCAATTGAACTTAGACCAAAAGGGTTTCTTATAGGACATCCTAAGCTTTCTAAAAAGTCCAAGAACACCTCTCTAGGGTTAAAATTGGAAGAGATATGCCTTTTCAAAGTTGACCTTTTTTGCAAAATTGCCAAAAGTCAAATTTGCTCAAAAGTGCATTTTTTACCAAATAGGCCTAGAATTTCATGATTGCACCTCACTTATAGCATGGTCCACGACCCAAATATCCAACCTCATGTTATTTGCTTCATTTTTCAATTTATTTGGATTTTTTTTAATTAAAATGTCAATTAAATCAAATAATTGATGAATAATGGAAAAGATATGTTGTGATCTGATTTTTGGACAGGATCTCAATCAAATAATGTAAGGATATCATGATCAATTCGAATCAAGGATAATTGGAACAAGAAATGGATAATTTGGGTCATTATAACAAGTTTACATATGCCATGAAGGTCAAATCAAATCTTCAAAACTTTCAAAGATGTGATCTGTTTTTACAACCCTAATTCACCCTATGATATATATTGAACGAATACAAGTCAAAAGACAGGTTTTTGGAGTCGTGAAAGAGGCAGAGCAAGGTCAAAAATTCAAGGAAAAAGTGTGAATTGGTTTCCAATCCCCAGGCCATCTCAAGTTGTTCAAGTTATCCCAATCCATTATTGGACATCTCAGGAAGCTATTCCAACTATTTGCAAGGTCTGAACCGCCCAAAAACACCAATTATAACTCACACGATTTGCGTTTTTGTTTTCTAGAATCGATTATCCAAATTCTTGCATCATTTGAAATTTTAATTGTCATATTTGTGATTATTATCATGTTTTCAAGCTAACTGAATGGTTTAATTGCATTTTTGAAGCCTTTACACACAGATGCCATTGTTAGGGTTTTCACGTTGCTTTTAGGGTTTTCGTCCACAAGGAAAATTGGGCCATGAATAAGGTACCATGATACTCGTGAGACCAAGACGAGTTGTTGGTACCATCACAATAGATTTATCATGCTTGTATTGAATTTTTGAATGACACGGGTTTTTAGCAACGGACATGGTTTGTAGGTATAGGTTATGTACCTAAAACGACGGGCTGGAGGTAGAAGAAGGTGATTTGTCATCACCCCGTTGGTTCATTTGAATTCAGTGCACGCGGTTTTTGCTCCAGGGACATTGAATTTGTTTTATATATTATATATTTTCTTTATTGTGTTAACAATTAACAATCATAGCTCAGCTGGCAGCGTGGCATTGGATTTAAGCGTGAGGACCTGGGTCCGATCTCAGGTCTCAGCGCTTTCTTTATTTTCCTTTCTATCAGCACATCCAGTGCCTCACAATCTCAAGCGCTTTCCATACAACCTCAACATCCAGCCATTTGATGCGCTCTTACCCAGATATGACGCTTCCAGCCTGAAGGACCATGATGCACCTCAGATCAATATTGCATAGGATCAAGCATGGTCAACCTGGGCTTAGCTTGTTGGGCCATAAAATTCAGATGCCCACCCCCTCTTTCAGCAAGACAACAGGCCCATTTGATTATTTTTTTTGTCTATACTTTTTTTAATTTCTCTATCTATTTTCTTTAATTGTTTTCTTTTTCTTTTAATTAACACAAAATTATTCTTTATTAAATCAACAAACCACAAATCACAAAAATCTTTTTTTAATAATATTTTTATTTTTTTAAATTAGTTAGTTTAATATAACTTAGGGCAATTTAATCTTTTTTTTATAATTAAAAATAATTAGACTTAGGAATTTAATTGTACATAACTTAATTAATTTTCTTCAAAAATACACCAAGATCATTTTTCTCATGAAATATTTATTCCTTTAATTAATTAATTAGAAAGTTAGGATAATTTAATTTCCTTCATAATTAAAAAACAATTAGAAATTAAGTTTAATTAATTTGTAATTAAATTATTTTCTTCAATAAAAATCCACAAAAAATATTTTCTCTCTCAATTAGGATTTTAGGTTATTTCAATCATCCTCGCATTTAATTTGTAGCGCGCTTGTTAATTATTTGTCCATTATTTTGTAACTGCTCAGGGTTTGTAATAGATTAATTATCTTTTTTATTTACTGTTTAAATCCCCGGTTTTTGGTCATGTAATTAATCCCCCTCCCAGAAGCCTTGTAATAGCTAGGTTTATTTTTCTCGCACTTTAAATTCTCGCAATCTTTAACTGTCTAGATGCATGGTTAATAGGATTGTATGAAAAGAATGCTTGAAATTTAAAACGGTAGATCACCTAATGTGCAAAGACTAAATAACTAGAAAAAACTCATACGTACATATTCAATCCTAGGGTTTACCTCACTTCAGTTGCCTTCGGTAAACAATCATTAACCATAGGAGATTTTAGTGGTTCCCCTCCAGTCTAAAAGATCAAAATGTCCCATTCGAATGTTTCCTCGGAAATGTTGCCTCAGAAATGTTGCCTCAGAAAGATCTTAAGACTCTAGGGTTACTACTAAATTTTCTAACTATTGCTTTAGTGATTGTACTTGTCCCTTTCGAATGTCCCTTACAACTCCAACAACGGTGATACCCACTCCTTAATAGTGGGATAGCGTTGTCTAAAGGAAATACAACGAACAATCATTTTTTTGAGTAGGTAGAATCTTAAGTACTTGCTGAATAAAAAAATTTCACACAAACACCTTTCAAAATAAATTTTCAAAAAATCTTCGTCACATCCTTGAGGACTGATACAAGGATTATCACAAAGTAAAACTTTTCAAAGCAAAGCACACACACAAGCAATTTGAAAAATGAGCAAGTACCTAAGAGTCCATGGAAAACCATGGATAGAAAGGGTGCTAACACCTTCCCTTTCTATAATCTACCCCCGTACTCAGAATATCTCGAAAAAAGGTTTTTTCTGTTCTTTTTCCTTTTACAAGAATGGATGAAATAAAAGTCGGTGGTGACTTTTGCTTACCGCGACATTTTGCGAACAAAAACGCAAAACACAAACTAGTATTAATAGTCGGTTCTACCACCGTATCACAGAACTGGCGACTCTACTGAGAAATTCTATAAAGTGGGGTATGTAGCGATAAAAAATGTAGCGGGGTAAATCGGAGATCGAATCATTGATTAATTCGTCTCACAAAAGCAAGAGTCGCCACCGCGCTTTATTGTTTCCAAGGGAAAAGGGGAAAGAGCAAAATAAAACCCTAAATATGCAATGTAAATAATACTTTTTAAAAGTAAAAAAAATATAAGGCGTTTTTGAAAAGAGATCTATGGTTCGGGGGTTGGTTATACAGTGGGAAGGTATTAGCACCCAATGTATCTATAGTACTCTATAGGAACCTTTTGAAATATCTATTTATTAAAATTGTTCGTTCGATTTAAAAAAATGAATCGTTTTGGCCGGAAAGGGGTATGGACGGGTTTTTGAAGATACGACGACCTAATGTCGAAGTTTTGGCTTGAAAGGTATAAGTTGAAAAAGATTGAATATTTGAGGAAAAATTATCCTAAGTTTTAATGAAATGCGAATGTTCGCGTGATTAGACTTGAGGACATGAAGTCGACAAATTTAATCGTTTTTCCCTTGGATTTAAACGTAAACAGAATAAACAAGTAAATATGAAATAATTAAACAGAAAAATTATGCGGATAAGCAACAATTAAACAAAAGACTAAATGGTGTAAATATGCATTTTTGTATTTTTGTTTAATATTAACGAAAAGAAAATGTTTTAATAATTTTCATTTTTTACGCATTTTTAATATGGATAAAAGTAATGAGAATTAATGAAAAATAAAATGTTTTTTATATGTTTCTACTTTTTATATGTTTTGTATTAATATAAAAATATTATTTTTAAGAGTTATTGAATGATTTTTAAACTAAATTAAAACTAAAAAAACTTCTAACTTAAGTCTAATTAAAAAGGATACTAAAATTATCAAATTAAATCCTAAAAGTTAAACTAATAAAATTGATCAATTATTAAAATGTTTTAATTAAAATATACCTCTTATTAATTAAGTCTAATTAATATTAATAAAAACTCTAAAAATGGCTAAAGAAAACAAAATAAATAAAATAAAAAAGGTATCAAGAAAATAAAAGGGTGAGTTGATAATGTATGGGCCAAAAGGTTTCAAGAGGGCCTAAACAGGGGTAACAAAGAAGGTATGGGGGGTATTATGTAAAATTCGTTGGGCTTAGGCAGGGAACCGGGTCCATTCACATTTTAATTTGTTTTAGGGGTTAAGCAAAGGGTTTCAGTTGAGAAAGGGATTAGGTTCTTGGTTTAACAGCGACGGCATCGTTCGCTTCCTCATGCGTTCTTCTTCGTCTTCCTCATGCATGCCTCTGCGTTTCCTCAGCCCAAGGCCACCAGCTTCCTCCATTTCCTCTTCCCTCTGACGACAGCGTTAAGGCGACAGAATTAGGTAACAATTCCAATTTTTAATTCGTTAGGGTTTGTTACGATTGCATGTTGTGATTGTCTAATCCGTTGATTCTAACTTCAAGTTTTTTTAATGTTTGTTTGAGGTTTTGAAAGAAAGAGAAATGGGACATGTTACCTGGAGACGGAGGAGGAGGTTGTGGTTGCTACGGAGGCCAAGGGCGGACGGAGAGGCGGAGGCGCGTTAGCTACTGATTAGTATCCTGGTACCCTGTCTTTTCTCTTCCTCTATTGCCTTGCTACTGTTGCCCTAGATGCTTTGAACGCTTCTGAATACCTTTGATTTTCTCTCTTCTTCTTCACTGTGATTCTGTACGCTTTTGTTAATGCTTTATTGCCTTGAACTTGACCTATGATGATATGCTGAGGTTTTCGGTATTGGACATTGGTTTCAATGGTTTATGCTTTGTTGGTTTTGAAATGGTGATGGTGTTTGTTGGACAGTAGATGGAAGGTTTTTGGTAATGGCTATGGTTTTACTGGTTTTTATGGTGTTTGATGGAAATTGGTTTTACTGGTTTTTATGGTGTTTGATGGAAATTGGTTTTACTGGTTTTTATGGTGTAGGCCATGGTTTTTGTTTTGTTTATGGTTTTATGGAATTTTTGGTTTATGACAGTAGGTTTTGAATGGTGTATGCAGGTTCCATTTTTTAGGCCATATGGTTTTGGTTTAGACAGTAGGAATGGTTTATGCAGGTTCTTACTGGTTTTAGGCCATGAAGGTTTGATGGTTTAGACAGTAGGAATGGTTTATGCAGGTTCTTACTGGTTTTAGGCCATGAAGGTTTGATGGTTTAGACAGTAGGAATGGTTTATGCAGGTTCTTACTGGTTTTAGGCCATGAAGGTTTATGAGATAACAGGTTAAAATGGTTCTGATGTGATTTATGTTATAGCAGGTTTAACCTTTGGTTTGACAGTAGGTTTTGAAAATGGTTTTTGACAATCTTTGTGTTGGAGGCTTCCAGGTTCTTTAGGTTCCACTCCTCTATTTGAAAGGGGGTTTTGTGCTTGTTATAACAACTGCTTGCTTGGTTTACGTTACTGGCTTAGGTTTGAATATTTTACAATATTCTCTTGGCAACTCTGCACATCTGCTTCATATGGTTTGTTTGTATTCCTCTTTCATGCTTCTTTCCTCTTACTGACTTTGTTACTGGAGTTTGTTTTGTATCCACTTCTGCCTAAACCAAAACCTGTAAAACCATATTTCTTATCTCTCTTCTCTCTCATAGGTACATTTTGACATAAAATGATGCTATGTACTAACTGTTCTGAAAGAGTAAACATGCTGGAAAATGATGAAATGGGAAATATGCCTTGCTTGCAAATTGGTTTTAAAATGCATGCTTCTTTTTGTCAACCATGTGGTACAGTGTGGAGCCTATGTTTTTTGGCTTCTTCTTATATGGTTGCATGGTTTACGTTGCAATTTGAACATGTCATTTGTTTATGCATATGCTGTGGATTTTGTATGCTGTGTATATTTTTTTGAAATATGCATTTGGCCCTTTTTTTTAAATGCAATGCAGTTTTGAAAAATAAAAATGAATTTGTGCATGTTTTAAATTGTGCATTCATTTATGAAAATAAAAATTCCTCCCTTTTTGTGAACCGGGAGAAATCCCGTGATTTGCAAAAAAGGGTAAACTGATTCCAACCGTTTGCTTTTAATGATGAACACTAATAAATAATTTTCTGCTTTTAATTATTTATTTAATTCTGACTTTTTCTTTTAATTGTTTTTGCAGGTAAAATTAAATGAGCAGACAAAAAGGCATTGGATAGAAGATGAAGATTTAGAATTTAGGAAAATAGTTTTTATTTTACTTTAAACTCTTTATGTAATTGTCATTATAAATATTTTGTAAATAATACAATATTTAAATAACAATTGTAATAAATAGAATAAAGTGAATAAAATTCTATTTTTTCCCAATTAATTCTTTTTCTTTCCAATTATTTATTTATCGTTTATAATTCTTTAAATTGTATAATAATTGAAAATCAATTTCAATCACTTAAATTCAGAATAATAAACAAATAAATAAACATCGTTGATCAATTAATAGTTCCAATTATTTAATTCATTATTCATAATTCTCTAAATTATAATAATTAAAAATAGAATTTCAATTATTAACTTAGAATGATAAATAATTAAATAATCATTGTTGACCAATTAATAAACCTCTTTTCCAATATTTATTTTGTTATCTATAAATCTTTAAATTATATAACAATTGAAAATAAATTCCAATTATTTAAATTTAAGATAATAAATAATTAATAAACATTGTTTGATCAATTAATAAACCTCTTTTCCAATATTTATTCTATTATCTATAAATCTTTAAATTATATAACAATTGAAAATAAATTCCAATTATTTAAATTTAAGATAATAAATAATTAATAAACATTATTTTAGCATGAATCGATTAATAAATTTAGCGTTCAAAAATAAACAGCTCTCGACTCGAAAAAGTTATGAATTTTTAAAAATCAAAAGATCAAAACACTTGCAATGTAATGATGCAGATGGGAGAGGGTATCTTAGGTCAAAATTTGGGGTACAACAGGGTATACCTTAGGATTTAGATCATTTTAAAAATGCTTCTCTTGATTTTCTTGATTGCTTTACTTTTGAGGGTTTGTTCGGGGTTACTATAGATCCTACACCCGGATCTGGGGAACACATTTTAGGTAAGTAGCAATAAACTGTGAGGGAACTATGATGGGGTATACCGGCATGGTTGAAGCAGTATCTACGTTGATGTGGAACTTTGGTTGGTACCGGTAACCCTTGAGTCAATCAGGGAGAGTACGGGGCCGCCTCATGGTGTCGTGAAGCATCAACTGACCTTAGAACCTTTAATTGCACAACTTGGCCAGTAGGACGTAGCGAGATGGTCGGCTTTGGTGTATGCCCAAGGTCGACAGGTACTCGATGCTACACTCATTGAGGTTTGACTCTTCAGTTTTGTTTGGTTGCGAGTCCGTCGCCTATTGAACGAAAATGGGGGAAAGATCAGTGATATTGAGATCCCTTTTAGAACCCAGTTACTATTTATAGGGCAGCTTGAACCAATCCAAATTCAAGAGCGTATGACCTTAAAACTCATGCAAGCCTTAAACCTAAGGACTTGGTGTGACTTGTTTATTGTTTGTTATACCTGTGATTTTCCAACCTAATCATGACATCATAAGAATAGCATATCATGACTAACCATTTCAAGGATTCCCTAGGGCTCATTTTTGCTCTGTTTTGTAGGACATGGCATCTTCCCGTAGGAACACTATACATATCAACCTTGTGAAAGTGTCTCTCCAACTAAAGGATCTGGCATTAAGGGTTCTTGAAGGTTCTCATTTCACTAGAAAGCATGGTCAGTTTCTCAATTTGGTCACTGCAAAACCTGATGAAGAGTTGTTAAAAGTGTTGTTTCAGTTCTTCGATTCAGTGCACCATTGTTTCACCTTCCTGGATTACAAGCTAGTACCTACTATGGAGGAGTTTTCTCAGTTGTTGGGGGAACCTATTCTTGACCAGTTTCCTTTCAATGGTACGAAAGAACATCCAAAGCCTAAAGAAATTGCTAGAGCTCTGTCTTTATAACGGTCTGATATAGTGGAAAATTGGGAGACTAGAGGGAGTGTCCAAGGAATTCCGGTTAAGTTTCTATTTGAGAAGGCCTATCATTTTTGGGATACCTTAGATTTACAAGCTTTCGAAGAGGTGCTGGCACTTCTCGTTTATGGGACGGTACTTTTCCCTAATGCTGATCAACTCGTAGATGTGAGCACTATCAAGGTTTTCCTGTCTCATAATCCAGTACCTACATTACTCGGGGATATTCTACACTCTTTGCATGCTCGCACTCTAAAGAGAAGGGGAAACCTCCTGTGTTGCACTCCTCTATTTTCTAGGTGGTTTATTTCGCACCTACCCATATCTATTTTGAAGAATGAGCAGGGTTTGAAATGGTCTTGCAGGCTGATGTCCCTTAAGCATTCAGACATTCATTGGTGTTCACGGTTCTCATAAGATGTTACCATCATTGATCACTGTGGTGAATTCCCTAATGTCCCCCTCTTAGGCATTAAGGGAGGAATCACTTACAACCCTTCCTTGGCACTGCGTCAGTTTGGTTATGCGAGAAGAGATGGTCCTCATGATACGCTTATCCAAGGAATCGCCTTTAATTATGAGAACGACGTTCAAGGCTATCGTAGAAGGATCATAAAATCTTGGGGCATGGTACATAAAATTGATAGCAAGATGCTAGGGCACAAGAATTCCATTCCTCTTAAGCCTTATCTCTTATGGGTACGAGCTCGCGCCTAAAGTATGGTGATGCCCTACCCTGCTGTCCTACCAATAATTGTGGAACCAGTTGCTAAAGGAGACACTGCTTCTTTTGTTCATCACCCTGACATGCCAACTGATCATGAAGAATTACAGAAAACTTGGGTTCAACTCAAAGAAGAGTGGGACACGTTTTAAGCTCAGTTATATGCCAGTGAGAATAAGGTTCTGGAGCTCACTAGTCTACTTCATGAAGAAAGGAACATAAATGCCTACATCGCACCAAAGAGGATGCGCTCCTGGGATACCTAGTTTCTTTTTGCTTTCTATTTTGTTTTGTTTATTTGTAAGCCTAAAGGGCATTCTTTGTAACAATTCAAACTTATCAATGCAATTAACGTGTGTTTCTTTTGGTTAAACGAATCCGAGCCTTTAAGAATCCTTTAAATCATTGCATACGCATATCATCCATGACATTGCATAAACAGGTACCATTATAGGTTTCTCATCTTCTTCGCTGTTTATTTCAGCAGAAATGTCTTATGAACAAAGCATCAAGGATCTTCAGGCACAAAACGCCCAGTTCCAACAAATGTTCATAAGTATGGAAAAAGGGCAGGAGGATCTGAAAGCCCTCATTCTGAAAGAGAAGAAGAAAAAGAAGAAGGTTGTCGGTATTCTGAATATGGGAAGAAGGTTTGGAGAGAGGTTGAAGCGACAAACTGATCTGACCTCTTCATCCAAGGAAGGGGAGAATTAGGAAGAAGAGAAGGACCCTAGTCCTGAAGTCTCTAACAATGATACTGATTATAACGATGAACAATATCCTCCTACTAAAGATAGATACAAACAACTAGAAAACCGTCTGAGTGCCATGAAAGTTCAGAGGATACCTGGACTATATTTCAAAGAACTGGGATTGGTGTCGGGAGTGGTCATCCCGCAGAAGTTCAAAGTTATAGTTTTTGCTAAGTATGATGGGGTGTCCTGCCCAAAACTCCATCTCCGTTCTTATGTCAGGAAGATCCAGCCCCACACAGCTGATAAAACTCTATGGGTTCACTTCTTTCAAGATAGTCTGTCAGGGACTCAACTTGAATGGTTCTACCATCTAGAGGGAGCAAATATTCGAAACTGGGAAGATCTGGCTGCTGCTTTCTACAAGCAGTATCAGTACAATGCCGACCTTTCTCCCACTCGTACTCAACTCCAAAGTATGTCCATGGGTGCAAGTGAAGGCTTTAAAGATTATGCACAAAAATGGAGAGACTTGGCTGGGAGAGTTCAACCCCCGTTGTCTGATAGAGAGTTGGTTGATATGTTTCTAGGGATGCTATCTAGTTCATTTTTCAATCATTTGATCAGCAGCTCATCAGCTGGTTTCACTGATCTGATCCTAACTGGGGAAAGAGTAGAAGCTGGGATTTGAAGCGGAAAAATACAGAAGAATGCCTCTTCAAGTTCACTAAAGAAGCCTTTTACTGGTAAGAAGGAAGCCAGTGCCATCTACAGCCCGAGGGGTCAGAACAAGGCTTAAAATCGTCATACAGTAAGTGTCGTGATGATACCTAGACCTGCAGTTGCTCCACAACACAACAATCAACAAAGGGTGGAAAGACCTCAACGGCAGTTTACCCGCATCAACATGACATTGGCTGAAGTTTTACCTCATCTGCTGAGATCCAACTTGGAAACCTTGAGAGAGGCCCCCAAGAATCCAAATACTACATCTCCCCGATATAATCCAAATGCCCGGTGTGCCTATCATTCTGAGAGTCCTGGCCACGATACAAATGACTGTTGGGCTCTGATAAACAAAATACTAGACTTGATTGAAGCTAAGGAAATAGATTTTGATCCTCCGGAAAAGCCAAATGTCATAACTGCTCCCATGCCTAAGCACGGCCGTGGAGTTTATGCTATTGATACTGATTTGTTTGTTACCTCTTTCGATGAAGTGTCTACTCCTTTCATGACTGTCAAGAAGAATTTGTTATTGGCCGGTTTATTTTCGGGTTGTGGTGAAGGTGGCCTCATGTGTTCGTTTCTACCTTCTGGTTGTCGTTTATTGAAGTTGGGTGTCCAACGCCTGATAGATGGCAACGCAATTTTATTTGAGAAAACTTTGGTTCATGTTGTTCCATCAGAAGACGTTGCTATTATAACCATTTCCGCCAATCCTTCCAAGGTTACCTCGAGAAGACCTGTTAGGATTACATTTTCTCCAAGAATTGCTCCGCTGATAATTATTGTTCCTGGTCCTGTCCCGTATGCCTCGGACAAAGTTGTCCCGTGGTATTATGGCGCCGATGTGTACTATCATGGAATCAAACAAGATTTGAAAGATGAAGAAGTTGATCCTAATGTTGGTAACATTATCGGAAGAAGCAAAGTTACCCGAAGTTGAAGGGTCTTCTCTCCCGAGATTTCCCCTAAGACTGTCAACAAACCTATTGTCATTCCACCTGTTATTCCTGCTAGTACATCGGCTACTGTTCCTATTCTTACTCCAGTTATTACCCTTGTTGGCGAATCGTTTGATACCTGCGGCAAGGAAATTTTAGGAGAGCCTGCCCGGACGGAGGCACCTAAGAAAATTGTCGTGAAAGCCTCTAAGCAAGAAATGGAGGAAATACTGAAAATCATTAAGAAGAGCGAATACAATATGGTCGAGCAGCTAGGGCAGACCCCATCAAAGATATCCATGTTGTCTCTACTATTGTGTTCTGAAGCCCATGCAAAGGCTTTGATTGCATTTCTCAAGACTGCACATGTGCCGCAGGAAACTTCAGCTGATTAGTTCAAAGATTGTGTGGCCAGCCTGACTGCTGATAATGGGCTGGGTTTTTCAGATGCGGATTTGACTCCAAAAGGAAGGAAGCATAATAATGCTTTGCATGTCTCGATTGAATGCAGGGACACCACTATGGCTCATGTGTTGGTAGATACTGGTTCTTCATTGAATGTTCTGCCAAAGAAGGAATTAGACCGGTTGGATTGCAAGGGTTTAACTCTAAATCCTAGTAACATTGTGGTAAGGGCTTTTGACGGATCAAAGATAATGGTGCACGGGGAGGTGGACATCCCTGTCAAAGTAGGTTCTCAGACTTTTGGGTCCACCTTCTATGTGATGGATATCAGACCATCATATTCTTGTTTGTTGGGTTGTCCTTGGATCCACGAGGCTGGGGAAGTCACCTCCACACTCCACCAAATGCTGAAGTATCCGGTGAAATGAAAGATTGTCATAGTGCAGGGGGAAGAAGAATATATGGTGAGTCACCTCAACTCCTTCCGCTATGTAGAGATGGACGGGGAATTCATCGAAACTCCTTGTCAGAATTTTGAAGAGGTCCCTCAGATCTTGGCATCAACTGAAACCACTAGCAACAAACCTCCTTTGAGGATGGCTTCTCTCAAGGACGCCAGGGCCGCGGATAAAGAAGATAGGTGTGCCAATTGGGGTCAACTCCCTGATTTCACTCATAAAACTGATAAATTTGGTTTGGGCTTTACTACAGAGGCTCAAAGGGTTGTTAGACGTGCTCGGGCTGGAGGACCTCCCCTACGCATCAACAATTGTGGGATTAACGCCATTGAAGACAGTGAAGAGGACTCAGACATTGAAAGCTGGATCTACCCAACTACCAACGGTGGACCGAGTAACTGGACAACTAGGGACTTTATACCTGTTTCTTTTATTCCGCAATCCATATCCACTCTGGATCCCATTGATAACAGCTATGTTATTGCCAGTTATGACTTCAAAAATCCGATCAACCAAGCCGAGGACAAAGGTGAGGATGATTGTGAGGTGCCTGGAGAACTTGCTAGACTACTACAACAGGAAGAAAGGGCCATACAACCCCATGAAGAGCTGGTTGAGACAGTGAACTTGGGTACTGAGGAAGACAGAAAAGAGGTTAAAATAGGTGCAAATCTGGAGCTTAGCGTCAAACAGAGGTTGATACAGATGTTGCACGACTATGTTGAGATCTTCGCTTGGTCCTACGAAGACATGCCTGGTTTAGACATTGATATTGTGGTACATCGCCTGCTGACTAAAGAAGACTATTCTCCGGTTAAATAGAAGGTTCGTCGTATGCGCCCTGAAATGTCAAAGAAGATCAAGGCAGAGGTCATGAAACAGTTCGATGCAGGATTCTTAGCTGTCACTTCCTATCCACAGTGGGTTTCCAACGTCGTCCCGGTACCTAAGAAGGACGGTAAGGTGCGGATGTGCGTAGATTACAGAGATCTGAACAGGGCAAGCCCCAAGGATGACTTCCCACTTCCTCACTTTGATGTTCTGGTGAACAACACCGTGCAGCACAAAATCTTCTCCTTCATGGATGGTTTCTCTGGCTACAATCAGATCAATATGGCTCCTGAAGACATGGAGAAGACAACCTTCGTTACACAGTGGGGTACTTTCTGCCACAAGGTAATGCCTTTTAGGTTGAAGAATGTTGGCGCAACCTATCAGCGTGCCATGGTATCTTTGTTTCACGATATGATTCACCATGAGATTGAAGTGTATGTTGATGACATGATAGCCAGGTCTCAGACTGAGGAAGAGCACCTTGATCATCTCCAAAAGTTGTTCGACAGATTGAAGACATACAAGCTGAGGTTGAATCTGAACAAGTGTACCTTAGGGGTAAGATCTGGGAAGCTTCTGGGTTTTGTCGTCAGTGACAAGGGTATTCAGGTAGACCCTGCGAAGGTAAAGGCCATACAAGAAATGTCGTCTCCCCGTACAGAGAAGGAAGTTAGAGGTTTCTTGGGATGCCTGAATTATATCGCCATGTTCATTTCACATCTGACTGCTACTTGTGAGCCAACATTCAAGCTGCTGAAGAAAGATCAAGTAGTAAAGTGGAATGATGAATGCCAGACTTCTTTCGGAAGAATCAAATAATACCTTCAAGAATCGCCAATTCTGATGCCTCCAGTTGAAGGAAGATCTTTGATATTATACTTGACAGTGCTAGACAATTCAATGGGGTGTGTGCTGGGGCAGCATGACGAGTCTGGTCGAAAAGAGCACGCCATATACTACCTTAGCAAAAAGTTTACCGACTGTGAGACACGATACTCATTGCTCGAGAAAACTTGCTACGCTTTGGCATGGGCTGCTCGCCGACTGAGACAGTATATGCTGACTCACACTACCTTGTTGATATCAAAGATGGATCTGATCAAGTATATTTTTGAGAAGCCCGCTCTCTCTGGAAGGATAATAAGGTGGCAAATGATCTTAACCAAATACGACATACAATACACAACCAAAAAAGCAATAAAAGGGAGTGTATTGGTTGATCACTTGGCTCATCAAGCCGTGGATGACTACCAGTCCATGAATTTCGAGTTCCCGGATGAGAATATCATGTTAGTGACTGACTACGAAGAGCCTGGACCAGATGAAGGACCTGAAGAAGGATCCCGATGGTCTATGCATTTTGATGGAGCCTCAAACACACTGGGTAACGGCATTGGTGTTGTAATCATATCTCCCGAGGGCTGTCATACTCCGTTCACTGCCCGATTATGTTTCAACTGCACCAATAACATGGTGGAGTATGAAGCATGTATTATGGGTCTTCGAGCTGCTATTGACCTGAGGATTAAGTTCTTAAGTGTATTTGGGGATTCCGCTCTGGTGATAAGTCAGATCAAAGGCGAGTGGGATACGAAGCACCCGAATCTCATTCCTTACAGAGAGTATGTACTGACATTTCTCCCACACTTTGAGGAGGTAACCTTTGAACATTTCCCACGAGAGGAGAACCAGATAGTGGACGCACTAGCTACCATGTCTTCTATGTTCAATGTTAGGTGGGACAATGAAGCTCCCCAAATTACCATCGAGAGGTTGGATGAACCAGCACATTGCTGTGAGATCGACACCAAAGAAGTGGCAGACAAACCCTGGTTTCACGAAGTCAAAAGGTATCTCGAGGTTCAGGAGTATCCCGAAGGGGAATCTGTCAATGATAAGAAGTTTCTGAGAAGGTTCGCTGCAAATTTCTTCCTTAGTAATGGGATCCTCTATAAACGCAACCATGAATCCACACTACTACGGTGTGTAGACAAGAGCAAAGCAGAGAGGATCATGACAGATCTACATGAAGGCACCTTCAGAACCCATTCTAGTGGACATACCATGGCTAAGAAGATCCTATGGGAAGGATATTACTGGTCCACTATGGAAGTCGGTTTCTATCAGCACTCTCGAACTTGTCATAAGTGCCAAGTCTATGCTGATAAGGTGCATGTGCCTCTAGTTCCTTTGAACGTCCTGACAACTCCTTATCTCTTTGCGATGTGAGGCATCGACATGATTGGTGAGATCAGACCTACTGTGTCTAATGGGCATCATTTAATCTTAGTAACCATTGATTACTTCACGAAGTGGGTTGAGGCAGCCTCTTTTGCTACTGTCAATACGGTGTGCCAGAGAGAATTATTACTGACAATGTTACGAATCTCAACAGCACAATGATCACCGACCTCTGCAAACAGTTCAAGATACAACACCATAATTCTTCTCCTAACCGGCCGAAGATGAATGGCGTTGTTGAAGCAGCTAACAAGAACATCAAGAAGATTGTACTGAAGATGACGGTGACATACAAATACTGGCATGAGATGTTACCATTTGATCTTCATGGGTACCGTGCCTCAGCACGGACGTCGACAGGGGCAACCTCCTACTCTCTGGTATATGGCATGGATGCAGTCCTACCTATAGAAGTCCAGATACCCTCTCTCAGGATTATGAAGGATGCAAGTTTGAACAAAGACAACTGGATCCAAACCCGGCTTGATCAGTTAAATCTAATCGATGAAAAGAGACTTACTGCTATCTACCATGGTCAGACGTATCAAAAGCGAATGATCAAGGCTTTTAGCAAGAAAGTCAGGTGCCAAGAATATCAAGTCGGGGATCTGGTGATCAAACGTACCATACTGCCGCAAGGTGATCCCAGGGGCAAATGGACTCCCACGTACGAAGGGCCATTTATGGTTAAGAATATTTTCTCAGGAGGAGCTATGATTCTAACCACCATGGATGGTGACAACCTTCCTCACCCTGTCAATGCATACATAGTGAAAAGATACTACGCATAATCAAAGACCCGCTAGGTCGACTGGCCTAGGCAAAAATAAGGGCTTCCCAGCGAACCAAAAGGGTTCGGGCAAAAGTAAGGGATGAAAATTAAAATTTGTACACCTGGTAAGTCGAAAACCCGAAAGGGAGGCTTAGGCAAAAAAGGGTATCCCGGTGGATTGAAAACCAGAAAGGGCAATCCAGGAAAAAGTTAGGGATTAAAGCTTATCACTACGTCTCATTGGATCATCTTGCGACCATACCTCGTTATCGACTATCAAGCTCGGACGACGCCAATCAATCTGATCCACCTTCGGCTAAGTAGCAAAGTGATGAGACGCTTAAGGATATAAAGGCAATAGAAGAGTTGGAACCCAATGGGGTCGTTTCATATAGCTGTTTTTCTTTCATTTACACAAATTGTATAACTTCTGTCTTTCGGTGGCGTTCTCTTACTAGGACGTCATCATCCTTGTACAAAACTCCTATTACAGGCCAACTTCAAAATGAATACAAGTCATTTTCACGAGAAACCATTTGTTTTTTCTTTTTCTGTTTTGTTTTGCAAGAACATCCAATGATTTGTTTTTTATATATGCATTTGAAAATGATTGTTGCTCATAAATATTTACATAAGAAACAGAAGACAATTACTCGTAATTCCAGAAACAGGAAAAAAGAAGAAGTGCCAAACCCGACAGTTCCTCTGCCCAGTAGGTATCGGGATAGAGTCAGCTTGGGAACATAATTATTGGTACATACACTCCCCACAGAGTAAAGTTATCCAAAGGCATTGATGTCGGCTTTCTCGAAATAGGACATAATTATCCCTAGTCGAGGTTCGTAATCGCAGGTGAGTCAATAAATCTTATCCCCAAGCGGAGTTTATTTCTACAGATACAGAAGCTCAATCTCCAACAGAGCTCATCACTTCAAACAACGGAATTTCATCCCCATCTAAATTTGTTCCTTAAGATCAGTAGGTCTACCAACAGAGTATCTCTTCCCCCAAAGTCTGGTCCCCGCAGAGTTATTCTCCAGCATCTCTTCCCGACAGAATATTCACAAATCTCCAGCAACCGTCAGGGATTTATTTTCCCAGACGCGAGCATACCTCGACAGCATTTCATGAACATACATCATGAAATACGTATACATATCATATACAACATAATCTCATTTATTTTGAGAACATCATATCACCCTGCATTTCATGCATCGCATATAAACTAACCTTAATATAAACACGATTAGCTTCAATGAATCCAGCAGTTATACATATCACATCTACAAACAACTAATGGAAACACAGTTCCCAAAATCAAACGGGTCAACTAACCTACATTATCGCTTCGAAGTAATCCTACCATCCAGGTTCCTTCTCACAGCCCTACTATCCAGGCTGTCATATCAAAGAAACCTTACCCAAGTTCCTGCTGAAGTTTGTACACAAACTTATATCCTTAACCTGGTTCATCCTGAAGTTTTACACGAACTTATCCCAAAGTAACCTTACCCGGTTCCTTCTGAAGTTTTACACAAACTTATAACCTTACCCCGGTTAATTCTGAAGTTTTACATGAACTTATCACAAAGTAACCTTACCCAGGTTCCTCTTGAAGTTTTACACGAACTTATCACAAAGTAACCTTACCCAGGTTCCTCTTGAAGTTTTACACAAACTTATTACAAAGCAACCTTACCCAGGTTCCTTCTCACAGCCCTACTATCCAGGCTTTTCATATCGAAGTAACCCTACTATCCAGGTTCCTTCTCACATCCCTATTATCCAGGCTTTCATATCAAAGTGACCCTACTATCCAGGTTCCTTCTCACAGCCCTACTCTCCAGGCTTTCATATCTAAGTAACCCTACTATCCAGGTTCATTCTCACAGCCCTACTATCCAGGATTTTCATATCGAAGTAACCCTACTATCCAGGTTCCTTTTCACAGCCCTACTATCCAGGCTTTCATATCAAAGTAACCCTACTATCCAGGTTACTTCTCACAACCCTACTATCCAGGCTTTCATATCGAAGTAACCCTACTATCCAGCTTCCTTCTTACAGCCCTACTATCCAGGCTTTTCATATCGAAGTAACCCTACTATCCAGGTTCCTTCTCACAGCCCTACTGTCCAGGCTTTCATATCGAAGTAACCCTACTATCCAGGTTCCTTCTCACAGCCCTACTATCCAGGCTTTTCATATCGAAGTAACCCTATTATCCAGGTTCCTTCTCACAACCCTACTATCTAGGCTTTTCATATCAAAGTAACCCTACTATCCAGGTTCCTTCTCACAACCCTACTATTCAGGCTTTCATATCGAAGTAACCCTACTATCCAGGTTCTTTCTCACAACCCTACTATCCAGGCTTTCATATTGAATTAACCCTACTATCCAGGTTCCTTCTCACAGCCCTACTATCCAGACTTTTCATATCGAAGTAACCCTACTATCCAGGTTCCTTCTCACAGCCCTACTATCCAGGCTTTTCATATCGAAGTAACCCTACTATCCAGGTTCCTTCTCATAACCTTACCATCCAAGTTTCTTTTCTCTTATCTCTAGACAACAGTCCACAACACTGTAAGACCTGGACCTGATCAGATACGATCGATTTCATATTCCCTCAGTAAGTCACTGTGCAATATGGACCTTAACCAAATACACCACTCATCTCTTCAATCATTCCCCAGTAGAGTAACGAACAACTGAAGCTCCTAGACTCTATCATCATTCCCCAATAAAGGCCTCCTCAACAACAGGTATATGGTTTCTCGCAAAGGAATCTCTTATGCGATCGACATCTTTTTAGGATGGAATCTTTAAGCCCATCTTCGGCGATTCTCCATCAACTTCCAAATGGCATCTGTAAGCCCATTCTCGATATCTCCAATCAGTGTTACTTCATGCGAGTGCAAATTTCTAAGGACTCTAGTGTCCAATCATCTTCCACCTTCAAATCACGAAAAACAGAGCAGCCAATCTACACCCTCAGGTTTAAGAAGATTGAACAGGGGAAGCTGTTGTACCCCAAAATTTTCCCTCCCATTTTACTCAAGAAATGTCAAGTGAGGTCCCCAAGTTGCTCAAGGAAGTCCAAGAGTTGACCAGACAAACTCTCTTCTAAGGTAGTATACCTCAAATTAGGGTTTCCCTTTTCATCAAGATGTGTAAACCACAAAGGAATCAAATGCTTCCCAACGTCCTAATATGTTCCCAAGATCATCCATGTCAAGTTTCATGCCTTGCACAAAGAAGTTTGCTCAGTCAACTGCTCAAATGCTTAAGAATCAACTGTATTAGGTCAAAAGTCAATTGTGGCCCACATACAGTCAAACCTCAATATTTTTGGTCAACATCAACATTTTGAAGTGACTTCCATCATTTGATCAAGGTTCGATCATGATTCCTCAAGGAATGCTCCAAATTCATCTAAACCCAAAAGTTGCTAAACTAGGGTTTTGCAAGAAAAGTCAACCCATCTTTGACCAAACATAACTTCTTTATACTTTATCAGAAATTTTCCATCCAAGGCTCATTTTGAAGAGGATGCAATTCCATACAATTCATCTTCAGCCCACAAGTTCAAAATATGCACTCTTCAAAAGATATGAATTTTTACATTATAGGTCCTTTTGAAAAGTCAACAAAAACACATTTTGGGTCAAAGTTTCATACATGAACATGGAAGATCCAATTGAAATTAGACCAAAAGGGTTGCTTAGGGGACATCATAAGCTTTATAAAAAGTCCAAGAACACCTCTCTAGGGTTATAATTGCAAGAAATATGCCTTGTCAAAGTTGACCTTTTTTACAAAATTGCCAAAAGTCAAATGTGCTCAAAAGTGCATTTTTTTTACCAAATGGGCCTAGCATTTCATGATTGCACCTCACTTATAGCATGGTCCACGGCCCAATTATCCAACCTCATGTTATTTGCTTCATTTTTCAATTTATTTGGATTTTTTGTTAATTAAAATTTCAATTAAATCAAATAATTGATGAATAATGGAAAAGATATGTTGTGATCTGATTTTTGGACAGTATCTCAATCAAATAATGCAAGGATATCATGATCAATTCGAATCAAGGCTAATTGGAACAAGAAAGGGATAATGTGGCTCATTATAGCAAGTTTACATATGCCATGAAGATTAAATCAAATCTTCAATACTTTCATAGATGTGATCTGTTTTTACAACCCTAATTCACCCTATGATATATATTGAACGAATACAAGTCTAAAGATAGGTTTTTGGAGTCGTGAAAGAGGCAGAGCAAAGTCAAAAATTCAAGGAAAAAGTGTGAATCGATTTCCGTTCCCCATGCCATCTCAAGTTGTTCAAGCTATCCCAATCCATTGTTGGACGTCTCAGGAAGCTATTCCAACCATTTGCAAGGTCTGAAACGCCCAGAAACACCAATTGTAACAAACACAGTTTGCGTTTTTTTTCAGAATCGATTATCCCAATTCTTCCATCATTAGCAATTTTAATTGTCATATTTGTGATTATTATCATGTTTGCAAGCTAACTGAATGGTTTAATTGCATTATTGAAGCCTTTACACGCAGATGCCATTGTTAGGGTTTTCATGTTGCTTTTAGGGTTTTCGTCCACAGGGGAAATTGGGCCATGAATGAGGTACCATGATAATCGTGAGACCAAGACGAGTTGATTGGTACCATCACAATAGATTTATCATGCTTGTATTGAATTTTTGAATGACACAAGTTTTTAGCAACGGACATGGTCTATAGGTATAGGTTATGTACCTAAAACGAAGGGCTGGAGGTAGAATAAGGTGATTTGTCATCACCCCGTTGGTTCGTTTGAATTCAGTGCGCCTGGTTTTTATTCCAGGGACATTGAATTTGTTATATATATTATATATATTCTCTTAATTGTGTTAACAATTAACAATCATAGCTCAGCTGGCAGCGTGGCATTGGATTTAAGCGTGAGGACCTGGGTTCGATCCTAGGTCTCAGCGCTTTCTTTATTTTCCTTTCTATCAGCACATCCAGTGCCTCACAATCTCAAGAGCCTTCCATACAACCTCAACATCCATCCATTTGATGCGCTCTTACCCAGATCTGACGCTTCCAGCCTGAAGGACCATGATGCACCTCAGGTCAATACTGCACAGGATCAAGCATGGTCAACTTGGGCTTAGCTTTTTGGGCTAGAAAATTCAGATGCTCACCTCCTCTTTCAGCAAGACAACAGGCCCATTTGGTTTTTTTTCTATACTTTTTTTAATTTCTCTATCTATTTTTCTTTAATTGTTTTCTTTTTCTTTTAATTAACACAAAATTATTCTTTACTAAATCAACAAACCACAAATCACAAAAATCTTTTTTTAATAATATTTTTATTTTTTAAAATTAGTTAGTTTAATTTAACTTAGGGCAATTTAATCTTTTTTTATAATTAAAAATAATTAGACTTAGGTTTTTAATTGTACATAACTTAATTAATTTTCTTCAAAAATACACCAAGATCATTTTTCTCATGAAATATTTATTCCTTTAATTAATTAATTAATTAGAAAATTAGGATAATTTAATTTCCTTTATAATTAAAAAACAATTAGAAATTAATTTTAATTAATTTGCAATTAAATTGTTTTCTTCAATAAAAATCCATAAAAAATCTTTTCAATCTCAATTAGGGTTTTAAGTTATTTCAATCGTCCTCGCATTTAATTTGCCGCGCGCTGGTTAATTATTTGTCCATTATTTTGTAACTACTCAGGGTTTGTAATATATTAATTAGTTTTTTTTATTTACTGTTTAAATCCCCGATTTTTGGTCATGTAATTAATCCCCCTCCCCGAAGCCTTTTAATAGCTAGGTTTATTTTTCTCGCACTTTAAATTCCCGCAATATTTAACTGTCTAGATGCATGGTTAATAGGATTGTATGAAAAGAATGCTTGAAATTTAAAATGGTAGATCACCTAATGTGCAAAGACTAAATAACTGGAAAAAAAACTCATAGGCACATATTCACTCCTAGGGTTTACCTCACTTCGGATGCCTTCGGTAAACAATCATTAAGCATATGAGATTTTAGTGGTTGCCCTCAAGTCTAAAAGATCAAAATGTCCCATTCGAATGTTGCCTCGGAAATGTTGCCTCGAAAATGTTTCCTCGGAAATGTTGCCTTGGAAAGATCTTAAGACTCTAGGGTTACTACTACAGTTTTCTAACTATTGCATTAGTGGTTGTACTTGTCCCTTTCGAATGACCCTTACAACTCCAACGACGGTGCTACATACTCCTTAATAGTGGGATAGCGTTGTCTAAAGGAAATAGAATGAACAAATCCTTTTTTCGAGTAGGTAGAATCTTAAGTACTTGCTCAATAAAAAAATTTCACACAAACACCCTTCAAAACAAATTTTCAAAACAACTTCGTCACATCCTTGAGGATTGATACAAGGATTATCATGAAGTAAAACTTTTCAAAGCAAAGCACACACACAAGCAATTTGAAAAATGAGAAAGTACCTAAGAGCCCATGGAAAACCATGGATAGAAAGGGTGCTAACACCTTCCCTTTCTATAATCTACCCCCCGTACTTAGAATATCTCGAAAAAAGGTTTTTTCTGTTCTTTTTCCTTTTCCAAGATTGGATGAAATAAAAGTCGGTGGCGACTCTTTCTTACCACGACATTTTGCAAACAAAAACGCAAAACGTAAACCAGTATTAACAGTCGGTTCTGCCAATGTATCACAGGTTGCCTTAGAATTACAATCACAATTCTCGAAACGTGAGAATTGTTAATGGTTGTCCTTAAGTATAAAGATCACTAGTCCCTCGATGACCCTCTCGACTGTTTCCTCGGTTAAAAAAGTGATCTTAGGGCTTTGGGACAATTACTAAGAGTTTTTGCCCAATTGCCTTTAGTGACTGTATGTCCTTTTCGATATTCCCAAAAACATCCAACGACTAGGGCTACCTACTCACTAATAGTAGGATAGCACTGTCTAAAGTATAGGAGGAAAAGAACCAACTTTTTTTCAAGTGGGTAGATAACTGTTAGGTACTTGCTCAAACAAATATTTTTACACACCACACTTTCAAACACTTTTCAAAAAAAGTTTTCAAAATGCTTTATCACACTCTTGAGGACTGATACAAGGGTTATCATAAAGTGAATCGCCACACTAAGGAATTTTCAAACACAAACTTTTTCACACAAACACACAGGCAATTTTCAAAAGATGAGCAAGTACCTAAGAGCCCATGGAAACCCATGGATGGAAAGGGTTCTAACACCTTCCATTTCCATAATCTACCCCCCTTACTCATAAAATCTCGAAAAATGTATTTTTTGTTCTTTTCACCCTTTGCTTTGTTGGATAAAATAAAATTCGATGGCGACTCTTGCTTACCGCACATTTGCGAAAACAAAATGCAAAACCAGTATTAACAGTCGGTTCTGCCACCGTATCATAGAACTGGAGACTCTGTTGAGGATAATTATAAAGTGGGATTTACCTTAGGGTCTAGATAATTTTAAAATTTGCTTTCTTTGTTTTCTTTGACTGCTTTATCTTTGAGGGGTTGTTGGGGTATTCTTGTAAAGATCATATACCCGGATCTGGGGCATCTTTTTAGGTGAATAGATATGGTTGAAGCGATAGCTGTGTTGGTGTGACACTTTGGTTGGTACCGGTATCCCTTGTGTTGAATCTAGAAGAATACAGGGCCGCCGCGTGGTGTCGCGAAGCACTAAGGAACCTTAGAACCTTAGTTGAACAAACTTGGCCATTAGAAAGTAGTTAGATAACCGGCCTCGGTGTAAAGTTGGGAATCAGTTGATACTCGATACTACACTCATTAATATTGGACTTTCGGGATGTTTCGGCCGCAAGAAAAGATTGCTAAGCTGAAATAATGCTTGATAAAGAAAGATCAGTGATATTGAGACTCCTTAGAACCCGGTTACTATTTCTAAGACAGGTTGAGCCAACTAAACTTCAAGAGGGTACTTACCTATGGAATCCATGAAAGCCTAAACCTAACGCTACTTGTGTGACTTGTTTTCTTTCTTTTCATTAAAATTTGAACTCATTGCAGGGCTTTGTTTGTATTTCTTGCAGGACCTTGTTTATATAAATCCAATAAATTGGTTTTTTACCCTGCAGTTTTTCTTGATGCATAGCATACACATCATAGCCTCATAACATGACATATAATACTAACCATTTCAAGGATCTCGAGGGCATGTGATGCAGGTTATGATGAACCCGGCGTTTAGAAAGGGGCAAGGGGATTTATTTTCCTCTAGCCAATGTCGTCAAAAGATCAAAACACAATAACTTGAGTTAGGGGCTATGACCCACTTGATATGGTGAGCTTGACACTTGTAGAAGGACCTTCAACGATACAAAGTGCTTCAATCAAAGTTGTAAAGTTAAAGGCCTAACATTTTTCTTGTTTACCCTGCGAGATCCTTGAAAATATTTGCATATCATACATGCCATTGCATAACAGGTAGTCTCTAGTACAGGTCTCTCATGTTCCCGCTGTTTATTTCAGCAATGGCTCTCAAACAAGACAACAGAGATCTCCAAACTCAAGAGGCGCAGTTCATGGAAATATTCCTAAACCTATACAAGGGGCAGAAAGAATTGAAAGCAATCATCGCTAGGAATCTGACCAAGAAACGTCCTGACAACAACAAGGATGACCAGGTTGAACAACTGCAAGCTGAGATGGAAAGGTTGAGAACCCAGATGATCATTCAAATGGCTCTTATCCAAAGCCTAGCCCAGGGAAAAGAGGAGCTAAGAATCCTCGTCAGTAAACTTCATCGAGACGGTCGCAACCGTATGAAACAAACGGTCAAGACTGGGGATTAAGTCATTAATCAGCCCCTGATGAGACAAGAAGTGGGCTTGGTGGAGAGTGGATCTTTCCAAATTGATTCTACGTCACGGATCCAACCACAACCTCGCCAACCACAATGGGGTAATCAGCAAAGGCAAGACAAGCCCAATAGGCATTTTACCAAAATCAACATACCATTGTCTCAGGCATTGCAACATATATTGAGGATGAGTTTGGTTACATTGATAAGACCTCATTCGAACCCCAAAACTTCTTCCCCTAACTACAATCCTGATGCAAGGTGTGCATATCACTCCAACAGTCTGGGGCATGATACTGATGATTGTTGGATGTTTAAATATAAAATTCAAAACTTGATTGATGAAGGAGTGATGGAGTTTACACAAGATGGTCAGGCTGAGTTCTTCTGCCATCCCTCCAAGGCACATCATCTGAAGTGACAAGATCAGACAAAGAGGCTTTTGTTCATTAGAATTTTCAATTTGTAATTTTCTTTTGATTGTTCAAACATTTATTCATATCAAACCTTGTTATTTCATCAATGAATTGCACATGTTTGTCTTGAATTAATTTTTTTGCACTATGCTTGAACTGCTTTCTTACTTCCCTTTTGTGATATTCAACTCTTAATTAAAAGCTCTAAGCCTTTAGAGGGAGGATGACGAGAACGATACCACAATATCTACAGTATGATTTTGAACAGACCCTGCTGACGATGTACAACCGTTGTTTCAAATCCTAAACATTGGAGTTATAAGGAAGATAATCCCTAGTCAACCCATTTGAGCCTAAGAAGTAGGAGTTTTTCTTTTCACACAAATTAAAACCCTTAATCATAACCTGGGGCAGGGTAGCTTTCTCAGTTAATTTAGAGGTGCATTAAGTCGCAAGCTCATCCTTCATACACGACAAATAGTGTAGAAGATAACTTCCAAAAGATGGTGATGGTTTCGCATAATCATCAAATCAGGCAGTCATTATTTTTCAAAAGAAAAGCCCGCTAAGTCAAAACCTATGAAGGAGACTTAAAAAAAACTAGGGCATCCCGCTGACTGTAATCACAAAAGAAATAGTTCATGCAAAAGCAGGGATAACAATAAAAAAATAGGTCCTACAAATCCTCAACAAAAGAAAAGGTTACAAAAATGATTGCCTTCTCAAACAAATGTTCAATTTCTGAACCATCACCAAGTATCAGAGCAAAGATTCCAGACTCAATTGGGATCTAAACGCACAATTAACTGAGCATAGGACTGAAGAACATCACGAAGAGCGGGTTGGGTACAAATAAAATTTTATCCTTTATCCTTTGTTTCTTGAACCGTGAACCAGGCTACGTTATAACCCTTAAAAGTCCTAGCTGAAGCATGGTTAGTTCGAAAGCATACTGTTACAGAAGGTATCTGGACTCCTGTAAGGTTTGCTATAAATCATGATTTGACATCACACTTTTACAAAATTTGTTTGTTTTACTAAAAAATGAATTTTCAAACTTCAAGACAGACATAAGCTTTGCATTCTTAAAATACCATTGTTTGCATATGACTATTTGTTCAACAGCAAAGAAATTCGCATGACGAATATCTAGTGAACAAAAACCTTCTCAATGAAAAGAATCACCTCATGTGGAAAAACACTTCCAACCAAGGGGCAGGGCATGATCATTGTCCATCATTTGGGGCAATCAAGTCAAGGTTCAAAGAATCTCTCAAAAATGCCAAATAGCCAGGGGAGATCTCCATCTGAATCACTTGGGGCATTGGACATGAATTCCAGCAACGAATCTTGTACAATCAAACAAATATCTTCTGGCAGTGTGGAAACACTTACTACTATGGACAATGACAATTCTCCGTACCTGGTGAATATGGACAAAGTCGGAAAATACTACGCATGAATAAAGACCTGCTAGGTTGACTAGCCTAGGCAAAAATAAGGGCATCCCGGTGAACCAAAAGGAGTTCGACCAAGAATTAGGGATAAAAAAACCTGTACACCCGGAAAGTCGAAAACCTGAAAAGGTAGCTTGAGAAAAAAAGGGTATCCCGGTGGATTGAAAATCTGAAAAGACAGTCCAGGAAAAAGTTAGGGATTAAAGCGTACGACTACGTCCCGTCATCTTGTCACTTGTCTAATCATTAGAAGGTTTATTACCCTGATCTGCATTCACCAAGGACTCTAGGAGTTGGGATAACAGTTAAACCATCTACAAAATCCCAGCAGATACCTTCTCCAGCAGGTATCAAGACATGGGAATTCTACTACAAGGTCACTGCCATATTTTCAGCTTACAACCTATTGATATCAGGTGTTCTCATACCCTCGGCAGAGCAAAATATCCATATTATTGCTCCAACGAAAACTATCCAGTGAAGTCGCTAAGCTTCTCAGGATCCCCATGGGACTATGGAGTTTCCCTTCCCCAACGGACACATTCTGAATAAAGCAGATTCTCATCTAGAAATGGTTCAGGTACGATCCAAAGACGGATGTCATCCTGACACTTACTCCAGATTCTCATCTAGAAATGGTTTAGGTACGATCCAAGGGCAGATGTCATCCTGACACTTACTCCAGATTCTCATCTAAAAACGGTTTAGGTACGATCCAAAGACGAGTGTCATCCTGACACTTATTCGAGATTCTCATCTAGAAACAGTGTAGATACGATCTAAAGACAGATGTCAACCTGACACTTACTCCAAATTCTCATCTAGAAATGGTTCAGGTACGATCCAATGACAGATGTCAGCCTGACACTCACTCTAGATTCTCATCTAGAAACGGTTCAGGTACGATCTAAAGACGGATGTCATCCTGACACTTATTCGGGATTCTTATCTAGAAACAGTGCAGATACAATCCAAAGACGGATGTCATTCTGAAACTTACCCCTGATTCTCATCCAAATACATTTCAAATATGATCCAGAGACGGATGTCATTCTGACACTCATCCAATACATGTTTCAAGTACAGTTCAAATACAATCTAGAGACGGATGTCATTCTGACACTCATCCAACACATGTTTCAAATACTGTTCAGATACGATCCAAAGACGAATGTCATTCTGACACTCATTAAACACATGTTTCAAGTACAGTTCAGATACAATCTAGAGACAGATGTCATTCTGACACTCATTCAACACATATTCCAAATACAGTTCATATACGATCCAGAGACAGATGTCATTCTGACACTCATTCAGCATATGTTTCAAATACAGTTCAGATACGATCCAGAGACGGATATCATTCTGACACTCATTCAACACGTGTTTCAAATACATTTCAGATACGATCCAGAGACGGATGTCATTCTGACACTCATTCAACACATGTTTCAAGTACAGTTCAGATACGATCTAGAGACGGATGTCATTCTGACACTCATCCAACACATGTTTCAAGTACAGTTCAGATACGATCCAAAGACAGATGTCATTCTGACACTCATTCAACACATATTCCAAATACAGTTCATATACAATCCAGAGACAGATGTCATTCTGACACTTATTCAATACATGTTCCAAATAAAGTTCAAATACGATCCAGAGACGGATGTTATTCCGACACTCATTCAATACATGTTCCAAATACAGTTCAGATATGATCCAGAGACGGATGTCATTCTGACACTCATTCAATACATGTTCCAAATACAGTTTAGATACGATCCAGAGACGGAAGTCATTCTGACACTCATTCAATACAAATTCCAAATATAGTTCAGATACGATTCAGAGACAGATGTCATTCTGACACTTATTTCAACACATAGACCCATCCACAAAGCCTCCACATGTACTTTCTCCAAAAGGTACAGGGGCATAAACGTCTTGATGTGAAGTCACCATTGCATGCGACCCTGTGACATCTACACTCCCCACAAAGTAGAGGCAACCAAAAGTCTTGATCTCGGCTTCCCCAAATAGGAGTTACTTTCCCCAGCAAAGTTCCTTCAATGAGCCGATATCTATATTACCCAGCCGAGTTTTATAATCGCAAACAGTTTATAAAGCTTTCTCCCGAGCAGAGTTTACTTCTATGACTGGGGAACCTCCTCACGAGCAGAGTTTATCTCTCTGAATGTGGAAGCTCAATCCCCAACAAAGTTTATTCCTCCACCTATGGAAGTTCATCCCCCAGCGGAGTTTATTTCTCTGAATCGACAAAATCTTCCAGCAAAGCATCTCCTCTCTCAAACAAAGTTATTCCCCTGCAGAGTTATTCTCAGGCAGAGTCTCTCCCCGACAGAATATTCGCAAATAGAAAGGAGTAAATCCCTAGCATAGTCATTTCCATTCACCATCCCCAGTAGAAATGAAGAATTCAGCTTCCCAATACTCTTCAGCAGCAGTTCGGGATTTATTTTCCCCGACTAAGAAATACCGCAATAGCATCCCATATTCATACATCATAGCATGCGCATACATATTACATATAGCACAATCTCATTTATTTTGGGAACATCATCACAATGAGTTTTATACATCATGACATTGCATACGATTAACTCTTTACCTTTCAGGGAAAAGATCAAATCAACAAGCTACGTCTAACAAAGGGCTATTCCAGGATTTTCCTCAGAAAGATGTCCTCACAAGATCTTCTCTGGATCAGCCAGATCGACACTAAGATCTCCCTGATTACCATTCTAGTTGAAGATGTTCCAAGACATTCATCTAGGTCAGTTGAATCGATACTAAGATTCTCCTTATTACTATGCCAGTCAAAGTTATCCCAAGATTTTCCCTGGGTCAGTCAGGTCGACATTAAGATCGCTCTGATTACTATGCCAGTTGAAGATGTTCCAAGACTTTCGTCTGGGTCAGTTGAATCAATACTAAGATTCTCCTGATTACTATGCTAGTTAAAGTTAAACCAAGATTTTCCCTGGGTCAGGCAGGTCGACACTAAGATCTATCTGATTACTATGCCAATTAAAGATGTTCCAAGACTTTCATCTGGGTCAGTTGAATCGACATTAAGGTTCTCCTGATTACTATGCCAGTCAAAGTTAACTCGATATTTTCCCTGGGTTAGGCAGGTCGACACTAAGATCTCTCTGATTACCATTCTAGTTGAAGATATTCCAAGACTTTCGTCTGGGTCAGTTGAATCGATACTAAGATTCTCCTGATTATTATGCCAGTCAAAGTTAATTCGAGTCCTTCTCCTGGTTCAGTCAAATTGATACTAAGATTTCTATCCCATTTAAAGACAATTTGATACCTTTCTCTGGTTCAGTCAAATCGATACTAATATTTCTATCCCAGTTGAAGACAATTCGAGACCTTTCTCTGGTTCAGTCAAATCAATACTAATATTTCTATCCCAGTTGAAGACAACTCGAGTCCTTTCTCTAGTTCAGCCAAATCGATACTAGAATTTCTATTCTAGTTAAAGAAGCTATGAAGCCCAGAAATTGACTGGATAATAGTCAATCAATAATTCAAGACACTGTGAATCCTGGATCCTGACCAGATAACAGTTTAATCTCATCTCCCCAGTAAGTCATTGTGAAGCGTGGAGCATGACCAAAAAGCAGTTAGCCTTATTATCCTCATCAAGCCAATGTGAAGCCTAGATCCTGACCAGATAGCAGTTCACTTCCGTCTCTTCAATCAAATGATGACTCCCTAGTAGAGTAACGGACAACTGAAGCTCCTAAAACTCTATGTTCCAAGACAGAGACCAACATTCCTCAACGAAGTCCTCTCTAACAGCAAGAGTAGGAATTCCCACAAAGGGATATCTCATGAAGTCAACATTGTTTTGGATGGCATCTCTAAGCCCATCTCCGATGATCTTCTGTCATCTTCTCTAAATGGAATCTATAAGACCATTCCCAATACTATCTACACAGTCAAGTAACATCTCAGACGAGTGCAAATTTCTGGGCACTCTAGTGTTCAATCATCTTCCACCTTCAGATCACCAAAGGCAGACAAGCCAATCTACATCCTCAGGTTTAAGAAGATTGAACAGGGGCAGCTGTTGTACCACAAAATTTTCCCTCTCATGTTTTCCAAGAGTTCCTCTTGCATAAGGTGGTTACAAATATTTGGCTAAAGAAAAGGAAATTTTTTGAATGATGGTTAAGTATCCTTCGATTGGAATCTGCAAAAGGTCCTTCGATTAGCATCTATAAAAGCTCCTTTGATTGGCATCTGCAAAAGGTCCTTCGATTGGCATATGCAAAAGGTCCTTCGATTGGCATCTGCAAAAGGTCCTTCTATTGGTGTAGAGCCTTTCGATGGGCTTTTCCAACAAGGCAGCTTCGATGGGTATCTTACATAAGGTTGTTCTTCGTTAGAGCGTACAAACTACCTTTCGACGGGCATGTTAACCAAGGGATGTTTCGATTGGCATATCAATAGGGTGATATTCTGATTGTCCAAGTCAGAGAAAATGAGATCAAAAAGAGCAAGAGCTGAGAGGGTTCCAGAAGCTCTGATGATGGGCATTCAAATACATGCAGATTGGAGAGGATAACTCTGAGCCTTTCTGCAGACTATCATTCAAACGTAGAAGCTCTGATGTTGAGAATATGAGTAATTCGAATCAAGATGCAGAGCCATCGAAGGGATCAAGTATTAAGATTCAATCGAAGGAGCCGTTATAACGAAGTTGGTGCAATTCGAATTTAGATCCTTCGAAGGAAAACAAATGTTCTGATGAGGGAAGTTCTGGGCAATTCGAATCATGACTTAGATCCATCAAAGAGTGTAGAACAACATTTTTATTAGTCAGTGAGATAACGATTCGATTGGACCAAGTTCAAAGCCATCTGTGATACGGTGGGAGAACTGACTTGAGGGTTTTGCGTTTTATCGCAAATGTTGCGGTTAGCAAGAGTCGCCACCGACTTTTCTTTTATCCAAAAGGAAAGGTGAAAAAGCACAAGAAAGACCTTTGAGATTGTTTCTTGAGTTCGGGGGGTAGATTATGAGAAGGGAAGGTATTAGCACCCTTTTCATCCATGGTTTTCCATGGGCTCTTAGTTACTTGCTAGATCACTTGCTTTTGTTGTTTGAAAATGTGTTTGGTGTGGTTTTGAAAGTATTTTGTAAAAGAGGTCATTGTTTAGGCAATCTTTGTAATGATTCTCGTTCGTAAGAATGTATACAAAGATGTTTGTCTTTTGAAAATGTTTTCAATGTTTGGAAATGTGTGTGTTTGCTTTGAAAATAGCAAGGATAGTTGTTTAAAAATAGAGCAAGTAACTAGGAGTAATCTACCTACTCAAATGTCTTTCTTATGCATTTTATATTCCTTGGACATTGTTGTCTTACCATTGATTTGGTAAGCAACCCTATCTTTGGATGTAAACGGGACGGGCGTGGGTCAACGTATAACCATGATTAGCAATGTTTGCAAAGTATCTTGGCATTTTTGAGGGACCAAGATCATTTTGTAAGGCAACTTTAAATAGCGTCATCGATGGACTATGATCTTATATTTGTTTGTTTTTCCAAGATACTTCGCATGCGTAATATGGCTATTTTTATATAAGGCAACCAAGTGGAGAAACCCTAAGGATGCTTGTGTGGAAGTGTGTTATTTTCATGCCTTGATTTTATCATACATTTAGGGTTTTCTATTTGCTTTGTTTTGATCTTACCATACAAACCCTAATTACTAACATGGCATGTAAAGCGGTAAAGTGCGTAATGTAAAGATTACTAAGCTATTACAACAATTTTATGGGAGGGGGGAATACAAATTTGAATAGGGATTTGCAAGAATGTAAATCTAAATAAATTATTACAACCAAATCGAATTTGTACGAATATTAGGAGAAACAATATACAATATTTAAATATGCAATATTATGGACATGCAAGAAAAAAGATTTTTGTTTTGTTTTTTTGCGTGAAAAGAAAGTTTTAACCTAATCCTAAAAATATAAGGAAAAGAAATTAATTCTTAAAAAGGTTTAACCCTAATTTCTATTTTGAAAGAAAACAAAGTTCTTGTATATATTATTATTGTGTATTTTTGTATCTAAAAATAATAAATAATATTGTAAGGAAGTATTTAGTTTTTTACATGTAAAATAAATATTTACAAATATGAAATAAAACAAATCAAACAAAATCTACTTTATTTATATTTACAAGTTTATTAAGAAAAATAATGAATATATATTGAAGATAAAATATATTTTTTATGTGAAAAATAAAATAAAATGCAATATTATCATATTTATATTTTTTAGGATTTTTATGTATTAAAGAAAATATTTAATAAACAAAACTGAAAATAAAACAAATAAAAATAAAAAAATAAAAATAGTTGGGCCACGGGGTGTTCTGAGAAATCAAGTGGTGAAAGTTAGAAAAAAGAACAAGGCCCGGCGTGGAGGCCCAATCCTGCAAAACAAGCCAAAAACTGAAAAATGGAAAAATGTGAAAAAAAACAAAAGGTAGCGCCAAGGTTCGAACCCAGGACATGGGTCTCACTAGCGTGCTACCTTGCCATTGGGGTGGCTATACATCCGTTGATTAATGTGAAACAAAAATAACATAACATGAAACACTTCCATGGTCATGTACTTCATCTTCTTCCTCTAGCCAGCCAGATGCTCTATAACTTTCTCATCTCTCAATGAAAATGAAAACTCATAACATGAATGTTGTAGCATTTTGTCTCACGATTCTAACCATATAAATCATGTAAGCTAAAAATCAAAGATCAGAATGAATTTTAAAAGCCCTAAATTTAAACCTAATTTTTCCAGGAACTTCAAGTTCAAAATTCTCTTAACTCAGGCCAAATAAATGCAACATATGTATATGTATAGCTTCATTGCAATGAGGTCTACATTGTTTATACACAAATCGTGGCCAATGGGTGCCTGTATGAAGAGATAGAAGTTGGGATTTTTACCTCTTTCAGTTGAAATCGTGGATGGAGTTGGAGTGAGTTTTATGAAGGCCTGATGATTGCATGAGCTTGCTTGAACCTCCCTGAGTGTGTTCCAACCCTTGCCTTGCTTCGAAAGTGTCTGAAACTCTCTATCCAAGTCAACCTACAAGCTTTGAAATCAAAAATGGCAGATGATGGAGAAGGGGTTACAATACAGGGATGAGGGTCTGGATCAGTTAGATATCAAGTAGGTAAGGTGTTTTGATGATCAAGACTTGAAACGCACGAGCCAAATGAGAGATTGGTATGCTTATGCAAAAACTGCAAGTCTTGACAGTTTTTTGGTGAAAGGAAGTTTGGGAGTGTTTGAGGATTCCATTAGTTGTATGTTATGCTGCACTATGTTTGTATATTAGTATTGAATCAGTTTAAAATCAGCTCTCCAACAGATTTTTAAGTTCCCACCTTTTTGCACACTTTCTTGCTTTTGAAGCAAAGTGAAGGGACAAGGACTTACCTGCTTGTACTGGCTTGCTTAGGGTTGGTATTTGTTCTATACAAGTTGCCTTAGGTCTGTGGTACTTGTATCTGCAAAGGAGACAGGTTCAATGCTCAAGATTGTAAAGTTTGCAAAAGTGGAGCTTTTTCAAAATGCCAATGACCACTTTATGCCATTTATGGAATTACAACTTGGATATTTTAATGAAATACTTATAAATTTAATGAAATTACATCTGTCTATTAATGAAATTGAAATGTTTTGAACCATGTAATTTTGTCAAGATGATGCAATTGTATCCTTGGAATCATGCTTTAACTCAATTGGTCATTTGTTAGGTCAAAAATCAGAAATTGCCCTTTCTTAGTCAAAACCCTAATTTTGACCATTTTGCCCTTTTGAGGATTTGATCAAATTTCTTGAGGAATTGTGGTACAAACTTGATCAATCTTCTTAAACCTGAAGAGTTAGATTGGCGAGTTTTTCCATTCGTGGCTCGAAGGTGAGAGAATGATTGTACACTAGAGTGCCCAGATATTTGCACTTGACTATGTGTAGTTGAGGGAATGGGCTTAAAGATGCCATTTGGAGAAGTGATAGAGTCTTGTTGGAGATGGGCTTGTAGATGCCATCCAAGAATGTTTGTTGAATTGTAAGTTGTAAGTCGAAAGAATAAGTGTCAGAATAGTGTCCGTGTCTGGAACGTATCTGAGCTGTATCTAGAGACTGAATCTGTATGAGCAACAGAATGGAATCCATGTCTGAAGTGTATTCGTACTGTATCTGAAAGTTGAATATGAATGAGCAACAGAATTGCATCTGTATCTGGAGCATATCCGTACTGTATCTGAAAGTTGAATCTGAATGAGCAACAGAATGGCATCCGTGTTTGGAGTGTATCTGTACTGTATCTGAAAGTTGAATCTGAATGAGTATCAGAATGGCATCCGTGTCTGGAGCGTATTTGTACTGTATCTGAAAGTTGAATCTAAATGAGTATCAGAATGGCATCCGTGTCTGGAGCGTATCTGTATTGTATCTGAAAGCATATCGTTAATGATAGTTGTTTAATATTATCCTGAAAAGGGTAAAATGTTAGCTAAAACACAGAGTTATGTTGCATGAAATGTATGATGCAATATATTTTCTTCATCAATCTTTATGATATGTAGATGTAATGTATGCGCATGTAAGCTGATTTGTTGTATTGCTGTTTGATTGAGGAAAATAAATCCTTGAACGCTGATGAGGATATATTGAGATTTCCATGTCTTGAAGTTGGAGTACTGATGAAGTCTTATTGAGAGAAGTAAATTCTGTTGTGAGGGCAATGCCATGTACTGCTTATAAAATTTGCCTGGGGAATCTTGAGAATTTTGATGATTTCTATTGGGGATTAATAGTTTGAAATTTTAGTTCCGCTGGGGATTTAAATGATGTACTGTGGGGATTGCTTATGGAATAGCCTAAAGACATTTTCCTATCCTTTCAACCTATCATTAATTATCTTTCTCATTTTATTTATTTATAAACAGTAATTATGTTCAAATTCATATGTTCATTAATGAATCATTGGACGTTTTTGCAAATAAAACACAAGTGTAAAGAAAAAGACAAATAGTTTTCTATACTTTCAAAGAGATATCTTTGTATTTGACTTTGAATAAGTATTTTGTACAAAGGAGACAAACATCCTAGTAAGAGAATGGTGCCATAAAGCGAAAAGAATTTATACAAAGAAAGATAGCTATGAGTAATAATCCCATGGGGTTCCTATTCTGCTATAGCCTTCGCATCTCTGAGCACCTTGTCTATTTGTTGCTTCGTCCGAAGATGATTGAATTGATCAGAAACTCTGAGTTTGTCAGTGGAAGTCAAGAGGTTGTCCGCAAAGTGATCCGACGGGACATAGTCATACGTTTTAATTCCCTAACTTTTTCCTGGACCGCACTTTTGGGTTTTCAGTCCACCAGGAAACCCTTTTTTTCCCAAGTCTCCCTTTCAGGTTTTCAACTTGTCGGGTGTACAGATTTTTTTATATTTATCCCTAATTTTTGCCCTAACATTTTTGGTTTGCTGGGATTCCCTTGTTTTTCCTAGGTGTGTCAACCTAGCGGGTCTCTTATGCGTAGTATCTTTTGACTATGTCCACGTTCGCAGGGTGTGGCAGGTCGTCGCCGTCCATGGTGGTCAAGATCATTGCCCCACCGGAGAAAATGTTTTTGATTACAAATGGTCCTTCATAGGTAGGGGTCCATTTGCCCCTGGGATCACTTTGTGGCAATATAATGCATTTGATCACTAGATCTCCAACTTGATATACTTGGCGTCTGACTTTCTTGTTGAAAGCCTTGATCATCCGTTTTTGATACATCTGACCATGGCAAACAGTAGTAAGTCTCTTTTCATCAATTAAGTTCAGTTGATCAAGTCGAGTCTGGATCCAATCATCTTCATTCAAACCTGCATCCTTCATAATTCTTAAAGAGGGGATCTGAACCTCAATAGGCAAGACAGCCTCCATGCCATAAACCAAAGAATAGGGTGTTGCCCCAGTTGATGTGTGAGCCGTGGTACGATAACCGTGGAGAGCGAATGGTAGCATCTCATGTCAGTCCTTGTATGTGACTGTCATTTTATGTATGATCTTTTTAATGTTTTTATTTGCAGCTTCGACAGCACCATTCATCTTTGGCCGGTAAGGGGAAGAATTGTGATGCTGGATCTTGAATTGCTCGCACAAGGCAGTGATCATAATATTGTTAAGATTTGTACCATTATTAGTGATGATCCTTTCTGGGATACCGTACCGGCAAATGAGATTTTTCTTGATGAAGCGGGCAACAACATTCTTAGTAACGGATGCGAAGGAAGCTGCTTCTACCCACTTTGTAAAATAGTCAATGGCCACTAGGATGAAGCGGTGTCCATTGGAGGCTGTAGGCTTGATCTCCCCAATCATATCAATTCCCAACATAGCAAAGGGCCAAGGAGTCGTCAAGACATTTAGAGGAACCGGAGGTACGTGCACCTTGTCAGCATAAATTTGACACTTATGACAGGTCCGAGAGTGTTGATAACAGTCTGCTTCCATGGTAGACCAATAATAGCCTGTTCGTAGGATTTTCTTTGCCATCGTATGCCCACTGGAGTGAGTGCCAAAAGTACCTTCATGTAATTCAGCCATTATCCTTTCTGCCTCAATCTTATCCACACACCAAAGCAGAACGGAGTGATGATTACGCTTGTACAGGATGCCATTACTAAGGAAGAACTAAGCAGAGAATCTTCTTAAGAACTTCTTATCATTGATTGAAGCTCCTTCTGGATATTCTTGAGCCTCGAGATACCTCTTGACTTCATGAAACCAATGCTGGTCCACTACCTCTTCAGTATTAATCTCGTGACAATGTGTTGGTTCATCAATTCGTTCGATGGTGATCTGGGGAGTCTCATTATCCCAATTAAGTTTAAACATGGATGACATTGTGGCTAGAGCGTCTGCTAGCTGATTTTCTTCTTGCGGGAAATGCTCGAAGGTAATCTCCTCAAAATGTGGTAGCAATGTGAAAACATGTTCTTTGTAAGGGATAAGATTTGGGTGCTTAGTGTCCCATTCACCTTTGATCTGACTGATGACCAAAGCTGAATCTCCAAACACATCTAAAGACTTGATTCCCAAATCTATGACAGCCTTGAGACCAGAGATGCATGCTTCGTATTCCGCCATGTTGTTCGTACAGTTGAAGCAAAGTCTAGAAGTAAAGGGAGTATGACACCCTTCCGGAGATATGAGTACAACACCGATACCATTACCAAGTGTATTGGATACACCATCAAAGAACAGGGTCCATCGAGATCCTTGTTCAGGTCCGTCATATGGCCTGATTTCTTCACAGTTGTCTAATGTCATGATGTCTTCATTCGGGAATTCAAACTTTATGGACTGATAATCTTCTACATCTTGATGAGCAAGATGATCAGCTAGCACACTTCCCTTTATAGCTTTTTGAGTAGTATATTGTATGTCATATTCTGTTAGGATCATCTGCCATCTAGCTATCTTCCTAGAGAGAGTAGGCTTCTCGAAGATGTACTTTATGGGATCCATCTTAGATATCAATAAGGTAGTATGAGTCAGCATATACTGTCTTAGCCGGCGAGCAGCCCATGCCAGAGCGCAGCAAGTTTTCTCGAGCAGTGAATATCTAGTTTCACAGTCGGTAAACTTTTTGCTCAGGTAGTAAATAGCATGCTCTTTTCGGCCAGACTCGTCATACTGCCCCAATACACACCCCATTGAGTTCTCTAAAACGGTCAGATATATGATCAGTGGTCTTCCCTCAACTGGTGGCATCAAAATAGGAGGCTCTTGTAAGTACTCTTTGATCTTGTCAAAAGCAATCTGGCATTCATCATTCCATCTGACTACTTGATCTTTCTTCAATAGTTTGAAGATTGGCTCACAAGTAGCTGTTAGGTGAGAAATGAATCTGGAAATATAGTTAAGGCGTCCCAAGAATCCTCTGACTTCCTTCTTAGTACGAGGAGCAGGCATTTCTTGTATCACTTTGACTTTGGCCGGATCGACTTCAATACCTTTGTTACTGACGACAAAACCTAAAAGTTTATCGAATCGTACTCCGAATGTGCACTTGTTTGGGTTCAACCTTAGTTTATACTTCTTCAACCTCTCAAACAACTTTTGCAAGTGACCAAGGTGCTCCTCTTCTATTTGTGATCGGGCTATCATATCGTCTACATAGACCTCTATTTCATGATGTATCATGTCATGAAACAAAGATGCCATGGCGCATTGATAGGTTGCTCCAGCATTCTTCAGTCTGAATGGAATCACTTTGTAGCAGAATGTGCCCCACTGTGTGACAAATGTAGTTTTCTCCATGTCCTCAGGTGCCACTTTGATTTGGTTATAACCTGAGAATCCATCCATGAAGGAAAACACTTTGTGCTGGGCCGTATTGTCAACCAGGATATCTATGTGGGGAAGTGGAAAATCATCTTTAGGGCTGGCCCTATTCAAATCTCTATATTCCATTCACATTCATACTTTGTCGTCCTTTTTAGGCACGGGAACAATGTTGGCAACCCATTGGGGATAGGAAGTGACAGCCAAGAATCCAGCATTGAATTGTTTCATGACTTCCGCTTTGATCTTCTCTGACATGTCATGTCTCATGCGGCAGACTTTTTGTTTTACTAGTGAACAGTCTTCTCTTGTTGGCAGACGATATACCACGGTGTCTGCATCAAGTCCTGGCATGTCTTCATACGACCAGGAAAAGATCTCAACATGATCATGCAACAACTGAATCAGACGCTCCTTGACACTAGGCTCTAGATTGGCACCTACCTTGATTTCTTTTTTATTCTCCTCGGTACCCAAGTTTATTTTATCCACGAGTTCCTCATGAGGTTGAATAGATCTTTCCTCTTATTGTAGTAGTCTGGCCAATTCCCCTGGTACTTCACAATCTTCCTCGCCTTCGTCTTCGGCTTGGTAGATTAGATCCTCAGAGTCACAAAAGGCCATAGCAGTATCGTTACCCATGGGATCCATAATGGAGGGGTACCTGCATTTGTGAGTGTGGGTGTGTGTAAGGGTATAGCCATCTTTAAAAATAAAAATGTAAAAAAAAATAACAATGAGCACAAAAAGTTTGTATGTGAAAAACATCTATGATTCATTGAATGTCATATGATGATGAAATATAAACCCTTACAAACGGGCCATTGTTCCTCGGGCAAGACACAAGGTTTATAATGTGCGAATTGTTTGTGAATATTACAAGTCCAACAGAAATGTAAAAGATAAATTACTGAGGGATGAAAGTTATTGGGACAATGTCTCTGGCTTCCCAATTGCGAAGTCCTCCGTTGACAGTAGGAAATATCTAATCCTCCAAGCTGCAATCCTCTTCACCATCTTCCACTGCATTGACCTCTCGGTTGCTAATCTTCAAAGGTGTCCCTCCAGCACGAGCACGGCGCACAGCCTTCTGAGCACTTGAAGTAAACCCTAAGCCAAACTTGTCAGATTTATATGGAATGTCTGGAAGTTGCCCCCAGATGGTGCATCCACCCTCCTCAACTACTACCTTGGCTTCCTTTAGAGATGACATCCGGAGCAGAGGTCTTGTGATCTTGGGAATCTGGGAGACCGTCTTGGTTACTGCTACTTCTTGAGAGACTTCTTCAAAATGTTGAAAAGGAGTTTCAATGAACTCGCCATCCAATTCCACATACCGGAAGGAATTGAGGTGACTAATCATATACTCTTCCTCTCCGTGGATAGTGATAATATTTCCATGGACTGGGTATTTCAGCATCTGGTGTAGTGTAGAGGTGACAGCACCGGCATTATGGATCCACGGTCGTCCTAGAAGACAAGAGTAAGAGGGGAGGATGTCCATTACATAGAAGGTCGAGTTGAAAGTCTGAGTCCCAACCTTTATGGGGATGTCCACCTCCCCGTGGACCATCCTCTTTGAGCCATCAAATGCTCTCACGACTATGTTACTGAGTTTCAACGTTAGTCCTTCGCAATCCAATCTGTCGAGAGCCTTCTTCGGTAAAACTTTCAAAGATGAGTCGGTGTTCACCAAGACATGGGCCAGAGTTGTTCCTCTATATTCCATAGACACATGCAATGCCTCATTGATATTTCTTCCTCTTGGTGTCAAATCAGCATCAGAGAAGCCTAGGCCGTTATCAGCTGTCAAGCTGGCCACACAATCTTGAAATTGGGCAGCAGACGTCTCTTGCGGCACATGGGCTGTCTTTAGGAACTTCACCAGAGCTTTCGCATGTGCCTCAGAACACAACAACAATGCCAACATGGAGATCTTGGAGGGAGTTTGCCTCAACTGTTCAACTACGTCGTAGTCCCTCTTCTTTATTATTCTCAGGATCTTCTCCATTTCCTTCTTAGAGGTTTCGGGGATAGTTAGTGGTTGAGCCTTCGTCTGGATAGGCTCTTCTTGAATAATTTTTCCTCAAATTTCAGCAGTAGGAGTGTTGGTAGGGATAACAGTAGGAGTTGTGTTTGAAGAAGTGAAAAACAAAAGAAGGGGGGTTGAATTGTAAAACTGAAAATCAATGCAATCAACACGATATTTTTATCCTGGTTCGTTTGATCTCAAACTACTCCAGTCCACCCGTCAAGGTGATTTCGCCTCTCTCCAACGAGGTCTTAATCCACTATATTCAACTGAATATTACAATTTGCTTTAACAACTGCTAAAGCCTTCTTGATGCAAACCACAAACCGGTTTCTCAAGGAATTGCTTTCTTACAAAGAATTGAAATCTAGGTGTGTGAATGTTTTCTACAAAACTGTTTATCACAACTATGATACTACACAAATTAAGCTTAAGAGACTTAGATTGCTAAAATAATTGAGTAAGGAATTTTGGAGATTTTAGCAAACTGAGAGTGAGGAAGATGATGAATAGCTTTTTGGCGTGTAGATTGTTGTAGAGCATTAGCCAATTCAATCTTCATTGACTTGTTTATATAGCATTGGAAATAGTGTACGTTGGAGCAATAATTTTGTTTCAATGCCAATAACAATCTTTCCTTATTAAGCAGATCTTGTCTGGAATGATGTCGTTGGTAATAACTCATCTTGAATGCACAGTATCGTTGCAACTTAAGCGTGTTCTGGCTTAGGCTCATTCTGACGCTGCTTAGGTGTTGATGAACTGTTGTTGTCTTTATCAGAGTTCAGAGTGTTGAGCGTAGATCTGTTCATCAAGCTTCAGCATAAGCGCAAGTTGATCTTCTGATTCTGGTATCTGATATAACATCTTCTGATGTTGATGTTGATATCCAATTTTCTGATGCTGATGAGGATGTTCTCATGCTGATACCCATCAGTGTTTCTGTAAAATAGAATGTAATTTTTAGATAGCATATGTGTCTTACATGAATCATACAATTAATGTATCTTAGCATTTTGTTATCATCAAAACTTAAACTTAGGTTAGTAGATTCAAACTTTGTTCTAACAATCTCCCCCTTTTTGATGATGACAAAAACTAGATATTTTTAATTGAAAATAAGCGTGAAAAGTATCAGAGATAACTAAATAATAAGTTGAATCAGAATTAATTAGGAAGTTATCAAAGATAAGGGATAAAGAGATATCAGAGTTTAGATCGGAGATACTCCCCCTGAATTTATTACTTCCCTTTTTAATTCCAAGAGTTCTTCAGGATCAGATCTCTATTGACTTTCTTTGAACATCATAATATCAGAGCTTCAGATCAGAATATCAGAGCTTCAGAGCTTCAGTGTATCAGAGGTGATTAACTTCTTGTACCTGTAGACTTATGCAAAAACAGAAAACATTCAAGTATATCAGAGTGTTAGAATGTTTGAGACTTTTTGTCTCAGTAATCCGTTATTGAAAAAATATCATTCTTGTTCTCCCCCTTTTTGTCAGCAATCAAAAAGTGTAAGTGATGTGCTAAAACGATCAGAGCAGAAAAACTTGTTATATTAAAATTCAGAGCCAGACAAAACGGTACAGATGATATGCAAAGAAAACATTGAAAATATCAAGAATGAAAAACTAAGGTTGGGGTTGGAAGCGTGTGAACAGAGTCTCCGGCATTGCCTTAATCTGATCAGCAGTCTCATTCTGCTTGTGCACCATGCTGACTACTGTATCTATCTTGTTGTCTTGCACATCCATCCTTTCCTTCATCTTCTGATCATTTTCATCCATTCTTTGCTGCAGACGAATATCATTCAGCCTCAGCTCTTCCAGAGTCTGCCTGTCCAAGGCAGCTTGAGAAACATCAGAAGCAGGAAGCTTCTGAGAGCTTTCTGCAACATCTTTAGCTTGACTGACTTCAGCTTGAGTTGTCTGATCTTCTTCTGGCTGCACTTTTGAAGCTGGGCGCTTCTCAGACCATGGCTCACTATCCAGAAGGAGCACTTCTTCCTTCAGCAACTGACTTCCAACTTCCTTCAGCAGCTTGCTGAAATTCTGTTGTGCCTGCTCATAATTGATATCTTGCAATTTGAGGGCTTCCGCACGTACCCATATTCTGAATCGTGTCCAGAGTTGGTCTGAGGCAGCAGGATCAATCATTCCAGGGCAAACTTGCTTCAGAGAAGCAATCCACTGCTGCAAGCCTGTTTCAAAATTCACAATGCCAGAGCCAACATCTAGCTGTTTTGGTTTTGGAATGGCTATTTTGTTTTTGAGATCAGCAAGACGGTCAAGGATTGTTAAATCGATGAAGGTCCTGTTGTGGTTTTCTGTAGTTTGTTTGGGAGATGGAGTGGGAGAATCAGAAATAATAATTGGGCTGTGTGGTGTATTTGCAGGGGTAGTTTCTGGCGAGGATGGCAGTTGGGCCATGGTTACAGTTGTTCCACATGGCAACTGAATTGCCAAGGGTTGTGGCTCAGAGGATTGAGGAGAATGAGGTTCAAGTGATGGAGTTTCAGAATGATGAAACTCAGGTTGTGGAGGTGATGGTTGAGGTGATGGTGGATGAATTTCTTGTTGAGGAGAGGGAGGAGGAATTGCTGGTTGTGGAGAAGGAGGTGGAATTTCTGGTTGAATTTCTGGTTGTTGTGGACTTTGTGGTTCTTCTGGTATGGGTGAGAGAGGTTGTTCTGGTTGAGGAGAGTGGGCAATCTTTGGTTCAGTGTTTGGATTATCTGAGAGGTGAGCGGAAACACGTTCATCAATTTCAGACAGAACTTTGTCAAGTTCTGATGCTGTTGATGTTGTGGGTTTTGGAGTTTGGGTTTTGGTACGGGGTCTCCTGAGAGTCAGTGACTCAGAAGGGTCATCTTCTGGTTCGGTTTCATCAATAGTTGGTATGGGGATTGGAAGTTCATGTGAAGCTGGGGTTGGGATTGATGTTAGAATAGCAGAAGAATTTAAAACAGAAGCAGCAGATAAATTACCTCTTTTCTTAGGTGTTTGCTGGGATGGTCCTTCTGAAGTTGCCTTTCTTTTCTTTGTTTTCTTCATAGTAACTTCTGGTTGTTGTTGGTGCAGATCTTTGATATTTAGTTTGGGATCTGTACCATCAGCCTTGCAAGCGTCCAAGTATCTGAGAACCACCAATGGTTTGGATTCTATCTCAGAAAATAATGGAAAGTCGTCCAGAGGGACTCTTCTTCTGGTGATGTCAGCAAGAGGAGTAACGATGGGCTCCTTTCTGATATTCTCTATCAGTTTCATTTTCTTCAGATTCTTGGCGTTTAGAGGCTTGCCAACAGTTGGTTCAATAGAACTTAATTCCTGAGCTTCTGTGAGGTGCTCTATCAGCCTATTCTCTGTCAGAATATCTGATATTAACCTGCCAAAGGGTATCCAATCCCTCTTTGTTCTTTCTTCTTCCCTTGTCTCCTTGACGCTGGTCCTGAGGTGATTAAACAGAAGATGAGCCAAGTTGATTTTTACCTTCTGATTAATAAAATAGATCAGAAACTGCTGATCTATATTTATATAATCAGGGGAGCTTGTTGGCTTCCTGTGATTAAAGCACCCCTGAATGATCTTCGCCCATATTCTGTCCTGATCCTTTAAGTCTATGATCTTGCGGGTGGGAACCCCATGGGTGAAAATCTGCCTTGCAATGATAGCAACGTCAGAGCATCTTTCAGCCATATCGATACAGCAGATACCACCGCCACTGTATCCAATCAATCTTGCTATGTGATCCTCAGTGATCACAATCTTATTTCCCATTATGTAGGAGGTGACTTGATGCATTGAAGAGTACGCATGAATCCAGAACTCCTTGACCAAGACTGGGAACATTGGTCCAACCAACCTATCAAAATATCTCTCCCATCCCTGTGCCCTAACTTCTTCTGTCAAGTCAAATCCATTTTCTTTCAGACTGGAGAAGTCAACAATTAGTTCAGACAGCACTTCCAGATTCTTCACTGGTGTAAGGAGTGTTCTGAAAGGAACTTGGTATTGTTCAGAAGAAGCCTCCTTCTGAGAACCTGCAGAAACATTGCTGGAGGTTGCCATGTTCACACTTAGGGTTTTTCTGAGAAAACTGAAAAATGGGTTTCTTCTGAGAGAGATGAACACACAAGGAAAATGCAGAAAAATATTTGTAAGATTGTAGGAAACGGTAAAGGATTAATGTGAGATGTTAATGTGCTTAAATAGATTTCAAAATAATTTTTGAAAGTGTAAACGGTTTCAAGAAAGAGAAATAATTCATGATTACGTTTTAAAAACATGATTACTTTCATTTAATGCTTGCTGATTTTGGGGGATTTGAGAAAGATACTTGAAACAGTTACCAGACATGTGTCTCAATGCACCCAATCAGCGTTTTGCTTTCTCAGAAGCGTGCAAGCGTTCTGCTTCAGAGATTTGCTGATGATTGGATGACACTTGTTTGATTTAGTGAGCAGCACGTCTATCCTTTAGCTGAAACGCTCAGATCTTTAATACTAGCATCTGATACAATCTGCATGTCTATCTTTCTGAAAAGAGATTGATCAGAAGTTCACAGTAAAACAAATACATTCTGAAGGTTAATATATAAAATTAAAACATTTTCACTCTGGGCAGATTTTCATGTTGAGATGTTTCAGAATGAAATTGAACATATCTTCAGAAAGGGGTTTAGTGAAGATATCATCCCATTGATGGTCTGTATCAATAAATTTTAAGTTCAAAATTCCCTTCTGAATGTAGTCCCTAATGAAGTTATGTTTTATTTCTATATGCTTGGCCCTAGAATGTAAAATGGGATTCTTACTTAAGAAAATAGCAGAAGTATTGTCACAGAGTATAAGGATGTTACTCTCAAAAATCTGGAAGTCTTCAAGCTAACTTTTCATCCAGAGCATTTGTGTACTACATCATGCTGCTGCTATGTACTCAGCTTCTGTTGTTGATAGCGCAATTATGGATTGCCTTTTGCTGGACCAAGAGATCAGATTTTCTCCCAGAAACTAGCAGCTTCCAGAAGTACTTTTACGCTCTACTCTGTCTCCAGCAAAGTCAGCATCGCAGTAGCCTACTAAGTTGTAATCACTAGATTTTCTATAAAATAAACCCAGATTAGTAGTACCTTTCAGATACTTGAAAATTCGCTTAACAGCTGTTAAGTGAGATTCTCTAGGATCTGATTGGAATCTAGCACAAATACATACGTTGAATAAGATATCAGGTCTTGAAGCTGTCAGATAAAGGAGAGAACCAATCATACCTCTGTAGACCTTCTGTTCTACCTTTTTGCTTACCTCTTCTCTTTCCAGAATGCACGTGGGATGCATTGGAATCTTTGATGGCTTACATTCTAAGAGGTTAAATTTCTTCAAAAGATCTCTGACATATTTTCTCTGATGAATGTAAGTTCCCTCTGGAGTTTGATTGATCTGAATTCCTAGAAAGAATTTCAGTTCCCCCATGAGGCTCATCTCAAATTTTGCCTGCATACACTTAGCAAATTTTCTTCCAAGAGAAGGATTAGTAGATCCAAAAATAATATCATCAACATAGATTTGACAGACTAAGATGTCATTCTTAACTGACTTACAGAATAAGGTAGTGTCCACCTTCCCTCTGGTGAATTCATTTTCTAACAGAAAGTTACTTAGTCTTTCATACCAAGCTCTGGGAGCTTGTTTCAGACCATATAGTGACTTCTTTAGTTTGAAAACATGTTCTGGATGTTTTGTATTTTCAAAACCAGGGGGTTGGTGCACATAAACCTCTTCTTCTATATACCCATTTAAGAATGCACTCTTGACATCCATCTGATACAGAGTGATGCCTCTATTAACAGCAAATGAAATTAAAAGTCTGATAGATTCTAACCTGGCGACTGGAGCAAAGGTTTCTGTATAGTCTATCCCCTCTTGCTGACTATAACCTTGTGCTACCAGTCGTGCTTTGTTTCTGATAACTTCACCTTGTTCATTTAGCTTGTTTCTGAACACCCATCTTGTTCCAATGACGTTGAATCCTTTTGGTCTGGGAACAAGATCCCATACGTCATTTCTGGTGAATTGATTCAGCTCTTCTTGCATTGGTAGAATCCAGTCGTTGTCCAGAAGTGCTTCATCAATAGAAGAAGGTTCAATCAGAGACACAAGTCCCATGAGGGTTTCTTCAGAGTTTCTGTAGCTTGCTCTTGTTCTGATTGGATCTTCCTTTCTTCCTAAGATAGTTTCTTCTGGGTGATCCAGGCTGCTTCTGGGTGGTCTCTTCTGAGGTTGACCAGCAGCTGTTGTAGGATTGCTAGCAGTGCTCCTTTCAGATGTTGAAGGAGTGTCTGTGTTGAGAGCTTCTGATTACTTGTCTTCAGAACCTGTAAATTCAATTTCCATACCTGCAAAAACTTCATTCTGCTTTGACTTTTCAGAGTCAAGCTTATCATCAAAACGAACACTGATTGATTCTTCCACAATCTGTGTTTCTGTATTGTATACTTTGTACCCTCTTGAGCGTTCAGAGTATCCTAACATAATACACTTTTGTGCTTTAGAGTCAAACTTGTTCAAATAATTCTTTGTATTTAACATAAAACAAGTACATCCAAATGGATGGAAATATGAAATGTTGGGCTTTCTGTTCTTCCACATTTCATATGGAGTCTTTTCCAGAATAGGTCTTATTAAGATTCTATTCTGAATGTAGCACGCTGTGTTTATTGCCTCTGCCCAGAAGATCTTAGCAACGTTTGTCTCATTGATCATGGTTCTGGCCATTTCTTGCAATGTTCTGTTCTTTCGTTCTACAACTCCATTTTGTTGGGGAGTTCTAGGATAAGAGAAATCATGCAGAATGCCTCTGTCATTAAAGAATGACTCAAAATCTTTGTTTTCAAACTCTCCACCATGATCACTTCTGACTTTAACGATTCTAAGATCCTTTTCATTCTGAACTTGGTTACAGAAGGTAACAAACACAGAGTGTGACTCGTCCTTGTGTCTTAAGAACTTTACCCATGTCCATCTGCTATAGTCATCTACGATTACTAACCCATACTTCTTGCCACTGACTGAAGCAGTTTTAACTGGTCCAAATAAGTCAATGTGCAGAAGTTCTAATGGCTTAGAAGTAGAAACAACATTTTTAGATTTGAAAGAAGGTTTTGCAAACTTGCCTTTCTGACATGCTTCACACAGAGCATCTGAATTGAACTTCAAATTAGGAAGTCCTCTGACCAGATTGAGTTTGTTAATCTGAGATATTCTTCTCATACTAACATGCCCCAATCTTCTGTGCCAGATCCACTCCTCGTTGTTAACAGACAGAAGACACTTTACATTCTGACTTTTCAGTTCAGAAATTTTGATTTTATAGATGTTGTTTTTCCTCTTTCCATTAAACAGGATAGTCCCATCTTTCTGACTAACAGCTTTACATGATTTTTGATTAAAGATTATATCTTAACCGTTACCACTTAATTGACTTATGGATAACAGATTATGCATTAATCAATCTACTAGCAGAACATTATTTATAGAGGGAAGATTTCCATTACCTATAGTTCCAGAGCCAATGATCTTTCCCCTCTGATTGCCTCCAAAGCCAACGTGGCCTCCAGGCTTAAGTTCCAGGCTTTGGAACATATGCCTTCTTCCCGTCATGTGTCGCGAGCAGCCAGAGTCCAGGTACCATGACTGGTGTTTCTGATTTGCTGCTAAAGATATCTGCAACATGTATTATTTTATCCTTAGGTACCCATATTTTCTTGGGTCCTGATTTATTAGATTTACCAAAACTCTGGTAGAATTTTGGTTTCACAGAATACTTACTGCTAGTGTATTTAATATCATTTGTGTGACCATACACAAAATGTGAGTTCAGAGGAGTGTGTTTAATGGTTAAATCCATGACATTCTTTGGTGTAGGAACCTTACCTTGGTATCCTATTCCCTTCCTACCGTTTCTGCTAACTCCATAGATCATTGAAGCCATTTTGCTTCTATCTATGCTTTTAGCAAGGAACTTCTGGAAACTGTGATCATACTCCTTGATGATCTCATCAGCGCTGCTGGGAGTTTCAGAAATTGGTTCCTTCTGAGAGTTTTGTAAAACATTTTCTAGTTTTGAAATTTTATTTCTCAGCTCAGAATTTTCCAATTTCAGACTCTCAGTTTTATCAGAGTCAGATTCAAGATTCCTTTTCAGGTTTCTGAATTTAACTCTAATCTGTTGGTACCTTTCCGAAATTTCATTAAGGCTTTCAGCAAGTTCAGCCTTAGTAAAATTAATTGCAAAGTCAGGAAATACCTCTTCAGTATCTGATTCTGAGTCTGATTCAGAAGCTTCACTATCTTCTGAAATGTTGGCCATGAGAGCTATGTTTTCTCTCTCATCATATGATTCTGAGTCAGCTTCAGACGAGTCAGAGTCATCCCATGTAGCCATGAGACTTTTCTTCTTTTCTCTTCCAAACTTCTTTTTGGGCTTTTCCCTCTGAAGCTTTGGGCAGTCACTCTTGTAGTGTCCTTGCTCATTGCACTCATAGCAGATGATGTCCTTGGTGTTTGGCTTTCTGCTTCCTGAGGAGCCTTCAGATCTTCTGTATCCAGAGGAAGAATCTGTTCTTCTATATCTGGAAGAAGACTCGTTCTGATCAGATCTTCTGGGATTCCTGAACTTCCTTTGCCTCTGCTTCCACAATTGGTTCACTCTTCTGGAGAGGAGAGAAAGTTCGTCTTCTTCTGATGAGGATCCATCAGATGTTTCTTCAACTGCCTGCAAAACTTTAGACTCAGATTTTTTGTTAGATTTTAATGCTAAAGGCTTACCTTGCTTCTGAGGTTCATCAGCTTCTAGCTTTATCTCATGACTTCTGAGGGAGCTGATAAGTTCCTCCAGAGAAATTTTGTTGAGATCTTTTGCTAGCTTCAGAGCTGTAACCATTGGCCTCCACTGCTTTGGTAAGCTTCTGATGATCTTCTTGACGTGATCAGCAGTAGAGTATCCTTTGTCCAGAACCTTGAGACCAGCCACCAGAATTTGGAATCTTGAGAACATTGTTTCAATGGATTCACTTTCTTCCATTTTGAATGCCTCATACTTCTGAATAAGCGCAAGAGCTTTTGTTTCTTTGACCTGAACGTTGCCCTCATGCGTCATTCTGAGTGAGTCAAACATGTTCTTTGCTGTGTCTCTGTTCGAGATCTTTTCATATTCAGCATAAGAGATGGCGCTGAGAAGGATGGTTTTGGCATTGTGGTGATTTTTGAAGTCACTCTTTTGTTGGTCAGACATTGCTTTCTTATCAATCTTCTGACCGCTTGCATTCACAGGGTGCGTGTATCCATCTGTCACCATGACCCACAGATCAGCATCATGTGCCAGAAAGAAGCTTTCAATTCTGTCTTTCCAGTAATCAAAATTTTCTCCATCAAAGACTGGAGGTTTGCCGCTGAATCTGTCTCTGTCTTCATTGTTGTCATTGCTGGTGTGTTGATAAATTCCTGCCATTGTGTTTTTCTGACGCTGGATCTTGTACTGACACGGTTAAGTGTTTTAGCTCAGAACCAAGAGCTCTGATGCCAATTGAAGAAGTGAAAAACACAAGAAGGGGGGTTGAATTGTAAAACTTAAAATCAAGGCAATCAACACGATATTTTTATCCTGGTTCGTTTGATCTCAAACTACTCCAGTCCACCCGTCAAGGTGATTTCGCCTCTCTCCAACGAGGTCTTAATACACTATATTCAACTGAATATTACAATCTGCTTTAACAACTGATAAAGCCTTCTTGATGCAAACCACAAACCGGTTTCTCAAGGAATTGCTTTCTTACAAAGAATTGAAATCTAGGTGTGTGAATGTTTTCTACAAAACTGTTTATCACAACTGTGATACTACACAAATTAAGCTTAAGAGACTTAGATTTCTAAAATAATTGAGTAAGGAATTTTGGAGCTTTTAGCAAACTGAGAGTGAGGAAGATGATGAATAGCTTTTTGGCGTGTAAATTGTTGTAGAGCATTAGCCAATTCAATCTTCATTGACTTGTTTATATAGCATTGGAAATAGTGTACGTTGGAGCAATAATTCTGTTTCAATGCCAATAACAATATTTCCTTATTAAGCAGATCTTGTCTGGAATGATACCGTTGGTAATAACTCATCTTGAATGCACAGTACCGTTGCAACTTAAGCGTGTTCTGGCTTAGGCTCATTCTGACGCTGCTTAGGTGCTGATGAACTGTTATTGTCTTTATCAGAGTTCAGAGTGTTGAGCGTAGATCTGTTCATCAAGCTTCAGCATAAGCGCAAGTTGATCTTCTGATTCTGGTATCTGATATAACATCTTCTGATGTTGATGTTGATATCCAATTTTCTGATGCTGATGAGGATGTTCTCATGCTGATACCCATTAGTGTTTCTGTAAAACAGAATGTAATTTTTAGATAGCATATGTGTCTTACATGAATCATACAAGTAATGTATCTTAGCATTTTGTTATCATCAAAACTTAAACTTAGGTTAGTAGATTCAAACTTTGTTCTAACAGTGTTGTCTTTGTCATTAGGAGCACTTGCAGATACGATTATTGGTACGGAGGTAACCTTTGGAACAGCCACGGGTCCAAAAACTGCCTTTGGAGGGGCAATCACTGGAGAGAAGATTATACCGCTACGGGTAATCTTACTGGTTCTAGAAATATTGCTAATGTCAGAGTCTTCTTCTTTGGAGTTTATTTCTTCGGTGGCCAGCCCATCTTGTTTGATACCATGGTAGTAGATGTCTCCATCATAATTCCACGGCACTGTTTTGTCTGATTCATACGGGACCGGCCCGGGCATTGTGATTATAAGAGGAGTAGTTTTTAGAACTGATGTAATCCTAACGGGTCTTTTAGGGACCCTGGAAGGATTGGCGGAGATGGTTATGATTGAAATGTCTTCAACAGGAACAGGTAAAACAGGAGTACTTTCAAATAGAATCTTTTGGTTGTCTATCAAGCGTTGAATGTCTGCCTTCAACAAAGGGAAAACAGTTGGTGAGGATAAGAAAAGATGGAAGTCTTCATTACAACCCGGGAATACACCAACTTTCAACAAGTTTATCTTAATGATTAGGAGCGGAGTCAAGAGTTCATCAACTGTGGTAACAAACAAATCTTCTTCGATAGCATTGGTGTTGTGACCATGCCTAGGCATAGGAGCAGAAATGACGTTTGGCTTCTCGGGTGCATCAAACTCAATCTCTTTTGCATCTATAAGGTCTTGAATCTTGTTTTTCAGGGCCCAACAGTTGTTAGTGTCATGACCTGGACTTTCGGAATGATATGTGCATCTGGCATTTGGGTGATATTGAGGGGACGCAGTGTTGGGGTTCTTTGGAGCTTCCTTCAGAGTTGTCAAATTGGATTTCAGAAGATGTGGTAAAACCTGGGCTAGAGTCATATTGATTCTGGTGATTTGCCGGACTGGCTTTTCCACCCTTGGTTGGTTACTTCTTTGTTGATCAGATGTAGGCTTTGGGATCATAACGGCCCCTACCATTGGTCGACGTTCAGCTCTCCCTTGGTTCCTTTATGGGTAAACAACAAATACCTCCTTCTTCCCAGTGAAAGGTTTTCTCGCAGTTGTAGAGGCAGACGAATCCTTCTGAATCTTTCCACTTTTTATGCCAGCTTCCACCCTCTCTCCGGTTAGTATTAATACAGTAAATCCAGAAGATGAAATCCCAATCAAATGGTTGAAGAAAGGGCCCGATAAAGTGCCTAAGAACATATCCACCAACTCTCTTTCAGACAGAGGGGGTTACACTCTCCCAGCTAGATCTCTCCATTTCTGCGCGTAGTCTTTAAAACCCTCATTTGAAGCCATGGCCATACTCTGAAGTTGAGTACGAGTAGGCGCCAAATTTGCATTATAATGGTATTGCTTATAGAAAGTTGCGGCAAGATCTTTCTAGTTGTGGACGTCAGCCTTTTCCACTTGGTAAAACCAATCGAGTTGTGTTCCAGATATGCTATCTTGGAAAAAATTCACCCAAAGGTCTTTATCGGCGGAGTGCGGCTAGATCTTTCTCACATATGATCGGAGGTGCATCTTAGGACATGACACCCCATCCTATTTTGCAAACAACGGCACTTTAAACTTCAGTAAGATCACAATTCCCCACACTAGTCCCAATTCTTCAAAGTCTAGACCTGGTATCCTTTGTATTTCCATAGCATTGAGACGCTCTTCAAGTTGTCTGTACTTATCATCCGCTGGAGGATACTGTTCCTCGGAGTAGTCTTCCTCTTCTTCCTCCTCTTCAGATTTTGACGGAACTGCCGTTTCTTTTCCTTTTCCTTCTCCTTCATCAGATGTTGCTGCAAAATTCAAGGTTCTTCTAGTTTGTCCTTGAAACCTTCTCCCCATGATTACAACACCAGTTGGTTTCTTCTCTTTCTTCTTCTTTTCTTTGGCCAATAGAGTTTTCAACTCCTCTTACCCCTTGGCCAGGGTCATGAGTAACTTCTGAAACTGCGTGTTTTGAACTTGAAGATCTTTGACTGTCTGTTTGAGATCCATCTTACTGAAATAAACAGTAGATAGATGAGGAAACTCGTTGCAAAAGACTTGTTTATGTTATGATGAATGATATGTACACATGCAATGCTTTCAAGGACTTTAGAAAGATTCAAGTTCGTTTTAGACAAAAAGAAACACATGTTATATTGATAAAATAGAGTTTGAGTACATCATTGCCCCTTGGGCTAAACAATACAAAACTCTAAGATAAAAAAGTAGTGCGAATCCTCTTTGGTGCAATGTAGGCATTTAGAGTCTGCTCCTCATGAAGTAGCCTAGTGAGTTCCAAAACCTTCTTCTCGCTTGCGTAGAATTGGGCTTCGAAAGTATCTCACTCTCCTTTGAGCTGTATCCAATCCCTTTGTAGGTATTCAAGAGATGTGGGCATGTCAGGATGTAGGATAGTGTATGGAACTTCTCTTTCCTTAACAGGCTCGATGATCACCGGGTGAATTGAAGGATAAGGCATCATAAGAATTTGAGCGCGGGTTCGTACCCACTTGAGGTAAGGCTCAAGAGGGATGGAATTCTTGTGTCCCAAAGTCTTTCTATCCACCTTGTTTAGCATCCTCCAATCTCGGATGAATCTCTGGAGAAGACCTTGATCGTCGTTGTCGTAGTCGAAAACCAAGCCTTGAATCAGCACCTCATGTGGGCCATCCCTTCGGGCATAACCAAACTGTCTTAGATCTAAGCATGGGTTGTAGGTGATGCCTTCCCTAATGCCAAGTAGATGGACATTAGGTAATTCCCTATAACGGTCAACAATGATAACATTCTATTTGGATCGAGAGCACCAATGAATATCTGAATGTTTGAGCGTTATTAACCTTTGTGACCACCTTAATCCTTGCTCATTCTTTAAGATTGATTGGGGAAGATGAGAAATAAACCATCTTTCCAGGAGAGGAGTGCAACACATAAGGACACCTCTTTTCCTCAATATGCGAGTGTGAAAAGAGTGTAGGATATCCCTTAGCAATGTAGGCACCAGATTGCGTGACATGAAGATTTTGACGACACTCACATCTATGAGTTGTTCAGGATTGGGGAACATGACCATCCCATAGATGAGGAGAGCTACAATTTCCTCAAAAGCTTGCAGGTCTAAGGCATTCCAACAACTTTGGGCTTTCTCAAACAGAAACTTTGCTAAGAAGACTTTGACACCACTTCTAGTTTCCCAATGAGTTGTGACATCTGATGAGTGCAAGTGCAGAGCTTGAGAAATCTCTTCTGGCTTTGGATCTCTTTCCGTACCGTTGAAAGGTAGTTGGTTGAGAATGGGAATCCTCAAGAGTTGAGAGAATTCTTCAAAAGTAGGCCCAAGTTGATAGTCAGGAAATGTGAAGCAATGGTGCAAAGGATCAAAGAATTTGAAGAGCACCTTCATCATATCCTCCTCTGTGTTAGAGGTGACCAAGTTGAGTAGACGACCATGCCTCTCGGTGAATGAAGAGTTCTCAGGGATCCTTGAAGCTAGCTCCTTGATTTGTGGAGGAACTCTTACAAGGTTGATTTGGATAGTTTTCCTGCGGAGTGAATCCATATCCTACAAAACAAGAACAAAGATGAATCTCCAAAATCCTTGAAATGGTTATTGAATGCATATGATGTTCATGATGTCCATGATGTCATGTACAAGTATGCATATACAAACAAAGCAAACAAGTTCTTAGTTTAGGCTTGCATGGGGTTTTATAGCTAAGTACCCTCTTGAAGTTTATTGGCTTAAACCTATCCTAGTAATAGTAACTGGGTTCTAAGGAGCTCAATATCACCGGATTGTTTCCTTGGTTATTGTTTCAGCTCAAGCCTCTTTAATGGCAACCGAAATATTCCAAGAAACCAACCCTCAATGAGTGTAGTATCGAGTATCTACCAACTTCGGACTGCACCAAAGCCGGTCATCTCACTACGCCCTAAGGGCCAAGTTGGTCAAGTAAAGGTTCTAAAAGTTTGTTAGTGCTTCATGACATCACTCAGCGGCCCTGTATTCTCTTTGATTGACTCAAAGGCTACCGGTACCCACAAATATGTCACACTAACATTGCTATTGCTTAGACCATGTCGGTATACCCCGAATTTCCAGATTGGCCTTTCCATCCTCGATTGGTTACTTCTTGGTTGATCAAATGTAGGCTTTGGGATCATAACGGCACCTACCATTGGTCAGCGTTCAGCTCTCCCTTGGTTCCTTTATGGGTAAACAGCAGATACCTCCTTCTTCCCAGTCAAAGGTTTTCTCGCAGCTGTAGAGGCAGACGAGTCCTTCTGAATCTTTCCACTTTTTATGCCAGCTTCCACCCTCTCTCTGGTTAGTATTAATTCAGTAAATCCAACAGATGAACTCCCAATCAAATGGTTGAAGAAAGGGCCCGATAGAGTGCCTAAGAAGATATCCACCAACTCTCTTTCAGACAGACGGGGTTGCACTCTCCCATCTAGATCTCTCAATTTCTACGCGTAATCTTTGAAACCCTCATTTGAAGCCATGGCCATACTCTGAAGTTGAGTACGGGTAGGCGCCAAATATGCATTATACTGGTATTGCTTATAGAAAGTTGCGGCAAGATCTTCCCAGTTGTGGATGTCAGCCCTTTCCAATTGGTAAAACCAATCGAGTTGTGTTCCCGATAGGCTATCTTGGAAAAAATGCACCCAAAGGTCTTTATCGGCAGAGTGCGGCTGGATCTTTCTCACATATGATCGGAGGTGCATCTTAGGACATGACACCCCATCATATTTTGCAAACAACGGCACTTTGAACTTCGGTGGGATCACAATTCCCGACACTAGTCCCAATTCTTCAAAGTCTAGACCTGGTACCCTTTGTATTTCCATAGCATTCTGACGCTCTTCAAGATGTTTGTACTTATCATCTGCTGGAGGATACTGTTCCTTGGTGTAGTCTTCCTCTTCTTCCTCCTCTTCAAATTCTGACGGAACTACCATTTCTTTTCCTTTTCCTTCTCCTTCATCAGATGTTGCTACGAAATTCAAGGTTCTTCTAGTTTGTCTTTGAAACCTTCTCCCCATGATTACAACACCTGTTAGTTTCTTCTCTTTCTTCTTCTTTTCTTTGGCCAATAGAGTTTTCAACTCCTCTTACCCCTTGGCCAGGGTCATGAGTAACTTCTGAAACTGCGTGTTTTGAACTTGAAGATCTTTGACTGTCTGTTCGAGATCCATCTTACTGAAATAAATAGTAGATAGATGACGAAACTCGTTGCAAAAGACTTGTTTATGTTATGATGAATGATATGTACACATGCAATGCTTTCAAGGACTTTAAAAAGATTCAAGTTCGTTTTAGACAAAAAGAAACACACGTTATATTGATAAAATAGAGTATGAGTACATCACTTCCCCTTGGGCTAAATAATACAAAACTCTAAGATAAAAAGTAGTGTGCTACCTCTTTGGTGATATGTAGGAATTTAGAGTCTGCTCCTCATGAAGTAGCCTAGTGAGTTCTAAAACCTTCTTCTCGCTTGCGTAGGATTGGGCTTCAAAAGTATCTCGCTCTCCTCTGAGCTATATCCAATCCATTTGTAGGTCTTCAAGAGATGTGGGCATGTTAGGATGTAGGATAGTGTATGGAACTTCTCTTTCCTTAACAGGCTCGATGATCACCGGGAGAATTGAAGGATAAGGCATCATAAGACTTTGAGCGTGGGTTCGTACCCACTTGAGGTAAGGCTCAAGAGGGATGGAATTCTTGTGTCCCAAAGTCTTTCTATCCACCTTGTTTAGCATCCTCCAATCTCGGATGAATCTCTGGAGAAGACCTTGATCGTTGTTGTCGTAGTCGAAAACCAAGCCTTGAATCAGCACCTCATGTGGGCCATCCCTTCGGGCATAACCAAACTGTCTTAGATCTAAGCATGGGTTGTAGGTGATGCCTTCCCTAATGCCAAGTAGATGGACATTAGGTAATTCCCTATAACGGTCAACAATGATAACATTCTATTTGGATCGAGAGCACCAATGAATATCTGAATGTTTGAGCGTTATTAACCTTTGTGACCACCTTAATCCTTGCTCATTCTTTAAGATTGATTGGGGAAGATGAGAAATAAACCATCTTGCCAGGAGAGGAGTGCAACACATAAGGACACCTCTTTTCCTCAATATGCGAGTGTGAAAAGAGTGTAGGATATCCCTTAGCAATGTAGGCACCAGATTGCGTGACATGAAGATTTTGACGACACTCACATCTATGAGTTGGTCAGGATTGGGGAACATGACCATCCCATAGATGAGGAGAGCTACAATTTCCTCAAAAGCTTGCAGGTCTAAGGCATTCCAACAACTTTGGGCTTTCTCAAACAGAAACTTTGCTAAGAAGACTTTGACACCACTTCTAGTTTCCCAATGAGTTGTGACATCTGATGAGTGCAAGTGCAGAGCTTGAGAAATCTCTTCTGGCTTTGGATCTCTTTCCGTACCGTTGAAAGGTAGTTGGTTGAGAATGGGAATCCTCAAGAGTTGAGAGAATTCTTCAAAAGTAGGCCCAAGTTGATAGTCAGGAAATGTGAAGCAATGGTGCAAAGGATCAAAGAATTTGAAGAGCACCTTCATCATATCCTCCTCTGTGTTAGAGGTGACCAAGTTGAGTAGACGACCATGCCTCTCGGTGAATGAAGAGTTCTCAGGGATCCTTGAAGCTAGCTCCTTGATTTGTGGAGGAACTCTTACAAGGTTGATTTGGATAGTTTTCCTGCGGAGTGAATCCATATCCTACAAAACAAGAACAAAGATGAATCTCCAAAATCCTTGAAATGGTTATTGAATGCATATGATGTTCATGATGTCCATGATGTCATGTACAAGTATGCATATACAAACAAAGCAAACAAGTTCTTAGTTTAGGCTTGCATGGGGTTTTATAGCTAAGTACCCTCTTGAAGTTTATTGGCTTAAACCTATCCTAGTAATAGTAACTGGGTTCTAAGGAGCTCAATATCACCGGATTGTTTCCTTGGTTATTGTTTCAGCTCAAGCCTCTTTAATGGCAACCGAAATATTCCAAGAAACCAACCCTCAATGAGTGTAGTATCGAGTATCTACCAACTTCGGACTGCACCAAAGCCGGTCATCTCACTACGCCCTAAGGGCCAAGTTGGTCAAGTAAAGGTTCTAAAAGTTTGTTAGTGCTTCATGACATCACTCAGCGGCCCCGTATTCTCTTTGATTGACTCAAAGGCTACCGGTACCCACAAATATGTCACAATAACATAGTTATTGCTTAGACCATGTCGATATACCCCGAATTTCCAGATTGGCCTTTCCATCCTCGGTTGGTTACTTCTTGGTTGATCAAATGTAAGCTTTGGGATCATAACGGCACCTACCATTGGTCAGCGTTCAGCTCTCCCTTGGTTCCTTTATGGGTAAACAGTAGATACCTCCTTCTTCCCAGTCAAAGGTTTTCTCGCAGCTGTAGAGGCAGACGAATCCTTCTGAATCTTTCCACTTTTTATGCCAGCTTCCACCCTCTCTCCGGTTAGTATTAATTCAGTAAATCCAACAGATGAACTTCCAATCAAATGGTTGAAGAAAGGGCCAGATAGAGTGCCTAAGAAGATATCCACCAACTCTCTTTCAGACAGACGGGGTTGCACTCTCCCATCTAGATCTCTCCATTTCTGCGCGTAATCTTTGAAACCCTCATTTGAAGCCATGGCCATACTCTGAAGTTGAGTACGGGTAGGCGCCAAATATGCATTATACTGGTATTTCTTATAGAAAGCTGTGGCAAGATCTTCCCAGTTGTGGATGTCAGCCCTTTCCAATTGGTAAAACCAATCGAGTTGTGTTCCCGATAGGCTATCTTGGAAAAAATGCACCCAAAGGTCTTTATCGGCAGAGTGCGGCTGGATCTTTCTCACATATGATCGGAGGTGCATCTTAGGACATGACACCCCATCATATTTTGCAAACAACGGCACTTTGAACTTCGGTGGGATCACAATTCCCGACACTAGTCCCAATTCTTCAAAGTCTAGACCTGGTACCCTTTGTATTTCCATAGCATTCTGACGCTCTTCAAGATGTTTGTACTTATCATCTGCTGGAGGATACTGTTCCTTGGTGTAGTCTTCCTCTTCTTCCTCCTCTTCAAATTCTGACGGAACTACCATTTCTTTTCCTTTTCCTTCTCCTTCATCAGATGTTGCTACGAAATTCAAGGTTCTTCTAGTTTGTCTTTGAAACCTTCTCCCCATGATTACAACACCTGTTAGTTTCTTCTCTTTCTTCTTCTTTTCTTTGGCCAATAGAGTTTTCAACTCCTCTTACCCCTTGGCCAGGGTCATGAGTAACTTCTGAAACTGCGTGTTTTGAACTTGAAGATCTTTGACTGTCTGTTCGAGATCCATCTTACTGAAATAAACAGTAGATAGATGAGGAAACTCGTTGCAAAAGACTTGTTTATGTTATGATGAATGATATGTACACATGCAATGCTTTCAAGGACTTTAAAAAGATTCAAGTTCGTTTTAGACAAAAAGAAACACACGTTATATTGATAAAATAGAGTATGAGTAAATCACTGCCCCTTGGGCTAAATAATACAAAACTCTAAGATAAAAAGTAGTGTGCTACCTCTTTGGTGATATGTAGGCATTAGGAGTCTGCTCCTCATGAAGTAGCCTAGTGAGTTCTAAAACCTTCTTCTCGCTTGCATAGAATTGGGCTTCAAAAGTATCTCTCTCTCCTTTGAGCTATATCCAATCCATTTGTAGGTCTTCAAGAGATGTGGGCATGTCAGGATGTAGGATAGTGTATGGAACTTCTCCTTCCTTAACAGGCTTGATGATCACCGGGAGAATTGAAGGATAAGGCATCATAAGACTTTGAGCGTGGGTTCGTACCCACTTGAGGTAAGGCTCAAGAGGGATGGAATTCTTGTGTCCCAAAGTATTGCTATCAACCTTGTTTAGCATCCTCCAAGCTCGGATGAATCTCTGGCGAAGACCTTGATCGTCGTTGTCGTAGTCGAAAACCAAGCCTTGAATCAGAATCTCATGTGGGCCATCTCTTCGGGCATAACCAAATTGTCTTAGAGCTAAGCATGGGTTATAGGTGATGCCTCCCCTAATGCCAAGTAGAGGGACATTAGGGAATTACCCACAACGGTCAACAATGATAACATTCTCTTTGGATCGAGAGCACCAATGAATATCTGAATGTTTGAGCGTCATTAACCTTTGTGACCACCTTAATCCTTGCTCATTCTTTAAGACTGATTGGGGAAGATGGCAAATAAACCATCTTTCCAGGAGAGGAGTGCAACACATAGGGACACCTCTTTTCCTCATTGTGCGAGTGTGAAAAGAGTGTAGGATATCCCCTAGCAATGTAGGCACCGAATTGCGTGACATGAAGATTTTGACGGCACACACATCTATGAGTTGGTCAGGATTGGGGAATAAGACCATCCCATAGATGAGGAGAGCCATAATTTCTTCAAAAGCTTGTAGGTCTAAGGCATTCCAACAGCTTTGGGCTTTCTCAAACAGAAACTTTGCTAAGAAGCCTTTGACACCACTTCTAGTTTCCCAATGAGTTGTGACATCAGATGAGTGCACGTGCAGAGCTTGAGAAATCTCTTATGGCTTTGGATCTATTTCCGTACCATTGAAACGTAGTTGATTGAGAATGAGAATCCTCAAGAGTTGAGAGAATTCTTCCAAAGTAGGCACAAGCAGATAGTCAGGAAATATGAAGCAATGGTGCAAAGGACCAAAGAACTGGAAGAGCACCTTCATCATATCCTCCTCTGTGTTGGAGGTGACCAATTTAAGTAGACGACCATTCCTCTCGGTGAATGAAGAGTTCTCAGGGATCCTTGAAGCTAGCTCCTTGAGTTGTGGAGGAACTCTTACAATGTTGATTTGGATAGTTTTCCTGCGGAGTGAATCCATATCCTACAAAACAAGAACAAAGATGAATCTCCAAAATCCTTGAAATGGTTAGTGAATGCATATGATGTTCATAATGTCCATGATGTTATGTACAAGTATGCATATACAAACAAAGCCAACAAGATATTAGTTTAGGCTTGCATGGAGTTTTATAGCTAAGTGCCCTCTTGAAGTTTAGTTGGCTTAAACTTGTCCTAGTAATAATAACCGGGTTCTAAGAAGCTCAATATCACCAGATTGTTTCCTTGGTCATTGTTTCAGCTCAAGCCTCTTTAATGGCGACCGAAATATTCCAAGAAAATAACCCTCAATGAGTGTAGTATCGAGTATCTACCAACTTCGGACTGCACCAAAGCCGGTCATCTCACTATGCCCTAAAGGCCAAGTTGGTCAAGTAAAGGTTCTAAAAGTTCGTTAGTGCTTCATGACATCACTCAGCGGCCCTGTATTCTCTTTGATTGACTCAAAGGCTACCGATACCCACAAATATGTCACACTAACATAGGTATTGCTTAGACCATGTCGGTATACCCCGAATTTCTGGATTGGCCTTTCCACCCTCGGTTGGTTACTTCTTGGTTGTTCAGATGTAGTCTTAGGGATCATAATGGCCCCTACCATTGGTCGGTGTTCAGCTCTCCCTTGGTTCCTTTATGGGTAAACAGCAGATACCTCATTCTTCCCAGTGAAAGGTTTTCTTGCAGTTGTAGAGGCAGACGAATCCTTCTTAATCTTTCCACTTTTATGCCAGCTTGCACCCTCTCTCCGGTTAGTATTAATTCAGTAAATCCAGCAGATGAACTCCCAATTAAATGGTTGAAGAAAGGGCCACTATAGAGTGCCTAAGAACATATCCACCAACTCTCTTTCAGACAGAGGGGGTTGCACTCTCCCAGCTAGATCACTCTATTTATGCGTGTAATCTTTGAAACCCTCATTTGAAGCCATGGCCATACTCTAAAGTTGAGTACGGATAGGCGCCAAATCTGCATTATACTTATATTTCTTATAGAAAGTTGCGGTAGGATTTTCCCAGTAGTGGACGTCAGCCCTTTCCAATTGGTAAAACCAATCGAGTTGTGTTCCCGATAGGCTATCTTGGAAAAAATGCACCCAAAGGTCTTTATCGGTAGAGTGCGGCTGGATCTTTCTCACATATGATCGGAGGTGCATCTTAGGACATGACACCCCATCATATTTTGCAAACAACGGCACTTTGAACTTCGGTGGGATCACAATTCCCGACACTAGTCCCAATTCTTCAAAGTCTAGACCTGTTACCCTTTGTATTTCCATAGCATTCAGACGCTCTTCAAGATGTCAATACTTATCATTCGCTGGAGGATATTGTTCCTCGGAGTAGTCTTCCTCTTCTTCCTCCTCTTCAGATTCTGACGGAACTGTCATTTCTTTTCCTTTCCCTTCTCCTTCATCAGATGTTGCTGCGAAATTCAAGGTTCTTCTAGTTTGTCCTTGAAACCTTCTCCCCATGATTACAACACCATTTGGTTTCTTCTTTTTCTTCTTCTTTTCTTTGTCCAATAGAGTTTTCAACTCCTCTTGCCCCTTGGCCAGGGTCATGAGTAACTGCTGAAACTGCGTGTTTTGAACTTGAAGATCTTTGACTGTCTGTTCGAGATCCATCTTACTGAAATATACATTAGAGAGATGAGGAAACTCATTGCAAAATACCTGTTTATGTTATGATGAATGATATTTACACATGCAATGCTTTCAAGGACTTTAAAAAGATTCAAGTTCGTTTTATACAAAAAGAAACACACGTTATATTGATAAAATAGAGTTTGAGTACATCACTGCCCCTTGGGCTAAATAATACAAAACTCTAAGATAAAAAAGTAGTGTGCTACCTCTTTGGTGCTATGTAGGCATTTAGAGTCTCCTCCTCATGAAGTAGCCTAGTGAGTTCTAAAACCTTCTTCTCGCTTGCGTAGAATTGGGCTTCGAAAGTATCTCGCTCTCCTCTGAGCTATATCCAATCCATTTGTAGGTCTTCAAGAGATGTGGGCATGTCAGGATGTAGGATAGTGTATGGAACTTCTCTTTCCTTAACAGGCTCGATGATCACCGGGAGAATTGAAGGATAAGGCATCATAAGACTTTGAGCGCGGGTTCGTACCCACTTGAGGTAAGGCTCAAGAGGGATGGAATTCTTGTGTCCCAAAGTCTTTCTATCCACCTTGTTTAGCATCCTCCAATCTCGAATGAATCTCTGGAGAAGACCTTGATCATCGTTGTCGTAGTCGAAAACCAAGCCTTGAATCAGCACCTCATGTGGGCCATCCCTTCGGGCATAACCAAACTGTCTTAGATCTAAGCATGGGTTGTAGGTGATGCCTTCCCTAATGCCAAGTAGATGGACATTAGGGAATTCCCCATAACGGTCAACAATGATAACATTCTATTTGGATCGAGAGCACCAATGAATCATAGTGTTGTTAAGATTAGTACCATTGTCTGTGATAATCCTTTCGGGGATGCCATACCGACATATGAGGTTACATTTGATGAACCAAGCCATAACATTCTTGGTGACAGAGGCAAATGAGGGTGCTTCAACCCACTTCGTGAAGTAATCAATAGCAACCAGGATAAAATGATGTCCTTTAGAAGTAGTAGGCTTAAGTTCTCCAATCATATCAATGCCACACATTGCAAATGGCCAAGGAGCAGTTAAGACATTCAGCGGGACTGTAGGTATGTGTACTTTGTCAGTGTAGATCTAGCATTTGTGACAAGTTCTTGAGTGGTGATGGCAATCAGTTTCCATGGTCGACCAATAGTAACCTGCTCTCAGAATCTTCTTAGCCATCATATGTCCGTTGGAGTGAGTACCAAAGACACCTTCGTGCATATCCTTCATAATCTTCTCAGCTTCCTTCTTGTCTATACAACTAAGCAAAGTTGAATCATGATTGCGCTTGTACAAAATTTCATTGCTCAGGAAGAACTTAGCAGAGAACCTCTGTAGAAATCTCTTGTCATTGATAGATGCACCCTCAGGGTATTCTTGAGCCTCGGGGTATCTTTTCACTTCATGAAACCAATGCTTCTCTTCTACTTCGTCGGTATCAATTTCATAGCAATGTGTCGGTTTGTCTAGTCTCTCAATAGTGATTCGAGGAGCTTCATTACCCCATCTGACTTTAAACATAGATTACATGGTAGCGAATGCATCTGCCAGTTAATTCTTTTCTCGTGGGATATGCTCAAAAGTGATTTCCTCGAAATACGAAATTAGTGTCAATCATGCTCCCAATAAGGAATGAGATTCGGATGCTTAATATCACATTCTCCCTTAATCTGACTGATTAGCAGAGCTGAGTCATCATATATACTCAATAATTTGATTCTCATATCAATAGCAGCTTTGATACATATGATGCACGCTTTGTATTCGGACATGTTGTTGGTACAGTCAAAACAAAGACTAGAAGTAAACGGCGTATGGAAACCTTTGGGAGATATAATCACAACACCAATTCCATTACCATGCACGTTGGAAGCTCTGTCAAAAACCATAGTCCATGGGGATCCTGGCTCAGGTACTTCACATGGCCCAGGTTCTTCGCAGTCTGTAACTAGCATGATATTCTCATCTAGGAACTTGAAATTCATAAGTTGATAGTCATCTACAGCTTGATGAGCCAAATGATCTGTCAGTACACTTCTGTGATACGGTGGGAGAACTGACTTGAGGGTTTTGCGTTTTATCGCAAATTTTGCGGTTAGCAAGAGTCGCCACCGACTTTTCTTTTATCCAAAAGGAAAGGTGAAAAAGCACAGGAAAGACCTTTGAGATTGTTTCTTGAGTTCAGGAGGTAGATTATGAGAAGGGAAGGTATTAGCACCCTTTTCATCCATGGTTTTCCATGGGCTCTTAGTTACTTGCTAGATCGCTTGCTTTTGTTGTTTGAAAATGTGTTTGGTGTGGTTTTGAAAGTATTTTGTAAAAGAGGCCATTGTTTAGGCAATATTTGTAATGATTCTCGTTCGTAAGAATGTATACAAAGATGTTTGTCTTTTGAAAATGTTTTCAATGTTTGGAAATGTGTTTGTTTGCTTTGAAAATAGCAAGGATAGTTGTTTGAAAATAGAGCAAGTAACTAGGAGTAATCTACCTACTCAAATGTATTTCTTATGCATTTTCTATTCCTTTGACATTGTTGCCTTACCATTGATTTGGTATGCAACCCTATCTTTGGATGTAAACGGGACGGGCGTAAGTCATCGTATAATCATGATTAGCAATGTTTGCAAAGTATCTTGGCATTTTTGAGGGACCAAGATCATTTTGTAAGGCAACTTTGAATAGCATCATCGAGGGACTATAATCTTATATTTGTTTGTTTTGCCAAGATACTTCGCATGCGTAATATGGCTATTTTTATATAAGGCAACCAAGTGGAGAAACCCTAAGGATGCTTGTGTGCAAGTGTGTTATTTTTATGCCTTGATTTTATCTTACATTTAGGGTTTTCTATTTTCTTTGTTTTGATCTTACCATACAAACCCTAATTACTAACATGGCATGTAAAGCTGTAAAGTGCATAATGTAAAGATTACTAAGCTGTTACAACAATTTTATGGGAGGGGGGAATACAAATTTGAATTGGGATTTGCAAGAATGTAAATCTAAATAAATTATTACAACCAAATTGAATTTGTACGAATATTAGAAGAAACAATATACAATATTTAAATATGCAATATTATGGACATGCAAGAAAAAAGATTTTTGTTTTGTTTTTTTGTGTGAAAAGAAAGTTTTAACCTAATCCTAAAAATATAAGGAAAAGAAGTTAATTCTTAAAAAGGTTTAACCCTAATTTCAATTTTGAAAGAAAACAAAGTTCTTGTATATATTATTATTGTGTATTTTTGTATCTAAAAATAATAAATAATATTGTAAGGAAGTATTTAGTTTTTTACATGTAAAATAAATATTTACAAATATGAAATAAAACAAATCAAACTAAATCTACTTTATTTATATTTACAAGTTTATTAAGAAAAATAATGAATATATATTGAAGATAAAATATATTTTTTATGTGAAAAATAAAATAAAATAAAATAAAATGCAACATTATCATATTTATATTTTTTAGGATTTTTATGTATTAAAGAAAATATTTAATAAACAAAAACGAAAATAAAAAAAATAAAAAAATAAAATAAAAAAAGTTGGGCCAGGGGGTGAAAGTTATTAAAAAGAACAAGGCCCACCGTGGAGGCCCAATCCTGCAAAACAAGCCAAAAACTGAAAAATGGAAAAATTTGAAAAAAAACAAAAGGTAGCGCCAAGGTTCGAACCCAGGACATGGGTCTCACCAGCGCGCTACCTTACCACTGGGGTGGCTATACATCTGTTGATTAATGTGAAACAAAAATAACATAACATGAAACACTTCCATGGCCCTGTACTTCATCTTCTTCCTCTAGCCAGCCAGATGCTTTGTAACTTTCTCATCTCTCAATGAAAATGAAAACTCATAACATGAATGTTGTAGCATTTTGTCTCACGATTCTAACCATATAAATCACGTAAGCTAACAATCAAAGATCAAAATGAATTTTAAAAGCCTTAAATTTAAACCTAATTTTTCCAGGAACTTCAAGTTCAAAATTCTCTCAACTCAGGCTAAATAAATGCAAGATATGTATATGTACAACTTCATTGCAATGAGGTCTACATTGTTTATACACAAATCGTGGCCAATGGATGCATGTATGAAGAGATAGAAGTTGAGATTTTTACCTCTTTCAGTTGAAATCGTGGATGGAGTTGGAGTGAGTTTTATGAAGGCCTGATGATTGCTTGAGCTTGCTTGAACCTCCCTGAGTGTGTTCCAACCCTTGCCTTGCTTTGAAAGTGTCTGAAACTCTCTATCCAAGTCGACCTGCAAGCTTTGAAAACAAAAATGGCAGATGATGGAGAAGGGGTTACAGTATAGGGATGAGGGTCTGGATCAGTTAGATATCAAGTAGGTAAGGTGTTTTGATGATCAAGGCTTGAAACACACGAGCCAAATGAGAGATTGGTATGCTTATGCAAAAATTGCAAGTCTTGACAGTTTTTTGGTGAAAGGAAGTTTGGGAGTGTTTCAGGCTTCTAGTAGTTGTGTGTTATGCTGCAATGTGTTTGTATATTAGTATTGAATCAGTTTAAAATCAGCTCTCCAACAGATTTGTAAGTTCCCACCTTTTTTGCACACTTTCTTGCTTTTGAAGCAAAGTGAAGGGACTAAGCCTTACATGCTTGTACTGGCTTGTTTAGGGTTGGTATTTGTTCTATACAAGTTGCCTTAGGTCTGTGGTACTTTTATGTGCAAAGGAGACAGGTTCAATATTCAAGATTGTAAAGTTTGCAAAAGTGGAGCTTTTTTAAAATGGCAATGGCCACTTTATGCCATTTATGGAATTACAACTTGGGTAATGGCTCTAAGGCTTGGATCAAAGATTTTTCAACTGAGTAAGCATTAAATTAAGGATTAAGAAACAAGTTTGGGACCTGTAAAGCATGGATTAGGCAGCATAGGTATTGATTGGAACTTTGTTCTTCATGAAATGGCTTGAACCAAAAGTGAGAAATTGCCAACTTCATCTCTTCGATTCTCCCTACTCAAAAATGATCTTGAGGAGTTATGTGACATTTTGGAAAGCTTGCAATGTGCTCTATAACTCATATTTGAAATTTATTTCAAGATACCTCTTGGAACTAGGTGAAAAATTGCCATGAAGTTGGGTCCAAAACCTGCCTAAATTAGGACAAAAATTCACTAAGTTATTTAGTTCATGAGCATGTATTCATAAATTTATATATTGAGATCCAAGCATCTTTAGGGAAAAGTGTGTGAAGAAAAGTTATAGATTTCATGGATATCTACAACTTTAATGTTGGGAACTTCCTTTGAATCATTTTGCATCATGGTGAAAAAATGGCCTAAAGTTGAGAAAAAATAAGAAATTTTCTATACTTAGAAAATTTTCTAAGTTAAGAAAATTTTCAATTTTAAACCCTAATCTTCAATCCTTGATTTCTTGATGAACAAGTTTCAAATTTTGACATGTTTTGATGAATTGTGACCCTTGATACTTGATTTTGACCAAAAAGTCAAAGTTTGACTTTTCAGTGTACAATTGACTTTTGATCAGTTGACTGCAAATTTCATATGTCTATTAATGAAATTGAAACGTTTTGAACCATGTAATTATGTCAAGATGATGCAATTGGATTCTTGGAATCATGCTTTAACTCAATTGGTCATTTTTTAGGTCAAAAATCAGAAATTACCCTTTCTTAGTCAAAACCCTAATTTTGACCACTTTGCCCTTTTGATGATTTGATCAAATTTCTTGAGGAATTATGGTCCAAACTTGATCAAATGATACATATGAGTCTAAAATGTGATGTGGATAAAAAATTATGAAGTTTGAATGTAAATTGGCTATGGTTGACTTTTTCCCCAATGCAGTTGATTTTTAGGTCAACTGTCAAATTGATTGATCAAAGATGTGGTTCAAGGCTTGAAACTTGTCATGAGTAATCTTAGGGGTCCATAATGATGTTTGAAAGTCATATGAAGCATTGATAGTCCAAAAGTTCTTGTGGAATCTCAAACCCTAATTTTGGGTTACAAGTGCAAGATGAGATGTCTTAAGCTGACCAAACCTTAATCTAGTCTTGAGTCAAAGAAATCGTGTGAGAATAATTTTGATAAATGAGAGGGAAAATTTTGGGGTACAACACCATCGAAGCGAGCAAAACTTGAGACTTAATCAAAGGAACCATGATGAAAGCCTTAAGCCAAATTCGAACGAAACACCTATCATAACCTGTCCATGTTCACCCAAAGTTCAAAATGGCATGTTTTCCTTGCAAATATGGAAAGAATTCAATATTGATCATGGATTCAATTCGTGAGTTTAAGGCCAAATTCTTGCCTTGTTTCTTACTAACTTCACAAGAGCACATTCGACCAGGGTGGTTCTCTTCAAATCAAGCAATCGAAGCTGAGGGTAGCTCAATCGAAGGAGTTATGACATTGAAGTTGGTGCAATTCGAATTAGAGTCTAGAGCTTTCGAAGGAAACAATGCTCTAATGAGGAAAGCTTTGATTAATTCTAATTGGATCTTAGAGTCATCGAAGAGAGCAAACTTGAAGGGAAATGGATCTGCAGGGGCAGGTCAGCTTTTGATTTTCATCATATTGGAGGCCCAAAGAACTCGTAGCAGGCTGGCAGTAACGCATGAAAATAGATTGGCACTTGATTGAGTCAAATATAGCAAGTTTTTATGAAGAAATCAAATCAAATCTCTTCATCATAATGGACCAATATTTGATACACAAATATTGACCTAAAATCCCTTATCTATATAAACCTCATGATCTCAAAGAAAAAACTGATGGAGACACACGGAGACTGCCTCAGAAGAAAACGTAGCCTACCCCACGAGGTTCCATAAAGTTGCACAAAATTTCCAAAGACTGTCAAACTCAAAGTTGATTTTGTAAGCAGCCTCCGTCCAGACTAACACCTGAATCATGTTCCTGGTATTCACACAGAAGCATCCCTCATACAATCCCCCTGTTGGTAATTTTGTCTTTGATCTCAAAAATTTTAAATATGATTTAAATTCATGTCGAACATTTATACATATTGCTGCTAATGTTCATGTTTGTTTGAGTGTGTTACATGTGAGCAATGATGCACGATTGAGATCATGCCATTGTTGGGGCACAATCTGAGCTTACCTTCGATTCTTACAGCTTTAGTTTATCTTCAATGGGAAAACACCATAGGGGCCCACTGAGCATGCAGATTTGATATTTAAGTTAATACTGTGCTTTTTTGTTTCTAACGTAATGTTGTTGTTTCGTTTGTACCAATGAATGGAAATCTTTCGACCAGGTTGGTGAGGAAGATGTGTTGCAACGAAAAGGACCTGGGTTCGACACCCAGGTCATACATTTTGTTTTTTTCTAACAAACTTCCTTGTAGATCCAGTATCCCAGATCGAAGGATGACACATCCAAATCAAACGCCCTCAGATGTGCAGTCTCTCAGGCACCTTCGATCAGCCCTCTGGATTAAAACGCAACCCAAGCCTCTTCGATCGAGGCCTTACTTCCAAGAATGCCCTCTTTTCATTTACTGTTCTTATCTTTTGATTTTTTCCTTTCTTTTGGTTGTTTATTCTTACTTCTTCGAAGCTTTAATTAACATTAAAAAACCACAAAAATATTAGGCTTAGCTTTTTATATTAAATTAATTTTGTCAATTAATTAATTAATTAATTATTTTAATATTTTCTTTAAAAAAACTAAAGTTTAATAGACTTAGGTTTTTTAATTCAATTTCTTTTCAAAACAATTTTAAAAAAAAAGCAAAAAAATTCCTTTCACTTAGGATTTTAGACGTATTTTCAATTCATGCGCACGTTTATTTACTTTAGAATTTTTTGTTAATTATGTAACTGTGCTCGGTTTGTAATAGCTTAATTAGGGTTTTAATATCCACATTTTACATTTTCAATAAAATATAATTGTAATTGCCAAAGCTTTGTAATAGTCATAGGTTTTACTTTTCGCACTATATTATATGCTTGTATATAATTGCTAATAACCTAGGCGTGTATGCTTAATCAATCAATTAGTAGATCACTAAACTGGAAGATTAAATATCTTTAAAAAGAACATTGTTGCACACTTGCACCCTTAGGGTATTTCCCACTTCGGTTGCCTTCTAATTACGGTTACAATTCTCGAAACGTGAGAATTCGTAGTGGTTGTCCTTAAGTCTAGAGATCATTAGTCCCTCGTTGACCCTCTCGACTGTTGCCTTGGTTAAAAAAGTGATCTTATGGCTTTGGGACAATTACTACGAGTTTTTTCCCTGTTGCCTTTAGTGACCATATGTCCCTTTCGATAGTCCCAAAAACATCCAACAACTAGGGCTACCTACTCACTAATAGTAGGATAACACTGTCTAAAGGATAGGAGGAAAAAAACCAACTTTTTTTCGAGTAGGTAGATAATTGTTAGGTACTTGCTCAAACAATTATTTTTACACACCATACTTTCAAACACTTTTCAAACAAAGTTTTCAAAACGCTTTATCACACTCTTGAGGACTGATACAATAGTTATCATAAAGCGAATTGCCACACTAAGGCATTTTCAAAAAAAAACTTTTTCACACAAACACACAAGCAATTTTCAAAAGATGAGCAAGTACCTAAGAGCCCATGGAAAACCATGGATGGAAAGGGTGCTAACACCTTCCCTTTCCATAATCTACCCCCTTACTCAGAAAATCTCGAAAAAGGTATTTTTTGTTCTTTTCACCCTTTCCTTTGTTGGATAAAAGAAAAGTCGATGGCGACTCTTGCTTATCGCACATTTGCGAATATAAAATGCAAAACTGGTATTAACAGTCGGTTCTGCCACAGTATCACAGAGATGATGGAGAAACAATATGATTTATTTTCCTCTAGAGTTCAGCTAGGTCCCGGTCACTCGTCTTCTGATTCTGATGGTTGGAAAGAAGTCACCGACAAGTATTCAGAAAAGAACGAGCAGCTGAAGGCTCATATTGAAAGACTCGGCGGAAAGCGCCAGTGTGTGGAGAGATCTTCATTAGCTTTGGCTCCTTAGGATTTTTAAAAATTCTATATTTATTCTCTTATACTTAGGATTGTTGAAACTTGTACTGAAAGTTGTAATCCATTTAGAAGTTATTATTAAAATGAAATTTTCAGTATTTCCAAATATGTTAGTACTTTAATATTAGCAATTGTTTATAATTCTCGGAGTTCCTTGAATTAACACAATAAATCATATGCATTGCATATCATACATCATTTTTCACATATTTTTGCATTCTTGTTCACTCCTAGGTGTCTTACTGTGTTTCTCTACTTCAACAATCGACAAGTTGTCTCATTTCTACAATACTCAGGCTAATTCTAGGAAGAAGATGGAAAACCTTGAACAAGAGAATCGTAAGATACGCGAAGAAGTTACTGCTTTGAAGGCTGGTATGGCTTATCTGACTGCTTTGGTGGAATCGTTGGTGGTTGCTCATGATCAACCACCACCTCCTCCTCCGTCTCCTTATGCTGCTCAGTCGCAACTAACGACTGTTATTTCTGAGATTCCGTCGATTCCTATTTCCATTACTCCAGTTACCGCTTCTCAATACCGTATGCCTCGCGGTTACCCATGGGGAATACCTGAGAATTTCATGCCAAATGGTTACAGTCGTGAGGCTCAAATTACTCCATTTACTCAAACTGCTGTTGTTTATGCCCCTCTTGTGGTGCATGTTGTTCCTGTTGCTAATAATGAGATTCATCATGTTACGCCTCCTACAGTGAATGTCGTGCTTGTTAGTAATGATGAAATTTATCGTCCTTATCCTTCACCAAGTGAAAGTTTGGACTTCAATGACCGATTAGATGACTTTCAAGATCAATTCAATGAAATTCAGAAAGAAGTGAAGGCTCTCCGAGGGTAAGACTTATTCGGACTTAATGTCAGTGACCCCTGTTTGGTCCCTAATGTAAAAGTGTCTGCAAAGTTTAAGGTTCCAGAATTTGAGAAGTACAAGGGAAACTCTTGTCCCGTGACCACCTGGTGATGTATATCAGAAGGATGTTCACTCATACTGATGACCAACACTTTCTTATTCATTTCTTCTAGGATATTTTAACTGGTATTGCTTTGTAATGGTATATGGGATTGGACAGTAGCAACATCTGCACCTTCAATGACTTGGGTGAAGCTTTTGTCAAGCAGTATAAGCACAACATGTTTATGGCACCTGACTGTGACCAATTAAGAGTGATAACTCAGAAAGATAAAGAGTCATTCAAAGAGTATGTGCAGCGTTGGCGCGAGGTTGCTGCCCAAGTGGTACCCCCGATGGGAGAACAAGAAATGACTAAGTTCTTCCTAAAAACCCTTGGTTCATTTTATTATGAAAGGATGGTTACAAGTGTACCAATTGATTTCACTGAGATGTTAAGTATGGCTGTTTTCCTAGAAAAAGCAGTCAGGGAAGGACGACTGACAAAAGACGAAGGTTCTAGTGGAACAAGGAAATCATTATACCGGTTTTCTAGAAAGAAAGAAAGTGAAACAAATGTTGTTGTTCAGGAAATAAAGGTTAGACCTCAAAGAAGACGTCATCAGTACCAATAACAAGTTTCTTCTGTGACTCCAGTCACCAATATAGATCCGACTGATGTTGCCTATAAGAGAGCACCTCCTATAGGTAATCAAGGGCAAGGTCAGAAGAGAGAAGCTTTTGATCCTATTCCAATGAGTTATGCAAAATCACTTCCGGCTTTGGTTCAAAAGAAATTGGTGCAGACTAGGCCTCCCCCTGCTATACCTTCACCTTTACTGTGGTATTATAATGCAGATCATACTTGTGCTTTTCATCAAGGACCCCTAGGACACAACATTGAAAATTGCTATCCATTGAAATTTGAAGTACATAAAATAGTAAGATCTGGTCTCCTGTATTTTAAAGATGTTGGTCCCCAATGTAAAGGATAACCCACTACCCAAACATGGAGGTGGAAATGCTGTAAATATGGTTGTTGGTTGTCCTGGAGACTTTAGGATTTTTTATATCAATCTTGTGATAGGTGATTTAGTGAAGATGCATGCTGATCTTTATGAACTCAGCTATTATACACATGACCATGCTGGTTGTTATATTTGCAGTTCAGATATCCATGGATGCGATAAGGTGAGAGATTATCTTCAAGAAATGATGGATGAAGTTCTTATCCATATAATCAGGCCAAGGGATGAATGTGAATAATATGTGATTAAGGTTTATGGATGTCCCGGTGAATTCCGAATTTTTATGTGAATTACATGAGTGATGATCCAGTACAACTGCATGCCATATTTTGTCACATGGATGGCTAAGAGGTACATCATTATGGGTCCTATCACACCTGTTGTAGGGATTCCCATGGTTGTTCTGTTGTAAGAAGAGGTGTTCAATTGCTGTTAGATAATGGTACTATCAGAGTCACAAGCAACATAGATGATTATAATGAAGTTAATGTGATTGAAGACTACTCAATTGAGGCCATGTCAGATAATGAATATGTTTCTGCTAATGAGTTCTTTTGTTTTGATGAAGGTATGTTTTTTGATAATGATTTTGCGATACTTGAATATTCCGAAGAAGTGGGGGTGAATGTTATTGTACCATGTTTTGGTAATCTCGCTCCTGTAGAGATTGAGTATCATAGAAAGCCTATTGTTTCTCCCGTGGTTATTTATCTGCCTGGTCCTATCGCATATGAATTAGATAAAGTTGTGTCTTATAAGTGCAACAGAACTATACTGGAAGATGGTATGGAAATTCTTATCTAACCTTTGTCCCGTGTTGAGAATATTATTGAAGCTAGTCGGGTAACTCACAATGGTGGTGTCTTAGCCCCTACCTTTTGAGGAGATGTTGATCCTTGAAAAAAGATTGTTGAGACTTATGTTGAGCCTAAGAAAGTGGTAGGAGAATCTAGTGGTTCCACCTTGGAAAAGGATGAGGATGGTCTGCTAAAAATCATCAAGATGAGTGATTACTAGATTGTGGATCAATTATTGCAAACTTCGTCTAAGATTTCCATTTTAGCCTTGTTGATGAACTCTTCTGCTCATCGCGAATCTATTATGAGGGTGTTGGATCAGGATTTTGTTAAAAGTGATATATCTTTGGATCAGTTCAGCGGTGTTGTAAGGAATATTACATCTTGTAACAATCTGAGCTTTTGTGATGACGAGTTTCCTGATGAAGGAAGAAACCATAACCTGGCTCTTCATATTTCCATAAATTGTAAGAATAACTCTTGCCTAATGTGATGATTGAAAATTGATCTGCTTTGAATATCATACCGAGAAGTACTCTCATGAAGCTTAAGTACTAGGGAACTTCTATGCGCCCTAGTGGCATTATAGTGAAAGCTTTTGATGGTTCGAGAAACTCAATCATCAGAGAAGTGGATTCACCTATTCACATAGGTCCTCACCTATTCCAAAGCACCTTTCAGGTTATGGATATTGTCCAAGCCTATAGTGTTTTTGTTGGGACGACCATGGATCCACGAAGCGGGAGTTGTTACTTCAACCTTGCATCAGAAGCTGAAATTTGTCCATGAAGGAAAGGTGGTCATTTAGAACGGTGAGCAAGCTCTGTTGATATCTCATTTTTCTTCCTTTAGAAATGTAGAAGTTGATGAAGCCGCTGTTGGAACTCAGTTCCAAGCTTTTTACATTGATAATATAACGAAGAATGAAGATTCTATCACCTCCTTTAAGGATGCACAACAGGTAGTGCAAAAAGGCCCTAGCAAGGTGTGGGGGCAAGTTATTAATCCACATGTAAACAGGAATGGGACTAGTTTGGGTTTCTTCATGAACAAGGAAGTTGTGAAGACGAAGTCCGCTTTGAGTAAATATCAAGACATATTTCACAGTGCAGGATATCTTCATCCGACTACTACAAGGATCAACATTATTCTCGAAGATGAGTTAGAGCAAAAGATGCTGAACTTCGTGACACATGGAGTCAGAGTCCAGAATTAGATCTTTGTTAATGTTCATTCTTGCATTCATATTTCAAAGTAATTTTTTCTTGTTGGTCTTTTCAAAAGTCTTTCACTATGATTGAGGTTGAAGGAATGATTGTATGGGCATGTCTGTTGTTTTTATTTTTAAAATCATTAATAAAAGTTGTTTTTTATTCCTAAATTATGTCTTTATTTTCTTCTTTTTCTTGGAAAATGGTAATCATAACCTTTCAAAATAAATAGCAATTGTACATAGATGTGCATAATCACTTGTTACATGTGTCAGTTTATAAAATCAATCATAAATCATATGTGCATATTAATTAAAAAAACTCGTTGAGTGCAATGATCCTGCACCCTCTCTCAACTTTGAATATCCTGTGTATGTGGCTAAACAAGAGGAATATGATGAAATCCTAGAAGAGGTTTCACGGTTGCTTGAGAAAGAGGAAAATACTATTCATCCGTATAAAGAGTCGTTGGAGAGGATTAACTTGGGTTTAGAGGAAGATCCGAAAGAAGTCAAGATTGGGGAACTACTTCATCCCGAGGTGAAGAGCGGGTTGATTGAGTTGCTAAAATAGTATGTGGATATCTTTGTTTGGTCTTATCAAGATATGCCTAGTTTGGATACTGATATTGTGGAACATTATTTGTTGCTAAAGCCAGAATGTCCACCAATCAAGCAGGAGTTACGAAGAACTCATCCTAACATGGCAGTGAAGATTAAAGAAGAGGTTTTGAAGCAGATTGATGTTGGTTTTCTTGTGACATTAGTGTACCTTCAGTGCACTGCCAATTTTGTTCTAGTACCAAAGAAGGATGGAAAGGTTCGCATGTGCGTTATAGAGATTTAAATAAAGCAAGTCTGAAAGATGATTTCCCATTACCATATATTGAAATGATGGTAGATAGCACAACAAAATTCAAAGTGTTCTCGTTCATGGATGGATTTTCGGATACAATCAAATTAGAATTGTTCCTGAGAACATGGAAAAAAACAATGTTTATCACACCCTAGGGAACATTCTGTTATAGAGTGATTCCCTTTGGGTTGAAGAACGTTGGTGCAACATACCAGAAGGCTATGAAAACCCTATTCCATGATCTGATGCATAAGAAAATTGAGGTATATGTTGATGATATGACCGCTAAATCTCAGACTGAGGAAGGGCATATAGAAGACTTGTTGAAATTATTTCAGCGTTTGAGGATGTATTATCTCCGCTTGAATCCAAAAAAAGTGTACTTTTGGTGTTTGTTCAGGAAAGTTGCTAGGTTTCATTATCATCCAAAATGTAATTGTAGTTGATCCTAATAAAGTTAAGGTAATTCAAGAAATGCCTGCACCAAGGACTGAAAAGCAAGTTAGAGGCTTCCTTGGACGTTTGAATTACATTTCCATATTTATTTCCCATATGACTACAACATGTGAACCCATCTTCAAACTATTAAAGAAAGATAAAGGTTGTGTGTGGATGAATGATTGTCAAATGGAATTTGAAAGCATTAAAGATTATATGCTTGAGCCTCCTATCTTGCACTCTCCTGTTGAAGGAAGACCATTGATTATTTATCTGACTATGTTGGAATTCCATGGGCTGTATTTTGGGACAACAAGATGAAACAGGAAGAAAAGAATGTGTCATTTATTATCTCAGCAAGAAGTTCACTGACTGTGAGTCATAGTATTCTATGCTAGAAAAAACATGTTGTGCTTTGGCCTAGGCTACAAAGCGATTGTGGAAATATATGTTGAATCATACTACTTGGTTGATTTCCAAAATAGATCCAACTAAGTATATTTTTGAAAAGCCTGCTCTTACTGGAATAATTTCCCGTTGGAAGATGTTGATGTATGAATATGATATTGAATACTGTATTCATAAGGCTATTAAAGGAAGTGGGTTGTCAGAGTACCTTGCTCACCAACCATTTGATGATTATTAGTCTGTTAAGTTTAATTTACCTAATGAGGATGTGATGTATTTGAGAGTAAAATATTGTGATAAACCTTTACCTGAGAAAGGTCCTGATCCCGAATCCCGATGGGGTATGGTGTTTGATGGAGCTGTAAATGCTTATGGAAAAGGAATTGATGTTGTGATTATCACTCCCTATGTGTCACATATCCCTTTCACTGCAAGGTTGACATTTGATTGTACCAATAACATGGCGGAATATGAAGCTTGTATCATGGGTCTTGAAGAGGCTATAGATCTCAGAATCAAAATTCTTGATGTATATGGCGATTACTTTGGTAATAAATTAGATCAAAGAAGAATAGAAGACTCGTCACATTGGCTTGATTCCCTACAAGGATTATGCGAGGATATTATTACCTTTCTTCAATAAAATTGAATTCCATCATATTCCCAGAGATGATAATCAAATGGCAGATGCTTTAGCCACTTTGGCTTCTGTGATGCGGTGGGAGAACTGACTTGAGGTTTTGTGTTTTATCGCAAATGTTGCAGTTAGCAATAGTCGCCACCGACTTTTCTTTTATCCAAAAGGAAAGGTGAAAAAGCACAGGAAAGACCTTTGAGATGTTTTCTTGAGTACGGGGGGTAGATTATGAAAAGGGAAGGTGTTAGCACCCTTTTCATCCATGGTTTTCCATGGGCTCTTAGTTACTTGCTTAGATCACTTGCTTTTGTTGTTTGAAATTGTGTTTGGTGCGGTTTTGAAAGTATTTTGTAAAAGAGGCCATTCGTTTAGGCAATCTTTGTAATGATTCTCGTTCGTAAGAATGTATACAAAGATGTTTGTCTTTTGAAAATATTTTCAATGTTTGTAAGATGTTTTTGAAATGTGTATGTGTTTGTTTTGAAAAAATAGCAAGGATGTTTTTGTTTTGAAATGGAGCAAGTAACTAGAAGTTACCTACCTACTCAAATGTCTTTCTTGTACATTTTCTATTCCTTTGACATTGTTGTCTTACCATTGATTTGGTAAGTAACCCTATATTTGGATGTAAACGGGACGGGCGCGGGTCATCGTATGACCATGATTAGCAATGTTTGCAAAGTATCTTAGCATTTTTGAGGGACCAAGTTCATTTTTGTAAGGAAACTTTTGAATAGCGTCATCGAGGGACTATGATCTTATTTTGTTTTATTTTGCCAAGATACTTCGCATGCGTAACATGGCCATTTTTGTTTTAGGCAACCAAGTGGGGAAACCCTAAGGGTGCTTGTGTGCAAGTATGTCATTTTCATGCTTTTGATTTTGTCTTGTATTTAGGGTTTTCTATTTTTCTTTGTTTTGTCTTGTCATGCAAACCCTAATTACAAATCATGGCATATAAAGAGATAAATTGCGTAATGTAAATATACTAAGCTATTACAACAATTTTATGGAAGGGGGGAATACAAGTTTGAATGGGGATTTCCACAAATATAAAGCTAAATATATTATTATAACCAAATCGAATTTGTGCGAATTTAAGATAAATACTAAGCAATATTTAAAATGTAATGCAATGTACATGTAAAAAAGATTTTTTGATGTCTTATTTTTGTGTAGAAGAATATTTAATTTAAACCTAAAAAATATAAGGAAAAAGATTTAATTTTTGAAAGGGGTTTAACCCTAATTTTATTTAAAAGAAAATAAAGTTTGTATATTATTATTTTGTGTATTTTCTTGTGTAAAAATAATAAATAATATTGTAATAAAATATAAAGTTTGTATGTATGCAAAAATAAGTATTTATAAATATGAAATGCAAAATAATTTAACTAAGTATATTTAATTATATTTACAAATTTATTTAAGAAAAATAAATTATATCCTATTAAAATAAACTATATTTTATGTGAGAAATAAAATAAAGTGCAATATGACTAAATTATATTTTTTAAGATTTTATATCATTTAGAGAAAATAATAAAAATATTTAAATGAAAATAAAACAAATAAAAAAAACAAAAATGTAGAAAGTTGGCCAAGGGGGTAAGATAGCAAATTAGTGGTGATGATGAGCAAAAACACTGGCCCATGAAGCGAGGCCCACTCCTGCAAAAAAGTGTCAAAAACTGAAAAGGAAAAAATGCAAAAATGCAAAAAGTAGCGCGAAGGTTCGAACCCAGGACATAGGTCTCACCAGCGCGCTGCTTTACCACTGGGATGGCCATTCATCCATTATCCTTATTGAAACCAAAATAACATATTACAAAATGCGCCATTGCCCTGTTTCATCTTCTTCCTCAAGCCTTGGCCGGATCCCCTGTAACTTCCTCATGCTTCCATAAAAATGAAAACTTATAACAAGAAAAATGTAGCATTTGAACTCACGAATCCAACCATATAAGTTATGTAATCTAACTATCCAAGATCAAAGAGAATTTTATAAGCCCTAAATTCTAACCTAATATTTTCAGAGATTTCAACTTCCAAATTCTCTTAGCACAAGTAAAATCAATGCAAGATAATGATATGTATAGCTTCGTTATGATGAGAACTACATTTTTTATTCACAGATCGTGGCCTAAGGTTGCCTGTACAAGGAGATAGAGTTTGAAAATTTACCTCCTTCAGCTGGAATCGTGTATGGAAATGTAGTGACTTTAATAGAGGCCTGATGCTTGCTTGAGCTTCCTTGAGCTTCCCTGAATTTATTTCAACCCTTGCCTTGCTCTGAAAGTGGCTAGAACTCCCTGACCAAGTCCAACTGCAAGCTTCAAAGTCAACAATGGAAGATGGTGGAAAAGAGATTACAGAACAGGGATGATGGTTTGGATGGGTTTGATATCAAGTATGTAAGGTGTTGGAATGATCTAAACACAAAACGCACGAGCCAAATGGAAGATGGGGATACTTGTGCAGAAACTGTGTGTTTTGGACAATTTTTGGTGTTTTGCTTGCTCTCAGTGTTTCAGGTCTTGGCTTAGTGTTTTATGTGTTGCATATAGTTTGTATATTAGTATTGAGATGATCTTAGGTCAGCTTCCCAACAGATCTGCCAATGCTAGCCTTTTTGCCAACTTTCTTGTACTTGAAGCAAAGTGACAAAACCAAAGCTTCACATGCTTGTACTAGCTTACTTAGGGTTGGTATGAGTTTATACAACTTGCTTAAGACCTGTTTGGTTTGTATGCATCAAGGGGACAGGTTCAAAGCTCAAAATTGTAAAGTTTGCAAAAGTGGTTCTTTATGAAAATGACAATGGAACCTTTTTGCCATAAGTGGAATTATAAGTTGGATAAAGGTTCAAAAGCATGGATAGAGGTTTTGTAAACTGAGTAAGAATTTAATTAAGGAGTGTAGAACATGTTTAGGACATGTACAGCATGAAATAGCCAGCATAGGATTGATTTGCAACTTGGTTCTCCATGAAATGGCTTGAACAAAAAGTGAGAAAATGCTAACTTTCTCTCTTCGATTCTCCCTACTCAAAAATGATCTTGAGGAGTTCTTGGATATTTTGGAAAGCTTGCAATGTGATCTATAATTCATATTTAAAATTCATTTTTAGATACCTCTTGGAACTAGGTGAAACATTTCCATGAAGTTGGGTCCAAAACCTGCCTAAATTAGGGCAAAATTTCAGTAAGTTAAGAAGTTCATGACCATGTATTCACAAATTTATAACTTGAGATCCAAGCATCTTTAGGGAAAATTATGTGAATAAAAGTTTTAGATTTAATGGATATATACAACTTTCATGTTGGGAATTTTCCTTGAATCATTAGGCATCATGGTGTAAAAGTGGCATAAATTTGAGAAAAAATAAGAAAATTTTCTATACTTAGAAAATTTCTAAGTTAGAAAATTTTCAAATTCAAAACCCTAATTTTCAAAATTGGTTTTCATGGTGAACAAGTTTCACAATTTGACATGTCTTGATGAATTATGACCCTTGACACTTGATTTTGACCAAAAAGCCAAAGTTTGACTTTTCAGTATACAGTTGACTTTTGATCAGTTGACTGTAAATTTCATCTGTCAATCCAATGCATTTGAGATGTTTTGAGACATATAATTAAGTCAAGATTATGTCATTGAATCCTTGAAATCATGCTTGAACTCAATTGGTCATTTGCTAGGTTAAAAATCAGAAATTGCCCTTCCTCAGTCAAAACCCTAATTTTGACCATTTTTCCCTTTTGTGATTTGATCAAATTTCCTGAGGAATTGTGATCCAAACTTGACCAAATGATACATGTGAGTTTAAAATGTTGTTGTGGATCAAAAATTATGAAGTTTGACTGTAAATTGGCCATGGTTGACTTTTTTTCCAATACAGTTGATTTTTAGGTCAACTGTCCAATTGAATGATCAAAAATGTGGTTCAAGGCTTGAAACTTGTCATGAGCAATCTTAGGGATCCCTAATGATGTTTGAAAGTCACATGAAGCATTAAAAGTCCCAAAATCCTTGTGCAAACTCAAACCCTAATTTTAGGTCATTAGTGCAAGATGAGATGTCTTGAGCTGATCAAACCCTAATCCAGTCTTGAGTCAAAGAGATCTTGTGAGAAAAGTTTTGGTAAATGAGAGGGAAACTTTTGGGGTACAACAGCTGCCCCTGTTCAATATTCTTAGAAAGATGAATCTGAATGAGCGACAGAATGGCTTCCGTGTCTGAAGCGTATCCGAACTGTATCTAAAGTTGAAATATGAATGAGTATTAGAATGGCATCCGTGTCTGGAGTGTATCCATATTGTATCTGATAGTTGAAATCTGAATGAGTATCAGAATGGCATCCGTGTCTGGAGCGTATATGAACTGTATCTGAAAGTTAAATCTGAATGAGTATCAGAATGGCATCCGTGTCTGGAGCGTATCTGAAGTGTATCTGAAAGTTGAATCTGAATGAGTATCAGAATGGCATCTGTATCTGTAGTGTATCTGAATTGTATCTGGTAGTTGAAATCTGAATGAGTATCAGAATGGCATCCGTGTCTAGAGCGTATCTGAATTGTATCTGAAAGCTGAATCTGAATGAGTATCAGAATGGCATCTGTGTCTGGAGCGTATCTGAACTGTATCTGAAAGTTGAATCTGAATGAGTATCAGAATGGCATCCGTATCTGGAGCGTATCTGAACTGTATCATGATTGTACATTGTTTAACAGTAGCTGTTAATCTTATCCTGAAAAGGGTAAAATGTTAGCTGGAACAAAAAATTATGTTGCATGAAATGTATGATGCAATATATGTGTTTTATTAATGTTTATGATATGTGGATATAATGTATGCGCATGAAAGATGATTTGTTGTATTGCTGAGGAAAATAAATCCTTGACTGCTGCTGAGGATATGTGGATTCTTCATGTCTTGAAGTTGGAGTATTTGACAAAAATTCTGTTGTGAGAGCAATGTTGTATATTGCTTGAGGAATCTGCTTGGAGAATTCAGAGAATTTTAATGACTTCTACTGGGGATAGGAGTCTTTGTTCCGTTGGGGAGTATCAGAAGTTAGTTGTTATTCGAATGGATTTCAGGCTTAAATAACTTGCTGGGGGATTTGGAGGAACTGGATGGTTTCCACCGGGGATTCGATAAACTAGAAGCTTCGTTTTGTCGGGTAGTTGGGAGTTTTGTTCCGCTAGGGATTATTGAAAACTCTGTGGGGAATATGGAGTGGGCTAGTAATGTTTTCCTGTTCCTTCAACCTATCAGTAATTATCCTTTTCATTTTGTTTATTTGTAAACAGTAATTATGTTCAAATGCATATGTTCATTAATGAATCATTGGACGTTTTTGCACATAAAACATAAGTGTAAAGGAAAAGACAAATAATTTTCTGTACTTTGAAGAGATATCTTTGTATTTACTTTGAATAAGTATTTTGTACAAAAGAGACAGACATCCTAGTAAGAGGATGGTGCCATAAAAGTAAGAAAAAATTTATACAAAGAAAGATAGTTATGTGTGATAATCCCATGGGGTTCCCATTCTGCTATAGCCTATGTATCTCTGAATATCTTGTCTATCTGTTGCTTCGTCCGAAGATGATTAGATTGATCAGAAACCTCGAGTTTGTCAGTGAAGAGATTGTCCTCAAAGTGATCCAACGGGACATAGTCATACATTTTAATTCCCTAACTTTTTCTTGGACCACCCTTTCGGGTTTTCAGTCCACCTGGAAACCCTTTTTTGCCAAAGTTTCCCTTTCGGGTTTTCAACTTTCCGAGTGTACATATTTTTTATTTTATCCCTAATTTTTGCCCGAACCTTTTGGTTCGCCGGGATGCCCCCTTTTTTTACCTAGGTGTGTCAACCAAGCGGGTCTCTTATGCGTAGTATCTTTTGACTATGTCCGTGTTCGCAGGGTGTGGCAAATCATCGCCGTCCATGGTGGTTAAGATCATTGCCCCACCGGAGAAGATGTTCTTGATTACAAATGGTCCTTTATAGGTAGGAGTCCATTCTCCACTGGGATCACTTTGTGGCAAGATGATGCGTTTGATCACTAGATCTCCAACTTGATATACTTGGCGTCTAACTTTCTTGTTGAACCCCTTGATCATCCGTTTTTGATACATCTGACCATGGAAAATAGTAGTGAGTCTCTTTTCATCAATTAAGTTTAGTTGATCAAGTCGAGTCTGGATCCAGTCGTCCTCATTCAAACCTGCATCCTTCATAATTCTCAGAGAGGGGATCTGAACCTCAATAGGCAAAACAGCCTCCATGCCATAAACCAAAGAATAGGGTGTTGCCCTAGTTGATGTGCGAGCCGTGGTACGGTACCCGTGGAGATAAAATGGCAACATCTCATGCCAGTCCTTGTAGGTGACTGTCATTTTTTGTATGATCTTTTTAATGTTTTTTATTAGCGGCTTCGACTGCACCATTCATCTTCGGCCAATAGGGGGATGAATTGTGATGTTAAATCTTGAACTGCTCACACAAGGCGGTGATCATAGTATTGTTAAGGTTTGTACCATTATCAGTGATGATCATTTCTGGGATACCATACCGGCAAATAAGATTCTGCTTGATGAAGCGTGCAACAACATTCTTAGTAACGGATGCGAAGGAAGCTGCTTCGACCCACTTTGTGAAATAATCAATGGCCACTAGAATGAAGCGGTGTCCATTAGAGGTTGTAGGCTTAATTTCCCCAAACATATCAATTCCCCACGTAGCAAAGGGCCAAGGAGCCGTCAAGACATTCAGAGGAACAGGAGGCACATGCACCTTGTCAGCATAAATTTGACACTTATGACGGGATCGAGAGTGTTGATAGCAATCTTCTTCCATGGTCGACCAATAATAGCCTGCCCGTAGGATTTTCTTTGCCATCCTATGCCCACTGGAGTGGGTGCCAAAGGTACCTTCATGTAATTCAGCCATGATCTTTTCAGCCTCAACCTTATCCATACAATGGAGCAGAATAGAGTCATGATTACGCTTGTACAGGATGCCATTACTCAGGAAGAACTTAGCAGAGAATCTCCTTAAAAACTTTTTATCATTGATTGAAGCTCCTTCTGGATATTCTTGAGCCTCGAGATATCTTTTGACTTCATGAAACCAAGGTTGGTCCACTACTTCTTTAGTATTAATCTCGTGACAGTGTTCTGGTTCGTCCATTCGTTCAATGGTTATCTGGGGAGCCTCGTTATCCCAATTAAGTTTAAACATGGATGACATTGTAGCTAGAGCATCTGCTAGCTGTTTTCTTCTCGTGGGAAGTGCTCGAAGGTAATCTGCTCAAAATGTGGTAACAATGTCAAAACATGTTTTTTGTAAGGGATAAGGTTTGGATGCTTAGTGTCCCATTCTCCTTTGATCTGACTGATGACCAAAGCCGAATATCCAAACACATCTAAAGATTTGATTCCCAAGTCTATGGCAGCCTTGAGACCCAAGATGCATGCTTTGTATTCCGCCATGTTGTTCGTGCAGTTGAAGCAAAGTCTGGCAGTAAAAGGAGTATGACACCCTTCGGAGATATGAGTACAGCGCTGATACCATTACCAAGTGCATTGGATGCCCCATCAAAGAACATGGTCCATCGGGATCCTTGTTCAGGTCCGTCATATGGTCTAATTTCTTCACAGTTGTCTAATGTCATGATGTCTTCATCTGGGAATTCAAACTTTATGGACTGATAATCTTCTACAGCTTGATAAGCAAGATGATCAGCTAACACACTGCCCTTTATGGCTTTCTGGGTAGTGTATTGTATGTCATATTTTGTTAAGATCATCTGCCATCTAGCTATTCTTCCAGATAGGGAAGGCTTTTCGAAGATGTACTTTATTAGGTCCATCTTAGATATCAACAAAGTGGTATGAGTCAACATATACTGTCTTAGCCAGCGAGCAGCCCATGCCAGAGCGTAGCAAGTTTTCTCGAGCAGTGAATATCTGGGGTCATATTCGGTAAACTTTTTGCTCAGGTAGTAAATAGCGTGCTCTTTTCGGCTAGACTCGTCATGCTGCCCCAATACACACCCCATTGAGTTTTCTAAAACGGTCAGATACATGATCAATGGTCTTCCCTCGATTGGTGGAATCAAAACAGGAGGCTCTTGTAAGTACTCTTTGATCTTGTCAAAAGAAAACTGGCATTCGTCATTCCATCTAACTACTTGATCTTTCTTCAATAGTTTGAAGATTGGCTCACAAGTAGCTATCAAGTGAGAAATGAATCTGGCGATATAATTCAAGCATCCCAAGAATCCTCTGACCTCCTTCTCAGTGCGAGGAGCAAGCATTTCTTGTATCGCTTTAACCTTGACAGGATCAACCTCGATGTCTTTGTTGTTAACGATGAAACCTAAGAGTTTACCGGACCGGACTCCGAATGTACACTTGTTTGGATTCAATCTTAACTTGTACTCCTTCAACCTCACAAACAATTTTTGCAAGTGATCAAGGTGTTCCTCTTCAGTTTGTGATCGGGCTATCATGTCATCTACATAGACCTCTATCTCATGATGTATCATATCATGAAACAAAGCTACCATGGCGCGTTGATAGGTTTCCCCAGCATTCTTCAGTCCGAATGGCATCACTTTGTAGCAGAACATACCCTATTGTGTGAAAAATGTAGTTTTCTCCATGTCCTCAGGTGCCATTTAGATTTGGTTATAGCCTGAGAATCCGTCCATGAAGGAAAACACTTTGTGCTGGGCCGTATTGTCAACCAGGATCTCGATGTGAGGAAGTGGAAAATCATCTTTAGGGCTGGCCCTGTTTAAATCTCTATAATTCACGCACATTCTTACTTTGCCGTCCTTTTTAGGCACGGGAACAATGTTGGCAACCCATTGAGGATAGGAAGTGACAGCTAAGAATCCATTATTGAACTGCTTCATGACCTCCGCTTTGATCTTCTCTGACATGTCAGGTCTCATGCGGCGGACTTTTTGCTTCACTGGTGGACAGTCTTCTCTTGTGGGTAGACAATGTACCACGATGTTTGTATCAAGTCCCGACATGTCTTCGTATGACCAGGAAAAGATCTCAACATAATCATGCAATAGCTGAATTAGGCTCTCCTTGACACTTGGCGCTAGGTTGGCACCCACTTTGATTTCTTTTTTATCTTCCTCGGTTCCCAAGTTGATCGTATCCAATAGTTCCTCATGAGGCTGAATATCTCTTTCCTCTTATTGTAGTAGTCTGGCCAATTCCCCCGGCACTTCACAATCTTCTTCACCTTCGTATTTGGCTTGATAGATTGGATCTTCAGAGTCACTAAAGGCTATAGCAGTATCGTTACCCATGGGATCTGGAATGGAGGGGTACCTGCATTTGTGAGTGTGGGTGTGTGTAAGGGTATAGCCATCTTTAAACAATAAAATGTAAAAGAAAGACAATGAGCACAAAAGGTTTGTATGTGAAAAAACGTCCATGATTCATTGAATGTCATATGAAGATGAAATAAAAACCCTTACAAATGGACCATTGTGCCCCGGGTAAGACACAAGGTTTTTAAAGTGCGAATTGTTCGTGAATATTACAAGTCTAACAGAAATGTAAAAGATAAATTACTGAGAGATGAAAGTCATTGGGACAAAGTCTCTGGCTTCCCAGTTGTGAAGTCCTTCGTAGACGGTAGGAAATATCTAATCTTCCAAGATACCATCTTCTTCAACATCTTCCACTGCGTTGACCTCTCGGTTACTAATCTTCAAAGGTGGCCCTCCAGCACGGGCACGGTGCACAGCCTTCTGAGCAATTGAAGTAAACCCTAAGCCAAACTTGTCTGATTTATACGGGATGTCCGGAAGCTGCCCCCAGATGGTGCATCCACCTTCTTCTACCACTGCCTTAGCGTCCTTTAGAGATGACATCCGAAGCGGAGGTCTTGTGATCTTGGGAATCGAGGATACCACCTTGGTCACCGCTACTTGTTGAGAAACCTCTTCGAAATGTTGAAAAGGAGTTTCAATGAACTTGCCATCAGATTCCACATATCGTAAGGAATTTAGATGACTAATCATGTACTCTTCCTCTCAATGGACAGTTATGATCTTTCCTTGGACCGGGTATTTCAGCATTTGGTGTAGTGTGGAGGTGACGGCACCGGCATTATGGATCCAGGGGCGTCCTAACAGACAGGAGTAAGAGGGACAGATGTCCATCACATAGAAGGTTGAGTTGAAAATCTGAGTTCCCACCTTTATCGGGATGTCCACCTCCCCGTGGACCATCATCTTCGAACCATCAAATGCCCTCACAACTATGTTACTTAGTTTTAATGCCAGCCCTTCGCAATCCAATCTATCAAGGGCTTTCTTTGGTAATACATTCAAAGATGATCCCGTGTCCACCAAGACATGAGCCAGAGTCGTTCCTCTACACTCCACAGAGACATGCAAAGCCTCGTTGTGTTTTCTCCCTCTGGGTGTCAAATCAGCATCAGAGAAGCCTAGGCCGTTATCAGTTGTCAAACTAGCCACACAGTCTTGGAATTGGTCAGCAGGCGTCTCTTGTGGCACATGGGTTGTCTTCAAAAATTTTACCAGAGCTTTTGCATGTGCCTCAGAGCACAGCAGCAAGGCTAGCATGGAGATCTTGGAGATCTTGGAGGGCGTTTGCCCCAACTGTTCAACCACGTCATAGTCGTTTTTCTTTATTATTCTCAGGATTTCTTCCATTTCCTTCTTGTATGTTTCGGGGATAGCTAGTGATTGAGCCTTCGTCTGGATAGGCTCTTCTTGAATTCTTTTCCCCCGATCTTCAGCAGTGGAAGTGTTGGTAGGGACAACAGCAGGGATCGTGTCATTTTTGTCGGTAGGTGCACTTGCAGGTATAATCACTGGTACAGAGGTAATCTTCGGAATAGCCACGGGTCCAAAAACTGCCTTTGGAGGGGCAATCTCTGGATAGAATATTCTACCACTACGGGTAATCTTACAAGTTCCGGCAATATTGCTAATGTCAAAACTTTCTTCTTTGGAGATTTCTTCTTCGGTAGTCAGCCTATTTTATTTAACACCATGGTAGTAGATTTCTCCATCGTAATTCCACGGTATTGTTTTGTATGATTTATATGGGACCGGCCCGGGCATTGTAATTATGAGAAGATTATTCTTCAGAACTGATGTAATCCTAACGGGTCTTTTAGGGACCCTGGAAGGATTGGCGTAGATGGTTATGATTGAAACTTCTTCGATAGGAATGGGTGAAACAGGAACATTTTCAAATAGAATTTCTTGGTTGTCAATCAAGCGTTGGATACCTGTCTTCAACAGAGGTCAATCAATTGGAGAGGATAAGCAAATATGGCAGTCTTTTTTACAACCTGGGAATATACCAGCTTTCAGCAAATTCATCTTAATGATTGGGAGCGGAGTCAAAAGTTCATCTACTATAGCAACAAACAAATCTTCCTCGATAGCATTGGCGTTGTGACCATGTCTAGGCATGGGAGCGGAAATGACATTTGGTTTCTCGGGCACCTCAAATTCAATCTCCTTGGCATCTATGAGGTCTTGGATCTTATTTTTCAAAGCCCAACAGTTGTTGGTGTCATGGCCCGGGCTTTCGGAATGGTATGCGCATCTGGCATTTGGATGATAATGAGGGGACGTCATGTTGGGATTCTTTGGAGCTTCTTTTAAGGTTGCTAGATTAGATTTCAGCAGATGTGGTAAAATTTGGGCTAGAGTCATATTAAGCCTAGTGAATTGCCGGACTGGCCTTTCCACCCTTGGTTGGTTACTCCTTAGTTGATCAGATGTCAGCTTTGGGATTATAACGGCCCTTACCATTGGTCGGCGCTCATCCCTCCCTTGGTTTCTTTATGGATACACAGCAGATACTTCCTTCTTCCCAGTGAAGGGTTTTTCACGGCTGCAGAGGCAGACGAATCTTTCTGAATCTTTCCACTTCTTATACCAACTTCCACCCTTTCTCCGGTTAAAATTAGCTTAGTAAACCCAGCAGATGAACTTCCAATCAGATGATTGAAGAAAGGGCCCGATAGAGTTCCCAAGAACATGCCCACCAACTCCCTTTCGAACAGAGGGGGTTGCACTCTTCCGGCTAGATCTCTCCACTTTTGCGCGTAATCTTTGAAGCCCTAATTTGAAGCCATAGCCATACTTTGAAGTTGAGTACGGGTAGGCGCCAAATCAGTGTTGTAATGGTATTGTTTATAGAAAGTTGCGGCCAGGTCTTCCCAATTGTGGATGTCGGCCCTTTCCAATTGGTAAAACCAATCGAGTTGTGTTCCTGATAAACTGTCTTGGAAAAAATGGACCCACAAGTCTTTGTCGGCGGAGTGTGGCTGAATCTTTCTAACATATGATCGGAGGTGCATTTTAGGACATGACACCCCATCATATTTCGCAAATAATGGCACTTTAAACTTTGGCGGGATTACAATTCCCGACACCATCCCCAACTCTTCAAAATCTAGGCCTGGTACCCTCTGGATTTCCATAGCGCTTAAACGTTCTTCAAGATGTTTGTACTTATCATCAGCCGGAGGTTATTTCTCTTCAGAGTAGTCTTCTTCCTCCTCCTCTTCTTCAGATTCTGATGGTACTGCTGTTTCTTTACCTTTTCCTAGTCCTTCCCCGGAAGTGGTTGCAAAATTCAGAGTCCTTCTAGTCTGTCCATGAAATCTTCTCCCCATATTCAGAATCCCAGTGGCTTTCTTTGGTTTCTTTCTTCTCTCTTCAGCTAACAGAGTCTTTAATTCATCTTGCCCCTTGGCTAGGGTCATGAGTAACTGTTGAAACTGCATATTTTGAGCTTGAAGATCTTTGACCGTTTGTTCGAGATCCATCTTACTGAAATAAACAGTAGAGAGATGAGGAAACTTGTTGCAAAGGACCTGTTATATTATGATGAATTATATGTATACATGCAATGCTTTCAAGGATTTAAAAATTCAAATTTGTTTTAAACAAAAAAGAAACACGTTATATTAATAAGATAGAATTTGAGTACATCAATGCCCCTTGGGCAAAATAATACAAAATTATAAGATAAAAAAGTGTCACGCATCCTCTTTGGTGCTATGTAGGTATTTAGAGCCTTCTCCTCATGAAGTAGCCTAGTGAGTTCCAAAACCTTCTTCTCGCTTGCGTAGAATTGGGCTTCGAAAGTATCTTTCTCTCCTTTGAGTTGTATCCAATCCCTTTGTAGATCTTCAAGTGATGTGGGCATGTCAGGATATAGGATAGTGTATGGAACTTCTCCTTCCTTAACAGGCTCAATAATCACTGGTAGAATGGAAGGATAAGGCATCATAAGACTTTGAGCGCGGGTTCGTACCCACTTGAGGTAAGGCTCAAGAGGGATGGAATTCTTGTGTCCCAAAGTCTTGCTATCCACCTTGTTTAGCATCCTCCAAGCTCGGATAAATCTCTGGCGAAGACCTTGATCGTCGTTGTCGTAGTCGAAAACCAAGCCTTGAATCAGCATATCATGTGGGCCATCCCTTCAGGCATAACCAAACTGTCTTAGAGCCAAGAAAGGGTTATAGGTGATGCCTCCCCTAATTCCAAGTAGAGGGACATTAGGGAATTCCCCACAACGGTCAATAATGATAACATTCTCTTTGGATCGAGAGCACCAATGAATATCTGAATGTTTTAGCGTCATTAACCTTTGTGACCACCTTAAACCTTGTTCATTCCTTAAGACTAATTGGGGAAGATGAGAAATAAACCATCTTGCCAGGAGGGGAGTGCAACACATCAGGACCCCTTTTTTCCTCATTGTACGAGTGCGAAAAGAGTGTAGGATATCCCCTAGTAATGTAGGCACTGGATTGCGTGACATGAAGATTTTGACGGCACTCACATCTATGAGTTGGTCAGGATTGGGAAACAAGACCATCCCATAGATAAGAAGAGCCACAATTTCCTCAAAAGCTTTCAAGTCTAGGGAATTCGAACAGCTTTGGGCTTTCTCAAATAGAAACTTTGCCAAGAAGCCTTTGACACCACTTCTAGTTTCCCAATGAGTTGTGACATCAGATGAGTGCAAGTGCAGGGCTTGAGAAATCTCTTATGGCTTTGGATATCTTTCCGTATCGTTGAAAGGTAGTTGATTGAGAATAGGAATCCTCAAGAGTTGAGAAAATTCTTCTAAAGTAGGCACAAGCTGATAGTCAGGAAATGTGAAGCAGTGATGTAAAGGGTCAAAGAATTGGAAGAGAACATTCATCATATCCTCCTCTGTGTTGGAGGTGACCAAGTTGAGTAGATGACCATGCCTCTCTGTGAATGGAGAGTTCTCAGGGATCCTTGAAGCTAGTTCCTTGAGTTTTGGAGGAATTCTTACAAGGTTGATTTTGATAGTTTTCCTGCAAAGCGAATCCATATCCTACAAAACAAGAACAAAGATGAATCTCCAAAATCCTTGAAATGGTTAGTGAATGCATATGATGTTCATGATGTCCATGATGTTATGTACAAGTTTGCATATACAAGCAAATCAAACAAGTTCTTAGTTTAGGCTTGCATGGGGTTTTATAGGTAAGTACCCTCTTGAAGTTTAGTTGGCTCAACCTGTCCTAATGATAGTAACCGGGTTCTAAGGAGCTCAATATCACCGAATTGTTTCCTTGGTCATTGTTTCAGCTCAAGCCTCTTTAATGGCGACCGAAATATCCCAAGAAACCAACCCTCAATGAGTGTAGTATCGAATATCTACCAACTTCGGACTGCACCAAAGCCGGTCATCTCACTACATCCTAAAAGGCCAAGTTGGTCAAGTAAAGGGTTCTAGAAGTTCATTAGTGCTTCATGACATCACTCAGCGGCCCCGTATTCTCTTTGATTGACTCAAAGGCTACCGGTACCCACAAATATGTAACACTAACATAGCTATTGCTTAGACCATGTCGGTATACCCCGCACAGTTTCCACAACGTATTGCTATTTACCTATAATGTTTCCCAAATCCGGGTAGAGGATTCAAACCCAAACAAAGAACCATAATGTAAAGCAAACAAGTCAAACAATGTAAGAAAATAAATGTGATATAAACCCTAAGGTAACCCCACTTTTATAATATTCCCCAGCAGAGTCGCCAGTTCTGTGATGCGGTGGGAGAACTGACTTGAGGTTTTGCATTTTATCGCAAATGTTGCATTTAGAAATAGTCGCCATCGACTTTTCTTTTATCCAAAAGGAAAGGTGAAAAAGCACAGGAAAGACCTTTGAGATGTTTTCTTGAGTACGGGGGGTAGATTATGAAAAGGGAAGGTGTTAGCACCCTTTTCATCCATGGTTTTCCATGGGATCTTAGTTACTTGCTTAGATCACTTGCTTTTGTTGTTTGAAATTGTGTTTGGTGCAGTTTTGAAAGTATTTTGTAAAAGAGGCCATTCGTTTAGGCAATCTTTGTAATGATTCTCGTTCGTAAGAATGTATACAAAGATGTTTGTCTTTTGAAAATGTTTTCAATGTTTGTAAGATGTTTTTGAAATGTGTATGTGTTTGTTTTGAAAAAATAGCAAGGATGTTTTTGTTTTGAAATGGAGCAAGTAACTAAAAGCTATCTACCTACTCAAATATCTTTCTTGTACATTTTCTATTCCTTTGACATTGTTGTCTTACCATTGATTTGGTAAGTAACCCTATCTTTGGATGTAAACGGGACGGGCGCGGGTCATCGTATGACCATGATTAGCAATGTTTACAGAGTATCTTAGCATTTTTTAGGGACCAAGTTCATTTTTGTAAGATAACTTTTGAATAGCGTCATCGAGGGACTATGATCTTATTTTGTTTTGTTTTGCCAAGATACTTCGCATGCGTAACATGACCATTTTTGTTTTAGGCAACCAAGTGGGGAAACCCTAAGGGTGCTTGTGTGCAAGTATGTCATTTTCATGCTCTTGATTTTGTCTTGTATTTAGGGTTTTCTATTTTGCTTTGTTTTGTTCTTGTCATGCAAACCCTAATTACTAATCATGACATATAAAGCGATAAATTGCGTAATGTAAATATACTAAGCTATTACAACAATTTTATGGGAGGGGGAATACAAGTTTTAATGGGGATTTGCACAAATATAAAAGCTAAATATATTATTACAACCAAATCGAATTTGTGCGAATTTAAGATAAATACTAAACAATATTTAAAATGTAATGCAATGTACATGTAAAAAAGATTTTTTGATGTCTTATTTTTGTGTAGAAGAATATTTAATTTAAACCTAAAAAATATAAGGAAAAAGATTTAATTTTTGAAAGGGGTTTAACCCTAATTTTATTTAAAAGAAAATAAAGTTTGTATATTATTATTTTGTGTATTTTCTTGTGTAAAAATAATAAATAATATTGTAATAAAATATAAAGTTTGTATGTATGCAAAAATAAGTATTTATAAATATGAAATGCACAATAAATAAACTAAGTATATTTAATTATATTTACAAATTTATTTAAGAAAAATAAATTATATCCTATTAAAATAAACTATATTTTATGTGAGAAATAAAATAAAAATAAAATAAAGTGCAATATGACTAAATTATATTTTTTAAGATTTTATATCATTTAGAGAAAATAATAAAAATATTTAAATGAAAATAAAACAAATAAAAAAAACAAAAATGTAGAAAGTTGGCCAAGGGGGTAAGATAGCAAATTAGTGGTGATGATGAGCAAAAACGCTGGCCCGTGAAGCTAGGCCCACTCCAGCAAAAAAGTGTCAAAAACTGAAAAGGAAAAAATGCAAAAAGTAGCGCGCAGGTTCGAACCCAGGACATGGGTCTCACCAGCGTGCTGCTTTACCACTGGGATGGCCATTCATCCATTATCCTTATTGACACCAAAATAACATATTACAAAATGCGCCCTTGCCCTGTTTCATCTTCTTCCTCAAGCCTTGGTCGGATCCCCTGTAACTTCCTCATGCTTCCATAAAAATGAAAACTTATAACATGAAAAATGTAGCATTTGAACTCACGAATCCAACCATATAAGTTATGTAATCTAACTATCCAAGATCTAAGAGAATTTTAAAAGCCCTAAATTCTAACCTAATATTTTCAGAGATTTCAACTTCCAAATTCTCTTAGAACAAGTAAAATCAATGCAAGATAATGATATGTGTAGCTTCGTTATGATGAGAACTACATTTTTATTCACAGATCGTGGCCTAAGGTTGCTTGTACAAGGAGATAGAGTTTGAAAATTTACCTCCTTCAGCTGGAATCGTGTATGGAAATGTAGTGAATTTAATGGAGGCCTGGTGCTTCCTTGAGCTTCCTTGAGCTTCCCTGAATCTATTACAACCCTTGCCTTACTCTGAAAGTGGCTAGAACTCCCTGACCAAGTCCAACTGCAAGTTTCAAAGTCAACAATGGAAGATGTTGGAAAATAGATTACAGAACAGGGATGATGGTTTGGATGGATTTGATATCAAGTATGTAAGGTGTTGGAATGATCTAAACACAAAACGCACGAGCCAAATGGAAGGTGGGGATGCTTGTGCATAAACTGTGTGTTTTGGAAAAATTTTGGTGTTTTGCTTGCTCTTAGTGTTTCAGGTCTTGGCTTAGTGTTTTATGTGTTGCATATAGTTTGTATATTAGTATTGACATGATCTTAGGTCAGCTTCCCAACAGATCTTCCAATGCTAGCCTTTTTGCCAACTTTCTTGTACTTGAAGCAAAGTGACAAGACCAAAGCTTCACATGCTTGTAATAGCTTACTTAGGGTTGGTATGAGTTTGTACAACTTGCTTGAGACCTGTGTGGTTTGTATGCATCAAGGGGACAGGTTCAAAGCTCAAAATTGTAAAGTTTGCAAAAGTGGTTCTTTATGAAAATGGCATTGGAACCTTTTTGCCATAAGTGGAATTATAAGTTGGATAAAGGTTTAAAAGCATGGATAGAGGATTTGTCAACTGAGTAAGCATTTAATTAAGGAGTTTAGAAAAAGTTTAGGACTGTGCAGCATGAAATAGCCAGCATAGGATTGATTTGCAACTTGGTTCTCCATGAAATGGCTTGAATAAAAAGTGAGAAAATGCTAACTTCCTCTCTTTGATTATCCCTACTAAAAAATGATCTTGAGGATTTCTTGGACATTTTGGAAAACTTGCAATGTTCTCTATAATTCATATTTGAAATTAATTTTGAGATACCTCTTGGAACTAGGTGAAAAATTGCCATGAAGTTGGGTCCAAAACCTGCCTAAATTAGGGCAAAATTTCACTAAGTTAAGAAGTTCATGACCATGTATTCACAAATTTATAACATGAGATCCAAGCTTATTTATGGAAAAGTTTGTGAAGAAAAGTTGTATATTTCATTGAGACCTACAACTTTCATGTTGGGAATTTTCCTTGAATCATTAGGCATCATGGTGTAAAAGTGGCCTAAAGTTGAGAAAAATTAAGAAAATTTTCTATACTTAGAAAATTTCTAAGTTAGAAAAAATTCAAATTCAAAACCCTAATTTTCAAAATTGGTTTTCTTGGTGAACAAGTTTCACATTTTGACATGTCTTGATGAATTATGACCCCTGACACATGATTTTGATCAAAAAGTCAAAGTTTGACTTTTCAGTGTACAATTGACTTTTGATCATTTGACTCTAAATTTCATCTGTCAATCCAATGAATTTGACATGTTTTGAGCCATATAATTAAGTCAAGATGATGCCATTGAATCCTTGAAATCATGCTTGAACTCAATTGGTCATTTTCTAGGTTAAAAATCAGAAATTGCCCTTCCTCAGTCAAAACCCTAATTTTGACCATTTTGCCCTTTTTGTGATTTGATCAAATTTCCTGAGGAATTATGATCCAAACTTGACCAAATGATACATGTGAGTTTAAAATGTTGTTGTGGATCAAAAATTATGAAGTTTGACTGTAAATTGGCCATGGTTGACTTTTTCCCCAATACAGGTGATTTTTAGGTCAACGGTCCAATTGACTGATCAAAAATGTGGTTCATGGCTTGAAAATTGTCATGAGCAATCTTAGGGATCCCTAATGATGTTTGAAAGTCACATGAAGCATTGAAAGTCCAAAAATCCTTGTGCAAACTCAAACCCTAATTTTGGGTCATCAGTGCAAGATGAGATGTCTTGAGCTGATCAAACCCTAATCCAGTCTTGAGTCAAAGAGATCTTGTGAGAAAGGTTTTGGTAAATGAGAGGGCAAATTTTGGGGTACAACAGCTTCCATGTACCAAGTAAATGCTTGGAACGATGTACGTCCGATTACAGTTTGACATCTTTATAGACCAGCTCATGTGTTTGCTACCAAGGGGACGTCAGATGAAAAACCTTGGTATTATGATATCAAGCACTTTTTCCATACTCAGGAGTACCTGGTTGGTACGTCAAATAAAGATAGGAAGATATTGAGAAGGTTGGCAGGTAGATTTTTCTTTAATGAAGATGTGTTATACAAGAGAAATTATGACATGGTCTAGCTCAGATGCATGGATAGACACGAAGCAGACATATTGATGCATGAAATCCGTGAAGGTTCCTTTGGTAACCATGCCAATGGACATTTGATGGCAAAGAAGATGCTTAGGGCAGGTTACTATTGGCTAACAATGGAATTTGATTGTTACAAATTTGTGAAGAAGTGCCATAAATGTCATATTTATGCTGACAAGATTCATGTGGCTCTAATGCTTCTCAATGTTATTTCTTCCCCATGGCCTTTTTCTATATGGGTATTGATATGATTGGAATGATTGAACCCAAGGCGTCGAATGGACATCATTTCATCTTGGTGGCAATTGACTATTTCACCAAGTGGGTGGAAGCAGCTTTTTATGCCAATGTCACCAAGCTAGTAGTAGTACGCTTTATCAAGAATAATCTTATATGTCGGTATGGTGTGCCAAGCAGGATCATCACTGACAATAGCTCAAATTTGAATAAAAATGATGACAGAACATTGTGAAAAATTTAAGATTGTCCATCACATTTCGTCTCCTTTCAGGCCTAAGATGAATGGGGTTGTTGAAGCTTCTAATAATAACATTAAGAAGATCATTCAGAAGATGGTTGTTACCTATAAGCATTGGCATGAGATGCTCCTTTTTGCTTTGCATGAGTATCGTACATTTGTCCGCACTTGAACAGGGGCAACCCCATTCTCTCTTGTGTATGGTATAGAAGTAGTGCTCCCCATTGAGGTTGAGATTTCCTCTTTGCGTGTAATAGTGGAAACCAAATTTTCAGAGTCTGAATGGGTCTAGAACAGGTTTGAACATTTGAATTTAATCGAAGAAAAGAGAATGACGGCTTTGTGCCATGGTCAGTTATATCATAAAAGAATGAAGAAAGCTTTTGATAAGAAGGTCAAGCCTAGTGAATTTAGAGAAGGAAACCTCGTGCTCAAAAAGATCATGTCTTCCCACGTCCTATGAATGTTGACGGAGTTAAGAAATATTTTGCCTAAATAAATAAAAGAACAGCTCGCTAAGTTGAAAACATGAATGGGCGGCTTAGGAAAAAAAGAGTGTCTTGATAGGCTGAAAACCTGAAAGGGGGGTCTGGGCAAAAATTAGACTTACAAACAGAATAAAATTTTCCTGGAAGGTTGAAAACTCGCAAGGGAAACCTAGGAAAAGGTAGGGATTTCCTGGAAAGTAACTGCATCGGACAAGACTTGATCATTGAAGCAACAATCTTCTCGGATTCTCATCACACTTTAATTGAAGTCTCTTCTCAGGAGTTCGAACTTGTTAGGGAGAATAGTGGTCATTGTATTTCAATGTATCTTTTCTATATATTTACCATTTTCTAGAATTTGTAATCATCCATGGAGTCACGCCATTTGCGGACTACCATTCTATTAATAAAGTTTGAACCTTTATCCAATTCTTAGTAGTCCTTATTTTATTCTGTTTACAAAAATTTCATTTATTATTGATAGTAATTTTCAAAGCAAAAAGCCTTAATAATAAATATGTTTTTGAAAAGAATTTGCAAATTACTTTTTACTTCAGGTTTTATGGTTAAATGGTACAAAAGTAATGATTCCAAGGATAGACGAACTCAGAAGTTTTGAAAAGATTCCCCAAGAGGTATCCCGGGATTACTCTTACTAATATGCGCATGATCCACTTGTGTTTCATTCTTTGGATAGTTGGATTTCATACCAATTGATATATAGTGCGATGTTGGGCCTGTAATCCTATTTTCCCCAACTAAGTCTTGGTTCATATTTTCTCCAGGTTAATTATTTGGTTTTGGGTTTGCACGGTTTAATGCCTCTGTCCCAGATTCTCCAATCAGGACTTGATGTGAATTTTTCCAACTGAGTAGCCAGACAAGGACAGTGTCTTTTCTAAGAAGTGTTGATACAGTTGTCAAATTTTTGGGTTTTCTCTCGCCAAGTGCTGAGTTTGATTTAAAATCCCTAAAATTTTGACTTGTTGCTGCATTGTTAATTTCTTAGATCCCCAAAGGAAGCAAAGATGATGATTCTCTCTATAAGTTGTTATCCCCATGAAGTTTCATAATTTTTCCCGAGAGATGTTTGTACAACCATTACTTTTGATATTGAAGAATGTATTTGGGCTCCCTTTGACGATGTGGCATTGTTTTCTCTAGTGAAGTCAGTGCGAAATCCCCAGTCAAAGTCTAGACGATGTGGTTTTTCCTTCCTTAATAAAGTATGTATGTTTTTCCCCAATGAAACATGGAGGAGGGTGTTATTTCCTTGCAAATGTATTGGTTTATTTCTATCAGATTATGTTGTGATTATTTTCAAGCCATGTTTCTTCCCAATGGAGTTAAGTCTTGAAGTAGGAGTTTGTTTCCTCATTTGGTGCTTACTCTCTTATGGAATCTTTATCCTGGATGTGATTTAGTCGAGTGTTGACTTTACCCAAGTTGGTTTTTTCTGGTTATTCCTAGTGTTGTATGTCTGTTTTGTCAGCATATACATGATAACATTCATACATACACTATACATAGTTGAATTAATATTTATCACTCATTTGCATTCATTGATGTTTTTGTTAGCATATTACCCTCTTTGCAGAGTTATGTTATCCTATCTCCAATAGAGTGTCAACCTTAAGAAGAAAGTGTATATCCTTTCAATTTCCCCACTGAGTTATTCCTCGTGGAAGAAATTTTCTTTAGCCTTCCTACTCGGTTCATTATCTGGATGGATTTTGATACCTATTTGAGTTTACTCCTCATTGGGTGGTGCCTTAGTTGGCTGTTTCACTCCGGTTTATTCCTGGTTTGAATCTGTGGTCCCCAAAAGCAATACTATTCTAATTTTTGTAGGCTTTGAACCCTGGATTGAGAAATTGCATTTATTTTGCACGAGAAGACTTTATCACCTCAGTAGGAATGTACTGGTACTTCCCTAGAAAGCCAAGATTCATTTCCCCGCAGCGCTATTGCAATCCTATTTGTAAGCAGCAAGTTCCAGGCCTCTATATTTGAGCAACTTGTTCTTCCCCAGTTGTAATACCCCAAATTTTTCCTACCTCTTTTTAAGGACTATCTGGCTTATGCATCTTGAATTTTTCCTATGCATATTCTCCAATAGGTCATTTGGCATTGCATGTATCAGTGATTATGAGATCAGAGGACTTGTTTTGAGGCTTATTGAAAAGAAATCAGGCGTTTCAGCAAATTTGAAACAATGTGAATCAGAAACAGCGTTTTACAGGTTCAGACTTGGGAATTCACAATTTGCAACTAGAGTAGTGTCTCGAGTTGATTCTTTAAGCATCTAAATTGTCTTGGTATTCTCTTCACCATGTGTTCATGCTGAAAATTAATTTTGAGCAGGACGTCTCCGAATAATTAGATTTCTCTGAAGCGGTGTTGGATTTAATTCTTGGTTACTTGTTCCCCCGACATTTGGGAATTTATAACTTGGATTTGATTCAGCAGATTCCTCAAGTACTGAGACTTCTCAATTTTATTACTAACCCTTATATTCAGGTCAAGGACTAATTTTATGAAGAAAGAATCCAAGAAATTTATTTTCTTGAAGGTGGTAACTTGAATTAATTACCATTTCACCGTCTTACAGATATTTAAAAATTCATAAGTCTGATCTAATTTATCGTCTCGGAGTGGGTTTTATATCGGAAAGTTTTTCTTGATGTCCTCTCCAACTATAATGTTCGGACCAAAATACAACTCCTCATGGAAAGTCCCCGAACGGGCGAATCTTCAGAAGATGCACAGGGGAAAATATAGTGAAAAAATGTGCTGAAAGTGCAGCTTTTGAATGCCAATAAATTCATAATAAATTCATCGTTCGTTGTTTGATGTCTGTTTTGATGGCCGAAATTATGTCTCAATGTTACATACATTTCATCTTTTATGGCTGAGAGCTGATTCCTTAGGGAAGGTGTCACAAGTTACGGATTTCTGAGGAATTTTTCAGTTCAAAAATAGTGACCGATGTTATTTTTGGTGATATTCAAAAATTCATATCTCGATCAATTTTTATCTTATCGTGTTGGTTCTGGAGGCATCAGTTCCAAATTTTCGTTACCTTCATTTCGGTTTCACATTACATATGTGTACGGTATCCAGAAGGCTTCCGTTTTTTGTCGGTTTCACCAGTGACGCACTAAAAATCCTGAACTAGAAATTAAAGTTGTCTGAGGCAAAACTTAAAAAATTCATAACTAAATCACCGCTTATCTGATTTAGCCCATCTTCAGACACGAGAACATTCTTAATGTTAGCTACGATTTAGTTTTGTATTTCGACTTCAAAAGTTGTACTAAGACCTCTGCAAATTTGACCTGAACGTGTCAGACTCAAATGAATTAAAAAATTTGCATTAGTATTTGTGATTATTTAAGTCCAATTAACCAAATCCACTCATATAAGCACACACTATATATTCTCATTCACACCAATTTCTCTCAAAAAAGACTCATCAATCTCAAAAAACACTCTACAATTCTCTCTCTCATTCTCTCAAGGATCAAACACTTCTCTCTCACTTTTCTTCCAAAATCTTCATCAAGATCATCAACAATTCTCAAGATCAAGAACCACAAAGTTGGAAAGTCACTTCCCTCTTCCTCCTTGAATCTCACGCCCCACTCTCTCTCCACTTCGCAGCTGATTCTGAATCCTCCTCTTCTACAAACTCCCTTTCTCTTCAAGAGGTAAACTCAATATAAACTCCATTATTTTCTCATAATTGAAACTTGATTGCATTTGATTATTTAATTTTGAAATTGAATTGTGATTCGAGGTTAGGTTTTGGTTAGAATTGTTGAATTGGACATAGAATTAGGGAGTTGTGTTGTTGATTTGTAATGTAGAAATTAGGTACACACTAGGTGTTTCTGTTAATGCCTAGTGTTAATTTTGATTCAAGAATTGACATAGATTAAGAATTCACATAAAATAACACATAGAGTAGTTTAATTCTAATTTTTTACTCTAGTTTGATAATTGATAGCAAAATATTAGAGAAACTCGGCATTGGTTAATGATTCATGAGACTATGTCGAGTTCTTGATTTCACAAATTTGATCAAAAAAAGTGTTTTTGTTCAATTAGTCTCATGAGTTAAAAATCAATGCTTAGAGTTACTTTAATTAAGGTCTCAATACATACTTTTGATTACTAACTCTCATTAACATTCAAGTTTATACATTACGACTAACTTTTGATAACATGTAATTGTGTTGAGTTGTGTTGGTATGCATAGTTCTCTACTAACATAACATTGCTCACTAACATAAAGTAGTTTTCTCTTAATACTACTAACATTTGATGTGCATATTCATGACATTTTCATACTTTGACATAACATGAGTTTTTTTTTGTTAACATTGAACTTGATAAGTCTTGCCATTTAGATGAGTTGTGATAATATCTAATGGACTCAAGATGTTTCGTAAACCATATTTCACACTTCAAAACTTGAGTTTAATGAGAAATGTCACAATTCATGGAAAAATGCAAATTTATGACATAAATGCATTTTTGCTCTAACTTCCTAATTGTGATAAGTTTTAACACTTTTTAATAATTTAACTTGACTTTGTTGAGGATTCCAGAGTCGTTGGTATATTTTGCAGCCAGTTTCAGACAAATATTTTTTAACGAGAAGTTACTGTCCACCCGGCGAAATTGACTTAAAAGTCCCACTTCTGGGCGAAATTAATTCAAGCCGAGTTTATTTTTGAATCCAGTGTCCCATTTGCAAGCTTCCACTCTGGTTTCGTTTGATTCCGAGCAACTTTTTTTACCGCGTTTCGAACGGATTATTCATGGAATTCATGCTTCCGCTTCTTTCTTTACTGAACCGATTGTGGATTTGAGTTCCTTGGCATGTTCATAATTTACCATGAAAATCTCATTCCGTTCCGAGTATATTTTTCTGGACGCATATTTTCCAAAACGCGTTTTACACCGTGATGCAGAAAATTTTCTAACGCAGTTTTAGTGCATTTTTTTTTGCCCTTCTTAGTGCATAATTTTAATACAATAATTATCATTCGGTGCATGCTTACTTGTTGCGCTTCATTGGTTGATATTGCACCCTAAAATTTGTCCTCTTCATTACGATCCTAATTGGCTTATATTGCATTATCATATTGCATACATGCATTTCATGGGATCAAGGCTATCTGATCAACAAGCAAGTCATCATTTTGCAAGTTTCTAGGTGTATTAGTGCACTTAGAATTAAAAAGAAATTGGACGTTTCAGTGAATTTGAGACAGTGCGTAATTGTAATCGACTGTCGATTCATTGTCTTACGAATATTCCAAAATTCATAACTCCGATTTGGTTCATCATCTCAAGATGTTTTTTAAGTTAAAATAATCGTCTTGATATATACTCAATTTCATGTGTTCGGACCAAGAGCCAATTCCTCAGATAAAGCCTCTGAATAAGCGGATCTTCTGAAAATGTACAAGTGAAAATATCGTGAAAAAGTGCTGAAGGTGCGGTTTTCACACACTAAAAAAATTCATAACTCGAATACATACTTTTGAACCCGTTCCGTAGCCAAAATTTCGTCTTGATGTTATCTACATTTCGTATCTCACGGACGGAAGCCATTTTTACTCAGAGAGTCTTCGAATATATGAGTTTATCAAATATATTTCCACAAGAAAATTGTGACAAATGTTCACCTGCTTCATCTTCAAAAAATCATAACTCAGTCGATTCTTATTGTATCGAGCTGGTTCCGCCTTCGCCCGGTGTCCCTTTTTGTTGTTTAAGGTTCGTTTTCGCCCGATGTTATCTTTTCTTCAGTAAGTTCACCTTCACCCGGTGTTTTTCCATCTTAGGTCCACCTTCACCCAATGTCCCCTTTTTTGTTTGTTAAAGTTCGCTTTCGTCCTACGTTCTCTTTCCTATGGAATTCACCTTTGCCCGGTGTCTTTGCCCGTCTTTGCTGGTAAGTTCCCCTCCAATCGACTTTCTATTCAGAGTCATCGTATATTGGTAGCCCAAGTAAGTTCACCTTCGATTGGCGTTCTTCTATTAGAGCCTTCTTTGGTCGGTCTTTTTCTTGTGTATGTCTAGACTTGACCTGACATCCAAGAGATTTTCCCAGATGACTTTTGCAACCAAAGAAAGAGGGAAAATAAAAGAAATAAAAGCAAAAACAAAAATACGGAAAACCAAAAATTATAATAATGCATGATTGGCTTCATAATGTAAATTTTTGGGTTCTTTTAATATTTAATCTTCTTCCACCTGGAAAATTTTAAAGGCATCCACCAATCTCACCTTCAGTTTTAAGACGATTAAATAGGGAAAGCTGTTGTACCAAAATTTTGCCCTCTTTATTGCGATCCTAATTGGCTTATATTGTATTATCATATTTCATACATGTATTTCATGGGATCAAGGCTATCTGATCAACAAGCAAGCAAGTCATCATTTTGCGAGTTTCTAGGTGTATCAGTTCACTTAGAGTTGAAAAGAAATTAGACGTTTTAGTGAATTTCAGATCGTGCGTAATTATAATCGACTGTCGATTCATTGTCTTACGAATGTTCCAAAATTCATAACTCTGATTTGGCTTATCATCTTAAGATGGTTTTTTCATCAAAAGAATCGTCTTGATATGTACTTTATTTCGTGTGTTCGATCAAGAGCCAATTTCTCAAGAAATGCCTCTGAATAAGCGGATCTTCTGAAAATGTACAAATGGAAATATTGTAAAAAAGTGCTGAAGGTGCGGTTTTCAACCAGTAAAAAAATTCATAACTCGAAGACTGTTAATCATTTTGAACCCGTTTCGGTAGCCAAAATTCGGTCTTAATGTCATCTACATTTTGTATCTCACGGACGAAAGCCATTTTTACTCAGAGAGTCTTCAAATATATGAATTTATCAAATATGTTCCAACAAGAAAATTGTGACAAATGTTCACCTGCTTCATCTTCAGAAAATCATAACTCAGACGATTCTTATTGTATCGAGCTAGTTCCAATGGCATTGGTTCACAAATTGAGTTGGCTAAATATTTCTTTCATCTTTCCAATTCAAATGGTATCCCGAAGGCCTTCGGTTTTGGTCCAAAACGCGCGCAACACAATTGAAAATCCTGAACCGAGAAATATTTTCATCTGAGATGAAACTTCAAAAAATCATAACTAAATCACCTTTTATCCGATTGAGCCTATCTTCGACACGATATTGTTCTTGATACTAGATACATTTTAGTTTCACATTTCAACTTCTAAAGTCACACCGAGGGTCCTGCGAGTTTGACCTTAAGGTGTCGGACTTTGATGAACAGAAAATTTGCACATTTGCTTGTGTTTATTGGAGGCTCATTCATTCAAAAAAGGGCACACTATATATTCTTATTCACTCCAATTTTCAAAGGACTCTCATAATTGACCAATTCTCTTTTTGCAAGTACTATTAGTCTATTATAATAAGAAGCATACCAGGAATTGAATCAAGAAGGGTCAGTATGCAACCAACATGAGGATTTCTATAGAATGGGGTCCAATTTCCCCAGTGAATGCTTACTTCTTCTCATAACGGAATCTTGTATCCCGAGTGAAGGCGTACTCTCGCCTAGATATAATTCTTTATCTCCCGTGAAAGTATACCCATGCATAATCCCCACTGAATTCAGCACTCTTGTTGAGAGTTTATTTAAGAGTTTGTCCCTTCCAGAGGGCTTATCCCCGAAGAAGTGTATTTAAGCACGATTTTGTACAATCTTTTTCTTCAGCGTAATCTGCTCTGTTTTGAAGAATCTGGGAAGGATCATTTCATTGAACTGGATACCTTTGTTATATCCCCTTGAGGTTGATACCCTACGTCTCCATGATTGGAATTTATATTTCTAGTGAGGTTGTCGTACACCTCCTCCATGAAGTTTATATCTTTTCTCCCTAGGGATGTTTTGCCCAAGTCAGGTTTTCTTGAAAAGATGTTTGATTAACATGTTTGTTATGCCTCAGTGGAGCAAGTCTCCTATTTTCTGGAGTAGTGTGCATAGATGAATGACGTTTAGGGCACTTTGACCCCCAGTGATAGAGCATTACTGAAATATTTCCTCCGTGGCGTTTTGAACCTCAAGCTCATGATTCAAAGATTCCCCCCTCTTCTTCAAGTGGAGGTTGTAACCCTCGACGGTATTATCCCCCATGTGGCCTGGGTAGAATTCTTTTATTCATGAATTTTTGTGATTTCCCAGTCAAAGTCACTTTTATTGAGGACTTACATCAGAAGGTCCAAGTTCCCAGCAACTTTCTCTTTATCTTTGAAAAGAAATGTTGGATCTTTTCCCCATGAAGTTGGGAGTCGGATCGGAGTTCAAAATTTTCTCTGGACTACAATTTTTTTATAGTATTTTCCCAATAAAGGCGTACTTTCACCCGAATATCCTTCCTCCTCAGTGCAGTCAACTTCTTTCCAGGTTTTCTTGGAAGAATCATTTTATTCACCAACCTGAGATTCTTGATATACTTCCCTTAAAGTCGACATTCTAAAGTTTCCCCAGTGAGGTTCACACTCTTTCCCCCCATGGAGTATGCATTCTACTCCTTAGTGAGGGGTGCACCGTCTCTCTCTAATGTGGCATGCCTATATCAGATTCTCTTGAAGAGACTCATGTGTACCTATGGGAGATTCTGGTTTGGTATCCTCATAAGGACGAACCTCGTCCTCAATAAAGTGATTTATGCTCCCCGGTACAAAAATCTTTTCCAGGTTGAATCTTGCAGAGATATCTACACCTAGAGCAATAGATATTATCGATGTTATCATCTAAAGTATTTCGGCTCCCCAATGTGAGAGGTAGTCTTTATCCCCAGTCAAAGTTGAATTTCGAGAACCTGCCAGAGTAACTTATCTATTATTCCCTAGTGGGGAAAACTCTTCTTTCCCTAATGGAGCAAGTGTCTTGTCTTCCCAGTGTGGTGTACATGCGAATACCATTCATAACTCTTCCATCACCAGTGATAGAAAATTTTATTGAGATATCCCTAGTGGAGTTTCTGTCCCAGGATGTTTGTTTCTTCCCGAAGTGTAGTTTTTTTACCCCCGGCGGTATTATCCTAGTGTGGTCTGAGTAGAATTATTTTTATTTAAAAATTTATATAATCCTCAATAGAAGTTATCTGTCAAGAAATTTTACGCGAGAAAGTTTCCATCCCCAACGAAGCTCTCCTCTTTCTAACAGAAGATAAAGAATTTTCTCCCCAAGAAGTTGAGGGTTTGATCAGAATTCAAGATTTTCACTTAACTACAATTTATTTTTATAGTATTCTCCCCGGGAAGTTACTTCCTCAGTGATATCGATCTTTAGAGGTTGATGGTTCTGAATCTCAGTTCCTTATTGAGGCTCAAATTGCCTTTTCTCTACATAAGATCAGATGTGCAAGAATAATCGTTCGAAAGTTCATTGTATTCTTAGCGGTTGATTATTGATGTGTTTTCCTAGTACATTGCTAAACATGCATCATTACATAGCATCTACCCAAACGCGTAGTATTTCCATTGTATGGAGCATTACGCTATATAAAAAAATTCAAACATGCATAAGTATGAGCCAATTGTGTTCACCTTTGGTAATCAAATTGTTATATGCTCAGATTTGAATTATCATCGCAACATGCCTAGGGTGATACTGTTACGCTTCCCCGGCAGAGTCGGTTTGATTTACTACCAGTAGGGTCTTTGGTATCTTCTATTTCCCAAGTACGTTCTCTTTTCTCTGGTAAGTTCACCTTCGCCCGGTGTCTTCCCATCTTAGGTCCACCTTCGCCCGGTGTCCCTTTTTGTTGGTTAAGGTTCGTCTTCTCCCAACGTCTCTTTTATAATGTAAGTTCACCTTCTCCCGATGTCTTCCCATCTTAGGTCCACCTTCGCCCGGTGTCCCTTTTTGTTAGTTAAGGTGCTCCTCTTCCCCACGTCTCTTTTCTCCGGTAAGTTCACCTTTGCCCGGTGGCTTCCCATCTTAGGTCCACCTTCGCCCGGTGTCCCTTTTTGTTGGTTAAGGTTCATCTTCGCCCGACATCTCTTTTCTCCGGTAAGTTCACCTTTGTCTAGTGGCTTCCCATATTAGATCCACCATCGCCCGGTGTCCCTTTTTGTTGGTTAAGGTTCGTCTTCGCTCGACGTCTCTTTTCTCCGATAAGTTCACCTTCGCTCGGTGGCTTCCCATCTTAGGTTCACCTTCTCCCGGTGTCCCTTTTTGTTGGTTAAGGTTCGTCTTCGCCTGACGTATCTTTTCTCCGGTAAGTTCACCTTCGCCCGGTGGCTACCCATCTTATGTACATCTTCGCCCGGTGTTCCTTTTTTTTGGTTGAGGTTCGTCTTCGTCTGACATCTCTTTTCTCCGGTAAGTTCACCTTCGCCTGGTGGCTTCCTATCTTAGGTCCACCGTCACCTGGTGTCCCTTTTTATTGGTTAAGGTTGGTCTTCGCTCGACGTCTCTTTTCTCCGAGAAGTTCACATTCGCCTAGTGGCTTCCCATATTAGGTCCACCTTTGCCTGGTGTCCCTTGTTGTTTGTTGAGGTTCATCTTCATCCAACGTCTCTTTTCTCCGGCAAGTTCACCTTTGCCCGGCGACTTCCCATCTTAGGTTCGCCTTCGCCCGGTGTCCTTTTTAATTGGTTAAGGTTCGTCTTCGCCCAATGTTCTCTTTTCTTCGGTAAGTTCACCTTCGCCCGGTGGCTTCCCATCTTAGGTCCATCTTTTCCCGATGTCCCTTTTTGTTGGTTGAGGTTCGTCTTCGTCCGACGTCTCTTTTCTCTGATAAGTTCACCTTCACCCGGTGGTTTCCTATTTTAGGTCTGCCTTCGCCCGGTGTCCCTTTTTGTTGTTTAAGGTTCGTTTTCGCCCGATGTTATCTTTTCTTCAGTAAGTTCACCTTCACTCGGTGTTTTTCCATCTTAGGTCCACCTTCACCCAATGTCCCCTTTTTTGTTTGTTAAAGTTCGCTTTCGTCCTACGTTCTCTTTCCTCTGGAATTCACCTTCGCCCGGTGTCTTTGCCCGTCTTTGCTGGTAAGTTCGCCTCCAATCGACTTTCTATTCAAAGTCATTGTATATTGGTAGCCCAATTAAGTTCACCTTCGATTGGCGTTCTTCTATTAGAGCCTTCTTTGGTCAGTCTTTTTCTTGTGTATGTCTAGAATTGACCTGACATCCAAGAGATTTTCCCAGATGACTTTTGCAACCAAATAAAGAGGGAAAATAAAAGCAAAAACAAAAATACGGAAAACCAAAAATTATAATAATGCATGATTGGCTTCAGAATGTAAATTTTTGGGTTCTTTTAATATTTAATCTTCTTCCACCTGGAAAATTTTAAAGGCATCCACCAATCTCACCTTCAGGTTTAAGACGATTAAATAGGGGAAGCTGTTGTACCAAAATTTTGCCCTCTTTATTGCGATCCTAATTGGCTTATATTGCACTATCATATTTCATACATGTATTTCATGGGATCAAGGCTATTTGATCAACAAGCAAGCAAGTCATCATTTTGCGAGTTTCTAGGTGTATCAGTTCACTTAGAGTTGAATAGAAAGTAGATGTTTTAGTGAATTTTAGATCGTGTGTAATTGTAATCGACTGTCGATTCATTATCTTACGAATGTTCCAAAATTCATAACTCTGATTTGGCTTATCATCTCAAGATGGTTTTTGCATCAAAAGAATCGTCTTGATATGTACTTTATTTTGTGTGTTCGATCAAGAGCCAATTTCTCAAGGAATGCCTCTGAATAAGCGGATCTTCTGAAAATGTACAAATGGAAATATTGTAAAAAAGTGCTGAAGGTGTGGTTTTCAACCAGTAAAAAATTCATAACTCGAAGACTGTTAATCATTTTGAACCCGTTTCGGTAGCCAAAATTTTGTCTTAATGTCATCTACATTTTGTATCTCACGGACGAAAGCCATTTTTACTCAGAGAGTCTTCAAATATATGAATTTATCAAATATGTTCCAACAAGAAAATTGTGACAAATGTTCACCTGCTTCATCTTCAGAAAATCATACTTCAGACGATTCTTATTGTATCGAGCTAGTTCCAATGGCATTGGTTCACAAATTGTTATGGCTAAATATTTATTTCATCTTTCCAATTCAAATGGTATCCCGAAGGCCTTCGGTTTTGGTCCAAAACACGCGCAACACATTTGAAAATCCTGAACCGAGAAATATTTTCATCTGAGATGAAACTTCAAAAAATCATAACTAAATCACCTTTTATCTGATTGAGCCTATCTTCGACACGATATTGTTCTTGATACTAGATACATTTTAGTTTCACATTTCAACTTCTAAAGTCACACCGAGGGTCCTGCGAGTTTGACCTTAAGGTGTTGGACTTTGATGAACTGAAAATTTGCACATTTGCTTGTGTTTATTGGAGGCTCATTCATTCAAAAAAGGGCACACTATATATTCTTATTCACTCCAATTTTCAAAGGACTCTCATAATTGACCAATTCTCTTTTTGCAAGTACTATTTGTCTATTATAATAAGAAGCATACTAGTAATTGAATCAAGAAGGGTCCGTATGCAACCAACATGAGGATTTATGTAGAATGGGGTCCAATTTCCCCAGTGAATGCTTACTTCTTCTCACAACGGAATCGTGTATCCCGAGTGAAGGCGTACTCTCGCCTAGATAGAATTCTTTATCTCCCGTGAAAGTATACCCATGCATAATCCCCACTAAAGTCAACACTCTTGTTGAGAGTTTGTTTAAGAGTTTGTCCCTTCCAGATGGCTTATCCCCGAAGAAGTGTATTTAAGCACGATTTTGTACAATCTTTTTCTTCAGCGTAATCTGCTCTGTTTCGAAGAATCTGGAAAGGATCATTTCATTGAACTAGATACCTTTGTTATATCCCCTTGAAGTTGATACCCCATGTCTCCATGATTGGAATTTATATTTCTAGTGAGGTTGTCGTTCACCTCCTCCATGAAGTTTATATCTTTTCTCCCTAAGGATGTTTTGCCCATGTCAGTTTTTCTTGAAAATATGTTTGATTAACATGTTTTTTATGCCTCAGTGGAGCAAGTCTCCTATTTTCTGGAGTAGTTTGCATAGACGAATGACGTTTAGGGCTCTTCGACCCCCAGTGATAGAGCATTACTGAAATATTTCCTCCGTGGAGTTTTGAACCTTAAGCTCATGATTCAAAGATGCCCCCCTCTTCTTCAAGTGGAGGTTGTTACCCTCGACGGTAGTATCCCCCATGTGTCCTGGTTAGAATTCTTTTATTCATGAATTTCTGTGATTTCCCAGTCAAAGTCACTTTTATTGAGGACTTACATCAGAAGGTCCCAGTTCCCAGCAAGATTCTCTTTAACTTTGAAAAGAATTGTTGGATCTTTTCCCCATGAAGTTGGGAGTCGGATCGGAGTTCAAAATTTTCTCTGGACTGCAATTTTTTTATAGTATTTTCCCAGTAAAGGCGTACTTTCACCCGAATATCCTTGCTCCTCAGTGCAGTCTTCTTCTTTCCAGGTTTTCTTGGAAGAATCATTTTATTCACCAACCTGAGATTCATGATATACTTCCCTTGAAGTCAATATTCTAAAGTTTCCCCAGTGAGGTTCACACTCTTTCCCCCCATGGAGTATGCATTCTACTCTTCAGTGAGGGTTGCACCGTCTCTCTCCAATGTGGCATGCCTATATCAGATTCTCTTGAAGAGACTCATGTGTACCTACGGGAGATTTTGGTTTGGTATCCTCATAAGGACGACCCTCGTCCTCAATGAAGTGATTTATGCGCCCCGGTACAAAAATCTTTGCCATCTTGAATCTTGCAGATATATCTACACCCGGAGCAAAAGATATTATCGAAGTTATCATATAATGTTTTTCGGCTCCCCAGTGTGAGAGGTAGTCTTTATCCCCAGTCGAAGTTGAATTTCGAGAACCTGCCAGAGTAACTTATCTATTATTCCCTAGTGGGCAAAACTCTTCTTTCCCTAATGGTGCAAGTGTCTTGTCTTCCCAGTGTGGTGTACATGGTAATACCATTCATAACTCTTCCATCACCAGTGATAGAAAATTTTGTTGAGATATCCCTAGTGGAGTTTCTGTCCCAGGATGTTTGTTTCTTCCCGAAGTGTAATTATTTTTTACCCCCGGCGGTATTATCCTAGTGTGGTCTGAGTAGAATTCTTTTTATTTAAAAATTTCTATACTCCTCAATAGAAGTTATCTTTGTCAATAAATTTTATGCGAGAAATTTTCCATCCCCAACGAAGCTCTCCTCTTTCTAACAGAAGATAAAGAATTTTCTCCCCAAGAAGTTGAGGGTTTGATCAGAATTCAAGATTTTCACTTAACTACAATTTATTTTTATAATATTCTCCCCAAGAAGTTACTTCCTCAGTGATATCGATCTTTAGAGGTTGATGGTTCTGAATCTCAAATCCTTATTGAGGCTCAAATTTCCTTTTCTCTACATAAGATCAGATGTGCAAGAATAATCGTTCGAAAGTTCATTGTCTTCTTAGCGGTTGATTATTGATGTGTTTTCCTAGTACATTGCTAAACATGCATCATTACATAGCATCTATCGAAACGCGTAGTATTTCCATTGTATGGAGTATTACGCTATATAAAAAAATTCAAACATGCATAAGTATGAGCCAATTGTGTTCACCTTTGGTAATCAAATTGTTATATCCTCAGATTTGAATTACCATCACAACATGCCTAGGGTGATACCGTTACGCTTCCCCAGTAGAGTCGGTTTGGTTTACTACCAGTAGGGTCTTTGGTATCTTCTATTTCCCCGGTACATTCTCTTTTCTCTGGTAAGTTCACCTTCGCCTGGTGTCTTCCCAACTTAGGTTCACCTTTGCTCGATGTCCTTTTTTGTTAGTTAAGGTTCATCTTCTCCCAACGTCTCTTTTATACTGCAAGTTCACCTTCGCCCGGTGTCTTTCCATCTTAGGTCCACCTTCGCCCGGTGTCCTTTTTTGTTGGTTAAGGTTCGCCTCTTTCACACATCTCTTTTCTCCAGTAAGTTCACCTTCACCCGGTGGCTTCCTATCTTAGGTCCACCTTCGACCGGTGTCCCTTTTTGTTGGTTAAGGTTCATCTTCGCCCGACATCTCTTTTCTCCGGTAAGTTCACCTTTGTCTGGTGGCTTCCCATATTGGATCCACCATCGCTCGGTGTCCTTTTTTGTTGGTTAAGCTTCGTCTTCGCCCGACATCTATTTTCTCCGATAAGTTCACCTTCGCTCGGTGGCTTCCCATCTTAGGTCCACCTTCGCCTGGTGTCCCTTTTTGTTGGTTAAGGTTCGTCTTCGCCTGACGTCTCTTTTCTCTGGTAAGTTCACCTTTGCCCAGTGTCTTCCCATCTTCGATCCACCTTCGCCCGGTGTCCCTTTTTGTTGGTTGAGGTTCGTCTTCGTCCAACGTCTCTTTTCTCCGGTAAGTTCACCTTCCCCCGATGGCTTCCTATCTTAGGTCCACCATTTCCTGGTGTCCCTTTTTGTTGGTTAAGGTTCATCTTCGCTCGACGTCTCTTTTCTCCGGTAAGTTCACCTTCGCCTAGTGTCTTCCCATCTTAGGTCCACCTCTGCCTGGTGTCCCTTTTTGTTTGTTGAGGTTCGTCTTCATACGACGTCTCTTTTCTCCGGCAAGTTCACCTTCGCCCGGTGACTTCCCATCTTAGGTTCGCCATTACCCGGTGTCCTTTTTTATTGGTTAAGGTTCGTCTTCGCCCAATGTTCTCTTTTCTTTGGTAAGTTCACCTTCGCCCGTTGGCTTCCCATCTTAGGTCCATCTTTGCCCGGTGTCCCTTTTTGTTGGTGGAGTTTTGTCTTCGCCCGACGTCTCTTTTCTCTGATAAGTTCACCTTCACCCGGTGGCTTCCCATTTTAGGTCCGCCTTCGCACGGTGTCCGTTTTTGTTGTTTAAGGTTCATTTTCGCCCGATGTTATCTTTTCTTCAGTAAGTTCACCTTCGCCCGGTGTCTTTCCATCTTAGGTCCACCTTCACCCAATGTCCCCTTTTTTGTTGGTTAAAGTTCGCTTTCGTCCTACGTTCTCTTTCTTATGGAATTCACCTTCGCCCGATGTCTTTGCCCGTCTTTGTTGGTAAGTTCGCCTTCAATCGACTTTCTATTCAGAGTCATTGTATATTGGTAGCCCAAGTAAGTTCGCCTTCGATTTGCGTTCCTCCGTTAGAGCCTTCTTTGGTCGGTATTTTTCTTGTGTATGTCTAGACTTGACCTGACATCCAAGAGATTTTCCCATATGACTATTGCAACCAAAGAAAGAGGGAAAATAAAAGAAATAAAAGCAAAAACAAAAATACAGAAAACCAAAAATTATAATAATGCATGATTGGCTTCGGAATGTAAATTTTTGGGTTCTTTTAATATTTAATCTTCTTCCACCTGGAAATTTTTAAAGGCATCCACCAATCTCACCTTCAGGTTTAAGACGATTAAATAGGGGCAGATGTTGTACCAAAATTTTGCCCTCTTTATTGCGATCCTAATTGGCTTATATTGCATTATCATATTTCATACATGTATTTCATGGGATCAAGGCTATCTGATCAACAAGCAAGCAAGTTATCATTTTGCGAGTTTCTAGGTGTATCAGTTCACTTAGAGTTGAAAAGAAATTAGACGTTTTAGTGAATTTGAGATAGTGCATAATTGTAATCGACTGTCGATTCATTGTCTTACGAATATTCCAAAATTCATAACTCTGATTTAGATCATCATCTCAAGATGGTTTTTGCATCAAAAGAATCGTCTTGATATGTACTTTATTTCGTGTGTTCGGACCAAGAGCTAATTTCTCAGGGAAATCCTCTGAATAAGCGGATCTTCTGAAAATGTACAAATGGAAATATTGTGAAAAAGTGTTGAAGGTGCGGTTTTCAACCAGTAAAAAAATTCATAACTCGAAGACCGTTAATCGTTTTGAACCCATTTCGGAAGCCAAAATTCTGTCTTATTGTCATCTACATTTCATATCTCACGGACGGAAGTCATTTTTACTCAGAGAGTCTTCGAATATATGAATTTATCAAATATGTTCCCACAAGAAAATTGTGACAAATGTTCACCTGCTTCATCTTCAGAAAATCATAACTCAATCGATTGAAGACTTAGGTGAGACGGGTCGTGGAAGCCCTGATGATGATATCAACAATCTTACACCTACTGCCACAGCCGAGGTCCTCTCTTCTCCTCATATTTTGGGAATGGCTTTCAACCATGGAATGATACACAATATTGAGATCTTGGAACATCTTATCAGTAGATGGTTTCTATTTACTATGTGAATTCAAGAAACTTGTTTTACCAGTAAGACTAGAATTTTCCTGAAGAGGATTTGATCTTATATCGGTGCTTCATTCTCATTGGTTTCTACACTTGTTTGATTTTCAGTGGGTTAAACCTCGTACTTAGGTACCGTCTATAAATCCCCTTCCAGATCATGATACCAACATCAGATGTGGTTACCACAACGGGGAATCCAACTATTCAATCAAGGGAGCTCTCCACAGCTTTGCGTTCCCTGATCTGTTCGACAATATCCAGTCTTTGTTCCCCAAGTAAATTCATGGGACAAAGCTTTTAAGCAAAGACAGAAGAATCCTAGTAAGCATGTTGATACAAGCCCAAGGAATTACATCCATTCATTTCCCTGCCTGGTGGAAGTTCAATTGGTAAAGCTATGATCTTTGGGGTCCTTCTCCCACAAACATCTCTTCTGATTGCGATACACATGCTACATGAATCCCCTATTCTGGGACACCCGATTTTGATATTGAAGACTGTAAAGGGGTTGAAGTATAAAGTTCAAAAATTATCTGGCATCTCTTCCAAAAGGCCAATTCCTATTTAGCAATTGTCGGACTCTTTCTCACCAGGTGGATGTCTCTTATGTTGTGAAAGAAGACGAATTGTATTGTTTCTTTGCGGCGTAAGATGCTTGGTGATGCAGTTCATACTAATTCTCTTGGTAAAGCATTCATTTTTAATCCTGAAAGAACCTTCTATGCATATTATTCTGGGGCATCTGGCCATTTGAGTGAATATTGTATGTCATCCAGAGACAAGGTCCAAGACAGGATCAATTCAGAGACTGTTATGTTCACATCAGGTCAGAAGGGGAATTCCCTCGCCCATTTAAGCATCAAGGCTGTAGATAGTCATTAGAATCAAGAAGTCCATACGGAGTCAAGTCTCCTCAACAATGGAAATCATTGGTTTCTTCACTGCATTTTCATTTGTATTCTTGCTTGTTCATTTAACCATTGCTTGCATGTAGAAACCTGTCTATTTTTGAATGAAAATCTTAATACAATCAGTATGCCTGTCTTTAAGTGTTCCTTTCGTTTTTATTTATCCATTCATTATCACTCTTTAAATGTTTTACTTTCATATTGATGCCAAGTTTCCCAGTCTTATGCTCAGGCAAATATTGGAGGGAGGATTACGATAATCTAAAACACAAAAAATTCTCTAGTTGGTATGCTTTTGAGTAAGATCATGTTGATGATGTACATGCCTTGTTTCAATTCCTAAACACCGGATATATAAGGGATATAGACCCTCGTTAATCCCTCTGAGCCTTCGAAGTAGGAGTTTCTTTTTGTTCGAAAAAAATCCTCATTTTAACCTTGGGGCGGGTAGTGTTCAGTTAATTGGATCAAGCGTTCAGAACTCGTCAATAGTGTGCACCTAAGGATACAACATTGGTTATCCTTCAAAAGGTTAAGGAAAGTCAAAACCACAATGGCTAACCCTCGCTTATCAGGAGTGTGTGTTATTTAATGATATCCCAATGGGTATCTCTCGCACATCAAGAAGTCGAGATGATGATACAACAATGGCTATCCATCATCTACCAAAGATTCAAACAGTCACGATCACTTCCAACAAACTGAAGACAGTGTTAAGATCAATGACTTGTTCAAAAAGGAAAGTATAATGAAAGAAAGAAACAAAAAGCCCCATTAAATGGAAACTTGGAAACAAGTCGCTTAGGCAAAAGTTAGGGCATCCTGCTGGACTTCCAATTCAAAATTCAATAGAATTTGTCCAGGTAAAAGTTAGGGAAAGTGAGAAAGAAATTGAAAAGCCTAAAAGGCGAAAAAAAGGATTACAAATAAAAATCCTCATCGAAAGAACAAGGTCGTGTGATCAGACACCAAAATCTAAAGTTAGTGACTGTCGTGTCCAAGAGGCCTCAGTGGTTCCTCAACCATCACAAACTCTTCTTGAGAGATGAATGCTTGTATCGAGTTAACTGAATGTAAGAATGGATAACATCATGGAGAATGGGTGGGCACCAAATAATTTTGAACCTTAAATCTTTTTTCTAAAAAAAACCGTGAACCAGGCCACGTTACAACCTTTAAAAGTCCTAACTGAAGTATGGGTCAATTCGAAAGTGTGCTACAATGAGATAGAATTTAACTAACTCCTAAGAGGTAAGTTTAAATATTTGTGTTGGCATCATATTCTTGCATTATCTTTCATGAAAAATAATTTGCAAATGTTGCTCTCTAGCCAGTGATTTACTCACAACAGAGTTGTGACGCCATTCATTCAAAGTTTTTCAAACTTCAAGACTTACATATGTGTTGCAATAGAATTATCATTCTCATAATAGACATTATTCTGCATACAAAACAATTGATTGACATCAAGTAAGTTTACACAATGAACATTAGTAAAGAGCTCAATCTTGTAAGAGAAGAGAGGCTTGAATACTCTGTTGAAGCAAAAGTCAGTTGTCACAAGAGGAATGACATATCCAGTGCCATGTTAACCAGAGATTCTATTAAAGCGAAATCATCTTGGTGTGTTACAATCTGAGTACCTTTTAGGGATGAAGTTAGCAGATTCTGCTAATCTGGGGTAATCAAGTCGAGATCTGATCTCTCCGAGTTCATCCAAATATGGGGCATTCCCTCAAAGCTATAAATCAAAGGCTATCATGTCGACAAATATATTCAAGCTACACTAAATCAGAGGCTATCACGTTGATAAATCTCTTCAAGCTATACTAAATCAGGGGATATCACGTCGATAAATCTTCAGAATTCATTCAGCCTGGGGCACTCACGTTGAGATTCGATAAATTTCTCCAAGAAATTTGTAATCAAGAGACAATTTTTTTCGTGACTCAAGACATTGGTGTAGGCCACCTCAAATCGTCTTGTGCCACAAATATCCTAGTCTTCTATTCAGCATGGAACCTCTCAGAGATCCTCCAGACAGGGGCATTCCTCATCCGTACTCGCAAATATTCTCAAGCCAATTATGTTATACAAGACGATTACAATCAAGCTAAAAGCATCATAACGGTCACCCTAACCTGGTCAGTGCACGAAGCCGCCTTCATCTGCTACACACAATTTCAAACCTGATTACCCAAGTGAATTCAGAAAGTCCGGAGTCATTGTTTGACTTGGCGCATGCAAGTGCACGTCCCTAGTGGAGTAAATTGAGGCATTCGTAGAGCTGAACTAGGACATCCCTAGTGGAGTAAATTGGGTTATTTGCAGGGCTAAACTGGGACATTTGTAGATGTTCATATCCATATTTTTATCCCCAAGTGATTCAAGAGGTAATTCGCTAGTGTGGTGTAAACTTGGGGCATGTATTTGAAGAGATTCACATGGTGTTCAGTATTCGTTCCTCGACATATTCAATCTTACCATCCTCTTAACGGTTCAGGATATAGGGAAGTCGGGTCAGATTATCTCTTCCCTGACAGTACAATTCAGAATTCATTGGCGTACTTGGAAACTCGCTTCATCAGCAATTCAATCTTCAGCAGAGTCATCCATAATCTTTAGTATCATGAGCTGCCCAGTGTAAATTCTCATCAGTATCCTTAACAATCTTTGGTATTGTAGGTTTCCAGCACCGATATATATCGGCATCCCCGGTGATGAGCAACAGTTCCCAACGAGCCTTCGATTATCCTCATGAAGTCTATTTCTTTGCATTGAATATAGTTATCACTGCATAAAATTGCATCTTCAAAAGAGCGTAGTAGATCCATCATAATGGATCTTTGCGGAAAAAGAAACTCAAACATGCATATGAAGCATAAGTCAGATCAGGTACCTTACACAAAAGACATGAATCCTTCGAAGACAGCAATACATCCTTGCAAGAGGATGTTGCTCCCAAACCTTTAGCTGACATCCTTTGTTACATTATTATATCCAATTAGTGGTTTCAACCTTCTAAACATTCGCCCGTGTCAGTTCTCCAAATGCTCATATGTGCCAGCTTTTCAAACGCTCGTCTATGTCATTTCTCTAAACACTCGTCTATGACAGTATTCCAAATTCTCGTGTATGTTTATTTGTCCTTCGACTCCTAGCAAATACAATACACTCGGTCATTCTCGTGTCTTCAATCATCGTTTCATAATTAATGTTCCCACCTTCTTATAATTGTAGGTCGCCAGTAGGCCTATTTTTGGTAGATCACCCATAGGTCTTACCTTAGGATTTTAGATCTCCCGTAAATCTAGATTTCCTCGTAGGTCGCCCGTAGGCCTAGTTTCTTGGTAGAATGCCTGTAGGTCTTACCTTAGGATTTTAGATCGCCCGTAGATATAGATTTCCTCGTACGTCGCCCGTAGGCCTAGTTTTTTGGTAGATTGCTTATAGCTCTTACCTTAGGACTTTAGATCGCACGTAGATCTATATTTCCTCGTAGGTCGCCCGTAGGCCTAGTTTTTTGGTAGATTTCTTGTAGTTATTACCTTAGGATTTTAGATCTCCCGTAGATCTAGATTTACTCGTAGGTCTCCCATAGGCCTAGTTTTTTGGTAGATCTCCTGTAGATCTATATTTCCTTGTAGGTCGCCCGTAGGCCTAGTTTTTGGTAGATCGCCCGTAGGCTAGGTTCTCCCTATGATCATCTTAGAATCTGAGATCTCATGTAGGCTAGGTTCTCCCTATGATCATCTTAGAACCTGAGATCACCTGTAGGATAGGTTCTCCCCATAGATCATTTTAGAACCTGAGATCGCCTGTAGGCTAGGTTCTCCTTAATGATCATCTTAGAACCTGAGATCGCCTGTATGCTAGGTTCTCCTTATACTCATCTTAGAACCTGAGATTTCCCATAGGCTAGGTTCTCCCTATAATTATCTTAGAACCTGAGATCGCCCGTAGGCTAGGTTCTCCCTATAGATCATCTTAGAACCTGGGATCACCCATAGGCTAGGTTTTCCTTAATGATCATTTTAGAACCTGAGATCGCCTGTATTATGGGTTCTCCCCATAGATATTCTTGGAACATAAGATCGCCCGTAGACTAGGTTCTCCTTAATGATCATCTTAGAACCTGAGATCTCCCGTAGGCTAGGTTCTCCCTATGATCATCTTGGAACCTGAGATTTCCTGTAGGCTAGGTTCTCCATAGATCATCTTAGAACCTAAGATCACTCGTAGGCTAGGTTCTCCCTAGATCATCTTAGAACCTTAGGTCGCCTGTAGGCTAGGTTCTCTTTATAGATCTTATTTTAGAATTCTGAGGACGCCCATAGGCCTAGTTCTCCGACAGATCGCCTTGATGTCTCATTGTAAAATTCTGAGGTCGCCCATAGTCCTAGTTATCCAGTAGATGATATTTCATATTAGAACATGAGATCGCCTGTAGGCTAGGTTCTCCCCATAGATCTTGTTTTAGAATTTTTAGGTCGCCCATAGGCCTAGTTCTCTGGCAGATCGCTCTTATGTTTCACCTTAGGATCGTAGATCGCCCGTAGATCTTATCTGCCGTCTTTTCGTACCAATCTTTTTCCTTGTATTGGCATCACTGCTACATTACAGGTCATTACCTTTTTCTTATATTAGCCTCTGTTGCTACATTACAAATCCAACTACTGTCTTCTCACTAGAAAACAAATAAAAAAATATTTCCCCAGTAGATATCACGAAAACAAATAACCTCGCCACACTTTCTCCCAGAACAAATTTTTGGCATTGGTATTTAGTCATCTTCTACCTCGAACGTCCGAAAGGCATGCGCGAATCATACTTTCAGGTTTAAGACGACTAAATAGGGGCAGCTGTAATACCCCAAATTTATCCTACCCCTTTTTAAGGACTATCTGACTTATGCATCTTGCATTTTTCATATGAATATTCTCCGATAGGTCATTTTTCATTGCATGTACCAGTGACTATGGGATTGGAGGACTTGTTTTTTAGGCTTATTGCAAAGAAATCAGGCATTTCGGTAAGTTTGAAACAATGTGAATCAGAAACAACGTTTTATTGGTTCGGACTTGAGAATTCACAATTTGCAAATGAAGTATCGTCTCGAGCTGATTCTTCAAGCATCTGAATTATCTTAGTACTCCCTTCCCTATGTGTTCATGCCGGAAATTAATTGTGAGCAGAACGTCTCCGAATAATTTGATTTCTATGAAGCGGTGTTGGATTTAATTTCTGGTTACTTATTCCCATGGAATTTGGGAATTTATAACTTGGATTTGATTCAGCAGATTCTTCAAGTACTGAGACTTCTCAATTTTATTACTAAACCTCATGTTCAGGTCAATGACTAATTTCGTGAAGAAAGCATCCAAGAAATTTATTTGCTTGAAGGTGGTAACTTGAATTAATTGTCGTTTCACCGTCTTGTGAATATTCAAAAATTCATAAGTCTGATCTGGTTTATCGTCTCGGAGTGGGTTTTATATCGAAAAGTCTGTCTTGATATCCTTTCCAACTCTTATGTTAGGACCAAAAGCCAATTCCTCAAGGAAATTCCCTGAACGGGTGAATCTTCGGAAGATGCACAGGGGAAAATATAGTGAGAAAGTGTGCTGAAGGTGCAGTTTTTGAACACCAGTAAATTCATAATAAATTCATCATTCATTGTTTGATTTCCGTTAGAGTGGCTAAAATTCCATATCAATGTCATATACATTTCATCTTTATGGCTGAGAGCTTATTCCTTAGGGAAGGTGTCGCAAGTTACGGATTTCTGTGGAATTTTTCAGTATAAAAATAGTGACAAATATTATTTTTGGCGACGTTAAAAAATTCATATCTCGATCAATTTTTTCGTATTGCGTTGGTTCTAGCGGAATTGGTTCAAAAGTTGTGTTACCTTCATTTCGATTTCACATTCCAAGTGTGTACGGTATCCAAAAGGCTTCCGTTTTTCGTCCGTTTCGCCTGTGACGCACAAAAAATCCTAAACTGGAAATTAAAGTTGTCTGAGGCGAAACTTCAAAAATTCATAACTAAATCACCGTTTATCCGGTTAAGCCCATCTTCAGACACAAGGTCACTCTTAATGTTATCTACGTTTTCGTTTTATATTTCGACCTCAAAGGTTATACTGAGGCCCCTACGAATTTAATTTGAACGTGTCAGACTCAAGTGAATTAAAAATTTTGCATTAGTGTTTGTGATTATTTGAGGCTCATTAACCAAATCTACTAACATAAGCTCACACTATATATTCTTATTCACACCAATTTTTCTCAAAAAAAATCATCAATCTCAAAAAACACTCTACAATTCTCTCTCTCATTCTCTCAAGGATCAAACACTTCTCTCACTTTTCTTCCAAAATCTTCATCAAGTTCATCAATAATTTTAAACAATCTTCATCAACTCTCAAGGTCAAGAATCACAAAGTTGGAAAGTCACTTCCCTCTTCCTCTTTTAATCTCGCGCCCCACTTCCTCTCCACTTTGCATCCGATTCTGAATCCTACTCTTCTACAAACTCATATTCTCTTCAAGAGGTAAACTCAATATAAACTCCATTATTTTCTCATAATTGAAAGTTGATTGCATTTGGTTATTAAATTTTGAAATTGAATTGGTGAATTGAATTGTGATTGGAGGTTAGGTTTTGGTTAGAATCGTTAAATTAGACATAGAATTAGGGAGTTGTGTTGTTGATTTGCAATGTAAAAGTTAGGTGCACACTAGGTGTTTGTGTTAATGCCTAGTGTTAATTTTGATTCAAGAATTGATATAGATTAAGAATTCACATAAACTAACACATAGAGTAGTTTAATTCTAATTTTTTTACTCTAGTTTGATAATTGATAGCAAAATGTTAGACAAACTTGGAATTGGTTAATGATTCATGAGACTATGTCGAGTTCTTGATTTCACAAATTTGATCAAAAAAATATTATTTTTCAATTAGTCTCATGAGTTGAAAATCAATGTTTAGAGTTACTTTAATTAGGGCTTCAATGCATACTTTTGGTTACTAACTCTCATTAACATTCAAGTTTATACATTAACAGTAACTTTTGATAACATGTAATTGTGTTGAGTTATGTTGGTATACATAGTTCCTACTAACATAACATTGTTCACTAACATAGAGTAGTTTTCTCTTAATACTACTAACATTTGATGTGCATATTCCTGATATTTTCATACTTTGACATAACATGAAATTCTTTTTGGTTAACATCGAAGTTGCTAACTCTTGTCATTTCCATGAGTTGTGATAATCTCTAATAGACTCAAGATGTTTCATAAACCATATTTCACACTTCAAAACTTGAGTTTAATGAGAAATGTCACAATTCTTGGAAAATTGCAATTTTATGACATAAATGCATTTTTGCTCTAACTTCCTAACTGTGATGAGTTTTAACACTTTTTAATAATGTAACTTGACTTTGTTGATGATTCCAGAGCCGTTAATATACTTTTTAGCCAGTTTCAAACAAATATTTTTTATCGAAAAGTTATTGTCTAGCCGACGAAATTGGCTTAAAAGTCCAACTTTCAAGCGGAATTAATTCAAACCGAGATCATTTTTTAATCCAGTGGCCTATTTGCAAGCTTCCATGCGGGTTTCGTTCAATTCCGAGCAACTTTTTACTGCGTCTCAAATGGACCGTTCGTGGAAGTCTTACTTCCTCTTCTTTTTTACTAAACGATTATGAATTTGAGTTCCCGAGTGTGATACGGTGGCAGAACCGGACTGTTTTAGGAAAATTCTGGTTTGTGTTTTACGTTTGTATTTGAAAAATGTCGCGGTAAACAAGAGTCGGCACCGACTTTTATTTTATCCAACTGGAAAGGAAAATAGCACAGAAAAATTCCTTTTTCGAGATTTTGAGTACGGGGGGTAGATTATAGAAAGGGAAGGTATTAGCACCCTTTCTATCCGTAATTTTCTACGAGCTCTTAGGTACTTGCTCATCATTTTAAAATTTCTTCCGTGTTTGTGTGTTTTGAAAAGTTTTTGTTTACTTTGTTTTAACCCTTGCTTCTGTCTTCAAGAGTGTTACGAAGTGTTTTTGAAAACTTTGCTTGAAAAAGTGTGTAAGTGTGGAAAAGTTTGATTTTGAGCAAGTACCTAATAGCATCTACCTACTCGAAAAAAGAATGTTTATGTTCTTGTTTCATTTAGACAGCGATATCCCACTATTAATGAGTAAGTAGCATCGTCATTGGAGTTGTAAGGGTCAATTCGAAAGGGACGTACGATCACTATAGCAATGTTAGAATGTCTTAGTAATAACCCTAATGTCTTAAGATCATATTCGATGCAACATTTCCGAGGCAACCTTTCTGAGGAAACATTTCTAAATGGGATTTTTTATCTTTGTTTAGACAAGAGAGCGACCACTAAAACACCCTATACTTAATGATCATTTACCGAAGGCAATCGAAGTGAAAGTATACCCTAGGAGTGCGCATGTGCGAGTGATTTGATTTCAAGTTATTATCTTTGCACATTTAGGGTTTTCTAACCATTTTAAAATTAACATACATTCTTGTCATGTAATCCTATTATCATACATATAACATTTAATATTTGCAGAAAATTAAAACGCGAGAAATAAAACTACGCTATTACAAGGCTTCGGAGAGGGGGATTAATTACATAGCCAAAAACCCGTAAAAACGATAAATAAATGAAAAAGTCCTAATTAAACTATTACATCCCATAAGCAGTTACATTAATATCGTAAAAATAAATAAACGTGCGATGAATCGAGAACGAGAGAAAATTAGGGTTTTGACCCCGTCTAAACATAATTACAAGAAAAATTATTTTTTGTGGTTTTTGATTATTTTTGAGAAAAAATAAGGTTTTAATGAATAGATATAAACCTAATTACTAATTAATTTAAATTAATAAAAATAATTAGTTTTGACCTATTTTTATTTTTTGTTATTTTGAGAAAAGAAAATAAAAGTTAAATCAAATAAAACCTAATTTTCTAATTTGTTTTAATTTATTTACAAAAAGATTAAAATTGCCCTAAAATTAAATTAAACTAATTAAATTAAATTTGATAAAAATAAACTTAAACCTAATTTGATGAAAATTGTTTTTTTATGAGTTTTTGTAAAAAGAATTAATTTTGTGTGAGAAAATAAATTAATCAAAATAATTAAATAAAAGAAAATATATAAAAGAAAAGAAAAGAGAATCGGGTCTGGTGTCAAAGTAGAAAGGGAGGTGTCAATCTGACTTTCAAGCCCAATAAGCCTTGGTCCATGTTTGACTTTTCATGATCCTGTGCATTGCTTGACCAGGGTGCATCCTGGACCTCCAATGAATGGGCGTTGGATCTGGCATTCTGAAGATCTGGTGATTGAACATTGATGGCATATGGTAGGCCTCATGATGCGTGGGGTACAGGATCTGTAAAGAATAATTGAGAAAAATTGCAAATGTTGAAGGCAGGGGTCGAACCCCTGACCTCATGCCTGCAAAGCCTTAACGCCTTCCCTGGCTACCACTGGGCCACTTGAATTCATTTGTTAGTTTATGAAATAAAAATAATAAAATGAAAAAAACAATTCCAGTTATCAAACAAACGCGCCAGAATTCAAATGGGCGAACGGGGTGTTGCCACGCAGTCATCGTCTACCTTTGTCCGTCGTTTTAGGTAAAACAACTTTTACCTACGGACGTTCTCTGTAGGTATAGTCCCTGTAATTTTCCAAAATCCACTGCAGGCATGATAAATGAAAACTAACGCTACAGGCCAATTCGTCTTGGCCTTGTGAACATCATGGTACCCCTCTTTTGGGCCAATTTCACCTACATAAGAAAACCCTAAAACGAACAAAGAAAACCTAACAATGGTGGATCTCTGTATGGTTAGCAAAAATGAAATTAATTGTTACCATTATCTTGCAAATGTATCAAAGATTCAGAATATATCCATAACATATGCTAACAATGCCAAATTCATGAGATTCGATTTCAAAAAAGTAAGGATGTCGTGAAGCACTTACAATGCGTTTCTGGGCACGAAAATGCCTGCTAATGGTTGGAATAGACTCCTTGAATGTCCAGCAAGTGGATGGTATGCTTGGAATAGCTTGAAAGATCCTGGAACTATGAAATCTGATTGCCACTTTTGTTGAGTTTTTTCAAGTTTTTTCTCACGCCTCCAATCCTTGTACTTTTGGTCTGGATTTGTTCTATATGTATCCTTGAGTGAATTAGGTTTACAAGTTTGCATCCAATCTTCTCCAATAATGATCATTGACCAAGATTTGATTCTCATGTAAATCTTTCCAAAACAAGCCAAAAACCAATCTTTTTGTGTACAAACAAACCTTGCACTATTTGATCTCATCTCCAGTTATTCATGGACCTGAAATATGCACAAAATCTCAAGGTTTAAATGATTTTTATATTTTCATGATTTAATTTTGATTTAATTGAAATAAAAATTAAAATAAATGACAAAAATAAAATAAAGTCAAGTGGGAAGTGTGATACGGTGGGAGAACTGACTTGAGGTTTTGCGTTTGTTTTCGCAAATGTTTCGGTTTGAGCAAGAGTCGCCACCGACTTTTTATTTTATCCTAAGGAAAGGTTAAAAAAGCACAGCAAAAACCTTTGAGATGTTTTCTTGGGTTCGGGGAGTAGATTATAGAAAGGGAAGGTATTAGCACCCTTTCTATCCATGGTTATCCATGGGCTCTTAGTTACTTGCTTAGATCACTTGCCTTGATTTTCAATTGTTTGAAATGGTGCTTTGTGTGTGGGTTTGAAAATGTTTTGAAAAGAGGCCAATGTGGTGGCAACCTTTGTAATGATCCATGTTTGAATGTATACAAAGGTGTACTTATCTTTTGAAAAGTTTTCAATGTTTTTGAAAGTTGTTTTGAAAGTGTTGTGGAGTGTGGTTTTGAAAAATAGGCAAGTGTTTTTGCAAGTTGATTCAAGTAACCAAGAGCTATCTACCCTAAATTTCTCAAAGGTTTTCTCTATGTTTTAACCCTTTTAACAATTTTGTTCCACCATTGTATTTGATGGACAATCTTGTGTTAGGATGTTAACGGGACGGGCGCGGGTCATCGTTTAGACCATGATTGCAATGGTGCCAAGTGTCTTTGGCAACTTTTTCCTTTAAGGGGTTTGATCACTTTTAGGCAACTTTCGAAAGCGTCATCGAGGGACTATGATCATTTGAAATTGTTTTGTTTTGCCAAAAACACTCAACATGCAATATGGCCCATTATTGAAGGCAACAAGTGGAGTAATCCTAGGGGTGCAAGTGTGATTGGTGTTGTCCATTTTCATGCTTTTTTATCTTTGAATTAGGTCAAGCTATTTGTTGTTTTTGATTTTTGCATACAAACCCTAAGTCTATCATGGCATATTTAGAAAGCTTTTAAATGCGAAAAATAAAATCCTAAATTATTACAACACAAATTATGGGATGGGGGGTACAAATGTTCGAATGGGGATATTTAGCAAGAAATTTAAATCTAAGCTATTACAATCCAAATGGAATTTACAAGGTATTTAATTGTACAATAATTAAATAAAATACAATAAATATGCAAGATGCAAAAATGATTTTTATATGTATGTAAAAGTATTTTTTATGTGTCAAATAAACAAAAATAAAAAGGTTAATTTTTTGGGTATTTTTATGTTTTTAGGGCAAAACCCTAATTTGCTAAATAAAATGTATTAATTATTTATTATATACAACATTTATTAATTATGTACAAAAAATAAATAAAAAGAAAGTATATTGTAAAAAAGGTATTTTTGAGGTTAAATATTAATAAAAATAAAAATGTATTATTTTTATGTTTTTTTTCCTAAATATTCTAATAAATATATAAGTATTTATATTATTTATTAAATATATTAAATATGTACAAAAAATAAGAATATTTATTATTTACAAAAAAAGTATATTTTTTAGAAAATGTTTTTAAAAGATAAAATAAAATAAAATCAAAAAATAAAAATGTATTTTGTATTATTTTTGTATTTTGAAATAAGAGGTATTATGTTTATTTATGTACAAATTCAAAATAAAACAAATAAAATCCAAATAAAATGCAAAAAATGTGAGAAAAATAATTTTAGTGTTTTTTTTATGTTTGGATAAAAATATAAAATCAAAATCAAAAAGAAAAAATCAAAAATGACAAGTATATCATACAATGGGCCAGGGGGTGTATGTGTGAAAAAGTGGTGTAAACAGAAAAACAACCAAGCCCAGCCCAAAAGGGTTGTCTTCAACCTCCAGACTGTTTGAACACAGAAAAAACGCGTGTTTTCTTCCTTCCCTGCTAACTTCCGATTCCTTGATTTTCAATAAAAACTTACAACATCAAAGTTATAGAGCATCATGTCACGATTCTGAACATATAAAGAAGTTGATCTAACTCTCAGAAATGAGAGAGAATTTCTTCTCCCCCAATTCCTGACCTAACTTTTTCCTAATGTTCAGGTTCAAAATACTCTTAGCACACACAATATAAATGAAAAGTAACTATATGGATGGCTTTAGGGCTATGATTAGAACATGCTTTCTTCACAAACTTAAGCCTAAATATGCTTGGATAGAGAGATAGAAGTTCAAAAACTTACCTATTCAACTTGAATCGTGTATGACAATGGAGGTACTTTCAATGCAATGTGAGGACTTGTATAGCTTGCTTGAGGTCCAGGGATGCTTCTCCAACCTCTAGCTTGCTTTGGAACTAGCTGAAACGAGTTATGGAAGTTAACCTGCACAACTGAAAAAATGAAAATGGTGAAGTGGGTTAGAGGTGTTATAGTCTGTAGCTAGGGCTTGGGATAGCTTCAATGGATGGTAGGGAGTGTGTATGAACAAGCTTTGGCCAAAACGCACGAGCAAACTGAGTTGTGCAACTCAATCTGCAGGGATGCCCTATTTTGTGCAGCAAAGTGGTGTTTCTGTGTTTGGGGAGGTATTGAAGGTGGTTGGCTCGTGTTTTAGGTTAGGTTTGATGTTTGGAATGTGTTCAACAAGTTTGCTTAGGCTTGTGTTTGCAGGAATGAGAGTTGGTGTTCAATATGCAAAGTTTCTTCCAATGTAAGCAAAAGTTGCCAAGTTGGGTTATAGGCCAAGGCAGGTCCCTCAAGCATGCTGCAAGTGTTAGTCTTGATCAGTGGGATATGTCCATGCCTTTGTGCCTCAGAGATTTTCTTTGTACTTCTTGGATTTGTGTTTGACATAAAGTTGTGCTTTACAAGAATGGATAACTTGCTTTTTCTAATTATGGATTAAACTTCCATGTAATGAGCAAATCAGCAAAATAATGCTAGAACACAATGGATTGGCATTTAATTATTGAGTAAGAAAGGGATTAGAGGCCTGTAATCTAGCTTGTACAAGCTGATTTCAAAAATGTCCAAGTTATGAACATGCATTTGGCCATGAATTAAAGTGACTTTTGCCCATATTGACAAATTCCATTCTCCCTAACCACAAGGGTGTTTGAGAAGTTTTTGGACAATTTGGAAAGCTTGGAATGAGTACTACAATCCATCTTTGTAATGCAAGTTGATATTCCAAGTGGAAGCATGTGAAAAGTGGCCATGAAGTTGGGCAAAAATCCTGCCTAAAATAGGTCAAAAAATTTCTAAGTTAAGAATGTTTTGCACCTCTATTCCAAAACTTATAACTTGAGCTACAAGCTTCTTTTGAGAAAACTTTGTGAATCAAAGTTGTAGATTTTGCAATGGACTATAACTTTCATGTTTTGAGTTTTGTTTGAATCCAAATGTATCTTGATGAAAAGATGGGACAAAGTTAGGAAAAAATTAGGAATTTTCATAACTTAGAAAATTTCTAAGTTATGAAAATTCTTCATTTCAAACCCTAATTTGTAATTTTTGATTTCTTGATGAACAAGTTTCATAATTTAACATGTCTTGATGAAAAATTAATCTTGACACTTGATTTTGACCAAAAAGTCAAAGTTTGACTTTTCAGTATACAGTCAAATTTTGATCAGTTGACTGGAAAATTCATCTGCCAATCTTGTGCATTTGGGATCTTTTGAACTTGTTGAATATGTCAAGACAATGCCATGGGGTCCTTGAGTCCATATGTGAGCTTGTTTTTCCATTGGCTAGGTCAAAAAGTCAAAAATTGCCTTTGTGCAGTCAAAACCCTAAAAATGACCATTTTGCCCTTTTGGTGATCTGATCAAATTTCTTGTGGATTTGTGATCCAAACTTGACCAAATGGTTCATATGAGTTCAATATATTGATGTGGGTCAAAAATAATGAGGTTTGACTGTCAATTGACCACAGTTGACTTTTCCCCAATACAGCTGATTTCTAGGTCAACTGTCCAATTGACTGGGCAAAGTTTGAAATCAAGACTTGAAACTTGGTATGGATAAACTTGTGAGTCCAACATGAAGCATGAAAGTCATCTTGGGCATTTTAGTTCAAAACATCTTTGTGCAAACTCAAACCCTAATTTGGGTCAACAGTGCAAGGAGAAGTCTTGAGCAGGGCAAACCCTAGCTTGATCTTGAGCTCCAAGGGTCTTGTGGTGAGAAAATATTGATGAAATGGGAGGGAAAATTTTGGGGTACAACAGGAAGGATCATGGGTCGTGGACCATGTTACAAACTCAATACAAGCACAAAAAGTTGGGGCCATTTGACAAAAATTGCAATTTGAGGCATATTTGACTTTTGGCAATTTTGCAAAAAAGGTCAGCTTCACCAATGCATAACTCCCTCAATTTTGACCCTAGAGATGTGTTCTTGGACTTTTTAGAAAGCTTTAGATGTCCTCTAATCAACCCTTTTGGTATCATCTCAATTGAGTCTTCCATGTTCATGTATGAAGCTTTGACAAAAAAGGTGTTTTTGTTGACTTTTCAAAATGACCTATAATGTCCAAATTCATAACTTCTTGTGAGTGCATATTTTGAACTTAGGAGATGCATATGAATTGTAGGTAATTTAATCCTCTTCAAAATGAGCTTTGGATGGGTCATTCTTGATAAAGTATGAGAAAGTTATGCTTGGTAAAAGTTGAGTTGAATTTTCCTGCAAAACCCTAATTTAGCAACTTTTGGGTTTTGATGAATTGTGAGCAATCCTTGAGGAATAATGATCAACCCTTGATAAAATGATGAATAATACTTCAAAATGTTAATGGTAACTAAAAATCTTGAAGTTTGACTGTATGTAGGACACAGTTGACTTTTGCCCTAGCACAGTCGATTTTCAGGCCTTTGAGCAATTGACTGAGCAAACTTCCTCTGCAGGGCTTGAAAATTGACATGGATGATCTTGAAAACATATTAGGGCAATGGTGAGAATTTTGGACCCTTTTGATTCAAATATATTGATGCAAACTGAAACCCTAATTTGAGGTAGACTGCCTTAGGAGAGGGTTTGTCTAGTGAACCCTTGAACTTCCTTGAGCAATTTGAGGACTTCACTTGAAATGTATTGAGAAATATGGGAGGGAAAATTTTGGGGTACAACACCGATCATAATCATAAATTACCGTGAAAATCTCATTCCATTCTGGGCATCTTTTTCCGGACGTCTATTTTCCAAAACGCATTTTACAATGTAATGCAGAATTTTTTCTAACGCGGTTTTAGTGCAGTTTTTTGGTCCTTCTTAGTGTAGAATTTTAGTGCAATAATTACTATTAAATGCATGCTTACTTCTTGTGCTTCATTGGTTGATCATCAGATTGGTTTTCATGCACTTTTCATACTGTTTTGCCTTGTTATTATTTGACATGTTTGTTAATGGTGCAAGGTACATTGTGGTGTTTCCAATCATATAAAAAAATGGTGGGTATGTAATTGGGAAACACTAGCTTATGCTTGATTTCGATGCGACACACTTTTATTTTCTCATTCCATGAGAAACGCTTATTACTCATATTGTGTTATATATTGTCCAAATGTGTATAATAATTTATGAGGCCTTACAGGAACATTGTCATGTGTGGTGCTTCCATGGTACACATTCACCTTATTTGGATTTATTTCTAACTTTCTTTGTTTCTAGGTGAAGCTTTCTCGACGCGTACTCCTTGTTTCTCCATTGCTTTCATCCTCTTTCGATGATTTGCTTGCTTTTGGTAGTCGCCGCTACTTCTTTTACATTTTCCCACACTTTATCACATTTCTTTACTGCTTTCTAGATATCCTGAGAAGTAGGAAATTTACTGCCTTTCTGATGCCATGAGAAGTAGGGTAGAGATGTATAAAGGGGATTTGCGTTACTGATATATGTCTGAAATCCCTTTGGTTTATTTAAAGACTTGTTTAGGGCAATTCCACATTGTGTGCTTTCTATATGCTATTTGTGTTTGTTTAAAACCCTGCCTTTGAAGTAGGTATTCTGAACGTGTGTTTATATTTTTACCCATATTATTCCCCCATCCCTTATTGAAGTCCTCGAAAGGAGGAAAGCAAAAAAGGGTTAGCAATCAACCCCTGCAATTTCATCCGTGACATCCTTAGCCTACTCTTGTTATCGAGTCATCAAGTGGAAAAGGGTTTCGCAATAAAAACCCCTACACTTTGTCAGGAGTTCGCATTGGCCGATGTTGATACTCCGTGATTGTTCATATTTCCTTTTGTCGCCTACCTCGATCTTCTATATCTTGGTTAGGTGTTCAGCCGTTTTGGACATCACATTTTTGTTTTACATCCTATTCCCGCTTGTTAAATCGGGTGATATGCTCCCCTTGACTAAAGCATTTCGCTTATTTTCTTTACCTTCTTATGTGTGTGCTCTTTTGAGTTTGTTTATTCATTTTATTTTTCTACCATGTTCCTTTAGGATGTGCTAGTTCCTTTTGAATGCAAGTTAGACTTTAGGTTGAAAACCATGCATGCTAACATTAGGTATAAATTTCCCTTTTGTTAATCTAAACCTTAGGACCACCGTTGTATGATAAAATTAGGATTAGGAATAGTCTAATCTCCCGTAGACTTTTTTCTTCTCTTTTTGCATATGCATTAAAACTAAAACTTTGTTTTTCTTAGAAAATCATAAAACATGCTAATCTTACTTAAAACCCTTTTTTAAGGTAACTGTTGTACCCCAAAAAATTTCCTCCCATTTTCCTTCAAGTCATTCTCTTAAGGGTTCTCAAAATGCTCGAGAATCTCAAGAGTTGACCAATCAAAACCTCCTCCTAAGCAAGGGATCTACAACTAGGGTTTTGAGTTCCCCAAGGAATTTTGGTTTACAAGTGTCTCAAATGATTTCCATGGTTCTCTATAGGTATTCAACAATGTTCATTTCAAGTTTCAAGTCTTGCATTACAAGTTTGCTCAATCAATGGCTCGGATGATTGAAAATAAATTGTATTGGATAAAAAGTCAACTAGGTCAATATATAGTCAAACTTTAAGATTTTTTATCAACATCAACATTTTGAAGTGATATTCATCATTTTATCAAGGTTTGATCATGATTCCTCAAGGAAAGCCCTCAAATCATCAAAGGTCAAAAATTGCCAAATTAGGGTTTCCTTAGGAGAAGTCAATTGAACTTTGACCAAACATAACTTGCACATGCTTCATCAACTTTCCCCAACCAAATCCCATTTTGAATTAAATTCAATTCTCTACAAATCTTAATTTGTAACCAAGTCCAAAAAATGATTCATTTGAAAGATATGAGCTAATACATTACAGGTCATTTTCAAAAGTCAACAAAAGATACTTTTTGTCAAGGCAACTTACATCAAGATAAAGTTTTCAAATGCAAAAAATAATCAAAAGACAAATTGTAGAAGACATCTTGAGCTTTTCAAAAAGTCTAAGATCACCTTGAAAAGATGAAAATTGAGCAAGTTATGAGTTGCACAAGTTGGGAAATTTTGAGGAAATGCATGAAATACAAAATGGGAAAAGTTGAAATTTTGAACTTGTGACCTAACTTTTAGGGTTTGAAACATGTCCATGACCTTATGAAAGACTCCTAAGCTCACTCATACCTTGCCCTATATTTTCTTATTTTTTTATTTATATTTATTTTGTTTCTATTTAAATAAATGCAAAATAAATTAAAAGAGGTACAAGATAATTGGTCCAGGCACATGAGTGGTCTCTTAAGGCCCAATACAACCCAAAACAACTCACAAAACATGCCAAAACCGTGCAAGGCCATGAGAAGGAAAGAAATCTCTTCTTTTGGAAAGTTTCGAAGCAAAATTAAAACTCCATAAATCCATTGGATTCATGTCACAGATGTTAACCTAATATGAGGCCTCATATATAAACAAGCTTCAGATCTCAAACATACACACGCAGCTACCTCCAGAGCTAGGATTTGATTCATAAAATTTCTCAAAAAAAGTCCAAGCATTCGAGTTGCAAGCTCCAAGCGATTTTAATCCAAACTAAGCCTTGAAATCATCTCCTGGATATCCATAGGGTAAGTACGGGTAAGTTTCAATGATTTCTCAGGCTTGAATCGTGTTGTCCACCATCTCCATTTTCATTTTTTATCATTCTTTTTTTTTAAATTCGTGTGTTATTGTTTGTTTCTAACCACATGGATCTTTATATATGAATATTTAGAACTGGCCTGGACCAAAAAATTGAAGCTCTAACGTGAGATTTTAGTTTTGCCATGGTTAGGGAAAAACGTTTTTGTGTCTTCGTACCAGTACCTCCAGACCATTACTGGAAAAACTGATAGCACCATTGGATTCGCATACCATGATTTAGGGGGGTTAGGGTTAATTTGGGAGTTTGATTTTTGTTCTTTTGTAGGTTTGAGTTTTGGACCAACCAGAGAAGAAAGAGTTGACCACCGTGAGGGGTGGTCTGACTCGCCTGAAGGCTTGCGTGGCATCTGGCTATTTTCTGATTCGCCAATTCAAAAACTCAAGGTCCCACCGCATGCGCATTTTTTTTGTTTGGCTAACATTAGTCTTCATTTTCAGATATAATGTTTTTGTTTGATTTATATACCGGATGTATTGGCTGCCCCATCAGCAAGCGTGTGTGTGTTAAGGTGTTAGTGTGCCAGGGCATGGATTCTGAAGGGGTGAAAAACACAAGAAGGGGGGGTTGAATTGTAAAACTGGAATCTTAAAGCAAATGACAAGATATTTTTATCCTGGTTCGTTTGATCTCAAACTACTCCAGTCCACCCATCAAGGTGATTTCGCCTCTCTCCAACGAGGTCTTAATTCACTATATTCAACTGAATACAAATCTGCTTTAGCAACTGCTAAAACCTTCTTGATTCAAACCACAATCCGGTTTGTCAAGGCAACACTTTCTTACAAAGGTATAAGCAAATGTGTGTGAATGTTTTCTACAAAAACTATATCACAACTGTGATGTTTACACAAATGAAGCTTAGAATACTAGGTTGCTAAACGCTAATAAAGTATCAGAGTTTGTTGGTTTAGCAAAACTTGTAGAGTGAAGATTATTGTTCAGCTTTGTGCGTGTAGAGAGTTTGGAAGCATTAGCCGTGATAATCTTCAAAGCTTGGTTTATATAGCACTTGAGAAGATGAACGTTGAAGCAAATATTCTTGATTCAATGCTATTAACAAGCTTTCCTTTTTGAGCAGATCTTGTCTGGAATGATGCCGTTGGAATTGATTAGCGTTCAATGCACAGTACCGTTGCTTCTTCAATGCACGATCTGGCTTGGCTCATTCTGATTCTGCTTTGCTGCTGATGAACTAATTTGATTCTGTATCAGAGTGTTTTACGCGCAGTTCTGTTCATCAAGCTTCAGCATGTGCAAGCGTTGATCATCTGATCTTGACGTTCTGATTCAGCAACTTCTGATGCTGGTGTATGAAATCATATTCTGATGCTGAGAACGTGATCTTGTTTATTTCAATCAGCATATCTGCAAATTAGAGCATAGTAATTTTAGGCAGCATATAATTCAGTCATAAAATATTTAACTACTATATCTTTTCACTTTGTTATCATCAAAACTCAAATATAGGGTACTAGATTCAAACATTGTTCTAACAATCTCCCCCTTTTTGATGATGACAAAAACTAGATATTTTAAATGAAAAATAACGTGAAAAGTTATCAGAGCTATGTATCAGAATAAGAAGTACGGAGAAGTCAGAGTTAAGAGATACTCCCCCTGAGTTTGTTACTTCCCTTTGATATGCGTGTTCTTCAGAGTCAGATCTTTTTCTATCTTTGAGCATCAGATTATAAGTCTTTGACTTATCAGAGAGCAGAGCTTCAGAGCTTTGCTTCGGATCAGAGTGTTAGGACGACCAGAGCTTCATATATCAGAACTTCATATTTGATCAGAGCAACATGAGCTTTTACATTTTGATCAGAGCTTCTAGTTCTTAGTCTTCATAGTGTTCGGAGCTTCCTTGTGCCTGTAGACTTAACAACAAAACAGAAAAAACATTTCAAGTAATAGAGTTAGAATGTTTGAGAGTTTCTGTCTAGTTAGCCGTTATTGATTTTAAATATCATTCTTGTTCTCCCCCTTTTTGTCAGCAATCAAAAAGTGTTAGTGATGTGCTAAAACAATTTAGATCAGAAAAACAAATTATATTAAAAATAGTTCAGAGCAAAGAACATTACACAAGCATAGTTAAAACATAGTCAAAAGTACATCAGAAAATGAGGAAAATATAGAGAATGTCATGCATGAAAAAAAATTTCAAGGTTGTGGGGGCATGCGTGAGAACAGGCTTTCCAGCATTGCTTGAATCTTTTCAGAAGTTGCATTCTGCTTCTGAACCATGGTGACAACAGTATCAATCTTGCTGTCCTGGACATTCATTCTTGCTTCCAGATGATCAATTCAGAGAGAACCTCAAGATTCTTTACCGGTGTGAGAAGAGTTCTGGTAGGCGCTTGATATTGCTCAGAGGTTTCTTTCTTCTGATTTCCTGCAGAAATGCTGGAGGATGCCATTGTTCTCACACAAAATCTTGAGAGTGATTTGAGAGAAAAAGGGTTTGAAGATGGTAAACTCAGAAATATGCAGAAAAATTCTTAAGAGATTATGAGAAAGCGTAAAGATTAAGAATGAAGAGTAATGTGCTTAAATAGAATTTTCAAAAATTATTTTGAAAAATAAAACGTTTTTAAGAGAGAGAAAAAAAATGATTGCCATTAACAAGCGTGATTACTTTTGCATTAAATGCTTGCTGATTTTGGGGGATTTGAGAAAGATACTTAAAAACGGTTACCAGACATGTGTCTCAATGCATCCAATCAGCGCTTTGCCTTCTCAGAAACGTGCACGCGTTCTGCTTCAGGGATTTGCTGATGATTGGATGACACTTGTTTGATGTAGTGATCAGCACGTCTGTCTTTGAGATTAGACTCTCAGATCTTTAGACTTGCCTCTGATACAATCTGCATGTTCTAACTTTCTGAAAGAAGATTGATCAGAAGTTCACAGTAATATAAATACATTCTGAAAGATAAAAATATGGAATTAAAACATTTTCATTCTGGGCATACTTTCATGCTGAGATGTTTCAGAATGAAATTAAACCTATCTTCTGAAAGGGGTTTAGTAAAGATATCAGCCCATTGATGGTCTGTATCTATAAATTTCAAGTTTAAAATTCCTTTCTGAATATAGTCCCTAATGAAATGATGTTTTATTTCTATATGCTTAGCTCTAGAATGTAAAATAGGATTCTTACTTAAGCAAATAGCAGAAGTATTATCACAAAGAATAGGAATGTTACTCTCAAAAATCTGGAAGTCTTCAAGCTGACTTTTCATCCAGAGCATCTGTGTGCTACATCCTGCTGCTGCTATGTACTCAGCTTCTGCTGTTGACAGAGCAATAGTTGATTGCCTTTTGCTGGACCACGAGATCAGATTTTCTCCCAGAAACTGGCAGCTTCCAGAAGTACTTTTTCGTTCCACTCTGTCTCCAGCAAAATCAGCGTCGCAGTAGCCTACTAAACTGTAATTACTAGATTTTCTATAAAGCAAACCCAGATTAGTAGTACCTTTCAGATACTTGAAAATTCGCTTAACAGCTGTTAAGTGAGATTCTCTAGGATCTGATTGGAATCTAGCACAAATACATACGCTGAATAGAATATCAGGTCTTGAAGCAGTCAGATAAAGGAGAGAACCAATCATACCTCTGTAGACTTTCTGTTCTACGCTTTTGCTTACCTCTTCTCTTTCCAGAATGCACGTGGGATGCATTGGAATCTTTGATGGCTTACATTCTGAGAGGTCAAATTTCTTCAGAAGATCTCTGATGTATTTGCTCTGATGAATGTAAGTTCCCTCTGGAGTTTGATTGATCTGAATTCCTAGAAAGAACTTCAGTTCCCCCATGAGGCTCATCTCAAATTCTGCCTGCATACACTTAGCAAATTTTCTTCCAAGAGAAGGATTAGTAGAACCAAAGATTATATCATCAACATAAATTTGACAGACTAAAATGTCACTCTTAACTGTTTTACAGAATAGAGTGGTGTCCACTTTCCCTCTGGTGAACTCATTTTCAAGCAGAAAGTTACTTAGCCTTTCATACCAAGCTCTGGGAGCTTGTTTCAGACCATACAGTGACTTTTTCAGTTTGAAAACATGTTCTGGATGTTTTGTATTTTCAAAACCTGGGGGTTGGTGAACATACACTTCTTCTTCTATATAACCATTTAAGAATGCACTTTTGACATCCATCTGATACAAAGTGATGCCTCTATTAACAGCAAATGAGATTAAAAGTCTGATAGATTCTAACCTGGCGACTGGGGCAAAGGTTTCTGTATAGTCTATCCCCTCTTGTTGACTATAACCTTGTGCAACCAGTCGTGCCTTGTTTCTGACGACTTCACCTTGTTCATTAAGCTTGTTTCTGAACACCCATCTTGTTCCAATGACGTTGAATCCTTTTGGTCTTGGAACGAGATCCCATACGTCGTTTCTGGTGAATTGATTCAGCTCTTCTTGCATTGCCAGAATCCAGTCATTGTCCAGAAGTGCTTCATCAATGGAAGAAGGTTCAATCAGAGACACAAGTCCCATCAGAGTTTCTTCAGAGTTTCTGAAGCTTGCTCTTGTTCTGATTGGATCTTCCTTTCTTCCTAGAATAGTCTCTTCTGGGTGATCCAAACTGCTTCTGGGTAATCTCTTCTGAGGTTGATCAGCAGCAGTTGTAGGATTTCTAGCATTGCTTCTTTCAGACGTTGAAGGAATGTCTGTGTTGAGAGCTTCTGATGACTTGTCTTCAGAACCTGCAAATTCAATTTCTATACCTGCAAGATTTTCATTCTGCTTTGACTTTTCAGAGTCAAGCTTATCATCAAAACGAACACTGATTGATTCTTCCACAATCTGTGTTTCTGTATTGTATACTCTGTACCCTCTTGAGCGTTCAGAGTATCCTAACATAATACACTTCTATGCCTTAGAATCAAACTTGTTCAAATAATTCTTAGTATTTAACATATAGCAAGTACATCCAAATGGATGAAAATACGAAATGTTGGGCTTTCTGTTCTTCCACAATTCATATGGAGTCTTTTCCAGAATAGGTCTTATTGAGATTCTATTCTGAATGTAGCACGCTGTGTTTATTGCCTCTGCCCAGAAAGTCTTAGCAACGTTTGTCTCGTTGATCATGGTTCTGGCCATTTCTTGCAATGTTCTGTTCTTTCGTTCTACAACTCCATTTTGTTGGGGAGTTCTAGGACAAGAGAAATCATGCAGAATGCCTTTGTCATTAAAGAATGACTCAAAATCTTTATTTTCAAATTCTCCACCATGATCACTTCTGACTTTAACGATTCTAAGATCTTTTTCATTCTGAACTTGGTTACAGAAGGTAACAAACACAGAGTGTGACTCGTCCTTGTGTCTTAAGAACTTTACCCATGTCCATCTGCTATAGTCATCTACGATTACTAACCCATACTTCTTGCCACTGACAGAAGCAGTCTTAACTGGTCCAAATAAGTCAATGTGCAGAAGTTCTAATGGCTTAGAGGTGGAAACAACATTTTTGGATTTAAAAGAAGGTTTTGCAAATTTGCCTTTCTGACATGCTTCACACAGAGCATCTGAATTGAACTTCAAATTTGGAAGTCCTCTGACCAGATTGAGTTTGTTAATCTGAGATATTCTTCTCATACTAACATGCCCCAATCTTCTGTGCCAGATCCACTGCTCGTTGTTAACAGACAGAAGACATTTTACGTTCTGACTCTTTAGTTCAGAAAGTTTGATTTTGTAAATGTTGTTTTTCCTCTTACCATTAAATAGGATAGTCCCATCTTTCTGACTAACAGCTTTACATGATTTTTGATTAAAGATTATATCATAACCGTTATCACTTAATTGACTTATGGATAACAGGTTATGCATCAATCCATCTACAAGCAGAACATTATTAATAGAGGGAAGATTTCTGTTACCTACAGTTCCAGAGCCAATTATCTTTCCCCTCTGATTGCCTCCAAAGCCAACGTGGCCTCCAGGCTTAAGTTCCAGGCTTTGGAACATATGCCTTCTTCCCGTCATGTGACGTGAGCAGCCAGAGTCCAGGTACCATGACTGGTGTTTCTGACTTGCTGCTAAAGATATCTGCAACATGTATTATTTTATCCTTAGGTACCCAGATCTTCTTGGGTCCTGATTTGTTAGTTTTACCAAAACTCTGGTTGAATTTTGGTTTCACAAAGTGATTACTACTAGTATATTTGATGTCATGTGTGTGACCATACACAAAGTGTGAATTTAGAGGAGTGTGTTTAATGGTTAAATCCATGACATTTTTAGGTGTAGGAACCTTACCTAGGTATCCTATTCCTTTCCTGCCATTTCTGCTAACTCCATAGATCATTGAAGCCATTCTGCTTCTATCTATGCTTTTAGCAAGGAACTTCTGGAAACTATGATCATACTCCTTGATGATCTCATCAGCGTTGCTGGGAGTTTCAGCAATTGGTTCCTTCTGAGAGTTTTGTAAAGAGTTTTCTAATTTTAAAATTTTATCTCTCAGCTCAGAGTTTTCCAATTTGAGACTCTCAGACTTATTAGAGTCAGATTCAAGAGTCCTTTTCAGGTCTCTGAATTTAGCTCTAATCTGCTGATAACGTTCCAGAATTTCATTGAGGCTTTCAGCAAGTTCAGCCTTTGTAAAATTAACAGCGAAGTTAGGGAATACCTCTTCTGTGTCTGATTCTGAGTCTGAGTCAGAAGCTTCACTGTCATCTGGAATGTTAGCCATGAGCGCTATGTTCGCCCTTTCATCATCTGATTCTGAGTCAGCTTCAGACGAGTCAGAGTCATCCCATGTGGCCATGAGACTTTTCTTCTTTTCTCTTCCAAACTTCTTTTTGGGCTTTTCCCTCTGAAGCTTTGGGCAGTCACTCTTGTAGTGTCCTTGCTCATTGCACTCGTAGCAGATGATGTCTTTTGTATTTGGCTTCTTGCTACCTGAGGAGCCTTCAGATCTTCTGTATCCAGAGGAAGAATCTGTCCTTCTGTATCTGGAAGAAGACTCGTTCTGATCAGATCTTCTGGGATTCCTGAACTTCCTTTGTCTTTGCTTCCACAGTTGATTTACTCTTCTGGAGAGAAGAGAAAGCTCGTCTTCTTCTGATGAGGATCCATCAGATGTTTCTTCAACTGCCTGCAAAACTTTAGATTCAGATTTTCTGTTAGATTTTAAAGCTATAGGCTTACCTTGCTTCTGAGGCTCGTCAGCTTCCAGCTCTATCTCATGACTTCTGAGGGAGCTTATAAGTTCCTCCAGAGTGATTTTGTTGAGATCTTTCGCCAGCTTCAGAGCAGTAACCATAGGCCTCCACTGCTTGGGTAAACTTCTGATTATCTTCTTGACATGGTCAGCAGTAGAGTATCCCTTGTCCAGAACTTTGAGACCAGCTACCAGAATCTGGAATCTAGAGAACATAGTTTCAATGGATTCAGATTCTTCCATTTTAAACGCCTCATACTTCTGAATGAGCGCCAGAGCTTTTGTTTCTTTGACTTGAACGTTGCCCTCATGCGTCATTCTGAGAGAATCAAAGATGTTCTTAGCTGTGTCTCTGTTGGAGATCTTCTCATACTCAGTATAGGAGATGGCACTGAGAAGGATGGTTCTGGCCTTATGGTGATTCTTGAAATCACGCTTTTGTTGATCAGTCATTGATTTTCTATCAATCTTCTGACCAGTTGCATTCACAGGGTGCGTGTATCCATCTGTCACCATATCCCACAGATCAGCATCATGTGCTAGAAAGAAGCTTTCAATTCTGTCTTTCCAGTAGTCAAAGTTTTCTCCATCAAAGACTGGAGGTTTGCCGCTGAATCTGTCTCTATCCTCATTGTTGTCATTGCTGAAATGAGAGTTGTTTCCTGCCATAGTGTTTTTCTGACGCTGGATCTTTTACTGACACGGTTAAGTGTTTTAGCTCAGAACCAGGCGCTCTGATGCCAATTGAAGGGGTGAAAAACACAAGAAGGGGGGGTTGAATTGTAAAACTGGAATCTTAAAGCAAATGACAAGATATTTTTATCCTGGTTCGTTTGATCTCAAACTACTCCAGTCCACCCGTCAAGGTGATTTCGCCTCTCTCCAACGAGGTCTTAATTCACTATATTCAACTGAATACAAATCTGCTTTAGCAACTGCTAAAACCTTCTTGATTCAAACCACAATCCGGTTTGTCAAGGCAACACTTTCTTACAAAGGTATAAGCAAATGTGTGTGAATGTTTTCTACAAAAACTATATCACAACTGTGATGTTTACACAAATGAAGCTTAGAATACTAGGTTGCTAAACGCTAATAAAGTATCAGAGTTTGTTGGTTTAGCAAAACTTGTAGAGTGAAGATTATTGTTCAGCTTTGTGCGTGTAGAGAGTTTGGAAGCATTAGCCGTGATAATCTTCAAAGCTTGGTTTATATAGCACTTGAGAAGATGAACGTTGAAGCAAATATTCTTGATTCAATGCTATTAACAAGCTTTCCTTTTTGAGCAGATCTTGTCTGGAATGATGCCGTTGGAATTGATTAGCGTTCAATGCACAGTACCGTTGCTTCTTCAATGCACGATCTGGCTTGGCTCATTCTGATTCTGCTTTGCTGCTGATGAACTAATTTGATTCTGTATCAGAGTGTTTTACGCGCAGTTCTGTTCATCAAGCTTCAGCATGTGCAAGCGTTGATCATCTGATCTTGACGTTCTGATTCAGCAACTTCTGATGCTGGTGTATGAAATCATATTCTGATGCTGAGAACGTGATCTTGTTTATTTCAATCAGCATATCTGCAAATTAGAGCATAGTAATTTTAGGCAGCATATAATTCAGTCATAAAATATTTAACTACTATATCTTTTCACTTTGTTATCATCAAAACTCAAATATAGGGTACTAGATTCAAACATTGTTCTAACAGATTCGATCCTTGCCCTTGACATGTTATTTTTCAATGTTTTCTATTTCAGATCCAATGCAAGCAAAGTCTAACGGGCGCACGATGTACCTCATATCCTGACCATCATATCTCAAGATTTCATATCTAACGCCTCAGATGCATGCCCCTCACCATGAACCTTCAAGGATCATCCTCACCAGATCCAACGCAGAAATCTAGGCTCATTGTTAGGCCTAGGGATTTTTGATTCTGCACCCCGCATTTTACTTGTTTCAGCAGGCCCATTCTTTTTCTTTGTTTTAATTATTTATTTTTCTTTTTTATCAATTTTATTTAATCAACAAAAATCACAAAATCACTACAAATTAGATTTCAGGTTTTGATTAATTAATTTGATTTTTATAAATAAAAATGATTTAATTTAATCATATTTTGCTTTTATTTTATTAATTAATTAGTAAATTAATTAAAATTAGGGTTTACTATTACTTTACATTTTAAAATATTTTTCTAAACAAAACACCAAAAATAATTTTCTAACACTTATAAATTTTTTAGGTTTTTAATATTTTTTCCTTTTTCAGTCTCTGCGCGCTTATTTATTTTCGTATATATATATATATATATATATATATATATATATATATATATATATATATATATATATATATATATATATATATATATATATATATATATATATATATATATATATATATATATATATATATATATATATATATATATATATATATATATATATATAACTGGTAGTTTAATAGGATTGTATGGAAAAGACTAAAAGCAAACGTTAGATAACCATAAATCCAAGATTAAAAATAATTGAAAAATCACTTTGCACACGCGCACCTCTAGGGTAACCCACACTTGTTGCCTATATAAACAGTCATGTCCCTCGAATGTGGGGTGCTTTAGCAAAGACCCTTCGGTTAAAAAGATCATAGTCTCTCGATGACCCTTCAATGCTGCCTTGGTAAACGATCTTAGGCCCTTACGATAAAATTTCTAAAGCACCCTACGAGTTGCTTTTATGACTCTACGATGACCCGCGCCCGTCTCTCAAACATCCAACGATAGGGCTTCCTACTAACTAATGGTAGGATAGAATTATTTAATAGAAGAGGAAAATAACACGAAAGACTTTTTGAGTAGGTAGATAGCTCGTAGTCGCTTGCTCAGATTTCAAAAAAAAATTTCACATAATACACTTCTCTTTTGAAATATATTCAAAACAAACACTTTTTATATATTCCCAACTATACGAAAATCATTACAAAGTTTTCCGATACACAAACACAAAGCATTTTCAAAAGTGAGCTAGTGATTAAGAGCCCGTAGATAACTACAGATAAAAAGGGTGCTAACACCTTCCCTTTTCATAACCTACCCCCCGAACTTAGAAAATTCTCAAAGGTATTTCATGTTCTTTTCACCCTTTCCTTTGTTAGATAAAAGAAAAGTCGGTGGCGACTCTTGCTATCCACAACATTTATGATAAAACGCAAAACTAAAAGTCAGTTATCCTACCATATTACAAAAATGGAGACTCTGTTGGGGAACATACTAAAAGTGGGGTTACCTTAAGAGTTAGATCACATCGTAAATGCTTTACTTGATTTGTATGCTTTATATTTCAGGGTTTTGCTAGGGTTATTTTTGTAAAGATCCTATACCCGAATCTGGGGCATTTTATGTAAGTAGCAATAGGTCATGAAGATTGTATGGTGTATACCGATACGGTTGAAGTGATGGCCACGTTAGTGAGACACATTAGTTAGTGTCGGTGTCCCTTGAGTTAAGTCAAGGAGAATGTTGGACAGCCCAATGGCTTAGCCTCAACATTTCTACCGTTAAAGGTGTCTATTGGCCAAGTATGTTGAAAGATTGTATTGAATTTACCAAAGGTTGTCAGGCATTCCAAAAGCATGTAGGAATTTAACATGTACCTACAAGTGAATCGCACACGACCATTAAGCCATGGCCGTTTCGGGGATGGGCGCTGGACATCATAGGAGAAATTCTACTAGCGTCATCAAAACAACAAAAGTTCATCCTAGTAGGGATAGACTATTTTACTAAATGGAAAGAAGCAGTACCATTGGTCAATGTCGACCAGGAAGTAATGATTGTCTTCACTCAAAAGCATATCATTTATAGATTCGGGATTCCTGACACAATCACTACAGACCAAGGATCAGTTTTTATTGGGCGAAAGATGCAAGAGCTTGCACCCGAAACAGGTTTCAAGTTGGTAACATCCACACCTTATTACGTTCAAGCCAATGGTCAGGTCAAAGCTTCCAACAAAGAAATAATTAGGCTCATTAAGAAACACGTCTCTAAGAAACCCAATAATTGACACAAGATGTTAGATCAAGTTTTATGGGCTTGTCGAACGTCTCCCAAGGAAGCGAATTGGTTGACGCCTTTTCAACTGGCATTTGGATACAACGTAGGTTTACCAGTCGAGATACACTTGCAATTAGTACGGGTGCAACGCCAACACGAACTTTCATAAGAACAGTATTGGAATATGATGTTGGATGAAATAATGGATTTAAATGAAGAAAGATTAGTTGCATTGGATGTACTGATTCGACAGAAAGAGCGAGTTGCAAAGGATTACAATAAAAAGGCTAAGATAAAAACGTTTGCAGTCGGCAATTACATTTGGAAAGTTATCCTTCCTATGGATCAGAAAGATAGAACTTTGGGGAAGTGGTCACTGAACTGGGAGGGACCATTCCAAATACTGCAGACGTTTACTAATAATGCATATGAGATCGAAGATTTAGGCTTAGATAAAAGAATCTTGAAAGTAAATGGTAAATATTTGAACAAATATAAACATATGCTTCAAGAGATTTGAATTATTGCAAAATAAAGAATACCTAATGTCATGGGCCAAAATGGGCAAGTGCCAAGATGGCTATTAAATTTCCCAATGGGATTACATATACAGAAAATAAAACCCATTTGAACGTCGTCAGGTAAATAACTGTCAGATGAATCCAACAAAGCCTTTTGACGCTCAAGATCGACCATTTTTGATTGAGCATTTTGATTTGGCATCGATAATCCAGGATTTCTTGGTAAAGAGCAGAATACTTCTCCAGATGATAATTTCTCTTAGCTTCAAGGTCATTAGCCCTTTGAACATAAATGTCACTCAAGTCCCATTCAACTCGTATCTCGTTTCCTTTGGTTTTAAGTTACAGGTCGGTGTGATGGAAGAATGAAAGATCTTTTGCAAGTTCGGTAAAGAAAGCTTTAAAATCGATTAAGTACTGAGCCAAGGAATCGGGAAGAGGATATTGGGAAACAGTGTTGATAAGTTTGAAGATCTCAGTTTCCATAAAGACTTCCTCCTAGACAACAACTAAAAACTAGCTTTCAAACAAGTAAGACCTTAGCTCTTGAAGCGCATAGATTACTTCAGCATCTAGCTTAGCAATTGGCAGAGACGTCGAGCCAAGATTTGGTGAAGAAATTGGGGTGTGTCGGAGAAGGTGAATCTTACTAAATGCGGCCATTGGATCTTGTTTTTTCAACATTTCATTCTCATTCTAGGTGGCGAAGTTGTAAGGCGGAGTATCCTTCAGAATGTGGCAGGTAGGTGTGATGAAAGTTGGATGACTGGACTTTATAGTGTTGTCACCAACAAGGACGCTTCTAGTGAGACTCAGTTCAACACCATCTGCACGAGGTGACCCCTGGGGAGGATTTTTCCAAGTTAGTATAAAGAACAAAAGCTGAAAAGAAGAGAGAAAGGGATACCTCTAAGTTTGGTGACACAACATTGTGCTTTGGCAAGACGGAGTATGCAAATAAGGAAGGCGTTGTTTCATGCACCTTTTCAGAAGGTAAAGTTTGGTTCAAGTTTACTGGTGAAGGGCATCCCCATTCCTGAGAGATCAAAGGCGCATGAGGTTTTCGAGTCTCCAAAGCATTAAAGGCATCACTAAGCCTTTGAAGAAAGTTGGGTATAGAGAAATATTTTGCTTTGTATTAGGGCCACCACTGGTCGAAAAGCTTTGAGGTGAAAAATAAGTGTTCAAAATCAAACACGAGAAGTTCAAGAGTTTGAGTAGCCCGATGGAATCTAAGGTAAGCCTTGTGTTCCTTAGCAGTGAGTTGTCTACCCACCCATACGATGTTGGCACGGTGATAGAACAAGGACGAAGGCAATATCTGGTTGAGTCCTAACTGTTAAGATACCAAGTTTGGTTAGTAACTCATGAAACCATATCATGTCGAGCCAGTGATGATTCAAAAATAAAGCATTGTGGGTGTTAGAAAGGCTCTCCATATGGCATTAATACGAGCAGCATTTGGAGAGGTATTTGGAAAAGGTTCTCGAAACCAATCTGGACCAAATCACCGTTCCACAAAAGGGGCCATGACCGAGACAAATGTCTTAGTTTCGAAGAACATATTGATGTACTTCATGAATACAAATAGATCAAGTTTATGGAAGGGAGTGGTCAAGGATAGCCTCAAACCTTCGACGGCTCTAACTTTGTTAAGATGCAGAACGTTTTCGAGAACGAGATAACCTAGTTGATATTCAAATGTAGCATTTAGCCAGTGTTGCAGAAGCCAAAAGGGTTCTGAAAGAATGAAGTCGTTATCATGATCAGGAAGTGCCTTCAGTTTCATGGAAGTATTGTCCAAAGTTTGGTAAAGATTCGCCAACAATAGCTTGCCCGTGGAGATGTTTTATCCCTCATGGAGTTGAATCGCCAGAGGTATGAAATCCTAGGTTGTGGTAAAAGATCCTGTGCAAAAAAAGAAATAGGAAATCCAGAGGGTGAGAAAGGCTATGTGTTTAGTGTCAGAGACATCGCTCGAATCCATAAGATGATGATCAATAATGTAACTGGCAAAATCTTGTTGGTCGAAGCTAAATGTGTGTTTTGTCGATACTTTTGGATTGAAAGTCATACCCAGTGGGGAGATCCTAGTAATGCCTGCTACCTCAAATAGGGTAGGTCTCAACATCCCACAGGGAAGTTGGAAAGTGTTGGTCGAGCCTTCCCAAAAGAAAAGTGAGGCGAGAATAAAGTTGGGATCAAGCGTATGGGTGCTCCGTGAAATTTGAATTACGCCAAAGATGCCAAGTCTTTCCCATTGAGGTTTTCGTTGTTCTTGAACTCTATCAAGCCAAGCAAGATATGTTGTATTATCCGGATTGGGTATGGAGGAAAATAATGTGATATCAGAGGCCATAAACCTAACATCAATAGGTTTTGTATGGTTGAAGGCATACGGAATAGCAGGAAGAAAATAGGGAAAATATTGATTAATAGCTTTGGGATGCCTCTCCTGGGCTGGATAAGTCCCATAGAATGCGAAAAGTCTTCTTGCAACAACAAAAGGGATCAACATTTGGTGTTTCCATGTCTGAACTTTAGATCCCACCTTAGAAGGAGGATATGGGATGTAGTTTAAGCTTTGTTTCATTGAAATAGCGAAAGCTATGGGTTATCACCGGTGAAAGGAATATCAGCTAGAGTGGCCATCGCGAAAACGAAGGAGGTTTCTTTAGGATTTTCAAGAATTGAAAAGTTGGGAAACTGAAGTGGAAGAAAGAACTAAGGGCCCTTGAAAGAAGAAGCACTTGAAATGTCACTTGAATAGCGTGAGCGGGCCAAAAGACGTGGAAAAGTTAGTGGAGTTTGTCAGAAATCCACGCCCTAAACATTAGGAGAAATCATGAGAAGTGATTCAAGTGACATGGGAAACTATTGCGTAAAAAGTAGTCGTGATTACGTATGGCGTCATCCCAAAGAGGCGTACAATTGAAAATATGAAATAGAAAATGCCAAAATTCTCCCATCGACAAGACTCCGTCGAACATGGCGTTTTAGGGGGAAATTTATTGATAAGCAATTTTCAACTGGGGTAATAAGCCTTAAGCTATGAAGTTTATTTGGCTGAAGAGGCACAAATTGGTGAAAAACAACAAGATGGGTCGAGCAAAACGAGGACATCGACCAAGGGAGCCAGTCGATGAAGACGCGAGGTTCAGGTGGCATCTATCGGCAGGAAAAGAGGTCGACGAAGCAAAGAATTATATTGACGGGAACGGTTATCAATGTGCAAGCCACGAAGACGTGGGAAGATTCAAGCAGTTTTCCACGAAGCCCAACATGGGCCAGTAACCATCGACGGTTACATATTTAGGATGTCTATTTAAGCAAATTTCTGTATTTGTGTTAGAGGTCGCATTTCTTCATATTTAATATCAATACACTCAATGTATCCACGTCTAAGAGAGAAACGAGTTCAAGCTTAACAATGTATGAATACTTCCACATTTAAATTCATAGCAATTTCCAGTCTTTTCACTTTAAATTACAAGCCTTGTCTTTAATTTATTTACTTTGCAATTGTCTTTACCTTTTATCCCCTTTATCCTTTTCAACCCAAAAATACTCAAAACACTAAATCTATGATTATTGTAGCCGATCCTGCAAGTAACCTTTAATAAGAGGCTAGCGGTTGTTTCACGGAGAAACAACTAATTGATTAGAAAGCTTCATAATATATTAAGTACTTATCAAGATTATTTTTTAAGAAGTTTTGATTAAAAAAATGAATATTTTCAAAAAGTTTTAGTGTATGTGTGCGCCTTTTTAGTATTGTAATACTCACTATTGCTTCATTTATATTTAATTAATCAAACTTCAATATAAAACATTAAGCGCAAGATCACACGAGCTTTCATAGCCTTAACTCTTTTAGATTGCTCGATTTAACTTTGATTAGCCTTTTCAATAGGAAATTTAAAAAAAAAATCAATTGAAAGTAAAACATACAACGTCGATGACGAAAAACTGTGTAAAATCTACAAGGAGACCATCTAGATCTGAACCGCACAAATAAACCATTCTGAACTATCAAATTTTTCAACACCAAACTAAATATTGAGAAGTTTTTGATGTTTTCCAGAATTTTCAAAAATTCTTACACGTAATATAGGATTCTTCAAAAATACCAGATTTTTCGAAAAAGTCTGATGTATGCATTTGATTTTTAAAAAGTTTGGTAAAAAATCTCCAAAAATTCCAAATTTTATGGAAATATGCACTATAAATGCATTGAATTTTCAAAAAGACCAATAAAAATGCAATAAATTTCCAAAAACATATCAAATTTAAAAAAGATAAAAATTCATACCAATTTTTTAAATATTCGGTAAAATTGCATAATTTCCACCTATTTTCAAAAAAATCATATTGAATTTTTTGTTTTTTTACAATTTCTCAAGTAAATTTTTTTAATAAATAAATTTTTTAAATATTTAAATAAAGAGTATGAAAATACATGGAGTATAATGTCAAGTTAAAATGTGTGGCCACAGAATAAATTCTCCTTTTCGTCGGTTGGCTAGCCCATACGACATCTTTCTATTTGTAACTTACAAATATATTTTGAGTTCATAATTTAAGGTGGTAGTTGCAGTGAACGGGTAGGTGTATGATTTGGTGATTCACAACAACCCAACAAAAAAGGATGTGGGGATTGCAAGTGACAATGTGGCCTTCTAGGATTCTTTAATTCTTGCGTCAGACAGCCACACAAGACAAGAATCATAAAGAACCAATTAATGGATGTACAAAGGTTTATTTGTGCGATCTAGATCCTCATAAGAAACCGTGTCAAAAATATAGATGGAGTAGTTTTAGTTTTTACTTTTACTACTATTTAATTAATATTTCTTCAGTTATTTTTTTAAGAAAAAAATTTGTTTGTTTTTAAATGTCACTTTTCAAAGTTTAAAATAATATTGACAGAAATTTTGTCAAAATTGTCCTTAATTATTATTATTAAAAAAAAATTAAATAATTTATTAAAAATTAAAGATATTATAGAAAAATAATAATAATTGTTTAAAAGAAATAATAATTATTATTTATTTTGATTTATGTAAAAAGTTAAAAAATAATAATTAAAAAAGAATGGAGTGAGTAATATTTATTCTCTCCATCTTAAAATAAAAGTCTTTTAAAATTTAAAAAATTATTTTAAAATAAAATCTCTTTACTTTTTCAGTGTAATATTTATTAATTTTTATCAACATTACCCCTTATCTATATTTTTTTCAAGTTTTTTTTCAAGTTATGACATTATATATCACTCAATAATAATTAAGGGTAACTTTATAAAAATGTTATTTTTATTGACTCAATTATTAATATTTTTAATCCGTGTGTAATAATCTTAAATGATTTTTATTTTGAGATGGATGAAATATTATTTTAAGGTCATGTTAACATGTTCCTTAAGAACATATTGTAAGAGATGAAGAATGCTCTGCATTCAACAATCTGCACTTTGTGCAGTTTTTATAAAATTCTAAAACTTCTTGATATAATTACAGTAGAGGATAAGATGATTTATATCATTGTTACAAGTGGGCCAATATAACCACCTCTACCTCTTACCTTATTGTTTGATTGTGTTGGTACATAGCAGTGTAGTGTCCTACCTTTTAGTCAAATTATTGGACTAGATTCAAAAGTTGCATCTCTTTCTTGTTAACAGCATGCCCTGTTTTAGAGGTTTTATCAGCATAATCATTGTTAAGGTAAACGAAAAATTATTATATTTTTTTTATATTTCTTTGACGTGTCCCTTTCAATTAATTATTATTAACCATTATTACTAATTAAAAATAAATAAAAGTTACAGTATGAAACAAAAAGATGCAACAACTTTACACTAGAGAAAAGAAAAAAGATACAATAACTTTTATTTTTTAATTGATAGATGATAATTATTGTTGTTTAATTGCTAATTGGTAATTTTTTATATGAAATTTACTAATTATATTTTTGTGTAAATATTAATTTTATTTACTAATTATCGCTTAATTTTTTATTTATTGGTTCAACTTTAATGTTGTGGAATTTATCGATTCAATTTAAATGTTGCGAAATGTATTTGTTCAATTTCGAACAAAACACATTTTTTCAAAGCTCTTTTTGACTCATGATCTTCAGCAAAGTAGTGATTTAAGCTCCAACAAATTTGTTCATGTGGTAATCTTACAGACCTTTTAGTGTAAAAGATTGTCCTTCAACGTAGAAGAAGTGGGATCTCAATCACGAGTCTTTTGTGTATTGAATTTGGGATCTCAATCAAGCGCATTCTCGACTTGCCTCGTGTAGTGCTAAAATTTTTTTCATGATTAGACGAAGTTGATTATAATTTGATTTACTGGTGTCCATGAAATATTTTTACCACCATAAGTAAACAAATAATTTGTGTGATCTACCATTATGAAGATCTAGAAAGTATTATATTTCTGCATAGCATGTTAATTCTAATTTGGATACGAATAAAACAAACTCATGTCCATTTAATCCTAAAATAATAAAGTATATTTTGACTTCGTTCCAATGCCTTCGTGTAGGTGAAGAACTATATCTTGTTAATAGAGTAATATTACTTGATACATCATGGTGTGTATAATTAACAACATAGATCATTGTTTGAATTATACTAAGATATGATACTTCACGACCAATTAATTTTTTTCATCATCTTCTCGAGGTCTAAAAGGATCTTTTACACATCCAATCATCTATCATCATAGAGGTAGACAACATACGAGATTTGTCCATATAGAAATATTTTAACATTATTACTATATACGATATTTTTTATATATAAATATTTTAACACTTTTTCTATATAACATTTTTGGTGCATACAAATTCCATTATCTAAATGTTGACCTCGTAAGAACTTTGTCTTTTCCAAGTCCTTCACTTCAGACCATTTATTCAAACAATTTATAGCTTTTGGAAACTCTTCAGGAGTTCCAATAATATTTAATTCATCCACATGGATATCTATTGTATCAAATTCTTTTTCATATTTTTTTCATTAAAATACAAGAACATTTAGAGTTATTTGTATATCTCTCCCTTAGAAAATCTTTACTAAGAAGATTATTTCACATGTGTCTGTGATCGGTGGATCTGGAACTGACTGTTTAAAGCTGGTTCGCGAAATGTCGCGGTAAGCAAGAGTCGTCACCGTCTTTTATTTTCTCCAAATGGAAAGGACAAAAGCACAGAAAAATTCCTTAAAGAGATTGCTCTCGGTTCGGGAGGTAGGTTATAGAAAGGGAAGGTGTTAGCACCCTTTCTATCCATGGTTATCCATGGGCTCTTAGATACTTGCTCATTATGTTTTCAAAATGTTTGTTTGCTTTTCAAGTGTGGGTTTTAAAAAGTTTCTTTGAAAATTCCAGTTCGACTCTTGTATCGGTCCTCAAGAGTGTTTGAAAAATTGCTTTCGAAAGCTTTTTGAAAAGGTGTCGGTGTGAAAAGTATTTTTTGAATTTGTTTTGAAATTAGAGCAAGTATCTAGAGTCGTCTACCTACCCTAAGGAATTCGTCTGTGTAGATGTCCTTTAAAGTAGTGACATCCCACCATTGAGAGGTAGGTAGCACCACCGTTGGAGGTGTTCGGGTCAATTCGAAGTTCGGGACATGGTGATCACCAGAGCAATGGGAAGACACCTTAGAAGCTGTAACACCCTCTAAAACCCCGAACAAAATTTCGCAATTAATTAAAATTATAATTTCAGAGTACATGTATTGACGAGGATGTCACAATTCTCTTTTAATAAAAACAAGTTCCTGTCATGCATAACATAGAAGCAACTCATACATGTTTACACAGCGAAATAATTTAATTAATAAAACCAATGTTATAATATTTTCAAAATCATCAGGGATTAACACCTGGAAAATGTCAACATCATATTATAACAAATATAAGGAAATAAACGAGTCTGACTAAAGCAGCTCGACAAACAAACGTTCCCGGAGTTACAACTATCAGAGCATGACCCGGACAATACTAAAACGGAAATAAACCAGAAACGACAAGCTTTCGCCAAGCACCTGAACGAAGCTCCTCAATCTGAAATATTCAACAGTAAGGGTGAGCATCTCAACTATACATTTGATTATACGTTCATAACAATCAATTCAGGAAATCATAAGCATCACCCAACAATTAGCATGTTTTATAGATTACAAAAACCTTCACAATTCATATATTCTTAATATCTTACTTTCCATGCTTATTATTAACATCAAACATCGTTAATAATTTAGTATCAATACATGCATACACTCAATCAAATACAACATTGGAAAAATCATCCATTCATGTCATATTCAATGTAATGCAACACACCCATGCATGTGGTACCATTTTACCGCCCCATTAAATCTCGGGTCACGGATAACTCACCGTTCCATTATATCGCGGACACGGCTACCACCTCAACGTTCCATTAAATCGCGGACACGTATATTGGCCACCATGTTAATTCTACACAATGGGAATTAACAAATGCAACATGATATGTAAAGTATGTAACACTCAGCATACTATTAACATCAATCAACATATCATGCAACATCAACAACATCAACCATAACAGGATATGAATAGCATGTAATCACTCAGCATACTATTTAAACATCAATCATATCAAGTTATATCATAATTCATGCTTGATAACGTTATCTAAAAGCATGACAATAAAATCCACAATAAAGCACAGAAAACAAAATTCAGAAAATCAACACAGCAGCATCAACACGGGTGCCCGTGTAAATCAACACTGCCCGTGTTGAAATGTGCCCAGAAAACACAATTTTTATCATTACAGGGGATCAACACGGGTGCCCGTGTAAATCAACACGGCCCGTGTTGAAATGTGTCTGGAAAACACATTTTCTGGCAATACAGTGAATCAACACGGGTGCCCGTGTGAATCAACACGGCCCGTGTTGATGAGCGCGAGGCAGATTTTTCCTGAACCTGCAGCAGCTCAGAACAGCAGCCAGACGCGAAAAATGCCAGCCAAAACGCGCATTTCGGTACCTAACGACATCGATTTTGTATAACTCAAAACAACACATCAATTCCATCATTACCAACAAATATTATAGTAACCTTAAAAGTGGTTAATAGTCCTTTTTGGGGAAATCTGATAACATTGAGGTTATCCCTATAACTTCTAAGGTAAACTCACGATCATATAAACATACTCCAAATCCACCATTTGGAACCTAAACTCCCTAATCGATTCATAAAAATTGGGAACCTAAATCTTTTCTAACAAGGTTCAATCCTAAGGGTATCGATCCCTAATAACCTCTAACAATTGGGGTTTCTCCCTATGATTATCCAAGTCAACCGTACCTAAACCCATAAGCAAAAGTAAATTGAGTAGTAGCCCCCCTTACCTTATCAATTTGCAGCTTGAGTTCTTTGAGCGATGTTCTTCGTTCTTCGTACCTTCAGAGCTCAGCTTCCCAATTCCCCAATTCTGTGTTATCGTGAATAATGAGAAAAATAGCTTAAGTTCCAAAACATATCCTTATTCCTTTTGCACCCCCACTCTTTACTAACAACATCCAAGCCCAATAACTTAAAAATCCAATATTTCTTATTTCTTTTATTTTCTTCAAATATTCCAAAATAAATAATTTCTTTTTATTTTATTAATTCTAATAAAATAATTTCCCAATTAAATAAATCAAATAATTACAACTGGGGTGTTACAACTCTCCCCCACTAAAAGAGTTTTCGTCCTCGAAAACATACCTTAGACGAACAGTTCCGGATAAGCCTCTTTCATCTAGCTCTCCAGCTCCCAAGTGATATTTCCATCTGCTGGACCTCCCCAAGCAACCTTCACTAATGCTATCTCTTTACCCCTTAACTGTTTCACTTCCCGATCTTCTATCCTCATAGGCAATGTTTCTACTGTCAGGTTATCTCTCACCTGTACATCATCTACTTGGATTACATGAGATGGGTCTGGAATGTATCTCCTCAACTGAGAAACATGAACAACATCGTGCAAGTTCGCAAGTCTCGGAGGTAAAGCAATACGATAAGCAACTTCTCCAACTCTTTCCGTAATCTGGAACGGACCAATAAACTCCCTTTGGGCCAAATGGTCGTGCACATGCTTTGGATGATGATTCTTGGAAGAAAATGTAGCCCATTAACAATTTTAAGGCATTTGAAGCAAAGTTGACTTTTCAAAATACCCAAAAATTTCCCAACTTCCACAAGGCATATCTTGCTTAATTTTTAAGCTTTGATCATGTTCTTGGACATTTTGGAAAGGTCTTGAAGTCCTCTAACCAATTCCTTTGGTCCCATGTCATTTTGATTTACCAATCTCAAGTTATGGCCTTTGACTTAAAGTCTCTTTTTGTTGACTTTTGAAAATGACCTATAATGTTGAAATTGATAACTTTTTGTGAGAGCATTTCTTGGACTTGAAGTGTGAAGAGGAGTTGTAGGAAATGTCTTTCTCTTCAATATGAGATTTGGATGGAATTTTTTTGATAAACCATGTGGAAATTATGCCTTGGTCAAGTTACAGTTGACTTTTTCAATTGTCCAAATATGGAAACTTTTGCATATTGAGACTTTTTGAGCCATGCCTTGAGAATCATGATCAAGAATTGATCAAATGATGTTTGTGGCTTCAAAATAAGATGTTGACCAAAAATTGGGACATTTGACTGTCAAATGACCATTTTGCCCCTACAGTTGACTGCTGAGCAATTAGGGTTTTTGACTGTGCAATTTTGTGCTGTAAGTCTTGAAACTTGGTATGAGGATGCTTGACCATGTTTATAGGTATGTGAGACTTGATTGGGCCCTTGGAACCTTCAATTACTTTGCCAGAACCAAAACCCTAGTTTTTGACTGTTAGGAGGCCCTTGAACTGTGCAACCCTGGGGAGCTTTTTTTTGAACCTTTGACTTGGCCAATATTGAAGAATATGGGAGGGCAAATTTTGGGGTACAACAGTTGCCCCTGTTCAATCTTCTTAGACCTGAGGATGCAGATTGGCTGACGTGCCTTTCGTAATCCGAAGGTGGAAGATGATTAAACACCAGAGTGCCCAGAAATTTGCGCTCACATAGTAGTGTGATTTGGGAATGGGCTTATAGATGCCCTTTGGAGATTGATGAATAGGATGATGGGCTTATAAATGCCATGCTAAGAGATGATGGAAGGTGGATGGGCTTATAGATGCCATCTGGATGTTGATCGCGTAAGAGATTCCTTAGCGAGAACTTGCATACCTGCAAAAGAAAAATGAGTGCCTGGCATGTTACAGGAGCTGGTCTTCAAATTATTTGTGTAGATGTGTCTTGACTGGTTACAGGAGCTGGATCTGGAGCTTCAAAAGGTGATGAATGAACCAGGGATGGTTACTACCTCAACGGGACGGTGAGAGAACCTTGGATGATTACTACCTCAACAGTAATGCTGAGAGACTCTTGGGGCGATTACTACCTCCGCAGTAACGCTGAGAGAACCATAGGCGACTTCAACCTCAACAGTAACGCTGAGAGAATCTTGGGCGACTTCAACCTCAACAGTAACGCTGAGAGAATCTTGGGACGATTACTACCTCAACAGGAACGCTGAGAGAATCTGGGGATGATTACTACCTCAACAGTAACGCTGAGAGAATCTTGGGACGATTACTACCTCAACAGGGACGCTGAGAGAATCTTGGATATCTTCTACTGAGTCTTCATCAGGAAAATCTTTTGGGGGTCGACTTAACTGGACTAGAGAAGGCCTTTGACTGGATAAGAAACAGGAAAATCTTAGGGTCGATTTAACTGAACCGGTCAAGGTCTTGAAATCTTCAACTGGATAAGAAACAGGGAGATCTTAGGGTCGATCTGACTGAACCGTAGAAGGCCTTTGACTGGATAAGAAATAGAAAAATCTTAGGGTCGATTTAACTGAACCGGTCTAGGTCTTGAAATCTTCAACTGGATAAGAAACAGGGAGATCTTAGGGTCGATCTAACTAAACCAGAGAAGGCCTTTGACTGGATGAGAAACAGAAAAATCTTAGGGTCGATTTAACTGAACCGGTCTAGGTCTTGAAATGTCTTCAACTGGATAAGAAACAGGGAGATCTTAGGGTCGATCTGACTGAACCAGAGAAGGCCTTTGACTGGATAAGAAACAGAAAAATCTTAGGGTCGATTTAACTGAACCGGTCTAGGTCTTGAAATCTTCAACTGGATAAGAATCGGGGAGATCTTAGGGTCGATCTGACTGAACCAGAGAAGGCCTTGAAATCTTCAACTGGATAAGAAACAGGGAGATCTTAGGGTCGATCTGACTGAACCAGAGAAGGCCTTTGACTGGATAAGAAACAGAAAAATCTTAGGGTCGATTTAACTGAACCGGTCTAGGTTTTGAAATATAGCTGAGAACTTAACTGGATCTTTCCTGAAAGGTAAAGGTCAGTCATATGCAATGCATGATATGGATCAAGCAATGATGTTCTCAACATAAATGAGATTTGTAAGATATGATGCGTATATGCATGCTATAATGATGTATGAAAATGTAATGTTTATGAATGTATCTTTTTGTCTAGGAAAATAAATCCTTGACGGGTGTCGGGAAGTCACTCCTGGGCTGATGTTGAAGAATAGATCTTTGCTTCCACTGGGGATGATAGTTGCAAGAATACCGGTAGGAGAAAATAACTCCGTTGGGGAATAAACTTGGCGAATGAATTACTCTGCAGGGAGAAAAGTTACTCTAGCGATCTTGCTGGGGAACAATACTCTGTGGGGAGAGAGATACTTTGCTGAAATGTTGATAGTAACTTCGCTGGGGATACCATTGTTGTGTTGGAAGTGTTTAATAGACTTCGCTGGGGATAAGAAGACTTTGTTGAGGACGCTCTTTCCATGACTTTTGGCTGAGGATAACCCAGTTATATCCTGGTAGGGAAATAACTCTTGAATAAAGCCGGGAGACGCGTTCGTGTTCTGCGAGGATAAGCTTCCAGAATCTACTAGGGATAAGCTTACTGCTTGGGGAGATGGATTCCAACTTTCCTGGGGAAATTGGATTGGACTCTCCTGGGGAAGTTTTGAACTGTATCTTGTAAGCTGAAAGGGGGAACCTATGTAGGGTTGCCTAATGATGAGCTCGTGTAAAACCGCATCTTGGAAAGAAGGACATCTGTGTAGGGTTACTTTGAGGTTGGGCTCGTGTGGAGCTGCATTTGGAGTTGAAGGAAACCTGTGTAGGGTTTACTGACAATGAGTCCGTATAAAACTGCATCCTTGAAAATAGAGGACCTGTGTAGGGTTTCTGGGTGATGAGTCCGTGTAAAACTACATCTGGAGTTTTGAGAAGGAAACCTGTGTAAGGTTTACTGATGACGAGTCCGTGTAAAACTACGTCTGGAAAGAGATAACCTGTGTAGGGTTACTTCGGGATAAGTTCGTGTAAAACTTCTGGAGGAACCGGGGTAAGGTTACTGTAGGGTAAGTTCGTGTAAAACTTCTTGATGAACCGGGGTAAGGCTATCTTTGAGGTAAGTCCGTGTAAGACTTCTGGAGGAACCGGGGTAAGGTTACTGCAGGGTAAGTTCGTGTAAAACTTCTTGATGAACCGGGGTAAGGCTATCTTTGAGGTAAGTCCGTGTAAGACTTCTGGAGGAACCGGGGTAAGGTTACTTGTGGAGGGTGAGCCCGTGTAAGACTTCGTCTGAAAATTGAGAAGGAACCGGTGTAGGGTTACTTTGATGATAAGTCCGTGTAAGACTTTTACTGAAAGAAAAGGAACCGGTGTAGGGTTGCCTGTGGATGAGTCCGTGTAAGACTTTGTCTGAAAGTTGAGAAGGAACCGGTGTAGGGTTACTTGATGATGATCAAGTGGATGATTGTCCTATTTGGTTTCGGATGTTAACCCACGATCTGGAATTTGTAAAGGTAGATGATAATCATCCTTTCCTTGGTACTTTGGTTGATAGAGCAACTGGATCGCTTGGACGACTCATTATTTCCCCTGTCTCTGAGGTGAGGGCAGAAGATACCTTGTGGAGGTGCTTGATGACTGCCGATTGACAAATCTCCTTCTGGTAGGCAAGTGGCGAGATGACAGGACATAGTCGTACGCTTTTATCCCTAACTTTTGCCTGGACCGCCCTTTCGGGTTTTCAGTCCACCGGGATACCCATTTTTGCCCAAGCCGCCTTTTCAGGTTTTCGACTTGCCGGGTGTACAAATTTTTTTATTTCATCCCTTCATTTTGCCCGAACCCTTTTGGTTCGCCGGGAAGCCCTTATTTTTGCCTAGGTGTGTCAACCTAGCGGGTCTTTGATTTTGCGTAGTATCTTTTCGACTATGTCCGTGCTTTCAGAATGTACGGAGTTGCCCCTGTTAGAAGTGTTTTGTCATGCCACCAGAAGGTGTTTGATCAGGCAAGATCCGTTGTTGGAATGCCCCAAGTGACTCAGGCGGAGATTTGCCCCAGGCTATTTGGCCTTTGAGAGATTCTTAGAATCTTGATTGGACTGCCCCAGATAAAAGACCATGATCATATCATGCCCCTTGATTGGAAGTGCTTCTGTTCATTAGGCATTCGTCGTGCGAATTTTTATGATGTTCAAACAAAAAGTCATATGCAAACAAAGTTATGTTAAAAATGCAAAGCCTATGTCTGTCTTGAAGATTTTGAAAATGCATTCTTTTTCATAAAACAAGTGAATGTTTGTAAAACGTGATGTCAACTCCGTATTTACCGTAGGCCTTAAGGAGTCAGGATACCTTTGTAACAGTATGCTTTCGAACTAACCCTTGCTTCAGCTAGGACTTTTAAGGGTTATAACGTGGTCTGGTTCACGGTTTAAGAAACAAAGGATAAAGGCTCAAATTATTTGTACCCACCCGCTCTTCGTGATGTTCTTCAAACCTAAGCTCAGTTGATCGTGCGTTAGACTTTGTTGCGTCTTTGCTTTGATATACCAGTGATGGTTCGGATACCGATGGTTTATTTTGATCAGGCAGTCATTTCCTTTTTTGTTGAGGGTTTGTAAGACCTCTTTTTTTTGATTTTGTTATCCCTGTTTTTTGCCTGAACTGTTTCTTTTGTGATTACAGCCAGCGGGATGCCCCAGTTTCATAAGTCCCCTTTTTGTAGGTTTTGATTTATTGGGCTCTTATTTTGAGAAATGATGACTGCCCATCTTTATGATTGTTCAGAACCATCACTGTCTTTCTTTGTTTTGTAAGGACCTCTTTGGTGCCATTCGTTGTGCACTTGGATCAACTGAGAGAATTACCCTGCCCCAGGTTATGATTAAGGGTTTTAATTTTCGAAAAGAAAAACTCCTACTTCTTTGGCTCAGAGGGGTTGACGAGGGATTATCTTCCTTATAACTCCAGTGTTTAGGGATTGAAACAACGCCTGTACCTCATCAGGGGGGTCTGTTCAAAAGCATACTGTAAAGATCGTGGTATCGTTTTCGTCATCCTCCCTCAAGAGGCTTAACATTATTAATCGAACGTTGATCATCAGAAAAAATATGAAAATAATTTGCGTATAGTGAATACGAATATATTGCTTCAAGACAGACATATGCGATGCATTAATGAAATAACAGCGTTTAACATGAGTAAATGTTTGAACAAAAGAAAATTACAACTTGAAAATCCTAATGAACAAAAGTCTTTTCATCTCAGGGCTTGTTATTTCAAATGGTGAGCCTTGGAGGGATGGTAGAAAAACTCAGCCTGACCATCTTGTGTGAACTCCAATGCCCCTTCATCAATCAGGTCCTGGATCTTGTTCTTCAGAGCCCAACACTCATTTGTATCATGTCCTGGACTGGCAGAGTGGTAGGCACACCTTTTATTGGGATCATAGACAGGAGATGCTATGTTGGGGTTCCGGGGATGAGCCCTTAATGTAATCAGATTCAATCTCAACAGGCGTTGTAAAGCTTGAAACAACGACATGTTGAGCTGGGTGAATTGCCTCCTGGGCTTGTCAGGCTGAAGTTGGTGAGGTTGATGCTGAATTTGTGACACTGGAACCATTTGAGGAGCTCCCCCCTTATTTCCTTGTCTCAAAGATGGTTGAATGATGACTGGCTCTTTACCCTTAGACGTTTGCCCCAGTTGGTTGCCCCGAAGCAGTTGGTTGACGAGAACTCCGAGCTCTTCTTGTCTTTGAACTAAGCCTTTGATGATAGTCACCTGCCCCAACATCTGGGCTTTCATTGCATCCATCTCAGCTTGCAGGTGTTTCAGCCGTTCATCCTCAGCACTGTTCCTGACCAAAGTTTCCATGAGAAATGCTCTCAACTCCTCCTGCCCCTTGGATAGATTCAGAAGGATTTCCCCGAACCGAGTCTCTTGAGCAAGAAGGTCCTGGTTATCTTGTTGGGAAGCCATTGCTGAAATAAACAGCGGAGATGGTAAGTGACCTGTCCAAAGGGTACCTGTCATGCAATGATATGTATGATATGCATGCAATGTTTTCAAGGACCTCGCGGGATAAACAAGAAAATTTGTTAGAATTTGGGTCCGGTAGCTTCATTGAAGGAACTGCATGTTGTTGAGAGTCCTTCTTCAAGGGTCAAAGGCTCACCATATCCAGTGGGTCATAGCCCCTGATAACCTTAGCTAGGGGATCCTTCTTCAAGTGTCAAAGCTCACCATATCAAGTGGGTCATAGCCCCTGACAACCTTGTCTAGAGGAAAATAAATCCTTTTTGCCCCTTGCTGGATAGTTGATTCATCATGACCTGCATCACAGGCCCTTGAGATCCTTGAAATGGATTAGTCCTTATGTAGGATGTATGCCATGGTATGATGTTATGCTATGCATGGAGTGATAGGTGTAACCCTGTTATGAGTCCTAGTTAAAGACTGCAAGCAAAACCTGCAAGAAACTCAGTTAACCCTGTTATGAGTCCCTATTAAGGACTATAAACAAAACCTGCAAGGAACTCAAGTGTCAGATAACAAGCATGCAAATAGTCAAGTTGGAAGGCACACAAGTCACACAAGAGAAACCCTTAGAGTTTAGGCCAGCATGGGGTCTGGGTATTACCCTCTTGAAGTTGGTGGGCTCAACCTATCCTATTAGAAGTAACCGGGTTCTAAGGGTCCCAATATCACTGGATTGCTTTCATTGTTCATTGTTTCGATTTAGCCACTGGACTGGCGACCGAAATATTCCAGGAAAGCAACCCTCAATTGAGTGTAGTATCGAGTATCAACCAACCTCGGACTGCACCAAAGTCAGTTATCTCACTACCCTAAAGAGGCCAAGATTGTTCAATTAAGGTTCCTAAGGTCAGTTGATGCTTCACAACACCACGCAGAGGCCCCGTACTCTCCTTGACTGAACTCAAGGGTTACCGGTACACACCAAAGTGCCACATCAACGTAGCAGACTGTTTCAACCATGTCGGTATACCCCGCACAGTTCCCTCACAGCCTTGTTGCTACTTTCTAAGAAGGTATCCCCAAGTCCGGGTTAGGATCTATAGAACTCCCAAGACAGTACCCATAATAATAAAGCAAGCAATTCAGAAAATTGAAAACACAAGTGATCTTAGTCTTAAGGTACACCTCACTTTAATAAGAGTCCCCAGCAGAGTCGCCAGTTCTGTGATCGGTGGATCTGGAACTGACTGTTTAAAGCTGGTTCGCAAAATGTCGCGGTAAGCAAGAGTCGCCACCGTCTTTTTTTTTCTCCAAATGGAAAGGACAAAAGCACAGAAAAATTCCTTAAAGAGATTGCTCTCGGTTCGGGAGGTAGGTTATAGAAAGGGAAGGTGTTAGCACCCTTTCTATCCATGGTTATCCATGGGCTCTTAGATACTTGCTCATTGTGTTTTCAAAATGTTTGTTTGCTTTTCAAGTGTGGGTTTTAAAAAGTTTCTTTGAAAATTCCAGTTCGACTCTTGTATCGGTCCTCAAGAGTGTTTGAAAAATTGCTTTCGAAAGCTTTTTGAAAAGGTGTCGGTGTGAAAAGTATTTTTTGAATTTGTTTTGAAATTAGAGCAAGTATCTAGAGTCGTCTACCTACCCTAAGGAATTCGTCTGTGTAGATGTCCTTTAAAGTAGTGCCATCCCACTATTGAGAGGTAGGTAGCACCACCGTTGGAGGTGTTCGGGTCAATTCGAAGTTCGGGACATGGTGATCACGGAAGACACCTTAGAAGCTACCCTCATGCCAGGTTCCCGGATCATGAGGACTTACTAAGACATCCTCTACTCGACGATCACCTTTCGAGGCAAGGCAACAGTGAGGCGTACCTTAGGGGTGGTGTGTGATTTGTGTGTCATGTTCATTTATTTTTGTCTTGTCATGTATGGGTGATCTACGCCTTGCTTTTATTTTGACATTCATTCTTGCATGCAATTTAATTAACAGTTAAAAAGTTGCGGGAAATATAAAGGTCCTACGCTATTACAAAGGCGCGGGTCCATATCGCCAAATTAAATCCCGGACCCGATTTAAAATAAAATAAAGATGCGAGAAATATAAATGTTTAATTTACACGGCTTTGGGAGAATTACATGAATATTATAAGAAAGGAAATAAAATGTGCGAAACGAACTAATAATCGAAAGCGAGGGCGTTGGACCCTTTTTTAACGAAATTAAATTATGATTAACAAATTAATTAAATTAAAATAAAAAAGAAAAGATTTTTGAGTTTTGGAGTTTTTGTATTTATGGATTTTTATGAGGATTAAATGGAATTAAAAAGTTAATTAACCCTAATTCTAGTTATTTTTAATTTATTAAGAAAAACATTAAAATTTAATCTAAAGTTAACCTAGTTAATTAATACAATTTTATTTACGAAAATAAATAATTAATTATTAGTGATGATAAAAGAAAAGAAAAAGATAAAAGTAATTAAAACCTAATTCTACAAATTTTAAGTTTATTAGGAAAATGTTAAAATTAATCCTAGAATAAAAACTAATTAATTAATAAGACTTTATTTACAAAAAAAGTTTAAATGAAATATATTTATATTTTTGGGACTTTCTGATTTTTTTTTTTATATTATGAAAATATTGATTTAAAGAATTAAATTAAAACTAATTAAAACAAATAAAAAATAGAAAAAATATAAAAAAAGAATGGAAAAGTAAACCAATGGGGGGTTCTGTCCCCAAACTGGAGGTCTTTGGCTAGCAATCAGGCCCATTTGTCTCAAGGCCTTTTTGACTTTTCCTGGAAGCGTGTGTACGCGTTGACTGATGCCTATGATGTTCTTCAAATCTGGACCTTTGGATTGGGATCATGGGGCGCGTGGCATGCTGGGACATTGGGCGTATGATGAACTTCAGGAGGCAAGCTGCATGAGATTATGCTGAAGCAAAATATGTGAAGAAAGTAAGGGGACCTGGGAATCGAACCCAGGTCCCAGTATTCAATGGACAACGCATTAACCAGCTAGGCCAAACGCTTTCTTTGTAACATTATGGAAGGAAATTATTATAAGAGAAAAAAAGTTAGTAGCCTGAATAAATAAAAAGCGCGATAATCTTTGAATTGCCCATTCACATCTTGACACCTAAGCGTCTTCCTCCTCCATTCTGCGTTTTACCTGAAAAAAAGAAACAAGATTGCGGGGGTTTTAAACCCCCACTACATGATCTATAAAAAAATAGCGAATAGAAATCCTTTGATCATAAATTGATCGCGAGCTATGCCTTGAATTCGTCTGAAGCTCCTGGTTTTATTGGTCTAAGTCTCACATCCCAATTTTTCTTTAAACGTAAAGCCCCAATTTTGAACCTCTGCAACCCTAAAACGCTCCAATGGTGATTTCGTGTGTGATGCACAAAAACTCAATCAAAACATATGGTTAGCTTTAGAATGATCCAATGAACACAAATTCAACATTAAAAATTGCAAACAATGCATGAATTATGATACAAGAATATGGAAAAAATCATGAACAGGACACGGTCGTTCTACCGTTTCTTGACGTTAGAGTTGATGGTTTTGATTCAGACACGTTCCTTGAAGCCTCAGGAATGCAATGGGATAGTTTTCTTGCCTTGAAATGCTTTGGAATCACGTTTTCAGTTTGGGAATTTTTCACAAAAAGTGCAATGTTCTTCTTCAGCTTTGGGCGCAGCTTAGAGGTCTCTTCCACTAGGTCTAGCATCTGGCTTATGTATGGAGTGAATTAGGGTTGAGTTTTGATCCAAAAGATCTTTGCATTGATGAGAACAATTGTTGTACCCCAAAATTTGCCCTCCCATTTCCTCAACATTTTCTCATCACCAGACCTTTGAAGATCAAGATCCAATTAGGGTTTCCTCTGCTCAAGATTTCTCCTTGCACTGATGGACCCAAATTAGGGTTTGTGTTTGAACAAAGATGTTTTGACCTAAAATGCCTAAGATGACTTTCATGCTTCATATTGGACTCCCAAGTTTATCCATACCAAGTTTCAAGTCTTGGTTCCAAGTTTTGCCCAGTCAATTGGACAGATGACCTAGAAATCAGCTGTATTGGGGAAAAAGTCAACTGTGGCCAATTGACAGTCAAATCTCATGGAAATTGACCCACATCAACATTATGAACTCATATGAACCATTTGATCAAGTTTGGATCACAATTCCACAAGAAATTTGATCAGATCACCAAAAGGGCAAAATGGTCATTTTTAGGGTTTTGACTGCACAAAGACAATTTTTGACTGTTTGACCTAGCCAATGGCAAACCAAGATCACATATGGACTCAAGGACCCCATGGAATTGTCTTGACATTCTCAACAGGCTCAAAAGATCCCAAGTACACAAGATTGACAGTTGAATTTCCCAGTCAATTGATCAATTTTGACTGTATACTGAAAAGTCAAACTTTGACTTTTTGGTCAAAATCAAGAGTCAAGATTCATTTTTCATCAAAACATGCCAAATCATGAAACTTGTTCACCAAGAAACCAAGAAATGCAAATTAGGGTTTAAAATGGAATTTTTCATAACTTAGAATTTTTCTAAGTTATGGAAAACCCTAATTTTTTCCCAACTTTGCCCCACTTTTTCACCATGATTCATTTGGATTCAAACAAAAGTCAAAACATGAAAGTTGTAGCTTGTTGCATAATCTACAACTTTTATTCACAAAGTTTTCTCATTTGAAGCTTGTATCTCAAGTTACAAATTTTTGAATAAGGGCACTAAACCATTCTTAACTTAGTGAAAATTTGACCTATTTTGACAAGTTTTTATACCCAACTTCAAGGCCATTTTCTATATACTTCCACTTGGAATTTCAAATTGCACTTCAAATATGGATTGTAGTACACATTCCAAGCTTTCCAAAATGTCCAAGAACTTCTCAAACAACCTCATGGTTAGGGAGAATCGAATTTTTCAATATGGCAAAAACTCACTTTGTTCATGACCAAGTTACATGTCCATAACCTTGCAATTTGAACTCAGCATGCCTTAAGCTAGATTACAGGTCTTTTATCTCATCTACACTCCATAATTTAATTCCAATCCTTTGTGCCAAGGTGTTGTTCTATGAGTTTGGACATTGTATGCAAGTTTAATCCATTTTTAGATAAAGCAAAATAGCCATTTTTGAAAAGTCATACTTTATGTCAATTGGTAAATCAAGAAGGTACAGATCAAATCTCTTTAGCACAAGATTATGGAAAAATCACTCTGATCAAGGAGAGTTTATGCAGCTCATTAGGGGTCCTCTACTGACCTAGAAACACAAGTTGACATTTGTTGCTTAAAGTTGAAGAAAAGTGCCATAACACATACCAACTACCATATCAGCTCAAGAACACTTAGACAAACTTATCAAACACATTCCACACAACACAACCAAGCTAATACACGAGCCCTTAGCCTTCAAAACACCCTCAATCTCAGAATCACTCTCAAACTGCAAAAACAGGGCAAGGCCTGCAGTTTGAGTATCATCTCTCAATCCCTTCAAGCATTCTTGCCCAAACCAGTTCACATACATCCCCTAACATCTATGCAAGCTAACCAAAAGCAAAAACACGACCTGTAATCCCTCTAACTGGTTCCACCATTTTCACATTTTTGACTTGCAGGTGAAGTTCTCTAGCTCGATTCAGAAGCTTTCAAGACAAAGTAAACATTGGAATAGCATCCCTGGACCTCAAGGAAGCTTTTCCAATCCTCACCTTGCACTGAAAGTTCCTACATTGCCAGATTGAACTTCAACTGAACAGGTAAGTTTTTGAATTCGTATCTCTCTTATTAGGCATTGTTAGCTTTAGGTTTGTGAAGAGAATATGTCATAATCATTGCCCTGAACATGCCCATATAATTAGATTTTATTTATATTATGTGTGTTGCAAGAATTTGATGCCTGAACTTTGAACAAAAATTAGGTTAAAAATTGGGAGAGAAGAAATTCTCTCTCATTTCTGAGAGTTAGATCATGTTCTTTATATGTATGAAATCGTGAGATGATGCTTTACATTTTTTGTGTTGAAAGTTTTTATTGAAAATCAAAGAATCAGGATCTTGATGTTGAAGCAAGAGGCGCGCGTATTTTTCAAACATTGTTTGCTGGAGGTTGAAGACAGGTCTTCTGGGCTGGGCCTGGAATATTTTTCTTATTTACACCACATAATTGCTTTTACACCCCCAAGGCCTATTTGCTTATTTCTTTGACTTTTTGAATTTTTCTTTTTTGATTGACTTTGTTTATTTTTTCTCATGACATTAAAAATATAAAAATATTTTTTCTCACCATTTTTGATTTTGTTAGGCATTTATTTTATTATCTTTTAGTTTACACATAAATAGATATATATATATATTTTTTGTTTAAAATACTAAAAAATAGTACAAATGCATTTCTATACATTTTTATTTTTGTTTTACTTTCTGAAAATATTTTATAGAAAAATTACTTTTTTTATTAAATATTAAATATTATTATTTTTTATATATATAATACATATTTAGAACTTAGTACATAAATATATATATTTATTAATATACTTAGAATAAAATACTAAAAATATACATATTTTATTTTATTAATATTAAACACTAAAAAATCATTTTTTACAAATATACTTTATCTTTATTTTATTTGTATATAATAAATAAATACTTGTATTAAAGTAAATAATAATACATTTCATTTAATAAAAATTAGGGTTTTGCCCTAAATTCAAAAATACTCAAAAAAATAATATCTTTTTATTTTCTTTTTATTTTACATAAATAATACTTTTTTCATACATATAAAAAATCTTTTTTGCATTCTTGCATGTTTGTTCTATTTCTATTTTATTTATGCAATTAAATTATCTTGTAAATAATTCAAATCTTGATGTAATAGTTTTAGGTTTAAATTCCTTGTCAAAATCCCCATTTGAAACATTGTACCCCCCTCCCTATATTATTGTGTTGTAATAGCGTAGGAATTTAAATTTCTCACTTTATCGCTTTCTAAATATACAATGCTATAATTAGGGTTGATATGCGAATAAAAAAATGAACAAAATAGTTGGACCTAATATAAGACAAACAAGCATGAAAATGGACACACAAATCACACTTGCACCCCCTAGGGTATTCCACTTGTTGCCTTTCAAAATGGGCCATATTGCATGTTAGGTCTCTTTGGGCAAAACAAACAAATTGAATGATCATAGTCCCTCGATAACACTTTTCAAAATATTGCCAAACAAATGATCAAGTCCCTTAAAGAAAATGCCCAAAGATACTTGGCACCATTGCAATTATGGTCCGAACGATGACCCGCGCCCATCCCTTTCACATCCTAACATGAGATCGTCCATCAAATACAGTGGTGGAACAAACTTATGAAAAGGGTTAAAACATAGCAATAGTCTTTGAGAAATTTAGGAGTAGATAAACTCTTAGTTACTTGAATCAAACTTGCAAAAACAAAATACTTGCCTATTTTCTAAAACACACCTCACAACACTTTCAAAATAAATTTCAAAAACAAATGAAAACCTTTTCAAAAGACATACATCTTTGTATACATCCCCACATGGATCATTACAAAGGTTGCCACCACATTGGCTTCTTTTCAAAACATTTTCAAACCCACACACACAAGCACCATTTAAAACAATTGAAAATGCAAGGCAAGTGATCTAAGCAAGTAACTAAGAGCCCATGGATAACCATGGATAGAAAGGGTGCTAATACCTTCCCTTTCTATAATCTACTCCCCGAACCCAAGAAAACATCTCAAAGGTTTTTTGTTGTGCTTTTTAAACCTTTCCTTAGGATAAAATAAAAAGTCGGTGGCGACTCTTGCTCAACCGAAACATTTGCGAAAACAAACGCAAAACCTCAAGTCAGTTCTCCCACCGTATCACAGAACTGGCGACTCTGCTGGGGAGTTAAATTTTAAAAGTGGAGTAACCTTAGGGCTTAGATCATCCTCTTGCATGACTAATTGTTTGAATTGTTTGCTTTATACTTTGGCTCTATTTGTTTGGGTTTGCAATCCTACACCCGGATTTTGGGAAACATTCATAGATAGCAATACGTTGTGGAAACTGTGCGGGGTATACCGACACGGTCGAAGCAATAGCTATATTAGTGCGACATATTTGTGAGTACCGGTAACCCTTGAGTTCAATCAAGGAGAGTACGGGGCCGCTGAGTGATGTTACTAAGCACTAATGACCTAGAACCTTACTTGACCATCTTGGCCTTTTATTAGGGGTAGTGAGATGACCGGCTTTGGTGCAGTCCGAAGTTGGTAGATACTCGATACTACACTCATTGAGGGTTGTGTTCTTGGAATATTTTGGTCGCTAGTTAAGTGGCTAAACCAAAACAATGAACAATGAAAACAATCCAGTGATATTGAGCTCCTTAGAACCCGGTTACTATTTATAGGAGAGGTTTTTAAGCCAACTACACTCAAGAGGGTACTCACCTATGAAACCCCATGCAAGCCTGAAACTAGGGTTTGGTGTGATTTGCTTGTACATATGTTTTGTGCATACATCATAAACATCATGAAGCATCATATGCATTCTCTAACCATTTCAAGGGTTTTGGATCTTCATTTTTGTTCTTGTTTTGTAGGTCATGGAAATTCCTCGCAGAAATACCATTCAAGTCAACCTTGTGAGAATCTCTCCTAAACTCAAGGAGATCACCTCAAGAATTCCGGAAAATTCATTCTTCAGTGAAAGACATGGTAGACTGCTCAGCCTAGTCAACACCAACATTGAAGAAGACATGATGAAAGTGCTATTCCAATTCTTTGACCCTCTTCACCACTGTTTCACTTTCCCTGATTATCAGTTGGTCCCCACTTTGGAGGAGTTTTCTCAACTTCTAAGAATCCCTATCCTTAATCAACTACCATTCAACGGTACGGAGAAGGAACCAAAGCCGGAAGATGTTGCTCGAGCATTACATCTACAACCATCCGACATCAAAGGGCATTGGGAAACCAGAAGCGGCGTCAAAGGATTCTTAGCAAAATTCTTGTTTGAAAAGGCACAAGAATGCTGGAATTCATTGGACCTACAAGCCTTTGAAGAGATTGTGGCACTCCTTATCTATGGGTTGGTCTTGTTCCCAAATCCTGACCAATTGGTAGATGTCAACGCCGTCAAAATCTTCTTGTCCAGAAATCCAATACCAACATTGCTTGGGGACATTCTTCACTCATTTTACACACGAACAATGAGAAAGAGGGGTGTTCTCATGTGCTGTACTCCTATCCTTGCAAGGTGGTTTATTTCGCACCTTCCACAATCTGTCTTGAAGAATGACCAAGGTACAAGGTGGTCCCAATGGTTGATGACTCTTACTCATTCTGATGTGCATTGGTGTTCTCGGTCCAGAGAAAATGTCATCATTGTCGATCGTTGCGGAGAATTCCCTAATGTTCCTTTACTTGGAATTAGAGGGGGTATCACCTACAACCCTTGCCTAGCTTTGAGGCAATTTGGATATGCACAGAGGGATGGCCCTCATGACATGTTGATTCCTGACCTAGTTTTTGACTTCGACAACGATGCGCAAGGACTTCGCCAAAGATTCATCAGAGCTTGGGGAAAACTCAACAAGGTTGATAGCAAGACTCTGGGACACAAGAACTCCATCCCCCTTGAGCCATATCTCAAGTGGGTACGAGCCCGAGCCCAAAGTCTATTGATGCCTTATCCCCATGTACTCCCAGTGATTAAAGAGCCCGTCAATGAAGGAGAGGTTCCCTACACCATCCTACATCCAGACATGCCTACATCGTGGGAGGAAATGTAGAAAAGTTGGATTCAGCTCAAGGAGGAACGGAACACTTTTGAAGCTAGCTACTACGCCAGTGAAAAGAAGGTTCTAGAGCTTACCCACCGACTCCACGAGAAAGAGGCCCTCAATACCTACATCGCACCCAAAAGGATGCGCAATGTCTTTTTGCCTTAAGAAGTTTATTTTGTAATATTTGGCCCATGGGGCATTTATGTACTGACAAATTTCTTTTTATTAATATGACGTGCGTTCTTCTTTGTCTAAAACAATTTTGAATGTTCTAAATCCTTGAATGCATTGCATACATAAGCATACCATTCATCATGTGCATAAGCAGGTCTCATTCCAGGTTTCCTTATCTGTCTGTTGTTTATTACAGTAGGATGGATCTCGAGCAAACAATCAAAGACCTACAGGCTCAGAATACACAATTACAGCAACTCCTGATGACCTTGGCTAAGGGTCAGGAGGATATCAAGACTCAATTGGGGAACAAAGACCCGGTGAAAAAGAAGAAAAAGAGACTCGGGGTGGCTACTTTGGGGAGAAGATTTGACGAAGAAGCTCGAAGAGTGCTTGAATTTCCTCCTACTTCTGATGAAGGGACTAGTAAGAGAGATGGAGCTGCGGTGCCTTCCGAGTCTGATGCGGAAGAAGAAGAGGTTGAAGAGGATGAAGATTATTTTGACCAGCAATACCCTCCAGCTGATGATAAATACAAGGGTTTAGAAGACAAATTGGCTGCCATGGAGCTACAAAGAGTACCGGGTTTGGATTTTGAAGACTTGGGTTTGGTTTCCGGGATTGTGATTCCCCCAAAATTCAAAGTGCCGGTATTTGTAAGGTATGATGGGCTGTCCTGTCCAAAAATGCATCTTAGGTCCTACGTGAGAAAGATCCAGCCCTATACGGAAGATAAAAACCTCTGGATTCATTTCTTTCAAGACAGCCTTTCTGGAGCTCAGTTGGAGTGGTTTTATCAGCTAGAAGGAACCAGTGTCCGGAATTGGGAAGATTTGGCCACCGCTTTCTACAAACAATACCAATACAATTCTGACCTTGCCCCTACTCGTACCCAACTTCAGGGTATGTCATTAGGAACGAGCGAAGGATTCAAAGAATACGCACAAAAATGGAGGGATTTGGCTGGCAGGGTGCAGCCTCCCTTAACCGATCGTGAGCTTGTTGATATGTTTCTAGGGACCCTATCTGGGCCATTTTTCAATCATCTGATTGGTAACTCTTCCGCGGGGTTTACCGATTTGATCTTAACGGGCGAGAGAATAGAAGCTGGCATCAAGTCAGGAAAGATTCAGAAGGGTGCTGCTGCAAGTACCGAGAAGAGGCCTTTTAAGAAAGAAGCAAGTGCCGTCTATGGTCCTAGAAGACAAATCAAGCCAGAAAGTCGCCAAGCCGTCAATGCTCTGGTCATTTCAAAACCTGTTGCTGCTCCTCAGCAGTACAATCAACAAAGAAGTGAAAGGCCCAAGAGGAAGTATACTCGGCTGAGTATAACCTTATCTCAAATTTTACCTCAACTGCTATCGACCAATTTGGTGACCACCAAAGAAGCTCCTAAGGTCGTCAATACTGTGTCTCCTAAGTATAACCCAAATGCCCGGTGTGCTTATCATTCTGATAGTCCCGGGCACACTACTGATGATTGTTGGGCCTTGAGAAACAAAGTGCAAGATCTTATCGACGCGAAGGAAATTCAGTTTGAAGCGCCTGAGAGGCCGAATGTTGTAACTGCTCCTATGCCCCAGCATAGAGTAAATGCCATTGAGGAAGAATTGTATGTTGTTTCGGTGAATGAAGTTGTTACCCCTCTTTTGACTGTTAAGAGGAACTTACTACTAGCCGGTTTATTTCCGGGTTGTAGTAAGGGTTGCCTCCTGTGTGCTGTTATCCCTACCGGTTGTCCACTGCTGAAGTCAGGCATCCAAAGCCTGATGGATAGCAAGGAAATTCTATTCAAGAAAACTGTTGTTCCGTCTGTTTCCGTTGAAGAAATATCTGTTGTCACAATCTACAATCCTGCCAAAGCTCCCGTAAAGAAACCAGTCCAAATTATGTCTGTTGCACCCATCACTATTACTGTCCTGGGGCCTCTCCCGTATGAGTCTGATAAAGCTGTTCTATGGCATTATGGAGCCGACGTGTATGTGCTTGGGGTGAAGCAGGAGTTCAACACCAATACCAGTATCAGTAACATCACTGGTCCCGCCAAGATTACCCGCAGTGGCAGGCTCTTCTCGCCTGACATTGCACCGCCAGTTATCCGAAAACCTCTCACCATCACACCCGCAAGTGCGTATTTTCCAATTCAAGTTCCTGTGTCTACTACTGCCACCGAGTCCTCTGATACTCGGGGCAAAGAAGTTGCTACCGATTCGCCTGCCAGGACGGAGGCACCAAAGTAGACTGCTGTGGAAGCCTCCCAACAAGAAATGGAGGAAATTCTTAAAATTATCAAAAAGAGTGACTTTAATGTTGTTGAACAATTGGGGCATACTCCCTCCAAAATCTCTATGCTATCATTGCTGCTATGCTCAGAGGCCCATGCAAAAGCCCTGATTTCATTTCTGAAAACGGCCCATGTGCCACAAGAGACCTCCGCGGATCAATTCACCGACTGTGTGGCTAATTTGACGGCTGACAATGGCTTGGGGTTCTCAGATGCTGACCTTACCGCTAAAGGGAAAAATCACAATGATGCCCTGCACGTCTCTATAGAGTGCAGGGGCACTACTCTCGCACACGTGTTGGTGGATACCGGTTCTTCCCTGAATGTTTTACCCAAGAAGGCATTGGATCGCTTAGATTGTGAGGGTCTGGAGTTGAAACCTAGTAACATCATTGTTAGAGCCTTCGACGGTTCTAAGAGGATGGTGCACGGTGAGGTAGACATCCCTATTCGTGTGGGTTCCCAAGTTTTCGGCTCAACGTTCTATGTAATGGATATTCGTCCATCTTACTCCTGCTTACTGGGTCGACCCTGGATTCACAAAGCTGGGGCAGTAACTTCCACTTTACACCAAAAGCTCAAATACCCTGTCAAAGGGAAGATTGTTATTGTGCAGGGTGAGGAGGAATACATGGTGAGTCACTTGAATTCATTCCGATATATCGAGATGGACGGGGAGTTTATTGAAACCCCCTTTTAGCATTTTGAGGAAGTACCTCCAGTGTTGGCATCAGCTGAAGCAGTGGTTGAAAAAGACTTTCCGTTGAAGATGGCATCCTTGAAGGATGCCCGGGCTGTAATCGAGAAAGGCGATTGTGCAAACTGGGGTCAGCTTCCTGACTTCACCCAAAAGAATGACAAGTTTGGGCTGGGCTTTACTGCAGAGGCTCAGAGGGCTGTGCGTAAGGAAAAGATCAGAAAGGCTCCGGTGTTTATCTCCAACCCTAGGGTGAATGCTATTGAGGAGGATGTGGAGGAAGCAGAGTTTGACAGTTGGATCTACCCGACTACCAACAACGGACCGAGCAACTGGACGGAAAAGGATTTTACACCTATCACATTTGTCACGCAGTAATTAATTTCTTTTGATTTCCAATTTGTAACAAACAATGTGTTAAAACTTTTATTGGCTCGGTGTCCTACCCGGGGCATCATAGCTCCATTTGTGAGGGCTTTTTGTATGACATTTCCATATATCATCAATCAAAACATTGGACGTTTGTTGCATTTCAAATCTTGTGCTCTTTTTTCTTTCTGTGTTATATATTGCAAAACAGCTATATTTACACACACTCACTTATACAGGTTTCAATCCACCCTGGATCTCACTGGTAACAGCTCTGCTACCGCCAGTTATGACTTCGAGAATCCGATCAACTTGGCCGAAGACGAAGGTGAAGATGATTGCGAAGTGCCTGGTGAACTCGCAAGACTGCTACTCCAGGAAGAGAGGGCTATTCAACCACATGAAGAGCCGGTGGAAACAATTAACCTAGGTACTGAGACAGATAGGAAAGAGGTCAAGATTGGTGCCAATCTAAAGCTCAGCGTGAAGCAACGATTGATCCAGATGCTACAGGATTACATGGAGATATTTTCTTGGTCCTATGAAGATATGCCTGGTTTGGATGCCGACATTGTAGTTCATCACCTGCCGACCAAGGAAGACTGCCCTCCGGTAAAGCAAAAGGTCTGCCGTATGCGCCCAGAGATGTCTGAAAAGATCAAGGCTGAGGTTATGAAGCAATTCGATGCCGGGTTTCTAGCAGTAACTTCTTACCCTCAGTGGGTTTCCAATGTAGTGCCAGTGCCGAAGAAGGACGGTAAAGTCAGAATGTGTGTCGACTACAGGGATTTGAACAGGGCCAACCCCAAGGATGATTTTCTTCTACCTCACATTGACGTTCTCGTTGACAATACTGCTCAACACAAGGTGTTCTCCTTCATGGATGGTTTTTCAGGGTATAATCAAATCAAGATGGCTCCGGAAGATATGGAAAAGACCACCTTTGTGACTCAGTGGGGCACCTTCTGTTACAAGGTCATGCCATTCGGGTTGAAAAATGTTGGGGCAACCTACCAACGCGCCATGGTTGCTTTATTTCATGATATGATCCATCATGAGATTGAGGTATATGTTGATGACATGATAGCAAGGTCTCAAACCGAGGAGGAGCATCTTGACCATCTGAGGAAGCTGTTTGACCGACTCAAGTTATACAAGCTGAGATTGAATCCCAACAAATGCACCTTTGGGGTAAGGTCCGTAAAATTGCTAGGCTTCATTGTAAGTGATAAGGGTATTCAAGTGGACCCTGCCAAGGTTAAAGCCATTCAAGAGATGCCAGTCCCTAAGACAGAGAAAGAAGTCAGAGGCTTCCTGGGACGACTGAATTACATTGCCCGATTCATCTCACATCTGACTGCTACTTGTGAGCCAATCTTCAAATTACTGAAGAAAGATCAAGTAGTACACTGGAACGATGAATGTCAGGCTGCCTTTGAAAGGATAAAGGAATATCTCCAAGAGCCCCCCATTCTTATGCCACCAGTGGAAGGAAGACCTCTAATATTATACTTGACAGTACTTGATAATTCAATAGGGTGTGTGTTGGGGCAGCATGACGAGTCTGGCCGAAAAGAGCACGCTATTTATTACTTGAGAAAAAAGTTTACCGACTGTGAGTCTCGTTACTCACTGCTTGAGAAAACTTGCTGCGCTCTAGTATGGGCTGCTCGCCGGCTGAGACAGTATATGCTGACTCACACTACTCTATTAATTTCAAAGATGGATCCCATCAAGTACATATTTGAAAAGCCTGCTCTGTCTGGAAGGATAGCGAGATGGGAAATGATCTTGACAGAATATGACATCCAGTATACAACTCAGAAAGCTATTAAGGGAAGTGTACTGGCGGATCATTTGGCACACCAACCTGTGGACGATTACCAATCATTGAACTTTGATTTTCCGGACGAAGACATCATGGTGGTAACTGACTGTGAAGTACCTGGACCGGATGAAGGACCTGAGGAAGGATCCCGATGGTCTATGCATTTTGATGGAGCCTCCAATGCTTTGGGTAACGGTGTCGGCGCTGTAATCATATCTCCCAAAGGAACTCATACTCCACTCACCGCCCGATTGTGCTTCAACTGCACCAACAACATGGCAGAATATGAAGCATGTATCATGGGTTTACAAGCTGCAATCGACTTAAGGATCAAATTTCTGAGTGTCTTCGGAGATTCCGCTCTCGTGATCAATCAGATCAAAGGCGAGTGGGATACGAAACACCCAAATCTTATTCCTTACAAGGAGTATGTGTCAACCTTGCTTCCCCACTTTGAAGAAATAACTTTTGAGCACTTCCCAAGAGAGGAGAATCAGCTAGCAGACGCATTAGCTACGATGTCTTCAATGTTCAAAGTTAAGTGGGACAATGAGGCTCCCCGGATCATTATCTGGAAGTTGGATGAACCAGCATACTGCTGCGATCTCGAGGCTGAAAAGGTGACTGAAAAACCCTGGTATCATGAGGTGAAGAGGTATTTGGAAGCTCAGGAATACCCTGAAGGCGCATCTGTCAATGACAAGAAGTTCATGAGAAGGTTTGCGGCGAAATTCTTCCTCAGCAACGACATTCTCTACAAGCGGAATCATGATTCAACTCTACTACGTTGTGTGGATAAGACCGAAGCAGAGAAGATCATGATAGAACTGCATGAAGGTACATCTGAAACACATTCCAGTGGGCACGCCATGGCTAAGAAAATCCTTCGGGCAGGATATTTCTGGTCCACAATGGAAGCTGATTGTTACCAACACTCTCGAACTTGTCATAAATGCTAAATCTATGCTGACAAGGTGCATATTTCTCCGGTTCCTCTGAACGTCCTGACGGCACCTTGGCCTTTTGCAATATGGGGGATTGATATGATCGGTGAGATCCGACCGACGGCATCCAATGGGCATCGCTTCATCTTGGTGGCGATCGATTATTTCACGAAGTGGGTTGAGGCAGCTTCCTACGCCACAGTAACCAAGAGCGTCGTGGCACGTTTTATCCGGCATAATCTGATCTGTCGGTACGGCGTCCCGGAAAGAATCATTACGGACAATGGTACCAATCTCAACAACAAGATGATCACTGAGCTCTGCGAACAATTCAAGATACAGCACCACAATTCTTCTCCCTACCGACCGAAGATGAATGGGGCTGTAGAGGCAGCTAATAAAAATATCAAGAAGATTGTGCAGAAGATGACAGTGACCTATAAAGATTGGCACGAGATGTTATCGTTCGCTCTTCATGGGTACCGTACCTCAGCAAGGACGTCAACCAGGACAACTCCCTTCTCCTTGGTCTATGGCATGGAGGCAGTCTTGCCAATTGAAGTCCAGATACCCTCTCTCCGAATAATGAAGGATGCAGACTTGAGTGAAGATGACTGGATCCAGACTCGACTGGATCAATTAAATCTGATTGACGAAAAGAGACTCACCGCTATCTGTCATGGTCAGACGTATCAAAAACGGATGATCAGGGCATTTAACAAGAGAGTCAGACCACAAGAGTATCAAGTTGGAGACCTGGTAATCAAACGCATCATCCTTCCTCAAAGTGATCCCCGGGGCAAATGGACCCCTACTTACGAAGGGCCATTTGTGGTTAAACATGTATTCTCAGGAGGAGCCATGATCCTAACCACCATGGATGGTGACGACCTTCCTCACCCCGCCAATGCAGACATAGTGAAAAGATACTACGCATGAATAAAAGACCCGCTAGGTTGACATACCTAGGCAAAAATTAGGGTTTCCCGGAGAACCAAAAGGGTTCGGGAAAAAATAAGGGATGAAATGAATAAAAATCTGTACACCCGGCAAGTCGAAAACCTGAAAGGGCGGCTTGGGCAAAAATGGGTATCCCGGTGGACTGAAAACCCGAAAGGGCGGTCCAGGCAAAAGTTAGGGATAAGGCGTAACACTATGTCTCATTGGATCACTTTGCATCCGGAATTCGGCATCAACTATCAGGCTCAGACTTCGGCATCGACCAATCAGCTTCATCTTCAACTAGGCAGCAAAGCGATGAGACGCTTGGAGACATAAAGGCAATAGCAGAGTTGGAACCCAGTAGGATTATTCACATAGCTGTTTTGTTTTCTTTTCAAAATTATAAATTCTGTGTTATTCAGCGGCATCCTCTTACTAGGATGTCAGCCTCTTGTACAAAAAAACGCCTATTCACAGGCAAAATTCAAATCAATACGAATTCACTTGTCCATACAAATTGCCATTGTTTTTTCCTTTTTCTGTTTTGTCTTGCGACGAACGTCCAATGTTCATTTTTGATATATGCATTTGACATTAAATTGCTGATTCATAAATGTTTGCATAAGAAACAAAAGATTAGTTACAGGTGACATCAGAAACAGGGGCAATGTGAAATTTCCTGATGCAGTCTAGTTGCTTTGTCTGCCAAGGTACCAAGGTAGTTTCGATTGAAGAATGTGACCAAATGATCTCAGCCCCCCGCAGAGTAAGGCAAGATTCAGCAATACTTCCCCCAGTGAAGTCGCCAACTTTCCCCGGCAAGTCTAAAAGCTTATCCCCAGTAGATTCATGAAGCTTATTCCCTGCAGAATACGGACATCTCTCCCGAGCTTTATTCAGAGTTATCCCTCACAAGGGCTTATAACTGGGTTATCCTCAGCTATTTGCCACGGAAGATCGCCCTCGGCAAAGTTCCTTCAATCCCCAGCAGAGTCTATCGTTGGTATTCCCCAGCGGAGTTTATCATCATTATCCCCAGCGGAATCTGCCATTGAAGTCCTCAGCAGGCCTCTCGTCAAACTTCAGCAAAGTATCTCTGCCACAGAGCAATTCTTCGGCCGTTCGTCAAAGATTTATGTTCCTAAGACGGAAATACACTCATAAACATTTCACATTTCATACATCTTGCTTACGTACATGATAAAGTGCATACAACACTATCTCATGTTGAACATCATGACAGCATGCATATCATACATCATGACATTACATACAACTTATGTTTTTGCCTTTTCAGAAAAAAAGACAATCCTAAAGACAACTTCCTTCAACTGTCACAAATTCCAGATTCGATACCTGTATCTAGCCAGGGCACATCTGAGAGTGATCAGTTTCCAGACTCGATTCCTGTATCTAGCCAGGGCACGTCTGAAGAGTTCCAGATTCGATTCCTGTATCCAGCCAGGGCACATCTATCAACCACAACATTTCCAGATTCGACTCCTGTATCCAGCCAGGGCATATCTGTTGACCACATTTCCAGACTCGATTCCTGTATCCAGCCAGGGCATATCTGTTGACAACTATTTCCGGATTCGACTCCTGTATCCAGCCAGGGCATATCTGTTGACAACTATTTCCGGATTCGATTCCTGTATCCATCCAGGGCACATCTGTGAGCAACTATTTGTAGACTCGACACCTGTATCTAGCCAGGGCATATCTGCATAAAGAGATGGAAGATCAAACACCTGTAAACAGCCAGGAAAACATCTGTCTTTCTCAAATACACAAGTTCTCGCTAAGGAATCTCTTATGCGATCAACACTTCCAAATGGCATCTATAAGCCCATTCCCGACAAGGTTCTGTCACATCTTCAGATGGCATCTATAAGCCCATCTCCCTATCCGCCATCTCTCCAAATGGCATCTGTAAGCCCATTCCCGACATCACATTGTTGAGACTCCAACATGCGAGTGCAAATTTCCGGGCACTCTAGTGTCCAATCTCCTTTTACCCTCGAGTCACGAAAGGCAAACCGGCCAATCGAACTCTTCAGGTTCAAGAAGATTGAACAGGGACAACTGTTGTACCCCAAAATTTGCCCTCCCATTTCCTCAACATTTTCTCATCACCAGACCTTTGAAGATCAAGATCCAATTAGGGTTTCCTCTGCTCAAGATTTCTCCTTGCACTGATGGACCCAAATTAGGGTTTGTGTTTGAACAAAGATGTTTTGACCTAAAATGCCTAAGATGACTTTCATGCTTCATATTGGACTCCCAAGTTTATCCATACCAAGTTTCAAGTCTTGGTTCCAAGTTTTGCCCAGTCAATTGGACAGATGACCTAGAAATCAGCTGTATTGGGGAAAAAGTCAACTGTGGCCAATTGACAGTCAAATCTCATGGAAATTGACCCACATCAACATTATGAACTCATATGAACCATTTGATCAAGTTTGGATCACAATTCCACAAGAAATTTGATCAGATCACCAAAAGGGCAAAATAGTCATTTTTAGGGTTTTGACTGCACAAAGACAATTTTTGACTGTTTGACCTAGCCAATGGCAAACCAAGATCACATATGGACTCAAGGACCCCATGGAATTGTCTTGACATTCTCAACAGGCTCAAAAGATCCCAAGTACACAAGATTGACAGTTGAATTTCCCAGTCAATTGATCAATTTTGACTGTATACTGAAAAGTCAAACTTTGACTTTTTGGTCAAAATCAAGAGTCAAGATTTATTTTTCATCAAAACATGCCAAATCATGAAACTTGTTCACCAAGAAACCAAGAAATGCAAATTAGGGTTTAAAATGGAATTTTTCATAACTTAGAATTTTTCTAAGTTATGGAAAACCCTAATTTTTCCCCAACTTTGCCCCACTTTTTCACCATGATTCATTTGGATTCAAACAAAAGTAAAAACATGAAAGTTGTAGCTTGTTGCATAATCTACAACTTTGATTCACAAAGTTTTCTCATTTGAAGCTTGTATCTCAAGTTACAAATTTTTGAATAAGGGCACTAAACCATTCTTAACTTAGTGAAAATTTGACCTATTTTGACAAGTTTTTCTACCCAACTTCAAGGCCATTTTCCATACACTTCCACTTGGAATTTCAAATTGCACTTCAAAGATGGATTGTAGTACACATTCCAAGCTTTCCAAAATGTCCAAGAACTTCTCAAACAACCTCATGGTTAGGGAGAATAGAATTTTGCAATATGGCAAAAACTCACTTTGTTCATGACCAAGTTACATGTCCATAACCTTGCAATTTGAACTCAGCATGCCTTAAGCTAGATTAAAGGTCTTTTATCTCATCTACACTCCATAATTTAATGCCAATCCTTTGTGCCAAGGTGTTGTTCTATGAGTTTGGACATTGTATGCAAGTTTAATCCATTTTTAGATAAAGCAAAATAGCCATTTTTGAAAAGTCATACTTTATGTCAATTGGTAAATCAAGAAGGTACAGATCAAATCTCTTTAGCACAAGATTATGGACAAATCACTCTGATCAAGGAGAGTTTATGCAGCTCATTAGGGGTCCTCTACTGACCTAGAAACACAAGTTGACATTTGTTGCTTAAAGTTGAAGAAAAGTGCCATAACACATACCATTTACCATATCAGCTCAAGAACACTTAGACAAACTTATCAAACACATTCCACACAACACAACCAAGCTAATACACGAGCCCTTAGCCTTCAAAACACCCTCAATCTCAGAATCACTCTCAAACTGCAAAAACAGGGCAAGGCCTGCAGTTTGAGTATCATCTCTCAATCCCTTCAAGCATTCTTGCCCAAACCAGTTCACATACATCCCCTAACATCTATGCAAGCTAACCAAAAGCAAAAACACGACCTGTAATCCCTCTAACTGGTTCCACCATTTTCACATTTTTGACTTGCAGGTGAAGTTCTCTAGCTCGATTCAGAAGCTTTCAAGACAAAGTAAACATTGGAATAGCATCCCTGGACCTCAAGGAAGCTTTTCCAATCCTCACCTTGCACTGAAAGTTCCTACATTGCCAGATTGAACTTCAACTGAACAGGTAAGTTTTTGAATTCGTATCTCTCTTATTAGGCATTGTTAGCTTTAGGTTTGTGAAGAGAATATGTCATAATCATTGCCCTGAACATGCCCATATAATTAGATTTTATTTATATTATGTGTGTTGTAAGAATTTGATGCCTGAACTTTGAACAAAAATTAGGTTAAAAATTGGGAGAGAAGAAATTCTCTCTCATTTCTGAGAGTTAGATCATGTTCTTTATATGTATGAAATCGTGAGATGATGCTTTACATTTTTTGTGTTGAAAGTTTTTATTGAAAATCAAAGAATCAGGATCTTGATGTTGAAGCAAGAGGCGCGCGTATTTTTCAAACATTGTTTGCTGGAGGTTGAAGACAGGTCTTCTGGGCTGGGCCTGGAATATTTTTCTTATTTGCACCACATAATTGCTTTTACACCCCCAAGGCCTATTTGCTTATTTCTTTGACTTTTTGACCTTTTTCTTTTTTGATTGACTTTGTTTATTTTTTCTCATGACATTAAAAATATAAAAATATTTTTTCTCACCATTTTTGATTTTGTTAGGCATTTATTTTACTATCTTTTAGTTTACACATAAATAGATATATATATATATATATATATATATATATATATATATATATATATATATATATATATATATATATATATATATATATATATATATATATATATATATATATATATATATATATATATATATATATATATATATATATATATATATATATATATATATATATATATATATATATATATATATATATATATATATATATATTGTTTAAAATACTAAAAAATAGTACAAATGCATTTCTATACATTTTTATTTTTGTTTTACTTTCTGAAAATATTTTATAGAAAAATTACTTTTTTTATTAAATATTAAATATTATTATTTTTTATATATATAATACATATTTAGAACTTAGTACATAAATATATATATTTATTAATATACTTAGAATAAAATACTAAAAATATACATATTTTATTTTATTAATATTAAACACTAAAAAATCATTTTTTACAAATATACTTTATCTTTATTTTATTTGTATATAATAAATAAATACTTGTATTAAAGTAAATAATAATACATTTCATTTAATAAAAATTAGGGTTTTGCCCTAAATTCAAAAATACTCAAAAAAATAATATCTTTTTATTTTCTTTTTATTTTACATAAATAATACTTTTTTCATACATATAAAAAATCTTTTTTGCATTCTTGCATGTTTGTTCTATTTCTATTTTATTTATGCAATTAAATTATCTTGTAAATAATTCAAATCTTGATGTAATATTTTTAGGTTTAAATTCCTTGTCAAAATCCCCATTTGAAACATTGTACCCCCCTCCCTATATTATTGTGTTGTAATAGCGTAGGAATTTAAATTTCTCACTTTATCGCTTTCTAAATATACAATGCTAGAATTAGGGTTGATATGCGAATAAAAAAAATGAACAAAATAGTTGGACCTAATATAAGACAAACAAGCATGAAAATGGACACACAAATCACACTTGCACCCCCTAGGGTATTCCACTTGTTGCCTTTCAAAATGGGCCATATTGCATGTTAGGTCTCTTTGGGCAAAACAAACAAATTGAATGATCATAGTCCCTCGATAACACTTTTCAAAATATTGCCAAACAAATGATCAAGTCCCTTAAAGAAAATGCCCAAAGATACTTGGCACCATTGCAATTATGGTTCGAACGATGACCCGCGCCCGTCCCTTTCACATCCTAACATGAGATCGTCCATCAAATACAATGGTGGAACAAACTTATGAAAAGGGTTAAAACATAGCAATAGTCTTTGAGAAATTTAGGAGTAGATAAACTCTTAGTTACTTGAATCAAACTTGCAAAAACAAAATACTTGCCTATTTTCTAAAACACACCTCACAACACTTTCAAAATAACTTTCAAAAACAAATGAAAACCTTTTCAAAAGACATACATCTTTGTATACATCCCCACATGGATCATTACAAAGGTTGCCACTACATTGGCTTCTTTTCAAAACATTTTCAAACCCACACACACAAGCACCATTTAAAACAATTGAAAATGCAAGGCAAGTGATCTAAGCAAGTAACTAAGAGCCCATGGATAACCATGGATAGAAAGGGTGCTAATACCTTCCCTTTCTATAATCTACTCCCCGAACCCAAGAAAACATCTCAAAGGTTTTTTGCTGTGCTTTTTAAACCTTTCCTTAGAATAAAATAAAAAGTCGGTGGCGACTCTTGCTCAACCGAAACATTTGCGAAAACAAACGCAAAACCTCAAGTCAGTTCTCCCACCGTATCACAACAATATTTGATTTTCATGGCATATTTTTCAAATCTTTTTCACATGTTTTTGATACCAATCATGTCCAAATCACCTTGATTCTTTCCATATCAGATAATACACGAAATCTTGAAGTTATTCCATGCATAAAAAGATTTGAAAAGCTTGTTTTAGTATTTTTCACATATTTTATTTTATTAAATGAATTAATAGCAATTAAAAATTCAAATAAATAAATAAAAATGATGAATAAACTCCCTTTGGGCCAAATGGTCGTGCACATGCTTTGGATGATGATTCTTGGAAGAAAATGTGGCCCATTAGCAATTTTAAAGCATTTGAAGCAAAGTTGACTTTTCAAAATACCCAAAAATTTCCCAACTTCCACAAGGCATATCTTGCTCAATTTTTAAGCTTTGATCATGTTCTTGAACATTTTGGAAAGTTCTTGAGTCCTCTAACCAATGCCTTTGGTCCCATGTCATTTTGATTTACCAATCTCAAGTTATGGCCTTTGACTTAAAGTCCCTTTTTGTTGACTTTTGAAAATGACCTATAATATTGAAATTGATAACTTTTTGTGAGAGCATTTATTGGACTTGAAGTGTGAAGAGGAGTTGTAGGAAATGTCTTTATCTTAAATATGAGCTTTGGATGGAATTTTTCTGATAAACGATGTGGAAGTTATGCCTTGGTCAAGTTACAGTTGACTTTTTCAACTGTCCAAATATGGAAACTTTTGCATATTGAGACTTTTTGAGCCATGCCTTGAGAATCATGATCAAGAATTGATAAAATGATGTTTGTGGCTTCAAAATAAGATGTTGACCAAAAATTGGGACTTTTGACTGTCAAATGACCATTTTGCCCCTGCAGTTGACTGCTGAGCAATTAGGGTTTTTGACTGTGCAATTTTGTGCTGTAAGTCTTGAAACTTGGTATGAGGATGCTTGACAATGTTTATAGGTATGTGAGACTTGATTGGGCCCTTGGAACCTTCAATTACTTTGCCAGAACCAAAACCCTAGTTTTTGACTGTTAGGAGGCCCTTGAACTGTGCAACCCTGGGGAGCTTTTTTTTGAACCTTTGACTTGGCCAATATTGAAGAATATGGGAGGGAAAATTTTGGGGTACAACAATGTCCATATTACTTTAGCTCATAAAGAGACTTGTTCAATTTTATGGAGTAGCTTTCTCCATATCCTAAATTATGTGTCTCTGATATATTAAACTCTTTATGGAGTTTTATGTAAATGTCACTATCAAGTGAGCCGTATAAATAAGATTTCACAATATCCATCATGTTCATATTAAGCCCTTCATGCGATACAAGGCTAATCAAATTTTGAAAAATTAATTAACTCCAATGCATGTGGATATGTTTCATATAAAACAATCTTAGATCTTTGCGAAAATCATTGAGCAACAAATCAAACTTTATACAATTTTTATTTTGTTTTTTTACAAAATTCATTTACATACCATTGGTTTTACACCTTGAGGCGTTTGGACTACATGTCCAAAATCGAGTCACTTGTAAAATGAGTTTAATTCTTCTTCAATTGAATATATTCATTTTGGTTAATTCTCACTTTGTCTATAATATTTGATAAACTTTGATTCACGATCTGTTCATTTTGGATAATTCTCACATTGTCTACAATCTTTGATAGACTTTGATTGATTTGTTCATTTTAACCAATTCTTACTTTGTCTATAATCTTTGGTAGATTTTGTTTCACGGTCCTCGTTATTGTTTATCATCTTTAGCGCTATATTGTATACAAATACATTGTTAATGTCGATGTTATTTGATTATCTTAATTTCGGTTTCATTCTATTTCATCCATGACATAATTTATCGAGATCTCTTTATTTCATATTTCAAGTACTTAATTAGTTCTTCAGGAACTGAAAAATAAATTATGTCAAAGTGCTCTTAGAATTTTCATATCCTCACTTGGGTCATCTTTAACTTTAGTTTCTTTTCTAGGTAGAAGACTTTTAACATTGGAACCGACTTTCCTATCATGCTTTAGGCGCGACTACAACTCATTTGCAAAATTTGATTGTCCAATAGAAAAATCCACTTTGAGTTGAGTATTAGCAGCTGATAATTTGTTTCATAAAGTTTGCAAATGAATTGTGTTTTGAACTTTAAGAATCAAAATAATATAATAATATTTTATTTCCAATTGTTCATTTGATCTTCTAGTTCACATTTGTAGCTGCTTATTCTCTTTCTCTAATATTGAGAAAATTAAATTATCAATTGATAATCAGCCTACTGGACTTCAAACAAGTATCCAATTATTGGACCAAGATATATCTTCAAATACATAATTCATATAAAATACATTTTCTCAACATTCTTTCAAAAAACTAGTCTTAGCGTACATATTGGAGCAATTGAATAATCTCAACACATCCAAAAATTTACTTAGATGAGATGTATTAGGTTATTAACCTAAAATAATTTGTAAATTAAGGGGAGAATTAACATATACTAATTTTTTGTCTTAATACGAATAAATTTCTCAATATTCATATTTTGTATGTTTCAAATATCTAATTTAGAATTTATGATCTCATAAGTATCAACCATATAGTTAACTTTAGACGTCTAAAGAATGGATCTTTGAGTCTATTTTTTTTCTTGAAACATATGCTACTTGATGTTCAATATTAATTTTAATAATATATGTGATACTTATCAAGAAAGTTCTGAAAAATTCAAAAATTGAGATCTTAGTATGAGAAAACAACTTCACAAACTTGAGTAGATAATAAATATTTGCATGATATTTTAGTCGATGCAACAATTAATATCATAAAAAATTCAATTTTTCATATTTTTATTTTTCATTAGAAACACACAAATTTATTGGATTGAAGATATTTCTGGTTCTTCAATAATAGTTTTCACTTCATAGTATATTCGAGACGACCCAACTGATTTTACTAACAATAGTGATGTGTAAACTTCTGATTTACAATAATACATATGATTCCATTCTTTTAATTTGAATCAATCCATAGTAAATAATAAAAAAATTTGTATAAAATACATTCATATAGATTGATGGCATACAATTTAATTACAATTTTCACATCTTAATCAACAGTTTTTAAATTTTTTTAATAATCACATAGTACATTAAACATATTACTATATTTTCTTATGCTTAGAGTACAATAGTTGTTCAACAAATATAAATAACTCTACAGATTTTATACAAGAATTATAACTTAATAAACAAATTTGAAATAAAACAAAATAAATATTTGTTTATTAGAAATTTAACAATAGAAAATGCGTGTATACTATAAAATGCATTATTTTTAAGAAAATAATTTTTCAATCAAATCACCATTAAGAATTATCTTTACAATATAAAAATTTCAAAAATAAATATCTATCATGCAAAAAAAACTCACTTTATATTTGGGTAATTCATTTTATTTTTATTTCGTTTATAATACGCGTTAATAACAATAACACAAATTAATAACAAATTGATAAATTATCAAATAAATACTTGTCAATCTTAACAAATTAGTCACAAAACTATAACATTATGTTATAAAGTAAATATTAAATTAATCAAATTGATTTTGTCAATCAATAATTTATAACAAATTAATAATATTTAGTTAAGAAACACATATTTTACTATCTTATAAAATTCAACCAGAATCTCTGTGATAAAAAATTACGATCCTTCAAAAGATCTTGATATTAAAATATTAGTTCATCAAGAGTAATGTCTCAATAATTATCGACGATAAAAAAAAATTAGATGGTCAATCATTTAGTGAAATATATAGTTCTTAATGAATGATATAAGAAGTGATGAAAAAAATACATTCTTAAATATCACATAACATATTTAAGAGAATTTTTTTTGTAGTTCTTCGGGAATTCAATCAATTTTTTTTTTGTAATCCTTCAGGGAGCTTGATAAGGTCTTCATATTATCCTTCAGGAATATTTGATAACTTCTTTAGAAACTATATATCAAACTCAATATTATCTTTCAGAATATTTGATAAGTTCTTTAGGAACTATATAATATAGTTATTATTATCCTTCATGGATGTTTTATAAGTTCTTCAGGAACTATATAACGTTATTTTGTGTTCTTCAAGAACTATATAACATTATTTTTCTATCCTTAAGAGATGAATGATACTTGATAAATTTTTCAGGAACTTTTATAAATATTCTTTTGCTATCATTCAAAGATGCTTGATAAGAACCATTATTTTTTTTTCTTTTTTTAATCAATATTTATAAATATCAGGTAGAAAATATATATTATAAAAAGATGAAGAAATAATATTATCGAGCTTCGCGCTGATAACATGTTATAAAATAAGGAGAAAGAAGAGTAGAAAGATAGAAGCAAATAGTTTTGTATTATTTTATCGGTGTAGTTCTATAAAGAGATTGGTCTTATTTATATGACAATATTCCGACAATATAATAAAATACAAATTGTTATAAATAAAGAATAAAATTATTGAAAAACAATCATCCAATTATTCATAACATTTGTATCTTTTTTATTTCTTTGACGGGTCTCTTTCAATTAATTATCATTAACCATTGTTGCTAATTAAAAAAATAAAAGTTATCTGACAAAAAGATAAAATAACTTTACGCCATAGAGAAGAAAAAAGATACAATAACTTTTTTTTTTAATTGGTAGATGATAATTATTATTGTTTAATTGCTAATTGGTAATTTTATTTACGTAATTTACTAATTTTATTTTTGTGTAAATATTAATTTTATTTACTAATTATCGCTTAATTTTTTTATTTATTGGTTCAACTTCAATGTTGCGGAATTTATAGATTCAATTTAAATGCTGCAAAATTTATTTGTTCAATTTCAACGCTGCAAAATTTATTAGCTTCAATTTTAGGTTTTAAATTTGTTTTCATTATTCCTCTATGCCTCCTAAGATTAAAAATTTGATTATGGATGTGAGAAACATAAGAAAGTTTGATGCTATTGATTAGAATATGATATTTTTTGTTACGTTAGTTAATATTATAATTTATATAGATGATATTCTTTTTTAAAAAAATTTATATTTTTTTATCGGGGTCCATTTTTATTTATTCATTCTGGATCTCTAAAAAATCAGGATCGACCGGTATGTTTTGCATTAGAATTTTAAAAGACAGTTTTTGCATTAAAAAGTCTTATGAATTTTAAAATTATGCAAAATTTTAATGATTTTAAAGACTTTAAAAGGCTATTAAAATTTGTAATTAAAATTTCAAAAGATTACATATTAAAAATAATAAGTTTTAAAGGATTATAAGATTCCAAATGATTTAAATTTTTTTAGGCAAAACATAAATTATTATGTTTAAAAAGTAAAAAAAATGAAATGAGAAAATGAGAATTATTAAAGGCAAATCAAAATATAAAATAAGTTTTGTAAATACAATTCAATTGATAATTTCAATGATATTCGATTGTAGGAGCACAAGTTTGAACTCGTAACACTTCATTAATAATTTATTAATCTCAGATGCAAATTTGACTCACTATAACACGCATTTTTAGGAGAATGTTGAATCCAATGTCATGGGTAAAATTTGGAAATCTATTTCAGATTTGGGGTAGTGCATCCTAACAACAACAAAGACTATAATCTAAAGATTCAACCGATAGAGAACTCAGATAAACAGAGACAGATCTCTAAGAAGGTGACCAATTTTCAATTGAAATAATTATTGGTTCTCTTAATATCAGAGGATGCAGGAGCTTGATTAAGAGGAAGGGGATTAGTCAGATTATCACTCAAGGTAAAGCTGATTTCTTTCTTATTCAAGAATCCAAGGTTTCAATGGTTGATTTTCTTTTATTTAGGAGCTTGTGGAACAAGGAGAATGTGTGTTGGTTGTATTCTAGTTTGGTTGGGCAATCTGGTGGTTTAATTATGTTATGGAAAGAGGGCTCTTGTGAGGAGATTTTTAGTTTAAAAGGCGAAGGGTTCTTATGAGTGAAGATGAGGTGGGGGAGGAAGTTTTACTATATTGTAAACTTTTATTCCCCCTGCTCTTTGACTTCTAAAAGAACACTCTGGCAGTTAAATTTCATACCTTAATGTTAGATACTCGGATGGGGATGGGTGTGTTGCACGAGACTTTAATTTTGTGGTGAATGTGAAGGAGAGGAAGGGTAGATCCATGGCGAGAAGGTCTACTGAGATGAGATAATTTGAAGGTTTTATTGAGGATAGTGATCTTGTTAATGTTCCGTGTAAAGGGAAATTTTATAGTTGGTTCAGTGGCGATGGTAAATCTATAAGAAGAATTGATTGTTTTTTCTTTCGGGCACTCTGGTGGATAGTTGGAGAGTGGCGGAGCAGATGATTGGTAGTAGATATGTTTCATATCATTTCCCAATTTGAATTATCGTTAATGATTCTAATTGGGGTCCAGAACCGTTTAAGGTCAACAACGAGTGGTTTGACAACAAAGATTTTCTCCCTTCTGTGGAGGAAGAGTGGAAGAAGTTGAAAGTTAATGTTAGAGCTAATTTTGTATTAAAGGAAAAACTCAGGATTCTCAAAGTTAGCTTAAGGCCTTGGAACAAGGATGTTTTTGGTAGGATTGATTTGGACATTGAAGATAATTTGAGGGAGATTAATGAGGCGGACGAGTTGTTGGGGTTTTGTAGGGAGGAGATTATAGAAGAGGTGGTGGCAAAGATGATCATAATGACTAGCTGTATGTGGTTGAATATGATAATTAAAGATAACATGCTTTTTCAGAAATCCAGATTAAAGTGGGATAGTGAAGTGGATTTGAATAGCAGGTTCTTCCACGGTGTCATGAAGAATAGGAGGCGTAGACACTTTTTTGGATCTATCTCTACTACTCATGGGCTGGTGGATTCTGTTAGCAAAGTGAAGAAAGAGGTTTGGTGGCACTTTTCTGAGAAATTTGCGGACCTGAAGATTCGAGACCTATTCTTAAGGGAGTTTCTTTCAACTGTTTATCATTTAAGGATAAGGTTTCTCTAGAAGTGGAGTTCTCAGATTTGGAGAATAAGGAGGCGATGTGGGGTGTGACGGGTCTAAGAGTCCGGGGTCGGATGGTTACAACTTCTTCTTTATCTGTAAGTGTTGGTCCTTCCTTAAGTTAGATTTTACTCGGTTCTTTAAATAGTTTCAGGTTAATGGAATTCTGTTAAAGGCTATTTCTTCTTTGTTTTTGACGTTGATTCCAAAGTCGTCCAATCCTTTGGATCTAGATGATTATAGACCTATTTTTCTCATTGGTTGTTTACAAAAGGTCATTTCTAAGCTTCTTGTAGCTAGGCTAAAAAAGGTGTTGGGTTCTCTCGTGTCTCCTTGCCAAAGCGAGTTTGTTCAGGGAAGAAAATTATTGGATGGTGTTGTAGTTGCTAATGAGGTAGTGGATTATGCAATAAAAGACAAGCGGGATTGTGTTTTAGACTGGCCCAACAACCAAAGTGGGCCCAGTCTAACCCCTTCTTTCGGTACGGCTCATACGCCCATGGCCCGAATCTCCCTCGCTCTCTGTTGGGCAACATAGATCCTTTTCCCTCCTGGACCGACACTGACCCATGATGATTAACGAGTACCTCTCAGTCATCCCGACCTCAAGTCGCACAGACAACCAGGAACCAACCAGATCGCTGCCTGTAACCTACCTCCTCCTCGGATCTAACGGCTAGTTACAGACACACCTGCTCGGTATGACCAAGTCCTGGTAGTTACCTGTTTTTCTAGACCCGCATATCCAGGCCCAAAAAAGGAACTAATGGTTATGCGCCAGGGGTATTATATAAACCCTCACACATGTAAGATCCAAGTACAGAATATTCCTTATTCACCGTTAAAACCCTAATACTTTACGTGTATCTCTTTTCTACCATACTTACTTGATCGTCGGAGTGCCTTACAGGTACAACCCCCTTTTTTCCTCCTTGACACTATAGCCCGACTGAAGATCATCATCCAGCCACCTTGCAGATTCTGATCAACCAGTAAGATCAGTGGCGCCGTCTATGGGAAACCTGCTCTCCCCATCTTTCTTTCCTCAGAACTCAAAGATCAAAGCAGATATTCAAGATTCATTTCACCAATCATGTCTGGCCATGATGATGTCCACCTGCCCTAAAAGACTATTCTTTCCCCCCACACAAAGCCGACGGAAGCAAGGAACATCCTCACCGCGAGGATAACCTCGGTTTCCATGACAGTCAGACTGCGTCCCAAGATTCAATCGATGCCCACCGCAGCGATAATCAATTCTTGGACAAGGGACATCCTAAGAATCCTATCGAGGAACTGCCAGATATCCTGCAACCAGTTCCCATTCCTCACAACTTTGATTGGTCCATCGCAGCATTACTCGTTGCCATCAACCAGACCAACACCATTATCCTACAACAGAGCAAAAGGATAGGGGCCTAGGAGAAAAAGCGGTCAAGGTCTCCTCCTCGGAGAGCCCGACAACAAGATTCCCCTAACATATCTCCACCTAGGCGTGGCATTCCACTGAGAAAGGAGAAGCGCGACATTTATTTCTTCAAGAAACGCAATCGCACACCTCCCACGAAAGATCAAGACTCTCCGTCAATCAAGAAGAAGAAAGGAGAATGTCAAATCGGTCGAGTTTGATTACCTTCAATCGAACTAATACAAAAATGGAGGAGTCCTTCCCCACGGAAAGACCACGACGATCAACGGGGAAGGAATTATTACTCCCCTTCTCCATCTCCCGTAGAAAGTGACGATGGCGAGCCCCGCGGGCCACTGTCAAGAGAGATTAAAGAGGCCCAACTCCTAGTCGGCCTGGATATTATGAACATACAACGGGACGATAAACCCTGATAAGCATATAGAGAACATCGACGCCCTCCTTGACTACCGAGGGGTCAGATGAGCCATCATATGCAGATTGTTCCCAACCACTCTCAAGAAAGGAGAAATGTCTTGGTACAAGAGTCTCCCAGACGAATCCATTACCTCTTAGAAGCAACTTTGGAGGATGTTCTTGAGGCACTTCACCACCTCCCGTATACATCCAAAGTCAGAGGCCTCGCTCGAAGAAATCATCCAAGACAGAGATGAATCTCTACGGGCATACATCGAGTGCTTCAATAAAGAAGCAGTACATGTCTCCACGATCGACAACATGAAGAAATATCTCCTTGAGCATGGACTCCGCCCCCGCAGCGAATTTGCCAAAGTAGTGGCATCGAATCATTGGCCATGATTGACTCCCTCCTCCTCAAGGCCCAAGCGTACATACAATACGAGGAGAAGGAAGCCGCGAACAGCGCCATGGAATCGAGGCATCGAGAAATTATCGAGACCTTGAGGAACGACGATCCCTAGATATCCTGTCGAGGAGAAAAGAAATGGGAAGACAGGTCCCGAGACTCCAAGGACTACAAGGGGCCAGCTGGTTGTTTCCATAACTACACCCTTCTGACTACTTTGAGGGAGCGTATTCTATTTGAATGCTCCAATTCCGAATTCAAACAGTCTGAGGTACGCTTCCCCCGATAGACACCTTCTAAACCGGGAACTGGCAAGAGCAAATATTGCAGGTTCCATAAAAGCCACGGGAATAACACTGAGGATTGCATTCATCTCAAAGATTCAATTGAGATACTGATTCGAGATGGGAACCTCAAACAATACAAGAAGAAAGAGGGCGTCTATGAAGAAGCAGTAGAAACTAAAAACATCAAAGAGGGGAAGGAGTCTACCGACATTAACACCATACCGGTCGCCATGAGCATCTCATGCCCAGAAGATTTCCATTACCCGAACATGGAGAACGTTCTGTTGTATTTATCCTCTCACAGTTCTTGGGAATCGTTCCCCGCTGTTATGGTCATCTTTGACGGGGGATTCAACAGATATACGATTGGGTTGGTAAAAAGAAGATTTTATCAACTCATCGAAGCCAATTTCAACATGGATGCCACGCTAGACAAATTCCGAGGAGGCTCTCATCCCCTCGCTTGCCACATGGAGGAACTGTCGGGCGGAGCCCCCAACTAGACCATCCCACTACTCATAAGAGCTTGCATGGCGAATTTCGACGTGCGGCACTGTGATACGGTGGAAGAACCGACTATTGTACTGGTTTTGCGTTTGTGTTTGCAAATGTTGCGGTGAGCAAGAGCCGCCACCGAATTTTCTTTTATCCAACAAAGGAAAGGGTGAAAAGAACAAAAAAAGACTTTTTCGTGAATTTTCTAAGTAAGGGGGTAGATTATGGAAAGGGAAGGTGTTAGCACCCTTTCCATCCGTAGTTTTCTACGGGCTTGTTTATCCTGGATTTTGGTAAACAACCACTGATCTTCTAAATCCCTAAACAAATTCAGTTAGTCGCGAGATCGATCAGATTGATCTCATGACTATTGTGTTCTAGTATTTAGAAAACTTGTTTTTCGTGATAATCTCTTTTAGATGAAAGGAAGCACTTCGTATGTCGAAGTGAAACTTCTTTATGAAAGTAATAAAGCAGAAATTAGTTTAAACTGGAAATTATAAATAACATAAATAACATGAAGAAACTTCATTTCATGTAAATGACATTGAATTGTAAAATATGGTGCATCATACGTACATTCTCGCTAACTCGTTTCTCTAACACTGGTACTTTGAGTATATTTGAGTATTTTGTACAAATATGTGAGCACACTAAATTAAAACATAAAAGCTACAATTTATAGAATTTCTACCTTAACGGTCTCCTAACGAATTAATGCCAGGTTTCCTATTGACATGTCTTCGATGATCCTAAAGATTCCACACGTCCTTCTGGATAAGAATAAAAATTCGAATTCAAAAACCCTTCAATTATCTGTCTTAAGTGCCAAATCTGATAACGTTCGAAGTGTAATGTTTTGAACCTTATCTCGAATAATACTTTAATTTGAATTCGAATTTCAAATGATACCTTATTTTGAATGGTACTTTACTGATAAACCATCCATTAATTTAGATTTCAAATCTTCTTAGTTTCCAAAAAAAATAAAATAACCAAACAACTCTCCAAGTATATTCAGTACCATTGTTTCAGCTAAATTTTGACTTAGTTGAAAATGTGACAATCTATTGACCACGTAAATTCGTCTGTTCCGTCCAATTTTTACAACTAAATATCATACATTTTACCAGCCTTACTGTCAGAGGCAGTTCTTCCATACAGTCAGGGTGGCCATATGCCCTGGCTTGGCCAGGTCCAAATTTGTTTGGTAGTCATGTTATTAAAAAAAGAAAACAAAATAAATAATAAAGAAGAAAAAAGAGTGGAATGAAGAACGAGAAGACAAAAAGAGGAAAAGGATCTACAAACGTCGTATCTCCCTCTCTCTGACTCCGTGACGTCTCCTCTGACCTCCCTCCCTTCATCGCCGTTGTTGTCGCCTCCCTCCTCCTCTATCTCTTCTCTTCCCTCCCTCACTGACTCCTTCTATTTCCTTCTCTCCGCCATTGTCGCCGTCTTCTCTTCCATAATCCCTCAGCAGGTAAGTTACTTGTTTATTTAATAATAGACCATTATTCCTCTTTTTTTAGGTTATTTGATGAATCATGTAATCAAAATAAATTATAGGTTTTTTAGGTTATTTCTTTGTAATAGTCAGAATTTAAACAAGTTTTTTTGTATGTCACTAAGTTAAATATTCTTATGGGAATGGAATGTGTATGAAGATTGTCTTCTTATGAGGAATAAGAGTTTGATGATAGACAATTATTCGTGCTTATTGACGAGTCACGTGATATATTCGTCAAAGAGCAAATGGCGGTGATGTTGAGGTTATTGGTTGTATTTTCCAATTTCCAAATTTTATTACCTATTACTCTCTATGTCGTCAAGTAAACTTGTCGAATTTATTTTAGGTTTTTGAATGACAGGGGGAATGTTGTGGAACTATTTATTGCTCTATATCATGTCATATATACTACATCTGAGACATTAAAATATGCTCTTTATGGTATTCTTGATAAGTACACATTATCTATTTCAAGGATACAAGGGTAAGGATATGATGGAGCTTCAAATATGAGAGGTGAATTTAATAGTTTGCAAAGAAAAATTCTAGATGAAAACCCTTATGCTTTCTATGTCCATTGTTATGCTCACCATTTACAATTGGTTGGTGTGTCTGTTACTAGTAGTTTCTCATCTATTCACGATTTCTTTGAGTACACCACCTTGATTGTGAACACAACAAGTGTATCTTGTAAGAGAAGGGATGCTTTGATAGAGGCCGAACACCAAAATATTTTAAATAAACTTGAGAGTGGTGAGATATATAGAGGAAGGGGCTTGCACCAATCATCTAGCCTCACTAGACCTGAGGATACTAGACGAGGTTCACATTATACTAAATTGTTCATTTGGATCAAATTTGGTCCTTCGTGTTAAAGATGCTTAGTATGGTTGATGAAGATGAACGTCAATCATCTCAAGTAGCGGGTTTGATAGAAAAAATGGAGAGCTTTAAATTTACTTTTATTTTAAGGTTATTGCTAAAGTTATTTGGTATCACAAACGATCTTTAAAATGTCTTGCAAAGAAAAGATCTTAATATTGTGAATGCCATGGAATTAGTTGATGTTGTCAAAGCTCGGTTCGCCAAAATGATAGAGAGAGAGTGGTTGGAATAATTTTTTTTCCGATGTCCACGGATTTGTGGTGCTAAATGTATTCTGGTGCCAAATATGGATGACGAAATACTGGTTTGAGGTCTCTCAAGAGTAGAAGGGAGGACTATCACTGATCTTCATCATTACCGTGCAGAGATTTTTATGTTGCTATTGATAAAATATGTGTGGAGATGGATCACCTCTTTAGTGAAGGAAGTAGCATTATACTTGATTGATTCTTATGTCTTGACCCTAGAACTCTTTCTCCAAGTTTGATGTTGATAAGCTTGCTCGTCTTGCTGATATTTATCATGCAGAGTTTTCTATGATGATCGAGGAACAATTAGGGATCAACTTGACACTTATGTTCTTCAAGTGAGAAGAAATGCTTCATTTTCAACTTGTGAAGATGTTCAAAGTTTGACTATGAATATGGTTCAAACTGAGAAATATTTGGTATTTCCATTGGTTTATAAATTTATTGAGTTTGATTTGATATTGTCGGTGAAGGAAGTAACATTATACTTGATTTCTTCTCATGACTTGACCCTAAGAACTCTTTCTCCAAGTTTGATGTTGATAAGCTTGCTCGTCTTGCTGATATTTATCATGCAGACTTTTTTGATTATGACCGAGGAACAATTAGGGATCAACTTGACACTTATGTTATTCAAGTGAGAAGAAATGCTTCATTTTCAACTTGTAAAGATGTTCAAAGTTTGACTATGAATATGGTTCAAACTGAGAAATATTTGGTATTTCCATTGATTTATAAATTTATTGAGTTTGCTTTGATATTGTCGGTGAAGGAAGTAGCATTATACTTGATTTCTTCTCATGTCTTGACCCTAAGAACTCTTTCTTCAAGTTTGATGTTGATAAGCTTGCTCATCTTACTGATATTTATCATGCATACTTTTCTGATGATGGTCGAGGAACAATTAGGGATCAACTTGACACTTATGTTCTTCAAGTGAGAAGAAATGCTTCATTTTCAACTTGTGAAGATGTTCAAAGTTTGACTATGAATATGGTTCAAACTGAGAAACATTTGGTATTTCCATTGGTTTATAAATTTATTGAGTTTGCTTTGATATTGCCGGTGAAAGAAGTAACATTATACTTGATTGCTTCTCATGTCTTGACCCTAAGAACTCTTTCTCCAAGTTTGATGTTGATAAGCTTGCTCGTCTTGCTGATATTTATCATGCAGACTTTTATGATGATGACCGAGGAACAATTAGGGATCAACTTGACACTTATGTTCTTCAAGTGAGAAGAAATTCTTCATTTTCAACTTATGAAGATGTTCGAAGTTTGACTATGAATATGGTTCAAGCTGAGAAACATTTGGTATTTCCATTGATTTATAAATTTATTGAGTTAGCTTTGATATTGCCGGTGAAGGAAGTAGAATTATACTTGATTGCTTCTCATGTCTTGACCCTAAGAACTCTTTCTCCAAGTTTGATGTTGATAAGCTTGCTCGTCTTGCTGATATTTATCATGCGGACTTTTCTGATGATGACCGAGGAATAATTAGAGATCAACTTGACACTTATGTTCTTCAAGTGAGAAGAAATGCTTCATTTTCAACTTGTGAAGATGTTCAAAGTTTAACTATGAATATGGTTCAAACTGAGAAACATTTGGTATTTCCATTGGTTTATAAATTTATTTAGTTTGCTTTGATATTGCCGGTGTCGACAGCGTCTGTTGAAAGAGCTTTTCCAGCAATGAAGATTATCAAGTCTAAATTGCACAATAAGATCAACGATGTGTGGTTTAATGACTTGATGGTATGTTACACTGAGCGGGAGATATTCAATTCACTTGATGATATTGATAGTATTCGAATATTCACCACAAAGAAGTCTAGGAAAAGATATTTGTCTCGTGATTTTATTTAACCTGCTATTGTAAGGTTCTGTTTATCTCTTTTATTTAAAACTATATTTTTGTTGATAAAATGACGATTATATTTTATTTTGATTGATGACTTTCTATTATATACAATGTGAATTTGCGGTCTTTAAATTTTTGTTCAGGCTTTATAATTTTTCTGGCTCCGCCACTGCTTACTAATGCATGATGCAATCACTGAATACGGCCACGTTCCAATTTCAATAACCGACAATAATTTGAATTTTCTCAAGAATTTTCTGGTTTAACATTTGACTCCATCCTACCACTTTTCATATACCACATCGGGCACTACAATACACTGAATATACTCTAATATATCTATTAAATATATTGCCGCATACTTTAAAAATAATATGAATATAAATAATACATGAGAATAAGGTTGTTAAAATCTTGATTTAAAACTTAAATATTTCACGTTTTTATGTTAGTATTTCATGTTAAATCGTAAGTGAATTTTTTTTATGTAAAATCATATTCTGAGATGATTTTAAATGATTTAAATCACTCTGAAATCAATCAAATTGTGTAAAATCGTTAGATTTTACTCTTTAATCCGATTTTACTTTTTTTTTTGTCAAATTTTAAAAAACACATTTTATATTTTTCCCCTGTGAAAACTTCTCTCATGCTTTTTAATTTTATTCACATTCATATCTTGGTTATAGTATTGAAGAACCTTTATCATCTAAATATAAATTTAATCAAGTTGAATATGAATACACTAATGAAGATAATGTTGTAAGTGAATTGAAGTTTTGATTAAGTTAAAGATGAAGATGAAAACCCTTGTTTCTTTGAACTTGAGAAAACTTATAAAACTCTTGTTTTTTGGGATAATATTTTGGATGTTACTTTTTATTATTTGGTGGGTAGTTTATGTAGTTTGATATAAGTATGTGAGTATTCACTTTATTACGGTGATAATGTATTTCTTCTTTATAATTAAGTTAAAAATTTAAATTATTGATGCATTTACAATATTATATATATATATATATATATATATATATATATATATATATATATATATATATATATATATATATATATATATATATATATATATATATATATATATATATATATATATATATATATATATATATATATATATATATATATATATATATATATATATATATATATATATATATATATATATATATATATATATATATATATATATATATATATATATATATATATATATATATATATATATATATATAAATTTAATATTATTTTAATATGAGATAAACTCTATAATTTTACGTTTCAATTTTACCTAGGCAAAACGTGTCAAAGTAAAAACTCGATTATGATAATCTTGCATGAGAATATTGATTTATCATCAGATCTCATTAGTGGAGTGGACTCTCCTAACATCGAAGTATCATTGGTCACCTTTAAAGTAATTATTTTCTTCTGATAATTTATGTAGAATATGATTTATATCAAAAATAATTTATTCAATTGAAAGATTGTTGTTGGTTCGGATGGTGTGTTTTTTCCTTTAATTTGTTTGAGGTCTCTAAAATCATCATTTCATCTGTCTGTGATTTGTGATGTAACAGTTTTTGTCTAGTAAATAATTTTCAGTAGGTTGAGTTGGTATCTTACCTAGGAATTTATTGACCTTTCTTAGATGTTTTTTTCTATGGTTATTCGGGTTAGATTTAGGAAGTGGTTTATGATTTGACATGTCGTAATCTGGTTAATTTGAAAATCTCATAATGATATAATTTTTAGGTAAATTGATGACAATAAAGAACGAGCAAAATAAGAGCATTCTTTTAACTTTATAATGATGTCTTGGAGGTCTGTGATTAACTTTTGTGCTCAAAAATCCTATATGATATTTGAGTCAATAGCAAGTGTCTTCGACCTCTTTTGATATGTGTGATAGTTGCTAAGTAGAGATTAATCGTTTTTTACCACTCTTTGACGAGAAAAATCTACCTTGTAATCTATTTTCATACTCTTGATTTTTGTCTTCCTACGACTTCTATCTCTATATTAGTTTTATTTCTTCCATTTTTTATTCTTTTTTTGATATCTTCAATTTTGGTTGTTCTCGTTTTTTCTATTTTGTTGGTTGTTTATAACTTTTTATCATTTTTCAACTTATGTACTGTACTCTATGATTCTAGTGTCTTGTTAATTTTAGTTATAGTTCTATTTGCTATTAAAAAAGAAATATAAATTTAAATGAGACATCATTTTTTAATTATATATTTTTATTTTAAATGAAATAATTATAATTCATATATTTTCAAACATATATATAATTTAGCAGCACATTATTGATTTTTTGATGGATTGATTACATATTCTAATCTATACTACTCTTTTGCAACTTTTGCATATCAAAATAAAATAAAAACAGATACTAAACTTAAATAAACAGATACGAAACTCCTCCTTTACATCTATATATACCAATTATGTTAATATTGCACTTACACTTGAGACAAACACAAAACAAACATGTCTCCATGGATCATTGTCTTTATCACAATTGCTGCATCGATTCTCATTTACAAACTTCTAAACCTCATATCAAAGCCTTCCTCACCTCTTCCACCTGGGCCTACACCATGGCCGATCGTCGGAAACTTACCTCACATGGGCCCAGTTCCACACCACGCCCTTGCAGCCTTAGCTCTTAAACACGGCCCTCTCATGCACCTCCGTTTAGGTTTCGTCGACGTTGTAGTCGCCGCTTCCGCCTCCGTGGCGGAGCAGTTCTTAAAAGTTCACGATGCTAATTTCTCTAGCCGGCCACCTAACTCCGGCGCTAAATACATAGCGTATAATTATCAAGATCTCGTGTTTGCTCCCTATGGACCACGGTGGCGGTTATTGAGGAAACTTTCTTACGTTCACATGTTTTCTTCCAGGGCTTTGGATAATTTTAGTCACATACGTCAGGTTAGAGTCCTTTTTCGTTTCCATTCATTTTCAGGTAAAGTTATTTTCGTCTCTATTCTTAAGTCCACATATATTATATACTAAGATAAAACTGCTTATTTATGAATATTTAATTTTTAATAGTATTTTAGAAAAGCATAACAAAAAGATCATTCAAAAATAAAGAGAACAAAAATCGAATTTTAGTTTTAGAGAAGAAACTAAACTAAAACTCTTTATTTTTAACAGGAGAAAAAACTAAAATTAAAAAGTTTGTAGAGAAGAAAAATGTATTTAGTGAATTTTTATTATTTTAATTGATAGTAGTGCATAACAAATTTTTTAACATGTATCTTTGAGTAGACTTGATAAAATAAAAGATTAATTGTATACACTAAATCTAATGAAATTATGTCGTAATGCTATTTTTATAGTTTTTTTTTTAAATATTGTCTTAAATATTTATATATTATAATTTAATTAAATACATATATAAAATAATTTTACAACATGAATATTATTCTCAAAATAAAATATTATCAATTTTTTTTTTTTTGCATAAAGTTATTATCAAAGAAACGTATTCTTGAGAGAGTTGATAAGATGAGTCTCTCTCAAAAAAGTATAATAAGTTCAATTTAAGAATCATTATATGAAAGGAAGCCTCCGTGTTTAAAAAATTGGAGAGTTTTTCAAAATTTCCATTAAAGTACACAGATTTTTCGAAAAGATCTTTTAAACATAAAATACACTACATAGAAAAATCATTTTGATATTATATTTTTGCATTTCAAACACATAAGAAGGGTAGGTAAACCATCAAAAATCAGATGTATTGATATTTAATTCGGTAATTATTATGCTTGTTGTTTGTTGAGATAGTTTCTACTTTTATCTCTCCTAGATTTCGTTTTTTATATAGTCAGATTGCCTGTTTTGGGAAATTTTTATCTACATATCATTTTTTTATCAATAAATTTTTATACTATCATACATTTCAACACATATTTTTAATATATCATATTTTCAAATAAAAAAAATTGAAATAAAAGACCGTCCATTAGATTGACGGATGCTCTCTAAATTATAAAGTTTTCGCCCATTGGATTGGCAGAGCTGTTATAATATTGTTTTTTTTAATATAATGTTAAATTATACCGTGAACACGTTAACACTCTTCTGTCCATTAGATAGACGGAGTCTCTAAAAGTTATAACACTTCCGTCCATTGTTTTTGCGGATGTCAAATATTTTCAACAGTTCCGCCCATTCACGTGACGGATGCTTTGTGACAAAAATAAAATTTATTTGAAAACATGATAGTATGAGAATATTGATTGAAGAGGATGGTATAGTGAAATTTTTTGTGTAAAAAAATGGTAAAACAGTAAAAAAATTCTCTTTTAGCTTCTTTGCTTTTTAGGGAATTTTGGATTCTAGTTTGTATATATTCAATTTTGAATATAAATATCTTTTATATTCAATTTTATATATAGAATAATCATTTCCAATTAAAAAAAATATATTAAAAAATAAGTACATCCATACATTTATAGACTGTTCACTGTTTGTACATTTTTGGAAATAATTCAATTACGTTACAACCAACGTGGCCAACTCACTGTCAACCAAAATATATATTACTTTCTCACCTATAACCACTTTAGCTACCCCTAAACCATGTTGCATGATGTTACTTAACTAATCTTTCAAAACCTCAACTAACCATTCTTTTTCATTTTCTTTTTGACACCAACCATTCTTTTTTTTAGTGTGTAATTTAAATGAAAAAGTTTATCAAGTGAAGAAGTCCAGTTTTGTTCTCAAGTAATTTTTAATTAATTCTATTATAAAAGTCCAACAAAAATATCATCGTTTTGAAAACTATCTATACTTGATTCATTATTGTAAAAGATGAATAATATTACATTCTATCTTAAATTTAAACAAAAAAAATTGTATTTTTATATCAGCAAAAAAATTTCTATTTATCTTAAATACGAATCATTTCAAGATCAAATTAAAATTATTCAAAATGGGGCGGTTCAGAATTAAACTTGATAATTTAAATTATAAAATAAAAAATAGAAGCTGTATTTTATTGGATACTCGAAACATTTAGTGTACATTTTTGTCTAAGAAAAATTATTAGGTGAAAAGTATTAGTCATTCTAAATTAATTTCAAGCAATTTAAATTAACAAAAAAGCACATAAACGCAGGAAGAGGTAGCAAGATTAATCCGCAATTTGTCAAGTTCAGGATCCAAAGCAGCAAACTTAGGACAAATGCTAAATGTATGCACAACCAACGCATTGGCAAGAGTAATGATAGGACGACGAGTATTCAACGATGGCAATAGTGGTTGTGATCCTAGAGCTGATGAATTTAAGTCTATGGTTGTTGAGCTTATGGCATTGGCTGGAGTTTTCAACGTTGGGGATTTTGTTCCTGCTTTAGAATGGTTGGATCTTCAAGGTGTGCAAGCCAAGATGAAGAAATTACACAAAAGGTTTGATGCATTTTTAACTAGCATTATTGGAGATCACAAGGTTTCCAAGAGTGAGAAGCATAATGACTTGTTGAGTACGTTACTGTCACTAAAGGAAAAAGTTGATGAAGATGGAGACAAACTCAATGACACCGAGATTAAAGCTTTACTTTTGGTATGTCGAGAATTTATTCATGTATTATTTTTAATACTTTCGTTAATCTGTATTATATTTATTGAATAATTAATGTATTTGATTTTCAGAACATGTTCACGGCTGGAACAGACACGTCATCAAGCACGACGGAGTGGGCTATTGCTGAACTGATAAGAAACCCTAGACTCATGGTTTCCATTCAGAAAGAGTTGGAAACTGTTGTTGGACGAGACAGGTTGGTTACTGAAATGGACTTGGCTCATCTTCCTTACTTAGAGGCTGTGGTTAAGGAAACGTTTCGACTTCATCCATCGACACCTCTTTCGCTTCCACGCGTCGCAACTGAGAGTTGTGAAATCTTCAACTATCATATCCCTAAAGGTGCAACACTTTTGGTTAATGTATGGGCCATATCACGTGACCCTAAGGAATGGTCCAACCCATTGGAGTTCAAGCCAGAAAGGTTTCTTCCTGGTGGTGAGAAGTTTGATGTTGATATTAAGGGAACTGATTTTGAGGTGATACCTTTTGGTGCTGGACGTAGAATATGTGCTGGTATGAGTCTTGGACTTAGGATGGTTCAACTTCTCACTGCTACATTAGTTCATGCATTTGATTGGGATTTAGAGGATGGGTTATTGCCTGAAAAACTCAACATGGATGAAGCATATGGGCTTACTTTACAAAGAGAAAAGCCTCTTTTGGTCCATCCTCGTCCAAGGCTTGCGCAGCATTTGTACCTATAGTCATTATCGTTTGGAGTTTGGCTTAATGCCCTTTACCCTCATCCAAGTCTTAATGAAGCAAATAAAATAAAATATGTATCTCTAGTTGTTTAAATAAGGGTGCTCGTTTAGTCATTTATTAGTAGTTATGTTTTGGGAATTTCTTCCCATTGTTTGATATATGAGTGGCCTATATTCTTCAAGTTTGCATGTCAATTGTGAATGGGCATAGAGTACAAATTCTCTTTATGAGCATGATTTCTTGTTTGTTTGCTACCTTGGGTTTTTTCTGTAGGGGTGTTTAGTATATGACCTCAATGTTTGACCTACCATGGTAGTGCCTTTTTACCTACAAATAAATGCCTATTGCAATCTCTCAAATATATGTTTTTATTTTTAATTGATATGTATTAAAATAATAAAATGTTATCTTTGTGTTCTAAACTTACAAATTAAGAAATTAATATGACAATTTACCTTATAAATTATATGTTAATTAAAAAAAAATAGAAAATACATATTTTCTAATTAAATATTACATCGTTTAGATACATAACTGATATGAAAATAAAATGTGATATATTTTTGAGATTTTGAGCAAAATTTCAATGTTTTCTCATCGGTGAATAGTTTAACTAAAAGGAAATATATTTTACGCCGTGCTTGAATTTTTCTCTAATGGACTCTTTAATTTAATATTTTAAAAATTGGATCGGTCATTAAATCAATGAGAATATTAAGTTACTAGTTCATTGATCGAATTATCGAGTTACTCGTTGAATTGTATGACTAAATTGAATTAAATTGGATAATTCAGCTTAATAAATCTGTCTCTATGATAAAACTTTATATTTATTGAACCAGTCAAATCAGATGATACGATCTCTAAAACATATCATAACATCTCCAAAATTTCAAAATATCAAAATTTTCACATGGTCATTATATAAATTTAAATTCTAAATATAATCATCACTCACATCAAAATAATAGAAAATATAATTTTAAATTAATTCTAAACTAGGTATAATTGCAAACAAGGAAAAATTAAGTTTTGAATAAAGTCTAATTATTATTTTTTAATTATAAAAATGACATCGTTTTTCGAGAAATAAAATATGCATTTGACCCGCTAGTTTTTTAAAACCGCCGGTTCATTGATTTTTACTGGTTTCCACTGTTCAATAGCATATCCTGTCCAACAATCAGACTAGATCCGTGACCATTTCAGTTCGCAGTTCAATCGGTCCAACTGATCGGTTCGGCTCAATTTTTAAAACACTGATTTAACTGATAGTAATATTAATTTTTCATTCGCGCTTACAATTTTATTTTCCAAAAAAAATAATTTTATAACCTTTTTAAACAAAAACATTCTTCGTCCTTCAACTCTAGACCGCCATCGCCTTCATCACCATATCGTACATCTCTCAATCTTTTTTGATCATCGTCGTTCTCCTCACTCATTAATTGTGACAATCACCACTACAAAAAAAATACATTTAATCTCAGTTGGATATGAGGTGTTACATCGGTTTCCAATGTGAGGTAATGAAAGACATCATAAAAAGTGTGTTACTTTACCTCTCGTTTGAAACTTTAGCCACAGGCATTGTGTAAAAGTCACGGGTTTGATCCTCAAGGAAATCCTTTTTGAAAATTTTAAATGGCGAGAACAACTTTCACCTTAGTTTTGACATTCTACCTACGGGTAAAACAACTTTCACCTTAGTTTTGACATTTCACCAACGGGTAAAACATGATTGAGTTTATTAAATTTAATGTGAATTGCTTCTTTCAGTAAACCTTAACTGAACATATAACTTCTAAAATTGGTTAGGAAAATATGACGCGTCTAACAATTATTTCTTAATTTTACGATATGTGAGATAAAATCGTTGTCATAAAATTTAATTTTAATATTAATGAATTGTTGACTGCCACTTCATTGTCGTTATAACCACCTCTATAAGTCGCCGCCAATAGTTCTCCATTTTTCAGAATATTTTGTGGATCCTAAGCACTTAGAATCTTGTGTTCCATATTGTTCTGATGTGAATTAATATTTAGAAGGTAGTTACTACTCATATTGTGGTTTTTTATCTTTGTTTGTTTTTCTTCTTCTGTTAAGTTAGTGTGTAAAACTCATATTATGTTGTCTTGTCTTTGTCTTTTTTTTTTTTTTAAATAGTTTGGATTTAGGAATTTAAATATGATCATCTAATTGGACTATAACTAATTGGAATTATAAAGTAAACAATTTGATTCCTATCCAATACATTATATTTCCAAAATAGTTATAATATATATAATGTAATGAATGACATTTTAAGATCTAACATAAATTAATTCTTTGAGGTTTTGAGCTTGTCCCATGTCTTATGGTGAATTTTGCTAAAAGTTATGTCTTTGAGTTCAATTGTGACCATGCGTTATTAGATCTTGTTTGTGAATTTTTCTATTGTAAGTTAGAGTCTCTTCCTTTTAAGTACCTAAGTTTTTCGATAGGAGTCAATCCTCACATGTGAAGGTCAGAAAATACACAAGAGGGGGCTTGAATTGTGTAACAGATAACTTAAGCTTTTTAAACAACAACTTCTGAATCTGACCAAGTTCAGATTCTAAGCTTGAGTATGCAACAACGAAATATTTAAAGTGCAGAAGATATAAGTAAATCACACATAAAATGTACCATGGTTCCTCTATAATGAGAGTGGTCCAGTCCCCTTTTCACCATAATCAATAGATGATTACAATTTTCTTAGACACACCACTCCAAGACTTCGTGCTTAATCTCACTAGAAAGAGACTTCTTTCCCAAACCAATTGTCCAAGACTTCTTTGCTCAATCAAACTAGAAAGATACTTTCTTTCCTATACCAATTATTTAGGATAAAGAGACTTCCTTTCCTAAACCAACTATTCAGGACTTCCTTGTTCATTCAAATTTGAAAGAGACTTCCTTACTTATGCCAACTGTTCAGAAATTTCTTGCTCAACCAAACTAGAATGAGACTTTTCATAGTTCTAACCAAACTGTTAGATTACAACAAGATGTACTTAATATACAATCAGAGGTAAAGATGATACAACATACACAAATACCTTGATACTTGATATTTCTAAGACATACAAGTATAATAATAGTCTAAAGTTTATGTGTAATACAACAACTATAAATAGTAACGTGAAGAGTGAAACAGTTCATTCAATTTCTGATTTTCTATCGTTGTTCTTGTTGTATTATTCTTGTTACTTCTTTTTGAATCTTTAGCTCCTTTATATAAAGGGAACAAAAGAGACGTTGTAAGCTTGCTTGCACAAGTGTCTTTGCTGAAGAAGTTATTTCCAAGAGAGAGACATTGAAGTTAGTACGATGAAGATCTTCATCTTCTGAATAATTGCATTATCTGTTGTGTCTTTCTCAAGTAAGATGTTCATAGGCATGGAGTAGTATACTCGAGAAATCATATTATCTTGACTTGAGCCTTGTGCTAAAACCTCTAGTTGACATCCTCAACAATTCAATCCATCGACAAGACGTAATTGCGTTTGCACAGAGTATGAACAAAAGAGCTTTGTACTATGCTTCCAGCAAGGCATTTAGTTCTGTTGGAATCATCAGAAGAAAATTCAATATAGAAACTGAGTTTATATTCAAATATCTGAAGCTTTAATACGGTGTCGAGGTCTTGCTTGAAACCCAGGTTTTGATCCAGTAGAATCTAGTTTCACTTCCTTCTTCATTAAAAGCTCTTTAACGAGGTCAAAACCAATTTAAATATAAGTTTAATGATCATGCACACTTAATCAAATATTAATATACTCTATTTTTCTTTAAATACTTTTATTATTATCAAAACCTAAGGAGTATTCACTCAATTAGTGTGAACAAATATTGTTCCAACAACTTGTCATCTACTTGAGAACCCCTAGTAAATCTCTTGACTAGGTGACTCCTCTCTTTGAGGCACATGTATGTGTCCATAGAAAGGAGAGTGATCCTCATTAACTCGATCCTTAATAACATTTATCTCTTTTTTATGTCTTTCGTGAAGATTCCTATCAAGGTGTGGAAAAAGATTGTGGAAAAAGATTGTGAAAATTCAAAGTAGGTTCCTTTGGGGTAGGGTCAAGAGGGGCTCTAATATCGCCTGGTTAAAATTGTATGTAGTGTGTAAGCCTAAGAAATTGGATGGTCTGGGTGTTCGTGATCTGAGGTTGGTTAAGTTGTCCCTTTTAGGTTAGTGGAGATAGAGGTTATAGTATGGACCTTCTGTTGGCATGATATTTTAATTTCAAAATATGGTTATATGTTTATAACTTCTGCCTCATATGGTAGGGTTGTGTGTCTTAGGTTAAGGTTGGCCTTGTGGAGAGGAGTCTTTATTCTTAGGTCTAAGTTTGAAAACCCTGCTGATTGATTTCATGATGGCTTTCTCTGGCGGGTTGGTTCAAGTCTTCACACCTCTTTCTAGAACGATCCTTGGTTGGGGGCCATTACTTTTAGTTCCCGGTTCTATAGGCTCTTATCTATCTTTAAGAAAATGACTTATTTTGTGGAGGGATGTTTGTAAGTGGGAGGGCCAGTCTTGGGTTTGGGACCTTAAGTGGAGCAGATTCTATATCTTTGTGAATGATTAGGATATTGTTATGGACTGTGTAACACCCCGATTTAATTAGAATTAATTTTTTTTAATTAAAAATATATGATGATGATGTGTAGTTATGTAGGTGTATGGCTAAATACGTAGAATCATGGGGGGGGGGGGGGGGTTGTGGAATAATAGTAATTATTATTATTATTATTATTATTATTATTATTATATTAGGATTATTATTATTATTTTATAATAATAATTAAATATTAAATTAATTTGGATAATTAGATTATTGTTGAAATATATATATTAGAATAAGAACGAGAGAATAGGTCATTACGTAGAAACAGAGAAAGACGCGTAGAAGAGAAAAGGATAGAAGAACACTAGGAAGCTAGGGCAGAGGATTCATCGTAGAGACCAAGAATCAACCAAGAACCTAAGGTAAGGGTGGGGTTCTGACTCTCTAATAGGTGGTATAATTATGGGTAGATGAAGGTTTGAATGTAGGATTTTAGGTGTAGAATAATTGTTAATTTGTTGTCATAACTGCTTGTAATTGATGAAATTAATGTATTATTTACATTAGAATTGCGGTATATGACGTGTTTTGATTGTTTAGAATAATGGACGTATTTGATCTTTCATGAAAAAAGGTTTTTGGGTGAAGAAGATGGGGTTTCATAGCAGAAAAATGAAGTTTTTGGGTCTGCTCACAATGGATAATCGGTTACCATATGTGGGTAACCGGTTACTGTTGTATGTATTTTGAAACAATTAGCTACTGTTTTGCAGTAACCGGTTACTATAAATGGGTGACCGGTTACCGCGAGAAATTTTGAAAATAAAGAGGTTACTGTCTTGCGGTAACCGATTACCATAACTGGGCAACCGATTACCACTGCTACTGACAACAGTTTTGGAAAAACTTTTAAAAATCATTACTTTTGCCTCGGGTATCCGTTTGACGCACCTTTTGAACCGTTGGAAAGCTAAAAGTATTTTCTACATTTTAGTAATAATTTTGACGACAGTATAATAATGGTTTATTGGAAGAATTCTGATTTGTACGTATGTTGTATGTGTTGTAATGCAAAATGTTGCGATTAATTGTGTTGGTGTTGTATTGATGATGTGTGAAGGTACCACATGCATTCTGCATCAAAGTCAGTTGCATTACATTGGTTGAATTATCAAATTGTTGGATCGTTGGATTGTTGAATTGTTGAATTATGAACTTGTGGAAGTGGTGTAATATATTTGTTGAACTTGAATCTCTGCATGATAAATGTTGTTTACTTATAATTTTATAACTTATTATATTTTTATGATATCTCACCCTTACTATTTGAATGTTTCATCCACATGGGTAACACGCAGATAGCCAGGAGTAGCGCGAAGTCGCGGAGTCTAGAAGAGGTTGCTTTCTCTTATTGAGTGGGTGTCATTGCTCTGATACGTAACACCGGGGGATAAACGATCGATTGTTTTTATTTAATTAATGTATTTTGATGATTTTGGGGAGTGTTGTAAACTCTCTTTTAATTAACTTCATTGTTGACTTATAATGGTTGAAGATTTTAGAATGATAACGGAATTCTTTCCGCTGCTTTAATACATGTGAAATTTGAAGACTATGTTAAAATGTTTTCGGTTCATCCGGAATGTGTGTTATGTATCTGTTTTATCTTAACTGAGCAAAATTGAATATGTTGAATGATGTTACATCCTATTTGTTGTTAATGCAAAAAATTTAATTTACTCTAATTTTTATTAAAATTACCGTTGGGGAAATAGGGTGTTACGATTAGTATTAGAGCAGGTCAGTCTTCCCGGCCAGGTTGTTGAGTCATTAGTGTAGTATGATGGTGGAATATTGTCGATGTTTATCTATCTAATCGTTGTTTGATGTTGCAATGTGAATCAGGGTAATGGCTGGAAGAGGAAATAATGCACTTGCTAATGCGTTGCAGGCTTTAGCTCAGGCAATGAAGAATCAGCCTAATGTTGCAGGGAATGATGGGACTCGTGCCTTGGAAACTTTCCTGAGGAACCATCCACCTATGTTCAAGGGAAGGCATGATCCTGAAGGAGTGCAGGAGTGGCTCAAGGATATTGAGAGAAATTTTCGAGTTATGGATTGTTCTGATGCACAGAAGGTTCATTTTGGTACACATAGGTTGGCAAGAGAGGCTGATGACTGATGGGTTTCCACTCGCCAGAGGCTTAAAGGCACAAACGAGGCTATTACCTGGGTTGTGTTTTGCAGGGAATTCCTGATGAGGTATTACCCAGAGGATGTTTGTGGGAAGAAGGAAATCGAATATCTGGAATTGAAACAATGAGATTTATCAATAACTGATTATGTTGCCAAATTCGTTGACTTGGCGAACTTTTATCCTCATTACACTAAAGAGTCAACTGAATTATCTAAGTGCGTGAAGTTTGATAATGGCTTGAGTTCTGAGATCAAGAAGGCCATTGGATATCGGAGGATCCGTAAGTTCCCTAAGTTGGTGAATAGCTGCAGAATTTATGAAGAGGACATTATGAATCATTACAAAATTGTCAATAAAAAGAGGCGCAAGCAACAACAGTATCGTGGGAAGCCTTACAATGCTCCGACTGGAAAGGGTAATCAGAGGATGGCTGATGGTAAGAGGAGTAGTGGGGGAAGCGCCCCTACTTGTATTGTATGGCACAAATGTGGAAGACCTAGTAATCAAAGTAATGCGTGTATCGGGGATGTCAAGAGGTGTTTTCGTTGTGGTAAGACTGGACATGAGGTGGCGGAGTGTTAACACAAAGCGGTAATATGTTTCAACTATGGTGAGGAAGGACATATTAGCACTCAGTGTCAGAAACCGAAGTGAGCTCAGACTGGTGGAAGGGTGTTTGCTTTAACTGGGACTCATACATAAGGTGGAGACTGCTTGATTAGAGGTATATGTCTCATTAATAGTATTCCTTTAATTACTATTATTGATATTGGTGCTACACATTGTTTTATTGCTACTGATTATGCTAAAAAGTTGGGTCTTGCCTTATCTTCTAGGAACGAAGAAATGGTTATCGATACTCCAGCCAAGGGATCGATGATTACTTCTCTAGTATTCTTGAAGTATCCTTTGACCATCTATGACAGAGACTTTCGTGTTGATCTAGTTTGTTTACTGTTAAGGGGTCTGGATGTAATTTTGGGTATGAACTGGCTAAAATGTAACTAGGTTCATATTAAATGTTATAACAAGTCAGTATGGTTTTCTACTCCTGAAGAGGAAGAGGGGGATGGTTTCTTAACTGCTAGACAGTTGAAGGAGTTATTGTAGGACGAAGCTCAGTTGTTTTCTTTGATGACATCTTTATCCATTGAGAATCAAGCTACAATTGATGACTTACAGGTTGTGTATGACTTTCCTGAAGTTTTTCCTGATGATATTCTAGACGTACCACTCGAAAGAGAAGTGGAATTTTCGATTGATCTTGTACCTGGTACCAAGCCTATTTCTATGGCACCATACAGGATGTCAACATCGGAATTGTCAGCATTGAAGAATAAATTAGAAGATTTACTTGAAAAGAAGTTTGTGAGACCAAGTGTGTCGCCTTAGGGAGTTCCAGTGTTACTTGTGAAGAAGAAAGACGGGAGTATCAGACTGTGTGTCAATCACCTACAATTGAATAAAGTGATAATCAGAAATAGGTATCCACTTCCGAGAATAGACGACTTGATGGACCAATTGGTGGGTGCACATGTATTTAGAAAGATTGATCTGAGATCGGGTTATCACCAAATCCGAGTGAAGTATGGAAACCTTCAGAAGACGACTTTCAGAACTCGTTATGGACATTACAAATATTTGGTGATGCCTTTCGGTGTTACCAACGTGCTAAGAGTGTTTATAGAATATATGAATCGTATCTTTAATAGTTATTTAGATCGGTTTGTCGTAGTATTCATAGATGATATTTTGATTTATTATAAATCCGAAGAGGAACATGCTGAACATTTGCGAATTGTATTACAAGTATTGAAAGAGAAGAATTTATGTGCAAAGTTGTCAAAATGTGAGTTCTGGTTGACAAAAGTCAGTTTTCTTGGCCATGTTATTTCAAGTGATGGTATTGTTGTAGATCAGTCTAAAGTAGGTGCAGTGTTACAACGGGAAACTCCAAAGTCAGTTAGGGAGATTAGGAGCTTTTTGGGCTTGGATGGATATTATAGGAGGTTTATTGAAGGTTTTTCTAAATTGGCACTTCTGTTAACTCAACTAACTTGTAAAGGTAGAGCATTTGTATGGGACATCCCGTGTGAAGAGAGTTTTGTTGAGTTAAAGAAGATATTAACGATGGCTCCAATATTGATATTACCTAATCCTGAGGAATCATTCATGGTATATTGTGATGCTTCTAAATTGGGTTTAGGTGGCGTGCTTATGCAGAATGATAAAGTGGTCGCTTATACGTTGAGACAATTGAGGATTCATGAAAGAAACTACCCTACTCATGATCTAGAATTAGCTGCAATGGTGTTTATGCTGAATATTTGTAGACATTATCTATATGGTTCTAGGTTTGAAGTGTTTAGTGATCATAAAAGCTTGCAGTATCTATTTGATCAAAAGGAATTGAACATGAGACAAAGGAGATGGTTGGAATTATTGAAGGACTACAACTTCGGCTTGAATTATCATCCAGGTAAAGCTAATGTTGTAGATGACGCTTTGAGTCAAAAGACTTTTCACATGTCTGCTATGATGGTTAGAGAACTAGAGTTGATCGAACAATTCAGAGACCTGAGTTTGGTATGTGAAGTGACACCGCAGAGTGTGATGTTGGGGATATTAAAAATTAACAATGATTTCTTAGATAATATTAAAGAAGCCTAAAAATTAGATGTAAAGTTGGTAGTTTTAATGGTCGAGAGTAGAAAAATATGGAGATAGTGACTTTAGTGTAGATGTCCAAGATGTGTTGAGATTCGGAAACAAAATTTGTATTCCTGATAATGCTAAAATAAGAAAGATGATTCGGGAAGAGAGCTATAGAAGCAGTTTGAGTATTCATCCGGGAGCTACCAAGATGTATCACGACTTAAAGAAGTTATTTTGTTGTCCGGGTTGAAGCGAGACGTGGCACAGTTTGTGTATGCATGTTTAACTTTTCAGAAGTCGAAAGTTGAACATCAGAAACCTGCAGGGTTGTTGGAACCTTTAGACGTTCCGGAGTGGAAACGAGATAGCATATCTATGGACTTTGTGACAGGGATGCTAAGCACTCCAAGAGGGAACATCGTGATTTGGGTGATTGTTGATAGATTAATGAAATCAACTCACTTTATTTCGATCAGTATTAATTTTCTTGTACCGAAGTTGGCAGAGATTTACATTCGGGTAATTGTAAAGCTGCACAGTGTTATGTCCAGTGTGGTGTCAGATAGAGATCCGAGCTTTACTTCTGATTTTTGGAAGAGTTTGTAGGATGCATTGGGTTCGAAGATGCGATTGAGTTTTGCATATCATCCACAAACAGATGGTCAGACGGAGTTGAGGTCTTGCTTGAAAATCGGGTTTTAATCCAGTAGAATCTAGTTTCACTTCCCTCTTCATTACAAGCTCTTTAACAAGGTCATGACCAATTTAAATATAATCTTAATGATCATGCACAATTAATCAAATATTAATATACTCTATTATTCTTTAAGTACTTTTGTTATTATCAAAACCCAAGGAGTATTCACTCAATTATTATGAACAAATATTGTTCCAACAACCTGTCATCTACTTAAGAACCCCTAGTAACCCTCTTGACTAGGCGACTCCTTTCTTTGAGGAACATGCATGTGTCCATAGAAAGGAGAGTGATCCTCATTAAATCAGTCCTTAATGACATTTATATCTTCTTTATGTCTTTCCTGAAGATGCTTATCAAGGTGTGGAAGAAGATTGTGAAAATTCAAAGTAGGTTCCTTGGGGTAGGGTCAAGAGGGGCTCTAAGATCGTCTGGTTAAAATTGTATGTAGTGTGTAAGCCTAAGAAATTGGATGGTCTGGGTGTTCGTGATCTGAGGTTGGCTAAGTTGGCTCTTTTAGGTTAGTGGAGATAGAGGTTGTTGTATGGGCCTTCTGGTATTTGGCATGATATTTTAATTTCAAAATATGGTTATATGTCTATATCTTCTGCCTCATATGGTAGGGTTGTGTGTCTTAGGTTAAGGTTGGCCTTGTGGAGAGGAGTCTTTATTCTTAGGTCTAAGTTTGAAGACCCTGCTGATTGATTTCATGATTTCTTTCTCTGGCGGGTTAGTTCAAGTCTTCACACCTCTTTCTAGAACAATCCTTGGTTGGGGGGCATTTTGTTTAGCTCCTGGTTGCATAGGCTCTTATCTATCTCTAAGAAAATGACTTGTTCTGTGGAGGGATGTTTGTAAGTGGGAGGGCCAGTCTTGGGTTTAGGACCTTAAGTGGAGCAGAACCTATATCTTTGTGAATGGTTAGGATATTGTTCTGGATTGCGTAACACCCCGATTTGATTAGAATTAATTTTTTTAATTAAAAATGTAAGATGATGAGGTGTAGTTATGTGAGTGTATGGCTAAATGCGTAGTATCATGGGGGGAGGGGTGGAATAATATTGATTATTATTATTATTATTATTATTATTATTATATTATTATTAGGATTATTATTATTATTATTTTATAATGATAATTAAATATTTAATTAATTTGGATAATTAGATTATTGTTGGAATATATATATTAGAAAAAGAATAAGAGAATATGTCATTACGTAGAAATAGAGAAAGACGTGTAGAAGAGAGAAGGAAAGAGGAATGCTAGGAAGCTAGGGCAGAGGATTCACCGTAAAGACCAATAATCAATCAAGAACCAAGGTAAGGGTGAGGTTTAATCTCTAATAGTTATTGTTGTACCCCAAAATTTCCCTCTCATTTATCAAGACTTTTCTCACAAGTTTCCTTTAACTCAAGACCGGATTAGGGTTTGGTCAGCTCAAGACATCTCATCTTGCACTGATAACCTAAAATTAGGGTTTGAGTTTGCAAAAGGATTTTTGGACTATTAATGCTTCATATGACTTTCAAACATCATTATGGATCCCTAAGATCACTCATGACAAGTTTCAAGCCTTGAACCACATTTTTGATCAGTCAATTGGACAGTTGACCTAAAAATCAGTTGTATTGGGGATTAAGTCAACCATGGCCAATTTACAGTCAAACTTCATAATTTTTTATTAACATCAACATTTTAAACTTATATGTATCATTTGGTCTAGTTTGGATCACAATTCCTCAAGAAATTTGGTCAAATCACCAAAAAGAGCAAAATGGTCAAAATTAGGGTTTTGACTGAGGAAGGGCAATTTCTGATTTTTAACCTAGCAAATGACCAATTGAGTTAAAGCATGATTTCAAGGATTGAATGGAATCATATTTACTTAATTACATGGCTCAAAACATCTCAAATTCATTCGATTGACAGATGAAATTTGCAGTCAACTGATCAAAAGTCAACTGTACACTGAAAAGTCAAACTTTGACTTTTTGGTCAAAATCAAGTACCAAGGGTCATAATTCATCAAAACATGTCAAAATGTGAAACTTTTTCATCAAGAAATCCAAGTTTTAAGATTAAGGTTTGAATTTGAAATTTTTCTTAACTTAGAAAATTTTCGAAGTATAGAAAATTTCTTATTTTTTCTCAACTTTAGGGCACTTTTTCACCATGATGCATAATGATTCAAGGAAAGTTCCCAACATGAAACTTGTAGACCTCCATGAAATCTACAACTTTGCTTCACACACATTTCCCTAAATATTCTTGGATCTCAAGATACAAATTTATGAATACATGGTCATAAACTAAATAACTTAGTGAAATTTTGCCCTAATTTAGGCAGGTTTTGGACCCAACTTCATGGCAATTTTTCACCTAGTTCCAAGAGGTATCTCAAAATTCATTTCAAATATGATTTATATAGCACATTGCAATCTTTCCAAAATGTCAAAGAACTCCTCAAGATCATTTTTGAGTAGGGAGAATCGAAGAGATGAAGTTGGCAATTTCTCACTTTGTGTCCAAGCCATTTCATGAAGAACAAAGTTGCAATCAGTACCTATGCTGCCCAATCCATGCTTTACAGGTACCAAACTTGTTCCTCACTCCTTAATTTAATGCTTACTCATTTGACAAAGCTTTGATCCATGCCTTACAACCATTATCCAAGTTGCAATTCCAAAAATGACATAAAGTGACCATTGCCATGTTGGAAAAGCACAACTTTTGCCACTTTCCAATTCTTGAGCATTGGACCTGTCTCCATTGTACACACAAGTTTCACAGGTCTAAAGCAAATTGTACAAGCTGATACCAACCCTAAGAGAGCAAGTACAAGCATGGCAAGCATTGTCCCTTCACTTTACTTCAAAAGCAAGAAAGATGGCCAAAAGGCTAGAACTGACACATTTGTTGAAGGGAAGATAGGAAACTGATCTTATACTAATATACAAACATTATGCAACACAAGGCACGATTAGCAAAGGCCTGAAACACTCCCAAGCAGAAAAACACCAAAAATCTGTCCAAACTTGCAGTTTTGGCATAAGCACACCAATCTCTCATTTGGCTCGTGCGTTTCCATTCTTGATCATCAAAACATCTTACATACTTGATACCTAGCCAATCCAGACCTTCATCCCTGTTCTGTAATCACTTTTCCATCATCTGCCATTGTTGATTTCAGAGCTTGCAGTTTGACTTGGCCAAGGAGTTTCATATACTTTCAGAGCAAGGCAAGGGTTGGAATACATTCAGGGAAGCTCAAGGAAGCTCAAGCAAGCATCAGGCCTCCATTAAACTCACTCCAGTTCCATCCACGATTCCAACTGAAGGAGGTAAAATCTCAAACTCTATCTCCTTGTACAGGCAACCATAGGTCACGATTTGTGAATAAAAAGTGTAGTCCTCATCATAACGAAATTGTACATATCTTTATCTTGCATTGATTTTACTTGAGGTGAGAGAATTTGGAAATTGAAATTTCTGAAAATATTAGGTTAAAATTTAGGGTTGTTAAAATTCTATTTGATCTTTGATTGATAGTTCACATAACTTATATGGTTGAAATCATGAGTTCAAGCACTATAACTTTCATGTTATGAGTTTTCATTTTCATGGAAGTATGAGAGAGTTTAAGGATGTCTGGCTAAGCTTGAGGAAGAAGATGAAATACAGGGCAAGGATTTATTTTGGGTTATATTATTTTTGCTTTCCATAAGACAATGGATGTATAGCCACCCCAGTGGCAAAGTAGCGCGCTGCTGAGACTCATGTCTTGGGTTTGAACCTGGGCGCTACTTTTGTGTTTTTCACATTTTTTCCCTTTTCCATTTTGCCATTTTTGCAGGTTGGGCTTAGTCTTTTGGGCCAAGATATTTTGCTAACATTACTACCAATCTGCTACATCACCTCCTTGCCCGCCTTTTATATTTTTATTATTTTTATTTTATTTATCTTATTTTCATTTATATATATATATATATATATATATATATATATATATATATATATATATATATATATATATATATATATATATATATATATATATATATATATATATATATATATATATATATATATATATATATATATATATATATATATATATATATATATATATATATATATATATATATATATATATATATATATATATATATATATATATATATATATATATATAATGCATAAAAATCCCAAAAAATGTAAATTTCATAATATTACATTTTATTTTATTTTAGTTTATTTTTCACATAAAAGTATATTTTATTTTAATAGATATCATATATTTTCTTAATAAATTTGTAAAATATAGTTAAAACATATTTAGTTTAATTTATTTTTCATTTCATACTTATAAATACTTATTTTTGCATATATAAAAATTTTATATTTTTTATACAATATTATTTATTATTTTAATACAAAAAATACATAAAAAAATAATGCATAAGAGATTTATTTTCTTTTAAAATAATAATTAGGGTTAAACCCCTTTTAAAAATTAATTCCTTTTCCTTATATTTTAAGGTTTAGATGAAAATTTCTTTTACATAAAAAAAACAAGACACAAAAAATCTTTTCTTACATATACATCGTATTGTATTTTTAAATATTGTATTTATTCTAATTCGTACAAATTCGATTTGGTTGTAATAATTTATTTAGGTTTATATTTTTGTAAATCCCCATTCAAATTTGTTTTCCCGCCTCCCATAAATTGTTGTAATAGCTTAGAAATATTTACATTACGCAATTTATCGCTTTATATGCCATGATTAGTAATTGAGGTTTGTATGACAAGATCAAAACAAAGCAAAATAGAACACCCTAAATACAAGACAAAATCAAAGCATGAAAATGATACACTTGCACACAAGCATCCTTAGGGTTTTCTCCACTTGGTTGCCTAAAACAAAAATGGCCATGTTACGCATGCGAAGTATCTTGGCAAAAACAAACAAATATAAAGATCATAGTCCCTCGATGACGTTATTCAAAAGTTGCCTTACAAAATGATCTTGGTCCCTCAAAATGCTAAGATACTTTGCAAACATTTCTAATCTTGGTTATACGATGACCCACGCCCGTCCCGTTTACATCCAAAGATAGGGTTGCTTACCAAATCAATGGTAAGACAACAATGTCAAAGGAATAGAAAATGCATAAGAAATACATTTGAGTAGGTAGATGGCTTCTAGTTACTTGCTCCATTTCAAACAATTATCCTTGCTATTTTCAAAACAAACACACACATTTCAAAACATCTTACAAATCTTGAAAACATTTTCAAAAAGACAAACATCTTTGTATACATTCTTACGAACAAGAATCATTACAAAGATTGCCTAACAATGGCCTCTTTTACAAAATAATTTCAAAAACCACATAAAGCACAATTTCAAACAAACAAAAGCAAGTCATCTAAGCAAGTAACTAAGAGCCCATGGAAAACCATGGATGAAAAGGGTGCTAATACCTTCCCTTTTCATAATCTACCCCCCGAACTCATGAAAACATCTCAAAGGTATTTCCTGTGTGTTTTCACCTTTCCTTTTGGATACAAGAAAAGTCAGTGGCGACTCTTGCTAACCGCAACATTGGCGATAAAACGCAAAACCCTCAAGTCAGTTCTCCCACCGTATCATAGGTGTTATAATTGTAGGTAGATGAATTTTTGAATGTAGGGTTTTGGGTGTAGAATAATTGTTAAATTGTTGTTACAACTGCTTGTAATTGATGAAATTGATGTACTGTTTGTGTTAGAATTATGGTATATGATATGTATTGATTGTTTGGAATAATGGATGTATTTGATCTTTCATTAAAAGAGGTTTTTAGGTGAAGAAGATGGGGTTTCGTAGCAGAAAAATCAAGTTTTTGGGTCTGCTCGTGATGGATAATCGATTACCATATGTAGGTAATCGGTTACCGTTATATGTATTTTGAAACAATTTTCTACTGTCTTGCAGTAACCGGTTACTGTAAATGGGTTATTGGTTACTGTGAGAAATTTTGAAAAGAAAAAGGTTACTGTCTTGCGGTAACTGGTTACCATAACTGGGCAGCCAGTTACCACTGCTACTGACAACATTTTTGGAAAAACTTTTAAAAATCATAACTTTCGCCTCGAGTGTCTGTTTGACGCACCATTTGAACCGTGGGAAAGCTAAACATATTTTCTACATTTTAGTAATAATTTTGATGAGAGTATAATAAGGTTTTATTGGAATAATTCTGATGTGTGCGTATGTTGTATGTGTTGTAATGCAAAATGTTGCGATTAATTGTGTCGGTGTTGTATCAATGATGTGCGAAGGGATTATAGGTGATACTCCAGTAATGTGAAGATAATATTGGCCTGAAATTAGCGTGATGTTGATGATTATACTTTTGGTTTCATAAATTTTTTGTAGCATGTCGCATTTCATGCATCGTTGAGGGCTTATGCCCTGGCCTTTATGGGAAATGTTAAGGGCTTATACCCTGGCCTGTATTAGAAATCGTTGAGGGCTTATGCCCTGGCCTATATGGAAATTTTGTTGAGGGCTTATGCCCTGATGGTACCACATGCATTCTGTATTAGAGTCAGTTGCATTACATTGGTTGAATTGTCAAATTGTTGGATCGTTGGATTGTTGAATTGTTGAATTATGAACTTGTAGAAGTGGTGTAATATATTTGTTGAACTTGAATCTCTACATGATAACTGTTGTTTACTTATAAATATGTAACTTATTATATTGTTATGATATCTCACCCTTACTGTTTGAATGTTTCATCCACGTGGGTAACATGCAGATAGCCAAGAGTAGTGCAAAGTCGCGAAGTCTAGAAGAGGTTGCTTTCTCTTATTGAGTGGGTGTCATTGCTCTGATACGTAACACCGGGGGGATGAACGCTCAATTTTTTTATTTAATTAATATCTTTTGATAATTTTGGGGATTTTTGTAAAATCTCTTTTAATTAATTTCATTGTTGACTTATAATGGTTGAAGATTTTAGAGTGATTATGGAATTCTTTCCGCTGCTTTAATACATGTGAAATTTGAAGACTATGTTGAAATATTTTCGGTTCATCCGAAATGTGTGTTATGTATCTATTTCATCTTAACTGAGCAAAATTGAATATGTTGAATGATGTGGCATCCTATTTGTTGTTGATGCAAAAAATATTTAATTTACTCTGATTTTTATTAAAATTACTGTTGGGGAAATAGGGTGTTACAGACTGGGCCAGCGACTAGGTATGACCCAATCCACTCCTACTCCAGGATGTCTCAAAAGCATTGGCCCAAGCATACTAGGGCTAACAAATGGCACATTTCCCTTATGCCCGACAGTTGTGGTCGCATGGTCGGTTGACCCCAGGCTCGACGAGACCATGATTTCCCTCGACCACGTCACTTCCTGCGATATCCGCTAGTTTTGGGCATCTTTGTCTGTGATAACGACTAGTTTCGAGCACCTCTTCTCAGGATAACAAGCACGAGCTAATCATTCCTGCTTTCACGCAGAAATCCTGGCAGTTACCTATTTTTGAGTCTAATATCCAGGCCCAAAAATAGGAACTAATGGCCAAGTGTCGGGGGCTTTATATAAACCTTCACACTTGTGAGGGCCAGGTATTCAATATTCAATTCTCTAACCCTATCTTCTCTCAAGTATCTCTTTACACTCTTACTTACTTGAGCATCAGAGTGCCTTACAGGTACACCCTTCTCCTTCGTGATTCCAGCATTACAGACATAGATATTGGCCCATTACAGGTTCTATTCACTGGTAAGATCAGTGTCGCCATCTGTAGGAAACCTATTTCCCCATCTTTCTTTCTCGAGAAACCAAAGATCAAAGAAACATTTCAAGATTATGATCTTTTCCGATCAAGATGATGACAACCTTGCTCACAAAACCATCATCTCACATGTCTACAAACAGACAACAACAAAGAAATTCCTTTCCTCGAACGCATTCCCCTGAAGAGACACGGCTGCACCGTGTATCGCTCTAATAACGAAGTAGAGGACGACAACATCAAATTCTTGGAGATCGGTAAATCCAAGAAAGTCAAAGAAGAAGCACCAGTGATCTACCAGCCGGTTCCTGTGCCAACCAATGCTAACCCAACTATAATACAGTGGGAGAACTGCCTTGGTTTTGTGTTTTATCGCAAATGTTGTGGATAGCAAGAGTCGCTACCGACTTTTCTTTTATCCAATAAGGAAAGGTGAAAATAATAGGAAAGACATTTTAAGATTTTGAGTTTGGGGGATAAGTTATGAAAAGGGAAGGTGTTAGCCCCATTTTCATCCATAGTTATCTACGGGCTCTTAATTGCTTAGCTCACTTTAATTTTCTTTGTGTGTGTTTTGAAAATGTTTTGAAAATTCCAATGTAATACAGTCTGCTTTATATTAACCGTTGTATCAATCCTCAAGAGTGTTTATAAAGCGTTTGAAAGTAGTTGTTTTGAAAGTGTGAGGTGTGAAAATTGTTTTAGTTTGTGAGCAAGCAATTAAGGGTATCTTACCCACTGAAAGGTATTTCATTATCCTTTTCCTTCTACGTTAGGGATGGTGTTATCCATACCATTAGTTGGTAGGTAGCCTCATCCATTGGATGTGAAGGGACAGGCGTAGGGTCATCGTTATGGTAATTGAAGGAAACATATAGGGATGCCTTAGGCATTCGAAGGGACTGTCATCATATATTCATAGGCAACCTCGAGGGACATGACCATTTCTCGTAGGAAACTTCGAGGGACATCGCAGGACTATGATCTTTATGATGACTTTAACTGAGGGTCTTTGCTAATGGTATCCCTATACTCGAGGGACATGACCATTGTTTTTTCCCCGAAGGCAACATAAAGAGGCTACCATAGAGGTGAATGTAGACAACTGGTTCAGTTATTTATCTTGTTTATTTAGGTTTATCTAACGTTTCGTTTTAGATCTTACCATACATGTCTAGTGACTATACAATTATATATATATATATATATATATATATATATATATATATATATATATATATATATATATATATATATATATATATATATATATATATATATATATATATATATATATATATATATATATATATATACATAGGTGCAGAAAGTAAAAGTGCAAAAAAGTAAACCTAGACTATTACATCTCGTGAGCAGTTACATGATAGGAAAAATGTGGTAAAATAATCTAAGCTATTACAAAAATACCCGTGCGACCTATACATTTATTTCTAGAAATTTAAATGACAAAAATATAAATATTAGATTTTTTTTTAATAAACCTAAGGTTCTAAGTGTAGAAATTTTTTTTGATGTTTTATTGTTTAGAAAATATTCTTAAAGTGTGAATTAATAATTAACCCTAATTCTAAGTAAATTAAAAAATAATTGTGAAATGAAAACAAAATTAATTTAATTAAAACAATTTTTGTTGGTCAAAAATTAAATTAATTAATTAAAACCTAAATCTAATTTTTAATGATTTTTTGTGAATTTTTATGGTCTTTTGATTTTAATTAAAAAAAGTAATTAAACTAATTAAGCAAAAAGCAAAAATAATAAAAACAAGAAAATTGAAAAGTTAGAGAAAAAGGGTTAAAAAGAAAGCTTGGGGTGGGACTTGAACCCACACCCCCTAGGTTATAGGCGCGCGCCTCATTCACTAGGCCATGGTGCTTGTTGTGTTTGGAGAATAATTGGAAATCATTATATCTCTTCCCTGCGTGTTATCCTGGAAACTAAAGAAAATTGACAAAAGGTTGGTTCGAACCAACGCCCTTATACACGCAAAGCCTTGAAAACGCACGCTCTTGCCACTGGGGTGCCTGTTACATCCGATCATGGAACACAAACCAATAATTATATAATAAAACAACCTTTTTTATTTTAATTTTCACAAGTTTCAACGTAGGTGGGCCCTGCTGTTTTGAATCAACCAATTGGTACACCCTATCATGCCACGCTAAAGTCAACAAAACTATAAAACCTTGACTCACCAGAGAAGCGCCTTAGCCCTAGCTCTAATCGTCTTCTCTAACCACCACTTTTTTAAAACCTGCAAAAAATCAAAAGTTTGAAATGTTAATGCACCCCCCCCCTTATATAGGGCTACGAATACAATGGTGGGGTTCTTTTCTCTTGAATGTGCTTGTAAAGAGAGATCTGAAGCAATATGCCTTAATGATGGCATATAGAGATTCATGCATCAAAGCTTGCAAGTGATACGTCAAACTTGTCCTAAATCATATCTTGGACACATTTGGGCTCATTAAACACATTAGTAATGCATGGAATTTAAGATTGAATTCAAAGAAAAAACACAAGTCGGTGCGGTTTGAAGCATGAGTTCCAGGCGTTGTACCCCAATTTTTGCCCCTAAGATCCCTACATCATACCATATTGATTCAATCACAACAAGATCAGATTAGGGTTTTTGGTTCTCCTCCCTATCTCTAGCTTTGATCTTTGAGGAATCACCAAGCACCTTGACTTGTTTTTCTTTTGTGATCATACATGATTTTTTTTTACTTTCCTTTTAATTAATAAAATGCAACGTTGGTTTGTATTACTTGTTAATAATGTTGGTAAAGACAATGTGGCTTAGCAAGTGGATCCATGGGTTCATGAGTTTATTTCCATGCCCTAGTCAATAAAGCTTGAGAAGTTAAAACCTCACCATTGAAGTTGTTTTGGAAGAAAAGGCATGGCAAGGTTTATTTTGGTTCACTACATTTCAAAGTTATCAAAATTGATTCAAAAGTACAAGGGGTTGACTGAAGAAGTTGTCATGGTTGGACAAGGTCTTGTTCCCATTGGTCACAAGTACATATTTCTCTCAATTATCAAGATATGGAAGTGGTTTTGGTTTCTATGAGTTCTCATTATCATCCTTAACAACTTCTATCTACAAAGCAAGAGTGTTGGTACAAGAAGGATGTTCAAAATTGTCATAGTTCCTCAAAGCATTTTCTTGATCTAGGAGCTAGGGTTTTGAACTTAAAAGAAGCATATCTTGTTCATATTTTGGTATTTTTGAGTGATTCCAAAAAAATCCTTCTCTTCAAAGGGTTATTAAAAAATCACTTCAAAATTTTCAAGGAGTTTTCATGTGGAAGAAACTTGACGATGAAGAAAGATTACAAGTCCTCTAGATGAACACCCAATTTCTCATGTGTGACTTCAAATGATCATAACTTGGTCATTTTTTATCACCTTGATCCAACTCTTTTTCCATAATGATCTTGAGGATGTGAACCTCATTCCTTATTTTATATGCAAAGTTAGAAAATGGATGAAAAATTCCCTAAGGATACAAAAGATTATAGGTCATTTCATGATTTTTTGCCAACTTCAACAATTCATAACTATCTCAATTTTTGGATATTTTGAATGGTTCGAGTGTCAAAATGTCATTCAAGAGGTCTATTTTATGCCATCTTTTTTGGTCAAGAGCAAATTCCAAGTGGAAGGCCATGTTTGGATGCAAAACATTATAGGTCAGTTTTGAAGAAAAATTTGAAATATTTCTAAGTATGGAAAGTCAACTTTCCCCCCCCCCCCAACTTTGACTCAATGGAACTTTCATCTCAAGCATCCATTTGATTCCATTCTTTTAACATTGTAAAGCTTGTAACCTCATCTTTCTAAAGCATCAAGAATCATGCCCTAAGACCCCTTGAGTTGAAAATTCCATTGTTTTGAAATTGGTAACTTGGAACTAAATTTCTCGCCAAGTCAGAATTTTGAAATCCATAATGTGGCCTCTAATCACAAGATTTATGCATGTTTTCGATTTAAACTTGATTAACAAACTTGCCAGAAGTGTTTAGCACCTCAAAACACAAAGATTGGATGAGTTTTGGTGAAAATAAGATCACACTTTACTCGTGCATCAGGTTTGCACGAATTCCCTCTAAAATGCATCATTCACTCTTCCTTTTGATCCCATTTGCTTCTCCTATAAATACATGAACCATCCCATTATTTTCTCAAGCTTGGATAGCCAGAATCACCCTGCCAAACTTACTCCATAACTCAATTTTCTGTAACTCTGAAATCAATATTCAAGCCTTTTTCAATCTAATTTTTCTATCAGTTTACGTTCCTTGATCTTCCCTGAAGCTAACCATACAATTACCTTCAAGAATCGTGCTTTATATTGCTCCATAGAAGTCCAGTTTTAGAGCTCTGCAACTCAACTTCAATAGGTAGATTTCTCTACCAATTCTTCAAAACTTTGATATTATTGTGATGCTCTCATTGACCTGGTTCTAGTTGCAACACTTGCTTCTATCTGGAAGCACGTTTTGACCATGAAATTTCAAATCCCTTTTCAAAACTTTCCTTTCAAATTAATTGAGCTACAGTTTATATAAATTTGTCGCGAAGGTGTGGTTGTCTTCGTCCTGAAGAGACAAAGCGAATGGCATAGGTCTGAGCTTCTGATTTTACAGTTTGAGAGACCTGTAATTCACGTTGGCTGGAAGGTGAAGATGGCCAACGTGTCATCTTTCAACCAATGAAGGCGCGCTACTTGTTTTTTTGAATTTCTGATTTAATAAGTGATCCAGTGTTTTATTCACCAATGACCATGATATGCACATCACGCCAGATCCCTTAGATTTGATTACTAACGCGTTTTGACTCTCTTCCATTGGTCCACATCTTTTTGGTTTTTATTTTATTTTCTGATTTTTATATTTAATTGTTTTAAACTTCAAAAAATCATAGAAAATTCATTTTTAGTCCAAAAAATCTGAAAAAATTATGAAAAATATTTTTGATTATTCTCTTCATGATTTTTATATTTTCACAATTTTATTTTGTGTTTTGATATTTTTTATAAATTTTCACTTTATTTGAATTGTCTTAAATGTTTAAAAATACTTTTATGCATTTTTAAATTCTGAAAAAATTATACAATGATTCAAAGATATTGTGACAAATATTGGTGACCTTATTTATTTTGTATTTCTGACTTTGGTATTTTTTAAATCATTTTTGGTTTATTTTACTCATTTCTTTTAATTTTAAAAATAGTTTCTGACTTTAAAAAATTACCAAAAATTTTGTACAAATATTTGAGTCCTTTTTTGATTTTTCTATGGTCTTACTTTTTATTTATTGATTAATTTAAACATAATTGGTATTTTTCTCTTTTATTTCTATTTTTTTAAAAATATTTTAAAACTTTTTTAATGTATATATTAAATGCAATACTATTTTGTGATTATTTTCTGACTGATCTTGGGTTGAATTTTTTATTATGAACTTTGTTAACATCATTGGATCCATGGTGTTGAGTCTAACTCCATAAAAATGGGTGAATGATTTTAATAATGGTTTAATTAAAATTTAATTCAAATGTGGTTTGTATTCTTTCCCACCCCTATTCATCTCATCCCTTTCTTATTGCACTAAGTGTTATTGGAGCATGATCTCTATATCATGTCTCAAAACAAATGATGCATAGATTTCTATTGACCAGCCTCCAAATATGTGCGACTTCTATATAAGTCCACTTATGATTGCTTAACATAGCGCTAAATTTTGTCCTAATTCGAATAAATGATCATTCGTAGCCCAAACCTATGTTTGCAAGCCCAAGTATGTTAATTTGGTCCCTTTGATCCAATAACTTTGAGATTCATTGTGTGGAGGCCTTGGTTCTACCAGTCCTCTAATGGATCTACAACACTTTTGGTCAATGCGGATCACTTAAACATTGTTGATCATTAAATGGTACTTGTGAGGATTCCAAATGGATGATATACTTAACAAAAAGCAAATGCGACTTGTTGTGTGGAGACTTTGGTTCTACCAATCCTCTAATGAGTTCCAAATGCAAGTTTCAAGATGGTCATCCAACTAACCACTAATTATAAATTGTTTTATTATGCTTTTATTTTTATACTTTATGTACCATTTACTTTAAGCATTACATTTCATGTCATTTGTATTTTGCTCACTTGAGCATTTATATCCTTGTATTTTTTATTTTGCTCAGTTGAGCTTTTCTTTTCTCTTTTAAGACACCTAATAATAAACATAAACCCTAAAAAGTTGTAATGATACTTGGACTATTTGGTTACTATCCTTGGCATTATGGAGCATTGGACTTGTTGGACTTAGGATTAGAAACCTTGGCATATGTTGGAGACCTTGTGACCTTAATTGATATTTTGTCTGGAGCTCTTTAGGTTTACATCAAGACATTGGGTTGTTTGTTTGTTTTGTATGCAGGTTATTATGATTACATTGTTTGTTTGTAATATGGAATTCACCCGTATACAACTGTTACTCTGCCCAATTTTTTTTGAAGACTTAATGCAATCAAAGCTTGGTTCTCTCAAGGGGTATAGTATCTTTGCTTGTTTGGTTTCAATCCAAGGAATGGGAATTCTATCTTGACTCATAATGTCAAGTATTGGATTCTTGTTGGTTAGATAGTTCTTATCCCTAGCTTTTACCTTATGCTTTAGGATAGTCTCTTCTTCTCCTCCCAGCTTCTTTAATTTCAAAAATCCTCTTCCTCCTTTTGGAAACTCTTTTTTTTTAAACTTGAAACACTTTCATAATAAACTTGGACTTATGTCCATGCATTTTCAAAACCTTTTGATAAATAAACTTCAATCAACTTAATAATACTTTGATATTTTTTTATGAGAAGACTAAAAGTCAATCAATCTCATTTCAAACCATTTTTCCACTTTGGCTTTTTATTTTAAAACCTTTCTCAAAAGATTATACTCTTGTCAATCCTTGTAGTGATGCAAACAACTATACTTCTACAATATGTAGTGAAGTGAGATATTTTCCACTTGGGTGTTGAGTGAGGCATTGTTGATTTTAAAATCCAAGCCATATCCTCCACTTTGAGATGATGCAAATTCTCCTTTCTCATAATTGTGGGTAGTAAGTATGTTTTCCACATGGACAATGACGATGATGTCTTATCTCATAAAATTAATCAACACACTTGTGTTTTAAAATTTTTAAAAGGTGAACTACGTGTACCCTGATCCCCTATTACATGGAAGATGGTATGTAGGCACTAAAGGTTCGCAACCGCGGCGGGTGCAAAAATCATAAAAAGTATTTCTTTTCTCACCTCTACCATCTATTTTTATACAACATTTTATAGCCAAAATATACATATTTTTAAAAGAGGTTCTTGCGGAGTATCGCAGATGTTTAGGGTGCTAATACCTTCCCTTTTCATAACCAACCCCCTTACCTTGAATCTTTCCCCCTTTTTTGTGTTATTCGCTCTTTTCCCATTCCTTTGGAAACAATATAGCGCGGTGGCGATTTTTATTTTGATCTATGTAAGTCTAGTCAATCTAATGGCTTAGTCTTGAACATTTCTACAACTACACCAGGCATCAAATCTTCTAGTTCTTGGGCTGGACGTGTTCCTGAGGACTTCAGGAATATAATGGGACGCTTGGTTTGGCTTGAGAGTGGTTGGATCGTGTGATACAAATTTGCACTTTTTCTTTGAATTTTGTGAATTTTTAGAGTTGTGTTTGAGGCAACATTTGGGTGTCCTTGAGGTCTGAGTTGTTGTGGTATTTATAGGGAACATTTTAGGCTAACAAAAATGAACATGAATCAATTGAAATCAAATATAATTCATTCATTCCAAAATTGTTTTAAAAACATTCCAAACTTGAAGATTCTTGTTCCCAACATGTTTTCACAATTTTGGTAAGCTCTTGTGAGGTCTTGGGCCTTCTAGAAGATATCCAAATGAAGCCCACACGCCCTTTGGTCCATCAACTCATGTTTTATTTGATTTATTTTGAATTAATTTGAATAAAATAAAAATAAATAAAATAAAGAATCGAAATAATGTATAAATGGACTTATAGGTCCTCTAACATGTTATAAACATGTTTAAACCTCAAAAGTTAGGCCAATAGTCCAAAAGTTCAAGATTGCTCAAATGAAGTTTCATGCATTTTCTCAAAAATTGCCCAACTTGCACAATCATAACTCTCTCGATTTTCATTATTTGAAGGTTATCTTGGACATTTTTGAAATCTCAAGATGTCCTTTACAATCTCTATTTTGATCATTTTTGCATTTGAAGATTTATCTTGATGTAAGTTGCCTTGACAAAAAGTGTCTTTTTGTTGACTTTCGAAATGACCTGTAATGTATTAGCTTATATCTCTCAAATGATGCATTTTTAGAGTTGATCTTAGATAGGAAAAGTTATAGAGAATTGAATTTACTTCTAAATGAGCTTTGGTTGGGAAAAAACCGATGAAGCATATGAAAGTTATGCTTGGTCAAAGTTTAGTTGACTTCTCATATCGAAACCCTAATTTGGCAACTTTTGACTTTTGATGATTTGAGGATTTTTCTTGAGGAATCATGATCAACACTTGATCAAATGATTCATGTGACTTTAAAATCTTTATGTTGATGAAATATCTTGAAGTTTGACTGTATGTTGTCCATAATTGACTTTTTACCCTATACATTTGATTTTCCATCATCTGAGCAATTGACTGAGCAAACTTGTGATGCAAGACATGCAACTTGGTATGAGAATTATTTGAAGCATATGAGGAGTCATGAGAATAATTTGAAGCATTAGAAGTCCAATTTCCTTTTAGAAAATCAAAAGCCTAGTTGTAGGCTAATTGCTTAGGAGAAGACTTGTCTGATCAATTCCTTGAGTAATCTTGAGCAATTGAGAACCCTATGAAGATGAAGAGACCTATTGAAATAATTTGATTTGAAAATGAGAAGGAAAATTTTTGGGTACAACAGCTGCCTCTGTTCAATCTTCTTAAACCTGAAGAGTTAGATTGACATGCTCGCCATTCATGGTTTGAAGGTGGAAGAGGATTGAACACCGAAGTGCCAAGAAATTTTCACTCGCATGTGCAGGAGATAATGCTGTTGGTTGATTATACCGGGAATATTATTAGAGATGCCATTTTGAGAGTGACAAGATGTCGTCGAAGATGGGCTTATAGATGTCATCTAGAGTAACTATTGATAGGAATATCAGAATGAGTCTCCACATGACTTTGTCTGAATGATGTACCAGAATGAGTCTACATCCGACTTTGTCTAGAAGATGTATTTGGAATAAGTCTATGCCCGACTTTGTCCAAAAGAGTTTTAGACGGAATCTATTCTTGATTTCATCTGAATGATGTACTAGAATACATCTACGCCCGACTTCATCTAGAAGAGGTGTTGGAAGGAGTCTACGCCTGACTTTTTTTCCAAAAGTGTATCGGAAGGAAATCTATGCCTGATTTTATTTGAATGATATACTAGAATGATTTCATGCCCGACTTTGTCTAGAAGAGATATTGGAAGGAGGCTACGCCTTACTTTTTTCCCAAAAGAGTATTAGAAGAATATATATGCATGACTTCATCTGAATGATGCACTAGAAGATGTCTATGTCCGACTTCATCTAGAAGAGATATTGGAAGGAGTCCACGCCTGACTTTTTCCCAAAAGAGTATCAGAAGGAAGTCTATGCCTTATTTTATCTGAATGATATAATAGAATGAGTCTATGCCCGACTTTGTCTAGAAGATACATTTGGAATGAGTCTACACCCGACTTTGTCCAAAAGAATATTAGAAGAAAATCTATGTTTGATTCTATCTGAATGATATACTAGAATGAGTCTACGCCAGACTTTGTCTAGAAGATACGTTTGGAATGAGTCCACACACGACTTTGTCCAAAAGAATATCAAAAGTAAATATACGCCCGATTCTATCTGAATGATATACTAGAATGAGTCTACGTCCGACTTTGTCTAAAAGATACATTTGGAATGATTCCATGCTCAACTTTGTCCAAAAGAATATCAGAAGGAAATCTACGCCTAATTCTATGAAAATGCTGGTTATGTAGATAGTCGCCCCTTCCAGTTTCTGGAATTTATCTACATCATGTCTGTAAATTGTTGAAAATATTCGTATGTCTGCGAATTTAACCTGAAAAGACAAAGTTAGCTTTATGCAATATCATGATGTATGCATTGCATAATGATGCTCTCAAAATAAATGAGAATGTTACATGCATTTGGTATGCATATGTTATGAAAATGTAAATGATGTATGGATGTGATATGTTATTGGAGCATATCAGTAGCTTCTTATAATGATGTCCTTTCCAGGTACAATGAAGACAGTCGTTAGAGATGAAGAAAGTAATTCTTCAATTTCTGATGGGAATAATTTTACTAGAGATTCTCGTCTTCTGTTTAATGATACATCATTGGGGATCTTCGACTTCTGCTTGAGGATAAAAATAATCAAAGAGAGTCGGTTGTTTGTTGTTCATTGAAAGAATTTATTTTTTCATATCCTGACCGAGGAAAAGAGAGATGGATGCTATCAGACCAAGTTTTAGGCATTGTGGCAATTTCTCTGGGGATAACAACTTTGATTGGACCCTGCTAGAGGGAAGGTGAGGATTCCATGGTGTTGGAGAAATAGACTCCACTAGAGAATGAAATTCCTATAAACCATGTTAAGGAAATAATTTTTGTCGGGGATTAGTATTTCATAGGCTGTGTTAAGGAAGTTTTCACCGCATACTTGGGAAATGATCGAATCTTCCTATCTGCTAGGGAACCTCTTGGGGAAGATGGTCATGTCAAGTTGCCCATCGGGGATATGGAAGTGAACTGCTAAAAGATGCCCTAGTTTCTGGTCTGACTTACATATTTAGGCTTACTGGGGAATGTGTCTCTGTTGAAGATGAGCTTGTGAAGGTAGCTCTGTGGAGATTGATCTGCGGAGGTTTGTGGATGACTTGAACCTTACCTTAACTCCTAGAGTCTTTAGTAAATGATTATACTTGTTTTTATGCATATATTTGTTAATGGTAATCATATGCATATGTTCATTCAGTTTAGTCTTTGGACGTTTTTGCAAACAAAATAGAGAAAGTAAAAAAAATTGAATTTTGAATTATATTTGTATTGAAAGTTTGCCTATAAACAGACAATTTTGTACAAAGAGACAAAAATCATGGTAAGAGGAAGTCGTCGAAAACTGAAAAGAGTACAAAGTAAAACAACAAAAATAGCTATGTGGAAACATTCCCATTAAGTTTCAACTCTGCTATTTCCCCTATGTCTTCGAGCATCTCATCCCCCGCTGTCGGAAGAAGTTGACTGAATTAATCTGTACCATTTGAACTTTGAGGTTTGGTAACAAAGCTTGTTGTAGGTTGATGATCCAATGGGACATAGTCATACGCCTTAATCCCTAACTTTTTTCTGGACCGCCCTTTCAGGTTTTTAGTCCACCGGGATACCCTTTTTTTCCTAAGCCGCCTTTTCAGGTTTTCAACTTGTCGGGTGTATAATTCTTTATATATATATATATATATATCCCTAATTTTTGCTCGAACCCTTTTGGCTCGTCGGGATGCCCTTATTTTTTCCTATCCAGTCAACCTAGCGGATCGCTTTCATGCATAGTATTTTTTGACTATGTCCACATTCACAGGGTGCGGAAAATCTTCACCGTCCATGGTGGTCAGTATCATAGCACCGCCCGAAAATATCCTCTTAATTACGAATGGCCCTTTGTATGTGGCAGTCCATTCTCCTTTGGGATCACCTTGAGGAAGAATGATACGCTTTATTACCAAGTCACCAACCTAATAAACCCGATGTCTGACTTTCTTGTTGAAGGATTTGATCATACGCTTCTGATACATCTGCCGATGACAAACAACTGCAAGTATTTTCTCGTCAATCATATTTATCTGGTCCAGCCTAGTCTAAATTCCCTCGTCTTTGTCGAAATTTGCATCTTTCATAATCCTTAGAAAAGGGATCTAGACTTCAACAAGTAAGATAACTTCCATACTGTAGACTAGAGAGAATGGGGTTGCCCCAGTTGACATGCGTACTGAAGTGAGATAGCCATGAAGAGAAAATGGTAACATCTCGTGCTAGTCTTTGTAGGTCACAACCATTTTCTGCATAATCTTCTTAATGTTCTTATTGGCGGCTTCCATTGTGCCATTCATCTTCGGTCGATACGTAGAAGAAATGTGGTGCTTGATCTCGAACTGCATGTAGAGTTCCGTGATTATAGTGTTGTTGAGATTAGTACCATTATCTGTGATAATCCTTTCGGAGATTCCATACCGACATATAAGATTATGCTTAATGAACTGGGAAACCACATTCTTAGTAATAGAGGCAAACGAGGCTGCTTCAACCCACTTCGTGAAATAATCAATGGCAAATAGGATGAAATGATGCCCATTGGAAGCAATAGGATTTATTTCTCCAATCATATCAGTTCCCCACATTGCAAACAACCAAGGAGTAGTCAAGACATTTAATCGAGCTGGAGGCACATGCATCTTATCAGCATAAATCTGACATTTATGACAAGTTCTGGAGTGGTGGTTGCAATCAGTTTCCATGGTGGACCAATAGTAACCCGCTCTCAGAATCTTTTTGGCCATTGTATGTCCACTAGAGTGAGTACTAAAGACACCTTCGTGCATATCTTCCATGATTTCCTTATCTTCCCTCTTGTCCATACAACGAAGCAAAGTTGAATCATGATTGCGCTTGTACATGATTCCATTACTTAGGAAGAACATGGCAGAGAATCTCCTTAGAAACTTGTCATTTCTTGATTCCTCCTCAGGATACTCTTGAGTCTCGAGGTACTTTTTCACTTCATGAAACCAAGGTTTTTCTTCTACTTTGTTAGTATTAACCTCGTAGCAGTGTGCCGATTTGTCTAGTCTTTCAATAGTAATCCAAGGAGCCTCGTTGTCCCATATGACTTTGAACATAGATGACATGGTAGATAACGCATCCACAAACTGATTCTCTTCTCGTGGAATGTGTTCAAAGGTAATTTCTTTGAAATACGGGATCATTGTTAATACGCTCTTTATAAGGAATGAGGTTTTGGTGCTTAGTGTCCTAATCTCCTTTGATTTGACTGATCACTAGGGATGAGTCCCTGTATACATTCAAAAATTTGATTCTCATATCAATTTCAGCTTTGATACCCATGATGCACGCTTTGTATTCATCCATGTTGTTGGTACAGTCAAAAAATAGTCTGGCGGTGAAAGGCGTATGGCAACCCGTGGGTGAAATAATCACAACACCAATTCCATTACCAAGCGAGTTGGAAGCCCCATCAAAAACCATAGTCTATTGGGATCCTGGCTTAGGTCCTTCATACGGTCCAGGTTCTTCATAATCAGTAATCAGCATAATATTCTCATCTGGGAACTCAAAATTCATAGACTGATAGTCGTCTATGGCTTGATGAGGTAAATGGTCTGCTAACACACTTCCTTTGATTGCTTTCTGAGTGGTGTACTGAATGTCGTATTCTGTTAAGACCATTTTCCATTGGGATATTCTTCCCGAGAGAGCGGGATTCTCAAATATGTATTTAATAGGATCCATTTTAGAGATCAACAAAGTGGTATGAGTCAACATATATTATCTTAGTCGGCGAGCAGCCCAAGCCAAAGCGCAACAAGTTTTTTCGAGCAGTGAGTATCTTGTTTCACAGTCGGTAAACCTTTTGCTAAGGTAATATATTGCGTGCTCTTTCAGACTCGTCATATCGGCCCCGTACACACCCCCATTGAGTTCTCTAACACTGTTAAGTACATGATTAGAGGTCTTCCTTCAACTGGTGGCATCAGAATCAGAGTTTCTTGAAGGTACTCCTTAATTTTATCAAAATCTATTTGGCAGTCGTCATTATATTTCACTACTTGATCTTTCTTCATTAACTTGAAGATTGGCTCACACGTACCAGTCAAATGGGAAATAAATCGGGCAATGTAGTTTAACCATCCCAAGAAACCTCTAAATTCCTTCTCAGTACGGGGAGAATGCATTTCTTGAATGTCTTTGACCTTGTCCGGATCAACTTCAATACCTTAACCATTGAAAACGAAGCACGGGAGCTTATCGGATCTCACCCCAAAGGTGCACTTGTTCGGATTCAGTCTCAACTTGTATTTCTTTAACCTTTCAAATAGTTTATGCAGATGGTTGGGATGTTCTTCTTCAGTCTGAGACCTGGCTATCATGTCATCGACGTAGACCTCTATCTCATGATGAATCATGTCATGGAACAACGCTACCATGGCACGCTGATATGTTGCGTTGGCGTTCTTCAACCCAAAAGGCATAACCTTGTAACAAAAAGTGCCCTACTGTGTGACGAAGGTTGTTTTCTCCATGTCTTCAGGCTCCATATTGATCTGATTATACCCTGAGAAACCATCCATGAAGGAGAATACTTTGTGTTGAACGGTGTTGTCGACCAGAACATCAATATGTGGAAGCGGAAAGTCGTCCTTGGGGCCTACCCTGTTTAGATCCCCGTAGTCTACACACATACGCACCTTGCCGTCTTTCTTCGGTACCGGAACAACATTTGCAATGCATTTAGGATATGATGTCACATCTAAGAACCTGCGTCGAATTTCTTCATAACTTAAACCTTGACCTTTTTAGACATTTCTGGACGCATACGACGAACTTTCTACTTTATAGGAGAGCAACCTTCTTTCATTTGCAGACGGTGAACCATGATGACAATATCAAGCCCTGGCATGTCTTCGTACGACCAAGCGAAGATCTCAACATAGTCATGCAACATCCAGATTAATCTCTGTTTGACGTTGTCTTCTAGGATGACACCTATCTTGACTTCTTTTTTATCCTCTTCAGTACCCAAGTTCACCATCTCGACTGGCTCTTCTTGCGGTTGTATTTCTCTTTCTTCTTGCACTAATAGTCTAGAAAGTTCTCCTGGTATCTCACAATCTTTCTCACCTTCGTCCTCGGCTTGGTAAATCGGATTTTCAAAGTTATAGTTGACAATAGCAGAACTGTTATCAATGGGATCCAGAGTGGATGTGGATATGCATTTTATTATATGAGTGTGTGTAAGAAACACATGGTTATATTGAAAGCAACAAAGTAATGAAAAGACAGAGATCGCAAAAATTTGAATGTAAAACGTCCAATGATTTATTAAATGAGCATATGCAGATGAAAGATAACGACCCTAACAAGTGGACCGTTGTGCCCCAGGTAAGGCACAAGGCTTAAAGTTATTGTTTAAAATTACATATCCCAAAAACTTGAAAGCAATAAAAATAGGAAATGGAAATTACTCCTGACTAAAGGAGATTGGTATAAAGTCTTTAACCTTTCAGTTTTTGAGTCCACCTCCAGTAGTAGGGAAGATCCAGTTGTCTAAATCACAGTCACTATCCGTGTATTCTATAGCATTGACTTCATTATTGTTGACGCGGAAAGGTGGTCTCCCCACACGAGCATGATGAACCTCCTTCTGAGCCTTTGAGGTGAAACCCAAACCAAATTTGTTGAATTTGTAATGAATGTCAGGAAGCTGAACCCAAATAGTGCAACCACCTTCTTCTACCACAATCCTAACATCTTTCAGAGAAGCCATTCTTGGTGGATCCTTGGTAATCTTAGGAGTAGCAGGAGTAGCTTTAGCAATGACAATTGTCGGAGGAATTACTTCAAAGGTCTAGCAGGGAGTATAAATGAATTCACCATCCATCTCAATATATTTGAATGAATTCAAATGGCTCACCATATACTCTTCTTCTCCACAAACTGTAACAATTTTCCCTTTCACCGGATACTTCAATTTTTGATGCAAGGTAGAGGTAAAAACTCCTGCCCCATGAATCCAGGGGCGTCCAAGCAAACATGAATAGGCCGGATAAATATCCATTACATAAAAGGTGGAGTCAAAAACCTGAGATCCCACTTTGATCGGAAGATCAACCTCTCCATGTACCATTCTTCTTGAACCATCAAAGGCTCTCACCACAATATCACTGGGTTTCAGTACAACCCCTTCATAGTCTAGTCTATCTAGCGCACCCTTCGATAAGACATTTAATGAAGAACCTGTATCAACCAATACATGCGCCAAGGTAGTCCCCCTACACTCAATAGATACATGCAGGGCCTTGTTATACTTCTTCCTTGCAGGAGTTAAGTCAGCATCAGAAAAGCATAATCCATTATCAACTGTTAGGCTTGCAACACAATTCTCAAACTAATCAGTGGAGGTATCTTGTGGTACATGAGCAGTCTTCACAAATTTTACCAAAGCCTGAGCATGGGCTTCAGAGCATAATAACAAGGATAACATGGAAATCTTGGAGGGCGTCTGCCCCAACTATTCAACAATATTGTAGTCACTTTTACGGATGATTTTCAGTATTTCCTCTATCTCTTATTTAGAAGTATCTTCAATAGTAACATCTTTTGATGATGCCTCCATCTGGGCAGGCTCAGTCATCTTCTGTTTGCACCGAGTGTCAGTAGTAGAATTAGTAGCAGGGATACGAACTGGTTTAATGATAGTATTTTGAGGAGAGATCTATGGAGAGAAGACCCTTCCGTTATGGTAACTTTACTAGTCCAAACAATATTTTTAACATTTAGGTTAATAACTTCAGTATCTTCATCTTCGACAATCCATGGTTCTTGCTTAACACCATGGTAATAAACTTCGGCTCCATAATTCCAAGGAACAGCTTTGTCGGAGGAATATGGGACCGGCCCTGGTGCAATAATAATCAGAGGAGCCACCCTAGGCTTGGCAGTAATCTTTACAGGACCTTTAGAGGTGATCCTTACAAGAGTACTAGAAATTATGGTTATAGAAACATCTTCCAGTGTCAGCTCTTGAGACATACTTTCATGCAAACTCTTCACAGACGGAGTCTTCTCAAATAGAATTTCACGGCTATCAATCAAACGCTGAATACCCTTCTTCAGCCACATACAACCATTAGGTTAGGATGCACACTGGTAACAATTTTCAAGGCAACCCGGAAATAAATTGGCTTGCAACAGATTCTTCTTAATGATTATCAAGGGAGTGGTCAAGCCACTTATGATGGAGACATAAGAAACATCGTCAGTAGCGTTAACACACTTACTATGACTGGGCATAAGTGCAGTGATTACATTAGGGGTCTCGGGAGGATCAAATTCAATTTCTTTCGCATCAATAATATCCTGGATTTTGTTCTTCAGGGTCCAACAATTGTTCGTGTCATGCCCGGGACTGTTAGAATGATAAGCACATCTAGCATTGGGATTGTACTTGGGAGAGGAAGTATTGGGAATCTGAGGAGGATCCCTTAGTGTAATTAGTTCCTCCATCAACAGATGCTGCAATGCCTGAGACAATGGCATACTAATCTTAGTAAATTGTCTCCTGGGTGCATCTTGCCTACGCTGATTGTTTTGTTGTTGCGTTGGTGCGGGGTTGGAAATCATTACTGCTGACATAGCTCAATGCTGATCTCATTTACCACGACCCTTTCGGTTGTACACAACATTAACCTATTTCTTCTTGTTGAAAGGCTTCTTCGCAGCATTTGAAGTCGCGACCACCTGAATTTTCCCACTTTTGATTCCACTTTCAACTTATTCTCCAGTTAATATCAGCTTGGTGAATCCGACTGAAGAGCTTCCAATCAGATGATTAAAGAAAGGCCCTGTTATAGTTCCCATGAACATATCAAGCAACTACCTATCAAACAAAGGAGGTTTCACTCTTCTAGCCAAATCTCTCCACTTCTGGGCATACTCCTTATAGCCTTCGTTTGAGCCCATAGTCATACTCTATAATAGCACGCGAGTTGGTGCAAGGTCAGCATTGTATTGGTATTGTTTGTAGAAGGCATCATCCAGGTCTTCCCAAGTGCGAATGTTGGCTCCTTCCAGTTGATAGAACCATTCTAATTGCATCCCCGACAAGCTTTCTTAAAAGAAATGCACCCATAATTTTCTATCAGCATTATGGGGTTGGATTTTTCGGACATAAGACTGTATATGAAGCTTAGGACAAGACACACCATCATATTTGGCAAAGACGAGGACCTTAAACTTAAGAGGGATAACAACCCCTAAGATAAGACCCAGCTCTTCAAAATCCAACCCAGGAACTCTCTGGATCTCCATGGCATTGAGATGATCTTCCATATGTTTGTATTTGTCATCAGTCGGAGGATATTGTTTATTTGAATAGTCTGCTTCTTCTTCATCAGAATCCTGGTTGTCAGCCTTCATACTTTTATCATCTTCCTCTTGGTCATAATTTTCTTCTTTAAATTCCAAAGCTCATTTGACCAGACCTTTGAGCCTCCTACCTATGTTGAGGATGCCAGTTGGTTTCTTGATTTTCTCCTCCCTCTTTTTAGTGATGAGGGCCTTCAGCTCTTCCTTCCCCTTGGCTACATTCAAGAATATTTGCTAAAATTGAGCGTTCTAAGCTTGAAGTTCTTTCATAGTGTGTTAGAGAGCCATCTTTTACTGAAATAAACAGTAAGAAGATGAGAAAACATGTATGTGAGGAAAACCTGTTATGTATGACATGCATGATATGTAAATGCAATGTTTTCAAGGACCTTATAAGATTTAAGTTTATTAACCAAAAGGAAACATAAACAAGATTTTTACTAGTAAGTTTATGTGAATACAAAAGATTACAAAGAAATAAATTAAAAACTCCTAAAGCTTTAAGTTTCTCATGGACGCCTCCTCTTTGTATTGACATATGCATTAAAACTCCGCTCCTCCTGAATTTGCTTCGTTAGCTCCAAAAATTTCTTCTCACTTGCATATAATTGAGTCTCAAAGGTGTCGCATTCTTCCTTGAGTTAATCTAGGACTTCTGCAATTCTTCAAGGTCAATAGGCATGTCTGGATAAAGGATGATGTGAGAGACGTCTCCTTTGACAACAGGCTCCATGAGTATTGGTAGGACAACAGGATATGACATCATAAGGTTTTGAGCGCGAGCGCGTACCCATTTGAGATAGGGCTCTAGAGGGATGTAGTTCTTATGCCCCAGATTCCTTCTATTAATCTTATTGACCATATGTAGCGGTAGAAATGTTGAGACTAAGCCATTGGATTGACTTAACTCACATAGATCAAAATAAAAATCGCCACCGTACTTTATTGTTTCTAAAGGAATGGGAAAAGAGCGAATAAACCAAAAAGAGGGGGAGAGAGTCTAGGTAAGTTGGTTGGTTATGCAAAGGGGAGGTATTAGTACCCTAAACATCTACGGTACTCTGCAGGAACCTCTTTATAAATCTGTATGTTTTGGCTATAAAATGTTGTATATATAAAATAGATCGTGGAGATGAGAAAAAAAGTTTTTTTTAATGATTTTTGCACCCGCCGCGGTTGCAAACCTTTAGTGCCTACATACTACCTTCCGTGCAATAGGGGATCAGTGTACACGTAGTTCACCTTTAAAAATTTAAAACACAAGTGTGTTGATTAATTTTAAGAGATAAGACGTCATTGTGATTATCCGAGTGGAAAACATACTTACTACCCACAATTATGAGAAAGGAGAATTTGCATCATCTCAAAATGGAGGATATAGCTTGGATTTTAAAATCAACAAAGCTTCACTCAACACCCAAGTGGAAAATTTCTCAGTTCACAATATATTGTAGAAGTATAGTTGTTTGCTTCACTACAAGGATTGACAAGAGTCTAATCTTTTGAGAAAATTTTAAAGATAAAAGCCGAAATGGCAAAAATAGTTTGAATAAGATTTAATGACTTTTAGTCTTCTCACAAAAATTTCAAAGTATTATTAAGTTAATTAAAGTTTGATTAAGAAAATGATTTTTGAAAATGCATGGACATCAGTCCAAGTTTATTATGAAAGTGGTTCAAGTTTTAAAACAAGAAGAGTTTTCAAAAGAAGGGATAAGATTTTTGAAATTAAAGAAGATGGGAGGAGATAAAGGGGCTATCCTAGAGCATAAGGTAAAAGATAGGGAAAAGAACCGTCTAACCAACAAGAAGCCAACACTTGACACAATGAGTCAATGTAGAATTCCATCCTTTAGATTTCAAACCAAACAAACAATTACAATAAACTCTTAAGAAAACCAAGCTCCATTTGCATTAAGTCTTCACAAAAATTGGGTAGAGTAAGAGTTGTATACAAATGAATTCCTGATCAGAGACAAAGCATGTAATCACAATAACCCGCACACAAATAAAACAAACAACCCAATGTCTTGGGGGTAAACCCCAAGAACTCCAGACAAAATAACACTTGAGGTCACAAGGTCTCCAACATAGGTCAATGTCCCTAATCCTAAGTCCAAGAAGTCCATGTATCCAAAGTGCCAATGATAGTAACCAAGTAGTCCAAGTAACATTAAAGTTTTTTTAGGGTTCAAGTTGATTATTAAGTATCTTCAAAAATAAATGAAAAGTTCAAGTGAGCAATATAAAAATGACATAAATGATAAATGCTCAAATGAGCAAAGATGAAAATAGCATGAAATGTAAATGCTAAAGTAAATGGTACATAAAGTAAAAAGCATAAGGTAAAAGCATAAAGTAAATTTAATTGTTAAAAATTAGTAGTTAGTTGAATGAACATCTTGAATCTTTCATTTGAAACTCATTAGAGAATTGGTAGAACCAAATCCTCTTAATAACAAGTTACATTTGCTTTTTGTCAAGTATATCATCCATTTAAAAATTCTCAAGGCAACATTAAATGATCAATGATGTTTAAGTGATCCACTTTGACCAAAATTGATGAAGATTCATTAGAGGATTGGTAGAACCAAAGCCTCCTAACAATGAATCTCAAGGTTATTAGATCAAAGGGTTCAAGTTAACATCCTTGGGCTTACAAACATGGGTTTGGGCCACGAATGATCAATTCTCGAATCGGGACAAAATTTAGCGTTATGTTAAGCAATCGTAAGTGGACTTATATAGAAGTCGCAACTATTTTGAGGTCTGCCAATAGCAATCTATGTACCATATGTTTTGAGACATGATATGGAAATCATGTTCCATTAACATTTAGTACAATAAGAATGGGATAAGATGAAGAGGAATAGGGAAATATTTAAAAATAAAAAAAATTAATCAAACTATCATTAAAATCATTCATCCATTTTGGTGGAGTTAAACTCAACACCCAAGATCCAATGATGTTAATAAAGTCCATGATTAAAATTCAAAATAGTCATAATATGTACAAAAATAAAATAATATTTAAGATAAAAGAAAAAGGTTTTTTAAATGATTTTAAAAATGAAAATAAGAGGGAAAAATAGAAATTATATTCAAATTTATCAAGAAAAATTAAGTGAGACCATAGAAAAATCAGAAATGAACTCAAATATTTTTATAAAATTTTTGGTAATTTTTTAAAGTCAGAAACTATTTTTAAAACTAATTTAAATTGCTCAAATGAAGGAAAAAAGATCAAAAACAATAAAAATTAAAATAAAATTCCACAAAAAATTCAAAGGGTCAGAAAGAATGAAAATGATTTTTATAAAAAAATTCAAAATTTAAAAATGTTAGAAAGTATTTTTAAATCAATTAAAATAAAGTAAACAAACCAAAAATAATGAAAAATATCAAACATTAAAATAAAAATATGAAAAAATATTCAAAAAGTCAAAAATAATTCAAGGTATTTTTGTATATGTTTTTATAATTTTTGGATAAAAAATGAAAGAGCTATGAATTTTTAAAATTAAAATGAAATTATCAAATAAATTTGTAAAAATAAAACAAATCAGAAAAACCACGCGCGTTAGATCTTTCCTCACTAATACATGCTGGCACATCTAATAGATCAGAGGTAAGGGAGCATCATGGACCCAAGGCTGAGCGCGCGTATGAATCACAATAAAATACAACCAATAGAATTAAAACAATTGGGCTGATGTCATTTGTTGAAGAACGACACGTAGGTCGTCTTCAACCTCCAGCCTCCTGCAAATAGGGCAAATCTCAAGTCATTGAATCTGTAAATTTAGGCGCTCATAATGGTACCAATAGACGCGTCTCATCAAGACGATCACAACTATATCATCGCGCCAAATTTATATAAAACACAGCATAGTCAATTTGGAAAAAACCAGGGATGTTTAAAAATGTCAAAATCGAAAATCAAAAGTATCAAATGCATTGTTTATCCAAAATTGAGTTAATAGCAAGCATCAGTGAACATCATAGACCATTCCAGTAATTTGAGTTAGAAGATTTGGTGCCTTAAACTACCTGAAAAAAGTCAGATAAAGTTTCTCTATAAATGGACTTGGCTAGCATGATTCTGGGCACCTCAAGGCTTGATTCTTCTTCTGTTAGCTTCAGGTAAGTTCAAGGATGAAGGATCAAGGAAGAAATTAAATTGAAAAGTGGTAGAAATAAGAATTCGAAATCTCATAAAAGGGTGTTATGGAGAGAGTTTGACAGAGTGATTTTGGGTCTTCAAGCTTTAGGAAAAGAATGAGGGATGATTCTCTATTTATAGGGAAGTGAATGGAATGTTCAATCGTGTGAAATGATGAAGTTTGGAGGGAATTCATGTGAATCTGCATCATGGGAAACATGTGACTCATTTTTGATCAAAACTCATTTAATTCATGCGTTTTATGATGCTAAATGCTTTTAGAAAGTTGCTAAACACGATTAGAAAGCAAAAACATGCGGGAATTTTGTGACTAGAAGCCAAAACAAAGATTTCAAATTCTAACTTTTGGAGAAACTTCAGTTTCAACTTACCAAATTCAAATCAATGGCATTCTCAGCTCAAGGAGTCTTAGGACATGATTCTTGAAGCTTTATAAAGATGAGGTTATAATCTTTTCATTGTGAAAATAATGGGATCAAATGGATGATTGAGCTGAAAGTCGTAATGAGTCAAAGTTGAGAAAAAGAGATTGACTTTCTATACTTAGAAAATTTCTAAGTTTTTCTTCAAAAATGATGTGTAATATCTTGCATCCAAACATGGCCTTCCACTTGAAATTTACTCTTGATAAAAATAGATGGTATGAAGCAGACCTATTGAATGGAATTTTGAGACTTGAACCATTCAAAATCTCAAAAAATTGAGGAAGTTATAACTTGTTGAAATTGGCAAAAATTCATAAAATGACATATAATCTTTTGCATCCTTAGGGAATCTTCCATCAATTTTCACATTTTTCACTTAAAAGAAAGGTTGAATTTCACATCTCTAAGATAAATATGAAAAAATAATGGGCTCAAGGTGATAAAAATTGACCAAGTTATGATATTTTAAAATCACCTAACGGAATTTGAGGGTTCATTTGGAGGGCTTGTAATATTTCTTCATCATTAAGTTTCTTCCACATAAAATTTTCTTGAAACTTTTGAAGTAATTTGTTAATAACCATTTAAAGAGAAGCATGTTTTTGGAATCACTCAAAAATACCAAAATATGAGAAAGATATACCCCTTTGAAATTCAAAACCCTAGCTCCTAGAGCAACAAAATGTTTTGGGAAGCCTTTGCAATTTTGATCAACTTTCTTGCATAAATACTTTTGTCATGTAAATAGAATTTTTTGAGAATGATAAGGAGAAACCATAGCAACCAACACCACTTCCAAATCATGAGAATTGAAGGAAATATTCACTTGTGATCAATGGAAACAAAGACTTGTCCAACTATGTCAAACTTCTTTAATCAACCCTTGTACCTTTGAACTATTTTTGACAACTTGAGGCATGATGAATCATAATAGACTTTGTAATGATGTTATTTCAAAATACCTTCAATAGTGAAGCTTGAAACTCAATGAAGCTTTGTTGAAGAAGGCACATAAATGAACTCATGAACCTATATATCAACTTGATGGAATGTATTGTGCTTTCACCTATAACATCATCAATTAGGGAAAACATTCTTTGTATCTGTTAGTTAAAAGTCAATCACTACAAAACATAGATGATCACAAAATACAAGTCAAGGTGCTTGGTGATTCCCCATGAGCAAAACTTAAATATGGGGAGAAGAGCCAAACCCTAGTGTGATTTTGTTGTGATTGAATTAATGTGATATGATAGAGGGATCTTAGGGGAAAAATTGGGGTACAACAGCTTCCCTTATTTAAGTATATTCTATCTGGAGATGCAAAGGTTAAAAATCTTCGTGTCGACGCGATTGAAGATACTTAAATATAAAACAAGCCCTATTTTTGGCCCTAAGATGCCATGCAATACTCATGATTATGGATTCGAATGAAAAAATACAAAATGGACGCAAGACCCCAATAGGGATGTAGTAAATAAAAACAGGCTCAAAAGGAAAACTCTACCAGGAAAATAAATCACTGGTGAGTAAAATATTAGACTCTTTTAGGGTAAAGCCCAAAGAAGAGATAAAGCACCCTCAACTCAAAAATTGAGGCGAGAAAGTGAAGGATAAAAGCGATCGGCAGGTGACTGCGAACTATCCACTCATTGAGGAGATAGCAAAAAGGTAATGTCGATCCACCGGGGAAAGAAGTGGTAAGATAATACCAATAAATTTCAATATTATGGTAAGCAGACAATACTCATGACTGAAAATAGATGAATTTTTTCGGAGCAATAGAATCTCAATAACGAACTACCTTCCATAAAGACAAGGCTACCATTCATCAGAAAAAGATCTCAACAACGAACTACCTTCCATAAAGAAAAGGCTACCATTCATTGGAGTAACAAATCTCAACAACAAACTATCTTCCATAATGACAAGGCTACCATTCATTGGAGTAACAAATCTCAACAACAAACTACCTTCCATAATGACAAGGCTACCATTCATCAGAAAAAGATCTCAACAACGAACTACCTTCCATAAAGACAAGACTACCATTTATCGGAAAAATATCTCAACAACGAACTACCTTCCATAAAGACAAGGCTACCATTCATTAGAGTAATAAATCTCAGCAACAAACTACCTTCCATAATGACAAGGATACCATTCATTGGAGTAACAAATCTCAACAACGAACTACCTTCCATAATGACAAGGCTACCATTCATTAGAGTAAAAAATCTCAACAACGAACTACCTTCCATAATGACAAGGCTACCATTTATTGGAGTAACAAATCTCATCAACGAACTACCTTCCATAATGACAAGGCTAACACTCATTGGAGTAAAAAATCTGAATCTTCTCGGAGAACTGTCAGAATTATTGGGGAAGTACAGGTTGCTCAAATAAAGAGACTTGTCACTTGCTGTTACGAGAGAGAATTGAAATAATGATTTCCTGGGGAAAGAAACATGGCTTCCCGGGGAAAGAAATATGGCTTCCTGGGGAAATGCCAATATATTCCTGCTGAGGATATAAAGTCTTGACGTGCAAAATAAATACATATTCTAACACAAGGGCTCGAACTTGCAGAAATAATAAATAATAATGTTGCTGCTGGGGACCCCAAATTCAAACCAGAAATAAGCCAGAATGAAGAAGTCAACCAAAATAACGCCTCATGAGAAATAAACTCAAAAGGGAAGCACCTTATATCTAGATAAAGAGCTGAAAGAAAAGTTAAAAGCAAAATTCTTCCACGAGGGGTAGCTCAGTGGGGGGGAATCGAAAGGATATACACTTTTTTCTTAAGGTTGATACTCTATTGGAGAGAGGATAACAAAACTCTGCAAAACAGGGTAATATGCCAACAATAGAAAATGCAAATGAGCAATGAATGTCCAAATTCAGCTATGCAGGACGTATGTATGAATGTATGAATGTAATCATGTATATGTTGACAAAACAGACACATAACACTGGAGATAACCAGATAAAACCAAATGGGTATAGTTAATACTCGGCTAAATTACATCCAAGATGAAAATTCCATGAGAAAGTAAGCACCAACTGAGGAAACAAATTCCTATTCCACGACTTAACTTCATTGGGAAGGAACAAAATCAAAACAACAAATCAACACAAATATCATGATAACATCCTCCTCCAGGCTTCACCAGGGAATACCACACAGGTTTCAATGGGGAGGGAAACATATTGTCAAGGGGAAAACAAGATACATTCTTCAATACTGAGAGCAAGGATTGCACCAATTTCTCTAGGGAGAAATTATGAAACTTCCACGGGGATAGCCCTATCCATGGATTTAAAAAGTCAAACATTACAGCAAGAAATCATACTTATGGGGATTTTAAATCAAACCCAGTACTTGGCGAGAGAAAACCCAAAAATTTGAAAACCATTTCAATATTTCTTATAAATGACATTTCCCTTATCTGGTTTCCTTATTGGGGAAAATGGGATCACAAACCCAACACCGCACCATACATCCATTGGTATCATTTCCAATTATCCAAGGAACACAAGAAAGTCATACTCATACCAGCAAAAGTGACCTGGGAGAGCCTTCCTGGGGAATTCATACTTCCAAAATTTCAGAGTTTGTCCATCCTTGGAGTCACTATTTTTTTGTTCTCCTTGAGTCACAAAATCTAAAGCAAGAAGTAATTTGTAAATTCTTTTCAAAAACAATTTTGTTGTTTAATCTGTTTGCTTTGAAAATTACTATCAATAATAAATGAAGTCTTTGTAAGCAAAATAAAATAAGAATTACAAAGATTTGGATAAAAGCTCAAACTTTATTAATAGAACGGTAGTCTGCAAATGGCTAGACTCCATAGATGATTACAAAGTTTGGAAAATGGTAATATATTGGAAAAGAAATATTGAAATACAATGACCACTATTCTCCCTAACAACTTTGAATTCCTGAGCAGCGACTTCAGCTAAGAGTGGTGAGGATCCAAGAAGATTATTGCTTCAATGATCAAGCCTTGTCTGATATAGTTACTTGCCAAGAAATCCCTAATTTTTTCCTAGGTTTCCCTTGCGGGTTTTCAACCTAGCGGGAAGAATTTATTCTGTTTATGTCTCTAATTTTTTTCTAGACCGCCCTTGCGGGTTTTCATCCTACGGAGACGCTCCTTTTTTGCCTAAGCCATCCTTTCGGGTTTTCAACTTAGCGAGCTTTTCTTTTATTTCTGTAGGTGAAGTATTTCTTGACTGCATCAGCATTCACGGGACGTGGGAACTCCTCGCCATCCATAGTTTCAAGAATCAATGCACCGCCAGAGAAGGCTTTCTTGACAACATATGGGCTCTCAAAATTGGGAGTCCACTTGCCCCTAGAATCATCCTTAAAAGACATGATCTTTCTGAGCACAAGGTCACCTTCTCTAAATTCACGAGGTTTGACCTTCTTATCAAAAGCTTTCTTCATTCTCTTCTAGTATAATTGACCATGACACAAGGCCGTCATTCTCTTCTCTTCAATCAAATGTAACTGGTCAAACCTGTTCTGGACCCATGCAGCCTTTGACAACTTGGTTTCCATTATCACGCGTAAAGAGGGATTCTCAACCTCAATGGGGAGCACTGCTTCTATGCCATACACAAGAGAGAACGAGGTTTACCCTGTTGAAGTGAAGATAAATGTTCAATACCCATGCAGAGCAAAAGGGAGCATCTCATGCTAATCTTTATAAGTAACAAACATTTTTTGGATGATCTTCTTGATGTTCTTATTACAAGCTTCAACAACCCCATTCATCTTTGGCCTGTAGGGAGATGAATTGTGATGGAAAATCTTTAATTCTTTGCAAAGTTCTGTCATCATCTTATTATTCAGATTTGAGCCGTTGTCGGTGAAAATCCTGCTTGGCACACCATACCGACATATGAGGTTGTTCTTGATGAAATGCACTACCACCTGCTTAGCGACATTAGCATACGAAGCTGATTCTACCCATTTGGTGAAGTAGTCAATTGCAACTAAAATGAAACAATGTCCATTCGACACCTTTGGTTCAATCATTCCAATCATGTCAATATCCCACATAGAGAAAGGCCATAGGGAAGAAATAACATTGAGAAGTGTGGGAGGCACGTGAATTTTGTCAGCATAAATCTGGAACTTATGGCACTTCTTTGCAAATTTGTAACAGCCAGATTCCATTGTTAGCCAATAATAATCTTCCCAAAGTATCTTCTTTGCCATTGAATGTCCATTGGAATGAGTACCAAAGGAACCTTCATGGACTTCATGCATCAATATGTCTGCTTCGTGTCTATCCACACATCTGAGCAAGACCATGTCATAATTTCTTTTGTATACCACATATTTGTTGAGGAAAAATCTGCTTGCCAACCTTTTCAATGTCTTTCTATCTTTATTTGACATACCAGCCGGGTATTCCTGAGTCTGGAGAAATGCTTGATATCATAATACCAAGGTTTATATCTAACACTTCCTCTGCTGCAAACACATGAGCCGGTCTATCCAAACATCGCAATGTGATACGAGGCACATTATTCCAAGTATTCACTTGATACATAGAAGCCATAGTCGCTAAAGCATCTGCCATCTGATTTTCATCTCTAGGAATATGATGGAATTAAAATTTGTTAAAGAAGGGTAATAATCTTCTAGCATAGTCTTTGTAAGGGATCAAGCCAGGGTGACGAGTATATTATTCTCCTTTTATCTGATTTACTACCAAAGATGAATCACCATATACATCTAGGACTTTGATTCTGAGATTAATGGCCTCCTTGATACCCATGATACAAGCCTCATACTCCGCCATATTATTAGTATAGTCAAACATCAACCTTACGGTAAAATGAATGTTTGATCCATGAGGAGTGATAATCACAACACCAATTCCTTTTCCGTAAGCATTCACAGCTCCATCAAATACCATGCCCCAACGAGATTCAGGATCTGGACCTTCCTCAGGCAAAGGTTCACCGTAATCTTTCGCTTTCAAGAACATCACATCCTCATTAGGGAAATCAAACTTGATAGATTGACAATCATCTGCCGGATGGTGAGCAAGATAATCCACCAGAACACTTCTTTTTATGGCATTTTGAATGCGGTACTCAATATCATCTTTAAACAATAACATCTGCCAACAAGCAATTCTCCCAGTAAGAACAGACTTTTCAAAAATTTACTTAATTGGATCCATTTTGGAAATCAACAAAGTAGTATGATTCAATATATATTGTCGCAACCGCTTTTCCGCCCAGGCTAGAGCATAACATGTCTTTTCCAGCATAGTATACCGTGAGTCACAATCAGTAAATTTCTTACTGAGATAGTATATGGCATATTCCTTCTTTCCTGTTTCATCTTATTGTCCCAAAATACAGCCCACAAAATTATCTAACACTATCAGATACATGATAAATGGTCTTCCTTCAATAGGAGGTAGCAAGATAGGAGGTTCAAGCAGATATTCTTTGATACTTTCAAATGCCCTTTGGAAATCATCTTTTCACACACAACCCTGATCTTTCTTTAGCAACTTAAAGATCAGTTCAGACGTTGCAGTCATGTGGGAAATGAATATGGAAATGTAATTCAACTACCCAAGGAAACCTATGACTTTCTTTTCATTCCTTGGCGCAAACATTTCTTGAATCGTTTTGACTTTATCAGGGTCAACTTCAATTCCTTTCTGGATGACAATGAAACACAATAACTTCCCTGATCAGACACCGAAGGTGCATTTGCTTGGATTCAAGCGGAGATAATATTTCCTCAAACACTGAAACAACTTCAACAAATATTCCACATGCCCTTCTTCGATTAGTGACTTGGCAATCATGTCATCAACATAAACCTCAATTTCCTTGTGCATCAGATCATGGAATAGGTTTGTCATAGCCCTCTGGTACGTTGCACCAGCGTTCTTTAACCCGAAGGCCATCACTCTGTAGCAGAATGTTCCCTAGATTGTGATAAACGTTGTTTTTTCATGTCCTCAGGAGCCATTCGTATTTGATTATATCTGAAAAATCCACCCATGAATGAGAATACTTTAAATTTTGCTGTGCTATCAACCAACATATCAATTTGTGGCAATGGAAAACCATCTTTTGGACTAGCTTTGTTTAAATCTCTATAATCAACAGACATGCAAACTTTTCCGTCTTTCTTTGGTACTGGGATAATATTGGCAATCCATTGAGGGTACGCTGATGTCACAAGAAAACCGACATAAATCTGTTTTAAAACCTCTTCTTTAAGTTTTACTGCCATACAGGGTGAGTTCTTCTTAACTTTTTCTTGACCAGCGGGCACTCTGGTTTCAAAGGCAAATGATGCTCCATAACATCAGTATCTAGACCTGACATATCTTGGTAAGACCAAGCAAAGATGTCCACATACTCTTTCAATAGTTTAATCAACTTATTCTTTACATCAAGATGCAACAATGCTTCAATTTTGACTTCCTTTGGCTCTTCCTCTGAATCCAAATGGATGGTCTCCAATGGCTCTTTATATGGATGAATGGCACTTTCCTCGCGCTCGAGAAACCGTGAAACCTCTTCTAGAATCTCATCATATTCTTCTTCTTTGGCCCCATACACATGATATTCAAAGTTGGGAGATGGTGCAAAGTCATTATATTCAACGGGTTTATTAATTAATCTACACATGTGATTTATGATTGCTTTTAGAAACTGACACATATATCAAGTGATTATGCAAATTTATTTACAATTATTATTTATTCCAAAAAGTGTTTTTTCTGATTACCGTTTTCCAAAAAAAACCAAAAAATAAAGATACAATTTGGGAATCAAAGACAACTTTTTATTTATGATTTTAATGAGCAAAGAAAACAGATAAGCCTGTAAAATATTAAATTTCACCTTGGGCAGAGTGAAAGCTTTTTGCAAAGATAAACAAAAACAAATTACTTTGAGATCTGGATGTAAGTGGGAACATCAATAATGACCCAGTTCTGGACTCTGACTCCAGGCGTCACATAATTCTGCATTTCATGCTCTTTTTCATTCTCCACAATAGCATTAACTCCAGAAACAAATGGATGGAGGTAGCCTCCGCTACAAAAAATATCCTGATAGCTTCTCACAGTAAACTTTGATTTCAAGCTCTCAACTTTGCCATTCCTTACAGAGAATCCCAAACCAACCCTGTTCTTGTTCACTGGAGGATCAACAATCTGTCCCCATACTTTACTTGGACCATTGTGCACAACTTGTTGAGCATCTTTGAATGAAGTTATAGAATCCTCATTCTCTCTTACATTATCAACGGACAAAGCTTGGAACTGTGTCCCAACAACATCTTCGTCTGCTTCTACAACACTGAAAGATGATAAATAAGAAATCAGAAATTCTTGATCTCCATTTATAATAACCACTTTGCCTTTACGCATGAACTTCCACTTTTGGTGAAGAGTTGAAGTGACGGCCCCTGCTTCGTGTATCTATGGCCTTCCCAGAAGACAGTTGTATGCAGGAACAATATCCATGACTTGGAAAGTAATCTGAAATTAGTGTGGGCCTATGTGAATAGGCAGATCCACTTCCCCAATAACAGACTTCCTTGATCCATCGAAAGCTTTTACAATAATACCACTTGGGTGCATGTGAGCCCCTTGATATTTCAACTTCATTAGCGTGCTCTTTGATATAACATTTAAGGCATACGCATCATCAATCAACACATTTGACAATGAATAGTTTTTACAGTTAATGGATATATGAAGAGCCAAATTATGATTCCTCCCTTCGTCGGGAAATTATTCATCGAAAAAGCTTAGGTTATTATAAGATGTAATATTTCCTACCAAACTACTGAATTGATCTAACGACATATCATATTCCATGAAGGCTTGGTTCAACACCCGCATTAAAGATTCTCTATGGGCAGCAGAATTCATCAACAATGCTAGGACATATATTTTTGAAGGAGTCTGCAATAACTGATCTACAATTTTGTAGTCCCTCATTTTGATAATCTTTAAAATATCATCCACATATAACTCCAGGGTGGCCCCACTGGACTCCCCTATAACTTTCTTATTCTCAATACTCTCCAGAACTTTCTTACCATCATTATCATTTCCCCGAACAATCAGTGCAAAAACACGACCACTACGGGTCACTCTACTAGTCTCAACAATATTCTCAATACTAGATAAAGGCTGGATGGGAACTTCCGCACCATCCTCTAAAATAGTAGCATTGTACTTGTACTTGTAAGGTTTTTCTTTTGTGTGAAAGAAATAATGGTTTGTATGTTATTTTAACAATAGTTTTGAAGTATTTTTTTTTTGTCTCTGAATTTATATGTCATTTACTTTGTTACGTCTTCATTTATTATCATTACTTACTTCTAAACATTCTAAATATCAACAAATGCAACAACTCCAGAATACAATAAAATGATAAATCAACCATTCATATGGCATAAAAGTGGTGCAAAAAGAAGATTCAGACTAATGCTGATATGCAAACAAGGAAACAAATATTGATATATGTATGAGGAAAATCATGCAGAAGCAATAAGGAGAAGAAATACCTATCGAAGTCTCTCCGATGGAGCTTCCAAAAAAAATAGTAAGTTCTCCCTTGATGCTCAAGCTCCTTTTACCCTGATTATTTGTTGTGATGCTCGAACAAACTTCCTCTCTTTTCTGTTTTTTTCCTCTCTTCAAAGTGGTTGTCTTGGTCTCCTTTTATAGGCATAGTGGAGTGGAATTGAGAGGGAAAATTGTAGAGATTTGAACAATTATAAATGCAATATTTTTATGCTTTTTTCATACAATTTTAAGTTTCCATTTTGATACAATTTCTTGGTTGTTATGATGCAGGGCAGCAGGCTGCAGCAGACTGGTCTAGGCTGATTTTTTTAGCAGCTTTTGGATTGTTACAAGCTGCTATTTTTTGGACAGATTTGTAGCATTTTTGGCAAAATCTTAACTGTTTTGCTGGATGCTATTTTGGACAGCAAAATACCACAAAAATTGGATTGTTATTTGTTGAAACAAGGCTGGAAAATTTGGGCAGCAGGCTGCTATTTTTTTGGCACTGGTTTGTAGGGGCTGCAATATGATATTGGGCTGATTTAATTGTTGGACATCAAGGCTTTTTTGGAGAAATATTTGAAGATTTGAAATTAATATCAATAGGTCTAGAATTTAACTTTTATGTAACATGAATAGAAACTTGTCTTGAATATAATTCTCTCAATTCCTTTGTAATTATAAACACTTTGGATCATTACATGTCTTGATGAAATTCGAAATCTTGCACTTGAATTTGGAAAGGAATTGATTGATACTTGAATGATTTTTGGAATGATGAATAAACAATGAGCAAAATGTTGTACCCCAAAATTTTCCCTCTCACTTATCAAGAATTTGCTCACAAGATCTCCTTGGGCTCAAGACTGCACTAGGGTTGATCAGCTCAAGACATCTCCTTAAGCACTGATGACCAAAATTAGGGTTTGAGATTGCACAAGGATATTTGAACTTTCAATGCTTCATATTACTTTCATGGATCATTATGGACCCCCAATATGACTCATGTGAAGTTTCAAGCCTTGGATCACACTTTTGCTCAGTCAATTGAGTAGTTGACCTAAAAATCAGTTGTATTGGGGAAAAAGTCAACTATGGCTAATTTAAAGTCAAACTTCATAATTTTTGATCCACATCAAAAATTTAAACTCATATGTATCATTTGATCAAGTTTGGACCAAAACTCCTCAAGAAATTTGATCAAATCTCCAAAAGGGCAAAATGGTCAAAATTAGGGTTTTGACTGGGAAAGGGCAATTTCTAATTTTTGACCTAGCAAATCATCAATTGGTTTAAGGCATGATCTCAAGATTCCAATTGCATAATTTTTACCTTATGACATGGCTCAAAACATTGCAAGTCCAATAGATTGACAGATGAATTTTTCAGTCAACTGATCAAAAGTCAACTGTATACTGAAAAGTCAAACTTTGACTTTTTGGTCAAATTCAAATGCCAAAGATCACAATTAATCAAAACATATAAAAATATGAAACTTATTCATCAAGAAATCAAAAATTTAAAATTTCATTTTGAAAAGTAAAAATTTCTAAACTTAGAAATTTTTCTAAGTGTTGGAAATTTCTTATTTTTTCACAACTTTGAGCAAAATTTTCACCATGATGCAAGATGATTCAAGAGAAACTTCCAACATGAAAGTTGTATATCTCCATGAAATCTACAACTTTTCTTTACACAACTCCTTCCAAAAGTGTTTAGATCTCAAGTTATAATTTTAAAAATACATGGTCATGAAACAAAACACTTGGTGAAATTTTTGCCCTAATTTGGTCAGGATTTTGACCCAACTTCATGGCACTTTTTCATATAGTTACAAGGAGAATTTTGAAAATCAATTCAAATATGGGTTTTATAGAACATTACAAGCTTTCCAAAATGTCAAAGAACTTTTTGAGATCATTCTTGAGTAGGGAGAATCGAAGAGATGAAGTTAGGGTTTTATCACTTGAATTACAAGGCATTTTATGATGAACAAAATTCAAATTCAAAGTTATGCTGCATAAAATCTACTTTGCAGGCCTCAAACTTGTTAGGCACTCCATAATTAATTGCTTGCATAGCTGTTAGAGGTCTCATTTCAAGCATTCAATGCAACACCATGCTTTATATCCATTTTGGAAAGAAAGTGCACATTGCCATTTTGATAAAGTGACTTTTTGCACAAAACTTGTTCTTGAGCCTTGCACTTGTTTTTTTCTGATCATACAAGTCCTATAACTTATAAGAAACTTGCTAGACACTTAAAATAACTCAGCCCATGCTTGTACCGCCTATTGAAATTTGTTTTCCCATATTTCTTGAAAATCAAGTAACCTAGCAATTAGCTGAAAACTTGTACTTTTGATTACCCAATGCTCTCAAACACTTTTGCTTATACAAACACAAACCATTTGCCACAAATACCACGCATGCTTGACCCCTAAAAACACAAATATCTCAGAATTACATCCCATACCTCCATTTTCACACAAACTGACCAAAAACTTGAAACTCATAACTCCCTCGTGCGTTTTCAAGCCTCTTTATTCCTAAAGCTTCTAAACATCATTTAGAACTGATCCCACACCCTGTTACAAGACTGTAACACCATTAACACCATCCTCTATTTTCAAAAATAGAGCTTTGCACTTGGACTTCTCCAGAACTCCTCAGGTACTTTCAGCTCAAGCTAAGCATCCCATTAGCTTCCTGGGGACTTGAGGAAGCTAACCCAATCATTAGAACTCACTGAAAGCTTCTCAAACTCCAAACCCGATACCCTCTTGTAAGGTAAGTTTTCTAACTTTGGAACTTTTCATACAAGCATCATAAATTATTTATTTATGAATGAAACATGTAGATATCATTGTCCTAAAGCTAACCATGTCTATAGTTTCCATTAATTTTGCTTGAGCTTAGAGAATTTTAAGTTTGAATTTTCTGAGATTTTTAGGGTTCAGATTAGGGCCATTGAAATTCATATTTGTCTTTGATCTATAGTTTTAATGCTTTACATTTCTGAAATCGTGAGAAAATTTTCTACAAGTTTCATGTTTATAGTTTTCATTTTTGTTGAGGATTGTTTGAGTTACAGAGCTTCTGGCTGGGCGTGAGGTTGAAGATGAAGTTGGCCTCAGGAACATGTTTACCATATGTATTTATTGTTTGATTTATATAAACGGATGTATAGCAAACCTAGTGGTACAAGCGCGCGTCTGTAACCAGAGGGACTTGGGTTCGAGTCCCAGTGGTACCATTTTGATTAGTTCCCCACATTTTTTGCATTTTCTGACTTTCCTTTTTGCAGGCGTTGGGCCTTACTTTGACCCTATATGTTTTATTTCTTGTTGCTGACTCCCGTGCTGGCTTCTCACACCCCTGGCCCAATTTTATTTTTATTTTTCTTATTTTTTATTTATTTGTTTTCTTAAATATTTTTCTAATATTAAAAAATCATGAGAAATATAAAAATAGTAGATTTATATTTTGACATAGTTTATTTATTTTTTCTCACAAAAATAATTTTATTTTATCATATTTCATTTATTTCACTAAATATTTTGTAAATTTAATTAAAATATTAGGTTTTATTTATTTCCTTTTACACCAATTAAATATATTATTTTAAAATATGAAAAAGACCAAAAATATTTTATAATACTATAGATTATATTTAAGACAAAAATACCAAAAAATATTCCTTTTATAAACTTAATTTCTTTTTAATCAATCAATAGATTTAGGGTTTTATTTAAAATCTTTTCTTGGTAAATTTAGGTTTTACTTTTAATTAATTATTTTCTTTTAATTAATTAGGTTAAAAAAAATTCCCTTTTCCTAAAAAATCCAAACAAAAATATTCATTTCCTTCACATTTGCATTCTTGTATATTTATTCATTATGTACATTATTTATTTCAATTCTTGTATAAATTCAATATGATAGTAATAGATTAATTAGGTTTATTTTCTTGCAATCCCCATTTATAGTTTGTACACCCCCTCCCACAAGTATTGTAATAGCGTAGTAAAATTTTAAATTCCGCAATTTATCGCTTTATATACAATTGCTAGTAATTAGGGGTTGTATGGAAAGACTAAAACAAATCAAATAGAAAACCCTAATCAAAGACAAAATCAAGCATGAAAAACAATACATTTGCACACAAGCACCCCCTAGGGTAAATCCACTTGGTTGCCTTTACAAAATTGCCATATTACACATGTGAGGTATCTTAGCAAAAACAAACAAAATATAAGATCATAGTCCCTCGATGATGCTATCTAAGTCGCCTTTCAAATGATCTTAGTCCCTAAAAGAGAATGCTAAGATATCTTGCAATATTGCTAATCATGGTTATACGATGACCCACACCCGTCCCGTTTACATCCAAAGATATGGTTACTTACCAAATCAATGTTAAGATAGTAATGTCAAAGGAAAAAGAAAAAGAACATGAAAGACTTTTTGAGTAGGTAGAATGATCCTAATTACTTGTTCAATCTTCAAAACATCCTTGCTATTTTCAAAACAAACACCTACAAAACCTCTTACAAACTTGGAAACATTTTCAAAAGATCAAACATCTTTGTATACATTCTCACGAACGAGAATCATTACAAAGATTGCCTAAACAATGGCCTCTTTACAAAATACTTTCAAAAAGCACACAAAGGACAAATTTCAAACAAAAAGCAAGTGATCTAGCAAGTAGCTAAGAGCCCGTGGAAAACCATGGATGAAAATGGTGCTAATACCTTCCCTTTTCATAATGTACCCCCCGAACTCAAGAAATAATCTCAAAGGTCTTTCCTGTGCTTTTTCACCTTTCCCTTTGGATAAAAGAAAAGTCGGTGGCGACTCTTGCTAACCATAACATTTGCGATCAAACGCAAGACACTCAAGTCAGTTCTCCCATCGTATCACAGAACTGGCGACTCTGTTGGGGATAAGTTTAAAAGTATGGTTACCTTAGGTTTAGATCACATTTACTTGCTTTCATTCTTTGGCTTGTATGCTTTACATTATGGTTCTTTGTTTGAATTTGAATCCTCTACCCGGATTTGGGATACCTTATAGGTAAGTAGAAATACATTGTGGAAACTGTGCGGGGTAAACCGACATGGTCTAAGCAATAGCTACATTAGTGCGACATATTTGTGGGTACCGGAAGCCCTTGAGTAGTCAAGGAGAATACGGGGCCACTGAGTGATATCATGAAGCACTAATGAACTTTTAGAACCTTTACTTGACCAACTTGGCCTTTAGGGCATAGTGAGATGACCAACTTTGGTGCAGTCCGAAGTTGGTAGATACTCGATACTACACTCATTGAGGTTTGGTTTTTTGGGATATTTCGGTCTCCATTAAAAAGGCTTGCGCTGAAACAATGCCCAAGGAAACAAACTAGTGATATTGATCTCCTTAGAACCCGATTACTATTACTAGGAGAGGTTTGAGCCAACTAAACTTCAAGAGGGTACTTACCTATGAGACTCCATGAAAGCCTAAACCTAAAGACTTGTTTGCTTTGTTTGTGTATATATACTTGTACATAACATCATAAATATCATATCATCATACTCATGTTCACTAACCATGTCAAGGATCTTGGGATTTATCTTTGTTATGTTTTGTAGGACATGGATTCTATTCGTAGGAAAACCATTCAAGTCAATCTTGTAAGGATCCCTCCACAACTTAAGGAGCTAGCATCAAGGATTCCTGAAAACTCTCCATTTACCGAGAGACATGGTCGGCTACTAAACTTGGTCACCTCCAACACTGATGAAGACATGATGAAGGTGCTCTTTCAGTTCTTTGATCCTTTACACCATTGCTTCACATTTCCTGATTATCAACTTGTGCCAACTTTGGAAGAATTCTCCTAACTATTGAGGATTCCCATTATCAATCAACTACCTTTCAATGGTACGGAAAGAGACCCAAAGCCAAAAGAGATTGCTCAAGCTCTACACTTGCAGTCATCTGATGTCACATCTAATTGGGAAACAAGGAGTGAAGTCAAAGGCTTCCTAGCAAAGTTCTTGTTTGAGAAAGCCCAAAATTGTTGGAACTCTTTGGATTTGCAAGATTTTGAAGAAATTGTGGCTCTCCTTGTCTATGGGATGGTTTTGTTTCCAAATCCTGACCAACTCATAGATGTGAACACTGTCAAAATCTTCATATCCCGCAACCCGGTGCCTACTTTGCTAGGGGACATTCTACATTCTTTTCACACTCGCACTTTGAGGAAAAAGTGGTATCCTTATGTGTTGCACTCCTCTTTTGGCAAGATTTTTTATTTCGCATCTTCCCTAATCGGTATTGAAGAACGAGCAAGCTTCAAGGTGGTCACAAAGGTTGATGACGCTCAAACATTCAGACATTTATTGGTGTTCCCAATCCCTAGAGAACATTACTATTGTCGATCGTTGTGGATAATTCCCTAATATCCCTTTACTTGGCATTAGAGGATGTATCACCTACACCCCCTGCTTAGCCTTAAGACAATTTGGTTACGCCCGAAGGGATGACCCTCATGAGATGCTCATTCAAGGTTTGGTATTTTACTACGAGAACGACGATCAAGGTCTTCGCTAGAGATTTATCCGAGCTTGGAGGATGTTGAACAAGGTAGATAGTAAGACATTGGGGTACAAGAATTCCATCCCTCTTGAGCCTTACCTCAAATGGGTACGCACTCGTGCTCAAAGTCTTATGATGCCTTATCCCTCCATTCTCCCGGTGATCATTGAGCCTGTTATGGAAGGAGATGTTCCATACACTATCCTACATCCTGACATGCGCACCTCTCTTGAAGACTTACAAAGATATTGGATACAACTCAAGGGGGGCGAGACACTTTCGAAGCCCATATCTACGCTAGCGAGAAGAAGGTTTTGGAGCTCACTAAGCAACTTCATGAGGAGCAGACTCTGAATGCCTACATTGCACCAAAGAGGATGCGTACTACCTTTTTATCTTAGAGTTTTTGTATTATTTTGTCCAAAGAGGCATTGATGTACTCATGTTAGAACAATGTTTGAATCTAGTACCCTATAATTAAGTTTTGATGATAACAAAGTGAAAAGATATAGCAGTTAAATATTTTATGATTGAATTATATGCTGCCTAAAATTACTATGCTCTAAGTTGCAGATATGCTGATTAAAATAAGCAAGATCACGTTTTCAGCATCAGAATATGAGTTTGTGCATCAGCATCAGAAGTTGCTGAATCAGAACGTCAAGATCAGATGATCAACGCTTGCACATGCTGAAGCTTGATGAACAGAACTGCGCGTAAAACACTCTGATACAGAATCAAATAGTTCATCAGCAGCAAAGCAGAATCAGAATGAGCCAAGCCAGATCGTGCATTGAAGAAGCAACGGTACTGTGCATTGAAAGCTAATCAATACCAACGGCATCATTCTAGACAAGATCTGCTCAAAAAGGAAAGCTTGTTAATAGCATTGAATCAAGAATATTTGCTCCAACGTTCATCTTCTCAAAGTGCTATATAAACCAAGCTTTGAAGATTATCACGGCTAATGCTTCCAAACTCTCTACACGCACAAAGCTGAACAATAATCTTCTCTCTACAAGTTTTGCTAAACCACCAAACTCTGATACTCTATTAGCGTTTAGCAACTTAGTATTCTAAGCTTCATTTGTGTAAACATCACAGTTGTGATATAGTTTTTGTAGAAACATTCATACACACTTGTTCATTCCTTTGTAAGAAAGTGTTGCCTTGACAAACCGGATTGTGGTTTGAATCAAGAAGGTTTTAGCAGTTGCTAAAGCAGATTTGTATTCAGTTGAATATAGTGAATTAAGACCTCGTTGGAGAGAGGCGAAATCACCTTGAACGGGTGGACTGGAGTAGTTTGAGATCAAACGAACCAGGATAAAAATACCTTGTCATTTGCTTTAAGTTTCCAGTTTTACAATTCAACCCCCCCTTCTTGTGTTTTTCACCCCTTCAATTGGCATCAGAGCGCCTGGTTCTGAGCTAAAACACTTAACCGTGTCAGTAAAAGATCCAGCGTCAGAAAAACACTATGGCAGGAAACAACTCTCATTTCAGCAATGACAACAATGATGATAGAGACAGATTCAGCGGCAAACCTCCAGTCTTTGATGGAGAAAACTTTGACTACTGAAAAGACAGAATTGAAAGCTTCTTTCTAGCACATGATGCTGATCTGTGGGATATGGTGACAGATGGATACACGCACCCTGTTAATGCAACTGGTCAGAAGATTGATAGAAAATCAATGACTGATCAACAAAAGCGTGATTTCAAGAATCACCATAAGGCCAGAACCATCCTTCTCAGTGCCATCTCATATACTGAGTATGAGAAGATCTCCAACAGAGACACAGCTAAGAACATCTTTGATTCTCTCAGAATGACGCATGAGGGCAACGTTCAAGTCAAGGAAACAAAAGCTCTGGCGCTCATTCAGAAGTATGAGGCGTTTAAAATGGAAGAATCTGAATCCATTGAAACTATGTTCTCTAGATTCCAGATTCTAGTAGCTGGTCTCAAAGTTCTGGACAAGGGATACTCTACTGCTGACCATGTCAAGAAGATAATCAGAAGTTTACCCAAGCAGTGGAGGCCTATGGTTACTGCTCTGAAGCTGGCGAAAGATCTCAACAAAATCACTCTGGAGGAACTTATAAGCTCCCTCAGAAGTCATGAGATAGAGCTGGAAGCTGACGAGCCTCAGAAGCAAGGTAAGCCTATAGCTTTAAAATCTAACAGAAAATCTGAATCTAAAGTTTTGCAGGCAGTTGAAGAAACATCTGATGGATCCTCATCAGAAGAAGACGAGCTTTCTCTTCTCTCCAGAAGAGTAAATCAGCTGTGGAAGCAAAGACAAAAGAAGTTCAGGAATCCCAGAAGATCTGATCAGAACGAGTCTTCTTCCAGATACAGAAGAACAGATTCTTCCTCTGGATACAGAAGATCTGAAGGCTCCTCAGGTAGCAAGAAGCCAAATACAAAAGACATCATCTGCTACGAGTGCAATGAGCAAGGTCACTACAAGAGTGACTGTCCAAAGCTTCAGAGGGAAAAGCCAAAAAGGAAGTTTGGAAGAGAGAAGAAGAAAAGTCTCATGGCCACATGGGATGACTCTGACTCGTCTGAAGCTGACTCAGAATCAGATGATGAAAGCGCGAACATAGCGCTTATGGCTAACATTCCAGATGATAGTGAAGCTTCTGACTCAGACTCAGAATCAGACACAGAAGAGGTATTCCCTAACTTCGCTGTTAATTTTACAAAGGCTGAACTTGCTGAAAGCCTAAATGAAATTCTGGAACGTTATCAGCAGATTAGAGCTAAATTCAGAGACCTGAAAAGGACTCTTGAATTTGACTCTAATAAGTCTGAGAGTCTCAGATTGGAAAACTCTGAGCTGAGAGATAAAATTTTAAAATTAGAAAACTCTTTACAAGACTCTCAGAAGGTACCAATTTCTGAAACTCCCAGCAACGCTGATGAGATCATCAAGGAGTATGATCACAGTTTCCAGAAGTTCCTTGCTAAAAGCATAGATAGAAGCAGAATGGCTTCAATGATCTATGGAGTTAGCGGAAACGGAAGGAAAGGAATAGGATACATAGGTAAGGTTCCTACACCTAAAAATGTCATGGATTTAGTTATTAAACACACTCCTCTAAATTCACACTTTGTGTATGGTCACACACATGACATCAAATATACTAGTAGTAATCACTTTGTGAAACCAAAATTCAACCAGAGTTTTGGTAAGACTAACAAATCAGGACCCAAGAAGATCTGGGTACCTAAGGATAAAATAATACATGTTGCAGATATCTTTAGTAGCAAGTCAGAAACACCAGTCATGGTACCTGGACTCTGGCTGCTCACGTCACATGACGGGAAGAAGGCATATGTTCCAAAGCCTGGAACTTAAGCCTGGAGGCCACGTTGGCTTTGGAGGCAATCAGAGGGGAAAGATAATTGGCTCTGGAACTATAGGTAACGGAAATCTTCCCTCTATTAATAATGTTCTGCTTGTTGATGGATTGATGCATAACCTGTTATCCATAAGTCAATTAAGTGATAACGGTTATGATATAATCTTTAATCAAAAATCATGTAAAGCTGTTAGTCAGAAAGATGGGACTATCCTATTTAATGGTAAGAGGAAAAACAACATTTACAAAATCAAACTTTCTGAACTTAAGAGTCAGAACGTAAAATGTCTTCTGTCTGTTAACAACGAGCAGTGGATCTGGCACAGAAGATTGGGGCATGTTAGTATGAGAAGAATATCTCAGATTAACAAACTCAATCTGGTCAGAGGACTTCCAAATTTGAAGTTCAATTCAGATGCTCTGTGTGAAGCATGTCAGAAAGGCAAATTTTCAAAACCATCTTTTAAATCCAAAAATGTTGTTTCTACCTCTAAGCCATTAGAACTTCTGCACATTGACTTATTTGGACCAGTTAAGACTGCTTCTGTCAGTGGCAAGAAGTATGGGTTAGTAATCGTAGATGACTATAGCAGATGGACATGGGTAAAGTTCTTAAGACACAAGGACGAGTCACACTCTGTGTTTGTTACCTTCTGTAACCAAGTTCAGAATGAAAAAGATCTTAGAATCGTTAAAGTCAGAAGTGATCATGGTGGAGAATTTGAAAATAAAGATTTTGAGTCATTCTTTAATGACAAAGGCATTCTGCATGATTTCTCTTGTCCTAGAACTCCCCAACAAAATGGAGTTGTAGAACGAAAGAACAGAACATTGCAAGAAATGGCCAGAACCATGATCAACGAGACAAACGTTGCTAAGACCTTCTGGGCAGAGGCTATAAACACAGCGTGCTACATTCAGAATAGAATCTCAATAAGACCTATTCTGGAAAAGACTCCATATGAATTGTGGAAGAACAGAAAGCCCAACATTTCGTATTTTCATCCATTTGGATGTACTTGCTATATGTTAAATACTAAGAATTATTTGAACAAGTTTGATTCTAAGGCACAGAAGTGTATTATGTTAGGATACTCGGAACGCTCAAGAGGGTACAGAGTATACAATACAGAAACACAGATTGTGGAAGAATCAATCAGTGTTCGTTTTGATGACAAGCTTGACTCTGAAAAGTCAAAGCAGAATGAAAATCTTGCAGGTATAGAAATTGAATTTGCAGGTTCTGAAGACAAGTCATCAGAAGCTCTCAACACAGACATTCCTTCAACGTCTGAAAGAAGCAATGCTAGAAATCCTACAACTGCTGCTGATCAACCTCAGAAGAGATTACCCAGAAGCAGTTTGGATCACCCAGAAGAGACTATCCTAGGAAGAAAGGAAGATCCAATCAGAACAAGAGCAAGCTTCAGAAACTCTGAAGAAACTCTGATGGGACTTGTGTCTCTGATTGAACCCTCTTCTATTGATGAAGCACTTCTGGACAATGACTGGATTCTGGCAATGCAAGAAGAGCTGAATCAATTCACCAGAAACGACGTTTGGGATCTCGTTCCAAGACCAAAAGGATTCAACGTCATTGGAACAAGATGGGTGTTCAGAAACAAGCTCAATGAACAAGGTGAAGTCGTCAGAAACAAGGCACGACTGGTTGCACAAGGTTATAGTCAGCAAGAGGGGATAGACTATACAGAAACCTTTGCCCCAGTCGCCAGGTTAGAATCTATCAGACTTTTAATCTCATTTGCTGTTAATAGAGGCATCACTCTGTATCAGATGGATGTCAAAAGTGCATTCTTAAATGGTTATATAGAAGAAGAAGTGTATGTTCACCAACCCCCAGGTTTTGAAAATACAAAACATCCAGAACATGTTTTCAAACTGAAAAAGTCACTGTATGGTCTGAAACAAGCTCCCAGAGCTTGGTATGAAAGACTAAGTAACTTTCTGCTTGAAAATGAGTTCACCAGAGGGAAAGTGGACACCACTCTATTCTGTAAAACAGTTAAGAGTGACATCTTAGTCTGTCAAATTTATGTTGATGATATAATCTTTGGTTCTACTAATCCTTCTCTTGGAAGAAAATTTGCTAAGTGTATGCAGGCAGAATTTGAGATGAGCCTCATGGGGGAACTGAAGTTCTTTCTAGGAATTCAGATCAATCAAACTCCAGAGGGAACTTACATTCATCAGAGCAAATACATCAGAGATCTTCTGAAGAAATTTGACCTCTCAGAATGTAAGCCATCAAAGATTCCAATGCATCCCACGTGCATTCTGGAAAGAGAAGAGGTAAGCAAAAGCGTAGAACAGAAAGTCTACAGAGGTATGATTGGGTCTCTCCTTTATCTGACTGCTTCAAGACCTGATATTCTATTCAGTGTATGTATCTGTGCTAGATTCCAATCAGATCCTAGAGAATCTCACTTAACAGCTGTTAAGCGAATTTTCAAGTATCTGAAAGGTACTACTAATCTGGGTTTGTTTTATAGAAAATCTAGTGATTACAGTTTAGTAGGCTACTGCGACGCTGATTTTGCTGGAGACAGAGTGGAACGAAAAAGTACTTCTGGAAGTTGCCAGTTTCTGGGAGAAAATCTGATCTCGTGGTCCAGCAAAAGGCAATCAACTATTGCTCTGTCAACAGCAGAAGCTGAGTACATAGCAGCAGCTGGATGTAGCACACAGATGCTCTGGATGAAAAGTCAGCTTGAAGACTTCCAGATTTTTGAGAGTAACATTCCTATTCTTTGTGATAATACTTCTGCTATTTGCTTAAGTAAGAATCCTATTTTACATTCTAGAGCTAAGCATATAGAAATAAAACATCATTTCATTAGGGACTATATTCAGAAAGGAATTTTAAACTTGAAATTTATAGATACAGACCATCAATGGGCTGATATCTTTACAAAACCCCTTTCAGAAGATAGGTTTAATTTCATTCTGAAACATCTCAGCATGAAAGTATGCCCAGAATGAAAATGCTTTAATTCCATATGTTTATCCTTCAGAATGTATTTATATTACTGTGAACTTCTGATCAATCTTCTTTCAGAAAGTTAGAAATGCAGATTGTATCAGAGGCAAGTCTAAAGATCTGAGAGTCTAATCTCAAAGACAGACGTGCTGATCACTACATCAAACAAGTGTCATCCAATCATCAGCAAATCCCTGAAGCAGAACGCGTGCACGTTTCTGAGAAAGGAAAACGCTGATTGGGTGCATTGAGACACATGTCTGGTAACCGTTTTTAAGTATCTTTCTCAAATCCCCCAAAATCAGCAAGCATTAAATGCAAAAGTAATCACGCTTGTTAATTGCAATCATTATTTTTTTTCTCTCTCTTAAAAACGTTTTATTTTTCAAAATAATTTTTGAAAATCCTATTTAAGCACATTACTCTTCATTCTTAATCTTTACGCTTACTCATAATCTCTTAAGAATTTTTCTGCATATCTCCTTCAAAACCCTAGCTTTTCTCAAATCACTCTCAAGCTTTTTGTGTGAGAACAATGGCATCCTCCAGCATTTCTGCAGGAAATCAGAAGAAGGAAACCTCTGAGCAATATCAAGCGCCTACCAGAACTCTTCTCACACCGGTCAAGAATCTTGAGGTTCTCTCTGAATTGATCATCGATTTCGAAAGTTTGAAGGATAATGGATTTGACCTAACTGCTGAAGTCAAAGCTCAAAAGTGGGAGAGGTACTTTGATAGATTGGTTGGACCAACCTTCCCAGAGCTTGTCAAAGAATTTTGGATTCATGCCAAGATTGATAAGCATCTAGTCGTCTCTTCTGTCATGGGAAAGAAGATTATAATTTCTGAAGACCTCATTGCTAGATTAATAGGTCAAAGTGGTGGTGGAGTCCGTTGTGTGGACATGGCTGATAGGTGCCCTGATATTGGTGTGGTAGCACACTGCATTTTCACTCTTGGTTTTCCCAGCAGCAAAATCAAGGATCTGAAGGATCACTGCAGAGTGTGGGCCAAGATTGTTCTAGGCTGTTTCAATCACAGGAAGCCAACAAGCTCTCCTGACTATATAAACGTGGATCAGCAATTTCTGATCTACTTTATTGATCAGAGGGTGGAGATCAATTTGGCACACTTCCTGTTCAATCATCTGAAGACTAGTGTGAAAGAGACTAGAGAAGAAGAAAGGACGAAAAGGGACTGGATACCATTTGGGAGGCTCATATCAGATATTCTGACAGAGAATAAGCTGATAGATTATCTGAGCGAGGCTAAAGTACTGGGCAATTTTGAACCAACTGTTGGAAAAGCGCTGAATGCTAAGAATCTGAAAAAGATGAAGCTGATAGACAATATCAGGAAGGAACCCAGAGCTTCTTCAACTGCTGACATCTCCAGAAGAAGAGTGCCTCTGAGTGATTTCCCAAGATTTTCTGAAATGGAATCCCATCCTGATATGTTTGCCAAGTATCCAGATCTTCACAAGGAAGAAGTTGCAGGTTCAAAGCTGAAGATCAAAGATCTGAGTCAAGTTCAACCTGAAGTGATTCAGAAGAAGTCAAAGAAGAGGAAGGCAGAAGGATCATCTCACCAGACTCCAAAGAAACGAGGTAATTCATCTGCTGCTCCTATTTCAATTTCCTCTACTATTCCAACATCTGTTGCTCCGCCTCAAACCTCTCACAGAATTTCCATTCCAATCCCCACTATTGATGAAACCATACCAGAAGACCCTTCTGAGGCCTTACAACTCAGAAGAACCAGAATTAAAATCCCTCTCAAAATTACCAAACAACAACCAACTGTTTCAACAACACCAGCACTTGATAGAGTGCTAGCTGATATTGAGCGTGAACATACTTCTGTTCAACCTCACTCTGAACCACCAAATATTCCTCCTCCACAACCTGAAAAAGAAATTCAACCTCAACCAGATATTCAACCACAATCAGAACCACAACCAGAACCAGAACAAGAATCAGAACAACAACAACAACCTATCACAGAAGAACCTCTGATCCCTGAACAATCAGAAGTTCCACCTCCTCAACCAGAAAATAATCCTCCCTCACCTCAAACAGAGTTTCACCGCTATGAAACCCCATCTCCTCATCATTCTGATCCCCACTCACCTCAACCTTCACCGCTGGCAATACAGTTGCCATGTGGAACCACCATTATCAGACCCCAATTACCATCATCAGAGGAATCAACACCTCCAAAAACTCCAACCACTCCAATAGATATATCCTCTGACTCTGATAACCATCCTCCAAAACAAACAGCACCTCAGCACTCCTCTGAAAACCAATCATCTGAAAACCCCAGCAGAACATTCATTGACTTAACAAGTCTTGAACGTCTTGCTGATTTAAGACACAAATTGGCCATTCCCAAACCAAAGCAATTAGATGTTGGCTCTGGTATTTTGGACTTTGAAACAGGTATGCTGCAGTGGATTGCTTCTCTGAAGCAAGTCTGTCCGGGGATGATCGACCCAGCTGCTTCTGATCAGCTCTGGTCACAGTTCAGAGTATGGGTTCGTGCTGAAGCACTCAAGCTGCAGGACGTCAACTATGAGCAGGCTCAACAGAACTTTAGCAAGCTGCTGAAGGAAGTTGAGAGTCAGCTGCCTCAAGAAGTTGTGCTCCCTCTAGACTCTGAATCGTGGTCTGAGAAAGAGCAAGCTGCACAGGTGCAACCTTCAGAAGAAGACAAGACTCTTCAAGAAGAAAATCCAGCAGAAGATGCAGCTGAAAGTTCTGAGAAGCTTCCTCCTGCTGAAAGTTCTCAAGCTGCCTTGGACAGGCAGGCTCTGGAAGAATTAAGGCTGAATGACTTGCGTCTACAGCAGCGGATGGATGAGAATAATCAGAAGATGGAAGCAAGAATGAATGTCCAGGACAGCAAGATTGATACTGTTGTCACCATGGTTCAGAAGCAGAATGCTACTTCTGAAAAGATTCAAGCAATGCTGGAAAGCCTGTTCTCACGCATGCCCCCACAACCTTGAAATTTTTTCATGCATATCATTCTCTATATTTTCTTTATTTTCTGATGTACTTTTGACTATGTTTTGACTATGGTTTGTAATGCTATTTTGCTCTGATTCTGAACTATTTTAATATTATTAGTTTTTCTGATCTAAATCATTTTAGCACATCACCAGCACTTTTTGATTGCTGACAAAAAGGGGGAGAACAAGAATGATATTTAAAATCAATAACGGATAACTAGACAGAAACTCTCAAACATTCTAACTCTCTATTACTTGAAATGTTTTTCTGTTTTGTCTTTAAGTCTACAGGCACAAGGAAGCTCTTGAACACAATGAAGACTAGAAGCTCTCTGATCAAAATATAGAAGCTCATGTTGCTCTGATCAAATATGAAGTTCTGATATATGAAGCTCTGATCAACCTAACACTCTGATCCGAAGCAAAGCTCTGACAGGAAAAGCTCTGAAGCTCTGCTTTCTGATAAGTCAAAGACCTATAATCTGATGCTCAAAGATAGAAAAAGATCTGACTCTGAAGAACACGCATATCAAAGGGAAGTAACAAACTCAGGGGGAGTATCTCTTAACTCTAACTTCTCCGTACTTCTTATTCTGATACATAGATCTGATAACTTTTCACGTTATTTTTCATTTAAAAAATCTAGTTTTTGTCATCATCAAAAAGGGGGAGATTGTTAGAACAATGTTTGAATCTAGTACCCTATAATTAAGTTTTGATGATAACAAAGTGAAAAGATATAGCAGTTAAATATTTTATGATTGAATTATATGCTGCCTAAAATTACTATGCTCTAAGTTGCAGATATGCTGATTAAAATAAGCAAGATCACGTTTTCAGCATCAGAATATGAGTTTGTGCATCAGCATCAGAAGTTGCTGAATCAGAACGTCAAGATCAGATGATCAACGCTTGCACATGCTGAAGCTTGATGAACAGAACTGCGCGTAAAACACTCTGATACAGAATCAAATAGTTCATCAGCAGCAAAGCAGAATCAGAATGAGCCAAGCCAGATCGTGCATTGAAGAAGCAACGGTACTGTGCATTGAAAGCTAATCAATACCAACGGCATCATTCTAGACAAGATCTGCTCAAAAAGGAAAGCTTGTTAATAGCATTGAATCAAGAATATTTGCTCCAACGTTCATCTTCTCAAAGTGCTATATAAACCAAGCTTTGAAGATTATCACGGCTAATGCTTCCAAACTCTCTACACGCACAAAGCTGAACAATAATCTTCTCTCTACAAGTTTTGCTAAACCACCAAACTCTGATACTCTATTAGCGTTTAGCAACTTAGTATTCTAAGCTTCATTTGTGTAAACATCACAGTTGTGATATAGTTTTTGTAGAAACATTCATACACACTTGTTCATTCCTTTGTAAGAAAGTGTTGCCTTGACAAACCGGATTGTGGTTTGAATCAAGAAGGTTTTAGCAGTTGCTAAAGCAGATTTGTATTCAGTTGAATATAGTGAATTAAGACCTCGTTGGAGAGAGGCGAAATCACCTTGAACGGGTGGACTGGAGTAGTTTGAGATCAAACGAACCAGGATAAAAATACCTTGTCATTTGCTTTAAGTTTCCAGTTTTACAATTCAACCCCCCCCTTCTTGTGTTTTTCACCCCTTCAACTCAAACTTTAATCTGTTAATATAACGTGTGTTTCCTTTTTGTCTAAAAAAAATTTGAATCTTTAAAATCCTTGAAATTATTGCATATGCATTTACCATTCATCATAACATAAGCAGGTTTCTTGCAACACGTCTCCTCATCTTTCTACTGTTTATTTCAGTAAGATGGATCTCGAGCAAACAGTGAAGGACCTCCAAGCACAAAATGCTCAGTTTCAACAGAAGTTCTTAACTCTAGCCAAAGGACAAGAAGAGTTGAAGACCATGCTGGTTGAAGAGAAAAAGAAGAAAAAGAAAATAACCGTAGTTTTGAACATGGGAAGAAGATTCCAAGGAAAATCAAGAAGAACCTTAAACTTTGCTACATCATCTGGTGAGAAAGACAATCAAGATGGGAAAGGCAAGGAAGCAATTGTCCAGCCAGATTCAGAAGAGGAAGAGGAAGAAGAATATTATTCTAAAGAACAATACCCTCCAGCCAACGACAAGTATAAGCATATAGAAGAACGGTTAAGTGCAATGGAAATCCAAAAAGTTCCTGGATTGGACTTTGAGGAGTTGGGATTAGTATCGGGGATTTTCATTCCTCCAAAATTCAAAGCACTTGTGTTCGCCAAATATGATGGAGTTTCATGTCCCAAAATGCATCTCTGGTCCTATGTGAGAAAAATCCAGCCTCATACCGCTGACAAGGATTTATAGGTACACTTCTTTCAAGACAGTCTGTCTGGAACTCAACTTGATTGATTTTATCAGTTAGAAAGAGCCAATGTTCATAACTGGGAATATTTGGCCGCCGCCTTTTACAAACAATACCAATACAACGTTGATCTTGCGCCCACCCGTACTCAACTCCAGAGTATGGCCATGGTTTCAAGTGAAGGCTTTAAAGACTATGCGTAAAAATGGAGGGACTTAGCAGGAAGAGTCCAACCTCCCCTATCTGAAAGAGAATTAGTATACATGTTTTTGGGCACCTTGTCTGGTCCCTTCTTTAATCACTTAATTGGGAGTTCATCGGCAGGCTTTACTGAGTTAATATTGACTGGATAAAGGGTGGAAGCCGAGATAAAGAATGGGAATATTCAAAAAGATGCATCCTCTGCTGCCGTAAGGAAACCATTCATTGGAAAGAAAGAAGTGGTTGTTATATATCCTCAGAGAAATCAAGATAGGGCTGAACACCGTCCAATAGTGGGGGCTGTCATGATTCCTAAACCCGCACCTGCTCAGCAAAGAAGCAACCAGCCAAGAATGGAAAACCAGTAAGACAGTTAACCCGAATTAATATGACACTATCTCAAGTATTTCCACATATGTTAAGATCCAATCTAGTGACTTTGAAAGAAGCTCGAAAGAATCCTAACACAACCTCTCCTCACTATCATCCTAATGCTCGTTGTGCATACCATTCTGAGAGTCCCTTCCATGACACTAACAACTGTTGGGCTCTAAAGAACAAAGTACAAGACCTTCTTGAAGCCAAAGAGATTGAATTCGATTCGCCAGAAACTCCCAATGTCATTACTGCCCCTATGCCCAAGCACGACCGTGATGTCAATGCCGTTGAAAAAGATATGTTTGTTACTTCAGTTGATGAACTTGTGACCCCACTCCAGGCTATCAAAAAGAACTTGTTGAATGCCGGTGTATTCCCAGGCTGTGATGAAAGCTGTCATTTCTGTTTATCCTCACCAACCAGCTGTCCGTTGTTAAAAGCATGCATTCAATGCCTAATAGATAACAAGGATATTTTGTTTGAAAAGACTTCAATTCCAACTGTTTCTTATAATGATGTTTCCATCGTGAGCATTTCCTACAATTCTTCCAGGGTCTCCACCAAAAGACCCGTTAGAATTACATCAGTTCCTAAAGTAGCACATTTGATAATTACAATGCCTGGACCAATCCCGTATTCGTCAGACAAAACCGTCCCATGGAATTATGGAGGTGATGTCTACTACCACGATATCAAGCAAGATTGGCCAGCTGCTGAAGATTCAAGATCTGAGAAAGTTGACTCCAACGTCAGTAATACCGCATGGATTAGTAAGATAACCCGCAGTGGAAGGGTTTTCTCTCTGAAAATTGCTCCTCCCAAAGCTATTTCTGGACCCGTAATCATTCTTGTTGTTGTTGCTCCTCCAAAGGATATTCCAAGTCCTACAATCATCCCTGCTAATACTCCTGCTGACAAAACTGTTACAATCCCTGTTATCACCCCTACTGATATTCCTGCTGCCGAGTCAACCGAGACTCGAGGTAAAGGTATTCTGGTTGAGTCTGTCTGAACAAAGACACAATCAGTAGCTATCCCTGAGACCTCTCAAAAAGAGATGAAGGAAATTCTAAGGATCATAAAAAGAAGCAACTACAACATAGTCAAGCAACTGGGGAAAACTCCATCAAAAATTTCCATGTTGGCTTTATTGTTATGTTCCGAGGCTCATGCAAAGGCCTTGGTAAAATTCCTTAAAACTACCCATGTACCCCAAGAAACATCTGTCGATCAGTTCCAAGACTGTGTGGCCAGCTTGACTACAGATAATGGTTTAGGTTTTTCGGATGCTGATTTAACGCCAAGAGGGAGGAAGCATAACGAGGCATTGTATATCTCAGTCGAATGCAGGGGCACAACTCTGGCTCATGTCTTGGTTGACACCGGTTCGTCTCTGAATGTGTTGCCCAAAAAGGCTCTTAATAGGCTTGACTGTGAGGGATTGACATTGAAACTAAGCAACATAGTAGTGAGGGCCTTTGACGGCTCAAAAAGGATGGTGCATGGGGAAGTGGACATCCCCATAAAAGTTGGAACCCAAACTTTTGATTCAACTTTTTATGTAATGGATATTCGCCCTTCATACTCCTGCTTATTAGGCCGACCATGGATCCACAATGCTGGTGCTGTTACTTCTATGTTGCATCAAATGCTAAAATATCCAATTCAAGGGAAAATCATAACCGTTTATGGAGAAGAAGAATATATGGCCAGCCATCTAAATTCTTTCAGATATGTGGAACTAGATGGTGAATTTATTGAAACTCCATTCCAGAACTTTGAAGAAGTCCTGCAAGAGGTGGTAGTAACCAAGGCTATGTCTAAAGTCCCTAAGATTACAAGGCCTCCGCTTAAGATGTCATCTTTGAAGGATGCCAAAGCAGTGATAGAAGAAGGTGGGTGCACTATTTGGGGCCAACTTCCAGATATCCCTTACAAATCTGACAAATTCGGTTTGGGTTTCACTTCAGGAGCCCAAAATGTTGTACACCACGCTCGTGACGGAGGACCACCCTTGAAGATCAGTAATCACCAAGTTAGCATCGTGGAGGATGATGAAGACAACTATAACTGGGAGGATTGGATTTTCCCAACTGTCAGTGGAGGGCTCAACAACTGGGAAGCTAGAGATTTTGTCCAAATCATATTTATCCCACAATAATTTGTCTTTATATTTTGTTGGATCTGTAATATTAAGACAATTCAGACTCTTAAAACCTTGTGTCTTACCCAAGGCACAATGGTCCATTTGTAAGGGTTATTATCTCATTTCCATATGACATCAACAAATCATGGATGTTTTTTTCATACAAACTTTGTGCTCATTGTTTTTTACATTTTCATTTCTTTCAAAGATAGATATACTCTTACACACACTCACACTCATAATGCAGGATTACATCCATTCGGGATACCATGGGTAACGGTTCTGCTATGGTCTTTGTGATTCTGAAAATCTAATCTACCAAGCCAAAGACGAAGGTGGGGAAGATTGTGAAGTACCAGGGGAACTCGCCAGGTTACTACAACAAGAAGAGAGGACCATTCAGCCCCACGAAGAGCCAGTGGATACAATTAACCTAGGTACCAAAGAAGACAAAATAGAAGTCAAGGTGGGTGCTAATCTGGAACCCAGTGTCAAGGAGCATCTGATTCAGTTGTTACACGATTATGTTGAGGTCTTTGCCTTGTCGTATGAAGACATGCCAGGACTTGATGCAGATATTGTGGTACATCGTCTACCAACAAAAGAAGATTGTCCACCGGTGAAACAAAAGGTCCTTCGCATGCGACCAGACATGTCAGAGAAGATTAAGGAAGAAGTCATGAAACAATTCAATGTTGGATTCTTGGCCGTCACTTCCTATCCACAATGGGTTGCCAATGTTGTTCCCGTGCGTAAAAAGGACGGCAAGGTACGAATGTGCGTAGACTACAGAGATTTGAATCGGGCGAGCCCTAAGGATGATTTCCCACTTCCCCACATTGATATTCTAGTTGACAATACTGTACAACACAAAGTTTTTTCCTTCATGGACTCTTTCTCAGGCTACAACCAAATCAGAATGGCGCCTGAGGACATGGAGAAAACAACCTTTGTCACACAATGGGGAACATTCTTCTACAAGGTTATGCCATTCGGGCTGAAGAATGCTGGGGCAACCTATCAGCGTGCCATGGTAGCTCTATTTCACGACATGATACATCACGAAATAGAGGTCTATGTGGACGATATGATAGCTAGATCTCAAACAGAAGAAGAGCATCTCGATCATTTATAGAAACTGTTTGAGAGGCTAAAGAAATACAAGGTGAGGTTGAACCCAAATAAATGTACATTTGGGGTAAGGTCTGGTAAACTCACAGGCTTTGTCGTTAGCAATAAAGGTATCGAAGTAGATCCCTCCAAGGTGAAAGCAATACAAGATATGCCTGCTCCTTGTACCGAGAAGAAAGTCAAAGGATTTTTGGGACGCTTAAACTACATTGCCAGATTCATTTCTCACCTGACAGCTACTTCTGAACCAATATTCAAATTACTGAAGAAAGATCAAGTAGTCAAATGGAATGACGAGTGCCAAACTGCTTTCGACAAGATCAAAGAATACTTACAAGAGCCTCTTGTTTTGATGCCACCAGTTGAGGGAAGACCATTGATCATGTATCTAACCGTTTTGGAAAATTCAATGGGGTGTGTGATGGGGCAGCATGATGAGTCTGGCCGAAAAGAGCATGCTATTTATTACCTGAGCAAAAAGTTTACCGACTGTGAAACAAGATATTCACTGCTCGAGAAAACTTGCTGCGGTCTGGCATGGGCTGCTCTCCGGCTAAGATAGTATATGCTGGTCCATACTACTTTATTGATATCCAAAATGGATCCAATAAAATACATATTCGAGAAGCCTGCCCTCTCTGGGAGAATAGAGAGATGGCAGATGATCCTGACAGAATATGACATAAAGTATAATACCCATAAAGCAATAAAAGGCAGTGTACTCGCTGATCACCTTGATCACCAAGCTGTGGAAGACTACCAATCCATGAAGTTAGAATTCCCATATGAAGACATCATGATGGTAACACAATTGTGAAGAATTCAGACCATATAACGGACCTGAACAAGGATCCCGATGGACCCTGGTTTTTGATGGGGAATCCAACGCACTCGGAAATGGTATTGGTGATGTACTCATATCTCCTGAAGGGTGTCATACTCCATTTACTGCAAGACTCTGCTTCAATTGTACCAATAACATGGCAGAATACGAAGAGTGCATTTTTGGTCCCAAAGCTGCCATAGATTTGGGGATCAAATCCTTAAATGTATTCGAAGATTCAGATTTGGTCATCAACCAGATGAACGGGGAATGTGACACTAAACACCATAACCTTATCCCCTACAAAGAACATGTGCTGACATTGATCCCACATTTTGAGAAGATTACCTTCGAGCATTTCCCGTGAGAAGAAAATCAGCTAGCAGATGCACTAGCCACAATGTCATCCATGTTTAAACTTAAATGGGATAACGAAGCTCCCCAGATCACCATTGAACGAATGGATGAACCAGCTCACTATCATGAGATTAATACTGAAGAAATAGTAGACCAGCCTTGGTTTCACGAAGTCAAGAGGTATCTCGAGGCTCAAGAATATCCAAAAGGAGCTTCAGTCAATGATAAGAAGTTCTTAAGGAGATTCTATGCTAAATTCTTCCTTAGTAATGGAATTCTCTACAAGCGCAACCATGACTCTGTTTTACTCTGTTGCATAGACAAGGTTGAGGCAGAAAAGATCACGGCTGAGTTACATGAGGGAACTTTTGGCACCTATTCCAGTGGGCATATGATGGCAAAGAAGATCCTACGGGCAGGCTATTACTGGTCTACCATGGAAGCAGATTTCTATCAACACTCTCGAACCTGCCACAAGTGTCAGGTTTATGCTGACAAGGTGCACGTACCTCGGGTTCCTCTGAATGTCTTGACGGCTCCTTGGCCCTTTGCTATGTGGGGCATCGATATGATTGGGGAAATCAAACCAATAGCCTCCAATGGACACCGCTTCATCCTAGTGGCCATTGACTATTTTACAAAGTGGGTTAAGGTAGCCTCTTTCGCTTCCGTTACCAAGAATGTTGTAGCTCAATTTATTAAACACAATCTCATCTGCCGATATGGTATCCCGGAGAGGATCATCACAGGCAATGGTACGAATCTAAACAATACTATAACCACCGCCCTGTGCGAGCAATTCAAGATCCAGCATCACAATTCTTCCCCTTATCGGCCAAAGATGAATGGTGTTGGCGAAGCCATAAATAAGAATATCAAAAAGATTATACAGAAAATGACAGTCACATACAAAGACTGGCATGAGATGCTACCATTCGCTCTCCACAGGTATCGTACCACAACTCGCACATCAACAGGGGAAACACCCTACTCTTTGGTATATGGCATGGAGGTTGTCTTGCCTATTGAGGTCCAGATCCCCTCTCTAAGAATTATGAAGGATGCGGGGCTGAATGAAGAAGATTGGATCCAAACTCGTCTTGATCAACTAAACTTGATTGATGAGAAAAGACTTACTGCTGTCTGTCATGGTCAAATGTATCAAAAACGGATGATCAAGGCTTTCAACAAAAAGGTCAGACAAGAAGTGTATCAAGTTGGGGATTTGGTGATCAAACGTATCATACTACCACAAGGTGATCCCAGGGGAAAATGGACTCCTACATACGAAGGACCGTTTGTAATCAAAGGCATATTCTCTGGTGGAGCAATGATCTTGACCACCATGGATGGTGACGACCTGCCACACTCTGTGAACGCAGACATAGTCAAAATATACTACACATAAAGAGACCCACTAGGTCGACACACTTAGGAAAAACAAGGGCATCCCGGCGAACCAAAAGGGTTCGGGCAAAAATTAGGGATAAAAAAAAAATTTGTACACCCGACAAGTTGAAAACCAGAAAGGGCGACTTGGGAAAAAAAGGGTATCCCGATGGACTGAAAACCCGAAAGGGAGGTCCAGGCAAAAGTTAGGGAATTAAAGCGTATGACTATGTCCCATTGGATCACCTTACGGACAACCTTTGGTTTCTACTGACAAATGCGACGATTCTGATCAATTCAATCAGCTTCGGACAAGGCAACAAATAGACAAGATGCTCAGAGACACGAAGGCTATAGCAGAATGGGAACCCCATGGGATTATTGCACATAACTATCTTTTCTTTGTATCAAATTCTCATTTTTTACGACGATATTATCTTACTAGAATGATTGTCTCATTGTACAAAAATACTTACTCAAAGTCAATACAAAGATATCCCTTTGAAAGTGCAAAACTATCTGTTTTTCTTTACTCTTGTGTTTTGTTTACAAAAACGTCCAATGATTTATTTTTGAACATATGCATTTGAACGTAATTACCATTTACAAATGAGAAAAATAGAAAGACAATCACTGATGGCTTTAAGAGATAGGGAAATCTATCTAAGTTATTTCAATAAAGTCCCCCGCAGTGTGCAATTTAATCCCCAGCGGAACAAAGCTTCCAGTTATCAATCCCCAGTAGAAGTCGTCCAATTTCTCAGTTATCCCCAACAGGTTTTTACAAGCAGCACACAACATTTCCCTTACAACAGAGTTTATTTCTCTAAACAGAAATTCATCAACACTTCAACTTCACAACATGAAGACTTACACTCCATATCCCCAACAGCAGTCAGGGATTTTATTTCCCCCTATCCAACAACAGTGCAGCAAATTAGCTCACATACGCATACATCGCATCCATATATCATAAACATCGATAACACGAATGCATATATCACAATCTCATTGTACCATGCATTTCATACATCATGACATTGCATACAAATAATGTTTTTTTACCCTTTTCAAAATAAGATTAATCAATAGCTACCATTAACAATGTTCAAAGGCTTTTCAGATACAGTTCAGATACGCTCCAGACACGGATGCCGTTCGGATACTCATTCAGACTCAACTTTTGATACAATTCAGATACGCTCCAGACACGGATGCCATTATGATACTTATTCAGATTCAACTTTCACATACAGTTCAGATACGCTCCAGACACGAATGCCATCCTGATACTCATTCAGATTCAGCTCTCAGATACAGTTCAGATACGATCTAGACACAGATGCCATCCTGATACTCATTCAGATTCAACTCTCAGATACAATTCAGATACGCTCCAAACAAGGATGCCATCCTGATACTCATTAAGATTCAAATCTCAGATATAGTTCAAATATGCTCCAGACGCGGATGCCATCATGATACTCATCCAGATTCAACTCTCAGATACAATTCATATACGTTCCAGACACGGATGCCATTCTGATACTCATTCAGATTCAACTTTCAGATACAGTTCAGATATGCTCCAGACACATATGCCATTCTGATACTCATTCAGACTCAACTTTCAGACTCATCTCATATACGCTTCAGACACAGACGCCTTTCTGACACTCATTCAGTTTCAGCTTACAAATACTGTTCAACAATCATTTCTGGATGGCATCTACAAGCCCATCTCTGACAAACTTTCCATCATCCTTCCAAATGGCATCTATAAGCCCATTCACCCTACCATCGACCATCACATTACCGAGTGAAAATTTCTAGGCACTCTAGTGTCCAATCATCTTCCACCTTCGAGTCACGAATGGAAAAACTCGCCAATCTAACTCTCCAGGTTTAAGAAGATTGAACAGGGGCAGATGTTGTACCCCAAAATTTTCCCTCTCACTTTTCAAGAATTTTCTCATAAGATCTCCTTGGGCTCAAGACTGCACTAGGGTTGATCAGCTCAAGACACCTCCTTAAGCACTGATGACCAAAATTAGGGTTTGATATTGCACAAGGATATTTGAACTTTCAATGCTTCATATGACTTTCATGTATCATTATGGACCCCCAAGGTTACTCAAGTGAAGTTTCAAGCCTTGGATCACACTTTTGCTCAGTCAATTGAGCAGTTGACCTAAAAATCAACTGTATTGGGGAAAAAGTCAACTATGGCCAATTTACAGTCAAACTTCATAACTTTTGATTCACATTAACAATTTAAACTCATATGTATCATTTGATCAAGTTTGGACCACAACTCTCAAGAAATTTGATCAAATAACCAAAAGGGCAAAATGGTCAAAATTAGAGTTTTGACTAGAAAAGGGCAATTTTTTATTTTTGACCTAGCAAATGATCAATTGGTTTAAGGCATGATCTCAAGAGTCCAACTTCATCATTTTGACCTAATGACATGGCTTAAAACATTGCAAGTCCAATAGATTGGCAAATGAATTTTTCAGTCAACTGATCAAAAGTCAACTGTATACTGAAAAGTCAAACTTTGACTCTTTGGTCAAATTCAAATGCCAAAGATCACAAATCATCAAAACATGTCAAAATATGAAACTTATTCATCAAGAAATCCAAAATTAAAAATTTCATTTTGAAAAGTAAAAATTTCTAAACATAGAAATTTTTCTAAGTGTTGGAAATTTCTTATTTTTTCACAAGTTTGAGCAAAATTTTCACCATAATGCAAGATGATTCAGAAGAAACATCCAACATGAAAGTTGTAGATCTACATGAAATCTAAAACTTTGCTTTACACAACTCCTTCCAAAAGTTCTTGGATCTTAAGTTATGATTTTAAGAATACATGGTCATGAAACAAAACACAATGAAATTTTTGCCGTAATTTGGTCAGGATTTTGACCCAACTTCATGGCACTTTTTCATATAGTTCCAAGGGGAATTTTCAAAAGAAATTGATATATGGGTTGTAGAGCACATTACAAGATTTCCATAATGTCCAAGAAATCCTTGATATTATTCTTGAGTAGGGATAATCGAAGAGATGAAGTTAGGGTTTTATCACTTGAATTACAAGGCATTTTATGATGAACAAAATTCAAATTCAAAGTTATGATGCATAAAATCTACTTTGTAGGCCTCAAACTTGTTAGGAACTCCATAATTAATTTCTTTCACAGCTGTTAGAGGTCTCATTTCAAGCATTCAATGCAAGGCCATGCTTTATATCCATTTTGGGAAGAAAGTGCACATTGCCATTTTGATAAAGTGACTTTTTGCACAAAACTTGTTCTTGAGCCTTGCACTTGTTCTCTTCTGATCATACAAGTCCTATAACTCATAAGAAACTTGTTAGAAACTTACAATCACTCAGCCCATGCTTGTACCTCCTATTGATACTTGTTTTCCCATTTTCCTTGAAAATCAAGTAACCTAGCAATTAGCTGAAAACTTGTACTTCTGATTGCCCAAAGCTCTCAAACACTTTTTCTTTTACATACACAAACCATTTTCCATGAATCCCACGCATGCTTGACCCCTAAAAACACTAAGAGCTCATAATCACATCTCATACCTCCATTTTCACACAAACTGACCAAAAACTTGAAACTCATAACTCCCTCGTGCGTTTTAAAGCCTCTTTGTTCCTAAACTTCTAAACATCATTTAGAACTGATCCCACACCCTGTTACAAGACTGTAACACCATTAACACCATCCTCCATTTTCAAAAACAGAGCTTTGCACTTGGACTTCTCCAGAACTCCTCAGGTACTTTCAGCTCAAGCTAAGCATCCCATTAGCTTCCTGGGCACTTGAGGAAGCTAACCCAATCATTGGAACTCACTGAAAGCTTCTCAAACTCCAAACACGATACCCTCTTGCAAGGTAAGTTTTCTAACTTTGGAACTTTTCATACAGGCATCACCAATGATTTATTTGTGAATGAAACATGTAGATATCATTTCCCTAAAGCTAACCATGTCCATAGTTTCCATTAATTTTGCTTGAGCTTAGAGAATTTTAAGTTTGAATTTTGAGATTTTTAGGGTTAAGATTAGGACCATTGAAATTCATGTTTGTCTTTGATCTATAGTTTTAATGCTTTACATTTCTGAAATCGTGAGGAAATTTTCTACAAGTTTCATGTTTACAGTTTTCATTTTTGTTGAGGATTGTTTGAGTTACAGAGCTTCTGGCTGGGCGTGAGGTTGAAGATGAAGTTGGCCTCAGGAACATGTTTACCATATGTATTTATTGTTTTATTTATATAAACGAATGTATAGCCACCCTAGTGGTAGAAGCGTACGCCTGTAACCAGAGGGACCTGGGTTCGAGCCCTAGTGGTACCCTTTTGATTTTTTTTCCATATTTTTTGCATTTTCTGACTTTCCTTTTTCCAGGCGCTGGGCCTTCCTTTGGGCCTATATGTTTTTTTTCTTGTTGCTGCCCCCCTGCTGGCTTCTCACACCCCTGGCCCAATTTTATTTTTATCTTTCTTATTTTTTATTTATTTTTTTTCTTAAATATTTTTCTAATATTAAAAAGTCATATAAAATATAAAAATAGTAGATTTATATTTTGACTTGTCTATTTATTTTTTCTCACAAAAATTATTTTATTTTACCATATTTCATTTATTTCACTAAATATTTTGTATATTTAACTAAAATACTAGGTTTTATTTATTTTCTTTTACACTAATTAAATATATTATTTTAAAATATGAAAAAGACCAAAAATATTTTATAATACTATAGATTATTTTTAAGACAAAAATACCAAAAAATATTCCTTTTATAAATTTAATTTCTTTTTAATCAATTAATAGATTTAGGGTTTTACTTAAAATCTTTTCTTGGTAAATTTAGGTTTTACTTTTAATTAATTATTTTATTTTAATTAATTAGGTTAAGACAAATTCCCTTTTCCTAAAAAATCCAAACAAAAATATCCATTTCCTTCACATTTGCATTCTTGTATATTTATTCATTATGTACATTATTTATTTCAATTCTTGTATAAATTCAATATGGTTGTAATAGACTAATTAGGTTTATTTTCTTGCAATCCCCATTTATAGTTTGTACACCCCCCTCCCACAAGTATTGTAATAGCGTAGTAAATTTTTAAATTCTGCAATTTATCGCTTTATATACAATTGCTAGTAATTAGGGTTTGTATGGAAAGACTAAAACCAATCAAATATAAAACCCTAATCAAAGACAAAACCAAGCATGAAAAACAATACAGTTGCACACAAGCACCCCCTAGGGTAAATCCACTTGGTTGCCTTTACAAAATGGCCATATTACGCATGTGAGGTATCTTAGCAAAAATAAACAAAATATAAGATCATAGTCCCTCGATGACGCTATCTAAGTCTCCTTTCAAATGATCTTAGTCCCTAAAAGAGAATGCTAAGATACCTTGCAACATTGCTAATCATGGTTATACGATGACCCACGCCCGTCCCGTTTACATCTAAAGATAGGGTTACTTACCAAATCAGTGGTAAGATAACAATGTCAAAGGAAAAAGAAAATGAACATGAAAGACTTTTTGAGTAGGTAGAATGCTCCTAATTACTTGCTCAATCTTCAAAACATCCTTGCTATTTTCAAACCAAACACCTACAAAACCTCTTACAAACTTGAAAACATTTTCAAAATATCAAACATCTTTGTATACATTCTCATGAACGAGAATCATTACAAAGATTGCCTAAACAATGGCCTCTTTACAAAATACTTTCAAAAAGCACACAAAGCACAAATTTCAAACAAAAATCAAGTGATCTAGCAAGTAACTAAGAGCCCATGGAAAACCATGGATGAAAAGGGTGCTAATACCTTCCCTTTTCATAATCTTCCCCCCGAACTCAAGAAATATTCTCAAAGGTCTTTCCTGTGCTTTTTCACCTTTCCTTTTGGGTAAAAGAAAAGTTGGTGGCGACTCTTGCTAACTGCAACATTTGCAATCAAACGCAAAACACTCAAGTCAGTTCTCCCACCGTATCACACAAACCTTAAGACCTCAATCTTGCATCTTGTATTAGAGATCCAAATGAATTACATGAATTGATCTCGTAATGACGTTGTAACCATCATGTATTTATTCTTATTCAAATGATTATTTTGAATCAAATTTCTCTTTTCAATATCTCCTTTAATAAATGCCTCATGTGAATTCAACTGGCCATGGTGGGAATCCATCAAAGTAATCACACAAAAATAATCTTGAATAAATGCAATGTGAAGAATAATTTGAATATTGAATGAACCCTTTTGATAACTTCTATTTAGTTAACACTTGAATTCACATGATGAAAATTCCAAGTATTCTAAATAAATTCTTACAAAACGATCTTGAATTTAATCACCCCACTCTAAGTATAAGAGGGATTTGAGTCGAAATGTTTTCGCATTGAAAAATACTTAAAAGCTTTGAATGATCTATAGAAGAGGGATTTGAGTCGAAATGTTTTCTCATTGAAAAATTGGAACAGTGAACTGAACTTTGAGATCCATAAACTCTTATTTCACGACAAACATCCTATAAAGGATTTTTATGGCTTTCTAAACACAATTTGTCTTCAACTTTTACAGAAAACTTGCAGATGACTTTTGGTCGAAGTGTTTTAAATTGACTTGCATAGACTGATTTTTTCTTGTATTTCAAGGAAAGGCAAAACACACGTGAACCAGAGGTCATCGAACCTTGACTATTTTTTTTGAAGAATTTCAGAGGACCTTAAGGCCACTTACTGAATAGAGCATGGAAATAAACACACGATTCTCTGAAAGTTACCCGCAACAAGCTATCATACTTGAGACATCTATGGTTAAAAATAAACCTGAACAACTTTTGAGACTCTAAGATCTGAGGTTAGAAGTTATGCCTTGATGAATCAGTTTTCGAGAATCTACAATCAATTGTACTTCTGGCTTGAGAGACTCAAAACCATAATTGAGGTGTGACGCCTGATGCTCTTGATTCGAGCTTGTTTCTGCACATGAAATCAAAGAAATGAAAAAACATACACTCCGTGCTTGATTAGAAGTTAGTCATGCATAAGATAAAATGTTCACAACACTCGATAATCTCTGCACAGGAAATGCTCGAAGGTGAAACGTTCGAAACCGAACATATTTCGTGACCTTGATGTATATAACAAAAATGCAAATGAAGATGGGATCTTAGATAAAAAATTAGGGTATGACAGTCTCTATAGAACGACTCTCAAGAATCTCGATCAAATCGTCTTTTCCTTTAGGTCTACTCGGTAGGACACCTCTAAAGTTTGGGACTTGTTCTTCTGAGCTTCCTTTTCTTGCTGCATCCTGACTAATGCAAGCTGGAGCTCTTCCATATCATCCAATAAGGGAGGAGTGGTCTTTAAAATAAAATAATATTTAAAATAAAAGAAAAAGGTTTTTTTAATGATTTTAAAAATGAAAATAAGAGGGAAAATAGCAACTATATTCAAATTATCAAGAAAAATTAAGTGAGACCATAAAAAAATCAAAAATGAACTCAAATATTTTTATAAAATTTTTGGTAATTTTTTAAAGTCAGAAAATATTTTTAAAACTAATTTAAATTGCTCAAATAAAGGAAAAAAGATCAAAAATAGTAAAAATTAAAATAAAATTCCACAAAAAATTTAGAGGGCCGGAAATAATGAAAATGTTTTTTATAAAAAATTTCAGAATTTAAAAATGTCAGAAAGTATTTTTAAAACAATGAAAATAAAGCAAACAAAGAAAAAATTCTAAAAAATATCAAACATTAAAATAAAAATATGAAAAAATATTCACAAATTCAGAAATAATTCAAGGTATTTTTGTATTTTTTTATTTATAATATTTGGATAAAAAATGAAATAGTTATGAATTTTTGAAAGTAAAATGAAATTAACAAATAAATTTGTAAGAATAAAACAAATCAGAAAAACCACGTGCGTTGGATCTTTCCTCACTAATACACGCTGGCACATCCAATGGGTTAGAGGTGAGGGAGCATCATGGACCCAAGGCTGAGCGCGCGCATGATTCACAATAAAATCCAGCCAATAGAATTAAAACAATTGGACTTATGTCATTGGTTGAAGAACGACACGTAGGTCGTCTTCAACCTCTAGCCTCCTGCAAATAGGGCAAACCCCAAGTCATTAAATTTGTAAATTTAGGCGCTCATAGTGGTACCAATAGACGCGTCTCTTCAAGATGATCATAACCATACCCTTGCGCCAAATTTATATAAAACACAACATAGTCGATTTGGAAAAAACCAGGGATGTTTAAAAATGTCAAAATCGAAAATCAAAAGTATCAAATGCATTGTTTCTCCAAAATTGAGTTAATAACAAGCAATAGTAAACATCATAGACCGTTCCAGTAATTTGAATTAGAAGATTTGGTGCCTTAAACAACCTGAACGAAGTCAGATGAAGTTTCTCTATAAATGGACTTGGCTAGCACGATTCTGGGAACCTCAAGGCTTGACTCTTCTTTGGTTAGCTTCAGGGAAGTTCAAGGATGAAGGATCAAGGAAGAAATTGAATTGAAAAGTGGTAGAAATAAGAATTCAAAATATCAGAAAAGGGTGTTATAGAGAGAGTTTGTCAGAGTGATTTTGGCTCTTCAAGCTTGAGGAAATGAATGAAGGATGATCCTCTATTTATAAGGAAGTGAATGGAATGTTCAACCGTGTGAAATGATGATGTTTGGAGGGAATTCGTGTGAGTCTGCATCATGGGAAAAGTGTGACTTATTTTTGATCAAAACTCATCCAATCCTTGTGTTTTATGATGCTAAATGCATTTGGAAAGTTGCTAAACACGATTAGAAGCAAAAATGTGTGGGAATTTTTGACTAGAAGCAAAAACAAAGATTTCTAATTTTGACTTTTGGAGAAACTTCAGTTTCAAGTTACAAAATTCAAATCAATGGCATTCTCAACTCAAGGAGTCTTAGGATAAGATTCTTGAAGTTTAGAAAGACGGGGTTACAAGCTTTTCATTGTGAAAAGAATGTGATCAAATGGATGCTTGAGATGAAAGTTGTAATGAGTCAAATTTGAGAAAAAGAGGTTGACTTTCTGTACATAGAAAATTTCTAAGTTTTTCTTCAAATAGGACTTGTAATCTCTTGCATCCAAACATGGCCTTCCACTTGTAATTTGCTCTTGATAAAAAAAGATGGCATGAAGTAGACCTTTTGAATGGAATTTTAAGACATGAACCATTCAAAATATCCAAACATTGCCGAAGTTATGACATGTTGAAATTGGCAAAAATTCATAAAATGACCTATAATCTTTTTCATCCTTAGGGTATCTTCCATCCATTTTCACATTTTGAACTTACAAGAAAGGTTGAAGTTCACATATATAAGATCAATGTGGAAAAATAATGGGCTCAAGGTGATAAAAATTTACCAAGTTATGATCTTTTAAAATCACCTAATGGGATTTGAGGGTTCATCTGGAGGGCTTGTAATCTTTCTTCATCATTAAGTTTCTTCCGCACAAAATTTCCTTGAAACTTTTGAAGTAATTTGCTAATAACCATTTAAAGAGAAGCATGTTTTTGGAATCATTCAAAAATACCAAAAGATGAGCAAGATATACCCCTTTGAAATTTAAAACCCTGTCTCCTAGAGCAACAAAATGCTTTGGGAAGCCTTTGCAATTTTGATCAACTTTCTAGCATAAATACTTTTGTCACGTAAATATAATTTGTTAAGAATTATAAGGAGAAATCATAGCAACCAACACCACTTCCAAATCTTGATAATTGAAGGAGATATGCACTTGTGATCAATGGAAACAAAGACTTGTCCAACTATGTCAAACTTCTTTAATCAACCCTTATACCTTTAAACTATTTTTGACAACTTGAGGCATGATGAGTCATAATAGACTTTGTCATGATGTTATTTTAAAATATCTTCAATAGTGAAGCTTGAAACTCAATGAAGTTTTGTTGAAGAAGGCACATAAATGAACTCATGAACCTATAGATCAACTTGATGGAATGTATTATGCTTTCACTTATAACATCATCAATTAGGGAAAACATTCCTTGTATATGTTAGTTAAAAGTTAATCACTACAAAACATAGATGATCACAAAATACAAGTCAAGGTTCTTGGTGATTCCCCATGAGCAAAACGTAAAGATGAGGAGAAGAGCCAATTCCTAGTGTGATCTTGTTGTGATTGAATTGATGTGATGTGATAGAGGGATCTTAGGGAAAAAATTGGGGTACAACACCATACCCCAAGCACAGATAAATCTTTTTCGATAACCTTGAAGATCATTGTCATAGTCGAATACAACACCCCAAATAAGCATATCATGAGGACCGTCCCTTCGAGCATAACTGAACTAACGTAAAGGTAGAGAAGGGTTATAAGTAATTCCCCTCTATGCCAAGGAGTTGCACATTAGGGAACTCTCCACAATGGTCAATAATAATGATGTCTTCCTGTGATCGGGAACACCAATAAACGTCTCAATGAGAGAGTGAAATTATCGTTTGAGACCACATCAAACCTTGTTCATTCTTCATTATCGAGCGGGGAAGGTGAGAAATATACCACCTTGATAGAAAAGGTATACAACACATGAGAGTTCCTCGCTTCCTCATGGTATGAGTGTGAAGAGAATGAATAATATCTTCGAGCAAAGTAGGCACATGATTATGAGTGAGGAATATCTTGATGGAATTTACATCTATAAGTTGGTCCGGATTAGGGAATAGTACAAAACAATAGATTAGTAAAGCCAAAACATCTTCGAAAGCATGAAAAATCATTTCACCTAGAAACAATTGAGCTTTCTCCATCAGAAAATTTGCAAGGAGGCCTTTAATCCCACTCATGGTTTCCTAATTAGATGCAATATCAGATGGTTTCAGGTGCAAGGTTGTGGAAATATCTTCAGGTCTTGGATCTTTCTCTAAAATAGTGAAGGGTATTTGATCCAGTATAGGCACCCCAAGTAACTTAGAGAACTCTTCTATTGTGGGCACCAACTGATAATTTGAGAAAGTAAAGCAATGGTGTTTAGGATCAAAGAACTAGAATAAAACGCTCATCAAGCCTTCTTCAAAACCAGAGATAACCAAGCTAAGAAAATGACCATGTCTTTTGTTGAAATGAGAGTTTCAGAAACCTTTGAGACTAATTCTTTGAGTTTGGAAGGTATTCCCGTGAAGTTGATCTAGATAGTATTTCTGCGAGCAGAGGCCATAACCTGCGAAGCAGAACAAAGATAAATCTCTTAGTCCTTGAAATGGTATGTGAAATTGCAATGTTGTGATGTTATGATGTTATGTTTAAACAATATAGCAAGCACAAGTAAATCACATAAAAGACCTTATGTTGAAAGGCTTGCATGAGGTTCATAAGTAAGTACCCTCTTGAAGTTTAGTTGGCTCAACCTATCCTAAGAATAGTAACCGGGTTCTGAGAGTCTCATATCGTCGATCTTTCTCTAAGGAATTGTTTCAGTAGAGAAACTAACTTGCCACCGAAATATCCCGAGAGTCGAATCTCAATGAGCGTGGCATCCAGTATCAACCAACTTCGGAATGCACCAAAGTCGACTATCTCACTACTTTTTAATGGCTAAGTTGGGTAAATTAATATTCTAAGGTCAGTTAGTGCTTATGACACCACGCGAAATCCTAATGTTATCCTCGAATGACTCAAGGAACACCAGTACAAACCAATGCGTCGCACTAACATAGGCATCACTTTAACCATATCGGTCTATGTCGTACAAATTCCATGATTTATTTCTACTTATCTAAAATGTCCCCAGATCTGGGTATAGGATCTTTGCAATAAATTAATCCAAGCAACCCCAAATGTAAAGCATACAAAGCAAACAAGTAAAGCATTTAAAGTGATCATAAGCTCTAAGGTAACCCCTCTTTTATCATTTCCCCAGCAGAGTCACCAGTTCTGTAATACGGTGGGAGAACTGACTTAGTTTTTCATTTTATCGCAAATGTTGCGGATAGCAAGAGTCGCCATAAACTTTTCTGTTATCCAATAAGGAAATGTGAAAAGAAGAGGAAAGACCTTTTAAGATTTTGAGTTCGGGGGGTAAGTTATGAAAAGGGAAGGTGTTAGCATCCTTTTCATCTGTAGTTATCTGCGTGCTCTTAATTTCTTAACACACTTTAATTTGCTTTGTGTGTGTTTTGAAAATGTTTTGAAAATGGCAATGTAAGGTAGTCTGCTTTATAATTACCCTTGTATCAGTCTTCAAGAGTGTTTATAAAGCGTTTGAAAGTAGTTGTTTTAAAAGTGTGAGGTGTGAAAATTGTTTTAGTTTGTGAGCAAGCAATTAAGGGTATCTTACCCACTGAAAGGACTTTTGTTATCCTTTTCCTTCTCCGTTAGGGATGGTGTTATCCATACCATTAGTTGGTAGGTAGCCCCATCAATTGGATATGAAGGGTCAAGCGTAGGGTCGTCGTTATGGTTATTAAAGGAAACATATAGGGATACCTTAGCAATTAAAAGAGACTGTCATCATATATTCGTAGGAAACCTCGAGGGACAAGATCATTTCTCATGGGCAACTTCGAGGGACATTGCGGGACTATGGTCTTTATGATGACTTTAACTGAGGGTCTTTGCTAATTGTATCCCTATGTTTGAGGGACATGACCTTTGTTTTTTTCCGAAGGCAACAGAGAGAGGCTACCCTAGATGTGCATGTGTGCAAATGATTCAGTTCAGTTATTTATCTTGTTTACTTGGGTTTATCTAGCATTTCGTTTTAGATCTTACCATACATACCTAGTTACTATACAATTATATATATATATATATATACATAGGTGCAAAAAGTAAAAGTGCGGGAAAGTAAACCTAGACTATTACACCTCATGAGCAGTTACATGATAGGAAAAATGCGGGAAAATAAACTAAGCTATTACAAAAGTACCCATGCGACCTATACATTTATTTCTAGAAATTTAAATGACAAAAAATAAATATTAGAAAAATGTTTTAATAAACCTCAGGTTCTAAGTGTAGAAAAAAATATTTTTGATGTTTTATTGTTTGGAAAATATTCTTAAAGTGTGAATTAATAATTAACCCTAATTTTAAGTAAATTACAAATTAATTGTGAAATAAAAATAGAATTAATTTAATTAAAAAAAATTTTGTTGATAAAAAAATTAAATTAATTGATTAAAACCTAAATCTAATTTTTAATGATTTTTTCGAATTTTTTATGGTCTTTTGATTTTAATTAAAAAAAAAGTAATTAAACTAATTAAGAAAAAAGAAAAAAATAATAAAAACAAGAAAATTGAAAAGTTGTAAAAAAAGGGTTAAAAAGAAAGCTTCGGGTGGGACTTGAACCCACACCCCCTAGGTTACAGGCGTGCGCCTCATCCACCAGGCCATGGTGCTTGTTGTGTTTGGAGAATGATTAGAAATCATTATATCTCTTCCTTGCGCGTTATCTTGGAAAATAAAGAAAATTGACAAAAGGCTGGTTCGAACCCACGCTCTTATACACGCAAAGCCTTGAAAATGCACGCTTTTGCCACTGGGGTGGATGTTACATCTAGTCATGGAATACAAGCCAATAATTATATAATAAAACAACCTTTTTATTTTAATTTTCACAAGTTTCAGCGCAGGTGGGCCCTGCAGTTTTGAATCAACCAATTAGGAAACCCTATCATGCCACACTAGAGTCATCAAAACTATAAAACCTTGACTCACCGGAGAAACGCCGGAGCCCTAGCTCTGGTCGTCTTCTCTGGCCACCACTATTTTAAAACCTGCAAAAAATCAAAAGTTTGAAAAGTTAATGGGACCCTCCCCCCTAATTCAAGGGCTACGAATCCAATGGTGGGGTTCTTTTCTCTTGAATGTGCCTGTAAAGAGAGATTTGAAGCAAACATATTTCTATGCCTTAAAAACGGCATAGAGAGATTCATGCATCAAAACTTGCATGTGATACGTCAAAATCGTCCTAAATCATATCCTTAACATATTTGGGCTCATCAAACATATTAGTAATGCATGGAATTTAAGATTGAATTCAAAGAAAAAAATGCAAACCGGTGGAGTTTAAAGCACGAGTTCCAGGCACCAAATATTCTAGTTCTTGGGCTGGATATGTTCCTGAGGACTTCAGGAATATAATGGAACACTTGGTTTGGCTTGAGAGTGGATGGATCATGTGATACAAAATTTAAATTTTTCTTTGATTTTGTGAATTTTTAGAGGTGTGTTTGAGGTAGCATCCAGGTGTCCTTGATGTCTGAGTTGTTGTGGTATTTATAGGGAACATTTTAGGCGAACAAAAATGGACATGAATCAATTGAAATCAAACATAATTCATTATTTCGAAAATTGTTTTAAAAACATTCCAAACTTGAAGATTCTTGTTCCCAACATGTTTTCACGGTTTTGGCAAGCTCTTATGAGGTCTTGGGCCTTATAGAAGATATACAAATGAAGCCTACATGCCCTTTGGTCCATCAACTCATATTTTATTTGATTTATTTTGAATTAATTTGAATAAAATCAAAATTAATAAAATAAAAAATCAAAGTAATGTATAAATTAACTTAGAGGTCCTATAACATGTTATAAACCTCAAAAGTTAGGCCCAATAGTCCAAAAGTTCAAGATTTCTCTGTGATACGGTGGTAGAACCGACTGTTTAATACTGGTTTTACGCTTGTGTTTGCAAATGTTGTGGTAAGTAAGAGTCGCCATCGACTTTTCTTTTATCCAACAAAGAAAAGGGTGAAAAGAGTAGAAAAAGACCTTTTCGAGAATTTTCTGAGTAAGGGGGGTAGATTATGGAAAGGGAATGTGTTAGCACCCTTTCCATCAGTGGTTTTCCACGGGCTCTTAGAGGTTTGCTTATTTCAAAAATACCTTTGTGCTTTGTGTTTGAAAATGTTTTGAAAACGCCTTAGTACGACAATCTTTATAATGTTTCTCGGGATAGTGGAGAAAGTATACATAGTGTTTTGAATTTTTTTTTTGAAAAGTAGTGTTTGTGTAAGTGCAAAATATTTGAGCAAACTTCTAACAGCTATCTAATTTGTTACTCGAAAAGGGTCGTTTTTTCCTCTTTTCCTTTAGACAATTCTATCCTATCATTAGTGAGTAGGTAGCTTTGTTGTCAGATGTTTGAGGGATAATCGAAGGGACGTTATGGTCACGAAGGCAAATTGGCAAGAAATTTTAGTAACTGTCTTAAAGTCCTAAGATCACTTTTTACAGAGGCAACGTTGAAAGGGTCATCGAGGAACTTGTGATCTTTCAAACTAAAGGACAACCACTAAAAATTCTCATGTTTCGAGAATTGTGACCGTTTTCCGAAGGCAACCGAAGTGGGATACCTTAGAGGTACTTATGTACAAATATGTTCGATTCAGTTATTTATCTTGCGCATTTAGGGTTTGCTACCGTTTTGATTTTAGTCTTTACATACATGTCTAGTTACTAGCAGTTAAAATATACGGAAAAATAAAATGTGGAAAGTATAAATCTAGACTATTACATGACTTCGGGGAGGGGTTTTACATTCCAAAGCAAATGGGGAAAAGAAAATAAACAATAAAAAGGTCCTACTTATTATTTATTACATCCCAGACAACAATTACAATAATGTATATAAAAAATGCAAAAGGAAATAAATGCGCGAAAAATCAGAAATGCGTCTAAAAACAATAAAAGAAAATCTTTTTGTTATTGGTTTTTATTTATTTAAAAAAATAATTAAATTAATATGTCCTAAAATTACATAGAGATATGAAATTTAATTAAGAAAATATCTAAGGTTTTATTATAATTTATTATGAAAAAGAAAATTATTAAAAAGAATTAAATCCTAAGTCTAAGTAATTTTAAACTCAAAGAAAATGGTCAAAATAAATATTTAATTTATTTACAAAAATAGTTTAATTAAAAAAATATTAACCTAATATTTTTATGACTTTTTTGATTTTTATGGTTAATTAAATAAATGAAAGCAAAATTAAAAAAAAAATATAAAAAAAAACAAATGGGCCTGAGGTTATGCTGCAAATAGGGGGTGTATGAATTACAATTCCGCTAGGCCCAATGAAAAGGAGTCTAACTGTTTGCCCTTGGATTCAATGAGGATAGGCTCTGAAGGCGCGTGATAAACCTGCAGATCAGAGGCATTGGTGTGAATCTGATGGTGATTTGATGGCTTGGATTGAAGTTTCATGACGCGCACATTTGGACTTGTAACACTGGATCTGTAGAAAATATGTGAGAAAAGTAAAACTACTGGACCTGGGATTTGAACCCAGGTCCTTTCCTTCACATACGCGCACCCTTACCATATATGCTGCCCATCCATTCGTTTATACAAAGCAATCAATAATATTACATACAAAAATAAGTCAATGTCTGGGAAATAAAAAAAACGCACGCAATATTCAAACTGGCCAATCAGAGGCTGACACACTTCATCTCCTACCTCCATCCGTCGTCTTAGGTAGAAATACCTATAGTGACAGTTTTTTGTCCGTCATTGTAACCCCTGCATCCGAAACAAACAAAAATACACAACAAAAATGAACTTTGAGGCCATGGATCAATCATGTTCAACCTCCTAAGCACAATAGTGCCCATGGTTTGGGCTTATTTTGGCTAATTTGGAAAACCCCATTTTGAAGGTTCAAACCCTAGAAATGGAAACACTTGATTCCTGCATCAAAAACTCAATCCAACTGTACAGATAACTTGCAAATGCTCAAATAATCAATAATACATATTCAAAACGTACTTAAATTGCATGAATTGAGCAGAACACAAATGGAAAATGAGGCAAGCCGTATGAACTCACTGATGCATTTTGTGAGGTTTTAAGACTTGGTGATGATCACAAATGCTTCATGGAACCTCTAGGGGTATGTTTGGATTCTTAGTTTGGGTTAAAACGAGCTGGAACTGTGTTTTTGAGTTTAGAAATTTTGATATTTTTTTGCAAAGAATCGTGTAGAGTTTTCAGGCTGTCTGTCCTCTTTGATGCTTGCTAGGCTTGGTATTTATAGAGAGGAATAAGGAGACAAGAAAAAACAAACTTGTAACATCCATAATCAATTGCTTGAATGCCATGAATACAAATGTGTAACCTTGGCCAAAAGCATGGGATTTTGTCCATTTTTGAATTTTAAATGAATGTAAACATGTTGGCATTGCTGTACACGAAAATTGGGGCCTCCTCATGCATTAAACCAAACCCAAATAGCCATGGCCCATATGAATTGCATATTTTTTGATTTATTTGACTTTAATTAAATGAAAATTAATATAAAATGCAAATAAAATCAATAATATGAAAAAATGGTTTTAGGGGTCCTCTATGATCTTAGGAAGATGTTTGAAGTTCAAGAATTTGAGCCATTGCCTTAAAAGTTCAAAATTGCTCAATGCACATTTCTTGAAAAATCCCAAATTTTCCCAACTTGGGAAAGCCATAACTTGCTCAATTTTTATCTCATGATGATTATCTTGGACTTTTTGGAAAGCCCAAGATGTATAATTTAATCCCTCTTTTGATCAATTTTGCATTTGAAGATTTTATCGTGATGTAAAAGGTCTTGGAAAAAATAGGCTTTTGTTGACTTTCTAAAAATGACTTGTAATGTCCGAGCTTGTATCTTTCAAATGGTGCATTTATTGGACTTGAGTGGTGAATATAAGTTGTAGGGAATTGAATTATCTTCAAAATGAGCTTTGATTGGGGAAAAATGGATGAAGTATGTGAGAGTTATGCCTGGTCAAAGTTTGGTTGACTTTTCCTATAGAAACCCTAATTTAGCAATTCTTGACTTTTAATGAATTAGGAGCATTTCTTGAAGAATCATGATCAACCCTTGATCAAATGATGGATATTACTTCAAAATGTTGATGTTGACCAAAAATTATGAAGTTTGATTGTATTTGGGCCACAATTGACTTTTGACCTAGTACAGTTGATTTCCATGCATTTGAGAAATTGTCTAAGAAAACTTGTTGTGCAAGGCATGAAATTTGTCATGGAAAATCTTGAAGACATATTAGAACCATGGGAAACATTTGAGACCTTTGGAGCTTACACATCTTGATGAGAAGTGAAACCCTAGTTAGAGGTTCATTGCTTAGGAGGAGAATTTGTCTGGTCAATTCTTGATCCATCTTGACCACTTGGGGATCTGTAGGAGCTTGTTTTGATTAAAAATGGGAGGGAAAATTTTTGGGTACAACATGATCAAATGAAGTTTCATGCATTTTCTCAAAAATTGCCCAACTAGCACCAATCATAACTCTCTCAATTTTCATTATTTGAAGGTGATCTTTGTTTTTTTTCAAAATCTCAAGATGTCCTCTACAATCTCTATTTTGATCATTTTTGCATTTGAAGACTTTATCTTGATGTAAGTTGCCTTGACAAAAAGTGTCTTTTGTTGACTTTTGAAATGACCTGTAATGTATTGGCTTATATCTCTCAAATGATGCATTTTTGGACTTGAGCTTAGAGATACAAATTTGAAGAGAATTTAATTTCCTTCAAAATGAGATTTGGTTGGGGAAAAACTGATGAAGTATGTGAAATTTGTGCTTGGTCAAAGTTCAGTTGACTTCTCCTAAGGAAACCCTAATTTGGCAACTTTTGACTTTTGATGATTTGAGGGTTTTTCTTGAGGAATCATAATCAACCCTTGATCAAATGATGCATGTGATTTTAAAATCTTGGCGTTGACCAAAAATCTTGAAGTTTGACTGTATGTTGGCCACAATTGACTTTTTACCCTATACAATTGATTTTCCATCATCTGAGCAATTAACTAAGCAAACTTGTGATGCAAGGCTTGAAACTTGGTATGAACATTATTTGAAGCATATAAGGAGTCATGAAAACCATTTGAATCATTAGAAGTCCAATTTCCTTTAAGAAAAGCAAAACACTAGTTGTAGGCTAATTTCTTAGGAGAAGACTTGTCTGATCAATTCCTTGAGTAGTCTTGAGCAATTGAGAACCCTAGGAAGATGAAAAGACCTATTGAAATAATTTGATTTGAAAATGAGAGGGAAAATTTTGGGGTACAACACCAGCCATGATATCCTTGCTCGCAGCACTTAATTATACCAATACTCTGATCCTATAGCAGAACAATAGGATCGGGGCATTGGAAAACGAACACAGATTAAGATCTCCTCCATAAAGACACCGACGATGATGGTTTCATAACCCATCTCTATGACGACCCAACCATTATTCTGCACCAGAAAAACCTTGAAAAGACCGATGCTCCCCGATCATGAAGAAGACCAGAGGAAACCAATAGTTAGAGAATCATTAGTGGCCTTCGCCCAAGCCAAAGGGTCTTCTGAGGAGAACATCTCCCTGTCGAGATGATAGTCTTCAATGAGGAAGGAAAAATTACTTTCCACTTTCGATACAAGACCAGAGTGACAAGGACAACCCCCGTTGTCCATTATCACGGGAAATCATGGAATATCCCCTCCCTATCAGGCTGGAGAAACCTCTAAATCTGGGGACTTTGACAAAACTAGCGACCCAAACAAACACATCGAGAATATCGATGTTTTGCTCGACTATCGAGGTTCCAGGTGCGCCATCAAATGTTGATTATTCCCAACACTCTGAGGAAGGGGATATGGCCTAGTATAAAAGCCTCCCCGACGAGTCTATCACATCCTAGAAGAATCTTAGAAAGCAATTCTCCAGGAACTTTACCACCTCTCACCGTCACCCAAAATATGAGGCATCTCTAGAAGCAATCATTTATGGGAAGGATAAATCCTTCTGGGCGTACATAAAAAGATTCAACCACGAAGCCATTCAGGTCTTCACAACCGACGGTATGAAAAAATATATGCTCAAGTGCAAGCTACGTCCTCGTAGAGACTTTGCCAAGGCAGTTGGCATCGAAACACCCGTAACACTAGATTCCCTCCTCCTCAAGGCCTAGGCATACATCCAGTATGAGGAAAAAGAAGCTATCAATAATGCACGAGACTCACAAGATCAAGAGAATTCCAAAGTTTCAAAGCATCATGACTCCTCGACATCTCGTTGGGGAGTAGATAAAAGAAAAGAAGATAGACCACATGAGTCGCGGGAGTACAAAGGGTCTGCTTGCCAGTTCCACGACTACATACCTATGACCACCTCATGTGAGTGCATCTTGTCTGGGTGTGCAAACATGGAGTTTTTCCAGGCCGGGGTCTATTTTCCTCGGCAGATACCGTCTAAAACCAACATAGATAAAACTAAATATTACCGGTTCCACAAGAGCCATGGGCACGTCACTGAATAATGCATCCATCTGAAGGATGCTATCGAGATCCTCATCAGAGATGGGCATCTCAAACAATACAATAAAAAAGAAGGTCCTCGCGAGGACGCCCCTAAGTAAAAAAAGGTTGAGGTGGAGAAACCATCCCCTAATGGCGCGAATATGCAAGTCTTCATGAGCATTTTATGGATGCATATTTTGGATACAACCAGATCTCCATGGAAAAAGGTGACAAAAAGTACACAACTTTCATGAGAGAGCCAGTCAACTACTACTATAATGTAATGCCATTCAACTTGAAAAACATTAACGCTACATTACTAAAGAATGATGAACAAGGTCTTCCGATGAGATATTATAGACATGCTCGAAGCCTTCATGGATGACATGATCGTGAAATCCCAAGATGATTCCGACCATACGCTCCACTTAAAGAGGTTCTTCGACCAGGCAAGGAAATTCAAAATGCGATTCAATTCGGAGAAGTGCATCTTCTACATACGAGCAAGTAAAGTCTTCAATTTCTACCTAACTGAGCGAGCAATTGAAGCCAACCCTGTAACACCCGTTAATTAATTAATTATTTAATTAATTATTTTCGAATTAATTGTTGAAGTTGTGAGATGTTGTGAATTGTTGGCATAAGTTGCTAGATTATTATTAGTTAATTAATTAGTTGATTAATATAATAATAATGTTAGAATTAGTAGAATAATAGAATAATTGTGTTGGGCCTATTTTATTGGTTGGAAGTAGTAAAGTGGGTGTGTGTTGTTAAGCCCAATAGGATTTATGGTATAAGGTTAAGCTGACATAAGAAATTTGGTTAGGTGGAGAATATAAGTCTTGGTGTGCTGACTGTGAAAAGTTGCACAGAAGAGGAGCAAGGTTGCACGGTTGTCGAGCAAGGTTGCATGGTTGTTGAGCGAGGCAAGACAAGGATTACAGCCAGAGATTTCTGGAGCGACCTTCAATCCAGATAAGGGTGGGGTTATGATTATATAATGGGACATATAATGAATGTTATGTGCGGATTGGCCATATATATGTATGTCGTGCGTATGATTTTGAATTTGTTTCTTGAACTTGGCCATTTTTCACGTTATGGGGGTTTATGAATTGTCTGCATACTTCCCGGTATAATTGATGAATAGGTTAGTGTAGATTATCACCTGTTGATGTGGTCGTTAAGTCGTTGTGTTGTTCCAAGCAGTTGGCTAAAAACTAGGGATTGTATTGATGTGGTTTTTAAGTCACTGTGTTATTCCATGTTGTTGACTAGGAATTAGTGGTCGAGGAGGATGCTGAAGGGTTGGGTTAATGTTCGTCACATAATCGATGATGTCTGTGCAAAAGTTTTGAAGACACGCGGTGTCGGGGACACATGTGCTAGGTGTCGAGCGACATTAGGCTGCAAGGTGTGTCGGGGAGTACATGTGTTGGGTGTCGAGCGGAATTAGGCTGCAAGGTGTGCCAAGGAGCACATTATTATGTCGAGCTACACGAAGCGGAAGGTGGTGCCGAGGAGTACATGTTATTTGTTAATTCTTTCTTGGTTCCTGTGCATGTCGAGGATAATGTAATTCTCCCTTATCCCTTAACGCCCGTGCATGGTGAGTTGATTAATTACTTTAGCTTAGCAGTCCTAGTAATTTAGTAGAGTTTTCAGTAACTGTAGGAGAGAAAATTAGTATTTTAGTAGAAAACTACTTAGCCGGATATAGTCGAATTGCTCGTATAATTACGCAGGACGTCGTAGTATATTTTGGTTGATTCGTTGTATTATATGCTTGTTATAAATTGATAATTGGTAGGTGCTGGTGAATTTTGGTTAGATGGCTCTAATTATTGGCAAATATTAAGTTGTAGACTCATGGCCAATGTTGAATTATGTTGAGTTGTTTTTGAATTATTGTTGTTGTTATTGTTACTACATCAATACTGTTGTCGCATACATAGCATATCAAGTTGGAGCTCATGCTCGGTAAGTTGGCCTGGATTGGAAAATATAAAGTTTAAGGATTATGCCTTGTTGATGCATCTATTAATTGGAAGATTATTAAGTTGGGAGTTTTGCTCCATTGGTACCACATGCATGTGCATAAAAACAAGTTGCATTCCATGTTGCATTCTGAGTTATTATGTGTGGATTGATGATGTTAATGTTGTTAAAGAGCTGCGAAGTGGTGATTTTGTATGGACTAATTTTGATGTATTATTTATCATGCGTTATGTTATATTGTTTGATATCTCACCCCTTTTGTTTGAATGTTACCCATATGTTGGTAACATGTAGGTAATCCAGAGTGAAGGCGGTTTACCTTCAGTAGTTTGAGTCGGTGTCGTTGCTCTGATACGTAACACTTGGGGGGATTAATGCTTGTTGCTTTATCGTTATTACTTTAGTTGTTGAATTTTAAGTTGATTTTAGTTAAGTACTTGTTATTTGGAGTTGTTTTAGTTGGATAAAGATGTTACATTCTTTTAAGTCTAATTTTATGATTCCGCTGCAGAGTTATGTAAGTTGTTGGTTTTAAAAGACTAATTTATGATGTTGTTGGTTCATCCGAGTTTAAAGTGTTATGTATATGTGTTAAATACTGTTATTTTAAGTGAAAGTGTAGCATTCCATTTATTTATTGGAATATTTGTAACTCTGATTTTATATAATCCGTTGGGTAGAAATGAGGTGTTACATTAGTGGTATCAGAGCAATTCAGTCCATCCGACCAAGTTGTCGAGTCATAGTTTTGTCTAATAATCGAGTATTGTTAACTTGAGTTCTAACCGTTGTTTATGTTATAGTGATAAGTTGAGATGGCTGGAAGGAATGAAGTTGTACTTGCTGCTGCTTTAGAAGCGATGGCACATGCTATGGATAATAAGCCGAATGTTGACGGGAATGCCGGATCTTGTAGCTTGGTGACCTTCTAGAGGGAGAATCCGCCTACCTTCAAGGGTAAGTATGATTCTGGCGGGGCTTTGGATTGGTTGAAGGATATTGAGAGAATCTTCTATGTGATGGATTATACTCCATCACAGAAGGTTCCATATGGTACTCATATGCTAGCAGTCGAGGCTGGTGACTGGTGGCTAGAGACTTATCAGAAATTGGAGGTTGCATGTGAAAATGTCACTTGGGCTGTGTTTCAGAGGGAATTTCTGAGGAAGTATTTCCCTGAAGACATTTGTGGTAAGAAGGAAATTGAGTTTCTTGAGCTTAAGCAAGGGAGTATGTCGAATGTTGAATATGCTGCAAAGTTTGTTGAGTTGGCTATGTTTTACTCGCACTACAGTTGAGACAGCTGATGCAAGAAGAGGCTCATATGTTCTCGTTGATGGCGTCACTATCTGTCGAGAATCAAGCTATAATTGAGGAATTGCAAGTGGTGCGTGAATTTCCTGAAGTTTTCCCTGATGAAATTCCTGATGTACCGCCAGAGAGAGAAGTCAAATTTACTATTGATCTTGTACCTAGTACCATATCTGTTTCTATGGCACCATACAGGATGTCTGCATATGATTTTTTCAGAATTAAAAAAGCAATTGGAAGAGTTACTTGAAAAGAAATTGTAAGACCAAGTGTATCGTTCTGGGGAGCTCCAGTGTTGCTAGTAAAGAAGAAAGATGGAAGTATGAGGCTCTGTGTTGATTATAGACAATTGAATAAAGTGACGATTAAGAATAATTATCTGCTTCTGAGAATAGACGACTTAATGGAATAATTGGTGGGTGATTGGGTGTTTAGCAAGATTTATTTGAGGTTAGGTTACCATCAGATTAAAGTGAATAATGAAGATATCCAGAAGACGGATTTTAGAACGTGTTATGGACATTATGAGTCTTGGGTGATGCCTTTCGGTGTTACTAATGCACCGGGAGTATTCATGGAATACATGAACTGTATCTTTCATACTTATTTGGATCGGTTTGTAGTGGTGTTCATTGATTACATTTTGATTTACTCTAAATCGGAAGAAGAGCGTGCAGAACACTTAAGAATAGTATTGCAAGTTTTGGAAGAGAAGAAGTTGTATGCAAAGTTGTCTAACTGTGAATTTTGGTTAAAGGAGATTAGTTTTCTTGGTCATGTTATCTCAGGTAGTGGAATTGTTGTAGATACATCTAAAGTAGATATTGTGTTGCAATGGGAAACTCTAAAGTCGGCTACCGAGATTATAAGCTTTTCTAAGTTGACTTGTAAAGGTAGAGCTTATGTGTGGGATGTTCAGTGTGAAGAAACTTTTACATAATTGAAGAATAAATTTATGTCGGCTCTGATTTTGACATTGCCTAATCCAGGAGAACCTTTTGTGGTATATTGTGATGCTTCTAAGATAGGTTTAGGAGGTGTGCTTATGCATGTTTAACTTTTCATAAGTCGAAGGTTGAACATCAGAAGCCTGCAGGGTTGACACAGCCGTTAGAAGTTCCATAATAGAAATGGGATAGCATTTCGATGGGCTTTGTGACAGTGTGTGATACGGTGGGAGAACTAACTTGAGGTTTTGCGTTTGTATTCGCACTTGTTCGGTTTAGCAAGAGTCGCCACCGACTTTTTATTTATCCTAAGGAAAGGTCAAAAAGCACAAGAAAGACCTTTGAGACGTTTTCGTGGGTTCGGGGGGTAGATTATGAAAAGGGAAGGTGCTAGCACCCTTTTCATCCATGGTTATCCATGGGATCTTAGTTACTTGTTTTAGATCACTTGCCTTGGTTTTTCAATTGCTTGAAATGGTGTTTTGTGTGTGGTTTTGAAAATGTTTTGAAAAAGATGCCTTGTCTAGGCAACCATTGTAACAATTATTTACTCGAATGTTTTACAAAGGTGTTTGTCTTTTTGAAAAGATGTTTCAATGTTTTTGAAAGTGGTTTTGAAATTGTGTGGAGATGTGTGTTTGAAAATGGCAAGTGTGTTTTGCAAGTTTGATCAAGTAACTAAGAGTTTGTCTACCCTAAATTTCTCAAAGATCTTTCTTATGTTTTAACCCTTTTAACAGTGTTGTTTCACCATTGTATTTGGTGAACAACCTTGTGTTAGAATGTTAACGGGACAGGCGCGGGTCATCGTATACAATCATTGAAGGAAACTTGTGAGACGCTCTAGCAATTTTTGTAAGGGGCAAGATCGTTTTATCGAAGGCAACGTTGAGGGTCATCGAGGGACTAACAATCTTTGTTTATCGAAGGGACATTTGCTAGAGTGTCTCATGCTCGAGGGACATGATTGCATTTTTCCGAGGCAACAGGCGAGGTTACCCTAGAGGTGCAAGTGTGAATTGTGTATTGATTTTCATGCTTTTGTCTTGTATTAGGTTATCTAGCGGTTGATTTTGAATCTTCGCATACAAACCCTAATTACTATACAGTATATAGAAAGTGATAAATTGCGGGAATTTAAAGTCTAAGCTATTACAAATAAGTATCCGGGGATGGGGGTACAAATGTTTACAAATGGGGATGAGTCTCATCAGAATAGTAGTGTCCAACTATTATTTACAACCAAATCGAATCTTCGCATTCTCAATATAAAATATAACAATGTATAAGAATAAAAGAGAATCAAAAGTATTGTATGATGCACATGGTTATTTACCAATGATTAAAATTAAGTATTATTATTTATTTTTGTGTTTTTTGTTGTTAATTACATATAAACAAAAATTTTTAAAGAAAAGAAAAGAAAATTGTTTAAGTTAAAGAAAACTATTATTCATGTATTTTAGTTAATGCTTTTAGAAACTTGTATAGAATTAATTAAACAAAAGCTTTAAAACTTATTAAACTTAATGGAAAACTAATGTTTACATATTTTAAGTATAATAAAAAGTATTGTTAATAAAAAAATTAATATGAAAAAAGAAGAAGTTAATATGTTACCTTTATTCAACAAGAAAGAAATAGGAATTAAGTTATAAAAAAGAAAATAAGGTGATAAAAATAAAATGGTATTAGTTTGAAATAAAAAAAAGGGTAAAAGATTAAATGGGCTTGATGTTATATGTTTGGCCCAAACAAAAAAGAACAAACAAAATCAAAGAAGGGGGGTGCGCCAGTTTTATGGGCTTAAGGGTTTTGTGCGTGGAGCAGGCCCAACTATGCGTTTGACAATGTTTGTTTAGGGTTCGTGCGTATTTTGCTCAGAATAGGGTTTGTGCTTGAACGAACGACGCCGCTCTCCATCTCCTTCTTCGCCTCTTCATCCTTCCCGAACGGGAGCTTCTGATGCCTGTCTTCGCCTCAGGCCACTAGGCGCCATCTCCACTCTCCTCTCTCCGTGGTTGTACCAGGCGGTGACAAGAAAAGGTATTGGTTTCCTTCTTCATGTTTTAGGGTTTCAAAATTCGTGCATATTATTGAACCTTTACATACTCTGATCTTTATGTGTTGTTTATGTTTGGATTATGAGATGTAGAGAAAAAAAAAGAAGAGGGATTGATACCTTAGGGTTTTTTCTTTGGGAGAGGAGACGGGGAGTTTCGACAGGAGGCGTTCTCCGGTGGCCGAAGGCGGGAGACACGTGGCGATGATAATGGCTTCCTGGTACTTGTATCTTTTTGCTTTGTATGTTTTATGATGATATTGTAATCTGAAAACAATGCATCTATAATGTTTTTGCTTCTAAGATTCTTCCTCTTCTTCTTGTCAATGATAATACTTTTCTGAGCTGCTTGTCGTTGTTCTGATTAGGCTATATTGATGAACTTTAAATCTGAAGTGCTTTATTGGTTAGCTTCTGATTCTCTTCCTCTCTGAATGCTTGCTTTGTTCTGATGATAAGCTTTGTTCTGGTTTGGATTTGTTGACCCTTTTTGATGCCTTTCGATGATGAATTAGTTCTGAAATTCTGCTATTGTTGTTCTTTTCACCTCTAACTCTTTCCTCTCTTTTGGGCTTTTGATGATTCTGTGATGCACCTAGTTCTGAGAATCTTTGTTATTGTTACTGATTTGGACAGGCTTGTGGTTGTTATGCAGGCTTGTGGTGTTCTTAACACAGGTTTGAAGTTTGTGTTTTGATGCAGGCTTGTTGAGGTTTTAGCAGGCTTGTGCTTTTGTTGTTCACAAGTTTGAAGCAGGCTTGAGGCAGGTTAGCAGGCTGTGCTTGCTTCTTCAAGGCTTGGTGTTTTATGCAGGCCTGAGGTGTTATCTATTTACAGTTCTTTTATGATATCTTTTGTGTGTTCTTTTTTGTCCTCCCTTCAACTATTCTGATTTGTTATATTTATTTATCTCTAAGCCTGCCTGAGAAACTGTAAGCCTCTTTTTACTCTCTTTCTCTCTCTCTCCAGAAAAGTATATTTAATTACTTAAACTGTACTTTCTATTCTGAAAAGGTTTTGGCCAGAAAATGATGAAAAATGTTTTGAAATATTGCTTGCATCTTTGGCTTTCCTCTGCATATCTTCTTACCTCCAGATTTTCTGCATTGCTTTTGTGTACTTGTTGACAGCTTTATTGGCTTTTGATATCTTTTGGTATCTTCTTTGACAGCTTTTGACAGTTTGAAACTTGTGACTTAGTTGGCCCCTTTGACAATTTGGTTTGCCTAGTTTGATAATGCAATTCAGTTTGGATTTATGCAGCTTGTTTGGCATTTCAGTTTGCACTTTGCAATTTGAATTTATGCAGCTTTGTGCATTTTTGCCAAATAATTCATATGCTTGCAAACATTTTACTTCCCTCTTTGTGAACCAAGAAGAGACATCTTCTTGCGATTTGCAGAGAGGACGAACAAACTGATTCCGACCAAAACCTTTAATGATGAGTTTTTTGATTAACTGTCTGAAAAATACTTTTTTAATTCATCTGTGTTGACTTCTTTTTCTGTCTTTGCAGGTAAATACCAGTCGGGCAAAGGAAGCAGCGGTAGAAGATGAAGACCTCAAGAAACTTAGGATATAGTTTTATTTTATTTTAATCATTTGTAATAAACATTATTATAAATATTGTAAATAAAATTACCGTATTTAAATAACACTTGTACCAATAATTAAAAATAAATAAAAGTCTTTCTGTCAGATAATTCTCTATTTCACTGTCTATTTAATTATTTAAGTTTCTTGAATTAAAATAGCTGGAAGTACATCCCAATTATTCTAACTTAGATAAGATAAATAATTAATAACGTTGTAGTCTCACAAACCCTGCTTTAACCAGCAATAAGCCCGACATGTCAGTTAACCAATTGCACAGCTAAACAAACAAACGTCCATACACCTTTCACTTCACTTGATTAAACTGCAAATTTTCAATCAGAAGCCTCAGTTGCTATCCCGGAGGTTCAGGTTTTGAGAAACAAACTGAAATCTTGAACAGGCGTCAAAGCAGTGTGACGACCAATTAAGACACAGTGGATTCAAATTCTTCTGAAAATGCGCGTGCAAACCCTAATGTTGGATTTACTGTCAAAGAAACGTCCGCCTGATCAAAACCTGAGCCAAACTCAACCAAACCCTAACAATCTGCTTGAACTGATTCAAAATCAATAGAAACCCTAATTTTGTTTGACTGATAAGAAAAGTCTGTTTGACCTATTCTTGAGCCAATCTGAAAAATCAGGAAAAGCCCGAAGCTGTGATTTCTTGTGAAAAAGAGAGAGGGAAAATTTTGGGGTACAACAGTTGCCCCTGTTCAATCTTCTTGAACCTGAAGAGTTAGATTGGCAAGTTTGCCATTCGCGACTCGAAGGTAAAAGGAGATTGGACACGAGAGTGCCCAAAAAATTTGCACTCGTCAAAGTGTAGTTTGAGGGAATGGGCTTAAAGATTCCATTTGGAGATGGGCTTAAAGATGCCATCTGGAGATGTGACAGAATCTTGTCGGGGGATGGGCTTAGAGATGCCATCTGAAAATTGTTGGTAGGAGGATGGGCTTATAGATGCCATCTGAAGGTGATTGTATCTTGTTGGAGATGGGATTGTAGATGCCATCCAAGAATGTTTGTTGAACTGTATTTCGTTTGTGAGTGGGTGAGTATCAGAAAGGTATCCATGTTTGGAACATCTCTGAACTGGAGATCTGAACAAGCAATAGATTGACATCCATGTTGGGAAGCATCCGTGAACTGTTTTCAGAAGTTGAATCTGAGCAAGCGATAGATTAACATCCGTGTTTGGAGAACCCGTAAACTGTTTTCAGAAGTCTTGAATCTGAACAAGCGATAGGTTAACATCCGTATCTGGAGAACCCATAAACTGTTTTCAATAGTTGAATCCGAACAAGCGATAGATTAACATCTGCGTTTGGAGAATCCGTAAACTATTTTCAGTAGTTGAATCTGAACAAGCGATAGATTAACATCCGTGTTTGGAGAATCCGTAAACTATTTTCAGAAGCCTAGAATCTGAACAAGCGATAGGTTAACATCCGTATCTGGAGAACCCGTAAACTGTTTTCAGAGGTCTTGGAGTTGAATAAGCAATAGATCAGCATCCATGTTGGGAAGCGTCCGTGAACTGTTTTCAAAAGTTGAGTCTGAACAAGCGATAGATTGACATCCGTATTTGGAGAATCCATAAACTGTTTTCAGAATTCTGGAATTTGAACAAGCGATAGGTTAACATCCGTATCTGGAGAACCCGTAAACTGTTTTCAGAGGTCTTGGAGTTGAATAAGCAATAGATCAGCATCCATGTTGGGAAGCGTCCGTGAACTGTTTTCAAAAGTTGAGTCTGAACAGGCGATAGATTGACATCCGTATTTGAAGAATCCGTAAACTGTTTTTAGAGGTCTGAGCTTATCAATCTTATCCTGAAAAGGGTAAAATATTAGCTGAAACACAAAGTTATGTTGCATGAAATGTATGATGCAATGTATGTTATATCAATGTTTATGATATGAATGTAATGAATGTGCATGTAAGCTGAGTAGCTGTTAGGCTGAGGAAGACGAATCCTGGATAATGAAATCTTTGTCTGCTGCTGGGGAAAGTAAATCCTTGACTGCTGCAGGGGATTGTTGGAAATGAGAAGTCCTGGAACCAGTGTTGGGGAATCAGGAGCTTGGGTTGTATGCCAATCTAATGGGGATTCCTGTCTTGAGGAGATCTTCACTGGAAAGCTCAAAACCAGGAAGACTTATGTTGGAAGGATGGGACTGAGAAACTTTAATCTGTTGGGAAGTATCTCTATGGGGAATTGAGAATGCGAGTCTTTATTCTGCTTGGGTCAGAAATTGAGAGTATACCAATCTTCTGAGGTTTTAAGGATGAGAGTCTTCATTCTGTTAAGGGTCAGAAATTGGGAGTATACCAATCTTCCGAGGTTTCAAGGATGAGAGTCTTCATTCTGTTAAGGGTCAGAAATTGGGAGTATACCAATCTTTTGAGGTTTCAAGGATGAGAGTCTTCATTCTGTTAAGGGTCAGAAATTGGGAGTATACCAATCTTCTGAGGTTTCAAGGATGAGAGTCTTCATTCTGTTAAGGGTCAGAAATTGGGAGTATACCAATCTTCTGAGGTTTTAAGGATGAGAGTCTTCATTCTGTTAAGGGTCAGAAATTGGGAGTATACCAATCTTATGAGGTTTCAAGGATGATAATCTTCATTCTGTTAAGGGTCAGAAATTGGGAGTATACCAATCTTCTGAGGTTTCAAGGATGAGAATCTTCATTCTGTTAACGATTAACTGTTATCTGGTCGATCTCCAGGCTTTCACAGAAACTTGTATTGCTATCTGGTCGTAATCCAAGCTTCACAATAACTTGTTGATCTGCTATCCGGTCAAATCCGGGCTTCACGGCTTTGTGTTAAAGATATACCATTATCTGGTCGACTCTAGGCTTCGTAGTATTCTTGGCTGCTGTCTGGTCGTAATCCAGGCTTCACAGAAACTTGTATTTCCATCTGGTCGTAATCCAGGCTTCACAATAACTTGTTGGGGATTAAACTATTATCCGATCGAATCCGGACTTCATAGCTTGCTCTTAGGAGATACCACTATCTGGTCGTAATCCAGGCTTCGCAGTAGTCTGACACTGTTATCCAGTCGTAACCCGGGCTTCACAATATGCTGTAGAGATCAAGATACTATCCGGTCGGATTCGGACTTCATAACTTGAATTTTGTGAGAATTTGATCTTTGACGACCGTAACTTCCAACAGGTGATGAAGGAAATTTGATGATGACCGCAACTTCCAGCAGGTGATGAAGGAAATTTTGAACGCTCTTGAATTCCAGCAGGTGATGAAGGAATTTTTGATGTTGATCATAACTTCCAGCAGGTGATGAAGGAAATTTTGATCGACCTTGAGATTGACATTCGAATGCCCCAAGTGATGATGAAGGAGACTTGCCCCAAATTCACTAAACTTTTGAGAGATTTTTTGAAATCTTGACTGGACTGCCCCAGGTGCGCTGGATAGTGACATGTCATGCCCCCTTGTTGATAGGAGATTTGTCAACGGAAGTGTCATCCTTTTTGAAGTGATTTTGTTCACTGAGAGAGCCTTCGTTCATCAGATATTCATTGTGTGAATTTCTCCGCTGTCAAACAAATAGCCAAATGCAAACAGTGATATTCAAGTAATGCAAAGTTTATGTCTGTCTCGAAGTTTTGAAAAATGCGTTTTTTAGCAGAAAACTTTTTATAAGACAAATTCAACACAAGATTTAGAGCAAAGCCTTACAGGAGTCAGGATACCTTTTGTAACAGTATGCTTTCGAGCTAACCCATGCTTCAATTAGGACTTTTGAAGGGTTGTAACGTGGCTTGGTTCACGGTTTAAGAAACAAAGGATAAAGGCTCAAAGTATGTTTGTACCCACCCACTCTTCGTGATGTTCTTCAATCCTAAACTCAGTTAAGTGTGCGTCAAACTCTATTCAAGTTTGGAACGACTTTTGGCGATGGTTCACCAGTTGAATTTTGGAAGGCAGTCATTTTTGCAACATTTTTCATGTTGTTGAGGATTTGTAATGACCTCGTTCTTTTGATTCGTTATCCCTAACTTTTTCCTGACTGTTCCTGTTTTCGAGATTACAGTCAGCGGGATGCCCTAGCTTTCTTAAGCCCTCTTTGTAGGTTCTGGCTCGATGGGCTTTTCTCTTTTGAGAGATAATGACTTCCTATGAGGTAAGGAACCATCGCTATCTTTTGATTCCAGAGGAATGTTTTTGATGTTGTTCATTGTATTACGAACTGAGAGTTGGCGACTTCAATGCGCATCTTTTTTGAATTAACTGAGAGACTACCCTGCCCCAGGTTTAAATCAAAGGTTTCAATTTGTTTAGAACAGAAAACTCCTACTCCTTTGGCTCAAAGGGGTTGACTAGGGATTATCTTCCTTATAACTTCAGTGTTTAGGATTTGAAAAAAAATGCCTGTACATCGTCAGCAAGGTCTGTTTGAAAGCATACTGTATGAGATTATGGCATTGTTTCGTCATCCTCCCTCTAAAGGCTTGCAGCTTTTTATCAAGAGTTAAATATCATAAAGAAAGCATAATAATAGTGAAAACGAATGGATGAATTCAAGACAAACATATGCAATGCATTAATGAAACAGAGTTTGACATCAACAGATAATTGTTTGAATAGCAAAAGAAATTACAACTTGAAAATTCAAATGGAACAAAAGTCTTTCAGTTCGAGCTTTGTCATTTCAGGTGGAGAAACCTTTAACGGAAGATTTTCATCTCTCCATCCGGTATGAATTTCAGCACTCCATTGTCAATCAAGTCTTGGATCTTGTTCTTCAAGGCCCAACAGTCGTCGGTGTCATGTCCAGGACTATAGGAGTGGTATACACAAAATGCGTCAGGATGATAGCTAGGAGCAGAGGTATTGGGCTTCCGAATAGGATCCCTTAAAGCAGTCAGATTGACCTCCAACAAGCGTTCCAGTATTAGAGATGATGGGATGTCAGTCTCAGTGAACTGTCTTCCAGGCGTATTTTGCTTACGCCGATTACCCCGTTGACGCTGACACGGTTGTTGATGGGCTTGTGACCCTGAAGCAAGTAGGGGAGCCTTTCCCTTGTCTTCTTGTATCAAAGGGGGTTGAATGATGACTTGATCTTCAACCTCAGACGTTTGCCCCACTTGGTTGTCCCGAAGCAGTTTGTTGACGAGAACCCTGAGCTCCTCTTGTCTTTGAGCCAGGTCCTGGATGAGAGCCATCTGGCCTACCAGTTGTCCCATCATCTAGATCCTCATTGCAGTCAGCTCAAACTGAAGTTCTTACAATTGATCACTCCTGGCATTGCTTGAATTCCCCTGGACCATGCCCCTTGTGAGGAGAGCTTTCACTTCTTCTTGCCCCTGGGACAGGTTCAAGAACATTTCTTGAAGTTGAGCATTTTGATCCTGGATATCCTTGACAGTCCTCTATAGAGCCATCTCTATTGAAATAAACAGTAGGAGAATAAGGAAACCTGAAAAGGAAAGAACTGTTATGATGCAATGCATGATATGTGGATGCATGTTTTCAAGAATCTCTTGGGGTAAACACAAGAAAAATGTTAGAGGTTGAACTTTGATCAACATCTTTGATTGGAGAACTTTGTACCAGTGGATGTCTTTCCACGAGAATCAAGCTCACCATGTCAAGTGGGTCATAGCCCCTGATTCAAGTTGTTGCACTTGATCTTTGTAGGCATCTGTTTAGAGGGGAAACCTCTTGCCCTTTGGTAGACGTCTGGTTAAACATGACCCTGCATCAAAAGACCCTCGAGATCCTTGAAATGGTTATTGAAAATGCTATGGTATGATGTTATGATGTTATGTACATGTATGCAAAAGCAAGTAAGTGTATATACAGGTAATCATATTCACACAAAGCAAACAAGTCCTTAGGTTTAGGCTTGCATGGGGTTCGTAGGTAAGTACTCTCTGGAAGTTAGTTGGCTCATCCTGTCCTAAAATAGAAACCGGGTTCTAAGGAGCTCAATATCACTGGATTATTTTCTGTGTTCATTGTTTTGGTTTTGCCACTTAACTGGCGACCAAAATATTCCAAGAAAACAATCCTCAATGAGTGTAGTATCGAGTATCTACCAACTTCAGACTGCACCAAAGTCGGTCATCTCACTACCCCTAAAAAGGCCAAGATGGTCAAGTAAGGTTCTAGAGTTCGTTAGTGTTTCATGACATCGCTCAGCGGCCCCATATTCTCCTTGACTACTCAAGGGCTACCGGTACTCACAAATATGTCACACTAACATAGCTACTGCTCCAACCATGTCGGTATACCCCGCACAGTTCCCTCACAGTTTATTGCTATTTACCTAAAAAGGTGCCCCCAAATCCGGGTGTAGGATTTACAACAAACCCAAACAAGGACCCAAAAAGTAAAGCAATCAAAGCAATCAAAGCAAGTATGTATATGTGATCTAAAACCCTAAGGTAACCCCACTTTTAGATCAATCCCTAGCAGAGTCGCCAGTTCTGTGATACAGTGGGAGAACTGACTTGAGGTTTTGCATTTGTATTCGCACTTGTTCGGTTTAGCAAGAGTCGCCATCGACTTTTTATTTATCCTAAGGAAAGGTCAAAAAGCACAGGAAAGACCTTTGAGATGTTTTCGTGGGTTCGGGGGGTAGATTATGAAAAGGGAAGGTGCTAGCACCCTTTTCATCCATGGTTATCCATGGGCTCTTAGTTACTTGTTTTAGATCACTTGCCTTGGTTTTTCAATGGCTTGAAATGGTGTTTTGTGTGTGGTTTTGAAAATGTTTTGAAAAAGATGCCTTGGCTAGGCAACCATTTTAACAATTCTTTACTCGAATGTTTTACAAAGGTGTTTGTCTTTTTGAAAAGATGTTTCAATGTTTTTGAAAGTGGTTTTGAAATTGTGCGAAGATCTGTGTTTGAAAATGGCAAGTGTGTTTTGCAAGTTTGATCAAGTAACTAAGAGTTTGTCTACCCTAAATTTCTCAAAGATCTTTCTTATGTTTTAACCCTTTTAACAGTGTTGTTTCACCATTGTATTTGGTGAACAACCTTGCGTTAGGATGTTAACGGGACAGGCGTGGGTCATCGTATACAATCATTGAAGGAAACTTGTGAGACGCTCTAGCAATTTTTGTATGGGGCAAGATCGTTTTATTGAAGGCAACATTGAGGGTCATCGAGGGACTAACAATCTTTATTTATCGAAGGGACATTTGCTAGAGTGTCTCATGCTCGAGGGACATGATTGCATTTTTCCGAGGCAACAGGCGAGGTTACCCTAGAGGTGCAAGTGTGAATTGTGTATTGATTTTCATGCTTTTGTCTTGTATTAGGTTATCTAGCGGTTGATTTTGAATCTTCGCATACAAACCCTAATTACTATACAGTATATAGAAAGCGATAAATTGCGGGAATTTAAAGTCTAAGCTATTACAAATAAGTATCCGGGGATGGGGGTACAAATGTTTACAAATGGGGATGAGTCTCATCAGAATAGTAGTGTACAACTATTATTTTCAACCAAATCGAATCGTCGCATTCTCAATATAAAATATAACAATGTATAAGAATAAAAGAGAATCAAAAGTATTGTATGATGCACATGGTTATTTACCAATGATTAAAATTAAGTATTATTATTTATTTTTGTGTTTTTTGTTGTTAATTACATATAAACAAAAAGTTTTAAAGAAAAGAAAATTGTTTAAGTTAAAGAAAACTATTATTCATGTATTTTAGTTAATGCTTTTAGAAACTTGTATATAATTAATTAAACAAAAGCTTTAAAACTTATTAAACTTAATGGAAAACTAATGTTTACATATTTTAAGTATAATAAAAAGTATTGTTAATAAAAAAATTAATATGAAAAAAAAAAGAAGTTAATATGTTACCTTTATTCAACAAGAAAGAATTAGGAATTAAGTTATAAAAAAGAAAATAAGGTGATAAAAATAAAATGGTATTAGTTTGAAATAAAAAAAAGGGTAAAAGATTAAATGGGCTTGATGTTATATGTTTGGCCCAAACAAAAAAGAACAAACAAAATCAAAGAAGGGGGTGCGCCAGTTTTATGGGCTTAAGGGTTTTGTGCGTGGAGCAGACCCAACTATGCGTCTGACAATGTTTGTTTAGGGTTCGTGTGTATTTTGCTCAGAATAGGGTTTGTGCTTGAACGAACGGCGCTGCTCTCCATCTCCTTCTTCGCCTCTTCATCCTTCCCGAACGTGAGCTTCTGATGCCTCTCTTCGCCTCAAGCAACTAGGCGCCATCTCCACTCTCCTCTCTCCGTGGTTGTACCAGGCGGTGACAAGAAAAGGTATTGGTTTCCTTCTTCATGTTTTAGGGTTTCAAAATTCGTGCATGTTATTGAACCTTTACATACTCTGATCTTTATGTGTTGTTTATGTTTGGATTATGAGATGTAGAGAAAAAAAAAGAGGGATTGATACCTTAGGGTTTTTGCTTTGGGAGAGGAGACGGGGAGTTTGGACAAGAGGCGTTCTCCGGTGGCCGGAGGCGGGAGACACGTGGCGATGATACTGGCTTCCTGGTACTTGTATCTTTTTGCTTTATATGTTTTATGATGATATTGTAATCTGAAAACAATGCTTCTATAATGTTTTTGCTTCCAAGATTCTTCCTCTTCTTCTTGTCAATGATAATACTTTTCTGAGCTGCTTGTCGTCGTTCTGATTAGTCTATATTGATGAACTTTAAATCTGAAGTGCTTTATTGGTTAGCTTCTGATTCTCTTCCTCTCTGAATGCTTGCTTTGTTCTGATGATAAGCTTTGTTCTGGTTTGGATTTTTTGACCCTTTTTGATGCCTTTCGATGATGAATTAGTTCTGAGATTCTGCTATTGTTGTTCTTTTCACCTCTAACTCTTTCCTCTCTTTTGGGCTTTTGATGATTCTGTGATGCACCTAGTTTTGAGAATCTTTGTTATTGTTACTGATTTGGACATGCTTGTGGTTGTTATGCAGTCTTGTGGTGTTCTTAACACAGGTTTGAAGTTTGTGTTTTGATGCAGGCTTGTTGAGGTTTTAGCAGGCTTGTGCTTTTGTTGTTCACAAGTTTGAAGCAGGCTTGAGGCAGGTTAGCAGGTTGTGCTTGCTTCTTCAAGGCTTGGTGTTTTATGCAGGCCTGAGGTGTTATCTGTTTATAGTTCTTTTGTGATATCTTTTGTGTGTTCTTTTTTGTCCTCCCTTCAACTATTCTGATTTGTTATATTTATTTATCTCTAAGCCTGCCTGAGAAACTGTAAGCCTCTTTTTACTCTCTTTCTCTCTCTCCAGAAAAGTATATTTAATTACTTAAACTGTACTTTCTATTCTGAAAAGGTTTTGGCCAGAAAATGATGAAAAATGTTTTGAAATATTGCTTGCATCTTTGGCTTTCCTCTGCATATCTTCTTACCTCCAGATTTTCTGCATTGCTTTTGTGTACTTGTTGACAGCTTTATTGGCTTTTGATATCTTTTGGTATCTTCTTTGACAGCTTTTGACAGTTTGAAACTTGTGACTTAGTTTTCCCCTTTGACAATTTGGTTTGCCTAGTTTGATAATGCAATTCAGTTTGGATTTATGCAGCTTGTTTGGCATTTCATTTTGCACTTTGCAATTTGAATTTATGCAGCTTTATGCATTTTTGCCAAATAATTCATATGCTTGCAAACATTTTACTTCCCTCTTTGTGAACCAAGAAGAGACATCTTCTTGCGATTTGCAGAGAGGACGAACAAACTGATTCCGGCCAAAACCTTTAATGATGAGTTTTTTGATTAACTGTCTGAAAAATACTTTTTTAATTCATCTGTGTTGACTTCTTTTTCTGTCTTTGCAGGTAAATACCAGTCGGGCAAAGGAAGCAGCGGTAGAAGATGAAGACCTCAAGAAACTTAGGATATAGTTTTATTTTATTTTAATCATTTGTAATAAACATTATTATAAATACTGTAAATAAAATTACTGTATTTAAATAACACTTGTACCAATAATTAAAAATAAATAAAAGTCTTTTTGTCAGATAATTCTCTATTTCACTGTCTATTTAATTATTTAAGTTTCTTGAATTATAATAGCTGGAAGTACATCCCAATTATTCTAACTTAGATAAGATAAATAATTAATAACGTTGTAGTCTCACAAACCCTGCTTTAACCAGCAATAAGCCTGACATGTCAGTTAACCAATTGCACAGCTAAACAAACAAACGTCCATACACCTTTCACTTCACTTGATTAAACTGCAAATTTTCAATCAGAAGCCTCAGCTGCTATCCCAGAGGTTCAGGTTTTGAGAAACCAACTGAAATCTTGAACATGCGTCAAAGCAGTGTGACGGCCAATTAAGACACTGTGGATTCAAATTCTTCTGAAAATGCGCGTGCAAACCCTAATGTTGGATTTACTGTCAAAGAAACGTCCTCCTGATCAAACCCTGAGCCAAACTCAACCAAACCCAAACAATCTGCTTGAACTGATTCAAAATTAATAGAAACCCTAATTTTGTTTGACTGATAAGAAAAGTCTGTTTGACCGATTCTTGAGCCAATCTGAAAAATCAGGAAAAGCCCGAAGCTGTGATTTCTTGTGAAAAAGAGAGAGGGCAAATTTTGGGGTACAACACAGTGTTACCTAATACTTCAAGAGGACATGATTCAATTTGGGTGATTGTTAATAGGCTTACAAAGTCAGGTCATTTTATTCCTATTAATATTAGTTTTCCTGTGTCGAAGCTGGCAGAGATTTATACTAGTGTAATTGTAAAATTGCATGGTATTCCTTTGTGTATTATGTTAGATAGAGAATCGAGGTTTACTTCATATTTTTGGAAGAGTTTGCAAGAGGCACTGGGTTTTAAGTTGAGGTTGAGTTCAGCGTATCACCCTTAGAGAGATGGTCAAACTGAATGGACTATTCAGTCGTTAGAATATTTGTTGAAAGCATGTGTTCTTAAGCACGGAGGTTTATGGGATACTTGTCTTTCGTTAATAGTATAATAACAGTTACCATTCTAGTATTAGGATGGAACCTTTTGAAGCGTTTTATGGTCGAAGATGTAGAAGTCCTTTATGTTGGCATGAATCTGGAGAAAGTGTAGTGCTTGGACCTGAAATTTTGCGAGAGACTACTGAGAAGGTGAAGTTAATTCGAGAAAAGATGAAAGCTTCACAAAGTAGACAGAAGAGTTATCATGACAAGCAAAGGAAATATTTAGAATTTCAAGCAGGTGACCATGTGTTTTTTAGAGTTACACTTGTGACTGGTGTTGGGCGACCATTGAAGTATGAGAAGCTCACTCCTTTTTTTATTAGTCTGTATTAGATTTCAGACAAAGTTGGGAACATTGTTGATATAGTGGCTTTACCGCTTAATCTTTCAAATTTGCATGATGTGTTTCATGTGTCACAACTCTGAAAGTATATTTCAGATCCATCTCATCTGATTCATATGGATGATGTGCAACTAAGGGATAATCTCACTGCGGAGGCGATACCTGTACGAATCGCAGATCCTGAAATGAAGACTCTAAGAGGAAAATAGATTGTTTTGGTGAAAGTAGTCTGGTTAGGAGCTGCCGGAGAAAGCATGACGTGGGAGTTGGAAAGCAAGATGCGGGACTCCTATACTGAGTTGTTTGAACAAGGTAAATTTTTTAGGACGAAAATATTCTAAGTGGGGGAGAGTTGTAACACCTGTTAATTTATTTAATTAATTATTTTCGAATTATTTGTTGAAGTTGTGAGATGTTATGAATTATTGGAATAAGTTGCTAGATTATTATTAGTTAATTAATTAGTTGATTAATATAATAATAATGTTAGAATTAGTAGAATAATAGAATAATTGTGTTGAGCCTATTTTATTGGTTGGAAGTAGTAAAGTGGGGGTGTGTAGTAAAACCCAATAGGATTAATGGTATAAGGTTAAGCTGGCATAAGAAATTTGGTTAATTGGAGAATAGAAGTCTTGGTGTGCTGACCGTGAAAAGCTGCACAGAAGAGGAGTAAGGTTACACGGTTGTTGAGCAAGGTTCCGTGGTTGTCGAGCGTGGCAAGACAAGGATTACGGCCAGAGATTTGTAGAGTGACCTTCAATCCAGGTAAGGGTGGGGTTCTGACTATATAATTGGACTTATGATGAATGTTATGTGGGGATTGGCTATATATATGTTTGTCTTATGTATGATTCTGGATCTATTTCTTGAACTTGGTCGTTTTTCACGTTGTGGGCGTTTATGAATTGTCTACATACTTCCGGGTATAATTGATGAATTTGTTAGTGTAGATTATCACTTGTTGATATGGTCGTTAAGTCGATGTGTTGTTCTGAGCAGTTGGCCGGAAACTAGGGATTGTATTGATGTGGTCGTTAAGTCATTGTGTTATTCCATGATGTTGGCTGGGAATTAGTGGTAGAGGAGGATACTGAAGGGTTGGGTTAATGTTCGTCACAGAATCGATGGCGTATGTGCAAAATTTTGAAGACACACGGTGTTGGGGACACAAGTGCTAGGTGTTGAGCGGCATTAGGCTGCAAGGTGTGTCGGGGAATACAAGTGTTGGGTGTTGAGCGACATTAGGTTGCAAGGCGTACCAAGGAGCATGGTATTGTGTGGAGCTGCACGAAGCGGCAGGAGGTGTCGAGGGGCACATGTTATTCGTTAATTCTTTCTTGGTTCCCGTGCACGTCGAGGAGCGCGTAATTCTCCCTTATCCCATAACGCCCCTGCATGCTGAGTTGATTAATTACTTTAGTTTAGTAGTCCCAGTAATTTAGTATAGTTTTTAGTAACTGTAGGATATAAAATTAGTATTTTAGTTGAAAACTACTTAGCCGAATATAGTCGAATTGCTCGTATAAATACGCAGGACGTCGTAGTATATTTTGGTTGATACGTTGTATTGTATGCTTGTTATAAATTGAGAATTGGCAGGTGTTGATGAATTTGGTTGAGATACCTCTAATAATTGGAAAGTATTAAGTTGTAGGCTTATGGCCAACATTGAATTATGTAGATTTGTTGTTGAATTATTGTTGTTGTTGTTACTACATTCATACTAATGTCGCATACACAACATATCAAGTTGGAGCTCATGCTCGGTAGGTTGGCATGTATTGGAAAATATAAAGTTGAAGGCTTATGCCTTGTTGATGCCTCTATTAATTTCCAGATTATTATGTTGGGAGTTTTTCTCCACTGGTACCACATGCATGTGCATAAAAATAAGTCGCATTCCATGTTGCATTCTGATTTATTTTGTGGATGAATTGATGATGTTAATGTTGTTAAAGAGATGCGAAGTGGTGATTTTGTATGAACTGATTTTGATGTATTATTTATCATGCGTTATATTATATTGTTCGATATCTCACCCCTTCTATTTGAGTGTTACCCATATGTTAGTAATGTGTAGGTAATCCAGAGTGAAGGCGGTTTACCTTCGATAGTTCGAGTCGGTGTTGTTGCTCTGATACGTAACACTCGGGGGGATGAACGCTTGTTGCTTTATTGTTGTTATTACTTCAGCTGTTGAATTTTAAGTTGATTTTCATTAAGTACTTGTTATTTGGATTTGTTCAGTTCGATAAAGATGTTACATTCTTTTAAGTCGAATCTTATGATTTCGCTGCGTTGGTATGTAAGTTGTTGGTTTTAAAAGACTAATTTATGATGATGTTGGTTCATCTGAGTTTAAAGTGTTATGAATCTATGTTAAATGTCGTTTTTTTAAGTTGAAAGTGTAGCATTCCATTTGTTTGTTGGAATTTTTGTAACTCTGGTTTTATTTAATCCGTTGGGTAGAAATAGGGTGTTACAAACCCTGACACGTGCAGAGAATTTTATGAGTTCCCGATGCCAAACTCGTAGAACTCAATCTAATCTTTGAACGAGATGCTCACCTCGTTATCCTGCTTTGTGGAAAAATCTACCCATCAGACATTTCCCCTTTTCAAACTTCTTTGCAAGGAAGCAGCATTTGAGTGGACCGAAGAGTGCAAATAATCCCTTCTCCACCTCAAACGATAAATTTCGCATCCACCGGTCGTCTCACGACCAGACAGTGAAGAAACTCTCTACCTTATTTATGAAACCTTTGAGGGCATAAACCCATATACTTTATGAGCAAGGCCTTACAAGGTCCATAAATTGGATATCAGCAAATCGAAAAAGTAGCTATGGCCCCCATAGATACGACGAGGAGGTTAAGGCACTACTTTCTAGCCCACACGATTGTGGTACAGACAGAATAGCACGTGAAACAGCTGCTCAGCCGTCCAAACATGGCTTGAAGCATGCTCAAATGGTCTTTAGAACTATCTGAGTTCGTCATAAGATACAAGAGCAGAAAGGCCCTTAAAGCCCAATGTTTTACCCCAAAATTTTCCTTCCCATTTTCTTCAAGACATTCTTTTAAGGGTTCTCAAAATGCTCAAGGGTTGACCAGTCAAACCTCTTCCTAAGCAAAGGTTCTAGAACTAGGGTTTCATATTTTACAAGGAGGAATGGGTTTCAAAGGTCTAAAATGGTTTTCATGGTTCATTATAGGTCTTCACCAATTCTCATGTCAAGTTTCAAGCCTTGCATCACAAGTTTGCTCAGTCAATAACTTAGATGATTAAAAATCAACTGTATTGGGTAAAATGTCAATTGTTGTTAACATACATTCAAACTTCAAGATTTTTGGTCAACATCAACATTTTGAAGTGATATTCATCATTTGATCAGGGGTTGGTCTTTATTCCTCAAGGAAAGCCCTCAAATCATCAAAGGTCAAAAGTTGCCAAATTAGGGTTTCCTTAGGAGAAGTCAACTAAACTTTGACCAAGCATAACTTTCACATTCTTCATCAACTTTTCCCAAACCAAAGCCCATTTTAAAGTAAATTCAATTCTCTAAAACTTTGTATTTATGCTAAAGTCCAAAAAGTGATTCATTTGAAAAATATGAGCTAATACATTACAGGTCATTTCAAAAGTCAACAAAAAGACACTTTTTATCAAGGCAACTTACATCAAGATAAATCTCCAAATGAAAAAATGATCAAAAGAGAAATTATATAGGACATATTGAGCTTTCTAAAAAGTAAAATATCACCTTCAAAAGACAAAAATTGAGAGAGTTATGACCAGTGCAAGTTGGGAAATTTTGAGGAAATGCATAAAGTGCAAAGTGAGCAAACTTGAAATTTTAAACTTGTGGGCCTAACTTTTTAAGTTCCAAACATGTCCATGACGTTATGAAAGCCTCCTAATCTCACTCATATTTTGTATTATATTTTATTATTATTTTATTATTATTTTATTTATATTTATTTTGTTTTTATTCAAATAAATACAAAATAAATTAAATAAGGTACAAAATCATTGGGCCAAGCGCATGATGGGTTTCTTAAGGCCCAAAAAATTTCAACATATTTTGCCAAAATTGTGTAGGACTCAATAAGGCAAGGAGAATCTCAATAATGGAAGTTTTTTAATATGTTGGGATTCTTGTCTCATAAGCCATGAATACATTTGTTCATTCCATACTTATTCACCCCAATTTCCTTCCTCTATATAAATTCTACCAATTTAGATCAAAGGTACACACGGAGACTGCTTCAAACACACCTCCAAATTCACAAAAAGTCGTAAGAAAAGTGCAAACATGTAATGTACAATCCAGCCAATCCCAATAAAAAATAAGCACTCTCTTCACTTCCTGAGGATTAGTAGAGTAAGTCAGGGCCATTTCTGATAGTCTCCCACACCTGAAACAACCATAATCATCATCTCCGATTGCCACTCTTTTTTATTTTTCGTATTTTTAATTCCATTCATTGTTAAGTATTTATAACCATCTAGATCTTTTTGTATGATTGTTTAGAACATGATAGAACCCTAACATGCAAGCTTGAACGCCTAAATCTGGATTCACCATTTTTGAATTGTAATAGGGTTTCTTATTCGAAACCTATGATAAAAAAAGTTCCAGCCAAAACGAATCCCATATTTGAACTCAGGAGGAAATTTTAAGGGGGATAATATGTTTTGTATGCTTTAATCTTGTGTATTTCACAGGTTCAAAGAAACCCCTCACCGGAGAAGATGGTGGAAACCACCATGGGCGATGGTTTGACATTCTAACCATATGCGTGGCAAAACGATACACGCTGATTGGTTCATTTCAAACAAATGCACGCGCGTTTTGTTGTTTTCCTGATGTCAGCATTTATTTTATGTTATGTTTTTATTATTCAATTATAACATCAGATGAAATAGCTGTCCAAATGGTAGAGTGAGGTGCGCAAAGGCATTGGTGTACCAGGGCACGAGTTCGATCCCTACCCCCGGTATATTTTGTTTTTTTATATTTTCTTGTTCACAGATTCAGTGCAAGATAGCTCATCGCTCTCACCATGTGCTCTCCCATCCCGACCTTCAGATCTCAAAGGATCCAAATCCAATGCTGCTGATGGCCTCCCCACAATGCACCCCAAGGAATCACCCTCACTGAATCCAGTGCAAATTCTGGGCCATTCAATGTGGGCTTAGCATTTGGTTTCTCACACCCCCCAGATTTCTTTTGCATTTCATGCCCATTTCTTTTTTTGTTTTTAATAATTATTTTGTTTTGAATAATTAGTTTTTTTAAATAACTAATTAAATAAATTTTAATAAAAAAAAATCATAAATAATCACTAAAATTTAGATTTAGGTTTTGTTTAATTAATTTAATTTTTTTAATCACATTTTGATTTAATTAATTAATTAATTTGTAAACTAATTAGAATTAGGGTTTAAATTAATCAATTTGTTTTCTCTTTTTTGATTAATTAAAACCAATTATATTTTAGGTTAATCGTCAAATTTTTATCAAGCGAAAATTATAAAAAAGACAATTTCTTTTTCCGTTTCTCGTTTTACCGCTTCATGTACTTTTTTTTCCGGATTAGTATTTTTCCCAAATTATGTAATTGCTAATGGATTGTAATAATTTTAACTAGGGTTTACTTTACTTTTCCCCCCGTTTTATGGTTTTCATAACCTAACCACTTACTCAGAAAAATTCTCAAAAGGTCTTTCCTGTTCTTTTCACCATTTCCTTATTGGATAAAACAAAATTCGGTGGCGACTCTTGCTATCCGTGACATTTGCGATAAAAATAAAAACCAAAAATCTGTTCTCCCACCGTATTACAAAACAGGCGACTCTGCTGGGGAAAACTAAAAGTGGGGTTACCTTAAGAGCTAGATTCACTTTTATTGCTTTACTTGTTTGCCTTGTATGCTTTATGTTTCGGGATATGCTTGGGTTTATTTCTTGTATAGATCCTATACCCGGATCTGGGGGCATTTTAGGTAAGTAGCAATAGATCGTGAAAATTGTACGACATATATTGATACGGTGTAAGCGATGGCCACGTTAGTGTGACACATTGGTTGGTGCCGGTGTCCGTTAAGTTAAGTCAAGGAGAATGTTGGGCTGCCGCGTGGTGTCATAAAGCACTAACTAATCGTAGAACCTTAGTTGACACAACATACATTAGAAAGTAGTGAGATAGTCAGCTTTAGTGCAGACTGAAGTTGGTTGATACTCGATGCTACACTCATTGAGATTGGACTCTCGGGATATTTCGGTCACAAATTAGATGCTTATGCTAAAACAATGCCCAAGAGAAAGATCAATGATATTAAGGCTCCTAGAGCCAGGTTAATTCTTTTAGGACAGGTTGAGCCAACTAAAACTTCAAGAGGGTACTTATCTACAAACTCTATCCAAGCTTAAAACTAAGGCCTTGCGTGTTTAGTTTGTGTATGATTAATTATTTGAACATGACATCATAACATCATGACATCATACCATATCATTTTCACTAGCCATTTCAAGGACTAAGGGATTTATCTTTGTTCTTTGTTGTAGGTTATGGCATCTGCTCGCAGAAATACTATATGGATCAACTTTGTAAGAGTGCCTCCTCAGCTTAAGGAGTTAGTCTCAAGGGTTCCCAAAAGTTCTCCATTCATCAAAAGGCATGGTCGACTACTCAGTTTGGTTACCCCAGGTTTTGACGAAGACATGATGAGTTTTCTGTTTTAGTTCTTTGACCCTACACATCACTGCTTCACCTTTCCAGATTATCAGTTGGTACCCACAATGGAGGAATTCTCTCAATTACTGGGAGTACTTGTTCTTGATCAGATAACCTTCACCAGTTTAGAGGAAGCTCTGAAACCATAAGATATTGCAGTAGCCTTACATCTGAAGCAGTCCGACATTGTATCTAATTGGGAAACGAGAAGTGGAGTCAAAGGTTTTCTGGCTAAATTTCTGATAGAGAAAGCTCAACTGTTTCTGGATGCTATAAGTTTTCAGGCTTTCAAGGAGATCTTTGCTTTGCTAATCTATGGGTTGATACTATTCCCTAATCTAGACCAACTCATAGATGTGAATACCGTCAAAATATTTCTTATTCGTAATCCTGTGTCTACCTTGCTTGAAGATATTCTACATTCTCTTCACACTCGTATTATGAAGAGGCAAGGAAACCCCATGTGTTGCATACCTTTGCTATCCAGGTGGTTTATTTCTCACCTTCCATGATAAGTAATTAAGAATGAACAAGGTTTTAAGTGGTTGCAAAGAATAATGTCACTTTCTCATACAGGTGTCTATTAGTTGTCCCGGTCTCATGAGGATATCACTATCATCAATCCTTGTGGAGAATTCCTTAATGCTCTACTTCTTGGCATTAAGGGAGGTATTACTTGCAACCCTTCTCTAGCTCTACGTCAATTTGGTTATGCTCGAAGAAATGGTCCTCATGACACACTTATCCAGGGAATTATGTTCGATTACGAAAATGATCCTCAAGGTTATCGTCAAAGGTTTATACATGCTTGGGGCATGGTAAGTGTGATACGGTGGGAGAACTGACGTGGGTGTTTTGTGTTTGATCGCAAATATTGCAGTTTAGCAAGAGTCACCACTGACTTTTCTTTTATCCAAAAGGAAAGGCTGAAAAGAATAGGAAAGACCTTTGAGATTATTTATTGAGTTCAGGGGTAGGTTATGAAATGGGAAGGTGTTAGAACCATTTTCATCCATAGTTATCTGCGGGCTCTTATTTTCTTTCTAGATCACTTGCTTTTGTTTGAAAATGTGCTTTGTGTGGTTTTTGAAAGTATTTTGAAAAGGCGCCATCGTTTAGGCAAACTTTGTAATAGTTCTCGTTCGTAAGAACATATACAAAGTGTTGATCTTTTGAAAATGTTTCAAGTTTGGAAAATGTTTTGAAAGTGTTTTTGAAAGTGTTGGTGTTTTGGTTTGAAAAATAGAAAGGATGTTTGATTTGGAAATGAGAAGGCAACTAGGAACAATCTACCTACTCAAAAGTCTTTTTTCATTTATTCCTTTTCTTTGATATTGCTATCTTACCATTGAATGGTAAAAATCCTTATCTTTGGATGTAAAGGGATGGGCGTGGGTCATCGTATAGCCATGATATCAATGTTGTGAGATATCTTAGCATTTATCTTTGAGGGACTAATATCATTTTTAAAGGCAACATTTTGTAGTGTCATCGAGGGACTATGATCTTGTATTTTTGATTGCTTCTGCTAAGACATCCCACATGCATAACATGACCAATTTTATAAGGCAACAAAGTGGAGTTTACCCTAAGGGTGCAAGTGTGCAAGTGTGTTTGATTTACATGCATTTTTCATCTTGAATTAGGGTTTGCTACTTGTTGATTTTATCTTTCCATATAAAACCTAATTTACTAGCATTTATATAAAGCGATAAATTATGGAAAGTAAAATTACTACGCTATTACATCATTAGGGGAGGGGGTAGACAAATTTACAAATGGGGATGACAAGTAAAGTAAACCCTAATTACTATTACAAGGCTTTGAAAATTACATAAAATAGTAAAATATGCAAGAAGATGTAAAGTGAGAGAAATTGTTTTTTAGGGTTTTTTATAGAAAAGGTTTTGTAATTAATTTCATTGAAGAAAAACCTAAGTCTAAATTAACTTTAAAAAAACTAATTGTTTGGAAAAAAAATTTAGTTTTCATTTGAAGACAAAGGTTTGATAGTGTTAGGTCATTTCCAAGCAATGCAATATGTCTAAAATAAACTAAAAAATCTCAAAAATCCATAAATTTGGTGTCTGAGCTGACACGGGTCGTGTCAGTGGACACGGGCACCCGTGTTAAGACCTGTCCATGACTTTTCTGCACTTTTTGGTTCCAGCCAATCTGAAACGGCCGTGTCACCTGACACGGGCGCCCGTGTCAGCCCCTGTCCATCTTTTTTCTGCTCGTGTCTGAACAAGTAACACTGACACGAGCCGTGTCGTTTGACACGGGCACCAGTGTCATACCCTGTCCCTGCATTTTGTTATGTTTTTAACCCAACTAAGATGACACGGACCGTGTCATGTGACACGGGCACCCGTGTCAGCCTCTGGTCTGGATTTTTGCTAGTTTTTTCTCTTTGATCTGTCTTATTATATCTTTTGAACGCAAAAGAAAATGATGTATGAACAATTATATCACAGTTTGAGAAAGTTTACCTCTCTAAGTGGAAGCTTTAGAACATGTACGTATGTTTTCGAGTGCAAAGTGGTGATTGATCGAGCTCCTTCGAACCTTCTTGAAGTAGCTCCAACCTTCCTTTTATGCTGACAATGGTTAAACCGCTCCAACCAAGTCAAGTTGCAATGTATTTTTTTTTTAGTTTGGAAGATGGTGATTGTAATGTTACATAAGTTATTCTTATGTTTGAATAATTTCTATATGGTGTATGTGAAGTGTTTGGATGGTTTGTTTGGAGAAAACTTGCAAGGTATGAGATTCAAAGATTTGGACTTCAAAGTTCAAAAAAGGAGGTTTTGTGGACAAATCTGTTTTTTTGACTGCAAAAATGATTTTGAGTGTTAGTTTCTCCTTCTATTTTCTGTCCCCTTTCTCTTGCAATTGGCCTCTCTATTTATAGAGAAGGTTTGTGACTTGAAACAAACTTATATTTTTAAATCACATGTTATGGCTAGGTTAGATTATACATGAAGCAAGCTTGAAGGTCATAGTTCCAATGCTTTGTACTTTGTTGCATAGAGTTGTTGGATACTTTAAGCATGCCCTTCTGATTTTATATGTTGAGTGTGTGTAGAAGGAATAAGTTATAGGCTCAAGGAGAGCTGACTTTGTGATTAAAGCTACTTTGCAATAATGGCAATGTCAACTTTGTGCCTAAAATGGAAAGATCACTTGGACAATGCTTAAACCAAACGGACCATAGCTCAAAAGTTTGTGCAAACATTAAATTATGGTAAGATTTTCAAGTCACAAGGCCTGCAAAGTAAGATTATTCAGCACATCATGCCAATTGGGGTTTGTGTTCTTCAATAAAAATGGCTTGCAATTCAAGAATGAATGCCCGACTTCAGGCCCTTGAATCTCCTAGCTCAAATATGATAAACTCACGCTCTTGGATGTTTTGGAAAGCTTGAAACACCCTCTACAACTTTCATGTTGACCACTTTTGTTAAATCAAACTGGAACTTGATAAAAATTAGTCAAGAAGTTGGGATAAAAACCTGACCAAAGCTGCTAAAAATTTCTCTAAGTGTTTATTAAAAAATGCCATGACTTCATGAATTTATAACTTAAAATCCAAGAATTTCTAGAAAAAGTCCTGCTCTACATTGTTTTATATCTAATTGATATATACAACTTTCAAGTTGGAAGTTTTCCTTGAATCAACTTGTATCATGGTTAAAATTTGGCTCAAAGTTGTGAAAAATATGAATTTTCCAACACTTAGAAAAATTTCTTTTAGAAATTTTGACTTTTCAAAATGAAATTTTGACTTTTTGATTTCTTGATGAACAAGTTTCATATTTTGACATGTTTTGATGAATTGTGATCTTTGATACTTGATTTTGATCAAAAAGTCAAAGTTTGACTTTTCAGTGTACAATTGACTTTTCATCAGTTGACTGAAATTCAACTATCAACCAATTGAACTTGAGGAATGTTTTGAGCCATGCCATTAGGAAAAAATGATGAATTTGAACCCTTGATATCATAACTTAAACTAATGAATCATTTTCTAGGTCAAAAATCAGAAATTGCACTTCCTCAGTTAAAACCCTAATTTTGACCATTTTGCCCTTTTGATGATCTGATCAAATTTCTTGAGTAATTATGATCCAAACTTGATAAAATGACATATATGAGTTCATAATGTTGATATGAATAAAAAAATTATGAAGTTTGACTGTAAATTGACCACAATTGACTTTTTCCCAATACAGCTGATTTTAGGCCAACTGATCAATTTACTGAGCAAAAATGTGATCCAAGACTTGAAACTTGACATGAACAATCTTGAGAGTTAAAAATGATCCATGAAATTCATATGGGGCATTAAAAGTCCATTTGTCCTTGTGCAAACTTAAACCCTAATTTTTAGTCATCAGTGCTTGAGGAGGTGTCTTGAGCTGATCAACCCTTGTGCAGTCTTGAACCAAAGGAGATCTTGTGAGAGATTACTTGAGAAATGAGAGGGAAAATTTTGGGGTACAACATCTTCCCCTGTTCAATCTTCTTAAAACTGAAGAGTTAGATTGGCGGATCCGCCATTCGTGACTTGAAGGTGGAAGATGATTGAACACTAGAGTGCCCAGAAATTTGCATTCGAAGATGGATTGGGAATGGGCTTATAGATGTCATTTGGAGGAATGATGGTAAATACTGGAAGAAGTATCAGCATAAATCTTTGGTCGATTTAACACTAAAACTTGATGTTTTACTTGTGGAAAAAGGGTTAGTTAAACGCATATGTATGCATGATGTTCATAGGATGTGGTATTATACTGAATGCATTTTGTATGTACGTGCTATGATATATGAATGTGGGATCCATATTTGTCTGGGAAAATAAATCCTTGACTGCTGCTGAGGAGTTCTGAATCCCGGATTGTTGTTGGGGATTAAGAATATGCACATCTTCAAATTTGTTAAAAGAATGCCTCCGTTGGGGAGTGTCTTTTGAATGTTAGTTGTTATCTGGTAGGATCCAGGATTTATAATTTGATGAGGATGAGGAAGTCAACTGCTATCTGGTCGGGTTCCAAGCTTCACTGTAACTTACTGGGGAAGAATAAATTATCTATTATTTGGTTGGATTCCAGGCTTCATAGAAAGTTTCTTGAAATTGAACTGTTATATGGTCGGATCCAGGCTTCACAATAAACTTGAAGTGGTAACTACTATCTGGTCGGGTCTAGGCTTCATAGTTTTTCTTTGAAAAAATATACTATTATCTGGTCTGGTCTAGGCTTCATAGTGTCTTGTTGGGGATTTTAGCTAGTTGTTATCTGGTCGAATTCCAGGCTTCATAATAGCTTTCTTGAATAAACGAAGTTGAACTAATATCTGGTCGGATCCAGGCTTTACAGTAACTTGCTTGGGAACTTAGTTGTTATCTGGTCAGATTCTAGGTTTCATTACAAACTTCTGAGGGGAATTGCTATCTAGGTGGATCCTGGCTTCATAGTAACTTGTTGGGGTAGAGGCAAACTCTACCGGGGAAGGGAAGTTAAACCATGGTCTGGTTGAGTCCAGGTTCTTCTATATCTCAGAGAGTTAAACTATTATCTGGTCGAATCCGGGTTTTGTAGTATCTGAAAGTTACACTAATATTTGGTCGGCTCCAGGCTTCATAGAAATTTTTGGATATACTAAAGGTTTTGTTCATGACTTTACTGGGGATTAGGGGTTGTGTCCCTATGATTTGTAATAATATGAAAGGAAAACTCAAGTTGGAGAGTGTAGACTCAATCGGGGAGGACATACTCAGTTTGGGGAGGATACACTCAGCTGGGGGTAATAAGCTCAGATGGGGAAGATAGACTAAGCTGGGGAATTTTGTGTTTCCTTGATTGTTGTATGTTGGGGAAATAAACTCTGTTGGGGAAATAAACCCTGTTGATGAATACTCAATGAATTGCTGACGAGGTGAGTTCTTTGAAGAGATCCACAAGGCTTCTAGTTGTAGGATTCAAACTTAGCTGGGAGAGAACTGCCAAGAGATTGAGATTCTGGCTGGAGATCAACCTATACAAAGAGACTTTGTGGGTAACCTTTTTGAGGGAACAGGTTTATTGTAATTGTCCTTGTGGGGATAATGTTAATGAGATAACTCTGTGGGGATATTCCATATATATTAAAGAGATATTTGTTACTGTTTAGCAGGACACATGTGCCAAATATTTTTAATTATGTTCATATGCATATGTTCGTCCAATTTTAGTCATTGGACAAATTTGCATTCAAAACAAAAACAAAAATTTTGCACTTCAAAGTATATTTGTATTGATATTTTTCCCATGAATAGGAGTTTTTGTACAAAGAGACGGAGATCCTAATAATAGGAAATCGTCGAAAGGAAAACAAAATTGAAAACAAAAACAAATATCCATGTGGAAATGATCTCATTGCATTCTGTGATGCGGTGGGAGAACTGACTTGAGGTTTTGCGTTTGTGTTCGCAAATGTCGCGGTTAGCAAGAGTCACCGCCGACTTTTCTTTTATCCAAAAGGAAAGGTAAAAAAGCACAGGAAAGACCTTTGAGATGTTTTCTTGAGTTCAGGGGTAGATTATGAAAAGGGAATGTGCTAGCACCCTTTTCATCCATGGTTTTCCATGGGCTCTTAGTTACTTGTTTAGATCACTTGCTTTGTTTTGTTTGAAATGGTGTTTGGTGTGGTTTTTTGAAAGTATTTTGAAAAGAGACCATTCGTTTAGGCAATCTTTGTAATGATTCTCGTTCGTAAGAATGTATACAAAGATGTTTGCCTTTTGAAAATGTTTTGTAAGATGTTTTGAAATGTTTTGAAATGTTGTGTGTTTGTTTTTGAAAATAGCAAGGATTATTTTGAAAAGGAGCAAGTAACTTAGAAGCTATCTACCTACTCAAATGTATTTCTTGTGCATTTTTATTCCTTTGACATTGTTGACTTACCATTGATTTGGTAAGCAACCCTATCTTTGGATGTAAAAGGGACGGGCGTGGGTCATCGTATAACCATGATAGCAATGTTGCCAAGTATCTTAGCATTTTTGAGGGACCAAGATCATTTTGTTTAGGCAACTTTTGAATAGCGTCGTCGAGGGACTATGATCTTATATTTGTTTTGTTTTGCCAAGATACTTCGCATGCGTAACATGGGCATTTTAATTTAGGAAACCAAGTGGGAGAAACCCTAAGGGTGCTTGTGTGCAAAGTGTATCATTTTCATGCTTTTGTCTTGCATTTAGGGTTTTCTATTTTGCTTTGTTTTTGTTCTTGTCATGCAAACCCTAATTTACTAATCATGGTATAAAAGCGATAAATTGCGTAAAATAAACTAAGCTATTACAACAATTTTTATGGGAGGGGGGACACAAGTTTTGAATGGGGATTTTGCCCAAATATAAACCTAAATATATTATTACAACCAAATCGAATATTGCGCGAATTAAATAAATAGACAAATAATTAAAGTGCAATGCAATGTTTATGTTTTTTAAAAAATGTTTTTATGTCTTGTTTTTGTGTTGGAAATATATTTATCTTAAACCCTAAAAATTATAAGGAAAAAAATATATTAATTCTTTTTGAAAGGGGTAAACCCCCTTTTTTTAATTAAAAGAAAATAAATATTCTATATTTATTATTTTGTACATTTTTTTGTATAAGAAAATAATAAATAATATTATATATAAATATTAAAAATTAAATATAATAAAAAAATAAGTATTAATGAGTATAAATAGTATAATAAAAATATTAAGTATTTTTTATTATATTTATAAGTTATTTAAGAAAATAAGTTCTATTTATCAAAATAAACTATTTTTCATGTGAGAAAATAATAAAAAAAATAAAATAAAAAGTGTGAAAATAAATAAATCAATTTTTGACATTTTTTTATCATTTAGAAAAAATAAACAAAAGCATTAAATATGAAAATATGGAAAAAAATACAAAAAATATAAAAAGCTAGTCAGGGGGGTGCAGTAGCAAATCAGGGGGTGCAAATATCAAAAGCAAAAAGGCCCAGAGCACAAAAAGCCCAGAACACTTCGTCCCTGTCCTTGATCAACTTCCTACGCGCGCTTCATGTTCAAATCTGTATCTCGCTTATGCTTGCACAAAAACAAAAACTCATAACATGAAACATGTGGCATTTGAGCTCACGATTCCAACCATATAAATTATGTAACCTAACTCTTAAAGATTAGAGAGAATTTTTGAATCCCTAATTCGTGACCTAACTTTTTCAGAGTTTTCAATATGCAAATTCTCTCAGCACAAGCAATATAAATGAAAAGTATGGATATGTACAGTTTCATTATGATATGGACTACATTTTTTCTTCACAAATCGTGGCTTGAAGTTGCCTGTATAAGGAGATAGAGTTTAAGAAAAGACCTCCTTCAGCTGGATTCGAGTAGAGAAATGTAGGGACTTTAATGGAGGCCTGGTGATTGTTTAAGCTTCCTTGAACTTCCCTGAACCTATTCCAATGCTTATCTTGCTTTGAGGATGGCTGGAACTCTCTAGACAAGTCAAGCTGCAAGCTTCCAAAGTGAAAATGGTGGATGCTGAAACAGGGGTTACAGAACCAGGGTGATGGCTTGGATTGCTTTGGTATGATGTTTATGAATTGCTTGAAGTGTTTAAACACAAAATGCACGCGCCAAATGAGAATTGGCTATGGTTTTGCAGAAACTGTGTGTTTTGGCAGAATTTTGGTGTTTTTGAGTTTCAGAGAGTTTCAAGTGTAAACCAATCATGCTAAGCCTTGTAACAAGTTTGTATATTTGTATAGAAATTATACAAAGTCAGCCCTTACTAGCTGTACAAGCTTTAGACCTTTTTGCAACTTTTCTTGCATTTGAAGTAAAGTGAAGTGACTAATCTCACATGCTTGTCCTTGCTTGCTTGAGGCCTGAAATGAAATTGTACCAATTTCTTGAGAGCTGTGTAAGTTGCTTGTATCAAAGAGACAGGTTCGATGCTCAAGATTGACAAAGTTGCAAAAGCTTCTCTTTATGAAAATGGCATTGTGAACTTTTTGCCCAAAATGGAAATATCTTTTGTACAAAGCTTCAAAAGCAAAGATAAAGCATTTGTCAACTGAGTTTTCATTTAATTATGGAGTGTATAGCAAGCTTAGGACCTGCAAAGAAATATACAACCAGCATAGATTGGATTTGCAACTTGATGCTATGTGAAAAATGGCTTGAACAAAAGTGAGAAAATGCTAACTTCCCTTCTTCGATTCTCCCTACTCAAAAATGATCTTGGAGAGTTATTGGACATTTTGGAAAGCTTGCAATGTTATATATAATCCATATTTGAAATGAAATTTGAGATACCTCTTGGAACTAGGTGAAAAATGTCCATGAAGTTGGGTCCAAAACCTGCCTAAATTAGGGCAAAATTTCACTAAGTTATTTAGTTCATGGACCTATATTCACAAATTCATAACTTGAGATCCAATCATCTTTTGGGAAAAGTTTGTGAAGAAAATTTGTAGATTTCATGGAGGACTACAACTTTCATGTTTGAAGTTTTCTTTGAATCAAAATGCATCATGGTGAAAAAGTGGTGAAAAGTTGGGAAAAAATAAGAAAATTTTTATACTTAGAAAAATTCTAAGTTATGAAAAATTTCAAATTAAAACCCTAATTTTCAATTTTGAGTTTCTTGGTGAAAAAGTTTCATATTTTGACATATCTTGATGAATTATGACCCTTGGTACTTGATTTCGACCAAAAAGTCAAAGTTTGACTTTTCAGTGCATAGTTGACTTTTGATCAGTTGAATACAAAATTCATCTGTCAATCCAATGAACTTGAGATCTTTTGAACCATGTAATTAGGTAAAGATGATTCCATTGAACCCTTGAAATCATGTTTGAACTCAATTGGCCATTGGCTAGGTTAAAAATCAGAAATTGACTTTCTCAGTCAAAACCCTAATTTTGACCATTTTGCCCTTTTAATGATTTGATCAAATTTCTTGAGGAGTTGTGATCCAAACTTGATCAAATGGTACATATGAGTCTAAAATGTTGACGTGGATAAAAAATTATGAAGTTTGATTGTAAATTGGCCATGGTTGACTTTTTCCCCAATACAGCTGATTTTTATGCCAACTATCCAATTGACTGGTTAAAAATGTGGTTCAAGGCTTGAAACTTGTCATGAGTGATCTTAGGGATCCATAATGATGTTTGAAAGTCATATGAAGCATTGATAGTCCAAAAATCCTTTTGCAAACTCAAACCCTAATTTTAGGTTATTAGTGCAAGATGAGATGTCTTGAGCTGACCAAACCCTAATCTTGTCATGAGTCCAAGAAGTCTTGTGAGAAAGTCTTGATATATGAGAGGGAAAATTTTGGGGTAAAACACATTCCAACTCTACTATTGCCCCAATGTCTTCGAATGCCCCTTGTCGTTGACAAAAGTTGATTGGATTGATCTTGGACCGTTTGAACTCGAACCTTGGTAATAAAGTTGACTGTGATAATTCCATGGGACATAGTCATACGCTTTCAATCCCTAAATTTTTCCTGGACCTCCCTTTCGTGTTTTCAGCCCACCAGGATACCCATTTTTGCCTAATTCTCCCTTTCGGGTATTCAACTTTCTGGGTGTACAATCTTTTGCATATATCCCTAATTTTTGCCCAAACCTTTTGGTTTGCCTAGGTGTGTCAACCTAGCGGGTCCATTGTGCGTAGTATTTTTTAACTATGTCCGCGTTTATAGGATGTGGGAAGTCTTCACAATCCATGGTAGTCAGCATCATGGCATCGCCAGAGAACACTCTCTTGACAACAAATGGTCCTTTGTAGGTGGGAGTCCATATTCCCCTGGGGTCGCCTTGTGGCAGAATGATGCACTTTATCACCAAGTCACCAGCTTGATATACTTGAGGCTTGATCTTTTTGTTGAAAGACTTGATCATCCATTTTTGGTACGTCTGACCATGACAGATAGCAGTCAGTCGCTACTCATTGATCAAGTTTAACTGATCCAATCTCGTCTGAATCCACTCGTCTTCGCCTAAGCCTGCTTCATTCATAATCCTTAATGAGGGAATCTGAACTTCCACTGGAAAAACATCTTTCATGCCATAGACTAGAGAAAAGGGAGTTGCCCTAGTTGATGTCCTAGCTGAAGTACGATAGCCATGTAGAGAAAACGGTAACATATCATGCCATTCCTTATAGGTTACTACCATCTTCTGCACAATGTCCTTAATGTTTTTGTTGGTCGCTTCGACTGCGCCATTCATTTTAGGTCTATATGGAGAAGAATTGTGATGCTTGATCTTAAACTGAGTGCAAAGCTCAATAATCATAGAATTATTGGGGTTAGTCCCATTGTCGGTTATGATCCTTTCGGGGATACCATAACGGCAAATAAGGTTATGTTTGATGAATCTGGCTACCATATTCTTGGTGAGTGAGGAAAACGAGGCGGCTTCAACCCATTTGGTGAAATAATCAATAGTGACCAGAATGAAGCGATGCCCGTTGGAAGCGGTGGGCTTGATCTCTCCAATCATGTCAATGCCCCACATTGTAAATGGCCACAGAGCGGTCATGATGTTCAGAGGGGTAGGAGGAACATGGACCTTGTCAGCATAGATTTGGCATTTGTGACAAATCCTAGAGTGTTGATGGCAATCAGTCTCCATCGTTGACCAATAGTAACCAGCTCTCAAGATCTTCTTAGTCATAGTATGTCCGCTTGAGTGAGTACCAAAGAGACCATCATGCATATCTTTCATGATTTCCTCTTCCTTCTTCTTGTCCACACATCGGAGTAGAGTAGAGTCATGGTTGCGCTTGTATAATATTCTGTTACTTAAGAAGAATTTGGCTGAAAATCTTTGTAAGAACTTTCAATCATTGATGGATGCTCCCTCGGGATATTCTTGTGCTTCAAGGTATCTCATCACCTCGTGGTACCATGGCTTCTCTGTATCAGTGTCAAGCTCACAACAATGTGCAGGTTCGTTGAATCTTTCATTTGTAATCATAGGGGCTTCATTGTTCCATCTGACCTTGAACATTGAAGACATGGTGGCCAAAGCATTGGCTAGTTGATTTTCTTCCCTAGGGAAGTGCTCAAAAGTGATCTCTTCGAAGTAGAGAATCAGGGATAGCACAAGTTACTTGTAAGGGATGAGATTATGTTTTTTAGTGTCCCAACCTCCGTTTACTTGGATGATCACTAGAGTGGAATCCCCAAACACATTCAAATGCTTGATCCTCAAGTCAATGGCAACTTTCAGACCTAAGATGCACGCTTTGTATGCAGCCATATTGTTCGTGCAATTGAAGCATAACCTGACAGTGAAAGGAGTGTGGCAACCTTCAAGGGAGATGATTACATCACCAATTCCTTTACCCAAGGCATTTGAAGCCCCATCGAAGACCATAGTCCATCGGGATCCTTGTTCAGGTCCGTCATACGATCCAGGTTTCGCACAGTCGGTTACTAGCATGATGTTTTCATCTGGGAAGTCAAAGTTCATGGACTGATAATCATCAACAGCTTGATGGGACAAATGATCTTCTAGTACGCTTCCTTTGATGGCCTTTTGTGTAGTGTATTGAATGTCTTACGCAGTCAAGATCATTTGCCATCTGGCTATCCGTCCGGAAAGGGCAGGTTTCTCGAAGATGTATTTGATTGGGTCCATCTTAGAAATCAACAAAGTGGTATGAGTCAGCATATACTGTCTTATCCGGTGAGAAGCCCATGCCAGAGCGCAACAATTTTTCTCAAGCAGTGAATATCTGGTTTCACATTCGGTAAACTTGTTGTTTAGGTAATAAATAGCATGCTCTTTTCGTCCAGACTCGTCATGTTGGCCCAAAACACACCCCATAGAGTTCTCTAGTACTGTTAAGTACATGATCAAGGGTCTTCCTTCAACTGGAGGCATGCGAATTGGAGGTTCTTGTAGATATTCTTTGATCTTGTCGAAGGCAGCATGGCATTCATCATTCCATCTGACTACCTGATCTTTCTTCAAGAGTTTGAAGATTGGCTCACAAGTAGCAATCAAGTGAGATATGAAGCGGGAGATGTAATTGAGACGACCCAAGAATCCTCCAACTTCCTTTTCAGAATGAGGGACCGGCATTTCTTGGATGGCCTTTACCTTGGCAGGATAAACTTCAATGCCTTTATTGCTGACAACAAAACCTAGAAGCTTTCCATATCGTACTCCAAATGTACACTTGTTAGGGTTCAACCTTAACTTGTACTTTTTCAGTCTCTCGAATAGTTTGTACAGGTGATCGAGATGTTCCTCTTCAGTTTGTGATCTGGAAATCATATCATCCACATATACCTTTATTTCATGATGAATCATGTCATGAAACAAAACTACCATAGCTCTTTGATATGTTGCCCCTGCATTCTTAAATCCGAACGGCATGACCTTGTAGCAAAAGGTGCCCCATTGCATGATGAAAGTTGTCTTCTCCATGTCTTCAGGAGACATCCTTATCTGATTATAGTCAGAGAAGCCATCCATGAAAGAGAAGACTTTATGCTGAGCAGTATTATCGACTAATATGTTAATGTGTGGTAGAGGGAAGTCATCCTTGGGGTTTGCCCTATCCAAATCCCTATAATCTACGCACATGCGAACTTTTCCGTCCTTCTTTGGCACTGGAACCACATTTGCAACCCATTGGGGATAAGATGTCACATCTAGGAACCCTGTGTCAAATTGTTTCATCACTTCATCTTTTATCTTTTCAGACATATCAGGCCTCATGCGATGAACTTTTCGTTTGACAGGAGGACAGTCTTCTTTTGTCGGTAGACGATGAACTACGATGTCGGTATCTAACCCTGGCATATCCTCATACGACCAAGTAAACACTTCCACATAGTCATGCAACATTTGAACCAACTTGCTCTTGACACTGTCTTCTAAGTTAGCCCCAATCTTGACTTCCTGCTTGTCTGTCTCGGTACCCAGATTGATGACTTCAACTGACTCTTTGTGCCGCTGAATAGATTTTTCCTCTTGTAATAGAAGTCTGGCTAGTTATCCCGGTATATCACAATCTTCCTCACCTTCATCTTCGGCTTGGTTAATTGGACATTCAAAGTCATAGTCGGCAATAGTAGAGTCATTGGCTATAAGATCCAGAGTGGATGAGGACCTGTAAGTGTGTGTGTGTGTGTGTGTATGTAAGATACATGGCTATTTTGAAAATTGTATTTTAAGAAAAGAAAGACAATGAACATAAAGATTTGAATGCAAAAGAGTCCAATGTATTGAATAATCATATGATTAGATGAACATAAATAAAACCCTTAACAAATGGACCAAAGTGCCCCGGGCCAGGCACATGGCTTAAAAGTCATTGTTAAATATTACAGACAAAATGTTCTTGAATTGAAAGAAAAGCAATAAACAAGTAGATTACTCCTCAATGAAGGAGATGGGCACAAATTCCTTTGCATGCCAATTCTTCAGCTCCATTGTGGTAGGAAACACCCAATCTTCAAATGCAACTTCTTCATCAGAATCACCTACAGAGTTGACCTCATGGCTTCCAATGCGGAGAGGTTACTTTCCTGCACGAGCACGCCTCACTTCCTTCTGAGATTTGACGGTGAAGCCCAAACCAAACTTGACTGCTTTAAATGGGATATCGAGGAGTTTCCCCCAAGTATCACAGTTTCCTTCTTCAATCGCAGAACGAGCATCTTTGACTGAAACCATTTTCAGCATGACTTTAACGGTTTTGGACACATCAGAGGAACATTTGGTAGGAACAACCATTGGTGGTACAACCTCAAAGGCTTGACATAGGGTCTCAATGAATTATCCATCCATCTATATATATTTGAACAAGTTAAGGTGGCTTACCATAAACTCTTCCTCTCCACAGACGGTGACAATTCTTCCCTTGACAGGGTACTTAAGCATTTGGTGGAGAGTTGAGGTTACTTCCCCAGCTTTATGGATCCACGGCCGACCCAACAGACAAGAATAGGCATGACGAATATCCATGATGTAGAAGGTGGAGTTGAAGATTTATGAGCCTACCTTGATTGGAAGATCTACTTCCCCATGAACTGTCCTTTTTGATCCATCGAAGGCCCTCACGATGATATCACTTGGCTTCAAGACTAAATATTCACAGTCTAGACGGTCTAACTCCCCCTTGGGTAGTACGTTCAAAGAAGAACCAGTGTCGACTAGAAAACGTGCTAAGGTGGTCCCCTTGCACTCGACAGAAACATGTAGAGCTTTATTGTGGTTATTCCCAAGCGGTGTTAGGCCAACATCTAAAAATCCCAAGCCATTATCAACCGTCAAGCTAGCCACGCAATTCTCAAATTGGTCCGTTGTGGTATCATGGGGGACATGAGCCTTTTTCAGGAATTTGATTAATATCCGAGCATGGGCATCAGAACAGAGTAGCAATGACAACATTGAAATCTTAGAAGGGGTTTGCCCCAACTGCTCCATAATCTTGAAGTCGCTTCTTTTAATTATCTTCAAGATCTCGTCCATCTCACGAGCAGAGGGTTCTCCATTAGAAATGTCTTTTGCAGGTATTTCTGTCACGACTGACTAAACAACCTTCTCTTTCCCTCTTGGATAAGTACTTGGCTTAGTAGAAGTAATGCGGATGGACGCCTTTGTGACAAATGGTGGTGAGATATTAGGTGAAAATATTCTCCCAATTTGATTCACCTTGCTAGATCCAGTTATGTTACCAACATCATCAGCTTTGTCTTCTTCGATCCAAGCGTCTTATTTTACCCCATGGTAAAATACTTCAGCACCATAGTTCCATGGCACTGCCTTGTTTGAAGAGTAGGGAATTGGTCTGGGATTGGTAATTATTAAGGGAGAAACAGTTTGGTCATTTGAAATCCCTATAGGACCTTTGGAGGAGATCCTAAGAGGCTTGTTTATGATGGTGATAATGGAGAGATCTTCACATTTGTTAGTCAAACTTTTGGCAAGTGGGGTCTTCTCAAATAGAATTTTGTGGCTATCCATCAGGCAATTAATTCCTTTCTTCAGCCCTTCGTATCCATCGAGTTGTTTGGCACAACAAACACAACCTTTCACACAACCAGTGAAAATCCCGACTTTTAACAGATTATTTTTTATGATATTCAACGGAGTAGTCAAGTCTTCAACAGAGGCAACAAAAATTGTATCTTCTACAACATTAACACCCTTGCCATGATTTGGCATAGGCGCGGTGATTACATTCATATTTGAGGGAGGATCAAACTCAATAGTCTTATTATCGATCAAATCCTGGATTTTATTCTTCAAGGCCCAACATTGGTCAGTCTCATGCCCGGGGCTACTTGAGTGGTAAGCACATTTAGCGTTCGGATTATACTTTGGTGAAGAGGTATCTGGGTTGGCAGGAGGATCACGCAATGTCACCAAATTAGCCTTAAGAAAGTGTTGTAAGGCTTGAGATAATGACATGCCTAACCTCGTAATTTGTCTTCTCGGAGTTTCAAAATGTTGATGATTAGCAGATGGTCTTTCAGTAGGATTTGGATTGGAGATTCAGACAGTATTAACATATGGATGATCATTCTTCTTGGTACGGGCCCTTGCCCCGTACACAACATTGATTTCCTTCTTTGCAGGAAAGGGTTTCTTGACAGGATTAGAAGTGGAGGCGGATGCCATGGAAATCTTCCCACTTTTGATGTCGCTTTCAACTCTTTCACCGGCTAAGATTAATTCGGTGAAGCCAGTAGAAGAACATCCAACTAACAAGTTAAAGAAAGGACCAGATAAAGTGCCCATAAACATGTCAATGTGCTCTCTATCAGTCCAAGGTGTTTGAACCCTACTGGTGAGGTCTCTCCATTTTTTTTGCATATTCTTTAAATCCTCTGTTTTTCCCCATTGTCATATCTTGTAACCGAACCCTTGTTGGCGCCAAGTTGACGTTATACTGATACTGATGGTAGAATGCGGTAGCTAAATCTTCCCCGATATTAATACGGGAACCATCTAACTAATAAAACCATTCAAGTTGCATTTCGGCCAAGCTCTCTTGAAAAAAGTGAACCCATCATTTCTTATCAACAGTGTGCAACTGTATCTTGTGCACATAAGATTTCAGGTGAAGTTTTGGACAAGAAAATCCATCGTACTTTGCAAAGACTGGTATTTTGAATTTGCGGGGAATAACAACCCAGAGATCAAACCCAAATCATCAAAATATAAACCGGGGACCGCTTGGATTTCAACAGCCTTTAATCTGTCTTCTAACTGCTTGTACTTAACATCGGCGAGTGGATATTGCTCGTCAAAATAATCATCATCAGACGCTTGATCATTAACACAGTTAGCTTGGGTACTCTTAACCTCACAAATCTGATTCTCGTCTTTTTCAGATGAGTCTTCCACTACCGGGATCTGACGAATCGACTCTTTGAACCTTCTGCCCATGTTGACCAGGGCTCTCTTCTTGAGTTTCTTCTTAACTGCCAACAATGACATCATATCTTGTTGCCCCTTGGCTAGGGCCAGTAAAGTCTCTTGGAATTGAGAGTTTTGTTCCTGAAGATCCTTCACAATTTTCTCTAGATCCATCTTGATGAAATAAATAGCAGAAAGATAAGGAAACCTGTTGTGTGAAAAAACTGTCATGTTATGATGCATGGAAGATGTATATGCAAATGATTTCAAGGATTACTGAAATTTAAATTTGTATAGACAAAAGAATGAACAAACTTCAAGTTTTCATTAATTAGTTCAAAAGGATTACATCATACCTCTTGGGCTTACAAAATAAATTTCTAAGATAAAAAGACTGAACGCATCCTCTTTAGAGCAAGGTAGGAGTTCACACTTTTCTCTTCTTGCAGCTGCTTTGTAAGTGCCAAGACCCTCTTCTCACTAGCATAAAATTGATCTTCGATGGTATCTCGTTCCTCCTTCAGCTGAATCTAACCCTTTTTCAAAGTCTTCAAGAGAGGTAGGCATGTCGGGATGTAGGACAGTGTACGGAACATCTCCTTCAACTACAGGTTCCATGATAAGTGGTAAGATGGAGGGATAAGGCATCACAAGTTTCTGGGCACGAGCTCGTACCCATCTAAGGTAAGGTTCAAGTGGAATAGAATTATTATGTCCCAACGTCTTGCTATCCACTTTGCTTACCATCCTCTAAGCTCAAATAAACCTATGACGGTAGCTTTGATCGTCGCTCTCATAGTCGAATACCACTCCTTGGATAAGCATCTCATGTGGACCATCCCTTCGGGCATAACCAAACTGTCATAAGGCTAAGCAGGGGTTGTAAGTGATACCTCCTCTAATGCCAAGCAAGGGGACATTATGGAATTCTCCATAATGGTCGACTATAGTAACATTCTCCAAGGATCGAGATCACCAATGAACATCTGAATGTCTGAGCGTCATAAACCTATGGGACCACCTAAATCCTTGCTCGTTCTTCAACACATATCGGGGGAGATGCGAAATCAACCATCTTTCCAAGAGAGGAGTGCAACACATGAGAATCTCTCTTTTTCTCATAGTGCGAGAATGAAAAGAATGTAGGATATCTCCCAACAAAGTAGGCACTGGGTTGCAAGATATGAATATTTTGATAGTGTTTACATCTATGAGTTGGTCAGGGTTTGGAAACAAAACCATCCCATAGATGAGAAGGGACACAATTTCTTCAAAATCTTGTAAGTCCAAGGAGGTCCAACAATCTTGAGCTTTCTCAAACAAGAAATTGGCCAAGAAACCTTTGACACCACTCCTTATTTCCCAATTAGCCGTGATATCGGATTATTGCAAGTGTAGTGCTTGGGCAATCTCTTCGGGTTTTGGATCTCTTTCATACTGTTGAAGGGTAGTTGATTGAGAATGGGAATCCTCAAGAGTTTGGAAAATTATTCTAGAGTAGGCACAAGCTGATAATCGGGAAAAGTGAAGCAATTGTGTAGAGGCTCAAAGAATTGGAAAAGAACCTTCATCATATCTTCATCAGTGTTGGAGGTAACCAAGTTTAGGAGGAGACCATGTCTTTAGGTGAATGAAGAATTCTCAGGGACCCTTGATGCTAACTTTTTGAGTTGAGGAGGAATTCTTATGAGATTTACTTGGATAATATTCCTGCAAATAGAAGCCATGTCCTACAAAACAGAACAAAGATAAATCCCAAAAAATCCTTGAAATGGTTAGTGAGAATGAGTATGATGTTATGATGTTTATGATGTTATGTACAAGTGAATATATACAAACAAGGCAAACAAGTCCTTAGGTTTATGATGTTATGTACAAGTGAATATATACTTGCTTTGAGATAAGAATATTGAGTCCTCCATCTGTGAGACTTGTAGTCCAAGAAGATAAGTTAGTTCTCCCATGAGACTCATTTCAAATTCAGCCTGCATCTGGTCAGCAAAGTGTTTAACCATATGTTCTGACATTCCTCCAAACACTATGTCATCAACATATATTTGGGCAACCATCAACTTCCCTCCATCAGTTTTGACAAAGAGAGTTTTGTCCAAACCTCCTTTTCTGTAGCCTTTGTCTGAGAGAAACTTTGTTAACCTGTCATACCATGCTCTAGGAGCTTGTTTCAGACCATATAGAGCTTTTCTCAATTTGTAGACATGATCAGGGTGGGTTGGATCCACAAAACCTTTAGGTTGTTCCACATAAGCTTCCTCATTTAAGTACCCATTTAGAAAGGCACTTTTCACATCCATCTGAAATAACTTGAACTTCAGAAGACACGCAATTGACAACAAGAGTCTGATTGATTCCAGCCTGGCTACAGGTGAAAAGGTTTCATCAAAATCAACCCCTTCAACCTGGGTGTATCCTTGAGCAACAAGCCTTGCCTTGTTTCTGGTGACAACTCCTTCAGCATCTGACTTGTTCTTGAATATCCATTTTGTCCCAATGATGTTAGTTCCTTCAGGTCTAGGAACCAGTTCCCAAACTTCATGTTGCTTGAATTGGTTCAGTTCATCTTGCATTGCACCAATCCAATATTCATCAGTTAAGGCTTCCTTGACATTTCTTGGTTCCATTTTGGACACAAAACAGGAGTTTGAGATGATTTCTCTAGATCTTGTGATGACTCCACTATTGGGATCTCCTATGATGAGCTCTTTTGGATGATCCTTCTGAATTCTGATGGAAGGGTTCTTGGTAGCTTCCTTTGATTCAGATTCTGTTGTGGTGGAGTTGGGTAGGTCATTCTGTTGGGTTGAAGTCTCAAAGAATGTCTCAACAGTACAAGGAACATCTATTTCTTCATAATAGTCATCAATTATAACATTTATTGATTCCATCATGGTTTTGGTTCTGGAGTTGAATACTCTATAAGCTCTGCTGTTTGAGGAGTATCCTAGAAATATGCCTTCATCACTTTTGGGGTCCAGTTTTCTTCTTTGTTCACGATCAGACAGAATATAGCATTTGCTGCCAAACACATGGAAGTACTTCACAGTTGGTTTTCTCCCTTTCCAGAGTTCATATATGGTGGATGAGGTTCCATTTCTCAAGGTGACCCTGTTATGAACATAGCAAGCTGTATTCATAGCTTCAGCCCAAAAATACATAGTAAGTCTTTTGGCATGTAACATTGCTCTGGCAGATTCTTGTATGGTCCTGTTTTTTCTTTCCACAACTCCATTTTGCTGAGGTGTTATAGGAGAAGAAAACTCATGACTGATTCCTTCTGAAGAACAGAAGTCATCAAACTTGCTGTTTTCAAATTCCTTGCCATGATCACTTCTGATTCTGACAATACATCCTTCCTTCTCTCTTTGAATTCTCTTGCACAGTTCTCTGAAAACTTCAAATGCATCTGATTTTTCCCTAATGAAATTAATCCAGGTGAATCTGGAAAAATCATCCACAACCACATAGGCATATCTTTTACCACCAAGACTCTCTACTTGCATTGGTCCCATCAGATCCATATGGAGGAGTTCTAGAACCTTAGAGGTGGTCAGATGTCTTGACTTTGGATGTGACATCCTAGTCTGCTTACCAACCTGACATTCACCACAAACTCTTCCTTCATCAATTTGCAGTTTTGGAATCCCTCTGACTGCCTCCAAGGAGATAATCCTCTTCATACCCCTTAGATGAAGATGGCCAAGTTTTTGGTGCCATAGTTTCACCTCTTTTTCTTCTTTTGCAATGGAACACACAGATGAGAAATTAGTGTTCTCAGGCTCCCACAAGTAACAGTTGTCTTTGGATCTGACTCCTTTCATTACTATCTCTTGTTTGTCATTGATTACAAGGCATTCCGATTTTGAGAAATTGACCTTGAATCCTAGATCACACAGTTGACTGATACTAATGAGATTAGCGGTCAGCCCTTTCACCAACAGTACTTCATTCAGACTTGGAACTCCAGGGCAGTCCAAATCACCAACTCCTTTGATTTCACCTTTAGCCCCATCTCTAAAGGTCACAAAACTGGTGGTGTGAGGCTTAACATTATTGAGGAGGTTCTTGATTCCAGTCATGTGTCTGGAACATCCACTGTCAAAGTACCAGTCTTCCTTTGCAGAGACCCTCAGGGAAGTGTGAGCTATCAGTGCAGTAGCCTTTTTCTTCCATTGAGGAGCATGTGGTACCCTTTTAGACTTAGGTTTGACACCTGAGTTCTGATTAGGGTATCCATGTAATCTGAAGCAGAAGGGCTTTATGTGGCCATATCTCCCACAATGATGACATTTCCATCTTTGGTACCTTTTCCTCATATGTCTCTGTTCTTGATGTCGAGAGTTGTGTTGAGACATCTGTTTTGACATTTGCTTACCAGAACCAGATTTCGTTGCTTCCATAGATCCTAGTCCAGATTTATTTCCCACATTTTGTCCAACCTGAAGGATCTCTTCCAATTTGTCTATTCCATTTGTCAACATCTTGACAGATTTGGTCATTTGATTCAGTTGTGAGTTCAGCAGTTGAACTTCTCCTTCTAAATGACTTATAGTTTCAAGGTTTTCCCTTTTTTCAGCCTCCAGCTTTATGATGAGTTTTGATTGTTTCTCATTCTGCACACAGACTTCAGTACTTCTGATACACAATTCCTTGTAAGTATCAGCCAGTTCTTCAAAAGTCACCTCTTCATCACTGATGTCACTTTCAGAGGTACAAACACCAGTTAAAGCAGTAACTCGTTTGGCAGTCTCTTCTTCAGAATTACTTTCTGAATCACAGTCAGACCAAGTAACTGTCATTACTTTTTGTTTCTTGAGAAAGGTAGGACATTCAGCTCGAATATGCCCATATCCTTCACAACCATGGCATTGAATTCCTCTGCCTTGAATTACCTTCTCTTCTGACCTTGGTCTTCTGCTGGAACTGTCAATGTTAGAGGGAATGTTATGAACATTAGACCTTGACTTTGGATCTATTCTTTTGATGAGTTTGTTGAACTGTCTTCCAAGCATGGCTACAACTTCTGAAATGTTTTCTTCAACATCAGTGTTGGACATAAGTGCTATGCTCTTGTTCTTCTTGACACCATTATCAGTGATTCCCATCTCAAAAGTCTGAAGAGACCCAATAAGTTCATCCACTTTCAACTTGCTAATGTCCTGGGCTTCCTCTATGGCAGTTACCTTCATTGCAAATCTTTTAGGCAAGGATCTGAGAATCTTCCTCACCAGTTTTTCTTCTGACATCTTTTCTCCCAGTGCTCCTGAGGTGTTGGCAATCTCCAAGATGTTCATGTGAAACTCATGAATGGTTTCATCTTCCATCATTTTTAGATTCTCAAATTTGGTAGTCAACATCTGAAGCCTTGACATTTTTACTTTGGAAGTGCCCTCATGAGTAGTTTTGAGAGTGTCCCAAACTTCCTTAGCCAGTTCATATTGATGTACTAGTCTGAAAATGTTTCTATCAATTCCATTGAACAAGGCATTTAAAGCTTTTGAATTTCCCAGAGCTAACTCATCTTCTTCTTTACTCCAATCTTCCTCAGGCTTCAGACTGATTGTCCCATCTATCTCAGTTATGGTGGGATGAATCCATCCTTTGTCAGCAGCTCTCCAAGCCTTTTTGTCCAGAGATTTTAGGAAGGCAATCATGCGAGGTTTCCAGTAGTCATAATTAGTTCCATCCAGAATGGGTGGTCTATTTCCAAAAACTCCTTCTTTGTCCATAGTGCCAGAAAGTGATATCCCTAGATCTCACCCAGTAATACAGGCAGGGTGCCTGCTCTGATACCAATTGAAATTCTGGCTGCAGATACTCAATGTCACGTTCAATGTTATGACACCGTATCTGACTTACTATATGACAGTAAATACAAAAGCAATAAAGAACATAGTCAATTGTTTACCCAGTTCAGTGTGCAACAACACCTACTCTGGGGGCTACCAAGCCAGGGAGGAAATCCACTATAAGAGATGTTAATTCAGGAATAAACCAACCAGTTTATCTCCTTCACTTAAGACCTACCCAATGCAATTCCAATCTAAGTACAACTTAAACCTGAGTTCCTACTCACTCCCCCTCAATCACAGCAGTGATACATAAACCAATTTGACTTAAGAATTGATGAAGACACTCTTCAAAAACAAACACTTGATTAAGCTTCACAGCTTTTTAATCAAGCAACACAATCGCTCGTGCTTCACAGCTTTGAGTGATGCACACAACTAACTTGACTCTGCTTCACAGCTTTAGTCAAGGAACATTCAAACACTCTTGCTTCAAAGCTTTGAGTGCTACACAACCCTTACAATTAGAAACCTATTCCAAGGCACTTATCACAATGATAATTGCTTGGAGTACAATAATCAAATCTATACAGATTACAAATGATCTTCTGATCAATCAAGAGCGATCCTTGAAAAACAGCAGCTCTGTTGAATATATAGCAGCTGCAACTTCAGTTAGGGTTTCCACAAAAACCTAGGGTTAATTCCGTTTGACCTAAAGACCAGGTCACAGGACTTTATTAACCAGGTTAGGGTTGAGTTAGGTTACCCCTCAGAAAACGCAGGATTCTGTTCAGGAAAGACTGAGTTATTTCCTGAAAAAACTCAGACTTATCCAATCCTGCAATCCTGTTAGTTCAGAACAGGATGTCATAACATCTGTTATGACAACTGAGAAAACCTGTCTACTGATTTAGCAAAATGTGATCATTTTGCAAAATGCTCAGATACACACTTATAAACATCAGTACTTGAATTACAATATTTTTCTGCAAAGGTACCTAATGAGTCAGTACAAACTAAACTAGAATGTTATGACATCAGTCATGACATTCACACATACACTTGGGATTTACCAAAAATGCAAGCCAATACCTAAACACCTACAAACATGAAAGACCTTTCAGATTATTTCTTAAGTTTGGGGGGTAGGTTATGAAAAGGGAAGGTGTTAGCATCCTTTTCATCCATAGTTATCTATGGGCACTTAGTTGCTTTCTAGATCATTTGCTTTTGTTTGAAAATGTATTTTGTGTGGTTTTTGAAAGTATTTTGAAAAGGCTCCATTGTTTAGGCAATCTTTGTAATAGTTCTCGTTCGTAAGAACGTATACAAAGTGTTGATCTTTTGAAAATGTTTCATGTTTGGAAAATGTTTTGAAAGTCTCTTTGAAAGTGTTGGTGTTTGTTTTGAAAAATAGCAAGGATGTTTGATTTGGAAATGAGAAAGCAACTAGGAACAATCTACCTACTCAAAAGTCTTTGTTCATTTCTTCCTTTTCTTTAATATTGCTATCTTACCATTGATTGGTAAGAAGCCTTATCTTTGGATGTAAAGGGACGGGCGTGGGTCATCGTATAGCCATGATATCAATATTGTGAGATATCTTAGCATTTCTCTTTGAGGGACTAAGATCATTTTGAAAGGCAACATTTTGTAGTGTCATCGAGGGACTATGATCTTGTATTTTTGATTGCTTTTACTAAGACATCCCACATGCATAACATGACAAATTTTATAAGGCAACAAAGTGGAGTTTACCCTAAGGGTGAAAGTGTGAAAGTGTGTTTGATTTATATGCATTGTTTATCTTGAATTAAGGTTTTCTACTTGTTGATTTATCTTTCTATACAAACCCCAATTTACTAGCATTTATATAAAGCGATAAATTGCAGAAAGTAAAATTACTACGCTATTACATCATTAGGGGAGGGGGTATACAAATTTACAAATTGGGATGACAAGTAAAGTAAACCCTAATTACTATTACAAGGCTTTGACAATTACATAAAATAGTAAAATATGCAAGAAGATGTAAAGTGAGAAAAATTGTTTTTTAGGGTTTTTTATAGAAAAGGTTTTGTAATTAATTTCTTTGAAGAAAAACCTAAGTTTAAATTAACTTAAAAAAACTAATTGATAGGAAAAATGTTTTTGAGGTTTCATTTGAAAACAACGGTTTGATAGTGTAAGGTCATTTCCAAGCAATGCAATATGTCCAAAATAAACTAAAAAACTCTCAAAAATCAAGAAATTTGGTGCCTGAGCTGACACGGGTCGTGTCAGTGGACACGTGCACCTGTGTCAGGACCTGTCCATGACTTCCACGCACTTTTTTGGTTTCATCCAATCTGACACGGCCGTGTCACGTGACACGGGTGCCTGTGTCAGCCCCTGTCCATCTTTGTTCTGCTCGTGTCTGAACCAGTAACATTGACACGGGCGGTGTCGTTTGACACGGGCACCCATGTCATCCCCTGTCCCTTCATTTTGTTATGTTTTTAACCCAACTAAGCTGACACGGGCCATTTCTTGTGACACGGGCACCCGTGTCAGCCTCTGGTTTTGCTTTTTGCTAGTTTTTATCTTTGACCTGTCTTGTTATATCTTTTGAACGCAAAAGCAAATGATGTATGAACAATGATATCACAGTTTGAGAATGTTTACCTCTCGAAGCGGAAGCTTTAGAACACGTACAGATGTTTTCGGGTGCAAAGTCGTGATTGATCGAGCTCCTTTGAACCTTCTTGAAGTAGCTCCAACCTTCCTTTTGTGCTGAAAATGGTTGAACTGCTCCATCCAAGTCAAGTTGCAATGTATGTTTTTTGAGTTTGGAAGATGGTGATAGTTATGTTATAAAAGTTATTCTTATATTTGAACAATTTCTATATGGTGTATGTGAAGTGTTTAGTTGGTTTGTTTTGAGAAAACTTTCAAGGTATGAGATTCAAAGATTTGGACTTCAAAGGTCAAAAAGGAGGTTTTATGGACAAATCTATTTTTTTGACAGCAAAAATTATTTTGAGTGTTAGTTTCTCCTTCTATTTTCTGGCCCCTTTCTCTTGAAATTGTCCTCTCTATTTATAGAGAAGGTTTAAAACTTGAAACAAACTCAGATTTTTGAATCACATGTTATGGCTAGGTTAGATTGTACAAGAAGCAAGCTTAAAGATCATAGTTCCAATGCTTTGTACTTTGTTGCATAGAGTTGTTGGATACTTTAAGCATGCCCTTCTAATTTTGTATGTTGAGTGTGTGTAGAAGGAATAAGTTAGAGTCTCAAGGAGAGTTGACTTTGTGATTAAAGCTACTTTGCAAGAATGGAAATGTCAACTTTGTGCCTAAAATGGAAAGATCACTTGGACAATGCTTAAACCAAATGGACCATAGCTCAAAAGTTTGTGCAAACATTAAATTATGGTAAGATTTGAAAGTCACAAGGCCTGCAAAGTAAGATTATGCAGCACATCATGCCAATTGGATTATGTGTTCTTCAACAAAAATGGCTTGCAATTCAAGAATGAATGCCCAACTTCAGGCCCTTGAATCTCCTAGCTCAAATATGATAAATTCATGCTCTTTGATGTTTTGGAAAGCTTGAAACACCCTCTACAACTTTCATTTTGACCACTTTTGTTAAATCAAACTGGAACTTGATGAAAATTGGCCAAAAAGTTGGGATAAAAACGTGACCAAAGCTGCTGAAAATTTCTCTAAGTGTTTATTCAAAAATATCATGACTTCATAAATTTATAACTTAAAATCCAAGAATTTATAGAAAAAGTCCTGCTCTACATTGTTTTATATATCATTGAGATCTACAACTTTCAATTTGGAAGTTTTCCTTGAATCAACTTGCATCATGGTGAAAATTTGGCTTAAAGTTGTGAAAAAATATGAATTTTCCAACACTTAGAAAAATTTCAAAGTTTAGAAATTTTCACTTTTTAAAATGAATTTTTGAATTTTTGATTTCTTGATGAAATTTTTTCATATTTTGATATGTTTTGATGATTTGTGATCTTTGATACTTGATTTTGATCAAAAAGTCAAAGTTTGACTTTTCAGTGTATAGTTGACTTTTCATTAGTTGATTGAAATTCAACTGTCAACCAATTGAACTTGAGGAATGTTTTGAGCCTTGCCATTAGGTTAAAATGATTCATTTGAACCCTTGATATCATAACTCAAACCAATCAATCATTTGCTAGGTCAAAAATCAGAAATTACACTTCCTTAGTCAAAACCCTAATTTTGACCATTTTGCCCTTTTGATGATCTGATCAAATTTCTTGAGGAATTGTGATCCAAACTTGATCAAATGACATATAATGAGTTCATAATGTTGATATGGATCAAAAAATTCTGAAGTTTGACTGTAAATTGACCATAATTCACTTTTTCCCAATATAGTTGATTTTAGGTCAACTGATCAATTGATTGAGCAAAAATGTGATCCAAGACTTGAAACTTGACATGAGCAATCTTGAGAGTTCAAAATGATCCATGAAATTCATATGGGGCATTAAAAGTCCATTTGTCATTGTGCAAACTCAAACCCTAATTTTCAATCATTAGTGCTTGAGGAGGTGTCTTGAGCTGATCAACCCTGGTGCAGTCTTGAACCAAAGGAGATATTGTGAGAGATTACTTGAGAAATGAGAGGGCAAATTTTGGGGTACAACAGTAAGCAAGATTAATAGTAAGGATTTATGACAGAAGAACTCCATCCCTCTGGAACCCTATCTCAAATGGGTACGAGCTCGCGCTCAAAACCTCATGATGCTATATCCTGCTATCTTACGAGTTGTTGTACCCCAAAATTTTCCCTCTCATTTATCATGATTTTTCTCACAAAACTTCTTGGACTCAAGAAAGTTTAGGGTTTGGTCAGCTCAAGACATGCCCTTGCACTGATAACCTAAAATTAGGGATTGAGTTTGCACAAGGATTTTTGGACCATCAATGCTTCATGTGACTTTCATACTTCATCTTGGACCCCTAAGATTGCTCATGATAAGTTTAAAGCCTTGAACCATATTTTTGATCAGTCAATTGGACAGTTGACCTAAATAACAGTTGTATTGGGGAAAAAGTCAACCATGGCCAATTTAAAGTCAAACTTCATAATTTTTTATCCACGTCAACATTTTAGACTCATATGTACCATTTGATCAAGTTTGGATCACAACTCCTCAAGAAATTTGATCAAATCATCAAAAGGGCAAAATGGTCAAAATTAGGGTTTTGACTGAGAAAGGGCAATTTATGATTTTTAACCTAGCCAATGAACAATTGAGTTCAAACATGATTTCAAGGGTTCAATGGCATAATCTTTACCTAATTACATGGTTCAAAAGATCTCAAGTTCATTGGATTGACAGATGAATTTTGCAGTCAACTGTGTACTGAAAAGTCAAACTTTGACTTTTTGGTCAAAATCAAGTGCCAAGGGTCATAATTCATCAAGATATGTCAAAATATTAAACTTGTTCACCAAGAAAACCAATTTTGAAAATTAGGGTTTTGAATTTGAAAATTTTCATAACTTAGAATTTTTCTAAGTATAGAAATTTTCTTATTTTTTCCCAAATTTTCACCACTTTTTCACCATGATGAATTTTGATTCAAAGAAAACTTCCAACATGAAAGTTGTAGTCCTCCATGAAATCTACAACTTTTCTTCACAAACTTTTCCCAAAAGATGCTTGGATCTCAAGTTATGAATTTGTGAATATAGGTCCATGAACTTCTTAACTTAGTGAAATTTTGCCCTAATTTAGGCAGGTTTTGGACCCAACTTCATGGACATTTTTCACCTAGTTCCAAGAGGTATTTCAAGATGCATTTCAAATATGGATCATAGAGCACATTTCAAGCTTTCCAAAATGTCCAATAACTCTCCAAGATCATTTTTAGTTAGGGATAATCGAAGAAGAGAAGTTGGCATTTTATCACTTTTGTTCATGCCATTTTCACAAAGCATCAAGTTGCAAATCAGATCTTTGATGTTTGAATCTTGCTTTACAGGTCCTAAACTCATTCTACACTCCATAATTAAATGCAAACTCATAAGCTAAAGGCATTATTTTTGCTTTTGGAGCTTTGTACAAGAGATAATTTCATTTTAGGCATAAAGTTCACATTGCCATTTTCATAAAGATGAGCTTTTGTAACTTTATCAATCTTGAGCCTTGGACTTGTTTCTTTGATGCAAGAAACTTACACAGCACCCAAGCAGTTGGTACAAGTTCATTCCAGGCTTCAAGCAAGCAAGGACAAGCATGTAGCATAAGTCACTTCACTTTACTTCAAAAGCAAGAAAGTTGGTGAAAAGGTCAAAAGCTTACACATCTGTTGAGAAGCTGACTTTAGATCCTTTCTATACAAATATACAAAGTTGTGGCAAGGCTTAGCACAATTGGCTTGCATCCAGAACTCACTCAAACTCAAAAACTCCAAAATTCTGTCCAAACACACAGTTGCTGCAAAACCATAGCCAACTCATTTTTGGCTCCTGCATTTTGTATTTTAACACTTCAATCACCTTCTACATATCATACCAAAGCAAGCCAAGCCCTTACCCTGGTTCTGTAATCCATGTTTCAGCATCCACCATTTTCATTTTTGAAGCTTGCAACTTGACTTGTCTAGAGAGTTCCAGCTATCCTCAAAGCAAAGTAAGCATTAGAATAGCTTGAAGGAAGTTCAAGGAAGCTCACACAATCCTCAGGCCTCCATTAAAGTCCCTACATTTCTCTACTCGAATCCAACTGAAGGAGGTATTTTCTTGAACTCTATCTCTCTGAATAGGCATCCTCAAGCCACGATCTGTGAAGAAAAAATGTAGTCCATAACATGGTGAAGCTATACATATGCATACTTTTCATTTATATTAACTATGCTGTGAGAATTTGAAGCTTGAAGTTCATGAAATTTTTAGGTCACGAATTAGGGGTCCCAAAATTATCTCTGATCTTTGAGAGTTAGGTTACAAATTTTATATGGTTGGAATCGTGAGATTAAATGCCACAAGTTTCATGTTATGAGTTTTTGTTTTTGTGCAAGCATGTGAAAGTTACAGGTTTGAACATAAAACGCGCGAAGGAGAAGTCTGGCTGGAGGACATGGACGAAACCTTGGGCTTTTTGGCACCTTGGGCCTTTTGTTTTCACTATTTGCACCTCATAACTTGATATTTACACCCCCTGGCTTATTTGTTATATTTTTCATATTTTCTTCATTTTTTCATATTTATTGCTTTTATTTATTTTTTTCTGAATAATAAAAATCCTAAAAATAATTTATTTATTTTTTTACAATTTTATTTTATTTTTCATTATTTTTTCTACATAGAAATTAATTTATTTGATTAAAATAGAACTTATTTTCTTAAATAGTTTATAAATACAATAAAAAAATACTTAATATTTTTTTCCATACTTTTTATACTCATAAATATTTATTTTTATACATACTTAATTTTTAATATTTACATGTAATATTATTTATTATTTTCTTGTACAAAAATGGACAAAATAATTATAAGAAACATTATTTTCTTTTAATTAAAAACTAGGGTTTCACCCTTCCAAAAATAATAATATTATTTTTTCCTTATTTTTTAGGGTTTAAGTTAAATTATTTTCTCATACAAAAAACAAATACCAAAACATTTTTTACATAAATACATTTGCATTGCATTTTAAATATTTGTTATTTATTTAATTCTCACAATATTCGATTGAGTTGTAATAATATTTTTAGGTTTATAATTGTGCAAAATCCCCATTCAAAACTTGTATCCCCCCTCCCATAATAATTGTTGTAATAGCTTAGTTTATTTTACGCAATTTATTGCTTTAATATACCATGTTTAGTAAAACTAGGGTTTGCATGATAAGAACAAAAACAAAACAAAAAAAAAAACCCTAATTCAAGACAAATCAAAAGCATGTAAAATGACACACTTTGCACACAAGCACCCTTAGGGTTTCTCTCACTTGGTTGCCTAAAATAAATGGCCATGTTACGCACGCGAAGTATCTTGGCAAAACAAAACAAAATAAAGATCATAGTCCCTCGATGACGCTATCAAAAGGTTGCCTAAACAAATATGATCTTGGTCCCTTAAAAGTGCTAAGATACTTGGAAATATTGCTATCATGGTTATACGATGACCCACGTATGTCCTGTTTACATCCAAAGATAGGGTTGCTTACAAAATCAATGGTAAGTCAACAATGTCAAAAGAATAAAAATGCACAAGAAAGACATTTGAGTAGGTAGATAGCTTCTAGTTACTTGATACATTTCAAAACAATCCTTGCTATTTTCAAAAACAAACACACACACATTTCAAAAACATCTTACAAAACATTGAAAACATTTTCAAAATACAAACATCTTTGTATACATTCTTACGAATGAGAATCATTACAAAGATTGCCTAAACGATGGCCTCTTGTACAAAATACTTTCAAAACCATACCAAGCACCATTTCAAACAAAACAAAGCAAAGCAAGTGATCTAAAACAAGTAACTAAGAGCCCATGGAAAACCATGGATGAAAAGGGTGCTAGCACCTTCCCTTTTCATAATCTACCCCCCGAACTCAAGAAAACATCTCAAAGGTCTTTCATGTGCTTTTTTACCTTTCCTTTTGGATAAAAGAAAATTCGGTGGCGACTCTTGCTAACCGCGACATTTGCAAACACAAACGCAAACCTCAAGTCAATTGTCCCACCGCATCACACCAGTAATCATGGAGCTTGTTGTCAAAGGAGACGTTTCTCAAACCATCCTCCATCCAGACATGCCCACTGACCTTGAAGAATTGCATAAGTCCTGGATTCCACTCAAGGAATAATAGGACACCTTTGAGACTCAATTCTTTACAAGTGAAAAAAAGTATTATAGCTCACAAAGCAACGTCACGGGGAGTAGAGTCTTAATGCATACATCAACATAAAGAGGAAGCGTTCATGGGAGACTTGAGTCTTAGGTTTTATGAGTTTATATTGTTGTCTCTTTGAGACCTTGTTGTTTTCATTGTAATCCTAAAAGGAAATTATGATTTTGAACCTGCTAATAAAAATATTGGTTTTTGTTTCCTCTTGGTTAGAAAATTTAAATCTCCTAAGGTCCTTGAAAACATTGCATTTACATATCATGAATCATTACATAACAGGTTTTTCATACATGTTTTCTCATCTACTTACTATTTATTTCAGTATAAGATGGCCCTCGAACAAACTGTTAATGATCTCCAAGCTCAGCATGCACAATTTCAAGAGACTCTTCTGAATCTTGGACGGGGACAAAAAGATCTGATGGCGTTTGTCGCTAAGAAAAAGAAGACCAAAAAGCTGATTGTTATCCTTAATATGGGGAGAAGGTTCAAGGGTCTTGCTATACCGGTTCAAGTGGATGATTTTTCTTCCGAGGAAGACGAAAACGAAGAAGAGGATAGTAGAAGCATCAAGCTTGAAGGTAGAAATAATCATGTTTCTGAATATGAAGATTACTCCGATGAACAATATCCTCCTACAGATGACAAGTACAAGTAGTTGGAAGACTGTCTCAAAGTTATGGAAAACTAGAAAGTGCCTGGATTGGATTTTTGAGAACTAGGTCTGATCCCGCGGGTGGTCATCCCTCACAAGTTCAAGGTCCCCATCTTTGCAAAATATGATGGGGTCTCTTGTCCCAAACTTCATTTTAGGTCGTATGTTCGAAAGATCCAACCGCATACTACTGACCGAAAATTATGGGTCCATTTCTTTCAAGAAAGTTTGGCTGGAACTCAACTTGAATGTTTCTATCAGCTTGAAAGAACCAACATCCATACATGGGAAGACTTGGCTGCTGCTTTCTACAAGCAGTATCAATATAATGCTGACCTGGCACCGACTCGAGTGCAACTGCAAAACATGTCCATGGGCTCAAATGAAGGGTTCAAGGAATAAGCACAAAAATGGAGAGATTTAGCTGGAAGGGTGCAACCTCCCTTGTATGACCGGGAGCTGGTAGATATGTTCATGGGCACTCTAATAGGCCCATTCTTTAATCTGCTCATTGGGAGTTCTTCAGCTGGTTTTACAGAGCTGATATTGACAGGAGAAAGAGTTGAAAGTGGTATCAAGAGTGGGAAGATTCCAATGGCTACGTATTATAATGTTGTGAAGAAGCCATTCGGTGGTAAAAAAGAAGCCAATGATGTCTATGGCCAGAAGGGCCATAGTAAAAGTGACCGCCATCAGTCCGTGAAAGCGGTATTGATCTCTAATCCAGCGTTTGTTCAATAACAACAACAGGGCAACCGACAAAGGCCAGATGCTCCGTTAAAGAATTTTACCAAGACTGGCATGCCTTTATCTCAGGCATTGTAACATTTGATGAAAGCTGTACTCATTTCACTGCGGGATCCTCCTCAGAATCCCAACACATCCTCTCCTAAGTACAATCCAAATGTGAGATGTGCCTATCATTCTAACAGTCCTGGGTATGACAGCAACAATTGTTGGGCCCTGAAAAGCAAAACTCAGGACATGGTTGATAATAAGGAAATTGAGTTCGACCCTTTGGAGACTTCGAACGTGATTACTGCACCTATACCGAAGCATGACAAAGGTATAAGTGTTATTGAATATGTTTTGTATGTTACCTCTATAAGTGATGTGGTTACTCCTCTCTCAACAATCAAAGAGAGTATGTTACAAGTCGATTTATTTCTAGGTTGTGTTAAAGAATGTTATTATTGTGCAGTCCAACCCAATGGTTGTGGGTTACTGAAGGAAGGTGTTCAATGCTTGATGGATGAACATACAATTTTGATAGAGAAAGTTCTGTATGCTGAGAATTTGTGCCAAGATATGTTTGTCGTATCCGATAATCCTGTCAGGATCACTTCCAAGGGTCATGTAAGGATTACCGCCAATCCAAAAGCTGCTCATTTGATCATTACAAAACCTGGACCCATCCCATATTCCTCAGAAAAGGCTATTCCATGGAACTATGTATCCGACGTCTACTACCATGGCGTCAAACAAGAATTGTCTGATGAAGATGCTGAAGATGTTGATCCCGATATTGACAATATTATGGGGACCATCAAAGTGACTAGAAATGGAAGGATTTTCTCCCCAGAAATCTCTCTTAAAAAAGTTGCTACACCTGTTCAAATTGCGGTTACTAAATCAACTGCCGAGGCTTGGGGTAAAGAGCCAATGATAGAGCCTGCCCGGACGGAGTCACCAAAAGAAACCATAGTCAAGGACACCTCTATACAAGAGTTGGAAGAGGTTTTAAATATCATTCAAGAAGTGACTATAATATTATTGAACAGCTGGGGCAGACCCCGTCCAAAATCTCTATGTTATCTTTACTGCTATGTTATGAAGCCCATGCGCAGACTTTAGTAAAATTATTGAAATTTGCTCATGTGCCGCAAAAGATTGCAGCTGATCAATTTGGAAGTTACGTGGCTAGCTTAAAAACTGATAATGGATTAGGCTTCTCCGATGCTGACATGAATCTGGAGGGGAGAAATCATAATAGGGTCTTGTATGTCTCCATTGAATGCAAGGGCACTATGTTGGCTCATGTGTTAATTGATACTGGCTCTTCTCTGAATGTTCTTCCAAAAGGCGCTCTTGACAGACTAGATTGTGAAGGGGTTGTGATGAAGCTCAGTAATATCATGATTCGAACCTTTGATGGATAAAAAATAATGGTACATGAAGAAGTGGACCTCCCAATCAAAGTGGGTTCGTAGATATTTGAGTCCACCTTCCATGTAATGGACATTCGGCCAACTTATTCTTGTCTATTGGGACGCCCCTGGATCCATGGGGCGGGTGATGTCACCTCCACCTTGCACCTGAAATTAAATTATCCTGTAAAAGCAAAGGTTGTTACTGTTTGCGGAGAAGAGGAGTACATGGTCAGCCACCTGAATTCATTCGGGTACGTGGAGATAGACGGAGAATTCATTGAGACTCGCTGTCAAACATTCCAAGTGATTTCTCCTACTGCTGGTAAAGATGTTTCTGTTATTCCAAAGACCACCAGGATTCCGCACAAGATGGCTTCCTTAAAATATGCCAAAGCTACTATAGAAGAAGGTGGTTATACTATTTGGGGTCAGCTTCCTGATATCCCTTATAAATCTGAAAAGTTTGGTTTGGGCTTTACTGCAGTGGGTCAGAGGGTTGTTCGTCGTGCTCGTGCTAGAAGACCTTTGTTCCATATTAGCAACAACGGAGTTAACGCTATAGAGGATGCTGACAGTGATTGTGACTTCGAAAGCTAGATATTCCCTACCTTTGGCGATGGGCTCGACAATTGGAAAGCATAAGACATTTTTCATATCTCCTTTAGTCAGGAGTAATAGCTACATTCCCTTCTTATTGATTTTAAAATATTTTGGTTATGTAATAAACAATGACTTTAAACCTTGTATCTTACCCGGAGCACAATGGTTCATTTGTTAAGGGTTGATAATTCATAAACATTGTTCATTTAATAAAAACATTGGACGTTTTGCATTCAAATTTTGTGATCTATGTTTTTATTTTATCTTATTGCATTTTCAAATAGCTATGTGCTTTTACACACACCCACATACTACATTGCAGATCCCCATCCAATCTGGATCTCGTTGATAACAATTCTGCTATTGCCATTTATGATTTCGAAAATCCGATCTACGAAGCCGAAGACGAAGGTGAAGAAGGTTTTGAAATACCTGGAGAACTTGCCAGACTCTTAATACAAGAAGAAAAGGCTATCCAAACACATGAAGAGTCAGTTGAAGTGGTGAACTTGGGTTCTAAAATAGACATAAAAGAGGTCAAGATAGGTGCTAACTTAGAGAGCAGTGTCAAGAACAAATTAATCTAGATGTTGCATGAATATGTTCAGATCTTTACTTGGTCATTGAAGATATGCTTGGGCTCGATACAGTAATGTGGTTCACCATCTACCAATGAAAGAGGGTTGTTCTCCAATCAATCAGAAGGTTCGTCGCATGTGTCCTGAGATGTCCGAAAAGATCAAGGCTTAGGTTATGAAAGAATTCAACGCAAGTTTCTTGGCAGTGACATTATATCCTTAATGGGTTTCTAATGTTGTTCTGGTACCAAAGAAAGATGGAAAGGTACATATATGTGTAGATTACAGGGATCTTAACATGGAGAGCCCCAAAGATGACTTCTCACTGCCACATATTGATGTTTTAGTTGACAACACCGATCAATATAAGGTATTAGCCTTCATTGATGGTTTCTCGAGTTATAATCAGATCAAGATGGCACCTGAAGACATGGAGAAAACTACCTTTGTCACACATTGGGGCACTTTCTTTTACAAGGTTATGCCTTTTGGATTGAAGAACATCGGGAAACTTATCAGCGTGCCATGGTAGACTTATTCCACGACATGATTCACCACGAGATAGAGGTTTATGTCGACGACATGATAGCAAGGTCATAGACTGAAGAAGAACATCTTGATCATCTGCATAAATTATTTGAAAGACTGAAGAAGTACAAACTGAGGTTAAATTCGAACAAGTGCACTTTTGGGGTAAGATCTGGTATACTCCTGGGTTTCATCGTCAGCGGTAAAGGTATTGAAAATGATATTGCAAAAGTTAAATCTATTTAAGAAATACCAAATCCCCATACTGAGAAGGAAGTTAGAGGTTTCTTAGGACGACTGAACTACATTTCCCTATTCATTTCCCATTTGACTGCTACTTGTGAACTAATCTTCAAGATGTTGAAGAAAGATCAAGTAGTAAAGTGGAACGACGACTGTCAAATAGACTATGATAAAATTAAGGAGTACCTACAAGAACCTCTGATTCTGATGCCACCAGTTGAAGGAAGACCTTTAATCATGTACCTAACAGTGTTAGAGAACTTAATGGGGGGGTGTACTGGGGAAGCATGACGAGTATGGTCTAAAAGAGCATGCAATGTACTACCTTAGAAAAAAGTTTACGACTGTGAAACAAGATATTCACTGCTCGAGAAAACTTGATGCGCTTTGGCATGGGCTGCTCGCCGACTAAGACAATATATGTTGACCCATACTACCTTTTGATCTTTAAAATGGATCCCATCAAATACATATTTGAGAAGCTAGGTCTCTCTGAAAGAATAGCCCAATGGCAAATGGTCTTGACAAAATACGACATTCAGTACACCACTCAAAAAGAAATCAAAGGAAGTGTACTGGAAGATCATTTGGCACATCAAGCTGTAGATGACTATCTGTCTATGAATTTCGAATTCCTAGACGAGAACATGATGCTAGTTACAGATTTTGAAGAACCTGGACCATATGAAGGACATGAGCCAAGATCCCGATGGACTATGGTTTTTGATGGAGCTTCTAACGCACTTGGCAACAGAATCGGTTTTATAATTATCTCTCCTCAAGGTTTCCATACACCCTTCACTGCCAGGCTTGGCTTTGACTACACCAACAATATGGTTGAATGTGAAGCGTGTGCATCATGGGTATTAAAGTTGCTATTGACCTGAGAATCAAGTTCTTGAGCGTATATGGGGAATCAGCCTTGGTAATCATTCAAGTTAAGGGAGAATGGGATACAAAGCATTTGAATCTTATCCCTTACCGATAACATGTGCTAACAATGATCTCGTATTTCAAAGTGATTAGTTTTGCGCATATCCCAAGAGAAGAGAATCAGTTGGCGGACGCATTGGATACCATGTCATCCATGTTCAAGGTCAGATGGGACAATGAGGTTCCCAGAATTACCATTGAAATATTCGACAAACCGAAACACTGCTATGAAATTTACACTGACAGAATAGAAGAGAAGCCTTAGTTTCATGAAGTGAAAAGGTACCTTGAGGCTTAAGAATACCCTGAGGGGGAATCTATCAATGATAAGAAATTCCTATGAAGGTTCTCAACTAAGTTCTTCTTGAGTAACTAAATTTTATATAAGTGCAACCATGATTCGACTCTGCTTCATTGTGTGGACAAGAAGAAAGCAGAGGAAATTATGCAAGATATGCACGAAGGCGTCTTTGGTACCCACTCCAGTGGGTATACTATAGATAAAAATATTTTGAGAGCAGGTTACTATTGGTCGACTATGGAAACCGACTGTCACCACCACTTGAGAACTTTCTATAAGTGCCAAATCTATGATGATAAAGTTCATATGCCTCCAATACATCTGAATGACTTGACTGATCTATTGCCATTTGCAATGTGGGGCATTGATATGATTGGAGAAATTAAGCCTAATGTTTCTAACGGACATCGCTTCATCCTCGTCACCATTGATTATTTACAAAGTGGGTTGAAGCAGCCTCATTCGCCTCTGTTACCAAGAATGTGGTCGCCCGGTTCATAAAGCATAACCTTGTCTGTTGGTATGGAATCCCCGAAAGGATCATCACGAACAACGGTACTAATCTCAAAAACACTATGATCATTGGACTCTACATATAGTTCAAGAGCAAGCACCATAACTCTTATCTGTATCGACCAAAGATGAATGGCGCAGTGGAAGCCGCCAATAATAACATAAAGAAGATCACGCAAAAGATGGTCGTGACCTACAAAGACTGGCATGAGATGTTACTGTTTGCTCTCCACGGTTATCACACTTCGGCAAGAACATCAACTGGGGAAACTCCATTCTCTCTGGTTTATGGTATGGAAGTCGTCCTACCTTTCGAAGTTCAGATTCCTTCTTTGAGAATTATGAAAGATGCAGACTTATACAAAGATGAGTGGATTCAGACTAGGTTATACCAGTTGAATCTAATTAACGAGAAGAGGCTTGCGGTTGTCTGTTACAGTGTTGAATGGTAATTTCGATTACACGAGTTCTTAAATAATTTGGTACATTTTCAAAAAAAAAAGGAAATTTGAAAGAAAGTATGAAAGAGTTTCTATGAAGGTTTCGATAGATAAAAAGCTAGTAAGAGTTTCTTTTTATCAAGCATTGTCGAAATATTCATCTACGAACCATTGGAAATTAAGTTATTTGAAGCATCATAAGAAAGGATATTTATACCGTCACATTGGTTGATTTGGAGTTTCAAAATGAAGAGATTTTGAATTCGAAAGTTTGATCTTATCCAAAGAGACGCGTGGAAGTTTGATGGGTTCGAAGGACATGCAATCTTCGAACGTGGCATTCTATTATAGAAAGACCGTTAGGGTCAAATTAGTATAAATAAGGGTCTTAATGTTAGGATTCAGGGTGTCCATTTTGTACAAAGTACTCAATATACTCGAAGTATCAAGTGTTAGAGAAAAGAGTTGTAGAAAATGTACGTATAGACACCATCATTGTTCTTTTCGAATCATCTTGCTTTCTCAATATCAAGCCTTTTTAAAATTTCCAGTATTTTCTTTATTTTTTAGTTAAAAACTTTTATTTCTTTTTTAGTCATTTATATTTATTCTGTGTTTCTTTTTACATTTCTTTACATTTCCAATCGAAGCCTTCACATTTCTCATTTGAAACCCTTTTATTCGAATTTACTCTGAATTATAACCCTAATTTTTATATTATCATTAACAAAATAATGTTAAACATGAATCTCATTACAAGTTTAATTTTAGAAACTTAAAGATATGTCCTAGGATCAATCTAGTCGATCCTGCAAGTTACCAAAGTATTTAGTTTGGAGGAGTAGCGGTTGTTTACCAAATTTACACGTAAATAAATTGGCACGCCCAGTGGGACTGTGTCGAAGGTTTAAAAACTTATTTTTTTGTGAGCGTCTATCTTTCGTTGTTCACCTTTTGAGTCTGTCTTTCATTATTGTTGTATGAACCTTAAAAGTGGGAAAATAACCAACAGTAACCAACCAAAACCCAAAAGAAAATATACAAGAAAGATGGCTAACACAACTAGCCATGAAGGGGAACAAAATCCCCACAGGGATTAGGCACGGTTATTTCAAGTTCGATGGATACATCAACTATAATCCCTCACACATAGGCCATACCTGCATATATAGGTTCGGGGGCCACAAATAATTCGACAACCATGCCTCTTTCTTCGAGTGCAACGGGCATTGCGTTGAATGCCCAAACTGGTTCGATTTTTGTACATGTTGGGAACCAAGCCCAATTTTCAACCCCTAGGCCTCCACGATTTGAAACATTTAGGCCATTTAGGGAACCAACACCTTATGGAATGCCAACTTCTTTCATGGCAGGACTTCATAATAATATAATAACAACACAATCCCCGGTGCAAGGATCTGGTTCTGGGATAAATAACATAGGTTGAAATACCCAGAATCAAGGGTCTTTTACCCAAATACCTATAATGACAACGAACAATCAGGCAGCATTTAGGCAACAAATGGATGATAGTAACCATGATATGGTAGGAGTTCTGGCTAGAGAGATGAGTACCTATTTCACTCCTTTGATCCAAAACATTAATAGAACCAATCAATAAAATACCCACACCTATCAACAAATGTCAGCGCAGATGGCACGCGTAGCAAACTTCTTTGGTGCTCCTGAAGCGCCTGTTCTACGTAGGAAAAACCAGGCCCCAGTTGTTCAGGAGAAAGGACGAACCATTAACCAAGTGTGATTACCTAGACAGTAGGTTGTCGAAAGAATCATAGAACCAAGGGTAGAGCAACAAAGGATTTGAAATGATATCCAAGAGGAACAACCTAGGAGAGTAATGTTGGTTAACAAGGATCAAAATGAAGATGAAGTGGTCCATAGAGTTAGACAAGATAACATGGAAAATAACTTGACCACCATGATCGAGAGAATCATGGAACAAAATGGTCTAATTACCGGACTTAGGAGACCAAATTATTCATCCCCTTTATTTGAATATATATTACAAACATAATTACCAAGGGGTTGCAAAGTCCCTAAGTTTACAAAATTTTCAAGAGATACTAATGAATCCAATGTGGAGCACATAGCCAGGTAATTGACTGAAGCAGGGGATTTGGCAAATAGTGAGAACCTGAGAATAAAATACTTTCCAAGTTCGTTAACAAAAAATGCTTTCACTTGGTTTACTACTCTTTCGCCAGGTTCTATAAATACTTGGCAACACTTGGAAATATTATTTCATGAATAATTTTACATGGGGAAATCTAAGATAAGTCTCAAAGAATTTTCCAGTATCAAGAGGAAATTCACTGAACCAATAGATGATTATCTGAATATATTTTGTTTCTTGAAGTCTAGATGCTTTACAGTTCTCCCTGAACATGAACTAGTCGAAATGGCCGCAGGAGTTTAAACTATTCCATTCGAAAGAAACTGGATACCTAATATCTAAGAGACATGGCCCAGTTAGCAGATAGGGTTCGACAAGTCGAATATTTAAAAGCTAAAAAGATTAGGGCAAATAAAAATTACAAGAAAGAGAGGGTTGCGTATATCGAAGCTGAAGAAGAGGAACAAGAAATTCTAAATGATCCTTTTGGCTTCGAAGAGCTTGAAATAGATTTGGTAGAACTAAAACAAGCACCCTTATACTCTTGTAAGGTTATTTCCCCATCGAATGGAAAAAACCCCCATCGAAACAGAAAAAGATGACAAATATCCTAAGAAAATGTACACATTCGATGTAACGAAATGTGATGAGATATTTGAATTATTAGTGAAAGATGGAGAGATGACAGTGCCCCCAAATGCTAAGATTCCTCTGTTGGAACAATAGAAGAAAAGGGGTTTCTGTAAATATCATAACTTCTTAGGCCATAAAACCTCACAATGCTTTCTTTTCAGGGATCTAATTCAGAATTCCATCAAGGATGGAAGGCTCGAGTTTGGAGAGAAAGAAAAAAGTCAGATGAAGATAGACACTGACCCACTCAATGTGGATGAAACAAATTATGTTAAGCCATTGGATATCAACATGGTAGAAATGGTTATTGGGGATTCCATCCAACAGATGAAGATGGAGCAAAGTGAGGCTACTAAAGGCTTCAAGCCTCAAGACCCTTTCGATGGAATTAACTCTGTTCCAAATATTGTTGAAGTTCCATAGGATAAGGCTACTAAGGGAAACATTGCTGATGACACAGCCCCAAAAGTTGAAAATGCTAAGGTTACTGAAAGACTTAGAGTGAAATTCACAAATATGAAGATTTCTAAGGACTCAAAACCTGCCAATGGAAAGATCGAGACTATTGAAGGTAAAAAACTTGAGATCAACGTGATAATAGAAAGAAAACTGAAATGGGAAAGTGATCAAATAAGGGGAGAATACACCAGAAGCAATGAAAGTGTGCATGATTACTTGTTCCGTTGCCATGCGCAGGACACTGATATGCTTACATGCTCTAGATGCAGTATAGTCCATGATCAAAGGGACGCAACAACATACGAGAGGATCTAGAGGGTGCATACTGCGGGGAATTGGAGAAGTCCAAGACAAATATTGACTTCTTACCCCAAGCCATGGGAAAGTTTACTAGGTTTCGTTGTGAGATGTCAAAAAGCTAACTCCAAATGCTTGATATTCCCTAGATATGGAGTTGTGTATGACAAGAAAGCTGCTGAGATGTTCATAAGAGTTCCCTATACCAAGGTATGGGGAAATCGAAGCGAGGTCAAGTCTAGTTTTACCTTCGATAAGAGGGGAATCCCAAGGAGACAAGATAGTCCTCACCCAAAAGTCAATCGAAGGGTAACTTTCAAACTCCCTGCTAATATACCAACAGATTGATGAGTCAACTCAAGTGAAGTAAAGAATAAGTGGAGAAGTTTCGATGAGGGAGGCAGGATTGTGATGGCTTACATAAAACAATTCCAATCATCAAAGAGGGAAGCATATAGGACTGAGAACTATAAGGATAAGAATACAATGTCTAGATCCCAATGGCGAAGGCATCATAGGATAAAATAGGTTGAGAGGGAACTAACAATGAAGAGGATAGGTGAATCAAGTAAAAGTCAGTTTTCATCGAACAGGATGTTACAGACAAACCTTCATTTAGAAGAAATATGTTCTCACCCAGAGGGAAAGATGTTGCCAAGAAAAGTCCAGAAAAACAAGAAAAATGATTAAGATATGATGACCAGGGATTTCGAATCAGATAGAAATTCCACACTAAACATAAACTGTAATGTAGTATCAATCTTACCCCATGAGTATGACCAAATCATAGAAGTGGAAGAATCTGAGGAAGCAGAGGCAATAGAAATAGCCAAGCATAAGCATGTCTGTTATTACGTCCCCAACAATGGCATGGTGGAAGAGAAAAATGCTTTCTTCGAAAGGCCAGACCACATCATGAAGAATCATTTAAAGCCACTCTTCATTAGAGCCAAAGTGGAAAGCGTGGTGATAAACAAAGTTCTAGTAGATGGAGGTGCTGCAGTCAACCTTATGCCTCAATTTATGCTGAAGAGGATATGCATGTTCGATACAAATATTAAACTTCACAACACGTTACTCTCAAATTATGAGGGGAATATTAGTCACACCTTAGGCGTAGTACAAGTAGACCTAACTGTGGGCTCAATCAATAGGCCAATAATGTTCATGGTTATTGCCACCAAAGCCAACTACAATCTACTCTTGGGTTGCGAATGGATCCACGGTATTGGTGCAGTACCTTCATAAATGCACCAGTGTGTGTCTATTTGGAGAGAAGATGGTATCATGGAAAACATAGAGGCTGACCAAAGCTATTTCTTGGCTAAAGTCAACCAAGTGGATAGAAGGAATTTTGACAGAAATTTGGAAAATATAGGACCATGCAGTCTAGTAGAAGGAGCATATTCCCCCAACAAAAATGTTTTGTATTACCTGACTTTACACCCAACCCGTGGATTTCAATGGGATAGGGAAATAATAGGCGATGAGGATGACACCGAAGGGTTAACTGGAGTATGGCCAATAGGATGATTCGAGGAAGATAGTAATGATGTATGAATCATTTTTCTTCGAAAATATTTAGGCCTACATGGCCGAAAATAAAATAAAGACGGCTTTGGAAGCCGAAGAAAAATACATGGATATCCAAGCCAAAGAAGAATCAGCACATACAGAAGGGCCTGGAGTGCATTTTATTCCAAAGCCCCCTAACAAGCAGGTACCCATAGAAAACAACAACCAAAGGCTTGACACTATCTATGATGATGGACCTTTAGAATTTGAAAAGGATCCAATGGCCTCAAGCGCAAATATGCTGGCACAAGATCCCCTTGAAGAAATTAATTTAGGAGAAGGAACTGAAAAAAGACCCACCTATATCAGCGCAAAGCTTGATCCGGAGGTAAACAACAAAGCAATCCAGATGTTGAAAGAATATAAAGACTGTTTCGCTTAGGACTACGATGAAATGCTTGGGTTGAGTAGAGATCTGGTCGAGTTTAAGCTTCCAATAAAGGATGGTAAGAAGCCCATCAAGCAGACTCCCAGAAGGTTCTCACCAGAGATACTATCAAAAATAAAGGAGGAAGTCCAAAGACTCATTCGTTGCAACTTCATCAGAGCAACCATGTATGTAGAATGGATTTCAAATATTGTTCCTGTTATTAAAAAGAATGGATCCCTTAGGGTTTACATAGACTTTCTTGATTTAAATGCAGTAACCCCCAAGGATGAATATCCAATGCCTATAGCAGAAATGTTAATTGATTCTGTAGTAGGTTTCGAATACTTGAGCATGCTTGATGGATATTCAGGGTATAACCAAATTTTCATTACCAATGAAGATGTGCCCAAAACATCCTTTCAATGCCCTAGGGCATTAGGCACCTATGAATGGATAGTGATGTCTTTTGGACTAAAAAACGCTAGGGCAACCTACCAAAGGGAAATGAATTCCATCTTTCATGATTTTATAGAGACCTTTATGCAGGTTTATATTGATGACATTGTCATCAAATCCGTGTCCCATGAGTTCCACTTGGATCATCTTCGACAGTCATCCGAAAGGATGAGGAAACATGGTTTGAAGATGAATCCCCTCAAGTGTGCTTTCTTTGTGCAGGCAGGTGAATTCATGGGATTTTTATTCCACAATAAAGTGATAGAGATAAACCAAAATAAAATGAAGGGAATCATGGAAGCAAAAGGGCCATCATCAAAAAAGGAGTTGCAATCACTTCTAGGAAAAATAAACTTCTTAAGAAGATTTATTTCTAATCTGAGTGGTCAAACTCAAGCCTTCTCCCCTCCCTCACGCCTCAAACAAGGAAACTTCGAATGGAAAGAAGAACATCAACGGGTGTTTGATAATATCAAGAAATATTTGATGCATCCACCAATCCTCGCACCTCCTTGTGGAAAGAAGCCTGCGAGCTATATATATCAGCCTCAGAACTTACTATAGGAAGCATGTTAGCCCAAGAAGATGATAAAGGTGTCGAAAGAGCCATTTATTACTTAAATAGGGTACTAAACGATGTCGAGACTAGATACAATGCAATAGAGAAATTATGCCTTTGTTTATATTTCTCTTGTACCAAATTAAAATATTATATAAAACTTGTTGATGTTTATGTTTCATCACATTTTGATGTTATTAAACACACGTTTAGCAAAGCCAATCCTGCACAATCAAATTGGCAAATGGGCTTTAGCCCTCACTAAGTATTCCTTGGCTTTCTCGTCTTTAAAATCAATGAAGGGTCAAGTGGTCTCAGATTTTATTGTGGACCACGTGGTGGTCGAAAACCCTCAATACTATGTTGAGTTGAAACCTTGGAAACTATTTTTCGATGGTTCTACCCATAAGGAAGGTAGTTGAGTTGGAATATTGATCATTTCTCCTGAAGGAATTCCAACAAGACTCAAGTATAAGATCGAAGGCCCTCTTTGTTTGAACAATGAGGTAGAATATGAAGTGTTTATTGCTGGACTCGGAGCCTTGTTGGAATTAGGGGTAACAAGAGTCGAAATCAAAGGAGACTCTGAATTAGTGATCAACCAAATAATAAAGAAATACAAATGTATAAAATAAATTTTGATCATATACTTTGTGATTGCCAATAGATTGCTCAAAAGATTCGAATATGTGGATATTAAACACATTCCTAGGGTTAAAAATCAGGAAGCAAACGACTTAGCACATATAGCTTCAGGATATAAAGTATCAACAAAAAGTTTAGAAGATCTTATCGAAGTAAGAGGGAAAGCAATGGCTGCCAAGTTATCCCCATCTGATTTGGAAAATCTAAAATTAGGATACGCTAGCAAAGAAAATTTCAAAGTATTAGATATTAATGCTCTAACCGATACAGATTGGTGTAGTCCAATCACAAACTATCTTAAAGATCCTTCGATAGATACATAAAGGAAGATAAAGTATAGAGCGTTATCCTATGTCCTGAAGGGAAACGAATTGTACAAGAAAACCCCATAAGGAGTCTTGCTTAAATGCTTGGGAGAAACTGAAGCATACTTAGCTTTGTCTGGTGTGCACAGTGGGGCATGTGGAGCGCATCAAGCAGGCGATAAAATGAAATGGTTGTTATTTTGATACGGGATGTATTGGCCCAAAATTCTCAAAGATCGCATAGAGTTTGCCAAGGGATGCAAGGAATGTCAAATACATGCATGTATTCAACATGCCCCTGTAAGCGAACTTCACTCAATTGTCAAGCCATGGCCTTTTAGTGGTTGGGCGCTAGACCTAATTGGGGAAATTCATCCTGCTTCATCCAAAGGTCAACGATACATTTTTGTAGGAATAGACTATTTTAAAAAATGGGTCGAAGCAATACCTTTGGTAAATGTAGATCAAGAGGTTATTATCGAATTCATTTAAAGGCATATAATCTATAAGTTTGGAATCCTAGAAAGTGTTACAACAGATCAAGGATCAGTTTTCTCTGGTCGAAAAATTCAAGAATTTGCTAAGGAAATAGGTTTCAAATTATTGACTTTAACGCCATACTATGCTCAAGCAAATGGTCAAGTAGAAGAAGCCAACAAGGTGATAACCGGTCTAATAAAGAAACATGTGGGGAGAAAACCAAATAATTGGCATAAAAATTTATACGAAGCTCTATGGGCATGTCGAATGTCTCCTAAGGAAGCAACTAATACTACACTATATCAACTCACGTTTGGACATGATACAGTATTGTTAGTCGAAATTCATTTACAGTCAGTAAGAATTTAGAGGCAAGGAGAAATTCCTTCTGAGCGTTATTGGGAAATGATGATGAATGAATTAGTAGGTCTAGATGAAGAAAGGATGCATGCGTTGAAAACATTGAGAAGACAAAAAGAAAGAATAACTAGAGCATATAACAAAAGAGTTAAAGGTAAAACATTCATAACCAATGATTTAGTATGGAAAGTAATTTTGCCTATGGATCCAAAAAATAAGTCATTAGGAAAATGGTCTCCATATCGGGAAGGTCCTTTTCGAATCTTACGAGCATTTTCAAATAACACTTATGAGATCGAAGAGCTAGTAGAGGATCGAAGGAGACTAAAAGTAAACAGTAAATACTTAAAGAAGTATAGACCATGTCTTCAAGAAGTTATAATTTTAACAGAAAAATGTGAAGTGCTTTATCTTAAGCCAAGTGGTACCAATAAAAGCAAAGTTGCCAAAATGGTTGTTGTTCCAAAGAAATATAAACTTTAAACAAAGCACAACAAAAAACAAGTTTAATTTTACATGACAAATCAAAATGGTAGTTTTCTCTTTAGCCTATCATATTTAATCTTGGCCAAATTCAGCTTATAATCAACAACAGATTTGAGACTCTCCAGAGCAGCAATTTCGGTAGTCATGGAAGTGGATTTCTCAACGTGATCCACACTCTTTGCCGCCAACTCTTCGATTCTAGCTCTGTCTATCCCTTTGATAGAAGCTTGATTGGTTTTGTCTTCAGCGATTTTTTGTTTTATTTCCTTAATTTGATCCTCCCAAAGAGAAATTTGATTTGGTATGTGCATCATACTCTACTTTCACTGCCTGATACGAAGCCTCCAATTGCTCAGCTTCCTGTGAAGTATTGTGCGCATTATCAAATTAATTTTCTTGAGTTTGCTGCTTCATTTGGATCTTTAACATAATATCCCTTTCCCTGCTGTGCTCAGCACTAATCTGGTCAATCAGATGCTGAGTATCAATCAGAGCCTCGCCTATGTTCGATGGGCAAGTAGTGATATTAATTTGGCCTATCAATTTCTTAATTCGATAGCAAGTAGTGATGTCTCTCTTCAATACATCAAACAAATCAACTTCAAAAACAGTTGCTTTCACCTGTCGAAGGAGTTCATCATAAGAAGCCTCATTGGTAACTCCACTGGAATGGGTGGAAACATCATATTGCCCCTTTTCAGAGGAGGATCCTCTCTTTTCCATCATCATCCTTACATATCCCAAAGGATCATTTTTTTAAAGTTTCTTTCTCTTCTTCGGTGAGAGGCATTGGAAGTTGAGTTGAAGCAGTTTGGATTTTTGGATGAGCAGAAGTTTGTAACTCAATAACAGTAGGAATTGTCTCTTGCTTGCTCCTATTTTCTTGATCTTTAGTCTACTCCACTTCACCTTCGCCTTCTGGGAAACATCTTCTGAAAAGTGTTCCTCATCATCAAGAAAGTCTTCAGAAAATTTAGCCCTTTTTGGGGAAGAATCGCTGGGGCTATCCTCGATTGGGACTTGTTTCCTCTTGCCAGCTCCTTGAGATTCCTCCAAGAAATTGTCATTAGGAGAAGAAATTTCCTGTTTGCTTTGAACATCACCAGTTTCGATTTGAGGAGCAGCAATGGAAGAACCTTTGTTGGGGGATGCACCACTAGGGTTGAGTTGAGGCGAAGCATTGCTAGCTTGAGGTGGAATCTTAAAATTTGCAAAAGAATCTGGAGCAGTTATTTGCTTACTCTACAAATAAACATAGTTAGTTTCGAATAGTAAGGGATTCGAAAGAAGATATTGGGAATTTCAATCATACCTTTGGATCATCATCATTTGAAGCATTACTCCCAATATGTTCCAAAGCAACTTGAACAATAGGTTGAGTTTGATGTTCTTTTTGGATTAGGTGCAAAGGTTGTTATTTCAGAATCTTGTTGATTGGATTGTTTGGGACTATCAACATATTTTTTGGTCTTCTTCTTTTTCTTCTTGGTTTTGAAAGGAGTAGGAGGAATATCTTCATTGTTATCTTCTTCGTCTTCAACAGTCACCATATCTTTGTCATCAGCCTTCCTTTTTCCTCGAGATTTTGGTAGGAGACCACTAGCTTAAAAAATGTCATAATTAAGCATTGGGTAAGGGATTTCGAGGGAGTCTGTTTCTGAAAATCATACCTTGATTTTCTTCGATTTCGGTTTGTTTGAAGATTTGTCTTGTGCAGAAGAAGGCTCTATGGTGGTTGTAGTAGTAGTAGTTTGATTGGAAATCGAACTTACCTTTGATCCAAGTTTTTCTTTCTTAACTATTTTCCTCTCGACAACTAACAATAGACATGCATTTGAAAGTTGGTTAAATGAATAATATTGAGTAAGCTTTGAAAGGACAATCGAAAGGATCAAGGAATCCTTTGGTTCCACACCTTCATATGTATCAGATACAATAGAGACTGCTGATAGGTCATAGTGAAGGAAACCTTTGAAAATGTCCAGAGTATGCTTAGTCGAAACCACTCTCTTAGAATGTTTTTGATCATCATTTTTTAGGATGTTAAAAATATTCCCACAAGTAAACCAATTTGGATTTGGTATTTTTGGAAATTTTGGTGGTTGTAACTAAAAAGCTAGTTCATACCTATGTCCAGGCTTTATAGAAGAGGGTATTTTTAGGCTTGGAAGTTTTTTAGTAAATTTCTCTTTCAAAGTTTTTGATGCGTCAAAAATAGTTCGACTAATATTAGTTAGATCATAGACAGTTTCAAAGTATCTCTGGAACGCCTGGATTTCTTTGATGTGTGTGAACTTACCTTTTTGAATGTTTTCGTGCACAAACAAAAAACCTTTCGCTAAACATTTGTTTATATGGGTAGTATTGAACATGTTCTTGGTATAAAATTCAGTCTACCAAGAGTAAAAACTTTTAGTTGTGTAGAAAGCTGGTTGAAATGAAGTAAGTTCAAATTCAGCAAAGTTGGCGCGATAATTCTGATATTTTGCAATGTCCTGAAAGACATAGTCCACTCCTGCTACACAAGTCTCTCTCTTTCAATTAAAGATAGGTTCAGGAACAAGCTGACATAACCCAAACTGGAGGGATACAAAATTGGGTTGATAGGCCAATAGACAAACATGGGTCTTCACTGGCATGATCCTGGAGATTAGAAGCCTTGTTAATAGGAATGCACGCCATATGTCTTCAATTTTTGAGTTAGCATTCTTCAAAGCATCTTCGACAGATGAGGTAAACCATGCAGGACCATTGATTCGATGAGCAAAGAGAGCCATGGTTGGGACAAAATCATGACAATTCGAAAACATCATATAATTGGTAAAACTTTTCTGGAGCTTTTCCGCCTCTTCGTTTGGGGTTAATTGCAGAAGTCTGATTCCTTCTATGGTTCGATTAGAAATATCAATATCTTCTTCATCTATGGTCTTGAAGGGGCTAAGTGATGGCTCGAAAGTGGCGTTTAGCCACAGCTGAAGATGTAACACCCGTGATTTAATTAATTATTTAATTAAATTATTTTTTGAATATTTATGAAGATTTGTTTTAATTAATTGGATTTATTTTATTAAGTGGAGAAATAATATTAGAGATATAATATTATGTGGTGAAATAATATTAGAAGTGTAATATTATTTAATGTGGGCTTATTTTGAGAGAGTTGAAGTAATAAAGGGGTGTGTTGGTTTTAAGCCCAATAAGGAATAATAGAATAATAGGGTTATTTTATTATTTGTTAGAAGGAATAGAAAGAAAGAAGCAGTAGAAAGAATAAGGATTTGGAAGAGAACGTGCAAGCTCCTAGAGAAGTGGAAAACGGCAAGCACGAGAATCCAACCGGAAATTGTAGAGCGACCTTCAATCCAAGGTAAGGATGGGGTTCTAACTCTATAATTGGGTTTATGATGATAGGTATGTGGGATTAGTGATGATTGTTGTCTTGTTCTTGAATTGGGTGCATATGATGATGTATGATGATGATTTGATGAATTTTAGATGGATATTGATGTCCTGGTTTTGATTAAAATGCTGTAGAATTATCAGATGATTATAGGTGATGAATTTTCATGAATATATTCAGTTTAGGGCTTTAATCGTGAATCCCATAGTGAGATGAAGTAATGGAAACGTATAAATTATTACAGTGCAGAAAACGCAGAACAATTGTTGTTATGAAAAACGCAGAATTTGGTAAATTGATGACATGCACTACTGTATTAGAATTAATGAATTAATTTGGAAAATAGAATTTTTTTAGTGTTGTTCTTAGTTAGATTGATATCAGGCAAATAATTAGAACAATAGGATGAATAGAAAGTAGCAGTTCTGACAGTAGAAGTACATTGACTAGAGTTGCGTTAGATTAGTGCAAGATAGAAGTTCTGAAGTTAGACGTAAGCTGTTAGAAGATGTGATGATCAGAAGTTGTATCTGGTCAGAAGATAGTACTAGCCAGAAGACGCGATGATCAGAAGTTGTATCTGGTCAGAAGATAGTACTATCCAGAAGATGTGATGATCAGAAGTTGTACCTGGTCAGAAGACGGGGTTAGCTAGAAGATGTGATGATCAGAAGTTGTACCTGGTCAGAAGATGGGGCTAGTCAGAAGATGTGATGATCAGAAGTTGTATCTGGTCAGAGGTTGGGTAGTCAGAGGATTGTGATGATCAAAAGTTGCACCTGATCATAGGTTGCATTAGTCAAAAGTTGTGTATTTATAAATAGCGTTGATTTGAGGTTGCATGGTCAGAAGTTGGATGGCCTTTGCGTTGTGTTGTGCAGAGCGATGAACGTAGATGCTTAGAAGCTGTTGTTTGAGCTATAACAGTAGGAAAGTGACGGTCTTGACTTTAGAGCTACAGAATGACAATGTTGTTTTACTGTGGAATTAAAATACTGCTGAGTTATAAATGAGAAGTTATTAATAAATAAATGATGTTTGATGATTTATAAATAAATGACGTTTGATGAATTATTTTGATTATTTGAGATGTTATTTGGAGATGTATTTTGAGATGTTTTGAGATGATAAATTAAGATGTTTTGAGATGATAAATTGAGATGTTTTGAGATAATAAATTGAGATGTTATTTTGAGATGATTTGAGATGTTGTTAACTTGGGTGTTATCATTACATTCATGGTTGTGTCACATACATTGCATTTTTGAGATGGAGCTTATGCTCGTTAAGATGGCCTGGATTGGCAAATTTTGAGATGAAGGCTATGCCTTGTTGATGCCTCTATTAATTGGCAAATTTTTGAGATGGGAGTTCTGCTCCAATGGTACCACATGAATTTGCATAGTAATGAGTCGCATTATATGATTTCATAAAGAAGTGTATTTGATGTTGATGAATGTATATTATTATTGAGATTGTTGTTGATTATGAGATGAGAAGTGGTGATGTTGTTGATCTAATCTAATATATTAATTATCATGCACGTTATTATATTGTTAGATATCTCACCCCTTCTGTTTAAATGTTGCCCTTATGTTGGTAACGTGCAGGTAATCGAGAGTGAAGGCTGTATACCTTCAATAGTTCGAGTCGGTGTCATTGCTCTGATATGTAACACTCGGGGGATGAATGCTTACTGATTTTTGATTGCTGATTTTCAGTTGTTGAATTTTAAATTTGATTATTATTAATATGAGATGTTTCGAAGTTGCTGTTTTGTCATTTTAAAGATGTTATTGAGAATTCCACTGCGTAGATGTTGAATTATTTTATTTAAAGATGTTATGATGGTTCATTTGATGTTTTGAAAGTATTATATATCCACGATGAATGCAATGAATTTGTTATAAGAATTTGTGACGTCCCGATTCATTTGTATGATTGAAATTTTATAACTCTGATTTATTTTGCATAATTGCTTGGGGTAGAATTGGGATGTTACAGAAGAAGCCAGTATGGGCCAGCAAGGAGCAGGTCGGTACCAGTTTCATAGATTTTTAATTTGGAAATAGCAGACCCTAAACTCTCATAAAGACCAGCTAAGAGCAATTCACTCAAACATATATTTCGACCAAAATGCAATTGGTTGGCTATAGTTAAAAATCTCCTAGCAATTTGTAGCGATTTGCAACAAAAAATGTAATTTGACAACCATAAGGCCAGGAAAGCTATGTGTTCAACATATGTGACTTCATCCCCCTCAGTATGATAAAGATTCATATAAGCAGTGAAACTAGAATTTTTAACTTGAAAGTTAATGATGTTGTCTTATTGCAAGTAAGGGTCGAAGGTTTCTCCAGTTGGAGGAAGCCCAGTTATTGCAGCTATGTCGAAAAGAGTGGGAGTCATCATCCCATAAGGAAGGTGGAAAGTATTAAAAGTGATACCCCAAAAATATCAAGATGCTAATAGCAAAGGTTGGCAATAATTGAATCCCAATTTTGACATTTGGATTAAGTCGAAGATACCCAGATCTTTCCAGTCTTGATATTTTTTCTTTTCAATTTTGGAAAGCCAAGACAAATAAAGTTTATCCAATGAAGGGCATGATCTAAAGGGTTTAAATTTTTCAGTTATATAATCTAATTGAAAAACTTCCCTCTTTATCTTCGAAATTGAGGTCTCTGTGGAAATATTCTCTTTGGAAGTTTTTACGGGTTTCTTAGCATAATCATCACCATTTTTCTTAGGGGACTTGACTCTATTATATATTGGTTTGGTCTCATGGTAAACGGGAAAAAACTCTATAGACTTTTCCGTATTTTCAGCATAAATCAAAGGTCCCATGAAACATAGGGTTTTATCAGGGAGAGAGGAAGGAATGAGTACCTGGGAAGCATAAATAGCTTTTTGTTCTGGAGTAAATCTGGGAGCAGAGATGAATTCTTGATTCTCAGTAGTTATAAGTTCACTAACAAGCCCAGGTTGAAGAGCAACATTCTTTGAAGTTCATGTTCCTTTGGTGTTCTTGGATAATTGTTGTTTTTTAGATGACGACATTGCTGAGATAAATGTTGGATTGAAATTTGAGAAAATGGGTTTTGTTTTTTGAATTTCTGGAAGTTGGAAAATTGCAGAAACAGAAGCGTGAAGATGAAGAAAATGAAGTGTTTATAAAGAGACTTAATAGTAATTGAGAAGTTTACACTATAACAAATTAGTGGGACATGTGTGCTTTTGCTATAAGAAGAAGAAGAGGTTAAGTTATTTTCTCTTAGGAACTGCTTTTCCATAAGTGGTAATGATGAACTGCTATATGCACGTCTAAATAAACATTTGGAAAAAGTGATTACTTTTCTATGACGTCACAACAGTGAAAGCCTATTATGAGTTTATGGTTTTTCGAAATTCAGGATTATTATTCAGAAATGACTATTTCTCGATGTAACGAAATACACATTTTTGAGGGGAAATTTGTTGACTGGGAATTTCGATTACATGAGTTCTTAAATAAATTGGTACACTTAAAAAAAAAAGGAAATTCTAAAGAAAGTATGAAAGAGTTTCTATGAAGGTTTCAATAGATAAAAAGCTAATAAGATTTTCTCTTTATCAAGCGCTATCGAAAGATTCATCTGTGAACCATTGGAAATTAATTTATTCGAAGCATAATAAGAAAGGATATTTCGACCGTCACATTGGTTGATTTAGCGTTTCAAAAATAAAGATATTTTGAATTCAAAAGTTTGATCTTATCCAAACAGACACGTGGAAGTTTGATGGGTTCGAAGGACATGCAATCATTGAACATAGAATTCTATTATAGAAAGATCGTTAGGGTAAAATTAGTATAAATAGGGGTCTTAATGTTAGGATTCAGGGTGTTCATTTGGTACAAACTACTCAATATACTCGAAGTATTAAGTGTTAGAGAAAAGAGTTGCAAAAAATGTACGTATAGACATCATCATTGTTCTGTTCGAATCATCTTGCTTTCTCAATATCAAGCCTTTTTTACATTTCCACTATTTTCTTTATTTTTTAGTTAAAAATTTTATTTCTTGTTTACTCATTTACATTTATTCTGCATTTCTTTTTACATTTCTTTACATTTCCAGTAGAACCCGTCACATTTCTCATTCGAAACCCTTTTATTCGAATTTACTCTGAATTATAACCCTAATTTTTATATTGTCATTAACAAAATAATGTTAAACATGAATCTCATTACAAGTTTAATTTTAGAAACTTAGACACATGCCCTAGGATCAATCTAGTCGATCCTGCAAGTTACCAAAGTATTTAGTTTGGAGGACTAGCGGTTGTTTACCAAATTTACGCGTAAACACACAATCAAATGTATCAAAAGCGTATGATTAAGGCATTCAACAAGAAAATCAAGCATTGGGTATATCAGGATGGTGACTTGGTAATAAAGTGCATCATTCTACTGCAAAGTGTTCCCAGGGGAAAATGGACTCCCACCTATGAAGGGCCATATGTAGTATAGAAAATATTTTCTTACGGTGCTATGATACTGACCACCATAGACGGTGAAGATTTTCCGCACCCTGTGAACACGGACATAGTCAAAAGATACTACGCATGAAAACGACCTGGTAGGTCGACTGACCTAGGAAAAAATAAGGGCATCCCGACGAACCAAAAGGGCTCGGGCAAAAATTAATGATATATATAAAAAGTTATACACCCGAAAAGTCGAAAACCTGAAAAGGCGGCTTGGGCAAAAAAGCGTATCCTGGTGGACTGAAAACTCGAAAGGGTAGTCCAGGCAAAAGTTAGGGATTAAAGCATACGACTATGTCCCACTGGATCACTTACGACAAGCTTTATTACCAACATCAAGATCAAACGGTACAAATCAATTCAATCACTTTCTTCTGACATCGAGGGATGATATGCTTAAGGACATAGAGGCAATAGCAGAGTTAGAACCCGACGAGATTATTTCCATATAGCTATATGTTTTGTATTCACTTTGTAATCTTTTCATTTCACGATAATTTCCTCTTACTAGGATTTATGTCTCTCTGTATAAAATCTCTTGCTTATGGGCAAACTATCAATAGAAATACGAATTTCAAAATTCAAACTTCCTATTTTACTTTTTCTGTTTTGTTTGCAAAAACGTCCAATGACTAAAATTGAATGAACATATGCATATGAATATGATTAACTGTTAACAAATATATGCATAAAAACAAGAAAAAGCAGTTACTCAAAACTCTAGGAGTTGGGATAACGTTCAAGCTGTCCACAAATCACAACAGAGTAGTCTTATCATACTCACCAGCCAATCGCTCTAGCAGATAAACGAGTATGATCTTTTTCCCAGCAATGTCTCCAACCTACGGAGTCCTAATCAGTACAGTTTATAGAAAGTCTCTTCCCCAAGCTGAGGTTATTCTTCCAAAACTGTAAAAAAAAACTTGTAGATTTCTTTTCTCTCGCAGAGCTCATTTCCTCAACAAGGGTATTTTCTCAACAAGGGTGTTTCCTCAGTAGAGCAGTTCTCCGTCAGCAGGGTTTATTTACCCAACAGGGTTTATTTCCCTAACAGAGTTTATTTCCCCGATAGGTTACATTATCCCCCAACTTGAGTCTGTTTCTACCACAAATTACTGGCAAGATCCCTATCTCCAACAAAGGACAGTCCAGGTTTCAATCCCCAGAGAGTTGCTACTAAATCTTAAACTGGATCAGATATCATTTAACCTTATCCTCTCTAGACGAGTTGACATCCATATCAGAAACTCGGTCAGACAACACTTCGAGTGTTTATCCAACTTCTTTATCCCCAGTCAGGGTATAAAAGAATTAAAATCCCTAGTAGAGCAATGAACAACCGATGTTCTTGGATTATTCTACCTAAACAGGAATCAACATTCCACAGCAAGGTTTCCTCAAGCAGAAAGCAGGAATACCTATCAAGATCGAAGATACACATACTCTTCATCCTTAACAATAGTCAGAGATTTATTTTCCCAGACAAAGATACTGCACTGGTTTACAAATATACTCCAACAACATTTCACATCCATATGTCATTTACAAACATCATAGCATGTGCATACGAAACGCATATAACACGCTCTCGTTTATTTTGATAATATCACTAAACAATGCATTTCATACATCATGACATTACATACAGCTAAATCTTTACCTTTTCAGGAAAGTTCAATCAACAGACAAATATCATCAACTACTTATATGACCAGACAATATTCTCGAAAGCTACATTTGACATATGGCTACTTATGTAATTTTCTCAGAGGGTCATTCTCAAAGAGGCATATTTTCTAGTTGAAGTCTAGCGTAGACATATTTTGGCTCAGATTAAATCGAGTGTAGATTTATTTTGAACTTCTTCCAATTGAAGTCGGGTGTAGATATCTTCTGGCTCAGATATCGAACATAGATTTATTCTGATACTTATTCCAGTTGAAGTCGGGCGTAGATATCTTCTGGCTCAGATAAAATCAAGCATAGATTTATTCTGATACTTCTTCCAGTTGAAGACGGACGTAGATATCTTCTGGCTCATATTAAATCGAGCGTAGATGTATTCTGATACTTCTTCCAGTTGAAGACAGGCGTAGACATCTTCTGGCTCAGATTAAATTGAGTGTAGATTTATTATGATACTTCTTCTAGTTGAAGACGGGCGTCGACATCTTCTGGCTCAAATTAAATAAAGTGTGGATTTATTCTGATACTTCTTCCCGTAGAAGTCCGGCGTAGATATCTTATGGCTCGGATTAAATCAAGTGTAAATTTATTCTGATATTTCTTCCAATTGAAGACGGGCGTAGACATCTTCTGTCTCAGATTAAATCAAGCGTAGATTTATTCTGATACTTCTTTCAGTTGAAGTCGGGTGTAGATATCTTCTTGCTCAGATTAAATTGAGCGTAGATTTATTCTTATACTTCTATCAGTTGAAGTCAGACATAGACATCTTCTGGCTCAGATTAAATAGAGCATAGATTTATTCTGATAGTTCTTCCAGTTGAAGAAGGGCATAGACATCTTTTGGCTCAGACTAATTCGAGTGTATATTTATGATGATACTTTTACCAGTTGAAGTCGGGTGTAGATATCTTCTAGATCAGATTAAATTGAGTGTAGATTTATTCTGATTATCCTTTTGGACCAAGTCGGGAGTAGACTCAATCCATATACATCTTCTAAGACAAAGTTGGGCGTAGATGTTGTACCCCAAAATTTTCCCTCTCATTTCTCAAGAATTTTCTCACAAGATCTCTATTGGTTCAAGACGGCACAAGGTTTGATCAACTCAAGATACCTCTTCAAACACTTATGACTCAAAACTAAGGTTTGAGTTTGCATAAGTACAATTAGACTTTTAATGCCCCATATAGTTTCAATGGATCATATTGGGCTCTCAAGCATAAGGTCAAAGATGGAACTTTTGAATCCTCGAAAAGAGGAAGAGGAAACTGTTGAAAGGGTAAAGCAGATAAAAAAAGGTGTGCAGTTACGGATAACTATGTCGAATTCAAAATCTAGTTCAGGCTGTTCGAACCACATAACTGATCGAAAGGAGTGGTTGGCAGATTTTTGACAAGTCGAATAAGAGAAAGCTTACTTCAATCCCCAAGCTTTGACTGGGCAATGGCTTCTTTGAGCAACCTACTTCGATTCACCTCTAAACCCTTCGACACACATAGTTTCGACACTATGAATTACAATTTAACACACCACCTAATTCATTGTGTCTAAACAATCTGTATTCATCATGGTTCTTAGTCTTCTGAATACTTTGACCTGCACTCCCTTCGTCATGATGTTTGCAACCTGATTCTCAGTTCTACAGTGTTCCGAATTCTTCTTCCCATCTGCTACCTGCTCTCGGAGATAATGGAACCTCATTTCGACGTGCTTGCTTCGACCATGTAGTATTGGGTTCTTTGCCAGATTGATAGCTGACATGTTGTTTATCTTCATGCTTGCTTCGATCCACAAGCTTCGACTGGGCAATGGCTTCCTTCAAGCAACCTGTTTCGATCCACCTCTAAACCCTTCGACGCACATAGTTTTGACACTATGAATTACAATTTAACACACCACTTAATTCATTGTGTCTAAACAATCTATATTCATCATGATTCTTAGTCTTCTGAATACTTCGACCTGCACTCCCTTCGTCATGATGTCTGCAATCTGATTCTCAGTTCTGCAGTGTTCCAAATTCATCTTCCCATCTACTACCTGCTCTCGGAGATCATGGAACCTCATTTCAATGTGCTTGCTTCGACCATGTACTATTGGGTTCTTCGCCAGGTTGATAGCTGACATATTGTCTATCTTCATGCTTGCTTCGATCCACAAGCTTTGACTAAGCAATGGCTTCCTTCGAGTAACCTGCTTCGATCCACCTCTAAACCCTTCCACACACATAGTTTCGACACAATGAATTACAAATTAACAAAAAAAAACTTGCTGATAATAGTTCATTGCAAGAAGAAGGTACTGGCAACATAGTCTTTCAAATGAGCAATGGAGGAAAAGTTATGATTAAGGATGTGCTCTATGTACTTTGAATAAAGTTCAACTTGCTAAGTGTTGGATAATTAGTCGATAAGAGTTTCTCAGTTGTCATGAAAGATGGAGTTTTGAGATTGTTCGTCACCAAGAATAATTTAGTCTTAAAATCTCCGTTGTCGAAAAACATGACATTTAAGACAATGATCAATTTGACAAAAGTTCAATGTTTGAAAACTGTTCGACCACAAGGATAGTTGGTTGTGGAATTTGAAGTTTGGACATTTGAACTTTCGACCACTTAATTAACTGATTACTCAAGATATGGTTACTGGTATTCCAAGCCTTGAGTTTCCTGAAAAACTTTGTGAAGTTTGTTTAGTAGGAAAGCAATCCAGAAATTCTTTCATTTCAACTATGCCAATGAGATCATCTTGCATGCTCAAAGTGGTACATTCGGATGAATGTGGTCAATTTAAAGAACATACAATTGGTGGAAACAAATATTGTTTTGTCTATTGATGAGTTTGGTCGAAAGTTGTGGATCTATGTGATCAAAATGAAAGGATGGAGTATTCGACATCTTTAAGAGATTCAAGATGCTTTTCGAAAACCAAAGTAAGAAAAAGATAAAAGTTCTACAGAGATTCAAGATCTTTGTAGAAGGAATCAAGTTGAATACAAAATTTTGAAGAACATTGATCAAATCCATAGGCCATGCTATATGATCTTGCTTTGCAGGCCTCAAACTTGTATTTCACTCCATAATTAATTGTTTACACAATTAATTAAGCTCTTACCCAAGTGTTTAAAGTATTGTCCAAGCAAATTCTCCCTTAATGGCACAAAGTTACCATTTCCATTTTAGAAAAGCAAGCTTTATGCAAATTGTCAATGCATTGAGCCTTGTGACCTTTATCGCTGATTGCAAGCAATATCAAAAGCATGAATCAAGTCTCCTTCACCCAACAAACATCAGGCCATGCTTGTACTTGAACTTTGGAACCATGAAAATCCATTTAACTTGTGTTGTACCCCAAAATTTGCCCTCTCATTTCTCAAAGGATCAACCTGGACCCTCAGGTTTGCTTCCATCCAATTGCAAATCTTGAATTACAAATTTTCTAAGAAAATCATTCACAAGGGAAAATGGTCATTTGCACACCAAAGGAGTCAAACTATGACTTTTAAATCAAAAATCAAGTTCCAAGAATCATATTTCATTAAGGCATGAAATTGGTTCATCAAAAATCAGAAGTCAGAAGTTACTTTGAAAATCAAATTATCTAAACATTTAGAAAATTTTCTAAGTGTCTAGAGAATATGATACTTCAGAACTTCTGAGCCAGCCTTTATGCAAAGTGCAGTCAGAAGTTGCAAACACGGTTCAGAACATGGCGCTTCAATCAGAACATGCAGAAGCGATGCTCTTTGGTCAGAACATGATTCTTCAGCATATGGAGGCTATGTTCAACGCTCCGGTCAGAAGATGCCCCTTCAGCATTTGGAGGTTACGTTTCTGATCTTCTGCAATCAGAACATCACCAAATCCCAAGACCTTATTTAAACAACCTGCTGCACTGCTACAATACAGTACTCTAACCAGCAGTTAATCCAGTCCACGCCTGCATTTTCCCAAATCTTGTGTTTGCACCAAATACAAAAATTTGTGATAAAAAAGCAATGGAACAGTGTGCCAAAAGTTCAAATCCCATATGTTTTTCCTCCCCAAAACCACAACAAATTCATCTATAAATAAGTTGATCCATCACACTTGCAAGGGGATGGCTTTTGGAGAGAGAGAATCATAAAAGGAGAGAAAAGAAATTTGTGGAACCCCTTTACAAAAAATCCAGAAATCCCAAAACAGAAAACCAAACTTTTGTTCTTCCTTTTGAATCAAAGAGCTTGGCATTTCCTCTTTCGTTGCTCTTGCTGACTCTAGAATATCTGAAGGCAGCAGCTCAAGTCCCAAACACACGCTCCAGGTTCAAGGTAAGTCTCCCTGACTCTGCATCTTCTCATTCAGAACATCATTAAACATGTAAATATCATAGTATTAATGTTGTCCATATCACTGCGTAAGTAGAAAAATTGTGGATCAGAACTTCCTGATTAGGGCTAGACTCAGGACCAAGATCAGAACTTCCATAAACTGTTGCATTTTTTATCCTTCTGATTTGTTGTTTGCTGAAAACTGAACAAGTTATCATTGTGTTGATTGATATAAGGAAAGAGTTGAAATGTAACACAAAACTTCTGTTTTTTCATTCACCATTCTAACACATAGAATTTCCATGATTCACTCACTGTTCTAACACAGCACAAAACGTCTGAGTTCTCCCTACATGTCAAACATACTGAACTTCTGATGTTTCCACTCGCTGTTTTCTTACACACTCAGAGTTTATGATTTTTACATGCTGACAATATACTGAATTTCTGGGGTTTACCCACAGTTTTAGTGTAATACAGAACTTCTGAGTTGTGGTCCACTGTTTGAATACCACCCAGAACTTTTGTGTTTCCCCTCTAATGTTCCTTGCAAGACCTCAAAGTTTACCAACTCAGAACTTCTGATACCCACTAACATCTTCTGCTGAGTCACAACGCTCTTGGCTTCCGAACTTCTGATTCCATTTGTTTTGCTTGTAGCAGCCCGTTGGTCTTATATTTTATTTATTTTCCTTTTTATCACTTTCAACGTTAAAACTCTTTTCATCAATATAAAAAGGCATAAAAATATTTTCTTTTTTTTACTAAGCTAATTCATTCCTTTTTTATATTCATCAACATAAAAAACCTTTTTTTAAACAAGATCCCTTTTCTTTCTTACATTATTATTTCAATATGGTTTTAATAAGTAATTAGGATTTATTTTCTTGCAAACCCCCATTCAAAAATTTGTACACCCCATCCCCCTAATGATTGTAATAGCGTAGAAGCCTTACTTTCCGCACTTTTATTGCTTTCATATATTGTTAGTAACTAGGGCATGTATGGCAAGATATGAAATCAACAAATAGACAACCTAAAAAGCAAGACTAAATGCATGCAATCAAACACACTTTGCACACACGCACCCTTAGTGTAATCTCACTTGTTGCCTATCGAAAAAAAATAGTCATGTCCCTCGAACATGGGAGTTTTAGCAAAGACCCTCGATAAAATATCGTAGTCCCTCGATGACCCTCGATGTTGCCTTCGATAAATGATCTACTCCCTAAAAATGACATTGCTAAAACGCCTCATGGGTTGCCTTCTATGACTATACAAACATCCCAACGTCCGTCCCTTCACATCCAACGATGGGGCTTCTTACCAAAACAATGGTAAGATAGCAACGTCTAAAGGAGGAGGAGAAGAACACCTAAGACCTTTTGAGTAGGTAGTTCGCTCCTAGTTTCTTGCTTGCTCATAAAAAAAACATTTTATACACCAACACTCTCACTTTGAAACATTTTCAAAAGACAACACTTTGTATGCGTTCTTATAGAGACGAGAATTATTAAAAAGACACCTTTTCAAAATCACTTTCAAAAAGACATCTCACAAACACTTTCTTGAATCATTTTTCGAAACAAACACTTTGTATGCGTTCTTATAGAAACGAGAATCATTACAAAGTTACATTTTCAAAAATACTTTCAAAACCCACATCACAAGCACACATTCAAACAAAAGCAAGTGATCTAGCGAGTAACTAGGATCCCATGGAAAACCATGGATGAAAAGGGTGCTAACACCTTCCCTTTTCATAATCTACCCCCTGAACTCAAGAAAACATCTCTAAAGGTCTTTCATGTGCTTTTTCACCTTTCTTTATTGGATAAAAGAAAAGTCGGTGGCGACTCTTGCTAAACCGCAACATTTGCAAACATAAACGCAAAACTTCAAGTCAGTTCTCCCGCAGCATCACAGAACTGGAGAATCTGATGGGGATATACTTAAAAGTGGGGTTACCTTAGGGTTAGATCACATTTACTTGCCTTCATTTGTTTGAATTGATTGGTTTACATTATTGGTTCCTTGTTTGGGTTTGTTTTGATCCTCTACCCGGACCTGGGGCACCTTTTTAGGTAAGTAGCAATAGATTATGGAACCTATACGGTGTAGACCGATATGGTTGAAACAATGGCTATGTTAGTGTGACGCATTTATGGGTACCAGTATCCCTCGTGGTGAATTGAGGAGAATACGGGGCCGCTGAGTGGCATCATGAAGCACTAACTGACTTTAGAACCCTAATTGAACAACTTGGCCATTAGGACGTAGTGAGATAACCAGTTTCGGTGTAGAGCTAAAAATTGGTTGATACTCGATACTACACTCATTAAGGCTGGACTTTTGGGATATCTCGACCGCAAGAAAAGATTGATTGTGCTGAGACAATGCCTAAGAGAAAGGTCGATAATATTGAGATCCTTTAGAACCCAATGACTAGGACAGGTTGAACCAACTAAACTTCAAGAGGGTACTTACCTATAAAGCCCCATGCAAGCCTAAAACATAGGAACTTGTCTGCTTTGTGTGTATATCTACATGTACATAACATCATAAACATCATAAGCATCATACGCATGCTTACTAACCATTTCAAGGATTTAGAAAGTTATCTTTGTTTTTTATTTTGTAGGTCATGGATTCCGTCCGAAGAAACACCATCCGAATCAGCTTTATAAAAGCACACCCTCAGCTTCAAGAGTTAGCCTCCAGAGTGCTCGTGGATTCTCCTTTTACCCAGAAATATGGTCGACTCCTCAGTTTGGCTACATCTAGTTTCCAAGAAGAAATAATGTGTGTACTGTTCCAATTCTTTGATCCCGTACATCATTGTTTCACCTTCCTGGACTATCAGTTGGTACCTACACTGGAAGAGTTCTCTCTACTCTTAGGGGTGCCCGTGCTTGATCAGATACCATTCACCGGTCTAGAAGGGATTCCAAAACCTGAAGTCCTCGCCGAAGCTTTACATATGAAGAGAGCCAACGTCATAGCCGATTAGGAGACAAGAAGCGGAGTTAAAGGTTTCCTAGCCAAGTTTCTATTGGAAAAGGCTCGTTCAATCTGGGACGACATGGATTTCCAAGCTTTTGAAGACATCCTAGCTCTTCTCATTTATGGTTTGGTTCTGTTCCCCAACTCGGACCAATTCATAGATATTAATGCCATCAAAGTCTTTCTCTCTCACAATTCTGTACCTACCTTACTGGGAGACATCTTGCATTATCTTCATACCCGCACCATGAAGAAGAGAGGTACTCTTTTGTGTTGTATTCCCCTACTCTCCAAGTGGTTCACATCACACCTACCTCAATCTGTATTGAAGAACGAGCGAAGACTGACATGGTCTCAAAGGATGATGTCCCTTACCCACTTTAATATCCATTGGTGTTAGAGATCCTTGGAAGATGTCTCTATCATTGACCGTTGTGGGGAATTCCCTAACGTCCCTTTGCTTGGTATTAGGGGAGATATCACTTACAATCCCTGCTTAGCTCTTCGACAGTTTGGGTATGCCCGAAGAGACGACCCTCATGAGATGCTCATTCAAGGTCTGATGTTCGACTACGACAAGGAAGACCAAGGTTATCGCCAGAGGTTTACACAAGCTTGGAGAATGGTGAACAAGGTGGACAGTAGGATTTTGGGACACAAAAACTATATTCCACTCGAGCCATACCTTAGGTGGGTATGGGCTCGTGCTCAAAGTCTCTTAATGCCTTACCCTTCTATCCTCCCTGTTATCATAGAGCCTGTTGTTGAAAGAGACGCCCCATACAATGTCCTTCATCCTGACATGCCTACCTCCCTCGAAGACTTGAGGAAAGCTTGGGCTCAGTTGAAGGAAGAGCGGGACAATTTTAAGCCCAATTTTACGCTAGTGAGAAGAAGGTTCTAGAACTCACCAAGCAGCTTCATGAAGAACAGAATCTGAACGCCTACATTGCGCCAAAGAGGATGCGTTCAACCTTTTTGTCTTAGGAGTTTTGTTGTATGTTTGTTTCTTTCATTGTAAGCCCAAAGAGGCATAATATACTCAAACTTGGATTTATTAATATGACGTGTGTTCTTCTTTTGGTCTGAACAAATTTAAATCTCTAAATTCCTTAAAATCATTGCATACGCATACCATCTATGACATTTCATAAACAGGTTCTGTTATAGGTTTCTCATCTCCTCTGCTATTTATTTCAAGCAGATATGTCTTTTGAACAAAGCATCAAAGATCTTCAGGCACAAAATGCCCAATTTCAATAGATGTTCGTAACTCTGGAAAAAGGGCAAGAGGATCTGAAGGCCCTCATCCTAAAAGAGAAAGAGAAGAAGAAGAAGAAGAAGAAGAAGAAGAAGCGCGTCGGTGCCCTCAATATGGGCAGAAGATTCGGGGGGCCACTAAAGAAACCAGTTGATGTGACTTCCTCATCCAAAGAGGGGGAAAACCAAGAGGGGCAGACAAGGGAAGAAGACCCCAGTCCTGAAGTCTCTGACAATGATACCGACTACAATGATAAGTAGTATCCTCCCACTGAGGATAGGTACAAGCACTTAGAGGATCGGTTAAGTGCTATGGAGATCCAGAGAATACCAGGGTTAGATTTCGAAGAACTAGGATTGGTGTCAGGAGTAGTCATACCGCAGAAATTTAAGGCTCCGGTTTTCGCAAAGTATGATGGGGTGTCTTGCCTGAAGCTTCATCTCCGTTCCTATGTAAGGAAGATCCAGCCCCACACCGCTGATAGAAACTTGTGGGTTCACTTATTTCAAGACAGTCTGTCAGGGACTCAGCTTGAATGGTTCTACTAATTGGAAGGAACCAATGTCCGAAACAGGGAGGATTTGGCTACCGCTTTGTACAAGCAGTATCAATACAATGCCGACCAAGCCCCTACTCGTACTCAACTCTAGAGTATGTCCATGGGTACAGGTGAAAGCTTTAAGGAATATGCACAGAAGTGGAGAGATTTGGTCAGGAGAGTCCAACCCCCTTTGTCTGATAGGGAGTTGGTCGACGTGTTTCTTGGGACGCTATCTGGTTTGTTCTTCAACCATTTAATCGGTAGCTCATCAGCTAGTTTTGCGGAGCTAATATTAACCAGAGAAAGGGTAGAAGCTGGGATTCGGAGCGGTAAAATACAGAAATATACCTCGTCAAGTTCAACAAAGAATCCATTTGCTGGTAAGAAGGAAGCCAGTGCCATCTATAGCCCGAGGGGCCAAAGCAGGGTTGAACATCGCCAAACAGTAAGTGCCGTGATGATACCTAGACTTCCAGTTGCTCCATAATGAAACAATCAACAATAGGTGGAAAGACCACAATGGCAGTTTACCCGTATCAATATGACATTGTCTGAAGTGTTACCTCACTTGCTGAGATCCAACTTGACAGCTTTGAAAGAGGCTCCTAAGAATCCTAATACCTCATGTCCTCGATACAATCTGAACGCTCAGTGCACCTATCATTATGAGAGTTCTGGTCACGACACAAATGAATGTTGGGCTCTAAGAAACAAAGTACAAGATTTGATTAAAGCCAAGGAGATTGATTTCGACGCTGCGGAGAAGCCCAATGTCATAACTGCTCCCATGCCTTAGCACAACCATGGAATTAACGCCATTGATACTGATCTATTCATGACCTCAGTGGACGAAGTTTCTACTCCTCTTATGGATGTTAAGAAGAATTTGATGTTGGCCGGTTTATTTTCGGGTTGTGGTGAAGGTTTCCGCATGTGTTCATTTCTACCTTCTGGTTGCCATTTGCTGAGGTCAGGTGTTCAATGCCTGATGGACAACAAAGAAATTTTGTTCGAGAAAACTCTGGTTTCCGTTGTTCCATTTGAAGACATTGCTAATATAACAATTTCCGCCAATCCTTCCAAGGCCTCCTCGAGAAGACATGTGAGGATTACAACCGCTACGAGAATCACTCCGCTAATAATCACATGTCCCAGTCCTATCCCGTACGCCTCAGACAAAGCTGTCCCTTGGCATTATGGCGCCGATGTTTACTATCATGGTGTTAAACAAAACTTGAAGACCGAAGAAGTCGATCCTGATGTCGGTAACATTGTCGGAACCAGTAAGATTACTAGAAGTGGAAGGGTTTTCTCTCCTGAGATCTCTCCGAAAACTGTTACTAAGCCTATCATTATTTCATCTTCTGCTCCCGCTAGTACTTCAGTTACTACTCCAGTTGTTAGCCCTGCCGATAAGTCATCTGGGACTCGAGGCAGAGAAGTTGTAGGTGAGCCTGCCCGGACGGAGGCACCTAGAAAAATTGTTGTGGAAACCTCTAAGCAAGAGATAGAGGAAATTTTGAAAATAATTAAAAAGAGTGACAACAATGTGGTCGAACAGCTGGGGCAGACCCCCTCAAAGATATCCATGTTATCCCTGCTTTTATGCTCTGAGGCCCATGTGAAGGCTTTGATTGCATTCCTCAAAACTACGCATGTACCGTAAAAGACTTCAGCTGCTCAATTTAAAGATTGTATGGCTAGCCTGACTGCTGACAATGGGCTGGGTTTTTCAGATGCAGACTTAACACCAAATGGAAGAAAGCATGATGATGCTCTTCATGTCTCGATTGAATGCAGGGACACCACTATGGCTCATGTGTTGGTGGACACTAGGTCTTTGCTGAATGTTCTGCCCAAGAAGGCGTTGGACCGGTTGGATTGCGAGGGATTGACTTTAAAGCCTAGTAACATTGTGGTAAGGGAATTTGACGGGTCGAAAAGTATGGTGCATGGGGAAGTGGACATCCCTGTCAAGATAGGCTCTCAGACTTTCAAGTTCACCTTCTATGTGATGGACATCAGGTCGTCGTATTCTTGTTTGCTGGGTCGTCCTTGGATCCACGAGGTTGGGGCAGTTACTTCCACACTCCACCAAATGCTGAAGTATCCGGTGAAAGGGAAGATTGTCACTGTACAGGGTGAAGAGGAGTATATGGTGAGCCATCTCAATTCCTTCCGCTACATAGATATGTACGGGGAATTTATCGAAACTCCTTGTCAGAATTTCGAAGAGGTCCATCAGATCTTGGTATCGACTGAAACTGCTAGCAACAAAGTGCCTTTGAAGATGGCTTCTCTCAAGGATGCCAGGGATGTGGTTGAAGAAGGTGGGTGTGCCAATTGGGGTCAACTCCCTGATTTCACTCACAAAACTGACAAATTTGGTTTGGGCTTTACTTCAGGGGTTCAAAGAGTTATTCGACGCGCTCGGGCTGGAAGACTTCCCCTACGCATCAGTAATCGTGAGGTCAGCGCTATTGAAGACAGTGAGGAAGACCCTGACATCAACAACTGGATCTACCCGACTACCAATGGTGGACCGAATAACTGGATGGCTAGAGATTTTGTTCTAGTTTCTTTTATTCTACAGTAATTGTATTACTTGTTTTCTGAGTTTGTAATGAACAATTTAAACTTTCTGGCCTTGTGTCTTACCCGAGGCACGATGGTCCTATCTGTGAGGGTTATTATATGTCATCTCATATTTCATCAATGAAGCATTGGATGTTCTTCGCGTACAAAATTTTCACTCTCTATTTTTCTTTTCTGCCTTTACTTTATCAATACAACTATGCTCTTACACACACTCACGTATCACACTACAGATCCATATCCACTCTGGATCCCATTGATAACAGCTTTGCTATTTCCAGTATTGACTTCTCAAATCCGATCAAACAAGTCGAGGACGAAGGTGAGGACGATTGTGAGGTACCTGGAGAACAGGATAGACTACTACAATAGGAAGAGAGGGCCATACAGCCTCATGAAGAGCCGGTTGAGACAATAAATTTGGGTACTGAGGAGGACATAAAAGAGGTTAAAATAGGTGCAAATCTGAAGCTTAGTGTCAAACAGAGGTTGATACAGATATTGCACGACTATGTTGAGATCTTCGCCTGGTCCTATGAAGACATTCCTGGTTTAGACCCTGATATTGTGGTACATCGCCTGCCGACTAAGGAAGACTTCCCTCCAGTTAAACAGAAGGTTCGTCGTATGCGTCCCGAAATGTCAGAGAAGATCAAGGCAGAGGTCATGAAGCAGTTCGACGCAGGGTTCTTAGCCGTCACCTCCTATCCGGATTGGGTTGCTAACGTCGTTATGGTACCTAAGAAGGACGACAAGGTACGGATGTGTATGGATTACAGAGATCTGAATAGGGCAAGCCCCAAGGATGACTTCCCGTTTCCCCATATTGATGTTCTGGTTGACAACACCGTGTAACATAAAATATTCTCCCTCATGGATGGTTTCTCTGGCTACAACCAGATCAAGATGGCTCCTGAAGACATGGAGAAGACGATCTTCGTTACACAATGGGGCACCTTCTGTTACAAGGTGATGCCTTTTGGGTTGAAGAATGTCGGGGCAACTTATCAGCGCGCCATGGTCGCTCTGTTCCATGATAAGATTCATCACGAGATTGAGGTTTATGTTGAGACATGATAGCCAGGTCTCAAACGAAGAGGAACATCTTGATCATCTACAAAATTTGTTCGACATGTTGAAGATATACAAGCTAAGGTTGAATCCGAACAAGTGCACCTTCGGGGTAAGGTCTGGTAAACTTCTGGGCTTCATCGTCAGTGACAAAGGTATTTAGGTAGAACCCTCAAAGGTAAAGGCTGTACGAGAAATGCCAGCTCCCCATACAGAGAAGGAAGTTAGAGGTTTCTTGGGATGTTTGAATTATATTGCCCGATTCATTTCACATCTAACTGCTACTTGTGAGCCAATCTTCAAGCCTCTGAAGAAAGATCAAGTGGTAAAGTGGAATGATGAATGCCAGGCTGCTTTTGAAAGAATCAAGGAATACCTTCAAGAACCTCCAATTCTGATGCCTCCAGTCGAAGGAAGACCTTTGATATTATACTTGACAGTGCTGGACAATTCAATGGGGTGTGTGCTAGGACAGCATGACGAGTCTGGTCGAAAAGAGCACGCCATATACTACCTTAGCAAAAAGTTTACCGACTGTGAGACACGATACTCACTGCTCGAGAAAACTTGTTGTGCTTTGGCATAGGCTGCTCGCCGACTAAGACAGTATATGCTTACTCACACTACCTTGTTGATATCAAAGATGGATCCGATCAAGTACATTTTTGAGAAGCCCGCTCTCTCCGGAAGGATAGCAAGGTGGCAAATGATCTTAACTGAATACGACATACAATATACGACCCAGAAAGCAATCAAGGGGAGTGTATTGGCTGATCATTTGGCTCATCAATCCGTGGATGACTACCAATCCATGAATTTTGAGTTCCCGGATGAGAACATTATGCTGGTGACTGACTACGAAGAACCTGGACCCGATGAAGGACCTGATGAAGGATCCCGATGGTCTATCTATTTTGATGTAGCCTCGAACGCACTGGGTAACGACATTGGCGCTGTAATCATATCTCCCGAAGGCTGTCATACTCCATTCACTGCCCGATTATGTTTCAATTGCACCAATAACGTGGCGGAGTATGAATCCTGCATCATGGGTCTCAAAGCCGCTATTGACCTCAGGATCAAGTTCCTAAATGTCTTCGGGGATTCAGCCTTGGTGATAAGTCAGATCAAAGGCGAGTGGGATACAAAGCACCCGAATCTCATTCCTTACAAAGAACACGTACTGACATTGCTCCCGCACTTTGAGGAAGTAACTTTTGAACATTTCCCACGAGAGGAGAATCAGTTAGCGGATGCGCTAGCTACCATGTCTTCCATGTTCAAAGTTAGTTGGGACAACGAAGCTCCCCGAATCGCCATTGAGAGGTTAGATGAACCAATACACTACTGTGAAATCGATACCGAAGAAGTGGCAAACAAACCCTGGTTTCACGAAGTCAAAAGGTATCTCGAGGCTCAAGAGTATCCTGAAGGGGCATTTGTCAACAATAAGAAGTTTCTGAGAAGGTTCGCCGCAAAGTTCTTCCTCAGTAATGGAATCCTCTATAAGCGCAATCATGACTCTACCTTACTGTGGTGTGTAGAAAAGAGTGGAGCATAGAGGATCATGACAGACCTACATGAAGGCACCTTCAAAACTCATTCTAGTAGACATACCATGGCTAAGAAGATCCTACGGGCAGGATACTATTGGTCCACTATGGAAGCCGATTGTTATCAGCACTCTCGAACTTGTCATAAATGCCAAATTGGCGCTGATAAGGTGCACGTGCCTCCAGTCCCCTTAAATGTTTTAACAGCTCTGTGGCCCTTTGCAATGTGGGGCATTGACATGATTGGCGAAATCAGGCCCACCGCTTCCAATGGACATCGCTTCATCTTAGTGGCCATTGATTACTTCATGAAGTGGGTTGAAGCAGCCTCTTTTGCCACAGTAACCAAGAGCGTTGTGGCGCGGTTTATCTGGCATAATCTGATCTGTCGATACGGTGTACCAGAGAGAATTATTATTGATAATGGTACGAATCTCAACAACATAATGATCACCGAGCTCTGTAAACAGTTCAAGATACAACATCACAACTCTTCTCCCTACCAGCCGAAGATGAATGGCACTGTTGAAGCAGCTAACAAGAACATCAAGAAGATTGTATAGAAGATGACGGTGACATATAAATACTGGCATGAGATGTTACCATTTGCTCTTCATGGGTATCGTACCTCAGCATGGACGTTAACAGGGGAAACACCCTACTCTCTAGTATATTGCATGGAGGAAGTCCTACCCATCGAAGTTCAGATACCTTCACTCAGGATTATGAAGGATGCGGGTTTGAACGAAGACGACTGGATCTAGACTCGACTTGATCAGTTAAACTTAATCGATGAGAAGAGACTTACTTCTATCTACCATGGTCAGACGTATCAAAAGTGAATGATCAAGGCTTTTAAAAAGAAAGTCAGACGCCAAGAGTATCAAGTCAGAGATTTGGTGATCAAGCGCATCATACTACCGCAAGGGGACCCTAGGGGCATATGGAATCACATATACGAAGGGCCATTTGTGGTAAAAAACATTTTCTCAGGTGGAGCCATGATTCTAACCACCATGGACGACGACGACCTTCCTCACCCTGTCAATACGGACATAGTGAAAATATACTACACATGATAAAAGACCTGCTAGGTTGACTGGCCTAGGAAAAAATAAGGGCTTCCTAGAGAACCAAAAGGGTTCGGGCAAAAATAAGGGATGAAAATGAAAAAATTTGTAAACCCGGCAAGTCGAAAACTTGAAAAGGCGACTTGGGCAAAAAGGGGTATCCCAGTGGACCGAAAATCCAAAAGGGCGGTCCAAGCAAAAGTTAGGGATGAAAAGCGTATCACTATGTCCCATTGGATCACCCTGCAATCTGACCTCAATATCAACTGTTAAACTCATACGGCATCAATCAATCTGATCAACTTTCGCCCAAGAAGCAAAATGATGAGACGCTTGGAGATATAAAGGCAATAGCAGAGTTGGAACCCAATGGGATTGTTTCGCATAGCTGCTTTTTTTCTTTCTTTTACACAAATTGTATAAATTCTATCTTTCGGTGGCGTTCTCCTACTAGGACGTCATCCTCTCTGTATAAAACGCCTATTATAGGCCAACTTCAAAATTAATACAAGTCATTTTTACAAAACTATTTGTTTTTCTTTTTCTATTTTGTTTTTGCAAGAACGTCCAATGATTTATTCTTGACATATGCATTTGAATATGATTACTGTTCACAAACATTTGCATAGGAAAAAGAAAGACAATTACTCGTAATTCCAGAAACAGGAAAAAAAACAAGAAGTGCCAAACCCCACGGTTACTCTGCCCAGCAGGCACCGGGATAAAGCCAGCTTGAAAACATAATTGTTGGTACGTACACTCCCTACATAGTAAGAGTATCTGAAGGAATTGATGTCAGCCTTCCAGAAACGGGGCATAACTATCCCTAGCCAAGGTTCATAATCGCAGGCGAGCCAACAATTTTCATCTCCCCAAGCAGGGTCTATTTCTCTGGGTACGAAAACTCAATCTCCAACAGAGCTCAACATATCCAGCAACGGAATTTCATCCCCAGCTGAGTTTATTCCTCCAGGTCAGCAGATCTATCAACGGAGTATCCCTTCCTCTAAATTGGTCGCCGTAGAGTTATCCTCCAGCATCTCGTCTCGAAGGAATGTTTTTTTCCCCAACAGCAGTCATGGATTTATTTTCCCAGACTCGAATGTGCCACAACTAGCATCTCGTGTCCATACATCATGACATGCACACATATATCACATACAACATAATCTCATTTATTTTGAAAAACATCATCTCACCCTGCATTTCATACATCGCATATAATTAACCCTGATATCTTTTTAGGAAAAGGTGATTAATTCAACATATCCAGCAGTTGTACAAATCACATCTATAGACAACTAATGGAAACTCAGTTCCCGAAATCAAAATGAGTCAACTAATCTACATGATCAAGCGGAGTAAGCCCTACTATCCAGGCTTTTATCTCGAAGTAACCCTACTACCCAGGTTCCTTCACCAAGCCCTACTATCTAGGATTTCACAACGAAGTAACCCTACTACCCAGGTTCCTTCACCAAGCCCTACTATCCAGGCTTTCATCTCGAAGTAACCCTACTACCCAGGTTCCTTCACCAAGCCCTACTATCCAGGCTTTCACAACGAAGTAACCCTACTACCCAGGTTCCTTCACCAAGCCCTACTATCCAGGCTTTCATCTCGAAGTAACCCTACTACCCAGGTTCCTTCACCAAGCCCTACTAACCAGGCTTTCATCTCGAAGTAACCCTACTACCCAGGTTCCTTCACCAAGCTCTACTATCCAGACTTTCATCTCGAAGTAACCCTACTACCCAGGTTCCTTCACCAAGCCCTACTATCTAGGCTTTCATCTCGAAGTAACCTTACTACCCAGGTTCCTTCACCAAGCCCTACTATCCAGGCTTTCATCTCGAAGTAACCCTACTACCCAGGTACCTTCACCAAGCCCTATTATCCAAGCTTTCATCTCGAAGTAACCCTACTACCCAGGTTCCTTCACCAAACTCAACTATCTAGGTTCCTTCTCCTTTATCTCCAAACAACAGTTTATAACACTGTAAGGCCAGGACTCGACCAGATACGGTCGATTTCACATTTCCCCAGCAAGTCGCTACAGCCTGGACCCTGACCAGGTATACATTATACTTTTACTTCCTCAGTCAGGAGATAATTCCCTAGTAGAGTAATGGACAGTCGAAGCTCCTGGACTTTACTTCCCAGTGTATAAATCTTGCATTATTATTTCAATATGGTTGTAATAAGTAATTAGGATTTATATTCTTGCAAACCCCCATTCGTAAATTTGTAGACCCCATTCCCCTAATGATTGTAATAGCGTAGAATTCTTACTTCCCGCACTTTTATTGCTTTCAAATATTGTTAGTAACTAGGGTGTGTATGGCAAGATATGAAATCAACAAATAAACAACCTAAAAAGCAAGACTAAATGCATGCAATCAAACACACTTTGCACACACGCACCCTTAGGGTAGACTCACTTGTTTCCTATCGGGAAAAAATAGTCATGTCCCTCGAACATGGGAGTTTTATCAAAGACCCTCGATAAGAGATCATAGTCCCTCGATGACCCTCGATGTTTCCTTCGATAAAAGATCTAGTCCCTAAAAACAACATTGCTAAAATGCCCCATGGGTTACCTTCTATGACTATACAAACATCCCAACATCCGTCCCTTCACATCCAACGATGGGGCTTCTTACCAAAACAATGGTAAGATAGAAACATCTAAAGGAGGAGGAGAAGAACACCTAAGACCTTTTGAGTAGGTAGATTCGCTCCTAGTTGCTTGCTTGCTCAAAACAAAAAATATTCTATACACCAACACTCTCACTTTGAAACATTTTCAAAAGACAACACTTTGTATGCGTTCTTATAGAGACGAGAATCATTACAAAGACACCTTTTCAAAATCACTTTCAAAAACACATCTCATAAACACTTTCTTGAATCATTTTTCGAAACAAACACTTTGTATGTGTTCTTATAAAAACGAGAATCATTACAAAGTTACATTTTCAAAAATACTTTCAAAACCCACATCACAAGCACACATTCAAACAAAAGCAAGTGATCTAGCGAGTAACTAGGAGCCCATGGAAAACCATGGATGAAAAGGGTGCTAACACCTTCCCTTTTCATAATCTACCCCCGAACTCAAGAAAACATCTCTAAAGGTCTTTCCTGTGCTTTTTCACCTTTCCTTATTGGATAAAAGAAAAGTCGGTGGCGACTCTTGCTAAACCGCAACATTTGCAAACACAAACGCAAAATTTCAAGTCAGTTCTCCCGCCGCATCACAACTTGATTTTTTCATTTTCAACTAAACCATAACATGTTATCTCAAGATTCTGGTTACTACAAGATGTCAAACCTCTTCCCTATAAATAGAGACATTATTTGCAACATAATGGAGGAGATTAACAACCTTAGAACACTCCCAAAACTCTCAAAAACTCAGAACCTGCACACAAGCAAAAAACATGGCACATTCTAACTTTACACACAAAATCTTAAATCCCTTTGTGCGTTTTTTGGCCTTTCAATTCACTAAGCTTCCATACAACACATAGAAACTATCCAAACCCTTAAACCACTTTTGTAACTCCTCGTTCCTTATCCACCATTTTCAAAATCCACCATTGCAACTTAACTTGTCCACAGAAGTTGGGCAAGCTATAAGACATTCTAACAATTAGAATAGCTTCAGGGAGGTCCGAGAAAGATTAATCCATCATCAAACCATTTCTGGAAGTCGTGCAGAAGTCATTCGAGTTTCACTCCAAGAGGTAAGTTTTTCAAACTTGGAAATCTTCATTAAAGCATCATTTGTATATACATTATAAAGAAAAGATGTAGATATCATGCCTAGGAAGCTGACTATGTCCATAGTTTTGATTATCTTTGCTTATACTTTGATAATTTCATATATGATCAGTTAGGTCTTAATTTTGGTACTGAACAAAATTCATGCTAACCTTCGATCTATAACTTTTGAAAATTATGTGGTTAGATTCGTATTCAAATTTTAGGCAGATTTGATGTTTACATTTTTTTTGATTTGGCTGAGAAATTAAGCTTTTAGAAGTTTAACAATGGAGTTATCATGGCCTGCGCATGCAAGAAATAAGAAGATATGCATTTCAAATATTCAGAAACGAGTTCATTTTATATTTAATTGAAGTTATCTTATGAACGGATGAAACAGACCACCCTAGTAGTATAAATAGCGCGCACTAAAGCCTTTCCATGTAGAAGGTCCTGGGTTCGAGCCCCAGCGAGACCTTTTGTCATTTTTCTAAATTTTTTCACTTTTTTTTGTTTGCAGGAAGCGCGTCGGGGCCTCCATTTGCTGGGCCTTGACATTTCCATTTTCCGAACCCCCCCCTGACGTTAATGTAATATCTTTATCTCATTTTCTTTACTTTATTATTTTTACTATTATAATTATTTTTATTAATCAAAAACACCAAAAATATATTTAAATTATTTAGTTTATTTTTATTTAACTTCTTACAATGAAAAAGACCAAAAACATTTTCCTATTTATTTTATTTTCTTTTAACTTAATCTTAATTTTTCTTTAGTTTAACTAAATTTCATTTTAGTTAAATAGGCCAAAATCTTTCTTAAACAAAATCAAAATAAATTCATTTTCTTTTCATTCATGTCTTGTACATTATATTCCTTTTAATTCTTGTACATTATTCAAGTTTCAATGTGGTTGTAATAGATAATTAGGTTTAATTTCTTGCAATCCCCATTTGTAAATTTGTACACCCCATTCCCAAAATGATGTAATAGCGTAGGGCATTTATTTTCCACAATTTATCACTTTTCATATAAATGCTAGTAATTAGGGTTTGCATGGAAAGATAAAATCAATGCTTAGAAAACCTTAATCCAAGATAAAATCAAGCATGAAAAAATAAACACTTGCACATTTACACCTCCAGGGTTAACTCCACTTGTTGCCTTGAGAAAATGGTCATCATATGCATGTGAGACATCTTAGCAAAAACAATAAAAAATACCAGATCATAGTCCCTCGACGATGCTACGAGTGTTGCCTTATAAATGATCTTAGTCCCTCAAGAGAAATGCTAAGATATCTCACAACATTATAATTCTTGACTATATGGTGACCCACACCCGTCCCTTTACATCCAAATATAAGGTTTCTTACCAATTAATGGTAAGATAGCAATATCAAAGGAAGGAAGAAATGAACAAAAGACTTTTGAGTAGGTAGAACGTTCTTAGTTGCTTGCTCACAATCCATCTTCAAAAAACAAACATCTTTTCAATCACACCAAACACTTTCAAAACGTGAAATATTTTCAACAAGTCCAACACTTTGTATGCATTCTTATATAGACGACAATTATTACAAAATTTGCCTAAACGAAGGCGCTTTTCAAAAATACTTTCAAAACCCACCACAAACACATTTCAAACAAATCAATTTCAAAAATGATCTAGCAAGCAACTAAGAGCCCGTAGATAACTACAGATGAAAAGGGTGCTAACACCTTCCCTTTTTATAACCTACTCCCCGAACTCAAGAAAATATCTCAAAGGTCTTTCCTATTCTTTTCACCCTTTCCTTATTGGATAAAAGAAAAATCGGTGGCAACTCTTGCTATCCGCAATAATTGCGATCAAACGCAAAACAACCAAGTCAGTTCTTCCACTGTATTACAGAACTGGCGACTCTGCTGGGGAGTACTTAAAAGTGGAGTTACCTTAGAGCTAGATCATACTTACTTGCTTTAATTGTTTGATTTGTCTGCTTTACATTTATGGGTCCTTGTTTGGGTTTGTATTGATCCTCTACCCGGATTGGGAAACACCATTAGGTAAGTAGAAATAGATCATGGGGACTATGCGGGGTATACAGACATGGTTGAAGTGGTGGCTATGTTAGTGTGACACATTTGTTGGTACCGGTAGCCCTTGAGTTTAGTCAAAGAGAATACGGGGTCGCTGTGTGGTGTCATGAAGCACTAACTGAACCTATAACCTTTAATTGAACAACTTGTCCATTAGGAAAGTAGTAAGATAGCCGGCTTTGGTGCAGTCTGAAGTTGGTTGATACTCGATACTACGCTCATTGAGATTGGACTTTTGGGATATTTCGGTCTCCAATTAAGAGGCTTGCGCTGAAACAATGCTCGATGAAGAAAGATTAGTGATATTGAGATTCCCTAGAACCCGATTACTTTCTAGTACAGGTTGAGCTAACTAAACTTCAAGAGGGTACTTACCAATGAACCCCATGCAAGCCTAAACCTAAGGATTTGTTTTTTTGTTTGTGATTATTTGTACATAACGACTTATTTTCTTATACATAACATCCTGACATCATACCATAGCATTTTCAATAACCATTTCAATGGTCTCAAGGGTCTATGATGCAGGGTTATGTTGAACCAGACGTCTATCAAGGGGAAAGAGGATTTATTTTTCTCTAACCAAACATCGTCAAAAACCAAAACGTGATAACTTGGGTCAAGGGCTATGACCCACTTGACATGGTGAGCTTGATTCTCGTAGAAGGACATTTCAATGATACGAATCAAAGATGTAATCAAATTTCAACTTATGATATTTTCTTGTGTATACCCGTGAGATCCTTGAAAACATAGCATCCACATATCATGCATGTCATCATAGCAGATTTTCCCCATACAGGTTTCTCATCTTCTTACTGTTTATTTCAGTAGAGATGGCTCTAGAACAGACTGTCGTAGATCTTCATACCCAAAGTGCTCAACTTCAAGAATTGTTCCTGTACCTATCCAAGGGGCAAGAAGAAGTGAAAGCACTCCTCATTTAAAGCATGACCGAGAGGAATCCTGAAGACAACAGGGACGACCAGTTAGAACGATTACAAACTGAAATGGAAACAATGAAAGTCTAGATGATGGGATAAATGGTGGGTCATATGGCTCTTATCCAAAACTTAGCTCGGGGACAAGAAGAGTTGAGATCCCTCGTCAATAAGTTTCATCAAGACGGATGCAACCATATGGAACAAATAGTTAGAATTAGGGATCGAGTCATTAATTAGCCTCCGTTGAGACAAGAAGTTGGTTTGGTCGAAATAACACCCTTCAAAATGTCTACTATACCAAGAGTCGAACAACAACCTTGCCAACCACAACAGGGTGGCCCGCGTAAGCAAGATACGCCCAAAAGACAATTTACTAAGGTCAACATGCCTTTGGCTCAAGCATTGCATCATATTTTGGAAGCCAGGCTGGTTACATTAAGGGAGCCTCCTCAAAAACTTAACACTTATGCTCCCAACTACAAACACAATGAAAAGTGCGCATACCACTCCAACAGTCAGGGACACGACACTAACCACTGTTCGGCATTGAAGAACAAGATTCAAGACCTGCTCGACAAAGGAGTGTTAGAATTTACACAAGATGGTCAACTGGAGTTTTTCTGTCACCCCTCAAAGACGCACAATCTGAAGCGAGAAGTTTAGGCGGAGTAACTTTTGTTTATTCGAATTTTTCAGTTGTAATTTCTTTTATTTGCTTAAACATTTGTCCTTATGTCAGACTTTGGTTATTCTCATTAATGCATTGCATATGTTTGTCTTGAGTTAATCCATTCATTTTCACTATATGGAAATCATGCTTTTATTTCTTTTTGTATGATATTCAACTCTCGGTTACAAGTTGTAAGCCTTTAAAGGGAGGATGATGAAAATAATACCATAATCTCATACAATATGCTTTTGAACAGACTTTGTTGACGATGTACATGCGTTTTTTCAAACCCAAAATAGTGGAGTTATAAGGAAGATAATCCATAGTCAACCCCTTTGAGCCAAAGAAGTAGGAGTTTTATTTTCCGTACAAACTGAAACCTCTAATCATAACCTGGGGCAGGGTAGTTTTCTCAGTTAATTCAAAGGCGCATTCAGTCACAAGCTGTCATTTCACAATGATGAACGTCTTTCTGAATCAAAAGACAGTGATGGTTCTCTATAAAATAGGTTGTCATTATCTCTCAAAAGAAAAGCCTACTAAATCAAAACCTACGAAGGAGACTTAAGAAAAATTGGGGCATCCCGCTGACTATAGTCTCAAAAAAAAAGAACAGTCAGGAAAAAAGTAGGGACAATAAATAAAAATAAAAGGAGGTTGTTACAAATCCTTAACAACAGAAAAACGTTGCAAAAGTGACTACCTTCTCAAACAAACTTCCAATATCCAAACCATCACCTTCATTCCATATTCAATTGGAATCCAAACACGCAACTAACTGAGCATAGGGCTGGAGAACATAATGAAGAACGGGTGGGTAAGAATGAACTTTGAGCCTTATCCTTTATTTCTTAAACTGTGAAGCAGGCCATGTTACAACCCTTTAAAAGTCCTAATTGAACAATGGGTTAATTCGAAAGCATATTGTTACAAAAAGGTATCCTGACTCCTGTAAGGCTTACTGTAAATCCTGAGTTGAATTCATATTTTTACAAAATTCTTCTATTTTCTAAAAATGCATTTTCAAAACATCAAGGCAAACATAAACTTTACATTGTTTGAATATCGCTATTTGCATATGGCTAATTGTTTGACAACAGAGAAATTTGCATGGCGAATATCAAATGAACAGAAATTCTCTCAATAAATAGAATCACTTCAAATGGAAAGACGCTCCCAATGAAAAATTTCCCATAATTAAGAGGTATGACATGTTATTGTCCAACTCGTCGAGGAAGTCAAGTCAAGATTCCAAGAAACCTCTCATAAAGTCCTGAATAGCCAGGGACATGTCTCCATCTGAATCACTTGGGGCATTGACCATGTATTCCAGCAAAGGGTCACGTACGACCAAGCAAACATTTTATGTTATTTCTACAACACATATTACTATGGATAATGACAAATCCTCACTAAGTCCCTTTCATAAGGTGATCCCCAGTGAAGTCGCCAAAGCCACCTCTATAAGGTTATCCCCACAGAATAATCTTCACGGATAAGGATCCAAACCCCACAAGGCCAAATTCATGGATATCCCCCACAAAATTATCCCTATAAAGTTAGATTCATGAATCCCCAGCCAGAGTTTCAATCTCCAGAAAACCCAATACCCAGCCGAGTTGGTCTTAAAAGAAAAAGCCTTGCAGAATTCTACCTAAAGAAGTCACCTCCCCAGCAGGCCGTCAAAGTACTTTATTCAACAGGGTTAATTTCCCCAACAAACTACAAATTCCCCAGTTTGAGTTGACCTTTCAGACTATTACAAATCAATAGAAAAAACCCCTTAACCTCCGGTTAAGTCATTACAACCCCCAACGGAGTCATTACTATCCCCTATGAGTTACTGTAAAGCCTGAAACCCGACCAGATAACAGTTGACTCCATTCTTTCAAAGCAAGTTACTGCAAAGCCTGGACCCGACAAGATAATAGTTCAACTTCATCCATCCCAGTAAGTTATTGTAAAGCCTGAAATCCGACCAGATAACAGTCAACTTCAACAAGTGGTTCGAAGCCTGGAATCCGAGCAGATAGCAATTGACTTCATCTATTTCTTTAGTTACTGCAAAGCCTGGACCCGACCAGATAACAGTTGACTCCATTCTTTCAAAGCAAGTTACTGTGAAGCCTAGACACGACCATATAACAGTTCAACTTCATCCGTCCCAGTAAGTTACTATAAAGCCTGGAATCTGACCAAATAACAGTCAACTTCAACATGTGGTTACGAAGCCTAAAATCTGACCAGATAGCAATTGACCTCATATATTTCTTCAGTTACTGCAAAGCCTGGACACGACCAGATAATAGTAAATCTCAATTTTAAGTTACTAAAGCCTGAACCCGACCAGTTAACAATTCAAGCTTGGACCCGACCAGATACCAGTTAAACATTTCTGAAGCCTGGACCCGACCAAATAATAGTTTAACTTCTCCAATTATTATTGAAACTTGGACCTGACCATATAGCAGTTGATCTCAATTTCAAGTTACTAAAGCCTAGACCCGACCAGATAATAGTTTAACTTCTCCAAACACTACTGAAACCTGGACCCGACTAGATAACCGTTTGAGTTGCTAAAACCTAGACCCGACTAGATAACAGTAAATCTCGTTTTAAGTTACTAAATCCTGGAGCCGACCAGATATTAGTTCAACTTCATCCTATCCTCTTTGCTGAAACCTGGACCCGACCAGATAACAGTTTGAGTTGCTGAAACCTGGACCCGACTAGATAACAGACGATCTCAATTCCAAGTTACTAAAACCTGGACCCGACCAGATAATAGTTTAACTTCTCCAGACATTTCAGAAGCCTGAACCCGACCAGATATTAGCTTAACTTCTTCAAATCACTAACAAAACTCCCCTTTCCAGTAGAGTTTGCCACTATCCCCAGTGAGTTGCTGCGAAGCCTGGAATCCGACCAGATAACAGTTAACTTCTTTATCCCTAACAAGTTGTTAACTTCCAATCTCTCCAATCAAGAGATAACTGCCCAATAGAGCAACGGGCAACTAAAACTCCTGAACTCTTTTCCCCAAGAAGAAATCATCACTCTCCACAGAGTTTCCCTTAATAAAAATCAATGTTCCCCAGCGGATTTCTCCTCAAACAACAAAACAGGAATCCCCAGTGGAAACATCCTAAACAAAGTTTGAAGATACACGTACTCTTCATCACCAGCAGCAGTCCGGGATTTAACTTCCCAAAACTCTCCCAGCATTTGTCAAGGATTTATTTTCCAAGACAAAGATACATTTCAACAATATTTCACATTCATACATCATATTACATACATGATAAATGCATACAACATAATCTCGTTTATTTTGAGATCATCATCAAGCCATTCACACATCTGCATGAAACTAACCCTCTTCCTTGCAGGAAAGGTCAACCAACGAAACAAAGACCTCTTCTGGTTAGATTTATTTCTTATAGTTAAAGAACGGCGAATCAAATACCTCTTCTGGTGAGATTTATTTCCTCCAGTTAAAGACAGGCGAATCAAAGACCTCTTCTGGTTAGATTTATTTCTTCCAGTTAAAGACAAGCGAATCAAAGACCTCTTCTGGTGTGATTTATTTCTTCCAGGTAAAGACAGGTGAATTAAACACCTCTTCTAGTGAGATTTATTTCCTCCAGTTAAAGACAGGCGAATCAAAGACCTCTTCTGGTTAGATTTATATCTTCCATATAAAGACAGGCGAATTAAAGACCTCTTCTGGTTATATTTATTTCTTCCCGTTTAAAAACTAGTGAATCAAAGACCTCTTCTGGTTAGATTTATTTCTTCCAGTTAAAGATAGGCGAATCAAAGACCTCTTCTGGTGAGATTTATTTCCTCCAGTTAAAGACAGGCGAATCAAAGACCTTTTCTGGTTAGATTTATTTCTTCCAGTTAAAGACAGGCGAATCAAAGACCTCTTCTGGTGAGATTTATTTCTTCCAGTTAAAGACGGGCGAATTAAACATCTCTTCTAGTGAGATTTATTTCCTCTAGTTAAAGACAGGCGAATTAAAGACCTCTTCTGGTTAGATTTATATCTTCCATTTAAAGACAGGAGAATCAAAGACCTCTTCTGGTTAGATTTATTTCTTCCAGTTAACGACAGGCGAATCAAAGACCTCTTCTGGTGAGATTTATTTCTTCTAGTTAAAAACAGGCGAATCAAAGACCTCTTCTGGTGAGATTTATTTCCTCCAGTTAAAGATAGGCGAATCAAAGTCCTCTTCTGGTTAGATTTAGTTCTTCCAGTTAAAGACAGGCGAATCAAAGACATCTTCTGGTTAGATTTACTTCTTCGAGTTAAAGACAGGAAAATCAAAGACCTCTTCTGGTTAGATTTATTTCTTCCAGTTAAAAACAGGCGAATCAAAGACCTCTTATATTGAGATTTATTTCTTCCAGATAAAGACAGACGAATCAAATACCTCTTCTGGTTAGATTTATTTCTTCCCGTTTAAAAATAGGTGAATCAAATACCTCTTCTGGTTAGATTTATTTCTTCTAGTTAAAGACAGGCATATTAAAGACCTCTTCTGGTGAGATTTATTTCCTCCAATTAAAGACAGGTGAATCAAAGACCTCTTCTGGTTAGATTTATTTCTTCCAGTTAAAGACAGGCGAATCAAAGACCTCATCTGGTGATATTTATTTCTTCAAGTTAAATACAAGCGAATCAAAGATCTCTTCTGGTGAGATTTATTTTCTCCAGTTAAAGACAGGCAAATCAAAGACCTCTTCCGGTTAGATTTATTTATTTCAGTTAAAGACAGGCGAATCAAAGACCTCTTCTGGTGACATTTATTTCTTCCAGTTAAAAATAGGCGAATGAAAGACCTCTTCTGGTTAGATTTACTTCTTCCAGTTAAAGACAGGCCAACCAAAGACCTCTTCTGGTTAGATTTATTTCTTCCAGTTAAAAACAAGTGAATCAAGGACCTCTTCTGGTTAGATTTATTTCTTTCAGTTAAAGACAGGCGAATCAAAGACCTCTTCTGGCGAGATTTATTTCTTCCAGTTAAAAATAGGCAAAGGACATTTGATGTTTCAGTATAAATCGACCAAAAGTTTTATTCGGATACTTCTTCCAGTTTTCCCCCAATGATCACTATAGATGGCATCTGTAAGCCCATCTCCAACAAAATCTTCACCATTTCACCAAATGGCATCTCTAAGCCCATTCCCGATAATCAACAAACAGTTCACCTCATACATCAGCGAGTGCAAATTTCTGGGCACTTAAAGTGTTAAATCATCTTCCACCTTCATGTCATGAAAGACGGATTCGCCAATGTCACTCTTCAGGTTCAAGAAGATTGAACAGGGGCAGTTGTTGTACCCCAAAATTTTCCCTCTCATTTCTCAATAGTTTTCTCACAAGATCTCTATTGGTTCAAGACTGTACTAGGTTTGATCAGCTCAAGATACCTCCTCAAACAATGATGACTCAAAACTAGGGTTTGAGTTTGCACAAGTACAATTGCACTTTTAATGCTCCGTATAGTTTCCATGGATCATATTGGGCTCTCAAGCATCAGGCCGAAGATGGAACTTCTGAATCCTCGAAAGGAGGAAGGGGAAACTGTCGAAAGGGAAAAGTAGATAAAAAAAAGGTGTGCAGTTGCAGATAACCAAGTCGAATTAAAAATTTGGTTCAGGTTATTCGAAACACATGACTGATTGAAAGGAGTGGTTGGCAGATTTTTGATAAGTCGAAGAAGTGCAAGCTTGCTTCGATCCCCAAGATTCGATTAGGCAATCGCTTCTTTAAACAACCTGCTTCGATCCACCTCTAAACCCTTCGACACACATAGTTTCGACACTATGAATTACAATTTAACACGCCACTTAATTCATTGTGTATAAACAATCTATATTTATCATGGTTCTTAGTCTTCTGAATACTTCGACCTGCACTCCTTTTGTCATGATGTCTGCAACCTGATTCTCAGTTCTGCAGTGTTCCAAATTCATCTTTCCATCTACTACCTGCTCTCGAAGATAACGGAACCTCATTTCTATGTGCTTGCTACGACCATGTACTATTGGGTTCTTCTCCAGATTGATAGCTGACATGTTGTCTATCTTCATGCTTGATTCAATCCATAAGCTTTGATTGGGCAATGGCTTCCTTCGAGCAACTTGCTTCGATCCACCTCTAAACCCTTCGACACACATAGTTTCGACACTATGAATTACAATTTAACACACCACCTAATTAATTGTGACTAAACAATCTATACTCATCATGGTTCCTAGTCTTCTGAATACTTCAACCTGCACCCCCTTCGTCATGATGTCTGCAATCTAATTCTCAGTTTTGTAGTGTTCCAAATTCATCTTCCCATCTGCTACCTACTCTCGAAGGTAATGGAACCTCATTTAGATGTGCTTGGTTTGACCATGTACTATTCGGTTCTTCTCTAGATTGATAGCTGACATGTTGTCTATCTTCATGCTTGCTTCGATCCACAAGCTTCGACTGGGAAATGGCTTCCTTCGAGCAACCTGCTTCGATCCACCTCTAAATCCTTCGACACACATAGTTTTGACACTATGAATTACAATTTAACAAACCACCTAATTCATTGTTCATCATGGTTCTTAGTCTTCTGAATACTTCGACCTGCACTCCCTTTGTCATGATGTTTGCAATCTGATTATCTGTTATGCAGTGTTCCAAATTCATCTTCACATCTGCTACCTGCTCTCGGAGATAATGGAACCTCATTTCGATTTGCTTGCTTCGACCATGTACTATTTGGTTCTTTGCCAGATTGATAGCTGACATGTTGTCTATCTTCATGCTTGCTTCGATCCACAAGCTTCGACTGGGCAATGGCTTCCTTAGAGCAACCTGCTTCGATCCACCTCTAAACCCTTCGACACACATAGTTTCGACACTATGAATTACAATTTAACAAAAAAACTTGCTGATAATAGTTCATTGCAAGAAGAAAGTATTGGCGACATAGTCTTTCAAATGAGCAATGGAGGAAAAGTCATGATTAAAGATGTGATCTATGTACCTGGAATAAAGTGAAACATGCTAAGTGTTAGACAACTAGTCGAAAAGAGTTTCTCAGTTGTCATGAAAGATGGAGTTTTAAGATTGTTCGACACCAAGAACAATTTAGTCTTAAAATCCCTGTTGTCGAAAAATATGACATTTAAGACAATGATCAATTCATAGAAGTTCAATGTTTGAAAATTATTCGACCACAAGGATAGTTGGTTGTGGCATTTGAAGTTTGGACATTTTAACTTTCGACCCCTTAATCAACTGATTACTCAAGATATGGTTACTGGTATTCCAAGCCTTGAGATGCCTGAAAAAAATTTATGAAGTTTGTTTAATAGGAAAGCAATCCTGAAATTCATTTGTTTCGACTATGCCAATGAGACAATCTTGCATACTCAAAGTGGTACATTCAGATGAATGTGGTCCATTCGAAGAACATACAATTGGTGGAAACAAATATTGTTTTGTCTGTTGATAAGTTTGGTCGAAAGTTGTGGATCTATGTGATCAAAATGAAAGGATGGAGTATTCGACATCTTTAAGAGATTTAAGATGCTTGTCGAAAACCAGAGTAAGAAAAAGATCAAAGTTCTACAAAGATTCAAGATCTTTGTAGAAGGAATCAAGTTGAAAACAGAATTTTGAAAAACATTGATCAAATCCATAGGCCATGCTACATGATCTTGCTTTGCAGGCCTCAAACTTGTGTTTCACTCCATAATTAATTGTTTACACAATTAATTAAGATGTTACCCAAGTGTTTAAAGTATTGCCCAAGCCAATTTTCCCTTAATGGCACAAAGTTACCATTGTCATTTTAGAAAAGCAAGCTTTATGCAAATTGTCAATGCATTGAGCCTTGTGACCTTTATCTCTGATTGCAAGCAATATCAAAAGCATGAATCAAGTCACCTACACCCAACAAACATCAGGCCATTCTTGTACTTGAACTTTGGAACCATGAAAATTCATTCAACTTGATTTTTTCATTTTCAACTAAACCATAACATCTTATCTCAAGATTCTGTTTATTACAAGATTTCAAACCTCTTTCCTATAAATAGAGACATTATTTTCAACATAGAGGAGGAGATTACCAACCTTAGAACACTCCCAAAACTCTCAAAAAATCAGAACCTGCACACAAGCACAAAACTTGGCACATTCTAACTTTACACACAAAATCTCAAATCCCTTTGTGCGTTCTTTGGCCTTTCGATTAACTAAGCTTCTTTACACCACATAGAAACTATTTCAACCCTTAAAAAACTTATGTAACTCATCATTCCTTATCCACCATTTTCAAAATCCACCATTGCAGCTTGACTTGTCCAGAGCAGTTGGGCAAGTTACAAGACATTCTAACAATTGTAATAGCTTCAGGGAAGTCCAGAAAAAGCTTAATCCATCATCAAGCCATTTCTGGAATTCGTGTAGAAGTCATTCGAGTTTCACTCTAAGAGGTATGTTTTTCAAACTTGGAACTCTTCATTCAAGCATCATTTGTATATACATTATGAAGAAAAGATGTATATATCATTCCTAGGAAGATGACTATGTCCATAGTTTTGATTACCATTGCTTATACTTTGAGAATTTCATATATGATCAGTTAGGTCTTAATTTTGGTACTGAACAAAATTCATGCTAACCTTCGATCCATAACTTTTGAAAATATGTGGTTAGATTCGTATTCAAATTTTAGGCATATTTGATGTTTACATTTTTTTTTTGATTTGGCTGAGAAATGAAGCTTTCAGAAGCTTAACAATGGAGTTATCATGGCCTGCGCACGCAAGGAAGAAGAAGATAGGCATTTCAAACATTCAGAAACGAGTTCATTTTATATTTAATTGAAGTTGTCTTATGAACGGATGAAACATACCACCCCAGTGGTACAAATAACGTTCACTAAAGCCTTTCCATGTAGAAGGTCCTGGGTTCGAGCCCCAGCGAGACCTTTTGTCATTTTTCCAAATTTTCTCACTTTTTTTTTGTTTGCAGGAAGCACGTCGGGGCCTCCATTGGCTGGGCCTTGACATTTCCATTTTCCGACCCCCCTTGAGGTTAATGTTATATCTTTATCTCATTTTCTTTACTTAATTATTTTTATTATTATAATTATTTTTATTAATCAAAAACACCAAAAATAAATTTAATTATTTAGTTTATTTTTATTTAACTTCTTATAATGAAAAAGACCAAAAACATTTTCCTATTTATTTTCTTTTCTTTAACTTAATCTTAATTTTTCTTTAGTTTAATTAAATTTCATTTTAGTTAAATAGGCCAAAATATTTCCTTAACAGAATCAAAATAAATTCATTTTCTTTTCATTCATTTCTTGTACATTATATTCCTTTTAATTCTTGTACATTAAAAATCAAGCATGAAATAATAAACACTTGCACATTTACACCTCTAGGGTTAACTCCACTTGTTTCCTTGAGAAAATGGTCATGATATGCATGTGAGACATCTTAGCAAAAACAATCAAAAATACAAGATTATAGTCCCTCGATGATGCTACGAATGTTGCCTTATAAATGATATTAGTCCCTCAAGAGAAATGCTAAGATATCTCACAACATTACTATCATGACTATACGATGACCACACCCGTCCCTTTACATCCAAAGATAAGGCTTCTTACTAATCAATGGTAAGATAGAAATATCAAAGGAAGGAAGAAATGAACAAAATACTTTTGAGTAGGTAGAACGTTCTTAGTTGCTTGCTCAAAATCCATCTTCAAAAAACAAACATCTTTTCAAACACACTAAACACTTTCAAAACGTGAAATATTTTCAAAATGTCCAACACTATGTATGCATTCTTATAGAGACGAGAATCATTACAAAGTTTTCCTAAACGAAGGCGCTTTTCAAAAATACTTTTGAAACCCACTACAAACACATTTCAAACAAAGCAATTTCAAAAGTGATCTAGAAAGCAAGTAAGAGCCCGTAGATAACTACGGATGAAAAAGGGTGCTAACACCTTCCCTTTTCATAACCTACTCCCCGAACTCAAGAAAATATCTCAAAGGTGTTTCCTGTTCTTTTCACCCTTTCCTTATTGGATAAAAGAAAAGTTAGTGGTGACTCTTGCTATCCGTAACAATTACGATCAAACGCAAAACAACCAAGTCAGTTCTCCCACCGTATTACAGTAGACTTAGTATAATTTCTATCAACAGTTACTTTGGATGGCATATATAAGTTCATCTCTGATGACTCTCTGTCACCTATCTAAATGGAATCTTTAATCCCATTCCCAGTACAATCAACCAACAGAGTTACTTCGTGCACCAGCGAGTGCAAATTTCTGGGCACTTAAGTGTTCAATCACCTTCCACCTTCAAGTCACAAATGGCGGACATTCCAATCTAACTCTTAAGGTTTAAGAATATTGAACAGGGGCAGCTGTTGTACCCTAAAATTTTCCCTCTCATTTTCTTCTATACATTCTTTTAAGGGTTCTCAAAATGCTCAAGGCTACTCAAGGGTTGACCAGTCAAACCTCCTCCTAAGCAAAGGGTCTACAACTAGGGTTTCAACTTGCACAAGGATGAATGGGTTTCAAAGGTCTCAAATGGTTTTCATGGTTCATCAGAGGTCTTCAACAATTCTCATGTCAAGTTTCAAGCCTTGCATCACAAGTTTGCTCAGCCAATAGCTCAGATGATTGAAAACCAACTAAATTGGGTAAAAAGTAAATTATCGTCAACATTCAGTCAAACTTCAAGATTTTTGGTCAACAACAACATTTTGAAGTGACATTCATCATTTTATCAAGGGTTGATCATGATTTCTCAATGAAATCCCTCAAATCATCAAAGGTCAAAAGTTGTCAAATTAGGGTTTCCTTAAGAGAAGTCAAATGAACTTTAACCAAGCATAACTTTCAATTGCTTCATCAACTTTTCCCCAACCAAAGCCTATTTTGAAGTAAATTCAATTCTATACAACTTTGTATTTATGCTCAAGTCCAAAAAGTGCTTCATTTGAAAAATATGAACTAATACATTATAGGTCATTCTAAAAGTCAACAAAAAGACACTTTTTGTCAAGGCAACTTACATCAAGATAAATCTCCAAATGCAAAAATGATAAAAAGAGAAATTATATAGGACATATTAAGCTTTCTAAAAGGTCAAATATCACCTTCAAAAGATAAAAATTTAGAGATTTATGACCAGTGCAAGTTGGGAAATTTTGAGGAAATGCATAAAGTGCAAAGTGAGCAAACTTGAAATTTTGAACTTGTGGGCCTAACTTTTTAAGTTCCAAACATGTCCATGACCATATGAAAGCCTCCTAATATCACTCATACTTTGTATTATATTTTATTATTATTTTATTTATATTTATTTTGTTTTTATTCAAATAAATTAAAAATAAATTAAATAAGGTACACAATCATTGGGCCAAGCGCATGATGGGTTTCTTAAGGCCCAAAACATTTCAGCATAACTTGCCAAAACTGTGTAGGACTCAAGAAGGAAAGGAGAATCTCAAGAATGAGAGTTTTTTAATATGTTGGGATTCTTGTCTCATAAGCCATGAATGCATTTGTTCCTTCCATACTTACTCACCCTCATTTCCTTCCTCTATATAAGTGCTACCAAATCAGATCAAAGGTACACGCGGAGACTGCTTCAAACACACCTCCAAATTCACAAAAAATCTCAAGAAAAGTGCAAACATGTAGTGCATAATACAGACACTTCAAATCAAAAATATGAACTCTATTCACTTCCTGAGGATTAGTAGAGTGAGTCATGGCCATTTCTGATAGTCTCCCATGCCTGAAACAACGATAATCATCATCTCTGATTGCCATCCTTTTTATTTTTTGTATTTTTAATTCCATTCATTGTTAAGTATTTCTAACCCTCTAGATCTTTTTGTATGATTGTTTAAAACATGATAGAACCCTAAAATGCAAGCTTGAACGCCTAAATCCAGATTCACCATTTTTTAACCGTGATAGGGTTTCTCATTCGAAACCCATGATACAAAAAGTTTCAGCCAAAACGGACCCCATATTTGAACTCAGGCGGAAATTTTAAGTTGGATAATATGTTTTGTATGATTTAATCTTGTGTATTTCACAGGTCCAAAGAAACCCCTCACAGGAGAAGATGGTGGAAACCACCATGGGCGGTGCTTTTACATTCTGACCATATGCGTGGCAAAATGATTCACGTTGATTGGTTCATTTCAAACAAAGGCACGCGCGTTTTGTTATTTGCCTGATGTCATCATTTATTTTATGTTATGTTTTTATTATTCTATTATAAAACCATATGAAATAGTTGTCCCACGGTAGAGTGAAGTGCGCAAAGGCCTTGGTGTACCGGGGCACGGGTTTGATCCCTGCTCTGGTATATTTTGTTTTTTTATGTTTTCTTGTTTACATATTTAGTACAAGCTAGCTCAGCGCCATTACCATGCGCTCTCCCATCATAACCTTCAAATCTCAAAGGGTCTAGATCCAACACTACTGATGGCCTCCCCACGATGCACCCCAAGGAATCACCCTTACTGAATCCAACGCAAATTCTGGGCCTTGTCAATGTGAGCTTAACATTTGGTTTCTCACACCCCCCAGATTTCTTTTTCATTTCAGGCCCATTTCTTTATTTTTTTTTAACAATTATTTTGTTTTGAATAATTAAAGTTTTTTAAATAACTATTTAAATCAATTTTAATCAGAAAAAATCACTAAAATTTATATTTAGGTTTTGTTTAATTAATTTAATTTTTTTAAATCACATTTTGATTTTATTAATTAATTAATTTGTAAAATAATTAGAATTAGGGTTTAAATTTATAAATTTCTTTTCTCTTTTTTAATTAATTAAAATCAATTAGATTTTAGGTTAATCGTCAAATTTTTATCAAGCAAAAATCATTAAAAAATAATATTTTTTCCCATTTCTCGTTTACCGCTTCGTATACTTTATTTTCACATTAGTCTTTTTCCAAAATTATGTAATTGCTAATGGGTTGCAATAGTTTTAACTAGGGTTTACTTTACTTTTTCCCCCGTTTTATGGTTTTCAAAACCTATCCCCCTTACTCAGAAAAATTCTCAAAAGGTCTTTCCTGTTATTTTCAACCTTTCCTTGTTGGATAAAAGAAAAGTCGGTGGCGACTCTTGCTATCCATTACATTTGTGATAAAACACAAAACCAAAAATCAGTTCTCCCACCGTATTACACCCAAGTACTAGCCAACTTCGTGGCAGAAATGACCTTGCCATCGCCCCCGACATGTGAGGTACGCACAAGGGCCATCTTTGGGGACGAGGCCTCCAAATCATCATAAAGAAGAGCATGCATCATCCTGGAGAATGAGGAAGGAATCCTTATTAAAGTCTCCCTCACCTTATCCTTCCCAACCTCTAATAACTAGGTAGAATACAAAGTCTTCCTCGCAGGGCTGCATTTGGGTGAAGACTTAGGAGCCAAAGAAGTGAAAATATTCACGGACTCCAAAGTCTTCTCTTCTCAAGTGCGGGGAGAATATCAAGTCAAGAATGATAACCTCTCATAATACTTGACCCTGGTCCTAGAAAGAACGAGAAAATTTGAATTCATTGAGGTAAAACACGTTCCCCGCGAACATAACACCCGAGCAGACATTTTGTCAAAACTCGCAAGCACGAAGAGGAAAGGAGGGAAAAAATCAGTGATCCAGGAGATGCTTCCTTGACCAAGCATCGACAAATCTTCCATGACTCTGGATGTAAATGCCATCAGCGACATCAACTGCTGGATGACCCCGGTATACAACTATCTCACAAACGGGGAACTACCGTCCGACCAAAAAGAGACCAACATGGTCAGGCAAAGAGCCTGCTCTTACGTCCTAGTCGAAACAAATTATATCAATTGGGATTCTCCATCCCCCTCCTAAAATGCGTCGAAGATACCAAATTTTCCCATATTCTGCGTGAAATCCATGAAGGATTCAACGCCTAACACCTCAGCGAAAAATCCCTCGCCAGAAAAGGTTTATGAGCAGGATATTACTGGCCTACCTTGCAGCACGACAGAAAAGAACACATGAAAAAATGCGAAAAATTACAACACTACGGGGACATGCACTTGGCACCGCATAACAAGCTCAAGTCCCTCTCATCCCCATGGCCCTCACGTGGTGGGGACTAGACATCCTCGGACCATTTTTCATAGGGGCGAATCAGAACAAGTACCTGATAATGGGCGTGAATTACTTTACAAAATGGATAGAAGTAAAGGCCCTGGCTAAAATCATGGCACATAACATACACTGTTTCTAAAAATGAAATATAATTGCCTGATTCATAATACCACAAGAAATCATCATCAATAACGGGACACTTTTCATAGACATAAATTTTCAAGAGTTCATCTTCAAACTGGGCACCATCCAACACTTCATATATGTTGATCATCTACAATCAAATGTCAAGCCGAAGTTGTGAGCAAGGTTATCCTAAGAGGCCTCAAATGAAGGTTGGATGAATCCAAAAAGAAATGGGTCGAGGAGCTACACATCGTTCACTGGGCCTATTGAACTACCCCTCACACGACCACCAGGGAAACCCCGTTCTTACTAGCTTACAAAATCGAGGCAGTAATTCCTGTAAAAATAAAAGAGCCATCCAGGCAGAACAAATCTCCCCTTGATGATGAGATGAACGATGAGGCGTTAAGAGAAGAGCTCAATCTTATCGAATAGGTTCGATCAAGAACAGTCCTACGAGAAGCCTCTCTAAAACAAAAAATTACCATAAGGCATGAAACCGAAGTCATACAACGAGAATTTGAAGTCGGTAGCCTAGTCTTAACAAGACATCACAAATATTATCATGACCGCAAGATCACTGCAAAATAGGAAGGCCCCTATCGCGTCTGTAATACGGTGGGATAACTAACTTTTGGTTTTGCGTTTTATCGCAAATGTTGAGGATAGAAAGAATCGCCACCGACTTTTCTTTTATCCAATAAAGGAAAGGGTGAAAAGAACAGGAAATACCTTTGAGAATTTTCTGAGTAAGGGGGGTAGGTTATGAAAACGGAAGCTGTTAGCACCCTTTTCTTCTGTATTTATCTATGGGCTCTTAATCGCTAGCTCACTTTTGAAAATGCTTTATGAATGTGTAAGTTTTGAAAATATTTTGAAAAATGCCTAAGTGAGGCAAACTTTGTAATGATTCCCGTATCGTTGAGAATGCATACAAAATGTTTATTTTGAAAATATTTGTTGGAAAAGTGTCGTTGTGTAAAAAAATGTTTTTGTTTGTGAGCAAGTGACTACGAGCTATCTACCTACTCAAAAGTTTTTCGCGTTATTTTCCTCTTCCTTTAGATAGTGTTATCCTACCATTAGTTAGTAGGAAGCCCTATCGTTGGATGTTTGAGGGACAAGTGCGGGTCATCTTACAGTCATAAAGGAAACATATAGGGATACTTTTAGTAATTCAAGTGGTACTGTCATCATGTATTCGTAGGCAACATCGAGGGACAAGATCATTTACCGAAGGCAACATTGAAGGGTCATTGAGGGATTATGATCTTTATGATGATTTTTAACTGAGGGTCTTTGCTAAGGGTATCCCTACGTTCGAGGGACATGATTGTTTTTCATCTGAAGGCAATAAGTGGAATCACCCTAGAGGAGCGTGTGCGAACAGTGATTTGTTTTCAGTTAATTTGTCTTGATTAGGTTTTCTATGTTTTGGTTTTAGATCTTCCCATACATGCCTAGTTACTATACAGTTATATACATACAGGCAAATAATTATAAGTGCGGAAAAATAAAGTCATACGCTATTATAGGGCCTTGGGGAAATTACATAAGAAAAAGAGCGGAATGAAAAATGCGGAATTTAAACCTAAGCTATTATATCTCATAAACAGTTACATGATAGGAAAAATGCGGGAAAATAAACTAAGTTATTACAAAAATACTCATGCGACCTATACATTTATTTCTAGAAAATAAATAGCAAAAGTAAATACAAAATATTTGCAAAATTATTTTTAAAAGTATTAACATCTAAAAGATTAGAAATTAAATTTTTTGTGCATTTTTGGTTTGATTGAATTATAAAATAAATAGACTTTAAACCTAAATTAAAGATTTAATTAATTATAAAAGAAACATATGTCTAATTAATTAATTAAGAAAAATATTGTCTATAAATTAAATTAACCTATTAAAAGTCTAGTTCTGATTTTACTATTTTTTTGTGATTTTATTGATTAAAGAAAATGATTAAAAAGAAAAATTAAATTAATTAGACAAAATGAAAGAGAAAAACAGAAAAGGGTTAAAAAAGTATTGAAAAGAAAAAAAGAAAGATGCAGGCACAGGGTTTGAACCCACGCCCTTCTATTTATAGTCTTCATCCTTTGCCATTTGAACCATGCACGCTTGGTGTTTGAAAAATAGGATTTGATCATTATATGATAAACCTGCAAAGATTGGAAAATAACAGCAAAAATATATCGTGCATTATTGTATCTCAGAAGATCATTAGTGGTGGTAGTATGTGTGATACGGTGGTAGAACCGGCTGTTTATATTGGTTTTGTGTTTGTGTTTGAAAATGTTGCGGTAAGCAAAAGTCGCCATCGACCTTTCTTTTATCCAAATTAAGGAAAGGGTGAAAATAACAGAAAAATACCTTTTCAAGAATTTTGAGTAAGGGGGGTAGATTAAGGAAAGGGAAGGTGTTAGCACCCTTTTCATCCGTAGTTTTCTACGGGCTCTTAGATGCTTAGCTCATTTTTTAAATACCTTGTGCTTTGTGGTTTGAAAAAGTATTTGAAAATGCCTTAGTGCGGAGATTCGCTTTATGGTAACTCTTGTATCAGTCCTCAAGAGTGTTGACAAAGCGGATGTTTTTGAAAGTGTTTTTGAAATGTTTTTGTGTAGGTGAAAAAGTTTGTTTTTGAGCAAGCATTTAAGAACTATCTACTTATACTCGAAAAGGTTCATTCTTTTCCTCCTATCCTTTAGACAGTGCTATCCTACTATTAGTGAGTAGGTAGCCCTATCGTTGGATGTATGAGGGACATTGGAAGGGACGTACAGTCATAAAGGTAACATATCGAGACGCTTTAGCAATTTTGTTCAAGGGACGAGATCATTTACCTAAAGACAACACTGTAGGGTCATCGAGGGACTATGATCTTTTGATTTACGGGTCTTTGCTAAAGCGTCCCTGTTTCGAGGGACATGACTGTTTTATTTTCAAAAAGGAAACCAAAGTGGGCATACCCTAGAGGTGTATATGTGAAAGTGATTCAATTAAGTTATTTTAGTCTTTGTTATTGGGTTTGCTAACGCTTTGTTTTCAGTCTTTCCATACAAGCCTAATTACTAGCAGTTAATATTTTTGCAGAAATTTAAAGTGCGAGAATCGTAAATCCTACGCTATTACAAGGCTTTTGGGGAGGGGGTGTTTACATGTCCAAAAATTTGGGGGAAAGAAATTAAAGAAAGCGGTAAAGATACTTAGTAATTATCTATTACATTCCATCAGCAGATACATAAATATATAAAAAAAGGAAACATTGAACGCGCGCAAAATGGAGAAGAACGTCTAAAACCCTAAATAAACTAAATAAAATAAAATCTTTTTTTTGGTTTTGTTTATTTTAAGAAAATAATTAAACTTAATTAAATGAGAAAGACTAAATTTAATCCTAAAGAAAAGTAATTCTAATATTTTTTTTTGTATTTTTGTTAAGAAAGTATTTGAATTAAAAAACATATTTCTAATTGATTTTAAATTGATAAAATAAAAGTAAAAATAATTAATTAATTAGTTTTCAAAATTAAAAATTAATTTTAGAAAAAATCCAGTGGGCATCACCCTTAAAGCTGCAAGGTGGGAATGCACCCTAGGATGGCCGGATCTCTTTGCCTCAATATCTGATGGTCCAGATGTAAGGTATACGATGCACGCATGAACTTGTGCTTCATTGGATCTACAAAGGAGATATGAGAAAAAATGGAAAATTCAAAACCTGGGATCAAACCCAGGTTCTCTTAGCATAATACACGCATTTCACACCACTAGACCAACGTGCTCATTCGTTATTTAAAATAAACTAACAATAATATATGTGAAAAATGGTTAAATTCCAAATTTTCAAACGCGCGCACTGTACTAGGTCCCTCGTTTTTTGAACGAACCAATCAGGACATGGCATGAAGCCACACATACCTTTTGTCGGAGTCAACGGAAACAGAGATTCTGGAGTCAAGCTCCGTTCGTCTTCTCCGACCCACCCAATATCAGAAACCTGCAAAAATGATGGATTAAAGAAAAACTAAAGACCCTATCCCACTTAAAATTTGCCAAGGAATTCAATGGTGGCCTTTTTTTGATCTAAAAACTCTTGTATCATGAGGTTCGAAGATTCCTGTTTGAAACGCCTTAACAATGGTGATCTGTGATTCTGGAACTTTCACCCACATGAAACACGTTAGAACATTAGCAAGCAACTATGATAACATGAATATGTAAAGAGAATTAGTTTATATTACATGTAGAAAGAGTTTGAGATTATCAAAAATACCAAAACGAAATGACGATGATTTGCTTAATCTGGGCGTGGAACCGTGTGCTAGAGGGTTGGGTTGAGTTCCTGGAAGCCTCAGAGATATGTTTGAATCCTTTGTTTGGACCGAGGAAGGCTGGAAAGGTATTTTTAGATTTTACAACTTTGGACAATTTTTGCAATTTTTTTCGTGACTCTTTGAGGCAACTTTTTTCGTGTCCTTGAGGCTTGCAATACCACTCTATATTTATAAAGGAAGGAGAGAAGCAAAGATTGGAGGGAATCATTGTGTAATGGCATGGCTTAAATTTCAAGATATCCAATTTGAATTGTTTCCAAAAATGATCATTCTTGCTCATTTTGTTTGGGGGATGAACCTGGACAACCTTGCATGAATTCATGGGCCTAAAATCAATCCAAACCAACAGCCCAAGTGTCATGATCCATCCTTTACTATTTTATACAATTTGTCTTGCATTTATTTGAATAAAAACAAAATAAATATGAATAAAATAGATAAAAATGCAAGGCAAGGTAAGAATGAGTTTATATGTCTTCCATAAGGTCAGGAAGATGCTTGAATTCCAAGAAATTTAGCTATTGACCTAAAGGTTTATGTTTGCTCAATGCACAATTCTTGAAATTTCCAAAATTTTCCCAAATTGGACAAGCCATAAGATGCTCAATTTTTATCCCATGATGATGATCTTTGACTTTTTGGAAAGCCCAATATGTCTACTTCATCCCTCTTTTGATCAATTTTGCATTTGAAAATTTATCTTGATGTAAATGGTCTTGACAAAAAGTGTCTTTTGTTGACTTTCTAAAATGACCTTAATGTATAAGCTTGTATCTTTCAAATGGTGCAGCTCTTGAACTTGAGGACAAAAGAGAAGTTCTAGGGAATTGGATTCTCTTTATCATGAGCTTTGGTTGGGGAAAATGGATGAAGTATGTGAAAGTTATGCCTGGTCAAAGTTCAGTTGGCTTTTCCTATAGAAACCCTAGTTTAGCAATTCTTGACTTTTGATAGATTAGGAGCATTTCTTGAGGAATCATGATCAACCCTTGATCAAATGATGGATATTACTTCAAAATGTCGATGTTGACCAAAATTTTGAAGTTTGACTGTACATAGTCCACAATTGACTTTTGACTTAGTATAGTTGATTTTCAAACATTTGAGCAATTGACTGAGCAAACTTATAGTGTAAGGCATGAAACTTGGTATGGACAAAATTGAAGGCATATTAGGACAATGGATAACATTTGAGACCTTTGAATCTCACACATCTTGATGAAAAGTTAAACCCTAGTTAGAGGTTCATTTCTTAGGAGGGGAATATGTCTGGTCAATTCTTGGTCAACCTTGAGCAATTTAGGATCTCTAGGAGCATGTCTTGAGTAAAAATGGGAGGGAAAATTTTGGGGTACAACAGTATGCAATAAAACAAAATGAAAATAGAAAAATGAATTTATAAGAAATTAAGAAAAACGGCGTAGCATGTATGCTCATTTCATGCTCTTTGGATCATTACAAATGATCCAAACTTACCCTATAATGCTCCTAGAATTGAATGGAAAGGCTGGTTTGTTTTGATCATGGCTGCAACTAGAGTTTACAGTTTATCCTAGTTTTGAGAATTTTTAAAATTTTGGAGTGTTTTTTGGGAGCAGCCTTTTCTGTCCTTTGCACTTGAGTATTGCATGTTGTTGTACCCCAAAATTTTCCCTCTCATATTTCCCAAGACATTGCAAGAATAATCTCCAAGTGGCTCAAAGATTGTTTAAGAGTTGGACAGTCAAGTCATCTCCTAAGGCAGTCAACCTCAAATTAGGGTTTTGTGTTGCATCAAGATCCTTGAGTCCAAATGACCTCAAGTTCTCCCCCATGCCCTCATATGTTCTCAAGATCATCCATGTCAAGTTTCAAGCCTTGCAGAGGAAGTTTGCTCAGTCAATTGCTCAAAGGGTCCAAAAATCGACCGTGTTAGGGCAAAAGTCAACTGTGACCTACAAATAGTCAAACCTCAAGATTTTTTGTCAAAATTATCATTTTGAAGGATATTTCATCATTTGATAAAGGGTTGATCATTATTTATCAAGGATTGCTCAAAATTCATCAAGACTCAAAAGTTGCTAAATTAGGGTTTTGTAGGAAAAGTCAACTCAATTTTGACCAAGCATAACTTTCTCATACTTTATGAGAAATGACCCATCCAAAGCTCATTTTTAAGAGGATGTAATTTCCTACAATCCATCTTCATACCCCCAAGATCAGAAAATGTGCTCACAAAAAGTTACAAATTTGGACATTATAGGTAATTTTTGAAAGTCAACAAAAACACCTTTTTTGCCAAAGCTTATAACTTGAGCATGGAATATCAAAATGAGATTATACTAAAATGGTTGGTTAGAGGACATCTAAATCTTTCTAAAACGTCCAATAACACCTCCAAAAGTGCAAAATTGAAGAAGTTATGCATTGTTGAAGTTGGGCATTTTTGCAAAATTGCCAAAAGTCAACTATCCCCAAAACTTCAGATTTTGTCAAATGGGCCCATTATTTTCCACTTGATTTGGACTTTCCACATTACACACGTGTCCTAGCTTCAGCCTTGTGTCCATTTATCAATTTTTTTTATTTTATTTGATTTTTTATTGAATTATTTCATTTTAAATCAATTTAAATCAAATAAAATCTCAAAACTTGATTACATGAGATCTTTTTCTATTTTCAGGACCTAATCATCATCAATATCATGATCAAACTCGTATCAAGTATTCCATGTGCAAAAAGATTGAGTTTTTGACCAAATTGGCAAGTCTTCAATGGTGAATCAAATCCAATCTCAAGGCATTGATGTGGAAAGATTCAAGACAAATTTGTTGACCTAATGCATTGCATATTACATATACAAGCCAAAGCACATGAATTTGAGAGCTAGAGGCTGCAAGAACATTGAAAACAAAACTTGTAAAAAGGTGGAAAAAGTGTGAAACCAAAATCACACTTAGAGGCATTTTCAGAAGCAAAACTCAACACCAATCGCTTGCTGGACAATCACTGAGTTAGAATCAATCCAAAGCAAGCTCTCACAGCCATCAAAACGCGTTGTAAGCATCACGTTTCATGGCCCTGTATTCAAAATCGTAACTCCATATTTTTGCATCTTTCTGGCCAATCTTTGACATATTTGTGATGCTTATGAAATTTCTGAACTTTTGGCATTATTTGATTGCATTGATATGAACTGTAACCCCATAACCGTATGGCTAGGGTTTTGTATTAGATTTTAGGGTTTTCTTTTCCAGGGGAAATCAAGATTCAAGAAGGGTATAGGTTTACTCAGGATGCCCAGACGAACTCAACCATGCGCTTGGATTTAATTTTCATGGCCTAGAATCGATTTTAGGGTTGACCTACGAATTCAGCTGCGGATATGAATCCGCGGGAAATATTACAGGGTTGAAGGAAGAATACTATGACGCGCCAGTCCCCCTATCGTTGGTTCAAATATCCGCGCGTTTTATTTTTTATTCTGGCATATTAATGTATTTTCCCTTATTATATTTTATTCCCATATAATTAACAAATGAAGCGTGATGGCTGAGTGGTAGTAGCGTGTGTTCAGTGACCAACAGGACCTGGGTTCGAATCCCAGGTCCCCCCATATGCTTTGTATTTTTTCTCTTCAGGTGATCCAGTGTTGACCCAAGCGTGTAGCCTACAATACTCCCTCATTCAATCAATGGACAGATGGCCCCAGGCCAGATCTGATGGCCCAGATGGAACGTCCACCATGGAATCAAGTCAAAGGCGCACATTGAATCTGTCAAAGTCAGCCAGGCCTGCGCCTAATGGGCCTTGAATTTTCCATTCTAACCCCCTAAAACAGGCCCAATCCTCCTAACTCTTTCTATTTTTTTTATTATTTCTTTTATTTATTTATTGTTATTATTTTATTATTAACTAACCAAGTAAATCTTTTTCTTCATAAAATTAAAAACCAAAAAATATTTTCTTATTTAAATTAAATTTCAGCATTTTATTTTTGTTAACAATATTAATTTAATTAATTTAGTTTTAATTAGGAATAACTTTTAATATATTTTGCAATAATTAAAATTAACTTAGACAATTAGGTTTTATTAACATTGATCAAATTTATTTTTATATCTTTAAATATCAAAAACCCAAAAATATTTTTATTAATTAATTTATTTATTAATTTAATAATTAACCTAGATTAATTTCTTTCTTAATTAAAAAATAACCAAAAAAATCTTTTCTTTAATTAAAGGGTCAAAACCCTAAAAACTTGCGCCCGATTTAATTTCCCGCACGCGATCCATTTTATTTCAATATTGTATCTGTTTCTGGAATGTAATAGATAATTAGGACTATCTTTATCGCTTTATTTATTTTCCGCATTTTAATTTCAAGGGTTGCTTTTGGCGATGTAAATACTTTGGCCTTGTAATAGTTAGTTAAATTTCCGCAATTTAATTTCCGCAACTTATAAACTGTTAGATGTTTGATAAAAGGGGATGCATGACAAGATTGAACGTTTAAACCTAAAATCAACATAGATCACCCATAACATGTACAAAGACAAAATAACTGAAAAAATGACACACTCGCACATGCGCACTCTTAGGGTACACCTCACTTGGTTGCCTTCGTACGCGGTCATTGAGTATAGGAAGTTTTAGAGGTCTCCCTCTTGTCCAAAGATCATAGTTACCTCGAAATGGTTACCTCGGATAAAAATGATCTAAGACATTAGGGTTACCGCTAAGGCGTCATAACGTTGCTTTGGTGACCGCACGTCCCTTAATCGAATTGACCCTCAAACTCCAACGACAGTGCTACCTACTCATCAATAGTGGGATAGCATTGTCTAAAGGACATTAGCACAGATTGATTCCTTTTTCGAGTAGGTAGATGGTTCTTAAGTACTTGCTCTTTCAAAACAAAACAAATTTTCACACATACACTCCTTTTCAAACAAAGACTTTTTCAAACCCACAAACACAAAGAAAAATTTTGAAAACACTATGAGCAAGTACCTGAGAGCCCGTGGATAACCACTGATAGAAAGGGTGCTAACACCTTCCCTTTCTATAATCTACCCCCCGGACCCGAGAAATATCTCGAAAAAGGAATTTTTCTGTGTTTTTTTCCTTTCCTTGTTGGATAAAATAAAAGTCGGTGGCGACTCTTGCTTACCGTGACATTTTGCAAAAACAAACACAAAACGTAAACCAGCATTCCAAAAATAGTCGGTTCTTTCCCACCGTATCACTGAACTGGCGACTCTACTGGGGAGTTAATAAGTGGGGTGTACCTTAGGATTAGATCATTGTGTTTTCAATTGTTTGCTTTGTATGCTTTATATTTGTGGGCTTGTATCGGAGTTACTATAGATCCTAACCCAGATCTGGGGGACACCCTTTAGGTAAGTAGCAATAAACTGTGAAGGAACTGTACGGCATAGACCAATACGGTTGAAGCAGTAGCTACATTGGTGTGGCACTTTAGTCTGTACCGATATCTCTTGTGTTGGAACGAGGAGAATATGGGTCTTCTAAGGGGTCATTAAGCACCAACTGACCTTAGAACCTTTAAATTGACCAACTTGGCCATAGAATGGTAGCAGTATGCTACACTCATTGAGACTAAACTCTCGCGATGATTCCGGCCGCAAGAAAAGGTTGCTAAACTGGAATTATGACCGATCGAGGGTTGTCAGTGATATCGAGATACTCTAGAACCCGATTACTATTTTTAGGACAGGTTTAAACCAACTAAACTGAAAGAGGGTAGTACCTAAGCTCCTTGCCAACCTGAAATCTAAGGGCTCTCTATGTGACTTGTGTGCCTTTACCATGTTTGCTATTTGGGGATACTTGTGATGTGCTTTCTATCATGACATCATGACATCATAATATTACATACATCTTGCATTGGACTAACCTATTTCAAAGACAGGAGGGATTCATCTTTGTTCTGTTTTGTAGGTCATGATGCCCATGCGTAGGAATACCATCCGGATCAACTTTGTCCAGGTTCCCACCATGCTTAAAGAATTGGTTGCAAAGATGCCTGATACTACCTCCTTCATCAGAAGACATGCGTATCTTCTCAGTTTGGTTACCTCCAAATTGGACGAGCAGATGATGAGTGTCCTGGTCCAGTTCTATGATTTGTTGTACCATTGCTTTACTTTTCAGGACTACCAGTTGGTTCCCACCTTAGAAGAGTTCTCTTATCTGCTCGGTATCTCTATTCTGGAGCAGACCCTGTTTACTGGTTGGGAGAAGATCCTTAGGCCAGAAGAGATTGCTTCAGCCCTTCATATGACAAAGGATGAGGTAATGGCTAATTGGGAGACTAGAAGTGGAGCAAAGGGCTTTCTGACTAAGTTCTTGTTTGGTAAGGCTAATTATTTCTGGGATAGTCTAGACTTCAAGGCATTCAAAGATATTCTGGCTCTTCTGATATATGGCTTGGTATTGTTTCCGAATCCTGACTCCTTTGTTGATGTGAATGCGGTGAAAATCTTCATCTCTCGTAATCCTGTACCCACTCTCTTGGGTGACATTCTTCATCAGCTTTATGCCCGTACTGCTCGGAAGCGGGGAACCTTGATGTGTTGTGCTCCATTATTGGCGAGGTGGTTTATTTCGCACCTTCCCAAATCAGTGCTAAAGAACAAAGAAGGCATGGGGCTGGGCCTATAGGGTTATGTCTCTCTATCATAATGACATTATCTGGACTATCAAGGGTATGGACGAGGTGGCTATTATTGATTGATGTGGGGAGTACCCCAATGTTCCCCTGATAGGAACCAACGAAGGAATTTCTTACAATCCATGCTTGGCCTTACGTCAGTTTGGGCGATCCAGAAGAGAAGGACCTCATGAGCTGCTAATGCCTAGTATCATCTTTGATTTTCAAGGGGATAGCGACGAGCAATGCTACAGATTCATAAGGGCTTGGGATAGAGTTCACAGATCTGATCCCCACGAGCTGGGTCCAAAGACTTCCCTTCCAATGGATCCATATCTCAGATGGGTTCGTATCCGTGCCCAAAACCTGGGAATGCCGTATGAAGCTGTCTTGCCTATCATTGTTGAAGTTGCTAATGAAGAAGGGGTTCTTCTGACCATCCTCCATCCTTACATGCCCACTGACATTGGGGCACTGAAAAGGTCTTGGATGCAGCTGAGAGAAGAGCGGGACGCTTACCGAGAAAAGTTTAACGAGCAAGAGCAGAAGATCCAGAAGTTGACTAGGCAACTGGAGAACGAGCGGATCCTCAATTACTATGTCCGCACCGACAAGAAGCGACCATGGGAGAATTGATTGTCCTTTGATTATTTCCTTTCTAGTTTTTATTTACTTTTCAGTATTTCCTTTCTTGTAATGCCTTAAAGGCAATTTGTTGAACAATTTGAATTTCAAGTTTATCTAATAAAAGTGTGTTTCATTTCTTGTTTACGAATTTGAATCTCTCAATGTCTTTGAAATCATAGCATACGCATTTCAACCCATGCACTTCATAATAGGTACCCATTACAGGTCTCTTATCTTCTTCGCTGTTTATTTCAGCATCATGTCTGCTGAACCATCAACCGAGCAAGCAATCAAGGCCCTACAGGCGCATAACGCCCAATTTCAAGAGTTGTTCATGAATCTAGCTAAGGGTCAGCAAGATCTGAAGACCCTTATTCTGAAATAGAAGAAGAAGAAGAAGAAGAAGAATAGGACAATCCTGTTTAACACAGGTCACAGGTTTGGAAACAGGCTACGGGATGAAGTTGATTTGACCACCTCATCTGGAGGGAAAGATAGTCAGGAAGAAAGGAGGGCTCCTAGCTCTGTGGTCTCATACAATGAGACGGACTTTGACGAAGACCAGTATCCTCCGGCTGAGGATAAATACAAGCATCTGGAAGACCGGTTAAGTGCGATGGAAGTTCAGAAAGTGTCTGGTCTGGACTTTGGTGATCTAGGTCTATCATCTGGGGTGGTAATTCCCCACAAGTTCAAGGCAACAGCCTTTGCTAAGTATGATTGAGTTTCTTGTCCGAAGATGCACCTTCGGTCATATGTAAGGAAGATTCAGCCGTACACCACTGATAAGAACCTATGGATCCACTTCTTTCAAGACAGTCTCTCAGGGACTCAGCTTGAATGGTTTTACCAGTTAGATGGAGCCAGTATTCGCAGTTGGGAAGATTTGGCTGCTGCCTTCTACAGGCAGTACCAATACAATTCCGACCTCGCTCCCACGCGTACCCAACTCCAGGGTATGTCTATGGGAACGGGTGAAGGTTTCAAAGATTATGCTCAGAAGTGGAGGGACCTCACCGGAAGAGTGCAACCACCCTTGGTTGATCGGGAGCTTGTGGATATGTTTCTGGGGACCTTGTCTGGTCCATTTTTCAACCATCTGATTGGAAGCTCTTCGTCTGGGTTTACATAGCTAATTATGATTGGTGAAAGGATTGAGGTTGGTATTAAGGCTGGTAAGATACAAAAGGGTGCTTCATCAAGCACCGAGAAAAAGCCTTTTAAGAAAGAGTCCAGTGCTGTCTACAGTTCGAAAAGCCAAAATAGACCTGAGCGTCGCCAAGCTGTTAATGCGGTTGTTATTTCAAGACCTGCTAGTGCTACTCAGTGCAACAATCAACAAAAGGCCGAGAGACCTCGAAGGCAATTCACCCATCTCAACATGACTTTGTCTCAGATTCTGCCGCAGTTATTAAATACCAATCTAGTAACTCCAAGGGAGGCTCCGCAGAATCCCAACATTGCATCACCTAAGTACAACCCTAATGCCCGTTGTGCTTTTCACTCTTATATCCCGGGACATAATATAGATGATTGTTGGGCTTTGAAGAACAAAATACAGGACTTAATTGATGCTAAGGAGATTGGGTTCTAGGCGCCCGAAAGACCTAATGTTGTGACTGATCCTATGCCCAAGCATGGAGTGAATGCTATAGATGAAGACTCGTTTGTGGTTTCTGTGAACGACATTGTTACCCCTTTGATGATTGTGAAGAAGAACCTTTTGCTAGCCGGTTTATTTTCGGGCTGTGACGAAGGTTGTCGTATGTGTTCTGCCCTACAAACTGGTTGCCCACTTTTGAAATCAGGTGTCCAACACCTGATGGATAGTAAATAAATTCTGTTTGAGAATACTGTTGTTCCCTTAGTTCATACTGAAGAAGTTGCTATTATCACCATTCTCGACAATTCTTCCAAGGCTTCCTCGAGAAAGCCTGTTAGAATTACATCTGTTCCAAGAATCGCACCATTGATTATCATTGTTCCTGGGCCTATCCCCTACACCTCTGATAAAGCTGTCCCTTGTCATTACAGGGCTGATGTTTATTTTCATGGAGTTAAACAAGAGTTAGATGCTGATACTGAAGTCAGCAATATTGTTGGACCTGCTAAAGTCACCCGCAGCGGAAGACTTTTCTCACCTGATATCTCTCCACCAACTGCCCGAAAACCTATTGTTATTACACCTACCAGTGTACCTGCTACTATTCCAGTTCAAGTTCCTATTCTTATCCCTGTCACCGAGTCATCTGACACTCGGGGCAAGGGGACCACCAGTGAGCCTGCCCAGACGGAGGCACCAAAGACAATTACTGTTGAAGCTTCTAGACAAGAGATGGAATAGATTTTAAAGATCATTAAAAAGAGTGACTACAATGTAGTTGAACAGCTGGGGTAAACCCCGTCCAAAATCTATATGTTGTCACTGTTGCTATGCTCATAGGCCCATGCCAAGGCTCTGATTGCGTTCTTGAAGACTGCACACGTACCGCAAGAGACATCGGCTGATCAGTTTAAAGATTGCGTGGCTAGTCTGACTGCTAATAATGGGTTGGGTTTCTCTGACGCCGACTTGACTGCTAAAGGGAAGAATCACAACGATTCCCTGCATGTCTCCATTGAATGCAGGGGCATTACTCTTGCTCATGTATTAGTGGATATTGGTTCCTCATTGAACGTTTTTCCTAAGAAAGCTCTAGACCGGTTGGGCTGTGAAGGATTGGAGTTGAAACCAAGCAACATTGTCGTCAGGGCCTTTGATGGGTCTAAAAGAATGGTACATGGATAAGTGGATATCCCGATTAAGGTTGGTTCTCAGGTTTTCGACTCTATATTCTATGTGATGGACATTCGGCCATCTTATTCTTGTTTGCTGGGTCGCCCATGGATCCACAAAGCTGGGGACGTAACCTCAACACTCCACCAGAAGCTGAAGTACCCAGTAAAAGGGAAGATTGTGACAGTACAAGGAGAGGAAGAGGACATGGTGAGCCACCTCAACTCCTTCCGATATGTAGAGATGGATGGGGAGTTCATTGAAACCCCATTTCAACATTTTGAAGAGGTTCCCCAGACACTGGCGTTAACTGACACTGTTGTTGAAGATCCTCCTATGAAGATGGCTTCCTTCAAGGATGCCCGGGTTGTCGTCGAGAAAGGTGGGTGTGCAAATTGGGGGCAACTCCCTGATTTTGCATAGAAGACTAACAAGTTTAGTTTGGGTTTCACTGCAGAGGCTCAAAGGGCTATTCGGAATGCACGGATCGGAAGACCTCCCCTGTTCATCAGCAATTCAGGAGTGAATGCCATTGAAGACGATGTTGAAGAGACTGAGTTCGACAGTTGGATCTATCCTACGACCGACGGTGGACTAAGCAACTGGACATCAAAGGACTTCATCCCTATTTCTTTTGTTACCCAGTAATGAAACCTTTTATTTTGAATATGTAACAGACAATGTTTTAAACTCTATGGCCTGGTGTCTTACCCGGGGCACCATGGCTTCATTTGTGAGGGCTTTATGTGTGTCATCTACATATATCATTAATAAAAGCATTGGACGTTTCTTGCATTTCAAATTTTGCGCTCCTTGTTTTTCTTTTATTATATATTGCAAAATAGCTATTTTGCACACACTCACATATACAGGTCTACATCCACTCTGGATCTCATTGGTAACGACTATGCTACTGCCAGTTATGACTTTGAAAGTCCAATCAACTTAGCCGAAGACGAAGATGAAGATGATTATGAAGTGCCTAGTGAACTTGCAAGACTGTTACTTCAAGAAGAGAGGGTTATACAGCCACATGAAGAGCCAGCGGAATCAGTAAATCTGGGTACAAATATAGACAAGAAAGAGGTCAAGATAGGTGCAAACCTGGAGCTTAGTGTGAAACAACGGTTGATTCAGATGTTGCGTGACTATGTTGAGATGTTTTCCTGGTCTTATGAAGACATGCCTGGGTTGGATACTGATATTGTGGTTCATCGCCTACCTACCAAGGAAGACTGTCCTCCAGTGAAACAGAAGATTCGCCGAATGCGCCCAGAGATGTCTGAGAAAATCAAGGCTGAAGTGATGAAACAGTTTGACGCCAGTTTTCTAGTAGTTACTTCTTACCCACAGTGGGTGGCCAATGTGGTTCCTGTTCCGAAGAAGGATGGTAAGGTTTGAATGTGTGTTAACTATAGGGATCTGAACAGGGCAAGCCCCAAGGATGATTTCCCTCTGCCTCATATCGACGTCCTGGTTGACAACACCGCACAGCATAAGGTCTTCTCCTTTATGGATGGTTTCTTCGGTTATAATCAGATTAAAATGGCTCCCGAAGACATGGAGAAGACAACTTTTGTTATTCAGTGGGGTACCTTTTGCTACAAGGTCATGCCTTTTAGATTGAAGAATGATGGAGAAACGTATCAGCGTGCCATGGTTGCTTTGTTTCATGACATGATCCATCACGAGATTGAGGTATACGTCGACGACATGATTGCAAGATCCCAGACAGAGGAAGAACACCTTGACCATCTGCAGAAGTTATTTGACAGGTTGAAGTTGTACAAGCTGAGGTTAAATCCGAACAAGTGCACCTTCGGGGTGAGGTCCGGTAAGCTGTTGGGTTTTGTTGTAAGCAATAAAGGTATTCAAGTGGATCCTGCAAAGGTGAAGGCCATACAAGAGATGCCAGCTCCCCAAACAGAGAAAGAAGTCAGAGGCTTTCTGGGACGTCTGAACTACATTGCCCGATTCATCTCACACCTGACTGCTACTTGTGAGCCAATCTTCAAGTTACTGAAGAAAGATTAAGTAGTATGTTGAAACGATGAATGCCAGGCCGCTTTCTAAAGGATCAAAGAGTATCTCCAAGAGCCACCTATTCTGATGCCTCCAGTTGAAGGGATACCTCTGATCTTATACTTGACAGTACTCGACAACTCAATGGGGTGTGTGCTGGGGCAGCATGATGAGTCTGGCCGAAAAGAGCATGTTATTTATTACCTTAGAAAAAAGTTTACCGACTTTGAGACCCGATACTCACTGCTCGAGAAAACTTGTTGCGCTTTGGCATGGGCTGCTCGCCGGCTGAGACAGTATATGCTGACTCACACTACTTTATTGATATCGAAGATGGATCCATTCAAGTATATCTTCGTAAAGCCTGCCTTGCAGAAGAATAGCGAGATGGTAGATGATCTTGACTGAGTATGACATCCAGTACACGTCCCAAAAGGCAATCAAAGGAAGTGTGTTGGCAGACCATTTGGCACATCAGGCAGTGAATGATTACCAATCTATGAACTTTGAATTCCCGGACGAGAATATCATGATAGTGACTGATTATGAGACACCTGGACCGGATGAAGGACCTGAGGAGGGATCTCGATGGTCTATGTACTTTGATGGAGCTTCGAACGCTTTGGGTGATGGAATTGGCGCCGTGATCATATCTCCTAAAAGCTCTCATACTCTGTTCACCGCCCGACTATGTTTCAACTGCACCAACAATATGGCGGAGTATGAAGCATGCATCATGGGTCTTCGAGCAGCAATTGACCTAAGGATTAAGTTTCTAAGTGTCTTCAGAGATTCTGCTCTCGTGATCAGTCAGATCAAAGGCGAGTGGGATACGAAACACACGAACCTTATTCCTTACAAGGAGTATGTATTGACGTTGCTTCCCCATTTCGAGGAGATAACCTTTGAACACTTCCCTAGAGAGGAGAATCACTTGGCGTATGCGCTAGCTGCAATGTCTTCTATGTTCAAGGTCAATTGGGAAAACGAAGCTCCCCGGATCATCATTGAAAAACTGGACGAACCTGCGCATTATTGTGATATTGAGACTGGAGAGGTAGAGGATAAACCCTGGTTTCATGAGGTGAAGAGGTATCTTGAAGCTCAAGAATACCCCGAGGGTGCATCTGTTAATGACAAGAAGTTTCTGAGGAGGTTCGCAGCAAAGTTCTTCATCAGCAATGGCATCCTTTACAAGCGCAACCATGATTCGACCTTACTGCGTTGTGTGGATAAGAATGAAGCAGAAAGGATCATGGCGGAGTTACATGAAGGTACTTTCGGAACTCATTCCAGTGGACACACCATGGCAAAGAAAATCCTTCGGGCAGGATATTATTGGTCCATAATGGAAGCTGTCTGTTATCAGCATTCTCGGACATGTCACAAGTGTCAAGTCTATGCTGATAAGGTGCACATACCTCCAGTCCCTCTAAACGTCTTGACGGAACCTTGGCCTTTTGCAATGTGGGGCATTGATATGATCGGCGAGATCAGACCTACGGCATCTAACGGGCATCGCTTCATCCTGGTAGTAATTGATTACTTTATGAAATGGGTTGAAGCAGCTTCCTTTGCTACTGTAACCAAGAACGTTGTGGCACGGTTCATTCGGCACAATCTGATCTGTCGATATGGTGTACCAGAGAGGATCATTACGGACAATGGTACCAACCTCAACAACAAGATGATCACCGAGCTCTGTGAGCAATTTAAGATACAGCATCATAACTCTTCTCCCTACCGACCGAAGATGAAAGGGGCTGTCGAAGCGGCTAATAAGAACATTAAGAATATTGTGCAGAAGATGACAGTGACATACAAAGACTGGCATGAGATGTTACCATTTGCTCTTCATGGGTACCATACCTCAGCACGGACGTCAACAGGGGCAACACCTTATTCCTTGGTATATGGCATGGAGGCAGTCTTGCCCATTGAAGTTTAGATACCCTCTCTTCGGATCATGAAGGATGATGGTTTGAGTGAAGATGACTGGATTCAGACCCGACTTGATCAGCTAAACCTAATCGACGAAAAGAGACTTACTGCTATTTGTCATGGTCAGACGTACCAAAAGCGGATGATCAAGGTATTTAACAAGAAAGTTAGACGACAAGAGTATCAAGTTGGGGATCTGGTAATCAAGCGCATTATCTTACCTCAAGGTGATCCCAGGGGCAAATGGACCCCTACTTACGAAGGGCCATTTGTGGTTAAGAACATTTTCTCAGGAGGAGCTATGATTCTAACCACCATGGATGGTGACGACCTTCCTCACCCCGTCAATGCAGACATAGTGAAAAGATACTACGTATAAATCAAAGACCCGCTAGGTTGACTGGCCAAGGCAAAAATAAGGGCTTCCCGGCGAACCAAAAGGGTTCGGGCAAAAAAAGGGATGAAAATGAAAAAATCTGTACACCCGACAAGTCGAAAACCTGAAAAGGCGGCTTGGGTAAAAAAGGGTATCCCGGTGGACTGAAAACCCGAAGGGGCGGTCCAGGCAAAAATTAGGGATCAGCGTAACACTATGTCTCATTGGATCATCTTGCATCCAGACTTCGGTATCGACTATCAAGCTCAGACGGCACTAATCAATCTGATTCATCTTCAACCAGTAGCAAAGTGATGAGATGCTCGAGGACATAAGGGCAATAACAGATTTGGAATCCAGTGGTATTATTCACATAGCTGTTTTGTTTAGTTTTTCACAAATTGTGTAAATTTTATTATTCAACGGCGTTCTCCTACTAGGACGTCAGCCTCTTGTACAAAAACGCCTATTTACAGGCCAAACTTCAAAATCAATACAATTTATTTTCAAAGAAATTTCGAACTGTTTTTCTTTATCTGTTTTGTTTTGCAAAAGAACGTCCAATGTTCATTTTTTATATATGCATTTGACATTAATTGCTGCTCATGAATATTTACATGAGAAACAAAAGACGATTATGGGTAATATCAGAAACAGGGGCAATAAAAATTGTCCAAACTATACAGTTGCTCTGTTCACCAGGTACAAAGGTAGATTCAGCTGAAGAATATGGCTAAGATACCTTCATTCCCCGCAGAGTAAGATAGTAATGATAGCTCTTCCAGCTGAGACTTGCAACTGTGAATGAATCGGTAATATTCTCCCCAAGCAGAGTTTATCTATCATCAGCACTAAAAAGGCTTGATACCCCCGGCAGTCTTAATATTCCCCAACAAAGTATAAGAATGTTCCCCGACAGGGTACAAGATACCCCCAGTGGAGTTAAAATTTGCCCAACGCAGTCTGAAAAAGTTTCCCCAGTGGAGTTGAAGCATCATCCCCAGTAGACTCTGGAAGTTTATCCCCAGCGGAGTACAAAAATAAATCTCCCCAGCCCGAGTTCAAAGGATCATTCCCAGCAGAACTCAAATAATTATCCCCATAAGAGTCTAAAAGGTTATCCCCAGTGAAGTCGCAACTGAAGGATCATCTTCAGCGGAGTTCTTTCCTTTCACAAACAAGAATTCAATCCCCAGCAGGATTCAGTATCACCAGCAACGGTAATTCATCCAGACGGAATTTATCAGTGGAATCTTTAGCAGAACATCTCTTCCCCACAGAGTAATCTCCTCATCAGTTTATTCCCCCAACGGAGTCATCCTCTCCTGCAGGTTTATTCGCTTCGTTCGCCATCCCCAGCGGAAACGAAGAATCCAGCTCTATTCTTCAGCAGCTATCCGAGATTTATTTTCCCCAGCTAGAAACATAACATTTCCATACATCATGATACAGGCATATACGCATCATACCACACAATCTCATTTATTTTGAGAGCATCATTGCTTGACATATATCATGCATTTCATACATCATGACATTGCATATGACTAACTCTTTACCTTTCCATGGAAAGATGAATCAATAAACACCGTTGACTACTTATATGACCTGGTAGTCCCCTAAAAAACTACATCTATTGAGGGTTGTTTCAGCGGATTCCTCAGAAATATGCTCTCACAAGACTTTCGTCTGGTTCAGTTAAATCGATCCTAAGATTTTTCTGATTCTTATCCAGTCAAAGCTAATCCAAGACCTTCTCTGGTTCAGTCAGATCGATGCTAAGATCTCCCTGATTCTTATTCCAGTTGAAGATATTCCAAGACTTTCGTCTGGTTCAGTTAAATCGATTCTAAGATTTTTCTGATTCTTATCCAGTCAAAGTTAATCCAAGACCTTCTCTGGTTCAGTCAGATCGATTCTAAGATCTCCCTGATTCTTATTCCAGTTGAAGATATTCCAAGACTTTCGTCTGGTTCAGTTAAATCGATTCTAAGATTTTTCTTATTCTTATCCAGTCAAAGTTAATTCAAGACCTTCTCTGGTTCAGTCAGATCGACGCTAAGATCTCCCTGATTCCTATTCCAGTTGAAGATATTCCAAGACTTTCGTCTGGTTCAGTTAAATCGATCCTAAGCTTTTTATGATTCTTATCCAGCCAAAGTTAATCCAAGACCTTCTCTGGTTCAGTCAGATCGACGCTAAGATCTCCTTGATTCCTATTCCAGTTGAAGATATTCCAAGACTTTTGTCTGTTTCAGTTAAATCGATCCTAAGATTTTTCTGATTCTCATCCAGCCAAAGTTAATCCAAGACCTTCTCTGGTTCAGTCATATCGACGCTAAGATCTACCTGATTCCTATTCCAGTTGAAGATATTACAAGACTTTCGTCTGGTTCAGTTAAATCGATCCTAATATTTTTCTGATTCTTATCCAGCCAAAGTTAATCCAAGACCTTCTCTAGTTCAGTCAAATTGACGCTAAGATCTCCCTGATTCCTATTCCAGTTGAAGATATTCCAAGACTTTCGTCTGGTTCAGTTAAATCGATTCTAAGATTTTTCTGATTCGTATCCAGTCAAAGTTAATACAAGACCTTCTCTGGTTTAGTCAGATCGATGCTGAGATCTCCCTGATTCTTATTCCAGTTGAAGATATTCCAAGACTTTTGTCTGGTTCAGTTAAATCGATTTGAAGATTTTTCTGATTCTTATCCAGTCAAAGTTAATCCCAGACCTTCTCTGGTTCAGTCAGATCGACGTTAAGATCTCCCTGATTCTTATTCCAGTTGAAGATATTCCAAGACTTTTGTCTGGTTCAGCTAAATTGATTCGAAGATTTTTCTGATTCTTATCCAGCCAAAGTTAATCCCAGACCTTCTCTGGTTCAGTCAGATCGACGCTAAGATCTCCCTGATTCCTATTCCAGTCGAAGTTCAGACCACCTATCAACAATCCCCAAATGGAACCTGTAAGCCCATTCCTGACATCACAAGGCTGATACCACTTCATGCGAGTGCAAATTTCTGGGCACTCTAGTGTTCAATCATCTTCCACCTTCGGATCACGAAAGGCACGAAAGCCAATCTACCTCCTCAGGTTTAAGAAGATTGAACAGAGGCAGCTGTTGTACTTCAAAATTTGACCTCTCATATTTCCCAAGACATTGCAAGAATAATCTCCAAGTGGCTCAAAGATTGCTTAAGAGTTGGACAGTCAAGTCATCTCCTAAGGCAGTCAACCTCAAATTAGGGTTTTGTGTTGCATCAAGATCCTTGAGCCCAAATGACCTAAATTGATCCCCAATGTCCTCATATGTTCTCAAGATCATCCATGTCAAGTTTCAAGCCTTGCAGAGGAAGTTTGCTGAGTCAATTGTTCAAAGGGTCCAAAAATCGACTGTGCTAGGGCAAAAGTCAATTGAGACCTACAAACAGTCAAACCTCAAGATCTTTTGTCAACATTCTCATTTTGAAGGATATTTCATCATTTGATCAAGGGTTGATCATGATTCATCAAGGATTGCTCAAAATTCATCAAGACTCAAAAGTTGCTAAATTAGGGTTTTGTAGGAAAAGTCAACTCAACTTTGACCAAGCATAACTTTCTCATACTTTATGAGAAATGACCCATCCAAATCTCATTTTGAAGAGGATGAAATTTCCTACAATCCATCTTCATACCCAAAGATTATAAAATGTGCTCACAAAAAGTTACAAATTTGGACATTATAGGTCATTTTTGGAAGTCACAAAAACACATTATTTTCCAAAGCTTATAACTTGAGCATGGAATATCAAAATTATATGATACCAAAAGGGTTGGTTAGAGTACATCTCAAGCTTTCTAAAAAGTCCAAGAACACCTCCAAAAGTTCAAAATTGAAGAAGTTATGCATTGTTGAAGTTGGGCATTTTTGCAAAATTGCCAAAAGTCAATTATCCCCAAAACTTCAAATTTTGTCAAATGGGCCCATTCTTTTCCATGTAATTTGGACTTGCCACATTACACACGTGTTCTAGCTTCAGCCTTGTGTCCATTTATCAATTTTTTTATTTTATTTGATTTTTTATTGAATTATTTCATTTTAAATCAAATAAAATCTCAAAACTTGATTACATGAGATATTTTTCTATTTTCAGGACCTAATCATCATCAATATCATGATCAAACTCGTATCAAGTATTCCATGTGCAAAAATATTGAGTTTTTGACAAAATTGGCAAGTCTTCAATGGTGAATCAAATCCAATCTCAAGGCATTGATGTGGAAAGATTCAAGACAAATTTGTTGACCTAATGCATTGCATATTACATATACAAGCCAAAGCACACGAATTTGAGAGCTAGAGGCTGAAAGAACATTGAAAACAAAACTTGAAAAAAAGTGGAAAAAGTGTGAAACCAAAATCACACTTAGAGGCATTTCAGAAGAAAAACTCAACACCAATCGCTTGCTAGACAATCACTGAGTCAGAATCAATCTAAAGCAAGCTCTCACAGCCATCAAAACGCGTTGTAAGCATCACGTTTCATGGCCCTGTATTCAAAATCGTAACTCCATATTTTTGCATCTTTCTGGCCAATCTTTGACATATTTGTGATGCTTATGAAATTTCTGAACTTTTGGCATTATTTGATTGCATTGATATGAACTGTAACCCCATAACCGTATGGCTAGGGTTTTGTATTAGATTTTAGGGTTTTCTTTTCCAGGGGAAATCAAGATTCAAGAAGGGTATAGGTTTACTCAGGATGCCCAGACGAACTCAACCATGCGCTTGGATTTAATTTTCATGGCCTAGAATCGATTTTAGGGTTGACCTACGAATTCAGCTACGGATATGAATCCGCAGGAAATATTACAGGGTTGAAGGAAGAAGACGACGACGCGTCAGTCCCCCTATGGCTGGTTCAAATATTCATGCGTTTTATTTTTTATTCTGGCATATTAATGTATTTTCCCTCATTATATTTTATTCCCATATAATTAACAAATGAAGCGTGATGGCTGAGTGGTAGTAGCATGTGTTTAGTGACCAACAGGACCTGGGTTCGAATCCCAGGTCCACCCATATGCTTTGTATTTTTTCTCTTCAGGTGATCCAGTGCTGACCCAAGCGTGTAGCCTACAATACTCCCTCATTCAATCAATGGACAGATGGCCCCAGGCTAGATCTGATGGCCCAGATGGAACGTCCACCATGGAATCAAGTCAAAGGCGCACATTGAATCTGTCAAAGTCAGCCACGCATACGCCTAATGGGCCTTGAATTTGCCATTCTAACCCCCTAAAACAGGCCCAAACCTCCTAACTCTTTCTATTTTTTTATAATTCTTTTATTTATTTATTGTTATTATTTTATTATTAACTAACCAAGTAAATCTTTTTCTTCATAAAATTAAAAACCAAAAAATATTTTCTTATTTAAATTAAATTTCAGCATTTTATTTTTGTTAACAATATTAATTTAATTAATTTAGTTTTACTTAGGAATAACTTTTAATATATTTTGCAATAATTAAAATTAACTTATACAATTAGGTTTTATTAACATTGATCAAATTTATTTTTATTTCTTTAAATACCAAAAACCCAAAAATATTTTTATTAATTAATTTATTTATTAATTTAATAATTAACCTAGATTAATTTCTTTCTTAATTAAAAAATAACCAAAAAATCTTTTCTTTAATTAAAGAGTCAAAACCCTAAAAACTTGCGCCCGATTTAATTTCCCGCACGCGATCCATTTTATTTCAATATTGTATCTATTTTCGGAATGTAATAGATAATTAGGACTATCTTTATCGCTTTATTTATTTTCTGCATTTTAATTTCAAGGGTTGCTTTTGGCGATGTAAATACCCGACGCCTTGTAATAGTTAGTTAAATTTCCGCAATTTAATTTCTGCAACTTATAAACTGTTAGATGTTTGATAATAGGGGATGCATGACAAGATTGAACGTTTAAACCTAAAATCAACATAGATCACCCATAACATGTACAAAGACAAAATAACTGAAAAAATGACACACTCGCACATGCGCACTCTTAGGGTACACCTCACTTGGTTGCCTTCGTACGCGGTCATTGAGTATAGGAAGTTATAGAGGTCGCCCTCTTGTCCAAAGATCTTAGTTGCCTCGAAACGGTTGCCTCGGATAAAAATGATCTAAGACATTAGGGTTATCGCTAAGGCGTCCTAACGTTGCTTTGGTGACTGCACGTCCCTTAATCGAATTGACCCTCAAACTCCAACGACGGTGCTACCTACTCATCAATAGTGGGATAGCATTGTCTAAAGGACATTAACACGGATTGATTCCTTTTTCGATTAGGTAGATGGTTCTTAAGTACCTACTCTTTCAAAACAAAACAAATTTTCACACTTACACTCCTTTTCAAACAAAGACTTTTTCAAACCCACAAACACAAAGAAATTTTTTGAAAACACTATGAGCAAGTACCTGAGAGCCCGTGGATAACCACGGATAGAAAGGGTGCTAACACCTTCCCTTTCTATAATCTACCCCCCAGACCCGAGAAATAACTCGAAAAAGGAATTTTTCTGTGCTTTTTTCCTTTCCTTGTTGGATAAAATAAAAGTCGGTGGCGACTCTTGCTTACCACGACATTTTGCAAAAACAAATGCAAAACGCAAACTAGCATTCCAAAAACAGTCGGTTCTTTCCCATCGTATCACACATGTATTTACAGAGGAATGAAATGGAACAAGAACAAGACAAGAGTCTTGCACCATTATGTCACAATTCATTGCAAAAAAAACACATTGAAATCTCTCTAAAATTGTTTTAAAAACATTCCAAATTTGAAGTTTCTTGTTCCCAACTTGTTTTCACGGTTTTGGCATGAAGTTTCATGCAATTTCTCAAAAGTTTCCCAATTTTCATCAATCATAATTGTCTCAGTTTTCATTATTTGAAGGCGATCAAGTACTTTTTGGAAAGCTCAAGATGTCCTCTTCAATTTCTATTTTGATCATTTTTGCATTTGGAGAATTTATCTTGATGTAAGTTGCCTTGACAAAAGGGGTCTTTTTGTTGACTTTTAAAATGACCTATAATGTATGGGCTCATATCTCTCAAACTAATCACTTTTTGGGAATGAGCATACATATACAAATATGTAGAGAATTAAATTTCCTTCAAAATGGGTTTTGGGTTGGGAAAAGTTGATGAAGCGTGTGAAAGTTATGCTTGGTCAAAGTTCAGTTGACTTCTCCTAAGGATACCCTAATTTGGCCTTTTTTGACTTTTGATGATTTGAGGGTTTTCCTTGAGGATCATGAGCAACCCTTGATCAAATATTGAATATCACTTCAAAATATTGATGTTGACCAAAATTCTTGAAGTTTGACTGTAAGTTGACCATGGTTGACTTTTTACCCAATACAGCTGACTTTTAATCATCTAAGCCATTGACTGAGCAAACTTATGATGAAAGACTTGAAACTTGCCATGAGAAATATTAAAGACCTATGATTAACCATGAAATAAATTTGAGACCATTGCAACCCATTCTTCCTTGTACAAGATGGAACCCTAGTTGTGGACCTATTGCATAGGAGGTGAGTTTGTCTGATCAACTCTTGAGAATCCTTGAGCACTTGAAAACCCTAGAAGAACGTCTTGAAGAAAATGGAAGGGAAAATTTTGGGGCACAACAGCTGACCCTATTCAATCTTCTTAAACATGAAGAGTTATATTGGCATGTCCTCCAATCGTGACTTGAAGGTGGAAGATGATTGAACACTTAAGTGCCCGGAAATTTGCACTCGCCTGTGCATGAAGTAACACTGTTGAATGATTATACCGAGAATGGGCTTAAAGATACCATTTGGAGAGGTGACAGAGAGTCATCGGAGACGGGCTTATAGATATCATCCAAAATAACTGTTGATAGGAATTATACTAGGTCTACGCCCGACTTCGTCTTGGAAGATATATTTGGAGTGAGTCTATGCCAGACTTGGTCCAAAAGGATAATCAGAATTACGCTTGATTTAATCTGAGCCAGAAGATGTCTACGCCCTACTTCAACTGCAAGAAGTATTAGTAAAAATCTATGCTCGATTTAATCTGATCCAGAAGATGTCTATGCCTGACTTCAACTGGAAGAAGTATTAGAATAAATCTACGCTTGATTTAATCTGAGCCAAAAGATGTATATGCCCGACTTCAACTGGAAGATGTATCAGAATAAATCTATGCTCGATTTAATCTGAGTCGGAAGATGTCTACGCCCGACTTCAACTGGAAGAAGATGTTGGAAGGAGTCTTCAAAGGAACTATTTTTCTAAATTCAATCTCTGAAGGAAATGCTTGTCAGATTAAATCTATGAGGGGAATGCTTTTTAGAATACATTTCTGAGGTAATTGCTTTTCACAATTCAATCTCTGAGGAAGTGCATTTCATAATTCAGTCTCTGAGGAAGATGCTTATCAGATTAAATCTATGAGGAAAATGCTTTTTATAATAAATTTTTGAGGCGAGTGCTTTTCAGAATTCAGTCTCAGAGGAAGATGCTTTTCAAAATTCAGTCTTTGAGGAAGATGCTTTTCAGAATTCAGTTTTTGAGGAAGATGCTTTTCGGAATTCAATCTCTAAGGAAGATGCTTATCGGAATTCAGTCTCCGAGGAAATGCTTGTCAGAATTCAGTCTCCAAGGAAATGCTTGTTGGAATTTAGTCTTTGAGGAAATGCTTATTGGAATTAAGTCTCCAAGGAAATTCTTGTCGGAATTCAGTCTCCGAGGAAATGCTTGTCAGAATTCAGTCTCCGAGGAAATTCTTGTCGGAATTCAGTCTTCGAGGAAATGCTTGTCGGAATTCAGTCTCCAAGGAAATTCTTGTCGTAATTCAGCCTCCGAGGAAATGCTTGTCGGAATTCAGCCTCCGAGGAAATGCTTGTCGGAATTTGGCCTCCAAGGAAATGCTTGTCGGAATTCAGTCTCCAAGGAAATGCTTGTCGGAATTCTGTCTCTAAGGAAATGCTTGTCGGAATTCAGTCTATGAGGAAATGCTTGTCGGAATTCAATCTCCAAGGAAATTCTTATCGGGATTCAGTCTCCAAGGAAATGCTTGTCGGAATTCAGTCTCTATGGAAATGCTTGTCGGAATTCAGTCTCCGAGGAAATGCTTATCGGAATTCAGTCTCCAAGGAAATGGTTGTCGGAATTCAGTCTCTGATGAAATTCTTATTAAAATTCAGTCTCCGAGGAAATGCTTGTTGGAATTCATTCTCCGAGGAAATGTTTATCGGAATTCAGTCTCTGAGGAAATGTTTTTTAGGAGATGTTTTTCAGAGTAAATCTTTGAAGGAAGTCAATTGGTCATGCAGATGGTCGCCCGGTCTTGTTTCAGGAATTGGTCTACAATTTATTTTATTGGTAAACCCGTCATGTTTCTGGAATTCATACCACCTGGTCTTTGATAGTTGCCCCGGATTATTTCGAGAATTAATCTTTGACCTATTTAAAAATTATTGATAATATTCTTCTTGTTTGTAGACTTTACTTGAAAAGACAAAGTTAGTCTTTATGGAATGTCATGACGTATATAATGCATTGCATAATGATGTTCTCAAAATAAATGAGAGTGTGTTATATGCATCTCGTATGTATATGCTATGATATTTCGTAAATGATGTATGAGATGTAAGATGTCGCTGACTGTGATGGTATCTTCATGTAACATCTTTGGCCAGGGAAAATAAATCCCTGACTGTCGCTAGGGAAGAAGAGTATGAATCTTTAATCTTATTTAGAATGTCTTCGCTGGAGATTCCCATTTTCTATTTTGGAGGACACTCCATTGGGGGATTCCTGCTTAATGTTTTGATGGATACTCCATTGGGAATGTTTAACTTCTGCTTGGGAATAAAAGAGTTCAGGAACATTGGTCCTTCCTCGCTCTACTGGGGAATTTAATTCTTATATATCCTGACTGGGGATAAAAGAGATGGATAACCTTTTGAGGTGTTGTGTGGTCGGGTTTCCGATATGGATGCCGACTCGTCTGGAGAGAATAAGGTTGAACCATACCTGGTCTGGTTTCCGATTCAGTAGAAACTCTCTGGGGATAGCAACCCTAATTGTCCTTTGCCGATAATTTGTGGTAGTTAGATAAATAGACTCAAACTTGGGAGACTATAACTTGTTGGGGGAAATAAACCTTGTTGGGGAAATTAACCCTAAACATGCTGGAGAAACAATTTGCTGAGGAAAAATCTTATTGAGGAAACGAGTGCTGCTGGAGGAAATAAATCTGCAGGGGGTTTTATAGTTTTTGAGGAATAAGCTCAGATGGGGAAGAGAATTTCCATAAATTGTACTGATGCCGTAATATCCGATGGAGATTGGGACTCTGTAGGTTGGCGATATTTCCATGGAAAAGATCATATTCCTTTATCCTCTAGGGTGATCTACTGGTGAGTATATCATGTTAACAACTATAATATGCCCCAACTTCTATCTTGAAGGCATATTAGACTTACGAAGAATGTACCTCTGTTGAATATTAGTTTGTGCAGATAGCTCTGTAGAGATGATTTTGTGGAAAATACTATATGGAGATTTATGGATGACTTGAACATCCTCTGACTCCTAGAGTTCTTGGTAAATGTTGATCAAGTGATAAGCCTTCCACCGATAGACAAGTGATGAGATGATGGGCCATAGTCGTACTCTTTTATCCCTGACTTTTTCCTGGACTGTCTTTTTTAGATTTTCATCCCACTAAGATACCCTTTTATGCCCAAGCTGCCTTTTCAGGTTTTCGACTTGTTGGGTGTATAAATGTTTTTATATATCCCTAATTTATGTCCGAACATTTTTGGTTCGCCGGGATGCCCTTATTTTTTCTTAGGCTTGTCAACCCAATGGGTCTCTTTCATGCGTAATATTTTTCAACTATGTCAGCGTTCACAGGGTGCAGAGAATTTTCACTGTAAGTGTTATAGCATGCCATAGAATGTTTTCTTGATCGCACGTGGCCCTTTGTTGGAACTTATGTTCAATGCCCCAAGTGATTCAGATGGAGGTCTGCCCCTGGCTATTTCAAAATTTTGGGAGATTCCTTTAATCTTAACTCGACTGCCCCCAGATCAGTTAGACACCATGTCATGCCCCTTGATTATGAAAGGCCTGTTACTGGAAATGTATTTCCATCTAAGGTGATTCTGTTGATTGAGAGGATTTCCGTTCATTGAATATCCGTCGTGCAAATTTCTCTACTGTCGAACAATTAGTCATATGCAAACAATGGCATTTAAAAATGCAAAACTTATGTCTGTCTTGAAATTTTGAAAATTCATTTTTAGTAAACAATAGAATTTTGTAAGAATATGAATTCAACTCAGGATTTATAGTACGCCTTACAAGAGTCAGGATACCTTTTGTAACAATATACTTTCAAACTAACCCATGCTTCAGCTAGGACTTTTAAGGGTTGTAGCGTGGCCTGGTTCACGGTTTAAGAAACAAAGGATAAAGGCTCGAAATTTATTTGTACCCACCTGTTCTCCGTGATGTTCTTCAGTCCTATACTCAGTTAATTGTGTGTTTAGATTCCAATTGAGTCTGGAATCTTTGCCCTCATATTTCGGTGATGGTTTGGATACTGAAAGTTTATTTGAGAAGGCAGTAATCATTTTTTTGTAATTTTTTTTTATTGAGGATTCGTAGCAACCTCTTTTTTGACTTTATTGTCCCTATTTTTTCCCGGAACTGTTTTGAGATCATAGTCAACGGGATGCCCCAAATTGTCCTAAGTCTCCTTAGTAGTTTTTGACGTAGCAGGCTTTTCTTTTGAGAGATGATGACTGCTTGTTTTAGTGATTATGGGGAACCTTTACTGTCTTTTGATTTAGAAGAGCATCTTCGACATTATTTGTCGTGTATGAAGGTAGAGCTTGCGACTGAATGCGCATTTGAATTAATTGAGAAACTACCATGACCTGGGTTATGATTAAAGGTTTCAATTTTTGTGAAAAAATACTCCTACTTCTTAGGCTCAAAGGGTTGACTAGGGATTATCTTCCTTATAACTCCACTATTTAGGATTTGAAACAACGCCTGTACATCGTCAGCAAGGTCTGTTCAAAATCATATTATAGAGATTATGGTATTGTTTTCTTCATCCTCCCTTTAAAGGCTTATAGCTTTTAATCGAGTGTTGAATATCACAAAAAGGAAGTAAAATCATAATTTAAGTATAGTGAAAATGAATGGATTAATTCAAGACAAACATATGCAATGCATTAATGGGGACAACCAAAGTCTGACATAAAGATAAGTGTTTGAACAAACAAAGAAATTACAAATGAAAATTCAAATGAACAAAAAGCTTCTCTGCTTGAATTTGTCACTTCAGTTGGTGTGCCTTTGAGGGGTGACAGAAAAGCTCAATCTGACCATCTTTTGTGAAGTCCAACACTTCTTCGTCAATCAAGTCTTAAATCTTATATTTCAACATCCAAGAACTACCAGTATCATGCCCCGGACTGTTGAAGTGATATGCACACCTTGCATCAGTATTGTAGCTAGAAGCGGAAGTATTGGGATTCCGAGGAGAATCCTTCAACGTGACCAAATTCATCTTCAACATGTGTTACAAGGCTTGCGACATCAACATGTTTAGTTTGGTATATTTCCTTTTAGATGTATCTTGCTTATGTTGACTACCCTGTTGTTGTTGGCGGGGTCGTTGTTGGGCTTGCGATGTAGTAGCAATCCGGAAAGGCCTACTTTCAACCAATCCAACTTCCTGTATCATTGGAGGTTGATTAATGATTTGGTCCCTAATTCTAATTGTTCATCCCATACAGTTGTATTCGTCCTTATGAAGTTTGCTGATGAGAATTCTCAACTCTTCTTGTCCCCGAGCTATGCTTTAGATAAGAGTCATATGACCCATCATCTGGATTCTCATAATTGCCATCTCAGCTAACAATTATTCCAATTTATCCTCCTTGTTATCCTCAGGATTCTTCTTGTTCATGTTCTCAGTGAGGAGTGCTTTCAATTTCTCTTGCCCCTTGGCTAAGCTTAGGAACATCTCCTGGAATTGTGAATTTTGAGATTGGAGATCTCTGACGGTCTGTTTGATAGCCATTTTTCTGCTGAAATAAACAGTGAGAAAATGAGAAACCTGTCTTGAGAACTACTTGTTATGTAATGACATGCATGATATGTAAATGCAATGTTTTCAAGGATCTCACGGGATAAACAGAAGAAAATGTTAGAATCCGACTGCAGCTTTGATAGAAGAACTTTGTATCGTTGAATATCCTTTTACGAGAATCAAGCTCACCATGTTGATTGGTTCCCAGCCTTTGACTCAGAATAACGCACTTCAGTCTTTGACGGCATCTAGTTAAAGGAAAATAAATCTCCTTGTCCTTTTCTAGACGTTGGTTCATGACACTTTGGCGGAATTCGGTTAGAGGAAAATAAATCCTCCTGCCCCTTTCTAGGCGTCTAGTTCATGATAATTAAATGACATTCAGTTAGAGGGAAATAAATTCTCCTACCCCTTTCTAGACGTCTGGTTCATAATAAGCTTGGATCACATACCCTTGAGGTCCGTGAAGTGGTTAACGAAAATGCTATGGCATGATGTGTATGTTATGCACTAAGCAAAATTTTAAGGTGGTGAAAACAAGTAAGTCTTGGAAGAAGTCCAAATAATTGGATAACAAATACAAACAATTATACAAGGAATTCACGTCGTTAGATGATGAATATAAAAAAAGCCCTGCAAGGAGTTAAATTTGTTAGATAATGAATGCAAACAAATCACACAAATAGCCTTAGGTTCAGGCTTGCATGTAGTTTGTAGGTAAGTACCCTCTTGAGTTTTAGTTGGCTCAACCTGTCTGTTGTACCCCAAAATTTTCCCTCTCACTTATCAATAATTTGCTCACAAGATCTCCTTGGGCTCAAGACTACACTAGAGTTTAATTAGCTCAAGACACCTCCTTAGGTACTGATGACCAAAATTAGGGTTCGAGTTTGCACAAGGATTTTTGAACAATAAATACTTCATATGACTTTCATGGACCATTATGTACCCATAATATTACTCATGTCAAGTTTCAAGCCTTGGATCACACTTTTGATCAGTCAATTGAACAATGGACCTAAAAATCAGTTATTGGGGAAAAAGTCAACCATGGCAAATTTACAGTCAAATCTCATAATTTTTTATCCATATCAACATTTTAAACTCATATGTATCATTTGATCAAGTTTGGACCATAATCCCTCAAGAAATTTGATCAAATCTCCAAAAGGGCAAAATAGTCAAAATTAGGGTTTTGATTGGGAAAGGGCAATTTCTGATTTTTTTTTACCCAGCAAATGGTCAATTGGTTTAAGGCATGATCTCAAGAGTACAATTGCATCATTTTGACCTATTGACATGGTTCAAAACATTACAAATCCATTGGGTTGACAGATGAATTTTGCAGTCAATTGATCAAAAGTCAACTGTATACTGAAAAGTCAAACTTTGACTTTTTGGTCAAATTCAAGTGCCAAAAATCATAATTCCTCAAAACATGTCAAAATATGAAACTTATTCATCAAGAAATCAAAAAGTCAAGATTTCATTTTGAAAAGTCAAAATTTCAAAACTTGGAAAATTTTCTAAGTGTTGGAAATTTCATGTTTTTTTCATAACTTTGAGCCAAATTTTCACCATGATGCAAGATGATTCAAGAGAAAATTCCAACATGAAAGTTGAATATCTCCATGAAATATACAACTTTTCTGCACACAACTTCTTCCAAAAGTGCTTGGATCTCAAGTTATAATTTCAAGAACATAGGATCATAAAACTAAACACATAGTGAAATTTTGCCCTAATTTGGTCAGGTTTTTGACTCAACTCCATGGCACTTTTTAATATAGTTCCAAGGTGAATCTTCAAAAGCAATTCAAAGATGGGTTGTAGAGCACATTTCAAGATTTCCAAAATTTCCAAGAACTCCTTGATATCATTCTTGAGTAGGGAGAATCGAAGAGATGAAGTTGGTGTTTTGTCACTTGAATTACAAGGCATTTCGTGATGAACAAGAATCCAATTTCAAACCTAGGCTGCATAATCTTGCTTTGCAGGCCTCCTAACTTGTGTATGTATCCATCATTAATGCATTACACAAACTTTTGAGCTTTAATCCAAGTGGTTTAAGTTTATCCAATCCACATTTCCATTAATGGCACAAAGTGAACACTTCAATTTTTGAAAAGAAAGCTTTTGTGTAAAGTCAATTCTTGAGCCTCTAACTTGTTCCCTCTGATCACACTCCATCCATAAAGTCAGACGCAAGCTCGTTTAAAGCATAACCACTCTATCTTAGCAAGTACACAATGCTTGGAAAGTTGAAATTCTAAAAAATCACATGTTATGCATAAACTTGTGATTTTAAATTCTAATCAACAACAAGTCTCCAAACTTGTTGCTTATAAATAGAGGAACAATTTGTGAGCTAGAGGACGAGCTTGAGCATCCTGAAATACACCAAAACTCTCTCAAATCAGAAATTACCCAAAAACTTCATTGTTGCACAATTTCTGACCTTGAACCTCAAACTCACATTTCCCTCGTGCGTTTCTTGGCCTTTTAGTTTCTAAAGCTTCCTTGCATCAAGGGTAACTCATCCCTGTACCTGTTTCACTTCTGTAACACCATTTTCCCTGTCTTCCATAACCAAAAACAGAGCATCATAGTTGGACTTCTCTAGACCATTCCAGCCACCCTCAGCTCAAGCCAGCCACTGCATTAGCTTCCTAGAGGTCCAAGGAAGCTAACCTGATCATCAGCACTTCCTGAAACAAGCTCAAATCCATTTCATGATTTCCAGTTTTGAGGTATTTTTCTTGAACTTCTATCTCATTACTTAGGCATTGTTAGGCTTGCATTTGTGAAGATAAAATGTAGACATCATTTCCCTGAAGCTGTACATGTCCATAGATTTCATTTATTTTGATTGAGCTAGGAGAATTTTGAGTTTGAACTTTCTGAAATATTTAGGTCAGAATTTGGTACTTTTAAAAATTCTCATTCATCTTTGATTTATAGTTTATGATATTTATATGGTTGGATTCGTGTGACAAAATGGAGCAATTTTCATGTTTACATTTTTGTATATGGTTGAGAAATGAGCAAGTTACAGATCCTTTGGCTGGAGGTTGAAGATGAAGTACAGTCAGGGCGTGTTTTGGGTTATGTATTTATCATTTCATACAAGTTAACGGATGTATAGCCACCCCAGTGGTAAAGTTCACGCCTGTTCACCCCATGGTCCTGGGTTCAAGCCCCAGCGTGACCATTTTATAATTTTTACATTTTCTGACTCTTTTTTTTGTTCTTTTTTGGCAACATTTGGGCTCTTCATTGGGCTTAGTTTATTTTTGCTCATGAATACTCTTTTGTTTACTAATAAACCCCCCTGACTTTTTATTTATTTTATTTTCTTTTTATTTTTCTTTATTAATATTTATTTTATTGACAATAAAAAAGATAAAAAAAAGATATTTTTATTTATACTATATACATTTATTTTATTTTCTAGACTAAAACATCAAAAGTATTTTTGTTACAAACTTACCTTTTTTTTAATTAAATAGATTTAGGCTTATTTTATTTTCTTAAAATAAACATAGGATTTATATTTTTTCTAATTTAATTAATTTTCATACTATTTAGTTTAATGTTAAAATCTTATTCATAAAACTTAAAAATATTTTCTCTTTTAAATTAAATTAGTTTATTTTTCTTATTAAGCATTTTTTTAGTTCATTAGGTTAAGAAATAAAAACTTTTTTAACAAGGACAAAACCAAATAAAATCCATTCTTTTTTTATTCATTACTTTATACATTATTCCTTTTCATATTTTGTACATTTATTTATTCAATTCAATATGGTTGTAATAGATTAATTAGGGTTTAATTTCTTGCAATCCCCATTTATACTTTGTACACCCCCTTCCTACAAATCATGTAATAGCATAGTATTTTTATCTTCCGCAATTTAAATGATTCATATTCACATGCTAGTAATTAGGGTTTGTATGGAAAGAATAAAATCAATCAAATGGAAAACCCTAATTCAAGACAAAAACAAGCATGAAAACAATACACTTGCACACAGGCACCCCTAGGATAAAATCCACTTGGTTGCCTTATAAAATGCCCATATTGCGCATGTGAGGTATCTTAGCAAAAACAAACGAATACAAGATCATAGTCCCTCGATGACGCTATCTAAGTTGCCTTACAAATGATCTTAGTCCCTAAAAGAGAATGCTAAGATGCCTTGCAACATTGCTAATCATGGTTATACGATGACCCATGCATGTTCTGTTTACATCCAAAGATAGGGTTACTTACCAAATCAATGGTAAGATAACAATGTCAAAGGAAAAGCAAATGTACAAGAAAGAATTTTGAGTAGGTAGAATGCCCCTAATTACTTTCTCCATTTCAAAACAAACCTCCTTGCTATTTTCAAAACAACACCTACACACTTCAAAACATCTAACAAACTTGAAAACATTTTCAAAAGACCAACATCTTTGTATACATTCTTACGAACGAGGACCATTACAAAGATTGCCTAAACAATGGAATCTGTACAAAATACTTTCAAAAACCACACTAAGCACAATTTCAAACAAAAGCAAGTGATCTAGCAAGTAACTAAGAGCCCATGGAAAACCATGGATGAAAAGGGTGCTAATACCTTCCCTTTTCATAATCTACCCCCGAAACTCAAGAAACAATCTCAAAGGTCTTTCCTGTGCTTTTTCACATTTCCTTTTGGATAAAATAAAAGTCGGTGGCGACTCTTGCTAACTGCAACATTTGCAATCAAACGCAAAACACCCAAGTCATTTCTCCCACCGTATCACAGAACTGGCGACTCTGCTGGGGAAAATTCTAAAAGTGGGGTTACCTTAGGGTTAGATCATATTTAATTGCTTACATTGTTTGACTTGTATGCTTTACATTATGGTTCTTTGTTTGGGTTTGAATCCTCTACCCGGATTTTGGATACATTATAGGTAAGTAGAAATACGTTGTGGAAACTGTGCGGGCTATACCGACATGGTCTAAGCAATAGCTATGTTAGTGTGACATATTTGTGGGTATCGGTAGCCTTTGAGTTAATCAAAATGAATACGGGGCCGCTGAGTGATGTCATGAAGCACTAATGAGCTTTTAGAGCCTTTACTGGACCAACTTTATCTTTAGGATGTAGTGAGATGACCGGCTTTGGTGCAGTCCAAAGTTGGTAGATACTCGATACTACACTCATTGTGTTTTGGTTTCTTGGGATATTTTGGTCGCCATTAAAGAGGCTTGTGCTGAAACAATGACTAAGGAAACAAACATGTGATATTTAGCTCCTTAGAACCCGGGTACTATTACTAGGACAGGTTTAAGCCAACTAAACTTTAAGAGGGTACTTACCTATAAAACTCCATGCAAGCCTAAACCTAAGGATTTGTTTGTTTTGCTTGTATATACATACTTGTACATAATATCATGAACATCATGAACATCATAACATCATGCATATTCACTAACCATTTCAAGGATTTTTGGATTCATCTTTGTTCTTGTTTTGTAGGATATGGATTCTCTTCGCAGGAAAACTATTCAAGTCAACCTTGTAAGGATCCCTACACAACTTAAGGAGATAGCTTCAAGGATTTCTGAAAACTCTCCATTCACTGAGAGACATGGTCGCCTACTCAACCTGGTCACCTCCAACACAGATGAGGACATGATGAAGGTGCTCTTCCAGTTCTTTGATCCTTTACACCATTGCTTCACATTTCCCGACTATCAACTTGTGCAACTTTGGAAGAATTCTCCCAACTCTTGAGGATTCCCATTCTCAATATCAACTACCTTTCAACGGTACGGAAAGAGACTCAAATCCAAAAGAGATTGCTCAAGCTCTACACTTGCACTCATCTGATGTCACAACTCATTGGGAAACAAGGAGTGGTGTCAAGGGTTTCCTAGAAAAGTTCCCGTTTGAGAAAGCCCAAAGTAATTTAAATTCCTTGGATCTGCAAGCCTTTGAGGTAATTCTGGCTCTCCTCAACTATGGGATGGTGTTGTTTCCAAATCCTGATTAACTCATAGATGTGAACACCGTCAAAATCTTCATATCCTGCAACCCGGTGCCTATATTACTAGGGGATATCCTACACTCTTTTCACACTCATACAATGAGGAAAATAGGTGTCCTTATGTGTTGCACTCCTCTCTTGGCAAGATGGTTTATTTCGCATCTTCCTCAATCTGTATTAAAGAATGAGCAAGGTTCAAGGTGGTCACAAAGGTTGATGACGCTCAAACATTCAGACATTCATTGGTGCTCCCATCCATAGAGAATGTTACTATTTTCAAACGTTATGGAGAATTTCCCAATGTCCCTTTACTTGGCATTAGGGGAGGTATCACCTACAACCCCTGCTTAGCCTTAAGACAGTTTGGTTACGCCCGAAGGGATGGACCGCACGAGATGCTGATTCAAGGTTTGGTATTTGACTACGACAACGACGATCAAGGTCTTCCCCAGAGATTTATCCGAGCTTGGAGGATGTTAAACAAGGTAGATATCAAGACTTTGGGGCCTAAAAATTCCATCCCTCTTGAGCCTTACCTCCAATGGGTATGAACTCATGCTCAGAGTCTTATGATGCCTTACCTCCTCCATTCTCCCAGTAATCATTGAGCCTGTCATGGAAGGAAATGTTCTATACATTATCCTACATCCTAACATGCATACCTCTCTTGAAGACCTACAAAGGGATTGGATACAACTCAAGGGAGAGAGAGATACCTTTGAAGCCCAATTCTACGCAAGAGAGAAGAAGGTTTTGGAACTCACTAGGCTACTTCATGAGGAGAAGACTCTGAATGCCTACATTGCACCAAAGAGGATGCACACTACCTGTTTATCTTAGATTTTCTTGTATTTGTTTTGCCCAAGAAGGCATTTATGTACTCAAAAGCTTTAATTTATTAATATAACGTGGGTTTCCTTTTTTGTCTAAAATGAATTTGAATCTTAAAATCCTTGGAATCATTGCATACGCATTTATCATTCATCATAACATAAGCAGGTTTCTTGCAACAAGTCTCCTCATCTCTCTACTGATTATTTCAGTAAGATGGATCTCGAGCAAATAGTGAAGGACCTCCAAGCTCAGAATGCACAGTTTCAACAGTTGTTCTTAACTCTGGCCAAAGGACAAGAAGAGTTGAAAACTTTGCTAGCTGAGGAAAAGAAAAAGAAGACAAAGAAGGTAACCGGAGTCCTAAACATGGGAAGAAGATTTCATGGGCAGACAAGAAGGACCCTAGACTTTGCAACGACATCCAGTGAGAGAGAAAATCAAGATGGGAAAGGAAAGGAAACAGTTATCCCGTCAGAATCAGAAGAGGAAGAGGAAGAAGAAGACTATTCTGAAGAACAATACCCTCCAGCTGATGACAAGTATAAACATCTCGAAGAGCGGTTGAGTGCGATGGAAATCCAAAAAGTGTCTGGCTTGGACTTTGTGGAGTTAAGGTTAGTGTCGTGGATTATCATTCCTCCCAAATTCAAAGCACCTGTGTTCGCCAAATATGACGGAGTCTCATGCCCCAAAATGCATCTCCGGTCCAACGTGATGAAAATCCAGCCCCATACCGCTGACAAAGATTTATGGGTACACTTCTTCCAAGACAGTCTGTCTGGAACTCAACTTGATTGGTTTTATCAGCTAGAAAGAGCCAATGTCCATAACTGGGAAGATCTTGCTACAGCCTTTTACAAACAATACCAATACAACGCTGATCTTGCGCCAACCCGTACTCAACTCCAGAGTATGGCCATGGTTTCAAGTGAGGGCTTCAAAGACTATGCGCAAAAATGGAGAGACTTGGCTGGAAGAGTTCAACCTCCCCTATCTGAAAGAGAATTAGTAGACATGTTTTTGGGCACCTTGTCTGGTCCTTTCTTTAATCACCTAATTGGGAGTTCATCGACAGGTTTTATTGAACTGATATTGACCGGAGAGAGCGTATAAGTCGGGATAAAAAGTGGAAAGATTCAAAAAGATACATCCTATACTGCTATAAGGAAGCCATTTATTGGAAAGAAAGAAGTGGTTGTTGTTTATCCTCAGAGAAATCAAGATAGGTCCGAACACCGTCCAATGGTGGGGGCTGTTATGATTCTTAAACCTGCACCTGATCAACAAAGAAATAACCAACCAAGGATGGAAAGGCCAGTCAGACAATTCACCAGAATTAACATGACCTTATCTCAAGTATTGGCACATCTTTTAAGATCTAGCCTGGTGACCTTGAAAGAAGCTCCAAATAATCCTAATACAGCATCTCCTCACTATCATCTCCTCACTATCATCCTAATGCCCACTATGCATACCACTCTGAGAGTCCCGGCCATGACACTAATATCTATTGGGCTCTAAAGAACAAAATACAAGACCTCATTGAAGCAAAAGAGATTGAATTTGATGCGCCCGAAAAGCCAAATGTCATTTCTTCCCCTATGCCCAAACATGGCCATAATACCAATGCCATTGAAGAAGAAACATTTGTTACTTCAGTTGATGAACTTATGACCCCACTCCTGACTATTAAAGTGAACTTGTTGAATGTCGGTGTGTTCCCGGGCTGTGATGAAGGCTGTCATTTCTGTTTGTCATCACCAACCAGTTGTCCTTTGTTGAAAACAGGCATTCAGTGCCTAATAGATAAAAAAGAAATTTTGTTTGAAAAGACTTATGTTCCACCTGTTCCTTTTAAATATGTTTCTATCATTACAATTTCTGCCAATTCTTCCAGGGTCTCCACCAAAAGACCCGTTAGAATTACATCAGTTTCGAAAGCAACTCCTTTGATAATTACAATGCCTGGACCAGTCCCATATTCGTCAGATAAAACCATACCATGGAATTATGGAGGGGATGTCTACTACCACGGTATCAAGCAAGATTGGCCAGCCGCCAAAGATTCGAGTTCCGAGAAAGTCAATTCCGACATCAGTAATATTGCAGGAACTAGCAAGATTACCTGAAGTGGAAGGATATTCTCTCTAGAAGTTGCTCCCCTAAAAGCAGTTTCTGGACCCATAATCATTCCTGTTGTTGCTTTCCCGAAGGCTATTCCCAGTCCTACAATCGTCTCCACTAATACTCCAACTGACAAAGCTTTTACAATCCCTGTTATCATTCCTACTAACACTCCTGCTGCCAAGTTAACCGAGACTCGAGGAAAAGGTGTTCTGGTTGAGTCTGTCAAGACGAAGACACAATCATTGGCTATCCCTGAGACCTTCCGGAAAAAGATGGAGGAAATTCTAAAAATCGTAAAAAGAAGCGACTACAATGTAGTTGACAACTGGGGAAAACTCCATCTAAAATTTCCATTCTAGCTTTACTACTATGTTCCGAGGCGCATGCAAAAGCCTTGGTAAACTTCCTGAAAACTGCCCATGTACCCCAAGACACATCTATCAATCAATTCTAAGATTGCGTAGCTAGCTTAACTGCAGATAATGGTCTAGGTTTTTCAGATGCTGATTTAACGCCAAGAGGAAGGAAGCATAATGAGGCATTGCATGTCTCAGTTGAATGTAAGGGCATAACCTTGGCTCATGATTTGGTGGACACTGACTCATCTCTGAATATATTGCCTAAAAAAGCTCTTGATAGGCTTGACTGTGAGGGATTGACATTGAAGCCAAGTAACATAGTAGTAAGGGCTTTTGACGACTCGAAAAGGATGGTACATGGGGAATTGGATATCCCCATAAAGGTTGGAACCCAAACATTTGATTCAACTTTTTATGTAATGGATATCCGTCCCTTATATTCATGCTTGCTAGGCTGACCATGGATTCACAATGCTGGCGCTGTCACTTCTACGTTGCACCAAATGCTGAAGTATCCAATTCAAGGGAAGATTATCACCATTCATGGAGAAGAAGAGTATATGATCATCCATCTCAATTCCTTCAGATATGTGGAATTAGATGGTGAATTTATTGAAACTCTATTCCAACACTTTGAACAAGTCCCGCAAGATGTGGCAGTAACCAAAGTTGTTCCCAAGATCACAAGGCCTCCACTCAGGATGTCATCTTTGAAGGATGCAAAGGCAGTAATAAAAGAAGGTGGGTGCACTATCTGGGGACAACTCCCGGTTATCCCATACAAGTCAGATAAGTTAGGTTTAGGTTTCTCTTCAAGTGCTCAGAAGGCTGTACGACGCACTCGTGCTTGAGGACCACCCCTGAAGATCAGCAATCGTGAAGTCAACACGGTAGAGGATGATGAAGATGGTTGCAACCTAGAGGATTGGATCTTCCCAACTGTCAGTGGAGGGCTCAACAATTGGGAGGCTAGAGATTTTGTCCCAATCACTTTTATCCCACAGTAATTTGTCTTTACACTTTGTTGGATCTGTAATATTAAAACAATTCAAACGCTTAAAACCTTGTGTCTTACCCGAGGCACAATGGTCCATTTGTAAGGGTTATTATCTCATTTCCGTATGACATCAATGAATCATGGATGTTTTGCATACAAACTTTGTGCTAATTGTTTTTGCTTTTTACATTTTCATTTCTTTCAAATATAACTATACCCTAACAAACACTCACACTCATAATGCAGTTCTATATCCATTCAGGATCCCATGTGTAACGGTTCTGCTATGGCTTTCTGTGACTCTGAAAATCTAATCTACCAAGCCAAAGACGAAGGTGAGAAAGATTGTGAAGTACCAGGGGAACTTGCCAGATTACTACTGCAAGAAGAGAGTGAAAGAACAAGATTAGTTCTGACCTATCTCAAGAGTTTTGATGATAACTAAATTATATTTAAGATAATTTATACTCTGATGAATGTGTTTGAATGTTTCAGTTAATATTCTAACAGAAAATGTTCTGAAGTGCTAAGCAAAAATTATGTAAAAGTTCTTTGATAAAAGAACCTTTTCTTCAAGCGCATCTGCTGACTCTGGTAAGACACTTTATTTATTAAATATATCTTCTAAATTTTAGAAGGTTCCTTGCTCAGAAGATAACTTGAAAGCAAGCGATGTTCAAAGTTCTTAGCAAGCAACGCACTGCCTAGAAGATAAGTGAAGCATGTTCTGACTTAAAGACATTGGAGAAAATTCTGGAATAACGTTAAAACCAACTTGTCTTGTCAAAGCAAAGGAAACATGTTCTTACATTCTGACGTTTGCTCATTAATGCAAAGACGGCTAAAAGCACTCAAGTGCCTACAACTAGTTTCTTGGAAAATGGAATATTGCAAGGAAACACGCAAGCATTTAATGCTATCCAACTTTTCTGAAGGCAACAGCGGTCTTATTGTTCCTACTATAAATAGAAGGACATTTATTGCAAGCCAATAACACAACAACCAAGTGAACCAATCAAATTTTCAAATAGAAGCAAGAAACTACGTGAAAGATCCTAAGCTCACAAACTCATTGTTCATACAATTTGTGCATTATATTGAAAGTGAAAAATCACAGTTGTGATATAGCTTGATTAGAAGCAAACTCTATTTCATTATCTGTAAAGATTAAACTCCTATATTTGTTCCTTGAGAGACCAAGTTTGGTCAGATTTCTCAAGCAGACTAGGACTAGATTTAAGTCTTAGTGGTGTTAGTCACTTGTAAGATTACTTGTGTATTGTTAGTCACAACAGTTGTTGTGTGTTTGTAATCAATTGATTATAGTGGATTAAGTCCTTGTTGAGAAAGGCGAAATCACCTTGGCGGGTGGACTGGAGTAGTTTGAGTTCAAACGAACCAGGATAAAAATAATTGTGTTCTTCCATTATTGTTTGAGCTTTGTTTTGAAAAAGAAAAGAGTCACTTATTCAACCCCCCTTCTAAGTGTTTTATTACCCCTTCAATTGGTATCAGAGCTTGACTCTGAGCACAACACTTAACCGTGTCAGGAAAAGATCCAGAAGAAAACACAATGGCTGCTGAACAAAACAATAATAGTTACAACAAACCTCCAGTGTTTGATGAAGAAGATTTTGAGTACTGGAAAAATAGACTAGAAAGTTTCTTTCTAGGTCATGATAGTGATCTTTGGGATATAGTCTTGGATGGTTACAAACATCCTACATATTCAGAAGGAAACAAAGTGGATAGAAAAAATATGGATAGACAACAAAAAGCTGATTTTAAAAATCATCACAGAGCTAGAAATATTTTTCTAAATGCTATCTCTAAAGTAGAATATGAAAAAATCAATAATAGAGATACAGCGCATGATATGTTTGAGTCTCTCAAAATGACTCATGAAGGAAACACTCAAGTTAAGGAGTCTAAAGCTCTGGCTTTAGTTCAGAAGTATAAAGCCTTCAAAGTTGAAGAGAGCGAGTCTATAGAAGTAATGTTCTCTAGGTTTCAAACTCTGATCGCTGGTCTGAGAGTTTTGAACAAAGGATATACCAAAGCAGATCATGTGAAAAAGATCATCAGAAGCTTACCCAGAAGATGGGCACCAATGGTCACTGCTTTCAAAGTGTTAAAAGATCTGAACAATGTATCCCTGGAGGAACTCATCAGCACTCTCAGAAGTCATGAGATTGAATTGGATGAGCATGAGCCTCAGAAGAAAGGTAAGTCTTTGGCTCTTAAATCAATTAAGAAATTTGATACTAACGCTTTTTAGGATGAAGAGGAAAACTCTGAAGAATCAGCGTCAGAAGAAGACGAACTATCCTTGCTCTCCAAAAGGATCAATCATCTGTGGAAGCACAGACAAAAGAAGTTCAGAAACTTCAAGAAGTCAGAAGATAAAGCAGAATCTTCTGGATACAAAAAGTAAAACAGAAGAGAAATCATCTGTTATGAATGCAAAGAACCTGGTCACTTCAAAAGTGATTGTCCAAAGCTTCAAAAAGAAAAACCAAAGAAGAGATTTGGTAAGAAGAAAGGAATGATGGCAACCTGGGATGACTCAGATTCTTCTGAAGATGAATCTAGTTCTTCAGATGAAAATGCGAACCTAGCTCTGATGGCTATAAAAGAAGATGACTCAGACTGTGAGTTAGAACAAAAAGAGGTATTTTCTGAATTTTCTAGAGAAGAACTTGCAGATAGTTTATCAGAACTTCTGGAAAACTATAGTAAGCTCAAAATTAAATACAAGAAACTCAAGAAGAGTCTTGCATCTGATCTTGGGAAACTTGAAACAGAAAAATCTGAACTTTTAGAAAACAATTTTAAACTTAAAAAGGAAATTCAAAATGTTCAAAAGAATTTTAGTTCAGAGTCTTTGTCTAGTTCAAAAGATATTCTGAAAGAATATGACTATAGCTTTCAATCTTTTCTTGCTAAAGGCATAGACAAAAGCAAGATGGCTTCAATGATCTATGGAGTTAGTGGGAAAAATAGAAGAGGAATTGGATATGAACCTCCCAAAGGGAAGGAGACATACATTCCAAAACTTGTTGCTAAAATGACCTTCACTTACAAACCTCTGAATAAGAAATTCAAGTTTGGACACTCACATGATATAAAATATACATCACATTCTGGAAACTCTTATGCTAACCCAAAAGGACCCAAAAAGATATGGGTACCTTAGGATAAAATAATATTTGTTGCAGATGTCCTTAACAGCTCAATTGAAACACCAGTCATGGTACCTGGACTCTGGGTGCTCACGACACATGACGGGAAAAAGGTCTATGTTCCAAAGCCTGGAACTTAAAGTTGGAGGAGATGTGAAGTTTGGAGGTAATTAGAAAGGGAAGATTATTGGTTCTGGAACCATTGGAAATGGTAACCTTCCTTCTATCTCAAATGTTTTATTAGTAGAAGGATTAGGTCATAATTTATTGTCCATAAGTCAATTAAGTGACAATGGCTATGACATTATCTTCAATCAAAACTCATGTAAAGCTGTAAGTGAAAAAGATGGAGCAATCCTCTTTTCTGGCAAGAGAAAGAACAACATTTACAAAATTGATTTATCAGATCTTAAATCTCAAAATGTCAAATGCCTTTTGTCTGTTAGCAATGAGAAATGGGTATCACACAGAAGATTGGGACATGTCAGTCTTAGAAAAATCTCTCAACTAAATAAATTAAATTTAGTCAGAGGACTTCCCAATCTGAAGTACAACTCAGAAGCTCCGTGCGAGGCATGCCAAAAGGGAAAATTTTCAAAACCTTCCTTAAAATCTAAAAATGTTTTCTCTTCCTCTAAGCCATTAGAGTTACTTCATATTGATATGTTTGGGCCAATTAAAACTGCATCCATCAGAGGCAAGAAGTATGGATTGGTCATCGTTGATGACTTCAGCAGATGGACATGGGTAAAGTTTTTAAAACACAAGGATGAGTCACATTCTGTATTCATTGACTTCTGTACTCAAGTGCGAAATGAAAAAGATTTTAAAATCACAAAAGTCAGAAGTGATCATGGTGGTGAATTTGAAAATCATTATTTTGAAAAGTTTTTTAAAGAAAATGGTATTGTTCATAATTTTTCTTGTCCTAGAACTCCCTAGCAAAATGGAGTTGTAGAAAGAAAGAATGGAAAATTACAAGAAATGGCCAGAACCATTATCAATGAAACAAATATGGCTAAGCACTTTTGGGAAAAAGTTGTGAACACAGCGTGTTACATTCAGAATAGAATCTCTATAAGACCTATTCTTGAAAAGACTCCCTATGAATTGTGGAAAAACAGAAAGCCCAACATTTCTTATTTCCATCCTTTTGGATGTACTTCTTTTATTCTAAACACCAAAGAAACTCTGAACAAGTTTGATTCCAAAGCACAAAAGTGTTTCCTGCTTGGATACTCTGAACGCTCAAAAGGCTATAGAGTATAAAACACAGAAACTCTGATTGTTGAAGAATCAATCAAAGTCAAGTTTGATGATAAGCTTGGCCAGCAATAGCCAAAGCAAATTGATTTTTCTGTAGGTACAAAAGATCATCCCTTAAACTCTGAAACTTCAGAAGCAAAAGAAACCTCGGAAGTAAAAGAAGACTCAGCAGATCATCCTCTTGACGATGCTCTGAACAATCTCAGAATCTCTGACCAACCCACTCAAAAGGTTTCCTAGAATATCTTCAGCTCACAAAGAAGATGTAATCATTGGAAGAAAAGAAGATCCCATCAGAACAAGATCCTCTCTCAGAATCAATGAAGAATCTTTGTTTGGTTTGGTCTCTCTGATTGAGCCAACCACCATTGATGAAGCTCTAAAAGATAATGATTGGATCTTAGCAATGCAAGAAGAACTCAATCAATTCTCTAGAAATGATGTATGGAATCTAGTTCCAAGACCCAAAGGATTCAATGTTATAGGAACCAAATGGGTTTTCAGAAATAAATTGAACGAACAAGGAGAAGTAATCAGAAACAAAGCACGATTGGTTGCACAGGGTTATAGTCAACAAGAAGGAATTGATTATAATGAAACCTTTGCCCCAGTCGCCAGGTTAGAATCTATAAGATTATTAATTTCTTTTGATGTACAAAATAACATTTCATTATATCAAATGGATGTTAAAAGTGCATTTCTAAATGGCTATATTGAAGAAGAAGTATGTGTCCATCAACCTCTTGGATTTAATGATTCAAAACATCCAGAACATGTTTTTAAATTAAAAAGTCTTTGTACGGTTTAAAACAAGCTCCCAGAGCTTGGTATGATCGTCTGAGTAATTTTCTATTAGAAAAAGATTTTACCAGAGGGAAAGTGGACACAACTCTTTTCAGAAAGACATTTAAAAATGATATTTTAATTTGTCAAATTTATGTTGATGATATAATTTTTGGAACCTCTAATATCTCCCTTGGAAAAGAATTTGCTAAGACCATGCAGGCAGAATTTGAAATGAGCATGATGGGAGAATTGAAATTCTTTCTAGGAATTCAAATCAACCAGACTCCATAAGGTACTTTCATACATCAGACGAAGTATGTTAAAGAACTTCTGAAGAAATTTCAAATGTCAGAAAGCAAAGATGCCAAGACACCTATGCATCCAACCTACATTCTAGGTAAAGATGAGGTAAGTATGAAAGTAGATCAGAAGCTCTATAGAGGTATGATTGGATCCCTTCTCTATCTGACTGCATCTAGACCTAATATACTATTTAGCATGTGCTTGTGTGCTAGATTCCAATCAGATCCTAGAGAATCTCACTTAATAGTTGTTAAGAGAATTATTAGGTATCTGAAAGGTACTACTAATATGGGTCTGTGTTACAGAAGATCACAAGATTACAAACTAGTAGGTTATTGTGATGCTTACTTTGTTGGAGATAGAATTGAAAGAAAGAGCGCCTCTGGAAGCTGTCAGTTTCTGAGTGACAATCTTATCTTGTGGTACAGCAAGAAGCAAGCAACAATTGTACTATCAACCATAGAAGCTGAATATATATCTGTTGTTGGATGTAGCTCTCAGATGATTTGGATGAAAAGTCAACTAGAAGATTTCAACCTTTATGAAAGTAAGATTCCTATCTTCTGTGACAATACTTCTGCTATTTGTCTTTCTAAGAATCCAATCTTACATTCTAAAGCCAAACATATTGAAATTAAATATCATTTCATAAGGGACTATATTCAGAAGGGAATTTTAAACTTAATTTTTGTAAAAACAGACCATCAATGGGCTGACATTTTTACCAAACCCCTTTCAGAAGATAGATTTAATTTCATTCTGAAAAATATTTGTATGGAATTATGTCCTGAATAAAATAATATTTATTTTCTGTGATTGACTTCAGAATATTTTGTAATGAATGCTCTGATCAATAACTCTTCAGAAGTTAGAAGAGAAGTTGTAACAGAAGCTATATGAAAAGTTATGAAATGTTCTAACGCTTCATGTCCAAGTGTAGTTCAGAAATTCATTAGAAAAAACAGTTGTTACATGCATCCTTCAGGAGATGAACACGTGATGTGTTTCTGAAAGGTCATGCGTGCAAAAGCTACTGATGACGTTCTAGGTAACTGTTAATGATTAGCCATAATCTCACGTTTTCCCTTATTTTTAGCAAATCATTAAATGCAAGTAATGATGAGATTCGTTTTTAAATCCGTTTTTAATTTTATTTTAAATTTGTCTTAAATAATTTTAATTTTAATTCTAAAACCTTCTTCTGAAATCTTTATCTATAAATAATTTTTGAAAAACCCTTTTTCATTCTTTACTGTCTCTTTCAAACTCAAGCATTTTCTGTACTTTTTCTCTTAAAACCCTTTTCTTCAAATTCTCTTTTCTAAAGAACTTCAATGGCTTCTTATTCTTCTACCCACTCTGAGCAATACATTGTACCTGAAAGGATAAGTCTCATTCCGGTAGACAGTTTGGAAGTTTTGAGTGAGTTAATGGTAGACTTTGAGAATCTCATAGAGAATGGTTTTGACTTATTCCCTGTTGTGAAGTTTCAATGTTGGGAAAGTTTCTTTGATCGTCTCATTGGTCCAGTCTTTCCACATCTGGTGAAGGAATTATGGATTCATGTTATTGCAACCCCCAAGGTTATTCTCTCCTTCGTAATGGGCAAGGAAATATCCATTACAGAAAATCAAATCAGAAAGTTGCTGGGATTTAAAGGACTTGGAGTTATAGGAATGCCCAGTGGAAGAATGGATATGTCTAGGGTATATTCAGAAATTTTCACAAACGGTCAAGGTTCCTCCAAAGTCAGGGATTTGAAAGACAAATACAAGATTTGGGCAAGGATTATTCATGGATGTGTTCACCACAGGAAAGACATCAGTTCTCCTGATTACATCAACGCTGATCAACAATATTTGCTGTTTTGCCTTGGAACCAATGTCAAAATTGATTTGCCCTACTTGCTATTTGAACATCTCTGAAACCATGTAAAAGAGACCAGAGAAGCTGAAAGGATGAAGAACCCCAAATCAAAGAGGAATTGGATTCCTATGGGGAGGTTAATATCATACATTCTGATTGAGAATGGTCTGATTGCTCACCTAAAAGAAGCAAATCTTCTGGGGGAGCTTGAACTTATCTATGGTAAGACTATGACTGGAAAGAACTTGCTGAAAAGGAAAATTATTGACAAGCTGATGGTGGAACCCACTCCATGTGTGTCAGCTGTTGTGAAGAGGAGAAGGATTCCTATTACTGACTTTCCTACGTTCAACTCAGGAGATCATTCTCGTATCATCTTGAACTATCTTGAAATCTGCAAAGAAACAGGATCACCCATTGATCCAGCTTGGCTTCAAGGTAGAAATCAAGCTGCTCCTAATGTTGTTCTCCAAGAATCTGTGAAGAGAAAAGCTGTAGAAGGACCTTTTGACACTCCTCAGAAGAAGAAAAAGAAGATAGGTAATCATGCTGAAATTATACTTGTTTATGATTCTGTAAATGTATTTGCATCTGCTGAACCCTCCCAAACCTTAGGAGACTTAGATGTTGACATTGACCTAACCTTACCATATGAATCCCTTGCTGACAACCCTCGTAAAAATCAGGTTTTATCAGATTTAAGTGATTTTGACTCTGATGAACATTCTGACAGCCAATCAGAACCCTCTCAATCAGAACCCCCTGAACCATCTGTTTTTCAACCTATACCAGCTGAACGTTTTTCAAGACCTCCTCCCAGACCTCTATCACCCAGACCCACTGGATGGTATGATGCTGGCTCTTGGAGAATTCCAGGGATAAATGAACCTCTGGATACTATAAAGCCTCCTTTCAACCTACCATCTGAAAACATTTTTGCTATGAATCAACCACAACCTCAAAATCCCATTCCCACTCCTAATTATACAATAATAATTTCGCCTGATGTCACTCCACCCACTTCACCACAACATACAACACCAATCTCACCTACACTCTCACCCCCTCAAATTCCAGAACAACAACCTTTTGAACAAACTGAAACTACTGAACCATTCGAACCTCATAAAATATCAGAACCTCCTATTTTTGTTAACCAACCTGAACCTGAACCTACCAATAATCTTGAACCCAATAGATTTTTAAGAACTGTAGTGGACTTTCAATCTCTACAATTCTTGAAAAACAAAACTTACAAGAAGGTTGTCCCTAAACATGTTCAGCCAGAGGTAAATACTTTGTTTCAGATTTTATAACAAATGTTCAAGCATGATTACAACCACTGAAAGAAGATTTCTCCAGAAGCGTAAACACATCTACAACAGATCTTCTATAGGAAACCTTCTGAATAACTTTGGATGATGAATCACGGAAGTTACAGGACTTATGCCACCTTCAGGTGCTGGACAACTTTTCCAAACTTTTGCATGCTTTCAAGACAGAAGCTGCTGACATTTAGAATAAGAAGTCTTCGTTAATGATTGCTAATACACCAGCTGATAAGATGGACATATCAGAAGATGAATCTGAAGAATCCTTTGAAGATTCAAATCCTCTAGCTATTGTTCTATTGAATCAACCTTCTGTTAAGGCTGGACCTGAACCTGTGCCAACTCTTGCAATGGATCTGGGCACTCTGCTTTCCACCTTCCTGAATTCTGACTCAACGGTTACTGCTCCTAAGCTTGTTCCTACTGACGCTTCATCATCCTCTGCTCCTACCTCACTCATTATGGACACTCTGAAAGAGCTCAAAAAGGAGAATGAAGTCATAAATGAACGCTTGGATAAGCAAGATTAAACAAATCAAGATATCAAGAACTGGATGGTGAAACAAGAAGAATCTGCCTCTGAGATCAAGAATCTTCTGATGGCGCTTGTTACTAAAAGATCCTAGTTTCTTTTTTGTCTCTTGTCTTTTGTTTGGATGTTTTGTTTGTACTTCTGGATATTTATTTTTAACTTTTTTATGAAATCTTTTAAAAATTTCTCATTTATTTTTTTTACACTTTTTGATTATGCCAAAAAGGGGGAGAAAATGTGCATTTTTGAACTAATCACTGTTTAACAATTATGGGACTAAGTCTCAGACATTCTAACAAATTTGCAAGAATTCCTTCTGTGCAAAAGAATTTTTTTTCCAGGTATCACTTTAACTCTGAAAGAATATTCCAGCTAAGCATTATCTTCTTGAAGAAGTTCTGAAGAAATTCAAGAAGACTGTGTATTACTCTGATAAAATAATCTCAGGATGTCTTATGCATAGAAATATTCATTTCAGGGGGAGATTCTTATCTCTTATCCGTTTCTTTTCTTTATCTAAAATAATTTTTTGTCATCATCAAGAAGGGGGAGATTGAAAGAACAAGATTAGTTCTGACCTATCTCAAGAGTTTTGATGATAACTAAATTATATTTAAGATAATTTATACTCTAAGGAATGTGTTTGAATGTTTCAGTTAATGTTCTGACAGAAAACGTTCTGAAGTGCTAAGCAAAAATTATGTAGAAGTTCTTTGGTAAAAGAACCTTTTCTTCAAGCGCATATGCTGACTCTGGTAAGACACTTTATTTGTTAAATATATCTTCTAACTTTTAGCAGGTTCCTTGCTCAGAAGATAACTTGAAAGCAAGCGTTGTTCAAAGTTTTAGCAAGCAACGCACTGCCTAGAAGATAAGTGAAGCATGTTCTGACTTAAAGACATTGGAGCAAATTCTGAAATAACGTTAAAACCAACTTGTCTTGTCAAAGCAAAGGAAACATGTTCTTACATTCTGACATTTACTCATTAATGCAAAGACGGCTGAAAGCACTCAAGTGCCTACAACTAGTTTCTTGGAAAATGGAATATTGCAAGGAAACACGCAAGCATTTAATGCTCTCCAACTTTTCTGAAGGCAGCAATGGTCTTATTGTTCCTACTATAAATAGAAGGACATTTATTGCAAGCCAATAACACAACAACTAAGTGAACCAATCAAATTTTCAAATAGAAGCAAGAAACTACGTGAAAGATCCTAAGCTCACAAACTCATTGTTCATACAATTTGTGCATTATATTCTAAGTGAAAAATCACAGTTGTGATATAGCTTAATTAGAAGCAAACTCTATTTAATTATCTGTAAAGATTAAACTCCTGTATTTGTTCCTTGAGAGACCAAGTTTGGTCAGATTTCTTAAGCAGACTAGGACTAGATTTAAGTCTTAGTGGTGTTAGTCACTTGTAAGATTGCTTGTGCATTGTTAGTCACAACAGTTGTTTTATGTTTGTAATCAATTGATTATAGTGGATTAAGTCCTTGTTGAAAAAGGCGAAATCACCTTGGCGGGTGGACTGGAGTACTTTGAGTTCAAACGAACTAGGATAAAAATAACTGTGTTCTTCCATTATTGTTTAAGCTTTTTTTTTAAAAAGAAAAGAGTCACTTATTCCACCCCCCTTGTAATTGTTTTCTTACCCCTTTAGAGAGAACCATTCAGCCTCACGGGGAACTCGTGGACACAATCAACCTGGGTACCGAAGAAGACAAAAAATAAGTCAAGGTGGGTGCCAATCTGGAACCGAGTGTCAAGGATCGTCTGATTCAGTTGCTACACGAGTGTGTTGAGGTCTTTGCCTGGTCATATGAAGACATGCCGGGACTTGATACAGATATTATGGTATATCGTCTACCTACAAAAGAGGATTGCCCACCAGTAAAATAAAAGGCCCGTCGAATGCGACCAGATATGTCAGAGAAGATTAAAGCAGAAGTCATGAAACAATTTAACGCTGGATTCTTGGTCGTCACCTCGTATCTACAATGGGTTTCCAATGTTGTTCTCGTACCCAAGAAAGACAGCAAGGTACGAATGTGTGTGGACTACGGAGATTTGAATAGGGCAAGCCCTAAGGATGATTTCCCACTTCCCCATATTGACATCCTAGTTGACAATACGAAACAACATAAAGTGCTTTTCTTCATGGACGGATTCTCAGGTTACAACCAAATCAAAATGGCGCCTGAGGACATGGAGAAAACAACGTTTGTCACGCAGTGGGGTACTTTCTGCTATAAGGTGATGCCATTTGGACTAAAGAATGTTGGGGAAACCTATCAACGTGCCATGGTATCTTTATTTCATGACATGATACATCACGAAATAGAGGTCTACGTGGGAGATATGATAGCCAAATCTCAAACAGAAGAAGAGCATTGAAGATGTACAAGCTGAGGTTGAATCCAAACAAGTGCATATTTGGAGTAAGGCCTGGTAAACTCCTAGGCTTTGTCGTCAGCAATAAAGGTATCGAGGTCGATCCTGCCAAAGTTAAAGCGATACAAGAGATTCCTGCTCCTCGTACTGAGAAGGAAGTCAGAGGATTCTTGGGGCATTTGAACTACATTTCCAGATTCATCTCTCACCTGACAGCTACTTGTGATCCAATCTTCAAATTGTTAAAGAAAGATCAAGTAGTCAAACGGAATGACGAGTGCCAAGTTTCTTTTGAAAAAATCAAAGAATAATTACAAGAGCCTCATGTGTTGATCATGTATCTGACTATTTTAGAAAACTCAATGGGGTGTGTATTGGAACAGCATGACGAGTCTGGCCGAAAAGAGCATGCTATTTACTACCTGAGCAAAAAGTTTACCGACTGTGAAACCAGATATTCACTACTTGAGAAAACTTGTTGCGCTCTGGCATTGGTTGCTCGCCGGCTAAGACAGTATATGCTGACTCATACTACTTTATTGATATATAAAATGGATCCGATAAAATACATCTTCGAGAAACCTGCTCTCTCCGGGAGAATAACGAGATGGCAGATGATCCTAGCAGAGTATGAGATACAGTATACCACCTAGAAGGCAATAAAGGGCAGTGTATTAGCTGATCACCTTGCTCACCAAGCCATGGAAGACTGCCAATCCATGAAGTTCGAATTTCCGGATGAATACATCATGATGTTAGACAACTATAAAGAATTCAGGCCACATGACGGACCTGAACAAGGATCCCGATGGACCTTGTTATTTGATGGGGCATCCAACGCACTTGGCAATGGTATCAGTGTTGTACTCATATCTCCGGAAGGATGTCATACTCCCTTTACTGCCAGACTCTGCTTTAATTGTGCAAACAACATGGCGGAATACGAAGCATGCATCTTTGGTCTCAAAGCTGCCATAGACTTAGGGATCAGATCTTTGAGTGTGTTCAGAGATTCAGCTTTGGTTATCAGTCAGATCAAAGGGGAATGGGACACCAAACACCCTAACCTCATCCCTTACAAAGAACATGTTTTAACGTTGCTACCACATTTTGAGAAGATTACCTTCGAGCATTTCCCACGAGAAGAAAATCAGCTAGAAGACGCACTAGCCACAATGTCATCCATGTTTAAACTTAAATGGGATAATGAGGCTCCTCAAATCACCATCGAATGAATGGATGAACCAGCACATTGTCACGAGATTAATACTGAAGAAGTAGGGGACCAGCCCTGGTTTCACGAAGTCAAGAGGTATCTCGAGGCTCAAGAATATCCGAAAGGAGCTCCAGTTAATGACAAGAAGTTCTTAAGGAGATTCTCCATTAAGTTCTTCCTTAGTAACGATATCCTGTACAAACGCAATCATGACTCTATGTTACTTCAGCGCGTAGATAAGTTTGAAGCTGAAAGGATCATGGCTGAATTGCATGAAGGCACTTTTGGAACCCATTCCAGTGGGCATACGATGGCAAAGAAAATTCTACGGGAAGGCTATTACTGGTCTACCATGGAAGCATATTGTTATCAACACTCTCGAACCTGCCATAAGTGTCAGATTTATGATGATAAGGTGCACGTACCTCCGGTTCCTATGAATGTCTTAACGGCTCCTTGGCCCTTTGCTATGTGGGGAATTCATATGATTGGGGAAATCAAGCCAACAACCTCCAATGAACACCGCTTCATCCTAGTGGCCATTGACTATTTTACAAAGTGGGTTGAAGCAGCCTCCTTCGCCTCCGTTACCAAGAATGTTGTTGCCCGTTTCACCAAGCAAAATCTCATTTGCAGGTACGGTATCCTGGAAAGGATCATCACTGGCAATGGTACAAATATCAACAACACTATGATCACCGCCTTGTGCGAGCAATTCAAGATTCAACATCACAATTCTTCTCCTTACCGGCCGAAGATGAATGGTGTTGTCGAAGCTGCAAATAAGAACATTAAAAAGATCATACAGAAAATGACAATCACATACAAAGACTGGCATGAGATGCTACCATTCGCTCTGCACATGTATCATACCATAGCTCGCACATCAACCGGGGCAACACCCTATTCTCTGGTTTACGGCATGGAGGATGTCTTGCCTATCGAGGTCCAGATCCCCTCTCTGAGGATTATGAAGGATGCAGGGCTGAACGAAGACGACTAGATCCAGACCCGACTTGATCAACTGAACTTGATTGATGAGAAAATACTTACTGTTGTTTGCCATTGTCAAATGTATCAAAAACGGATGATCAAGGCTTTCAACAAGAAAGTCAGACGCCAAGTGTATCAAGTTGGGGATCTAGTGATCAAACACATCATACTGCCACAAGGTGATCCCAGGGGAAAATGGACTCTTACCTATGAAGGACCATTTGTGATCAAAAACATATTCTCTGGTGGGGAAATGATCTTGACCACCATGGATGGCGACGACCTGCCGCACCCTGCGAACGCGGATATAGTCAAAAGATACTACGCATAAGAGACCTGCTAGGTTGACATACCTAGGAAAAATAAGGGCATCCCGACGAACCAAAAAGGTTCTGACAAAAATTAGGGATAAAACAAAAAAAATCTTTACACCCGGCAATTTGAAAACCCGAAAGGGAGACTTGGGCAAAAAAGGGTATCCCGATGGACTGAAAACCCGAAAGGGCGGTCCAGGCAAAAGTTAGGGAATTAAAGCGTATGAATATGTCCCGTTGGATCACCTTACGGACAACTTGCAAACTCAACATTTTTGACCAATTCAATCATCTTTGGACAAGGCAACAAATAGACAAGATGCTCAGAGATACAAAGGCTATAGCAGAATGGGAACCCCATGGGATGATTACACATAGCTATCTTTTCTTTGTATTAAAATTTTCATTTTTTACGACGGTGTTCTCCTACTAGAATGTTTGTCTCACTGCACAAAAATACTTACTCAAAGTTAATACAAAGATATTCCTTTGAAAGTGCAAAACTATTTGTTTTTCATTACTCTTGTGTTTTGTTTACAAAAACGTCCAATGATTCATTGTTGAACATATGCATTTGAACATAATTACTGTTTATAAATAAACAAAATAAAAGACAATTACTGATGGCTTTAAGGGATAGGGAAATCTCTCCAAGTTATTTTCCATAAAAAATAAATTCCCCGCAGTGTACAGTTAAATCTCCAGCGAAACAAAACTTCCAATTATCAATCCCCGGTAGAAATCATCCAATTTCTCCAGATTCTCCAAACAGATTTTTTAAGCAGTACTTGGCATTTCCCTTACAATAAAGTTTATTTCTCTAAACGGAAATTAATCAACACTTCGACTTCAAGACATGAAGACTTACATATCCTCAGCAACATTCATGGATTTATTTTCCCCAATCCAACAAACAACGCAATAGACTAGCTCACACACGCATACATTGCATTTGTATATCATAAACATCGATAAAACGAATGCATTATATCATACATTTCATACAACATAACCTTGCATTTTAGCTAACATTTTACCCTTTTCATGATAAGATTAACAGATATCATTAACAATGTTCAGAGTTATCAGATACTGTTCAGATACGCTCCAGAAACGGATGTCATTCTGATACTCATTCAGATTCAACTCTCAGATACAGTTTAGATACGCTCTAGACACGGATGCCATTCTGATACTCATTCAAATTCAACTCTCAGATACAGTTCAGATACGCCCCAGACATGGATGCTATTCTGACACTCATTAAAAACCATATTTCAGATACAATTCAGATACGCTCCAGACACGGATGCAATTCTGATAATCATTTAAAATCAGCTCCCAGATACAGTTTAGATACGCTCCAGATACGGACGCCATTCTGATACTCATTCTTTCAGCTTACAAATTACAACACAAACAATCACTTTTAGATGGCATCTTTAATCCTATCTCCTACAACTTTCTATCACCTCTCCAAATGGTATCTTTAAGCCCATTCCCTCTACCATCACATCGCCGAGTGCAAATTTCTGGGCACTCTAGTGTCCAATCATCTTCCACCTTCGAGTCACGAATGGCAAGACATGCCCATCTAAATCTTCAGGTTTAAGAATATTGAACAGGTGCAGCTGTTGTACCCCAAAATTTTCCCTCTCACTTATCAAGAATTTGCTCACAAGATCTCCTTGGGCTCAAGACTGCACTAGAGTTTGATCAGCTCAAGATACCTCCTTAAGTACTGATGACAAAAATTAGGGTTCGAGTTTGCAAAAGTATTTTTGAACTATCAATGCTTCATATGACTTTCATGGACCATTATGGACCCACAAGATTACTCATGTCAAGTTTCAAGCCTTGGATCACACTTTTGATCAGTCAATTGAACAGTGGACCTAAAAATCAACTGTATTGGGAAAAAAGTCAACCATGGCCAATTTACAGTCAAATCTCATAATTTTTTACCCACAACAACATTTTAAACTCATATTTATCGTTTGATCAAGTTTGGACCACAATCTCTCAATAAATTTGATCAAATCTCCAAAAGGGCAAAATGGTCAAAATTAGGGTTTTGATTGGGAAAGGGCAATTTCTGATTTTTTACCCAGCCAATGGTCAATTGGTTTAAGGTATGATCTCAATATTCCAATTGCATCATTTTGACCTATTTTCATGGTTCAAAACATTGCAAATCCATTGGGTTGACAGATGAATTTTGCAGTCAATTGATCAAAAGTCAACTGTATACTAAAAAGTCAAATTTTGAGTTTTTGGTCAAATTCAAGTGCCAAAAATCATAATTTATCAAAACATGTCAAAATATGAAACTTATTCATCAAGAAATCAAAAAGTCAAGATTTCATTTTGAAAAGTCAAAATTTCTAAACTTAGAAACTTTTCTAAGAGTTGGAAATTTCATGTTTTTTTCATAACTTTGAGCCAAATTTTCACCATGATGCAAGATGTTTCAAGAGAAACTTCCAACATGAAAGTTGAATATCTCCATGAAATCTGCGACTTTTCTTCACACAACTTCTTCTAAAAGTGCTTGGATCTCAAGTTATAATTTCAAGAGCATAGGATCATAAAACTAAACACTTAGTGAAATTTTACCCTAATTTGGTCAGGATTTTGACTCAAATTCATGGCACTTTTTCATATAGTTCCAAGGTGAATATTCAAAAGTAATTCAAAGATGGTTTGTAGAGAATATTTCAAGCTTTCCAAAATGTCTAAGAACTCCTTGAGATCATTCTTTAGTGGAGAGAATCGAAGAGATGAATTTGGTGTTTTGTCACTTAAATTACAAGGCATTTTGTGATGAACAAGAATCCAATTTCAAACCTAGGCTGCATAATCTTGCTTTGCAGGCCTCCTAACTTGTGTATCTATCTATCATTAATGGATTACAAAAAAATTTGAGCTTTAATCCAAGTGGTTTAAGCTTTATCCAATCCATATTTCCATTAATGGCACAAAGTGAACACTTCCATTTTAGAAAATGCAAGCTTTTGTGTAAAGTCAATTCTTGAGCCTCTAACTTGTTCCCTCTGATCACACTCCATCCACAAAGTCAGAAGCAGGGTTGTTTAAAGCATAACCACTCTATCTTAACAAGTACACAATGCTTGGAAACTTGAAATTCTCAAAAATCACATGTTATGCATAAACTTGTGATTTTGAATTCTGATCAACAACAAGTCTCCAAACTTGTTGCTTATAAATAGAAGCACTATTTGTGAGCTAGAGGACGAGCTTGAGCACCCTAAAATACACCAAAACTCTCTCAAATCAGAAATTTCCCAAACACGCCATTGTTGCACATTTTCTGACCATGAACCTCAAACTCACATTTCCCTCGTGCGTTTCTTGGACTTTTAGTTTCTAAAGCTTCCTTGCATCAATGGTAACTCATCCTTGTACTTGTTTCACTTATGTAACACCATTTTCCCTGTCTTCCATAACCAAAAATAGAGCATCACAGTTGGACTTCTCCAGACCATTCCAGCCACCCTCAGCTCAAGCTAGCCATTGCATTAGCTTCCTAGAGGTCCAAGGAAGCTAACCTGATCATCAGCACTGCCTGAAACATGCTCAAATCCATTTCACAATTTCAAGTTTTGAGGTATTTTTCTTGAAATTCTATCTCATTACTTAGGCATTATTAGGCTTGCATTTGTGAAGATAAAATGTAGACATCATTGCCCTGAAGCTGTACATGTCTATAGATTTCTTTTATTTTGATTGAGCTAGGAGAATTTTGAGTTTGAACTTTCTGAAATATTTAGGTCAGAATTTGGTACTTTTAAAAATTCTCATTCATCTTTGATTTATAGTTTATGATATTTATATGGTTGGATTCGTGTGACAAAATGGAGCAATTTTCATGTTTACATTTTTGCAAATGGTTGAGAAATGAGCAAGTTACAGATCCTTTGGCTGGAGGTTGAAGATGAAGTACATTCAGGGCGTGTTTTGTGTTATGTATTTATTATTTCATACAAGTTAACGGATGTATAGTCACCCCAGTGGTAAAACGCGCGCCTGTTCACCCCATGGTCCTGGGTTCAAGCACCAACGTAACCATTTTGTTATTTTTACATTTTTTTACTTTTCTTTTTGTTCTTTTTTGGCTCTTTATTGGGCTTAGTTTATTTTTGGTCATGAATACTCTTTTGTTTACTAATAAACCCCCCTGACTTTTTATTTATTTTCTTTTCTTTTTCTTTTTATTTATTAATATTAATATTAATATTTATTTTATTGACAAAAAAAAGAAAAAAAAAGATATTTTTATTTATACTATATACATTTATTTTATTTTCTAGACTAAAACATCAAAAGTATTTTTGTTACAAACTTAACTTTTTTTTAATTAAATAGATTTAGGCTTATTTTATTTTCTAAAAATAAACATAGAATTTATACTTTTCCTAATTTAATTAATTTTAATACTATTTAGTTTAATGTTAAAATCTTCTTCATAAAACTTAAAAATATTTTCTCTTTTAAATTAAATTAGTTTATTTTTCTTATTAAGCATTTTTTTTTAGTTCATTAGGTTAAGAAATAAAAGCTTTTTTTAACAAGGACAAAATCAAATAAAATCCATTCTTTTTTTATTCATTACTTTATACATTATTCCTTTTCATATTTTGTACATTTATTTATTCAATTCAATATGGTTGTAATAGATTAATTAGGGTTTAATTTCTTGCAATCCCCATTTATACTTTGTACACCCCCCTTCCCACAAATCATGTAATAGCTTAGTATTTTTATCTTCCGCAATTTAAATGCTTTATATTCACATGCTAGTAATTAGGGTTTGTATGGAAAGAATAAAATCAATCAAATGGAAAACCCTAATTCAAGACAAAAACAAACATGAAAACAATACACTTGCACACAAGCACCCCTAGGGTAAAATCCACTTGGTTGCCTTACAAAATGGCCATATTATGTATGTGAGGTATCTTAGCAAAAACAAACGAATACAAGATCATAGTCCCTCGATGAGGCTATCTAAGTTGCCTTACAAATGATCTTAGTCCCTAAAAGAGAATGCTAAGATGCCTTGCAACATTTCTAATCATGGTTATATGATGACCCACGTCTGTCCCGTTTACATCTAAAGATAGGGTTACTTACCAAATCAATGGTAAGATAACAATGTCAAAGGAAAAGCAAATGTACAAGAAAGAATTTTGAGTAGGTAGAGTGCCCCTAATTACTTGCTCCATTTCAAAACAAACCTCCTTGCTATTTTCAAAACAACACCTACACATTTCAAAACATCTTACAAACTTGAAAACATTTTCAAAAGACCAACATCTTTGTATACATTCTTACGAACGAGAATTATTACAAAGATTGCCTAAACAATAGCCTATTTACAAAATATTTTCAAAAACCACACTAAGCATAATTTCAAACAAAAGAAAGTGATCTAGCAAGTAACTAAGAGCCCATGGAAAACCATGGATGAAAAGGGTGCTAATACCTTCCCTTTTCATAATCCAAACCCCGAACTCAAGAAACAATCTCAAAGGTCTTTCATGTGCTTTTTCACATTTCCTTTTGGATAAAAGAAAAGTCGGTGGAGATTCTTACTAACCACAACATTTGCGATCAAACGCAAAACACCCAAGTCAGTTCTCCCACCGTATCACAATGTCCTAAGAGAAGTAATCGGGTTCTAGGAGCCTTAATATCACTGATCTTTCTCCCGGGCATTGTTTCAGCACAAGTATCTGATTTGCAACCGAAATATCCTGATATTCTGATCTCAATGAGTGTAGTATGGAGTATCAACCAACTTTAGTCTGCACCGAAGAAGCCATCTCACAACTTTTTAATGGCTAAGTTGTGTCAAATAAGGTTCTAAGGTCAGTTAGTGCTTTATGACACCACGCGACAACCCATCATTCTCCTTGACTTAACTCAAAGGACACCGGCACCAGCCAATGTGTCAAAGTAACATAGCCATCGCTCCGACTATATCGGTATACATCGTACATTTTTCATGATCTATTTCGACTTACCTAAAATGCCCCCAGATCTGGGTATAGGATCTTTACAAAAATCTGAGCAAAACCCCGAAATGTAAAGCATACAAATCAAGAAAGTAAAGCATTTTAATTGTGATATAACTCTAAGGTAACCCCACTTGTAGTTTTCCCCAACAGAGTCGCCAGTTCTGTAATACGATGGGAGAACTGACTTTTGGTTTTGCGTTTTATCGCAAATGTTACGGATAGCAAGAGTCGCCACCGGCTTTTCTTTAATATAATAAAGGAAATGGTGAAAAGAACAGGAAATACCTTTGAGAATTTTTTGAGTAAGGGGGGTAGGTTATGAAAAGGGAAGGTGTTAGCACCCTTTTCATCGGTAGTTATCTACGGGCTCTTAATCGCTAGCTCACTTTTGAAAATGCTTTGTGAATGTGTAAGTTTTGAAAATATTTTGAAAAATGCCTAAGTACGGCAAATTTTGTAATGATTCCCGTATCGTTGAGAATGCATACAAAATGTTTATTTTGAAAATATTTGTTGGAAAAGTGTTGTTATGTGAAAAAAATGTTTTTGTTTGTGAGCAAGCGACTACGAGCTATCTACCAACTCAAAATTCTTTCGCGTTATTTTCCTCTTCCTTTAGATATTGTTATCCTACCATTAGTTAGTAGGAAGCTCTATCGTTGGATGTTTGAGGGACAGGCACGGGTCATCATACAGTCATAAAGGCAACATATTGGGATACCTTTAGCAATTCAAATGGGACTATCATCATGTATTTATAGGCAACATTGAGGGACAAGATCATTTACCGAAGGCAGCATTGATGGGTCATTGTGGGACTAAGATCTTTATGATGATTTTTAACACAGGGTCTTTTCTAATGGTATCCCTACATTCGAGGGACATGACTTTTTTTATCTGAAGACAACAAGTGGAATCACCCTAGAGGTGCGTGTGTGAACAGTGATTTGTTTTCAGTTAATTTTTCTTGATTAGGTTTTCTAAGTTTTGGTTTTAGATCTTTCCATACATGCCTAGTTACTATACAGTTATATACATACAGGCAAATAATTATAAGTGCGGAAAAATAAAGTCATACGCTATTACAGGGCCTTGGGGCAATTACATAAGAAAAGTGCGGAATGAAAAATGTGGAATTTAAACCTAAGCAATTACATCCTATAAATAGTTACATGATAGGAAAAATGAGGGAAAATAAACTAAGTTATTACAAAAATACTCGTGCGACCTATACATTTATTTTTAGAAAATAAATAGCAAAAGTAAATACAAAATATTTGCAACATTATTTTTAAAAGTCTTAACATCTAAAAGATTGGAAATTAAATTTTTTGTGCATTTTTGGTTTGATTTGAATTATAAAATAAATAGACTTTAAACCTAAATTAAAGATTTAATTAATTATAAAAGAAACCTATGTCTAATTAATTAATAAAGAAAAATATTGTCTATAAATTAAATTAACCTATTAAAAGTCTAGTTCTAATATTACTATATTTTTTTATGATTTTATTGATTAAATAAAATGATTAAAAAGAAAAATTAAATTAATTAGACAAAATAAAAAAATATATATATAAAAGGGTTAAAAAGTATTGAAAAGAAGAAAAGAAATATGCAGGCGTTGGGGTTTGAACCCACGCCCTTCTATTTACAGTCTTCATCCTTTGCCATCCAAACCATGCACGCTTGCTGTTTGAAAAATGGGATTTGATCATTATATGATAAACCTGCAAAGATTGAAAAATAATAGCAAAAATATATCCTACAATGTTGTACCTCAGAAGATCATTAGTGGTGGTAGTATGCAATAAAACAAAATGAAAATAGAAAAATAAAGTTGCAACAAATTAAGGAAAACGACGTAGCATGTATGATCATTTCATGCTCTTTGGATCATTATGAATGATCCAAACTTACCCTATAATGCTCCTGGAAGTGAATAGAAAGGCTGGTTTGTTTTGATCGTGGCTGCAACTAGAGTTTACAGCTTGTCCTAGTTTTGAGAATTTTGGAAATTTTGGAGTGTTTTTTTGGGGGCAGTCTTTTGTGTCCTTTGCACTTGAGTATTACATATATTTATAGAGGAATGAATGGAACAAGAACATGACAAGAATCTTGTACCATTATGTCACAATTCATTGCAAAAAACACATTGAAATCTCTCCAAAATTGTTTTAAAAACATTCCAAACTTGAAGATTCTTATTCCAAACATGGTTTCATGGTTTTGGCATTTTTTGTGTCTTGGGCCTTCTAGAAGATATCCAAATGAGGCCCACACGCCCTTTGCTCCATCAACTCATGTTTATTTAATTTATTTTGAATTAATTTGAATAAAATCAAAATAAATAAAATAAAAAATCAAAGTAATCTATAAATGGTCTTAGAGGTCGTCAACATGTTATAAACATGTTTAAACCTCAAAAGTTAGGCCCATTAGTCCAAAAGTTCAAGATTGCTCAAATGAAGTTTCATGCATTTTCTCAAAAATTACCCAATTTTCACCAATCATAACTCTCTCAATTTTCATTATTTAAAGGTGATCTTGGACTTTTTGGAAATATCAAAATGTACTCTTCAATTTCTCTTTTGATCATTTTTCATTTGAAGACTTTATCTTGATGTAAGTTGCCTTGACAAAAAGTGTCTTTTTGTTCTTTTAAAATGACCTATAATGTATGGGCTCATATCTCTCAAATGAAACACTTTTTGGACTTGAGCATACATATACAAAGTTGTAGGGAATTTAATTTCCTTCAAAATTGGTTTTGGTAGGGGAAAAGTTGATGAAGCGTGTGAAAGTTATGCTTGGTCAAAGTTCGGTTAACTTCTCCTAAGGAAACCCTAAGTTGGCAATTTTTAACTTTTGATGATTTGAGGGATTTACTTGAGGAATCATGATCAACCCTTGATCAAATGAAGAATATCACTTAAAAATATTGATGTTGACCAAAAATCTTGAATTTTGATTGTAAGTTGACCATGGTTGACTTTTTACCCAATAGAGTTAACTTTCAGTCATCTAAGTCATTGACTAAGAAAACTTATGATGCAAGACTTAAAACTTTCCATGAGCACTATTGAAGACCTATGATGAACCATCAAAACCATTTGAGACCTTTGCAACCCATTCTTCCTTATGCATGATGAAACCCTAGTTGTGGACCCATTGCTTAGGAGGTGAGTTTGTCTGATCAACTCTTGAAAATCCTTGAGCACTTGAGAACCCTAGAAGAATGTCTTGAAGAAAATGGAAGTGTAAATTTTGGGGTACAACAGCGTCCGAGAAAAAATGGAAAACTGAGCCCACTACCTCGAATGTCTCAATGGGGACAAACTTTCTCGACCATGGAACACCGAGAAGCTGAAATAATATTACAGTTAAGGCCAGAAAAGTCGGCGTCCTCTATCAAAATAAAGAACACGATGTTTCCCGACTATAAAAGCATGCTCGGGTACATGCATGACATCTCAAATTCGAACAAAAAGACAAGTTTCCACCATTTAACAGGAAGATCCATGGCCCGATGGGGAACCCTCAAATGATCCCCCACGTCGTCATACCATGATGGAAGAACACCCAGCTCACGATGAGAAGTTTACATCGCGGAACTCAAATCCCAAAATGATACCTAAGCTTCGCTCTCTGCCCAGAAAACAACCGCGACCTTTCGACAACTTATGATGAAAGACTGAAACTTGCCATGAGCACTATTAAAGACCTATGATTAACCATGAAAACAATTTGAGACCTTTGCAACCCATTCTTCCTTGTACAAGATGAAACCCTAGTTGTGGACCCATTGCTTAGGAGGTGAGTTTGTATGATCAACTCTTGAGAATCCTTGAGCACTTGAGAACCCTAGAAGAATGTCTTGAAGAAAATGGAAGGGAAAATTTTAGGGCACAACAGCTGCCCCTGTTCAATCTTCTTAAACCTGAATAGTTAGATTGGCATGTCCGCCATTCGTGACTTGAAGGTGGAACATGATTGAACACTTAAGTGCCCAGAAATTTCCACTCGCCTGTGCACGAGGTAACACTGTTGAATGATTATACCAGGAATGGGCTTAAAGATTCCATTTGGAGAGGTGACAAATATTCATCGGAGACGGGCTTATAGATATCATCCAAAATAATTGTTGATAGTAATTATACTAGGTTTACGCCCGACTTCATCTTGGAAGTTGTATTTGGAGTGAGTTTATGCCAGACTTGGTCCAAAAGGATAATCAGAATAAACCTACGCTTGATTTAACCTGAGCTAGAAGATGTCTACGCCCGACTTCAGCTGCAAGAAGTATCAGTATAAATCCACGCTCGATTTAATCTTAACTAGAAGATGTCTACGCCCGACTTCAACTGGAAGAAGTATCAGAATAAATCTACGCTTGATTTAATCTGATTCAAAAGATGTTTATGCCCGACTTCAACTGGAAGAAGTATCAGAATAAATCTACGCTCGATTTAATCTGAGTCGGAAGATGTCTACGCCCGACTTCAAGTGGAAGAAGATGTTGGAAGGAGTCTTCGAACGAACTTTTTTTCTAAATTCAATCTTCGAAGGAAATGCTTGTCAGATTAAATCTATGAGGGGAATTATTTTTAGAATAAATTTCTGAGGTAAGTGCTTTTCACAATTCAATCTCTGAGGAAGTGCATTTCATAATTCAGTCTTTGAAGAAGATGCTTATCATTTAAATTCTCTGAGGGAAATGCTTTTTAGAATAAATTTCTGAGGCGAGTGCTTTTCAGAATTCAGTCTCTGAAGAAGTGCTTTTCAAAATTCAGTCTCAGAGGAAGATGCTTTTTAGAATTCAGTCTCTGAGGAAGATGCTTTTCGGAATTCAGTCTCTAAGGAAGATGCTTATCGGAATTCAGTCTCCGAGGAAATTCTTGTCAGAATTCAGTCTCCGAGGAAATGCTTGTTGGAATTTAGTCTCCGAGGAAATGCTTGTTAGAATTAAGTCTCCAAGGAAATTCTTGTCGGAATTCATTCTCCGGGGAAATGCTTGTCAGAATTTAGTCTCCGAGGAAATTCTTGTCGGAATTCAGTCTCCAAGGAAATGCTTGTCGGAATTCAGTCTCCAAGGAAATGCTTATCGGAATTCAGTCTCTGAGGAAATGCTTGTCGGAATTCAGCCTCCGAGGAAATGCTTATCGGAATTCAGTCTTCGAGGAAATGCATGTCGAAATTCAGTCTCCGAGGAAATGCTTGTTGGAGTTCAGTCTCTGAGGAAATGCTTGTCGGAATTTGGCCTCCGAGGAAATGCTTGTCAGAATTCGGTCTCCGAGGAAATGCTTGTTGGAATTCAGTATATGAGGAAATGCTTATCGGAATTCAATCTCCGAGGAAATGCTTGTCCGAATTCAGTCTCCAAGGAAATGCTTGTCGGAATTCAGTCTTCGTGGAAATGCTTGTCGGAATTCAGTCTCCAAGGAAATGCTTGTCGGAATTCAGTCTCTGAGGAAATGGTTGTTGGAATTCAGTCTCTGATGAAATTCTTATCAAAATTCAGTCTCTGAGGAAATGCTTGTTGGAATTCATTCTCCGAGGAAATGTTTATCGGAATTCAGTCTTTGAGGAAAAAAAATTTAAGAGATGTTTTTCAGAGTAAATCTTTAAAGGAAGTCAATTGGTCATGTAGATGGTCGCCCGGTCTTGATTCAGGAATGGACTATAATTTATTTTTTTGGTAAACTTGTCTTGTATCGGGAATTCATACCACCTGGTCTTTGATAGTTGCCCCGAATTATTTCGGGAATTAATATTGGACCTATTTAAAAATTATTGATGATATTCGTCTTGTTTGTAGACTTTACTTGAAAAGACAAAGTTAGTCTTTATTGAATTTCATGACGTATATAATGCATTGCATAATGATGTTCTCAAAATAAATGAGAGTGTGTTATATGCATTTCGTATGCATATGCTGTGATATTTCGTAAATGATGTATGAGATGTAAGATGTCGTTGACTGTGATGGAAGCTTCGTGTAACATCTTTAGCCAGGGAAAATAAATCCCTGACTATCGCTGGGAATGAAGAGTATGAATCTTTAATCTTATTTAGAATGTCTTCGCTGGAGATTCCCATTTTCTGTTTTGGAGGACACTCCATTGGGGGATTCATGCTTAATGTTTTGGAGGATACTCCGCTGGGAATGTTTAACTTCTTCTTGGGAATAAAAGAGTTCAGGAACATTGGTCCTTCCTCGCTCTACTGGGGAATTTAATTCTTATATATCTTGACTGGGGATAAAAGAGATGGATAACCTTTTGAGGTGTTGTGCGGTCGGGTTTCCGATATGGATGCCAACTTGTCTGGAGAGAATAAGGTTAAACCATACCTGGTTTAGTTTCCGATTCAGTAGAAACTCTCTGGGGATAGCAACCCTAATTGTCCTTTGCCGATAATTTGTGGTAGTTAGAGAAATAGACTCAAACTTTGGAGACTGTAACTTGTTGGGGGAAATAAACCCTGTTGGGGAAATTAACCCTAAACATCCTAGAGAAACACTTTGCTGAGGAAAACTCTTTTTGAGGAAACGAGCGCTGCTGGAGGAAAGAAATCTGCAGGGGGTTTTACAGTTTTGGAGGAATAAGCTCAGATGGGGAAGAGAATTTCCATAAATTGTACTGATGTCGTAACCTCCAATGGAGATTGGGACTCTGTAGGTTAGCGATATTGCCAAGAAAAAGATCATATTCCTTTATCTGCTAGGGTGATCTGCTTGTGAGTATGATCATGTTAACAACTAGAATATGCCCCAATTTCTATCTTGAAGGCATATTAGACTTACAGAGAATGTATCTCTGTTGAATATTAGTTTGTGCAGATAGCTCTGTAGAGATAATTTCGTGGAAACTACTCTGTGGGGATTTATGGATGACTTGAACATCCTCTCGACTCCTAGAGTTCTTGGTAAATGTTGATAAAGTGATAAGCCTTCCACCGATAGACAAGTGATGAGATGATGGGTGATAGTCGTACTCTTTTATCCATGACTTTTTCCTGGACTGTCTTTTTCAGATTTTCAGCCCACTGAGATACCCTTTTATGCCCAAGCTTCCTTTTCAAGTTTTCGACTTGTTGGGTGTATAAATGTTTATATATATATATATATATATATATATATATATATATATATATATATATATATATATATATATATATATATATATATATATATATATATATATATATCCCTAATTTATGCCCGAACATTTTTGGTTCACTAGGATGCCCTTATTTTTTATTAGGCTTGTCAACCCAGTGGGTCTCTTTCATGCATAGTATTTTTCGACTATGTCAGTGTTCACAGGGTTCACAAGTTTCCACCCTTTAACGGGAAGATCCATGGCCCGATGGGGAACCCTCAAATGAGCCTCCACGTCATCATACCATGATGGAAGAACATCCAACTCACGATGAGAAGTTTACATCACGGAACTCAAATCCCAAAAAGATACCTAAGCTTCGCTCTCTGCCCAGAAAACAACCGCGACCTTTCGACAAGTTCCCCACAATGTCAAGCAATAATATTGTCGAGCGAAAACCCCAAAGAACACTTAGTAGAAACAAGCAATGATAAACACCTCAAGCTAACGAACATACAAACATGCAAAGCTTAACAAAGGCAATAAATACATAATGGTAGATTAAATTTAGACAGCCACCATGACCAGAATTTTCAGGAACTTAAGACCACGAGGGCCGAACTTGTTAAAATGTTACATAAGTTGGGAAAAGTGCCATAAAAAGAGTAAGTACAAAATACATGGCGCGCAGGACATACGAACACAACTGGTCAAACTCGATCAATCATCGGGAATTCATTCCTCTTGACTGTGGTTGCCCTCCGCTTCATCTCCCGCGTCGAGGTCGAGGAAATCCAGAGTGATAATCTAGACGTCCAACACTTGGTGCAAAATCCCAATTCCTTTTGTAGGAACCTCGAGTTGGGGGTTCATAATCTTAAGTTGATCCACCGTGCTGTAAAAACCCACCTCGGCAGCCTCCAAGCAATCCTGCTTGAGTCCTCAAATACGGGAAACAAGCTCGGTATGGGTCTTCGACGTCTTCATATCATCACCCTCATCCTTAGCAAGAGCTATAGTAGCCTCTAAGGCAGAAACCTTTTCCTCGATATTCTTCTTCTCAATGGAGTGAGCATCCCTCAGGTTCAACATATCCTCAATCAGCTTGGCCAACTCGGTATCTTTCCTGTCCAACTCCTCCTTCTTCTCGGATTTCAATTTGGTCAGCTTCTCCTCAAGATCCGTGATGGTGACCTGAGCTTTATTCGCCTCCTTATCCAAGAAAGACACCTCACTGGTATATAACATCACAATTCCCATAACCCTCATCAGGGCATCATCATATTAAGCCAAGATCTTCTCCTTACTCGATTGATCGAAACCCTCGAGGTGTAAGGATTCTGCCTGGGGAACAGTCAGGGATAGACCTCCTTCAAAGTACCATGTGTGAATAAAGTAGGGGGAAGCTCATATTTGTCCATGTCCTTCTCCTCGGTCATATCTACCGGTTCTTCGTCCATGCGATGACGCTTCCTAGACGAGGTAACTTGCTTAGTGGGAGACTGCTTGCCGATGTGGGAGGAAGAGTAGGTCCCCGACCTAGTCGGGGGAAGAACCACAATATAGTCCAAGCAGCTCTTCATAACTTTCTTCAAATGCTTCACTTTGTTTTCCGTGACAATCTTGATCATCTGCTCCTAGAAATTTGACATTTTACCTGCGGCAAGTGAAGAGCACAGATCAGTAAAACAAAAATAAATAACACGCAGATAAATAAACAAGAAAACGGCTACCTAAGAGAGCTAGAGCGCCCTCGAGGGTATCACACTCAAGGAGCCCTTTGCGTTAATGTACCGGGTCTCAAGCACACGCACCCCATGTTGGTCAACAATAATATTCCCTTTCTTGGTCACACACTGAGTAGGGGTAAAACCTTCAACAAAGGCTACTAGCTTATTATAACTAGCATGGTCTTCAGCACCCAGTTGGCCCAACTTGACAATATAATACTCATTACCCCGATTAAAATGGTCACGACCCCAACTAAAGTGAAACTTCTGGACCAACTGCTTCCTTTCCTTGCCCTGTTCATTGAGCAAGGGATTCCCATTCGGCCCGTACATGAGCTATCGGTCAAAGATAGAAGTAATGGTCATTGCCGACACTGGCCGAACCAGGTAGTACCTATATTTAAACATTCGGAGAGAATTTGAGAATACCATGAACAACCTCCTCGGTTGCTTCATATAAACCCAACCATATTTCCCTTCTGAAGACTGGCACTGGAGATGGAAGCAACAGAAGAACAAGGGGACCTTGGCTCTAATCTATAGATATTGGCACACAATCTTAAACTCCCGAAGAAAGGATATCAAGTTGGGATGCAGTTGGGAAGGCGCTAGGTCTAGATGATTAAAGACGACCACTTGAAGGTCTGTGAAGGGAAACTGAAGTCCTAACTCCTTGAATATAAACTCATACATTGGAAACTTATCATCTTCGAATCTTGAGAAAATCCACTCGTATCCTGTAGGGAAATGGGCTACCCAGTCCTCCTCGGGCTCCGACGAATTCCATACCTCCGTCACATCGGTAAACTCCTCATCAGGGAAGTCAACATCATGCAAAGCTATTTCTCGGGGATCTTAAGAAACCCATTCCACCTTGGGAGCTTCTTTTATGTTGACCACGTGCTCCTCCTTGGTGTCATGAGCGATTTCCAACGAGGAGACCTAACATCCTCGATTGACAGACCCAATCACCCTGTGAGGAAGAGACTGCTCGGCGTATGAACTACGAACTCTGATAAAAGTTCATAATAAATTCATGTATATTTCCAGAAAACGGTTGAAGCTCATTGGAAAATTCATAAGGTTCATCGGAGGACTCATGAGTCCCGCCGGCACAGGACTTGATCACCGTCATAACGGCGGTGCCAGAACCAATAGAAGCATAAAATCCTAAGTTTTCAACCGGACACTAACATCCTCAACAGTGCCGACATTTGAAAAATGGCCCAACCGTCGTCAAACGCCAACATCCAATTGAGCAACGCCCATACTTACGGCTTTCATACTATCAGCATGCATTCTAACGAGAGTTAAGCTAAGCTAAACCTAATGCAAAGGAATTTAGGAGCTTACTTGGTCAAATGAGGCTGAAACGAAAATTTGTGACAGTTATGCAATAGTGGTGAATAGAAGCGACTAATGAGCAGAGAGGGAACAAAAGTAAACAATGTGTGAAAACTGGAAAATAACTTCCCTCTTCTCCTACTTATAAGCAACCCCCAAGTCATGTGCACATGTACTACCCTAGGGAAACGTAGCCTCTATGGGGCATCATTAAACCTAGCATCCCTAGCCATCATTACACATTTAATATGGCATGTGTCTCCAGAAAGGCGTGATGCATCGCCCATTTTCAAGTCCCATCAGCTCTTCATCTTCTCGAGCGTCGGACACAAAGGATGAAATTTTCACCACGAACACGTCCTCGGGGAAACCATACAATGGGTCCACGAGCAGTTGGGAAAATCATGAGCAAAAACCAAACGCTCCCCATTGGCTCAAACCGACCAGGATGTTCGTATAAAGCTTCCTCGTCTTTCGATCAACGGACACGAACATAGCACTTTCCTCATCGAATCACAGGTTGGTTTTAAGTCATTACTCCTATACCCAGAAGCTACGACTTGGAAGGCTCATGTTCTGGACTGGGCCAGCTACTAAGCACGACCAAATCCACTCCTGCTCCAAGACGTTTTAAAAGTATTGGCCCAAGAAGCCTAGGGCTAGAAAAGGGAACGTTTCCCTTCTTCCCGACAGTTGTGGTCGCATGTTCGGTTGACCCAAGGCTCGATGAGACCACGACTGCCCTCAACCACGTCTATTCCTGCGATAACAGCTAGTTTTAGACATCTTTTCATGTGATAACAGCTAGTTTCAGGCACCTCTTCCCAGGATAACGAGTACAAGCTGCTCATTCTTGCTTTCACGCAGAAATCTTAGTAGTTACCTATTTTTGGGCCTAATATCCATGCCAAAAATAGGGACCAATGGCCAAGCACCGAGGGCGTTATATAAATCTTCACACTTGTGAAGGTTGGGTATTCAATATTCAATTCTCTAACCCTATCTTCTCTCAAGTATCTCTTTGCACTCTTATTTACTTGAGCATCGGATTGCATTGCAGATACACTCTCCTCCCCCATGATTCCAACATCACAGACGCGGATATCGGTCCATTACAGGTTCTGATCACCGGTAAGATCATATATGATTGTTGATCTCCTTTCAGTTTCTAGTGGTTTTACCCCCTCTGAGCAATAAGATTAGTGGTGGTGAAGTCATTCTATATATGATGATTTTTTAGTGTTATTAACCTACACCATTCTCATACCACATGAGCTTCTTAGAGATACTTGGTACTCTTTAGATGTGAGTGTTCTCTGTTGAATTTAGAGTAATTATGCATGTAACACCCTTCTAAACTCAATGGGATATTCACAATTATTTAAAATAATATCAGAGTGATACAACAAAAGGGTGTATCATTTTATTCGTGAAATAATCATATGTGTTAGTCTTAATCCGTAACACGGATTTTCAAAATCATTTGTGGCATATGCAATTGTAAACACTTCACATGAATTCAACGGAATCATAGTTCAAAACAAGCTTTACTAAAGACACTTCATAATACTTCATATTTCATGGTTCACGACTCAACACATCTTAAACTCCATGAAAACAATTTAAAATGTCATAACAAAACAAGAACAAAATAGTTTTTAAAACAAAGTGTTTCCCGTCCCCAATGTTACATATCAGAGCAAGACCTTCTAGACTCAACAAAAATAAATCATGCTTCAAATATATTCTTCCAAGCCTTTAGGAACTACTCCCGATTACCTGCATGTTACCCATGTAGAGGCAACATTCAAGCAGAAAGGGTGAGTAAATCATAATAATTATAAAAGACATAAGGAACAAACATAGCATAATAAACCAAAAGTATCACAACATAAACTCAACACTATTATATTCCAATTACATCAACAATCATACAAATTCCACAACACAACAACACATCATCAATTCAAGAACCATGCAATTCCACATAGGATGTAGTGCAAGGACAAAGACTCATGCATGTGGTACCAATTCATTTGATGGACACTGGGCCATCACCCTCCAAAGACCCAAATTATAGGATCGATCCCCACTTGGAACCGGAGCAAATCATAGACATCCCAAATCCATACAACATGGGATTGAGACCAAATCACTGGACCGAAGTCCTAAATCATCAAAACCAAATCACTGGACCAGCGTCCTAAATTATCAAAATGGACCAAAGTTGTCCCATGAATGTATGATGCGCAACAATAAATATAAACGACCAGCTCTAGTCAACACACATCATCATTCATGTATTAATCAACATCATCACATAAACATCATCACATAAACATCATCATGTATACTCATATAATCATCATGTATACTCATGTAATCAAGGCATCGTTAGAACATTATCACGTAATCATAATAACAACGCATCATCATAGTTAAATATATCGTCATTATGATTTAACATGGGGAAACTATTATTACTCTAGCTTAGTTCTTATACAGATACCCCTAAGTCTTCATTTTATTTCACCTGACTATAGTATACTACGTTAGCTACACACAACTTCGAACAACACTTCATTTTAAGCTCTAGAACTAAAGTTATACTTGTTTCAATATTTCAATCCAACATTCAAGTCCTGTCTCCCATCGCCCGGCGAAACCCATCCATCGCCCAGCGACACATCACAAAGACCAACACCCCATTTTCCTTCCTTGGCTCGCCCCGCCTTCTCCTGGCAACGACATAGAAAAGCTTCATCGCCTGACAACACCACCTCCGTCGCCCGGCGATGCACACCAGGTAGCAACTTTCTGTTGTGATCCTGCACTTGTTCAGTCCCAGATACTCTTGCGACCTTACACCAAAACAATCACAATCCTCATAGTTTTTAATATAGAATCACTATACAATAACTACACAATATTATAAACATTATATACACCAACTCATGACAATTCAACATAGTACTTTCGTCAATTTCAACACGAGTTCTTCACAATACAACATATCACCAAAACCATCATAAAATCACCACAATAGCATGTATTATATTCGCACACACATATTACCAAATTTTCATCATGAATCACATCATTTATGTCACAACAACATCATTAACAAATCACCACGGTAAAACATCATAATCAACATCATGTTTATCATTAAAATAACACATCATGGTATAGCAACATGTAATAAATAAATCTCATAAATATATAGATACTGGAATCATACATCAAAACACTCATATAATTCAATCATAATATAGTTCATCATATTAGCTTTCTAAAGCTTCATACGGCACATCAATCGGACTCCTGAAACTCAAGTTATGGTATTTTTAAGAAAATTAGACAGCCATTCAATTCTGCCACCCGTCGCCCGGCTCCACCTTAGCGTCGCTCGGTGATGCGTCACTTTTGTGTTTCCTTTGCATCGCCTGGCGCTGTGTCGCAGACAACACTTCTCCTCCTGTGATTTTTCACCATTGGAGGCCTTTCGGTACTCCGAATTCGATTCCGTAAAAAGTCCCGGTTTCAGAATTCGAAATCCTATGTTTATACAACATTCTTAACATCCTATAACACTTATTTAAAGGTCCTAACATCACACATTCATCAAGGATTCATTCCTCCATTCATTCAATGCATGATTTTCATCAATTTTATCAATCTTTATCCCAAAATCATCACACAAAACACAATCCTACAATTATATAAACCTTAGATCGATTATAATAACAATGATAAACACCCCTTACCTTATAAATTGTTGCTAGATTCCAAATCCTCTTTGCAACCTACCATTCCTCTTTGCTTCTCCATGCCCTATATTTTCTCCTCTCAGTGTATGTTGTAATACCCCAAATTTGTCCGACCCCTTTATGTGATCATATGGCTTACGCATCATCATATACATACCTTCCATTAGGTCAGTTAACATTGCATACATTCATTAACAACATAACTTGACAGGGGATCGAGAATCTTCAAGGAACTAGGGTTTCACTGGTGCACTATGGGTTCATTTGTGGATTAGGGTTTTCTCACCTCTTGCAGGGCCAACTCAATTAAATAGGCAATGGCCATGATTAGGGTTTCTAACCCTATACTCAAGGTCATGTGATAAAGGCTCAAGGCTTGGATACATGTAATATGAAGCTTTTCTTCTTAAAAATTCTTTGGAATCCTTCAAACAAGAGAGGGTTTATGTCGTTTATGACACAAAATATCTACAAGTATCATCCAAAATGGCTATCAGCTTATGCATTAAGAGTTATTTCCTAATACATGGTATACCCACATGAATTAGGGTTCGTTTGTGATGTTATAGTTATCAGGAGGGGATATTATCCATGGCTAGCCAGGGTTCTAACGATTGTTCTTCATCAAAGGAGGCTCAATTGTCACTCGAATCTCAAGACATGGGGTCTTGGTTTTCATGCAATAGAGGAAGAGGGTTTCATTTGGTTTTTCTTCACAAATTCAGGTTTTAATCACTCTCAGGTGGAAGAAGTCATAGATTGGACCGTCTTTTTATTAAGACATCAAGAGAGGGTTGACTTTTGTTGCTCATTCCCCATTAATATTCGACCATTGTTACATTAGTGGAAGCATACATGGGATGGGACTTTGTGGAATTATTAAAGCATTACAGAAAGAAAATTGAATTTCAAATTTGAAAAGGAGGGAAACCATTTATTCCATATTAATTGGTTGACAAAGTCAATACCAAAATCAGAAGTGCACTCAAATTTACAAGATTTCAAGTTGTCATTCCATTACACTTTGAAAAAATACACAAATTACCATATAAAGAAAACTATATGAAAGCATATTTTTTCTAATCAAAATGTCTAGACACAAACTCCATGATTCAATCTCAATATTCTTCAAGATCATTCATCATGACCTTTATAACTTCAATGCCAAAACTATGACATGATCATCAATATTTACACCATGCCTTCAATCATTTCATTAAATAACCTTGCATAATCAAGAACAGATCAACAACTACATATGTACGACAACCCTGCACTAAAACGAAACAATCATCACCTAGAATCTTCATCGACAAACTAACCCCGCATTAAATCCACCTAAAACCTGTATCATTGAAACATGAAATTAACAAAGAAATTCAACCACAATAAACTCAGATAGCATATCATGCCCCTGCACTTAAGCTCAGGCCAACAACAAATCTGTAACAAAGTCAAAACCTACTATCCCGACATATCAGATTTGTATTCACTAATCCAAACAAAATAAAAATCCAATCCATAAATTTTGTTCAATAAATCGGTCAGCATAAAAAGAAAGCAAAACGAAAATAGTTCAAGTTGGATGCCCTGATACAATATCAAAACTAGTTCACCAAAACATCACAAAAACACCACTATACATCAGTTCAAGTAGAAATATTAGAAAATGAGAAACTCATAACAAAAATCCTACAACTAACCCTAATCGATTCTCTCATTGTATAACTAACTTCTAATTGTTTCTGAACTCATCTTAACTACACATAACCGCCAATCTTTAACCAAAACCATAACAGAATACTTACAACAACAAAATGAAGTAAAACAGAATTCTAACTGCCATAACTAACTCCCCAACTTCTAACCATTTTCTCCAAACAGAATTTCCAAATAGGATTCTAACTATCCTCATCAAGCTCCTAATTAACTGTAACTAACCTATAACCAACGTCTAGCTGACTTCCCAACCTTCCAACAGAATTAACTGAAAACCAATAACCCTTAACTAACTAGCATAATTTTGTAACTAACTTTCTAACCATTTCTAACCAATTCCCCAATATTCTAACTGTCCATAACACCTTCTAACTTAAATTTTTAACCGACAATAAGAGAAAATAGAGCACCCCAAAAACTAACTCACCAATTGTCAAAACAGAATCACAAACAAGTTCTAACCAACTTCATAACCGATTTTCAACCTCTCTAACTGCTCACTTTTCACCCTACGATCAATAACAGAATTGATTCAATACTAGGGCTGAGTTTGTTTCATCTCCAACTGAATTCCTCACTTCCCCAACATCTATATAATCTACACACATCATTCAAACCCTCTCCACCATTTTTTCCAGTTTCACATGCACCATTTTTCCATACTTTCTCCAATTTTCCCTCTGAATTCATCATCTTCTTCACTCTCTCCCTCTGAAACTTAGCTTCCTCAATCTAAGCCTCACTCCAAACTAAATCAGATCCAGACTTGGAGTCTATATAAATCAGTTCCCTCCCAATTCTCAGCTACAGGATTCATTTCTACATAAATCACCAAGAACTCTCTCATTTTCCCTGCACTTTCTCTCTCTCTCTCTCTCTCTCTCTGAAATTCTTCATAACCTTCACATACGCACTTTTCTCTATTCCATTTTCACTCCACCTTCATCCTCTCTCAATTCTTCACCTCTCTTCCTCATCTTCTCTGTAACTTCTCCCCCAGATTTCACCATTTGAAGCTCTAAGAGGTTGAGCTTAGACTCCTCCCTGCTCTTAACTCTCCATAATTTCTGAAGCTTGTGTGTAACATCCAGCAACCATAATGACACGGTGCAAACACATAAGTCGAAACACACAAAAGGCATCCAAAGAGAAGAGTAGAAGAAGCAGAATTGAATCTAGAGAAAAAAATACTAAAGCAAGAGGTTATCGGAAGAAGACGGAAAGCGTGAAATACCTGAAAGTTCATAATTTCTTCAACATCGCCCTTCAATTTGAAGAACCACCAGAGGTACTCCAGGAGGTAATCCTCAATCTCTATCCAGTCTTTATACGTTCTTTATATTCGCCTCTCCTCCGCATACGTAATTAGATATAGGGCCTGGTTTCATCTCGGTTTTGAGTTGTTTGTGCAGAGTAAGTAGATCGGAGTGTCAGATATAAGGGGTTGGAGCCGATGAGAGGGTGGGCAGAGGAAGGTTAAGTTGAAGCCACTGCTGTGTTGAGAAGAGAGATGAACAGACGGTGAGATGAGGCTGGGGTGAGGTCTCTCATGGTGTCTTGTGGTGGCTTGAATGTATACGCAATGACGATGAGTTCAAGGAGAATAGATGTGAATTTGCAGCGGCAATCTCGCCTGGGAAGAGAAGGAATATATTCCTCTGTCTCAGTTGAAGTCTGAGGGTCATACATTGTAATCTTAGTGCTATACAACGATGTCGTTTTATCTGATTTCATTTTCCCCCCAATTGATAAAAAATCTGAATACATTGGTGATGGATTGGGCTTGTTGTTTCTTGGGTCGGATTCTATCCTAGGCTAGGTCGGTTCATCTTGTGGTTTTGACATTGAAAGGCCTTGCAAACAGAAGACTATTACTGGACCGTTTGTATCTTCTCTTGGTCCGTTTGATCTGTTTTTTGGGGCTGGTTGCTTGGACAAAAAACCAGCTTATTGGACCATTCCCTTTGGGCATGCGCCATTGTTACTTCAGCAAACACCCTAATTGCAGCTCCACACCCCATCTGACTTTAGAAGTTTCATAATTTCCCTTGATTTTCTTTCCTTTTCTTTTTTTTTAATTTTGTCAATAAAAATACATAATAACAACATAAAAAAAATATTAGATTTTAGGAATTAAATAGGAATTAATTTCCCCCTTTGCTAACTTTTTTGTGAATTTTAATCATTAGTTTATTCATTTTATGTCATGTATTCGTTTGTGACTTTTTGGTATTTTTGGTATGGATTGTATGCAATACTTTAATATTTGTTGCCTGATTTTACTTGTTTGTATGTTCTTTCATGATCCTTTGGGTGACTTTGGTTCAAATTTAATCTTCGATTTAATTGAACTAAAATTAGACATTAGGCTTTTAAATCCAAGCATGCAAACATTAGGTAGAATTCCCTCGAAATTCTAACTTTAGGTCCATGATGCATAATAACATTAGTTTTAGAAATAGGCTAGCCTCCCGTTGACTTTTCTTTCTCCTTTTGCATTTGCATTAAAACAAAAACTTCTTTTTCCTTCCAAATTCCAAAACACTTTAAAATTACTGATGAGAATCATACTTCTGTTGAGTATGGGAGATGATAAACGGGTGTCTTCTTGATCTTATTGTTCTTTTATCTCAGGCCTAGGTGTGGTTCAAGTCTCAAAGACTCCTTTTGTAGATAAGTGGAAAAGTGGCTAATATCTCTCTCTTGAGGTCAACTAGTCATTATCTGCAACAAAATACAAACCAATTCAAACTTTTTTTGTGCGCTCAAGCACCTTTTCTCTAAAACCCTTTTCAGGTAAGGACATGATTAATTTACTTCTGTGCCAACGCATAAGTCTCCAAAGGTCGAGCTGCGGTAGATGGCGGAATTAACATTGTCCATAAAAAACACAAAACAAACGAAAACATGTAATCCGAACTACTGTAACTCAAATTCCTCAAAAAGGATAAGTAGGCATTGGGGTAGGGCCCAAGCAAGTACAACTTTATGTTCCCTACATTCTTTTCTCTTTCTTTTGCTTGCATTATTCCTCAGTAGTAACAAGAGTGGATACCGTAGAGTACTACGAGCGTGTGGGGTGCTAATACCTTCCCCTCGTGTAACAGACTCCCTTAACCGATATCTCGGTCACAAGACCGTGACTTCTCCCTTCTCATTATTTCTCGATGTTTACCTTTCCCTCCATATTGGATAAAAGACGTTTGATGGCGACTTCATTGTTTGATGATTTTCAGTTGGTTGTTTCAACCAGCGACTTCACTGGGGAAAGGTCGATCAATTACTGGTCCATCCCGAAGTCGCTCCTAGCTCTTGTTTCTTTTCCTTGGGTGTTTATTTTTATTCTTTATGTTTATTCATTTATATATGTTTACCTGAGCATATGTATGCATTGCATTTTACTGTTTTCCATATACTACTGCTGTAATGGATCTGTTTCTTGATTGGGTTGGGATGTTACTATTGAGGTAAAAGGCCCAGTACCCAGACCAGAGTACACTAAGACACTAGGAATAGAGTAGGGGCATGACGGATATAGGATGTGGTCCGACTAGTGCAGTAATGTCATATACCACGCTCGGATGAGGTTCAATTGGAGGTATTTTCATCATACACGTCTGTGATGCGATGATTTTACTTTCAAGCAAACCCGTGATTTTCGAGTTACCCTTGCCTTACCCTGACCTAGTTTTCACCTGTGAGTGGGGCGGGAATATTTTATCACAGGTAGAGATGGTGACTATGTTCAGATGGTTACTCATGTTCAGATAGTGATAATGATCAGATAATGACTATTGGTTCTAATGATTATGTTATGGATTTCTGTCAGTGATCATGAGGTTCTCATATTTATTTTGAGTTCCGAATCTGATGTTCATGAGGTTCTTCCGATTATGTTTCAAACCTGTGAACCTGGTACTTACAGACTATGTAGAGACAGTACAATAGAAATCAGTATCATGGAAGTAGTAACCCCATGATCACTTGCACTTACATCATAGCATGTTTATTTTTCAAAAAGAAATGTCAAAAAAACGAAACTATATACTAACCTTGCATATTCATGTCCATCCCAGGGTACCTCACAAAGTTATGGTTTCCATCAGTAATGTCTAGCAACAGTGTTGTTCTCAATAAGACCAAAAGAGACAATTGTACTTATCAGTGTTGCTCAAGTTTTTCGCCCAAGTTCTTGGCCTTCTTTGAAGAATTTAAAAGACTGTTTAGTCCGTCCTAATATAGAGGCCTTTAAGTGAAAGACATGGTAGCACTTTGACTATATTTCAGTTATACAGCTACGAGTTTAACTATTTCACCTTCCAAGACCATCAAATCACTCCAACTTCGAAAGAGTACTCTCATTTGTTCAAGATTACCAAGCATATTTGTTACTGTTCTGAACGAACCCGATTTTGAAGCTATTGCTAAGGCACTTTATTTGGGCCTTAGTGATGTGAGATAGAGATGGAAAAATAATGGTAGCATACCTTCAGACTGATTATTGTATTGTTATCTCAATTACCTCCAAGCTTTTTGGACGGAATCTCTTATATTGAAAAGATGTGAATGCAACACTAAGCCTAAGCCAGATAAAAGTACAATTAGGAGGGAAAATTTTGGGTGCAACACCTGCCCCTATTTAATCATCTTTAACCTGAAGGTGAGATTGGCTCTAGCCTTTCAAACTTTTAAGGTGGAAGAAGATTAAATACTAAAAGAACCTGAATATTTGCGCTCCGAAGAATAGGTAGGAACTTTTATGATTTTTTTGAATGCCTCCACTAACAAGCTTTGGTAGGTAATGGTCTGATTTTTTCGCATGATTTCCATAGAGGAAAAAGAAGTTATGTTTCCTATCTGCAAGGTAAACGAAATGTGGAAGGGATGCTTAACCCAGAGTACTCGCAAAAAGTGAATATGAACTCTGCTGGGAAATAAAACTTCTTGTGTAAAATGTAGAGAACAAAACATGGTGAAGATTCATGAATGAAAGACAACAGAAAATATGAACAGAAGTTGATCAAATGAAAGTCGAGGAATTATATGTGATAATCATCTCCAACTCAGGGTTACAAACTTGGGACTCGGTAGTTGGAGAAGAAATAAACTTACGAAATCATGACTCAGAAGTGGGAGAAGAAATATAATGACAAACTCACGACTCAAAAGTTGGAGAAGAAACACATCTGACAAACTTGTGACTCATAAGTCGGAGAGGAAAATAATCTGACAAACTCACAATTCAGGGATCGGAGAGGAAGTGTATCGACAAACTAACGAATCAGAAGTCAGAGAGGAAACAAAATTAACAAACTCATGACTCGGGATCAGAGAAGAAACACATTCACAAACTCACAATTCAGGGATCGTAGAAAAAACACATTGGCAAACTCGCGATTCAGGGATCAAAGAAGAAACACAAATGACAAACTCACGATTAAGGGATCATAGGAGAAGTGCATTTACAAACTCACAATTCAGAGACCATAGAAGAATCAAATTGGCAAACTTTCGACTCAGAAGTTGGAGAAGAAACAAACCTGACATACTCACGATTTAGGAATCGAAGAAGAAACAAAAGTGACAGACTCACGACTCAGAAGTCGGAGAAGAAACAAACTGGAAAACTCATGACTCAGAAGTCGAAGAGGAAAAGAATTAGTAAACTTATGACTTAGAAGTCAGAGAAGAAACAAATTGAAAAACTCTTGATTCAGGGATCAGAGAAGAAATAAATTGACAAACTTGCGACTCAGAAGTCAGAGAAGAAATAAATATGACATACTCACGATTTAGGAATCGGAGAAGAAACAAATCTGATAACTTGAGAGTTGAATGTATGCCAGACCGAGGGAATACATACAAATAGAAGAGACTAGCCGGAGGTAGACTCTTAACAAAGATGTCACGAATATATGTTCGGAGTTGGTAGAAAACATATAACAAAAGCATCACGAATACATGTTCGGAGTTGGTAGAAAACATATAACTAGAAAGAGGCTGGAGGAAGGGACTCTTTATAGAAGGATACCACAACTGTATGTTTGGAGTTGGTACCGAACATACGACAGAGACCAACCGAAGAAATCCATATCAAAGATGCCAACGATATATGTCCAGAGGAAATGACACATATGTCAGATATCGAATAAACATGCCCGAAGTTGGTAGAAGATATAAGGAAGATATTACGTACATACCAGGTAAAATTGGACATATACAAACAAGGAAGACACTGGCCGAAGAAGGCTCCAACAAGGAATGCTAACCGCAGATTGACTCTTGGAGAAAGGACACCGATTGAAGGCAAACTGGGGATAAAATATATGTGTCTGGTTAGAGTTAAACACATATAAGAAAGAGACCGACCGAAGTAGACTCTTAAAAAAGGATGTCTGCACAAAGGCAAATCAACAAGGAGGCTAAGCCGAAGGTAGACTCCTAAGAAATTAACACTGATCAAAGGAGAACTCCACAATGAAAAGAAGACTAGCCGAAAGTAGACTTTTAACAAAGATAATGGAGATATATGTCATGCCAGAGTTAGACATATACAAACAAGAGACCGACCGAAGAAGGCTCTAAAAATTCCAATCGAAGGCGAACTTACTGGGGATACAAATAGACATCGACTCTAAATAGAACGTCGATCAAAAGCGAACTTACAAAGAAAAGAGACCAGCCGAAGGGAACTCTAGACAAGGATTAACAACCTAAGTTGGGCTTTTAAGAGGGTATTTATGTTTGCAAAAGCACAATAACTACATTTTCCCTCAGTCCAAAGTCGGGGTATAATTCTTCAAGAGTGGCAATTATTTGAATTACCACACACCAAGTATGGGTACTCAAGTACTTGAGAAGAAAGAAAGGTTATACACCGACTCATACTCGTACTCTAATTTCAAAGGCAAACACGAGCAAGAATACCACAATAAAAGTTTTCTTAAAGCAAGATGCTTGGCATATGAATTGGGTTGTGGATTAGTAAGAAACTAACATGAGGTCAAGAATGCTTGCAGATAGAAACAACAAGAATATATGTCTTGAGGAAAACCTGCAGAGAATACCACTTGGGATTTCTTATTGGTAGAATGTCTTCGGAGAAACAAAGGGTGCTTGAAAAAGACTTTAATTTGGCTTATGCTTAAATGCATGTTTGATATTCTTTTTCAGTGCAATGCTCCAAATCAATGGAAATGATATGGATTTTAGAGGATGCAATGCAACGATGATTACTATATGCAAGGTGCCAAAGCTTGGATATCTGATGGGAACTTAAAGGATAGAATCCCATCTTCTGATTTCTGTTAAAGAAAACCCACAACCAGGAATTAAATCTTGATCTCAACTGAGGATAACAATCCTAATTTCAGTCAGAGATAACGACCCTTGACTTCTATCAAAGAATACCAATAACTCGGACTTAGGTCTATGGCTTTTGATGGAGGGACGTTAATACATGAACTTACATCCCTGACGAGCTAAGGATAACGATCTTGACTTCTCGACATGCTCTTCAAATTAAAAAGTTATTTAGCACGCGACTGGACTTAAACTGGTCAACTCTGATGTAAAGGAAATGCCCCTGCATAATTCCTTTTTGTTGTCTGTAGGGCTTTCGATAAAAAACTTGCCTCAAGAGAACTTTCTGGGATCTGTACCATCAAGATAAATATCCCTAGTGTTGCGAACTTTGGAACATGACATCTTGACAACCAAAGTTGTAGATGGTTTCAACCATACTTGGGTGAGCTCCCCTGATTACTCATCACTTTGAGAGATTCTTCAAATCTTTACATCATTTCCCCAGACTGACCGAACTTTTACTCAACTGAGTGTTCACGCGCTTCGACCCCTTAGGGTACTCTAACTCTGAGACACCTCCATCTTTTCTCAACGAAGTATTATCATTGAAAATAACTTGCCCTTGCTCGACAGAGTCTCGACAAACCATTTCCTTTACCTCATGCTCACAGAGGGATGAGAAACTTGAGGATTTAGAAGACATCATACCTTTAGGGTAATTGATTTACGTCTTGAGAGTAGGCTACTCACAAACCTTACTTATCAACTTGAACTTCTTCATGCACAAATAGATACTTGAAATAATTTTTCCCTCGGTACCAACCTAAAATGATACACCATTTCTCAACAGAGACTTCTGAGCGATCAAAACATCTGCACAATCTACTTCAGAAATTGGTCTTCTTTTACTCAACGGAGTCAATAGAAGGTATGCCCTAGATTAAGATCATTCTCGAAAATGATTTACCTCTCAACTGATTCCTAAAGCAATTCGCCCCTCAAGATAATTAAACTTTCATCTGATGCTCATTATGCAAGCTTGCTTGATATTTAAGCAATTATTCCTATGCAAAGAATGTTTATTCTAAGAATGATACTTATAATTCAACGCTCATGTTTGTCTTGAAGTTTAAAAACTTTTATTGAAAAGATGTTGAAACATCGAATTTTTCTTGTGCAAAAGAAATTAAAAAGATGGAGTGATACCAACTCAAAAGTTTTAGCAAGCCTCCTAGGAGTCAGATTATCGTACTCTCGTTACAGTGTTGCATTTTAAATTAACCCATGCTTCATTTAGGACATGCAAGGGTTGTAATATGGCCTGGTTCACGGTTTTAGATAAAAGGATTTAAGGCCCAAAACTATTTGGTGCCCACCTATTCTCCATGATGTTATCCATTCCTATGTTCAGTTAACTCGATGCGAGCACTCATCTCCCAAAAGAGTTTGTGATGGTTAAGGAACCATTGATATTTCTTAGACACGACAGTCATTTCACCTTTTACTTTTGGAATCTGATCATACGACTTTGTTCTTGCTCGGCAACTTTCATCGTCCCTTTTCATTACTTTGTTATTTTCCCTGCCTAAGTCTTTTTTTTACCCTATTTTTCTCGTCTTAGCAGGATTTCTTTCTTTCCTTTTGAACAAGTTGTTGATCTTTGTGTTGCCTTCAATTTGTTGGAAGTGATTGTGACTGCCTAAGTCCTTGGTAGATGAGAGATAAACATTGTTGTATCGTCATCTTTGACCTTCTGGCGTGCGAGAGATACCCATTGGGATAACATTCTCTTTGATGCACCTGCTGATAGATGAGAGTTAACCATTGTGGATTTGACTTTCCTCATATTTTTGATGGATAACCATTGTTGTATCCTTAGACGCGCACTCTTGACGATTTTTGAATGCTCGATCGGATTAACTGAACACTACCCGCCCCTGGGTTCAAAAATAAGGTTTTTTCTGAATAGAAAAGAAACTCCTGCTTTGAAGGCCCAAAGGGGTTGACGGGGGTTTATCTCCCTTATATCTCTGGTATTTAGGAATTTCAAACAATGTATGTACATCGCCAGTAGGGTTTTACTCAAAAGCATACCATTTAAGATTTTTGGTATATTTCTCATCATTCTCCCTCCAGAGTTATTTTTCTTTATTTAACAAGATTTAAGTATCAAAAATCAAAGAAAAAATTTATGAGTGAATACGGATTAATTCAAGACAAACATATTCAATGCATTATGATTAACATTCAAAGATAAGCAAAATCTGCATACAAGAAAGTACTGAACCAAACAATAAAGGTTACAAATGAGAATGCAAATGTAATTTGAAATTTCCATGTTGAGGAGACTAGTCTCTATATAGACTGGTTGCTTCTAAATATACGCTTGCTAGTTTTGACCATCACCGAGTCAAAGGAGAATTCAAATCTGACTATTTGGCCCGAAATTGATAGCCTTTGCGTCAAGCAGGTCTTGTACCTTTTCTTTTAAGGCCCTGCAATCTTCAATGGAATTACCTAGTGCCCCAGCGTGGTAATCACATTGCACATTAAGATCAAAATCCATAGAGTAAGGAGGAATGGCAGGCTTCAATGGCTTGGGTTCCACCAAGTAAAGCTTGAGCAAATGATAGAACAATTGGCCATAAGTTATAAGAACAATGTCATACACTCTTTTTTGCTTTCTGTACCTTTACTTACCCTGTTGCATATGTATCTGTCGATAGGTTTGCTGCCGAGGAGCATACTGAACAGGTTGAACTGCTGGTTGGTTAACAGTTACAACACAAATTTGTACATCATCCTGGCTAGGAGTAGCTTCTGTCACCTTACAAAGAATCTAAAATGGAGGATAAGCAGGAGCTTCTTCGTCGTCCTCGGAGACTGCACTAGTTTCTTCGTTGTCCTGATCTGGGAATTCAAAAGTAGTAGCAACATCCTGGATCTTACCAGTCTTAAGACATTACATAATTTGTTCTCCTATCATAATCATTTTTGAAAATTCAGGAGCACGTCCAGCCATCATATAAGGACCATACAGAGTATCTAAGAACATATCAAAAAATTCTTGCTCTAAAAGAGGAGGGTGAACTCTTGAAGCTAGTTCTCTCCACCTATGTGCATATTGTTTGAATGATTCATCATCTCCCTGAGTCAAATCTTGGAGTTGAATTCTGGTAGGACTCATGTTACTGTTGTAGTTGTATTGCTTGAAAAAAGCTTCAGCTAATTCCTTCCAAGTTCAGATGTTAGTTCTTTCAAGCTGAGTATACCACTCAAGAGATGATTCATTGAGGCTATCATAAAAGAAATGAATGAGAAGCTTGTCATTTTCCTCATAAGGAGCCATCATATTGCAATAGGCTTTGATGTGAGTCATCGGACAAGTAGTACCCTTATACTTCTCAAAAGTGGGGACTTTAAACTTTGTAGAGATCTTGATACCAGGCACCAAGCACAAACTAGCAGCGTCTAAACCAAGGGAGTTACGGCCCTCAATAGCTTTCATCCTCTCCTCTAGAAGGTGAAGCTTTTTCTCAGACTTAGTCCCATCAATCAGGAACCTGAAGGTGTCATATGATGACTCATAAATATTCTCGTGGTGAGGAGCTCCCTTGACAGGGATCTGAACGCTATTTTTGACATTGTGATTCAAAGAAACCTCCATTTGGTTAAGATTAACACCTGGTGGATTAACACGATCAACGATAACAACTGCAGGCCTTTGAGCAGTCTGTCTCAACTCTTCTTGTCCAAGGGCAAGGTTTTGAATAACCTCCACGAATTTACCCATATGAGTCTCCATATGCATTCCCATCTCAACTACATATGCCTGAAGTTGATCCATGAGTGACGACAATGCCAGGAAGTCAGTCTTACGGTCTTGAGATTCAAATAAGAAATCAGATTGCAATGAATATCTAGGCTGAAATGAATGAAATGCATGAGAATGCTTGGATGATAAGAGAAATAAACTCTTAAAATGATTGATGCAATGCCACGCCATAGGTTTAAAAGTTCAACACAACAGGGATAACATATGTACAATCATATAACATATGTACAGTTCTCTGGATAACTACTATATAAGTCTGCTGAATAACCCGGATATCACAGGATCAGAGGTTCGACACCAATTTCAGAACACAATGGAACCAAGTACCATGAATAGCTGTTGTATAATCTCTGAATAGGTTGAATATATCAGGATCAAAGGTCCAGGACATAACCAGAGAACCATAGTCACCAATAGAACACGGTCACTAACAGAACATAGTCACCATCTGTACTTGTAAAGATATATTCCCGCCTCACTCACGGGTCAATACAAGGTCTGGGTAAAGCCAATGGTGACTAAAAATCACAGGTTCGCTTGAGAGTACTATCATCGTACACCTATGTGATAATGATAGCACCTCATTAAAACCTCATCAGAGCATAAACAACACAACTGTATAGGGTAATCTACATCCCTTATATGTCGTGTTCCACTTTATTCCTAATGTTTCTATTGTTTGTTACTTGGTATGGGTATTTGGCCTTTTACCTTGTAGTAACACCCATCCAACAAAGAAACAAAGAAACAAGTACAACAACAATATAATAGATAAAATGCATGCAAACATATGCACAGACAAACATGTACAAAATGAACCAGCCATAAAGCATACAAAAAAACACCCAACAGAAAGAAAACAAGAGCTAGGAGCGACTCTAGGATGGACCAGCATTTGGTTGGCCTGTCCCTAGTGAAGTCTCCATCTGAAACAATCGGCTGAATAAATCATTGAGATGAAATCAATGAAGTCTCCATCGAACGTTTTTTATCCCACGGGAAAGGAAAGGTAAACATCGAATAAACCTGAGAAGGGTGAAATCAAGGTTGAACGACCAAGAGATACAGGTAAGGGATTCTGTTATGCAAGGGAAGGTATTAGCACCCCACACATTCGTATTACTCTACGGTATTCACTCTTGTTTTTCTAATCAAAGGGTGTGTTCAAATCTAACGCTTAAAAGCTAAGTAGAAAAATGCAAAGAGGGAATGCATGAAAAAGAAAACACGGGGAAAAGAAAGAAATATTTAAAAAGTTTCGCTCGACTGAGCCTCGTGACCAGATGCCTACATATCCTTTTTAGGGAATCAGAGCATCATAGTTCGACTCATTGATTTCCTCTACTGCCGCAATTAGACCTTTGGATATTCATGCGTCAACACAGAAGTTAATTAACATGTTCTTTTGAAAAGACTGAAAGAATGGGGAAAGGAGCCCGAAGGAAAAAAAAGTTTGCATTGGTTGATATTTTTTACCTTGAAAAAGGATTTGAAAATTTTTAGATGTTTTATGCATTTGCCAAGAAAAAGAGGTTTTAGTTTTAATGCAATGATGCAAAAAGAAATAAAAACATCTAAGGGAGACTGTCTAGAATCTAATCCCTAATGTTATCATACAATGATTAATCCTAAGGTTGAGCTTGAAAAGGAAATATCTACCTACGTTAGCATGCAAAAACTTAAAGGGTGAGGATAACTATCCTATATGGAACATGCAATGAGACTGGAGTCGTTATCTCAATTATAATTGAGTGACATCATATATCATGTGTTGTACTCCAAAATTTGCCCTCCCATATTTCTCAAGACATGTCAAGAATTATCTCCAAGTTGTTCAAGATGGCTCAAGAGTTGGACAGTCAAATCACCTCCTAAGGCAGTCAATTCAAAATTAGGGTTTTGTGTTGCATCAAGATCCTCACATCCAAATGATATAAAATTCTCTCCAATGTCCTAACATGTTCTCAACTTCATCCATGTCAAATTTCAAGCCTTGCAGAGAAAGTTTGGTCAGTCAATTGCTCAAGGGTTCCAAAAATCGACTGTGTTAGGGCAAAAGTCAATTGTGGCCTACAAATAGTCAAACCTCAAGATTTTTTGCCAACATTATCACTTTGGAGGATAATTCATCATTTTATCAAGGGTTGATCATGATTCATCAAAGATTGCTCAAGATTCATCAAGATTCAAAAGTTGCTAAATTAGGGTTTTGTAGGAAAAGTCAACTCAACTTTGACCAAGCTTAACTTTCTCATACTTTATGAGAAATGACCCATCCAAAGATAATTTTGAAGAGGATGCAATTTACCACAATCCATATTCACACCCCAAGATCAAGAAATGCACTCACAAAACGTTACAAATTTGGACATTATAGGTCATTTTTGAAAGTCAACAAAAACACCTTTTTTGCCAAAGCTTATAACTTGAGCATGGAATATCAAAATGAGATAAGACCAAAAGGGTTGATTAAAGAACATCTCAAGGTTTCTAAAAAGTCAAAGAACACCTCCAAAGGTTCAAAATTAAAGAAGTTATGCATTGTTGAAGTTGGGCATTTTTCCAAAATTGCCCAAAGTCAACTATCCTCCAAACTCCAATTTTTGACAAAAAGGCCCACTTTTTTCCACTTGATTTGGTCTTATCACACCACACACGTGTCCCATATTTAATTCCATAGCCAATCATTTATTTTTCTATTTTATTTAATTTTTATTGATTTAATTCATTTTAAATCAATATTAATTCAAATAAAATCCAAAAATTAATGGAATGAGATTCTTGTGATCACAGTTTGCAAATACCATGATACACTCATTCAAACACTTGCCAAGTCAAAACATGCATAAAATCTTGGATTTGAGGCAAATATGGAAACTTGATAATGGTGATCAAATCAAATCTCCAATCTTCAATTCTTATGGATTCAAGCCCAAAATTTAACCTAAACTCATTCCAAAATACATACACAAGCCAAGCATAACATGAACACGACTTGGAACTGCAAGAAACGGCCAAACCAAATTGGAGAAAAAGCTTGAAAAAGTGAAAACTGAAATCACACTTAGGGCTCGTTTCAATCCAAAATCACAACGTGGTGTTCTTGCTTGCAATCTCCTGAAGCTATAGCAACCAAAACCAGGCCTTGAGACCACTTGAAACGCGCTGTAAGTACTCACAAATATGCCTCTGTACACGAAAGCATAACTCCTTATTCTTGCATCTTTTTTGACAAAACATTAGCATATTCTTGTTCCTTGTATGATTTTTAAGCTTTTTGCAACATTCAATTTCATTTTCCTGGCCTGTATTGTAATGCCCGGACCTAGGGTTTTCTTGTCTTGTTTTTAGGCGTTTCCGTTGCAGGTAAAATTAAGACTAATGATGGGTATAGAGATGATTAGGATAACGAGACGAACAGGATGATGGGTTTGGTTTGCATTTTTGTGACCTAGAATGAATTATAGCATGAGGCCACGGATTTTGATGTGAAATAAAATCCGCAGGAAAAAATACAGTCTTCGTTGAAGAAGACGAAGACGTGTCTCTGCGTCATTGGCTTGTTCAAATTGTTTAGCGCTTTTTTTTTAATTCCCAGGAATATTAATTGTTTTGAATATATTACTTGTTTGTTATTCCATTAACAAATATGCAGCGTGGCTCAGTTGGTGGAAGCGTGAGTGGAATACCATTGGGACCTGGGTTCGAATCCCAGGTCCCCCAATGCCCTTTGTATTATTTTGTCTCACATAATTCCATGCAGCGCTCAAAGCATGGCTCACCATACGCCCTTGTCCAGATACTTGCCAAGTGGCTTCAGATCAGATCCATTGGTCAAAAACTGCAAGCTCATCATACTCTACAGTCAATGCATGTGCGTGAGATCTTGGAAAGTCAAACAAGGCTGGTTTGGATTGGGCTTCACAATTGCTGATTTCACACTCAAATCAGGCCCAGCACCCCCATATTTGGTTATTTCTTTTCATATTTCTTTTTTATTTAATTGTTTTTATTAATTATTATTCTTAATTAATTACTAACCAAATAATTAATATTTTTCCTCATAAAATCAGAAAACATAAAAAATAGTATTTTTATTAATTTCATTATTTTTGTAAATAATTAAATTGACTTAGTTTTTTTAATTAGGTATGATTTAAACCTTTTCGCAATAAATTAAAAGTAATGTAGAATTAGGTATTATTAATTTTAATCATTTTATTTTTCCTTAAATATAAAAAAAAACCCAAAAAATATTTTCATTAATTAATTAATTTAATTATTAATCTAGATCTTAATTCCAATTAATTCAAAAAATAACAAAAATATTTTCTTTAAAAAAAAAGGGGTCAAAACCCTAAAAATGCGCTGATTTAATTTTCGCACGCGATCTATTTATTTCCAATATTGTAATTGCTTCCGGTATGTAATAATTTTTTTAATTAGGATTTTAATTTACCGCTTTACTTTTATTTTTCGCAATTTAAATTAAAGGGTTTGTTTTTGGCGATGTAAATACCCGACGCCTTGTAATAGCTTAGATTTAATTTCCCGCAATTTAATTTCCGCATAATATTAACTGTTAGATGTTTGATAAATAAGCAATGCATGACAAGATCAATCTTTAACTTAAAATCAACAATAGCTCACCCATGACATGTACAGATAAAATTAACCGAAATAACACACTCGCACATGCCACTCTTAAGGTACACCTCACTTGGTTGCCTCGAACATGGTCATTGAGTATAGGAAGTTTTAGAGGTCGCCCTCTTGTCCAAAGATCATAAGTTGTCTCGAAACGGTTGCCTCGGATAAAATGATCTAAGACATTAGGGTTACCGCTAAGGCATCCTAACATTGCTTTAGTGACCACACGTCCCTTAATCAAATTGACCCGAAAACTCCAACGACGATGCTACCTACTCATCAATAGTGGGCTAGCATTGTCTAAAGGACATTTGTACAGATTAATTCCTTTTTCGAGTAGGTAGATGGTTCTTAAGTACTTGCTCCTTTTAAAACAAAACAAAACTTTTCGCACTTACACTCCTTTTTAAACAAAAACTCTTTTCAAACCCACAAACACAAAGAAAAGCAAACTTTTGAAAACACTTTGAGCAAGTACCTAAGAGCCCGTGGATAACCACAGATAGAAAGGGTGCTAAAACCTTCCCTTTCTATAATCTACCTCCCGAACCCGAGAAACATCTCAAAAAAAGGAATTTTTCTGTGCTTTTTTCCTTTCCTTGTTGGATAAAATAAAAGACGGTGGCGACTCTTGCTTACCGCGACATTTTGCAAAAACAAACTCAAACACGAACCAGCATTCCAAAAACAGACAGTTCTATTCCCACCGATCACAGAACTGGCGACTCTGCTGGGGACTTTATAAGTGAGGTGTACCTTAGGATTAGATCATTGTGTTTTCAATTATATGCTTTGTATGATTTACATTTGTGGGTTTGTATCGGAGTTCTATAGATCCTAACCCGGATCTGGGGAATACCCTTTAGGTAAGTAGCAATAAACTGTGAGGGAACTGTCCGGCGTAGACCGACACGGTTGAAGCAGTAGCTACGTTGGTGTGGCACTTTAGTCTGTACCGATATCCCTTGTGTTGGAACGAGGAGAATATGGGTCTTCTAAGGGGTCATTAAGCACCAACTGACCTTAGAACCTTTAAATTGACCAACTTGGCCATAGAACAGTAGCGGTATGCTACACTCATTAAGACTAAACTCTTGCGATGATTCCGGCCGCAAGAAAAGGTTGCTAAACTGGAATTATGACCGATTGAGGGTAGTCAGTGATATTGAGATCCTCTAGAACCCGGTTACTATTTTTAGGACAGGTTTAAACCAACTAAACTGAAAGAGGGTAATACCTAAACTCCATGCCAGCCTAAACTTAAGGCTATTTGTGTGACTTGTGTGCCTTCAAACTTGAACTACTTGCACATTCTTGTTATCTGACAACATGAGTTCCTTGCAGGTTTTGTTTACAGTCCTTATCCAATAATTTGGATTTATTGCAGGGTTTACTTACATCACTTCACACTTTTGCTTAAACGCATATCATACACATCATAACATCATACCTTAACATTTCCTTAACCATTTCAAGGATCTCAAGGGTCGGTGATGCAAGTTATGGCAAATCAAATGTCTAGCAAGGGGCAGAGGGGATTTATTTTCCTCTAGCCAAGGTTATCTAGAAATCAAAACACGATAATTTGAGTCAGGGGCTATGACCCACTCGATATGGTGAGCTTGACTCTTGAAGAAGGACTCTTAACAACATGAAGTTTCTTCAATCAAAGCTGGAAAATTCAAATTCTAACGAGTTTCTTGTTTACCCCGCGGGATCCTTAAAGACATTGCATACATACATATCATTGCATCATAGGTCTCCCAGTATAGATCTCTCATGTTCTCGCTGTTTATTTCAGCAATGGATTTCCAACCAGTCAACCAAGATCTTCAAACTCAAGAGACTCAGTTCAAGGAAATCTTCCTAAACCTATCTAAGGGGTAGGAAGAGTTGAGAACACTCCTCATGGGGAACTTGGTCAAGAAAAGTCCTGAAGACAATAAGGATGAACGGCTAGAACAACTGCAAGCTGAGTTCAGTGCCATGAAAACCCAGATGCTGCGGCAGATGGCTCTTATCCAAGGCTTAGCTCGGGAACAAGAAGAGCTGAGAACCATTATCAACCAGCTTCATCAAGACAGATACAACAACATGAAGCAAACAGTCAAGGCCGAGGACCAAGTCATTAATCAACTTCTGAGAAGTCAAAGGTTTGGTTTGATGAAGAATAGACCTCTCCAAGTTGCTACTACCTCAAGGGTCCAACAACAACCTTGCCATAAACAACGGGTTGATCGGAGTAAGCCAAATATACCCAAGCGGCAATTTACCAAGCTCAACATGTCGTTGTCTCAGGCTTTATAACACCTGTTGAGATTAAATCTGGTGACGTTGGTAGGACCTCATCTGAATCCTAAGACTTCTTCACCCAACTACAATCCTGATGCAAGGTGTGCATACCATTCTAACAGCCCGGGGCATGATACTAACATCTGTTGGGTGTTGAGCAACAAAATTCAAGACCTGATTGATGAAGAAGCATTGGAACTCACACAAGACGGTCAGATTGAATTCTTTTGCCATCCCCCCAAGGTTCACCATTTGAAGTGACAAGTACTGAGACGAGAAGACTTTTTGTTCATTAGAATTTTCAAGTTGTAATTTTCTTTTGATTGTTCGAACATTTATTCATGTCAAACTTTATTACTTTATCAATGCATTGCATATGTCTGTTTTGAATCAATCCATTCGTATTTCACTATATTCAAATTGCTTTCATTTTTTGTGATGATCAACTCTCGATTAAAAAATTATAAGCCTTTAGAGGGAGGATGACGAAAATGATATCAAAATCTCTACAGTATGCTTTTGAACAGACCCTGCTGACGAGGTACAGGCATTGTTTCAAATCCTAATCAGTGGAGTTATAAGGAAGATAATCCCTAGTCAACCCCTTTGAGCCAAAGAAGTTGGAGTTTTTCTTTTCACAAATTAAATCCCTTAATTATAACCTAGGGCATGGTAGTTTTCTCAGTTGATCCAGGTGCACAAAGAATGGCATCAAAGAAGTCCTTCCGAAACAAAAGACGGTGTTGGTTCTGTATAATCGTAAGGACAGGCAGTCATTATCTCTCAAAATAAAAGCCCAATAAGTCAAAACCTGTGAAGGAGACTTAAGAAAAACTGGGGCATCCCGCTGACTGTAATCACAAAAAGAAATAGTTCATGCAAAAAACAGGGATAATAAAAACCAAAAGGGAAGAGATCCTGCAAACTCTCAACAAAATGAATGCCTGTTCAAAATAAATTGTTAGTATCTGAACCATCACTGGTATATCAGAGAAAAGACTCAAACAAGATCTAATGCACGATTAACTGAGTTTAGGATCGAAGAACATCACGAAGAACGGGTGGGTACAAATAAAATTTGAGCCTTTATCCTTTGTTTCTTAAACCGTGAACCAGGCCACGTTATAACCCTTAAAAATTCCTAGTTGAAGCATGGGTTAGTCTGAAAGCATACTGTTACAAAAGGTATCCTGACTCCTGTAGGGCTTGCTGTAAATCCTGAGTTGACGTCACATTTTACAAAATTTTCCTATCTTACTGAAAAAATGCATTTCCAAAAACATCAAGACAGACATAAGCTTTGCATTCTTAAAATAACATTGTTTGCATATAACTATTTGTTCAAACAGCAGAGAAATTCGCACGACGACTATCTAGCGAACAAAAAATTTTCTCAATAAAAGGATCACCTCAAGTGGAAAAAACACTTCTAACCAAGGGGCACGACATGATCATTGTCCATCATTTGGGGCAGTTAAGTCGAGATTCAAGGAATCTCTCAAGGATGCCAAATAGTCTGGGGCAAATCTCCATCTGAATCAATGGGGGCATTGGACATGAATTCCAGCAACGAATCTTGCATGATTAAACGAAGATCTTCTGGTATTATGGCAATACAACACTGCCTACAGTGACAACTCCCTACACTCTGAGAGCGTGGACATAGTCAAAAAAAGTACTACGCATAATCAAAGACCCGCTAGGTCGACTGGCCTACGAAAAAAAAGGGCTTCCTGGAGAACCAAAAGGGTTCCGGCAAAAATAAGAGATGAAAATGGAAAAAATCTGTACACCCGGCAAGTCGAAAACCTGAAAAGGAGGCTTGGGAAAAAAAGGGTATCCCAGTGGACTGAAAACCCGAAAGGGCGGTCCAGGCAAAAATTAGGGATCAAAGCGTACGACTATGTCTCGTTATCTCGTCACTTGCCTACCAGAAGAAGACTTGTCATTTTGACCGAAAGATACCAAGCACCTCATAGGTGGGGATAATACTCGATCCACAGAGCCTCTGCAAGCACATTCTCCCGCAGAAACAGGGGCAATAAGAATTGTCCAAGCTATACAGTTGCTCTGTTCACCAGGTACAAAGGTAGGTTCAGCTGAAGAATTGGCTAACATACCGTCACTCCCTCAGAGTAAGACAGTAATGGTAACTATCCCAGCTGAGCCTTGCAACTATAAACGAATCAGCAATACTCTCCCCAAGCAGAGTTAGTCTACCATCAGCACTAAAAGAGCCTTAATATTCCCCAGCGGAGTATAAGGATTGTTGTACCCGAAAATTTGCCCTCCCATATTCTTCAAGGTTTATCAAGAATCATCTCCAAATGGTTCAAGATTGCTCAGGGATTGCACAGTCCAAATACCTCTTAAGCCAGCTGAAATTAGGGTTTTGGTTCTTTCAAGGAATTTGAGGTTTCCAATGGTTCAATCAAGTCTCATAGGTCCATATACATCCTCAAGCACCTACATGCCAAGTTTCAAGACTCACTGGACCAATTTGCACGATCAAAAGCTCCATTTGACCTACAGTCAACTGCCAGGGGAAAAATGGTCATTTTGCAGTCAAAAGTCAGAATTTTTGGTCAACATCTTATTTTGAGTCCACAATCATCATTTGATCAAGTCTTGATCATGATTCCACAAGGATAGCTCAAAAATCATTAAGATGCAAAAAGTTACTATTTTTGGACAGCAGAAAAGTCAACTGTATCTTGACCAGAGCATAACTTTTTCATGGTTTATCAGAAAAATCCCATCCAATGCTCATTTTGAAGAGGATGCCATTTCCTACAAACCATCTTCACATTCCAAGTTAAAGAAAGGCTCACACAAAAAGTTATCAATTTCTACATTATAGGTCAAATTCAAAAGTCAACAAAAATGCACTTTAAGTCAAAGGCCATAACTTGAGATTGGTAAATCCAAATGACATGGGACCAAATGCATTGGTTAGAGGACTTCAAGAAATTTCCAAAATGTCCAAGAACATGTTCATATGATCAAAATTGAGCAATATATGCATTAGAGAAGTTGGGAATTTTTTGTGAATTTGCAAAAGTCAACTTTGCTCAAAACACTTTGTTTTTGCTAATGGGACTCAAATTTCTTATTGAAACTTTATCCATGGCCTATGCACGACCCATCAAGCTTAATTGAATTATTTTCTTATTTTTTTATTAATTAATTGGATTTTTAATCAATATTAATTCATTTAATTAATTTAAATTGTAGGAAAATATAAAGATATGGTTTTTCAATCTTTTGTGAAGCAAGAATGACCTAAAAAGGCTGGCAATTTCGTGCACCAAGTCAAAGATGCAATATCTCCAAATTTGGCAACTTTTTCCAATCATGAAGATTCAAAAATATATGATTTCCAATCAAATATTCAAATCATCATTCCATGGATTTTTGCTCAAGATTCTGACCTAATCTCATTCTCCTATAAATATACAAGCTAACCCTGATCATGCACACGTGAAATTTCTGCAGAAAAAGCCATAACCATATTGAAAAAATTCAAGAAAATTGCAAAACTGATTTCATATTCCAGGGCGATTTAAAGACTTTTGTTGATTCTAATCTATTGAAGGAGTTCTCAGGGACGTTTTGCAATCAAAACCAAGCATTGAAGCTCAAAGAATCATCAAGAACAGAGTCACGGTTTGCATTTTATTTTGAGAATCGAACAACTTAATTCATGCATCATTAACATGATTTTGTGTTTGATTTGTGTTGCTAGGGACTGTACAAAGCTAATGGTATAGCTCAATTGAATTAAAACGCACAGAATCACAAATTGCCATTGACGATTTCTAGGGTTCATAAGTTGTGAAATTGGGGCTTTCTAAACCCAGAAAAATCAGGACTTGTAAGGCACATGGTTGGATTCGTGAGAGCCATACGAATCCAAAGCAACCATCGCGAAATATTTATATAGATCACAACCCTAATCGCTATTTTTCGCCACTGTAGTTTGTGGGGGTTAAAAACCCCCGCTATTTGATTTTGTTTTTACAGGTACAACGAAGAAGATGAGTACGTGTTAGTGCGTGGTTGGCTAATTCAAAAAGACGCGCGTTTTATTTGTTTTACAGTATATTGTTTGGTTTCTTAATATAATGATTGCGTAGTATTATAATATCAAAGCGTGCAGGTGGTTGGAGTGGTTAAGGCATTGGTTGGAAAGCATTGGGACCTGGGTTCGAATCCCAGGTCCCCCAAAATACTTGTTATTATTTTCTTTCACATAATCCCATGCAGGTTTCAAAGGAGGTCCTACCATGCGCTTCAAATATCCAGGTGCCACGTGTCTTCACACTCAAATCCAATGGCCATGAGATGATGATCACCATACTCCCAGTCAACCATGCGCATGGAGGAGCCAGAAAGTCAAAAGGGCTTGGAGTTAATGGGCCTGAGAATTGCACGAATACCTCCTTATTGGGCCCAACACCCCCTGGTTCATTCATTCTTTTCTTTTTATTTTCTTTTAGTAATTATTATTATTATTATTATTATTATTTAATTAACATAATTAATTTTTTCACAATAAAATTCAGAAAACTAAAAAATGTTACATTTTTTTATTATTATTATTATTTATTAATTTCACCTTTAACTTATTATTTTTGTAAATAAATGTAATTAATTAATTTAGTTGTTTTAATTAGGTTAACTTTAATTATTTTCATAACAAATAAAAAATAAATTAGAATTAGGGTTTTCTTGACAATTTTAATTTCTTCTCTTTCATTTCATTAAAACATTAAAAAACTCAAAAAAATATTTCTTTTAATTAATTAATTAATTAATTAGTTTTACGTTTAATTTAATGCAAAATAACCAAAACTTCATTCTTTCTCAAAAGGGGTCAAAACCCTAAAGACTTTCCGATCCAATTTTTCTCGCATATATTTATTCTCGATTCCTTTTTTGATCATATAGCGTTAATTAGGACTTTTTATCACTTTCTTTATTTTCTCGCAATTTATTTTTCAAGGGTTGTTTTTGGCGATGTAAATACCCGACGCCTTGTAATAGCGTAGATTTACTTTCCGCAATTTATTTTCCGCACAATTATTAATTGCTAGATGTATGTTAATTAGGTTATGCATGACAAGACTTATCTGAAAATTAAAATCAAAACGTAGCTCACCATAACATGTGCAAAGATAACTTAATTGAAACCTGACACACTCGCACATGCCACTCTTAGGGTATGCCTCACTTGGTTGCCTCGACGTGGTCATTGAGTATAGGGTGTTTTAGAGGTCGCCCTCCTGTTTAAAGATCAAGTTGCCTCGAAACGGTTGCCTCGGATAAAACGATCTAGGACATTAGGGTTACCGCTAAGGCGTCCTACCATTGCTTTAGTGACCACATGTCCCTATAATCGAATTGACCCGAAAACTCCAACGACGGTACTACCTACTTCTCAATAGTGGGATAGTACTGTCTAAAGGACATTTACACAGCTTAATTTCTTTTGAGTAGGTAGAGGTTCTAAGGTACTTGCTCTTTCAAAACAAAAACAACTTTTCGCACCTACACTTTTTCTGACAAAAGTTTTCAAACAAATACTTCACATACTCTTGAGGACTGATACAAGAGTTAAAATAGAAGTTTTCAAACAAACTTTTTTTCAAACCCACAAACACAAAAAAAGCAAACATTTTTGAAAACATAGTGAGCAAGTACCTAAGAGCCCGTGGATAACCACGGATAGAAAGGGTGTTAACACCTTCCCTTTCTATAATCTACCTCCCGAACCGAGAAACATCTCGAAAAGGAATTTTGCTGTGCTTTTGTCCTTTCCTTGTTGGAGAAAATAAAAGACGGTGGCGACTCTTGCTTACCGCGACATTTCGCGAACCAGCATTTCAAAATAGTCAGTTCTATTTCCACCGATCCCAGAACTGGCGACTCTGCTGGGGACTTAATAAGTGAGGTGTACCTTAGGATTAGATCATTCTATGTTTTCAATTGTATGCCTTGTTTGATTTATATTTGTGGGCTTGTATTGGAGTTTCATAGATCCTAACCCGGATCTGGGGAATACCCTTTAGGTAAGTAGCAATAAACTGTGAGGGACCTGTCCGGTGTAGACCGAGACGGGTGAAGCAGTAGCTACGTTGTTGTGACACCTTGGTCTATACCGATATCCCTTGTGTTGGAACGAGGAGAATATGGGTCTTCTGAGGAGTCGTTAAGCACCAACTGACTTTAGAACCTTAAATTGACCAACTTGGCCATAGAACAGTAGCAGTATGCTACACTCATTGAGGCTAAACTCTCGCGATGGTTCCGGCCGCAAGAAAAGGTTGCTAAGCTGGAGTTATGACCGATCGAGGTTAGTCAGTGATATCGAGATCCTCTAGAACCCGGTTACTATTTTTAGGACAGGTCTTAACCAACTGAAACTGAAAGAGGGTAGTACCTAAACTTCATGCCAGCCTGAAATCTAAGGGCTCTTGTGTGACTTGTGTGCCTTACCATGTTTGCCTTTTGTGAATACTTATGGTGTGCCTTTATCATGACATCATAACATCATACCATTGCATGCATCCTGCATAAGGACTAACCCATTTCAAAGACAAGAGGGTTTCATCTTTGCTCTGTTTTGTAGGACATCATGATGCCCATACGAAGGAATACTATCCGGCTCAACTTTGTTCAACCACCTGCTTTGCTTACAGAATTGATTGATAGGATTCCAAACACTACTTCCTTCATCAAGAGGCATGGTTCTCTTCTCGGTTTAGTCACTTCAAAGTGGGACCAACAATTGATGAGTGTCCTGGCCCAGTTTTATGATCCGTTATACCATTGCTTCACCTTTCAAGACTTCCAGCTGGTCCCTACCCTGGAAGAATTCTCTGATTTGCTTGGTATCCCTGTTTTGGAACAGACTCCATTCACTGGTTGGGAAAAGACTCTTATGCTTGAAGATATTGTTGCAGCCCTTCCCCTGACCAAAGAAGAGGTAATGGCTAACTGGGAAACTAGAAGTGGAGTTAAGGGCTTTTTGGCTAAGTTTCTGATTGGCAAAGCTAATAGTTTCTGGAATGACTTAGACTTCAGGGCGTACGAAGACATCCTGGCTCTTTTAATCTATGGTCTAGTATTGTTTCCAAATCCTGATACCTTTGTTAATGTCAATGCCATAAGAATCTTCATCTCTCGGAACCCTGTACCCACTCTCTTGGGTGATATCCTACAACAACTCTATGCTCGTACTTCCCGAAGGTGGGGAACTTTGTGGTGTTGTGCTCCTTTGTTAGTGAGGTGGTTTATTTCGCACCTCCCTAAGTTCGTACTGAAGAATAAATAAGGAAGAGGCTGGGCTCATAGGATAATGTCTCTTACTGATAATGACATCATTTGGACTCTCAGAGGTTTAGATGAGGTGGCTGTTATTGATCATTGCGGAGAGTATCCTAATGTTCCTTTAATCGGAACTCAGGGAGGAATCTCTTATAACCCATGTTTATCTCTCCGTCAGTTTGGAAGAGCTAGAAGAGTAGGGCCTCATGAGATGTTGATACCTCACATCAGTTTTGAGTTTCAGGTAGATAGTGACGAGTTGCGCCGTAGATTCACCAGGGCTTGGGACAGAATTCACAAAGATGACCCACATGAGTTGGGACCGAAGACTTCTCTACCAATGGAATCCTATTTCAGATGGGTCCGCATCCGTGCCCAGAAGTTAGGTATGCCATAAGAAGCTGTCAGGCCTATTACTCTTGAAGTTCTTGATAAAGACGGGGTTCCTCCAACTGTTCTCCATCCGCAGATACCCACTGATATTGGTACACTAAAGAGGTCTTGGGCGCAACTGCAGGAAGAACGGGATTCTTATCGGGAAAGGTTCAATGAATAGGAAAAAAAGATCCAGAAGCTGACAAAACAATTGGAGAACGAGCGGATCCTGAATGACTATATCCGCACTGAGAAGAAGAGGCCATGGGAGCATTGATGGACCTTGGATGTTCTTTTACAGCTTTCTTTTACTTTTCAGTATTTTCATTCCTGTAACGCCTAAGTGCAATTTGTTAAACAGTTTAAATTCCAAAGTTGAATCTAATAAAGTGTGTTTCCTTTTTCTCTACAAAGTTGAATCCCGATTGTCTTTGAAAAAATAAATCATACGCATTTCATTTCATCATATGCATAACAGGTACCCCTTTTTACAGGTCACTTATCTTCTTCGCTGTTTATTTCAGCAATCATCATGTCTACCGAACCTTCCACTGAACAAGCTATCAAGGCCCTCCAGGCCCAGAATGCCCAGTTCCATGAGTTGGTTATGAGCCTAGCCCAGGGTCAATAGGAGTTGAAGACTCTGATTCTGAAGAAGAAGAAGAAGAGGACCGTCTTGTTCAACACTGGACGCAGATTTGGGAATGGACTACAAAATGAGGTTGATCTGACTACTTCCTCTGTAGGGAAAGACAGTCCCCAAGAGAGAAGGGTTCCTAGTCCCGTGGTCTCCGACAACGAGACGGATTATAATGATGAACAGTACCCTCCTGCTGAGGACAGGTACAAACAGCTAGAGGACCGTTTAAGTGCTATGGAGATTTAGAATGTGCCCGGGTTGGACTTTGGAGACCTAGGCTTATCCTCTGGGGTGGTGATTCCCCATAAGTTCAAGGCACCTGCTTTTGCCAAATACGACAGAGCTTCTTGCCCAAAGTTGCACCTTCGATCGTATGTAAGGAAGATCCAACCTTATACAGCTGACAAGAGTTTGTGGATCCATTTCTTCCAGGATAGTCTTTCAGGGACTCAACTCGAATGGTTCTATCAGATGGATGGAGCCAGCATTCGTAACTGGGAGGATCTGGCTACTGCGTTCTATAAGCAGTATCAGTATAATTCCGACCTCGCTCCTACGCGTATCCAACTCCAGGGTATGTCACTAGGGAAGGGTGAAGGATTTAAGGAATATGCTCAAAAGTGGAGAGACCTGGCTGGGAGGGTGCAACCACCTCTGACTGACCGTGAACTTGTGGATATGTTCTTGGGGACCCTGTCTGGTCCATTCTTCAACCATTTGATTGGGAGTTCTTCTGCTGGGTTTACAGACCTTATCTTGACTGGTGAGAGAATAGAAGCCGGTATCAAGTCTGGGAAGATACAGAAAGGTGCCTCCTCGAGCACTGAAAAGAAGCCATTCAAGAAGGAAGCTAGTGTTGTCTATGGTTCAAGGAGACAGAATAAACCGGAACGCCGCCAAGCTGTCAACGTGGTGGTTATTTCAAAGCTTGCTGCTGCTCCTCAGCATCATAACCAACAAAGGGGTGAGAGACCTAGAAGGCAGTTCACTCGCCTCAGTATGACCTTATCCCAGATACTGCCACAACTACTGACAACCAATCTGGTGACTATAAAAGAAGCTCTGAAGGTTGTAAACACAACATCTCCAAAGTACAATCCCAACGCCCGTTGCGCTTATCACTCTGACAGCCAGGGGCATACCACAGATGATTGTTGGGCTCTAAAGAATAAGGTTCAGGACCTAATTGATGCTAAATAAGTTGAGTTCGAGGCGCCCGAAAGGCCCAATGTTGTGACTTCTCCCATGCCCAAGCATGGAGTAAATGCTATTAGGGATGATGGTGACGTAGAGGAATCTGAATTTGACAGCGGGATCTACCCTACGACCAACGATGGACCAAGAAATTGGACGGCAAAAGACTTCACACCTATTACTTTTGTGACTCAGTAATGAACTCCTTTGTTTTGAATTTGTAACAAACAATAATTTGAAACTTTACGGCCCGGTGTCTTACCCGGGGCACCGTGGCTTCATTTGTGAGGGCTTTTGTGTGTCATTTTCATATATCATTAATAAAAGCATTGGACGTTTTTTTGCATTTCAAATCTTGCGCTGCTTGTCTTTCTTTATTACATATTGCAAAACAGCTATTTTACACACACTCACATATACAGGTCCCAATCCACTCTGGATCTCACTGGTAACGACTCTGCTACTGCCAGTTATGACTTCGAAAATCCGATCAACTTAGCCGAAGACGAAGGTGAAGATGATTGTGAAGTGCCTGGTGAGCTTGCAAGACTGCTACTCCAGGAAGAGAGGGCCATTCAGCCACATGAAGAGCCAGTGGAAACGGTAAATCTGGGTACTGAGACAGACAGAAAGGAAGTCAAGATCAATGCAAATCTAGAGCTCAGTGTGAAACAACGGTTGATTCAGATGCTGCATGACTACATGGAAATCTTTGCCTGGTCTTACGAAGACATGCCTTGGTTGGATACTGACATTGTGGTTCATCACTTGCCTACCAAGGAAGAATGCCCTCCGGTAAAGCAGAAGGTTCGCCGTATGCGCCCAGAGATGACCGAGAAAATCAAAGCTGAGGTTATGAAACAATTTGATGTCGGGTTTCTAGCAGTAACTTCTTACCCTCAGTGGGTTGCCAATGTGGTTCCAGTGCCAAAGAAAGATGGTAAGGTCAGAATGTGTGTTGATTACAGAGATTTGAACAGGGCGATCCCTAAGGATGACTTCCCTTTGCCTCACATCGATGTTCTGGTTGACAACACTGCTCAGCATAAGGTATTCTCCTTCATGGACGGATTCTCCGGTTATAATCAGATCAAGATGGCTCCTAAAGACATGGAGAAGACCACTTTTGTTACTCAGTGGGGCACCTTCTGTTACAAGGTCATGCCTTTTGGGTTGAAAAATGCTGGGGCAACCTACCAACGTGCCATGGTTGCTTTGTTTCATGACATGATCCATCATGATATTGAAGTATACGTCGATGATATGATTGCAAGGTCCCAAACTGAGGAGGAACACCTTGACCATCTATAGAAGCTGTTTGACCGGTTGAAGTTGTACAAGCTGAGGTTGAACCCGAACAAGTGCACCTTCGGGGTGAGATCTGGAAAACTACTAGGTTTCGTCGTGAGCGACAAAGGTATTCAAGTGGACTTTGCCAAGGTGAAAGCCATACAAGAGATGCCAGTTCCCAAGACAGAGAAAGAAGTCAGAGGCTTTCTAGGATGGTTGAACTACATTGCCCGATTCATCTCACATCTAACTGCTACCTGTGAACCAATCTTCAAGCTACTGAAGAAAGATCAAGTGGTACGTTGGAACGATGAATGTCAGGCCGCTTTCGAAAGAATCAAAGAGTATCTCCAAGAGCCACCCATTCTTATGCCACCGGTTGAAGGGAGACCTCTAATCTTATACTTGATAGTACTTGACAACTCAATGGGATGTGTGTTGGGGCAGCATGATGAGTCTGGCCGAAAAGAGCATGCTATTTATTACCTTAGCAAAAAGTTTACCGACTGTGAGACCCGATACTCACTGCTCGAGAAAACTTGCTGCGCTTTGGTATGGGCTGCTCGCCAGCTGAGACAGTATATGTTGACTCACACTACTTTGTTGATCTCAAAAATGGATCCAATCAAGTACATCTTCGAAAAGCCTGCCTTGTCCGGAAGAATAGCAAGATGGCAGATGATCTTGACTGAATATGACATCCAGTACACGACTCAAAAAGCAATCAAGGGAAGTGTGTTGGCAGACCATTTGGCACACCAGGCAGTGGATGACTACCAATCTATGAACTTTGAATTTCCAGACGAGAATATCATGGTAGTGACTGATTGTGAAATACCTGGACCGGATGAAGGACCTGAGGAAGGATCCCGATGGTCTATGCACTTTGACGGAGCCTCAAACGCTTTGGGTAACGGTATTGGCGATGTGATCATATCTCCAAAAGGCTCTCATACTCCACTTACTGCCCGACTGTGTTTCAACTACACCAATAACATGGCGGAGTATGAAGCATGCATCATGGGTCTTCGAGTTGCAATTGACCTAAGGATTAAGTTTATGAGTGTCTTCGGAGATTCCGCTCTCGTGATCAGTTAGATCAAAGGCGAATGGGATACGAAACACCCAAATCTTATTCCTTACAAGGAGTATGTATTGACGTTGCTTCCCCACTTCGAGGAAATAACCTTTGAACACTTCCCAAGAGAGGAGAATCAGTTGGCGGACGCGCTAGCTACGATGTCTTCTATGTTCAAAGTCAAATGGGACAACGAGGCTCCCTGGATCATTATTTGGAAATTGGATGAACCTGCACATTGTTGTGATATTGATACTAAAGAGGTAGCAGATAAACCCTGGTTTCATGAGGTAAAGAGATACCTTGAGGCTCAGGAATACCCCGAGGGTGCATTCGTTAATGACAAAAAGTTTCTGAGAAGGTTCGCGGCAAAATTCTTCCTCAACAACGGCATTCTCTACAAACAAAACCATGATTCAACCTTACTATGTTGTGTGGATAAGACTGAAGCAGAAAGGATCATGGCAGAGCTGCATGAAGGTACTTTCGGAACACATTCCAGTGGACATACCATGGCAAAAAAAATCCTCTGGGCAGGATATTACTGGTCCATAATGGAAGCCGACTGTTATCAACATTCTCTGACATGTCTCAAATGCCAGATCTATGCTGATAAGGTGCACATTCCTCCGGTTCCTTTGAACATCTTGACAGCACCTTGGCCTTTTGCAATGTGGGGCATTGATATGATCGGCGAGATCAGACCTACGGCATCCAACGGGCATCGCTTCATCCTGGTAGCGATTGATTACTTTACAAAATGGGTGGAAGCGGCTTCATTTGCCACCGTAACCAAGAACGTCGTGGCACGGTTCATTCGGCACAACCTGATTTGTCGATATGGTGTACCAGAGAGGATCATTACGGATAATGGTACCAATCTTAACAACAAGATGATCACTGAGCTCTGCGAGCAATTCAACATACAACACCACAACTCTTCTCCTTACCGGCCGAAGATGAATGGGGCTGTAGAAGCAGCTAATAAGAATATCAAGAAGATTGTGCAGAAGATGACAGTGACCTACAAAGATTGGCATGAGATGTTACCATTTGCTCTTCATGGGTACCGTACCTCAACACGGACGTCGACAGGGGCAACACCCTACTCCTTGGTATATGGCATGGAGGCAGTCTTGCCCATCGAAGCTCAGATACCCTCTCTCCGAATCATGAAGGATGCAGGTTTGAGCGAAGATGACTGGATCCAGACCCGGCTTGATCAGCTAAACCTAATCGACAAAAAGAGACTCACTGCTATTTGTCATGGTCAGACGTACCAAAAACGGATGATCAAGGCATTTAACAAGAAAGTCAGACGACAAGAGTATCAAGTTGGGGACCTGGTAATCAAGCGTATCATTCTACCTCAAGGTGATCCCAGGGGCAAATGGACCCCCACGTACGAAGGGCCATTTGTGGTTAAGAACATCTTCTCAGGAGGAGCGATGATTCTAACTACCATGGATGGTGACGACCTTCCTCACCCCGCCAATGTAGACATAGTAAAAAGATACTACGCATGATTAAAAGACACGCTAGGTCGACTGGCCTAGGCAAAAATAAGGGCTTCCTGGTGAACCAAAAGGGTTCGGGCAAAAATAAGGGATGAAAATAAAAAAAATATGTACACCCGGCAAGTCGAAAACCTGAAAAGGTGGCTTGGGAAAAAATGGGTATCCCGGTGGACTGAAAACCCGAAAGGGCGGTCCAGGCAAACGTTAGGGATAAGCGTAATACTATGTCTCATTGGATCACCTCGCATCCAGACTTCGGTATCAACTGTCAGGCTCATACGGCATCAATCAATCAGATTCCTCTTCAACTAAGCAGCAAAGTGATGAGACGCTTGAAGACATAAAGGCGATAGCAGAGTTGGAACCCAGTGGGATTTTTCACATAGCTGTTTTGTTTCCTTTTCACAAATTGTATAAACTCTATTTTGTTCGCCGACGCTCTCTTACTAGGACGTCAGCCTCTTGTACACAACGCCTATTTACAGGCAAATTTCAAAATCAATACAAGTTCATTTTTCAGACAAATTCCAAATTGTTTTTCCTTTATCTGTTTTGTTTTGCAAAGAACGTCCAATGTTCATTTTTGATATATGCATTTGACATTAATGGCTGTTCATAAATATTTGCATACGAAACAAAGGACTAATTACAGGTGACATCAGAAACAGGGGCAATAAGAATTGTCTAAGTGATCTAGTTGCTCTGTCCACCAAGGTACCAAGGTAGGTTCGACTGAAGAATGTAACCAGGATACCTTCACTCCCCGCAGAGTGAGACAAGATTCAGCAATACTTTACCCAAGCAGAGTTGATCTCCCATCAACCCTAAAAAGGAACAGTATCCCCAGCAAGTCAGCAATACTCTCCCCCGAGCAGAGTTGGTCTACCACCAGTCCTGGAAAAGTTGGGTACCCCCAGAAGATCTTAATATTCCCCAGCGGAGTATACAGATGTTCCCTAGAAAGCATCCCCGGCAGTCTTAATATTCCTCGACAGAAATATAAGATTGTTCCCCAGTGGAATACAAGATACCCCCAGTGGAGCCATTTCCCAGCGCAGTCCAAAAGTTTCCCCAGGAGAGTTGAACCATCTCCCCAGTAGATGCTGGAAGCTTATCACCTGCAGAGTACAAATGTGTCCCCAGCCATATTCAGAAGGTTATCCTCACCAGAGTCTAACTGGGTTATCCTCAGCAAATTGCAATGGAAAGATTGTCCTCAGCGAAGTTCTTCCTATCCCCCAGCGGAGTTCATCAAAATCCCCAACAGAGCTTATCAATGGAGTCCCCAGCGGAGTTATCATTAAAATCTCAGCGAAGTATCTCTTCCCCACAGAGTAATTCCCCGCAGAAGTATCTCTTCACCAGGTTTATTCCCCAACAGAGTCGTCTTCTCCTACCCGTTTATTCTTGCAATCATCTTCGTTCATCATCCCCAGCGGAAACGAAGAACTCTACTCTTCAACATCAGCCCAGGATTCAACGAACTTCCCGGCATTCGTCAAGGATTTATTTTCCCAGACGAAAATATATTCATAAACATTTCACATTTCATACCTCCTATTTACGTACATGATAAAGTGCATACGACACAATCTCATTTATTTTTTAGAACATCATGACATCATGCATTTCATACATCATGACATTGCATACAACTAACGTTTTGCCTTTTCAGGAAAAAGTCAATCAAAAGATGATTACCATCAACTTTTGCAGTTCCAGATCAACACATGTATCTAGCTAGGAAATATCTGTGAGCGATTGATTGTAGATCTATACCTGAAACTAGCCAGGAAAGTTATCTACATGAAGAGATTGAAGATCAACACCTGTAACAGGCCAGGAAACCATCTTTCTTTCTCAGGTCAGAGATCTACACCTGTATCCAGCCAGGAAAGCTATCTCGACCAACTTTTTTTGAGTTCCAGATCAACACCTGTAACAGGCCAGGAAATATCTGTGGACGATTGATTGTAGATCTACACCTGTATCTATCCAGAAAAGTATCTACATGAAGAGATTGAAGATCAACACCTGTAACAGGCCAGGAAACCATCTTTCTTTCTCAGGTCAGAGATCTACACCTGTATCCAGCCAGGAAAGCTATCTCGACCAACTTTTTTTTGAGTTCCAGATCAACACCTGTAACAGGCCAGGAAATATCTGTGGACGATTGATTGTAGATCTACACCTGTATCTAGCCAGGAAAGTATCTACATGAAGAGATTGAAGATCAACACCTGTAACAGGCCATGAAATCATCTTTCTTTCTCAGGTCAGAGATTAATACCTGTATCCAGCCAGGAAAGCTATTTCGATCAACCTTTTTTTAGTTCCAGATCAACACCTGTATCTAGCCAGGAAATGTCTGTGGACGATTGATTGTAGATCTACACCTGTACCTAGCCAGGAAAGTATCTACATGAAGAGATTGAAGATCAATACCTGTAGCAAGCCAGGAAATCATCTTTCTTTCTCAGGTCAGAGATTAATACCTGAGACCAGCCAGGAAAACTATCTCCTTGACCCACCTCTCTTAAGTTCCGGATCAACACCTGTAACTAGCCAGGAAATATCTGTGGACGACGGATCGTAGATTAATACCTGAAACCAGACGGGACAACTATCTACTTGACCATCATGAAGCAACCATACACCGGTTCCTTCTCTTCCAAGATGCAGTTTTACCCGGACTCATCATCAGGCAACCCTACACAGGTTCCTTCTTTCAACCTACCAAGTTACAATTCAACAAATGATCTCCAGATGGCATCTATAAGCCCATTCTTTTACCAACAATCTCCAGATGGAATCTATAAGCCCATCCTCCAATCCATCATCTCTCCAAATGGCATCTGTAAGCCCATTCCCGACATCACATTGCTGATATTACACCATGCGAGTGCAAATTTCTGGGCACTTTAGTGTTCAATCATCTTCCACCTTCGGATCACGAAAGGCACGCAAGCCAATCTACATCCTCAGGTTTAAGAAGATTGAACAGGGGCAACTGTTGTACCCCAAAATTTTCCCTCCCATATTCTTCAAGGTTTATCAAGAATCATCTCCAAATGGTTCAAGATTGCTCACGGATTGCATAGTCCAAATACCTCTTAAGCCACCTGAAATTAGGGTTTTGGTTCTTTCAAGGAATTTGAGGTTTCCAATGGTTCAATCAAGTCTCATAGGTCCATATACATCTTCAAGCACCTACATGCCAAGTTTCAAGACTCACAGGGCCAATTTGCACAGTCAAAAGCTCCATTTGACCTACAGTCAACTGCCAGGGGCAAAATGGTCATTTTGCAGTCAAAAGTCAGAATTTTTGGTCAACATCTTATTTTGAGTCCACAATCATCATTTGATCAAGTCTTGATCATGATTCCACAAGGATAGCTCAAAAATCATCAAGATGCAAAAAGTTACTATTTTCGGACAGTAGAAAAGTCAACTGTATCTTGACCAGGGCATAAATTTTTCATGGTTTATCAGAAAAATCCCATCCAATGCTCATTTTGAAGAGGATGCCATTTCCTACAAACCATCTTCACATTCCAAGTTCAAGAAATGCTCACACAAAAAGATATCAATTTCTACATTATAGGTCAAATTCAAAAGTCAACAAAAATGCACTTTAAGTCAAAGGCCATAACTTGAGATTGGTAAATCCAAATGACATGGGACCAAAGGCATAAGTTAGAGGACTTCAAGACCTTTCAAAAATTTCAAAGAACATGTTCATATGATCAAAATTGAGCAATATATGCATTGGAGAAGTTGGGAAATTTTTGTGAATTTGCAAAAGTCAACTTTGCTCAAAACACTTTGTTTTTGCTAATGGGACTCAAATTTCTTCTTGAAACTTTATCCATGGCCTATGCACGACCCATCAATCTTAATTGAATTATTTTCTTATTAATTAATTGGATTTTTAATCAATATTAATTCATTTAATTAATTTAAATTGTAGGAAAATATAAACATATGGTTTTTCAATCTTTTGTGAAGCATGAATGACTTAAAAAGGCTGGCAATTTCGTGCACCAAGTCAAAGATGCAATATCTCCAAATTTGGCAACTTTTTCCAATCATGAAGATTCAAAAATATATGATTTCCAATCAAATATTCAAATCATCATTCCATGGATTTTTGCTCAAGATTCTGACCTAATCTCATTCTCCTATAAATATACAAGCTAACCCTGATCATGCACGCGTGAAATTTCTGCAGAAAAAGCCATAACCATATTGAAAAAATTCAAGAAAATTGCAAAACTGATTTCTATATTTCAGGGCGATTTAAAGACTTTTGTTGATTCTAATCTATTGCAGGAGTTCTCAGGGACGTTTTGCAATCAAAACCAAGCATTGAAGCTCAAAGAATCATCAAGAACAGAGTCACGGTTTGCATTTTATTTTGAGAATCGTACAACTTAATTCATGCATCATTAACATAATTTTGTGTTTGATTTGTGTTGCTAGGGACTGTACAAAGCTAATGGTATAGCTCAATTGAATTAAAACGCACAGAATCACAAATTGCCATTGACGATTTCTAGGGTTCATAAGTTATGAAATTGAGGCTTTCTAAACCCAGAAAAATCAGGACTTGTAAGGCACATGGTTGGATTCGTGAGAGCCAGACGAATCCAAAGCAACCATCGCGAAATATTTATATAGATCACAACCCTAATCGCTATTTTTCGCCACTGTAGTTTGTGGGGGTTAAAAACCCCCGCTATTTGATTTTGTTTTTACAGGTACAACGAAGAAGATGAGTACGTGTTAGTGCGTGGTTGGCTAATTCAAAAAGACGCGTGTTTTATTTGTTTTACAGTATATTGTTTGGTTTCTTAATATAATGATTGCGTAGTATTATAATATCAAAGCGTGCAGGTGGTTGGAGTGGTTAAGGCATTGGTTGGAAAGCATTGGGACCTGGGTTCGAATCCCAGGTCCCCCAAAATACTTGTTATTATTTTCTTTCACATAATCCCATGCAGGTTTCAAAGGAGGTCCTACCATGCGCTTCAAATATCCAGGTGCCATGTGTCTTCACACTCAAATCCAATGGCCATGAGATGATGATCACCATACTCCCAGTCAACCATGCGCATGGAGGAGCCAGAAAGTCAAAAGGGCTTGGAGTTAATGGGCCTGAGAATTGCCAAGAATACCTCCTTATTGGGCCCAGCACCCCCCTGGTTCATTCATTCTTTTCTTTTTATTTTCTTTTAGTAATTATTATTATTATTATTATTATTATTTAATTAACATAATTAATTTTTTCACAATAAAATTCAGAAAACTAAAAAATGTTACATTTTATTATTATTATTATTATTTATTTATTTCACCTTTAACTTATTATTTTTGTAAATAAATGTAATTAATTAATTTAGTTGTTTTAATTAGGTTAACTTTAATTATTTTCATAACAAATAAAAAATAAATTAGAATTAGGGTTTTCTTGACAATTTTAATTTCTTCTCTTTTATTTCATTAAAACATTAAAAAACTCAAAAAAATATTTCTTTTAATTAATTAATTAATTAATTAGTTTTAGGTTTAATTTAATGCAAAATAACCAAAACTTCATTCTTTCTCAAAAGGGGTCAAAACCCTAAAGACTTTCCGATCCAATTTTTCTCGCGTTTATTTATTCTCGATTCCTTTTTTGAGCATATAGCGTTAATTAGGACTTTTTATCGCTTTCTTTATTTTCTCGCAATTTATTTTTCAAGGGTTGTTTTTGGCGATGTAAATACCCGACGCCTTGTAATAGCGTAGATTTACTTTCCGCAATTTATTTTCCGCACAATTATTAATTGCTAGATGTATGTTAATTAGGTTATGCATGATGTGATCGGTGGATCTGGAACTGACTGTTTAACGCTGGATCGCGAAATGTCGCGGAAGCAAGAGTCGCCACCGTCTTTTATTTTCTCCAAATGGAAAGGACAAAAGCACAGAAAAATTCCTTATTGAGATTAGTTCTCGGTTCGGGAGGTAGGTTATAGAAAGGGAAGGTGTTAGCACCCTTTCTATCCATGGTTATCCATGGGCTCTTAGATACTTGCTCATTTGTGTTTTCAAAAATGGTTTGTTTGCTTTTCAATGTGGGTTTTAAAAAGTTTCTTTGAAAATTCCAGTTCGACTCTTGTATCGGTCCTCAAGAGTGTTTGAAAAATTGCTTTCGAAAGCTTTTTGAAAAGGTGTCGGTGTGAAAAGTATTTTTGTTTTGTTTTGTTTTGAATTAGAGCAAGTATCCACGAGTCGTCTACCTACCCTAAGGAATTCGTCTGTGTAAATGTCCTTTAAAGTAGTGACATCCCACCATTGAGAGGTAGGTAGCATCACCGTTGGAGGTGTTCGGGTCAATTCGAGGTTCGGGACATGGTGATCACCGGAGCAATAGGAAGACACCTTAGAAGCTACCCTCATGCCAGGTTCCCGGATCATGAGGACTTACTAAGACATCCTCTACTCGACGATCACCTTTCGAGGCAAGGCAACAGTGAGGCGTACCCTAGGGGTGGTGTGTGATTTTGTGTGTCGTTTTTAGATATTTTTGTCTTGTCATGTCATGGGTGATCTATGCGTTTGTTTTTATTTGGTCATTCATTCTTGCATGCAATCATTAACAGTTAAAAAGTTGCGGAAAATGTAAAGTTCTAAGCTATTACAAAGGCGCGGGTCCACATCGCCAAAAGTTTCTCGAACCCGATTTGACAGAAAGTAAATAAAGCAAAAGAAAATAAGGAATTAAAAGTGCGAGCAATTATTTACACGGCTTCGGGAGAGATACATAAATATTTAAACGAAATAAAATAAATACGCGCATAAGAATTAAATCGAAACGAGGGCGTTGGACCCCTTTGCAAAAATTAAAATTACATAGCGTTAATTAATTAAAAAGAGAAAAGGAATTGTTTTTTTGGTATTTTTAGTATTTTTTAGGATTTAATATGAAAAGAATTAACTAAAATTAATACTAACCCTAATTCTAATGGCTTTTAATTTATTAAGAAAAATATTGAAGTTTTTAACCTAAATTAAACCCTAATTAATTTACAATTTTAATTATGAAAATAAAATATTTAATTATTTGATATATTTAGGAAAGAAAAATAAAAAGATGAGAAATTATTAATTAAACCTAATTCTATGTTTTTTTAGATTTTATTAGTAAAAGAATTAAAATTACAACCTAATTTAAAACTAAGTTTAATTACATGCAAATTTATTTAAGAAAATACTTAAAATAAAATATTTATTATATTTTTGCTCTTTTCTGATTTTTTTATGTGTTTTATGTTTTTTATGGAAATAATTAATTAATTGAAAGCAATAATTAAAAGAAAAAATAGAAAATAATAAAAACAAAGAAAATAGAGAGAATTACAAACCCAGGGGGTTCAGACCCCAAATTAGGAGGTATCTTTAGAGATTTTAAGCCCATTTATCCATTGGCCCGTTTGACTTTTCAGGACATGTGTATGTGCGCCGACCAGGGTTACCATGTGCCTTAGATCTGAGCCTTTGATTGAGTTCACTTGGACGCGTGTACGCTTGGTTGTGAGAGTGCATCATGGTCTTCAACGTAAGCGCTGCATGTGAACGTTAATGGAAAAATAATATAGGAATATTGAAGACCTGGGGCTCGAACCCAGGTCATGAGGATTAACAACAACAACGCTTGCCAGCTGAACTGAGTTGCACATGTTAATATATAATAACGAACAAATAATATAAAAGAAAACAAAGGCGTTAGTGGATTCTGCGCGCGAATTTCAAACCAGCCTATCACATCTTGCCACGAATTCATCTTCTTCATGGTCCTGAAACACAAACATTATGAGCAACGGTTTTTTAAGCGTTCTCCTAGGCCATCTATGGAAAAATAGCGATTAGGCCTAGGACGCTCATAAATTGAGCACGAGCACGTCCTTGTAACCGTCTGAATGCGCTGATTTGAATGGTGGTGGTCAGGGGTGCTAATTTTTCCTTGTTACAGAACCCCTAATTTGAAACTCTGCAAACCCTAAAACTTGGCAATGGTGAAATCGTCCATAATGCATAATAATTCAATCAAACGCATGGGTTAGCTTCAGAATAGCATAAGAAACGTAAATCACATATTAAAACTTGTAAAAAGCGCATGAATTGATATGCACGATCATGAGTTTTATTTGAAACAGTTTGACTTCACTATACCAATTCCGGGCGTTTTGATGAGCGTTTGTGATTGGAAAACGTTCAGTGATGCTTGAGGAAGCTAATGAAACAGTTATTATGCCTTGAATCGCCCTGGAAGTGAGTTTACAGTTTTGAATTTCTTTGCCAAAATTTCAAGTTTTGTCAATGGTTTCTAGCGCAGCTTGATGGTCAGGATGATTAGGTTTTCGTTCAGGCTTATGTATAGAATAGATTAGGTCAAAGAAATTGTCCAAAGATCCATGAATTAAAGAATTCAATATTTGATTTTACACCATGATTTCCAAATCTTTTTCCATGTGTTTTTTGTTCTCAATCATACCAATCAATCCAAATCTTTCCATATTGGTACATGCACGAAATCTTGAGGGTAAAACATGCACAAAAAGATTTAAAACTTTAGGTTAAGTATTTTTCATACATTTAATTTGATTTAAATGAATTATTATAAATAAAAATTCAAATAAATAAATAAAAAATGAAGAAAGACTTCCCTTTGGGCCAAGTAGTCGTGCACATGCCATGGATGATGATTTGTGGAAGAAAAATGGGCCCATTAGCAATTTTAAACCATTTGAATCAATGTTGACTTTTCAAAATATCCAAAAATTTCCCAACTTCCACAAGGCATAACTTGCTCAATTTTTAATCTTTTCTCATGTTCTTGGACATTTTGGAAAGGTCTTTGAGTCCTCTAACCAATGCCTTTAGTCCCATGTCATTTTGATTTACCAATCTCAAGTTATGGCCTTTGACTTGAAGTCCCTTTTTGTTGACTTTTGAAAATGACCTATAATTTTGAAATTGATAACTTTTTGTGAGAGCATTTCTTAGACTTGAAGTATGAGGATGAGTTGTAGGAAATGTCTTTATCTTCAAAATGAGCTTTGGATGGAATTTTTCTGATAATCCATGTGAAAGTTATGCCCTGGTCAATTTACAGTTGACTTTTTCAATTGTCCAAATAAGGAAACTTTTGCATCTTGATGTTTTTTGAGCCAAATTTTGAGAATCATGATCAAGCATTGATCAAATGATGTTTGTGGCTTCAAAATGATATGTTGACCAAAAATTTGAACTTTTGACTGTCAAATGACCATTTTGCCCCTACAGTTGACTGTAGTGCAATTAGGGTTTTTACTGTGCAATTTTGTGCTGAAAGCCTTGAAACTTGATGTGAGGATGCTTGACCATATTTGTAGGCATGTGAGACTTGATTGGACCTTTGAAAACTTCATTTTCTTGATCAGAACACAAACCCTAGTTTTGACTGTATGGGAGACCTTTGCACTGTGCAACCCTTGGGGAATTTTGCAGCTTTGATTTGGCAATTTCTTGAAGAATATGGGAGGGCAAATTTTGGGGTACAACAATTGCCCCTGTTCAATCTTCTTAGACCTGAGGATGCAGATTGGCTGACGTGCCTTTCGTAATCCGAGGGTAGAAGATGATTGAACACTAGAGTGCCCAGAAATTTGCGCTCACATAGTAGCAGTGATGATGGAATGGGCTTATAGATGCCATTTAGAGATTGGTGAACAGGATGATGGGCTTATAGATGCCATCTGGATGTTGATCGCATAAGAGATTCCTTAGCGAGAACCTGCGTACCTGCAAAAGAAAAATGAGTACCTGACACGTTGCAGGAGCTGATTTTTAGATGCTTGGTATAGAGGTGTCCTGACTGGTTACAGGAGCTGAGCCTGGAGCTTCACAAGATGATGAATGAACCAGGGATGGTTACTACCTTAGCATGAACGGTAAGAGAACCTTGGGTGACTTTAACTTCAACAACGCTCGTTGAGAAAATCTTGGTGGGAATTACCATCTTCGCAGTATCGGGAAGAGAACCAAAAGGAAATTACAATCTCAAAGAAAAAACATAAAATGGAAATCTCATGCACCGTCGGAGAGAGAACCAATAGGACATTATAATCTCAAAGAAAAACCTAAAATGGAGATCTCATGCACCGTCGGAGAGAGAACCAATAGGAAATTATAATCTCGAAGAAAAACCTAAAATGGAAATCTCATGCACCGTCGGAGAGAGAACCAATAGGAAAATATAATCTCAAAGAAAAACCTAAAATGGAAATCTCATGCACCGTCGGAGAGAGAACCAATAGGAAATTATAATCTCAAAGAAAAACCCAAAATGGAAATCTCATGCACCGTCGGAGAGAGAACCAATAGGACATTATAATCTCAAAGAAAAACCTAAAATGGAAATCTTATGCACCGTCGGAGAGAGAACCAATAGGACATTATAATCTCAAAGAAAAACCTAAAATGGAAATCTCATGCACCGTCGGAGAGAGAACCAATAGGAAATTATAATCTCGAAGAAAAACCTAAAATGGAAATCTCATGCACCGTCGGAGAGAGAACCAATAGGAAAATATAAATCTCAAAGAAAAACCTAAAATGGAAATCTCATGCACCGTCGGAGAGAGAACCAATAGGAAAATACAAATCTCAAAGAAAAACCTAAAATGGAAATCTCATGCACCGTCGGAGAGAGAACCAATAGGACATTATAATCTCAAAGAAAAACCTAAAATGGAAATCTCATGCACCGTCGGAGAGAGAACCAATAGGAAAATATAATCTCAAAGAAAAACCTAAAATGGAAATCTCATGCACCGTCGGAGAGAGAACCAATAGGAAAATATAAATCTCAAAGAAAAACCTAAAATGGAAATCTCATGCACTGTCGGAGAGAGAACCAATAGGACATTATAATCTCAAAGAAAAACCTAAAATGGAAATCTCATGCACCGTCAGAGAGAGAACCAATAGGACATTATAATCTCAAAGAAAAACCTAAAATGGAAATCTCATGCACCGTCGGAGAGAGAACCAATAGGAAATACCTAAAAAGGAATTATCACCTCACACACCGTCGGAGAGGGAACCATAGGAAGAACCTAAAAAGGAATTATCACCTCACACACCGTCGGAGAGGGAACCATAGGAAAAACCTAAAAAGGAATTATCACCTCACACACCGTCGGAGAGGGAACCATAGAAAATTATAATCTCAATAACTTCTACTGAGTCTTCATCAGAAAAATCTGTTGGGAGTCGATTTAGCTGGACTAGAGAAGGCCTTGGACTGGATAAGAAATCTTTGGAGTCGATTAACTAAACCGGTCTAGATCTTGAAATATGATTTGAGAATTTAACTGCATCTTTCCTGAAAGGTAAAGGTCAGTCATATGCCATGCATGATATAGATCAAGCGATGATGTTCTCAACATAAATGAGATTTGTATGATGCGTCTATGCATGCTATAATGATGTATGTGATGTTTATGTATGCTTTCGTCTAGGAAAGTAAATCCTTGACGGGTGCCGGGAAGTCATATCCTGGGCTGATGTTGAAGAATAAGCTTGTACTTCCGCTGGGGGTGATAACTGCAAGAATACCGGTAGGAGAAGATGACTCCGTTGAGGAATAAACTTTGGCGAATGGAAGATTCGGCGGGGAGAAAAATACTCTAGCGACCTTGCTGGGAAGTGATACTCTGTGGGGAGAGAGATACTTTGCTGAGTTGTTGATAATAGCTTGCTGAGGATATCCTTGTAGTGTTGGAAGTGTTTGATAGACTTCGCTGGGGATAAGAAAATTTCGTCGAGGACGCTCTTTCCGTGGCTTTTGGCTGAGGATAACCCAGTTATATCATGTTAAGGAAATGACTCTTTGAATAAAGCCGGACGACGCGTTCGTGTTCTGCGAGGATAAGCTTCCAGAATCTACTGGGGATAAGCTTACTGCTTGGGGGTATGAATTCCAACTTTCATGGGGGACTAGATTGGACTTTCCTGGGGAAGTTTTGAACTGCGGGGGAAGTGATTCCTCTGAATATTTGATAGGATGCCGGGGAATCAATCTTTAGACCAAGACTGCCGGGGATGCTTGTTAAGAATATATATGCTGCTGGGGAATGTTGAGATCTACTGGAGGATACCCAACTTCCTTAAGATTTGATAACTTTGCTCGGGGAGAGTGTATTGCCTTGCTGACTCACTCTCTGGGGAATTGAAATGTACTGGTTAGGTTCTTCAGCTGAACTCACCTTGGTACCTTGGCGGACAGAGCAATTAGATCGCTGAACAACTCATCATTGCCCCTGTTTCTGAGGTGGGAGAGGAATACCTGTGAGGTGCTGATAGTTGTTGATGGACAAACCTTCTTCTGGTAGAATGGTGACAAGATGATAGGACATAGTCGTACGCTTTGATCCCTAACTTTTGCCTTGACCGCCCTTTCGGGTTTTCAGTCCACCGGGATACCCATTTTTGCCCAAGCCGCCTTTTCAGGTTTTCGACTTGCCGGGTGTACATATTTTTCATTTCATCCCTTCATTTTTGCCCGAACCCTTTTGGTTCGCCGGGAAGCCCTTATTTTTGCCTAGGTGTGTCAACCTAGCGGGTCTTTGATTTTGCGTAGTATTTTTCTTCGACTATGTCCGTGTCCTCAGGATGTAGGGTGTTGCCCCTGTTGTAAGTGTTTTGTCATGCCACCAGAAGGTGTTTGACCAGCAAGGTTTGTTGCTGGAATGCACCCAAGTGACTCAGGCGGAGATTTTCCCCAGGCTATTTGGCCTTGGAGAGATTCTCCGAATCTTGACTTAACTGCCCCTAGATGATGGACACTGATCATGATATGCCCCTTGATTGGAAATGCTTTTGTCCACTAGGTATTCATCGTGCGAATTTCCCTGCTGTTCAAACAAAAAGTCATATGCAAACAAAGTTATGTTAAAAATGCAAAGCTTATGTCTGTCTTGAAGATTTTGAAAATGCATTCTTTTTTTCATAAAACAAATGAATGTTTGTAAAACATGATGTCAACTCCTTCTTTATAGTAAGCCTTAAGGAGTCAGGATACCTTTCGTTACAGTATGCTTTCGAACTAACCCATGCTTCAGCTAGGACTTTTAAGGGTTATAACGTGGCTTGGTTCACGGTTTAAGAAACAAAGGATAAAGGCTCAAATTATTTGTACCCACCCGCTCTTCGTGATGTTCTCCAAACCTAAACTCAGTTGATCGTACGTTAGACCTTGTTTGAGTCTTTGCTCTGATTTTCCGGTGATGATTCGGATATTGATAACTTATTCTGAATAGGCAGTCATTTCCTTTCTTGCTGAGGGTTTGTAAGACCTCTTTCTTGATTTTTGTTATCCCTTTCCTTTTTTTGCCTGAACTGTTTCCCTTTTTGGAATTACAGTCAGCGGGATGCCCCAGTTTTGTAAGTCTCCTTCGTAGGTTTTGACTTATTGAGCTTTCATTTCTGAGACATATAATGACTGCCTGTCCTTATTGATTATTCAGAACCATCACTGTCTTTTTTTGTTTTGTTTTGTAAGGACCTTTTTGGTGCCATTTATTATGCACTTGGATTAACTGAGAGAACTACCCTGCCCCAGGTTATAATTAAGGGTTTTAATTTTCAAAGAAACTCCTACTTCTTTGGCTCAGAGGGGTTGACGAGGGATTATCTTCCTTATAACTCCAGTGTTTAGGAATTGAAACAATGCCTGTACCTCATCAGCGGGGTTTGTTCAAAAGCATACCGTAGATTAGGGTATCGTTTTCGTCATCCTCCCTCAAGAGGCTTAGAATTTTAGATCAAGAGTTGACATCAGAAAAAATATGAAAATAATTTGCATATAGTGAACACGAATATATTGTTTCAAAACAGACATATGCGATGCATTAATGAAATAACAATGTTTAACAATGAGTAAATGTTTGAACAAACAGAAAATTACAACTTGAACATTCGAATGAACAAAAGTTTTTTTTTTCTTTTTTTTTTTTCAGGGCCTGTTACTTCAAATGGTGCCTCCTGTAGGGATGGTAAAAGCACTCAGCCTGGCTGTCTTGGGTGAATTCCACAGCTCCTTCCTCAATCAGATCCTGGATTTTATTCTTCAAAGTCCAACAATCCTCTGTAGCATGCCCCGGGCTGTCAGAATGATAAGCGCAGTGAGCATTGGGGTCATACCTTGAGGGTGTCCTGTTGGGATTCTTAGGAGGATCCTTTCGAGTTACCAAGTTCAACCTCAGCAGTTGTTGTAAGGCTTGAGGCAGCGATACGTTGAGCTTGGTGAATTGCCTTTTGGGCTTGCCTGGATGAAGCTGGTGAGGTTGATACTGAACTGGTGATACTGAAGCCATATGAGGAGCTTTCTCCTTGCCTCTTTGTCTCAAAGATGGTCGAACGATGGCTGGCTTTTTACCCTTAGATGTTTGCCCCAGTTGGTTACCCTGAAGTAGTTGATTGACGAGAAACCGGAGCTCATCTTGTCTTTGAGCTAGACCTTGAATGGCATTCCTCTGCCCCAGCATTTGGGCTTTCATTACATCCATCTCAGCTTGTAGGTGTTCCAGCTTTTCATCCTCAGCACTGCCCCTGACGAAGGTCTCCGTGAGAAGTATCCTTAGCTCCTCCTGCCCCTTGGATAGATTCAGGAGGATTTCCCCGAACTGGGTCTCTCGAGCAAAAAAGTCCTGGTTGTCTCGTTGGGGAGCCATTGCTGAAATAAACAGCGGAGATGGTAAGTGACCTGTCCAAAGGGTACCTGTTATGCAATGATGTGTATGATATGCATGTAATGTTTTCAAGGACCTCGCGAGGTAAACAAGAAAATTTGTTAGAACTTGGGTCCGGTAGTTTGATTGAAGGAACTGCATGTTGTTGAGAGTCCTTCTTCAAAGGGTCAAAGGCTCGCCATATCAAGTGGGTCATAGCCCCTGACTTTAGTCATCATGTCTAGTTTTGGTTTCCAGACAACCTTGGCTGGGGGAACCTTCTTCAGGAGTCAAAGCTCACCATATCAAGTGGGTCATAGCCTCTGACAACCTTGGCTAGAGGAAAATAAATCCTCTTTTCCCCTTGCTGGGATAGTTGATTCACCATGACCTGCATCACAAGCCCTTGAGATCCTTGAAATGAGTTAGGATGTATGCAATGGTATGATGTTATGGTATGCATGGGGTAATGTGAGCAAGCCCTGTTATGAGTCCCAATTAAGGACATAAACAAAACCTGCAAAAAACTAGTCTGCAAGAAACTCAGTACATTCTGTTATAAGCCCTAATTAAGGACTATAGACAAAATCTGCAAGAAACTCAATACACTCCGTCATGAGTCCTAATTAAGGACTATAAACAAAACATGCAAGAAATTTAGGATACCCTGTTATGAGTCCCAATTAAGGACTATAAACAAAACCTGCAAGAAACTTAGGATGCCCTGTTATGAGTCCCAATTAAGGACTAAAACAAAACCTGCAAGCAGTTCATGTGTCAGATAAAGCATGCAAGTAGTCAGGTACGAAGGCACACAAGTCACACAAGAGAAACCCTTAGAGTTTAGGCCAGCATGGGGTCTGGGTATTACCCTCTTGAAGTTGGTGGGTTCATCCTGTCCTATTAGAAGTAACCGGGTTCTAAGGGTCCCAATATCACGGGACTGCTTTCATTGTTCATCGTTTCGATTTAGCCACTGAACTGGCGACCAAAATATTCCAGGAAAGCAACCCTCAATTGAGTGTAGTATCGAGTATCAACCAACCTCAGACTGCACCAAAGTTAGTTATCTCACTACCCTAAAGAGGCCAAGATAGTTCAATTAAGGTTCCTAAGGTCTGTTGATGCTTCACGACACCACGCGGAGGCCCCGTACTCTCCTTGACTGAACTCAAGGGTTACCGGTACACACCAAAGTGCCACATCAACGTAGCAGACTGCTTCAACCATGTCGGTATACCCCGCACAGTTCCCTCACAGCCTTTTTGCTACTTTCTAAGAAGGTATCCCCCAGATCCGGGTTAGAATCTATAGAACTCCCAAGACAGTCCCACAATTTAAAGCAAGCAAAGCAATACAATTGAAAACACAATTATGAACTAACCCTAAGGTACACCTCACTTTATAAGAAGTCCCCAACAGAGTCGCCAGTTCTATGATCGGTGGATCTGGAACTGACTGTTTAACGCTGGATCGCGAAATGTCGCGGAAGCAAGAGTCGCCACCGTCTTTTATTTTCTCCAAATGGAAAGGACAAAAGCACAGAAAAATTCCTTATTGAGATTAGTTCTCGGTTCGGGAGGTAGGTTATAGAAAGGGAAGGTGTTAGCACCCTTTCTATCCATGGTTATCCATGGGCTCTTAGATACTTGCTCATTTGTGTTTTCAAAAATGGTTTGTTTGCTTTTCAATATGGGTTTTAAAAAGTTTCTTTGAAAATTCCAGTTCGACTCTTGTATCGGTCCTCAAGAGTGTTTGAAAAATTGCTTTCGAAAGCTTTTTGAAAAGGTGTCGGTGTGAAAAGTATTTTTGTTTTGTTTTGTTTTGAATTAGAGCAAGTATCCACGAGTCGTCTACCTACCCTAAGGAATTCGTCTGTGTAAATGTCCTTTAAAGTAGTGCCATCCCACCATTGAGAGGTAGGTAGCATCACCGTTGGAGGTGTTCGGGTCAATTCGAGGTTCGGGACATGGTGATCACCGGAGCAATAGGAAGACACCTTAGAAGCTACCCTCATGCCAGGTTCCCGGATCATGAGGACTTACTAAGACATCCTCTACTCGACGATCACCTTTCGAGGCAAGGCAACAGTGAGGCGTACCCTAGGGGTGGTGTGTGATTTTGTGTGTCGTTTTTAGATATTTTTGTCTTGTCATGTCATGGGTGATCTATGCGTTTGTTTTTATTTGGTCATTCATTCTTGCATGCAATCATTAACAGTTAAAAAGTTGCGGAAAATGTAAAGTTCTAAGCTATTACAAAGGCGCGGGTCCACATCGCCAAAAGTTTCTCGAACCCGATTTGACAGAAAGTAAATAAAGCAAAAGAAAATAAGGAATTAAAAGTGCGAGCAATTATTTACACGGCTTCGGGAGAGATACATAAATATTTAAACGAAATAAAATAAATACGCGCATAAGAATTAAATCGAAACGAGGGCGTTGGACCCCTTTGCAAAAATTAAAATTACATAGCGTTAATTAATTAAAAAGAGAAAAGGAATTGTTTTTTTGGTATTTTTAGTATTTTTTAGGATTTAATATGAAAAGAATTAACTAAAATTAATACTAACCCTAATTCTAATGGCTTTTAATTTATTAAGAAAAATATTGAAGTTTTTAACCTAAATTAAACCCTAATTAATTTACAATTTTAATTATGAAAATAAAATATTTAATTATTTGATATATTTAGGAAAGAAAAATAAAAAGATGAGAAATTATTAATTAAACCTAATTCTATGTTTTTTTAGATTTTATTATGAAAAGAATTAAAATTACAACCTAATTTAAAACTAAGTTTAATTACATGCAAATTTATTTAAGAAAATACTTAAAATAAAATATTTATTATATTTTTGCTCTTTTCTGATTTTTTTTATGTGTTTTATGTTTTTTATGGAAATAATTAATTAATTGAAAGCAATAATTAAAAGAAAAAATAGAAAATAATAAAAACAAAGAAAATAGAGAGAATTACAAACCCAGGGGGTTCAGACCCCAAATTAGGAGGCATCTTTAGAGATTTTAAGCCCATTTATCCATTGGCCCGTTTGACTTTTCAGGACATGTGTATGTGCGCCGACCAGGGTTACCATGTGCCTTAGATCTGAGCCTTTGATTGAGTTCACTTGGACGCGTGTACGCTTGGTTGTGAGAGTGCATCATGGTCTTCAACGTAAGTGCTGCATGTGAACGTTAATGGAAAAATAATATAGGAATATTGAAGACCTGGGGCTCGAACCCAGGTCATGAGGATTAACAACAACAGCGCTTGCCAGCTGAACTGAGTTGCACATGTTAATATATAATAACGAACAAATAATATAAAAGAAAACAAAGGCGTTAGTTTATTCTGCGCGCGAATTTCAAACCAGCCTATCACATCTTGCCACGAATTCATCTTCTTCATGGTCCTGAAACACAAACATTATGAGCAACGGTTTTTTAAGCGTTCTCCTAGGCCATCTATGGAAAAATAGCGATTAGGCCTAGGACGCTCATAAATTGAGCGCGAGCACGTCCTTGTAACCGTCTGAATGCGCTGATTTGAATGGTGGTGGTCAGGGGTGCTAATTTTTCCTTGTTACAGAACCCCTAATTTGAAACTCTGCAAACCCTAAAACTTGGCAATGGTGAAATCGTCCACAATGCATAATAATACAATCAAACGCATGGGTTAGCTTCAGAATAGCATAAGAAACGTAAATCACATATTAAAACTTGTAAAAAACGCATGAATTGATATGCACGATCATGAGTTTTATTTGAAACAGTTTGACTTCACTATACCAATTCCGGGCGTTTTGATGAGCGTTTGTGATTGGAAAACGTTCAGTGATGCTTGAGGAAGCTAATGAAACAGTTATTATGCCTTGAATCGCCCTGGAAGTGAGTTTACAGTTTTGAATTTATTTGCCAAAATTTCAAGTTTTGTCAATGGTTTCTAGCGCAGCTTGATGGTCAGGATGATTAGGTTTTCGTTCAGGCTTATGTATAGAATAGATTAGGTCAAAGAAATTGTCCAAAGATCCATGAATTAAAGAATTCAATATTTGATTTTTCACCATGATTTCCAAATCTTTTTCCATGTGTTTTTTGTTCTCAATCATACCAATCAATCCAAATCTTTCCATATTGGTACATGCACGAAATCTTGAGGGTAAAACATGCACAAAAAGATTTAAAACTTTAGGTTAAGTATTTTTCATACATTTAATTTGATTTAAATGAATTATTATAAATAAAAATTCAAATAAATAAATAAAAAATGAAGAAAGACTTCCCTTTGGGCCAAGTAGTCGTGCACATGCCATGGATGATGATTTGTGGAAGAAAAATGGGCCCATTAGCAATTTTAAACCATTTGAATCAATGTTGACTTTTCAAAATATCCAAAAATTTCCCAACTTCCACAAGGCATAACTTGCTCAATTTTTAAGCTTTTCTCATGTTCTTGGACATTTTGGAAAGGTCTTTGAGTCCCCTAACCAATGCCGTTGGTCCCATGTCATTTTGATTTACCAATCTCAAGTTATGGCCTTTGACTTGAAGTCCCTTTTTGTTGACTTTTGAAAATGACCTATAATGTTGAAATTGATAACTTTTTGTGAGAGCATTTCTTGGACTTGAAGTATGAAGATGAGTTGTAGTAAATGTCTTTATCTTCAAAATGAGCTTTGGATGGAATTTTTCTGATAATCCATGTGAAAGTTATGCCCTGGTCAATTTACAGTTGACTTTTTCAGCTGTCAAAATAAGGAAACTTTTGCATCTTGATGATTTTTGAGCCAAATTTTGAGAATCATGATCAAGCATTGATCAAATGATGTTTGTGGCTTCAAAATGATATGTTGACCAAAAATTTGAACTTTTGACTGTCAAATGACCATTTTGCCCCTACAGTTGACTGTAGTGCAATTAGGGTTTTGACTGTGCAATTTTGTGCTGAAAGCCTTGAAACTTGATGTGAGGATGCTTGACCATATTTGTAGGCATGTGAGACTTGATTGGACCTTTGAAAACTTCATTTTCTTGATCAGAACACAAACCCTAGTTTTGACTGTATGGGAGACCTTTGCACTGTGCAACCCCTGGGGAATTTTGCAGCTTTGATTTGGCAATTTCTTGAAGAATATGGGAGGGCAAATTTTGGGGTACAACACATGACAAGACTTATCTGAAAATTAAAATCAAAACGTAGCTCACCATAACATGTGCAAAGATAACTTAATTGAAACCTGACACACTCGCACATGCCACTCCTAGGGTACGCCTCACTTGGTTGCCTCGACGTGGTCATTGAGTATAGGGTGTTTTAGAGGTCGCCCTCCTGTCTAAAGATCAAGTTGCCTCGAAACGGTTGCCTCGGATAAAACGATCTAGGACATTAGGGTTACCGCTAAGGCGTCCTACCATTGCTTTAGTGACCACATCTCCCTATAATCGAATTGACCCGAAAACTCCAACGACGGTACTACCTACTTCTCAATAGTGGGATAGTACTGTCTAAAGGACATTTACACAGCTTAATTTCTTTTGAGTAGGTAGAGGTTCTAAGGTACTTGCTCTTTCAAAACAAAAACAACTTTTCGCACCTACACTTTTTCTGACAAAAGTTTTCAACCAAATACTTCACACACTCTTGAGGACTAATACAAGAGTTAAAATCGAAGTTTTCAAACAAACTTTTTTTCAAACCCACAAACACAAAAAAAGCAAACATTTTTGAAAACATAGTGAGCAAGTACCTAAGAGCCCGTGGATAACCACGGATAGAAAGGGTGCTAACACCTTCCCTTTATATAATCTACCTCCCGAACCGAGAAACATCTCGAAAAGGAATTTTGTTGTGCTTTTGTCCTTTCCTTGTTGGAGAAAATAAAAGACGGTGGCGACTCTTGCTTACCGCGACATTTCGCGAACCAACATTTCAAAACAGTCAGTTCTATTTCCACCGATCACAAGGATATTCCCCAGCAAGTATAAGGGTATCCCCGACAGTCTTACTATTCCTCAACGGAGTATAAGAATGTTCCCTGGAAGAATACAAGATACCCCTAGTGGAGTCAATATTTTCCCAGCGCAGTTTGAAAGAAAAAAAAAGCTTCCCCGACGGAGTTGAATCATCATCCCCAGTATACTCTGGAAGTTTATCCCCAGCGGAGTACAAAAATAAATCTCCCCAGCCAAATTCAAAGGATCATCCCCACAAGAGTCTAACAGGGTTATCTCTAGCAAGTTGCAACTGAAAGTTCACCCCCAGCGAAGTTCTTTCCTTTCCCTAAGCAGGAACTCAATCCTCAACAGATCCAATATCACCAGCAACGGTAATCCATCCCCAGTGGAGTTTATCATTGAAATCCCCAGCGGAGCTTATCAGCGGAATCCCCAGTGGAGTTTATCGTTAAAATCCTCAGTAGAGCACCCCTTCCCCCACAGAGTAATTCCCCTCAGAGTAATCTCTTCATTAGTTTATTCCCCAATGGAGTTCTTTTCTCCTGCAGGTTTATCCTCACAATCATCTTTGTTCACCACCCCTGGCGGAAGCGAAGCATTCAACTTTATCCTCCAGCAGCTCCGGGATTTATTTTCCCCAGGTAAAACATTACATGTCCATACATCATGCTACATGCATATACGCATCATACCATACAATCTCATTTATTTTGAGAACATCATTGCCTGATACATATCATGCATTACATACAGCTAACCTTTACCTTTCAGGAAAGATACAATCAAGATTCAAGTTATGAAGCCTGGGTACAACCAGATAGTATCTTGATTTCTACAGCATATTGTGAAGCCCGGATTACGATCGGATAACAATATCAGACTACCGCGAAGCCTGGATTACGACCAGATAGTGATATCTCTCAAAAGTAAGCTATGAATCCTGTAGAATGATCGGATAATAGTTTATTCCCCAGTGAGCCGTGAAGCCCGGATTACGACCGGATAGCAGCTCAGTAAGCACCATGAAGCATGGATTCGACCAGATAGTGGTATATCATAAACACAAGCCGTGAAACCCAGATCACGACCGGATAACAACTCAGCAAGTTATTGTGAAGCCTGGATTACGACCAGAAAGCAATACAAGACCATGAAGCCTGGATTACGACCAGATACTGGTAGAAGATGTTGTGAAGACTGGATTACGACCAGATAGCAACCAAGAGTACTACGAAGCCTGGATTTCAACCAGATAGTGGTATGATACATCGTGAAGCCTGGATTACGACCAGATAGCATTAAGGGACACTGTGAAGCTTGGATTATGACCAAAAAGCAGTTTACCCAGCCAGTTACTATGAAGCCCGAATTCGACCGGATATTAGTAAACCAAATAGTCAAAGGGAAGCCCGGACGCGACCGGATAACCACTTGATTTGTTCTGAAGTCTGGAGTTCGACCAGATAAGAAGTGAGGTATTATGAAGACTGGATTACGACCAGATAGCAACCAAGAGTACTACGAAGCCTGGATTTCGACCAGATAGTGGTATGATACATCGTGAAGCCTAGATTATGACCAAATAACATTAAGGGACACTATGAAGCTTGGATTACGACCAAATAGCACTTTATCTAGCCAATTACTATGAAGCCCGGGTTCAACCGGATACTAGTAAACCCAACAGTTAAAGGAAAGCCCAGATGCGACCGGATAACCATTTGATTTATTCTAAAGCCTGGATTTTGACCAGATAAGAAGTGAGGTATTGTGAAGATTGGATTCGACTAGATAGCAATACGTGACACCATGAAACCTGGATTCAACCAGATAATGGTATAACACATCGTAAAGCCTGGATTACGACCAGACAGCGGTACAAGGCACTGTGAAGCTTAGATTTCGACCAAATAGCAGTTTACATGGACAGTTACTAAGAATCCCGGAGTCGGCTGGATATTAGTGTGCCCTAAATTCAAGTTAAAGCCCAGATGCGACCGGATAATCACTTGATTCGTTCTGAAGCCTGGATTTCGACCAGATAAGAAGTGAGAAATTGCAAAACCTAAATTACGACTAGATAGTAAGTTTAATCTCATCTCCCCAGTAAGACACTGTAAAATCCTGGATTACGACCAGATAGTAGTCAATCTTATCACTATGAAGCCTGGGTTACGACCAGATAGTAGTTCGCTCTCACCTATTCAACAGAGATGATTCCTCAATAGAATAACGGACGACCGAAGCTCCTAAAATTCAAAAGAGACGATTTCCCAGTAGAATAACGGACGACCGAAGCTCCTAAAATTCTATTTCTCCTAAGACAAAGAACAACATTCCTCAGCGGAATCTCCCCAAACAACAGGTATACAAGCTCTCGCCAAGGAATATCTTACGCGATCGACACTCCTTCGGATGGAATCGTTAAGCCCATCTCCCATCATCAATCTCCAAATGGCATCTGTAAGCCTATTCCCGACATCACAAGACAAATACTACTTCATGCGAGTGCAAATTTCTGGGCACTCTAGTGTTCAATCATCTTCCACCTTCGGATCACGAAAGGCCCGAACGCCAATCTATATCCTCAGGTTTAAGAAGATTGAACAGGGGAAACTGTTGTACCCCAAAATTTCCCTCCCATATTTCTCAAGACATGTTTAGAATTATCTCCAAGTTGTTCGAGATGGCTCAAGAGTTGGACAGTCAAATCACCTCCTAAGGCAGTCAATTCAAAATTAGGGTTTTGTGTTGCATTAAGATCCTCACATCCAAATGATCTCAAATGCTCTCCAATGTCCTAACATGTTCTCAAGTTCATCCATGTCAAATTTTAAGCCTTGCAGAGAAAGTTTGGTCAGTCAATTGCTCAAGGGGTCCAAAAATCAACTATGTTAGGGCAAAAGTCAACTGTGGCCTACAAATAGTCAAACCTCAAGATTTTTTGCCAACATTCTTACTTTTAAGGATAATTCATCATTTGATCAAGGGTTGATCATGATTCGTCAAGGATTGCTCAAGATTCATCAAGATTCAAAAGTTGCTAAATTAGGGTTTTGTAGGAAAAGTCAACTCAAATTTGACCAAGCTTAATTTTCTCATACTTTATGAGAAATGACCCATCCAAAGATAATTTTGAAGAGGATGAAACTTCCTACAATCCATCTTCACACCCCAAGATCAAGAAATGCACTCACAAAAAGTTACAAATTTGGACATTATAGATCATTTTTGAAAGTCAACAAATACACCTTTTTTTCCAAAGCTTATAACTTGATCACGGAATATCAAAATGAGATGAGACCAAAAGGGTTGATTAAAGGACATCTCAAGGTTTCTAAAAAGTCTAAGATCACCTCCATAGATTCAAAATTGAAGAAGTTATGCATTGTTGAAGTTGGGCATTTTTCCAAAATTGCCAAAAGTCAACTATCCTCCAAACTCCAATTTTTGACAAAAGGGCCCACTTTTTTCCACTTGATTTGGTCTTATCACACCACGCACGTGTCCCATATTTAATTCCATGGCCAATCATTTATTTTTCTATTTTATTTAATTTTTATTTATTTAATTCATTTTAAATCAATATTAATTCAAATAAAATCCAAAAATTAATGGAATGAGATTCTTGTGATCATTACAGCTTGCAAATACCATGATACACTCATTCAAACTCGTGCCAAGTAAAAACATGCACAAAATCTTGGATTTAAGGCAAATATGGAAACTTGATAATGGTGATTAAATCAAATCTCCAATCTTCAATTCTTATGGATTCAAGCCCAAATTTTAACCTAAACTCATTCCAATATACATACACAAGCCAAGCATAACATGAACACGACCTGGAACTGCAAGAAACGGCCAAACCAAATTGGAGAAAAAGCTTGAAAAAGTGAAAACTGAAATCACACTTAGGGCTCGTTTCAATCTAAAATCACAACATGGTGTTCTTGCTTGCAATCTCCTGAAGCTATAACAACCAAAACCAAGCCTTGAGACCACTTGAAACGCGCTGTAAGTACTCACGAATATGCCTCTGTACACGAAAACATAACTCCTCATTCTTGCATCTTTTTGACAAAACATTAGCATATTCTTGTTCCTTGTATGATTTTTAAGCTTTTTGCAACATTCAATTTAGTTTTCCTGGCCTGTATTGTAATGCCCGAACCTAGAGTTTTCTTGTCTTATTTTTAGGCGTTTGCGTTGCAGGTAAAATTAAGACTAATGATGGGTATAAGGATGATTAGGAGAACGAGACGAACATGATGATGGGTTTGGTTTGCATTTTTGTGACCTAGAATGCATTATAGCATGAGGCCACGGATTTTGATGCGGAATAAAATCCGCAGGAAAAAATACAGTCTTCGTTGAAGAAGACGAATACGTATCTCTGCGTCATTGGCTTGTTCAAATTGTTTAGCGCGTTTTTTTTAATTCCCAGGCATATTAATTATTTTCAATATATTATTTGTTTGTTATTCCATTAACAAATATGCAGCGTGGCTCAGTTGGTGGAAGCGTGAGTGGAATACCATTGGGACCTGGGTTCGAATCCCAGGTCCCCCAATGCCCTTTGTATTATTTTGTCTCACATAATTCCATGCAGCGCTCAAAGCATGGCTCACCATACGCCCTTGTCCAGATACTTGCCAAGTGGCTTCAGATCAGATCCATTGGTCAAAAACTGCAAGCTCATCATACTCTCTAGTCAATGCATGCACGTGAGATCTTGGAAAGTCAAACAAGGTTGGTTTGGATTGGGCTTCACAATTGCTGATTTCACACTCAAATCAGGCCCAGCACCCCCCATATTTGGTTATTTCTTTTCATATTTCTTTTTTATTTAATTGTTTTTATTAATTATTATTCTTAATTAATTACTAACCAAATAATTAATATTTTTCCTCATAAAATCAGAAAACATAAAAAATAGTATTTTTATTAATTTCATTATTTTTGTAAATAATTAAATTGACTTAGTTTTTTTAATTAGGTATGATTTAAACCTTTTTGCAATAAATTAAAAGTAATGTAGAATTAGGTTTTATTAATTTTAATCATTTTATTTATCCTTAAATATAAAAAAAAAAAACCCAAAAAATATTTTCATTAATTAATTAATTTAATTATTAATCTAGATCTTAATTCCAATTAATTCAAAAAATAACAAAAATATTTTCTTTAAATAAAAAGGGGTCAAAACCCTAAAAATGCACCGATTTAATTTTCGCACGCGATCTATTTATTTCCAATATTGTAATTGCTTCCGGTATGTAATAATTTTTTTAATTAGGACTTTAATTTACCGCTTTACTTTTATTTTCCGCAATTTAAATTAAAGGGTTTGTTTTTGGCGATGTAAATACCCGACGCCTTGTAATAGCTTAGATTTAATTTCCCGCAATTTAATTTCCGCACAATATTAACTGTTAGATGTTTGATAAATAGGCAATGCATGACAAGATCAATCTTTAACTTAAAATCAACAATAGGTAACCCATGACATGTACAGATAAAATTAACCGAAATAACACACTCGCACATGCCACTCTTAAGGTACACCTCACTTGGTTGCCTCGAACGTGGTCATTGAGTATAGGAAGTTTTAGAGGTCGTCCTCTTGTCCAAAGATCATAAGTTGCCTCGAAACGGTTGCCTCGGATAAAATGATCTAAGACATTAGGGTTACCGCTAAGGCATCCTAACATTGCTCTAGTGACCACACGTCCCTTAATCGAATTGACCCGAAAACTCCAACGACGATGCTACCTACTCATCAATAGTGGGCTAGCATTGTCTAAAGGACATTTGTACAGATTAATTCCTTTTTCGAGTAGGTAGATGGTTCTTAAGTACTTGCTCCTTTTAAAACAAAACAAAACTTTTCGCACTTACACTCCTTTTTAAACAAAAACTCTTTTCAAACCCACAAACACAAAGAAAAGCAAACTTTTGAAAACACTTTGAGCGAGTACCTAAGAGCCCGTGGATAACCACGGATAGAAAGGGTGCTAAAACCTTCCCTTTCTATAATCTACCTCCCGAACCCGAGAAACATCTCGAAAAAGGAATTTTTCTGTGCTTTTTTCCTTTCCTTGTTGGATAAAATAAAAGACGGTGGCGACTCTTGCTTACCGCGACATTTTGCGAAAACAAACGCAAACGCGAACCAGCATTCCAAAAACAGACAGTTCTATTCCCATCGATCACATCATCAACAAAGGAAAACGATAAAATCCTAGGGGGAGGATATAAAGTGACCGAAGTCATTATCTCAATTTTAATTGAGTGACATCATCGATCATCAACAAAGGAAAATGATAAAATCCTAAGGGGAGCATGCAAAGATCGAAGGCATTATTTCAATTCTAATTGAGTGACATCATTGATCGTTAACAAAGAAGGCAGACACAAGCACAAACACAAGTAGCAAATAAGTGTGAAATTCCTGCTACAGGTCTTTAAACAGCAACTTCGAGTGCATGCTCTTTATTTCCTACTTCTCATGATATCTAGAAAAGTAGTGAAACGCGAAAAGATAAACTAGAATCAGAATGATACCAAACAAATTAGAGTTTTTAGCACAACGAGAAAAGCAGAGAAACCCGGAAAACTTCAAGCAAGCTTCACCAAGCGACAGATAAGAGTCAGAAATTAAATGCTCGAAACAAGCATCGAAGCATCATCGATGTGAAAATAAATCACAACCGGAAACTCAAACATATCCACACATTACACTATAAACTTGCATAACACTCAAATATCGACAAGTAAAAGTGAATCACAGGTCTCGAGTTATCGAATAATCATAAATTAATTCCTAAAATCAAATAAAAAATCTAACAAAATTTTTATTGATTTTATGATTTTTCATGTAAAGAAATATAGCCAAAGATAGATTGGTAAGAGAATTAAAACAACAAAATTAAAACAAAACCAATGAATCAGAGGGAGGTGTAAGCTGGAATCCAGGGAGTATAGAAATCAGGCCGCATGCCTATTCAGGAATGAGTCCAATGGCATTTTTTTGTTAAATTATCCTAGCTCCAAAAGTCAAATCTAACGGGCCAAGGAGGGATGTGGCATGAGTCCAAACAATACAAAAATAGTCCAGTCCAGTTTTTTCATTCCAATTTGTTCAATGGTTGTTTTATTATTATTATTAAAAGAAAAAGAGATAATTGTGGCAGAAGCAAAATGCGTGCGTTCTGAGCTGTTAGGGTTCAAAAATTAGGGCTATTGAGCTTCCTCAACCAGAAGCACTCTAATCCCTCTCTTTCTCATGCGAATGACAGTGGCGTGTCAATACTCAGTCTTTTTCAATTTCCTTACAGCACCACCGTAATTGCATCGTTCCTCCACGACCACATATCTCGTTGGTCATCCTCTCAATCATGGTTCGTCTTAACATCACAATCTCCCCCCGGTCAACAAAACTCCTTCTCGCTATCACAAAAACTCCGTCTCTCCCCTCAAATTCCGCGGCACAACTCCCTCCATCATTGATGATTTCCTCCTCTGATCTCCACCTTCGTCTCAAATCATCAGTTCTGTTTATCATTATCAAATCATCACTGTGATGCAACAAAAAAAGCTATGACGAAAATTAGGAAAGGAAAGTCGTAACATCTTACCGGAAAGAGACGCTCCAGCGATGACATCGATGTTGCAAGAAATCATTAGATTCAGGTAACTTCCATTGTTATTCTTCTACTTCTTCTTCTTCTCGTTTGCGTTTACTTCTGCGTTTTGAACGTGTTCTTGTCTGATATAGTTGTTGTGTTATTTGTTGTTGCAGAAAAGATGAAAGAAGATGTGGCGGAGGTGATGAGGTTTGAGATGAAGATCAAAGTTATATGATGAAGCGATTGAAAAAGATGCAGTAGTTGCAGTATGTTAAGAGTTGATGAGAAGATGAAGCTTATCAGCGAAGCTGGAGATTAAAGAGAGTTTCCGAGTGTGGGAGAGAGGGAGAGAGAGAGAGAGTGAGAGAGAGAGAGAGCTTGATGGTGATTCTTCAGAGAATTGTCGAATGAAGATGAGACGATAAGAGAGAATTTTTGTGTGATTCTTCTGGGAATTATGAAGAAGAGTGAGAGAAGAATGTCGATATTCTATAGTTTTTGGTGATTTTTCAGAAAATTCAAGAATGAAGATGAATCATGTATGAATTTATTATATCTATTAGAGTAGAGTGATCCTCAACCTTTAGATCTTGGGAATTTTGTTGTGTAATTGGTGGTGAGGATGAGACAGTTAGATAGGTTGAGTGAACTTGAAATTTTGTTATCGTTTTCTCTTATACTAAAGAAAATTTAGTTATAGGAATTGACGGTTATATTTGAGTCTGCTATTCTATTATAATTCTGTTAGAGCTCTCTTTTTATTTTCCACGGTTTTGCATCAATATTCTTCATACTATTTCTGATTTTCAATATTTTTTCTATGAATTAAGTCCAATTTGCCCTGGTTCTTCTGATTTGCTAACTTCTGCTATGAACCTGTCTGCAGCTTATTTTCAGTTCAAAATTGTTTTGTGTAACCGTCAACTACTGGTATTGCTGTATTCCAAAATTTGCCCTCCCATCCTTCAGGAATTCATCCTGAACTCTCATATTTTTCTCTTAAACAAAGCCAAGCCCTTTATTATCATTCCTTTTCAAGTAAACAATTTACAAGAACAAAATGTTCATTTGCAAGCTCAAAAGTCAAAACTTTCACCTTGGGAAAATTAAATGCTAAATACTTATAATTTTTCTATAAAAAAAAGAAAAAAGGGGAAAAGTGTTTTATGGCACCTCAGAGTTTCTGAACCAACCTCCAGGCAGAAACAGTCAGAATTTGCAAATTTGGCTCAGCACATAACATCCAGTCAGAAGGTGGCTCTTCAGCAGCTACACCAACTCAGTCAAAGATTATAAAAGTGGTTCAACACGTGATCTTTAAACAGAACATGACTCTTTCAACAGTTACGCAAAGGTTCAGCCGGAGTTTGTTAGAAAAGTGTAAAGAAGGCAACAAAGCCTGAAACTCCTTCAGAATGTACTGGGATCAGAAGGTAATGGGATCAGCAGATTGGGTAAAATACTGAAGCAGGATCACTAAGTCCAAAGTCTTTAAAGGCAGATCAAAGGAGCATACTGGAAAACTCTTAGAGCTTGCTGAGGCAGCAAGAGGCCAAGGTCAGAGCTTGGTTTACGCTGTTTTTGGTGAAACAGAACCGCTGGCTCAGGTTTTAGGTAACGATGCAAAATCTCCTATAACAAGATTTTTGATTTTGATAAATCTCATCACCATTTAATGCTCATTAATGCTCACAACCACTCATGAGCATTCATCCAAGGGGTCTCTCCACGTGTGGCTTGTTGAACCCCTTTGTGCAGGCTTAGGCATGGGTTTATGCGCCACTTTTCGCCTATAGGTGTCACTTCTCCTTAATCCTCGCTTACTGTTCCAACCTAAGATGAAAAGTTGTCCATCATCACAACTTTTCATAAACTTCCTTAAAAAACAAGTTAACCTCTACTGCATAATATTGGCGCCATTTAACATTCAAAAATCCACAAAGCCTTGCCTATAAATAGGACACCATTGTCCATCACAAAAGGAGGAGACATCCAGAAAAATTGCTAGAAGAGGAACAAAAAACTCTAGTGAAGGAAACCTTGTGAAACTCTGTCAAAACCCCAAGTGTTTCATAACTTTGAACTTCATAGCTCCAAACTTCATTGATTCTCAGTTTTGTTTCCTGACTAGAAAACGCCCATACAGTTTTTGACCATACATACATATATCTTCTCCATCCACCCATCCTGAAAAAGAACCTGTCCAGAACCTCATCAGAGCTAAAGTTATCTCCAACTTACAAATTTTCTTCCAACAGCAAGGTAAGCCCTTGCTGACTTTCATCATGCTGCAAAGCATCATCAGCTTTGCATGCTCAATAAACACAATGTAAACATCATGTTGCTGCTGTATTCATTCTGAGGATTTTCATACCTCTGAATGCTTAAGTAGGAAGTGAGTCAGTGTAGAACCTGTTTGTGACCTTGTTGGTTATGCCTTCTGAAACACTTTGATACCTGCTGAGATCATCCTAGGCATGCCTTCTGTTTTGTGGAAAAACAATAAAACTGCAGATGTTCTGGCTAGCACAGGGGGAAATCAAGCTCTGACTTTGACGTCAGCATTTCTGGGGCCTGTTTTGCTGCCAATAATATCAGAACTTTTGAAAATTATTGTGTTTCCAGCAGGGTCATAACTTATGACTTCCCCACTAACATACTTTTGTCTTGCAGCACATGTGGGTCATAACTTCTGACCTTTCCACTAACAGGTTTCTGTTTTGTAGATGCCAGAGTCAGAAGTTCTGACTCATACATTTTCACCAACAGGTTGATAATCCTGCAGCAGGCCTGGGTCAGAACTTCTGACTTCCTCTCAGCAGCGCGCTAGCCCTCTCTCTTTCTCTTTTTCTTCCCCTTGTTATTTTATTTTCTTATCTATTTTTCTCGTTGAACCACCCCCATGTACAAATGTGTATCCCCCATCCCCTAAATGTTGTAATAGCGTAGAATTTTATATTTCCGCATTTTATTGCTTTCAAATGTAAATGCTGGTAATTAGGACATGTATGGCAAGATAAAATCAATGAAATAGAAAATCCTAATTCAAGATAAAATCATGTATTCAATAAAACACACTTGCACACAAAACACCCCTAAAGGTATCTCCACTTGGTTGCCTAAACAAATGGGCCATGTTATGCATGTTGGGTACTTTGGAAAAACAAAAATCTAAACAAAAGATCATAGTCCCTCGATGACGATATCTTGGTTGCCTAAATAAAATGATCAAGTCCCTCAAAAACTTTGCCAAAAATACTTAACACAATTGCTATCATGGTCGTACGATGACCCGTGCCTGTCCCGCTCAATATCCTAACACAAGGTTATTCACCAAATGCAATGGTGAAATAACACTGTCAAAAAGGTTAAAAACATATAGGAAAGATCTTTGAGTAAAATAGGGTAGACAACTCTTAGTTACTTGATCAAAGCTTGCAAAAACATCCTTGTTATTTTCAAACACACTTCACAACACAATTTCAAAACATTTCCCAAAATCAAACTTTCAAACATTGAAATCTTTTCAAAAGACAAAAACACATTTGTATACATTCAAACAGGAATCATTACAAAGGTTGCCACAACGATGGCCTCTTTTCAAAACATCTTTCAAAACCACCCACAAAGCACCATTTCAAACAATTGAAAAGCAAAAGCAAGTGATCTAAACAAGTAACTAAGATCCCATGGATAACCATGGATGAAAAGGGTGCTTGCACCTTTCCTTTTCATCATCTACTCCCCGAACCCAAGAAAACATCTCAAAGGTCTTTCATGTGCTTTTTGACCTTTCCTTAGGATAAAATAAAAAGTCGGTGGTGACTCTTGCTAAACTGAAACATTTGCGAACACAAACGCAAAACCTCAAGTTAGTTCTTCCACCGTATCACAGAACTGGAGACTCTGCTGGGGAATTAAAAGTGGAGTAACCTTAGGGTTTAGATCACCTTTGCATGCTTATCTTGATTGCTTTGATTGCTTTACATTTGGTTCTCTTGTTTGGGTTTTGAATCCTCTACCCAGATTTTTGGGAAACATTCATAGGTAAATAGCAATACGTTGTGGAAACTGTGTAGGGTATACCGACATGGTTGAAGCAATAGCTATATTAATGCGACATATTTGTGAGTACCGGTAGCCTTTGAGTTAATCAAAGAGAACACGGAGCCGCTGAGTGATGTCATAAAGCACTAATGAACTCATAGAACCTTACTTGACCATCTTGGCCTTATTAGGGGTAGTGAGGTGACCGGCTTTGGTGCAGTCCGAAGTTGGTAGATACTCGATACTACACTCATTGAGGGTTGTTTTCTTGGAATATTTCGGTCTCCAGTTAAGTGGATAAACTGAAACAATGAACACAGAAAATGATCCAGTGATATTGAGCTCCTTAGAACTCGGTTACTATTTATAGGATAGGTTGAGCCAACTAACTTCAAGAGGGTACTTACCCATGAAACCCCATGCAAGCCTAAAACTAGGATCTTGTGTGACTTGTTTGTACATATGCTTGTGCATACATCATGAACATCATAAAGCATCATATGCATCCACTAACAACTTCAAGGGTTTGGATCTTCATCTTTGTTCTTGTTTTGTAGGTCATGAAATCTCTTCACAGGAAAACCATCCAAGTCAACCTTGTGAGAATCCCTCCTCAACTCAAGGAGCTTACTTCCAAGATTCCAGAGAATTCTCTCTTCAGTGAAAGACATGGTAGAATTCTCAACTTGGTCAACTCCAACATTGAAGAAGACTTGGTGAAAGTTCTCTTCCAATTCTTTGACCCCCTACACCACTGTTTCGCATTCCCTGATTACCAGCTAGAACCTACTTTGGAGGAATTTTCTCAACTCTTGAGGATTCCTATTCTCCATCAACTACCCTACAACGGTACGGAAAGAGAACCAAAGCCTGAAGATGTTGCTCAAGCCTTACACTTACAACCATCTGATATCAAAGGTCATTGGGAAACCAGAAGTGGTGTCAAGGGTTTCTTGGCAAAGTTTCTGTTTGAGAAGGCACAAGACTGCTGGAATTCTCTAGATCTACAAGATTTGAGGAGATTGTAGCACTTCTCATCTATGGGTTGGTCTTGTTCCCAAACCCTGATCAGCTTATAGATGTGAATGCTGTCAAAATTTTCATATCTAGGAATCCTGTACCTACATTGCTTGGGGACATCCTACACTCATTTCACACACGAACAATGAGGAAAAGGGGTGGTCTCATGTGTTGTACTCCTCTTCTAGCAAGCTGGTTTATTTCTCACCTTCCCCAATCAGTTTTGAAGAATGAGCAGGGTTTAAGGTGGTCACAACGGTTGATGATCCTCACACATTCTGATGTTCATTGGTGTTCTCGGTCCAGAGAAAATGTCATCATCATTGATCATTGTGGAGAATTCATTAATGTCCCATTACTTGGCATTAGGGGAGGCATTACCTACAACCCATGTTTAGCTCTGAGATAGTTTTGATATGCCCGAAGGGATGGCCCTCATGATATGTTGATTCCTAACCTAGCTTTTGACTTCGACAACGACGCTCAAGGACTTCGACAAAGGTTTATCAGAGCTTGGAGGATGCCCAACAAAGTGGATAGTAAGACACTTGGGCACAAGAATTCCATCCCCCTTGAGCCTTACCTCAAGTGGGTACGAACCCGCGCCCAGAGTCTTATGATGCCTTACCCTCACATTCTCCCTGTGATCAAGGAGCCTGTTATGGAAGGAGAGGTTCCATACACCCTCCTACATCCTGACATGCCAACATCATTGGAAGAATTGCAAAAGAGTTGGATACAACTCAAGGAAGAACGGAATACTTTTGAAGCCAACTTCTATGCCAGTGAGAAGAAGGTTTCGGAGCTTACCCGCCGACTTCATGAAGAGGAAACTCTTAACACTTACATCGCACCAAAGAGGATGCGCAATGTCTTTTTACATTAAGCATTTTGTAATATTTTGCCCATGGGGTATTTATGTACTAACAAATTTCTTATTATTAATATGACGTGTGTTCTTTTTGTTTGCAACAAATTTGAATTTCTGAATCCTTGAATGCATTACATGAATAACATATCATTCATCATATGCATAAACATGTCTTCACACCAGGTTTCCTTATCTTTCTGCTGTTTATTTCAGCTAGATGGATATAGAACAGACGGTTAAAGATCTGCAAGCACAGAATTCGCAATTCCAACAACTCCTCATGACCTTGGCAAAGGGTCAAGAGGATCTTAAAGCACTGTTAGAGAAAGAGAAGGAACCAGAAAAGAAGAAAAAGAAAAGAGTTAGGGTAGCCACTATGGGAAGGAGATTTGAGCATCAGGCTAGGAGAGTTCTGGAATTCCCCTCGATGTCTGACGAAGGGGTTGGTAAAGGAAAAGGAGTTGCAATGCCCTCCGAATCTGAAGCTGAAGGAGAAGAAGAGGAAGAGGATGAAGATTACTCCGAACAGCAATACCCTCCGGCGGATGATAAGTATAAGAATCTGGAGGATCAGTTTGCAGCCATGGAGTTGCAAAGGGTACCTGGGTTAGATTTCGAAGAACTAGGGTTAGTTTCTAGGATCATCATTCCTCCCAAGTTCAAAGTACCTACATTTTCTAAGTATGATGGTTTGTCCTATCCAAAGATGCATCTGAGGTCCTACGTCAGAAAGATCCAACCTCACTCTTCTGATAAGGATTTATGGGTCCACTTTTTTAAAGATAGTTTGTCAGGCACGCAATTGGACTGGTTCTATCAACTTGAGAGATCTTATTTCATAACTGGGTAGATTTGGCGGCTGCTTTTTACCGACAATACCAATACAACGCAGATTTAGCACCTACTCGTACTCAACTAGAGTATGGGTATAGCCTCTAATGAGGTATTTAAGGAGTATGCCCAGAAGTGGCAAGATTTGGCTGGAAGGGTGCAGCCACCATTGTCGGATAGAGAGTTGGTTGACATGTTTTTAGGGACTTTGTCGGGTCCGTTCTTCAAACACTTTGTGATCGGTGGATCTGGAACTGACTGTTTAATGCTGGTTCGCGAAATGTCGCGGAAGCAAGAGTCGCCACCGTCTTTTATTTTCTCCAAATGGAAAGGACAAAAGCACAGAAAAATTCCTTATAGAGATTGCTCTCGGTTCGGGAGGTAGATTATAGAAAGGGAAGGTGTTAGCACCCTTTCTATCCATGGTTATCCATGGGCTCTTAGATACTTGCTCACTTGTGTTTTCAAAATGGTTTGTTTGCTTTTCAACTGTGGGTTTTAAAAAGTTTCTTGGAAAATTTCAGTTCGACTCTTGTATCGGTCCTCAAGAGTGTTTGAAAATTTGCTTTCGAAAGCTTTTTGAAAAGGTGTCGGTGTGAAAAGTATTTTTGATTTGTTTTTGAAATTAGAGCAAGTATCTGGAGTCGTCTACCTACCCTAAGGAATTCGTCTGTGTAAATGTCCTTAAAGTAGTGCCATCCCACCATTGAGAGGTAGGTAGCACCACCGTTGGAGGTGTTCGGGTCAATTCAAAGGTTCGGGACATGGTGATCACCGGAGCAATAGGAAGACACCTTAGAAGCTACCCTCATGCCAGGTTCCCGGATCATGAGGACTTACTAAAACATCCTCTACTCGACGATCACCTTTCGAGGGGCAAGGCAACAATGAGGCGTACCCTAGGGGTGGTGTGTGATTTGTGTGTCATGTTCATTTATGTTTATCTTGTCATGTATTGGTGATCTACGCGTTTGTCTTTATTTTAACATTCATTCTTGCATGCAAATTTATTAACAGTTAAAAAAGTGCGGAATTTAAAAGTTCTACGCTATTACAAAGGCGCGGGTCCACATCGCCAAATTTAATCCAGGACCCGATTTGAAATAAAATAAAGTAAAGTGCGAGAAATATAAATGTCCTAATTACATGGCTTCGGGAGAATTACATGAATATTATAAGAAAGGAAATAAATGCGCGAAACGAACTGATAATCGAAAGCGAGGGCGTTGGACCCTTTTTAATGTAATTAAAATTACGATTAACAAATTAATTAAATTAAAATAAAAGAGATTTTTTTGGAGTTTTTTGTATTTATGGATTTTTAATAAGAATTAATTAAATTGGAATTAAAACCTAATTCTAACTATTTTTTATTTATTAAAAGAAAATGTTAAAATTGAACCTAAAATTAAACCTAATTAATTAATATAATTTGATTTATAAAAATAAATAATTAATTATTAGTGGTGATAAAAGAAAAGGAAAAAAGATAAAAGTAATTAAAACCCTAATTCTACAATTTTTAAGTTTATTAAGAAAATGTTAAAGTTAATCCTAGAATTTAAAAACTAAATTAATTAACAAGATTTATTTATAAAATAGCATTTAAATAAAATATTTTATTTTGTGACTTTCTGATTTTTTTAAAATATTTTTTATGTTTTGTGAAAATAATTTAGAGAATTAAATCAAAACTAAATTAAACAAATAAAAATAGAAAAGAAAAAAAAAGTGAAAGAAAGCAAACAATGGGGGGGTTTGTTGTCCCAACTTGGAGGTGTCTGGCCAGCAATTAGGCCCATGTGACTCCTTGCCTTGTTGACTTCTGGCAATCACGTGTGGATTTGTTGACTGCATCCTTCCATAGGCCTTAGATCTGGACCATTGGACTGATGCCATGGGACGTGTGGCATGGCAGATCATGAGGCTGCATGGTATACCTCAGGGAACGAGCTACATAGAAACACGTTTAGAAGAAAAATATGGAAATAAGAAGGGGGACCTGGGGTTCGAACCCAGGTCCCAAGGCTTACCAACGTTATCCTCCACCAACTGAACCATCAACGCGCGTTGTATCTAAAATAACAAATAAATAATATAAACGAAAATTAGCGTTAGTGGCCTAGAAACAAAAAAACGCGCGTTGAATTCAAATTGCCCAATCATGTCGTGCCACCTGATCTTCTTCTTCGTTGTCCCTGAAACAAAAAGGATTAGCGGGGGTTTTAAACCCCCCCAAAATGCAGTCTTTTCCAAAATAGCGATTAGCATGTGAGGCTATATAAATTGGGCGCGACTGGTGTATTAGATTCGTCCAAGCGTCCTGAGTCTAGCCATGGTACTGGGATGTCTTAATTTTACAGTATACGAAAACGCCCAATTTGGAGCTTGAGGAACCCTAGCGAGCTTCAATGGTGATTTCGCGTATAGGCAAGGAAAACTCAATTAAACAATATGGTTAGCTTCAGAATGAGTCAAATAACACAAATCAAACATTAAAAATTGCAAACAACGCATGAATCATGATGCAAGAATATGAGAAAAAGTATGAACAGGACAAGGTCGTTCTACCAATTCTTCGCGTTAGGGACAATGGTTCTAATCCAGAATCGTTCCTGGAAGCCTCAGGAATGCAATGGAGTCAATGTTTTGCCTTGAAACTTCCTGGAATCGTGTTTTCACTTTTGGAATTTTCTTGAAAAAGTGCAAAGTTGTTTATGGTTTTTGGGCGCAGCTTAGAGGTCCTTGTGCATTAGGTTTGCATCAGTATATGTATGGGAACTGATTAGGGTTAAAATTTTGATCCAAAACCCTTTGCATTGATGTATAAGATATTTGATTTTCATGGCATATCTTCCAAATCTTTTCATGTGCTTTTGGTGCCAATTATGATCAAATCACCTTGATTCTTTCGATATTAGCTAGGGCACGAAATCTTGAAGGTATTCCATGCATAAAAAGATTTGAAAAGCTTGTTTTAGTATTTTTCACATATTTTATTTTATTAAATGAATTAATAGTAATTAAAAATTCAAATAAATAAATAAAAATGATGAATAAATCCCCTTTGGGACAAATGGTCGTGCATATGCTTTGGATGATGAATCTTGGAAGAAAATGTGGCCCATTAGCAATTTTAAGGCATTTGAAGCAAAGTTGACTTTTCAAAATTCCCAAAAATTTCCCAACTTCCACAAGGCATAGCTTGCTCCATTTTTAAGATTTGATCATGTTCTTGGACATTTTGGAAAGGTCTTGAAGTCCTCTAACCAATGCCTTTGGTCCCATGTCATTTGAATTTACCAATCTCAAGTTATGATCTTTGACTTAAAGTCCCTTTTTGTTGACTTTTGAAAATGACCTATAATGTTGAAATTGATAACTTTTTGTGAGAGCATTTCTTGGACTTGAAGTGTGAAGAGGAGTTGTAGGAAGTGTCTTTATCTTAAAAATGAGCTTTGGATGGAATTTTTCTGATAAACCATGTGGAAGTTATGCCTTGGTCAAGTTACAGTTGACTTTTTCAACTGTCCAAATATGGAAACTTTTGCATCTTGAGACTTTTTGAGCCATACTTTGAGAATCATGATCAAGCATTGATAAAATGATGTTTGTGGCTTCAAAATGAGATGTTGACCAAAAATTTGAACTTTTGACTGTCAAATGACCATTTTGCCCCTGCAGTTGACTGTTGAGCGATTAGGGTTTTTGACTGTGCAATTTTGTGCTGTAAGTCTATGAAACTTGGTATGAGGATGCTTGACCATGTTTGTAGGCATGTGGGACTTGTTTGGACCCTTGAAAACTTCATTTTCTTTGTCAGAACCAAAACCCTAATTTTGACTGTTAGGAGGCCCTTGAACTGTGCAACCCTTGGGAAGATTTTGAAGCTTGCTCTTTGTAATTCTTGAAGAACATGGGAGGGCAAATTTTGGGGTACAACAGTTGCCCCTGTTCAATCTTCTTAGACCTGAGGATGCAGATTGGCTAACGTGCCTTTCGTAATCCGAAGGTGGAAGATGATTGAACACTAGAGTGCCTAGAAATTTGCGCTCACATAGTAGCAGTGTGATGGTGGAATGGGCTTACAGATGCCATTTGGAGATTCATGGATAGGATGATGGGCTTATAGATGCCATGCTAAGAGATGATGGAAGGTGGATGGGCTTATAGATGCCATTTGGATGTCGATCGCATAAGAGGTTCCTTAGCGAGAAGTTGCGTACCTGAAAGAGAAAAATGATTACCTGGCCTGTTGCAGGAGCTGGTCTTCAAACTCTTTGTATAGATGCGCCCTGACGGGTTACAGGAATTGAATCTGGAACTTCAAACGGTAATGAATGAACCAGGGATGGTTACTACCTCAACGGGACGGTGAGAGAACCTTGAACGATTACTACCTCAACAGGAACGCTGAGAGAACCTTGGACGATTACTACCTCAACAGGAACGCTGAGAGAACCTTGGTCAATTACTACCTCAACAGGAACGCTGAGAGAATCTGGGGACGATTACTACCTCAACAGGAACGCTGAGAGAATCCGGGGACGATTACTACCTCAACAGGATCGCTGAGAGAATCTTGGATATCTTCTACTGAGTCTTCATCAGGAAAATCTTTTAGGGGTCGATTTAGCTGGACTAGAGAAGGCCTTTGACTGGATAAGAAACAGGAAAATCTTAGGGTCGATTTAACTGAACCGGTCTAGGTCTTGAAATCTTCAACTGGATAAGAAACAGGGAGATCTTAGGGTCGATCTGACTGAACCAGAGAAGGCCTTTGACTGGATAAGAAACAGAAAAATCTTAGGGTCGATTTAACTGAACCGGTCTAGGTCTTGGAATCTTCAACTGGATAAGAAACAGGGAGATCTTAGGGTCGATCTGACTGAACCAGAGAAGGCCTTTGACTGGATAAGAAACAGAAAAATCTTAGGGTCGATTTAACTGAACCGGTCTAGGTCTTGAAATATATCTGAAAACTTAACTGGGTCTTTCCTGAAAGGTAAAGGTCAGTTATATGCAATGCATGATATGAATCAAGCAATGATGTTCTCAACATAAATGAGATTTGTAAGATATGATACGTATATGCATGCTATATTGTATGGAAGTGCGATGTTTATAATGTATGTTTGTCGTCTAGGAAAATAAATCCTTGACGGGTGCCGGGAAGTCACTCCTGGGCTGATGTTGGAGAACAATGCTTTGTTGTTTCCGCTGGGGATGATAGTTGCAAGAATACCGGTAGGGGAAGATAACTCCGTTGGGGCATAAGCTTGGCGAATGGATTACTATGCGGGGAGAAAAGTACCCTAATGATCTTGCTGGGGACCAATACTCTGTGGGGAGAGAGGTGCTTTACTGGAATGTTGTTGGTAAATTCGCTGGGGATACCGTTATTATGTTGGAAATGCTAATAGACTTCGCTGGGGATAAGAAGACTTCGCCGAGAACGATCTTCTCCGTGACTTTTGGCTGAGGATAACCCAGTTATATCCTGGTAGGGAAATAACTCTTTGAATAAAACCGGGAGACGTGTTCATTCTCTGCGAGGACAAGCTTCCAGAATCTGCTGGGGATAAGCTTACTGCTTAGGGAGGTGAATTCCAACTTTCCTGGGGAACTAGATTGGACTCCCCTGGGGAAGTTTTGAGCTGTATCGGGGAAGTGACTCTATTGAATGTTTGATATACTGCCGGGGAACAATCTTTAGACCAAGATTGCCCGGGATGCTTGTTAAGAATGCATATATACTGCTGGGGAATGTTGAGATCTGTGGGAGGATACCCAACTTCTTTAAGTTTGATAATAGCTTTGCTTGGGGAGAGTGTACTGACTTGCTGGCTCACTCTCTGGGGGATTAAGATATACTGGTTATGCTGAACCTACCTTGATACCTTGGAGAACAGAACAATTAGATTGCTTAGACAACTCTTTATTGCCCCTGTTTCTAATGTTACTTGTAATTAATCCTTTGTTTCGTATGCAAATATTCATGAGTTAGCAAATTATTGTCAATGCATATATCACAAATTGACCCTTGGACGTTCTTCGCAAAACAAAACAGAAAAGGAATAAACAAAAGGCAATTTGTCTGAAAAGTGATTTGTATTGATTTTTGAATTTGCCTGTAAATAGGCGTTTATGTACAAGAGGCTGACGTCCTAGTAAGAGAACGTCGCCGAACAAAAGAGTTTATACAAATTTGTACAAGAGAAAATAAAACAGCTGTGTGAAATGAATGATCCACTGGGTTTCAACTCTGCTATTGCCCTTATATCTCCGAGCGTCTCATCACTTGATGACCTTAGTTGAAGATGAAGCTGACTGATCGATGCCGTCTGAATTTGATGTAGATACCAGATTCTGGATGCAAAGTGATCCAATGAGACATAGTATTACGCTTTATCCCTAACTTTTGCCTGGACCGCCCTTTTGGGTTTTCAGTCCACCGGGATACCCATTTTTGCCCAAGATGCCTTTTCAGGTTTTCGACTTGCCGGGTGTACAGATTTTTTTTATTTCATCCCTTCATTTTGCCCGAACCCTTTTGGTTCACCGGGAAGCCCTAATTTTTGCCTAGGCATGTCAGCCTAGCGGGTCTTTTTCATGCGTAGTATCTTTTTACTATGTCTGCATTAGCGGGGTGAGGAAGGTCGTCACCATCCATGTTGGTTAGAATCATGGCTCCTCCTGAGAACACATGTTTAACCACAAATGGCCCTTCGTACGTAGGGGTCCATTTGCCCCTTGGATCACTCTGAGGAAGGATGATTCGCTTGATTACCAGATCCCCAACTTGATATTCTTGTGGTCTGACCCTCTTGTTAAATGCCCTGATCATCCGTTTTTGGTACGTCTGACCATGACAAATAGCAGCAAGTCTCTTTTCATCAATAAGGTTTAACTGATCAAGTTGTGTCTGGATCCAATCATCTTCGTTCAGATTTGCATCCTTCATTATCCGGAGAGAGGGTATTTGCACTTCGATCGGTAAGACTGCCTCTATACCGTAGACCAAGGAGAAAGGAGTTGCCCCGGTTGACGTCCTGGCTGAGGTACGGTACCCATGTAGAGCGAACGGTAACATCTCGTGCCAATCTTTATAAGTCACTGTCATCTTCTGCACGATTTTCTTGATATTTTTATTTGCTGCTTCTACAGCCCCATTCATCTTCGGTCTGTAAGGAGAAGAGTTATGGTGCTGTATCTTGAACTGCTCGCAGAGCTCAGTGATCATCTTGTTATTAAGATTGGTACCGTTGTCTGTAATGATCCTTTCTGGGACGCCGTATCGACAGATCAAATTATGCCGAATGAACCGTGTCACCACCGTCTTGGTTACTGTGGCGTAGGAAGCTGCTTCAACCCATTTTGTAAAGTAATCAATTGCCACCAGGATGAAGCGATGCCCATTGGATGCCGTAGGTTTAATCTCGTCGATCATATCTATGCCCCACATTGCAAACGGCCAAGGCGCAGTCAGAACATTTAGAGGAACTGGAGGAACATGCACCTTGTCTACATATATCTGGCATTTATGGCATGTCCGAGAATGTTGGTAGCAGTCAGCTTCCATGGTGGACCAAAAATACCCTGCCCGAAGGATCTTCTTTGCCATAGTGTGTCCACTGGAATGTGTTCCGAAGGTCCCTTCATGTAGCTCTTCCATGATCCTTTCTGCTTCAGTTTTATCCACACAACGCAGTAAGGTCGAATCATGGTTTCGCTTATACAGGATGTCGTTGCTAAGGAAGAACTTCGCTGCGAACCTTCTCAGAAACTTTTTGTCGTTGACAGACGCACCTTTAGGGTATTCCTGAGCTTCCAAATATCTCTTCACCTCGTGGTACCAAGGCTTCTCAGTCACCAACTCAGTCTCGAGATCACAACAGTATGCCGGTTCGTCCAGTTTCCAGATAGTGACACGGGGAGCCTCATTGTCCCATTTGACCTTGAACATAGAAGACATCGTAGCTAACGCGTCCGCCATCTAATTCTCCTCTCTCGGAAAGTGTTCAAAAGTTATCTTCGTGAAGTGGGGGACCAATGTCAACACACATTCTCTGTAAGGAATAAGATTCAGATGTTTCGTATCCCACTCTCCTTTGATATGATTGATCACGAGAGCGGAATCTCCGAAGACACTCAAATACTTGATCCTTAAGTCGATCGCAGCTTGGAGACCCATGATGCATGCCTCATACTCCGCCATGTTGTTGGTGCAGTTGAAACATAGCCGGGCAGTGAGTGGAGTATGAGTGCCTTGAGGGGATATGATTACAGCGCCGATACCGTTTCCCAAAGCATTGGAGGCTCCGTCAAAGTGCATAGACCATCGGGATCCTTCCTCAGGTCCTTCATCCGGTCCAGGTACTTCACAATCAGTCACAATCATGATGCTTTCGTCAGGAAATTCGAAGTTCATTGACTGATAGTCGTCTACTGCCTGATGTGCCAAGTGGTCTGCCAATACACTTACCTTAATGGCTTTCTGGGTCGTGTACTGAATGTCGTATTCCGTCAAGATCATTTGCCATCTTGCTATTCTCCCAGACAGAGCAGGCTTTTCAAATATGTACTTTATAGGATCCATCTTTGAGATCAACAAGGTAGTGTGAGTCAGCATATACTGTCTCAGCCGGCGAGCAGCCCATACCAAAGCGCAGCAAGTTTTCTCAAGCAGTGAGTATCGGGTCTCACAGTCGGTAAAATTTTTGCTAAGGTAATAAATGGTATGCTCTTTTTGGCCAGACTCGTCATGCTGCCCCAGCACACACCCCATTGAGTTGTCAAGTACTGTCAAGTATAATATCAGAGGTCTCCCTTCAACAGGTGGCATAAGGATGGGTGGCTCTTGGAGATACTCTTTGATTCTGTCAAATGCAGCCTGACATTCATCATTCCAACGTACTACCTGATCTTTCTTCAGCAGCTTGAAGATTGGCTCACAGGTAGCAGTCAGGTGTGAGATGAACCGAGCAATGTAATTCAGGCGTCCTAAAAAGCCTCTGACCTCTTTCTCTGTCTTAGGAACTGGCATCTCTTGAATAGCTTTGACCTTGGCAGGGTCCACTTGAATACCCTTGTCACTTACAACGAAGCCTAGCAACTTCCCAGATCTTACCCCGAAGGTGCACTTGTTCGAGTTCAACCTTAGCTTGTACAGTTTCATCCGGTCAAACAATTTCTGCAGATGATCAAGGTGTTCTTCCTCAGTCTGGGACCTTGCGATCATGTCGTCAACATACACTTCTATCTCATGATGGATCATGTCATGAAATAAAGCAACCATGGTACGTTGGTAGGTTGCCCCAGCGTTTTTTAGTCCAAAAGGCATGACCTTGTAGCAGAAGGTGCCCCACTGAGTAACAAAGGTAGTTTTTTCCATGTCTTCAGGTGCCATCTTGATCTGATTGTAACCTGAAAAACCATCCATGAAAGAGAACACTTTGTGCTGAGCAGTATTATCAACAAGGACATCAATATGAGGTAGAGGGAAGTCATCTTTGGGGCTGGCCCTGTTCAGATCCCTGTAGTCGACACACATTCTGACCTTTCCATATTTCTTTGGTACCGGAACCACATTAGCAACCCACTGAGGGTAAGAAGTCACTGCAAGGAACCCGGCATCAAACTGTTTCATAACCTCGGCTTTGATCTTTTCAGACATCTCTGGACGCATACGACGGACCTTTTGCTTAACCGGAGGGCAGTCTTCCTTGGTAGGCAAATGATGGACCACAATGTCGGTATCCAACCCGGACATGTCTTCGTAGGACCAGGCAAATATCTCCATATAATCATGTAGCATCTGAGTCAACCATTGCTTCACGCTGAGCTCTAGGTTGGCACCAATCTTTACCTCCTTTCTGTCTGCCTCGGTACCCAGATTTATTGTTTCCACTGGCTCTTCGTGTGGTTGAATTGCCCTCTCTTCCTGAAGTAACAGTCTTGCAAGCTCGCCAGGCACTTCGCAATCATCTTCACCTTCGTCTTCGGCTAAGTTGATCGGATTTTCGAAGTCATAACTGGCGGTAGCAGAGTCGTTACCAGTGAGATCCAGAGTGGATTGAAACCTGTATGAGTGAGTGTATGTAAATACAGCTGTTTTGAAATATATAAAGGAAGGAAAGAAAGAAAAGGAGCATAAGATTTGAAATGCGAGAAAACGTCCAAGATCTTTATTCATGATATATGAAATGACAATTTATATGCCCTCACAAATGAAGCCACGGTGCCCCGGGTAAGACACCGGGCCATAGAGTTTTAATTGTTTATTACAAATAACAAAAACATAGGGATTCATTACTCAGTAACAAGAGAAACAGGCAGATTGTCCTTTGCACTCCAATTGCTAGGTCCACTGTCGGTTGCTGGGTAAATCCAGCTATCAAACTCAGCTTCATCCACTTCAGCTTCGTCCCCAATAGCATTCACTCCATTAGCAGGCAGGGGAGCTGTCACTACATTAGGCTTCTCAGATGCCTCAAACTGTACCTCCTTTGTATCAATAAGGTCCTGCAGCTTATTCCTTAAGGCCCAACAGTCATCAGTGGAATGCCCCGGGCTATCGGAGTGGTAAGCACAACGGGCATTTGGATTGTATTTCGGAGAGGCAGTATTCACTACTTTTGGGGCCTCCCTGACAGTCACTAGGTTGGTGGACAGCAACTGCGGCAAGATTTGGGATAGAGTCATACTCAGCCGGGTGAACTCTCTTCTGGGTCTTTCAGCCCTTTGAGGATTGGTTTGCCGAGGAGGGGCAGCAGGCTTAGCAATCATCACCGCGTTGACAGACTGGCGGCGCTCAGGTTTCTCTTGTCTTCTAGACCCATACACCGCACTGGCCTCCTTCTTAAAGGGCTTCTTTTCAGAACTTGCAGATGCACCCTTCTGAATTTTACCAGACTTCATCCCAGCCTCTATTCTCTCTCCAGTCAGAATAAGATCAGTAAACCCTGCAGATGAGTTACCGATGAGATGGTTGAAAAATGGCCCAGATAGGGTCCCCAAGAACATGTCTACCAACTCCCGGTCAGTCAACGGAGGCTGCACCCTGCCAGCCAGATCCCTCCACTTCTGTGCATACTCTTTAAAACCTTCGCTTGACCCTAGCGACATACCCTGGAGTTGGGTACGTGTAGGGGCAAGGTCGGCATTATATTGATACTGCTTATAGAAAGCAGTAGCCAACTCCTCCCAGTTACGAACTTTGGTCCCATCCAGCTGATAGAACCATTCGAGATGAGTCTCTGAAAGACTCTCCTGGAAGAAGTGGATCCACAAGTTCTTGTCCACTGAGTACGGTTGAATCTTCCGCACATAAGACCTGAGGTGTAGCTTGGGACAAGACGCCCCGTCATACTTGGTGAAAGATGGTGCTTTAAACTTGTGAGGAATAATCACACCAGTAGATAGGCCCAAGTCTCCGAAATCCATCCCGGGCACTTGTTGGATCTCCATTGCATTCAGTCTGTCCTCCAACTGCTTGTATCTGTCTTCAGCCGGAGGATACTGTTCCTCATCAAAATCAGTCTCATTGTCAGAGACTACCGGACTAGGACCTTTTCCCCCTTGGGGACTACTTTTGCCTATAGAAGAGCCAGCCTCTTCATTCTGCAGAGTGTTGCCAAACCTTCGGCCCGAGTTGAAAAGAACAGTTCTCTTCTTCTTCTTCTTCTCCTTCTTCAGGAGCAAAGCCTTCAGCTCTTCTTGGCCCTGAGCCAAACCCATGATTAGTTCCTGAAATTGCGCATTCTGCGCCTGAAGAGCCTTGATGGACATCTCAGTTGATGATGAGTCAGGATTCATGATGCTGAAATAAACAGCGAAGAACAGTAAGCAACCTGAAAAGAAGAGGAAACCTGCTATGCACATGATGAATGATATGTGTTTATGCAATGCATTCAGGGGTTCGAAAGTTCAAGTTTGTTGTAGACAAAAAAGGGAACACACGTTATTATTAAGGAAACAATTGTTTGGTACATCAAAGCCTCATGGGAAAAATAATACAAAAGCAAATCAATCCCAAAAGACACTACGCATCCTCTTTGGAGCTATGTAGGTGTTGAGATTCCTCTCCTCGTGCAATAGGCGGGTGAGCTCCGAGACCTTCTTTTCACTAGCATGTAGACTGGTCTCAAGAGAATTCCGTTCTTCCTTAAGCTGGATCCAGCTCTTCTGCATCTCTTCCCAGGACGTGGGCATGTCAGGATGTTGAATGATGTAGGACACCTCTCCTTCCAAGACTGGCTCTTTGATCACAGGGAGCACATGAGGATATGGCATTACTAGCTTCTGGGAGCGGGCTCGTACCCACTTGAGATAAGGTTCCAATGGGATGGAATTCCTGTGCCCTAGTGTCTTAATGTCTATCCTACTTGGCATCCTCCAAGCTCTGATAAACCTCTGGCGAAGTCCTTGTGCATCGTTTTCGAAGTCAAAAACTATGTCAGGAATTAACATGTCATGAGGACCATCTCTCCGAGCATAACCAAACTGTCTCCAAGCCAGGCATGGGTTGTAAGTAATACCTCCTCTGATTCCAAGTAAAGGAACATTAGGGTACTCCCCGCAACGATCAATGATAGTGATATCCTCTCTGGACCGAGGGCACCAATTTATATCTGCATGTGTAAGAGTCATCAACCGTTGTGACCATCTCAAACCCCGCTCGTTCTTCAAAACTGATTGTGGAAGGTGCGAAATAAACCACCTTCCCAGGAGAGGAGTGCAACACATAAGGACACCTCTTTTTCTCATGGTTCGAGTGTAACATGAGTGAAGGATGTCCCCCAGCAACGTAGGTATAGGATTCCTGGACATGAAGATCTGGACAGCACTGATATCTATAAGCTGATCTGGGTTAGGGAACAACACCAAACCATAGACAAGGAGGGCCACAACTTCTTCAAAAGCTTGTAAGTCAAGGGAGTTCCAACATTCATGGGCCTTTTCAAACAGAAACCTGGCTAAGAACCCTTTGATACCACTTCTAACTTCCCAATGTCCCTTGAGGTCAGATGATTGTAGGTGCAAGGCTTTAGCAATCTCTTCAAGCTTGGGTTCCTTTTCCGTACCGTTATAGGGTAGTTGATCAAGGATAGGGATCTTCAGAAGCCGGGAGAACTCCTCCAATGTAGGTACCAGCTGATAGTCCAGGAAAGTGAAACAGTGATGCAGAGGGTCAAAGAACTGGAACAGGACCTTTATCATATCTTCCTCAATGTTGGTATTGACCAAGCTGATGAGTCTTCCATGTCTTTCACTGAATGAAGAGCTCTCGGGAATCCTGGATATAAGCTCCTTAAGCTGAGGAGGGATCCTTACAAGGCTGATTTGAATTGTCTTTCTGCGAACAGTTTCCATGTCCTACAAAACAAGAACAAAGGTGAAGATTCGAACCCCTGAAATGGTTAGTCAATGCATATGATGCTGGATGATGTCATGATGCTATGATTAAACACACCATAGATATTTATAAAGGCAAACATGTAAGGCACACAAGTCACACAAGACAAGCCCTTAGGGTTTAGGCCAGCATGGGGTCTGGGTAGTACCCTCTTGAAGTTGGTGGGCTCAACCTGTCCTATTAGAAGTAACCGGGTTCTAAGGGTCCCAATATCACGGGATTGCTTTCATTGTTCATCGTTTAGATTTAGCCACTGAACTGGCGACCAAAATATTCCAGGAAAGCAACCCTCAATTGAGTGTAGTATCGAGTATCAACCAACCTCGGACTGCACCAAAGTCAGTTATCTCACTACCCTAAAGAGGCCAAGATAGTTCAATTAAGGTTCCTAAGGTCTGTTGATGCTTCACGACACCACGCAGAGGCCCCGTACTCTCCTTGACTGAACTCAAGGGTTACCGGTACACACCAAAGTGCCACATCAACGTAGCAGACTGCTTCAACCATGTCGGTATACCCTGCACAGTTCCCTCACAGCCTTGTTGCTACTTTCTAAGAAGGTATCCCCAGATCCGGGTTAGGATCTATAGAACTCCCAAGACAGTCCCACAATTTAAAGCACACAAGTCAAAGCAATTGAAAACACAGTGATCTTAGTCATAAGGTACACCTCACTTTAAAAATTTCCCCAGCAGAGTCGCCAGTTCTGTGATCGGTGGATCTGGAACTGACTGTTTAATGCTGGTTCGCGAAATGTCGCGGAAGCAAGAGTCGCCACCATCTTTTATTTTCTCCAAATGGAAAGGACAAAAGCACAAAAATTCCTTATAGAGATTGCTCTCGGTTCGGGAGGTAGATTATAGAAAGGGAAGGTGTTAGCACCCTTTCTATCCATGGTTATCCATGGGCTCTTAGATACTTGCTCACTTGTGTTTTCAAAATGGTTTGTTTGCTTTTCAAATGTGGGTTTTAAAAAGTTTCTTGGAAAATTTCAGTTCGACTCTTGTATCGGTCCTCAAGAGTGTTTGAAAATTTGCTTTCAAAAGCTTTTTGAAAAGGTGTCGGTGTGAAAAGTATTTTTGATTTGTTTTTGAAATTAGAGCAAGTATCTAGAGTCGTCTACCTACCCTAAGGAATTCGTCTGTGTAAATGTCCTTAAAGTAGTGCCATCCCACCATTGAGAGGTAGGTAGCACCACCGTTGGAGGTGTTCGGGTCAATTCGAAGGTTCGGGACATGGTGATCACCGGAGCAATAGGAAGACACCTTAGAAGCTACCCTCATGCCAGGTTCCCGGATCATGAGGACTTACTAAAACATCCTCTACTCGACGATCACCTTTCGAGGGGCAAGGCAACAATGAGGCGTACCCTAGGGGTGGTGTGTGATTTGTGTGTCATGTTCATTTATGTTTATCTTGTCATGTATTGGTGATCTACGCGTTTGTCTTTATTTTAACATTCATTCTTGCATGCAAATTTATTAACAGTTAAAAAAGTGCGGAATTTAAAAGTTCTACGCTATTACAAAGGCGCGGGTCCACATCGCCAAATTTAATCCAGGACCCGATTTGAAATAAAATAAAGTAAAGTGCGAGAAATATAAATGTCCTAATTACATGGCTTCGGGAGAATTACATGAATATTATAAGAAAGGAAATAAATGCGCGAAACGAACTGATAATCGAAAGCGAGGGCGTTGGACCCTTTTTAATGAAATTAAAATTACGATTAACAAATTAATTAAATTAAAATAAAAGAGATTTTTTTGGAGTTTTTTGTATTTATGGATTTTTAATAAGAATTAATTAAATTGGAATTAAAACCTAATTCTAACTATTTTTTATTTATTAAAAGAAAATGTTAAAATTGAACCTAAAATTAAACCTAATTAATTAATATAATTTGATTTATAAAAATAAATAATTAATTATTAGTGGTGATAAAAGAAAAGGAAAAAAGATAAAAGTAATTAAAACCCTAATTCTACAATTTTTAAGTTTATTAAGAAAATGTTAAAGTTAATCCTAGAATTTAAAAACTAAATTAATTAACAAGATTTATTTATAAAATAGCATTTAAATAAAATATTTTATTTTGTGACTTTCTGATTTTTTTTAAATATTTTTTATGTTTTGTGAAAATAATTTAGAGAATTAAATCAAAACTAAATTAAACAAATAAAAATAGAAAAAAAAAAGTGAAAGAAAGCAAACAATGGGGGGGTTTGTTGTCCCAACTTGGAGGTGTCTGGCCAGCAATTAGGCCCATGTGACTCCTTGCCTTGTTGACTTCTGGCAATCACGTGTGGATTTGTTGACTGCATCCTTCCATAGGCCTTAGATCTGGACCATTGGACTGATGCCATGGGACGTGTGGCATGGCAGATCATGAGGCTGCATGGTATACCTCAGGGAACGAGCTACATAGAAACACGTTTAGAAGAAAAATATGGAAATAAGAAGGGGGACCTGGGGTTCGAACCCAGGTCCCAAGGCTTACCAACGTTATCCTCCACCAACTGAACCATCAACGCGCGTTGTATCTAAAATAACAAATAAATAATATAAACGAAAATTAGCGTTAGTGGCCTAGAAACAAAAAAACGCGCGTTGAATTCAAATTGCCCAATCATGTCGTGCCACCTGATCTTCTTCTTCGTTGTCCCTGAAACAAAAAGGATTAGCGGGGGTTTTAAACCCCCCCAAAATGCAGTCTTTTCCAAAATAGCGATTAGCATGTGAGGCTATATAAATTGGGCGCGACTGGTGTATTAGATTCGTCCAAGCGTCCTGAGTCTAGCCATGGTACTGGGATGTCTTAATTTTACAGTATACGAAAACGCCCAATTTGGAGCTTGAGGAACCCTAGCGAGCTTCAATGGTGATTTCGCGTATAGGCAAGGAAAACTCAATTAAACAATATGGTTAGCTTCAGAATGAGTCAAATAACACAAATCAAACATTAAAAATTGCAAACAACGCATGAATCATGATGCAAGAATATGAGAAAAAGTATGAACAGGACAAGGTCGTTCTACCAATTCTTCGCGTTAGGGACAATGGTTCTAATCCAGAATCGTTCCTGGAAGCCTCAGGAATGCAATGGAGTCAATGTTTTGCCTTGAAACTTCCTGGAATCGTGTTTTCACTTTTGGAATTTTCTTGAAAAAGTGCAAAGTTGTTTATGGTTTTTGGGCGCAGCTTAGAGGTCCTTGTGCATTAGGTTTGCATCAGTATATGTATGGGAACTGATTAGGGTTAAAATTTTGATCCAAAACCCTTTGCATTGATGTATAAGATATTTGATTTTCATGGCATATCTTCCAAATCTTTTCATGTGCTTTTGGTGCCAATTATGATCAAATCACCTTGATTCTTTCCATATTAGCTAGGGCACGAAATCTTGAAGGTATTCCATGCATAAAAAGATTTGAAAAGCTTGTTTTAGTATTTTTCACATATTTTATTTTATTAAATGAATTAATAGTAATTAAAAATTCAAATAAATAAATAAAAATGATGAATAAATCCCCTTTGGGCCAAATGGTCGTGCATATGCTTTGGATGATGAATCTTGGAAGAAAATGTGGCCCATTAGCAATTTTAAGGCATTTGAAGCAAAGTTGACTTTTCAAAATTCCCAAAAATTTCCCAACTTCCACAAGGCATATCTTGCTCCATTTTTAAGCTTTGATCATGTTCTTGGACATTTTGGAAAGGTCTTGAAGTCCTCTAACCAATGCCTTTGGTCCCATGTCATTTGGATTTACCAATCTCAAGTTATGGTCTTTGACTTAAAGTCCCTTTTTGTTGACTTTTGAAAATGACCTATAATGTTGAAATTGATAACTTTTTGTGAGAGCATTTCTTGGACTTGAAGTGTGAAGAGGAGTTGTAGGAAGTGTCTTTCTCTTCAAAATGAGCTTTGGATGGAATTTTTCTGACAAACCATGTGGAAGTTATGCCTTGGTCAAGTTACAGTTGACTTTTTCAACTGTCCAAATATTGAAACTTTTGCATCTTGAGACTTTTTGAGCCATACTTTGAGAATCATGATCAAGCATTGATAAAATGATGTTTGTGGCTTCAAAATGAGATGTTGACCAAAAATTTGAACTTTTGACTGTCAAATGACCATTTTGCCCCTGCAGTTGACTGTTGAGCGATTAGGGTTTTTGACTGTGCAATTTTGTGCTGTAAGTCTATGAAACTTGGTATGAGGATGCTTGACCATGTTTGTAGGCATGTGGGACTTGTTTGGACCCTTGAAAACTTCATTTTCTTTGTCAGAACCAAAACCCTAATTTTGACTGTTAGGAGGCCCTTGAACTGTGCAACCCTTGAGAAGATTTTGAAGCTTGCTCTTCGCAATTCTTGAAGAACATGGGAGGGCAAATTTTGGGGTACAACACACTTGATCGGGAGCTCATCTGCAGGGTTCACCGAATTAATTCTGACTGGTGAAAGGGTCGAAGCTGGTATTAAAAGTGGTAAAATTCAGAAGGATGCCTCCGCTTCCACTACTATTAAGAAGACCTTCCCAACCAAGAAGGAAGTTTCTACTGTTCACACCCAGAGAAACCAAGGGAGAACAGAGTGCCGACCAACGGTGGGGGCTGTGATAATCTAGAACTCCTCAGCCGATCAACCTCGCAGCAATCAACCAAGAGCTAATCAGCAAAGGGTAGAAAGACCACAACAACAATTCACCCGAATCAACATGACACCGACTCAGGTCCTCCCTCATCTGTTAAAGCTGAACCTTACCAACTTGAAAGAAGCGCCGAAAAACCCAAATACCTCTTCTCCATATTATCATTCCAATGCAAAATGTGCATACCACTCGGACAGTGTAGGGCATGATACCAACAATTGTTGGGCTCTTAAAAAAAATCTAAGACTTGATAGATTCCAATGAGGTAGAGTTTGATGCTCCCGAAAAACCCAATGTGATATCCGCTCCTATGCCAAAACATGGTCATAATGTCCAAGCCATTATGGAAGATCTTCATGTTACCGCTATTGATGAATTAATGACTCCGCTTCGATGATTAAATTGAATTTGTTGAAAGCCGGGATATTCCCAGGTTGTGAAAAAGACTGTTACTTTTGTTTAACCATGCAAAATGACTGCCCAATGTTGAAATCAGGCATCCAACGCCTGATGGATACCGAAAAGATCCTCTTTCAAAAGACTCATGTTGCTACTATCACTCATGTTACTCCTATTACCTTTGATACTCCAATCAATGACATTGCTATAATCACCATCTCCGACAATCTTTCCAAGACCTGTAAAAGGCCTGTTAAGATTACGCATGATCCTAAGTTTGTACCGCTGAAAATTACCATGCGGGGCCTATCCCGTATAAATCCAACAAGACGATACCATGGAATTACGGAGGAGAGATCTTCTACCATGGTGTCAAGCAGATCGAATCAGTCCAAGAGAATTCTAAGGAAGAAACCCCTGATATAGGGAATATTGCGGGAACGAGCAAGATAACTCACAGCGGAAGGATCTTCTCTCTAGAGATTGCTCCTCCACGGGCAGTGTTCGGACCCTCGAGAGTTTCTGTGCCTGTCAAACCGTCTGTGCAAAGTCAGGTAATTGAGGAAATTAATGCTCCCGAAGCTAGACCCTCTGTTGATACCACCGATAAAGGTAAGGGGATCCAAGAAGCGCCTGTCAAGACGAAGGCTCAGACTATGGTTATCCCCGAGACCACCCAAAAAGAGATGGAAGAAATCTTAAAGATAATCAAGAAGAGCGACTATGATGTCGTAGAGCAGCTAGGGCAAACCCCTTCAAAAATCTCGATGTTGGCTCTCTTACTCTGCTCCGAGGCTCGTGCCAAAGCCTTGATCAAATTTCTGAAGACGGCACACGTGCCTCAAGAAACTTCTGCGGACTAGTTTCAAGAGTGCGTGGCTAGCCTTACAGCCGATAATGGTCTTGGTTTTTATGATGCTGATTTGACCCCTAAGGGAAGAAAGCATAACGATGCGCTGCATGTCTCGGTGGAGTGCAGGGGGACCACACTTGCTCATGTTCTGGTGGATACCGGTTCATCTTTAAATGTTCTACCAAAAAAGGCGTTGGACATATTGGACTGTGAAGGTTTGACCCTAAAGCCCAGTAACATCATTGTTAGAGCCTTCGACGGTTCTAAGAGGATGGTTCACGGAGAAGTAGATATTCCAATCAAAGTGGGTACAGAAATTTTCAACTCTAATTTTTATGTGATGGACATCCGGCCTTCATACTCATGCTTGTTGGGAAGGCCATGGATCCACAACACTGGGGCAGTCACTTCTTCTCTACACCAAATGCTAAAGTATTCGGTCCAGGGTAAGATCATAACGGTTCATGGTGAGGAGGAGTATATGATAAGTCACCTTAACTCTTTCCGTTATGTGGAGTTAGATGGCGAATTCATAGAAACACCTTTCCAACACTTTGAAGAGGTTTCTCTTGAAGTCGCAGTAGCAAAGACAGTGACTGATGTGCCTATCTTTTCCAAGCCTGTGTCTCGGATGGAATCCCTTAAAGATGTGGAGGCTATAATCAAAGAAGGAAGAAGTACAGTGTGGGGGAAACTTCCAAATTTTCCTCACAAGATGGACAAGTTCGGATTGGGTTTCACTACCGCTGGCCAGAAAGTTGTGCGTCGCTCTCGAGCTGGAGGACCACCCTTAAAAATCACTCACCATGGAATTCATGCCTTAGAAGTTGATGATGAAGAAGACAACTTTGAAGATTGGATCTTTCCAACCGTTGAAGGAGGATTAAGCAACTGGGAGGCGAAGGACTTCGTTCCCATCACTTTCATCAATCAGTAATTTATCTTTGAACAATTTCCTGTTTGGTCTGTAATAATTAAACAATTCGTACACTCTTTTCGCCTTATGTCTTACCCGGGGCATATAGGTCCATTTGTAAGGGTTTTGATTCTTCATTTTCATATGCCATTTTTAATGAATCATAGACGTTTTCATATATAAATTGTTGTGTTCATTTTCTTTCCCTTTTACATTTTATTTTGTTTAAGGATGGCTATCCCTTACACATACCTACACTCACAAAATGCAGGTACCCATCCACTCCGGATTCCATGGGTGACTATTCTTCTTTGGCCTTCGGTGACTCTGAATATTTGGTCAATCATGCTGAGTACGAAGGTGATGAAGACTATGAAGTGCCTGGAGAGTTAGCTAGACTTTTGCAATAAGAAGAAAGGGCTATTCTGCCCCATGAAGAGTTGTTAGAGACTATAAATTTGGTACATCTGAAGACAGAAAATAGGTTAAAGTGGGTGCCAACCTAGAGCCAAGTGTCAAAGAGCACTTATTTCAGTTGTTGAATGAATATGTTGAGATCTTCGCCTGGTCCTATGAAGACATGTCGGGACTGGATACAGATATTGTGGTTCACCGTCTCCCTACAAGAGAAGATTGTCCACCGATCAAACAAAAAGTCTGCTGAATGAGGCCCGACATGTCCGAAAAGATCAAAGCTGAGGTGATGAAACAGTTCAATGCTGGTTTTCTGGCTATTACTTCCTATCCACAATGGGTTTCTAACATCGTGCCCGTGCCTAAGAAGGACGGCAAAGTCAAAATGTGTGTGGACTACAGAGACCTAAATAGGGTTAGTCCTAAAGATGATTTTCCACTACCACACATTGACATCTTGGTTAACAATACAGCTCAACACAAGGTATTTTCCTTCATGGATGGATTCTCAGGATACAACCAGATCAAAATGGCCCCCGAAGACATGGAGAAGACTACTTTTGTTACGCAGTGGGGTACCTTCTGTTATAAAGTAATGCCATTCGGACTGAAGAATGTCGGGGTAACCTATCAGCGAGCCATGGTAGCTTTGTTTCATGACATGATACATCATGAGATCGAAGTCTACGTAGACGACATGATCACCCGTTCACAGACAGAAGAAGAACACCTCGACCATCTACAAGAGCTGTTTGTCAGGTTAAAGGAATATAAGCTCAGACTGAACCTAGCAAGTGCACTTTCGGAGTCAGGTCCGGTAAACTTTTGGGATTCATTGTCAGTAACAAGGGCATCGAGGTTGATCCTGCTAAAGTCAAAGCTATACAAGAAATGCTTGCCCCCGCACTGAAAAGGAGGTTAGAGGTTTCTTGGGACGCTTAAACTATATTGCAAGGTTCATCTCTCACCTAACATCTACCTGTGAGCCAATCTTCAAGCTGTTGAAGAAAGATCAGGTGGATGAATGGAGTTATGATTGTCAAGTTGCTTTTGATAAGATCAAGGAGTATTTGCTGGAACCTCCTATCTTAATGTCACCCGTCAAAGGAAGGCCTTTAATCATGTATCTGACTATTTTGGATAATTCAATGGGGTGCGTACCGGGCCAACATGACGAGTCTGGCCGAAAAGAGCATGCCATTTACTACCTTAGTAAAAAGTTTACCGACTGTGAGACTCACTACTCACTGCTCGAGAAAACTTGTTGCGCTTTGGTATGGGCTGCTCGCCGGCTAAGGCAGTATATGTTGACACATACCACTTTACTAATTTCTAAAATGGATCTGATCAAGTACATCTTCGAGAAGCCTGCTTTATCCGGAAGAATCACTAGATGGGAGATGGTCCTGACTGAGTATGATATCCAGTACACAACCCAAAAAGCTATAAAGGGGAGTGTACTAGCTGACCATCTAGCTCATCAAGTCGTCGAAGATTACCAATCTATGAGGTTCGATTTCCCCGACGAGGACATTATGACATTGGACAACATTGAAGGTAACGGATCATATGACGGACCTGAACAAGGATCTCGATGGACCTTGTACTTTGATGGTGCTTCAAATGCACTTGGCAACGGTATCGGCGCGGTACTTATATCTCCAGAAGGTTGCCATACGCCTTTCACTGCTAGACTTTGCTTCAGTTGCACCAACAACATGGCCGAGTATGAAGCTTGTATCTTTGGTCTCAAGGCTGCAATTGACTTGGGAATCAAATCTCTGATTGTATTTGGGGACTCAGCTTTGGTTATCAGTCAAATCAAAGGAGAGTGGGACACTAAAAATCCTAATCTTATCCCATACAAAAAACATGTCTTGACATTGTTACCTCATTTCGAGCAGATTACCTTTGAGCACTTCCCGCGAGAAGAAAATCAGCTAGCGGATGCTCTGGCTACAATGTCTTCCATGTTTAAACTCAACTGGGACAATGGGGCTCCCCAAATCACCATCGAGCGAATGGGCGAACCTGCACACTGTCATGAGATTAATACTGAAGAAGTAGTGGAATAACCATGGTTTCATGAAATCAAAAGGTAACTCCAGACTCGAGAATACCCTGAAGGAGCTTCAGTCAATGACAACAAATTCTTAAAGAGATTTGCTGCCAAGTTCTTCCTAAGCAATGGTATCTTATATAAGCGCAGCCATGATTGTGTTCTACTTCGTTGTGTGGACAAGGTTGAAGCCGAGTTGATCATGACTAAAATACATAGCGGCACATTTGGCACCCACTTGAGCAGACATACGACGGCTAAGAAGATTCTAAGGGCAGGCTACTACTGGTCTACCATGGAAGCTGACTGCCATCAACATTCCCGTACTTGTCACAAATGCCAAGTCTATGCTGACAAGGTGCATATTCCTCCAGTTCCTCTCAACGTTCTAACATCTCCTTGGCCATTCGCTATATGGGGAATCGATATGATTGGTGAGATCAAGCCTACAGCATCCAATGGACATCGCTTCATCTTGGTGGCTATTGATTATTTTACCAAGTGGGTCGAAGCAGCTTCCTTCGCCTCCATTACAAAGAATGTGGTTGCCCGCTTCATCAAGCAGAACCTCATATGCCGGTATGGTATCCCCGACAGGACCATCACGAACAACAGTACAAATTTTAACAACACTGTGATCACCGCTCTATGCGAGCAGTTCAAGATTCAACATCACAATTCATCTCCCTATCGACCAAAGATGAACGGTGTTGTTGAAGCCGCGATCAAAAATATCAAGAAGATCATTCAAAAGATGGCAGTCACCTACAAGGACTGGCATGAGATGTTACCATTTTCTCTGCACGGATACCGTACCACGACGCGTACTTCAACTGGGGCAACCCCCTTTTCTTTGGTATATGGCATGGAGGCTGTTTTACCCATGGAAGTTCATATTCCTTCCTTGAGGATTATGAAGGATGTTGGTTTAAGTGAAGACGATTGGATTCAGACCCGGCTTGATCAACTTAATTTGATCGACGAGAAACGACTTACTACTGTTTGTCATGGTCAGGCGTATCAAAAACGGATGATCAAGGCTTTCAACAAGAAAGGCAGGCGTCAGGTATATCAAGTCGGAGATCTTGTAATCAAGCAGATCATATTACCACAAAGTGATCCCAGGGGAAAATGGACTCCTACTTATGAAGGACCATTTGTGATCAAGAACATCTTTTCTGGTGGGGAAATGATTCTGACCACCATGGACGGTGACGACCTGCCACACCCTGCGAACACAGACATATTCAAAAGATACTACGCATAAAACGACCCGACAAGTCGAAAACCTGAAAGGGCGACTTGGGAAAAAAATGGGCATCCCGGTGAATCGAAAACCCGAAAGGGCAGTTCAGGAAAAAATTAGGGATAAATAAAAAAATCTATACACCCGACAAGTTGAAAACCCGAAAGGGAGACTTGGGCAAAAAAGGGTTTCCCGGTGGATCGGAAACCTGAAAGGACGATTGAGGCAAAAGTTAGGGAATTAAAGCGTATGACTATGTCTCGTCGGATCACTTTAAGGACAATCTCTTCATAAACAAGCCCCAAGATTCTGATCAATCCAGTCATCCGCGGACGAAGCAACGAATGGACAAGATACTCAGAGTTGTGAAGGCTAGAGCAGAATGGGAACCCCATGGAATTATTACACATAGCCATCTTTCTTTTTGTATAAAATTTTTCTCAAATTGTTCAACAACATTCTCTTACTAGGATGTCTGTCTCCTTTGTACAAAGATACTTACAAAAGTTAATACAAAAATACTTCAAAGTGCATAAATTTGCTTGCCTTTCCTTTCTTTTTTACACTTATGTTTTATGTGAAAACGTCCAATGGTTTGTTAAATAGGCATATGCATTTGAATATAATCACTGCTTACAAATAAAACAAAATAAGAAAGGATAATTACTGATAGGTCGAAAGTATAGGAAAACGTCTTTAGGCTATTCCAGAAGAAATCCCCTACAGTATGTCATTCAGATCCTCAACAAAGCTAAAACCTTGAAATACATATCCCCAGCGGAGTTAAGGTTCAAAATTCCCATCAGAGTTAAGTTTCTAAAAAACTCCCGATCCCCAGCGGAGCCCGAATACTCTAAACTTTCATCACCAACGGAGTCAAAAACTTCAAATCTTAAACCCCTGTGGAATACTATCCAACTTCCTCCGATTCACCAGCAGAGTTCTCCACAAAACAAGGAATCCCCAGTAGATTGGCATACAACCCAAGCTCCTGATCTCCCCGGCAGAATAAACACTCTCCCCACAGAATTATTTCCTGACAAAATAAAGATTCTAGTTCCCGTTTCTCCATTTGAAGCCTCCCAGGTTTTAATTCCCCAGTAGAGGTTGTCGGATTTTTCCTTATTTCCCCAGGAATGTCATGAAGGATTCTCACATCCCCACAGAAGTTGTCAAAGTTTTGATAATCCCCACAGGTTGCCAAGGATTTTCTATCCCTAACAGTAATCAGCAAGGATTTCTCATCTTCAACAATCAAAGATTTTTGGAATCCCCAACATCGGTCAAGGATTTACTTTCCCCGGCAACAGTCAATGATTTCATTATCTCCAGCTATCAAGGATTTATTTTCCTCAGCAAGACAGCTAATCATCTTACATGCGCATCCATTACATGCTTATATCGTGAACGTTTATAGAACACATTTTATTGCATCATACATGGCATGCAACATAACTTTGTGTTCTAGCTAACATTTTACCCTTTCAGGATAAGATTAAAAAGCTATCTTTAATAAATATTCAAAGAGTCAAGATACAGTATGGATACACCCCAGACACGGCGGTCATTCTATTACTCATTCAGACTTCAGCAATCAGATACAGACTAGATACGCTCCAGACACGGAAGCCATTCTATTTCTCATTCAGATTCAACTATCAACTTCAAGTTCAGATACACTCCAGACACAGAAGTCATTCTGTCACTTATCCGAATCCCAGTTACAGTATGGATACACTCCAGACACGGAATCATTCTACTACTCATACAGATCTCAACTTCAAATATGGTCCAGATACGCTCCAGACACGGTTTCCATTTTGTCACTCATTCGGAATTTATCCCCAGCACATAGATGCTCCATACACAAATGTTTCTTTGTCACTCATTCAGAATACAGATACACTCCAGACACGGCAGTCATTATGATATTCATTTAAGAATCAAATACAGTTACAACTCGGATACACTCTAGACACGGGCGCCATTCCTTTGCTCATACGAATCCAATCTCTAGATACAACTCAGATACGTCCCAAATACGGATACCATTCTGATGTTCATTCTACTGATTTTCAACAAACAAGCTTTGGATGGCATCTCTAAGTCCATCTCCAGAAATATTCTACCATCTCCAAATGGCATCTTTAAGCCCATTCCCTCAGCTACATTTTGACGAGTGCAAATTTACGGGCACTCTAGTGTCCAATCTTCTTTTACCTTCGAGTCACGAAAGGCAGATTCGCCAATCTAACTCTTCAGGTCCAAGAAGATTGAATAGGGGCAACTGTTGTACCCCAAAATTTGCCCTCCCATCCTTCAGGAATTCATCCTGAACTCTCAGATTTTTCTCTTAAACAAAGCCAAGCCCTTTATTATCATTCCTTTTCAAGTAAACAATTTACAAGAACAAAATGTTCATTTGCAAGCTCAAAAGTCAAAACTTTCACATTGGGAAAATTAAATGCTAAATACTTAGAATTTTTATATAAAAAAAAAAAGAAAAAAGGGGAAAAGTGTTTTATGGCACCTCAGAGCTTCTGAACCAACCTCCAGGCAGAAACAGTCAGAATTTGCAAATTTGGCTCAGCACATAACATCCAGTCAGAAGGTGGCTCTTCAGCAGTTACACCAACTCAGCCAGAGATTGTAAAAGTGGTTCAACACGTGATCTTTAAACAGAACATGTCTCTTTCAGCAGTTACACAAAGGTTCAGCCGGAGTTTGTTAGAAAAGTGTAAAGTAGGCAACAAAGCCTGAAACTCCTTCAGAATGTACTGGAATCAGAAGGTAATGGGATCAACAGATTGGTAAAATACTGAAGCAGGATCACTAAGTCCAGAGTCTTTAAAGGCAGATCAAAGGAGCATACTGGAAAACTCTCAGAGCTTGCTGAGGCAGCAAGAGGCCAAGGTCAGAGCTTGGTTTACGCTGTTTTTGGTGAAACAGAACTACTGGCTCAGGTTTTAGGTAATGATGCAAAATCTCCTATTACAAGATTTTTGATTTTGATAAATCTCATCACCATTTAATGCTCATTAATGCTCACAACCACTCCTGAGAATTCATCCAAGGGGTCTCTCCACGTGTAGCTTGTTGAACGCCTTTATGCAGGCTTAGGCATGGGTCTATGCGCCACTTTTCGCCTATAGGTGTCACTTCTCCTTAATCCTCGCTTACTGTTCCAACCTAGGCTGAAAAGTTGTCCATCATCACAACTTTTCATAAACTTCCTTCAAAAACAAGTTAACATCTACTGCATAATATTTGCGCCATTTAACGTTCAAAAATCCACAAAGCCTTGCCTATAAATAGGACACCATTGTCCATCACAAAAGGAGGAGACATCCCGAAAAATTGCTAGAAGAGGAACAAAAAACTCTAGTGAAGGAAAACTTGTGAAACTCTATCAAAAACCCCAGTGTTTCATAACTTTGAACTTCATACCTCCAAACTTCATTGATACTCAGTTTTGCTTCCTGACTAGAAAACGCCCATACAGTTTTTGACCATACATACACATATCTTCTCCATCCACACATCCTGAAAAAGAACCTGTCCAGAACCTCATCAGAGCTAAAGTTAGCTCCAACTCAAAAAATTTCTTCCAACAGCAAGTTAAGCACCTGCTGACATTCATCACGCTTCTAAGCATCATCAGCTTTGCATGCTCAATAAACACAATGTAAACATCATGTTGCTTCTGTATGCGTTCTGAGGATTTTCATACCTCTGAATGCTTAAGTAGGAATTAAGTCAGTGTAGAACCTGTTTGTGACCTTGTTGGTTTTGCCTTCTGAAACACTTTGATACCTGCTGAGATCATCCTAGGCATGCCTTCTGTTTTGTGGAAAAACAATAAAACTGCAGATGTTCTGGCTAGCACAGGGGGAAATCAAGCTCTGACTTTGACGTCAACATTTCTGGGGCCTGTTTTGCTGCCAATAATATCAGAACTTCTGAAAATTATTGTGTTTCCAGCAGGGTCAGAACTTATGACTTCCCCACTAACAAACTTTTGTCTTGCAGCACATAAGGGTCAGAACTTCTGACCTTCCCACTAACAGGTTTCTGTTTTGCAGGTGCCAGAGTCAGAAGTTCTGACTCATACATTTTCACCAACAGGTTGATAATCCTGCAGCAGGCCTGGGTCAGAACTTCTGACTTCCTCTCAGCAGCGTGCTAGCCCTCTCTCTATTTCTCTTTTTCTTCCCCTTGTTATTTTATTTTCTTATCTATTTTTCTCGTTGAACCACCCCCATGTACAAATGTGTATCCCCTATCGCCTAAATGTTGTAATAGCGTAGAATTTTACATTTCCGTATTTTATTGCTTTCAAATGTAAATGCTAGTCATTAGGACATGTATGGCAAGATAAAATCAATGAAATAGAAAATCCTAATTCAAGATAAAATCATGTATGCAATAAAACACACTTGCACACAAAACACCCCTTAAGGTATCTCCACTTGGTTGCCTAAATAAATGGGCCATGTTATGTGTTGTACCCCAAAATTTGCCCTCTCTTTTTTTTCACAAGAAATCACAGCTTCGGGCTTTTCCTGATTTTTCAGATTGGCTCAAGAATCGGTCAAACAGACTTTTCTTATCAGTCAAACAAAATTAGGGTTCCCATTAACTTTTGAATCAGTCCAAGTAGATTATTAGGGTTTTTATTGATTTGGTTGAGTTTGACTCAGGGTTTGGTCAAGCAGACGCTTCTTTGACATTAAATCAAGAATTAGGGTTTGCACGTGCATTTTCAAAAGAATTTGAATCCACAGTGTCTTAATTGGCTGTCACACTGCTTTGACGCCTGTTCAAGATTTCAGTTGTTTCTCAAAACCTGAACCTCTGGGTTAGAAGCTGAGGCTTCTGGTTGAAAATTTGTAGTGTTTGGTTTAATCAGTAAAAGGGAAGGCATATGGACGTTTGTTTGATTAACTGTGCAATGCTTATGGTTAATTGGAATGACGGGTGTATTGCTGGTTAATGCGGGGTTTGTGAGACTACAACATTTATTAATTATTTATTTTATCTAAGTTAAAATAATTGGGATGTACTTCCAGTTATTTTAATTCAAGACACTTAAATAATTAAATAGACAGTAAAATAAAGAATTATCTGACAAAAGATTTTTTATTCACTTTTAATTGTTGTTACAAGTGTTATTTGAATATAGTAAATTTATTTACAGTATTTATAATAATGTTTATTACAAACAATTGAAAGAGAAAATAAATCTATCCTAAGTCTTCATCTTCTACTGTTGCTTCCTTTGCCCAACTAATATTTACCTGCAAAGACAGAAAAAAGAGAAGTCAAACACATATGAATTTGGAAAAGTATTTTACAGACAGTTAAATAAAAACTCATCATTAAAGGTGTTGGCCGGAATCAGTTTGTTCGTCCTCTTTGCAAATCGCAAGAAGATGTCTCTTCTTGGTTCACAAAGAGGAAAGCAAATTATTTGCAAGCATATGAATTAATCAAATACAAAGCTGCATAAATTCAAATTGGCAAAAAAGGCAAACCAAATTGAAATGCCAAACAAACTGCATAAGTGCAAACCATCCAAGAGGCAATTCAAACTGTCAAAGAGACTAAACCAAATTGCATTGTCAAACTGAAAATACCAAACTAAGTCACAAGTACAAAACTGTCAAAAGTTGTCAAAGAAGCTTTCAATAAAGCTGTCAACAAGTACACAAAAGCAATGCAGAAAATCTGGAGGTAAGAAGATATGCAGAGGAAAGACAAAATGCAAGCAAACTTGTAAAAGCTTTTTTCATCATTTTCTGGCCAAAACCTTTTCAGAAAATAAGGACTTTAAGCAATTAAATATGCTTTAATAGAGAGAGAAAAGAGAGAGAGAAGTAGAGGCTTACATTTTTTCAGGCAGGCTTAAAGACAAATAAGTATAACAAAATCAACACTGTAAAGAGAGAGGGCAGAACACATAAAGAAAAGGCCACAAACTGTAAACACATAACCATAACCTCCAAGCTTACAAACTGCTTCAGCCTGCCTCCAACAAGCTTCAAACTGCCTCAAACCAGAAGCAAGCCTGGAACCAAACCAAAAACTGCATAACCTGTAACCTGTATCTAAGCAAGCATAACAAGCACAAACTCTGAAGCCTGTTCAAAAAGCTTGCTTCAAGCCAAAGCCTAAAAACCTGTCAAACTGCTCAAGCCTGTAACCAAGCCAAGCATAACAAGCACAAACTCTGAAGCCTGTTCAAAAAGCTTGCTTCAAGCCAAGCACAAAACCTGAACAAACTCAGTGTCCAAGCTTGCATAACATTCAACCTGCCTTCATTTCAAATCCAAACTCAAGCAAATCCATCCAAATATCCAAACAACAAAAATAAGTGCCTCAGAATTGGATTCATCATAGGCTAAACAGATCAAGTCAAAGAGAGGGAAAATCATAATCAAAGCTTATCATCAAAACAAAGCAAGCCAAAGAGAGGAAGAAAGTCAAATTAGCAAAAGCATTCTCAGAACAGAATTTCTCACAGATTCGACAAGGTAAGTATTCAGAGAGAAAAAGTCAGAAGTATATCTTTCATCATAAAACATCAAGAAGCAAAAGATACGGAATACCAGACAAAGCCAACAAGCCCTCGTCATCATACTCCCTCGCCTTGGCCGCCTAAGACGCCTCCTGTCCAAGCTCTCCTCCTCCTTTCCAAAAAAAGCAGAACCAAGGTATAATTTCTCCTTCCCTTTCCTTTTTTACACCTCACACAAACATAAACAACACAGAGGATCAGAGTATGTAAAATTTTAAGAACATGCATGAATCCAAAGCCCTAAAACACCAAGACGAAAAAAACTGAGAAATCGTTACCTTTTGTCACCGCCTGGGTACGACCATGGAGGGAGGAGAGTGGAGATGGCGCCTGGTAGCCTGAGGCAAGGAGAAGCGAGCATCAGAAGCCACGGCAGAGAAGGATGAAGAGGCGAAGAAGAGAAACGGCGCCGCTCATCAAACTCTATAACCCTATTCTGAACAAAATGATGAAACCCTAAACAAAACTTCTCAAAACGCATTTAGGCCTCTGCCCCACAAAACTGTTAAGCCCATTTGATTCTGGCACCCCCCTTTTTTGGTTATAATCCATTTTTATTTTGCATTTGGGCCATGTATATAACCCCTAAGCCCATCTAATTTCCTAATTTTTTATACAAATCAATCTTTTTTTCTTTCTTTCTATCACCTTATTTTCCTTTTTTCTATAACCTATTTTGTTAAATAAAAATAATACATTAACTTTTTTATACAAAATTTTCTTAAATGCTTCTTTTTATTTTAGAACAATTAAAAATACATAAAAAATAGAATTTTTAAGGTTAAATATTTATTTTCTTTAAAAGTTTTTGTTTATACATAATTAACAAAAACACAAAAATAATATTAATACTTAATATTGCATTAGGTTAACAATTTGATCATTTGTAAATAACCATATGCATGGCACAATACTTTTTGTTTATCTTTGATTCTTATACCTTGATTATATTTTGCGACGATTCAATTTGGTTGTAAATAATATTTGGACACTACTATCCTGATAAGACTCATCCCCATTTGTAAACGTTTGTACCCCCATCCCCGGATACTTATTTATAATAGCTTAGACTTTAAATTCCCGCAATTTATCGCTTTCTATATACTGTATAGTAATTAGAGTTTGTATGCAAAGATTCAAAATCAACCGCTAGATAACCTAACACAAAGACAAATGCATGAAAATCAATACACAAATCACACTTGCACCTCTAGGGTAACCTCGCTTGTTGCCTCAGAAAAATGCAATCATGTCCCTCGAGTATGAGACACTCTAGCAAACGTCCCTTCGATAAACAAAGATCGTAGTCCCTCGATGACCCTCGATGTTGCCTTCGATAAAACGATCTCGTCCCTTACAAAATTGCTAGAGCGTCTCACAAGTTGCCTTCAATGATTGTATACGATGACCCACACGTCTGTCCTGTTAACATCCTAACACAAGGTTGTTCGCCAAACACAATGGTGAAACAACACTGTTAAAAGGGTTAAAACATGAGAAAGATCTTTGAGAAATTTAGGGTAGATAGCTCTTAATTAATTGATCAAAAATCTTGCAAAACACACTTGCCATTTTCAAACACACATCACAACACAACTTCAAAACAAACTTTCAAAAACATTGAAACATCTTTTTAAAAAGACAAACACCTTTGTAAAAGATTCGAGTAAAGAATTGTTACAATGGTTTCCTAGACAAGGCATCTTTTTCAAAACATTTTCAAAACCACACACACAAGCACCATTTCAAACAATTGAAAAGCAAAGGCAAGTGATCTAAAAACAAGTAACTAAGAGCCCATGGATAACCATGGATGAAAAGGGTGCTAGCACCTTCCCTTTTCATAATCTACCCCCCGAACCCACGAAAACATCTCAAAGGTCTTTCCTGTGCTTTTTGACCTTTCCTTAGTATAAATAAAAAGTCGGTGGCGACTCTTGCTAAACCGAACAAGTGCGAAAACAAGCGCAAAACCTCAAGTCAGTTCTCCCACCGTATCACAGAATTGGCGACTCTGCTGGGGAATGTTTCTAAAAGTGGGGTTACCTTAGGGTTTTAGATCACCTTTACATACTTGCTTTAATTGCTATGATTGCTTTACTTTTTGGGTCCTTGCTTGGGTTTGTTATAAATCCTACACCCGGATTTGGGGGCACCTTTTTAGGTAAATAGCAATAAACTGTGAGGGAACTGTGCGGGGTATACCGACATGGTTGAAGCAGTAGCTATGTTAGTGTCACATATTTGTGAGTACCGGTAGCCCTTGAGTAGTCAAGAAGAATACGGGGCCGTTGAGTGATGTCATGAAGCACTAACGAACTTTTAGAACCTTACTTGACCATCTTGGCCTTTTTAGGGATAGATACGGGGCCGTTGAGTGATATCCGAAGTTGGTAGATACTCGATACTACACTCATTGAGGGTTGTTTTATTGGAATATTTTGGTCGCCAGTTAAGTGGCTAAACCAAAACAATGAACACAGAAAATAATCCAGTGATATTGAGCTCCTCAGAACCCGGTTTCTATTTTAGGACAGGATGAGCCAACTAACTTCAAGAGGGTACTTACCTACAAACCCCATGCAAGCCTAAACCCAAGGACTTGTTTGCTCTGTGTGAATATGATTGCCTGTATATACGCTTGCTTACTTTTGCATACATGTACATAACATCATAACATCATACCATAGCATTTTCAATAACCTTTTCAAGGATCTCGAGGGTCTTTTGATGCAGGGTCACGTTGAACCAGACGTCTACCAAGGGGCAAGAGGTTTTCTCCTCTAAACAAATGCCATCAAAGATCAAGTACAACAACTTGAATCAGGGGCTATGACCCACTTGACATGGTGAGCTTGATTCTCGTGGAAAGACATCCACCATTGCAAAGTTCTCCAATCAAAGATGTTGGTCAAAGTTCAACCTCTAACATTTTTCTTGTGTTTACCCCACGAGATCCTTGAAAACATGCATCCATATATCATGCATTGCATCATAACAGGTTTCTCCTACAGGTCTCCTTATCTTCCTACTGTTTATTTCAGTAAGATGGATATGGAACAAACGGTGAAAGATCTCCAAGCTCAAAACGCTCAATTCCAACAAATGCTTCTGGCTATGGGTAAAGGGCAAGAGGATTTGAAAGCTCTCCTTCTCAAAGACAAGAAGAAGAAGTCCAAGAAGGAAGCGGGCATCCTGAAGAGAAGACCTAAAACCCTAGACCTTTCTACTCCACCCAGCATAGGGGCCAGTCTTGAAGAAGACCATAATTTGGAGATTGATGAAGCTGAAGCTGACTACTCCGAGGAACAATATCCTCCCGCTGATGACAAGTACAAACAGTTGGAGGATCGCCTCAATGCTATGGAGATTCAACAAATACCTGGCTTGGATTTAGGATACATGGGTTTAGTTTCTGGATTGATCATCCCGCCAAAGTTCAAGGTCCCAACCTTTTCCATGTATGATGGAGTTTCTTGCCCTAAGATGCACCTGAAGTCTTATGCCCGCAAGATTCAACCATACACAACTGATCCAAAGCTTTGGATCCATTTCTTCCAAGAAAGCCTGGTAGGGACTCAACTCGAGTGGTTTTATCAATTGGAGAGTTCTCGCATCCACACCTGGGTGGACTTAGCTGCTGCTTTTTACAAACATTATCAGTAAAATGTTGATCTTGCACCAACTCGTGTGCAATTGCAGAACATGACCATGGGTCCTGACGAGAACTTCAAAGGATACGCTCAAAAGTGGAGAGATCTGGCTGGTAGGGTGCAACCCCCTTTAACTGACAGAGAGCTGATTGACATCTTCATGGGAACTTTGACAAGGCCTCTCTTCAATCACTTAATTGGAAGCTCCTCAGCCGGGTTCACCGAGCTAATACTGACCGGTGAAAGGGTCGAAGCTGGCATCAAAAGTGGAAAGATCCAAGGAGCTACACCCTCTGATGCTCAAAAAATTCCCTACAATCGAAAGAAAGAGTCTAATGCTGTGAACAGTCAAAAGAGTCACTGTGACCAACACGTAGGGGCAGTCCTGATCTCTGGTTCTGCGTCACACCGACAACAACAAAAGGGAAATCAACAAAGGCCAGACGAGCCTAAGAGACAGTTCACCAACATCAACATGCCGTTGTCTCAAGCGCTGCAACACTTGTTGAGGATGAATTTGATCACATTGATAGGACCTCGTCCAAACCCCAAGACTTCTTCTCCTAACTACAATCCCAAGGCCATATGTGCTTATCATTCTGACAGTCCCGGGCATGATACTAACGATTGTTGGGCATTGAAGTACAAGATTCAGAATTTGATTGATGCCAAGGAGATTGAGTTTGGTCCTCCGGAGACTCCAGCATAATTAATTCTCCTTTGCCAAATCATTGAGAATGTCTTTGTTTCATTTGAATTTTCAAGTTGTAATCTCTTTGTTATTCAAACAATTATCTATTAATGTCAAACTTTGTTTCATTAATGCATTGCATATGTTTGTCTTGAATTCATCCATTCGTTTTCACTAATCTTATGCTTTCTTTATGATATTTAACTCTTGATAAAAAGCTACAAGACTTTAGAGGGAGGATGACGAAACAATACCATAATCTCATACAGTATGCTTTTGAACAGACCTTGCTGATGAGGTACAGGCGTTTCTTTCAAATCCCAAACACTGGAGTTATAAGGAAGATAATACCTAGTCAACCCCTTCGAGCCAAAGAAGTAGGAGTTTTCTGTTCTGAACAATTTGAAACCTTTGATTTAAACCTGGGGCAGGGTAGTCTCTCAGTTAATTCAAACAAAAAAAAGAGATGCGCATTGAAGTCGCAAAATCTCAGTTCGTAATACAACGAATGACATCAAAAAACATTCCTTTGGAACCAAAAGATGGTGATGGTTCTTTATATCATAGGCAGTCATTACCTCTCAAAAGAGAAAAGCCCACTGAGCCAAAACCTATAAAGGAGGCTTAAGAAAGTGGGGCATCCCGCTGACTGTAATCTCGAAAACAGGAACAGTCAGGCAAAAGTTAGGGATAACAAATCAAAAGAACGAGGTCATTACAAATCCTCAACAACATGAAAAATGTTGCAAAAAAAAAATGATGATGATTGCCTTCCAACAAATTCAACTGGTGTGAACCATCACCAAAAAGTCGTTCCAAACTCGAATAGAGTGCGACGCACAATTAAATGAGTTTAGGATTGAAGAACATCACGGAGAGCGGGTGGGTACAAATATACTTTGAGCCTTTATCCTTTGTTTCTTAAACCATGAACCAAGCCACGTTACAACCCTTCAAAAGTCCTAATTGAAGCATGGGTTAGTTCGAAAGCATACTGTTACAAAAGGTATCCTGACTCCTGTAAGGCTTTGCTCTAAATCTTGTGTTGAATTTGTCTTATAAAAAGTTTTCTGCTAAAAAACGCATTTTTCAAAACTTCGAGACAAACATAAACGTTGCATTACTTGAATATCACTATTTGCATTTGGCTATTTGTTTGACAGCGGAGAAGTTCACACAATGAATATCCGATGAACGAAAACTCTCTCAGTGAATAAAATCAATTCAAAAAGGATGACACTTCCATTGAAAAATCTCCTATTAACAAGGGGGCATGACATGTCACTATCCAGCACACCTGGGGAAGTCCAGTCAAGATTTAAACAAATCTCTCAATTACAGATTAATCAAGGGCAAGTCTTCGTCTCCGACACTTGGGGCATTAAACGTCAATCCCGACAAAGGATTACATACAGTCAAACATTTCCAGGCCGTACCGCAAGCACTTGCTACCAGGGGCAGTGACAAATCTCCCAAAAACCCTTCTCATAGGATTTACATTCCCCAGCTTGAGTTTACCTCTCCGACTATTACAAATCAAAGGACCACAACTCCTCTTCTCTAGTAGGCTACTCTACAATCCCCAGCAAGTTACTGCGAAACCTGAACCCGACCAGATATCAGTTCAACTTCGAATCCCCAGTAGATTGGCATACAACCCAAGCTCCTGATTCCCCAACAGTGGTCCCAGGACTTCTCATTTTCGATGATCAAAGGATTTTCAATCCCCAGCAGCAGTCAAGGATTTACATTCTCCGGCAGCAGTCAAAGGTTTCATTATCCAAGATTCGTCTTCCTCAGCAAGACAGCTACTCAGCTTACATGCACATCCATTACATTCATATCATAAACATTGATGAAGTGCAATCCATTGCATCATACATATCATGCAACATAACTTTGTGTTTAGCTAATATTTTGTCCTTTTCAGGATAAGAATAAAAGGCTATCATTAACAATTTCAGGTGCAGTTTTACATGGACTCATCATGAAGCAACCCTACACCGGTTCCTTCTCAAATCCAAGATGTAGTTTTACACGGACTCATCATGAAGCAACCCTACATCGGTTCCTTCTCAAATCCAGATGCAGTTTTACACGGACTCATCATGAAGCAACCCTACACTGGTTCCTTCTCAAATTCAGATGCAGTTTTACACAGACTCATCATCAAGCAACCATACACCGGTTCCTTCTCAAATTCAGATGCAGTTTTACACGGACTCATCATCAGGAAACCCTACACCAGTTCCTTCTCTAATCCAGATGCAGTTTTACACGGACTCATCATCAGACAACCCTACACCGGTTCCTTCTCAACTTCAGATGTAGTTTTACACGAACTCATCATCAGGAAACCCTACACAGGTTCCTTCTTTCAACTTACCAAATTACAATTCAAAAATCATTCTTGGATGGCATCTTTAAGCCCATCTCCAGTAACTATCCATCCTATCTCCAAATGGCATTTGTAAGCCCATTCCCGACATCACAATACCTGAAACCAGCCAGGACAGATATCTCGTCGACCAACCTTTTGAAGTTCCAGATTAATACCTGAAACCAGACAGGACAATTATCTACTTGACCATCTTGAAGCAACCCTACACCGGTTTCTTCTCGAATTCAGATGCTGTTTTACACGGACTCATCATTAGGCAACCCTACACCAGTTCTTTCTCAATTTCAATTCCAAGACCTCTGAAAACAGTTTACGAGTTCTCCAGATACGGATGTTAATCTATCGCTTGTTCAGACTCAACTTTTGAAAACAGTTTAGGGACGCTTCCCAACATGGATGTTGATCTATTACTTATTCAACTCCAAGAAAACAGTTTACGGATTCTCCAAACACGGATGTCAATCTATTGCTTATTCAGACCCCCAGTCCAGAGATATTCCAAACAGGGATACCTTTCTGATACTCACTCACTCATCAACGATATACAATTCAACAAGAATTCTTGGATGGCATCTACAAACCCATCTCCAAAAAGATACGATCACCTTCAGATGGCATCTATAAGCCCATCCTCCTACCAACAATTTCCAGATGGCATCTTTAAGCCCATCCCCTGACAAGATTCTGTCACATCTTCAGATGGCATCTTTAAGCCCATCTCCAAATGGCATCTTTAAGCCCATTCCCTCAAACTACGCTTTGACGAGTGCAAATTTTTTGGGCACTCTAGTGTCCAATCTCCTTTTACCTTCGAGTCGCGAACGGCAAACTTGCCAATCTAACTCTTCAGGTTCAAGAAGATTGAACAGGGGCAACTGTTGTACCCCAAAATTTCCCCTCTCTTTTTTTTTCACAAGAAATCATAGCTTCGGGCTTTTCCTGATTTTTCAGATTGGCTCAAGAATCGGTCAAACAGACTTTTCTTATCAGTCAAACAAAATTAGGGTTCCCATTAACTTTTGAATCATTCCAAGAAGATTATTAGGGTTTCTATTGATTTGGTTGAGTTTGGCTCAGGGTTTGGTCAAGCAGACGCTTCTTTGACATTAAATCAAGAATTAGGGTTTGCACGCGCATTTTCAGAAGAATTTGAATCCACAGTGTCTTAATTGGCTGTCACACTGCTTTGACGCCTGTTCAAGATTTCAGTTGTTTCTCAAAACCTGAACCTCTGGGTTAGAAGCTGAGGCTTCTGGTTGAAAATTTGCAGTGTTTGGTTTAATCAGTAAAAGGGAAGGCATATGGACGTTTGTTTGATTAACTGTGCAATGCTTATGGTTAATTGGAATGTCGGGTGTATTGCTGGTTAATGCGGGGTTTGTGAGACTACAACGTTTATTAATTATTTATTATATCTAAGTTAGAATAATTGGGATGTACTTCCAGTTATTTTAATTCAAGAAACTTAAATAATTAAATAGACAGTGAAATAAAGAATTATCTGACAAAAGATTTTTTATTCACTTTTAATTGTTGTTACAAGTGTTATTTGAATATAGTAAATTTATTTACAGTATTTATAATAATGTTTATTACAAACAATTGAAAGAGAAAATAAATCTATCCTAAGTCTTCATCTTCTATTGTTGCTTCCTTTGCCCAACTGATATTTACCTGCAAAGACAGGAAAAAGAGAAGTCAAACACAGATGAATTTGGAAAAGTATTTTTCAGACAGTTAAATAAAAACTCATCATTAAAGGTGTTGGCTGGAATCAGTTTGTTCGTCCTCTCTGCAAATCGCAAGAAGATGTCTCTTCTTGGTTCACAAAGAGGAAAGCAAATTATTTGCAAGCATATGAATTAATCAAATACAAAGCTGCATAAATTCAAATTGGCAAAAAAGGCAAACCAAACTGAAATGCCAAACAAACTGCATAAGTGCAAACCATCCAAGAGGCAATTCAAACTGTCAAAGAGACTAAACCAAATTGCATTGTCAAACTGAAAATACCAAACTAAGTCACAAGTACAAAACTATCAAAAGCTGTCAAAGAAGCTTTCAATAAAGCTTTCAACAAGTACACAAAAGCAATGCAGAAAATCTGGAGGTAAGAAGATATGCGGAGGAAAGACAAAATGCAAGCAAACTTGTAAAAGCTTTTTTCATCATTTTCTGGCCAAAACCTTTTCAGAAAATAAGCACTTTAAGCAATTAAATATGCTTTAATAGAGAGAGAAAAGAGAGAGAGAAGTAGAGGCTTACAGTTTTTCAGGCAGGCTTAAAGACAAATAAGTATAACAAAATCAACACTGTAAAGAGAGAGGGCAAAACACATAAACAAAAGGCCACAAACTGTAAACACATAACCATAACCTCCAAGCTTACAAACTGCTTCAGCCTGCCTCCAACAAGCTTCAAACTGCCTCAAACCAGAAGCAAGCCTGAAACCAAACCAAAAACTGCATAACCTGTAACCTGTATCTAAGCAAGCATAACAAGCACAAACTCTGAAGCCTGTTCAAAAAGCTTGCTTCAAGCCAAAGCCTAAAAACCTGTCAAACTGCTCAAGCCTGTAACCAAGCCAAGCATAACAAGCACAAACTCTGAAGCATGTTCAAAAAGCTTGCTTCAAGCCAAGCACAAAACCTGAACAAACTCAGTGTCCAAGCCTGCATAACATTCAACCTACCTTCATTTCAAATCCAAACTCAAGCAAATCCATCCAAATATCCAAACAACAAAAATAAGTGCCTCAGTATTGGATTCATCATAGGCTAAACAGATCAAGTCAAAGATAGGGAAAATCATAAGCAAAGCTTATCATCAGAACAAAGCAAGCCAAAGAGAGGAAGAAAGTCAAATTATCAAAAGCATTCTCAGAACAGAATTTCTCACAGAATCGACAAGGCAAGCATTCAGAGAGAAAAAGTCAGAAGCATAACTTTCATCATAAAACATCAAGAAGAAAAAGATACAGAATACCAGACAAAGCCAGCAAGCCCTTGTCATCATACTCCCTCACCTTGGCCGCCTAAGACGCCTCCTGTCCAAGCTCTCCTCCTCCTTTCCAAAAAAAGCAGAACCAAGGTATAATTTCTCCTTCCCTTTCCTTTTTTACACCTCACACAAACATAAACAACACAGAGGATCGGAGTATGTAAAAGTTTAAGAACATGCATGAATCCAAAGCCCTAAAACACCAAGACGAAAAAAACTGAGAAATCATTACCTTTTGTCACCGCCTGGGTATGACCATGGAGGGAGGAGAGTGGAGATGGCGCCTGGTAGCCTGAGGCAAGGAGAAGCGAGCATCAGAAGCCACGGCGGAGAAGGATGAAGAGGCGAAGAAGAGAAACGACGCCGCTCATCAAACTCTGTAACCCTATTCTGAACAAAACGATGAAACCCCAAACAAAACTTCTCAAAACGCATTTGGGCCTCTGCCCCACAAAACTGTTAAGCCCATTTGATTCTGGCACCCCCCTTTTTTTGGTTATAATCCATTTTTATTTTGCATTTGGGCCATGTATATAACCCCTAAGCCCATCTAATTTCCTAATTTTTTATACAAATCAATCTTTTTTTCTTTCTTTCTATCACCTTATTTTCCTTTTTTCTATAACCTATTTTGTTAAATAAAAATAATACATTAACTTTTTTATACAAAATTTTCTTAAATGCTTCTTTTTATTTTAGAACAATTAAAAATACATAAAAATAAGAATTTTTAAGGTTAAATATTTCTTTTCTTTAAAACTTTTTGTTTATACATAATTAAAAAAAACACAAAAATAATATTAATACTTAATATTGCATTAGGTTAACAATTTGATCATTTGTAAATAACCATATGCATGGCACAATACTTTTTGTTTATCTTTGATTCTTATACCTTGTTATATTTTGCGACGATTCAATTTGGTTGTAAATAATATTTGGACACTACTACCTGATAAGACTCATCCCCATTTGTAAACATTTGTACCCCCATCCCCGGATACTTATTTGTAATAGCTTAGACTTTAAATTCCCGCAATTTATCGCTTTCTATATACTGTATAGTAATTAGGGTTTGTATGCGAAGATTCAAAATCAACCGCTAGATAACCTAACACAAAGACAAATGCATGAAAATCAATACACAAGTCACACTTGCATCTTTAGGGTAACCTCGCTTGTTGCCTCGGAAAAATGCAATCATGTCCCTCGAGTATGAGACACTCTAGCAAACGTCCCTTCGATAAACAAAGATCGTAGTCCCTCGATGACCCTCGATGTTGCCTTCGATAAAACGATCTCGTCCCTTACAAAATTGCTAGAGCATCTCACAAGTTGCCTTCAATGATTGTATACGATGACCCACGCGCCTGTCCCGTTAACATCCTAACACAAAGTTGTTCGCCAAACACAATGGTGAAACAACACTGTTAAAAGGGTTAAAACATGAGAAAGATCTTTGAGAAATTTAGGGTAGATAGCTCTTAATTACTTGATCAAAAATCTTGCAAAACACACTTGCCATTTTCAAACACACATCACAACACAACTTCAAAACAAACTTTCAAAAACATTGATACATCTTTTCAGAAAGACAAACACCTTTGTAAAACATTCGAGTAAAGAATTGTTACAATGGTTGCCTAGACAAGGCATATTTTTCAAAACATTTTCAAAACCACACACACAAGCACCATTTCAAACAATTGAAAAGCAAAGGCAAGTGATCTAAAAACAAGTAACTAAGAGCCCATGGATAACCATGGATGAAAAGGGTGCTAGAACCTTCCCTTTTCATAATCTACCCCCCGAACCCACGAAAACATATCAAAGGTCTTTCCTGTGCTTTTTGACCTTTCCTTAGGATAAATAAAAAGTCGGTGGCGGCTCTTGCTAAACCGAACAAGTGCGAAAACAAGCGCAAAACCTCAAGTCAGTTCTCCCACCGTATCACAGAACTGGCGACTCTGCTGGGGAATGTTTCTAAAAGTGGGGTTACCTTAGGGTTTTAGATCACCTTTACATACTTGCTTTAATTGCTATGATTACTTTACTTTTTGGGCCCTTGCTTGGGTTTGTTATAAATCCTACACCCGGATTTGGGGGCACCTTTTTAGGTAAATAGCAATAAACTGTGAGGGAACTGTGCGGGGTATACCAACATGGTTGAAGCAGTAGCTATGTTAGTATGACATATTTGTGAGTACCGGTAGCCCTTGAGTAGTCAAGAAGAATATGGGGCCGCTGAGTGATGTCATGAAGCACTAACGAACTCTTAGAACCTTACTTGACCATCTTGGCCTTTTTAGAGGTAGTGAGATGACCGACTTTGGTGCAGTCCGAAGTTGGTAGATACTCGATACTACATTCATTGAGGGTTGTTTTCTTGGAATATTTTGGTCGCCAGTTAAGTGGCTAAACCAAAACAATGAACACAGAAAATAATCCAGTGATATTGAGCTCCTCAGAACCCGGTTTCTATTTTAGGACAGGATGAGCCAACTAACTTCAAGAGGGTACTTACCTACAAACCCCATGCAAGCCTAAACCCAAGGACTTGTTTGCTCTGTGTGAATATGATTGCCTGTATATACACTTGCTTACTTTTGCATACATGTAAATAACATCATAACATCATACCATAGCATTTTCAATAACCTTTTCAAGGATATCGAGGGTCTTTTGATGAAGGTCACGTTGAACCAGACGTCTACCAAGGGGCAAGAGGTTTTCTCCTCTAAACAAATGCCATCAAAGATCAAGTACAACAACTTGAATCAGGGGCTATGACCCACTTGACATGGTGAGCTTGATTCTCGTGGAAAGACATCCACCATTGCAAAGTTCTCCAATCAAAGATGTTGGTCAAAGTTCAACCTCTAACATTTTTCTTGTGTTTACCCCACGAGATCCTTGAAAACATGCATCCACATATCATGCATTGCATCATAACAGGTTTCTCCTACAGGTCTCCTTATCTTCCTACTGTTTATTTCAGTAAGATGGATATGGAACAAACGGTGAAAGATCTCCAAGCTCAAAACGCTCAATTCCAACAAATGATTCTGGCTATGGGTAAAGGGCAAGAGGATTTGAAAGCTCTCCTTCTCAAAGACAAGAAGAAGAAGTCCAAGAAGGCAGCAGGCATCCTGAAGAGAAGACCTAAAACCCTAGACCTTTCTACTCCACCCAGCATAGGGGCCAGTCTTGAAGAAGACCACAATTTGGAGATTGATGAAGTTGAAGCTGACTACTCTGAGGAACAATATCCTCCCGCTGATGACAAGTACAAACAGTTGGAGGATCGCCTAAATGCTATGGAGATTCAACAAATACCTGGCTTAGATTTAGGATACATGGGTTTAGTTTCTGGATTGATCATCCCGCCAAAGTTCAAGGTCCCTACCTTTGCCATGTATGATGGAGTTTCTTGCCCTAAGATGCACCTGAAGTCTTATGCCCGCAATATTCAACCATACACAACTGATCCAAAGCTTTGGATCCATTTCTTCCAAGAAAACCTGGTAGGGACTCAACTCGAGTGGTTTTATCAATTGGAGAGTTCTCACATCCACACCTGGGAGGACTTAGCTGCTGCTTTTTACAAACAGTATCAGTAAAATGCTGATCTTGCACCAACTCGTGTGCAATTGCAGAACATGACCATGGGTCCTGATGAGAACTTCAAAGGATGCGCTCAAAAGTGGAGAGATTTGGCTGGTAGGGTGCAACCCCGTTTAACTGACAGAGAGCTGATTTACATCTTCATGGGAACTTTGACAGGGCCTCTCTTCAATCACTTAATTGGAATCTCCTCAGCCGGGTTCACCGAGCTAATACTGACCGGCGAAAGGGTCGAAGCTGGCATCAAAAGTGGAAAGATCCAAGGAGCTACACCCTCTGATGCTCAGAAAATTCCCTACAATGGAAAGAAAGAGTCTACTGCTGGGAACAGTCAAAAGAGTCACCGTAACCAACACGTAGGGGCAGTTCTGATCTCTGGTTCTGCGTCACACCGACAACAGCAAAAGGGAAATCAACGAAGGCCAGACGAGCCTAAGAGACAGTTCACCAACATCAACATGTCGTTGTCTCAAGCGCTGTAACACTTTTTAAGGATGAATTTGATCGCATTGATAGGACCTCATCCAAACCCCAAGACTTCTTCTCCTAACTACAATCCCAAGGCCACATGTGCTTATCATTCTGACAGTCCCGGGCATGATACTAACGATTGTTAGGCATTGAAGTACAAGATTCAGAATTTGATTGATGCCAAGGAGATTGAGTTTGGTCCTCCGGAGACTCCAGCATAATCAATGCTCCTTTGCCAAATCATTGAGAATGTCTTTGTTTCATTTGAATTTTCAAGTTGTAATCTCTTTGTTATTCAAACAATTATCTATTAATGTCAAACTTTGTTTCATTAATGCATTGCATATGTTTGTCTTGAATTCATCCATTCGTTTTCACTACTCTTATGCTTTCTTTATGATATTTAACTCTTGATAAAAAGCTACAAGCCTTTAGAGAGAAGATGACGAAACAATACCATAATCTCATACAGTATGCTTTTGAACAGACCTTGCTGATGAGGTACAGGCGTTTCTTTCAAATCCCAAACACTGGAGTTATAAGGAAAATAATCCCTAGTCAACCCCTTCGAGCCAAAGAAGTAGGAGTTTTCTGTTATGAACAATTTGAAACCTTTGATTTAAACCTTGGGCAGGGTAGTCTCTCAGTTAATTCAAAAAAAAAAGAGATGCGCATTAAAGTCGCAAAATCTCAGTTCGTAATACAACGAATGACATCAAAAAACATTCCTTTGGAACCAAAAGACGGTGATGGTTCTCTTGTTTGGGTTTTGAATCCTCTACCCGGAGTTTTGGGAAACATTCATAGGTAAATAGAAATATGTTGTGGAAACTGTGCGGGGTATACCGACATGGTTGAAGCAATAACTATATTAATGCGACATATTTGTGAGTACCGGTAGCCTTTGAGTTAATAAAAGAGAACACGGGGCCGCTGAGTGATGTCATAAAGCACTAATGAACTCTTATAACCTTACTTGACCATCTTGGCCTTATTAGGGGTAGTGAGGTGACCGGCTTTGGTGCAGTCCGAAGTTGGTAGATACTCGATACTACACTCATTGAGGGTTGTTTTCTTGGAATATTTTGGTCGCCAGTTAAGTGGATAAACTGAAACAATGAACACAGAAAATGAACCAGTGATATTGAGCTCCTTAGAACCCGGTTACTATTTATAGGACATGTTGAGCCAACTAACTTCAAGAGGGTACTTACCCATGAAACCCCACGCAAGCCTAAAACTAGGATCTTGTGTGACTTGTTTGTACATATGCTTGTGCATACATCATGAACATCATAAAGCATCATATGCATCCACTAACCACTTCAAGGGTTTGGATCTTCATCTTTGTTCTTGTTTTGTAGGTCATGGAATCTCTTCGCAGGAAAACCATCCAAGTCAACCTTGTGAGAATCCCTCCTCAACTCAAGGAGCTTACTTCCAAGATTCCAGAGAATTCTCTCTTCAGTGAAAGACATGGTAGACTTCTCAACTTGGTCAATTCCAACATTGAAGAAGACTTGGTGAAAGTTCTCTTCCAGTTCTTTGACCCCCTACACCACTGTTTCACATTCCCTGATTACCAGCTAGTACCTACTTTGGAGGAATTTTATCAACTCCTAAGGATTCATATTCTCCATCAACTACCCTACAACGGTACGGAAAGAGAACCAAAGCCTGAAGATGTTGCTCAAGCCTTACACTTGCAACCATCTGATATCAAAGGTCATTGGGAAACCAGAAGTGGTGTCAAGGGTTTCTTGGCAAAGTTTATGTTTGAGAAGGCACAAGACTGCTGGAATTCTCTAGATTTACAAGAATTTAGGAGATTGTAGCACTACTCATCTATGGGTTGGTCTTGTTCCCAAACCCTGATCAGCTTATAGATGTGAATGCTATCAAAATTTTCATATATAGGAATCCTGTACCTACATTGCTTGGGGACATCCTACACTCATTTCACACACGAACAATGAGGAAAAGGGGTGTTCTCATGTGTTGTACTCCTCTTCTAGCAAGGTGGTTTATTTCTCACCTTCCCCAATCAGTTTTGAAGAATGAGAAGGGTTTAAGGTGGTCACAACGGTTGATGATCCTCACACATTCTGATGTTCATTGGTGTTCTCGGTCCAGAGAAAATGTCATCATCATTGATCATTGTGGAGAATTCATTAATGTCCCATTACTTGGCATTAGGGGAGGCATTACCTACAACCCCTGTTTAGCTCTGAGATAGTTTTGATATGCCCGAAGGGATAGCCCTCATGATATGCTGATTCCTGACCTAGTTTTTGACTTCAACAACGATGCTCAAGGACTTCGACAAAGGTTTATCAGAGCTTGGAGGATGCCCAACAAAGTGGATAGTAAGACACTGGGGCACAAGAATTCCATCCCCCTTGAGCCTTACCTCAAGTGGGTACGAACCCGCGCCCAGAGTCTTATGATGCCTTACCCTCACATTCTCCATGTGATCAAAGAGCCTGTTATGGAAGGAGAGGTTCCATACACCCTCCTACATCCTGACATGCCAACATCATTGGAAGAATTGCAAAAGAGTTGGATACAACTCAAGGAAGAACGGAATACTTTTGAAGCCAACTTCTATGCCAGTGAGAAGGAGGTTTTGGAGCTTACCCGCTGACTTCATGAAGAGGAGACTCTTAACACTTACATCGCACCAAAGAGGATGCGCAATTTCTTTTTACATTAAGAATTTTGTAATATTTTGCCCATGGGGCATTTATGTACTAACAAATTTCTTCTTATTAATATGATGTGTGTTCTTTTTATTTGCAACAAATTTGAACTTCTGAATCCTTGAATGCATTACATGAATAACATATCATTCATCATATGCATAAACAGGTTTTCACACCAGGTTTCCTTATCTTTCTGCTGTTTATTTCAATGAGATGGATATAGAACAGACGGTTAAAGATCTGCAAGCACAGAATTCGCAATTCCAACAACTCCTCATGACCTTGGCAAAGGGTCAAGAGGATCTTAAAGCACTGTTAGAGAAAGAGAAGGAACCAGAAAGGTAGAAAAAGAAAAGAGTTGGGGTAGCCACTATGGGAAGGAGATTTGAGCATCAGGCTAGGAGAGTTCTGGAATTCCCCTCGATGTCTGACGAAGGGGTTGGTAAAGGAAAAGGAGTTGCAATGCCCTCCGAATCTGAAGCTGAAGGAGAAGAAGAGGAAGAGGATGAAGATTACTCCGAACAGCAATACCCTCCGGCGGATGATAAGTATAAGAATCTGGAGGATCGGTTTGAAACCATGGAGTTGCAAAGGGTACCTGGGTTAGATTTCGAAGAACTAGGGTTGGTTGCTAGGATCATCATTCCTCCCAAGTTCAAAGTACCTACATTTGCTAAGTATGATGGTTTGTCCTGTCCAAAGATGCATCTGAGGTCCTATGTCAGAAAGATCCAACCTCACTCTTCTGATAAGGATCTATGGGTCCACTTTTTTTAAGATAGTTTGTCAGGCATGCAATTGGACTGGTTCTATCAACTTGAGAGATCTTATGTTCATAACTGGGAAGATTTGGTTGCTGCTTTCTACCGACAATACCAATACAACGCAGATTTAGCGCCTACTCGTACTCAACTACAGAGTATGGGTATGGCCTCTAATGAGGGATTTAAGGAGTATGCCCAGAAGTTGCGAGATTTGGCTGGAAGGGTTCAGCCACCATTGTCGGATAGAGAGCTGGTTGACATGTTTTTAGGGACTCTGTCAGGTCCGTTCTTCAATCACTTGATCGGAAGCTCATCTGCAGGGTTCACCGAATTAATTCTTACCGGTGAAAGGGTCGAAGCTGGCATTAAAAGTGGTAAAATTCAGAAGGATGCCTCCGCTTCCATTGCTATTAAGAAGACCTTCCCAGCCAAGAAGGAAGTTTATGCTGTTCACACCCAGAGAAACCAAGGGAGAACAGAGCGCCGACCAACGGTGGGGGCTGTGATGATCCAGAACTCCTCATCCGATCAACCTCGTAGCAATCAACCAAGAGCTAATCAGCAAAGGGTAGAAAGGACACAACGGCAATTCACCCGAATCAATATGAAACCGGCTCAGGTCCTCCCTCATCTGTTAAAGCTGAACCTTACCAACTTAAAAGAAGCACCGAAAAACCCAAATACCTCTTCTCCTTATTATCATTCCAATGCAAAATGTGCATACTACTCTAAGGCATGATACCAACAACTGTTGGGCTCTTAAAAACAAAATCCAAGACTTGATAGATGCCAAGGAGTTAGAGTTTGATGCTCCCGAAAAACCCAACGTGATATCCTCTCCTATGCCAAAACATGGTCATAATGTCCATGCCATTATGGAAGATCTTCATGTTACCACTATTGATGAATTAATGACTCCGCTGCCGATGATTAAAGTGAATCTTTTGAAAGCCGGGATATTCCCAGGCTGTGAAAAAGACTGTTACTTCTGTTCAACCATGCAAACTGACTGCCCACTGTTGAAATCAGGCATCCAATGCCTGATGGATACCCAAAAGATCCTTTTTCAACAGACTCATGTTTCTACTATCACTCATGTTACTCCTATTACCTTTGATACTCCAATCAATGACATTGCTATAATCACCATCTCCGACAATCTTTCCAAGACCTGTAAAAGGCCTGTTAAGATTATGCCTGATCCTAAGTTTGTACCGCTGAAAATAACCATGTCGGGGCCTATCCCGTATAAATCCAACAAGACGATACCATGGAATTACGGAGGAGAGATCTTCTACCATGGTGTCAAGAAGATCGAATTAGTCCAAGAGAATTCCGAGGAAGAAACCCCTGATATAGGGAATATTGCGGGAATGAGCAAGATAACTCGCAGCGGAAGGATCTTCTCTCTGGAGATTGCTCCTCCACGGGAAGTCTTCGGACCCTCGAGAGTTTCTGTGCCTGTCAAACCATCTGTGCAAAGTCCGGTAATTGAGGAAATTGACACTCCCGAAGCTAGACCCTCTGTTGATACCACCAATAAAGGTAAGGGGATCCAAGAAGCGCCTGTCAGGATGAAGGCTCAGACTGTGGTTATCCCCGAGACCACCCAAAAAGAGATGGAAGAAATCTTAAAGATAATCAAGAAGAGCGACTATGATATCATAGAGAAGCTAGGGCAAACCCCTTCAAAAATCTCCATGTTGGCTCTCTTACTCTGCTCCGAGGCTCATGCCAAAGCCTTGATCAAATTTCTGAAGACGGCACACGTGCCTCAAGAAACTTCTGCGGACCAGTTTCAAGAGTGCGTGGCTAGCCTTACAGCCGATAATGGTCTTGGTTTTTCTGATGCTGATTTGACCCCTAAGGGAAGAAAGCATAACGATGCGCTGCATGTCTCGGTGGAGTGCAGGGGGACCACACTTGCTCATGTTATGGTGGATATCGGTTCATGTTTAAATGTTCTACCAAAAAAGGCGTTGGACAGATTGGACTGTGAAGGTTTGGCCCTAAAGCCCAGTAACATCATTGTTAGAGCCTTCGACGGTTCTAAGAGGATGGTTCACGGAGAAGTAGACATTCCAATCAAAGTGGGTACAGAAATTTTCAACTCTACTTTTTATGTGATGGATATCCGGCCTTCATACACATGCTTGTTGGGAAGGCCATGGATCCACAACACAGGGGCAGTCACTTCTTCTCTACACCAAATGCTAAAGTATTTGGTCCAGGGTAAGATCATAACGGTTCATGGTGAGGAGGAGTATATGATAAGTCACCTTAACTCTTTCCGTTATGTGGAGTTAGATGGCGAATTCATAGAAACACCTTTTCAACACTTTGAAGAGGTTTCTCCTGAAGTCGCAGTAGCAAAGACAGTGACTGATAAGCCTATCTTTTCCAAGCCTGTGTCTCGGATGGCATCCCTTAAAGATGCGGAGGCTGTAATCAAAGAAGGAAGAAGTACAATATGGGGGCAACTTCCATATTTTCCTCACAAGACGAACAAGTTCGGATTGGGTTTCACTGCCGCTGGCCAGAAAGCTGTGCGTCGCTCCCAGGCTGGAGGACCACCCTTAAAAATCACTCACCATGGAATTCATGCCTTATAAGTTGATGATGAAGAAGACAACTTTGAAGATTGGATCTTTCCAACCTTTGAAGGAGGATTAAGCAACTGGGAGGCGAAGGACTTTGTTTCCATCACTTTCATCAATCAGTAATTTATCTTTGAACAATTTCCTGTTTGGTCTGTAATAATTAAACAATTCATACACTATTTTCGCCTTATGCCTTACCCGGGGCATATAGGTCCATTTGTAAGGGTTTTGATTCTTCATTTTCATATGCCATTTTTAATGAGTCATAGACGTTTTCATCTATAAATTATTGTGTTCATTTTCTTTCCTTTTTACATTTTATTTTGTTTAAGGATGGCTATCCCTTACACACACACACACTCACAAAATGCAGGTACCCATCCACTCCGAATTCCATGGGTGACTATTCTGCTTTGGCCTTCGGTGACTCTGAAGATTTGGTCAATCATGCCGAGTACGAAGGTGATGAAGACTGTGAAGTTCCTGCAGAGTTAACTAGACTTTTGCAACAAGAAGAAAGGGCTATTCTGCCCCATGAAGAGTTGTTAGAGACTATAAATTTGGGTACTGCTGAAGACAGAAAAGAGGTTAAAGTGGGTGCCAACCTGGATCCAAGTGTCAAAGAGCACTTAGTTCAGCTGTTGAATGAATATGTTGAGATCTTCGCCTGGTCCTATGAAGACATGCCGGGACTGGATACGGATATTGTGGTTCACCGTCTCCCTATAAGAGAAGACTATCCACCGATCAAACAAAAAGTCCTCCGAATGAGGCCCGACATGTCTGAAAAGATCAAATTTGAGGTGATGAAACAGTTCAATGCTGGTTTTCTGGATGTTACTTCCTATCCACAATGGGTTGCTAACATCGTGCCCGTGCCTAAGAAGGACGGCAAAGTCAGAATGTGTGTGGACTACAGAGACCTAAACAGGGCTAGTCCTAAAGATGATTTTCCACTACCACACGTTGACATCTTGGTTGACAACACAGCTCAACACAAGGTATTTTCCTTCATGGATGGATTCTCGGGATACAACCAGATCAAAATGGCCCCCGAAGACATGGAGAAGACTACTTTTGTTACGCAGTGGGGTACCTTCTGTTATACAGTAATGCCATTCGGACTGAAGAATGCAGGGGCAACCTATCAGCGAGCCATGGTAGCTTTGTTTCATGACATAATACATCATGAGATCGAAGTATACGTAGACGACATGATAACCCGTTCACAGACAGAAGAAGAACACCTCGACCATCTGCAAAAGCTGTTTGTCAGGTTAAAGGAATATAAGCTCAGACTGAACCCTAGAAAGTGCACCCCTAAAATGTGGGTTAACACACCCCTAAACTTAAACCATTACATGTCTTTATATGATGCGACATGCAAGGGCAGACAAAACATTTTTCAATTAACCACCCCTTTTTAACAAAACCAATATTTTTCAAACTCAGAAATCTTCTCAAGGGACTTGTCCTAAAAATAGGCATAACTCGGTCCTGATGTACAATCTTAATTGTGTGTGTATTCTTTAGATCACTGATACACCCTGACATGATTGAACTCTTCTGTCAAGTTAGCCAGCCTAATTTTTATTTTTGGTTGCTTTTTATTATGGTCCAACAACTTAGTTTTCAGCTTCATCGGGGGGGGGGGGGGGGGTTTGACTTCTTATTTCCAAACTTTCACACCTAGGACCACACATGCCTTTATTCAAAAGAATTTTTTTGTAGTTTCCCCAGCTTTTCACTTCACGGGATCTCACTTGTAATGAGTCTAACCTAATACTAATGGTGAGAACAAATATTGTTCCTCCAGACATGGGCACAAGAACTTATTTTAAAAACATGTTCCTCCAGTTTCAGGAATAAGAGTTGTACCTCCAGTTTCGGACACAAGAACTTTATTGAGAATTGCTCTTTGGCAACTTTTATTTCACACTTTAGTGTGCTTATTTATCAAGCATGTGTAGTGTGTCCAGAGTATTCCAGTCATTAAACATATGTGTTAACTTCCCAAACTAAACCTTACATCTAGTTCCTATTCCATAATAAAAAACAACGAAATCTTATCTAGTGGTTGCCTACTTCCCATACTACTAGAGTCACGTTAGGGGTTATCAGTAACAAAAGATTAGTGCAATAGATACTCCTCAAGTCTTTGTTTCATGTATTGTTAAAGTACTAATAGAATTCTTTCTAAAATTTTCTAAGATAGTATGTCTTAAGGGGGTATCAAACTCAGATTGTTCCTCTGTTTTTATTCTATTTTTTAGCATAAAAATGAAAAACTACTTAAGAAAAGAAATAGTTCATTAATTAAAAAGGTTGTAGTGGCCATCTAACAAGACAACAGAAAATAAAAAGTTTGTAAATAGCCAATCAGAACTACAAAACAATAATTAATTAAAACAACAAAACATATTATGATATGATGGTAATGATGGGTAGAGTCACGACTGTACCCTCCACTCGCCCAAACTTAAAGTAAGGACATTGTCCTTACTGTCAACAGATGGGGTGGGGGTGTGCCTGTTTTCTCCAGCTTACCTGTTAGGCTTTAAGCCTACTGATTTTATGGATGAGTGCATGGAGAAGGCCACTTTTTGCAATATTTTCTAAAAAAAGCGCGTAACAACGAATTAATGCCTTTGTCCCCTATTGACATCGCGCTGCAGAGCTACAGTCTGCCTATGTGTGCATGGGACTTTCTTTCAACTACACTTTTTGCCTTACTCATGTGCCCTAAGACTTTCCTCATTCATAATGTCTTCAGAAGTCTTAGTAACAATAATTGCCTTCCTCTCTTGTGCTTAACCCCTTAATCTTTCTCAGTCACGACATGACTCATCACTGGCTTTCTCTTCCACTTTATTGCATCAATCATATCATCTGGAAAATAAATAAACTAAAACATGAAAGTTAAGTTGGGTTGCCTCCCAGTAGCGCTATTTTATAGTCTTATAGCCTGACTATAGAAGAAGTGAATAAGATTCAAGCAAATTCATAGTGACCCTTGTGTTGTTTAAGGATTCACCATGATAGGTTTTTACTCTTTGCCCATTCACTTTGAATGTTTCACTTGTTCTTTCATTCATCAAATCAACATCCCCATGAGGATAAACTTTTATTAATTTAAAGGGGTCAGACCATCTTGAATTAAGCTTTCCAGGGAAAAGTTTTAGCCTAGAGTTGAACAAAAGAAGAAGTTGTCCTTCAATTAACTCCCTTTTTCATACATTTGTTGTCATGTCACCTCTTGGTCTTTTATTTGTAAAGTTTATCATTTTCATAAGAGACCAGTCTATGCTCCCCAAGCTCACTAAGTTGAAGCATCCTAGGTTGGCCAGCTTTAGCTAAATTAAAATTCAACGTCTTTGCTATCCAAAAAGCCTTGGCTCTAACTCAATTGGAAAGTGGAATGACTTTCCATACACAAGCCTATAAGGAGACATGCCTACAAAGCATAATCCAAATGCTTAGACCAATCTTTTCTAGAGGGGTTGACATTTTTTTCCAAAATCCTTTTTATCTCCTTATTAGAAATTCCAGCTTGTCCACTACATTAAGGATGATAGGATGTAGTAACCTTGTGTTTCACACCATACTTTGCCATTATATTTCAAAGTTTTGTTGAAAAACTGTGTGTCTTCATCACTAATGATTGCTCTAGGTGTGCCATGTCTAGAAAAAATGTTTATGACCAAAAATTTGGCCACAACCTTTGCATCATTAGTGGAAGTTGCCACTGCCTATAACCACTTAGAAACATAATCCACATATACCAATATGTACAAGTTACCAAAAGATTGGGAAAATAGCCTCATGAAGTCAATGGCCCATACATAAAAAAAATTCAATTTCTAGGATGTTTGTAAGAGGCATTTCTTGCCTCATGGAGATATTCCCAACTCTTTAGCGCCTTCACATTTCCTAACCAGATCATGAGCATCTTTAAAAAGAGAGGGCCATAAATAACCTGATTGCAGAACCTTGGCAGCAATTCTGGTTCCTCCAAAATATCCTCGGTTGTACCCCAATATTTTCCCTCTCTTTTCTTAAGACATTTCTCACAAAGATTTTCAAAAGCTCAAGTTTGCACAAGTACAAAGCAGACATAAAGGGTGTGCAGATTCAGGTAACTATGTTGAATTCAAAATCTGGTTCAGGCTATGTGACTGATCAAAAGGAGTGCTTGGCAGATTTGGAAAAATCGAAGAAGAAGCTTCGATCCACAAGCTTCGATTGAGCAGTGGCTTCCTTCATGCTTGCTTCGATCCATAGAGCAGTGGCTTCCTTCATGCAAGCTTTGATTGAGCAGTGGCTTCCTTCATGCTTACTTAAATCCACAAGGCAATGGCTTCCTTCATGCTTGCTTCAATCCACAAAGCAGGGGCTTCCTTCATGCTTGCTTCGATCCATAAGGCAATGGCTTCCTTCATGCTTGCTTCGATCCATAAGGCAATGGCTTCCTTCATGCAAGCTTCGACTGAGCAGTGGTTTCCTTCATGCTTGCTTCAATCCACAAGGCAATGGCTTCCTTCATGCTTTCTTCGATCTACAAAGCAGGGGCTTCCTTCATGCTTGCTTCGATCCACAAGGAAATGGCTTCCTTCATGCTTGCTTCAATCCACAAGGCAATGGATTCCTTCATGCTTGCTTCGATCCACAAAGCAGTGGCTTTCGTCATGCTTGCTTCGATCCACAAGGAAATGGCTTCCTTCATGCTTTCTTCTATCCATAAGGAAATGGCTCCCTTTAAAATAACCTGCTTAGATTTCACTTCTAAACCCTTTGACACACATAGTTTCTACACTATGAATTACAATTTAAGGTTTGGACATTTGAACTTTAGACCACTTAATCAACTTATGGTTACGGGTAGGAAAGAAATCCAAAAATTCTTTCGATTTGACTATGCTAATGAGATCATCTTGCATGCTCAATATTTGAGACCATTAGAAGAACACACATTTAGTGGAAACAAATATTGTTTCGTCTATTGTTGAGTTTGGTCGAAGGTTGTTTCATCTGTTGTTGAGTCTGTTCGAAGGTTGGGTGGTCCATTCGAAGGGCATACATTTGGTGGAAACAAATATTGTTCCGTCTGTTGTTAAGTCTGGTCGAAGGTTGTGTGGTCCATTCGAAGGACACACATTTGTTGGGAACAAATATTGTTTCGTCTGTTGTTTGAGTCTGGTAGAAGGTTATGTGGTCCATTCGAAGGACATACATTTGTTGAAAATAAATATTGTTTCATTTGTTGATCAATTTGGTCGAAGGTTGTGGATCTATGTGACCAAAACAAAAGGGTGAAGTATTCAAGATGCTTGTTGTACTGTCAACATAACAGCCTAAAACAATGTCAAAAGCAGTCTGCTGCACTGCTATGAAATAGCCCCGCACCAAGTTATCACAACACTCAAAAACTGCTACAAAATAGTCCTGCTATGCTGCTCCTAATTTGCACCAAACTAGCACATAAGAGCTGCACCTCGAAAGCTATGAAAAGAACATACCCAAACTATTCAAATTTCATTTTGTTTCCCCCCAAAACCTCCGCAAAACTCTTCTATAAATAAGTTATTTCAAAACACATCTAAAGGAGAGGATTTTGGACAAGGAAAAAGGAGAAGAAGAAAAAAAGAGAGAGGATAGAACCCAAGGTTGAAGCCTTAGAGAACTCTTAAACCCAGAACAAAAAAAAACACAACACCTTTGTTTCTTTTGTTTCAAACCCAGAACCAACAAAGACAACACCTCTTTTCTTTTCTTTTAAACCCAAGAGCATTCGAAGACAATAACTCAAGTCCAAAACACACATTCCATCTTCAAGGTAAGTCTTCTTGACTCTAAACCCTTCGTTTCAAACATCATTAATCATTGCCTTCTAAGCTACTCTTTTTGTTTGTTTTCCTTTCTTGTCAAGAACTAACATGTACAGACCATAAAACAATGTTGGAGTGAGAAATCACAGCATGCTTAGACACAAAGCCTTAGACTTCGACACACACTGCTTACAGGCCCAAATAGAAGAAAAATGGTGTGAACCTAAGTGTGCATACTACATGAATCGAAAGATTTGTTTTTCTCTGAATCAAAGGATGCATGCTTCGAGCATACTGCATAAAGCGAAAGATTTGTTTTTTCTCTCCTTTATGTTGTTTTTGTTTTTTTATTTATATTTTCTATATATTTTCTTTCATTCTATTCAATATGGTTGTAATAATTAGGAATTTTATTGCTTTCCACCCCCATTTGTACATTTGTATCCCCCATCCTCTAAAGTGATGTAATAGCTTAGGATTTTAATTTCCGCAATTTACCACTTTAATATAAATTGTTAGTAATTAGGGTGTGTATGGAAAGATAAAATCAACCGTTAGAAAACCCTAATTTCAATGACAAAATGCATGCAATTAAACACACTATTCACACACGTACACCTTAAGGGTAACCACGTTTGTTGCCTCGGAAAATAGTCATGTCCCTCGAATATGGACATTTTAGCAAAGACCCTCGATAAAAAAGATTGTAGTCCCTCGATGTCCCTCGATGTTACCTTCGGTAAATGATCTAGTCTCTTACGAAAATTGCTAAAACGTCTCATAAGTTGCCTTCTATGACTATATGATTGACCAACGCCCGTCCATTCACATCCAACGATGGGACTTCTTGCCAATCAATGGTAAGATAGCAACATCTAAAGGAGGAGGAAAAGAACATATACCTTTTGAGTAGGTAGGACACTCGTAGTTGCTTACTCGCAAACTAAAACCATTTCCACACTTACACTTTCAAAACACCTTCAAAAAACAAACATCTCTTTGAACTATTTTCAAAACCAACACTTTATATGCATTCTTATAGAGATGAGAATCATTACAAAGTTTGCAGCAACAAAGGCGTTTTCAAAATACTTTCAAAAATCCACCACAAACACATTTTCAAACAAAGCATTTTCACATGATCTAGCAAGCAACTAAGAGCCCGTAGATAACTACGGATGAAAAGGATGCTAATACCTTCCCTTTTCATAACCTACCCCCCGAACTCAAGAAAATATCTCAAAGGTCTTTCCTGTGCTTTTCACTCTTTCCTTTATTGGATAAAAGAAAAGCCGGTGGAGACTCTTGCTATCCGCAATAATTGCGATCAAACGCAAAACACCCAAGTCAGTTCTCCCACCGTATTAGAGAACTGGCGACTCTGCTGGGGATTAAAGGCTTAAAAATGGGGTTACCTTAGAGCTAGATCACCTTTATAATTCTTTCTTTGTTTGACTTGTTTGCTTTGGATTGTTGGGTTCTTGTTTGGGTTGTGTTTTAATCCTACACCCGGACCGGGGGCACCTTTTAGGTAAGTTGCAATAGACTATGGAAACTATACAGCATAGACTGACATGGTTGAAGCAATGGCTACGTTAGTGTGACGCATTTGTTGGTACCGGTATCCCTTGTGTTGAATCGAGGAGAATACGGGGCCGCTGAGCAGTGTCATGAAGCACTAACTAACCATAGAACCTTAATTGAATAACTTGGCCATTAGGAAGTAGTGAGATAGCCGACTTTGGTGTAAAGCTGAAGATTGGTTAATACTCGATACTACACTCATTGAGATCGGGCTTTTGGGATATTTCGGCCGCAAGAAAAGATTGACTGTGATGAGACAATGCCTAAAAGAAAGATCAATGATATTGAAATCCCCTAGAACCCGATTACTTTGTGGGACAGGTTGAGCCAACTAAACTTCAAGAGGGTAATTACCTATGACTCCATGCAAGCCTAAACCTAAGGACTTGTCTGCTTTATATGTATATGATTATTTGTACATAACGACTTGTTTGCTTTGTGTGCATACTTGTACATAACATCATGACATCATATCATATCATATCATTTCCACTAACCATTTCAAAGATATCAAGGGCCTGTGATATAGGGACATGATGAATCAGACGTCCATAAAGGGGCAAGAGGATTTATTTTCCTCTAAATAAACATCGTCAAAGACCAAAGCACAATAACTTGAGTCAAAGGCTACGACCCACTTGAAATGGTGAGCTTGATTTTCATGGAAGGACATCCAATGATACGAAGTTCTCCAATCATAGATGTGATCAAAGTTCAACTCCTAATATCTTCTTGTGTTTACCCCACGAGATCCTTGAAAACATTGCATCCACATACCATGCATCATATCATGATAGATTTTTTCCCTTACAGGTTTTCTCATCTGCCTACTATTTATTTCAATAGAGATGGCTCTCGAGCAGACTATCAAGGATCTTCAGACCCAAAATGCTCAGCTTCAAGAAATATTCCTGAATCTATCTAAGGGGCAAGAAGAAGTGAAAACACTTTTCATTGAGAGCATGACCAATAACAATCCTAAAGATGACAAGGAGGGTCAGAAAAGACAATTGCAAGAGGAGATAACAACGATGAGAATCCAGATGTTGGGACAAATGGATCTTATCCAAAACTTAGCTCGGGGACAGGAAGAGTTGAGAAATCTTGTCAACAAGCTTCATTAAGACGGATGCATCCGTATGAAACAAACAGTCAAGGCTGGGGATCAAGTCATTAATCAGCCCCTGAAGAGACAAGAAGATGGCTTGGTGGAGAGTAGACCTTTCCAAATTGCTGCTACATCACGAGCCCAACTACAACCTCGCCAACAACGACGGGGTAGTTAGTGTAAGCATGATACATCCAATAGGCAATATACCAAACTCAACATGTCGATGTCGCAAGCCTTGCAACACATGTTAAAGTTGAATTTGGTCACAATGAAGGATCCTCCTCGGAATCCTAATACTTCTACTCATACTTACCATCCCAATGAAAGGTGTCCATATCACTCCAATAGTCTAGGGGATGATACTGATAGTTATTGGATGTTGAAATATAAGATTCAAGATCTGATTGATGAAGGAGCATTGGAATTCACATAAGATGGTCAGATTGAATTTTCTGTCATCCCTTAAAGGCACATCATCTGAAGTGACGAAGTTTAGGCGGAGAAACTTTTGTTTATTTGAATTTTCAGTTATAATTTATTTATTTGCTTAAACATTTGTCCTTATGTCAGACTTTAGTTATTCTCGTTAATGCATTGTATATGTTTGTCTTGAGTTAATCCATTCGTTTTCACTTTACTGAAATTATGCTTTTACCTCTTTTTAAATGATATTCAACTCTCGGCTACAAGTCTAAAGCCTTTAGATGGAGGATGACAAAAACAATACCAGGATCTCATATAATATGCTTTTGGACAGACCTTGCTGACGATGTACAAGCATTCTTTCAATTCCTAAATAGTGGAGTTATAAGGAAGATAATCCCTAGTCAACCCCTTTAAGCCAAAGAAGTAGGAGTTTTCTTTTTCACACAAATTGAAACCTTTAATCAAAACCTGGGGCAGGGGTAGTTTCTCAGTTAATTCAAAAGCGTGTTCAGTCACAAGTTGTCACTTCACAACGAAAACATCATTCTGAATCAAAAGACGGTGATGGTTTCCCATGAAATAGGCAGTCATTATCTCTAAAAAAAGCCCACTATGTCAAAATCTATGAAGGAGACTTAAGAAAAACGGGGGTATCCCGTTGGCTGTAATCTCAAAACAAGAACGATCGGGAAAAATTTAGGTATAATAAATCACAAAAGGAGGGAGCTACAAATCCTCGACAAACATGAAAAATGTTGCAAAAATGACTTCCTTCTCCAACAAACTTAACTTCTCTGAACCATCACCAAAACATCATTCCAGACTCAATTGGAATTCAAAACGCATAATTAACTGAGTATAGGACTGGAGAGTATCACAGAGAGCGGGTTGGGTACAAACTTTGAGCCTTATCCTTTGTCTCTTAAACCATGAACCAGGCCATGCTACAACCCTTTAAAAGTCCTAATTGGAGCATGGGTTAGTTCGAAAGCATACTGTTAAAAAAGGTATACTGACTCCTGTAAGGCTTATTGTAAATTCGGAGTTTGAATTCATATTCTTACAAAACTCTTTTATTTGTTAAAAATGCATTTTCAAAACTTCAAGACAAACATAAACTTCACATTATTTAAAAACCATTGTTTGCATATGGCTACTTGATTGACAACGGAAAAATTTGCACGGCGAATATCCAATGAACAGAAATTCTCAATGAACAGAACCACTTCCATTGACAAATCTTCCATAATCAAGGGGAATAACATGATTATTGTCTAACCCATCTAGGGCAGTCAAGTCAAGATTCCAAGATATCTCTCATATCCGGGGGAAAGTCTCCATTCGAATCACTGGGGGCATTGAACATGAATTCCATCAAAGGGGCACGTACAATCAAGCAAAAAACTTCTGGCAGTAACTACAACACTTACTGTTGTGGACAATGACAAATCCCCACAAAGTCCATTTCACTAGGTGATCCTTGGTATAGTCGCCAAAGCCACCTCTATAAGGTTATCCCCATAGAATAATCTTCAAAGATAAGGGTCAAAACCCCACAAGGCCAAATTCATGGAAATCTCCACAAAATTATCCCTACAAAGTTGGATTCATGTAATCCCCAACCAGAGTTTCAATCTCCGAAAGGTCCTCTCACTGCTGAGTTGGTCTTAAAAGGAAGCCTTGTGGAATTCTTCCTAAAGAAAATCCTCCCCAACAGTTCATCCAATATCCTTTTCAACAAGGTTTATTTCTCCAACAGACTACAGATTCCCCAGCTTGAGTTTGCCTCTCAGACCAATAAAAATCAACAGACAAAACCCTTTAATCCCTTGTAGAGTCATTAATATCCCTAACGGAGTTGTTATTATCCCCAAAAGTTACTAAAACCTGGACCCGATAAGATAATAGTTTAACTTCTTTAAATCATTAACAAAACTCCTCTCCCTAGTAAAGTTTTCCACTATCCCCAGTTAGTTGCTGCAAACCTAGAATCCGATCAGATAACAGTTAACTTCTTTATTCCTAACAAGTTGTTAACTTCCATTCTCTCCAATCAAGAGTATAACTCCCCACTAGAGCAATGGAAAACTAAACTCCTAAACTCTTTCCCTCAAGTAGAAATCAACACTCTCCATAGAACCTTCTCAAGCAAAGTCAATGCTCCCCATCGGATTTCTCCTCAAAAATACCAAAGCAGGAATCCCCAGCGGAAACACTCTAAACAAGGTTTGAAGATGCACATACTCTTCATCCTCAACAGTGATCCGGGATTTAACTTCCCAAAATTCCCCAACAGCAGACAGGGATTTACTATCCCAGGCAAAGATGCATTATAGTAACATTTCACATTCATACATCATATAACATATACATAGAACATAATCTCATTTATTTTGAGAGCATAATCACGCCATGCATACTTCTGCATGCAACTAATTCTCTTCCTTGCAGGAAAAGTCAATCAAATCAAAGACCTCTTCTGGGTTGGATTTACTTCTTCCAGTTAAAAACAGGTGAATTAAAGACCTCTTCTGGTTAGATTTATTTCTTCCAGTTAAAGACATGCGAATCAAAGACCTCTTCTGGTTAGAATTATTTCTTCCCGTTAATGACAGGCTAATCAAAGACCTCTTCTGGTTGGATTTACTTCTTCCAATTAAAAACAGGCGAATCAAAGACCTCTTATGGTTAGATTTATTTCTTTCAGTTAAAGACAGGCTAATCAAAGGCGTCTTCTGGTTGGATTTACTTCTTCCAGTTAAATACAGGATAATCAAAGACCTCTTATAGTTAGATTTATTCCTTCCAGTTAAAGACAGGCTAATCAAAGACCTCTTTTGGTTGAATTTACTTCTTTCAGTTAAAAATAGGCGAATCAAAGACCTCTTCTGGTTAGATTTATTTCTTCCAGGTAAAGACATGCTAATCAAAGACCTCTTCTGGTTGGATTTACTTCTTTCAGTTAAAAACAGGCGAATCAAAGACCTCTTCTGGTTAGATTTATTTCTTTCATTAAAGACAGGCTAATCAAAGACCTCTTCTGGTTGGATTTACTTCTTCTAGTTAAAGACAGGCTAATCAAAGACCTCTTCTGGCTGAATTTACTTCTTCCAGTTAAAAACAAGCGAATCAAAGACCTCTTCTGGTTAGATTTATTTCTTCCAGTTAAAGACAGGTGAATCAAAGACCTCTTCTGGTTAGATTTATTTCTTCCAGTTAAAGACAAGAAAATCAAAGACCTCTTCTGGTTAAATTTATTTCTTCCAGTTAAAAACAGGCAAAACAAGACCTCTTCTGTCACTATGGATGGAATCTGTAAGCTCGCATCCGATAGCTCTTCATCATTTATCCAAATGGCATCTTTAAGCCCATTCTCGGTACGATCAACTAACACATAGTCGAGTGCAAATTTCTAGGCACTCTAGTGTTCAATCATCTTCCACCTTCAAGTCACGAATGGCTAACTCGCCAATATAACTCTTCAATTTCAAGAAGATTAAACAGGGGCAGCTGTTGTACCCCAAAATTTGCCCTCTCTTTTCTTAAGACATTTCTCACAAAGATTTTCAAAAGCTCAAGTTTGCACAAGTACAAAGAAGACAAAAAGGGTGTGCAGATGTAGGTAACTATTTTGAATTCAAAATCTGGTTTAGGCTACACGACTGTTCGAAAGGAGTGGTTGGCAGATTTGGACAAATCTAAGAAGAAGCTTCGATCCACAAGCTTTGACTGAGCAGTGGCTTCCTTCATGCTTGCTTTGATCCACAAAGTAGTGCCTTACTTCATGCAAGCTTTGACTGAGAAGTGGCTTCCTTCATGTTTGCTTTGATCCACAAGGCAGCGGCTTCCTTCATGCTTGCTTCGATCCACAAAGCAAGGGCTTCCTTCATGCTTGCTTCGATCCATAAAGAAATGGCTTCCTTCATGCTTGCTTCGATCCACAAGGAAATGGCTTTCCTCATGCTTGCTTTGATCCACAAAGCAGTGGCTTCCTTCATTCAAGCTTCGACTGAACAATGGCTTCCTTCATGCTTACTTCGATACACAAGGCAATGGCTTCCTTCATGCTTGCTTCGATCCATAAAGCAGGGGCTTCCTTCATGCTTTCTTTGATCCACAAGGCAATGGCTTCCTTCATGCTTGCTTCAATCCACAAGGCAATGGCTTCCTTCATGCTTTCTTCGATCCATAAAGCAGTGGCTTCCTTCATGCTTGCTTCGATCCACAAAGCAATGGCTTCCTTCATGATTGCTTCGATCCACAAGGCAACGACTCCCTTCGAAACAACCTGCTTCGATTCTACCTCTAAACCCTTTATCACACATAGTTTCTACACTATGAATTACAATTTGAGGTTTGGACATTTGAACTTTAGACCACTTAATCAACTGATGGTTACTGGTAGGAAAGCAATCCAGAAATTATTTCATTTTGACTATGCCAATGAGATCATCTTGCATGCTCAATATTTGAGACCATTTGAAGAACACACATATAGTAGAAACAAATATTGTTTCGTCTATTGTTGAGTCTGGTCGAAGGTTGTTTTGTCTGTTGTTGAGTCTCGTTGAAGGTTGTGTGGTCCATTCAAAGGACACACATTTGGTGGAATCAAATATTGTTTCGTCTGTTGTTGAGTCTGGTCAAAGGTTGTGTGGTTCATTAGAAGGACACACATTTGTTGGAAACAAATATTGTTTTTTCTGTTGTTTGAGTCTGGTCGAAGGTTGTGTGGTCCATTCGAAAGACACACATTTGTTGGAAACAAATATTGTTTCGTCTATTGATCAGTTTGGTCGAAGGTTGTGGATCTATGTGACCAAAACGAAAGGGTGAAGTATTCAAGATGCTTGTTGTACTGTCCACATAACAACCTAAAACAATGTCAAAAGCAGTTTGTTGCACTGCTATGAAACAGCCCTGCACCAAGCTGCCACAACACTCCAAAACTGCTACAAAATAGTCCTACTATGCTGCTCCTAATTTGCACCAAACTAGCACATAAGAGCTGCACCTCAAAATGAAAAGAACATACCCAAATTGTTCAAATTTCATTTTGTTTCCACTCAAAACCTAAGCAAAACTCTTCTATAAATAAGTTGTTTCACAACATGTCTAAAGGAGAGGCTTTTGGACAAGGAAAAAGGAGAAGAAGAAAAAAAGAGAGAGGAAAGAACCCAAGGCTGAAGCCTTAGAACACTCTTAAACCCAGAACAAAAAAAACACAACACCTCTATTTCTTTTCTTTCGAACCCAGAACCAACAAAGACAACACCTCTTTTCTTTTCTTTTGAACCCAAGAGCATTCAAAGACAACAACTCAAGTCCAAAACACACATTCCATCTTCAAGGTAAGTCTTCTTGACTCTAAACCCTTTGTTTCAAATATCATTAATCATTTCCTTCGAAGCTACTCTTTTTGTTTCTTTTCCTTTCTTGTCATGAACTAACCTGTACACACCATAAAACAATGTTGGAGTGAGAAATTACAGCATGCATCGATACAAAGCCTTAGGCTTCGACACATACTTCTTTACAGGCCAAAACAGAAGAAAAAAGGGTGTGTGAATCGAAGGGTGCATACTGCATGAATCAAAGATTTGTTTTTCTCTGTGAATCGAAGGATGCATGCTTCGAGAATACTGCATGAATCGAAAGATTTGGTTTTTCATCTCCTTTGTGCTGTTTTTGTTTATTTTTTATTTTCTATATATTTTCTTTCATTGTTATTCAATATGGTTGTAATAATTAGGATTTTTATTACTTTTCACCCCCATTTGTACATTTGTATCCCCCATACCCTAAAGTGATGTAATAGCTTAGGATTTTAATTTCAGCAATTTACCGCTTTAATATAAATTGTTAGAAATTAGAGTGTGTATAGCAAGATAAAATCAACTGTTAGAAAACCCTAACTGCAAAGACAAAAATGCATGCAATCAAACACACTATTCACACACGTGCACCTTTAGGGTAACCATGCTTGTTGCCTCGGAAAATAGTCATGTCCCTCGAATATGGACGTTTTAGCGAAGACCCCCGATAAAAAAGACCGTAGTCCCTCAATGTCCCTCGATGTTGCCTTCGGTAAACGATCTAGTCCCTTATGAAAATTTCTAAAACGTCTCATAAGTTTCCTTCTATGACTATACGATTGACCCACGCCCATCCCTTCACATCCAACGATGGGGCTTCTTACCAATCAACGGTAAGATAGAAACATCTAAAGGATGAGGAAAAGAACATAGACCTTTTGAGTAGGTAGGACACTCATAGTTTCTTGCTCGTAAACTAAAAGCATTTCCACACTTACACTTTCAAAACACCTTCAAAAAATAATATCTCTTTGAACTATTTTCAAAACCAACACTTTGTAATCATTCTTATAGAGACGAGAATCATTACAAAGTTTGACACAACAAAGGTGTTTTAAAAATACTTTCAAAAACCCACCACAAACACATTTTCAAACAAAGCATTTTCAAATGATCTAGCAAGCAACTAAGAGCCCGTAGATAACTAGGGATGAAAAGGGTGCTAATACCTTCCCTTTTCATAACCTACCCCCCGAACTCAAGAAAATATCTCAAAGGTATTTCCTGTTCTTTTCACCCTTTCCTTTATTGGATAAAATAAAAATCAGTGGCGACTCTTACTATCCGCAACAATTGCGATCAAACGCAAAACACCCAAGTTAGTTCCCCCACCGTATTACATCCTCCATAAGGAGCTTCATAACAGGTAGACAAGATTTACCGTGCCTCTAGTTGATCCACACATCTTCTTAACAAATGATCAACATACTTTTTGTAAAGGAAATATTCATCCCAAAAGTAATTTCTTGTCACATGGAAGAATCTTTTCCTTGGTTGAGAATTGAACTCGGGTGGTATATATTTGCTGACCAAGTAGTTAACAATGTCAGCATACCAAGGTGTCACGCCAATAGTGACCAGCAGTAGTTTCTCATTAAGAAAAGTCTCCTGAATTTCTCCACTATTTTTATCTTGAACTTCCTCTAGCAATCTTGAAAAAATGGTCAACAACCAAATTCTCAACTCCCTTCTTATCTCTAATTTCCAGGTCAAACTCTTATAACTAAAGTACCCATCTTATGAGTCGTGGCTTGGCATCTTTTTAGAAAATAGGTACTTGATGGTAGCATGATCAGTGTATACAATGACCTTTGTTCCAACTAAATAAGATATGAACTTGTCAAAAGTAAAGACAAGAGATAGTAACTCATTTTTAGTTATGGTGTAGTTGTCTTGTGCTTCAATTAGATTTCTACTAGCATAGTAAATGGTATGAAACACCTAGTTGTATCTTTGACCAAGCACGGCCCCAATGGAAAAGTCACTTGCATCACACATTAACTCAAATGGTTTTGTGCTGTCAAGAGCCTTCACAATTGGTGCATAAATCAGAGTTTCCTTCAATAAGTTGAAGGAATTCGAACATTCTTGACTAAAGACACAAGGCACGTCATGCTACAGTAATTGACAAACTGGTTTGGTGATCTTTGAAAAATCCTTGATAAATCTTATGTAAAAGCCATCATGACCCAAAAATCTTCTAACACCTTTGATGTTAACTGGTGGTAGAAACTTCTCTATCACTTCTACTTTTGATTGGTCTACTTCCAAGCCTTTCTTTGTGATCTTGTTCCCTAGGATAATTCCTTCTTTTACCATGAAATGACATTTCTTCCGATTCAGCACAAGATTGTTTTATGCACGTCTAGTCAGCACCAAATCCAAGTTTTTCAAGCACTTCTTAAATAATTCCTCAAAAATAGAAAATTCATTCATGAAAACTTCCATGGAACTCTCAATTATGTTAGAAAATATGGCCATCATGCAATGTTAGAAGGTGGTTGGAGCATTGCACAGTCCAAAGGGAATTCTTCCGAAGGAAAAGGTACCATAAGGACAAGTGAATGTTGTCTTCTCTTGGTCTTCAAGTGCAATGGCTATTTGATTTTAGCCCGAATATCCCTCCAAGAAAAAATAGTACTTCTTTCCAGCCAATTTATCCAACATTTAGTCAATAAATGGTAAGTGGAAGTGATCCTTCATGGTGGCCTTGTTCAGCTTCCTATAATCCATGAAAATTCTCCATCCGGTAACAATTCTCGTAGGGATTAGCTCATCTTTTGCATTGTTGACTACAGTCATGCCTCCCTTTTTAGGCTCACATTAAATATGACTCACCCACATACTGTCAGAAATAGGAAAGATAATCCCAACATCTAACCTCTTTATAATCTCTTCTTGGCCACTTCTTTCATGATTGGGTTTAGTCTTCTTTGAATTTCAATGATACTATTGGAATCTTCCTCTAGCAAAATTATATGCATGCAAACTGTAGGGCTCATCCCTTAATGTCAGAAACTTTCCAAGCAATATCTCTCTTGTGTCTTTTCAAAATCTCCAGCAATTGGCTCTTTTGTTCCTCAGTTAAATGCATGCAACAATTACATGCAACTTCTGTCCTACCTTCAGATAAGCATATTGTGAACGGGTAGGTAGTTGCTTAAGTTCCAACTCAAGGGGAACCTCTAATGAAGATAAGTTATGCTTCTGTAATGTAAAGGAAAACTCCAGCACCTCCAGAGGTTCTTCTTTTATACATTGTTTTCTCAAGGGTCTAAAAATGATTCCATCATGTTGGATTTCTTCTTCTTTTTAACTTTCCTAGCTCTTGCTCCAACTCATTTCTTGACTTAAGTAGATTCTTGTGATTCATTCCTTCCCAGCTAGAGATCATAGAACATTCAGCTACATCTTCCTCAGGGTATTACAAAGCATTTAGGACATTGAACATAACTTGTTGTCCATTTACTCTCATGGCGAGTTCTCTTCTTTCTACATCAATCAAGGTTCTTCCTGTAGTAAGGAAATGTCTTCCCAAAAGAAGGGGAGTCTCTTCATCAGCATTAAAATCCATAATAATGAAATCAACAGGGAAGACAAGCTTGTTAACCCTTATTATTACATCTTTTATCTTCCCTTGAGGATAGAAAATACTTCTATCTACCAACTGTAGAGTGATGGTTGTAGGAATAACAACCCATATCCCTAGCTTCTTGAAGATAAGTAAGGGCATAAGATTTATGCTATCCACTAAATCACATAGATCTCTACCACATAAGGTGTCTCTAATGGTATACAGGATGGTAAAACTTCTAGGATATTTCAACTTTGGAGGAAGATTACCTTGAACTAATTGACTACACTCATGAGTGAGTGCAACAGTTGCAAACTCTCCCACTATTTTCCTCTTGGTGAGTACATCTTTCATGAACTTAGAGTAATTTGGCATTTGTTGAATAACTTTAATTAGAGGTATGTTGATGTAAATATGCTTTAAATTTCCATGAACTTGCCAAATTGTTGTTCCTCATTAGCTTTCCTAATCCTTTGGGGAAGATGAGTTAGAGGTCTTTCTTGAGGATACTTCTTTACATTGTCTACTTCAGGAATGACTTCTGGTTACTTTTCAGGTTAGAAGTCAGGCCAATCATTTTGTTGGTAGCATATTTCTTTTGTTGTACTGGTGAGGAATGATGTTCAGTAGGGTTTTATTCAGTTTCAGAACTGTCTAGAGGTCGCAGTTCTCCACTTGACTCCTTATTTCTTGAAGTGCGTCCTTCACATTCTTTCCCACTTCTAAACTTAATGACGTGACATGTTTCAACATTCTTAACACTAGATATTGTAGTTGGAGTTTCAGTAGAGCTTGGGAGTGCACCCATGTTTCTTGAACTCAAGGCAGTAGAAATTTCCCCACTTGAATGAATGACTTCAAAATATCTAGTTTCTTGAGGAGTGACTTGTTTGAAACTGATTCTTGGTCTCTTGAATGAATGACTTCAAAATATTTTTTATCTGGTTGTTGCCTTAATTTTCCATAACATAGTTAGGTGCAGAAAAACCAGGTGGAACTTGTGGTGCTTGAGTTGGTTGAGTAGCTTGAGGTTTAGGTTGATTTTGATTATTATTCCAAGATAAATTTGGGTGGTTGCGCCATCCAGGATTATATGTGTTGATGTAAGGATTGTTGTATCTATTTTTATTATTATTGCCAACATCATTGACGGAAATAGGATTTGCATAACAATACTCAAACAAACAGGCTCCTCTACAATACATAGATGCAACTGTAGACGCATCAGTAACCACCTTCACAGGCTTAGGCTTAGTCACTTCTTGAGTTATCATGTTCTTCATCATCGGTTGAACCTCAGCCACCTGCACAAAAAGAGATGTTGTCTTTGTGACTTCATGAACTCCAACAGGTTTCTTTTTAGTAGAGTTAATAGTGGCTCTTGTGACTGGCCATTGGTATGTGTTGGTCGTAATACTCTCGATCAATATATAACCTTCTTTGTAATATTTAGACAAAATAGCTCCAGCACTTAAGGCATCAAGCATATTCCTTGAAGAAGGAATTAACCCATTGTAAAAAGTCTCAAGTTGGAGACAGATGGGTATGCCATGGTGAGGGTATTGTCTAAGTAACTCTTTAAATATTTCCAAAGCATCAAATAAAGATTCATCATCTCCTTGCCTAAATGGAGTAATTTCATTTCTAATCTTTGCATTCTTGGAAGGAGGAAAGTAGTTAGCTAAGAACTTCTCAGCTAGATCATTCCATGTGGCAATAGAATTGGGCTCTAAGGAATTTAACCAACTCTTAGTTGTATCCCTTAGAGAATAAGGAAACAACCTCAAATGAAAGGCATCATCATTCACGCTAGGAAACTTGAAATTACTAGCAACATCCAAGAATTGTCTCAAGTGCAAATGAGGGTCTTCATTAGGAGAACTTGAGCACTGGCTAGTGGTTTACAGCATCTGAAACATCATAGGCTTGAACTCAAACTGGGCTGCAGTGATTTCTAGTAAAGTAATACCAGTACTCATGACATTTGGATCAGAAATTGCATAGTCTCTAATGTTACGAGATCTATCATTGGAAATACCAATAATGTCGTTATCAACCATGACAGTGATTGTCTCCTCTTCTTCTGCTTGCACTAGTGGTTCTAGATCTCCTAAATCTTATAGATTAACAATAATAGGGTCCCCTGATATGTGTCCAGTAAGTTAATATCTTCTTAGTTCCATGAGTGCTCTTTCAGGTTCAGATATCCACTGTAAACTGGGTGGAATGACTTGTGCATACAATAGCTAAAAACTTGTCGTGACACCAGATTACAATGAAACGTTAAAAGCTCAAATGCGTAAAAACAAAAACAACAATAATGAATAAAAAATCAAAATTGTAACTAAATCACTCTCCCACAACGGCGCCAAAAACTTGTTCGCTTATAAAGAGTGTCACATGCAAGTATACATGCATGTTGATTGTAGCAAGTAATAAATATAAGAGTGTCAAACCCAAAGGGAATGTTGTTACTTAGATTTGATTTTTGTATAGAAATTATTCTTTTTATTTAAGCATGATCAGAGAGAAATAATGTTTGGTAGTTACAATTTCAAAGTTCACTTAAAAAAGGTATTAAAAGTAATGTGAAAAGAATTTGAAATATATTAAGATTGATTAAGTTGGGCTATGTTCCATTAATATTATTAGTGTAGTTATGTGTTATGATATGTGGTGTCGTGACATGCAAAGTCAGAGTGATCTTGTGGTGTATTTTTACATCATCAAAGCATGCTTAAGAGGGCAAGGGAACAAATCTCTAAGTCTCACTTATAACCCTAAAATGCTTCTTTTAGTTGTTATAAAATCCTTAATGGTTGTAGTTTCTTATATCTGAGTAAACTAGGCAAGTGGATATTTATATCCTACCTTTTCAACCATTTTTACTCATGAAGCCCACTTGTCATTGGATCTCTCACAACAACAAGTTGTTACATATTCCTAAGTTGATCATTCAAAGAAATAAGTTGTTAACCAAGTAACACATGGTAAAGCAAGCACTAACCACACACCATTTAACATAAAAATAACTTAATATTAACTTCACATTGCTCAACTACAAAAGGTTTAGATCCTAGTGAGCTGAGTACAAGCTACAAACATGGTTCTTAATAGGAACATCTTTTAACAATAAATAAATAAAAATAGAAACCTAAGAGAGACTTGGAGGATGCCTTGAGATGACTAATCTTCAAGAGATGACTCCAGTCGTGCCACTACTCATCAGCCGGTACAAGATTGGGTGGGAATAGAAACTCTTTCACACTCCACTATCTACGCACTTAAATTTTTCTTGTTTTCTCTTGGAACGAATGAACTTCTCCTTTCAATTCTCATCAAAGCTCTACTTATAAACTAAGGACTAGGGTTTTTGTGTTACATTGGATCATAGACTTATTTTTAAAGAATCACATCAAGCCCATACAAAAAGTAGTGCCAACACACAAATGCAACTGCTTAGCAAAGGAGTAAGATACAAGGAGACCATGGTGGGAGACAAGGTGTATTGTGGCGGACTGCTACACTAGATGTACGCGGTGCTGTGCAGTCTACCCAGCATACTATTGTACCTTATTTTCCTCTAGCACATACACCTCATACTTTGAATTTGAATGGTTTTCTTCCTGTTTTTCAGCACAACAACGTTTTCCCTCCAATTAATTTTTCCTTCCATGCTATCCACATAAGCTAACTGTTTTCAATATTGATTTGCCCTTCCTCTAAGTCCTTCTAGTTACTTCAGCTTGCGCTCCATGCAGCAGACCACTGTAGTCTTGCCTAAACTTGACTCTCTTAACCTTTACTTACACAAAAACATATTAAATAACCAAAAGGGAGCACCTATTATGGTCCAAGCTATACTAAACTCGAAAAGACTCATTAAAGAAATACAAAAGCATGTATTAACTCACAAAATGTGAGTTAACAGTATGTATAAACTATTAGAGGTTGAAGATGAAGTGCAATCTTTCTATGTTTACGGTTTTATCAACTTTTTTCGATGCATGTATGAGGTATATATATGTGTGCAAGTTAAAGGAAAAAAGGAACGTAAAAGGTTTAAAGAAAATGAATTTTTTTAGTATTTTTAATGCATGTGTCGACCTCTATAGGTCATTGTGTCGACACATTCGAAGCATGTAACGGCCTGTATAGGTTAGTGTGTTGACACATTTATTACATAGGCTTCAGCTTTAAAAATGAGTTACATGTGCTGACACAGAACTCATATGTGTCAACTCATAGAAGAATTTTTCTTCTATGTGTCGACCTAAAATGTTTTATATGCTGACACATGAGTTACATAGGCTACAACCTTTAAAAATACATTACAGGTGTCATTTCACAGCATGTATGTGGTGACACATTGACATGTTTTTCACCCAAAAAAAACTTGTTTTAATGCATGAAACCTCTTACCAAACCATTTCTAAGTTCCCTAATACTAATATGCATATTTAGACCAAGATGATATCGTCTAATATACATAAATACTAAAATGTCCTGATTTTGACATCATACAAAACATGTCTAATAGGAAGGTGCACTCACAGTTATACTATCAGAGGTGTAAATAGAATTACAACATAGAAAGCTCTAAGACTAAAGAACTTATAAGAATGTACAATTGGTAAGAAGTTATAAGTTAGCTTTGTTATAACCAGTTTGAAAATATAGAGTCGCCGCCCTTGATTTTTATCTAGGAAGGGAATATAAAGGATAACTCTAATTTGGTCTGAGATTCTAAGTTGTTGGACTCGTTCTTAGACGAAGGGAATGTATTAGGAAACCCTCATCAACCTTGTTCACAAGGATACTAGGGTTTAGAATTTCAATCTTTAGGAAATAGGGTTTTAATTTTTATTAGGGGAACTCGCCACGATTTTATTCGTATGTCTATGTATCCTCTTATGAGGAATCAGAGTCCCAATTCGTAGTTCGCAGTTGGTTTGTGTTTTTTATGGATTACGAAGATGTTTTGAATTTCCCATGTACTTAGCCTGGGTGTGTGAATAGCAGAGTTGTTAGACGGAGTTCGCAGTTGACTTAAAAGTATCCTTATAATCCTTTTAGATAATTGTTTTAGAATTGATTAAGTTATTAAAAAAATTGGTGTTAGTTAGGTATTTTTTAAATGTATTAATATATAAGAAATCTAATTAATGCATGATCAAAAATAATTTTAATGCAAATAAAAAAATAATTGTGATCTAATAGAAATAATATTTGAATTTTATAATAATAGAAAAATAATATTAGAATTTATAAATATATTAAATTATAAAAATAATAATTATAAATAATAAAAGAATTTTTTTATAAAAAAAACACAGGGGGTGCATTTTGTGTTGAGCTATTAAAACAAGGGGTATAGGAGTATAGCCCTGAATTCAGATACTGAATTTAGGCCCAAACGCAGAGGGGGTGTTATTTTGTTCTATTCAGTGAAAGTAGGGGGTTTTGTCAGCTAGGGCCCAAGTCCAGATGTTGTACTTGGCCCAATATCTCTAGGGGTATGGATTACGTTGACATAGCAAAAACAACAGAATATGGGGCATGGATATCATGGTCTTAGGCCCAAAACAACATGGGATCCGTTTAGGCAATGTGTGGGAGGGATCACGATGTTATAATGGGCGTGCGAATCAGGAGCATTTGATGATGATCTAAGGGTTGTGGTGAGAAGCGCATGGTAAGGTTTATGGGCGCATGGACACAAAATCAGGGAGGGGTTATATATTCCATCCTTTGTCATTTTCTTCATTTTTTTTCTCTTCCCATCTCTCTATATATAATTCCCTCTCTTCCTTAAACAAAACCTATAGAGAGAGGCTATGACCTATCTTTAGAACTCAGGCAGTCAAAAATCACCCTAGACGTGTCGTCCATCTTCTGCCACCACCAACCACCCCTTTTCCCTAATTTTCGGGTTGATATTCAACCGGAAACTTTAAACATTCAAACCCTCCGCCGTGAATCTTCATCTGGATTCAAAGAACCCTATAATGATGAACCCTAACTGTCCAAAACCCCAGAATACTCAAAAATGAAGAACCCTAACCCTAATCTTCAAACAACTCTAAGAACCCTAACCATAGGATCTAAGAACCCTAACCCTAGAAACCCCAAATTTCCATAAACATAACGTTCAAACATAAATCATGCAAACATCGCAACAATGACTAAGAGCCCTAAAGCTAATTTATTTGTGTTACCTCTCATGTCGTGATACTGGTCGAATAGTTTTGATTTCCTGAATCTTCCTTCTGATCTTTATCCTCTTCTTCTTTTGCTTGCAGGTACGTTGGATGATGAAGGCATGGTGTTGGTGAACCTCGTCGATCTAGGGTTTCATATTTTGAAACCCGGATCCTGGATGAAGGTGGCTTCGACTGGGGACTCAAGACCACAAACCTCATTTTCTTCTTCTTCTTGTCAACTAGTTCTTCCCCAAATTCTTCCTCCCGTTTTAGAAAAAATTTTAGGTTCTATTTATAGGTTTAGATTAGAGATAGATTAGGAAAATAATTTACGATTATTGTTACTTTTGTAATTGACTTAGGGTAGAATGATTTTTTTAGGGATTAGAAGATTTAATTTGATTGTAATTTATTCGATTTTGTTTTTAGACGGTTTTTTTACAAATTATTATGTAAAGATTTGATTGAAAATGATTTAATTTCGTTTTAGTTTTGTGTGTGTTACTTCTGTTTGGACCTGAATAGTAGGTGTTTCTAGGCTTGGGTTACTTAGGGATGAAGGGTTTAGCAAGAACAGGGCGTCGTTGGGAGCTTGGGCTGAAAACCCTAGCTTTGGTTTGGTTGACTTTAGTCGACGTTTCAGATAATAAAATAAATAATATACTTCTCTTAATAAAATAATAAAATAATAATGTTATTAATAAATAATTAATAAAGACTTGATTATGGTAATTTTATAAATAAATAAATGAATAAAAATGTTGACTAGAGTCAACAGTCTTAGCACAAAGGGTTTCATAAAGAATATGGGCCAGCAATTCAATGGGCATGTCCAATAAAATCGAAGCAACAAAAAAATATGTACACCCCCCTCCTAAAGCTTACGAAACAACTTTAATGGACCATCAAATTTTGATGGCCTAAAATGCTACACCCCCTATATTGTAATATACCTCCCACTTATATCTTATAATGGATTCAACAATTTTAATAAACCCCCTAAAACACGTAAAAACGCCAAAATGGGCCTCACCCCTTTAATGGGCTTGAAACGTATATACCCCATAGTGAGCTTAGAAACTAAATACACCTCTTTTATTTATTTGTACAAACCAATGAGTGGATCATCAACCCCACATGGGCCTTTCTGATTTATAAAGCTCACGATCTCTTTTGTTAAAACACACTCCCCTTTTATACACTTACACCCCATGATAATTTGTTAATAATAAAAGAAAAACATTAATGAGGAGTTATTTTTAGAAATCCATAGGGAAAATTAGGGGTATGACAGTTGTCCCTATTTAATTATTCTTCGATTGGATAATGTGAGAATACACAGGTCTCGCACATTCGAATCAGAGGTTTATTAAATAATGGAAACAAAATTTGTCTGAATTATTTATAAGGACACATTGTACAATGTTCCCCAGAGTATGAAAGGAATAGGCATAAATGATGATGTATCATCTCACCATATTTTAAACAGAAAGTTTTGATTTGACTTAGATACGATGATGCGGATAACTCGCCAATATCTAAAAGAGATCATAGATTTTTTCATATTTACCATAACCTAGGAGATAAATAATACGGGTTTAAAAAGTTGACTTACTAATGCTGTGAGACTAATATATTAAGTTTATAATGCAGATTTTGTCTATTCATTGCAACCTATGGGATGAACAAAACAAATTTTGACAACACATTGATGCATGGAGACTAACGCAATGAATTATGCAGATTTCATTATGTTTACTACAATCTAGAGAGTAAACAGTATGAGGATGAACACATGCTTATATCAAGACCTAGGGGATAAAATACAACAAGGATAGGCTTAAGTTATTCATCACAACCTAGGGGATAAATAGTATAACCCTGAAAATTCGCATACCTATCACAACCTAGGGGATAGATATTTGAAGAATTTGTGTGTTTACCATGACCTAGGGGATAAAAGATACAAAGATAGACTCACGTATTCATTACAACTTAGGGAATAAATAATGTGAACCTGGTAATTCACACACTTGCCACAACCTAGAGGGTAGATGATTGAAAAGTGTTTTGGTGATCGAATCTTAGATAACTGGATCACATATGAGATCGGAGTTTTCCCGATTGTGTTTATTCTTAACCATGGTATTTACTTGTTTTGCTACACTGACAAAGGGCCCAAAGATATTGGTTTTACCCAAAGTGTGTTTTGAAATATTCCATGTATGATGTATGTGCATAATTTCCTAGATTGATATGGAACCCATAATGTATATGCATCGAGTATTTTGCGTATGCCACAAATGTTTAATCATGCACCAAATGTGTGTATATACCCCAAAATGCAATGAAAAATGTTTTTTTTATATTCTCTCCTTTTAAACCATTGGTTTTTTATTACCAACTCCCCAGCATTGCATTGTTGTGGTATCTTTGAATTGATTTGAGCCAAATGAAAGGCGTCAGCAAGATCTTGATATTGGTATTGCATGTGCAGGTGTATGCGTGGACGTAGTTGTGGATGCAGGCATGGATGTAGACATTGACGTGGACATGAACATAGGCATGGACGTGGACGTAGGAATAGACATGGACGTAAACGTGAATTTTATTTTGATGTTTTTCTAACCGAAATGCTTTTTAAGGTTATATCAAATGCTTTTATTTTTCAAATCCCCAAAGTGATTTCGACGTAGTATTCACAAAAATAATCGTAGTATTTTGAAAAAAATTCCGAAAAGAAAAAAACATAATTGAAAGATTTTAAAAATTCAATGTTTCATTTATAAATATGCCTCTTAATAGGAGAGATTACAAGATGCAATTCATTGAAAGAGGTAATTAGAGAAAGTTTTTAAAACTGAAAAATGGCAATGAAAATGATAATGGTTACTATTGTTTCTCCAATGTCATTTTGATAGCTCCAATCTCCTTTGCTTCTGAGTTAAATGATTTGGACCAATCTCTTCATTTGTGTTTTGCAGTCGTAGTTCTTAGATCGCAGTCTTTTTGTTCTTTATTTTTGAATAAGACCCCTAATGTTTTCCTGGATCGCCCTTTCATGTTTTCAATCCATCGGGATAAATTTTTTTATGTATGTCCTTAATTTTTTCCTGGATCGCCCTTTAGGGTTTTCAATCCAATGGGAGGCTCCTTTTTGCCTAAGTCGCCCGTTTAGGGTTCAAACTTAGCGAGCCTTTTTATACATAGTATTTTTTTATTGCGTCTGAATTTGCCAGATGTGATAGTTCTTCCCCATCCATTGTTTTGAGGATGAGGCCACCGCTGTAGAATGTCATTTTTACCACATATGGACCTTCGTAGTTGGGTGTCAATTTACCACGTGAATCAAGGCGAGGTAGAAAAATCTTCTTGAGCACAAAATCCACTTCTTTGAACACTCAAGGATGAACTTTCTTGTCAAATGCTTTATTCATGTGCTTTTGATATAACTGACAGTGGCACAAATTTGTCAAGCGCTTTTATTCAATGAGGTTAAGTTGATCAAGTCGCGTCTGAACCCACTCTGCTTCTTCAAGCTTTGTTTTCATTAGAACTTGAAGTAACAGAATTTTTACTTCAACTGGGAGTACTGCCTCCATGTCATATACCAGAGAGAAAGGAGTTGCACCTGTTGATGTATGTACGGAAGTACGATATCCATGTAAAGCGAAGGGAAGCATTTCATGCCAATTTTTGTATGTATTTACCATTTTCTGAATTATTTTCTTGATGTTATTATTGGCAGCTTCAACGGCCCCGTTCATCTTGGGTCGATATGGTAAGGAATTATGATGCAAGATCTTGAAACTATCGCATAATACCTTCATCGTTTTGTTGTTCAAATTGGACCCGTTATCCGTAATGATTCTGCTTGGGACCCCATATCTACATATGGGATTTTGCTTGATGAAACGAGTAACCACTTGACTTTTCACATTTGCGTAAGATGTCGCTTATACCCATTTGGTGAAGTAATCAATGGTAACTAGTTTGAACCGGTGTCCATTAGTTACTTTTAATTCGACCATTCCTATCATATCAATTACCCATATAAAAAATGACCAAGGAGATCTCATGACATTCAAAGGAGTTGGTGGCACATTCATTTTATCGGCATAGATTTGGCATTTGTGACATGTATTTGTATAATGGTAGCAGTCGACTTTGATCATCAGCTATTAATAACCCGCTCGTAGGATTTGTCTAGCCATGGCATGTCCATTTTTATGCGTTCCGAAATCACCTTCATGGATTTCTCTCATAAGTGTATCTGTTTCTTGTTTCTCCACACATCTGGGTAACACCATATCGCAGTTTATTTTGTATAACACCTCACCACTCAAAGAATTTTGAGGCTAGCTTTCATAGAGTTCGCTTGTCAATGATAGAGGCATTTTCTAGATATTCTTGTTTCTCAAAGTACCTCTTGATGTCATAGAACCAAGAGTTGTTATCTGGTCCATCTTCAATAGCAAGACAATGTGCAGATTCTTCAAAATGTCTGATGGTAATACACGACTTGTAGTTTGGCCAAGTTACTTTGAACATGGCCGATAGAGTTGCTAAGGCATCTACCGTTTTATTTTCTTCTCGTGGGATATGACTAAAGGTAATCTCCGTGAATTCTGTAGCTAGCTTCAGAACATGATCCCGATATGGAATCAATCTGGGATGTTTAATGTCTCATTCGTCGTTGACTTGGTATATGACTAGCGCCGTGTCTCCAAATACTTCGAGATGTTTGATTCTTAGATCGATAGAAGCTTCTAGACCTGGGATACAAGCTTCATATTCGGTGATATTGTTGGTGCAGTCAAAACATAACCTTGCAGTATAAGGCTTGTGAAAATTCTATGGAGAAGTCAAAACTACCCCAATAACGTACCCCAATGCATTTGAAGCCCCTTCGAGCATGAGTGTCCAACGTGCCCCTGGTTTAAGTCCTTCGTCGAGCCCTTGTATTTCGTAGTCACATATAACCATGACATATTCGTCTGGGAAGTTGAACTACATTGGTTGATATTCTGGTAGTGGCTGATGAGCTAGATGGTCAGCTAGTATGTTACCCTTGATGGCCTTTTGAGTAATGTATTGGATGTCGTATTCTGATAGTAACATCTGCCATCGGGAAATCCTTCCTGTAAGATCTGGTTTTTCGAACACATACTTTAAAGGATCCATTCTTGCTATTAACCATGTGGTGTGAGTTAACATATATTGCCTCAGTCTTTTAGTAGCTCAAGCCAATGCACAACAAGTCTTCTCGAGAAGTGAGTACCCGATTTCGCAGTCGGTGAATTTCTTGCTGAGGTAGTAGATTGCATGCTTTTTTCTACCCGTTTCGTCATGTTGTCCCAATACACATCCCATTGACCCTTCAAGCACTATTAGATACATGATGAGCGCTCTTTCGGGGATCGGTGGCATCAAGATTGTTGGCTCTTGTAAATATTGCTTTATTGTCTCAAAACCTATCTGGCAATCATTATTCCATACCACCGTCTAATATCTTCGCAGTAATTTGAATATAGGCTCGCACGTAGAAGTTAGGTGCAATATGAACCTTGAAATGTAATTCAATTGTCCTAAGAAACCACGAACCTCTTTCTCTGTCCTCGGAGCTGGCATTTCTTGTATGGCTTTTACCTTGTCGGGGTCTACTTCAATACCACGATGACTTACAATAAAACCCAGTAACTTGCCTGACCTGAAACCAAATGTACACTTGTTTGGATTCAACCTTAGTTTTAATCTTCGCAGACGCTCAAATAGCTTTTATAAATGTATGACATGATCCTCCTCCATATGATATTTGGCAATCATATCATCTACGTACACCTCAACCTCTTTGTGAATCATATCATGGAATAGTGTAACCATAGCCCGTTGATAAGTTTCCCCTAGGTTCTTCAGACCGAACGAAATTACCTTATAACAGAAAGTGCCCCAAGGAGTCATGAAGGTAGTATTTTCCATATCTTTGGGTTTTATTTTGATTTGATTATAGCCTGAGAAATTGTCCATGAACGGGAATACCAAAGCTTGAGTTATATTGTCCACCAAAACATCTATGTGAGGTAACGGGAAATCATCTTTGGGACTTGCTTTGTTCAGATCCTATAACTTACACACATGCATACTTTACCATCCTTCTTGGGTACTGGCATGATGTTAGCTATCCGAGGTGGATAATCTACCACCGCTAAGAACCATGCATCAAATTATTTAAGGACCTCTTCTTGAATCTTGTTGGACATGTCTAAATGAGTTCTTCTGAGCTTCTTCCTAACTGGAGAGCAACCTTCTTTAAGAGGTAGTCTGTGTACCACAATATCTGTATCCAATCCTGGCATATATCTATAAGACCGGGCAAATATATCCACATATTCATGTAGCAACTTGATCAATCTTTCATTGATGCTTTTTGCCAATGTTGCCCCTAGATTGATCTCTTTCGAATCTTCCTCTGTGCCAAGGTTAATGGTCTCCATAGATCCTGGTATAGTTGTATATTGTAAGCTTTTTGCTCTATCTCCCTCGCTAATTATTTAGAAAGTTCAAGATCTTCATCATATTCCTCTTCTGCTTGGTTAATGGGTGCATCAAAATTATATCGGATAGCAGCAATAACATTATCGGTGATTTTAGGCATGGATTTGCGCATTTATAATGTTTTGGTGCAGCCTTAGTTTGTGAATTTGGAAAATGCGTATGAAGAAAGTATTTCCATTTTTAAATATAAGAGATAAATGCAAGAGAAAGACATGGATCTTAATTGAATGCGAAATATAAACTTTATTACTTATGAATACTATCTGAAACAAATTGGGGGACCCTTACAAGTAACCCCTATACCTCAAGCTTGACATAGGTTCTTTCAAAATAAGAAAAATTACTTTGAAAAGAAAAAGATCTTCGGAATCTCCATAGTTGTCCAATTCTTGAGTTCTTCGCATGGGGCACATTCATGGATGAAGTTGGACGCCTTTTTGACGTTGCCCTTGTCAGATATCATTGCCACCTGTCTGCCATGCACTACTCCTTTGTTGACGAAGGTCTCATGTATTAGAGTAAACCGTGTTTTCCCTTTAGAGTAGAATTTGATAACTCATAGCCCAAACCAAAATGATTCTTCTTCTCAGGTATTTCTGAGAGTCTACCCCAACCTTTTGAGGTACTGCTTTCTATAGCTACTTACAAATCTCTCCACGAAGTCACAGTAGGTTTCCTGATTTTTTTCACCGGTAGGGTTACCATTGAGACAACCTCTATGAATTGAAATGGTGTGGCTATACATTCTTCATGACCACTGATAAACCTGTCGGATTTTATGTGACTTACAAAGATGTCATTTTCACCATCGATTATGACCAATCTTCCTTCAACGAAGAACTTCAGTTTCTGATGTAAAGTTGAAGAGACTGCCCCTGTTGCATGAATCTAAGGTCGTCCAAGTAAACATGTATATGCTGGTTCTATATCCATGACTTGAAAAGTGATATAGAACATATGTGGGCAGATCTTGACAGGAAGGTCCACTTCTCCGAATACCAAAATTTGAGAACCGTCGAAAGCTTTAACTATCGTTGAACTTGGTGTAATACGGTGGGAGAACTGACTTGTTTTGTTTTATTGCAAACGTTGCGGATAGCAAGAGTCGCCACCAACTTTTCTTTTATCCAATAAGTAAAGGGTGAAAAGAACAGGAAAGACATTGAAGATTTTGAGTTCGGGGGGTAGGTTATGAAAAGGGAAGGCGTTAGCACCATTTTCATTTGTAGTTATCTACGGGCTCTTAATCGCTTAGCTCACTTTGAAAATTTTCTTTTTTGTGTAAGTGTTTGAAAAATATTTTGAAATCGGCAATGTAAGGCTGACTTTGTAATGATTCTTGTATCAGTCCTCAAGAATGCATACAAAGTATTTTTTGAAAATATTTGTTTTGAAAGTGTGAAAATGTTTGTGAGAAAAATTTGTGAGAAAGCAATTAAAAGTATCATACCCACTTAAGGTCGTTCTTGTACTTTTCCTTATCCTTTAGATAATTATATTCGTACCATTATTTAGTAGGAAGCCCTATTGTTGGATGTGAAAGGACGTCAAGGGTCGTCGTACATTCATTAAAGGAAACTTGTAAGGACACTTTAGCAGTTTCGTAAGGGACTACATCATTTATCAAAAGGCAACGTCGAAGGGTCACCAAGGGACTATGATCTTTGATTCGAGGGACTTTGCTAAAGCGCCCCTACTTTCGAGGGATATGACCGTTGTTTTTTTAAGGCAACAAGAGAGGCTACCCTAGAGGTGCAAGTGTGTGAGTCTGTTATTTTCAATTTTTTAGTCTTGAATTAGGGTTTTTTCTAGCATTTGATTATTATCTTTCCATACGAACCCTAATTACTAAGCAGTATATATATATATATATATATATATAGAAAAAATAAAGGTGCGGAAAGTACATCCTAAGCTATTACAGGGCTTTGGGGCGATTACATAAAAAAGATGCGAGAAAGTAAAATGCGAAAATTTAGACCTAGACTATTACATCCCATAAGCAGTTACATGATAATAAAAAAGAGCGAAAAATAAAATCTAGACTATTACATTTGCGAAACTTATACAGTCGATCTAAGAAATATAAAAGTAAGATAAAAATAGAAAAAGAAAATATTTTTGGTGATTTTTTATGAAAGGAATGAATTATGATGATTAATTAAAAGCTATTAAATCTAATTAATTTTAATTAAAAAAAAATTAATTAATTAAATTATTAAAAAGTTAATTAAAAACTAAAACCTAATTTATTTTAATTAAGAAAACCTAAAACTAAATTTTTGTATTTTAATTAAATGAAACAAATAATAAAAATATAAGAGAAAAAAGAAAATATAAACAAAAAGAATTGGGCCTAAATTAGCAAAAGAGGGGGTGTTGAATAGCAAAGAAGATCCAAGCCCAAAGGCAGTCTGTGAGATCTGGTGCATTTACACAAATAGGGTGCACCGTGAGAAGGCGTTGCTGGAGTGATGGATCTAGATCTGAGGGCTATAAATTGAGGGTGCACAGTTGATGATATGAAGACGCGCGCTGGAAATTCTGAAAAAATAGAAAACATGAAAAAATGACAAAAGGAAGGGATCGAACCCACGCCCTTGTACACAAATGCCTTATCGCACGCGCTTCTACCACTGGGGTGGCTATACATCCAGTAACATAAGTGAAAACAAATAAAAATATAATAAACTCAAATAATTGGACCGAAGAAGCGCTGGAGCCCTAGCTCCGGTCGTCTTCTCCGGCGATTGCGTTTTGTGTTCCTGCAAGATAGAAAACATTAGAGGTTCCAAAGGATCCTGCCCCCTAATTTTACCCTTGCAAACTCAATGGTACCACAGGTTTTGGCCAAACCATGCTAGATTGTGAGATACAACTAAAATAACATGAAACAGACCAAGCATGGCAGTTCATGGTCCGATCGTTATGGGGCTCACACGATGAGTCTACCCTACACTATTAAACCTCAGAAACGCATTAGTGATGTTAGTATGCATTAAAACACAAAGAAATCAAAAATAAAAATTCATGCAAGAATGGAAAACCGATGATGTGTGTTCATGCGTTTCAAGCCTCTTGGATCATCATAATTGATCCCCACTTACCCTATAGTGCTTCTGGAGTTGAATGGGACGATAGGTTTTGCTTGAAAGTTACTGCAAATAGGGTTTGTTGTTAGAATATAGTTTGATTCTACAATCCTTAATTAGATTTTTAATGATAACAAACACAAAGAACAAATATGCACTCTAAATTTGTGTTATTTTCTATCCAGAAGTTCTGACTGAAACAACATCAGAAGTTAAGCTATAGAAGCTTTCAAGCTGAGGTAATCAGAATGTTCTGAAGAATGATGATCAGAATCTACGCTGAAGTAAAAGATACTTTGATTCTGAACAGAAGTCTAATATACCATCAGATCTTCATATCTCTGAGTCATCAATATTCTGAAGTAAAAGCAGCATGCAAGATTCTAGTTCTGAAGCGTTACTTTTCAATTAAGACAGTATCATATGCAACAGCTTCATTCAGACAAGAATCTTCTCAATATGGAAATAGCATTTAGTGTCCATTATCACGCTTTATGTTGGACAAGATTTCCATGCCTATATAAACAAGCTTAAAGGACAAATCATTTACGATTTTGAAATACGACTGCTCATACATCTTAAACGCTGCAAACATTCATATTCACCTATACGCTCAAATTGTGTAATATATCACAGTAGTGATAAGTTTTTGTAACGAAAAACAATAGTACACAGTAAATCATTTTCTTTTGATTAAGCTAGTTTTCCTTGAGATAAACCGGGTTGTGGTTGTACTCAAGAAGACTTTGGAAATTGTCAAAGTAGTATTGTAATCAAGTTTTGATTAGTGAATTAAGTCCTCGTTGGAGAGAGGCGAAATCACCTTGGCGGGTGGACTGGAGTAGTTTGAGATCAAACGAACCAGGATAAAAATATCGTGTCTACTGCTTTTGATTTTAAGTTTCAATTCACCCCCCCTTCTTGTGTTTTCACTTCTTCAATTGGCATCAGAGTGCTTGGTTCTGAGTTCATACACTTAACTGTGTCAGTACAAGATCCAAGCTTTTGAAAAACACTATGGTGGGACCAAGCCAAAACATCAACAATGACCATCATGAGGACAAGGACAGAATCAGCGGAAAACCTCCAATCTTTAATGGAGAAAATTTTGACAACTGGAAAGACAGAATTGAGAGCTTCTTTCTGGCTCATGATGCTGATCTATGGGACATGGTAATTGATGGATACACACATCCTGTGGATGAAAGTGGTCAGAAGATAGATATAAAAAGGATGTTTGACCAGCAAAAGCGTGATTTTAAAAACCATCATAAAGCCAGAACAATACTTCTCAGTGCCATCTCATACTCAGAATATGAGAAGATCTCAAATAGAGAGACAGCCAAAAACATGTTTGACTCTCTGAGAATGACGCATGAAGGCAACATACAAGTTAAAGAAACCAAGGCCCTTTCTCTCATTCAGAAATATGAAGCATTCAAGATGGAAGACAGTGAATCCATAGAAGCAATGTTCTCAAGATTCCAGATTCTTATTGCTGGGCTGAAAGTTCTTGACAAAGGATATTCTACTGTTGATCACGTAAAGAAGATCATCAGAAGTCTATCAAAGCAATGGAGGCCAATGGTCACTACACTTAAGCTGGCTAAAGATCTCAACATGATATCTCTGGAGGAACTTGTTAGCTCCCTCAGAAGTCATGAGATAGAGCTAGAAGAAGACGAGCCTCAGAAGCAAGATAAGCCTCTAGCATTAAAATCTAACAAAAAAATTTGATTCTAAGGTTTTGCAGGCTATGGAAGAAACCTCTGATGGATCCTCATCAGAAGAAGATGAATTGTCTCTTCTCTCCAGAAGGGTCAACCAACTGTGGAAGCAGAGACAAAAAAATTAGAAACCCAAGAAGATCAGAGAATCAGAATGAATCCTCCTCCAGATACAGAAAGTCTGGGTCCTCCTCTGGACACAAAAGATCTGAAGCTTCTTCAGGTCACAGAAAGTCAAATAACAAAGACATCATCTGCTATGAGTGCAATGAACAAGGGCACTACAAAAGTGATTATCCAAGGCTTCAAAAGGAGAAGGCCAAAAAGAAGTTCCTCAAGGAGAAGAAGAAAAGACTCATTGCAACATAGGACGATTCAAACACTTCTGATGCTGACTCAGAGTCAGATGATGAAAGAGCCAACATCGCTCTTATGGAAAATGTGACAGAAGACAGCGAAGCCTCTAGTTCAGACTCAGAATCAGACATAGAAGAGGTATTCCCTGATTTCACTGTTAATTTTACTATAGCTGAACTTGCAGAAAGTCTGAATGAAATTCTGGAAAGGTATCAGCAGATCAGAGTCAAATTCAAGAACCTGAAAAAGGATCTTGTCTCTGACTCTGAAAGAACTGAGAGTCTTAGATTAGAAAATGATTTACAAAACTCTCAGAAAGAAATAATCTCAGATACTCCCAGTAATGCTGATAAGATCATCAAAGAGTATGATCATAACTTTCATAAGTTTTTGGCTAAAAACATAGATAGAAGCAAGATGGCTTCAATGATCTATGGAGTTAGCAGGAATGGCAGAAAAGGAATAGGATACCAAGGTAAGGTATCTCCACCTAAGAAAGTCATGGACCTTGTTATAAAACGCACACCACTAAAATCACACTTCATATACAGGCACACACATGACATTAAATACACTAGTAATGATTATTCTACCAAACCAAAATTCAAATAGAATTTTGGTAAAACTAACAAACCAGGACCCAAAAAGATATGGGTACCTAAGGACAAAATTATATATGTAGCAGATATCTTTAGCAGCAAGGCTAAAACACCAGTCATGGTACCTGGACTCTGGATGCTCTCGACACATGACAGGAAGAAAGCATATGTTCCAAAGCCTGGAACTTAAACCTGGAGGCTACGTGGGCTTTGGAGGCAACCAAAGAGGGAAGATCATTGGCTCTAGAACAGTAGGTAATGGTAATCTTCCTTCTATTAATAATGTGCTTTTAGTTGATGGATTGATGCATAACCTGTTATCCATAAGTCAATCAAGTGATAACGGTTATGATATAATCTTTAATCAAAATTCATGCAAAACTGTTATTCAGAAAGATGGAACTATCCTATTTAATGGAAAGAGGAAAAACAACATCTATAAGATAAAACTTTTTGAACTAAAAAGTCAGAATGTAAAATGCCTTCTTTCTGTTAACAACGAGCAATGGGTCTGGCACAGAAGATTAGGGCATGTTAGTATGAGAATAATATCTCAGATTAACAAACTGAATCTGGTCAGAGGACTTCCTAATCTAAAGTTCAGCTCAGATGCTCTGTGTGAAGAATTTCAGAAAGGCAAATTTGCAAAACCTGCTTTTAAAGCTAAAAATGTTGTTTCCACCTCTAGGCCATTAGAACTTCTGCACATAGACTTATTTGGACCAGTGAAAACTGTGGCTGTCAGTGGCAAGAAGTACGGGTTAGTGATCGTAGATGACTATAGCAGATGGACATGGGTAAAGTTCTTAAGACACAAGGACGAGTCACATTCTGTGTTCGTTGCATTCTATAACCAAGTTCAGAATGAAAAGGATCTTAGAATTGTCAAAGTCAGAAGTGATCATGGTGGAGAATTTGAAAATAAAAAATTTGAAATATTTTTTAATGAAAAAGGCATTTCGCATGACTTCTCTTGTCCTAGAACTCCCCAACAAAAATGGAGTTGTAGAACGAAAGAACAGAACATTGCAAGAAATGTCCAGAACCATGATCAATGAGACTAACATTGCTAAGATCTTTTGGGCAGAAGCAATTAACACAACGTGTTATATTCAGAATAGAATCTCTATAAGACATATTCTGAAAAAGACTCCATATGAATTATGGAAGAACAGAAAGCCCAACATTTCTTATTTCCATCCTTTTGGATGCACATGCTTTATTCTGAATACTAAAGATCATTTGAACAAGTTTGACTCTAAAGCACAGAAGTGTATTATGTTAGGATACTCTGAACGCTCAAGAGGGTACAGAGTATACAATACAGAAACATAGATTGTTGAAGAGTCAATCAGTGTTAGATTTGATGATAAGCTTGACCCTCAAAAGTCAAAGCAGAATGACTTTTGCAGATATAGAAGTTAAATTCACGAGTGCTGAAGAAAACTCATCTGAAGTTCCCAACAGATACACTCCAACAACTTCAGAAAGAAATGTTACAAGTGCTCCAGTACCTTCTGTTGATCAACTCCAGAAAAGGTTATCCAGAAGCAGTATAGCTCACCCAGAATATAAGATCCTGGGAAAGAAGGATGATCCAATCAGAACAAGATCAACATTTAGAAACTCTGAAGAATCCCTCATGGGACTGGTCTCACTGATTAAACCAACAACAATTGATGAAGCCCTTCTGGACAATGACTGGATTTTGGCAATGCAGGAGGAATTAAACCAGTTCACTGGAAATGACGTATGGGATCTGGTTCCCAAACCAAAAGGATTCAACGTCATTGGAACAAAGTGGGTGTTCAGAAAAAAACTGAATGAGCAAGGAGAAGTCATCAGAAACAAGGCACGACTGGTGGCACAAGGTTATAGTCAGCAAGAGGGGATAGACTACACAGAAACCTTTTCTCCAGTTGCCAGGTTAGAATCTATCAGACTCTTAATCTCCTTCGCTGTAAATAATGGAATCACTCTGTATCAGATGGATGTCAAAAGTGCATTCTTAAATGGTTACATAGATGAAGAGGTATATGTGCACCAACCCCCTGGGTTTGAAAATTCCAAACACCTAGAATATGTTTTCAAACTAAAGAAGTCACTCTATGGTCTGAAACAAGGTCCCAAATCTTGGTATGAAAGACTAAGTAACTTCCTGTTAGAAAAGGAATTCATCAGAGGGAAAGTGGACACAACCTTGTTCTGTAAGACATTTAAGAATGACATTTTAGTTTGTCAGATTTACATAGATGATATCATTTTTGGATCCACTAAACCTTCTCTGGGAAGAGAATTTGCTAAGTGCATGCAGACAGAGTTTGAGATGAGCTTAATGGGGGAACTTAAATTCTTTCTGGGCATTTAGATAAACCAAAATCCAGAAGGAACTTACATTCATCAGAGCAAGTATGTCAGAGAACTTCTGAAGAAATTTAACCTCTCGGAATGTAAGCCCTCAAAGACTCCAATGCATCCCACGTGCATTCTGGAAAAGGAAGAGGTTAGTAAAAAGGTAGAACCGAAAATCTACAGAGGTATGATTGGATCTCTCCTTTATCTGACGGATACAAGGCCTGATATTTTATTCAGTGTCTGCTTATGTGCTAGATTCCAATCAGATCCTAGAGAATCTCACTTAACAGCAGTTAAGTGAATTTTCAAGTATCTGAAAGGTACTACTAATCTGGGTTTGTTTTATAGAAAATCCAATGAATACAGCTTAGTAGGATACTATGATGCTGACTTTGCTGGAGACAAAGTAGAGCGTAAAAGCACTTCTAGAAGCTTCCAGTTTCTGGGAGACAACCTGATCTCACGGACCAGTAAGAGACGATCCACAATAGTGTTATCAATAGCAGAAGCTGAATACATAATAGTTGCTGGATGTAGCACTCAAATGCTCTGGATGAAAAGTCAACTTGAAGACTTCAACATATTTGAGAGTAACATTCATATCTTTTGTGATAAAACTTAAGCCATATGTCTATCCAGAAATCCCATTCTTCATTCTAGGGCTAAGCATACAAAAATAAAACATCACTTTATTAGGGATTATATTCAGAAAGGAATTCTTACTTTAAAATTTATTGACACAGACCATCAATGGGCTGATGTGTTTACAAAACCCCTTTCTGAAGATAGATTCAATTTCATTTTGAAACATCTCAGCAGAAATTGTGTCGAGAATAAAATGTTTTATTTGCATATTCTAACCCTCGGAATTTTATTGTTTTCTGTGAACATCTGATCAACTTGTCTTCAGAAGTTAGGAGTATAGTTGCATCAGAATCTATCTATGAAGATCTGAACTTTTCATTTCAAGGATAGAGGCGTGCAGTTCACACCATCAAACATCTGTCATCCTCTCACAAGCCACCTTCTAAGGCTGAACACGCGTTCAAATTATGAAGGGTCCAAGGCTCTGATTGGATGCATTGAGACACTTGTCATTGGTAATTGTTCAATATCTCTCTAAATCCCCTAATTTCAAGTTTCATTAATTCAGTATAATCATTACTTATTTTCTCTTTCTTACTGATTACGTTTTCTAAAGAACTTATATAAACTCAATTTACTATTTCATTCATTAACGTTTTACCACCTTCAATACTCTCTCTTGCTCTAGTTTTTCAAAAACCCTTTCTATCAATTTTCTTCAAAGAATCCGTGTGAACAATGGCATCCTCATCAAGTCTCAAGAATCTTAACAGTGCTTCTGGTTCTTCATCAACTGAACAATATGAGGAGCCCATCAGAGCACTAGTCACTCTCGTTGACAACCTTGAAGTTCTCTGTGAATTGATCATCAGTTTTGAAAGCTTACAAGAAAATGGGTTTAATTTGTATGAAGATGTAACTGCACAGAGATGGAATAGATACTTTGGTCATCTGTTGGGTCCAACTATTCCCATTCTTGTTAAAGATTTTTGGATTCATGCTACTTCATCCAACCACCAGGTCACGTCATATGTTATAGGGAAGAAGATAGTGATTACAGAAGATTTGATTGGGAGACTCATTGGATACAATGGCGGCGGAGTCAAATGCATTGATATGTGTGATACGGTGGTAGAACTGACTTGGGATTTTGCATTTGTGTTCGCAAATGTTTCGGTTTAGCAAGAGTCGCCACCGACTTTTTATTTTATCCTAAGGAAAGGTCAAAAAAGCACAGGAAAGACCTTTGAGATGTTTTCTTGGGTTCAGGGGGTAGATTATAGAAAGGGAAGGTATTAGCACCCTTTCTATACATGGTTATCTATGGGCTCTTAGTTACTTGTTTTAGATCACTTGCCTTTGCTTTTCAATTGTTTGAAATGGTGCTTTGTGTGTGTGGTTTCGAAAATGCTTTGAAAAAGATGTCTTGTCTAGGCAACCTTTGTAATGATTCTTGTTTGAATATATACAAAGGTGTGTGTCTTTTTGAAAAGATATTTCAATGTTTTATTTTGAAATTGTTTTGAAGTTGTGTTGTGAGGTGTGCTTGAGAAATGGCAAGGAAGTTTTGCAAGATTTTTGATCAAGTAACTAAGAGTTGTCTACCCTATTTTACTCAAAGATATTTCTTATGTTTTTAACCCTTTTTAACAGTGTTGTTTCACCATTGTATTTGATGAACAACCTTGTGTTAGGATGTTAAACGGGACAGGCGGGGGTCATCGTATACAATCATTGAAGGCAACTTGTGAGATGCTCTAGCAATTTTGTAAGGGACGAGATCGTTTTATTGAAAGCAACAATGAGGGTCATCGAGGGACTACGATCTTTGTTTATCGAAAGGGGCATTTGCTAGAGTGTCTCATACTCGAGGGACATGATTGCATTTTCTGAGGCAACAAGCGAGGTTACCCTAGAGGTGCAAGTGTGAATTGTGTATTGATTTTCATGAATTTGTTCTTGTATTAAGTTATCTAGTGATTGATTTTGAATCTTCGCATACAAACCCTAATTACTATTCAGTATATTGAAAGCGATAAATTGCGGGAATTTAAAGTCTAAATTATTACAAAACAGTATCCGGGGATGGGGGTACAAATGTTTACAAATGGGGATGAGTCTTATCAGAATAATAATGTCCAAGTATACATTACAACCAAATCGAACTATCGCATTTTCAATGTAAAAAATTGTAACAAAGTATAAGATAAAGAAAATCAAATAAATATGAGATGCGTGTATTTATTTACAAATGATCAAATAAAAATTTTAACTTAAGAAAGATTAAGTGTTATTATTATTTTTGTATTTTTTTGTTAATTATGAAAAGAAAGGACTAATTACCTAAATTAATGTTTATGATAATTCTTGTATTTTATTAATTAGAAAAAAGTTTTTAAAAAAATTGCTCGAATTAAGCTAACTATTATTTTTTTGTACTTTTATTATATTAAAATGATATTAATAAAGAGAAATAAAATTAGTTTAAAAAGAAAATAAAACAAAAATTTAATTAGTGTTTATTATTTACAAGAAAGAGAGTGATTTTAAGAAAAATGTTAGTTTTAAAAATGATGGGTCTAAAGAAATTGTGGCCCAAAGAATAGAGAATGAAGAAGAAGAAATTAAGAAAACAAGAAATGAGGAAAGGGGGTGGGGCGCTGGAAAATGTTTGGGCTTAGCATAGTCGTTTGAGGCGAAGGCCCATCTGATGTTGAACAACATTTTAGTGTTAATTCATTTGGTTAGAATTTAGGGTTTATAGTCTTTTGGGTTACGACGACGCCGCTCCTCTCATCTTCTTCATTTCTCTTCCTCGTTCTCAACCATGCTTTGGACTTCTCTCTCACGCCCAGCTGCCGGTGTGTTACCTCCGCCCTCTCTTCTCCACGACTGTCCAAGGTGATGGTTTGAAAGGTACCGTTTCTTTTGGTTCTACACGCGTTTTTACAGTTTCTTGTACATTTATTGCTTGCACATTTTCATTCTTATGGTTTTTTTATGTTTATGCGTAGTAAAAGCTTGAGGGTTTGAGAGACGTACCTTGAACGTCTTGCTTCTGTAAACTAAAGGAGAGAGGGCAAGGGCTTGGTGGCGCCTCCTTGGCGGCCGGAGCGGAGGGAGGAGCGTGATGATTGCTTTGCTGGTATTTTATATCTTTACGTTGTCTGATGATGAGCTTTAGTTTCTGAAAACTGCTTGCTTTTTTCTGAAAATCTTCTTCTTTTCTCCTTGTTGGTTATTTGATGTTTGATGATCCGTTGATGATGATACTACCATCTGAAACTTTTGCTTTTTGATATGTTTTCGGGTGGCTTGATGATTCGTTGATGATGAAACTACCTTCTGAAATTTTTGGTTTTACTTCTAAAACTCTTCCTTTCTTTTGGCCATTGATGTTCTGATGATGATGTTATTCTGAGGATTGCTTGTTGTTTTTGCTTCCAAGGTTCTTCCTCTTTCTCTTTGCTGAATATCGTTGATGACGATGAATTCTTGTTTCTGAATCGTGTTACTTCTTTGGGTGTTTTAACATTGATGATGATGATGAATTATGAGATTAGCTATTGTTGTTTGTTGTTTTGATTTGAGTTGATGATAGTTTTGGCTTGGACTGTATGTTTTTGGCCTGGACTTGTGCTGTTAGTTTTTTGAATAAGTTTGGAACAGGCTGGTTTTGGGCTTACAGGTTTGCCATTGGTTTTGAGCTTGCTTGACAGGCTTGTGAGTTTGGAGGCAGGCTTGATGCAGTTTTAGCAGGTTTTGGGCATGCTTGACAGGCCTTCTGTTTGCTTTTGGAAGGCAGTTTTGCAGGTTAAACAGGTTTTAGTTTTGGAGGCCATTTTTTTCTTCTGGTGTTTGAGATGCAAGTTTTTTAACTTGCAGTATTGGTGACCTTTTAAAACAGGCTTGTAACTTTTTTAATCCTCTTGGAAACAGGCTTGGCGTTTTGTTTTTGAAGGCAGGCTTGTGACTTGCAGTTTCTGTTTTGCCTTTTGAACTGTCACCTTTGTTTTACAGGTTTGATCACAGTTTTATGCAGTTTTCTGCTTTGATAGCAGGTTTTGCTGGTTGAGTTTCTGTGGGCTCCCCTGGACTGCTATGCAGTCTTGCTCTTTTTTATCTTTTGTGTTCTCTTATTGTCTTGAACAATATCCTGCAAAAATTGCAAACCCCCACTTCACTCTCTTTCTCCCTTTTTCAAAAGCACTTTTAATTACTTATTATATTATTCTGAAAAGCTTGTTGGGCCAAAAAATGATGATGAAAAATTGACAAGCCTTCTTGCTTGTAACTTGGTTTATCTCTGCATTGTGTACTTGTTTCCATATTTCCTGCATTGTATGCTTTCTTTGACAGCTTTGCCACTTTCTACTTTGACAACTTTGCAACTTGGTTTGACATTCAGTTTGCATTTGTAGTTAGCTTGCCATGCTGACTTGGTTGACTAATGCAGTTTGGAATTCAGTTTGATTTGCCTTGCTGCCTTATATCTTTGCATTTTGAATTAATTGTATGCTTGCAAATTATTTTTACTTTTCTATTTGTGAACCAAGAAGAGAAATCTTCTTGTGATTTGCAAAGAGAACAAATAAAAACATGATGAATCCAATAGCATTCTGATTCTGGCCAACAAGCTTTAATGATGATTTTTTATTTATCTGCTTGAAAATTCTTTTCAATTAATTGCACTGATTTCTTTTTCTTCTGTCTTTTGCAGGTAAGTACCAGTTGGATGATAGGTGAAGCAGTAGAAGTAGAAGATCTCAAAACATTTAGGCTTAGATTTATTATATCTTTTTTCATTTATTGTAAACAAATATTATTGTAAACACTGTAAATTGTAAATTTACAATATTCGAATAAAATTTGTAACAACATTTGAAATAAATAAAATAAAAAGTCTTTGTCAAATAAGAATTTTCTACTGTCAAATATTCCATTCTTTCCTTGTATTGTCTATTTAATTATATAAGACTCTTAAATTAAAATAACTGGAAATGTATCCCAATAACTTTAATCCAGATGAAATAAATAATCAACAAACTTTGTCGTCTCGCAACCTTGCATTAATCACAATACACCTGGTATTCCAATTAACATATGCGTTGTACAGTTAAACAAACAAGCATTCCATAAACCTTTCACTCCACTGATCAAGAAAATGCCTTAAGGTTCCAAACAAAAGTCTCAGCTCCTACCCCAGATAACTAGGTTTTGAGAAATAACCAGTAATCTTGAACAAGCGTAAAAATGATGTAACAGCCAACTGAATTTCTGAGGATTCAGTTTCTCCTGAGAAATGCGAGCGCAAACCCTAATTCTGGATTACTGCCAAAGAAAGATCTGTCTGATCAAATCCTGAGCCAATCTCAACAAAATCAGTGGAAACCTTAATTCTAGATTAACTGATAAAGAAGAGTCTGTTTGACCGATTCTTAAGCCGATCTTGAAAAATCAGGGAAAACCCTAAAGTTGTGATTTCTTGTAAAAAAGGGAAGGCAAATTTTTGGACAGCCATCCAGTAAGATCAGAGACTTGTAAGATCACTACAGAATCTGGGCTAGAATAATTCTGGGATGTATCAATCACAGGAAGCCTATAAGCTCTCCTGATTATGTTAACATTGATCAGCAGTTTCTGATATACTTCATTGGAAAGACGACCAAAGTAAACCTTCCACATTTGCTCTTCAACCATCTCAGAACAAGTGTTAAAGAGACAAGAGAAGAAGAAAGAACTAAGAGGGATTGGATTCCTCTAGGAAGATTGATCTCAGATATTCTAACAGAAAACAGGCTGATAGAACATCTAACAGAGGCTCACGAAATTAGTACTCTGGAAGAAACTGCTGGGAAACCTCTGAATGCCAAGAATCTAAAGAAAATGAAGATTATTGAAAGCATTAAGAAGGAACCAACAATTGCTTCTCATGAGGTCATCACTTCTAGGAGAATCCCTCTGAAGGATTTTCCACTATTCTCTGAGATAGATGCCTCTCCAGAGATTATAGTCATATACCTTGAAGCTTGCAAGGAAGATGGGACTATTCTAGAAATCAACATCCAAGACCTGCACAAGCCAGCTCCAGAGGTTGTGCTAAAGAAATCTAGAAAAAGGAAGGCAGCAGGAGAAGGATCCTCTCTGAGACACCCAAGGCTATGAAAAAGAAAGGTAGCACATCTTTTGTTTCTGTTGTAGAATCAATAGCTATTCCAACATCTGAAACCATTCCCCCTCAACCAACAGAAAATTCTTCACCCCAAATATTTGAGGATTTTGACATAGAGTTTGACCCATCTATAACTCTTGGAAATTTCTTAAATAAACCTCACTCCCCCAATCCAAATCCAGAACAACATAAACCAGAACTTGCAAGAGTTCTCTCTGATATTGAACTCTTTGATCAAGACTTTTCCTCACCTATCCCAGAAAATCCAAACACTCAATCTCAACAACCAGAAAATCCACAACCACACTCTCCTCAACCAGAACATCAAAACCTCAACTCACCCCAACCAGAAAATGAAAATCCTCTCACTCCTCAATCTGAAAATCCATCTTCTGAAATACCTGAACCAAAAATTCAACACGCTACCGCAAACCAATCAGAAGACTCCCTTTCAGACTCTGATACCACTACCCTAATTCCTAGGATAATAGAACCTCTTACGGTTCGTTTACCTCTCTCCATTCATGATATTCCAGAAATACCTTCACCATATGAATCCACACCACCAAACACCCCTCACTCACCAATCCTGATTTCGGATTCTTCAACTCCCTCACCAATAAACCATCCAGCTGACCACCTCAGAATTGTCATTGATCTAGAAGCGTTGGACCATCTAGCTTCCACCTCAAACAAAATTGCCATCCCCAAACCTAAACGAACCTTAACCAAATCAGATGTTGGTAAGAACCTGTTGATTTTTGAAACAGAAATACATGAATGGGTTACTTCTTTGAAGTAAGAAAGCCAAGAGAATTCTAATCCTGCTGCTTCTGATTCTCTATGGGATAGATTCAGAAAATGGTTCAACTCTGAATCCCAAAAGCTGGAAGAATTGAGCTATGAAATGGCTCAGCAGAACTTCAGTGATCAGCTGAAAGCCTTCAATGATCAAGTTCTAAGCCACTGGGACAAGAAAGAAATTCTTCTGGTGGAAAATGCTCCCTGGAAAGAGCACCAACCTTCAGAAGCCACTGAACCAGATTCTGATAGTCACCCTCTGACTACTGCTCCAAAAAAGGTGATTGCAACATAAGAAGTTGTTCAATCAGAAGAGGCTGCAGAGTGTTTTGAACGACATGTAACCCCTGAAGATACACCAGCTTCGTCTCTAGTCATGCAAACTCTGGAAGAGTTGAAGAAGGAGAATGCCTTAATCCATGCCAGACTGGATAAGCAAAAAGACACAAACAAAGAGATCAGGGATATATTGGATAAACAAGAAGATACAACAAAAGAAATCAAAGACATTCTGGGAAAGCAGGAAGAATCAAGCACTCAGATTAAGAGCTTGTTGGAAGCGTTGTTCACACGACTTCCCCCTCCTTCTTAGATTTTCTTTAACTTTTTATCTGTATTTCTCATCTAATCCTCTTTGTTTCTGAAAAATGTCATTGCATTCTGTTTTCAATATAAATCATCTTTTTGACTCTGATTATATTGCTTTTTGATACCTGACAAAAGGGGGAGAGCGTAAGATATTTTCAATAATAGTATACCGGGACAAAGTCTCAAACATTCTGAATATCTTAACCTCTATGTTTTCCAAAAAGCTTGAACAGGAACATATTCTGATAAGGACAAAAGGAGATGCATCAAAAGCTCTGACGAGAAGGAACTTCAGGGAAGTAACTCATCTCTATTTGAGTAATCAACTCAGGAGGAGACTCTCTTAAGCTTTTTGTTCTATAATTTTTTTTTCATTGAAAATCCTAGTTTTTCTCATCATCAAAAAGGGGGAGATTGTTATAACATAGTTTGATTCCTCAACCCTTAATTAGAGTTTTTATGATAACAAACACAAAGAACAAATATGCACTCTAAATTTGTGTTATTTTGTATGCAGAAGTTCTGACTGAAACAACATCAGAAGTTAAGCTACAGAAGCTTTCAAGCTGAGGTAATCAAAATGTTCTGAAGAATGATGATCATAATTTGCACTGAAGTAAAGGATACTCTGATTCTGAAAAGAAGTCTAATATACCATCAGATCATCACATCTCTGAGTCATCAATATTCTGAAGTAAAAGCAGCATGCAAGATTCTAGTTCTAAAGCGTTACTTTTCAATTAAGACAGTATCATATGCAACGGCTTCATTCAGACAAGAATCTTCTCAATATGGAAATAGAATTGAGTGTCCATTATCATGCTTTATGTTGGACAAGACTTCCACGCCTATATAAACAATCTTAAAGTACAAATCGTTTACGATTTTAAAATACGACTGCTCATACATCTTAAACGCTGCAAACATTCATATTCACCTATACGCTCAAATTGTGTAATATATCACAGTAGTGATATAGTTTTTGTAACGAAAAACAACAGTACGCAGTAAATCATTTTCTTTTGATTAAGCTAGTTTTCCTTGAGATAAACCGGTTTGTGGTTGTACTCAAGAAGACTTTGGCAATTGTCAAAGTAGTATTGTAATCAAGTTTTGATTAGTGAATTAAGTCCTCGTTGGAGAGAGACGAAATCACCTTGGCGGGTGGAATGGAGTAGTTTGAGATCAACGAACCAGGATAAAAATATTGTGTCTACTGCTTTTGATTTTAAGTTTCAATTCAACCACCCCTTCTTGTGTTTTTCACTTCTTCATTTGTAACTTGCCCTAGTTTTGAGAATTTTGGAGTTTTGGAAAGGTGTTTCTTGAAAGGATTTTTCGTGTCCTATTGTTGTCTGAATAAAGAGTATATATAGGCTGAGTTAGGTCAAAAAGATTTGGGTTTGGACCTTTGTAAGAAAACCTTGATTTTATCTTATTTAACTTTGAATTTAAATAAATAAAATCAAAAATAAATAGACTAAAAACCCAAGGGGTGTATGAACAAGTTCTTAGGTTCATATTGAGACTTATAACATGCATGGACCTTGAAACATCAGCCCACTTGCCCAAGAATTCAAGTTTGATCACTTTTGGTTTCATACATTTTCTCAAAATTTCTCAACTTGCACCAATCATAACTCTCTCAATTTTTATTATTTGAAAGTGATCTTTGACTTTTTGGAAAGCACGAGATGTCCTCTACAATCTCTATGTTTCTCATTTTTGCATTTGAAGAGTTTACCTTGATGTAAGTTGCCTTGACAAAACGTGTCTTTTTGTTGACTTTTGAAATGACCTATAATGTTTTGGCCCATATCTCTCAAATGAAACATTTTTTGGACTTGATCTTAGATAGACAAAGTTGTAGAGAATTGTACTTCCTTCAAAATTAGCTTTAGTTGAGAAAAATCTGATGAAGCATGTGAAAGTTATGCTTGGTCAAAGTTCAGTTGACTTCTCTTTAAGAAAGCCCTAATTTAGTAACTTTTGACTTTTGATGAATTGAGAGTTTTATTGATGAATCATGATCAACTCTTGATAAAATGATGAATGTGACTTCAAAATCTTGATATTGACCAAAAATATTGAAGTTTGACTGTATGTTGACCACAGTTGACTTTTTGTCTAATGTAGTTGATTTTTAGTCATTTGGGCAATTGACTGAGCAAACTTGTGATGCAAGGCTTGAAACTTGGAATGAGCATTCTTTGAGACATATGAGAAACCATAAAATTAACTTGAGGCATCATAAGCTCAAATTTCCTTGAGAAGAATGAAACCCTAGTTGTAGGTCAACTGCTTAGAAGGAGAATTTGTCTGATCAAACATTGAGTAGCCTTGAGCATTTGAGAACCCTAGGAGAATGTCTTGGATAATGGGAGGGAAAATTTTGGGGTACAACACTTGGTCTTATTACAACACCATCTAGTGTTAACTTCATCAAGCTGAATTTTGGTAAAACATTGAGGGCAGAACCAATATCGGTGAGTTCCCTGGAAAAGCTTATGGTGCCTATCTGAATAGAGATGTGAAATGCTTTGTTGTGAGGTCATCCTTGTGGAGGAAAATCAATGTCATTAAAACCTGGATATGATCCACCACCCTATAATCACTCCTCTTGATTATTTTCAAACTTCTTCTGCCTCTTGATCAGTAAAGTTTTTGCTCGAAGGCTCTTGTTCTTGACTTTCCTCCACCACTGCTTTTCCTTTATCTTTCACCAACGTATCATTTTTATTTTTCACCATAACATCATTATTATTTTGTGGTTTGAAGCCAAAGATTCGACCATTGCGATTCATGCCCCATGTTCCTGCTATATTTGAGATTGTAGGTCTTTGACTTCTCGATGGCTCACATTCTTGCTTTAAACCATTGACGTATACAGTAGAATCATAAATCCATGGTACTGCTTTGTCACTTCCGGAAGGGGTAGGATATTTTTTTACCCTAAAATTTTCCCTCCCAATTTCACTCAAGGCATGGTCTTAGAGATTCTCAATTGCTCAAGGATGACCAAGAATTGATCAGACAAATTCTCCTCCTAAGCAATAAACCTCTAAATGGGGTTTCACTTTTCATCAAGATGTGTGAGCTCAAAATGTCTCTAATGTTTTCCATGGTCCTAATATTCCTTCAAGATTGTCCATAACAATTTTCATGCCTTACACTACAAGTTTGCCCAGTCAATTGCTCAAGTGTTGGAAAATTAATTGTACTAGGTAGAAAGTCAACTGTGGCCTATATACAGTCAAACTTCAAGATTTTTGGTAAACATCAACATTTTGAAGTGATATCCATCATTTTATGAAGGGTTGATCATGATTCCTCAAGAAATGTTCCTAATTCATCAAAAGTCAAAAATTGCTAAATTAGGGTTTCTATAGCAAAAGTCAACTGAGGTTTGACCAGGCATAACTTTCATATACTTCATCCATTTTTCCCCAACCAAAGCTAGTTTTGAAGAGAATCCAATTCCCTACCACTTCTATTTTCCCTCAAGTCCAATAATTTCACCATTTGAAAGATACAAGCTCATACATTACAGGTCATTTTTAGAAAGTCAACAAAAGACACTTTTTGCCAAGACCATTTACATCAAGATAAAGTCTTCAAATGCAAAATTAATCAAAAGAGAGATTGAAGTAGACTTCTTGGGCGTTCCAAAGCGTCCAAGATCATCATCATGATATCAAAATTGAGCAAGTTATGGCTTTCCCAAGTTGGGAAAATTTGGAAATTTCAAGATTTATGCATTGAGTAAACTTAAACTTTAAGTCAATGGCTTAACTTTTTGGACTTCAAATACCCTCATAACATTATAAAGGACCTCTAAAAGCATTTCTAACTTACCTTGCATTTTTCCTTTATTTTAATCATATTTATTTTGATTTATTTCAAATAAATATAAAATAAATGGTACAAAATAATTGGAAATGGGCCTTGACCCTTAGTGTTGTACCCCAAAATTTGCCCTCCCATTTTTCATAGAAAACACAACCCTAGGGTTCCTCAGATATTCAAGTTGGCTCAGGAATCGATCAGACATATTTTCTCCTGTGGCAGTAAACCAGCAATTAGGGTTTTTCTTGAAATTCTCAAAAGAAATAAATTCTCAAAGATCCAATTAGCTTTCACAAGTCTTCATGCTTTCTCAAGTTTACTGAAAAGACAGTGTCTGTTCTCAGAGCATGGTTTATTTGGGACAAGAGATGGAGACTGTCATTTGGGACGACCATGATTTTGATCCAAGTTAACCAGATGATTTGCGTCTTTTAAAACATTTGCTTGGTCAGGAAATGATATATATATATATATATATATATATATATATATATATATATATATATATATATATATATATATATATATATATATATATATATATATATATATATATATATATATATATATATATATATTGTGTGTGTTTGTTTGGAATGCAGTTGCAAGATTACAGAATTATTGGAATTTAAATTATCAGATTGGAGCATTTTGTTTCAATTATCTTGATTGGAAATCTTTAAGAATCAGTTAAGATGCAAAGAGAAAATTACAAGTTATTGACAGTAAAGGGTTTCAATGGATACCAGAATATCTCATAAGACTTTCTCCATTATTTTCAAACATTGTTACAAAATAATTTGTTCTTTTAAATACTCTATGTTTTACAACTTATGGTATTTAAAAAATAAATTAGTACAATTGTTGATTACAATACAAGAATGTTTCTCTCTAAATTACAAATAAAATCCAAATGGATTTATGCCTAAGGTTGACTGAAGTTCCTTTGCTTCCATGCTTGCCCCAGAGTCTCTTGATTCCCCTGCTTTGTCACATCCAATCGTGCTCACATGAAAATAAAAGAAAGGAAAATAGTTAGTACAAATTATTTGGGCATGAGCAAGAATTTTCAAAAAGAAAAAAGTGTTATTCATCATTAAAGTTTGCAAATTGGAATCAGAAGGCTATTTTAATTCATCATATTTTATTTCCTCTATTTTTGCAAATCACAAGAAGATTATTCTTCTTGGGTCATAAAAAGAAGGAAAAGAAATGCAAGCAAGCTGTCCAAACAAGCAAATGTTATAAAACTGTCCAAGAAATGCTACAAAATTGTCCAAAGGCAAGCAAATTTATCCAAACAAACAGAATACTACAAACTGAATGCAAGCAAGTTGCGCAAGCTAGGCAACAAACAGCAGCATTAGCAAAGCTGTCCAAACAAGTAAAATGTGCAAACAGAATGCCCAAACAGCACCACAAAATTGGACAAAATGCAAACAACAAAAAACGAGGCAGCAACATAGCAGTAGGCAGCATCAACAAAAGAAAATATGGCAATATAATAAGTTAAGTCAAAACAAGCAGAAAACTTGTTCAAGGAGCCAATTCATCATTTTCCATTTTATTGCAAACTTTTTAGAAAAAAAGCAAAAGAGCAATTGACTTTCTTAGTGTCATTGAGAGATAAGAGAGGAAAGAAGTCACCTAGGGATGCACAACCCTGCTGCCTTAACTGTAACAATTGCATAGAAGTTTCTAGAAAACAAAAACTACAACAAAAAGGGCATAAGAACAATATACCAAAATATTTCAAATTTGATGGTTTTCCCACCATTTTGAATAGAAATTAAACCAAAGCAACATCAATATAACAGTAAAAACTCCCAAGCAGATGGAGAGAGAAAGGATATAAAACTCCAAAAACCTCAAACCATTTTTCAAACTCATAAAAAAACTTGCAACCTGTTAACAAATATACCAAGCAAATATCAACCTCCAAAACCTTTAAACTGTCAACAAAATCAAAACCCATCAAACCTGTCAAACAAAACAAAAAGCCAAATATCTCAAGCATACCACTATCAACCAAACTCATCAAACCTGTAACAGAACTAACATAAAAAACATAACCAAAATCCAAATATCCCAAGCATCCCACAAATACCAAACCAGCAACCTGTTACAGTAGCATATCCATAACCAAAACATATCCAAAACCAAAACAGAAAACCTGTAAAAACTCTCAAGCCAAAAGTCTCAAATCTGAACAGTTATCGAAACAAGTCTCAAACTGTAAAAAAAAACCAAACCTGATCTCAAGGCAAACACATAGAAACATCATCAATCTCAAAAATTGTAATAGAACCAAACCTGTACAAAGCTGTTAACCAACAACAAAAATCATCATCAAAAACCAGTCTCAAATCAACCAAGTCACAACCATCATCAGACAAATTCCAAAAACTGTTAACCATAAAATCCAAAAGATATCCATTATCATCAAAAAAACAAGAAAAGATGTTAACCACAAAATCCTGAAGACAACCAACATCCTCATCGCTCAACAAAGAGAATAGAAGAAAGTTACCAGAAAAGCAAGGCTTTCGTCATCATCTCTTCCCCCTCACAAATTCCGCCACCAGGGAGCGCCACCCTCAGTCTCACCATCTCTTTCCATTTCACAGAAGAGTTCCAAACAGGTATGAACTTTTCATCTTTCTCATAAATCCCTTAAAGCTATTTCATGCATCTCAATGGATAATAAGTCTGATTAATAGAAAAGAACATGAACAAGACAAAAAAAAATGATGAACTTGTTTAAGCTTTAATAGGATAGCAGAACTTCACCTTTTTAAGAAACAAAACCTTTAGAGCTTGGTTAGGAAGCAAGAGAGGCGACGCTCCGGCAACAGAGGGTGGGGGAAGATCAGTTGGTTCGGATTTTGTTCCCTTAGGGTTCCAATCCGAAATTAGGGTTTTCAAGGAGATACGAGCCATGGTGAGATAGAGATGAAAAGAGGGATTTTGTTCGCAAAGAGAAATAGGGACGTTTAGTGAGAAGTTTAGGGGTTCAGAAGGATGAACAAAATATGAACAGAGAGGGACAAAGGAGATGAGCAGCGCCGCTGTAACAAAGGGTCTTAGAACCCTAATTCGTTTTCCACCCTTAATCAAACGCTTAAACAGTTTAAAGGTTGGGCCTGTTTTATTCCCATTTTCTTTGGGCCCATTCGCATTTCCTGGTCATACCCCCACCCCACCCACCCCCCCTTGGCCTGTTTCTTTTGTTTCAGCAATAACAACTATGTTTCTTTGGGCCTAACACCCTTAAATCCATTTAAGCCCATTTGCTTTTGTTATTTGTTTCTCTTCTTATTTTCTTTTTATTATACAATATACTAATTTAACTTAAAACATTTTCATTAATTTGATTTAATTTTTTATGATTAATTTTTATCATTTTCTCTTTTATATAAACTTGTTTTGATTAATTTTTTTTTTACATTTAATAAAACATCAAAAAAAATTAACTTAGCTTGTTTTCTTTCTTTAAATTTATTTACATAATTAATAAGAATACAAAAAAATAATAATAAATATTTTAATTTAATCAATTTTTTAGAATAGGTTTTATTTTTCTCTTTTCAAGTAAATACATTTCATTTCATACTGTGTTGATTTTATTTTCATAAATTGTCATAGCTTTATATTAAATCGCACAAAATTCGATTTGGTTGTATTGTTTGATATTTGGACTTTGCTATCTCATTTGATTCATCCCCATTTGTAACAATTGTACCCCCATTCCCGAACATTTTGTAATAGCGTAGAATTTCAATTCCCGCAATTTATTGTTTTCCATATACTGTATAGTAACTAGGCATGTATGGAAAGATTCAAAAAAATCAATCGCTAGATGACCTAATCAAATAATAAAATAACTTGAAACCAACACACTTTCTCACACGCGCACCTCTAGGGTAACCTCGCTCGTTGCCTCGAAAATACAATCATGTCCCTCGAATATGAGACACTCTAGCAATGACCCTTAGATAAAAAAGATCGTAGTCCCTCGATGACCCTCGATGTTGCCTTTGATTAAAATTGTCTCGTCCCTTACAAAAATTGCTAAAGCGTCTCACAAGTTGCCTTCAATGATTGTAAAATTGACTCGCGCCTGTCCCTTCACATCATATGGTGGGGCTTCTTACCAAATCAATGGTAAGATAGCACCATTAAAAGGAAGAAGAAAAGAACAACTTAAGACCTTTTGAGTAGATAGATTCTCTCTTAGTTACTCGCTTGCTCACGACAAAAACTCTTTACACCTACACTCATATTTCAAAACATTTTCAAAAAGATAAAACGTTTTTGTATACATTCTTATAGAGACGAGAACCATTGCAAAACCTCTTTTCAAAACACTTTTCGAAACACGATTAACAAACACATCTTTGAACCACTTTTCGAAACAAAACTTTGTATACGTTCTTATAGAGACGAGAACCATTACAAAGAGATTTTCTAAAATACTTTCAAAGCCCACACCACAAGCACACAATCAAATGAAAGCAAGTGATCTAAATGAGTAACTAAGAGACCATGGAAATCCATGGATGAAAAGGGTGCTAATACCTTCCCTTTTCATAATCTACCCCCCGAACCCGATAAATAATCTCGAAAGGTCTTTCCTGTGCTTTTTTACCTTTCCTTTTGGATAAAAGAAAAGTCGGTGGCGACTCTTGCTAACCACACAAGTGCGAACGAAACGCAAAACTCCAAGTCAGTTCTCCCACCGTATCACAGAACTGGCGACTCTGCTGGGGAGAAATATAAAAGTGGGGTTACCTTAGGGTTTTAGATCACCTTTACATGCTTATCTTGCTTGACTTGTTTGCTTTACACTTTGGTTCTATTGTTTAGGTTTGAATCCTCTACCCGGATTTGGGAAACATTCATATGTAAATAGCAATACATTGTGGAAACTGTGCGGGGTATACCGACACGGTCTAAGCAATAGCTATATTAGTGTGACATATTTGTGGGTACCGGTAGCCTTTGAGTCAATCAAAGAGAATACGGGGCCGTTGAGTGATGTCATGAAGCACTAACGAACTTTTAGAACCTTTACTTGACCAACTTAGCCTTTTAGGATGTAGTGAGATGACCGACTTTGGTGCAGTCCGAAGTTGGTAGATACTCGATACTACACTCATTGAGGGTTGTTCCCTTGGAATATTTCGGTCGCCGGTAAGAGGCTGAATTGAAACAATGAACAAGGAAACAATCCAGTGATATTGAGCTCCTTAGAACCAGGTTACTATTTCTAGGACAGGTTGAGCCAACTAAACTTCAAGAGGGTACTTACCTATGAAACCCCATGCAAGCCTAAACTAGGAATTTGTGTGATTTGCTTGTACATATATACTTGTGCATAACATGGACATCATGAGCATCATATGCATCCACTAACCATTTCAAGGATTTTGGTAATTCATCTTTGTTCCTGTTTTGTAGGCTATGGATTCACTTCGTAGGAAAATTATCCGGGTCAACCTTGTGAGAATTCCTCCACAACTCAAGGAGCTTGCTTCCAGGATTCCTGAGAATTCTCCATTCACTGAGAGGCATGGTCGTCTTCTCAACTTGGTCAACTCCAACACAGAAGAAGATATGGTGAAAGTTCTTTTCCAGTTCTTTGACCCTTTACATCACTGCTTCACATTTCCTGACTACCAACTTGTGCCCACTTTGGAGGAATTTTCTCAACTCTTGAGGATTCCTATTCTCAATCAACTACCCTTCAACGGTACAGAAAGAGATCCAAATCCAGAAGATGTTGCTCAAGCCCTGTACTTGTAACCATCAGATGTCACAATGCATTGGGAAACTAGAAGTGGTATCAAAGGCTTCTTGGCAAAGTTCTTGTTTGAGAAGGCCCAAAGCTGCTGGAATTCCTTGGACTTTCAAGCTTTTGAGGAGATTTTAGCTCTTCACATCTATTGGATGGTCTTGTTCCCAAATCCTGACCAACTCATAGATGTGAGTGCTGTCAAAATCTTCATGTCACGTAATCCAGTGCCTACATTGCTTGGAGATATCTTACACTCTTTTCACACTCATACAATGAGGAAAAGAGGTGTTCTCATGTGTTTCACTCCTATTATGGCCATATGGTTTATTTCTCATCTTCCCCAATCATTCTTGAAGAATGAGCAAGGTTTGAGGTGGTCACAACGATTGATGACTCTTACACATTCAGATATTCATTGGTGTTCTCGATCCAGAGAGAATGTTATCATTGTCGATCATTGTGGGGAATTCCCTAATGTCCCTCTACTTGGCATTAGGGGAGGCATCACCTACAACCCCTTCTTGGCTCTGAGACAGTTTGGTTATGCCCGAAGGGATGGCCCACATGACATGCTGATTCAAGGTTTGGTTTTCGACTTCGACAACGACAATCAAGGACTCCTACAAAGGTTCATCCGAGCTTGGAGGATGCCTAACAAGGTAGACAGTAAGACCTTGGGACATAAGAATTCCATCCCCCTTGAGCCTTACCTCAAGTGGGTACGAACCCGTGCCCAAAGTCTTATGATGCCCTACCCCTCCATTCTCCCAGTGATTATAGAGCCAGTTAAGGAAGGAGAGGTTCCATACACCCTCCTACATCCTGACATGCCAACATCACTCGAAGATCTACAAAGGAGTTGGATACAGATCAAGGGAGAACTCGATACTTTTAAAGCCCAATTCTACGCAAGCGAGAAGAAGGTTTTAGAACTCACTCGGTTACTTCATGAAGAGCAGACTCTCAACACCTACATTGCGCCAAAGAGGATGCGCAACGTCTTTTTATCTTAGAATTTTGTACTATTTTTTCCCTAGGGGCATTGATGTAGACAAATTCTATTTTTATTAATATAACGTTTGTTCCTTTTTGTTTGACACAAATTTGAATTTTTCTCAAATCCTTGAAAGCATTACATGAATACATATCATTTATCATATGCATAAGTAGGTCTTTGCAAGAAGTTTCATCATCCCTCTGTTGTTTATTTCAGCAACATGGATCTTGAACAAACAGTTAAAGACTTGCAAGCTCAGAATTCACAATTTCAACAGCTACTCTTGACCTTGGCCAAGGGGCAGGAGGAGCTCAAAACTCTGCTAGAGAAAGGAAAAGAGAAAAAGAAGAAGAAGCGAGCCGGTGTGGCTATCATGGGCAGAAGGTTTGAAGGACAAGCCAGAAGGGTCTTGGAATTTCCATCAACCTCTGAGGAAGGGGAAGGAAAAGGTAAGGAGACTGCAGTGCCTTCAGATTCTGAAGCTGAAGAAGAAGAAGAAGAAGAGGACTACTCTGAACAACAATACCCTCTGACCGATGACAAATACAAAAACTTGGAAGAGCGTCTAGCTGCTATGGAAGTGCAGAGAGTATCGGGGCTTGACTTTGAGGAGTTAGGCTTGGTGTCTGGAATTGTAATCCCTCTGAAGTTTAAAGTGCCATTGTTTGCTAAGTATGATGGGGTGTCTTTCCCAATGATGCACCTACGATCTTATGTCAGGAAAATTCAACCACATTCTTCTGACAAAGACTTGTGGGTTCACTTTTTCCAAGATAGTTTGTCAGGAACACAGCTTGATTGGTTCTACCAGTTGGAGAGAGCAGACATCCATAATTGGGAAGACTTGGCAGCCTCCTTCTATAAACAGTATCAATACAACGCCGACTTGGCGCCAACCCGTACTCAGCTACAGAGTATGGCCATGGCTACCAATGAGGGCTTCAAAGACTACGCCCAAAAATGGAGGGATTTAGCCGAAAGGGTGCAACCACCTCTATCTGAGAGGGAGCTAGTAGACATGTTCTTGGGTACCCTGTCAGGTCCTTTCTTCAATCACCTGATTGGAAGTTCGTCTGTTGGGTTCACTGAGTTGATTCTAACTGGTGAGAGGGTGGAAGTCGGTATTAGAAGTGGGAAAATTCAGAAAGATGCGTCCACCTCTGCAATTGTAAAAAAGCCCTTCACTGGAAAGAAGGAAGTGTCGGCTGTCTATGCTCAGAGGAATCAGGGAAGAATCGAGCACCATTCAACAGTGGGGGCCGTTATGATTCAAAAGTCTGCATCGGACCATCCAAGAAATAATCAGCCGATGAATGATCAGCATAGAAACAATCAGCAAAGGGTGGAAAGTCCTGTACGGCAATTCACCAAGATAAACATGACTCCTGCTCAAGTCCTACCACATCTTCTGAAGTTGAATTTGGCCATACTAAAAGAGGCCCCTAAAAATCCTAACACTGCTTCTTCATATTACCATCCGAACGCCAGGTGCGCTTACCATTCAGAGAGCCTGTGGCACGACACTGACAATTGTTAGGCCCTAAAGAATAAAACTCAGGATTTGATAGATGCTAAAGAAGTTGAATTCGATGCACCTGAAAAACCCAATGTTATCTCTGCTCCAATTCCAAGGCACATCCATAACGCCCATGTTGTTGAGGAAGATCTGTTTATTGCTACTGTAGATGATTTGATAACTATGCTCCCTATAATCAAGTTAAATTTGTTGAAGGTTGGGGTGTTCCCAGGTTGTGAAGAAAATTGTCACCTTTGTTCATCCTCATTAACCCATTGTCCATTGTTGAAGATAGGCATCCAACGCCTAATTGATAACCAAGAAATCCTATTTGAGAAGTCTCCTGTTTTATCAACTCCTGTTAATGATGTTTCAATAATAACCATATCCGTCAATCCTTCCAAGGTCCCTAAAAGACATGTTAGAATTACATCTGCTCTGAAGGTTGCACCTTTGAAGATAACCATGCCCGGGCCAGTCTCGTACAAGTCCGAGAAATCAGTACCATGGAACTATGGTAGGGAAATCTACTACCATGGTGTCAAACAGATTGAACAGACTGCCGAGGAAGAGTGTTCTGAAGAATACAATTCCGACATCAGTAACATTGTCAGAACAAGCAAAGTTACCCGTAGTGGAAGAATCTTTTCTCCAAAGATTGCCCCTCCAAAGGCAATTCTTGGACCCTCAGCTGCTCCTAAAGTTATCTCTACACCGGTAAACATATCTGCAAGTACACCAATCATAGAAGAAGTCACAACCCCCGTGGTTATACCCTCTGCTGCTACTGATATTCGAGGGAAAGGGATCTAAGAAGAGCCCGTCAGGACGAGGGCTCAGCCGTTGATCATCCCTGAAACCTCTCAAAAGGAAATGGAGGAAATTTTGAAAATAATCAAGAAAAGCGATTATGATGTGGTGGAACAGCTCGGGCAAACCCCCTCAAAGATCTCCATGTTGGCCCTGTTGCTTTGTTCAGAAGCTCATGCTAAGGCTCTGATAAGATTTTTGAAGACGACCCACGTGCCACAAGAAACCTCCGTTGATCAGTTCCAGGAATATGTGGCTAGTTTAATAGCTGACAATGGTCTAGGATTCTCCGATGCAGATTTAACTTCGAAAGGGAGAAAACATAATGATGCTTTGCATGTCTCGGTGGAATGCAGAGGGACAACCCTAGCACACGTACTGGTAGACATTGGTTCGTCTTTGAACGTCTTACCGAAGAAAGCCTTGGATAGACTGGATTGTGAAGGCTTAACCCTAAAACCCAACAATATAATTGTCAGAGCCTTTGATGGTTCTAAAAGGATGGTCCACGGGGAGGTGGACATCCCGATTAAGGTGGGAACTGAAACCTTCAACTCCACATTCTATGTGATGGACATCCGTCCTTCTTATTCTTGCCTGTTGGGAAGACATTTGATCCACCATGCTGGAGCTGTCACTTCCACTCTGCATCAAATGCTCAAGTACCCTGTCCAGGGAAAATCATAACTGTTCATGGCGAAGAGGAATACATGATCAGTCATCTGAATTCTTTCTGTTATGTAGAATTGGATGGCGAATTCATCGAAACTCCTTTTTAGCATTTTGAAGAGGTAGCTCAGGAGATAGAGGCGACCAAGACAGTTCCCTCTGTACCCACGATTACCAGACCTCCGCCTCAGATGTCATCTCTCAAGGATGCAAAAGCAGTGGTTGAAGAGGGAAGAAGCACAATCTGGGGTCAGCTTCCAGACTTTCCCTACAAATCAGACAAGTTCGGCTTGGGATTTACCTCGACTGCTCAGAAGGCTGTGCGCCGCTCCCGCGCCAGAGGGCCACCTGTGAAGATCAGTCACCAAGGGGTTAATACACTAGAGGACAGTGAAGAAGAGGGCAGCCTGGAAGACTGGATTTTTCCTACTGTCAGCGGAGGACTGTGCAACTGGGAAGCAAAAGACTTTGTTTCAATTACTTTCATACCACAGTAATTTATCTTTTCCATTTTTGTTGGATCTGTAATAATTCACAAAAAATTCGTACTTTTTCAACCTTGTGTCTTACCCGAGGCACAATGGTCCATTTGTAAGGGCTCTTATTTCATTTTCATATGTCATTTCAATGATTCATGGACGTTTTTCATACAAACTTTTGTGTTCATTTTCTTTCTTTTTACATTTTATTTGTTTTAAGATGGTTATGCCCTTACACACACCCACACTCACAAATGCAGGTACCCTTCCATTCCGGATCCCATGTGTAACGATACTGCTATAGCCTTCAGTGACTCTGAAGATCTGATCTACCAAGCCGAATACGAAGGTGAGGAAGATTGTGAGGTGCCAGGGGAATTGGCTAGACTGCTACAACAAGAAGAAAGGGTCATCCTGCCTCATGAAGAGTTGTTGGATACAATCAACTTGGGTACTGAAGAAGACAGAAAGGAAGTCAGAGTGGGTGCCAACCTAGAGCCGAGCGTCAAAGAATGCTTAATTCAGATGTTGCATGATTATGTTGAGATCTTTGCCTGGTCATACGAAGACATGTCGGGACTCGATACCGACATCGTGGTACACCATCTACCCATAAGAGAAGATTGTCCACCGGTGAAGAAGAAAGTCTGATGTATGAGACCTGACATGTCATAGAAGATCAAAGCAGAAGTTATGAAGCAGTTCAATGTTGGATTTCTGGCTATTACTTCCTATCCACAATGGGTTGCTAACATTGTGCCCGTGCCTAAAAAGGACAGAAAAGTTCGGATGTGCGTGGATTATAGAGACTTAAACAGGGCCAGCCCTAAAGATGATTTTCCACTTCCGCACATCGACATCCTGGTCGACAATACAGCCCAGCATAAAGTATTTTCTTTCATAGACGAATTCTCAGGCTATAACCAGATCAAAATGGCCCCTGAGGACATGGAGAAGACTACTTTTGTCACACAATGGGGTACGTTCTGCTACAAAGTGATGCCATTCGTACTGAAGAATGCCAGAGCAACCTATCCACGCGCCATGGTAGCCTTGTTTCATGATATGATACATCATGAGATAGAGGTCTACGTAGATGACATGATACCCCGATCACAAACTGAAGAAGAACACCTTGATCACTTGCAAAAGCTGTTTGTCAGGTTGAAGGAGTACAAGTTAAGATTGAATCCAAACAAGTGCACATTCGGAGTCCGATCCGGTAAACTCTTGGGTTTCATTGTCAGCAACAAAGGCATTAAGGTTGATCCTGCCAAAGTCAAAGCAATACAAGAAATGCCTGCTCCTCGCACTAAGAAGGAAGTCATAGGTTTCTTGGGATGCCTAAACTGCATTGCTAGGTTCATTTCTCACCTAACATCTACTTGTGAACCAATCTTCAAGCTGTTGAAGAAAGATCAGGTAGTTAGATGGAATGATGACTGTCAAATTGCTTTCGATAAAATCAAGGAGTATTTGCTAGAACCTCCTATCCTGATGCCACCCGTCGAGGGAAAACCGCTAATCATGTATCTGACCGTCCTAGAGAATTCAATGGGGTGCATACTGGGGCAGCATGACGAGTCTGGCCGAAAAGAGCATGCCATTTATTACCTTAGCAAAAAGTTTACCGACTGTGAAACAAGATAGTCACTGCTCGAGAAAACTTGTTGCGCTTTGGTATGGGCTGCTCGCCGGCTAAGGTAGTATATGTTGACTCATACCACTTTGCTGATATCTAAGATGGATCCGATCAAATACATCTTTGAGAAACCTTCTTTGTTTGGAAGAATATATAGATGGCAGAGGATCCTAACAGAATATGATATACAGTACACGACCCAAAAAGCTATAAAGGGGAGTGTGCTAGCTGACCATCTAGCTCATCAAGCTGTTGAAGATTACTAATCCATGAAGTTTGACTTCCCTGACGAAGACATCATGACATTGGATAACATTAAAGATATCAGACCATATGACGGACCTGAACAAGGATCCCGATGGACCCTGTACTTTGATGGGGCCTCCAATGCACTTGGCAATGGTATCGGTGCGGTACTCATATCCCTAGAAGGTTTCCATACTCCTTTCATCGCTAGACTTTGCTTCAACTGTACGAACAATATGGTAGAGTATGAAGCATGCATCTTTGGACTCAAGGTTGCCATAAACTTGGGAATCAAATCTTTAGTTGTGTTTGGGGACTCAGCTTTGGTTATCAGCCAAATCAAAGGAGAGTGGGACACTAAGCATCCAAACCTCATCCCTTATAAAGAACATGTCTTGATGTTGTTATCACATTTCGAGCAGATTACCTTCGAGCACTTCCCGCGAGAAGAAAATCATCTAGCAGATGCTCTAGCTACAATTTCATCCATGTTTAAACTTAATTGGGACAACGAGGCTCCTCAGATCACCATTGAACGGATTGACGAAACCGCACACTGTCACGAGATTAATACCGAAGAAGTAGTGGACCAGTCTTGGTTTCACGAAGTCAAAAGGTATCTTGAGGCTCAAGAATATCCTGAAGGAGCTTCAGTCAATGACAAAAAGTTATTAAGGAGATTCTCAGCTAAGTTCTTCCTGAGTAATGGTATCCTGTACAAGTGAAATCATGATTCTATTTTGCTCCGTTGTGTGGACAAGATTGAAGCTGAAAAGATCATGGCTGAATTGCATGAAGGTACCTTCAGCACTCACTCTAGCGGGCATACGATGGCAAAGAAGATTCTACGGGCAGGCTACTACTGGTCTACCATGAAAGCAGACTGCTATAAACACTCCCGAACCTGCCATAAATGTCAAATCTATGCAGACAAGGTGCACGTGCCTTCGCTATGTGAGGAATCGATATGATTGGAGAGATCAAGCCTACAGCCTCCAATGGGCACCACTTAATTCTAGTGGCCTTTGATTATTTCACCAAATGGGTCGAAGCAGCTTCCTTCGCATCCGTTACAAAGAATGTTGTTGCCTGCTTCATCAAGCAGAACCTCATTTGCCGGTACGGTATCCCCGAAAGGATCATCACTGACAATGGTACAAACCTTAACAATACTATGATCACCGTTTTGTGCGAACAGTTCAAAATTCAACATCACAATTTGTCTCCCTATCGGCCAAAGATGAATGGTGCAGTTGAAGCTGCGAACAAAAACATTAAAAAGATCATACAGAAAATGACAGTCACCTAGAAGGACTGGCATGAGATGCTACCGTTTGCTCTCCACGGGTACCGTACCACGGCTCGCACATCAACTGGGGAAACACCCTATTCTTTGGTATATGGCATGGAGGCTGTTTTACCAATTGAGGCTCAGATTCCCTCTTTGAGAATCATGAAGGATGCAGGTTTGAGTGAAGACGATTGGATTCAAACCTGACTTGATCAGTTAAACTTAATTGACGAAAAGAGACTTACTGATGTTTGCCACGGTCAGACGTATCAAAAACGGATGATCAAAGCTTTCAACAAGAAAGTCAGACGCCAAGTGTATCAAGTTGGAGATCTTGTGATCAAGCGCATCGTCTTGCCACAAAGTGATCCCAGGGGCAAATGGACTCCTACCTATGAAGGACCATTTGTAGTCAAGAACATCTTTTCTGGTGGGGCAATGATCTTAACCACCATGGGCGGAAACGATCTGCCACACCCTGCGAACGCAGACATAGTCAAAAGATACTACGCATAAGAGACCCGCTAGGTTGACACACCTAGGCAAAACAAGGGCATCCCGATGAATCGAAAACCCGAAAGGGCGGTTCAGGCAAAAATTAGGGATAAAACAAAAAAATTTGTACACCCGACAAGTTGAAAACCCGAAAGGGAGACTTGGGCAAAAAAGGGTTTCCCGGTGGACTGAAAACCCGAAAGGGTGGTCCAGGAAAAAGTTAGGGAATTAAAGCGTATGACTATGTCTCGTCGGATCACTTTAAGGACAATCTCTTCACAGACAAACCTGGAGCTTCTGATCAATCCAATCATCTTCGGATGAAGCAACGAATGGACAAGATATTCGGAGTTACGAAGGCTGTAGTAGAATGGGAACCCCATGGGATTTTTTCACACATAGATATCTTTCTTTGTATAAAATTTTCTCATTTTTATGACACCATCCTCTTACTAGGATGTTTGTCTCCTTTGTACAAAATACTTATTCAAAGTAAATATAAAGATATTTCTTTCAAAGTACAAAAAACTATTTGCCTTTTTCTTTACACTTGTGTTTTATTTGCAAAAATGTCCAATGATTCGCTAATGAACATATGCATTTGAACATAATTACTGTTTACAAGTAAACATGATGAAAAGGAGAAATTACTGACAGGTAGAAAGATTAGGAAAACGTCTTTAGGCTATTCCACGAGCAATCCCTACAGCACGTCATTAAGATCCCTAGCGGAGCCAAAACTTTGAACTACAGATCCCCAACGAAGCCGAAACCTCAAACTATCGATCCCCAGTGGAAATCGTCCAGTTTCTCCAGGTTTCCCCAGCAAGTTGTCTTGAAGCTTGAAAATCAACCAGATAACAATTAACTTCGGTTTCTCCCCAACCTAGGGTAACTCCCCAGTAGATTGGCATACAACCCAAGCTCCTGAACTCCCCAGCGGAATAAGCCTTTCCCCACAGAGTTTTCACTACAGTATAAACTTTTTCCCCACAGAGTTTTTATTGCTTCTCGACAGAACAAAGACTCCCGTCAATAATCCCGAGTAGAAGTCATTAAAATTCTCTGGATTCCCCAAGCAGATTCCTTAAGAAGTATATGGCATTACTCTCACAATGGAATCCTCAGCAGTCAGGGATTTATATTCCCCGCGGCAGTCAAGGGTTTATCTTCCTCAGCAATACAGCAAATCAGCTTACATGCGCGTACATTACATTCATAAATCATAAACATGGATAAAACACATTTATTGCATCATACATTTCATGCAACATAACTTTGTGTTTCAGCTAACATTTTACCCTTTTCAGGATAAGATTAACAGCTTTCATTAACAATGATCAAAGATTTCAGATACAGTACAGATACGCTCCAAACAAGGATGCCATTCTGAAACTCATTCAGATTTCAACCTCAGATACAGTAAAGATACACTCCAGAAACAGACGTCATTCTATTACTCATTCAGAATTCAAAGTCAAAATACAGTTCAGATACGCTCCAGACAAGGATGCCATCCTGATACTTATTCAAACTCCAAGTACCGATACAGTACGAATACACTCCAGACACGGAAGTCATTTTGTCACTCATTCAGATCTCAACTTCAAATACAGTTCAGATACGCTCCAGACAAGGATGTCATCCTGATACTTATTCAAACTCCAAGTACCGATACAGTACAGATACACTCCAGACACGAAAGTCATTTTGTCACTCACTCAGACTTAATTTCAAGATTCAGTTCAGATACGCTCCAGACACGGAAGCCATTTTGTCGCTTATTCAGTTTCATCCTACAGATACAGTCTAAATACACTCCATACACGGAAGCCATTCTGTCGCTTATTCGGATTCAAGTACAGATACAATTCAAATACGTTCCAAATACGGACACCATTCTAATGCTAATTCTTTTGATTTACAAACAAACATTCTTGGATGGCATCTACAAGCCCATCTCCAACAAGATTCTAACATCTCTCCAAATGGCATCTTTAAGCCCATTCCCTCAATTACACTTTTGTCAAGCGCAAATTTATGGGCACTTTAGTGTCTAATCATATTTTACCTTCGAGTCACGAACGACAAAACTTGACGATCTAACTCTTCAGGTTCAAGAAGATTAAACTGGGGCAGCTGTTGTACCCCAAAATTTGCCCTCCCATTTTTCATAGAAAACACAACCCTAGGGTTCCTCAGATATTCAAGTTGGCTCAGGAATCGATCAGACAGATTTTCTCCTGTGGCAGTAAACATGCAATTAGGGTTTTTCTTGCAATTCTCAAAAGAAATAAATTCTCAAAGATCCAATTGGCTTTCACAAGTCTTCATGCTTTCTCAAGTTTACTGAAAAGACAGTGTTTGTTCTCAGAGCATGGTTTATTTGGGACAAGAGATAGAGACTGTCATTTGGGACGACCATGATTTTGATCCAAGATAACCAGATGATTTGCGTCTTTTAAAACATTTGCTTGTTCAGGAAATGATATATAGAGTGTGTGCTTGTTTGGAATGCAGTTGCAAGATTACAGAATTATTGGAATTTAAATTATCATATTGGAGCATTTTGTTTCAATTATCTTGATTGGGAATCTTTAAGAATCAGTTAAGATGCAAAGAGAAAATTACAAGTTATTGACAGTAAAGGGTTTCAATGGACACCAGAATATCTCATAAGACTTTCTCCATTATTTTCAAACGTTGTTACAAAATGATTTGTTCTTTTAAATACTCTATGTTTTACAACTTATGGTATTTAAAAAATAAATTAGTACAATTATTGATTACAATACAAGAATGTTTCTCTCTAAATTACAAAGAAGATCCAAATGGATCTATGCCTAAGGTTGACTGAAGTTCCTTTGCTTCCATGCTTGCCCCAGAGTCTCTTGATTCCCCTGCTTTGTCACATCCAATCGTGCTCACATGAAAATAAAAGAAAGGAAAATAGTTAGTACAAATTATTTGGGCATGAGCAAGAATTTTCAAAAAGAAAAAGTGTTATTCATCATTAAAGTTTGCAAATTGGAATCAGAAGGCCATTTTAATTCATTATATTTTATTTCCTCTATTTTTGCAAATCACAAGAAGATTATTCTTCTTGGTTCACAAAAAGAAGGAAAAGAAATGCAAGCAAGTTGTCCAAACAAGCAAATGTTACAAAACTGCCCAAGAAATGCTACAAAACTGTCCAAAAGCAAGCAAATTTATCTAAACAAATAGAATACTACAAACTGAATGCAAGCAAGCTGCGCAAACTAGGCAACAAACAGCAGCATTAGCAAAGTTGTCCAAACAAGTAAAATGTGCAAACCGAATGCCCAAACAGCAGCACAAAATTAGACAAAATGCAAACAACAAAAAACGAGGCAGCAACATAGCAGTAGGCAGCATTAACAAAAGAAAATATGGCAATATAATAAGTTAAGTCAAAACAAGCAGAAAACTTGTTCAAGGAGCCAATTCATCATTTTCCATTTTATTGCAAACTTTTCAGAAAAAAAATCAAAAGAGCAATTGACTTTCTTAGTGTCATTGAGAGAGAAGAGAGGAAAGAAGTCACCTAGGTATGCACAGCCCTGCTGCCTTGACTGTAACAATTGCATAGAAGTTGCTAGAAAACAAAAACTGCAACAAAAAGGGCATAAGAACAATATGCCAAAATATTCAAAATTTGATGGTTTTCCCACCATTTTGAATAGAAATTCAACCAAAGCAACATCAATATAATAGTAAAAACTCTCAAGCAGATGGAGAGAGAAAGGATATAAAACTCCAAAAACCTCAAACCATTTTTCAAACTCATAAAAAAACCTGTAACCTGTTAACAAATATACCAAGCAAATATCAACCTCCAAAACCTTCAAACTGTCAACAAAATCAAAACCCATCAAACATGTCAAACAAAACCAAAAGCCAAATATCCCAAGCATACCACTATCAACCAAACTCATCAAACATATAACAGAACTAACATCAAAAACATAACCAAAAGCCAAATATCCCAAGCATCCCATAAATACCAAACCAACAACCTTTTACAGTAGCATATCCATAACCAAAACATATCCAAAACCAAAACAGAAAACCTATAAAAACTCTCAAGCTAAAAGTCTCAAATCTGAACAGTTATCGAAACAAGTCTCAAACTGGCAAAAAACCCAAACCTGATCTCAAGCCAAACACATAGAAACATCATCAATCTCAAAAACTGTAATAGAACCAAACCTGTACAAAGCTGTTAACCAACAACAAAAATCATCATCAAAAACCAGTCTCAAATCAACCAAGTCACAACCATCATCAGACAAATTCCAAAAACTGTTAACCACAAAATCCAGAAGATAACCAATATCATAAAAAAAACAAGAAAAGTTGTTAACCACAAAATCCAGAAGACAACCAACATCCTCACCGCTCAACAAAGAGAATAGAAGAAAGTTACCAGAAAAGTAAGGCTTTCGTCATCATCTCTTCCCCCTTGCAAATTCCGCCACCAGGGAGTGCCACCCTCAGTCTCACCATTCCTTTCAATTTCACAAAAGAGATCCAAACAGGTAAGAACTTTTCATCTTTCTCATAAATCCCTAAAATCTATTTCCTGCATCTCAATGGATAATAAGTCTGATTAATAGAAAAGAACATGAACAAGACAAAAAAAACGATGAACTTGTTTAAGCTTTAATAGGATAGCAGAAATTCACCTTTTCAAGAAACAAAACCTTTAGAGCTTGGTTAGGAAGCAAGAGAGGCGATGCTTCGGCAACAGAGGGTGGGGGGAAGATCAGTTGGTTCGGATTTCGTTCCCTTAGGGTTCAAATCCGAAATTTGGGTTTTCAAGGAGATACGAGCCATGGTGAGATAGAGATGAAAAGAGGGATTTCGTTCGCAAAGAGAAATATGGACGTTTAGTGAGAAGTTTAGGGGTTCAGAAGGATGAAAAAAAGATGAACAGAGAGAGACGAATAAAATAACTTGAAACCAACACACTTTCTCACACGCGCACCTCTAGGGTAACCTCGCTCGTTGCCTCGGAAATACAATCATGTCCCTCGAATATGAGACACTCTAGCAATGACCCTTAGATAAAAAAGATCGTAGTCCCTCGATGACCCTCGATGTTGCCTTTGATTAAAACGGTCTCGTCCCTTACAAAAATTGCTAAAGCGTCTCACAAGTTGCCTTCAATGATTGTAAAATTGACCCGCGCTTGTCCCTTCACATCCAATGGTGGGGCTTCTTACCAAATCAATGGTAAGATAGCACCATTAAAAGGAAGAAGAAAAGAACAACTTAAGACCTTTCGAGTAGATAGATTCGCTCTTAGTTACTCGCTTGCTCACGACAAAAACTCTTTACACCTACACTCCCATTTCAAAACATTTTCAAAAAGATAAAATGTTTTTGTATACGTTCTTATAGAGACGAGAACCATTGCAAAACCTATTTTTAAAACACTTTTCAAAAACACGATTCACAAACACATCTTTGAACCACTTTTCGAAACAAAACTTTGTATATGTTCTTATAGAGACGAGAACCATTACAAAGAGATTTTCCAAAATACTTTCAAAGCCCACACCACAAGCACACAATCAAATGAAAGCAACTGATCTAAACGAGTAACTAAGAGCCCATGGAAAACCATGGATGAAAAGGGTGCTAATACCTTCCCTTTTCATAATCTACCCCCCGAACCCGAGAAATAACCTCGAAAGGTCTTTCCTGTGCTTTTTTACCTTTCCTTTTGGATAAAAGAAAAGTCGGTGGTGACTCTTGCTAACTGCAAAAGTGCAAACGAAACGCAAAACTCCAAGTCAATTCTCCCACCGTATCACACTTAGGCTATTGTTTTATCTTGACATGAGGCCCATGAACACGTGCAAGGGGTGTCCAGATTCATTCAGCATCAAATAAGGCATGAAATCTCAAGTTATGGCAAGTTTTCAAATGTAGGATGATGGCTTCAATACAAATTATTAAGGCTTGATTCTTTCCTTCTTATCTTGTCTCCTCCCTCTCCTCTATATATACATCACATATGCAAGCAAAACACACGCATACCACTGCCTAAGAGAGCCACGCAAAATCACAACAACAAAAATTCAAAGTTGTGAAATTCAAATAGCCAATTCCAGCCCTCCTCAGTCCAAACTAAGGATTCAAACATCTCCATGAGGCTTCCAGGAACTCAACCCAACCCTCTAACACACGATTCCACACCCAGATCAGACAGATCATTATCATCCCGTTTTGGTATTTTTGATAATCTCAAACTCTCTCTACATGTGATATAAGTTAATTCCTTTCATACATTCATGTTATTATAGTTGCTTATTAATATTCTAACATATTTCATGTGAGTTATAGTGCCAGGATCGTAGGTCACCATTGCTAGGACTTGAAAATGTTTAAGCTTTGGTTTTGTTGATACAGGGACTTTCAAAACAAGAGGCATCACCGTTGAACTCGTAGCATATGAAATAGGGGGGTAGCCTTAAGCTCAAGCCTTGATTTTGCCTTTTTTTGCAGGTTTAAGATTTTGATGCAACCGGAGAAGGTGACTAGAGTCCAACTCCGGCACCTTTGACTTCCTGGACTCCGGTGCCCACATGTCTTTCTCACATTGGCTAATTCAAACAGCGTGCGCTTTTTTATTTTAAATATACTTCTGACTGTGTTTTATATATCGTATTATTTTTTTATTTATATTAACGAATTGTAAGGCAACTTAGATGGCAAGGCATGTGTTTGTGAAGTTAAAAGGGTTGGGTTCGATCCCCAGGCTTGGCGTTTTTACATTTTCTAACAAATTTGCTGCAGATCCAATGCACAACATTCCAAACGCTTATCATGCGCCTTCAGACCTCAGCCAATGGATCATAAAGGAAACAGATCCAACCCCCTTGGAGCATGCATCCCCATCATGGAGACTCAGGGGATCCTCACACTAGATCCATACAGCCTCTGGGCTCCCTCACTTTTGGGCCAAACAAAATTTCAATCCTCACCCCCTGGTTACTCATCAGCACCAGGCCCATTAGTTTTCTTTTTTTTCCTTTTATTCATTATTTACTTCATTTTAATCTTTTTTCTAATAAATCATAAAAAATAAAAAATAAACAATAATAATAGACTTAGGTTTTTTTTCTTAAATTAATTTTAATTTAATTTAATTAATTGTTTTAATTTTTTTTATCAATTTAAAATCAACTAGACTTAGGTTTATTTAATTCAACTATTTTCTTAATAAAAACACAAAAATATTAGGATTAGGTTAATTTAATTTAATATTTATTTTCTTAATTAAATTTAGATTTAGTTTAATCATTCTTCTTAATCAAAAATAAACAAAAACAGTCAAAAAGATTTTCTTGTTTACTTGGAAATTTTTAGGGTCTTAGACGTATTTTTCCCAGTTCGCGCGCGTTCAATATTTCTTTTCTATTATTCTTTTTTCATATTTTTTGTATCTGCTGATGGGATGTAATAGATTATAATAAGGATTTTACTTCTTTTTCTTTATTTTCTTTCCCCCGTTTGGACATGTAAATACCCCTCCCTGAAGCATTGTAATAGCGTAGGATTTAAATTCCCGCACTTTAAATTTCTGCAAAATATTAATTGTTAGTAATTAGGCTTGTATGGAAAGACTAATAACAAAACGCTAGAAAACTTAATAACCAGAGATAAATGAACTGAATTGAATCATTGCACACATGCACCTCTAAGGTACGCCCACTTTGGTTGGCTTCGGAAAAACAGTCATGTCCCTCGAAACGGGGATGCTTTAGCAAAGACCCGCAAAACAAAAGAACATAGTCCCTCGATGACCCTACAGTTTCTTCTCGGTAAATGATCTAGTCCTTAAACAAAATTGCTAAAGCGTCTTCACATGTTGCCTTTATGACTGTACGTCCCTTCGAATGTCCCTCAAACATCTAACGATAGGGCTACCTACTGACTAGTAGTAGGATAGCACTGTCTAAAGGATAGGAGGAAAAGAATGAACTTTTTCGAGTATAAGTAAATAGTTCTTAGATGCTATGCTCAAAACAAACTTTTTACACTTACACATTTCAAAAACATTTGCTTTGTAAGCACTCTTGAGGACTGATACAAGAGTTAACGCAAAGCAAATCGCTGCACTAAGGAATTTCAAAACATTTTTCAAAACACACAAAGCACAAGGTACTTTTAAAATGAGTTAAGCATATAAGAGCCCGTAGAGAACTACAGATGGAAAGGGTGCTAACACCTTCCCTTTCCATAATCTACCCCCCTTACTCAGAAAATTCTCGAAAAGGTCTTTTTATGTTCTTTTCACCCTTTCCTTAATTTGGATAACTGAAAAGTCAGTGGCGACTCTTGCTTATCATAACATTTGCAAACACAAATGCAAAACCAGTATAAACAGTCAGTTCTGCCACCGTATCACAGAACTGGCGACTCTGTTGGGGAGTTTTATAAATTGGGGTTACCTTAGAGTTTGGTTTATCACTTGAAAATTACTTGTATGCTTTGCTTGCTTTATTTTTAAAGGGTTGCTTGGGTTATTGTTAAAGATCCTACACCCGGATCTGGGGCACCTTATTAGGTAAGTAGCAATAAATCATGGAAGCTGTATGGCATAGACCTACATGGACGAAGTGATAGCTATGTTAGTGTGATACTCTGGTTTGTACTAATGTTCCTTGAGTCAGTCAAGGATAACATTAGGCTTCCTTAGTGTCATTAAGCTCTAACTGACCTTTAGAACCTTTAATTGACTTATCCTAAGCCATTAGAAAGTAGTGAGATGGCCGGCTTTGGTTCCGACCGAAGATTGGTTGATACTCGATGCTACACTCATTGAGATTGGACTTTTGGGATATTCTAGCCGCAATACTTTGGTGCTTGAGCTAGAATAATTCCTAAAAGAAAGGTCAGTGATATGAGACTCCTTAGAACCCGGTTACCATTAATAGGATAGGTTGAGCCAACTGAAACTTCAAGAGGGTACTTACCTTTAAAACTCATGCAAGCCTTTAAACCTAAGGTCTCTGTGTGACTTGTTTGTGTTTGATATACTTGTGATTTCAAAACATAATCATAACATCATAAACATCATAACATGTCATGTACACTAACCATTTTAAGGGCCTGCGGATTTATCTCTCCTCTATTTTTTAGGTTATGGATTCAGCTCGCAGAAAAACCATCCGAATCAATTTTGTAGAGAATCCTCCCAAACTCAAAGAAATGGTTTCAAAAGTTCCTGAGAGTTCATCATTCAACAAGAGATATAGTCACTTGCTCAGTTTGGTTACTACCGGTTTTGACGAGGGTTTGATAAGTGTCTTATTCCAGTTCTTCGACCCTAAGAACCATTGATTCACATTTCCAGACTATCAGTTGGTGCCTACGCTGGAAGAATTCTCCAAAATACTCGGTTTGTCTATATTGGAGCAGATACCCTTTACCGGTTTAGAACAAGATCCAACTGTTGAAGATGTTGTCACAGCTTTGCACTTGAAGCCATCTGACATTGAGTCCAATTGGGAAAGAAGGAGTGGAGTTAAGGGCCTCCTCACAAGTTTTGTGATGAAGAAAGCCCGGGTATTCCTAGAAGCTATAAGTTACCATGCCTTTGAAGATGTTTTAACTCTTTTGATCTATGGGTTGGTTTTGTTCCCCAATTCAGACCAGTTTGTAGATGCCAGTGCCATCAACATCTTCCTTACTCACAATCCAGTGCCTACATTGCTCGGGGATATTCTGCATTCACTCTACACCCGTACCATGAAGAAGTGAGGGACTCTTATATCTTGTATACCTCTATTCTATATGTGGTTTATTTTGCACCTTCCTCGGTCAGTAATGAAGAATGATTTAGGCTTAAGATGGAACCAAAGATTAATGTCTCTTTCTCACTCTAACATATATTGGTGCCCTCACTCCCAATAAGACATCTCTTTTATTGGTCGCTGCGGAGAATTTCCCAATGTGCCACTCCTTGGCATTAAAGGAGGCATCATATACAACCCCTCATTAGCTTTATGTCAGTTTAGTTACGCCTGAAGGGATGGTCCTCATGATATGCTCATTTAAGGTATTGTGTTTGACTATTCAAATAACCTGCAAGGTTATCATCAGAGGTTCATTCGCGCTTGGGAAATGGTTAATAAGACTAATAGGAGGACTCTAGGGCACAAGAACTCCATCCCTTTGGAGCCATACCTAAAATTGGTGCGAGCTCATGCTCAAAATCTTATGATGTCGTATGATGTTATCCTACCAGTGATTTCAGAGCCTATTATTCAAGGGATCGAGTCCCGCATCATTCTACATCCTGATATGCCAACAAACTTCAAAGAATTGCAAAAATCTTGGATACAGCTCAAAGAAGAACGAGATACATTTGAGTCCCAATTCTATGCCAATGAGGAAAAAGTGTTGGAACTGACAAAGCGGCTTCACAAAGAGAAGAATCTCAATGCCTACATTAGCACCAAAAAGAAGCGTCCTTGGGAGACTTAGGAATTTTAGAAGTTTCTTATTTGTTATTCCTTTGTAAACTTTTATTTCATTTGAAATTACTAATAAAAAGTATTTGTTTCTGTTTTGGTTAAAAGAGTTTAAATCCTATGAGGCCCTTGAAAACATTGCATAAGCATATCACACATATCATCGCATAAACATGTTATCAAGACAGGTTTCTTATTCTTTTCTCTGTTTATTTCAGCAAAAGAAATGGCTTTCAAACAGAACAACAGAGATCCCCAAACTCAAGAGGCTCAGTTCATGGAAATGTTCCTCAACCTATCCAAGGGGCGGGAAGAATTGAAAACACTCCTCAACGGGAACTTGACCAAGAAACATCCTGAAAACAATAAGGATGACCAGTTAGAACAACTGCAAGCTGAAATGGAAAGGATGAGAATCCAGATGAGTAGTCAGATGGCCCTTATCCAAAGTTTAGCTTGGGAACAATAAAAATTGAGGATTCTCATCAGCAAGCTTCTTCAAGACAGATACGACAGTCTAGGGCAAACTGCTAGAGCTTAGGGCCTAATCAATGATCAATCTCTCTTGGAAGATAGGGAATTGGGTGACATGTTCATCGAAGGCATGTTGAAAATAAACTCAGGAGCAATGACATTCAAGGGACTGCATCTTCAAGTACTCAGAAGATACCATACAATGGGAAGAAAGAGTCCAATGTCGTGTACGACCAAAAGGGCCGCAATAAGAGTAATCTCAACCAATCTTTAGGGGTACTGAGAACTTCTATTCCAGCACCGATGCAAAAACAATGGCAAGGAAATCAACATAAGCAGGACACACCCAGAAGGAAATTCACCAAAATAAACATGTCCTTGGCTCAGGTATTGCAACACATGTTGAAGATGGAGTTGATTACATTAAGGGATCCTCCTCGAAATCCCAATGTCTCCGCTCCTAGCTATCTTCCTGATGCAATGTGCGCATACCATTCCAGTAGTCTTAGACATGATACGAATGACTGTTGGGCATTGAAAATAAGATTCAGAACTTGATCAATGAAGGAGTGCTAGAGTTCACCCTAGATGGCCAGACTGAATTCTTCTGCCATATCTCAAAGGCACATCATCTGAAGTGATAAGTTCAGACAAAGAGGCTTTTATTCATTAGAATTTTCAAGTTGTAATTTTTTTTTGATTGTTTGAACATTTATTTATGTCAAACTTTGTTATTTCATCAATGCATTGCATATGTTTGTCTTGAATTATTTCATTCGTTGTCACTATACTTAAATTGTGCTTTTACTTCCTGTTTGTGATATTCGACTCTTGGTTAAAAGCTATATGCTTTTAGAGGGAGGATGACGAAAACGATACCACAGTCTCTATGGTATGCTTTTGAACAGACCCTGCTGACGATGTACAGGCGTTGTTTCAAATCCTAAACAGTGGAGTTATAAGGAAGATAATCCCTAGTCAACCCCTTTGATCCTATGAAGTAGGAGTTTTTCTTTTCATACAAATTAAAACCCTTAATCATAATCCGGGGCAAGGTAGCTTTCTCAGTTAATTTAGAGGTGCATTCAGTCGCAAGCTCATCCTTCATAGACGACAAATAGTGTAGAAGATGCCTTCCAAAAGATGGTGATGGTTCTGCATAATCATTAAAGTAGGAAGTCATTATTTTTCAAAAGAAAAGCCCGCTAAGTCAAAACATATGAAGGAGACTTAAGAAAAATTGGGGCATCACGCTGACTGCAATCACAAAAGAAATAGTTTAGGAAAAAGTAGGGATAACAAAATAAAGAAAAAAAGAGGTCGTTACAAATCCTCAACAAAAAAGAAAAGGTTACAAAAATGACTGCCTCCTCAAACAAATGTTTAATTTATGAACCATCACCCAGTATCTGAGCAAAGATTTCAAACTCAATTGGGATCTAAGCGGACAATTAACTGAGTTTAGGACTGAAGAATATCACGAAGAACGGGTTGGGTACAAATAAATTTCGAGCCTTTATCCTTTGTTTCTTAAACTGTGAACCAAGCCATGTTATAAACCTTAAAAGTCCTAGCTGAAGCATGGGTTAGTTTGAAAGCATACTGTTACAAAAGGTATCCTGACTCCTGTAGGGTTTGCTATAAATCCTGAGCTGATATCACACTTTTACTATTTTACTAAAAAATGAATTTTCAGACTTCAAGACAGACATAAGCATTACATTCTTAAAATACTGTTGTTTGCATATGACTATTTGTTAAACAGCGGAGAAATTCGCACGACAGATATTCGATGAACAGAAATCCTCTCAGTGGATGGAATCACCTCAGATGGAAAGAAATTTCAGTAACAGGCCTTTCATAATTAAGGGGCATAACATGGTGTCCAGCTGATCTGGGGCAGTCAAGTCAAGATTCGAGGAATCTCTCAAAAATGTCAAATAGCAAAGGGCAGATCTCCATCTGAATCACTTGGGGAATTGGACATGAATTCCAGCAGCGAATCATGTACGATCAAACAAACATCTTCTGGCAGTGTGGAAACACTTACTACTATGGACAGTGACAATTCTCCATACCCGATGAACATGGACATAGTCGGAAAATACTACGCATGAAAAAAGACCCGCTAGGTTGAGTGGCCTAGGAAACAATAAGGGCATCCCGGAGAACCAAAAGAGTTCGGGCAAAAAATTAGGGATATACATATGAAAAATCTATACACCCGGTAAGTTGAAAACCTGAAAAGGCGGCTTGGGCAAAAAAAGGGTATCTCAATGGACTGAAAATCTGAAAGGATAGTCCAGGAAAAAGTTAGGTATTAAAGCGTACGACTACGTCCCGTCATCTTGTCACTTGTCCATCAGTAGAAGGTTTATTACCCTGATCAACATTCACCAAGGACTCCAAGAGTTGGGATAACAGTCATACCATCTACAAAATCTTCGACAGATATTTTCTCCAGCAAGTACCGAGGCAGGGGCATTCTACTAAAAGGTGACTGCTTGTTCTCAGCATGCAACCTAATGACGTCAGGTGTTCTCATATCCCCATCGGAGCAAGAATATCCAACTACTGCTCTGACATCTAAGAAAAATTCCCCAGTGAAGTCGCCAAGCTTTTCAGGATTCCTCAGCAGGATTTCACAAAATCCCCAAGCAGTGCATGAAATTTTCCTTCCCCGACAGAGTTTATTTCTCTAATAGCAGAAATTTGTCTCCCAATATGTCAACTTCAAACAAAATCTGAAGACCTACATTCTCCACCCCTAGCAACAATTAGGGATTTAGTTTCCCTAGTTCAACAGCATTCCAGTGGAATGACTGACACGTTCATATATTGCATTTGTACATCATTTTACAAACATCATAGCAAATGCAACACAAATGCATATATCACAATCTCATTTATTTTGAGAGCATCATGCAATTCATACATCATGACATCACATGAAACTGACTTTGCCTTTTCAGGTTGAATTCGTAGACAGACTAACACTGTCAACTTATACACCAAGTCAAAGATTAATGCCCAAAACCAGACGTGGAAACTATCTATGAGACCAAGTGGTATGAACTCCCGAAGCAAGACGGGTTTACCAACAAATACAGCAGGCCACAGATTAATTCCCGAAACTGGACGGGGAAACTACTTATGTGACTAATGCTGCTAAGTCTCAAATTAATACCTGTAATAAGCCAGGAGAACTATCTATGGACGACTGATTATAGATTAATACCTGTAACAAGCCAAGAAAACTATCTACATGAAGAGATTGAAGATTAATGCCTATAACAAGCCAGGAAAACTATCTTTCTTTCTCAGGTCAGAGATTAATACCTGTAACAAGCCAGGACAACTATCTCAACGACCAACAAAAAACAAGTTCCACATTAATACCTGTAACAAGCCAGGAAAACTATCTACGTGAAGAGATTGAAGACTAATACTTGTAACAAGCCAGGAAAACTATCTTTCTTTCTCATGTCAGAAATTAATACATGTAACAAGCCATGACAACTATCTCAGTGACCGAAAATTTTCAAGTTCCAGATTAATACCTGAAACAAGCCAGGAAAACTATTTGTGGACAACCGACTGCGGATTAATACCTGTAACAACTCAGAAGAACTATCCATATGAGGAGATTGAAGATTAATACTTGTAATAAGCCAGGAAAACTATCTTTCATTCTCAGGTCATAGATCAATACCTGTAACAATCCAGGAAAACTATCTTTCTTTCTCAGGTCATAGATTAATACCTAAAACAATCCAGGACAACTATCTCAACGACAAAAAAAAACAAATTCCAGATCAATCCCTGTAACAAGCCAGGAAAACTATCTGTGGACGACCGACTGTAGATTAACACCTGAAACCAGACATGAAACCTATCTACATGACCAGACGGAGAAATATTACACGGGTTCCTTCTCATCATCCAGATGTAGTCTAACACAGACTCATCCCAAAGCAATCCTACACGGGTTCCTTCTCATCATCCAGATGCAGTCTAACACGGACTCATCCTGAAGCAATCTTACACGGGTTCGTTCTCCTCACCCAAATGCAGTCTAACACGAACTCATCCTGAAATAGCCCCACACAGGCTCCTTCTCATATATCTCCGGATGCAGACTAACACAGACTCATCCTGAAACAGTCCTACACAGGCTCTTTCTAATACATTTTCAGGTAACCATTAATTCCATTATCCCCAACAAGTTACCGTGAAACCTGGACTTCAACCAGAAAACAACAAACTCTCATCTCTCAAATACAGATATAACTCCTCGGTAGAGCCTTGGACAACTGGAGTTCCTAGACTCTATTCTCCACAAAGTTTCCTCAAGCAGAAGAACAACATAAAACCATATTCCCCAATGGACTCCTCCTAAGACAGCAGGAATAGGAACCCCCGAAGGGACCATTTGTGAAATCAGCATCTACTTTGGATGGAATATTTAAGCCCATCTATGACGACTCTCTATCATCTTCTCCAAATGGCATCTTTAAGCCCCTCTCCGATGAATCCCTGTCATCTTCTCCAAATGGCATCTGTAAGCCCATTCCCGACGGCATCAACCAACAGTGTTACTTCATGCGAGTGCAAATTTCTGGGCACTCTAGTGTTTAATCCTCTTCCACCTTCAGATCATGAAAGGAAGATAAGCCAATCTAAATACTCAGGTTTAAGAAGATTAAACAGGGGTAACTGTTGTACCCCAAAATTTTCCCTCCCAATTTCACTCAAGGCATGCTCTTAGAGATTCTCAATTGCTCAAGGATGACCAAGAATTGATCAGACAAATTCTCCTCCTAAGCAATAAACCTCTAACTAGGGTTTCACTTTTCATAAAGATGTGTGAGCTCCAAAGGTCTCTAATGTTTTCCATGGTCCTAATATGCCTTCAATATTGTCAATGACAAGTTTCATGCCTTACACTACAAGTTTTCTAAGTCAATTGCTCAAGTGTTGGAAAATCAATTATACTAGGTCAAAAGTCAACTGTGGCCTATATACAGTCAAACTTCAAGATTTTTGGTCAACATCAACATTTTAAAGTGATATCCATCATTTTATCAAGGGTTGATCATGATTCCTCAAGAAATGTTCCTAATTCATCAAAAGTCAAAAATTGCTAAATTAGGGTTTCTATAGGAAAAGTCAACTGAACTTTGACCAGGCATAAGTTTCACATACTTCATCCATTTTCCCCAACCAATTATCATTTTTAATAGAATCCAATTCCCTACCACTTCTCCTTTTCCCTCAAGTCAAATAAATGCACCATTTGAAAGATACAAGCTCATACATTACAAGTCATTTTCAGAAAGTCAGCAAAAGACACCTTTTACCAAGACCATTTACATCAAGATAAAGTCTTCAAATGAAAAATTAATCAAAAGAGAGATTGAAGTATACATCTTGGGATTTCCAAAAAGTCAAATATCATCAACATGAGACAAAAATTGAGTAAGTTATGGCTTGCCCAAGTTGGGAAAATTTTGGAAATTTCAAGATTTGTGCATTGAGAAAACTTAAACTTTTAAGCCAGTGGCTTAACTTTTTGGACTTCAAACACCCTCCTAACATTATAAAGGACCTCTAAAAGAATTTTTTCCTTACCTTGTGTAACACCCCAATTCTACCCGGCAATTATAAATGAAAAATCAGAGTTATAAATATTCATGCAAACGAATCAGGATGCCACAAATTCATCTTTCAAAACTCATTGCATTCAACGTGGATACATAACACTTTAAAACATCGGATGAACTATCAGCATAATAATTAAATCTCTCAATTCAACAATTTAAACATCTACGCAGCGAAATTCTTAATAACATCTTTATCCATCATTACAGCAACTTCAAAACAACACATACTTTGTAACAATCAAATTAAAGTTCAACAACTGAAATAATAAACAATTAAAAACAACAATTGTTCATCCCCCCGAGTTTTACATATCAGAGCAATGACACCAACTCGGACTACTAAAGGTATACAGCCTTCACTCTCGATTACCTGCATATTACCAACGTAAGGGTTACATTCAAACAGAAGGGGTGAGATATCTAACAATATAATAAAATGTATGATAATTAATATATTAAATTAGATCACATCATATCACCATTTCTCATCTTATAATCAACAATAATTACAACAGAAATATCAACTATAATACACATTCATCACATCAACTCACAACTTCGTTACGCAATCATATAATGTGACTCAATACTATTAAAATGCATGTGGTACCATTGGAGCAGAACTCCCATCTTAAAAATCTACCAATAAATAGAGGCATCAATAGGGCATAAGCCTTCATCTTAATATTCGCCAATACAGGCCATCTTAACGAGCATTAACTCCATCTTGAAATGCAATGTATGCGACACAATCATGAATGTAATGACAACACCATAATTAACAACATCTCAACACAATATCATCGTTGACCATAAGCCTACATCTTAATAGCTGCCTATTATTAGAGGTATCTCAACATCTTTCATCAACATCGTTCATCAACATCATTTATCATCACAAATCATCAAACATCATTTATACATCATAACTCATCAAACATCATTTATACATCATAATTCATCAAGCATAATCTCATTAATAATCATTTCATTAATAACTCATTCGTACAACAATACAACGGTAACTCGTCAATCTCACAATGTTGGCCATAGGCCTACAACATGATATTTCCTATAATTAATTAATTATCTAAGGCTTACTTATAAATTACCAAACCTCTACATATTACTATTCTGTAATACTACACCAGTATCATCATTAATCCTACTGTTACAAACCAAACAGCAATCTATAATCATCTCATCCTCATCATTCTTCACAAAAATCAACATAGCGATCAACACAGGAACTAATTCAAATATTAATTTAGATACTAGGATTATCCTTCCTATTCTTCATTTTAATCCTTAAGAATGAATTTCTTCGCGTTAGCTATTCAACGCTTCAAATGGCACCTCAAACGGAGTCTGAAAACTCAAGTTACAGCCTTTTCCAAACGATTCTGCCAAAAACCAGACAACATGGATCGATGCATAACGTCTTGGGTTGACGCGTACTGGACTGAACACGCCACATGAGTCGATGCATACTCTCTTGTATCGACTCATACTGAGTCTGCAACACTGCATGTATCGATACATGCTCCAACGTATCGACTCATCCTGAGTTTAAAAGCCCTCATGTATCGACGTAAGACTCCTTCGTGTCAACTCATCCTGAGTCTAAAAGCTTTCTTGTATCGACACATAATGTTTGGGGTCGACACATACTGCTCTGCCATGGATATTTTCTGCAATTTCACTGTGTTTTCACTACAGTTTCCATACTTTAGGCCCTAAAAACATCCTCTAATCATAGATAATCATCAATTACGATTATCCTATAATTCTACATCAAATATACAGCATCGAGGCATCATTATTCATCTTTCAATCATCGATTTTCATCATACAACAACATATAATTCAATCATGAGCAAGACAACATTTTCACATCTAATCCCATAAACCAATCATCATAAACCCTATTATAGAGTCAGAACCACACCCTTACCTTGGATTGAAGGTTGCTCTATAACTTCTCCAATTGATTTCTGTTCTGCCTCTTTCCTCCTTTCCAACAACTTTCATGTTCTTCTCTTCTAACCCTTATTCTCTTTCTCTCTTACTGCTTCTTCTTTCTTATTATTTCTACAATAATAAAATAACCCTATTATTCTCTTTATTCCTTAATGGGCTTAAGACTACTACACCCCCTTATTACTACTTCTATTCTTTAAAACAAGCCGACATCAAATAATATTATCATTCTAATATTATTCTACCACTTAATAAAATAAATAAATCCAACTAATCACAACACATCAATTATTCCAAAAGTAATTTAATTAAATAATTAATTAAATTACGGACATTACAACTCTCCCCCACTTAGAATATTTTCTTCCTCGAAAATTTACCTTAATCAAATAACTCAGGATAGGAGTCTCGCATCTTGCTCTCCAACTCCTAAGTCATGCTTTCTCCGGCAGCTCCTAGCCAAACCACTTTAACCAAAGAAATCTCCTTGCCCCTCAGAGTCTTTATTTCACGATCTGTGATCCGTACAGGCATCGTCTCCAACATAAGATTATCCCGTACTTGCACATCGTCCATATGAATCACATGAGATGGATCTGAAATATACTTCCAGAGTTGTGACACATGAAACACATCATGAAAATTAGAAAGATTAGGCGGTAAAGCCACTCTATAAGCCACATTCTCGACTCTCTCCAAAATCTGATATGGTCCAATAAAACGAGAAGTGAGCTTCTTATACTTCAATGCTCGCCCAACATCAGTCACAGGTGTAACTCTTAAAAACACATGGTCACCCGCTTGAAATTCTAAATATTTCCTTTGCTTGTGATGATAACTCTTCTGTCTACTTTGGGAAGCTTTCATCTTTTCTCGAATCAGCTTCACCTTCTCAGTAGTCTCACAAACAAGTTCAGGTCCAAGTACTACACTTTCACCAGATTCATGCCAACATAAAGGAGTTCTACATCTTTGACCATATAATGCTTCAAAAGGTGCCATCCCAATACTAGAATGGTAACTATTATTATAAGTGAACTCTATCAACAGAAGATAAGTATCCCACGAACCTCCCTGCTCAAGAACACATGCCCTCGGCAAGTCTTTCAACGATTGGATAGTTCGTTCAGTCTGATCATCTGTCTAAGGATGGTACGCTGAACTCAACCTCAACTGATAACCCAATGCTTCTTGCAGACTCTTCCAAAAATTAGAAGTAAATCTTGAATCTCTATCTAACACAATGCACAAAGGAACACCATGTAGCTTCACAATCACACTAGTGTAAATCTCAGCCAACTTCGACATTGGAAAACTGATGTTAATAGGAATAAAATGATCTGACTTTGTAAGCCTATCAATAATCACCCAAATTGAATCATGTCCTCTTAAGGTATTAGGTAACCCCGTCACAAAGTCCATCGAAATGCTATCCCATTTCCATTCTGGAACTTCTAACGGTTGCATCAACCCTGCTGGCTTCTGATGTTTAACTTTCGACTTCTAACAAGTCAAACATGCATACACAAACCGAGCCACATCACTCTTCATTCCAGGCCACCCAAACAAACCTTTCAAATATTGATACATCTTTGTAGCTCCTGGATGAATTCTCAACTTACTTCTATGACTCTCTTCAAGTATCACTTTCTTCATCTCTGCATCATCAGGAATACGAATCCGGTTATGAAATCTCAACATACCTTGCGCATCTAGCTTAAAATCATTATTCTCAAACTGATCGATTCCAACCATCGAATCCACCAGTTTCACATCCAACTTCTGAGCTTCTCTGATATTGTCTAGAAAGTCATTATTAATCTTCAACATACCCAACATAACACTCTGCGGTGTAACCTCGCAAACTAAGCTCATATCTCGGAACTGCTCAATTAATTCCAACTCTTTAACCATCATTGCCGACATATATAAAGTATTTCGACTCAACACATCAGCTACCACATTCACTTTTCCTGGATAATAATTCAAACTGAAATCATAATCCTTTAACAATTCCAACCATCTTCGTTGCCTCATATTCAACTCCTTTTGATCAAATAAATACTTTAAGCTCTTATGGTCACTAAACACTTCAAATCTAGAACCATAAAGATAATGCCTCCAAATCTTCAACATAAAAACAACTGCAGCAAGCTCTAAATCATGCGTAGGATAGTTCTTCTCATGAGTCCTTAACTGCCTTGATGTATAAGCAACAACCTTATCATTATGCATGAGCGCACCTCCTAAACCCATCTTGGAAGCATCACAATATACCACAAAAGGCTCTCCTGGATTAGGCAACGTCAAAATCAGAGCCAACGTCAACCTCTTCTTCAATTCTGTAAAACTTTCTTCGCACTGAACATCCCATACAAAAACTTTACCTTTACAAGTCAACTTAGTCAACGGAAGTGCCAACTTAGAAAAACCCTCGATAAACCTTCTATAGTAACTAGCTAATCCCAAAAAGCTCCTAATCTCAGTAGCTGACTTTGGAGTTTCCCATTGCAACACAACATCAACCTTCGATGGATCTAAAACAATGCCACTACCTGAGATCACATGACCAAGAAAACTAACCTCCTTTAACCAGAATTCACACTTGGACAACTTTGCATACATCTTCTTCTTTTTCAAAACTTGTAATACTACTCTTAAGTGTTCTGCATGCTCTTCTTCTGACTTAGAGTAAATCAAAATATCATCGATGAACACCATTATAAACCAATCCCAATAAGTATTAAAGATATGATTCATGTATTCCATGAATACTCCCGGTGCATTAGTAACACCGAAAGGCATCACATAATACTCATAATGTCCATAACGCATTCTGAAAGTCGTCTTCTGGATATCTTCATCCTTCACTTTAATCTGATGGTAACCCGGCCTCAAATCAATCTTACTAAACACGCGAGCATCCATCAATTGGTCCATTAAGTCATATATTCTTGGAAGCGGATACATGTTCTTAATCGTCACTTTATTCAACTATCTATAATCAACACAAAGCCTCATACTTCCATCTTTCTTCTTTACTAACAACACTGGAGCTCCCCGTGGCGATACACTTGGTCTTACAAACTTCTTTTCAAGTAACTCCTCCAACTGCTTCTTCAACTCTGACAATTCAGATGCATACATCCTGTATGGTGCCATAGACACAGGTCTGGTACCAGGTACAAGATCAATTGCAAATTCAACTTCCCTCTCCAGCGGTACGTCAGGAATTTCATCAGGGAAAACTTCAGGAAATTCACACACCACCTGCAATTCCTCAATTATAGCTTGAGTCTTGAGTCTCTACAGATAGCGACGTCATCAACATGAACATATGTACTTCTTCTTGCATCAACTTCCTCAACTGTCTAGCAGATAACAGATCATCCTCCTTTTCTTCAGGAGTAGAAAACCTCACAGACTTGTCATAATAATTAATATGAACACAGTTATGCTCTAACCAGTTCATACCCAAAATCACATCCAAACCTCTTAACGGTAAACAAACCAAATCAACAGCAAAGTCTCTGTCGAAGATCAACAAGGGAAACTTTAAACACACAAAAGTAGTAGTCACCGACCCCTTGGCTAGAGTATCGACGACCATCTCTCCGTTCATAGAAGACAATATAAGACCCAAACTTTCAACACAATCAGCAGCAATAAAATAATGAGTAGCACCGGTATCAATAATAGTAATTAAAGGAGTACTATTAATGAAACATGTACCTCTGATAAGTCTATCCTCAGTAGCTTCTTGATCCTCAACCAAAGCAAACAATGTACCACTTTCCTGTGCCCTCTTCGGTTTCTTATACTGACTACCAATATGCCCTTCTTCACTACAGTTGAAACAAATTACATTCTTATGCTTGCACTCAGATATAACATGTCAGTTCTTACCACAACGGAAACACCTCTTCAGTTCAGTAGTACACACGTTACTCTTATGCCCAGGTTTCCCACATTTAAAACAAACCACACCAGCAGGAGCATCTCCTCCACTAGTCCTATGACCCTGAGCAACTTTCTGTTTACCTTTACCAGTTGGGGTATCATAAGGCTTACCATGATTTTGTTGGTGCTTACCCCTCTTCACACTGATAATCTTGTAATGAGAATTATTATCCTCTTCATAAATCCTGCAACTATCAATCAAATCAGCAAAGACACGTATCTTCTGGTATCTAACTACCTTCTTGATCTCTGGGTGCAACCCATTCTCAAACTTGATACACTTCGAAAACTCAGCATCTGCCTCGGCATAGTGCGGATAAAACTTATCCAACTCAGAAAACTTTGCAGTATACTCAACAACCGACATATTCCCTTGCTTTAGCTCAAGGAATTCAATCTCCTTCTTGCCACATACATCTTCAGGAAAGTACTTCCTCAGAAATTCCCTACGGAACACAGCCCAAGTGACATTCTCACCTGCAGCTTCCAATCTCTGACAAGTCTCTAGCCACCAGTCATCAGCCTCAACTGCTAGCATATGAGTACCATATCAAACCTTCTGCGCTGGAGTGCAGTCCATCACACGGAATATTCTCTCAATCTCTTTCAACCAATCCAATGCTCCGTCAGGATCATACTTTCCCTTGAATGTAGGCGGATTCTCTCTCTGGAAAGTCGCCAAGCTACAAGATCCAGCATTCCCGTTAACATTCAGATGATTCTCCATTGCATGAGCCATTGCTTCTAAAGCACTAGCAAGTGCAGCATCATTCCTTCCAGCCATCTCAACTTATAACTACAACATAAACAACGGTTAGAACTCGAATTAACAATACTCTATTGTTAGACAACTACGACTCGACAACATGGTCGGACCAACCTTTTGCTCTGATACCAACTTTGTAACACCCCAATTCTACCCGGCAATTATAAATGAAAAATCAGAGTTATAAATATTCATGCAACGAATCAGGATGCCACAAATTCATCTTTCAAAACTCATTGCATTCAACGTGGATACATAACACTTTAAAACTTCGGATGAACTATCAGCATAATAATTAAATCTCTCAATTCAACAATTTAAACATCTACACAGCGGAATTCTTAATAACATCTTTATCCATTATTACAGCAACTTCAAAACAACACATACTTCGTAACAATCAAATTAAAGTTCCACAACTGAAATAATCAATAATTAAAAACAACAAGCGTTCATCCCCCCGAGTGTTACATATCAGAGCAATGACACCGACTAGAACTATTGAAGGTATACAACCTTCACTCTCGATTACCTGCATGTTACCAACGTAAGGGTAACATTCAAACAGAAGGGTGAGATATCTAACAATATAATAAAATGTATGATAATTAATATATTAAATTAGATCACATAACATCACCACTTCTCATTTTATAATCAACAAGAATTGCAACAGAAATACCAACTATAATACACATTCATCACATCAATTCACAACTTCGTTATGCAATCATATAAAGCAACTCAATACTATACAAATGCATGTGGTACCATTGGATAAGAACTCCCATCTTAAAAATCTGCCAATAAATAGAGGCATCAACAAGGCATAAGCCTTCATCTTAATATTCGTCAATACAGGCCATCTTAACGAGCATCAGCTCCATCTTAAAATGCAATGTATGCGACACAATCATGAATGTAATGACAACACCATAATTAACAACATCTCAACACAACATCACCATTGGCCATAAGCCTACATCTTAATAGTTTCCCATTATTAGAGTCATCTCAACATCTTTCATCAACATCGTTCATCAACATCATTTATCATCATAAATCATCAAACGACATTTATACATCATAACTCATCAAACATCATTTATACATCATAATTCGTCAAGCATAATCTAATTAATCATCATTTCATCAACAACTCAGCCGTACAACAATACAACGGTAACTCGTCAATCTCGCAACGTTGGTCATAGGCCTACAACATAATATTTCCTATAATTAATTAATCATCTAAGGATTACTTCTAAATTACCAAACCTATACATATTACTATTCTGTAATACTACACCAGTATCATCATTAATCCTATTGTTACAAACCAAACAGCAATCTATAATCATCTTATCCCCGTCATTCTTCACAAAAATCAACATAGAGATCAACACGGGAACTAATTCAAATCTTAATTTGGATACTAGGATTATCCTTCCTATTCTTCATTTTAATCCTTAAGAATTAAGTTCTTTGCATTATCTATTCAACGCTTCAAACGGAACCTCAAATGGAGTCCGAAAACTCAAGTTACAGCCTTTTCCAAACGATTCTGCCAAAACCCAAACAACATGGATCGACACATAACGTCTTGGGTCCACGCGTACTGGACTGAACACGCCACATGAGTCAACGTATACTCTCTTGTATCGACTCATACTGAGTCTGTAACACTGCATGTATCGATACATGCTCCAACGTATCGACTCATCGTGAGTCTAAAAGCCCTCATGTATCGATGCAAGACTCCTTCGTGTCAACTCATCCTGAGTCTAAAAGCTTTCTTGTATCGACACATAATGTTTGGGGTCGACACATACTGCTCTGCCATGGATATTTTCTGCGATTTCACTGTATTTTCACTACATTTTCCATGCTTTAGGACCTAAAAACATCCTCTAATCATAGATAATCATTAATTACGATTATCCTATAATTCTACATCAAATATACAGCATCGAGGCATCATTATTCATCTTTCAATCATCGATTTTCATCATACAACAACATATAATTCAATCATGAGCAAGACAACATTTTCACATCTAATCCCATAAACCAATCATCATAAATCCTATTATAGAGTCAGAACCCCACCCTTACCTTGGATTGAAGGTTGCTCTATAACTTCTCCAATTGATTTCCGTTCTGCCTCTTTCCTCCTTTCCAACAGCTTTCATGTTCTTCTCTTCTAACCCTTATTCTCTTTCTCTCTTATTGCTTCTTCTTTCTTATTATTTCTACAACAATAAAATAACCCTATTATTCTCTTTATTCCTTATTGGGCTTAAGACTACTACACCCCCTTATTACTACTTTTATTCTTTAAAACAAGCCCACATCAAATAATATTATAATTCTAATATTATTCCACCACTTAATAAAATAAATAAATCCAACTAATCACAACACATCAATTATTCCAAAAATAATTTAATTAAATAATTAATTAAATTACGAGCGTTACACCTTGCATTTTCCTTTATTTTAATTTATTTCAAATAAATATAAAATAAATGGTACAAAATAATTGGAAATGGGACTTGACCCTTAAGCTATTGTTTTATCTTGACATGAGGCCCATGAACACGTGCATGGGGTGTCAAGATTCATTCAGCATTAAACAATGCATGAAATATCAAGTTATGGCAAGTTTTCAAATGTAGGATCATAGCTTCAATACAAATGATTAAGGCTTGATTCTTTCCTTCTTATCTTGTATCCTCCCTCTCCTCTATATATACATCACATATGCAAGCCAAACACACGCATACCACTGCCTAAGAGAGCCACACAAAATCACAACAACAAAATTCAAAGTTGTGAAATTCAAATAGCCAATTCCAACCCTCCTCAATCCAAACTAAGGATTCAAACATCTCCCTGAGGCTTCCAATAACTCAACCCAACCTTCTAGCACACGATTCCACGCCCAGATCATTATCATCCCATTTTGGTATTTTTGATAATCTCAAACTCTCTCTACATGTGATATAAATTGATTCTTTTCATACATTCATGTTATTATAGTTGTTTGTTGATGTTCTAACGTATTTCATATGAGTTATAGTGCCAGGATCGTAGGTTACCATTTTTAGGGCTTGAAAACTGTTGTACCCCAAAATTTTCCCTCCCATATTTCTCAAAACATTGCAAGAAAAAACCTCAAGTTGTTCGAGGTAGTCCAAGGGTTGGCCAGACAAGCTCTCTCCTAAGGCAGTCTACCCCAAATTAAGGTTTCATGTTGCATCAAGATCCTTGAGTCCAAGTGACCCCAAGTGCTCACCAGTGTCCTAATATGTACTCAAGATCATCCATGTCAAGTTTCAAGCCTTGCAGAGGAAGTTTGCTCAATCAATTGCTCAAAAGTCCAAAAGTCGACTGTGCTAGGGCAAAAGTCAACTGTGACCCAAATACAGTCAAACTTCAAGATTTTTTTTCAACATTCTCATTTTGAAGTATATTTCATCATTTTATCAAGGTTTGATCATGATTCATCAATGATTGCTCATAATTCATCAAGATTCAAAAGTTGCTAAATTAGGGTTTTGTAGGAAAAGTCAACTCAACTTTGACCAAGCATAACTTTCTCATTCTTTATGAGAAATGACCCATCCAAAGCTAATTTTGAAGAGGATGATATTTCCTATAATCCATCTTCATATCCCAAGATCAAAATATGCACTCACAAGAAGTTATGAATTTGGACATTATAGGTCATTTTGGAAAGTCAACAAAAACACCTTTTTTCTCAAAGCTTCTAACTTGAGCATGGAATATCAAACTGATATAATACCAAAAGGGTTGGTTAGAGGACATCTCAAGCTTTCTAAAAAGTCAAATAACACCTCCAAAGAGTCACAATTGAGGAAGTTATGCATTGTTGAAGTTGGACTTTTTTGCAAAATTTCCAAAATTCAACTATCCCCAAAACTCCAAATTTTGCCAAATGGGCCCATTCTTTTTCACTTGTTTTGAGTTGGAATTATGGCCCACGTGCTCTAGCCTTTCCCATGTGTCCATATCATACTTTTATTAATTATTTTGATTTTTATTTGAATTAATTTGAATTAAATCAAAACAAATCAAATAAAATCACAAATATTGAAAACCAAGGATCTTTTGATTTGTTTCGGGATCTAATTACAGCTAGCAAGGTAATGAAACTCGTATCAAGCCATATGGGTACAAAAAGATTGCAAATGAGCCAATTTTGGAAAGCTTTAATGGAGGATCAAATCAAATATCAAAGTGATTAAAAGAGGAAGATTTGGACAGAAGTTGGAACCCTAATGCATTGTACATTACATAAGGGTCGTGTGCAGACCAAAATAGGGGTTGGAAATCAATTGGAGAGCAAGAGAAAAATTTGCAAAAACACCAAAAAAAAGTGTGAGATCGAAATCAAGTCTAGAGGGAGTTTCAAGGCTTGGTGTTGGTCTCAATCTCTTCCTGGCCATCTCCACAAGCGAAAGCAACCAAGACCACGCGTTTTCAAGCTTCCCAGAGCACTGTAAGTCACTCACGAACTCACCCTTTTCTTGATTTCGTATTTTCAAATTTAGGCATAGTTAGCATGAATTGATAGCATATTCTGAATCTACAAATCATTTGCAAGCTTTTGGTATTATTCAATTGCATTTACATGACCTGTAGCGAGATCCACCATTGTTAGGGTTTCATTTTTGCTTTTGGGGTTTTTCGTTTCAGGTACAATTTGCCTTAATGATGGACATGGTTGTGATCAGAAGAAGATGACGAATCTAACCATGGTCCTAGAACTCATTTACATGGCCTGTAGCTGATTTTTGAATAAGCTTAGTTTGTAGTGACGGACATTTTTCGATGGGTATAGATCTTGGGACTTTTAGCAACGGATGGAGGACAGGGATGATGAGTTGTCGTCCATCCATAGGCCTGTTCAAACAACACACGTGCTTTTCTATTTTTCTAGCCATTAATTTTGTTTTTATATATTATATTTTGTTTGTATTATTATAACAAATAAACACAAGTGCTCCAGTGGTAGCCACGTTGGCCTTAAGGCGTTCAGAGGCTGGAGGTCAGGGGTTCGATCCCTGCCTCCAGCAATTTGCATTTTCTTGTTTATTTTCAGGCAATCCAATATGCGCCTAAGCAGGAGTTCCATCATACTCCCTCACCAATCAACACGCCAGATGGCCAGATGGCCAGATCTGGTGGCCAAGCGTTGAAGGTGTACCATGGACTCAATCAACGCAAACGCAGGGGATCCCAAAAAGTCCAATGGACCAGCATCAATTGGGCCAATATCCTTGCTTTCTGCACCTCCAAAAAACAGGCCCATTCCTCTAACTTTCTATATTTATTTATTTTCATTTAATTTTATTTAATTAATTATTAACCAATAGAATATTTTCTTTTTAACAAAAAAATCACAAAAATATTTTTATCCAATTAAATGTCAGAAATTTAAAATTTTTTTTAATAAATACTATCTAATTAATTAGGTTTTTTTAATTCTAGAATACCTATAATTTATTTTGTAAATATTTAAAACTAATTAGAATTAATAGGTTTTAATCATTTATTTATTTATTTATTTTTCTTTCCTAAATTAACAAAAACTCAAAAAAATATGTCATTAATTATTTTCCATTAATAAATTTATTCAATAATCAATTTAGTATTTAATTTTAGGATTAATTTCTTTTCTTAAAAATAAAAATAACAAAAAACATTTTCTTTAATTAAAAGGGTCAAAACCCTAATTTCGTGTCTGATTTAATTTTGCATCGCACGCCTTATTTATCCAATTGATGTATCTGCTCCTGGCTTGTAATAAATAATTAGGACATTTATTTATTTTTCTGCTTTTTATTTTATTTTCAAAGGGTTGTTTTTGGCGATGTAAATACCCGACGCCTTGTAATAATTTAGTTTAATTTCCGCACCTTTTAATTCTGCAAATTATACAACTGTTAGATGTTTGGTAATAGGGTTTGCATGACAAGAATGAATGCCTAATTTAAAAATGGTTAGATCACCCTTAACATGTGCAAAGATAAAAATAACTGAAATCAACACACTCGCACATGCGCACTCCTAGGGTACGTACACGGTCATTGAGTATAGGTCGTTTTAGAGGTCGTCCTCTTGTCTAAAAGATCATAGTCGCCTCGAAATGGTTGCCTCGGATATTGTTGCCTCAAACAAATGATCTAAGACATTAGGGTTACCGCTAAAGCGTCCTAACATTGCTTTAGTGACCGTATGTCCCTCTTTCGACTCGACCCTCAAATTCCAACGACGGTGTTACCTACTCGCTAATAGTGGGATAGCATTGTCTAAAGGAACTTAGCATAGAACGATTCCTTTTTCGAGTAGGTAGATTTGCTCTTAGATACTTGCTCATTCAAAACAAAACTTTTTCTCACACTTACACTTTTACGAACAAGTTTTCAAAAAAAACACTTCATTACACTCTTGAGGACAGAAGCAAGAGTTAAATCGAAGTTAAAACAAAAACTTTTCAAAACCCACAAACACAAAGAAAACAATTTTGAAAACAATGAGCGAGTACCTAAGAGCCCGTGGATAACCATGGATAGAAAGGGTGATAATACCTTCCCTTTCTATAATCTACCCCCCGTACTCAGAAAAATCTCAAAAAAAAGGAATTTTTCTGTTCTTTTTTCCTTTCCTTGTTGGATAAAATAAAAGTCGGTGGCGACTCTTGCTTACCGCGATATTTTGCAAACACAAACGCAAAACGCAAACCAGCATTCCAAAAACAGCCAGTTCTTCCACCATATCACAGAACTGGCGACTCTGCTGGGGAGGATATTTTATAAGTGGGGTGTACCTTAGGATTAGTTCATAATGTTTTCAATTTCTTGATTTGTATGTGTTATCTTTGAGGGTTTGAATCGGAGTTACTATAGATCCTAGCTCGGATCTGGGGATACCTTTTAGGTAAGTAGCAATAGACTGTGAGAGAACTGTACGGCATAGACCGATGCGGTTGAAGCAGTAGCTACGTTGGTGTGGCACTTTAGTTTGTACTGATATCCCTTGTGGCGTAACGAGGAGAATATGGGTCTGTTAAGGGGTCATTAAGCACCAACTGACCTTAGAACTTATAATTGACCAACTTGGCCATAGAACAGTAGCAGTATGCTACACTCATTGAGACCAAACTCTCGCGATGATTTCGACCGCAAGAAAAGGTTGCTAAATTGGAATTATGACCGATCGAGGGTGGTCAGTGATATTGAGATCCTTTAGAACCCAGTTACTATTTCTAGGACAGGTTGAACTAACTAAACTGAAAGAGGGTAGTAACTAAACTCCTTGCCAGCCTGAAATCCAAGGGCTATCTGTGTGACTTGTTTGCCCTTACCATGTTTGCTATCTGTGAATACATGTGATGTGTTTCTATCATAACATCATGCATCATGACATTGCATGCATATTGCATTGGACTAACCATTTCAAAGACCAATGGGATTCATCTTTGTTCTATTTTGCAGATCATGGCATCTATGCGTAGAAACACTATTCGGATCAGCTTTGTACAGATTCTCACTCAACTTAAAGATTTGGTTGCCAAGGTTCCTGACACTTCCTCTTTTGACAGAAGACATGGGCACCTCCTCAGTCTAGTCACCTCCAAGCTGGATGAACAAATGATGAGTGTCTTATTCCAGTTCTTTGATCCATTATACCACTGCTTCACGTTCCCGGACTATCAGTTGGTCCCTCTGGAGGAGTTCTCTGATCTACTTGGTATTTCTATTCTAGAGCAGATGCCATTTACAGGTTGGGAAGTAGCTCTTAGGCTGGAAGAGATTGCTTCAGCCCTCCATCTGACAAAGGCTGAGGTAATGTCTAACTGGGACACTCAGAGTGGGACAAAAGGCTTCTTGGCTAAATTCTTGGTTGACCGGGCTAATCAGTTCTGGGACAGTTTAGCCTTTCAGTCGTTTGAAGACATTCTGGATCTTCTCATTTATGGTCTGGTTCTATTCCCCAATTCAGATTCCTTTGTTGACGTGAATGCGGTGAAGATTTTCATGTCCCGCAATCCAGTGCCCACTCTCTTGGGTGATATTCTGCACACTCTTTATGCCCGTACTGCTCGGAAACAGGGAACCCTTATGTGCTGTGCACCATTACTGGCGAGGTGGTTTATTTCTCACCTCCCCAAATCAGTTTTGAAGAACAAGGAAGGCATGGGTTGGACCTACATGATTATGTCCCTTGCTCACACGGACATCATCTGGAGTACTGAGGACATGGAAGACGTAGCTATTATTGATCGCTGTGGGGAGTACCCCAATGTTCCATTGCTGGGAATGAGAGGAGGGATCACCTATAACCCTTGTTTGGCCCTACGACAGTTTGGGCGAGCTAGGAGGGACGGACCTCATGAGTTGCTACTTCCAAGCATTGTCTTTGACTTCCAAGGGGATAGTGAGGGACATCGCCGCAGGTTCATACGAGCTTGGAACAGGGTGCACAGGTCTGATCCGCATGAGCTAGGCGTGAAGACTTCTCTTCCGATGGAACCATATCTCTGGTGGGTTCATACATGTGATCAGAAGCTAGGGATGCCCTACGAAGCTATCTTGCCTGTGATAGTTGAGAATGCTAATGAAGAAGGGGTTCCTCCTACCATCCTCCATCCATACATGCCTACTGACATTGGGGCATTAAAGAGGTCTTGGATCCAATTTAGGGAAGAGAGGGATACTTACAGAGAGAAGTATCATGAACAAGAGCGGAAGATCCTGAAGTTGACAAGGCAACTAGAGAACGAGAAGATCCTCAACGACTATGTCAGCATCAAAGGAAAACGGCCATGGGAGCGCTGATTGTCTTTTTTTGTTTCTAGCTTAGATTTACTTTTCAGTATTTCTTTCTTGTAACGCCTTAAAGGCATCTGTTAAACATTGATTTCAAGTTTTTTATCTAATAAAAGTGTGTTTCATTTTGGTTTACGAATTTGAATCTCCAAAGTCTTTGAAATCATATCATACGCATTCCATTCCCAGGCACCTCATTACAGGTACCCTTACAGGTTTCTCATCTTCTTTGTTGTTTATTTCAGCACATCATGTCTTCTGAAACATCAACTGATCAAGCCATCAAGGCTCTGCAAGCTCAAAACGCCCAGTTCCAGGAAATGTTCATGAACTTGGCCAAGGGTCAGCAAGATCTGAAGACTCTTATCTTGAAGGATAAGAAGAAGAAGAAGAATAAGAAGACGGACCTACTGAATATGGGTCGCAGATTTGGAAACAATTTGCGAGAAGAGGTTGATTTGACTCACTCATCTGGAGAGGGAGAGAACCAAGAAGAAAGGAGGGCTCCTAGCCCTGTGGTTTCTGACAACGAGACTGACTTTGACAAAGACCAGTATCCTCCGGCTGAGGATAGGTATAAGCAACTCGAAGACCGGTTGAGCGTAATGGAGGTCCAGAAAGTCCCTGGTCTGGACTTCAGAGATTTGGGTTTGTCATCTGGGGTGGTGATTCCCCACAAGTTTAAAGCACCAGTCTTTGCTAAATACGACGGGGTTTCTTTCCCAAAGATGCACCTCCGCTCGTATGTTAGAAAGATTCAACCATACACTGCCGATAAGAACCTCTAGATCCACTTCTTTCAAGATAGTCTTTCAGGGACTCAACTTGAATGGTTTTACCAGCTGGAAGGAACTAGTATCCATAATTGGGAAGACCTTGTTGCTGCTTTTTACAAGCAGTACCAATACAATGCCGACCTCGCTCCCACGCGTACCCAACTTCAGGGTATGTCTATGGGTGCGAGCGAAGGTTTCAAAGACTATGCTCAGAAATGGAGGGACCTTGTAGGAAGAGTACAACCCCCTCTGGCTGATAGGGAGTTAGTGGACATGTTTCTTGGGACCTTGTCTGGTCCGTATTTCAACCATCTGATTGGAAGTTCATCGTCTGGGTTTACTGAGCTGATTATGACCGGGGAAATAGTTGAGGCCGGTATCAAGAGCGGTAAGATACAGAAAGGTGCTTCGTCAATCACCGAGAAGAAGCCTTTTAAGAAGGAGTCCAACGTTGTTTACAGCTCAAAGAGCCATAATAGACCTGAGTGCCGCCAAGCAGTCAATGCGGTTGTTATATCAAGACCTGCTGTTACCCCACAACGCAACAATCAGCTAAGAGGCCGCGAAGACAATTCACTCAGCTCCAAATGACCCTGTCTCAGATTCTGCCGCAGTTGTTAAAGACCAACTTGGTGATTCCGAAGGAAGCCCCGAATAATCCCAATACATCATCACCGCTGTACAATCCGAACGCCCGTTGTGCTTTTCACTCCGATAGCCCGGGGCATGATACGAATGACTGTTGGGTCCTGAAGAATAAAGTACAGGATCTGATTGATGCTAAGGAGATTGAGTTTGAAGCACCTGAAAAGCCTAATGTTATGACTGCTCTGATTCCCAAGCATGGAGTGAATGTTGTAGATGAAGACTCGTTTGTGGTTTCTGTGAAAGACATTGCTACTCCATTGATGACTGTGAAGAAGAACCTTTTGTTAGCCGGTTTATTTCTGGGTTGCGGCGAAGGTTGTCGTCTATGTTCCGTCCTACCTACTGGTTGCCATCTTTTAAAGTCATGTGTCCAACGCCTGATGAATAACAAAGACATTCGGTTTGAGAAAACTTTTGTTCCATTGGTTCCTTTTGAAGACATTTCTATAATCACCATTTCCGCCAATTCTTCCAAGGCTTCCTCGAGAAAGCCTGTTAGAATTACATCTGTTCCGAGAATCGCTCCATTGATCATTACCATTCCTGGGCCCATCCCTTATACATCGGATAAGGTTGTCCCGTGGCACTACGGGGCTGACGTGTATTATCACGGAATTAAACAAGACTTGAGTGCTGAAGAGGCTGATACTGATGTCAGCAATATTGTTGGATCTAGTAAAGTCACCCGAAGCGGAAGACTTTTCTCCCCTGAGATCTCTCCACCGACTATCTGGAAGCCTGTTGTTATTACACCTACCAGTACATCTGCTACTATCCCTGTTCAAGTTCCAATCCTTACCCCTGTCACCGAGTCATCTGACACTCGGGGCAAAGGGATCACCGGTGAGCCTGCCCAGACGGAGGCACCGAAGAAGATTACTGTTGAAGCCTCTAGACAAGAGATGGAGGAAATTTTGAAGATCATCAAAAAGAGAGACTACAATGTAGTCGAGCAGCTGGGGCAAACCCCGTCAAAGATCTCTATGTTGTCTTTGTTGCTATGCTCAGAGGCCCATGCTAAGGCTCTGATTGCTTTCCTGAAAACTGCACATGTGCCCCAGGAAACATTTGCTGATCAGTTCAAAGACTGTGGCGAGTTTAAATGCTGATAATGGTTTGGGTTTCTCCGATGCAGACTTGAGTGCCAAGGGGAAGAATCACAATGACGCTCTACATGTTTCAATCGAGTTCCGGGGCACTACCCTGGCTCACGTGTTGGTGGATACTGGGTCCTCGTTGAATGTTTTAACTAAGAAAGCATTAGACCGGTTAGACTGTGAAGGGTTGGTGTTGAAACCAAGCAACATTTTGGTTAGGGCCTTTGACGGGTCCAAGAGGATGGTACACGGAGAAGTGGATATTCCAGTTAAGGTTGGTTCTCAGATTTTCGCGTCTACATTCTATGTGATGGACATTCGGCAATCTTATTCTTGTTTGCTGGGTCGCCCATGGATCCACAAAGCTGGGGTAGTAACTTCTACGCTCCACCAGATGTTGAAATACCCAGTGAAGGGGAAATTGTTACAGTACGAGGAGAAAAGGAGTACATGGTGAGCCACCTCAACTCCTTTCGGTATGTGGAAATGGACGGCGAGTTCATTGAAACCCCGTGTCAACATTTTGAAAAAGTCCCCCAAACGCTGGCGTCGACTGAAATTGTTACTGAAGATCCTCCAATGAAGATGGCTTCCCTCAAGGATGCCCGGGCTATTATTGATAAAGAAGCTCAAAGGGCTGTTCGGCGTGTGCGGATCGGAGGACCTCCCCTGTTTATCAGCAATTCAGGAGTATATGCCATTGAAGCGAGGATGAAGAGTATGATATTGACAGCTGGATTTACCCAACTACCGACGGTGGATTAAGCAATTGGACTGCAAAGGACTTTGTGCCAATTTCTTTTATTACCCAGTAATGAGACTTTTGTTTTTAATTTGTAACAGACAATTTTTAAACTTTACGGCCCGGTGTCTTATCCGAGGCACCGTGGCTTTGTTTGTGAGGGCTTTAAATATGTCATTACCATATATCATTAATAAAAGCATTGGAAGTTTCTTGCATTTCAAATTTTGCGATCCTTGTTTTTTCTTTTCTATCTTGCAAAACAGCTATTTTACACACACTCACATATACAGGTCTACATCCATTCTGGATCCCACTGATAACGACTCTGCTACTGCCAGTTATGACTTCGAAAGTTCTATCAACTTAGCCGAAGACGAAGGTGAAGATGATTGCAAAGTGCCTGGTGAACTTGCTAGACTGTTACTTTAAGAAGAGAGGGCCATACAGCCGCATGAAGAGCCCGTGGAATCAGTGAATATGGGCACAGAGATAGACAAGAAAGAGGTCAAGATCGATGCAAATATGGAGCTTAGTGTGAAGCAACGGTTGATTCAGATGCTGCATAACTACGTTGAGATCTTTGCCTGGTCTTATGAAGACATGCCTGGGTTGGATACCGATATTGTGGTTCACCGCCTGCCTACCAAGGAAGACTGTCCTCCAGTGAAGCAGAAAGTTCACCGAATGCGCCTGGATATGCCTGATAAAATCAAGGCTGAAGTTATGAAACAATTTGATGCCGGTTTTCTAGCAGTTACTTCTTACCTGCAGTGGGTTTCCAACGTGGTTCCTGTGCCTAAGAAGGATGGTAAAGTTCGAATGTGTGTTGACTATAGGGATCTGAACAGGGCAAGCCCCAAGTATGATTTCCCTCTACCTCATATCGACGTTCTGGTTGACAACACCGCACAGCATAAGGTCTTCTCCTTTATGGATGGTTTCTCCGGTTATAATCAGATTAAGATGGCTCCCGAAGACATGGAGAAGACAACCTTTGTTACTCAATGGGGTACCTTTTGCTACAAGGTCATGCCTTTCGGATTGAAGAATGCTGGGGCAACGTATCAGCGCGCCATGGTCGCCTTGTTCCATAACATGATCCATCATGAGATTGAGGTATACGTTGACGACATGATTGCAAGATCCCAGACAGAAGAAGAACATCTTGACCACCTTCAGAAGCTATTTGACAGGTTGAAGTTGTACAGGCTGAGGTTAAACCAGAACAAGTGCACCTTCGGGGTGAGATCTGGTAAGCTGCTGGGTTTCGTCGTAAGTGATAAAGGTATTCAAGTGGATCCTGCAAAGGTGAAGGCTATTCAGGAAATGCCAGCTCCCCAAACAGAAAAAGAAGTCAGAGGCTTTCTGGGACGTCTGAACTATATTGCCCGATTCATCTCACACCTGATTGCTACTTGTGAGCCAATCTTCAAGCTACTGAATAAAGATCAAGTGGTAAAATGGAATGATGAATGCCAGGCCGCTTTCAAAAGGATCAAGGAATATCTCCAAGAGCCACCTATTCTGATGCCTCCAGTTTAAGGGAGACCTTTGATCTTATACTTGACAGTACTCGACAATTCAATGGGGTGCGTGTTGGGGCAGTGTGACGAGTGTGGCCGAAAAGAGCATGCTATTTATTACCTTAGCAAAAAGTTTACCGACTGTGAGACCTGATACTCACTGCTTGAGAAAACTTGTTGCGCTTTGGCATGGGCTGCTCACCGGCTGAGACAGTATATGCTGACTCACACTACTCTATTGATATCAAATATGGATCCAATCAAGTATATCTTCGAGAAGCCTGCATTGTCCGGAAGAATAGCAAGATGGGAGATGTTCTTGACTGAGTATGACATCCAGTATACGACCCAAAAGGCAATAAAGGGAAGTGTGTTAGCAAATCATTTGGCACATCAAGCAGTGGATGATTACCAGTCTATGAACTTTGAATTTTCGGATGAGAATATCATGATAGTAACCGACTGTGAAGAACCTGGATCGGATGAAGGACTTGAGGAGGGATCCTGATGGTCTATGTACTTTGATGGAGCTTCGAATGCTTTGGGTAATGGCATTGGTGCCGTGATCATATCCCCTAAAGGCTCTCATACTTCGTTCACTGCCCGACTATGTTTCAACTGCACCAACAATATGGCAGAGTATGAAGCGTGCATCATGGGTCTCCGAGCAGCTATTGACCTAAGGATAAAGTTTATGAGTGTATTCGGAGATTCCACTCTCGTGATCAGTCAGATCAAAGGCGAGTGGGATACGAAACACCTGAATCTAATTCCCTATAAGGAGTATGTATTGACGTTGCTTCCCCACTTCGAGGAGATAACCTTTGAACACTTCCCTAGAGAGGAGAATCAGTTGGAGGACGCGCTAGCTACAATGTCTTCTATGTTCAAGGTCAATTTGGACAACGAAGCTCCCCAGATTATCATTAAAAGGTTGGACGAACCTGCACATTGTTGTGACATTGAGACTGAAGAGGTAGCAGATAAACCCTGGTTTCATGAGGTAAAGAGGTATCTCAAGGCTCAGGAGTACCCCGGGGGTGCATCTTTTAATGATATGAAGTTTATGAGGAGGTTCGCGGCAAAGTTCTTCATCAGCAATGACATCCTTTACAAACGTAACCATGACTCAACCTTACTGCGATGTGTGGATAAGAGCGAGGCAGAAAGGATCATGGAAGAGTTACATGAGGGTACTTTTGGAACTCGTTCCAGTGGACATACCATGGCAAAGAAGATCCTACGAGAAGGATATTATTGGTCCACCATGGAAGCCGACTGTTATCAGCATTCTCGGATATGTTACAAATGCCAAGTCTATGCTGATAAGGTGCACATACCTCCAATTCCTCTGAATGTCTTGACAGCTCCGTGGACTTTTGCAATGTGGGGCATTGATATGATCGGCGAGATCAGACCTACAGCGTCCAACGGGCATCGTTTCATCCTGGTAGCTATTGATTACTTTACGAAGTGGGTTGAAGCAGCTTCCTTTTCTACTGTAACCAAGAACGTCGTGGCACGATTCATTCGGCACAATCTGGTCTGTCGATATGGTGTGCCAGAGAGGATCATTACAGACAATGATACAAATCTCAACAATAAGATGATCACCAAGCTCTGCAAACAGTTCAAGATACAGCATCACAACTCTTCTCCCTACCGGCCGAAGATGAATGGGGTTGTTGAAGTGGCTAATAAGAACATCAAGAAGATTGTGCAAAAGATGACAGTGACATACAAATACTGGCACGAGATGTTACCATTTTCTCTTCATGGGTACCGTACCTCAGCGCGGACGTCAATAGGGGAAACCCCCTATTCCTTGGTATATGGCATGGAAGTAGTATTTCCCATTGAAGTTCAGATACCCTCTATTCGAATTATGAAGGATGCAGGTTTGAGCGAAGATGATTAGATTCAGACCCAACTTGATCAGCTGAATATGATCGACGAAAAAAGACTTACTGCTATTTGTCATGGTCAGACGTATCAGAAGCAGATGATCAAGGCATTTAACAAGAAAGTTAGGCGACAAGAGTATCAAGTTAGGGATCTGGTGATCAATCACATTATCCTACCTCAAGATAATCCCAGGGGTAAATGGACCCCTACGTACAAAGGGCCATTTTTGGTTAAGAACATCTTCTCAGGAGGAGCTATGATTCTAACCACCATAGACGGTGACGACCTTCCTCACCCCTTCAATGCAGACATAGTGAAAAAATACTACGCATAATCAAAGACCCGCTAGGTCGACTGGCCTAGGCAAAAATAAGGGATTCCCGGCGAACCAAAAGGGTGCGGGCAAAAATAAGGGATGAAAATAAAAAAATTTGTACACCTGGCAAGTCGAAAACCTGAAAAGGTGGCATGGGCAAAAAAGGGTATCCCGGTGGACTGAAAACCCGAAAGGGCGGTCCAGGAAAAAATTTGGGATCAAAGCGTAACACTATGTCTCATTGGATCACCTTGCAACCAGACTTCAGTATCGACTATCAAGCTCGAACGGCACTAATCAATCTGATCTACCTTTAACCAAGTAGCAAAGTGATGAGATGCTTGAGGACATAAAGGAAATAGCAGAGTTGGAACCCAGTGGGATTGTTCACATAGTTGTTTTGGTTTTTACACAAATTGTATAAACTCTATTGTTCGGCGGCGTTCTCTTACTTAGAACGTCAGCCTCTTGTACAAAAACGCCTATTTACAGGCCAAACTTCAAAATCAATACAATTCATTTTCAGAGAAATTTCAAACTATTTTTCCTTTTTCTATTTTGTTTTGCAAAGAACGTCAAATGTTCATTTTTGATATATGCATTTGACATTAATTGCTCCTCATGAATATTTACATGCGAAACAAAAGACGATTACTTGTAATATCAGAAACAGGGGAAAATAAGATTTGTCCAAGCTTTACAGTTGCTCTGTCCGCCAGGTACAAAGGTAGATTTAGCTGAAGAATATGGCTAAGGTACATTCACTCTCCACAAAGTAAGAAAAAGACTGTAATGTTAACTCTTCCTAGTTGAGACTCGCAACGGTGAATAAATCGGTAATATTCTCCCCAAGCAGAGTTTATCTACCATCAGCACTGAAAAGTCTTATCATCCCCAGCGGAGTATAAAATATCCCCAGTGGAGTTTGAAAATTTTCCCCAGTGCAGTCTGAAAAAGATTCCCCAGTGGAGTGTGGAGAATCATCCCCAGTAGACTTTGGAAGATTGTCCCCAGTAGAGCCTAAAATGTTATCCCCAGTGAAACCGCAACTGAAAGATCATCCCCAGCGGAGTTCATTCCTTGCACGAACAGAAACTCAATCCCCAACAGGATTCAGTATCACCAGCAACGATAATTCATCCCCAGCGGAATTTATCAACGGAATTCTCAGCAGAACATCTCTTCCCCACAGAGTAATCTCCTCATCAGCTTATTCCCCAGTAGAGTTATCCTCTCCTGCAGGTTTATTCTCAAACATATTCATTCGCTATCCCCAACAGAAACGAAGAATTCAACTCTTTTCTCTAGCAGATATCCGGGATTTATTTTTCCCAGCTAAAAACATTACATTTCCATACATCATGACACATGCATATACGCATCATACAACACAATCTCATTTATTTTGAGAACATCATTGCCTGATACATATCATACAACTAACCTTTACCTTTCAGGAAGGATGCAGTTAAATTCTCACAAAATTCAAAGTTGTAAAGCTTTTACCTCAGTCGAATTACGGACAAGTTCTTAAATCTCAGCAGAGATGTTTTCTCAGTTGAAGTATAGGTGATTTCTTAAATCTCGACAAAGTGTTCCTCCGTTGAATTACAGACAAGTTCCTAAATCTCAGCAGAGAAGTTTTCTCAATTGAATTACGGGCGAGTTCTTAAATTTAGACGAAGATGTTTCCCCAGTTGAATTACGGACAAGCTCTTAAATCTCAGCAGAGATGTTTTCTCAGTTGAAGTACAGGCGAGTTCCTAAATCTCGACAAAAGTATTCCTCCGTTGAATTACAGACAAGTTCCTAAATCTCAGCAGAGAAGTTTTCTCAGTTGAATTACGGGCAAGTTCTTAAATCTCGATGAAGATGTTTCCCCCTAGTTGAATTACAGACAAGTTCTTAAATCTTAGCAGAGATGTTTTCTCAGTTGAAGTACAAGCGAGTTCCCAAATCTCGACAAAAGTGTTCCTCCGTTGAAGTACAGACAGGTTCCCAAATCTCAATAGAGAAGTTTTCTCAGTTGAATTACGGGAGAGTTCTTAAATATCGATGAAGATGTTTCCCCTAGTTGAATTACGGACAAGTTCTTAAATCTCAGCAGAGATGTTTTCTCAGTTGAAGTACAGGCGAGTTCCTAAATCTCGACAAAAGTATTCCTCCGTTGAAGTACAGATAAGTTCCTAAATCTCAGCAGAGATGTTTTCTCAGTTGAATTACGGGCGAGTTCTTAAATCTCGACGAAGATGTTTCCCCAGTTGAATTACGGGCAAGTTCCTAAATCTCGACATCTCAGTTAAATTACGGGCAAGTTCCTAAATCTCAACACCTCAGTTGAATTACGGGAAAATTCCTAAATCTCGACACCTCAGTTGAATTACGGACGAGTTCCTTTCTCTCAACAAAGATTAGACTTCCCCAGCGGAATCTTCCACAACAATAGATATATAAGCTCTCGCTAAGGAATCTCTTATGCAATCGACACTCCTTCAAAGGGCATCTTTAAGCCCATCCTCCCGTCACCAATTTCCAAATGGCATCTGTAAGCCCATTCTCAATGTCACAAGGCAATTAACACTTCATGCGAGTGCAAATTTATGGGCACTCTAGTGTTCAATCATCTTCCACCTTCGGATTTCGAAAGGCACGAAAGCCAATCTACATCCTCAGGTCTAAGAAGATTGAACAAGGGCAGCTGTTGTACCCCAAAATTTTCCCTCCCATATTTCTCAAAACATTGCAAGAAAAATCCTCAAGTTGTTCAAGATAGTCCAAGGGTTGGCCAGACAAGCTCTCTCATAAGGCAGTCTACCCCAAATTAGGGTTTCATGTTGCATCAATATCCTTGAGTACAAGTGACCCCAAGTTCTCACCAATGTACCAATATGTTCTCAATATCATCCATGTCAAGTTTCAAGCCTTGCAGAGGAAGTTTGCTCATTCAATTGCTCAAAAGTCCAAAAGTCGACTGTGCTAGGGCAGAAGTCAACTGTGACCCAAATACAGTCAAAATTCAAGATTTTTTTGTCAACATTCTCATTTTGAAGTATATTTCATGATTTGATCAAGGGTTGATCATGATTCATCAAGGATTGCTCACAATTCATCAAGATTCAAAAGTTGCTAAATTAGGGTTTTGTAGAAAAAGTCAACTCAACTTTGACCAAGCATAACTTTCTCATTCTTTATGAGAAATGACACATCCAAAGCTCATTTTGAAGAGGATGCAATTTCCTACAATCCATATTCATATCCCAAGATTAAAATATGCACTCACAAGTAGTTATGAATTTGGACATTATAGGTCATTTTGGAAAGTCAACAAAAACACCTTTTTTGTCAAAGCTTCTAACTTGAGCATGGAATATCAAATAGATATGAGACAAAAAGGGTTGGTTATATTACATCTCAAGCTTTATAAAAAGTCAAGGAAAAACCTACAAAGAGTCAAAATTGAGGAAGTTATGCATTGTTGAAGTTGGACTTTTTTGCAAAATTGCCAAAAGTCAACTATCCCCAAAACTCCAAATTTTGCCAAATGGGCCCATTCTTTTTCACTTGTTTTGAGTTGGCATTATGGAACACGTGCTCTATCCTTTCCCATGTGTCCATATCATACTTTTATTAATTATTTTGATTTTATTTGAATTAATTTGAATTAAATCAAAACAAATCAAATAAAATCACAAATATTGAAAACCAAGGATCTTTTGATTTGTTTCAGGCTCTAATTATAGCTAGCAAGGTAATGAAACTCGTATCAAGCCATGTGGGTACAAAAAGATTGCAAATGAGCCAATTTTGGAAAGCTTTAATGGAGGATCAAATCAAATATCAAAGTGATTAAAAGAGGAAGATTTGGACAGAAGTTGGAACCCTAATGCATTGTACATTACATAAGGGTCGTGTGCAGACCAAAATAGGGGTTGGAAATCAATTGGAGAGCAAGAACAAAATTTGCAAAAACACCAAAAAAAGTGTGAGATCGAAATCAAGTCTAGAGGCAGTTTCAAGGCTTGGTGTTAGTCTCAATCTCTTCCTGGCCATCTCCACAAGCGAAAGCAACCAAGACCACGCGTTTTCAAGCTTCCTAGAGCACTGTAAGTCACTCACAAACTCACCATTTTCTTGATTTAGTATTTTCAAATTTAGGCATAGTTAGCATGAATTGATAGCATATTCTGAATCTACAAATCATTTGCAAGCTTTTGGTACTCAATTGCATTTACATGACCTGTAGCGAGATCCACCATTGTTAGGGTTTCGTTTTTGCTTTTGGGGTTTTTCGTTTCAGGTACAATTGGCCTTAATGATGGACATGGTTGTGATTGGAAGAAGATGACGAATCTAACCATGGTCCTAGAACTCATTTACATGGCATGTAGCAGATTTTTGAATAAGCTTGGTTTGTAGTGACAGACATTTGTCCGTGGGTATAGATCTTGGGACTTTTAGCAACGGATGGAGGACATGGATGATGAGTTGTCGTCCATCCATAGGCCTGTTCAAACAACACGCGCGCATTTCTATTATTCTGGCAATTAATTTACTTTTTATATATTATATTTTGTTTGTATTATTATAACAAATAAACACAAGTGCTCCAGTGGTAGCCACGTTGGCCTTAAGGCGTTCAGAGGCTGGAGGTCAGGGGTTCGATCCCTGCCTCCAACAATTTGCATTTTCTTGTTTATTTTCAGGCAATCCAGTGTGCGCCTAAGCAGGAGTTCCATCATACTCCCTCACCAATCAACACGCCAAATGGCCAGATCTGGTGGCCAAGTGTTGAAGGTGTACCATGGACTCAGTCAACGCAAACGCAGGGGATCCCAAAAAGTCTAATGGACCAGCATCAATTGGGCCAATATCCTTGCTTTCTGCACCTCCAAAAAATAGGCTCATTCCTCTAACTTTCTATATTTATTTATTTTCATTTTATTTTGTTTAATTAATTATTAACCAATAGAATATTTTCTTTTTAACAAAAAAATCACAAAAATATTTTTATCCAATTAAATGCCAGAAATTTAATTTTTTTTTAATAAATACTATCTAATTAATTAGGTTTTTTTAATTCTAGAATAACTTTAATTTATTTTTTAAATATCTAAATCTAATTAGAATTAATAGGTTTTAATCATTAATTTATTTATTTATTTTTCTTTCCTAAATTAACAAAAACTCAAAAAAAATATGTCATTAATTATTTTCCATTAATTAATTTATTCAATAATCAATTTAGTATTTAATTTTAGGATTAATTTCTTTTCTTAAAAATAAAAACAACAAAAAACATTTTCTTTAATTAAAAGGGTCAAAACCCTAATTCCGTGTCCGATTTAATTTCGCATCGCGCGCCTTATTTATCCAATTAATGTATCTGCTCCTGGCTTGTAATAAATAATTAGGACATTTATTTATTTTTCTGCTTTTTATTTTATTTTCAAATGGTTGTTTTTGGCGATGTAAATACCGGACGCCTTGTAATAATTTAGTTTAATTTCCGCACCTTTTAATTCTGTAAATTATACAACTGTTAGATGTTTGGTAATAGGGTTTGCATGACAAGAATGAATGCCTAATTTAAAAATGGTTAGATCACCCTTAACATGTGCAAAGATAAAAATAACTGAAATCAACACACTCGCACATGCGCACTCCTAGGGTACACCCCACTTGGTTGCCTTCGTACACGGTCATTGAGTATAGGTCGTTTTAGAGGTCGTCCTCTTGTCTAAAAGATCATAGTTGCCTCGAAATGGTTGCCTCGGATATTGTTGCCTCAAACAAATGATCTAAGATATTAGGGTTACCGCTAAAGCGTCCTAACATTGCTTTAGTGACTGTATGTCCCTCTTTCGAATCGACCGTCAAATTCTAACGACGGTGCTACCTACTCGTTAATAGTGGGATAGCATTGTCTAAAGGAACTTAGCATAGAACGATTCCTTTTTTGAGTAGGTAGATTTGCTCTTAGATACTTGCTCATTCAAAACAAAACTTTTTCTCACACTTACACTTTTACGAACAAGTTTTCAAAAAAAAACACTTCATTACACTCTTGAGGATAGAAGCAAGAGTTAAATCGAAGTTAAAACAAAAACTTTTCAAAACCCACAAACACAAAGAAAACAATTTTGAAAACAATGAGCAAGTACCTAAGAGCCCGTGGATAACCACGGATAGAAAGGGTGCTAATACCTTCCCTTTCTATAATCTATCCCCCGTACTCAGAAAAATCTCAAAAAAAAAGGAATTTATCTGTGCTTTTTTCCTTTCCTTGTTGGATAAAATAAAAGTCGGTGGCGACTCTTGCTTACTGCGACATTTTGCAAACAAAAACGTAAAACGCAAACTAGCATTCCAAAAACAGTCTGTTCTTCCACCGTATCACAAAAACGTTTAAGCTTCGGTTTCGTTGATATAGGGATTTTCAAGACAAGAGGCCATCACCATTGAACTCGTAGCATATGAAATAGGGGGTAGCCTTAAGTTAAAGCCTTGATTTTGCTTTTTTTGCAGGTTTAAGGTTTTGATGCAACCGGAGAAGGTGATCGGAGTCCAACTCTTGCACCTTTGACTTCCTGGACTCCGGTGCCCACACGTCTCTCTCCCATTGGCTAATTCAAATAGCGCGCGTTTTTTATTTTAAATATACTTCTTACTGTGTTTTATATATCATATTATTTTGTTATTTATATTAACAAATTGTAAGGCAGCTCAGATGGCAAGGCATGTGTTTGTGAAGCTAAAAGGGCTAGTTTCGATCCCCAGGCTTGGTGTTTTTACATTTTCTAACAAATTTGCTACTGATCCAATGCACAGCATTCCAGCTTATCATGCGCCTTCAAACCTTAATCAATGGATCACAAAGGAAACAGATACAACCCCCTTGGAGCATGCATCCCCATCATGGAAACTCAGGATATCCTCACACTGGATCCATACAGCCTCTGGGCTCCCTCACTTTTAGGCCAAATGAAATTTCAATCCTTACCCCCCTGGTTACTCATCAGCACCAGGCCCATTAGTTTTCTTTTCTTTTTTTATTTTATTTCATTATTTACTTCATTTTAATCTTTTTTTTCGAATAAATCATAAAAAAACAAAATAATAATAATAATAGACTTAGGTTTTTTTCTTAAATTAATTTTAATTTAATTTAATTAATTGTTTTAATTTTATTTTATCAATTTAAAATCAACTAGACTTAGGTTTATTTAATTCAATTATTTTCTTAATAAAAACACAAAAATATTAGCATTAGGTTAATTTAATTTAATTTTTATTTTCTTAATTAAATTTAGATTTAGTTTAATTATTTTTCTTAATCAAAAATAAACAAAAACAACCAAAGAGATTTTCTTGTTTACTTGGAAATTTTTAGGGTCTTAACGTATTTTTCCTAGTTCGCGCGCGTTTAATATTTCTTTTCTATTATTCTTTTTTCATATTTTTTTTTGTATCTGTTGATGGGATATAATAGTTAAAATAGGGCTTTTACTGCGTTTTCTTTCCCCTATTTGGACATGTAAATACCCATCCCCGAAGCATTGTAATAGCGTAGGATTTAAATTCCCGCACTTTAAATTTCTGCAAAATATTAACTGTTAGTAATTAGGCTTGTATGGAAAGACTAATAAAAAAATGCTAGCAAACCTAATAACCAGAGATAAATGAACTGAATTGAATCATTGCACACATGCACCTCTAAGGTACGCCCACTTTGGTTGCCTTCGGAAAAACAGTCATATCCCTCAAAACGGGGAAGCTTTAGCAAAGATCCGCAAAACAAAAGATCGTAGTCCCTCGATGACCCTACAGTTGCCTCTCGGTAAATGATCTAGTCCCTAAACAAAATTTCTAAAGCGTCTCCACATGTTGCCTTTATGAGTGTACGTCCCTTCAATTGTCCCTCAAACATCCAACTATTGGGCTACCTACTTACTAATAGTAGGATAGCACTATCTAAAGGATAGGAGGAAAAGAACAAACTTTTTCGAGTATAAGTAGATAGTTCTTAGATGCTATGCTCAAAACAAACTTTTTACACTTACACATTTCAAAAACAAACTTTAAAAAACATTTTCTTTGTCAACACTCTTGAGGACTGATATAAGAGTTAATACAAAGCAAATTGCCGCACTAAGGCATTTCAAAACATTTTTCAAAACACACAAAGCACAAGGTACTTTTAAAATGAGCTAAGCATCTAAGAGCCCGTAGAGAACTACGGATGGAAAGGGTGCTAACACCTTCCCTTTCCATAATCTACCCCCCCCCCCCCTTACTCAGAAAATTCTCGAAAAGGTCTTTTTCTGTTCTTTTCACCCTATCCTTAATTTAGAAAAAAGAAAAGTCGATGGCGAGTCTTGCTTACCGCAACATTTCCGAACATAGACGCAAAACTAGTATAAACAGTCAGTTTTGCCACCGTATCACAGAGATGGTCCCCTAATTACCATATTAGTATTTGGAACTACTGGTATCCTCAGAGTTTGTCTTGGTGTCATTACTGGTGTTTTTGTTGATTCTCCCCATGGAATCACAAGAGTCTTCTTATTACGGTTTGGTCCTTGGCAAGGAATTACCAATGGCTTCTTTGTAATTCACTCGATTACAACTACATTATGTTCTAAGAGGAACCCACACTTCAACATATTTTGTAATGTCTTCTCAAAAGCTTCATTATGTTCCAAGAGGAACCCACACTCTAATAGATATTCCTTTAACAAATTTATTGGGGCCTTTACTCGTTTGGCTGCCCCAAAGTCATTGACTACTTCAATTGCAGTTATTGCTGGTCCGCCATGCGGAGGCATGAGGTCTTACTTGATATTTAGTTTATCAAAAGTGATATCCTGAGAATCCAACAAATCTTGAACCTTATTTTTGAAGGCCCGACATTTTTATATAGTGTGCCCAGGAGAATTAGCATGATACTCGCATCTGTCATTGGCATCGTACCTTGGTGGAGGTTCCCCGATTAGAGGAGCTATAGGTCTTAGCTCTACTAAAGACGCCTTGACCAAGTATTGCAATAACTGACTGTGTGACATAGGGAGCGGTCAAACTTTCTTGGCGGCCTTTCAAATCTGTTCTGTTGTTGTTCTCATGGAATTATTAATGGTTGTTATACCCTCAGATGTGAGGCTATAACATTAATTTCTCCCTCCTTATTTTTCAAGAAGTTAGGAACATGTCTTTTACATTATAAGGGGCACTAGATGACCCCCCTTGTATCTTTCCGCTTTTTATTCCAGCTTCAATTCTTTCACAAATAGTTACTAAGTCATAGAATCAGGAAGATACGCTTCCTACCATATTTTCATAATATAACCCTTGCAAAGTTCCCATGAACATATCGACTAATTCTTTCTCCAGAAGTGGTGGTTATACTCGGACTTCCATTTCTCTCCTTCTTTGAGCATACTCCTTGAAAGACTCCTCTTTTTTCTGAGACAAGTTCTGGAGTTGCATGCAGGTAGGTGCCACGTCCAAGTTATATGCGTATTGTTTCAGGAAAGCATTAGCAAGATTTGCCCATGTATGGATATGAATCCATTCTAACTGCATGTACCAATCCAGGGATGCCCCACTCAGACTGTCTTGGAAACAATAGATCATCATCTTTTGATCTTGAGCATAGGCATGCATCTTGCTACAATACATGCGTAGATGGTTTCTTGGACATATGAGTCCCTTATATTTTCCAAAGTCAGGGACTTTGAATTTTTGCGAAATCACCACATCAAAAACTAGACCCATCTCGAGAGCATCGATATCGAAAGCATCCTAGCCCTCGATAACCTTTAACCTTTCTTCAAGGGCTTTGTATTGGTTGAGCGCTAATGGATTTTTAGTGGAATGCGTATGGGTTTTATTTTGCGATGATTGATTTACATCTTCTAAGTCATGATCTCCATATTGTAAGTCTAAGTAGTTGTCTGCATTGTTGATCAGAATCTGCAAGGTATGAGACGCCCCTACCTTTGGTGGAGGTGGGACTAACCCTTCAATATCAGCTTGTCTTATTTCTTGTTGAGCCATAGTTGACTTTTGGCGTTCTGACTTCGGTTCTCTTCTTGGTTGGTGACTGCTCGATGCACCAATGGTTTGGGATACTTCTTCAAAGGCCGCCCTAGGTATTTGTCCCATCCTTTCAATGATGTTCTTCAAGGCTAGAAAAACTTGACTCATATCTCAATTAAGTTGACATTGCCTTTGACTTGCTCGAGGTCTTCCTTGAATGCAGCTTAATTCTCTTCAATTTGTTCCATCACTTTTTGTTGATGAGCTGTTATCTGATATGGCGGTCGGAGAGGCGGCACTCTTCTAGCTCTTCTAACAATGGTTTAACTGGAGAATATTTTGAAAAATGATGAGTTTTTTTTGTATGACTTTTTGAATGTATTATTCAATTGGATATACACATTTTTATATACTTTCAGGTTTTGCTTTTTATTGGTGAGTATCTGAAAATAAATACGCAAACGAGATATTGAAACAAAATGCCTTTATTAAAATAGTAATTATCTTTAAAAAAAAATAATACAATTCAGATACTAAAAAATATTCAAACTTAAAACATTAACATGTGCTAAAATAAATAATCAAAGGGAAACAAGAGTCTTCTAAGTGTGCCTACGAATTTCTACTCTAAAGCCATCGACCATCGTCCTACAAAGTTTGAGAAATTCGTCGACATCTTTTGGAAGAGGGACCATCATATTCTTTGCATCTCTTAAGCTTCTAGGGATGTCGCCAATAAGACTGTTGGTTAAGAAGGCGAGTCTTGCATGCTTGTCCTTGTAGAACCGGTATTCTTGGTAGAGGTCTGGAATTATCTTATGATTGTCTTTTCCTGCTTTGGCGATCTTTACATATTTCTCTTCCCAATATAACTTTTTAGCCCTCATCTTTGTGTAGAGTTTCTGTTGTATTAGGAAATCCTTTTGGAGGCCTTCTAACTCAAGGCATACTTGCTCGTACTCCTCAGTCTTCTGGGTGAAAAATATTTCTGCCATCATCCTTTTGAGGCGTTCCCTACCTTCGATTCTTGGCTATCTTGGAGTCTGGTGGTAAGATACTTCATTTTTTCTTCTTTATCTAAAGAAGATTGCGCCAAACTTTTGATTTGAGCCCTCAAACCTTCTTCCATCACCTTTTTGTCTTGCATTTCCTTTTCATACCACCTATTTAATCTCCCAATTTCACTAGCTGCATCCTCCAATCGTTGGTTGTGGGAATCCAAGTTGAAAGTAGCACTTAATAACCCTTCAGTCAAATGCTTTCTCTTAAGACTCTCCTTCTCAAATGCCTTACGACCTTTCTGAATTTGTTGATCTTTTGATTCAAGTTTTCATTTGCCTTTTTCCTTAGTTAAGTTATGTAGGTTAAGCTCCAATTCCTCTTTCTCCCTTTGAGATTGTTTCAAAGCATTTTTCAAATTGTTTATTTCTTCTAAGGACATAGGCAGAGAATCTGAGACATCTTGCTTGTACTCAAGATATACATCAAACGATAACTTAACCACTTGTACCCTATCAAAAACCCATCGAGTGTAAGGTTCTTTCGCCACAACATTATTTCTTTTGGCCTTTCTTTTATTAACCATATTCCAAGCTCAGATGATCTTGTTAAGAAATTATTGGTCGTTTTTGATCATGTCATGAATGATCAATTGTTGGAGTTGCTCATCTGAGAGTTTATCCTCCAAAGGATACCCTAGTTGTCATAGGGCCAAGGTAGGGTTGTAATTGATGCAAACACGAGATCCAATTAACATAACATTTGGAAAGTCTCTATAACTATAGATGATATCTCCAATGTCCGGCTTCCTGGTATACCACAATACTGAGTTAGCAGTAAGGGAACTTAATTTTTGAAGCCACTCATATCTTGTTAGATTCGGAATCATTTAATATTCTTTATAGTGGTGAGTCATAAACCAAGAATACAAGAGTGGGATGCAGTAGTTTAAAGTACCCCTCCCCTTTTTGTACCGAGTATGAAGTGTATAATAAATAGTTGCAGGGTCAATATAGTCCAAAGTCCCATGGAAATAGGATTACACCAAATACAAGTAGTCCTAAACAATCAACACAAGACTCCCATTCTTTGTTATCGGAAAAATAAAGAGCCTTAGTCTCCAAATAGCATTTCATAATCCCTCGTACATCACCTTCTTTTTTGTAATTAAGTGACAATTCATGATAAGGGATCCCTAAACCCTCTTCAAAGATTTTGACGTCAATAGTCTGCCCGATTCCCATATAAACTTTCCCTTTAGAGAAGTTCAAAAGTCTATCAAATTCTTCCAGAGTCGGTGCTAGCTGAAAGTCTTGGAAGGTGAAACACCTAAGTGGAGGGTCGTAGAACTGAACTAGGACAAAAAACATCATCCAATTGTACCTCTACTTTTGTTAATTCAAGGGTATCCCCATAACGACAAGTGAACATCTTCAGAGCTCTTTCAGACAGTTTCCCTTTTATAGCTTTGATTTTTGTCATATCTGGCTTGACAACATTGATATGGACAAGTTGTTTCCCTTTGGCATTCATTTTTGGGACACTTCACCAAAAACCTTTAATTATTATTATTTTTGACACTGTGAATAAGATAAACAAAAAGAAATGGAGGGTAATAAATATATGAAATGCAAAATGTATGAATGCATGATTATGGGGCTTAATGACGGGATTTATGAAAGGTGCCCTTAGAAGGTAGGCTCCTAGTTTTGGCCTATGGATATTCTACCCTCCCCATAAGGTGGTTTCCTTAAGGGTATCATGGATAACACTAGAGGGAAAGGCATAAGGGCCTCCCTTAAGTGGAGCCTCTTTAAAGACTGATTTTCATCTCTAGGTCATGAAAGGTCTCACCATGAAATTTTGGTTCAAGGGTTATACAAAGAGTCATAGTGTTGTACCCCAAAATTTTCCCTCTTAATTTCTCAATAATTCTCTCACAAGATTCAAGACTGCACAAGGTTTGATCAGCTCAAGAAACCTCCTCGAGCACTGATAACTCAAAATTTGGTTTTGAGTTTGTACAAGGACAATTAGACTTTTAATGTTTCATGTGAAATTCATGGATCATTTTAGACTCCCAAGATTGCTCATGTCAAGTTTCAAGCTTTGGATCACATTTTTGCTCAGTCAATTGATCAGTTGACCTAAAATCAATTGTATTAGGGCAAAAGTCAATTGTGGTCAATTTATAGTCAAACATCATAATTTTTAATCCATATCAACATTTTGAACTCATATATGTCAATTTATCAAATTTGGATCATAATTCCTCAAGAAATTTGATCAGATCACCAAAAGGGCAAAATGGTCAAAATTAGGGTTTTGACTGAAGAGGATTAATCTTTGACTGTTAACCAAATACATGACCTATTGGTTTGATACATGATATCAAGGATTAAAATGTATCATTTTGACCTAATGGTATGGTTCAAAACACTTCCAAAGATCAATTGATTGATAGTTGAAATTCAGTCAATTGATGAAAAGTCAAATGATACACTGAAAAGTCAAACTTTGACTTCTTGATCAAAATCAAGTTTCAAAAATCATATTTCATCAAGACATGTCAAAATATCAAGTTTGTTCATCAAGAAACCAAAAAGTCAAAATTCACTTTGAAAAGTCAAAATTTCCAAGACTTAGAAATTTTTCTAAGTGTTGCAAAATTTACTTTTTTCCATAACTTTGTGCCAATTTTTTATCATGATGCAAGGTGATCCAAGAAAAACTTTCAACATGAAAGTTGTAGATCTTGATGAGATCTAAAACTTTATAGAAGTAATCAAGTCCAAAAAATTCTTGGATCTTACTTTATAAATTCATGAAGACATGTACATGAAACCTAAAAACACTTAGTGAAATTTTGCCCTAGTTAGGCCGATTTTTGACCTAACTTCTTGACCAAGTTTCATATAGTTCCAAACTGAATTTTCAAAAATGTCCAACATGAAAGTTTTAGAACATGTTACAATCTTTCTAAAAAGTCCAATAAGTCATTGAGATCATGTTTGAGCTAGAAGTTTCGAAGAGATGAAGATGGCCTCATGAACTTGAATTATAGGGCATTTTCTTGATGAACACTTGAGCAAATCTCATAGCCATGCTGCATAATCTTCACTTTGTAGGCCTCAAAATTATTTATCACTCTATAATTAATTTTTTGCACAAACCTTTGAGCCTTTGTCCATTTGGTTTAAGCATTATCCAAATCATTTTGCCATTTTAGGGAGAAAGGTTGCATTTCCATTCTTGTAAAGCAAGCTTTTTCACATAGTCAATGCGTTGAGCTTCACACTTGCTCCCTCTGCACACACTCAACATGTATGCTCAGAAGAAACATGTTTAAAGGGTTCAACCTCCCTACAAGCTATTTTACTATGCTTTGGAACTTTGATTTCTCAAATAAATCACAAGTTATGTTTCAACTAAACCATAACTGTAATCTTACAATCTGATCATCCCCTTCCCTCCAACCTTTCTCTATAAATAGAGAGGTCCATTTGCAAGCTACATACGAGATTAGAAGCCTTTAAGCACTCCAAAATTCCCTCAAACCAGAAATTTCACAAAATCTCCATTTTTTGTGTCATTTCTAACTTTGAACTTCAATCTTCAAAACCACTCGTGCGTTTATTGGCTTAATCCTTCCAAAAGCTTCCTAGCATCATACACAAATCATCCCAATACATGTTTACAAACTGTAACACCATTTATACCATCCTCCATAACCAAAAATAGAGGTCTGCATCTTGACTTCTCCAGACCATTCCAGTCACTCTCAGTTCAAGCCAACTATTGCATTAGCTTCCTAGAGGTTCAAGGAAGCTAACCTGGTCATCACCATCACTTGAAACAAGCTCAAACTCATTTCATGATTTCCAGTTTTTGAGGTATTTTTCTGAACTTTCATCTCTTCATTTAGGCATTGTTAGGCTTCCATTTTCAAAGATAAAATATAGATATCATTGCCCTGAAACTCTACATGTCTATAGTTTTCATTTATATTGACTGAGTAGGGAGAATTTTGAGATTAAAATTATTGGAAAAAGTAGGTTTCAGATTAGGTCCAACAAAATTCATGTTCATATTTGATTTATAGCTTTAGTAATTTATATTTCTGGAATTGTTGTGAAATTTGGAACAACTTTCATGTTTACATTTTTGCAAATGGATGAGAAATGAATAAGTTGCAGGGATTCAGGATGGAGGTTGAAGATGAAACAGGTCACCCCAGTGGTACAAGAAGCGTGCGCGTATTAGAAGGTCCTGGGTTTGAGCCCCAGCGAGACCTTTTGCAATTTTCACTCTTTTTCTATTTCTTTTTTGTTTGAGTCGAGCGCGCCTGGGCCTAAGGCCATTAGGCCTCCTCATTTTTCTAAGTCTTACCCCTGCCTCACAAACAACACGCAACCCATATAATTTTTTTATTTCTTATTTTTCTGATTATACAAAAATCCTTAATGTGTCAGACTTAACCAAAAAAAAATTGTTTTCACATAAAAAACACCCCATTCTGTTTTCTTCACCCCCTGACTTTATTTCTTTATTTTAGTTTTTTATTAGTTTTTTTTTATTTTCTTTAAATATTATTATTTTTTTGTTAATAAAAAATAAAAAATATTTTATCTATTTATCCACATATTTAGCATACTTATACTTTCATTTCTTTCTAAACTAAAAAATGACAAAAATACTTTCTTATTTTAATTTAATTTCTTTCCTTAAATAAAACAATTAGATTTAGGTTTAGTTATTTCTTTTTTTTAATTAAAATTAACTTAGAATTTAGGTTTTCTTTTAATTAATTAATTAACTTCCATACTATCTTGGTTAAACTCAAAACCTTTTCCTTAACAAAACCAAATCAATTCTTGTCCATTTAATTCCTTGTACATTATATTCTTTACATTTTTTTGTATATTTCATTAAATATTCAATATGGTTGTAATAGATAATTAGGTTTACTTTCTTGCAATCCCCAATTTGTAAATTTATATACCCCCTCCCCAAATGATGTAATAGCGTAGTAAATTTACTTTCCGCAATTTATCACTTTCATATAAATGCTAGTAACTAGGGTTTGTATGGAAAGATAAAATCAATGCTTAGAAAACCCTAATTCAAGATTTAAAAAAATACATGAAAAATAAACACTTGCACACTTGCACCTCTAGGGTTAACTCCATTTGTTGCCTTAAAAATGATCATGATATGCATGTGAGACATCTTAGCAAAAACAAACAAGATACAAGATCAAAGTCCCTCGATGACGCTTTGAATGTTGCCTTATAAATGATCTTAGACCCTCAAGATAAATGTTAAGTTATCTCACAATATTGCATTTTATGACTATACGATGACCCACGCCCGTCCCTTTACATCCAAAGATAAGGTTACTTACAAACCAATTGTGAGATAACAATATCAAAGAGAGAAATGAACAAAAGACTTTTGAGTAGGTAGAACGTTCTTAGTTGCTTGCTTACAATCCATCTTCAAAACAAACATCTTTTCAAACACACCAAACACTTTCAAAACATAAAATATTTTCAAAAAGTTCAACACTTTGTATGCATTCTTATAAAGATGAGAATCATTACAAAGTTTTCCTAAACTAAGGCACTTTTCAAAAATACTTTCAAAACCCACCACAAACACATTTCAAACAAAGCAATTTCAAAAGTGATCTAGCAAGAAACTAAGAGCCCATAGATAACTATGGATGAAAAGGGTGCTAACACATTTCCTTTTCATAATCTGCCCCCCGAACTCAAGAAAAATATCTCAAAGGTCTTTCCTGTTCTTTTCACCCTTTCCTTATTGGATAAAAGAAAAGTCGGTGGCGCCTCTTGCTATCCGTAACAATTGCGATAAAACACAAAAATACCCAAGTTAGTTCTCCCACCGTATTACATTTAGGTTTCATTCCAAATTCCTACCCCCAATAGGATGTCTCTTAAGACATATTCCTTCCGCGGAATTCCACCGACTCTAGGAGAAGTCGTCACATAAATTCATAGGACTGAGGTATCCCCTTGGCTAATAGACGAACCTTCTTTCTAAGGGTTTTGAAAAAAAATCACATCACAAATAAATATAACATGATAGAAAAGTAAATAAAAATAAATAAACCAAAATAAATAAGTGTAAAGAAAATAACAAAAATAGAAAAACCCTAAAACCCTAAATCCAAAGAAAGGCTTCTAACCCCGGGGTTAAATTCCTAGTAGAGTCGCCAGCTGTTATAACCGGTTTAAAAATATAGAGTTGCCACCCTTAATTTTTATCTATAGGAATGGAGTATAAAGGATAACCCTAATTTGGTCATACTTTTCTAAGTTGTTGGACTCCTTCTTAGACGAATGGAATGTGTTAGGCACCCCTCATCTACCTTATTCACAAGGATATTAGGGTTTAGAATTGCAATCTTTTGGAAATAGGGTTTTAATTTTTATTAGGGGGACTCGCCACGATTTTAGTCATATGCCTACATATCCTCTTATGAGGAATCAGAGTCCCAATTCGTAGTTCACAGTTGGTTGGTGTTTTTTTATGGATTACAAAGATGTTTTGAATTTCTCTTATACTTAGTTTGGGTGTGTGAATGACGGAGTTGTTAGACGGAGTTCGCAGTTGATTTAAAAGCATCCTCATAATCTTTTTAGAAAAAAAATTTAGAATTTATTAAGTTATTAAAAAAAATTGGTGTTGGTTAGGTATTTTTTAAATGTATTAATATATAAAAAATCTTATTAATGCATGATCAAAAATAAGAATTTTTTTTATTAATAACCATGTATTAAAAAAATATTTCGCAAATAACCGGGTTTCGGAAAAAATTACGCAAATAACCATGTTTCAGATGGCTCCACAAAGGAGGAGCCATTTCAATTGGCGCATGCACCTAGGATTTTGCCCTAGGCGCCATCTCATTTGGCGCCTCCCTTGTCTTTTAGCCAAGTGAGATGGCGCATGCTCCTTAAAAAGGAGAGGAGGCGCCATCTCACTTGACAGATTAGATCATGGTTGAGTTTTCGGTGGTCTTGTGATTGAGTGGAACTTACACAAGTATGGGTAGTCATGGAACCTATGACCCAGCAGTCACCCCTTAGTCTGTATGATGCGGTCAGCTTGAACATACAGTCAGGGTGGACACACTTGATCTTGTACCTTTCCGGGTTTACACGATCCACCTTATAATCAACCGAGTTGAGCATGTGAAATTTTTTGATGGCCCTTATGCATTCCTCTCTGTTACGAAACTTTTCCTTCTCTTTTAAATTTTCATCCGACTGCATATACGGTTGGAAAAACAAGTCCGTAGAAGGTTCATCTCCGCCCATGTTGAAGTTTGTCATGTGCGTAGGTGGTGTGTAGATTTTGTCAGTAGGAATACTTGGGATGCCATCATCGTCAGAATCGTCGTTCACCATTTCATCAACCTCTAACTCGTTATCTTCTTCTTCATCATCAACTGCATCCACCTCATCTTGCTCATTCTCCAAAGGATCAACCTCCTGTGTCACCGGAGGCTCTACCTCCTGTGTCACCGGAGGCTCTTGAAACAAAATGTACAACTCAATAGAGTCGTTTCCAGAATAGACATGGCTGGAAATCATGTTCTGGAAATCCTCGTCATCTTGAATTTCAACCTTATAAAAAATAACTTGGTTGTTTCCAAAAAAGACTGGACTCTGATAAAATATATGGGATACCGGGCCTCGTTCAAGTTTGGCCTCCAATCTTTTCTTAAAGTACGAGAAATTTTCTTTCCCGTTTAAGAGAAATCGAACATTGTCGGTGTTTCTAAACAAAAACCCAACTGTGGGACACATGTATGTCTCAGCGTTGAAATGTGCTTTGACAACAAATTATGGTGAAGAGGCCATTGTGTAGAATTGTTTTAAGGTTTGAAGGTTGGAATGTTTTAGGTTTATTGATTGTATGAAGGTATGAATGCTGGAATGTTTGAAGGTTAGATGACTGATTCGAAGGTTGGAAAATTTTACAGATTATGTGAATGAATGTTATGTTCAACGTAATGCAAAAAATTTCAATTAAGTAAGTGATGCAACCCCCCAAGGCTGCCAATAATATTACATGCATGGGCTTATGCAGCCACCTAGCCTGCCACCCATCAACTCCAATGGCCTTGCATGCAACAAAGAAAGGAATCCCAAAGGCTGTCACGTAGCCTGAGCCAATGCTATAAGAAGTGACACCTCTTATTCGCCAAATGGGGTGGTGACACCATTCATTTTTGTATTCTTTCGCCAAGTGAGATGGCGCCTCCCTTACTGTCCAATCGTGATACATGCATAGGCTTATGCAGCCACCTAGCCTGCCACCTATCCTGGCCCTATTCTGCACACATAAATGTTTTGTGTAAGACTCCACCCATCAACTCCAATGGCCTTGCATGCAACGAAGAAAGGAATCCCAAAGGCTGTCACGTAGCCTGAGCCAATGCTGTAAGAAGTGACACCTCTTATTCGCCAAATGGGGTGGCGACACCATTCATTTTTGTACTCTTTCGCCAAGTGAGATGGCGCCTCCCTTACTGTCCAATCGTGATACATGCATAGGCTTATGCAGCCACCTAGCCTGCCACCTATCCTGGCCCTATTCTGCACACATAAATGTTTTGTGTAAGACTCCACCCATCAACTCCAATGGCCTTGCATGCAACAAAGAAAGGAATCCCAAAGGCTGTCACGTAGCCTGAGCCAATGCTGTAAGAAGTGACACCTCTTATTCGCCAAATGGGGTGGCGACACCATTCATTTTTGTACTCTTTCGCCAAGTGAGATGGCGCCTCCCTTACTGTCCAATCGTGATACATGCATGGGCTGCCACCTAGCCTGCAAGAGTGACACCTTACATTTTTTGTAAATGCATGCATGCATATGTGTAACACCCTAAGCATGTAAATGTGACACATCGCAGGCATGAAACCACTACATCAAACTTATTTGCCTATAAATACATACCTTATGAAACATCTCTCACACCCACACAACTCTCACTCTCTGCTACGAAATATTTCTTAAGTCTATCATACTCTCTATTTCTTCCTAAGTCTTTCATACTCTCAAGCATTCTGAACAATGGTTCTTCTAACAATGGGAGATACTCACAGAGGCACAAGGGAAAACATTGTTGCATTTGTAAGTCTCTTCTTTGGTTATACATTTTTCATACTTCAAATAACGTGTTGTTCATCTTAATTAATCTTACACTTGTTTAATTATGATCTCAGGATACACAAAGATTCAGAATCCGTTCGCACAAATACCTGGCTCCCGACCCATTTATCGTCCCTTATCTGGAATATGCAGGTTTTGGACATGTGATAAAGATCTCCAACTGCACCATTGACTCAAAATTCATTCTTGCAATGTTGGAGAGGTGGATACCGGAGACCCATACATTTCACCTACCAATAGGTGAATGTACCATCACTCTCGAAGATGTGTACATGCTACTGGGCCTCCCTATCGACGGTAAGGCGGTGAACGGGTCGGTTCAACAACCCAACTCATAGTGTGAAGAACTGTTGGGTAGGGACATGGTAGAAGGTGGTGGAGCAAGAGGGCAGGGAATACTACTCACTGGCCTGAAACGGCATTATGCAAGTATGGAATTAAATGAAAATTCCTCAGAGAATGACCGAGTAGTAAAAGCCAGAACGTATATTATGATACTTTTTGGTACATTTTTATTTCCCGAAAGTACGGGAAATAGTGTAAATTTCATGTACTTACATTTACTAACAAATTTTGAAAAAACTAGAAAATATAGTTGGGGTTCTGCAGTATTAGCCCACCTGTACAGTTCCTTGTGCAAAAACGCAGTCAAGGAAAAATGTACATTTTATGGGTGCGCATTTTTACTACAAGCCTGGGGTTGGTGGAGGATGGAGTCCTTAAACCCCATCAACAACAACACTTTTGGTTTCCCGTACGCAACAAAGTAAGTCATTAAGTTATAGCATTTATAACTATTCTGCTCTTTCCAAAATATATGCTAAAAATAACATGTTTCTCATTTCCTTTAGGTACTGCGTGAGGGGTATGGATTACGGCAAGAATCCCAGATTCAATGTCGCACTCTACCGGAATCTGTTGGATCACTTAGGCCCAGATGACGTACGTCGTAGCTTTTAACTTTTGTTCATTTTAATTATTTATACATTACTTTTGCGCTTACCTGATTTAAATTTTATCGCAGTTCGTCTGGAGACCATATTTGGGTTTGGGCCATTCTCCAAACCCAGAGGATGCAGCAACTTGGACTGCAAAGACTGCACTCATTCGGTTCAACATTATGGAGATGCACCACAGCGACCGTGTGAAGATGCAGTTCGGAATGCATCAAGAGATACCAAGTGATCCAACAGATTTGTCCCCCTGGCATCTAAAAAGGGTCGACGCCCAGTGGGGTCTTACCAACTGGAAAGACTTTGCTCCAGAATGGTGTAAAATGTGGCAAAGGCGTCACCGCTACATCTTCCAATCCCCGGTTTTCCTTACTCAAGGTAACATGCGACACACTGATCAATATATGTCGTGGTACAGGTCGGTTAGTAACCCAGATATGCACGTGTCTCATCCGAGGTACTTGGTTGACCCACGCACACAATGGGCACAACCCTCGATTCCCCATCAACAAACCCAAAATCCATCAACCTCAAACCAACCCCCAAGAAGAAACAGACCAACAAACACACATCCACATTCCCCACCACAACACAACTACAATCAAATGCCGTACTACCAACCACAATCACCGCCAAACTACCAATACCCGGATATGCCTCAAACCCAACCACAATACCAACCCCAATACCAGCACACCCACATACCCCAGACACAATTTCAGTCTTCCACATATCCCAATATGGTGCCCTCAACATCCAGCCTTAGCCCTGATATGGGAATGTCAGAAGATTATGACCAAGCCGACCAAACCTACCATCAACCACCATATCACCAAACAACCCAACATCCACAATACCAAACACCCCAAGATCCATTTCCTTTCTACCCCCCATACTCAGACGACCAATGCTACCGACCAACCATGGAACCCCACCCACCGCCAACACGACCAAACTTTGAGGGTATGGGTAACCGACTGTACCAGAGCGGATCTTCGAGATATGGAGATCTTACTGATTTTATGGATTCGGATCGCATTGACTTCACTGGGCCATCGACCTTGCCGCAGCAGGAAACGAGACGGCACCCAGCAAGAGAAAGGCGAGGACGGGGATGCGGAACTGGGGGTCATTACCGGGTTCCTGGGGATCACTGATGTATCTTTTTTTTCCCAGTATTTTTTGTATCCATTTTTTTACTGTTCTTTTAATGTAAAATAGTTGAATGTAATTATTTTTTTTAAAATAAAAAATCCATTTTGTTGATCTCTGTCTAATAGGCAACGCGCAGGAAAGAAAATAAAAAAAAAATTTTGCCCTAACTTTGTACATATGCGCCATCTCACTTGGCTTAGGGCATGCCCTAAGCACTTAGGCGCCAAGTGAGATGGCGCCTCCCTTAAAAAAAGAGGTGCATGCGCCAATTGAGATGGCTCCTCCTTTGTGGAGCCATCTCAAACATGGTTATTTGCGTAATTTTTTCCGAAACCCGGTTATTTACGAAATATTATTTTAATACTTGGTTATTAATAAAAAAAATTCCAAAAATAATTTTAATGCAATAAAAAATAATTATGAGCTAATAAAAAAATTTTGAATTTTATAATAATAGTAAAATAGTATTAGAATTTATAAATATATTAAATTATAAAAGTTTTTTTATAAAAAAAACGCAGGGGTGCATTTTATGTTGAGCTAGTAAAACAGGGGGTATGAGAAGTAGAGCCCTGAATTCAGATACTGAATTCAGGCCCAAACACAAAAGGGGTGTTGTTTTATTCAGATTAGCAAAAGTAGGGGGTTTAGTCAGCCTGGGCCCAAGTCCAGATGTTGGACTTGACCCAATAGCGCTAGCGGGTATGGATTACGTTGACATAGAAAAAATAACATAATAAGGGGCGTGGATATCAAGGGCTTAGGCCCAAAATAACATGGGATCCATTTAGGCAATGTGTGGGAGGGATCACGGTGTCATAATGGGTGTGCGAATCAAAAGTGTTTGATGATGATCTAAGGATTGTTGTGGGAAGCGCATGGTAAGGTTTTTGGGCGCGTGGACACAGAATCAAGGAGGGGTTATATATTCCATCCTTTGTCATTTTTTTCTCTTCCCGTCTCTCTTTCTACAATTCCCTAGAGAGAGGCTCTGACCTCTCTCTAGAACTCAAGAGGTCAGAAATCTCCCTGGCTGCGCCGTCACCTTCTGCCACCACTAACCACCCTTTTTACCCAGTTTTCGGAATGATATTCAACCAGAAACTTCAAACATTCAAACCCTTCGCCGTGAATCTTCATATGGGTTTGTAAAACCCTAAGAACCCTAAGGGTCCGTGATGAACCATAACTGTTCAAAAATCCAGAATACCCAAAAATGAAGAACCCTAACCCTAATTGTGATACGGTGGGAGAACTGGCTTGAGGTTTTGTGTTTGTGTTTGCAAATGTTTCGGTTTAGCAAGAGTCGCCACTGACTTTTTATTTTATCCAAAGGAAAGGTCAAAAAGCACAGGAAAGACCTTTGAGATGTTTTCTTGGGTTCGGGGGGTAGATTATGAAAAGGGAAGGTGCAAGCACCCTTTTCATCCATGGTTATCCATGGGCTCTTAGTTACTTATTTAGATCACTTGCTTTGCTTTTCCAATTGTTTGAAATGGTGCTTTGTGTGTGTGGTTTTGAAAATGTTTTGAAAAGAGGCCATCGTTGTGGCAACCTTTGTAATGATTCTTGTTTGAATATATACAAAGGTGTTTGTCTTTTGAAAATATGTTCAATGTTTTGAAAGTTTTCTTTTGGAAATGTTTTAAAATTATGTTGTGAGGTGTGTTTGAAAATAGCAAGGATGTTTTGCAAGCTTTGACCAAGTAACTAAGAGTTGTCTACCCTATTTTACTCAAAGATCTTTCCTACACATTTTTAACCCTTTTGACAGTGTTGTTTTACCATTGCATTTGGTAAACAACCTTGTATTAGGATGTTAAATGGGACAGGCGCGGGTCATCATATTGATAAGGATAGCAATTCTGCTAAGTATCTTTAGCAATTTTGAGGGACTAGATCATTTATATAGGCAACCAAGATAGCATCATCGAGGGTCTATGATCTTTTGTTTTGTTTTTGTTTTTCCAAGATACTCAACATGCGTAACATGGCCTTTTTCAAGGCAACGAGTGGATGAAACCCTAGGGGTGCATGTGTGCATTATGTTATCAGTTTACATGCTTTTTGTCTTTGCATTAGTCAAGCTATTTGTTTTGATTTTGGATTTTTGCATACAAACCCTAGTCTCTAACATGGCATATTTGTAAGCATAAAGTACGTAAAATAAATCTACACTATTACAACATTTGATATGGGAAGGGGGATACAATTTTGAATGGGGATTATTTTACAAGAAATTAAAACCCTAATATTTACTATTACATCCAAATTGAATAAATGGTACAAATAAATAAATTGGCAATAATTAAACAATTTAACTATAAGTATGCAAATATTATGAATATGCACAAAATGTTTTTGTTTATTTTTTTATGTATGTAAAAAATATTTAATGTATATATAAAAAAGAAATAAAGGATTATTATATTTTATTTATTAAGGGTAAAACCCTAATTTTCTTTAAAGAAAGTATATATATATATATATATATATATATATATATATATATAAAAAATAGAAATGAATGAAATATAATGAAAATATATTTAAAAAAATTATTTTTAATAAGGGTGGAACCCTAGTTTTCTTTTAAGAAAATAAATATATATTAAATATATTATTTATGTACAATAAAATAAAATAATGTATATACAAAAATAAAAAGTATATTAGAAAAAATATTATTCAAGTATAAGTAATAAAAATAAAAGTATAATATTTTTATGTATTATTTTTAAGTTTTCATCAAATAAAATAAAAGTATATAATCACTAAATTATTTTTATGTTAGAAAAATAAAAATAAAATACAAAAATAAATGTGAAAATTTATAAAAATATTTTTGGTATTTTTTATGTTTGGAAAATAATAAAATAAAATCATAAATGAAAAAGAAATACAAAAATACAAAAATATGAAGAAATGGGCCAGGGGGTGCAATCAGCAATGAGGGGGTGTCAAAAACAAGGCCAGAACCAAGCTCAGCCCATTGACTTCATCTTCAACCTTTGTCACAAAACACGTGCGCCTGATTCAAACATGGAGAACCTGCATACGTGCCCTAATGCAAAAACTCATAACATCAAAGTTGTAGCATTTTTCAAGACGAATCCAACCATGTAAAGAAATTATTCTAACTCTCAAAGACCAAAGAGAATTTCTCTGGCCCTAAATCCTAACCTAATTTTTTCAGGAAGTTCATGAATCAAATTCTCTTAACAAGCTTAACTTAAATGAAAACTGAGCATATGTACAACTTCATGGCTATGAATACTACATTTTTTATTCACAAACCTAAGCCTAATGATTCCTAAATAGAGAGATAGGAAGTTGATAAAAACCTGTTTCAGTTGAAATCGTGTATGACAATGTGGAGCTTTTCAGTGACGCCTGAGGTGTTTGGGAGCTTGCTTGAACTTCCTCTGATCATTCCCAATGCCTAGTTTGCCTTGAATTTGCTTGAACAAGCTTGTAGAACTCAACCTGAACAAGCTGAAAACAGAAATGGTAAACCTTGTAAAGGGAGTTACAGTCACTCTTCAATAGTTGGGATAGCTTGGATAGATTATGTGGAATGTGTTTGAACAAGTTTGAGGCAAAACACGCGAGGGGTTTTTGTTATGGAAGTCAAACTACATGGAGTTCCCTATTTTGCCAATGGAAGGTAATTTTGTGCTATGGAAGACTTAAGGACTCAAAGGCTCGTGTTTTAGGTTCAATACAATGTGTGAAACTTGACTCAAAAGCTGGCAAGAGTTGGTTTTTTCAGATGTTCAAGTTGTAGTGTATTTGATAAGTTTCTTGTATTTTAAGTAAAAGCAAGCCATGATGCAAGACAAGCCTGTACAGGCTATCTATCAGCCTGCACTTTGTGATCTTGGCCCCCTCAATTGGTGGATATTGTGTGATGTACTAGATCTTGTTCAAAGTTCAAGAGATGTGGTTTGACATAAAGCAATTTTGACAAAAATGGCAATGTTGCCTTTTTGCTATTTAAGGATTAATTCTTTGTGTAATCCTCCCATGACCAAAACAAAGCCTTAGACCAATGGATTTGCATTTAATTATTGAGTATGGAAGGATTTTAGGACCTGTAATCAAGTACAAACAAGGCTGATTAGAGTTTGCAACTTGTATCAATATGAACATGCCATGGATCAAAAGTGAGTTTTTTCCAACTTTAAGCCTTCGATTCTCCCTAACCATAAATGATTTTGGAGAGTTCTTGGACATTTTAGAAAGCTTGTAACATGATCTACAATCCATCTTTGAAATTCATTTTGAGATTCCAAGTGGAACTATGTGAAAAGTTTCCAAGAAGATAGGTCAAAATCCTGCCTAAACTAGGGCAAAATTTCACTAACTTAAAAGTTTCATAGACCCTTGTTCCAAAAATCATAACTTGATATCCAAGCTTCTTTTGGGAAAACTTTGTGAATAAAAGTTGTATAATTTGTGGAGGAATACAACTTTCATGTTAGAAGTTTTGTTTGAATCCAATTGCATCGTGGTGAAAATGTTGGGCAAAGTTGGGAAAAATTAAGAAAGTTTCATTTTTGACATATCTTGATGAAAAATGACCCTTGGCACTTGATTTTGACCAAAAAGTCAAAGTTTGACTTTTCAGTGTACAGTCAAATTTTGATCAGTTGACTGAAAAATTCATCTGCCAATCTAATGCAATTGAGATCTTTTGAACCTTGTGAATAGATCAAGATGATGACATTGAATCCTTGAATCCATGCTTGAACCCAATTTGCCATTGGCTAGGTCAAAAGTCAGATATTGCCCTTCTGCAGTCAAAACCCTAAAAATGACAATTTTTCCCTTTTGGTGATCTGATCAAATTTCTTAAGGAGTTGTGGTCCAAACTTGATCAAATGGTTCATATGAGCTTATAATGTTGATATGGATCAAAATTTATGAGGTTTGACTGTAAATTGGCCATAATTGACTTTTTCCCCAATACAGTTGATTTCTAGGTCAACTGTCCAATTGACTGGGCAAAAATTTGATTCAAGGCTTGAAACTTGGTATGGACAGTCTTGTAAATCCAACATGAAGCATGAAATTCATATTGAGCATTGGAAGTCCAAAAATCCATGTGCAAACTCAAACCCTAATTTCAGGTCATCAGTGCAAGGAGATGTCTTGAGCAGAGCAAACCCTAATCCTTTCTGGAGTTCAAAGAGTCTTGTGGGGGGAATCTTGATAAAATTAGAGGACAAATTTTGGGGTACAACAGATGCCCCTGTTCAATCTTCTTGAACCTGAAGAGTTAGATTGGCGGGTTTGCCTTTCATGACTCGAAGGTAAAAGATGATTGGACACTAGAGTGCCCGTAAATTTGCACTCGTCAAATGTGGCTGAGGGAATGGGCTTAAAGATGCCATTTGGAGATGGTAGAATCTTGTTGGAGATGGGCTTAAAGATGCCATCCAAGATTTGTTTGTTGAAAATCAGGAAAATGAATATCAGAATGGTATTCGTATCTGGAACGTATCTGAGTTGTATCTGGAGATTGGATTCGTATGAGCAAAGGAATGGTGTCCGTGTCTGGAGTGTCTCTGAGCTGTAACTGTATTTTATTCTTGAATGAATATCAGAATGACTTCCGTGTCTGGAGTGTATTTGTATTGTATCCGAAATCCGAAATCTGAATAAGCGACAGAAAGACATCCGTGTCTGGAGTATCTCTGGGCTGGGGAATAGGTTTGAATGAGTGACAGAATGGAAACCGTGTCTGGAGCGTATCTGGACTGTATCTGAAGTTGATATCTTATATGAGTAGCAGAATGAGTTCTGTGTCTGGAGTGTATCCGTACTGTAACTGGGATCCGGACAAGTGACAGAATGACTTACGTGTCTGGAGTGCATCTGAACTTGAAGTTGATAATTAAATCTGAATGAGAAATAGAATGGCTTCCGTGTCTGGAGCATATCTAGTCTGTATCTGATTGCTGAAGTCTGAATGAGTAGTAGAATGACTTCCATGTCTTGGAGTGTATCCATATTGTATCTGAAATAAGAGATCTGAATGAATAGCAGAATGACTTCCATATCTTGGAGTGTATCAGTACTGTATCTGAAACCTTTGAACATTTGTTAAAGGTAGCTTTTAATCTTATCCTGAAAAGGGTAAAATGTTAGTTAAAACACAAAGTTATGTTGCATGACATGTATGATGTAATAAAATGTGTTCTATCAATGTTTATGATATATGAATGTAATGTATGTGTATGTAAGCTGATTAGTTGTCTTGCTGAGGAAAACAAATCTTTGACAGCTGGAGATAATGAAATCTTTGACTGCTGCCGGGGAAAATAAATTCATGACCGTTGTTGGGGATAGAAAATCCTTGGAAATTTGTGGGGATGTGAGAATCCTTCACGACTTTCTGGGGAATAAGGAAAACCCTGACAATCTCTACTGGGGAATCAAAACCTGGGAGGCTTCAACTGGAGAAATGAGATCGAGAATCTTTGATCTGCTGGGAAATAACTCTGTGGGGAGAATGCTTATTTTGTTGAAGAGTTCTCAAGGGCTTGGGTTGTATGCCAATCTACTGGGGAATTTGGAGGAAAATGGATGGTTCTCCACCGGGGTTTAAGGGTTGAAGTTTTGGACTCTGTTGGGGAAGAAAGTTTTATCTTCACTGAGGGTTTGCAGTTCAAAGTTTTTTGGCTCCGCTGGGGATATGTATTTCAAAGCTTCAACTCTGTTGAGGATATGGATGATGTACTGTAGGGGATTTCCTCTGGAATAGCCTAAAGACATTTTCCTATACTTTCAACCTTATCCTTTCTCATTTCGTTTTATTTGTAAGTAGTGATTATATTCAAATGCATATGCTCATTTTAATAAATCATCGGACGTTTTCAAATAAAACACAAGTGTAAAAAGAAAAAAAGGCAAACAAATTTTTGCACTTTGAAGTATCTTTATATTAACTTTGGTGTAAGTATTTTGTACAAAGGAGACAGACATCCTAGTAAGAGAATGTTGTCATAAAAATGAGAAAAAATTTAAACAAAGAAAGATGGCTATGTGTAACAATTCCATGGGGTTCCCATTCTGCTATAGCCTTCGTAACTCTGAGTATCTTGTCCATTCGTTGCTTCGTTCGATGTTGATTAGGTTGATCAGAAGCCCGGAGCTTGTCTGTGAAGAGATTGTCCTTAAAGTGATCCGACGAGACATAGTCATACGCTTTAATTCCCTAACTTTTGCCTGGACCGCTCTTTCGGGTTTTTGATCCACCGGGAAACCCTTTTTTGCCCAAGTCGCCCTTTCGGGTTTTCAACTTGCCGGGTGTACAAATTTTTTTATTTATCCCTAATTTTTGCCTGAACCTCCCTTTCGGGTTTTCGATTCACCGTGATGCCCATTTTTGCCCAAGCCGCCCTTTCGGGTTTTTGACTTGTCGGATCGTTTCATGCGTAGTATCTTTTGACTATGTCTGCATTCACAGGGTGCGGAAAGTCATCGCCGTCCATGGTGGTCAAGATCATTGCCCCACCAGAAAAGATGTTTTTGATTATAAATGGTCCTTTGTAAGTAGGAGTCCATTTGCCCCTGGGATCACTTTGCGGCAAGATGATTCGCTTGATTACAAGGTCCCCGACTTGATATACTTGTCTCTTGACTTTCTTGTTGAAGGCTTTGATCATACGTTTCTGATACGCCTGACTATGGCAAATAGCAGTAAGTTGCTTCTCGTCAATCAAGTTAAGTTGATAAAGCCGGGTCTGAATCCAATCGTCTTCACTCAAACCATCATCCTTCATGATTCTCAAGGAAGGAATCTGAACTTCCATAGGTAAAACAGCTTCCATGCCATATACCAAAGAAAAGAAGGTTTCCCCAGTTGAAGTGCGTGTCGTGGTACAGTACCCGTGCTGAGCAAACGGTAACATCTCATGCCAGTCCTTGTAGGTGACTGTCATCTTTTGAATGATCTTTTTGATATTTTTGTTTGCAGCTTCGACAGCACCGTTCATCTTAGGCCGATAGCGAGATGAATTGTGATGTTGAATCTTGAACTGCTCGCATAGAGCGGTGATCATAGTATTGTTCAAATTTGTATCGTTGTCAGTGATGATCTTGTCGGGGATACCATACCGGCATATGAGGTTCTGCTTGATGAAGCGGGCAACCACATTCTTTGTAATGGATGCGAAGGAAGCTGCTTCGACCCACTTGGTAAAGTAATCAATGGCCACCCGGATGAAACAGTGTCCATTGGATGTTGTAGGCTTGATCTCTCCAATCATGTTGACTCCCCACATCGCGAATGGCCAAGGAGTTGTTAAGACATTGATAGGAACTGGAGTAATATGTACCTTGTCAGCATAGATTTGGCATTTGTAACAAGTACGGGAATATTGATGACAATCAGCTTCCATGGTAGACCAGTAGTAGCCTGCCCGTAAAATCTTCTTAGCCATCGTATAACCGCTTGAGTGGGTGCCAAAGGTGCCATTATGTAGTTCAGCCATGATCTGTTCAGCTTCAACTTTGTCTACACAACGAAATAGCACACAATCAAGATTGCGCTTGTATAGGATACCATTACTCAGAAAGAATTTGGCCGCGAACCTTCTTAAGAACTTCTTATCGTTGACTGAAGCTCCTTCAGGGTACTCTTGCGCTTCGAGATACCTTTTGACGTCGTGAAACCAGGGTCGGTCCACCACTTCTTCGGTATTAATCTCGTGACAATGTGCAGGTTCGTCCATTCGTTCAATGGTGATGTGGGGTGCCTCATTATCCCAGTTAAGTTTAAACATGGATGACATTGTAGCTAGCACATCTGCTAGCTGATTTTCTTCTCGCGGGAAGTGCTCGAAGGTGATCTGCTCGAAATGTGGTAACAATGTAAAGACATGTTCTTTGTAAGGGATGAGGTTAGGGTGCTTAGTATCCCACTCTCCTTTAAATTGACTGATAACCAAAGCTGAGTCCCCAAATACAATCAGAGATTTGATTCCCAAGTCAATAGCGGCCTTGAGACCAAAGATACAAGCTTCATACTCGTCCATGTTGTTGGTGCATCTGAAGCAGAGTCTAGCGGTGAAGGGTGTATGGCAACCTTCTGGAGAGATAAGTACCGCACCAATGCCATTTCCAAGTGCATTGGAGGCACCATCAAAGTACAGGGTCCATCGGGATCCTTGTTCAGATCCGTCATACAGTCTGTTCTCTTCAATGTTATCCAAAGTCATGATATCATCGTTGGGGAAGTCGAATCTCATGGATTGGTAATCTTCGACGGCTTGATGAGCCAGATGATCGGCTAGCACACTCCCCTTTATAGCTTTTTGGGTCGTGTACTGTATATCCTATTCGGTGAGGATCATCTGCCATCTAGTGATTCTTCCGGATAGAGCAGGCTTCTCGAACATGTACTTGATCGGATCCATTTTAGAAATCAGCAGAGTGGTATGCGTCAACATATACTGCCTTAGCTGGCGAGCAGCCCATACCAAAGCGCAACAAGTTTTCTCGAGCAGTGAGTATCGGGTCTCACAGTCGGTAAACTTTTTGCTAAGGTAATAAATGGCATGCTCTTTTCGGCCAGACTCGTCATGTTGGCCCAATACGCACCCCATTGAATTATCCAAAACAGTCAGATACATGATTAACGGCCTTCCTTAGACGGGTGGCATCAAGATAGGAGGTTCCAGAAAATACTCCTTGATCTTATCGAAAGCAACTTGACAGACATCATTCCATTTAACCACCTGATCTTTCTTCAACAGCTTAAAGATTGGTTCACAGGTAGATGTTCGGTGAGAAATGAACCTTGCAATGTAGCTTAGGCGTCCCAAGAAACTTCTGACCTCCTTCTCAGTGCGAGGGGAAGGCATTTCTTGTATAGCTTTGACTTTGGCAGGATCAACCTCGATGCCTTTGTTACTGACGATGAATCCCAAAAGTTTACCAGACCTAACTCTGAAAGTGCACTTGCTAGGGTTCAGTCTGAGCTTGTATTCTTTTAACCTGACAAACAGCTTTTTCAGATGGTCAGGGTGTTCTTCTTCTATTTGTGAACGGGCTATTATGTCGTCTATGTAGACTTTGATCTCATGATGTATCATGTCATGAAACAAAGCTACCATGGCTCACTGATAGGTTGCCTCGGCATTCTTCAGTCTAAATGGCATCACTTTATAGCAGAAGGTACCCCACTGTGTAACAAAGGTAGTTTTCTCCATGTCTTCGGGAGCCATTTTGATCTGGTTGTACCCTGAAAATCCATCCATGAAAGAAAATACCTTGTGTTGAGCTGTATTGTCAACCAAGATGTCAATGTGTGGTAGTGGAAAGTCATCTTTAGGGCTAGCCCTGTTTAAGTCTTTGTAGTCCACGCACATTCTGACTTTGCCGTCCTTCTTAGGCACGGGCACAATGTTAGCAACCCATTATGGATAGGAAGTAACAACAAGAAAGCCAGCATTGAACTGCTTCATCACTTCAGCTTTGATCTTTTCGAACATGTCAGGCCTCATTCGGCGGACTTTCTGTTTGATTGGTGGACAGTCTTCTCTTGTAGGGAGACGGTGAACCACAATATCTGTATCCAGTCCCGGCATATCTTCCTAGGACCAGGCGAAGATCTCAACATATTCATTCAACAGTTGAACTAAGCGTTCTTTGACACTTGGCTCAAGGTTGGCACCCACTTTGACCTATTTTCTATCTTCGGCGGTACCCAAATTGATAGTCTCTAACAACTCTTCATGGGGTAGAATAGCCCTTTCTTCTTGTTGCAAAAGTCTAGCCAACTCTCCAGACCCTTCACAATCTTCATCACCTTCGTATTCGGCATGATTGACCAGATCTTCAGAGTCACTGAAGGCCATAGCAGAATTGTTACCCATGGAATTCGGAGTGGATGGGTACCTGCATTTTGTGAGTGTGGGTGTGTGTAAGGGATAGCCACCTTTAAACAAATAAAATGTAAAAAGAAAGAAAATGAACACAAAAGTTTATATATGAAAACGTCCATGATTCATTAAAAATGACATATGAAAATGAAGAATCAAAACCCTTACAAATGGACCTATATGCCCCAGGTAAGGCATAAGGCGAAAAGAGTGTACGAATTGTTTAATAATTATTACATACCAAACAGGAAATGTTCAAAAGATAAATTACTGATTGATGAAAGTAATGGGAACAAAGTCTTTCGCCTCCAAGTTGTTCAGTCCTCCTTCAATAGTTGGAAAGATTCGGTCTTTAAAATTGCTTTCTTCTTTATCATCCTCTAAAGCATGAACTCCGTGATGAGTGATTTTCAATAGCGGTCCTCCAGCCCGGGAGCGACGCACAGCCTTCTGACTAGCAGCAGTGAAACCCAAGCCGAACTTATTTGTCTTGTAAGGAAAATCTGGCAGTTGACCCCATACTGTGCTTCCTCCTTCCTTGATCACAGCCTCCGCATCTTTAAGGGATGACATTCGGGACACAGGTTTGGTAATGATGGGCACAGCAGTCATTGTCTTGGCTACCGCAACTTCAGGAGAAACCTCTTCAAAGTGTTGGAAAGGTGTTTCTATGAATTCACCATCTAACTCCACGTAGCGGAAAGAGTTAAGGTGGCTTATCATATACTCCTCCTCACCATAAAATGTTATGATTTTATCCTGGACTGGGTATTTGAGCATCTGGTGTAGAGAAGAAGTGACTGCCCCAGCGTTGTGGATCCATGGTCTTCCCAACAAGCATGAATATGAAGGACGGATGTCCATCACATAAAAAGTAGAGTTGAAAATTTTCGTACCCACTTTAATCGGGATGTCAACTTCTCCGTGAACCATCCGCTTAGAACCGTCAAAGGCTCTAACAATGATATTACTGGGCTTTAGGGTCAAACCTTCACAGTCCAATCTGTCCAACACTTTTTTAGGCAAGACATTTAAAGACGACCCGGTATCAACCAGAACGTGAGCAAGAGTGGTCCCTCTGCACTCTACTGAGACATGCAGCGCATCATTATGCTTTCTTCCCTTAGATGTTAGATTGGCATCAGAGAAGTCAAGACCATTGTCGGCTGTAAGGCTAGCTACACACTCTTGAAACTGATCCGTAGAAGTTTCTTGAGACACGTGCGCCGTCTTCAGGAATTTGATCAAGGCTTTGGCATGAGCCTCGGAGCAGAGAAATAGAGCTAGCATAGAGATTTTTGAAAGGGTTTGCCCCAGCTGCTCTATGACATCATAGTCGCTTTTCTTAATTATCTTTAAAATCTCCTCCATTTCCTTTTGGGTGGTCTCGGGGATAACCAAAGTCTGAGCCCTCATCCTGACGGGCGCTTCTTGGATCCCCTTACCTTTATCAGCATTAACAGCAGAGGGTATAGCTTTGGGAGTAACAATTTCTTCAATAACTGGACTTCATACAGATATCTTGACTAGCACAGGAGCACTTGAGGGTCCGAAGATTGCCCTTGGAGGAGCAATCTCCAGAGAGAATATTCTCCCGCTACGAGTGATCTTACTTGTCCCCGTAATATTTCCCACATCAGGAGTCTCTTCATCGGAACTTTCTTCAACTGATTCGATCTGCTTAACACCGTGGTAGAAGATCTCTCCTCCATAATTCCACGGTATTGTCTTGTTGGACTTATATGGGATAAGCCCCGGCATAGTAATCTTCAGAGGTACACACTTTGGATCGGGTGTAATCTTAACAGGTCTTTTGGAGACCTTGGAAAGATTGTTGGAAATGGTGATTATAGCAACATCATTGATTGGAGTAACAGGAGTAACAGGAGTTTTCTTGAAGAGGATTTCTTGAGTATCCATCAGGCGTTGGATGCCTGACTTCAATAGCGGACAGTCGGATTGCAAGGTCGAACAAAGGTAACAATCTTTTTCACAGCCCAGGAAAATCCCGGCTTTCAACAGATTCATCTTGATCATTGGTAACGGAGTCATTAAGTTATCAACAGCGGTAACATGAAGATCTTCTACAATAGCATGGACATTATGACCATGTTTTGGAATAGGAGCGGATATCACATTAGGTTTTTCGGGGGCATCAAACTCTACCTCCTTGGCATCTATTAAATCTTGGATCTTATTTTTAAGGGCCCAACAGTTGTTGGTGTCGTGCCCCACACTGTCCGAATGATAGGCACACTTTGCATTTGAATGATAATAGGGGGAAGATGTATTTGGGTTTTTTGGCGCCTCTTTCAAGTTTGTAAGGTTTAACTTTAACAGATGAGGGAGAACCTGAGCAGGTGTCATATTGATCCGGGTGAATTATCGTGCAGGCCTTTCCACCCTGGTTTGGTTAGCCCTGGGTTGACTGCTTCGAGGTTGATCGGCTGAGGAGTTCTGGATCATCACAGCCCCCACCGTTGGTCGGCGCTCCATTCTTCCTTGATTTCTCTGGGTGTAAACATCAGAAACTTCCTTCTTGGCTGGGAAGGTATTCTTGATAGCGGCGGAAGCAGATGCATCCTTCTAAATTTTACCGCTCTTAATGCCAGCTTCGACCCTTTCACCCGTCAGAACTAGCTCGGTGAACTCTGCAGATGAGCTCCCGATCAAGTGATTAAAGAATGGACCTGACAGGGTCCCCAAAAACATATCAACCAGCTCTCTTTCAGACAATGGTGGCTGCACCCTTCCAGCCAAATCCCGCAACTTCTGGGCATACTCCTTAAAGCCTTCATTAGAGACCATACCCATACTCTGTAATTGAGTACGAGTAGGCGTTAAATCTGCGTTATATTGATATTTTCGATAGAAAGCAGCAGCCAAATCCTCCCAGTTATGTACATCAGATCTCTCAAGCTGATAGAACTAATCCAATTGTGTACCCGACAAACTATCTTGAAAAAAGTGAACCCACAGATCCTTATCAGAAGAGTGAGGTTTGATCTTTCTGACGTAAGACCGCAGATGCATCTTCGGGCAGGAAAAACCGTTGTATTTAGCAAATGTAGGCACTTTGAATTTAGGGGGAATGACAATCCCAGCAACCAACCCTAGTTCTTCGAAATCCATCCCATGTACTCTTTGTACCTCCATGGCTGCCAGCCGATCTTCCAGATTCTTATACTTATCATTCGTAGGAGGGTACTGCTGCTCAGAGTAATCTTCCTCCTCCTCTTCTTCTTCCTCTTCAGCTTCAGACTCTGAGGGAATTGCAACTCCCTTTCCTTTACCAACCCCTTCATCAGACGTCGAGGGGAAATCTAGGACCCTTCTAGCCTGGTTCTCAAACCTTGTCCCCAAAGTAGCTACACCCGCTCTTTTCTTTTTCTTCTTTTCCTTTTCCTTCTCTTTCTCTAACAGTGCTTTAAGGTCCTCTTGGCCCTTTGCTAAGGTCATGAGGAGTTGTTGGAACTGCGAATTCTGTGCTTGTAGATCTTTGACCGTCTGCTCTATATCCATCTTGTTGAAATAAACAGCAGAAAGATAAGGAAACCTGGTGTGAAAACCTGCTTATGCATATGATGAATGATATATTATTCATGTAATGCATTCAAGGATTCAGAAATTCAATTTTTTTGTAAACAAAAAAGAACGCACGTCATATTAAGAAGAAATTGTTAGTACATAAATTCCCCATGGGCAAAATATTAAAAAATTCTAATGTAAAAAGACGTTGCGTATCCTCTTCAGTGCGATGTAGGTGTTGAGAGTCTGCTCTTCATGGAGTCGACGGGTAAGTTCTAAAACCTTTTTCTCACTGGCGTAGAAGCTGGCTTCAAAAGTATTTCGTTCTTCTTTGAGCTGTATCCAACTCTTTTGCAAATCTTCCAATGATGTTGGCATGTCTGGATGTAGGAGGGTGTATGGAATCTCTCCTTCCATAACAAGCTCTTTGATCACGGGGAGAATGTGGGGGTAAGGCATCATAAGACTCTGGGCGCGGGTTCGTACCCACTTGAGGTAAGGCTCAAGGGGGATGGAATTATTGTGTCCCAGTGTCTTACTATCCACTTTGTTGGGCATCCTCCAAGCTCGGATAAACCTTTGTCGAAGTCCTTGAGCATCGTTGTCGAAGTCAAAAACCAAGTATGGAATCAGCATGTCATGAGGGCCATCCCTTCGGGCATACCCAAATTGTCTCAGAGCTAAATAGGGGTTGTAGGTAATGCCTCCCCTAATGCCAAGTAGTGGGACATTAGGGAATTCTCCACAACGATCAATGATGATGACATATTCTCTGGACCGAGAACACCAACGAACATCTGAATGTGTGAGGGTCATCAATCGTTGTGACCACCTCAAGCCTTGCTCATTCTTCAAGACTGATTGGGGAAGGTGAGAAATAAACCACCTTGCTAGAAGAGGAGTACAGCACATGAGAACACCTCTTTTCCTCATTGTTCGTGTGTGAAATGAGTGGAGGATATCCACAAGCAATGTAGGCACGGGATTCTGAGATATGAAAATTTTGACAGCATTCACATCTATAAGCTGATCAGGGTTTGGAAACAAGACCAACCCATAGATGAGAAGTGCTACAATCTCTTCAAAAGCTTGCAGATCTAGAGAATTCCAGCAGTCTTGTGCCTTCTCAAACAGAAACTTTGCCAAGAAACCCTTGACACCACTTCTGATTTCCCAATGACCCTTGATATCAGATGGTTGCAAGTGTAGGGCTTGAGCAACATCTTCAGGCTTTGGTTATCTTTCTGTACCATTGTAGGGTAGTTGATGGAGAATAGGAATCCTCAGGAGTTGAGAAAATTCCTCCAAAGTAGGTACTAGTTGGTAATCAGGAAATGTAAAGCAATGGTGTAGGGGGTCAAAGAACTGGAAGAGAACTTTCACCATGTCTTCTTCAATGTTGGAGTTGACTAAGTTGAGAAGTCTACCATGTCTTTCACTGAAGAGAGAATTCTCTGGAATCTTGGAAGCAAGCTCCTTGAGTTAAGGAGGGATCCTCACAAGGTTGACCTGAATTGTTTTTCTGCGGAGTGATTCCATAACCTACAAAACAAGAACAAAGATGAAGATCCAAACCCTTGAAATGGTTAGTGGATGCATATGATGCTTTATGATGTTCATGATGTATGCACAAGTATATGTACAAACAAATCACACAAGATCCTAGTTTCAGGCTTGCATGGGGTTTCATAGGTAAGTACCCTCTTGAAGCTAGTTGGCTCAACATGTCCTATAAATAGTAACGGGGTTCTAAGAAGCTCAATATCACGGGATTATTTTCTGTGTTCATCGTTTTAGTTTAGCCACTTAACTGGCGACCGAAATATTCCAAGAAAATAACCCTCAATGAGTGTAGTATCGAGTATCTACCAACTTCGGACTGCACCAAAGCCAGTCATCTCACTATCCCTAAAAAGGCCAAGATGGTCAAGTAAAGGTTCTAAAAGTTCATTAGTGCTTCATGACATCACTCAGCGGCCCCGTATTCTCTTTTATTGACTCAAAGGCTACCGGTACCCACAAATATGTCGCACTAATATAGCTATTGCTTCTACCATGTAGGTATACCCCGCACAGTTTCCACAACGTATTGCTATTTACCTATGAATGTTTTCCCAAAATCCGGGTAGAGGATTTCAAACCCAAACAATAGAGCCAAATGTAAAGAAATCAAAGCAAACAAGGTAAGCATGTAAAGATGATCTAACCCTAAGGTAACCCCACTTTTCAAATAATCCCCAGCAGAGTCGCCAGTTCTGTGATACAGTGGGAGAACTGACTTGAGGTTTTGCGTTTGTGTTCGCAAATGTTTCGGTTTAGCAAGAGTCGCCACCGACTTTTTATTTTATCCAAAGGAAAGGTCAAAAAGCACAGGAAAGACCTTTGAGATGTTTTCTTGGGTTCGGGGGGTAGATTATGAAAAGGGAAGGTGCAAGCACCCTTTTCATCCATGGTTATCCATGGGCTCTTAGTTACTTGTTTAGATCACTTGCTTTGCTTTTCCAATTGTTTGAAATGGTGCTTTGTGTGTGTGGTTTTGAAAATGTTTTGAAAAGAGGCCATCGTTGTGGCAACCTTTGTAATGATTCTTGTTTGAATATATACAAAGGTGTTTATCTTTTGAAAAGATGTTCAATGTTTTGAAAGTTTGCTTTTGGAAATGTTTTGAAATTGTGTTGTGAGGTGTGTTTGAAAATAGCAAGGATGTTTTGCAAGCTTTGATCAAGTAACTAAGAGTTGTCTACCCTATTTTACTCAAAGATCTTTCCTACACATTTTTAACCCTTTTGACAGTGTTGTTTTACCATTGTATTTGGTAAACAACCTTGTATTAGGATGTTAAACGGGACAGGCGCGAGTCATCGTATTGACCATGATATCAATTGTGCTAAGTATCTTTAGCAATTTTGAGGGACTAGATCATTTATATAGGCAACCAAGATAGCGTCATCGAGGGTCTATGATCTTTTGTTTTGTTTTTGTTTTGCCAAGATACTCAACATGCGTAACATGGCCTTTTTCAAGGCAACGAGTGGATGAAACCCTAGGGGTGCATGTGTGCATTGTGTTGTCAGTTTACATGCTTTTTGTCTTTGCATTAGTCAAGCTATTTGTTTTGATTTTGGATTTTTGCATACAAACCCTAGTCTCTAACATGGCATATTTGTAAGCATAAAGTGCGTAAAATAAATCTACACTATTATAACATTTGATATGGGAAGGGGGATACAATTTTGAATGGGGATTATTTTGTAAGAAATTAAAACCCTAATATTTACTATTACATCCAAATTGAATAAATGGTACAAATAAATAAATTGGCAATAATTAAACAATTTAAATATAAGTATGCAAAATATTATGAATATGCACAAAATGTTTTTGTTTATTTTTTTATGTATGTAAAAAATATTTAATGTATATATAAAAAAGAAATAAAGGATTATTATATTTTATTTATTAAGGGTAAAACCCTAATTTTCTTTTAAGAAAGTATGTATATATATATATATATATATATATATATATATATATATATATATATATATATATATATATATATATATATATATATATATATATATATATATATATATATATATATATATATATATATATATATATATATATATATATATATATATATATATATATATATATATATATAAAATATAAATGTATTAAAAAAATAGAAATGAATGAAATATATACAAATGTCACAAAATGAAAATATATTAAAAAAATATTATTTTTAATAAGGGTGGAAACCCTAGTTTTCTTTTAAGAAAATAAATATATATTAAATATATTATTTATGTACAATAAAATAAAATAATGTATATACAAAAATAAAAAGTATATTAGAAAAAATATTATTCAAGTATAAGTAATAAAAATAAAATTATATTATTTTTATGTATTATTTTTAAGTTTTCATCAAATAAAATAAAAGTATATAATCACTAACTTATTTTTATGTTAGAAAAATAAAAATAAAATACAAAAATAAATGTGAAAATTTATAAAAATATTTTTGGTATTTTTTATGTTTGGAAAATAATAAAATAAAATCAGAAATGAAAAATAAATACAAAAATACAAAAATATGAAGAAATGGGCCAGGGGGTGCAATCAGCAATGAGGGGGTGTCAAAAACAAGGCCAGAACCAAGCCCAGCCCACTGACTTCATCTTCAACCTTTGTCACAAAACGCGCGCGCCTGATTCAAACATGGAGAACCTGCATACGTGCCCTAATGCAAAAACTCATAACATCAAAGTTGTAGCATTTTTCAAGACGAATCCAGCCATGTAAAGAACTCATTCTAACTCTCAAAGACCATAGAGAATTTCTCTGGCCCTAAATCCTAACCTAATTTTTTCAGTAAGTTCATGAATCAAATTCTCTTAACACGCTTAACTTAAATGAAAACTGAGCATATGTACAGTTTCATGGCTATGAATACTACATTTTTTATTCATAAACCTAAGTCTAATGATTCCTAAATAGAGAGATAGGAAGTTGATAAAAACCTATTTCATTTGAAATTGTGTATGACAATGTGGAGCTTTTTAGTGAGGCCTGAGGTGTTTGGGAGCTTGCTTGAACTTCCTCTGACCTTTCCCAATGCCTAGTTTTCCTTGAATGTGCTTGAACAAGCTTGTAGAACTCAACCTGCACGAGATGAAAACAGAAATGGTAAACCTTGTAAAGGCAGTTACAGTCACTCTTCAATGGTTTGGATAGCTTGGATAGGTTATGTGGAATATGTTTGAACAAGTTTGAGGCAAAACGCACGAGGGGTTTTTGTTATGGAAGTCAAACTGCAGGGAGTGCCTTGTTTTGCCAATGGAAGGTGATTTTGTGCTATGGCAGACTTAAGGACTCAAAGGCTCGTGTTTTAGGTTCAATACAATGTGTGAAACTTGTCTCAAAAGCTTGCAAGAGTTGGTTTTTTCAGATGTTCAAGTTGTAGTGTATTTGATAAGTTTCTTGTATTTTAAGTAAAAGCAAGTCATGATGCAAGACAAGCCTGTACAGGCTATCTATCAGCCTGCACTTTGTGATCTTGGCCCCCTCAATTGGTGGATATTGTGTGTTGTACTAGATCTTGTTCAAAGCTCAAGAGATGTGGTTTGACATAAAGCAATTTTGACAAAAATGGCAATATTGCCTTTTTGCTATTTAAGGATTAATTCTTTGTGTAATCCTCCCATGACCAAAACAAAGCCTTAGACCAATGGATTTGCATTTAATTATTGAGTATGGAAGGGTTTTAGGACCTGTAATCAAGTACAAACAAGGCTGATTAGAGTTTGCAACTTGTATCAATATGAACATGTCATGGATCAAAAGTGAGTTTTTGCCAACTTTAAGCCTTCGATTCTCCCTAACCACAAATGATTTTGGAGAGTTCTTGGAAATTTTAGAAATCTTGTAAGATGCTCTACAATACATATTTGAAATGCATTTTGAGATTCCAAGTGGAAGTATGTGAAAAATTGCCAAGAAGATAGGTCAAAATCCTGCCTAAACTAAGGCAAAATTTCACTAAGTTAAAAGTTTCATGGACCCTTGTTCCAAAACTCATAACTTGAGATCCATGCTTCTTTTGGGAAAACTTTGTGAATAAAAGTTGTATACTTTGTGGAGGAATACAACTTTCATATTGGAAGTTTTGTTTGAATCCAATTTCATCATGGTGAAAATGTTGGGCAAAGTTGGGGAAAATTAAGAAAATTTCATAACTTAGAAAAATTCTAAGTTATGAAATTTTTCAATCTTAAACCCTAATTTGCAAAATTAGGTTTCTTGGTGAACAAGTTTCATTTTTTGACATATCTTGATGAAAAATGACCCTTGGCACTTGATTTTGACCAAAAAGTCAATATTTGACTTTTCAGTGTACAGTCAAATTTTGATCAGTTGACTGAAAAACTCATCTGCCAATCCAATGCAATTGAGATCTTTTGAACCTTGTGAATAGGTCAATATGATGCCATTGAATCCTTGAATCCATGATTGAACTCAATTTTCCATTGGCTAGGTCAAAAGTCAGATATTGCCCTTCTGCAGTCAAAACCCTAAAAATGACCATTTTGCCCTTTTGGTGGTCTGATCAAATTTCTTGAGGAGTTATGGTCCAAACTTGATCAAATGGTTCATATGAGCTTATAATGTTGATATGGATCAAAATTTATGAGGTTTGACTGGCCACAGTTGACTTTTTCCCCAATACAACTGATTTCTAGGTCAACTGTCCAATTGACTGGGCAAAAATTTGATTCAAGGCTTGAAACTTGGTATGGACAATCTTGTAAATCCAACATAAAGCATGAAAGTATTATTGAGCATTGGAAGTCCAAAAATCCCTGTGCAAACTCAAACCCTAATTTCAGGTCATCAGTGCAAGGAGATGTCTTAAGCAGAGCAAACCTTAATCCTTTCTGGAGTTTAAAGAGTCTTGTGGGGGGAATCTTGATAAAATGAGAGGGCAAATTTTGGGGTACAACACTAATATTTAAACAACCCCAAGAACCATAACCCTAGGATCTAAGAACCCTAACCCTAGGTTAGAACCCTAACCCTAGAAACCCCAAATTTCTAGAAACACAACATTCAAACATAAATCATGCAAACATCGCAACAATGATTAGGATCCCTAAAGATAAGTTATTTGCGTTACCTCTCCTTCCGTGATACTGGTCTTATAGTTTTGATTTCCTGAATCTTCCATCTGATATGTCTCCTCTTCTCCTTTTGCTTGCAGGTACGCTGGATGATGAAGGAATGGTGTTGTTGAACCTCATTGATTTAGGGTTTCATATTTCGAAACCCAGATCATGGATGAAGGTGGCTTTGACTGGGGACTCAAGACTGCAAGCCTCCTTTTCTTGTTCTTCTTGTCAACTAGTTCTTCCCTAAATTCTTCCTTCCCTTATAGAAAATTTTTCAGGTTCTATTTATAGGCTTGGATTAGAGATAGATTAAGAAAATGTTTTATGATTATCGTTACTTTTGTAATTGACTTAGGGTAGATTCCTTTTTTTAGGGATTAGAATATTTAATTTGATTGTAATTGATTTGATTATGTTTTTAGACGTTTTTGTACAAATTGTTATGTAAAGATTTGATTGAAAATGATTTTATTTTGTTTTAGTTCAGTGTGTGTTACTTCTGTTTGGATCTGAACAGTAGGTGTTTGTGGTCTTGGGTTACTTAGGGATGAAGGTTTTATCAAGAATAGGGCGCCGCTGGGAGCTTGGGTTGAAAACCCTAGATTTGGTTTGGTTGACTTTAGTCAAAGTTTCAGATAATAAAATAAATAATATACTTATCTTAATAAAATAATAAAATAATAATGTTATTAATAAATAATTAATAAAGACTTGATTGTGGTAATTTTATAAATAAATAAATGAATAAAATCGTTGACTTCAGTCAACAGTCTTAGCACAAAGGATTTCATAAAGAATATGGGCCAGTAATTCAATGGGCATGTCCAATAAAACTGAAGCAACAAAAAAATGTGTACACCCCCCTCCTTAAAGCTTACGAAACAACTTTAATGGGCTATCAGATTTTTATGGCCCAAAATGCTACACCTCCTGTATTGTAATATACCTCTCACTTATATCTTGTAATGGATTCAACAATTTTAATAAACCCCCTAAAACACGTAAAAACGCCAAAATGGGCCTTACCCCTTTAATGGACCTGAAACGTATATACCCCATAGTGAGATTAGAAACTAAATACACCCCCTTTCTTTATTTGTACAAACCAACGATGGATCATCAACCCCACATAGGCCTTTCTGATTTAGAAAGCCCATGATCTCTTTTGTTAAAACACACTCCCCTTTTATCAACTTACACCCCATGATAATTTGTCAATAATAAAAGAAAAACATTAATGAGGAATTAATTTTAGAAATCCATAGGAAAAATTTGGGGTATAACAAGCTTGTGCTCTTTTTTTTTACAGAGTAACTTCTATTTTTCTTGTAAAGACTCAGTGTTGTGCGTATCTCTAAATCTTTAACTCCTTTTATAGAGTTCCGTTAAAGAGTCGTTGGAGAGAACTTTAAGCACAAGAGATTCTTTGAAGAGAAGCATTAATAGATCTGTTGCAAAGCTTCGTGATATGGTTAATGTCGTTGCAAACTCATTTGAAATTCCTTTTCTATAAAAGGAATTATCAGTTGTAAAACTTCTGGCTTCTGCAACTTTCTTCTAAGTCTTCACATGACCAGAACAGGATAAATTGACCTTAGAGTCTGATAGCGACATGTCAAAAAATCTTTGGTTCTAGAGATTTAATTGAGTTCATGTTCCGGTCCTTCAGAGTCCAAGTCTTAGCTTCAGATTCTTTAGACTCTGACTCTTCAGAGGATGTCTTGATCTTCAGAAGTTGGCTTGTTTAGAGTCTGGAGACTTCAGGTTCTGATCATTAAAAGACGAATTGATCAAAAGGTGATTCTTCAGAGTTTGATCTTTAGAATATGCCTCTTAAGAGATTCTCTTTTAATGTTCAGTGTAGTCTCAGAACTGATTTTCAATTAGTATAATAATGTTTATACCAGCACACTTGAACATACATTAGTCTACCCTATTGTTCTTTAAAAACTTTGTTATCATCAAAACCTAAGGGATATGGTATAAACCAATTTTTTCCAACAATCTCCCCCTTTTTATGATGACAAACACAAGTATTTAAAAATAATGGTTGTTGATTTAATTAACATTCTAACTTCAGGGTCCGAGGTTTGTAAGCTCCTCCTGAGTCTGATAGTCCTAAGGGTGGGGTTTATAAGCCCCCATGAGATATAAAGTCCTTAGGGTGAGGTTTGTAAGCTCCCCCTAAGTCCTATCCATGTTAATTAAATTTATCATTGAAGCACAATAATCAATTCTTCAGAATTTAAGCATAAATAATATCAAACAATCAAGTTCATATGCTTAAATACTTATCCTTATTCTTCCCCTTTTGTCATCAACAATAAGATAAAATAAAGGGCAGAAAAGATACTGAAGAATAAAAACCATGTTTGGGATTAAGTAATTCTGAATAAAAATAAGCTAAAATCAGTCTTTCTCTCCCTTAGTCCAAGAAAGTTCTGAAAAAGGTTTGGTTAGTATGGTTGATAAAAGCATATTTCAAGTTTCAAGGTGGTCAAACTTTGGTTCTAACAATTGAGCACATAAAAGAAGGGGTCAGAACTTGGAAGACGTGCATGAAGACCAAGACCAACTTCTCTCTTATATGTCCATTGGTGCACATAGATCAAAATTGACCAGGTGATATCCTTTACTTTCTATAAATTAGTATTTGTGTTATCAACATGATCATATCTTTCTTCCTCCAGCCTTATTTTTTCATGCATTAATGGAAAGCCAAAGCAAGATAAGAACTTGAGGAGAGATTTTGCTAAGGAGGTTAGCAAAATCATGAGGAAGCAGGAGAAGGAAGAAAATATATGATCTGCCGAAGCTGCAAAAGCTCAGACAGACATAGAAAGTGAAGGTTCAAGCATGTCTACAGCAGCCTCCAAGAGAGGGGATACTTTAGAGACATCAAAGAAGAATCCCAAATAGAAGAAGGAGTATTCTGAGGATTTTGCAAGAGATTCAGATGTAGATGAAGACAATGTCTATTTCATTGTTGAAATCTGAGGATTCAATTTAAGCCTAATTGTTGTAATATGAAATATTGAATTATGTAATCATTTTTATATGAATAAAATGAGTAATTTTTCCTTTATTTCAAATAATATTCTTGCCACTGAATACCCTTGATTTAACCACATATCTTGAGGTTTTGAAGCAATTTATCATTATTTTAGCCAAAAAGTAAAAACAAATGAAAAACAAACTTTATGAATAAGGAGAATTAATGAATTGTATATCTATGAATTGTATATCTATTACACCCTTCTGAACATAATCTTTAATAAAATGATGTTTGCTTTCAATGTGCTTGGTTCTAGAATGTTGTACAGGATTCTTTGACAAACAGATAACAACAATGTTATCATAAAATATAGGAATAATGCTTCCACAAATATGATAATCCTCTAGTTGATACTTCATCTAGAGTTGTTGTGTGCAACAACTGCATTTGTGATGTATTTTGATTTTGTTGTAGATAAGCAAATAGTTTACTGTCTTATACTAGCCCGGGATATAAGGTTTTCACCTATGAATTGATAGCCTTCACTAGTATATGGTCTTTTCAATTTTATCCCCATCATAGTCAGCATCATAGAATCCAACTAGCTTATAGTCTAAGAATTTCTTATAAAGAAACCATAGATTAGTTGTTCCCTTTAGATACCTAAAGATTTTATTACCCGCGGTTAAGTGAGTTTCTCTAGGACCTGACTGAAACCATGCACACAGACGAACACTGAATAAAATATCAGGTCTAATAGTTGTTAGGCAAGTTAAATAACCAATCATACCTTTGTACAACTTCTGATCAACTTTGGTTCTGCTTTCCTCTTTGCTCAAATTGTAGGTCAGATGCATTGGAATTGTCATGATTTTGCAGTCATCCAGTTTAAACTTCTTCAGAAGTTCCTTTGTATATTTTTTTTATGAACATAAACTCCATCATTCCATTGGTTGGTTTGAATTACAAGAAAGAACTACAATTCTCCAATCATATGCTCATTTCAAATTCAGCCTGCATAATCTTGAAAAATTCCTTGTAAAGAGTAGCATTGGTAGAACCAAAAATAATATCATCTACATACACCTGAAAAATCAAGATTTCATATTTTAATGTCTTTATGAATAATGTAGTGTAAACTTGTCCCTTTTAAAAACCTTTTTCTATCATAAAATTACTCAATCTCTCATTCCAAGCTCTGGGAGTTTGTTTGAGTCCATAGAGTGATTTCTTAAGCTTGAAAAAATAATCTGGATGGACAACATCCTCAAATCCAGAAGGTTGTTTGACATACACTTCTTCAGAAATCACGCCATTTAAGAAAGCAATCTTGACATCCGTTTATTATAGGATAATATGATGATTAGTAGCATAAGAAATGAGTAGTCTGGTTGCCTCTAACCTTGCGACAGATGCAAAGGTTTCATAGAAATCTATACCTTCTTGCTGACTATAGCCTTGAGCTATCAGTCTAACTTTATTTTTTACCACTTCTCCTTATTCGTTGAGCTTGTTTCTAAATACCCACTTTGTTCCAATAATGTTCTTCTGATGAGGTTTGGGTATCATAATCAAAGAAGCCAAACCAAGAGGACATAAAAGGAAAAATCAAACAAACAATGCAGAACAAGAAAATTCGATTTTTTTTCTCCAGACGAAACTTAAGAGGGAAAAATGCAAACAACCAAAATAGAGTATACCCTAAGCTCTATAATTGAATGATTTTAAATGCACGCATAAAAAATTAATCTATAATTCTTTTAACTACAACCTATTGTGTCTTAAACAACCTATTTAGGTAAAGCATTCATCCTCACTAATAAAAAATGAAGGAAATAAAAAACTTACCAAATTATGAGAAAGCTTGAAAAATGAGAAACCATGATTGAATGGATTGGAGTAGAGGTTGAGTGATGTCCTAGGATTGAATCTGTTGTTCTAGGTGATTGGATGCATTATGCAAAACAACATGGAGTGTACAACATATTTTGCCGAAGAAAGGACACATGTGGGACATGATGTTCCAACATGTGTGCATCATCTGACACTTGTCACTAGGCCAATGTTGTAGATGTTATGAGCATATTTTCGGGCTTTGTGCAACATGATTTGTTGCTCTCTTTTACCAATGTGATTAGTTATATTTGCTTAACTAATTGAATGAGATCAAATCTATTTAATTGGAGATTTAAATTTGAATAAAAAACAAATCAAATATTTTGTTAGAGGAGTTTGGAAAAACAAATCAAAAAAAATCCTCCTTAATTCTAGATGTGATCAAATCTTATGCCCAAGAAAGAAAATCCCATAGTTTGCATTTCTATTTAAGGATACTCAAACCTAACATTTAAGAAGTGTGCAAGGATTTAAGATTCTTTCTGTTAGGGTTTCTATTTTGAATATTTTGTTTGTGTTGTTGTTTTTGCACCACTTTAGTGCCTTCACTCGTATCTTAAGGCATAGAGTTTAATTTGTTAGTTGAGTTGTAATTTAATATTCAATATTTCGTTTATTGAGTTGATCACAAGAGTTAATGATTGAGAGAAAGTGAGATGGATTCTTATATTTAGGGGGAGTCCTAAATAGAAAGACACTGGTAGAATTAAGAAGAGGGACATTAAACAAGGGGTTGTTCATCTAAGAAACTTTGTACTAATTCTATTAATAGTGGATTTCCTTTCTTGGGTTTGAATAGGGGTGTCAAACGGGAATGCCCACCCCTTTTAGGACCGACCCACAAAAGCCTACAAAAACAGGGTGGGAATGGTATAGTTGAGGGTGCAGGCCTAAAACCTTGTCTATTCCCGCAAAAAATGAGGGCGGGTGGGGAATGTTAGTGGGATTTGCACCTTTTAGGCCTAAAAATGTAAAATTTTATGTAAATGCTCGTGTCTGCAAAAGCATGCAAAAAAAACAGCGCAGACTTTTTGAGGTTGTTTGTGTGCAAACGGTCAAGGCTCAAATTAGCTTCACTTGACCCAAGTTATAAAGTCATTTCACACGGAAATCAAGGTACACTTTATGATCTCCAATTTTCACTACACTCATTTGGAATCTTAAACTGACTTGGACGTTAGAATGCTAACCTTGCAGATCCACCCATGCGACACAATATCAAAGATCAACGCCATCGGTTCAGGATTCTCAATTTATCAATTGTATCTAACTAACAATGGTGTTGTTTGTAGGAATTAACTTCTGATTCCAATTAATTTATATATCTATACCAGAAGCAGGGGTAGAGAAAATAGAAGCGGTAACTCTATTAGTTATGTCTAAAAGAGTTGGTTAGCCTTTCAATTTGATGCTTTGATAATTATCACCTATATCTGCAATACAACAACATCCAATACATGTCCACTATCATAATGCTTTCTAATAATGGGGGATACTGACATTCACCATACGGAAGATCAATTGGAGTTAGGATTTCTATACTTCAAAAAGATCAACGAAATTTTGAACTTTGACCTACCACTAATTCTTGACGTCCCCATCACTGACTAAAATTTGACAAGATTCCTCGTAGAATATGAAATTAAATATTCATGAAACATATATGAATATGTATTGTGGTGGAGAGTTGTTATCCTTCAATAATTCGATGAATCAACCATGTGGATCAATAGATATGACAAAAGCATTGGGAGAGAGAGAGAGAGAGAGAGGGATATAGAGAGAGAGAACACGAGAGAAATGTAATCATTTGCTTCATACTAATTCCTCGTAGAAACTCCTTCTAAGGTATCCTAGGAAGATCCTTTTTAGAAAAGTTGGACGGAGTAGTATCCCATACCTACCTTTTTATCTCTTTTATCCCACCCACATGTAACTCAACCAACACAACCCAACTGCGATAACATGGGCACCGAACTCGATTATGATAGCGTATGTAACTAGTAAGAGATGCTAGATTTGATTGATAACACTAATATTCCAGGGACCTCACACCAAACACCTCAGGTAAATCCTGGGAGGCACCAAACACCTCAGGTGAATCCTAGGAGGCAATAACCATCTCAGGGGAATTGTGTGCAGCCTCAACGACAAAGGGCATCGTCGGGTTATGGAACCGGTGGCCGTTATGATCAAGCGCGTCATTAAAATATGTTTACAAAATTTTCTGTTTGTAATTCTATTTAAATTTAATAATATTAATATTTATTTTTTTATTTCCTAATTTTTTTAATTTTTATTTTATGATAACTTTAATTTTTTTTTAAAACTCAGTACATTATGGCGCCAGGGGGATGTTAGTCTGGAAATTCTAGTTGGAGAAATATCTATGAAGAATTCTAATAGCTAGGTTGAAGTTCTAATTGTCAATGAGTCTCGATTGAAAATCTTTGACATATTAACCACATCGACTAAGTAGTTCGACTAGCGTAATAAGTACGGTTTAGAAGAATCTCAAGAACATATCTACAAGATTAGGATCACTTTTTCTTCAAAAAACATGTCCAAAATCTTGAAAAGGGTTTTCAACAAAATGGTTGGGTTCTACGAGTTCACCAATTATCTATATTTTCTAAGTCTAAGGGTCAGTTAAGCAAATAAATGTTTCAACAAGTGCTATAGAAGTAAATCAGAGATTCTTAAAGGCACCTGAGAAGGTCGAAGTAGTTATCAGCATAATACTTAATTTTTCAGCAGTTTCATCTTTGAAGACGTGTGGAGACATTTCAGAGGGTGAAGACCCACATAGTAGGACACGCGTCGAACATGTGACAAACAACTATTGTTGATGGTTATTCAGGACTAGTATATAAAGCAGGCTTATGCATTATAATCAAGATCATAAAACCTCGTTCAATCTCTATAGAACTAAAGTACCCAAGTTAAATAGCAGAATAATTTGTGCGAAATCTAAGTCTCCGTCCACCTTTTTAAACTGTATACACACATTTTGTATTCAAAATATTTACATTAAATGTAATATACTTTGTTTATTTTTTACTATCGCTATCCAAAGTTCGTTGTTTGTGTCCAGTTATTTATTGTTTAAACATTTAAATTTAAAACACACACACTTTTTGTTGTATACTTTTTTTGCACAAATTGTCTTTGAGATTTTTCGAATTAATCTCTTAAGTGAACTAAACTCGTAATTGTTTACTAAAAACACTAGTAAATAAGAGAGTGACGCCTACTCTTAGGCCAATAACGCATGCACTAGAGGAAATAACACATGAGTATTGCAAGCGTCAGAAGGTATGAAACCTATGTGAAATTTTCAATGCATACGCTAGTAACGATGGTGCCTCTTCTTAACTGCGATTTTTTGTTTGAAACATGGATATTTTGGTTAATAATGGAGAAAATTGGTTATTGGGATATTTAATTTAAAAATATTGGTTATTTAAAAAAAATCTCAATAGTTTCTATTTTTTTTATGTATGGGAAGATTAAATGTGTTTGAAGAAATTCTCTCTAGTTTAAGCTATGTGCAATAATTGAATTAAATATTAGAATAATATATACGAAACCTTGATAAAATTTGAAATAGAATAATAATGGCTTAAATAGTCTTTTGGTTCTTGTAACTTGACGCGTTTTTTATTTTGATCCCTAAATCTTTTTTTATGGAGTCTTTAACGCTTGATTTCTTTTTAGAGTTAGTCACTAACGTTAAACTTCCATTAAAAAAAGCTGATGTGGCCAACATTGCTGACGCGACAACTTTTTTTTTCAATTTTTTTAATCTCCAATAATTCCACATAAGCAATTTTTTGTTTTGGGGTCTTAAATCTTAAAAGGAAAAAAAATTCAAAACATGGTCTATTTTATTGTAAAGGTCATGAGTTTAATTTCTATTGGGATCATGTTTTGAATTTTTTTTCCTTTTAAAATTTAACACCCAACAAAAAATTCTTATGTGGAATTATTGGAGATTAAAAAATTAAAAATAAAAATTTGACCACGAAAGTTTAACGTTAGTCGTTAGAGCAACTTTAACGCTCGAATTTAAAGAATTAGTTCAGCAGAATTGACTATATTTATACTTCAGTAGAATTAGAGTTCATCTAAGTGGCGGTAGTTAAAATTTGTCGTGTTTTTCACGGCTATTTATATTAACAGTAATTTATATTATTTTATTATAAATATATTCAAGTTATTACTAAATTTTTTATACATAATTTTCCTTTCCATTATATTGTATTTTTTCTATCAAATAGATATAAATTAACCAATATTTATGTATTTTTGTTGTGTACTTATTTATTATTTTAATTTTATAATATTAAAAAAACTATTAGAATAATTCTTGTTTAATTTTAATAATTATATTTTTATATATTTTAATTAGAATAGTTAAATTAATATTAAATTTTAATTAAAACTATTATAAATAAATAAATATAAATACGAGTGATCAAATATGAATTATTTATAAATAACCACTATTGAAATAAAAGTAATTTAAATCAATTAAAAATTCTTTAAATCTTACATGATTTTTCTTTTGATGAGATGGAGGGCCAAAGTTAAGGGGAAAAAAAACTACAAACCAACAATTCTAGGGACAGAAACCCGCTTCAATCCTTTTCAAAGAGATTCACTGAATAAGTTGGAATATCTTGATAGACTATGATACCGCCCTTCATCCCTTTGCTTGTTTTTGCTAGCAAATTAGCACAACCATTAGCCTTCATATAAGTGTGGACCAACTCTACTACTATAAATTTAGACATCATAACGAGGATTTGATGCACCAAACTTGGATTTCCATACATCTTCTTGCTCTCCTACATGATAATATCAACAACAATTATGGAATCTATGTTGACTTCCACCTTCTTGAAACCTCGCTCAACAACAAGCTTGAGTCCTTCATAAATCCCCCAGAATTCTGCCATCAATGCACTACAACAGCCAACAAACTTAGCGAAACTGCCAAGCCAATTACCAACTTCATCCCTAAAAAAATCCCACCATAATTAGACATGTCATTTGGATCATGCGCGCCATCGACATTAAACTTGACATAGTGTAACACCACAATTCTACCTGACAATTATTATAGAATCAGAGTTATAAAAATTCAACAACTAAATCAGGATGCTACAATTTCAACTTAAAACAAAAGAATTCATTACAGATACATAACACATTAACATTGGATGAACCAACAACAACATAAATTAATCTTTTGAAACCAACAACTTTCATAACTACGCAGCGGAAATCATAACATCCAACTTAAAAGGATATAACATCTTGTCTAACTGGAAACAAATTTAAAAACAACATAGTACTTATTAAATCAATTTAAAATTCAGCAATGGGAGTAATAACAACAACGAAGCAACAAGCGTTCATCCCCTCAAGTGTTACGTATCAAAGCGACAACACCGACTAGAACTAACAAAGGTAAACAGCCTTCACTCTGGATTACCTGCATGTTACCAACATATGGGTAACAATCAAACATAAGGGGTGAGATATCTAACAATATAATTGAACGTATGATAAACATTATATTATAATCAGTTCATGCAAAATCACCGCTTCACAATTTATAAACAACAAAAATCACCATAAAATATCACGATTAATTCATCAGCATAACAACTCAAATATGCAACATGAAATGTGACTCGTTTTCATGCACATGCATGTGGTACCAATGGAGCAAAACTCTCAACTTAGAAATCTGCCCATTAATAGAGGCATCAACAAGGCATAAGCCTTCAACTTAATATTTGTCAATCCAGGCCAACTTAACGAGCATTAGCTCCAACATGACATGTTATGTTTGCATTAGCAACATGAACGTAATAACAACAACAACAATAATAATTCAACTTAATTCAACATTGGCCATAAGCCTACAACTTAGTCTTAACCAATAAATAGAGGCAATATAATAACTTATTCACCTGAAACTTCAACAATTAATAGCAATAACATCACAGCAACTTATGTATCAATACTATTATCAACCAAGTCCTATTAATATAACTCCACTAAAATATTCCACTGACCAATCATTTTTAGTTGAATCAATGAAGCTATTAATTTCTGACACTAATTTACCTCTACTACTATTTTAATTTATAAAAGCTTTTCTGTTATTTTCTGCTATTACTACCATACTACTATTGAGGTCCTTCTGCTAAATATCTGCTAATGTTATTTTCCATACATTGCTGCTACTAACAATTATCATTATGTTGTCTGCTATTACTAAATTTCTGCTAACCTTTACTAACTTTGTTACTTATTAATCTTATCTGCTATATTTATGATAATTATACAAATTGTTCACTTCTGTTACTAATAAATAACCTCTGTTGTTATTCATTCTTTTCTAACTCTGCTACCTCCATTTCTGTAACTAAATACTAAAGTAACAGACATACATGAAAGACACAGGAAACAATTAAAAAGAGCCACCTCGGCATGCATAGATGTGCCCCTCGGCACAGAACATGGTGTCGGTTGGCACCCTTCACCCTTATACGTGTGTCGCTCGGCACACAGTCCATCTTCCTATTCTGCAATTTCGTCCAGATTTTTCCTGCAATTAATAGTTCCTTACCCTACCAATGATCTCAGACAACACTACATGTATTCACAGCAACATAACAACTATACCCACATCAATATAGGATAATTTTCAACACTCGATTCATTGATTGAATCACTGCAATGTTAGCACAAATATCACAGATACCAAACAACAATTCGTTCATACAACAATTACACACAACAACAATTTTACACAGCCCAATTCCTACGTAACATGCATCATAATTTCCATTATAGAATCAGAACCCCACCCTTACCTTGGATTGAAGGTTGCTCTATAGCTCTACTGTGAACCCTAGCCTTGTGCCTCTTCTTCTTATTCCTCTTCTCTGCAACTTCTCTTGTACAACACTTTCTCTACTCTTTCTCTTAACCCTTTTTAATTAACCTAATTTCTATTATTTAACTTAACCTAATAATATTATTATTTCTATTGGGCCTAATTTTTACACCCCCTTAATACTACGTCTATCACCAAAACAAGACCAACAACTAATATTATTAATATTCTACAATTCTAATATTATTAATCAACTAATTTAACCGACTAATCACAACACCGCAACTTATGTCAACAACTCACAACATAACACAACATGTCAACGATTTCAACAAATAATTCGAAATTAATCGAAAATATCTAATTAAATAATTAATTAAACCAATCAGGCGTTATAACTCTCCCCCACTTAGAATATTTTTGTCCTCGAAAATTTACCTTGTTCAAACAACTCAGAATAGGAGTCCTGCATCTTGCTTTCTAACTCCCACGTCATACTTTCTCCGAAAGCTCCTAGCCAGACTACTTTCACCAAAGCAATCTCATTGCCTCTTAGAGTCTTCATTTCACGATCCGCGATTCACACAGGCATCATCTCCACAATGAGATTATCCCATACTTGCACATCATCCATATGAATCACATGAGATGGATCTGAAATATACTTCCAGAGTTGTGACACATGAAACACATCATGCAAATTTGAAAGATTAGGCGGTAAAGCCACTCTATAAGCAACATTCCCAACTCTGTCTAAAATCTGATACGAACCAATAAAACGAGGAGTGGGCTTCTTAGACTTCAACGCTCGCCCAACACCAGTCATAGGTGTAACTCTCAAAAACACATGGTCACCTGCTTGAAATTCTAAATATTTCTTTTTCTTGCCATGATAACTTTTCTGTCTACTTTGGGAAGCTTTCATATTTTATCGAATTAACTTCACCTTCTCAGTAGTCTCTCGAACAATTTCAGGTCCAAGCACTACACTTTCTCCAAATTCATGCCAACATAAAGGAGTTCTACATCTCCGACCATACAACCCTTCAAAAGGTGTCATCCCAATACTAGAATGGTAACTGTTATTATAAGTGAACTCTATCAACAAAAGATAAGTATCCCACAAACCTCCCTGCTCAAGAACACATGCTCTCAACAAATCTTCTAACGACTGGATAATCCTTTCAGTTTGACCATCCGTCTGAGGGTGAAACGCTGAACTCAACCTCAACCTATAACCCAACGCCTCTTGCAAACTCTTCCAAAAATCTGAAGTAAACCTCAGATCTTTATCCGACACAATACACAAAGGAACACCATGCAGCTTTACAATTACACTAGTGTAAATCTCCACCAACTTTGATATTGGAAAACTGATGTTAATAGGAACAAAATGAGCCGACTTTATAAGCCTATCAACAATCATCCAAATCGAATCATGTCCTCTTGGAGTATCAGGTAGTCCTGTTATAAAGTCCATCGAAATGTTATCCCATTTCCATTCTGGAACTTCTAACAGTTGCATCAACATGCAGGCTTCTGATGTTCAACTTTTGAATTCTGACAAGTTAAGCATGCATACACAAACCGAGCCACATCACTCTTCATTCCAGGCCAGCAAAAAAATTCTCCAAATCTTGATACATTTTTGTAGCTCCCAGATGAATGCTCAACTTGCTTCTATGACTTTCCTCAATAATCACTTTCTTCATCTCTGCATCATCAAGAATACAAATTCGATTATGAAATCTCAACACACCTTGCGCATCTAACTCGAAATCACTATTCTCAGACTGATCGATCCCAACCATTAAATCTACCAACTTCGCATCTAACTTTTGAGCGTCTCTGATATTATCCATAAAATCATTATTAATTTTTAACATCCCCAACATAACACTCTACAGTGTCACCTCACAAACTAAGCTCATATCTCTGAACTGTTCAATTAATTCCAACTCTTTAACCATCATTGTCGACATATGTAAAGTCTTTCGACTTAACACATCAGCCACCACATTTGCTTTTCCTGGATGATAATTCAAACTGAAATCATAATCCTTTAACAACTCCAACCATCTTAGTTGTCTCATATTCAATTCCTTTTGATCAAAAAAATACTTTAAACACTTATGGTCGCTAAATACTTCAAATCTAGAACCATAAAGATAATGCCTCCAAATCTTCAACACAAAAACAACTGCAATAAGTTCTATATCATGCATAGGATAGTTCTTTTCATGAGTCCTCAATTGCCTTGATGCATAAGCAACTACCTTTTCATTGTGAATAACCACTCCTCCTAAACCCATCTTGGAAGCATCACCATATACCACAAAAGGTTCTCCTGGATTAGATAATGTCAAAATCGGAGCCGACACCAATCTCTTCTTCAATTCTGTAAAACATTCTTCACGCTGACCATCCCACACAAAAGCTCTACCTTTACAAGTCAACTTAGTCAATGGAAGTGCCAACTTAGAGAAACCTTCGATAAACCTTCTATAATAACCAACTAATCCCAAAAAGCTTCTAATCTCGGTAGCCGACTTTAGAGTTTCCCACCGCAACATAACATCTACTTTAGATGGGTCTACAGCAATGCCACTACCTGAGATCACATGACCAAGAAAACTAACCTCCTTTAACCAAAATTCACACTTAGACAACTTTGCATATAGCTTCCTCTCTTTCAAAACTTGCAATACTACTCTTAAGTGTTCTGCATGCGCTTCTTCCGATTTAGAGTAAATCAAAATGTCATCAATGAACACCACTACAAATCGATTCAAATAAGTATGAAAGATACGGTTCATGTACTCCATGAATACTCCCGGCACACTGGTAACACTGAGAGGCATCACTAAATATTCATAATGTCCAAAACGCATTCTGAAAGCCGTCTTCTGGATATCTTTATCCTTCACTTTAATCTGATGATAACCCGACCTCAAATCAATATTACTAAACACTTGAGCACCCACCAATTGATCCATCAGGTCATATATTCTTGGAAGTGGATACTTGTTCTTAACCGTTACTTTATTAAATTGTCTATAATCAACACAAAGCCTCATACTTCCATCTTTCTTCTTTACTAGCAATACTGGAGCTCTCCACGGTGATACACTTGGTCTCACAAACTTCCTTTCAAGTAAATATTCCAATTGCTTCTTTAATTCTGACAATTCAGATGCAGACATCATGTATGGTGCCATAGAAACATGTATGGTACCAGGTACAAGATCAATAGCAAATTCAACTTCTCTTTCTGGCGGTACATCAGAAATTTCATCAGGGAAAACTTCAAGAAATTCATGCACCACTTGCAATTCCTCAATTATAGGTTGATTCTTGACAGATAATGACGCCATCAATAAGAACACATGAGCCTCTTCTTACATCAATTGCTTCAATTGTCTAGCAGACAATAGACCAGCTTCCTCTTCATCAGGAGTAGAAAACCTCACTGACTTGTTATAACAGTTAATATGAACATAGCTATGCTCTAACCAGTTCATACCTAAGATCACGTTTATCCCACTTAAAGTAAAATAAAATAAATCAACGTCAAAGTCTCTGTCAAAGATCGACAAAGGACACTTTAAACACACAAGAGAAGTAGTCACTGATCCCTTAGCTGGAATACCGACGACCATCTCTCCATTCAAAGAAGACAACATAAGACCCAATATTTCAACACAATCAGCAACAATAAAGCAATGAGTAACACCCATATCAATAATAGTAATTAAAGGAGTACTATTAATGAAACATGTATCTCTAATGAGTCTGTCCTTATTAGTCATCTGATTCTCAGCAAAGTGAACACCTTTCCACTGTTTTGCGCCTTCTTTGGTTTCTGACACTGACTACCAATGTGTCCCTCTTCACCATAATTGAAGCAAATCATCTTTTTATGTTTGTACTCAGATATAACATATCCAGTCTTACCACAATGGAAACACCTCTTCACCTTAACAGTGCACACATTGCTCTTATGTCCAGGTTTTCCACATTTGAAACAAACCACACCAATAAGAGCATCTCCCCCACTAGTTCTCTGACCCTAGGCAACTTTTTGTTTACCTTTACCAGCTTGGGCATCGTAAGGCTTATCACGGTTATGTTGGTGTTTACCCCTCTTCTAATTGATAATCTTATAGTGAGCATTATTATCCTCTTCATAGATCCTGCAACTATCAATCAAATAATCAAGGACACGAATCTTCTGGTATCCAACTGACTTCTTGATCTCCAGATGCAACCCGTTCTCAAACATGATGCACTTTGAAAACTCGGCATTTGCCTCGCTATAGTTCAGGTAAAACTTAGCCAACTTAGCAAACTTTGCATCATATTCAACAATCGACATACTCCCTTGATTCAGTTCAAGGAACTCAATTTCCTTCTTACCATAAACATATTCAGGGAAATACTTCCTCAGGAACTCCCTACGAAATACCTTCCAAGTGACATTTTCACTCGCAGCTTCCAACTTCTGACACGTCTCTAGCCACCAGTCATCAGCTTCGACTGCTAGCATATAAGTGCCATATCGAACCTTCTGCGTTGGAGTGAAATTCATCACGCGGAAGATTCTCTCAATCTCTTTCAACCAATCCAACGCTCCGTCATCATACTTACCCTTGAAGGTAGGCGGATTCTCCCTCTGGAAGGTCACCAAGCTATGAGATCCAGCATTCCCGTCAGTGTTCGGCTGATTCTCTATAGCATGCGCCATAGCTTCCAAAGCAGTAACAAGTGCAGTGTCATTCCTTCCAACCATCTCAACTTAATGCTACAAAATAAACAACGGTTAGAACTCAAGTTAGCAATACCCAATTGTTAGACAAACTATGACTCGACAACTTGGTCGGACGTACCGACTTGCTCTGATACCAACTTGTAACACCCCAATTCTACCCAACAATTATTATAGAATCAGAGTTATAAAAATTCAACAACTAAATCAGGATGCTACAATTTCAACTTAAAACAACGACATTCATTACAGATACATAACACATTAACATTGGATGAACCAACAACAACATAAAATAATCTTTTAAAACCAACAACTTTCATAACTACGCAGCGGAAATCATAACATCCAACTTAAAAGGACATAACATCTTGTCCAACTGGAAACAACTTTAAAAAAACATATTACTTAGTAAATCAGTTTAAATTCAGCAACGGGAGTAATAACAACAACGAAGCAATAAGTGTTCATCCCCCCGAGTGTTACGTATCAGAGCGACAACACCGACTCGAACTAACGAAGGTAAACAACCTTCACTCTGGATTACCTGCACGTTACCAACATATGGGTAACATTCAAACAAAAGGGTGAGATATCTAACAATATAGTTGAACGTATGATAAAAATTATATTAGAATCAATTCATGCAAAATCACCGCTTCATAATTTATAAACAACAATAATCACCACAAAATATAACGATTAATTCGTCAACACAACAACTCAAATATGCAACATGAAATACGACTCGTTTTTATGCACATGCATGTGGTACCAATGGAGCAAAACTCCCAACTTAGAAATATATCAATCAATAGAGGCATCAACAAGGCATAATCCTTCAACTTAATATTTGTCAATCCAGGCCAACTTAACGAGCATCAGCTCCAACATGATATGTTATGTATGCATTAGCAACATGAACGTAATAACAACAATAACAACAATAATTCAACTTAACTCAACATTGGCAATAAGCCTACGACTTAGTATTAGCCAATAAATAGAGGCAATACAACAACTTATTCACTTGCAACTTCAACAATTAATAGCAACAACATCACAACAACTTATGTATCAATACTATTATCGACCAAGTCCTGTTAATATAACTCCACTAAATGATTCCACTGACCAATCATTTTTAGTTGAATTAATGAAGCTATTAATTTCTGACACTAATTTACCTCTACTTCTATTTTAATTTATAGAATCTTTTCTGTTATTTTCGGCTATTACTACCCTAATACTATTGAGGTCCTTTTGCTAAATACCTACTAATGTTATTTTCCATACATTACTGCTACTAACAATTATTATTATGTTGTCTACTATTACTAACTTTCTGCTAACCTTTACTAACTCTGTTACTCATTAATCTTACTTGCTATATTTATGCTAATTATACAAATTGTTCACTTCTGTTACTAATAAATAGCCTTTACTGTTATTCATTCTTTTTTAACTCTACTACCTCCCTTTCTGTAACTAAATACTAAAGTAACAGACACATAAGAAAGACACAGGAAACAATTAAAAGGAGCCACCTCGGCATGTATAGTCGTGCCCCTCGGCACCAAATAAGGTTCCAGTCGGCACCCTTCACCCCTATACGTGTGCCGCTCGGCACGCAGTCCATCTTTCTGTTCTGCAATTTCGTCCAGATTTTTCCTGCGATTAATAGTTCCTTCCCCTACCAATGATCTCAGACAACACCACACGTATTCACAACAACATAACAACTATACCCACATCAATATAGGATACTTTTCAACACTCGATTCATTGATTGAATCATTACAATGTTAGCACAAATACCACAGATACCAAACAACAATTTGTTCATACAACAATTACACACAATAACAATTTTACACAGCTCAATTCTTACGTAACATGCATCATAATTCCCATTATAGAATCATAACCTCACCTTTACCTTGGATTGATGGTTGCTCTATAGCTCTATTGTGAACCCTAGCCTTGTGCCTCTTCTCCTTATTCCTCTTCTCTGCAACTTCTCTTGTACAACATTTTCTTTACTCTTTCTCTTAACCCTTTTTAATTAACCAAATTTCTATTATATAACTTAACCTAATATTATTATTATTTCTACTGGGCCTAATTTTCACACCCCCTTAATACTACGTCTATCACCAAAACAAGCCCAACAAATAATATTATTAATATTCTACCATTCAAATATTATTACTAATATTATTAATTAACTAATTTAACCGACTAATAACAACACTGCAACTTATGTCAACAACTCACAACATAACACAACATGTCAACGACTTTAACAAATAATTCGAAATTAATCGAAAATATCTAATTAAATAATTAATTAAACCAATCAGGCGTTACACATAGCCCTCTTTCGGACGATGCCAATTGATCAGTTTCACCATCTGATCTCTATCCATTATTCTCTTGCTTATCTTTGTAGAATCTATATACTATTTAACTCTACCATCAATGTGAGTCTTAGTGTTGAGAGGTCTAACATAATTATCCACATGAGTCTCTTTGTTTCTCCAAGACCAAATAGTATGACAAACTATAGTCCAATTCTTACACCAATCTATATTTTCAAGAGGAGTCCCAGATACATTAAGAATAATCCACTCATGCAAGTTGACTTGGTAGAAATCTTTAACAATGCTAGTTGGAACCCGATTATCCCATAATGATTTCACTAACTTACTGTCTCTAAGGGCACGCAACATTGTTTCACAAGCATCCACATAACTTGCAACCCGCATCTCCGAAACCACACACATTCATCCTATGATTAGTTAAGATCCTATCATGATTAAAGATCCATATGAAACTTCACACTCTTTCTGACACTTGCAACGCCCAAATATGCCTCCTAATCTTGCCCAACTTAGCCTCTTGCATCAAATGCATATACATATTCCCAATGAAGAAGGAACCATCATCATCAGTAGCAACCAATAACGCATCTTCATTGTTACTAGCTAAAGGAGGGCGAATTGTCGCAATGCCCATCCTAATGAAAGCCAGAAGTCAATTCCAATCACCATCTTCACCAACCAAATCACGAACCCTAGCATCTGTCAGCTCCAGAGGAATAGTAAGATTAAAATTATTGATGCACTTACCCTATTCTACCCAACTATCACTCCAAGCATTAATAGCTTTATATCACCAATTCTCCATAATTCAGATTCCGGTAGCTTCATACGAGTTTTAACAATAGTCTATCTTACATGATATTTTGATCCCACAAAAAATAACTTAATTGACATAATTTAATTTTTCATAGTTTACCCCATTAAAAATACTTTTAAAAATTAATTTAAAAAAAAACAACTTAAAAACTCTATTATCCATTAAAAAAAAGATTAAGTGCCAAAATAAAAAACGCCCAAACTTATCATAAATAAAAGAGTATGATAAGAAAACATAGATCATAAATGGAAACTTTCCCCAAGAGACCAAAGTTGGGTGTTTGGTCGTGACTCATGATCGTGATCCCATCAATGCACTGTTTTTCGTGTCCCTGACGGAACCTCCACCGCGATCTTTGTTGAACATACTCCACTATCCCAAAAAAATCGAGCAATGTTATCATTACCCATTTTCTTCTGAGATCGATACAATCCGGAAGGGATCCATCATCTATGTCAAGAAGCGTGGAGGGTCCTGAGGGTCAATTCCATGTGGAGGATCTGAATTTGAACTGCAATGAATACGACACGTTTGTTGTCGTTTCATCGGTTTTGTTTGTTTTGTATCTTGCTGTGAAAGCCAAGAAGAATATCAACAGCCTCTGTAATCGAGGTTCTTGTATTACCATTTCCTATTATGCACTTCTCTGGATTGTTACCCTTTTAAACCTTGTTCGGTCTGTTCTTCAGGTACTTCACCGTTATATTCTACTTTCTATGTGTTTGTTTTTGTTGAAACTTGAAAAGTTTGGTTTCTCTTTTTGTTTTGCTTGAACAGGCATGGCAGTGTACTCCTGGAAAGGAGGTTGCTTGGAATATGTTGTCGTTGTTTACAGCATCAGGTATGTTGTATCTAGAGATAAGCTTGATGGCTTTCTTACTAAATAATGGATACATGAATGCCATGGAAACTCTAGCGCATACTTCCACTGTGTCGGGAATTGTTGTCTGTGTGGACACCTCTCTTAAGGTGAGACTGGCTTTCGTTCATATATACGTGTGTCATATGCAAATTTGTTTCTTTTACAAAGTATAAGTGGATTTTTTATGACTGATCCCGATTTAAGTGCTTAGTGTCTAGATTTGTTTGTAATTTGTCGGTTGCGTATGATTTTACTGTCTATTGCACTTGATTTTTTTCTCCACCTGTCACTGGTTTGCTTCTCATTTTCAATGAAACCCTGGTCTTGAGTTGTTTCAAAAACTACCCCCTCCAAGTGCTATCTCACTGTATGAGGTCAGTAGTCTTAAGCTACATCGCTATATCAAAACTGTGAATATAGCTTATAGAGGCGGGGATGAGAAGTATGAAGGTATAGAAGATCAGCCATGGACCTGGATGATGTGGCTTCCGTGTACTGAATATTGGTACAACACTAGGTACCTGTCTCCATTGAATCGACCTTTTGAAGTGGTTTATGGGAGGCCACCTCTGATCCTCACACGTTTCCTTAGAGATGAGACCAAGATGAAGCAGTATAGAAGGAACTGATAGACCGTGATAAAGCATTAAGATAGCTCAAGTACCATCTAGATCGAGCGAGGGGCCATATGAAGAACCAAGCTGACAAGAAGCTAAAAGACATGGGTTTTGTGCAATGTGTATACAATTCCCTGCCCTCAGACATGAGAACAAGTCTGTGTCTCAAGGAGGGAGTATTGGTAGAGTTAGGGATGAGAAGTATGAAGGTGATGGTGTGTCTCTAGTCGTTCACATGGTACCTAAAGTTTGGAGGGTGTACATGAGGAAAACTAAAAGAGAGAAAGGTGAGCTAGTACATGAAGGAGAGAATGTGTGAACTCAGTCCTTATATGTGGGAAAGGTTAGTTAGGAGTGGGTGTACCATGGCTATTATGTTTAGATGACTGCAGAGAGTAGATTCTGAGTTAGTGAGCCTGGCTAAAACGGTTAGTGTTAACTGCAAACTAAAACGGTTGTTCTTTGTTTTTCTCTGGTTTCTTTTGAGTATTGCTTATCTTTATCTTCTAACTTTTCTCACCTCTTCAATATGAATTCCCCTTAATTCTTTCACAATCAAAATAATAAAAAATAATGGCGGTTATATCTTGCAACTATTTCCAGTCATTGTTACTTCAGCTCAGATACGATGTAAACCAAACATTTTTGTCCTATTGGTTTCTGGTTGTTCTTTACACATTAATTACTTCTTAAACTGCTTATGTCATTTCTGCTAATTAAGGGCTTTCATATCAGGCAATATATGTTTTTGGATTTGGTGTTCCGTTGTTCAATCGCACCGTTGGAAGCACTCATACGTTCCTGTGGGGTTTGTGGATAATACATAAGTTATTGCTTGCTGCGGCATATGGCTTCATTTTATTTGTACAATTCTCTAAATGGAGAGAAAAACTTCCCCGTGAGTATATTTCAACACTGCTATTTGTTTAGTAAAAGCCGGAAGAATAGTTCTCATTACGTTTCATCCCAGCTGCTTAATGCAATACTGTTTTTTCTGTCACCTTTGCAGCCAGGCCAACTTTCTACAACTATGTTGTCGTAATGTTTATATTCAATGCAATTACTCTGTTTGCTTGTGGGCTGGCAGGAATTGGCGCCGGCCTTGGCAATTGGTAATCCTATATCTTTGCTATTAGAAGAGTTGCGCGGTTATTGTCTCTATAGCTTATGCAATACATAACCGATATTCTTGTCATCTGCAGGTTGTATGATTTTACTGTGATGTGTTATCACGCTCTATATCTTCCGTTTCTTTATGTAACTTTTCTGGCAGATTTTTTCCAAGTAAGCATTCTTGTTATTTATTAACTGAATTTGGTTTTTTATAATACGTGTATCGACAATCATCATGTTACGAAATTGTTCTTTGCAATTGCTGCAGGAGGAAGACTTCCTTTTGGATAGTGCATATTATTCTGAGATGAAAGATGCTGGATTCTTTGATGCTGATTGGGAATAACTCCCAAACAATCTGTACACAGAAGGAACAGACACATTTAGTTCTATGCACTGTAAATATCTATACCTCATAAATTCCATACTAAGTCAAAATGAAACTATGCTCCATGAACATCTTAATGAAATGTTGAACTATATGACTTGGACCTACTGTAAAACACTACCAAAGAAGTGGAGTTTATGTTGGGTTTGAGCTCCTAACCAAATATGAACGGCGAATTCTTATCTATCCATAACTACCATGTCAAAAGCTTAATGGTCCATGTGTATTTCACTCTCTTGACATTAATTTTTAAAATTAATTCCATGTAATTGCAATTCAATCCCTACTTTTATTAATGATTTTAGTTGCTAGAAAAATTTATATTTCCAAAGAAACTACTCTCTCACCAGAACATTTTTTTCTACCGTTGACTTCTCATTGCCATTGCTCATTTCTCATCTATGCTCAAGTGTTGAGTTAAGATTTATCACTCAATCAATGTTAAAATTTTAGAAGTAACGTTTTGATTTAATGGTACAAAATCAATGGACTACCAAATTTATATCCTATAGTATAGTGCTTTTCAATTTTTTTATTGGGATTTGATTTTTCTTTATCGATTTTGGAACATATAGTCCTTTTAAATATCATAATCCTTCATGAAGAGCATATAAAATAATAATAATCTTTAACGAAGTTGTTTAACTTTTTTTAATATTATATTATATTTATTAATATCTTGAGTTTTAAAGGTTCAATTTTTTATTTAAAAAAATATTTATATATTTTAAAATTTCATAATGTATTTTTTTTCCTACCTCATTCTTAAAAAAACATTCCAAAATTTAAATCCCTTTGAATTAAAAAAATTTATATTTTTTAGATAGATCACACAGTAAAAATTGTAGAAATATTAAATAATTTGACACTTTATATAATCATATAAATTTATCATTAAAGAAATAAAATAGTTAATATGTGTATAAGTTATTAAAAAGAATTTTTGAGCAACTTTCTTTAAAAACTATGAATTATGAAGAAAAACAAGTCATTCAAAAAATTTTCTGAAAAGTTATACTCAAAAAATATATATTTTAATAGATTTCAGACATTTGACACTAATAATTTATAATTGTCAAAAATACATAATGTGTGGCACTCGTATCGAGTGTAAACTAGACTATTTGTTGGATTCTGAATTAGTCAATATTAATGAGTCAGAGGATTTCTCATAAATCTGGTTTAGACTATTTTGAAGTGTTTGTAACTGTGCTAGACGTGAAGTCTGATCTTATCGATTGATCAGAACCTGAGGTAAGCTGAAGAGATGATGTACATTTGGCTGAAATTTTGTGGAGAGGAGGGGGTGTACTTGCAAGGCTCTCTGATGATCAAGTAAGAATGGATGCAAAGAGATACAAGAAAGATATTAGAGTTTTAGAATGAATATTTAGATATCTGACCCTCACAAGTGTGAGGGTTTATATAATTCCCCCGACACTTGGTCATTGGTTCCTATTTTTGAGCCTAGATATTAGATTCCTCAAATATAGGTAACTGTCAGGACTTGGTCAAAATGGACAGTCGTGCCTATAACTAGCCGTTGCACCGAGCACGAAAGAGATTACGGGCAAAAGCATTTATGAGTGTTTCCTAGTTGTCTGTTATACGTTCGTCGAGAAGACTAGGAGGTAGTTGCCTGTGTGGGCATGAGTGTATCTTGGGCATCATTGGCCTTGTTGCTCATGGCGCGTGGTCGACCAGGGATGTCTGATAGGAGGTCCAGAGCTAATGGGCCAGTGTTGTTGGGCCATGCAAAAGGTGGAAGCGGATTGGATCAATTCTAGTCATTGGGCCAGTCCAAAACATGAGCCCCTCAAGTCGTTGCTCATAGGCGTAGAAGCGGTGAATTTAGAGTCAGTTTGTGTGTCGAGGAGTCGAGGACGCTCCATGATACATTTGGGGGATCTGCGTCGAGGAGCTTCATTTGAGGAAAGCACGCGAGGTGATCAAGGCTCTTGAAGGAAAGCTGAAGAAGTCGAGGGTTGATCTTGACGAGGTGTCGAAGGCAAAGAAGGTCCTGGTCGAGGACAAGGACGTTTGGTTGGCCATGAAGAAAACTCTTGAGGAAGAGGTAAAGGGGCTCTAGGCCGCCATGGTCCCTAACGAGGAGAAGCTAGAGGATGTAAAGGAGATGACGACCAGAGCCGAACTGGTTGCTCGTATTCAACAGGCCGACGAAAATGGTCTTGTAGATGCCGAGGAGGGCTTCAAGAATGTAGTGGCCCAAATTCGCCTAGTGAATCCGGGAGTCGGCTTCAATTTGACGGGGACCTGCTTTCTCCACCGCGTGGTGGATGGCCGAATAGTTATCCCCAACTTTCTTGAGGCGGCCGAATTTCATGTGGTCGATTCACCAGGGATGCCCGTGCAGCCGGATACTGAAGCGGTCCCTCAGCCCGAAGAGCAGCCTCGGCCTGCTAGCTAATTTGGAGTTTGTTGTCTTTTTGTTCTGTTTGGCCTGCGTGCCAATTTTCGTAATTTGTTTCAGGGGCTTTTGCCTGTTTTATGTAACTCCCAGACAATTGTGGTCCTCGTGGCCACTTATCCGTTTATTTTGGTGGGGGCCTTTGGCTTCCTTTATGTAACCTTTATAACAATAACGACTTTTGTGGTCGTATTTTGATATTTTTCTGACTGCGGCGATCGTTTATTTTAATCTGCATTGTCTCAGTTATTTTACTTTTTGTTTGTGCATGTTTCGTTTGAGTTATGCATGTATGCTTGTATGCTTGAGGCGGTTTATTTTGATTAAGAGATTTGGGGATTTGCTCATTAGTATTTGAGTCTACCAGTGTAGGGAGACTGGTCGAACGACCAGGGTGATTTCTGGGACAGGCCGAAACTCAGGCTTCATTTCGAGGGCCTGAGCTCGGCGACGTGAACTTCTCATCGTGAGCTGAGTGTTCTGCCATCGGGGTACAATGACGGTGGAACTCGTTCGAGTTTTCTACGTCGGGCTAAGAATCTGCTCGTTAAAGAGTGGAGACTTTCCTCTTTGTTTAATTTGGAGTATCGTGCTTGTACCTGGACATTCACATATGGTCGGGCAAGTTGTGTTTGTTGTTTCGACGAAGCATGATGACTGTATCAGTGTCTTAACTGTAGTATTGCCTTAGTTTTTTGGCGTTCTAAGGTCGAGCAAGTTGTTCCCCGTGTAAATTTTTTATTGTAGGCTCAGTTTGTGGCGAGCTTACCCTCACGAGATTCTTGGTGATTTATCTTTAGGGCTAGGTTGTTGACTTCAAATTCACATCGTATGACTTTGGTATCATATGATATGGTGATTTTTTGTTTGAGAGAGGTTTCTCGTAAGGCTGCTCCCGTTCAAATTTCCTCGACAAGGTCGAGCTCCTCCCTTAATGATACGTCGTTCATTTCTTCGTCGAGGGGAGCTTCAGTCCATTTAGAGGGCTCTCTGATCTCGAACAAGATGACGACCTCGGTTCTGTATGCTAGTCGGAAGGGAGTCTCTCCGGTGGATGAGTGAGTTTTTGTTTGATAGGCCCATTTTTGTATACTATGCATCTCCTCGGCCCATTTCTTTTTGGTTTCGTCCAACCTTTGTCTGAGGCCTCGCAGGATCACCCTGTTCGCAAAATCAACTTGCATGTTTGTCTGTGGGTGCTCGACGGACGCGAAGTGTTGGATGGTGCCCAAGACCGATCAAGAATTATGATAATCATCACATGCACAAGACCGATCAATAATTTTTGTTTAGACACCAGATAAACAACAATTGCCATCTTTATTTACCAGTGAAATTTTCAAAATTTTCAAAAAAATTTGTTTAACCATGATTTGAAGGTATGAAGGTATCTTTGGTCTTCAGTTTCGAGGAAGAATGAAGACGGGGAAGATAGCTTCCCACAAACAGCGCCATTGATCTTACCGGTTAATCAGAACCTGAAAGTGGGTCTTGATGATGATGTTTGTTTGGTTGGAAACATAAGGAGAGAAGGGGGTGTACCTGCAAGGCACTCCGACGATCAAGTAAGAATGGGTGCAAAGAGATACAAGAAAGATATTAGGGATTTTAGTATGAATATTGGATATCTGACCCTTACAAGTGTGAGGGTTTATATAATTCCCCCGGCGTGTAGCCATTGGTTCCTATTTTTGGGCCTAGATATTAGGTTTCGTGAAAATAGGTAACTACCAAGACCTGGTCAAAACCGGAAGTCGTGCCCGTAACTAGTTATTGCTTCGAACAAGGATGAGATGACGGGCAGACACATTTTGAGCGCTAGTCTGGTTGTCTGCTCGACGTGTAGCGAGCAGATCATGGAGGGAGTTGCCGTAACGGGCATGCGTAAGGCTCGGGGCGAGTTGGTGTCGTTGCGCTTAGGGATCGATCGATCAGGTATGCCCGATGGAGGACCAGAGCTGATGGGCCAGAGTTATTAGGCCACATTGGAGGCATGAGTGGATTGGGCCAATTTTAGTTATTGGGCCAATCCAGAACAGTTAGCTTGTCATAAGAGGCTGGCAACGCGAGACAGATTGAGTAAGATTGGAATTTTGGCTGATACTAAATGCAACTTATGTGGTGCTGCAAAAACTCCCAATCATCTATTTTTTGATTGTATAGTTGTCAAGATAATTTGGAAAGAAGTGGTGACTTAGAGAGGGGTTCCACATGAGCCTCTGAACTAGGATAAGGAGATTCATTGGCTGCACTAAAGTGTGAAAGGCAAAGGCTGGAGAAAAGCTATACTTAGTTGGTGGTAATAGAGACAATTTATGAAGTTTGGAAGCTTAAAAATAGAATTAATTTTGGTCAGTTAGAGAGAGTGTAAATATTTGGAACTATATTATTGACGGAATAGTTTATAGAGGTTGGTTCAATAGTAAACTTAAGGCTATATAGCAAAATTGATGTTATATGATTTATTTGTCTGTTTTTAGGGTTGGATCCTTGCAATCGCCTTGTATATATGGTGTTTTTGAATTAATATAATCTTTCATTTGATTAAAAAAATTACAATTTAATTTTTGTTATTAATTTAAAATGAAATTTTATTAGTTTTAATTTTCAAAATAATAAAATAGATTATTTTACAAATAAATATCTTATACAATTACACTTAAATTTTTTTAATTATAATATCTTTAACGTATACCCTTAAAATACATGTTAGTAATAACCCTTTTCTTAATCATAAGATAACTATTGTCTTGATGACCTTACACTTGAATTAATTAATTAATATATTATGACAATAATTAACAATAAAATTAATAAAAATTATCAAAAAATAATGAGTCATTAAATAAAATAAATTATTTTAAATTTACTCTTAAAATTAATATATTATCACTCGTATATATTTTATTTTATTTAAATTTATTTATTATATAAAACAAAAATAGACAAATTAAATAATATGGTTCAAATAAAAAACAGTCGAAATAAATAAAGTTATTAAAAATTATTTTGGCTTGCAAATATTTATGATGAATCGTTATCCTTATACTGTTTCAATTTGTATTCCTTCATTGCATGCTAATAGTTGTTTAAAAAAATATATATGAATGGTCATAGCCATCATTCGAAATATGCACTTCTTATTCTCAATTTAATACATCAAGGAGTAATTTATAATTATTAAAAATTTAGTGTCACAAATATAAACTATTGCCTTTTTAATGATACGATAGGTGGTATATTTTGGACCAATGCAATTATGACAATTCAGATGGGTAAAGTTAACCAACTTTTATGGTTGGATAATGAATTTGTCCCAATGTAAATAGTTTATTTGTCTCACTTATTTAAGTGGATAGTGTCAATTTAAGATTGAGAGAAATAGAGAGAAAATAAAGATTTAAAAGATAAAAAAAGAAGAGGGAAATATGTTTCTGTTTTTTCTGCATTAATCTCACTAAATTAACGATCTCTGATTCGCTAGCCATCGGATCGAGCTCAAATTTTGAGGGTAGGTTCACAACACATATATCTGACTTTTGACCATTGGGATCTTCAAAATAAAATCTGAGCTTAGAGATAATTGTTTCGCACTAAAGCTGCAGATTTGGATCATTTTTAAGTTTTTTGGATTCTTATTTGTAAACTAATTTGCTTTGTGATTTGCGGTTGTTATCACTATTTTGTGAATCACTTCAAGACTCTCTTGTAACCTCAATTGATTATGGTGGAGATATTTCTTTGATCTGAACGACTCGTGATTTTTACTCTCGTATTGAGGGGTTTCCATGTTAAAAATATCAGTGTCCTTTTGTGCCTTTATTTGTTTGATTTGCCGTCTTATATTTGTTGTTCATCCTCAAGGTTCCTACTTTATATATCATTGTGTATTGTTATGTTATTTTACCTTAATTTCCCATCAGAGTGACATCAGAACTCTTGGTTAAGGGTTATCTTACTTGTTTGAATGATGGAGTCAAATACAAAGATGAAGATGATATCGTTGAATGATTTTAATTACTATTTATGGATGACCAAGATGAAAGACTTACTATTTGTGAAGAAATTATATTTACCGGTTTTTATTTCTGTAAAGCCGAATTCTGTGTCTGATGAAGAATGAGAGTTTGAACATCAACATGTATGTGGTTTTATTCGACAATATATAGAAAATAATATTTATAATCATATTGCTAATGAGACACATGCAAAAAAATTCTGGGAGAAGATAGAGTCTTTGTATGCCTCTAAATCAGGGAATAATAAATCGTTCTTGTTGAATAGTTTCATAATCGAAAGAGTGCTACAAAGATTTCAAATAGAAAGTTCTAAGGAGGTAAGCACTCCTCTTGTTACTCATTTCAAATTGAGTTCTAATCAATATCCTTCAAGTGAAGATAAAGCATTTTATATGAAATATGTTCCTTATGCGTTTGTTGTGGGTAGTTTTATGTATACAATAGTGTGTACAAGACCAGATATAACACATGTTGTTGGTACAGTCGGTAGATTTTTATCAAATCCAGGTAGAGAATATTGGAATATTGTAAAATGCATTTTAAGGTATCTTCGTGGTACTACTTGTATGAAGTTTTGCTTTGTAGGAGATAAGCCTACTCAGTGAAATACTCTGACTATGATATGGCTGGAGACATTGATTCTAGAAAGTCCACTTCGGACTACATGATTAAATTTGCAGGGGGGAGTTGTGGTTTGACAGTCCAGATTGCAAAAGCGTGTAGTATTATCTATTACAAAGGCTGAGTTCATTATCATTACCGAAGCATGCAAAAAGTTACTATGGTTGAAGAATTTTTTGCAGGAGATTGGTTTTGTTCAAGATAAATATGTGTTATTTGTTGATAGTCAAAGCGCTATTCATCTTGATAAGAATCTGACTTTTCATAATAGGTTCAAACACATTGATGTGAGATATCATTGGATACATGATATTTTGGATACTAAGTTGTTGGAGTTAGCTAAAGTTCATATAGATGATGATGGTTCTGATATGATGACTAAAGTGTTACCAAGAGGGAAATTTGAAGCTTGTTGTGATATTGTCGGTTTGGCGATTTTCTTCACATAGTTGTGAGGGGAAGATTTGTTGGGCTTGGGCTCCATTCCTGTGTGGAGAAAGACCCAAATATGAATAGTTCATTTGTCTCATTTATTTAAGTAGATAGTATCAATTTAGGGTTGAGAGAAATAGAGAGAAAAATAAGGATTCAAAAGAGATAAAAAAGGAGAGAAACTCATTCCCATTTTTTCTGCACCAGTTTCACTAAATCAATGATCCCTGACTCGTTAGCTATCGGATCGAGCTCAAATTTGAAGGGTAGGTTCACAACATCTATAACTAACTTTTGACTGCTGGGATCTTCAAAATGAAGTCTGAGCTAAGAGATAATTGCTTCGCACTAAAGCTGCAAATTTGAGTAATTTTTCCGCTTTTTAGATTCTTATTTGTAAACTAGTTTGTTTTGTGATTTGCGGTTGTTATCACTATTTTGTGAATCACTTTAAGACTCTCTTGTAACCTCAATTGATTACAATGGAGTTATTGTTGTAAATTATTAGTAGTAATTAATAATCATGAGTGTGTTCCAAAATGACAAGAAAAATATGTTACTGAAATTGTTCTTTGAATTCAAAAAAGCAACACTTCATAAAGTGTTTTAGAATGAAAACATGCAACTCTTGAAATATGTTGTTGTAAGTCAAACATTATAACTTTTGGTAAAATGATATTGTTTCAAACACTCTTGAAATATGAATATGGCCTATAAATACTTCATTCTGGATTCAGAAATCAGTAACAAAAGCATGCATCTTCTTCACTAAAATTTCACACACTCTTTGTTACATTCGAGTTTTTCGTCGATTTTGCGCAAACTTGATAAAAGGTTGAATTATCATGGATATTCATGCGTTCCAACTCTAAGACATATTTGAAAGTGTTTGAAATAATTATAAGAAAAATGATTTCGTTCACGATTTAACCTCGATTCATTTGATTTGAATTAATTTTCTAACAATCTTATAAGTATTTTGCATTATGGCTACCGAGACTTCCGTTTCAAACATCAAAAGATAAACTTTTGTGTTACATTACACATTTTAAATATAAGAAGAATTTACATCATGAATTCAGATACATTTTATTGTTTCTTATAGAAATTAAAACATTGTGAAAATAATAACATCAAGATCCTAAATATGAGAAAAAATAATTACTAGCTAGTATTGGATCCAAATTACTAATTTAATAACTTTCCAGTAATGCATAAATGCGCATCAAATAAATTTGCTTGCTTACGGTATGGATACGGGATGAAAGTGGATTCAATATCTTGTGCAGTATATGTTTCACAGTAGGAAATAGAGAAATCATTTGTATGGAAAAGATAATATATATATATCAGTTTATTTCTTATCATTCTAGCTTTAGTAATAAGTTGGCAGTAGATAAATTATACACATAGTTGAAAACCTTCAAATATTGTTCGTATTCATATTATTATCATTGGATATATACTTATCATACTGAATCAAATAAAAAACAGTGAAATTACAATTATTCGTTTGTTTTGAATTTTGATAATGTATCATGAATCCGGAAGCTATGTGGACATATACCTTGTTTAATAATATATTTTGAAGCCTTCCTTTTGAACATTTTAATATAAAAAATGGACATTTTGTAATAAATCAATGCATAGATATATAATGGACAACCTTCAAATAATGATTCAAAAAATTACAACACTACAAATTCAAGACAATTACGTAAAACACACTAACATGATAAGTAGACAAAATAATTAAACATATCATAATATCTAAGAGATGAAAATCATCAACACAATATCGTTTGGTCCAAACATCATCATCATAACATCAGCGTCGCATCTCATATTTTTCCATGATCGACTTATTCCTTTTTCGTTCTTCATTGTAATTTGCCTTTCTATTTTTCTGATATGTTCACCTTCAGGAATATCTCCTTTCAACCAGCGAATCAAGTGCCTCTAAAAATGCTTGAACGTTTTCATCGGAGGCCATGTCGCGAAAAAATAACATGAACATCTTTTTTGATCAGTGAAAACCTTGACAATGGAGTGAAAAACGTTGACAAGGGAGTGAAAGATATTTTCTATGAGTGATGTGAGAAATAGTGTGAAAAATAGTGAAGAAGGGTGATTGCATTTATAAAAAACTAAATACAACTGTCAAGCCATCAAAGGTGACGCTTCTTCCTTAAAATTATATGCATGCGCCACACTACATGACACTACATAGGAAGACAAGTCATGCAGTATGACGTTTCTTTTCTAATTTACATACATGCACCACACAAAGTGGTTTGACCTCTGTGTGATAAATTTTTTTATTTGAAAAATAATTACTTTGATAATTTTTTTGAAAAAATTATTATTTGAGAAATTTTTTATAAAAATAATTATTTAAAAAAATTCTTAATAGTTTCTATAATAAATTTTGAAGTTAAACCAAATTAAAAGTTTCAATTTATATTTATTAATCTTTGAATAAAATATTATATTTATACTTTGAAATTATTTATTAAAGTAAAGTTTGTTTACTAAGGTTTTAATTTGAAATGATTTAATTAGAAATTTGTTAATGACTAAATTAAAGTGATCAGATATATTAAAATTCATGATTTAAATTATGCAATTAAATTTTGGTTTTGAATTTTTTGAGATTGACATGCTTATGTTCAATAAGACTTATAAAGATCATCTAAATATAGATCATAACTTATATAGATTTTTGAATTTAAAGTCTATTATAAATTCTGAGATGTGGAATTTTGAGAGTCATATCATGAAGATAAGAAATTCAAAATTTCCACAAATTAAGAACTTCGTGAGGAAGATTCTCTGCAGATTGTTAAAACACAAACCAAAAGTTTGTCAATGATTTTTGAAAATAACTCGAACTTAGAATAAGCATAAAGTCTGAAATGTTAAGGATCTAGGATCGAACAAAATCGCTTTTGAACTTATTTCTCTTATGTAGAAGGAAATAGTGAAAGCTTTGTTCGTAAGATTCCTATTATCCTTCAAGTGGAAGATGGTCCTAAGATTTACAAGGAATAACTTCAAAAGACTCATCCTTTTGACATGATATTATCCAAGACAAAATGGATTTGATAATGTCAAACCATACTTGGGTATTTGTCGATCTACATAAAGGATAAAAATTTATTGGATGCAAATGGGTGCTTAAAAGGAAATATCATAGTGATGATACACTATATACCTACAAATATAGATTAGTAACCAAGTGTTTTTGACGAAAGGAATATGTTGAATATTTTGACACATACGCACTAGTAGCAAACAAAAAGAAAATTAGAGTTTCGTTTGCATTAGCTTCCCTGAATAACCTTATATTTCATCAAATGGATGTGAAAACTACATTCCTATATATAGATCTTGATGAGGAGATTTATATGGAGCAACCGAAAGGTTATGTGTTTCCTAGTAATAAACAAAATGTGTGCAAGTTTGTAAAATCCTTGCATGGATTAAAACAAGCAATGAAGCAATGACATCAAAAGTTTGACTATGTTATTACAAGACTCACTAATGATGAGGAGACACACAACTTGTTGGAGACTTTTCATTCTTATCAAACAATAATTCAAAGAGTTTGTCGTCATCAAAAGAGGGAGATTGTGAAGAATACATATTATATCTAGTTTTGATGAAGACAGAGATTATCAAAGAAGAAAATGATTAAAAGTGTCATGCACGTCAATGATGAAGTTAATCAAGAAGGTTGAACATAGAAATTCAAGTGAAGATTTGAAACAAGTGAACATAACCAAAGTACTCGTTGCAATTCATATTATACTACTTTAAATTAATATAATTTCATGTCTCACTACAAGTGTTTGTATACAAAGTTGTGTGAGAAAATTGTGATATTACTTTGTCTCTAGGTTGATTACATGTTGATCTTTAGCAACGAGATGAATGGAATCTTAGAAACAAAGAGGTTTCTAGCTTCCACTCTCAAGATGAAAGATCTTAAAATAATGGACACTCTTTTGAGTCAAAGTAAAGAGAAATAGTGGGGGTTAAAAAGCATAGTCAAGCATGCTATATTGAGAAAACTTTCACATTCAAGATGAAAGATTTTGGACTAGTTAACACTTTTTTGGGGATCAAAGCAATACGACATAGTGGAGATTATGAACTTAGTCAAATACACTTTGTTGAGAAAGTTATTGATAAGTTATAACTGTCACATTTCAAGAAAGTGAATATTTAATTTGATCTTAGTGTCAAGTTGATGATGGAAGAGTTGTGGTTATATTAGATTACGCAAGAATAATTGATTTTCTAATGTAATGTACTGCACCTGACATAGCATTTGCAGTTAGTAAATGAGTAGATTTACTAGTAATTCAAATAGTAAGCATTGGAAGGCGCCGTTATGAGGATTTTGGTTATCTTTTGAAAGAAAAAAAATGGTCTTCATTATGGTAGATTTCCTGCCATACTAAAAGGACATACCGATGTAAGATAGATATCGAGTGTTGTAGATAATAAATCTACAAATGGGTGGATATTTACACTAGTTGAGGTGCAATTTCTTAGAAGAGCAAGAAATGAACATGCATCACTTTTTCAACCATGGAACCAGAGTTTTTAGCTCTCGTTTTCATTGGTTAAGAAGATGAATGGTTGAGGGGCTTTTTGTTGGAAGTTCCATTGGTAAAAGACAATGTTTCAAATTTTTTGATACTTTGCGATAATCAAACCAATTTAGTTAGTGCATTCAGTAAGGTGTATAATGGAAAGTCTATGTACAAATTCCTTGGATATTCTTTCGTGAGAAAATTGATTAAAGATGTAATTATTTCATTCACATATATACGATCGATCTATAATTTGGATGATTCATTTACTAAGTCATTGGTCAGAGACTTGCTAAAAACAACCTCGAGAGGTATGGGGTTGAAACTCTTTGAGTAAGAGTTCCGACAGCGGCGACAACCCAATCTTACGTTAACAGAACATTAACCTCAAGATTCAATGGGTAACAACAAGTCGTTGATTTGGATAATTGTCAAACATTTCGTGATAATGTTGACCTTAAAATGAGGGTTGAGTTTTTATTTTAAAATCTTAATGAAGTTCATAACCGAGGAAAAGTATCTCATGGAAAATGATACAACATGAACTTCACCTATGTGAATTTCGAGAAGGTGTCGTCTCAAAGTGAGAGTTGGAGTTTCTCTCATGAAAAATTCATGAAACAGGATAACATATGGCCATAAATAAATGCTAAGCGAGATATGTAGAGAAAGAACCTTTAAAGAGTGTGTGTCAGGTAACGTCGGTTTAATCATATGGATTAATGGTTTAAAATCATTGCTACCTAATATTCCGATTAAACTTTGTGTTATCCTCACTAAGGTTAAGTTTAAAATCGAAAGATACCTAACTGTACTAACACTCTTTATATCTCATTTTCTGGAATTAGTTTTATCATTATTAGAACAAGTGGGGGATTGTTGTAAATTCTTAACAATAGTTAATAATCATGAATGTGTTCTAAAATGACAAGAAAAATATGTTAGTGAAGTTGTTCTTTGAATTCGAAAAGGCAACACTTTGTAAAGTGTTGCAGAATGAAAACATGCAACTCTTGAAATATGTTGTTGTAGGTCAAACATTGTAACTTTTGGTGAAAGGATATTATTTCACTAAGGGTCGCTACCTTGTGAAACAATACGAATATGGCCTATAAATACTTCATTCCGGATTCAGAAATCAGTAACAAAAACATACATCCTCTTCACTAAAATTTCAGACACTCTTCGCTACATTCGAGTTTTTCGTCGGTCTTGCAGAAACTCGGTAAAAGGCTGAATTATCTTGGGTATTCCTGCGTTCCAACTCTAAGAGATATTTGAGTGCTTGAAATACTTATAAGGAAAGTGATTTTGTTCACGATTTAACCTCAATCAATTTGACTTGAATTAGTTTTCTAACAACTATTTCTTTGGTATGGACGACTCGTGGTTTTTACTCTTGTATTGAATGGTTTTCCACGTTAAAAATATCAGTGTTCTTTTGTGCCTTTATTTGGTCAGTTTGTTGTCTTATATTTGTTGTTGATTTTTAAGGTTCCTACAAATGAGAAAAATTATATATTCGCTGTGTATTATTTTGTTATTTTGTTTAATTTTCCATCGATTTATATATGAGACTCCTTGAGCATGAATCAGTGACTAAATTCAATCAAAGATGTGGAAGTGGAAATAATAGATTCTTCCTCCAATCGTGGACGAGGTGGTTCCTCCCCTTGACTGCTTTTCTGCATGTCATGTACCCCACCAGTTGAATCAGTAGAAAACATAGTTTAGTTAGGACGACTAAGTCTATACCAATAAGGCGACTTCTAGCGCATTATGGTGACCTATGGTCCGACCAAGGGGTGCTCGACTAATATTGGTGCAATCGACTCAACTTGCATCCTTTTTGGCTATTCCTTCCCGAGCCAGTAAAATTAGCTCGGTCCAAAGTTGGTTCTTAAATCAGCTCCCAAAATTCGAACTAGCATTCATTGAAATATTTTCATTCAGTTAGTGTAATGCTTGTGCTGCAAATTTGAAAGCATCTATAGTGCCTTAAGTTGGCATCAATGTACAATATGAACTACATGCTAGTTCTACGCTTGAAGTTGTTGAAAATCTGCTCCATTATCATCACATTCAAGACCGGCATGGATGATAAGCAAATAAATATTGAAGGCATATTATAATGGCCTCTGCTTTTGTACCGTTACACCTCCCAATGATTTACTTGCAAGAAAAAGTGTTGAACAAACACTATTTCTACACTCTTATTAGTGGATCTAATAGTGGGACCCAATTTTAAAATACTACTGTATAATACATGTGAATTTCACTCAATTATATTTGTCCTTCAAATCTCTGCTAAGTGATTTGGCTCCACCTCATTCTGTTTTAGAAAGTTATTTTTACATATGAACACAACATTTATTTTTATTCTTATATTATGACACTTCCTTTCTACCGTTTGAGTGAGTTGCTGAGAGATATTAAATTGTGTCTGACCCACGTAAGAGGATGGTAGCAGGGTATATAGTCCGGAGCTAAAATTGCTGGTCACTATAATTTATGGCTATTCACAAACAAGTACAATTAAAAACAACATTGAATTGAGTGGGACCATGATGAGTGAAACATTTCCATGTGATATTTTATAATAGTCCAAACAACTCTGTAAGCAGTGACTGTGCAACTAAAATTTACATTGTTATTTCTATTTTTACCATGCCTTTGGACCTTTTAGCAAAATGCAAACAGTTTGAAAAATATATTTAAAGTGTTTTTATTTTTCTTTGGACGTGTATTGTTCGTACCAGGAGACCATGGATGACAAATGAAAACGCAAAAAGGTTCATTGAGAACATCAAAGACCTTCCTTCCGATAACTGTCAAGCATTCACGAGTCTCTATGAAACTATTTCCTTCCTTGATATAGGGTAAAGAAAAAAGAAGAGCGTGACTAGCACTAGTAGGAGGCTAGTACTGCCACATTTACAAATTAGGGTAGACCCTAAATCAATGGGGCAGTTTTAATTTTTGTTTTGAAGTGATTCAATGATTAGAATTGTCCCAATATGCTTCTACTATTAGTAAGGTCCAACAACAGTGGTCTATCATTTTGGTCAACCACGCCTCGAATAAAGGATCAGATATGTTCGACAGTTGCGTCTGACCTGATCAGCAGTTGTCTTCTGTCAGCTCGACGATAGTCGAGCAGACAACCAGGAAACATTCGAAATGACCATCTGCCTATAATCTGCCTCCTCGGAACCAACAACTAGTTACGAGCATACCCGACCGTTTTGACCAAGTCTTGGCAGTTACCTATTTTTACGGACCCTTATATCTAGGCTCAAAAATAGGGACCAATGGCCAAGCGCCAGGGACCATATATAAACTCTCACTCATGTGAGGCCCAGGTATCAAATACCCACTATTCATCACTAAAACCATAACACTTTGTTTGTATCTCTTTTGCTCTCGCACTTACTTGATCGTCGGAGTGTCTTGCAGGTACAACCCCTATTTTTCCTCCTCGACTTTCCTGTCCGTCCGAAGATCATCATCCGACCACGTTGCAGGTTCTGATCAACCGGTAAGATCAGTGGCACCGACTGTGGGATATCTTCCAAGTTTTATGTTCCCCAGAATCTGAAGACCAAAGATCCTCCTCACTCATCAATCATGACCGACCATGATGACCACCACCTATTTTGAAAGACTGCGCTCTCTCCAATGCATAAGACTGACGGAAGTCAAGAACATCCTCACCTCGAAGATAACCCCCGCTTCTGCGACGGTCAGACCGTGTCTCCAGATTCAATTGACGCTCAGCACGACGACCATCAGTTCTTGGACGAGCAGCGTCCCAAGAATCCTATTGAGGAACTGTCGGAGATTCTGCAATTAGTTCCCATTTCTCATAATACCGACCGGGCCATTGCAGCATTGCTCGCTGCCCTCAACCAGACTAATGCCCTTATCCTGCAGCAGAGCGAGAAGATATAGGTCTGGGAGAAGAAGCATGCAAAGTCTCCTCCTCAAAGACACCAGCGATATGATTCCCCTAGCATATCCCTAACATAGTCGTCCACCAAGAAGGGAGAGGCACAAAGTTTATGTGATACGGTGGCATAATTGACTGTTATACTAGTTTGCATTTTGTATTCGCAAGTGTCGCGGTAAGCAAGAGTCACCACCGACTTTTATTTCATCCAACAAAGGAAAAGGAAAAAGAACAGAAAAAAAACATTTTTTTGAGATATTTCTGAGTATGAGGGTAGATTATAGAAAGGGAAGGTGTTAGCACCCTTTCTATCCGTGGTTTTCCACGGGCTCTTAGGTACTTGCTCATTTTTTAAATTGCTTGTGTGTGACGAAGTTGTTTTGAAAATTGTTTTGAAAAGTGTTTGTGTGAAAAAATTTTATTTTGAGTAAGTACTTAAGATTTCTACCTACTCGAAAAAAGTTTGTTCATTTTTGTTTCCTTTAGACAGTGCTATCCTACTATTAAGTAGTAGGTAGCTCCGTCGTTGGAATTTTAAAGGGACGTTTGAAGGGACGAAATGGTCTCTGAAGGCAACGAGTAAGGATACCTTAGCATTTCGAAGGGACTATCGTCATAAGGTCAATTCATAGGCAACTCGAGGGACAAGTAGGGACTATGATCTTTATGATAATTTTGAATTGCGGATCATTGCAAAGGTATCCCTATGTTCGAGGAACACAACCACTATTTCCGAGGCAACCAAGTGGGGGCAAACCCTAGGAGTGAGCATGTGCAAGTGTGCCTTTTTTCAGTTAATGATCTTTGCACAATTAGGATTGTCTATCATTTTAAATTGATTTATCTTGCCATTTAATCCTATTATCCATACATCTGGCGGTTTAATAGTTGCAGAAATTATATGCTGAAAAGAAAAATCTACGTTATTACAGGGCTTTTGGACAGATACACCAATATTTGACTGAAAAATAAAGATGCAGAAATTTAAAATCTTAATTAATCTATTACAAACCCAAAGCAGATACAATAATTTAAAAATAAATAAAACGCGCGCGAAGAATTAAGACGGGAATGAGGAAAAGATATTTTTGGATTTTTGAGAAAAGTAATTGATCTTTGCAAATTAACATAAATTTTATTTGTTTTTAATTATATAAAAAAGTTTTTTTTCTTAAAATTAACCTGATTTTCTATTGAATTTTAATTACAAAAAAAAGAATTTGAATTAATCTAATTAACTAATTAATTAGTAGCAATTAAATATTTTATGGAAAAAACTAAATCTAATTTTTAGTGATTTTCTGATTTTATGATTTAATTAAAAAAAGATTTTTTGGTGAAAATAATTAAAACAAGGAATTAATACAAAATAAAGAAATTAGAAAAAAAACTAGAGGAAATGGGCCTGATATGATGAGTAACTTGGGGGGTGTACTGCCAATTTTGTGTTAGGCCCAAAGTTGGCCCAGAGGTGTGCGCTTGATCCAGTGAAGTCATCTCCTGAGGACTTATGGTGGACCCTCAAGGCTGAGGCGTGGGATCTACATGGCGATGGATCTCAAGGATGAGATTATGGGCGTATGGTGGACATCTTTGGATATTATGCACTGGAACCTGCAGGAAATATTAAGAAAAATGCAAAAGCACACGCCTGGAGTCGAACCCAAGACGTGCACTTCATAGACCTTTCTCCCTGCCAACTGCGCTACTAAACCATTCATTTATATAATAGCACAAAATTAATTAAAAGGAAAACCAGTGTTAGATTCGGGTCATCAAAAATGAGCGTGTTGGCAATACAAGCCAACCAATCAAGATACGTCAAATTGACACACATGCTTCCCAACCGGTGTCAATATTCAACGATGCTGGAGAGAGTCTCCGGTCATCTTCTCCGGGAGGATGAAAATACAAAACCCTCAAAAAGTGGAATTTAAAAGGCGCGAAGGATCCTAAACCCCCTGAAATTTTCTCAGGAATCCAAATATAGGGTTAGTTTGGTATGAAGGTCCCTAGATCAAGAGTTTCGCAAGCTTCAGTTCGTGATGTCCTAACAATGGCATCACGTGATTTAGGCCTTGAAACTCTAATGCGAAGCGTCCAACCTATCCTAAAAGGTGTCCTAAACATAAATCAACACATCAAACATGTCAACAATGCTTGAATTAACAATTTCGAATTCAACAAACCTTGCTAACCGGTGACACTTGGTTGTTGCAATCTGGAACGTTTCAAGCTTCAAGAGTGAAAGAGATAAACTCCTGGGATTCTCAGAAGCGTGATGGAGTGCTTAGATCTCACTGATGGGACTGGATCGAGTGTTTGAGAGTTGCACCACTTTTGGAATTTTTGAAGCTTTGTTCTTGGATTGGGAGGCCAGTCGCGCGTATGTGTGTTCTGCTTTAGGGTTAGAATCTCTTCCTTATGTATGAGGAAAGACCTAGGTTAACATATATGGAGAGAATCCAAAAGAATAATGGCCTTTTAAAATTGCTTCCAAACTTTCCATTTTTGAATATTCTCTTCCTTTTCCATGGCTTGCACGATTTCTTGTCCATAATCAACATATATTGTCATTCATTAAATGGAAAACCATTTCAAAATATTTTTATACCATTTATTTAATTTAATTTGAATTTTTAATGATTAAAAACCAAAATAAATAAAATAAATGAGAAGATAAAGCATGGATGGGTTTATGGGTCGTGGACCATGTTGAGAATGCGTTCCATACTTGAAAAATTAGGCCCATTTGGAAAAAAATCAAATTTGATCAACATTTGCCTCATGCAAATTTCCAAAAATGGTCAACTTTGACAATGCACATATCTCACAATTTTGACCCTATGAGGGTACTCCTGGACTTTTTAGAAATATTGGGGTGTCCCCTAAACAACCCTTTTGGTTTCATCTCAATTGGATCTTCCATGTTCATGTAAGAAGCTTTGACCCAAAAGGTGTTTTTGTTGACTTTTAGAATGACCTATAATGTCTGAATTCATATCTTTTCATGAGTGCATTTTTTGAACTTGAGGGATGAAGATGATTTGTAAGTAATTGGATTCTCTTCAAAATGAGCCTTGGATGGAAAATTTCTGATAAAGTATGAGAAAGTTATGCCTGGTCAAAGTTTAGTTGACTTTTCCTGAGAAACCCTAATTTAGCAACTTTTGAGTTTTGATGAATTAGTAGCATTCCTTGGGGAATCATGATCAAACCTTTATAAAATGATGGATATAACTTCAAAATGTTGGTTTTGACCAAAAATATTGAAGTTTGACAATATGTGGGCCCCAATTGACTTTTGACCTGATACAATTAATTTTCAAGCATCTGAGTAGTTGACTGGGCAAACTTCTTGTGCAAGGCATGAAACATGGCATGAATGGTCTTAAGAATATATTAGGACTATGGAGAGCATATGAGGCCCTTGGGACTCACCCATCTTGATGAAAATGGAAACCCTAGTTGGAGGCACATTGCTTTAGGAGAGAGTTTGTCTGGTCAACTCTTGGGCATCCTTGATCAAGTTGAATATCTTAATGAACATATGTTGAGTAAAATGGGAGGGAAAATTTTGGGGTACAACAGTTTCCCCTGTTCAATCTTCTAAAACTTGAGGATGTAGATTATCTGGTCTACCTTTCGTGATCTAAAGGTGGAAGATGATTGAACACTAGAGTGCCCAGAAATTTGCACTCGCATGAAGTAACACTGATTGGTGATATTGGGAATGAGCTTACAGATTCCATTTGGGAGTCGACAGAGAGTCGTCGGAGATGGGCTTAAAGACGCCATCCATAAAAAATATCAGCCGCATGAGATTTCTTTACGAGAATTCATGTACCTGCTGTTGAGGAGGACTTCGCTGGGGGATATTGATTCATGTCCTGGGAAGTAGAGTCTAGGAGCTTCGGTTGTCCATTACTCTACTGAGGAATTAACTCTTGGTTGAGGAGGTGAAAGTAGAACTACATATCTGGTCAAGGTCCAGGCTGCACAACGACTTACTGGGGAATTGTGAAATTGACCGTATCTGGTCGGGTCTAGGTCTTACAGTGTTGTAAATTGTTGTCTGGAGATAAGGGAGAAGGAACCTGGATAGTAGGGTTACTTCGAAATGGAAGCCTGGATAGTAGTTCTATGAGAAGGAACCTGGGTCGTAGGGTTACTTCGAGGTGAAATCCTGGATAGTAGGGCTATAAGAAGGAACCTAGATAGTAGGGTTACTTCGGGATGAGAGTCTGGATAGTAGGGCTATGAGAAGGAACCTGGATAGTAGGGTTACTTAGAGATGAAAGCCTGGATAGTAGGGCTATGGGAAGGAACCTGGATAGTAGGGTTACTTCGAGATGAAAGCCTGGATAGAGTAACTGTCGGGAAGGAACCTGGATAGTAGGGTTACTTCGAGATGAAAGCCTGGATAGTAGGGTTGCAGGAAGGAACCTGGATAGTAGGGTTGCAGGAAGGAACCTGGATAGTAGGGTTACTTCGAGATGAATGTCTGGATAATAGGGCTACGAGAAGGAACCTGGATAGTAGGGTTACTTCGAGATGAAATCCTGGATAGTAGGGCTGCGGGAAGGAACCTGGATAGTAGGGTTACTTCAAGATGAAATCCTGGATAGTAGGGCTGTGAGAAGGAACCTGGATAGTAGGGTTTCTTCATTTGGTCATGTAGATTAGTTGTTTGCAGATATGGCATGTATAACTACTGAAATCATTGGAGATAATTGTCTTTCCTGAAAAGATATCAGGCTTAATTATATGCGATGCATGCAATGCGTTATGAGATGATGTTCTCAAAATAAATGAGATTATACTGTATGTGATATGTATGCGCCTGCCTTGATGTATGGACATGAAATTCTTATTAGGACATGTCTGAGTCTTGGAAAATAAATCACTGGTTGCTGCTGGAGAGTATAACATTCCTGACTGTTATAGAGGATTGTAGTTCTTCTACTTCTGCTAGGGATGGTGAACAAAATGATTATTGCTGGAAAATTACTCCTTGTTGTTTGTGACTATTCCGCCAGGGAGAGACTCTGTTCGAGAATAGCTATGCGGGGAAAAAGCTCTGTTGGAAGGTAATTTTCGTGGCTGAAGTAATAAACTCTATTGGGGATTGAGCTTCTGTATGCAGAGAAATAAACTCTTTTTGAGAGACAAATTTTATGACCTGTTTTCGATTATGAAATTTGACTGGGGGATATAGATGTCAGGTTTCTGAGAGGCCCTGGCTAGGGAGCTTACTTCCTGTTTTGGGAAAGCTGATATCAAATGCCTTGATTGCTTTTACTCTGTGGGGAGTAAGATGTTACAAGGTCGTATGCACTGAAAATTATGTTTCAAAGTTGTCTGTTCCTCGGTACCTGCTGGACAGAGTAACTGTCGGGTTTGACATTTCTTGTTTTTGCCCCTGTTTCTTAAGTTACGAGCAATTGTCTTTTTATTTCTTATGTAAATATTTATGAGCAGAAATTATATTCAAATGCATATGTCAAGAATAAATCATTGGACGTTCTTGCAAAACAAAATGGGAAAAGAAAAACAAATGGTTTTGTAAAAAATGATTTGTATTAGTTTCTTGAAGTTGGCCTATAACAAGCGTTTTTTGTACAAGGAAGCTGACGCTCTAGTAAGAGAACGCTGCCGTGAAAAGGAGGCTATACAATATTATGTACAACAAAAAGAAAACAACTATGTGAAATAGTCCCATTTAGTTTCAACTCTGCTATTGCCGCTATGTCTTCGAGCGTCTCATCACTTTGCTGCTTGTCCGAAGCTGATTAGATTGATCGGTGCCGCTCGAGCTTGACAGTTGATACTGAGGTATGATCTCAAGGTGATCCAATGGGATATAGTGATACGATTTACATCCCTAACTTTTTCTTGAACTGCCCTTTCGGGTTTTTAGTCCACCGGGATACCCTTTTTTGCCCAAGCCACCTTTTCAGGTTTTCGGCTTGCCGGGTGTACAGATTTTTCATTTTCATCCCTTATTTTTGCCCGAACCCTTTTGGTTCGCCGGGAAGCCCTTATTTTTTCCTAGGCCAGTCAACCTAGCGGGCCTTTGATCATGCGTAATATCTTTTCACTATATCTGCATTGACAGGGTGAGGAAGGTCGTCACCGTCCAGGGTGGTTAGAATCATAGCTCCACCCGAGAAAATATTTTTAACCACAAATGGCCCTTCGTATGTGGGAGTCCATTTGTCCCTAGGATTACCTTGTGGCAGTATGATGCGCTTGATTACTAGATCCCCGACTTGATATTCTTGTCGTCTGACTTTTTTTGTTGAAAGCCTTGATCATTCGTTTTTGATACCTATGACCATGACAGACAGCGGCAAGCCTCTTCTCATCGATCAAATTTAGTTGATAAAGTCGGGTCTGGATCCAGTCGTCTTTGTTCAAACCCTCATCTTTCATAATCCTCAAAGAAGCAATCTGGACCTCAATGGGTAGGACTGCTTCCATGCCATATACCAGAGAGTAGGGTGTTTCCCCTGTCGACGTCCGTGCTGAGGTACAATACCCATGAAGAGCGAATGCTAACATCTCATGCCAGTCTTTGTATGTCACCGTCATCTTCTGTATAATTTTTTTGATGTTCTTGTTAGCCGCTTCAACAACGCCATTCATCTTCGGTCGGTATGGAGAAGAGTTATGATGTTGTATCTTGAATTGCTTACAGTGCTCGGTGATCATCTTGTTATTGAGATTCGTTCCATTATCATTGATAATTCTCTCTGGCACACCATACCGACAAATCAGGTTATTCCTGATGAACCGCGCCACAACGTTCTTGGTCACAGTAGCAAAAGAGGCCACCTCCACCCATTTCGTGAAGTAATCAATGGCCACCAGGATGAAGTGATGTCCATTGGAAGCGGTAGGCCTGATTTCTCTGAACATGTCAATGCCCCACATTGCAAAGGGCTACGGAGCTGTCAACACATTCAAAGGAACCGGAGGCACATGCACCTTATCAGCATAAATTTAACACTTATGACAAGTTCGAGAGTGCTGATAACAATCTGCTTCCAAAGTGGACCAGTAATATCCTGCCCGTAGGATTTTCTTATCCATGGTATGTCCACTTGAATGGGTTCCAAAAGTACCTTCATGTAAATCTATCATAATCCTCTCTGCTTCACTCTTGTCTACACACCGCAGTATGGTAGAGTCATGGTTGCGTTTGTAGAGGATTCCATTACTGAGGAAGAATTTCGCTGCGAATCTTCTCAGAAACTTCTTATCATTGACAGATGCCCCTTCGGGATACTCTTGAGTCTCGAGGTACTTCTTCACTTCATGAAACCAGGGTTTGTCTTCCACCTCTTCGGTATCAATCTCACAATAGTGCGCTGGTTCATCCAACCTTTAAATGGTGATTCGGGGAGCTTCGTTGCCCCACTTGACTTTGAACATAGAAGACATGGTAGCTAGCGCGTCCTCTAACTAATTCTCCTCTCATGGAAAATGTTCAAAGGTTACCTCCTCAAAGTGTGGGAGCAATGTCAGCATATGCTCTTTGTATGGGATGAGATTCAGATGCCTCGTATCCCATTCGCCTTTGATCTGAATTATTACTAAGGCTGAATCCCCGAAGACATTTAAGAACTTGATCCTGAGGTCAATAGCGGCTTTGAGACCCATGATGCAGGCTTCATACTTTTCCATGTTGTTAGTGCAGTTGAAACATAGTCGGGCAGTGAAAGGAGTATGACATCCCTCAGGAGATATGATTATAGTGCCGATGCCATTACCGAGTGCGTTCGAAGCTCCATCAAAAACCATAGTCCATCAGGATCCTTCTTCAGGTCCTTCATCTGGTCCAGGTTCTTCGTAGTCAGTCACCAGTATAATGTTCTCGTCCGGGAACTCAAAATTCATGGAGTGGTAGTCATCCACTGCCTGATGAGCCAAATGATCAGCCAATATACTTCCCTTGATTGCTTTCTGGGTTGTATATTGTATATCGTATTCAGTTAAGATCATCTGCCATCTCGCTATTCTTCCGGAGAGAGCGGGCTTCTCGAAGATGTATTTGATTGGATCCATCTTAGATATCAACAATGTAGTGTGGGTCAGCATATACTATCTTAGTCGGCGAGCAGCCCATGCCAAAGCACAACAAGTTTTCTCCAGCAGTGAGTATTGTGTCTCACAGTTGGTAAACTTTTTGCTAAGGTAGTATATTGCGTGCTCTTTTCGACCAGACTCGTCATGCTGCCCTAGCACACACCCCATTGAATTTCCTAGCACTGTTAAGTACAATATCAAAGGTCTTCCTTCAACCGGAGGCATCAGAATTGGCGATTCTTAGACATATTCTTTGATCCTTTCAAAGGCGGTTTGGCATTCGTTATTCCACTTTACCACTTGATCTTTCTTCAGAAGCTTGAAGATGGGCTCACAAGTAGCAGTCAAATGTGAAATGAACCTGGAAATATAGTTCAAGCGTCCCAAGAAACCTCTAACTTCTTTCTCTGTGCGGGGAGCCGGCATCTCTTGTATGGCCTTTACCTTTGTGGGGTCTACCTGAATACCTTTGTTACTGACGATGAAACCCAGAATCTTACCAGACCTTACCCCGAAAGTGCACTTGTTCGGATTCAACCTCAGCTTGTATATCTTCAATCTATCGAACAACTTTTGTAGATGATCTAAGTGTTCCTCTTCAGTTTGAGAAATGGTTATCATGTCATCAACATAGACCTCAATTTCATGGTGAATCATATTATGGAACAAAGCGACCATGGCTCACTGATAGGTTGCCCCAACATTCTTCAACCCAAAAGGCATCACCTTGGAACAGAAGGTGCCCCACTGTGTGACGAAGGTGGTCTTATCCATGTCTTAAGGAGTCATCTTGATCTGGTTGTATCCAGAGAAACCATCCATGAAGGAGAATATTTTATATTGCACGGTGTTATCGACCAGAACATCAATGTGAGGAAGCAGGAAGTCATCCTTGGGGCTTGCCTTGCTCAGATCTCTGTAATCCACACACATCTGTACCTTGCCATCTATCTTAGGTACCAGAACGACGCTAGCAACCCACTGCGGATAAGATGTGACAGCTAATAACCCTGCATCGAATTGCTTCATAACCTCTGCCTTAAGCTTCTCTAACATTTCAGGACGCATATGACGAACCTTCTGTTTAACTAGAGGACAATATTCTTTAGTTGGCAGGCAGTGTACCACGATATCAGTGTCTAAACCAGGCATGTCTTTACATGACCAGGCAAAGATCTCAACATAGTCGTGCAACATCTGTATTAACTGCTGTTTGACTTTAGTCTCCAGATTTGCACCGATCTTGACTTCTCTTTTGTCTTCCTCCGTGCCCAAATTTATTGTCTCAACTGGCTCTTCATGGGGATGTATAGCCCTTTATTCCTGCTGTAATAGTCTAGCCAATTCTCTAGGCACCTCACAATCGTCCTCACCTTCGTCCTCGGCTTGGTTGATCGGATTTTAGAAATCATAACTGGCAGTAGCATAATCGTTATCAATGGGATCCAGAGTGGATATGGATCTGCAGTTTGATATGTGAGTGTGTGTATGAGCATAGCTATATTGATAAAGTAAAGGCAGAAAAGAAAAACAGAGAGTGAAAATTTTGAATGTAAAGAACGTCCAATGTTTTATTAATGATATATGAAATGACACAATATCCCTCACAGATAGAACCATTGTGCCTCGGGTAAGACACAAGGCCATAAAGTTTAAATTGTTTATTACAAACTTTAGAAAACAAGAAAGACAATTACTGCGGAATAAAAGAAACTGGTATAAAATCCCTAGCCGTCCAGTTACTCGGTCCACTGTTGGTAGTCGGGTATATCCAGCTATCAATGTCAGAGTCTTCCTCACAGTCTTCAATGGCATTAATTCCCCGATTGCTGATGCATAGGGGAGGTCCTCCAGCTCGAGCGCGTCGAACAAGCCTTTGAGCTCCTGAAGTAAAGCCCAAACCAAACTTGTCAGTTTTATGAGTAAAATCATGGAGTTATCCCCAGTTGGTATACCCACCTTCTTCAACCACTGCTCTGGCGTCTTTGAGAGAAGCCATCTTCAGAGGAGGTTTGGTGTCGGTAGTAGTCTCAGTCAATGCCAAAATTTAGGGAACCTCTTCAAAGTTTTGACAAGGAGTCTCTATGAATTCCCCGTCCATCTCCACATACCTGAAGGAGTTCAGGTGGCTCACCATATACTCCTCTTCTCCACGCACGGTGACAATCTTCCCCTTCATCGGATACTTCAGCATTTGGTGCAGTGTAGAAGTAACAGCCCCAACTTCATGGATCCAAGGACGACCCAACAAACAAGAATAGGACGGTCTGGTGTCCATCACGTAGAAGGTGGACTCAAAGATTTGAGAGCCTACCTTGACAGGGATGTCCACCTCCCCATACACCATTCTCTTCGACCCGTCAAAAGACCTTACCATAATATTACTAGGCTTTAAGGTCAAGCCTTCACAATCCAACCGATCGAGAGCCTTCTTAGGCAGAACATTCAGCGAAGACCCAATATCCACCAACACATGAGCCATAGTGGTGTCCCTGCATTCGATCGAGACATGCGGAGCATCATTATGTTTCCTCCCTTTCGGTGTCAAGTCGACATCTGAAAAACCCAGCCCATTGTTAGTAGTCAAACTGGCTACACAGTCTTTGAATTGATCAGTCGAGGTATCTTTTGGCACATGTGCAGTCTTGAGGAATGTGATCAAATCTTTCGCATCGGCCTCGGAACACAACAACAGAGACAACATGGATATCTTCGAGGGGGTCTGCCCCAGCTGCTCGACCATATTCTAGTTGCCCTTTTTAATTATTTTTAATATTTCCTCTATCTCTTGATTAGAGGCTTCTACGACAATCTTTCTAGGTGCCTCCATCCGGGCAAACTCACCTATAGCTTCTTTGCCTCGGGTCCTAGATGACTCGACGGCAGGAGTAACAATTGGAGTAAGAACAAGAGTAGTAGTTGAAGTACTGGTAGGAATAACAGGTGAAATAACAACAGGCTTATTGACCGTCCTCGGGGAAATCTCGGGAGATAAAACTCTTCCACTTTTGGTAATCTTACTGGTCCCGATAATGTTACTGACATCGGGATCAACCTCTTCATTCTTCAGATCTTGTTTAACGCCATGATAGTAAACATCGGCGCCATAATGCCAAGGGACAACTTTGTCCGAGGCGTACGGGACAGGACCAGGAAAGGTGATTATTAACGGAGCAACTCTCGGAGCGGGTGTGATCCTAACATGTCTTCTTGAGGAGACCTTGGAAGGATTGGCGGAAATGGTTATAATAGGGATATCTTCGAACATAATAGTTGGAATCAAAGTTTTCTCGAACAAAATTTCTCTGTTGTCCATCAGGCCCTGGACACCTGTTTTCAGCAAATAGCAACCAAAAGGCAGAGATGAACACATTTGGAAACCTTCACCACAACCCAGAAATAAACCGGCCAACAACAAATTCTTCTTAACAGTCATAAGGGGAGTAGAAACTTCATCAACTGAGGTTACAAACAGATCGGTATCAACGAAATTAACTCCTCTGTTGTGCTTAGGCATGGGAGCGGTTATGACATTGGGCTTCTCCAGAGCATCGAACTCAATCTCCTTGGCTTCAATCAGATCTTGTACCTTGTTTCTCAGAGCCCAGCAATCATCTGTATCATGGCCAGGACTCTCAGAATGGTAGGCACACCGAGCGTTTGGATTGTACCGAGGAGATGTGGTATTAGGTTTCTTGGGAGCCTCTTTCAAGGTTGCCAAGTTGGATCTCAGCAGATGGGGTAGAACCTCTGTCAATGTCATGTTAATTCGGGTAAATTGCCTTTGTGGTCTTTCTACCCTTTGTTGATTGTGGCGTTGTGGAGCAGCCGCAGGCCTAAGTATCATTACAACACTTACTGTCGGACGGTGTTCATCTCTGCTTTGACCTCTTGGGCTATTGATAGCACTGGCTTCCTTCTTACCAGTGACGAGCTTCTTTACTGAACTCGAAGAGGTGTCTTTCTGTATTTTACCGCTCTGGATCCCAGCTTCTACTCTCTCTCCAGTTAATATTAGCTCAGTGAAACCAACTGACGAGCTTCCAATCAAATGATTAAAGAATGGACCAGACAGCGTCCCAAGAAACATGTCAACTAACTCCCTATCAGACAAAGGGGGTTGGACTCTCCCAGCCAAGTCTTTCCACTTCTGCGCATAATCCTTAAAGCCTTCACCTGCACCCATGGACATACTATGGAGTTAAGTACGAGTAGGGGCAAGGTCGGCGTTGTATTGATACTACTTATAAAAAGCAGCAGCCAGATCCTCCCAGTGTCGGACATTGATTCTCTCCAGTTGGTAGAACCATTCAAGTTAAGTCCCTGACGTACTGTCTTGAAAGAAGTGAACCCACAAGTTTCTATCAGCGGTGTGGGGCTGGATCTTCCTTACATAGGAATGGAGATGAAGTTTTGGGCAAGATACTCCGTCATACTTTGCGAAAACTGGGGCCTTAAATTTCTGCGGGATGACCACTCATGACACCAATCCCAGTTCTTTGAAATCCAACTAAAGTATCCTCTGGACTTCCATAGCACTCAAACGATCTTCCAAGTGCTTGTATATATCCTCAGTTGGAGGATACTGCTCATCATTGTAGTCTGTATCATTGTCAGAAACTTCAGGACTAGGGTCCTTCTCCCTTGTCTCCCTTTCTTGGTTCTCCTCTTCCTTGGATGATGAGGTCAGATCGACTGGTTGCTTTAACGGCCCCCTGAACCTTCTGCCCATATTTAGAATACCAGAGACCTTCTTTTTTTTTCCTTATCCTTCAAGATGAGGGCTTTCAGATCCTCCTGCCCTTTTGCTAGAGTTATGAACATCTGTTGAAATTGGGCATTTTGTGCCTGAAGATCTTTGATGCTTTGTTCAGAAGACATTTTTGCTGAAATAAACAGTGAAGAAGATGAGAAGCCTGTAATGGTACCTGTATATGCAGTGCTATGGATGGAATGCGTATGCAATGATTTCAAGGACTTTGGGAAATTTAAATTTGCGAACCAAAATGAAATAAGGATTTTATTAGTAGAATTCAAAATACAACTGCCTTTTAGGCGTTACAATTAAAAATTCAAAAACTAAAAAAAATCAAGTTTCCCATGGATGCTTCCTCTTCGTGCCGAGATAGACATTGAGGCTTCTTTCCTTATGAATCTGCTTCTCCTGGGCATAGAACTGGTCCCTATAAGTATCCCGCTCTTTCTTCAACTGAATCCAGAACCTTTGTAGTTCTTCAAGATCGGTGGGCATATCAGGATGAAGAACCATGTAAGGAATATCCCCTTCAGTAATGGGCTCCACAATCACTGGTAAGACGGCCATGTAGGGCATCATAATTTCATGAGCGCGAGCTCATACCCATTAGAGATAAGGTTCCATAGGTATGGAATTCTTCAGCCCCAAAGTCTTAGCGTCAGATCTGTTTACCATGCCCTAAACTCGTATAAACCTCTGGAGATACCCTTGAACATCATCCTCATAGTTAAACATAATGCCCTGGATAAGTAACTCATGAGGACCATCCCTTCGAGCGTAACTAAATTGTCGCAGAGCCAAACAAGGATTGTAAGTTATGCCTCCCCTAATGCCAAGTAGTGGGACACTAGGGAACTCCCCACAGCGGTCAATAATAGCAATATCTCCCACAACTTGGGAATACCAGAGAATATCCGTGTGAGAAAGTGACATTATCATTTGCGACCAACCTAAACCTTCTTCATTCTTCAGTACTGACTTCGGGAGGTGAGAAATAAACCACCTTAACTGCAATGGCATGCAGCACATAAGAACCCCTCTTCTCTTCATGGTACGAGTATGGAGAGTGTGCAAGATATCTCTGAGCAAAGTAGGCACGGGGTTGCGAGAGAGGAAGATCTTGATAACATTCACATCTATGAGCAAGTCTGGATTAGGGAACAATACTAAACCATAAATTAGAAGCGCCAAAACCTCCTCAAAAGCCTGAAAGTCCAAATCATTCCAAAACAGCCGGGCCTTCTCTATTAGGAATTTGGCTAGAAAACCCTTGACTCCGCTTCTTGTTTCCCAATTGGATACCACGTCGGCCCGTTTCAGATGCAAAGCTGAGGCAATGAATTTTGGCTTAGGAACCTCTTCTAAACCTGTGAAAGGAACCTGGTACATAATAGGTAGATTCAATAATTGAGAGAACTCTTCAATGGTAGGCACCAACTGATAGTCTGGAAAGGTGAAGCAGTGGCGCTCGGGATCAAAGAACTGAAAGAGTACACCCATCATCTTTTCACCAAAGCTCAAAGTAACCAGGTTGAGAAGTTGACCATGTCTCTTAATGAACAAAGAAGTTTCAAGAACCCTTGATACTAGTTCATTGAGTTGGGGAGGTATTCTCACAAAGCTAATTCGAATAGTGTTTACACGAGCGGAAGCCATGATCTGCAAAATAGAACAAAGATAAATTCTCTTGGTCCTTGAAATGGTTAGTGTAATGAGAATCAAAACTATGTTATGATGCATGATGTTATGTTCAAACAGAGTAAATCACATAAAACAAAGCACACAATAGAACTTAGGTTCAAAGGCTTGCATGAGGTTAAAGGTAGGTACCCTCTTGAAGTTTAGTTGGTTTCAAACCTGTCTTATAAAAGTAACCGGGTTCTAAATATTCTCAATATCACTGATCATCTTTTATCGGGCGTTATTTCAGCTCAGGCAATCTTTTCTTGCGGCCGAAATATCCTGAAAGTCTGACCTCAATGAGTGTAGCATCGAGTATTAACCAATCCTCAACTTTATACCAAGGCCGGCTATCTCGCTACATTCTAATGGCTAAGTTTGTTCAACTAAGGTTATAAAGTCCATTAGTGCTTTACGAAACTACGCGGCGACCCTGTATTCTCCTCGTTTCCACACGAAGGATACAGTACCAACTAAAGTGTCACACCAACACAGCCATCGCTTAAACCATATCGGTCTACACTGTATAGTCTCCACGATCTATTGATGTTTACCTAAAGAGTGTCCCTAGATCCGGGTCTAGGATCTTCAATAATACCCAAGCAAAATCATTAAAGATAAAGCAGGCAAAACAAACAAGAAAGCAATTTTAAAAATGACCTAGATCCTAAGGTATACCCCATTTATTATTCCCCAGCAGAGTCGTAAGTTCTATAATACGATGGCAAAACTGACTGTTATACTGGTTTGCATTTTGTATTCGCAAGTGTCGCAGTAAGCAAGAGTCGCCACTAACTTTTATTTCATCCAACAAAGGAAAAGGAAAAAGAACAAAAAAAACCTTTTTTCGATATATTTCTGAGTACGGGGGTAGATTATAGAAAGGGAAGGTGTTATCACCCTTTCTATCTGTGGTTTTCCATGGGCTCTTAGGTACTTGCTCATTTTTTAAATTGCTTGTGTGTTCTTGTTTTGAAAAGTTTTGTTTACTTCGTGATAACCCTTGTATCGGTCCTCAAGAGTGTGACGAATTTGTTTTGAAAACTGTTTTGAAAAGTGTTTGTGTGAAAAGTTTTTATTTTGAGCAAATACTTAAGATTTCTACCTACTCGAAAAAAGTATGTTCGTTTTCGTTTCCTTTAGACAGTGCTATCCTACTATTAAGGAGTAGGTAGCTCCGTCGCTGGAATTTTAAAGGGACGTTCGAAGGGACGAAATGGTCTCTAAAGGCAACGAGTAAGGATACCTTAGCATTTCGAAGGGACTATCGTCATAAGGTCAATTTGTAGGCAACTCGAGGGACAAGTAGGGACTATAATATTTATGACAATTTTAAATTGCGAGTCATTGCTAAGGTATCCCTACGTTCGAGGGACACGACCATTATTTCCGAGGTAACCAAGTGGGGGAAAACCCTAGGAGTGAGCATGTGCAAGTGTGCCTTTTTCAGTTAATTATCTTTGCACAATTAGGGTTATCTATCATTTTAAATTGATTTATCTTGCCATTCAATCCTATTATCCATACATCTAGCGGTTTAATAGTTGCGAAAATTATAAGCGGAAAAGAAAAATCTACGCTATTACAGGGATTTTGGACAGATACACCAATTTTTGACTGAAAAATAAAGATGCAGAAATTTAAAATCCTAATTAATCTATTACAAACCCAAAGCAGATACAATAATTCGAAAATAAATAAAATGCGCGCGAAGAATTGAGACGGGAATGAGGAAAATATATTTTTGGATTTTTGAGAAAAGCAATTGATCTTTGCAAATTAACATAAATTTTATTTGTTTTTAATTATATAAAAAAAGTTTTTTTTCTTAAAATTAACCTGATTTTCTATTGAATTTTAATTACAAAAAAAAAAGAATTTGAATTAATCTAATTAACTAATTAATTAGTAGCAATTAAATATTTTATGGAAAAAACTAAATCTAATGTTTAGTGATTTTATGATTTTATGATTTAATTAAAAAAATATTTTTGGGTGAAAATAATTAAAACAAGGAATTAATACAAAATAAAGAAATTAGAAAAAAAATTAGAGGAAATGGGCCTGATATGATGAGTAACTTGGGGGGTGTACTGCCAATTTTGTGTTAGGCCCAAAGCTGGCCTAGAGTCTGGCGCCTGATCTAGTGAAGTCATCTCTTGAGAACTCATGGTGGACCCTCAAGGCTAGGGCGTGGGATCTACATGGTGATGGATCTCAAGGATGAGATTAGGGGCGTTTGGTGGACGTCTTTGGATATTATGCACTGGAACCTGCAGGAAATGTTAGGAAAAATGAAAAAGCACACGCCTGGGGTCGAACCCAGGACGTGCACTTCATAGACCTTTCTCCCTGCCAACTGCGCTACTAAGCCATTCGTTTATATAATAGCACAAAATTAATTAAAAGGAAAACCAGTGTTAGATCCAGGTCATAAAAAATGAGCGCGTTGGCAATACAAGCCAACCAATCAAGATACGTCAAATTAACACGCAGGCTTCCCAACCAGAGTCAATATTCAACAATGCTGGAGAGAGTCTTCGGTCATCTTCTCCGGGAGGCTGAAAATCCAAAACCTGGAAAAAGTGGAATTTAAAAGGCGCAAAGGATCCTAAACCCCCTGAAATTTTCCGAGAAATCCAAATATAGGGTTAGTTTGGACTGAAGGTCCCTAGATTAAGAGTTTCGCAAGCTTCAGTTCGTGATGCCCTAACAATGACATCACGTGATTTAGGCCTGGAAACTCTAATACGAAGCGTCCAACCTGTCCTAAAAGATGTCCTGAACATAAATCAACACATCAAACATGTCAACAACGCCTGAATTAAAAATTTCGAATTCAACAAACCTTACTAACCGATGACACTTGGTTGTTGCAATCTGGAACATTTAAAGCTTCAAGAGTGAAAGAGATAACTCCTGGGATTCTCAGAAGCGTGATGGAGTGCTTAGATCTCACTAAGGGGGACTGGATCGAGTGTTTGAGAGTTGCACCATGTTGTACCCCAAAATTTTCCCTGTCATTTCTCAAAGGATCATCCTGGACTCTCAGGTTTGCTTCTATCAAGTTCCAAGTCTTGAATTACCACTTTTCAAGAAAATCATCCACAAGGGCAAAATGGTCAAAAGCACACTGAAAAGTCAAACTTCGACTTTCAGATCAAATCAAGTTTCAACAATTATATTTCATCAAGACATGAAATTGGTTCATCAAAAAATCAGAAGTCAGAAATTACTTTGAAAAAAATCAAATTTCTAAACATTTAGAAAAATTTTTAAGTGTTAAGAGAATATGATACTTCAGAACTTCTGGGCCAGTCTTCATGTGAGTGCAATCAGAATTTGCAGACACAGTTCAGAACATGATGCTTCAATCATAACATATGGAATCAATGTCTTTCGGTCACAACATGACCCTTCAGCATATGGAGGTTACGTTTCTGATCTTCTGCGATCAGAACATCACCAAATCCAAAAACCTCGTTTAAGCAGCCTGCTGCCCTGCTATATCACAGTCATGCAATCAGCTGCTGATCCAGTCTACGCCTGCACTTTCTCAAACCCCATATTTGCATCAAATTAGCATACGAAAACTGTGATTAAAAAGCAATGGAACAGTATGCCAAAAAGGTTTGAATCCCATTTGTTTTCCCCCCCAAAACCACAGCAAACCCATCTATAAATAATTTTCTCCATCACACATTCAAGGGGCTGGTTTTTGGAGAGAGAAAATTGTCAAAAGAGAGAAAAGAAAACTGTGAAACCTTCATAAAAATCCATAATTCCCAAACAGAAAATCAAACCTTTGTTCTTCCCTTTGAATCAAAGAACTTGGCATTTTCTCTTCGGTTGCTCTTGCTGACTCCAAAACATTTGAAGGCAGCAGTTCAGGTTCCAAACACACGCTCCAGATTCAAGGTAAGTCTTTCTGACTTTGCATCTTTTCATTCAGAACATCATTAAATATGTAAATATCACAGTATTGATGTTGTCCATATCATTGCATAAGTAGAAAAACTGTGGATCAGAACTTCTTGACTAGGGCTAGGCTCAGAACTAGGATTAGAATTTCTATAAATTGTTGTGCTTTTATCCTCCTGATTTGCTGTTAAGGACTGAATAAATTGCTGATGTGCGGATTAATATGATGAAAAAGTTGAAATGTAACACAGAACTGCTGTTCTTCATTCACCATTTTTGAAACATAATTTCTAGAATGCTCACTCACTGTTTTAGCACAACACAAAACTTCTGAGTTCTCCCTACACGTTAAACACACAGAACTTCTATGCTTTCTTACTGTTAAGCACACTGAACCTCTGATGCTCCCACTCTCTGTTTTAACACTCAAAATTTCTGATTTTTTACACGCTGAAACACACTGAATTTCTGATCTTCACTCACTATTTTAGCACAGTACATAACTTCTGACTTTTGGCTCACTGTCTGAATACCACCAAGAACCTTTGTTTCCTTTCCCTGTGACGTTTCTTGTAGGGCCTTAGAGTGTATCAATCTAGAACTTCTGATTCCACTGACGTTCCTTTCTGAGTCACAACGCGCCTGGCTTCAGTACTTCTGATCCTTGTTGTTTTGCTTGCAGCAGGACGATGTTTCTATCTTTCATTTATTTTCCTTTTTATCATTTTCAATATTAATTCCCTTTTTTATTAATATAAAAAATACATAAAAATATTTTCTTTTATTAATTAATTTATTTCTTTTTCTTAATTTATTAAGACAAAAAACCATTTTCTAAACAAGTCATTTTTCTCTCTTGCATTGTATATTTCAATATGGTTGTAATAGTTAAATAGGACTTAAATTCTTGCAAACCCCCTATTTGTAAATATGTACCCCCATCCCTAAAATATTGTTATAGGGTAGGACTTTTATATTTCCGCAATTTAATGCTTTTCCAAATGTAAAATGCTAGTAGTTAGGATGGGTATGGCAAGACATGAAATCAACAAATAGATAACCTTAATCGAGACTAAAATGCATGCAATCAAACGCACTTGCACACTAGCACCCTTAGGGTAATCCCACCTTGTTGCCTATCAGAAAAATAATCATGTCCCTCGAACATGGGCATTTTAGAAAAAGACCCTCGATAAAAGATTGTAGTCCCTCGATGATGCTCGATGTTGCCTTTGATAAATGATCTAGTCCCTCACACGACATTGCTAAAACGCTCCATGGGTTGCCTTCTATGACTATACAAAAACGTCCCGCGCCCGTCCCTTCACATCCAACGATGGAGCTTCTTACCAAATCAATGGTAATATAGCAACATCTAAAGAAAGAGGAAAAGAACATCTAAGACCTTTTGAGTAGGTAGATTCTCTCCCAGTTGCTCGCTTGCTCACAACAAAAACATTTTTATACACCAACACATCTCTTTGAACTATTTTTGAAACCAACACTTTGTACGCATTCTTATAGAGACGAGAATCATTACAAAGTCACATTTTCAAAATACTTTCAAAACCCACACCACAAGCACACATTCAAACAAAAGCAAGTGATCTAGAGAGTAAACTAAGATCCCATGGAAAACCATGGATGAAAAGGGTGCTAACACCTTTCCTTTTCATAATCTACCCCCCGAACTCAAGAAAACATCTCTAAAGGTCTTTCCTGTGCTTTTTCATCTTTCCTTATTGGATAAAAGAAAAGTCAGTGACGACTCTTGCTATCCGCAACATTTGCGATCAAACACAAAACAAAAAGTCAGTTCTCTCACCGTATCAAAGAACTGGTGACTCTGCTGGGAAATATATAAGTGGGGTTACCTTAGGGTTAGATCACCTTTACTTGCTTTTTTTGTTTGACTTGTTTTCTTTACATTTAAGGGTTTTTTGCTTGGGTATTGTTAAAGATCCTACACCCAGATCTTGGGGACACTTATTAGGTAAACAACAAAAGATCATGGAGACTGTACGACGTAGACCGATATGGTTTAAGAGATGGATGTGTTGGTGTGACACTTTGGTTGGTGCGGTTATCCTTCGTGTGGAAACAAAGAGAATACGGGGCCGCCGTGTGGTGTCGTGAAGCACTAACAGACCTTAAAACCTTAGTTGAACAAACTTGGCCATTAGAAAGTAGTGAGATTGTCGGCCTTGGTATAAATATGAGGATTGGTTGATGCTCGATGCTACACTCATTGAGGTTAGACTTTCGGGATATTTCGGCCGCAAGAAAAGATTGCCTGAGCTGAAACAATGCCCGATAGAGGATGATCAGTGATATGGAGAATCCGTAGAACCCTGTTACTTTTCTAAGACAGGTTTGAAACCAACTAAACTTCAAGAGGGTACTTACCTTTAACCTCATGCAAGCCTTTGAACCTAAGGACTTTTGTGTGTTTGGCTTGTGTGTGATTTACTCTGTTTGAACATAACATCATGCATTCTAACATGACATCCATTCTTATTACACTAACCATTTCAAGGAACGAGGGAATTTATCTTTGTTCTGTTTTGCAGATTATGGCTTCGGCTCGTAGAAACACTATCCGAATCAGCTTTATGAGAATACCTCCCAACTTAAGGAACTAGTATCGAGGGTTCCTGAAACTTTTGCGTTCACCAAGAGACATGGTCGACTTCTCAACCTGGTTACTTCAAGCTTTGATGAGAATATGATGGGTGTACTCTTTCAGTTCTTTGATCCCGAGCACCACTGCTTCACCTTTATAGACTATCAGTTGGTGCCTACCATGGAAGAGTTCTCTCAGTTATTGAATATACCCATTCTTGACCAGGTACCTTTCACAGGTTTAGAAGAGGTTCCGAATCCAGAAGTCATCGCCTCAGCTTTGCATCTAAAATGGGCCGACATGGTATCCAATTGGGAAACAAGAAGCGGAGTCAAGGGTTTTCTAGCCTAGTTTCTAATAGACAGGGCCCAACTGTTTTAGGATGATTTGGATTTCCAGGCCTTTGAGGAGATCTTGGCCCTTCTAATCTATGGGTTAGTATTATTCCCTAATCCGGACTTACTCATAGATGTGAATGCTATCAAGATTTTCCTCTCTTGCAACCCCGTGCCTACCTTGCTCGGAGATATCTTGCACGCTCTCCATACTCGTATCATGAAGAGAAGAGGGGTCCTTATGTGCTGCATGCCATTACTGTCGAGGTGGTTTATTTCTCACCTCCCTAAGTCGGTGCTGAAGAATGAAGAAGGTTTGGGTTGGTCGCAAAGGATAATGTCACTTTCTCATGCGGATATTCTCTGGTATTCCCGATTAATGGGAGATGTTTCTATTATTGACCATTGCGGGGAGTTCCCTAACGTCCCACTACTTGGCATTAGGGGAGGCATAACTTACAATCCTTGTTTGGCTCTACGACAATTTAGTTATGCTCGAAAGGATGGTCCTCATGAGTTACTTATCCGGGGCATTATATTTAACTATGAGGGGGATGTTCAAGGGTATCGCCAGAGGTTCATACGAGCTTGGGGCATGATAAACAGATCTGACGCCAAGACTTTGGGGCCGAAGAATTCCATTCCTATGGAACCTTATCTCCAATGGGTACGAGCTCGCGCTCAGAAACTTATAATTCCCTACATAGCCATCTTACCAGTGATTGTGGAGCCCGTTACTGAAGGGGATATTCCCTACACGGTTCTTCATCCTAATATGCCCACTGATCTTGAAGAACTACAAAGGTCTTGGATCCAGTTGAAGAAGGAGCGGGATACTTATAGGGACCAGTTTTATGCCCAAGAGAAGAAGGTTTTAGAGCTCACAAAGCAGCTTCATAAGGAAAGAAGCCTTAATGTCTATCTCGGCACGAAGAGGAGGCATCCATGGGAAACTTGATCTTTTTTTTAGTTTTTAGAATTTTTAATTGTAACGCCTAAGAGGCAATTTTATTTTGAATTCTACTAATAAAATATTTGTTTCATTTTGGTTTGCAAATTTAAATTTCCCAAAGTCCTTGAAATCATTGCATACGCATATCATCCATAGCATTGCATAAACATGTACCATTACAGGTTTCTCATCTTCTTCGCTGTTTATTTCAGCAAAGATGTCTTATGAACAAAGCATAAAAGATCTTCAGGCACAAAAGGCCCAATTTCAACTGATGTTCATAACTCTGGAAAAAGGGCTAGAAGATCTGAAGGCCCTCATCCTGAAAGAGAAGAAGAAGAAGAAAAAACCCGTTGGTATCCTTAATATGGGCAGAAGATTCAGGGGGCCGCTAAAGCAATCAATCGATCTGACCTCCTCGTCCAAAGAAGGGGATAATCAAGAGAGGCAGACAAGAGAAGAGGACCCCAGTCCTGAAGTTTCTGACAATAATACCGACTACAATGATGAGCAATATCCTTCGTTAAGGATAGATATAAGAAGTTAGAGGATCGGCTGAGCACCATGGAAGTTCAGAGAATACCTGGGTTGGACTTCGAAGAACTGGGATTGGTATCAGGAGTGGTCATCCCACAAAAATTTAAAGCTCCAGTTTTCGCAAAATATGATGGGGTGTCTTGCCCAAAGCTTCATCTCCATTTCTACGTAAGGAAGATCCAGCCCCACACCGCTGATAGAAACTTGTGGGTTCACTTCTTTCAAGACAGCCTATCAGGGACTCAACTTGAATTGTTCTACCAATTGGAGGGAACCAATGTCCGAAACTGGGAGGATTTGGATGCTTCTTTTTACAAGCAATATCAATACACTACCGACATGGCCCCTACTCGTACTCAACTCCAGAGTATGTCCATGGGTGCAAGTGAAGGATTTAAGGACTATGCACAGAAGTGAAGAGATTTAGATGGGAGAGTTCAACCCCCTTTGTGATACGGTGGGAGAACTGACTTGAGGTTTGCGTTCGTATTCGCAAATGTTGCGGTTAGCAAGAGTCGCCACCGACTTTTTATTTTATCCTAAGGAAAGGTTAAAAAGCACAGCAAAAACCTTTTGAGATGTTTTCTTGGGTTCGGGGAGTAGATTATAGAAAGGGAAGGTATTAGCACCCTTTCTATCCATGGTTATCCATGGGCTCTTAGTTACTTGCTTAGATCACTTGCCTTTTGTTTTCAATTGTTTTAAATGGTGCTTGAGTGTGTGGGTTTTGAAAATGTTTTTTTTGAAAAGAGGCCAATGTGGTGGCAACCTTTGTAATGATCCATGTGGGGATGTATACAAAGATGTATGTCTTTTGAAAAAGTTTTCATTTGTTTTTGAAAGTGTAGTGATGTGTGATTTTGAAATTAGGCAAGTGTTTTGTTTTGCAAGTTGATTCAAGTAACTAAGAGGTTATCTACTCTTAAATTTCTCAAAAGATTATTGCTATACTTTAACCCTTTTAACAAGTTTGCTCCACCATTGTATTTGGTGGGCAACCTTGTGTTAGGATGTGAAAGGGACAGGCGCGGGTCATCGTTTAGACCATAATTGCAACAACGTTAAATGTCTTTGAGCAATCTCTCTAAGGGACTTGATCATTTGTTTTTGTTTATTTTTGAAAAGTTTTATCGAGGGACTATGATCATTCAAAATTATTTGCTTTGCCCAAAGAAGTTTAACATGCAACATGGCCCTTTTATTTGAAGGCAACAAGTGGAATACCCTAGGGGGTGCAAGTGTGATTTGTGTGTCCATTTTCATGCTTGTTTATCTTGTATTAGGTCAAACTATTTTTTTATCGTTTTTCGCATACAAACCCTAATTCTAGCATGTTATTATTAGAAAGCAATAAAGTGCGAAATTAAAATTACTAAGCTATTACAAAACCAAATATGGGAAGGGGGGTACAAATGTTCAAATGGGGATATTGACAAGAATTTAAATCTAAATTATTACAACAATTGGATATTTTGCAATGCATAATTAAAGGTAAATTAAATAAATATGTGAAATGTAAAAAAGAAAGTTTCTATGTGTATGAGAAAATATTATTTATGTAAAAGGAAAAAGAAAATAAAAATGTATTTATTTTTTAGTATTTTGAATTTAGGGTGAAAAACCCTAATTTTTAAATAAAAGGAATTATTATCTAATTTAATTCTACTATTTATTTATTATTTATAAAAAATAAAATAAAATGAAGTGTATTGTGAAAAAGGTATTTTTTGTATCAAATATTAAATAAAATGAAAAATCAAATATTTTTATATTTTTGTCTTAAATATATTAATAATCATATATATATATATATATATATATATATATATATTTTATTAAACCCTAGATATGTATTATACAAAAATAAATATTTATTTAATATTTTAATAAAATAAATAAAAGAGTATTTTTTGTGTGAAATATTTTCAGAAAGTAAATAAAAATAAAAAGTGTATTTACATTATTTTTACATTTATTCTAATAATCAAATATATATATATTTATGTACAAACTAAACAAATAAACAAATAAATATGCAATAAATGCAAAAAATAATGAAAAAAATATTTTTAATTTTCTAATGGCATGAGAAAAAATAAATGAAGTCAGCAAAAAAGAAAAAAGTCAAAAATGTCAAAAAATGAGTAAATGGGCTCAGGGGGGTGTAAACATGAAAATGGGGTGCAAAAAGAAAACAAATCCAGGCCCAGCCCAGACCACTCCTTCTTCAACCTCTGTACAGCCTCCTTCAAGCTAAAACACGCGTTTTTTATCTCTGGATTCCTGGCTTTTTAGCAAAAACTCATAACATGAAAAATGTAGAGCATTAAGAGACGGTTTCAACCATATAAAGAACATGTCCTATCTCTCTAAGATGAGGGAGAATTTCTCTCCCCCTCTTTCCTGACCTAGTTTTTCTACCATTTTCAGAGCTCAAATTCTCTTCACTCAGATAAAAGAAATGAAAAGTAAAGCTATGTACATGTTCAGGGCTATGAGTAGGACTTTGTTTCTTCACAAACTTAAGACTAAAGATGCCTAATAAGAGAGATACGAATTCAAACTTTTACCTGTGCAGTTGAACTTCTATGTGGAGAATGAGAGACTTTCAGTGCAATGTAATGATTGGAAAAGCTTCCTTGAGGTCCAGGGATGCTTTTTCAATGCTCACTTTGTCTTGAACCTTCTTGTATCAAGCTATAGAACTTCACCTGCAAGTCAAAGATGTGAAAATGGTGGAAGTGGTTAGAGCAACCACAGATCGTGCCTTAGCTTCTGGATAGCTTGCATATGTTGTAAGGAAGGTAGAGGAACAGGTTTGGACAGAAATGCTTGAAGGGATTGAGAAATTGCACTCAAACTGCAGGGGCACCCCTGTTTGTGCAGTTTGAGGATGGTTCTGAGATGGAGAGGGTTTGAAAGGGAAATGGCTCGTGCAAAAGCTTGAATGTGGTCTATGGAATGTGTTTGATATCTTTTGTGCTGTGTTTTTTTGCTGATATGAGAGATAGCATATGTTATGGACCTTTCTTCACACTTAAGCTACCAAAAGCAAATTGGTGTTCTAGGTCAGTATAGGACCCCCTAATGTGCTGCATCAACTCCTCTTGATCAGTGTGTTATGCCCATAATCTTGTGCTAAGCAGATCTTCTATGTACTTGTTTGATTTACCAATTGACATAAAGCAAACTTTTGTAAAAATGGAAAGTTCACTTTATCCAAAAATGGATCAATCTTGTGTATAATGCTTGAATTCATGGAACAACACTTAGACACAAAGAACAAGCATTAAATTAAGGAGTGTAATGTGGTTTTAGGACCTGCAAAGTAGCACAAACTATGCTGAGTTCAAATTTTCCAAGTTTATGAACATGTCTTGATGAAGAACAAAAGTGAATTTTTGCCAACTTGTGAAATTCGAATCTCTCAAGTTATGAGGTTGTTTGATGAGTTCTTGGACATTTTGGAAAGCTTGGAATGTGTACTACAATCCATCTTTGAAATGCAAATCAAAATTCCAATTGGAAGGGTATGAAAAGTGGCCTTGAAGTAGGGTAGAAAACCTTGTCAAAATAGGTCAAATTTCACTAAGTTAAAAGATGGTTTAGTGCCCTTATTCAAAAAATCATAACTTGAGATACAAGCTTCAAATGAGAAAACTTTGTGAATCAAAGTTGTAGATTTTGCAACAAGCTACAACTTTCATGTTTTGACTTTTGTTTGAATCCCAATGGATCATGGTGAAAAGATGGGGCAAAGTTGGGAAAAAAATTAGGGTTTTTCATAACTTAGAAAAATTCTAAGTTATGAAAAATTCCATTTTCAAACCCTAATTTGCATTTTGTGATTTCTTGGTGAACAAGTTTCATGATTTGGCATGTTTTGATAAAAAATGAATCTTGACTCTTGATTTTGACCAAAAAGTCAAAGTTTGACTTTTCAGTATACAGTCAAAATTGATCAATTGACTGGGAAATTCAACTATCAATCTTGTGTACTTGGGATCTTTTGAGCTTGATGAACATGTCAAGATAATTCCATGGGGTCCTTGAGTCCATAGGTGAACTTGGTTTGCCATTGGCTAGGTCAAACAGTCAAAAATTGCCTTTGTGCAGTCAAAACCCTAAAAAGGACCATTTTGCCCTTTTGGTGATCTGATCAAATTTCTTGTGGAATTGTGATCCAAACTTGATCAAATGGTTCATATGAATTCAAAATGTTGATGTGGATCAAATTTCATGAGGTTTGACTGTCAATTGGCCACAGTTGACTTTTTCCCCAATACAGCTGATTTCTAGGTCAACTGTCCAATTGACTGGGTAAAACTTGGAATCAAGACCTGAAACTTGGTATGGGTAAACTTGGGAGTCCAATATGAAGCATGAAAGTCATCTTAGGCATTTTAGGTCAAAACATCTTTGTGCAAGCACAAACCCTAATTTGAGTCCACAGTGCAAGGAGAAGTCTTGAGCAGAGGAAACCCTAATTGTATCTTGATCTTTAAATGTCTTGTGATGAGACAATGTTGAGGAAATGGGAGGGCAAATTTTGGGGTACAACAGTTGCCCCTGTTCAATCTTCTTGGACCTGAAGAGTTAGATTGGCAAGTTTGCCTTTCGTGACTCGAGGGTAAAAGGAGATTGGACACTAGAGTGCCCGGAAATTTGCACTCGCATGCTGGAGTCTCAACAATGTGGTGTCGGGAATGGGCCTATAGATGCCATTTGGAGAGATGGTGGATAGGGAGATGGGCTTATAGATGCCATCTGGAGACGTGACAGAACTTTGTCGGGAATGGGCTTATAGATGCCATTTGGAAATGTTGATCGCATAAGAGATTCCTTAGCGAGAACTTGTGTATCTAAGAAAGACAGATGTTTTCCTGGCTTGTTACAGGTGTTTGATCTTCAGTCTCCTTATGCAGATATGCCCTGGCTAGATACAGGTATCGAATCTACAATCGGTTGCTCACAGATGTGCCCTGGCTGGATACAGGAGTCGAATCTGGAAATAGTCGTCAAATAGATGTGCCCTGGCTGGATACAGGAATCGAATCTTCGAACTCTTCAGACGTGCCCTGGCTAGATACAGGAGTCGAATCTGGAAATGTGGTCAACAGATATGCCCTGGCTGGATACAGGAATCGAATCTGGAAATGTGGTCAACAGATATGCCCTGGCTGGATACAGGAATCGAATCTGGAAATGTTGTAGTTGATAGATGTGCCCTGGCTGGATACAGGAGTCGAATCTTCGAACTCTTCAGACGTGCCCTGGCTAGATACAGGAGTCGAATCTGGAAATGTGACAGTTGAAGGTAGTCGTTTTTGAGATTGTCTTTTTCCTGAAAAGGCAAAGACGTAAGCCGTATGCAATGTCATGATGTATGATATGCATGATGTCATGATGTTCAACATTTTATGTTGTATGTGTTTCATCATGTATGTAAGCAAGATGTATGAAAATGTGAAATGTTTATGAGTGTAATTTCATCTTAGGAAAATAAATCCTTGACGAATGGCCGGGAAGCTGCTTTGCGGAAGAGATACTTGGCCAAAGCTCTGATGAGAGGCCTGCTGAGGACTTTAACGATGGATTCCGCTGAGGATAATGATGATAAACTCCGCTGGGGAATACCAAAGATAGACTTCGCTGGGGATTGAAGGAACTTTTGCCGAGGGCGGTCTTCCGTGGCTTTTAGCTGAGGATAACCCAGTTATAAGTCCTTGTGAGGAAATAACTCTAAATAAAACTTGGGCGAGACGTCCGTGCTCCGACGGGGATAAGCTCGCAGAATCTACTATGGATGAGCTTTTAAGACCTGCCGGGGAATGTTGTGCCTTTTTCAGGATCGACGGGGAATCGACTCCTGCTTGGGGAAAGTACTGTCGCATCCTGTCTTATTCTGCGGGGAATTGAGATGATTTGGCCACATTTTCAGTTGAACCTACCTTGGTGCCTTGGTGGACAAAACAACTAGACCGCATTAGACAACTCCACATTGCCCCTGTCTTTGATGTCACTTGTAATTAATCCCCTTTTTTTTTTTTTTTTTTTTTTTTCATATGCAAATATTTATGAATCAGCAATTTAATGTCAAATGCATATATCAACAATGAACATTGGACGTTCTCCGCAAGACAAAACAGAAAAAGAAAAACAATGGCCATTTGTATGGACAAGTGAATTTGTATTGATTTAAGCTTTGCCTGTGAATAGGCGTTTTTTGTACAAGAGGCTGTCATCCTAGTAAGAGGACGCCGCCAAATAACATAGAGTTTACAATTTGAAAAAGGAAACAAAACAGCTATGTGAACAATCCCACTGGGTTCCAACTCTGCTATCGCCTTTATGTCTTCGAACGTCTCATCGCTTTGCTGTCTGGTCGAAGATGAAGCTGATTGGTCGATGCCGTAATCTGAGCCAGATAGTTGATGCCGAATTCCGGATGCGAAGTGATCCAATGAGACATAGTGTTACACTTTTATCCCTAGCTTTTGCCTGGACCGCCCTTTCGGGTTTTCAGTCCACCGGGATACCCTTTTTTGCCCAAGCCGCCTTTTCAGGTTTTCGACTTGCCGGGTGTACAGATTTTTTCATTTCATCCCTTATTTTTGCCCGAACCCTTTTGGTTCGCCGGGAAGCCCTTATTTTTGCCTAGGTATGTCAACCTAGCGGGTCTTTTATTTATGCGTAGTATTTTTTCACTATGTCTGCATTGGCGGGGTGAGGAAGGTCGTCACCATCCATGGTGGTCAGGATCATGGCTCCTCCTGAGAACACACGTTTAACCACAAATAGCCCTTCGTAAGTAGGGGTCCATTTGCCCCGGGGATCACTTTGAGGAAGGATGATGCGTTTGATTACCAGGTCCCCAACTTGATACTCTTGCGGTCTGACTTTCTTGTTAAATGCCCTGATCATCCGTTTCTGATACGTTTGACCGTGACAGATAGCAGTGAGCCTCTTTTCGTCAATCAGATTTAGTTGATCAAGTCGAGTCTGGATCCAATCATCTTCATTCAAGTCTGCATCCTTCATTATCCGAAGAGAGGGTATCTGGATTTCAATCGGCAAGACTGCCTCCATGCCGTAGACCAAGGAGAAAGGAGTTGCCCCGGTTGATGTCCTTGCTGAGGTGCGGTACCCATGAAGAGCAAACGGTAACATCTCGTGCCAATCTTTATAGGTCACTGTCATCTTCTGCACAATTTTCTTGATATTTTTATTGGCTGCCTCTACAGCCCCATTCATCTTCGGCCGATAGGGGGAAGAATTGTGGTGCTGTATCTTGAATTGTTCACAGAGTTCAGTGATCATTTTGTTATTGAGATTGGTACCATTGTCCGTAATGATCCTTTCTGGGACTCCGTACCGACAAATCAGATTATGCCGGATGAATCGTGCCACGACGCTCTTGGTTACTGTGGCATAGGAAGCTGCCTCGACCCATTTCGTGAAGTAATCGATTGCCACCAAGATGAAACGATGCCCATTGGATACCGTTGGTCGGATCTCACCGATCATATCGATGCCCCACATTGCGAAAGGCCAAGGTGCCGTTAGGACATTCAAAGGAACTGGAGGGATATGCACCTTGTCAGCATAGATCTGGCACTTATGACAAGTTCGGGAGTGTTGGTAACAATCGGCTTCCATCGTGGACCAGAAATATCCTGCCCGAAGGATTTTCTTAGCCATGGTGTGTCCACTGGAATGGGTCCCAAATGTACCTTCGTGCAGTTCCACCATAATTTTCTCTGCTTCAGCCTTATCCACACAACGTAACAGAGTTGAATCATGATTCCGTTTGTAGAGAATGCCGTTGCTGAGGAAGAATTTTGCAGCAAACCTCCTCATGAACTTCTTGTCGTTGACAGAGGCACCTTCAGGGTATTCCTGAGCTTCCAAGTACCTCTTTACCTCGTGATACCAGGGTTTTTCAGTCACCTTCTCGGCCTCGAGCTTGCAGCAGTATGCCGGTTCATCCAACTTCCAGATTATGATTTGGGGAGCCTCATTGTCCCATTTGACTTTGAACATCGAAGACATCGTGGCTAGCGCGTCCGCTAGCTGATTCTCTTCTCTGGGGAAATGCTCAAAAGTTATCTCTTCAAAGTGAGGGAGCAAGGTCGACACATACTCCTTGTAAGGAATGAGATTCGGGTGTTTCGTATCCCACTCGCCTTTGATCTGATTGATCACGAGAGCGGAATCTCCGAAGACACTTAGAAATCTGATCCTTAAGTCGATTGCAGCTTGTAGACCCATGATACATGCCTCGTATTCTGCCATGTTGTTGGTGCAGCTGAAACATAACCGGGAGGTGAGTGGAGTATGAGTCCCCTTGGGAGATATGATTACAGCGCCGACGCCGTTACCCAAAGCATTGGAGGCTCCATCAAAATGCATAGACCACCGGGATCCTTTCTCAGGTCCTTCATCCGGTCCAGGTACTTCACAGTCAGTTACCACCATGATGTCTTCGTCCGGAAAATCAAAGTTCAATGATTGATAATCGTCCACAGGTTGGTGTGCCAAATGATCAGCCAGTACACTTCCCTTAATTGCTTTCTGAGTTGTATACTGGATGTCATATTCTGTTAAGATCATTTGCCATCTCGCTATTCTCCCAGACAGAGCGGGCTTTTCAAATATGTATTTGATGGGATCCATCTTTGAAATCAATAAAGTAGTGTGAGTCAGCATATACTGTCTCAGCCGGCGAGCAGCCCATACAAGAGCGCAGCAAGTTTTCTCAAGCAGTGAGTAACGAGACTCACAGTCGGTAAACTTTTTGCTCAAGTAATAAATAGCGTGCTCTTTTCGGCCAGACTCGTCATGCTGCCCCAGCACACACCCCATTGATTTATCAAGCACTGTCAAGTATAGTATCAGAGGTCTTCCTTCCACCGGTGGCATAAGAATAGGTGGCTCTTGGAGATATTCCTTTATTCTTTCAAAGGCGGCCTGACATTCATCGTTCCAGCGTACCACTTGATCTTTCTTCAGTAATTTGAAGATTGGCTCACAAGTAGCAGTCAGATGTGAGATGAATCGGGAAATGTAATTCAGTCGTCCTAGGAACCCTCTGACTTCTTTCTCTGTTTTTGGGGTCGGCATCTCTTGAATAGCTTTAACCTTGGCAGGATCCACCTGAATACCTTTATCACTTACAATGAAACCTAGCAACTTTCCGGATCTTACCCCAAAGGTGCATTTGTTGGGATTCAACCTCAGCTTGTATAACTTGAGTCGGTCAAACAACTTCCTCAGATGGTCAAGGTGTTCCTCCTCAGTTTGAGACCTTGCAATCATGTCATCAACGTATACTTCAATCTCATGATGGATCATATCATGAAATAAAGCAACCATGGCACGCTGATAGGTTGCCCCAGCATTTTTCAATCCGAATGGCATGACCTTATAACAGAAGGTCCCCCACTGAGTTACAAATGTAGTCTTCTCCATATCTTCAGGAGCCATCTTGATCTGATTATACCCTGAGAAACCATCCATGAAGGAGAACACCTTGTGTTGAGCTGTATTATCAACAAGGACATCGATGTGAGGTAGGGGGAAATCATCCTTGGGGCTGGCCCTGTTCAGATCCCTGTAGTCAACACACATTCTGACCTTACCGTCCTTCTTCGGTACTGGCACAACATTGGCAACCCACTGAGGGTAAGAAGTTACTGCAAGGAAACCCGCATCAAACTGTTTCATCACCTCAGCTTTAATCTTCTCAGACATCTCTGGACGCATTCGTCGAACTTTTTGCTTTACTGGAGGGCAATCTTCCTTGGTTGGCAGATGGTGAACTACAATGTCGGCATCCAAACCAGGCATATCTTCATAGGACCAAGCAAAGATCTCCATGTAGTCTTGTAGCATCTGGATCAATCGTTGCTTCACGCTGAGCTCTAGATTGGCACCAATCTTGACCTCTTTCCTATCTGTCTCAGTACCCAAGTTAATTGTCTCCACAGGCTCTTCATGTGGTTGAATAGCCCTCTCTTCCTGTAGTAGCAGTCTTGCGAGTTCACCAGGCACTTCGCAATCATCTTCACCTTCGTCTTCGGCCAAGTTGATCGGATTGTCGAAGTCATAACTGGCGGTAGCAGAGCTGTTGCCAGTGAGATCCAGAGTGGATTGAAACCTGTATAAGTGAGTGTGTGTAAATATGGCTGTTTTGCAATATGTATAACACAGAAAGAAAAGGAGCACAAGACTTGAAATGCAACAAACGTCCAATGTTTTGATTGATGATATATGAAAATGTCATACAAAAAGCCCTCACAAATGGAGCTACGATGCCCCGGGCAGGACACCGAGCCAACAGAGTTTTAACATATTGTTTGTTACAAATTTGAAAATCAAAAGAAATCAATTACTGCGTGACAAATGTGATAGGGGTAAAATCCTTTGCTGTCCAGTTGCTTGGTCCGTCGCTGGCAGTCGGGTAGATCCAATTATCGAACTCAACTTCCTCCACATCTTCCTCAATAGCGTTCACCCTTGAGCTGGAAATAAACACCGGAGCCTTTCCAACCTTCTCTTTGCGCACCGCCTTCTGAGCCTCTGCAGTAAAGCCTAGCCCAAACTTGTTGTTCTTCTGAGTGAAATCAGGAAGCTGACCCCAGTGTGCACCATTGCCTTTCTGAACCACAGCCCGGGCATCCCTTAGGGAAACCATCTTCAAGGAATCATTCTCTTCGGCCATTGTCTCTGCAGCTGCTGAAATTGGATGTACCTCCTCGAAATGTTGGAAAGGAGTTTCAATAAATTCTCCGTCCATCTCGATGTACCTGAAGGAATTCAAATGGCTCACCATATACTCCTCTTCTCCTTGCACAGTGACGATCTTCCCTCTGACGGGATACTTCAGCTTTTGGTGCAAGGTGGAGGTCACTGCCCCAGCCTTGTGGATCCAAGGTCGACCCAACAGACAGGAGTACGATGGACGTATATCCATCACGTAAAAGGTAGAGTCAAACACTTGAGAGCCCACACGAATAGGGATGTTAACCTCTCCATGAACCATCCTCTTGGAACCGTCAAAGGCTCTGACGATGATATTGCTGGGTTTCAACTCCAGGCCCTCATAATCCAGACGATCCAAAGCCTTTTTCGGGAGAACATTCAAAGAAGAACCAGTGTCCACCAATACATGTGCCAGAGTAGTGCCCCTGCATTCAATAGAGACATGCAGGGCATCATTGTGGTCTCTTCCTTTTGCGGTCAGGTCAGCATCTGAAAAGCCCAAGCCGTTGTCCGCCGTTAGATTCGCTATGCAGTCAGTGAACTGGACTGCAGACGTCTCTTGCGGCACATGGGCCGTCTTGAGAAATGAGATTAAGGCCTTAGCGTGAGCCTCGGAGCATAGTAATAAGGAAAGCAGGGAGATCTTGGAGGGTGTATGCCCCAACTGCTCGACAACATTAAAATCACTTTTCTTTATTATTTTCAGAATCTCCTCCATTTCTTGTCGGGAGGCCTCAGCATTCACGGGTATTGGTGCCTCCATCCGGGCAGGCTCTTCTTCAATCCCTTTGCCCCGAGCATTTGATGACTCGGCAGCAGGGGACACAATTTGATCAGCAACAGGACTTGGTAAACTTGCAGGTTTTATGAGGAGGGGTTTTCGAATAGCGGGCGGCGCAATGTCAGGCGAGAAGAGCCTGCCACTGCGGGTGACTTTAGCTGGACCGGTGATATCGCAGATACTGGCACTAGCATCAAATTCTTGCTTGATTCCATTTACATATACGTCTGCCCCATAATGCCAGGGGACAGCTTTATCAGACACGTAGGAGAGGGGTCCTGGAACAGTAATGATCACAAGCGCAACTGTCAAGATTTGAATAGGCTTCTTTGGGGGAGCCTTGATTGGATTTTTGAAGATGGTAATCACGGAAACTTCTTTCATCGGAACCAAATGAACAGCAGTCTTTTTGAATAAAATCTCCTTGCTATCCATTAGGCCTTGGATGCCTAACCTTAGCAAGGGACAATCAGGTAGGGAAATAGCACAGAATGGGCAACCTTTGCCGCAACCCGGAAATAAACCGGCCCGCAGTAGGTTCTTCTTAACAGTCTTCAAAGGGGTAACAACTTCATCTATCGAAACAGCATACACTTCTTCCTCAATGGCATTTACCCTATGCTGGGGCATAGGAGCCGTTACAACATTCGGTCTTTCCGGCGCTTCAAACTGAATTTCTTTTGCGTCAATTAGATCTTGCACTTTGTTTCTCAAGGCCCAACAATCATCAGTAGTGTGCCCGGGACTATCAGAATGATAAGCACACCGGGCATTTGGGTTGTATTTAGGAGACGCAGTGTTGACGACTTTAGGAGCTTCTTTGAGGGTCACCAGGTTGGTGGATAACAGTTGGGGTAAAATTTGAGATAATGTCATACTCAATCGGGTATACTGCCTCTTGGGCCTTTCACTTCTCTGTTGATTGTACTGCTGAGGAGCAGCAACAGGTTTAGAGATGACCAAAGCGTTGACGGCTTGGCGACTTTCGGGCTTGACTTGTCTTCTAGGGCCATAGACGGCACTTGCTTCTTTCTTAAATGGCCTCTTCTCAGCACTTGTAGAGGCAGCCTTTTGTATCTTGCCTGACCTGATGCCAGCTTCAATTCTCTCTCCCGTTAATATCAAATCTGTGAACCCAGCGGAGGAGTTACCAACCAAATGATTGAAAAACGGACCAGACAACGTTCCCAGAAACATATCAACCAGCTCTCGATCAGTTAATGGAGGCTGCACCCTGCCAGCCAAATCTCTCCATTTTTGAGCGTACTCTTTGAACCCTTCACCCGTTCCCAGAGACATACCCTGAAGTTGGGTACGCGTAGGAGCGAGATCAGAATTGTATTGGTATTGTCTGTAAAATGCAGTTGCCAAATCTTCCCAGTGTCGGATGCTAGCTCCGTCCAATTGGTAGAACCATTCAAGTTGTGACCCCGAGAGGCTATCTTGGAAGAAGTGAATCCAGAGGTTCTTATCCGCCGTGTAAGGTTGGATTTTCCTTACATACGACCTCAGATGCAGCTTTGGGCAGGAGACCCCATCATACTTGGCGAAGGCAGGCGCCTTAAACTTATGTGGAATTACTACTCCAGAAGATAATCCCAAATCTCCGAAATCCAGTCCCGGCACGTTCTGAATTTCCATAGCGCTCAAGCGGTCCTCCAATTGTTTGTATCTGTCAGCAGCAGGTGGGTATTGTTCCTCGTTATAGTCCGTCTCGTTGTCGGAGACTGCGGGACTAGGAGCTCCTCCCCCTTGGGGACTGTTTTTCTCAGCAGAAGAAGTGGTTGGATCAGCTTCATTGTGGAGTGTATTCCCAAATCTGCGTCTGGTGTTGAACATCGCCGTTCTCTTTTTCTTCTTTTTCTTCAGGAGTAGAGTCTTCAACTCTTGCTGACCCTGGGCTAGGCTTAGGACCATCTCTTGAAACTGTGCACTTTGGGCCTGAAGGGCCTTGATTGCTTGCTCACTGGATGATTCCGGATTCATGATGATTGTGCAAACAAACAGCGAAGAAGATTAAGCAACCTGTGAAATGGGGTACCTGCTATGCATATGGTGTAATGGAATGCGTATGTTTTATGTTTTCAAAGACAAATAAGATTCAACTTTGTAGACAAAAAAGGGAAACACACTTCATTAGATTAAAAATTTTCAATTGTTCAACAATTTGCCCTTAGGCATTACAGGAATGAAAAATACGGAAAAGGAAATAAAACTACAAAAGGAAATAATCAAAGCTCATCAATGCTCCCATGGCCTCCTCCTCTCAGTGCTGATGTAGTTGTTCAGGACACGTTCTTCCTCCAATTGCTTAGTCAGCCTTCGGACCTTCCTTTCCTGCTCGTTGAACTTCTCCCGATAGAAATCCCTTTCTTCCTTTAGCTGTGCCCAAGATCTCTTCATGGTGTCAAAATCAGTAGGTATCTGAGGAGGGAGGACAGTTGGAGGAACCCCATCTTCATCGGGAGATTCAAGGATGATTGGTCTGACAGCTTCGTACGGCATACCTAACTTCTGAGCACGGATGCGGACCCATTTGCAATAGGGCTCCAATGGTAAAGAAGTCTTTGGTCCTAACTCATGTGGGTCAGCTTTGTGGATTCTGTCCCAAGCTCTAATGAATCCCTGGCGTAGTTTGTCACTGCCTGCCTGAAACTCAAAATGGAAGTGAGGAACCAGCATTTCATGAGGCCCATCTCCTCTGGCTCTTCCAAACTGACGGAGAGCTAAACATGGATTGTAAGAGATTCCTCCTTGGATACCAATCAACGGGACATTAGGGTATTCTCCGCAACGGTCGATAACAGCTACCTCATCCAAGCCTCTGAGAGTCCAAGTGATATCCTCATCTGTGAGAGACATTAACCTCCGAGCCCAACCTTTTCCCTCTTCATTCTTCAGCACGGACTTAGGAAGGTGCGAAATAAACCACCTTACCAGCAAAGGAGCACAACACCACGGAGTCCCCCGTTTTCGAGCAGTACGAGCGTAGAGTTGTTGTAGAATGTCACCCAAGAGAGTGGGTACCAGATTCCGAGACATGAAGATTCTTATGACATGGATACTGATGAAGGTGTCAGGGTTGGGAAACAATACCAGACCATAGATCAAAAGAGCCAGAATATCCTCGTACGCCTTGAAGTCCAAGTCATTCCAGAAATCATTAGCCTTGCCAACCAGAAATTTGACCAAAAAGCCCTTGATCCCATTTCTAGTTTCCCAGTTGGACAATACCTCTTCTTTGGTCAAGGGGAGAATTGCAGCAATCTCTTCAGGCCTAGGAATCTTTTCCAAACCAGTGAATGGAGTTTGTTCCAAGACAGGGATCCCAAGCAAATAAGAGAACTCTTCCAGGGTAGGAACCAGCTGGAAGTCTTGAAAGGTGAAACAATGATGCAGAGGGTCATAAAACTGGGTCAGAACACTTATCAGTTGTTGGTCCCATTTTGCAGTGATCAAGCCAAGGAGAGAACCATGTCTGTTGATGAAGGAGGTAGTGTTTGGAATTCTGCTAACCAACTCATCAAGCAACTCAGGTGAACGAACAAAGTTGAACCGGATAGTATTTCTACGCACGGGCATCATAATGTCCTACAAAACAGAGCAAAGATGAAACCTTTTTGTCTTTGAAATGGGTTAGCTTTTTATGCATGCAATGGTATGATGGCATGATGCTATGATGAAGCACATCACAAGTATTCACATAGGCAAATAAAGCACACAAGTCACACAAGACACCCTTAGGTTTTAGGCCAGCATGAGTTTCAGGTATTACCCTCTTTGGGTTTTGTTGGTTAGAACCTGTCCTATCAAAAGTAACCGGGTTCTAGAGGATCTCAAATCATTGGCTACCCTCAATCGGTCATAACTCCAGCATCGCAATCTTTTCTCGCGGCCAGAACCATCTCGAGAGTTTAGCCTCAATGAGTGTAGCATACTGCTACTGTCCTAATAGCCAAGTTGGTCAATTTAGGGTTCTAAGGTTGGTTGGTGTTTAATGACCCCTTAGAAGACCTATATTCTCCCCGTTACAACACAAGGGATATAGGTACAGACTAAGATGCCACACCAACGTAGCCACTGCTTCACCCATGTCGGTCTACGCCGGACAGGTCCCTCACAGATTATGCTACCTAAAAAGGGTATTTCCCAGATCCGGGTTAGGATCTATGAAACTCCGATGCAAAGCCCACAAATATAAAAGCAAACAAAGCAAACAATTGAAAACAAAGGTGATCTAAACCCTAAGGTTACTCCACTTTTAAGTCGTCCCCAGCAGAGTCGCCAGTTCTGTGATACGGTGGGAGAACTGACTTGAGGTTTGCGTTCGTATTCGCAAATGTTGCGGTTAGCAAGAGTCGCCACCGACTTTTTATTTTATCCTAAGGAAAGGTTAAAAAGCACAGCAAAAACCTTTTGAGATGTTTTCTTGGGTTCGGGGAGTAGATTATAGAAAGGGAAGGTATTAGCACCCTTTCTATCCATGGTTATCCATGGGCTCTTAGTTACTTGCTTAGATCACTTGCCTTTTGTTTTCAATTGTTTTAAATGGTGCTTGAGTGTGTGGGTTTTGAAAATGTTTTTTTTGAAAAGAGGCCAATGTGGTGGCAACCTTTGTAATGATCCATGTGGGGATGTATACAAAGATGTATGTCTTTTGAAAAAGTTTTCATTTGTTTTTGAAAGTGTAGTGATGTGTGATTTTGAAATTAGGCAAGTGTTTTGTTTTGCAAGTTGATTCAAGTAACTAAGAGGTTATCTACTCCTAAATTTCTCAAAAGATTATTGCTATACTTTAACCCTTTTAACAAGTTTGCTCCACCATTGTATTTGGTGGGCAACCTTGTGTTAGGATGTGAAAGGGACAGGCGCGGGTCATCGTTTAGACCATAATTGCAACAACGTTAAATGTCTTTGAGCAATCTCTCTAAGGGACTTGATCATTTGTTTTTGTTTATTTTTAAAAAGTTTTATCGAGGGACTATGATCATTCAAAATTATTTGCTTTGCCCAAAGAAGTTTAACATGCAACATGGCCCTTTTATTTGAAGGCAACAAGTGGAATACCCTAGGGGGTGCAAGTGTGATTTGTGTGTCCATTTTCATGCTTGTTTATCTTGTATTAGGTCAAACTATTTTTTTATCGTTTTTCGCATACAAACCCTAATTCTAGCATGTTATTATTAGAAAGCAATAAAGTGCGAAATTAAAATTACTAAGCTATTACAAAACCAAATATGGGAAGGGGGGTACAAATGTTCAAATGGGGATATTGACAAGAATTTAAATCTAAATTATTACAACAATTGGATATTTTGCAATGCATAATTAAAGGTAAATTAAATAAATATGTGAAATGTAAAAAAGAAAGTTTCTATGTGTATGAGAAAATATTATTTATGTAAAAGGAAAAAGAAAATAAAAATGTATTTATTTTTTAGTATTTTGAATTTAGGGTGAAAAACCCTAATTTTTAAATAAAAGGAATTATTATCTAATTTAATTCTACTATTTATTTATTATTTATAAAAAATAAAATAAAATGAAGTGTATTGTGAAAAAGGTATTTTTTGTATCAAATATTAAATAAAATGAAAAATCAAATATTTTTATATTTTTGTCTTAAATATATTAATAATCATATATATATATATTTTATTAAACCCTAGATATGTATTATACAAAAATAAATATTTATTTAATATTTTAATAAAATAAATAAAAGAGTATTTTTTGTGTGAAATATTTTCAGAAAGTAAATAAAAATAAAAAGTGTATTTACATTATTTTTACATTTATTCTAATAATCAAATATATATATATTTATGTACAAACTAAACAAATAAACAAATAAATATGCAATAAATGCAAAAAATAATGAAAAAAATATTTTTAATTTTCTAATGGCATGAGAAAAAATAAATGAAGTCAGCAAAAAAGAAAAAAGTCAAAAAAGTCAAAAAATGAGTAAATGGGCTCAGGGGGGTGTAAACATGAAAATGGGGTGCAAAAAGAAAACAAATCCAGGCCCAGCCCAGACCACTCCTTCTTCAACCTCTGTACAGCCTCCTTCAAGCTAAAACACGCGTTTTTTATCTCTGGATTCCTGGCTTTTTAGCAAAAACTCATAACATGAAAAATGTAGAGCATTAAGAGACGGTTTCAACCATATAAAGAACATGTCCTATCTCTCTAAGATGAGGGAGAATTTCTCTCCCCCTCTTTCCTGACCTAGTTTTTCTACCATTTTCAGAGCTCAAATTCTCTTCACTCAGATAAAAGAAATGAAAAGTAAAGCTATGTACATGTTCAGGGCTATGAGTAGGACTTTGTTTCTTCACAAACTTAAGACTAAAGATGCCTAATAAGAGAGATACGAATTCAAACTTTTACCTGTGCAGTTGAACTTCTATGTGGAGAATGAGAGACTTTCAGTGCAATGTAATGATTGGAAAAGCTTCCTTGAGGTCCAGGGATGCTTTTTCAATGCTCACTTTGTCTTGAACCTTCTTGTATCAAGCTATAGAACTTCACCTGCAAGTCAAAGATGTGAAAATGGTGGAAGTGGTTAGAGCAACCACAGATCGTGCCTTAGCTTCTGGATAGCTTGCATATGTTGTAAGGAAGGTAGAGGAACAGGTTTGGACAGAAATGCTTGAAGGGATTGAGAAATTGCACTCAAACTGCAGGGGCACCCCTGTTTGTGCAGTTTGAGGATGGTTCTGAGATGGAGAGGGTTTGAAAGGGAAATGGCTCGTGCAAAAGCTTGAATGTGGTCTATGGAATGTGTTTGATATCTTTTGTGCTGTGTTTTTTTGCTGATATGAGAGATAGCATATGTTATGGACCTTTCTTCACACTTAAGCTACCAAAAGCAAATTGGTGTTCTAGGTCAGTATAGGACCCCCTAATGTGCTGCATCAACTCCTCTTGATCAGTGTGTTATGCCCATAATCTTGTGCTAAGCAGATCTTCTATGTACTTGTTTGATTTACCAATTGACATAAAGCAAACTTTTGTAAAAATGGAAAGTTCACTTTATCCAAAAATGGATCAATCTTGTGTATAATGCTTGAATTCATGGAACAACACTTAGACACAAAGAACAAGCATTAAATTAAGGAGTGTAATGTGGTTTTAGGACCTGCAAAGTAGCACAAACTATGCTGAGTTCAAATTTGCCAAGTTTATGAACATGTCTTGATGAAGAACAAAAGTGAATTTTTGCCAACTTGTGAAATTCAAATCTCTCAAGTTATGAGGTTGTTTGATGAGTTCTTGGACATTTTGGAAAGCTTGGAATGTGTACTACAATCCATCTTTGAAATGCAAATCAAAATTCCAATTGGAAGGGTATGAAAAGTGGCCTTGAAGTAGGGTAGAAAACCTTGTCAAAATAGGTCAAATTTCACTAAGTTAAAAGATGGTTTAGTGCCCTTATTCAAAAAATCATAACTTGAGATACAAGCTTCAAATGAGAAAACTTTGTGAATCAAAGTTGTAGATTTTGCAACAAGCTACAACTTTCATGTTTTGACTTTTGTTTGAATCCCAATGGATCATGGTGAAAAGATGGGGCAAAGTTGGGAAAAAATTAGGGTTTTTCATAACTTAGAAAAATTCTAAGTTATGAAAAATTCCATTTTCAAACCCTAATTTGCATTTTGTGATTTCTTGGTGAACAAGTTTCATGATTTGGCATGTTTTGATAAAAAATGAATCTTGACTCTTGATTTTGACCAAAAAGTCAAAGTTTGACTTTTCAGTATACAGTCAAAATTGATCAATTGACTGGGAAATTCAACTATCAATCTTGTGTACTTGGGATCTTTTGAGCTTGATGAACATGTCAAGATAATTCCATGGGGTCCTTGAGTCCATAGGTGAACTTGGTTTGCCATTGGCTAGGTCAAACAGTCAAAAATTGCCTTTGTGCAGTCAAAACCCTAAAAAGGACCATTTTGCCCTTTTGGTGATCTGATCAAATTTCTTGTGGAATTGTGATCCAAACTTGATCAAATGGTTCATATGAATTCAAAATGTTGATGTGGATCAAATTTCATGAGGTTTGACTGTCAATTGGCCACAGTTGACTTTTTCCCCAATACAGCTGATTTCTAGGTCAACTGTCCAATTGACTGGGTAAAACTTGGAATCAAGACCTGAAACTTGGTATGGGTAAACTTGGGAGTCCAATATGAAGCATGAAAGTCATCTTAGGCATTTTAGGTCAAAACATCTTTGTGCAAGCACAAACCCTAATTTGAGTCCACAGTGCAAGGAGAAGTCTTGAGCAGAGGAAACCCTAATTGTATCTTGATCTTTAAATGTCTTATGATGAGACAATGTTGAGGAAATGGGAGGGCAAATTTTGGGGTACAACACCCTTTATTTGACAGGGAGTTGGTTAACATGTTTCTTGGAACGTTGTCTGGTCCATTCTTCAACCATTTGATTGGCAGCTCATCGGCTGGTTTTACCGAGCTGATATTAACTAGAGAAAGGGTAGAAGTTGGGATCCGGAGTGGTAAAATACAGAGAGACACCTCCCCGAGTTCAGTAAAGAAAGCCCTTCGCTGGTAAGAAGGAAGCTAGTGCTATCTATAGCCCAAGAGGTCAGAGAAGAGCTGAACACTGTCCGACGGTAAGTGCTGTAATGATACATAGGCCTGCGGCTGCCCCACAACGCGACAATCAGCAAAGGGTAGAAAGACCATAAAGGCAGTTTACCCGGATTAACATGACATTGACAGAGGTTCTACCCTATCTACTGAGATCCAACTTGACAACTTTGAAAGAGGCTCCTAAGAATCCTAATACCTCGTCTCCTCGGTACAATCCTAGCGCTCGATGTGCCTACCATTCTGAGAGTCCTGGTCACGATACATATGACTGTTGGGCTCTAAGAAATAAAGTACAAGATCTGATTGAAGCCAAGGAGATTGAGTTCGACGCTCCGGAGAAGCACAATGTCATAACTGCTCCCATGCCTAGGCACAACCGTGGAGTTAACACCGTTGATACAGATCTGTTTGTGAACTCAGTTGATGAAGTTTCTACTCCCCTTATGACTGTTAAGAAGAATTTGTTGCTGGCCAGTTTATTTCCGGGTTGTGGTGAAGGTTGCCACATGTGTTCATCTCTGCCTTCTGGTTGCTATCTGCTAAAGATAGGTGTCCAGCGCCTGTTGGATAGCACAAAAATTTTGTTCGAGAAAATTTTGACTCCTGCTGTTTCGTTCGAAGATGTTGCTATTATAACCATTTCCGCCAATCCTTCCAAGGCCTTCTCGAGAAGACCTGTTAGGATTACACCCACTCCGAGAGTTGCTCAGTTAATAATCACTTGTCCTGGTCCTGTCCCGTACACCTCGGACAAAGCTGTCCCTTGGCATTATGGCGTTGATATCTACTATCATGGTGTTAAACAAGACATGAAGAATGAAGAGGCTGATCCCGATGTCAGTAACATTGTCGGGACCAATATGATTACTAGAAGTGGAAGGGTTTTTTCTCCTGAGATCTCCCCAAAGATTGTCACTAATCCTGTTGTTATTCCATCTGCTGTTCCTACCAGTACTTTTGTCGCTACTCCTGTTCTTACTCCAATTGTTACTCCTGTCGCAGAGTCATCTGCGTCTCGAGGCAAAGAAGCTATAGGTTAGCTTGCCTAGACAGAGGCACCTAGAAAGATTGTCGTGGAAACCTCTAAGAAAGAGATAGAGGAAATTTTAAAAATAATTTAAAAAAGCGACTACAGTGTGGTCGAGCAGTTGGGGCAGACCCCCTCAAAGATATCGATGTTGTCTTTGCTGTTATGTTTCGAGGCCCATGCGAAGGCTTTGATTGCATTCCTCAAGACGGCGCATGTGCCACAAGAAACCTCAGCCGATCAATTTAAAGACTATGTAGGCAGTTTGACTGCCGAAAATGGGCTGGGTTTTTTGGATGCTGACTTAACTCCGAAAGGGAGAAAACCCAAGGATGCTCTACATGTCTCGATCGAATGTAGGGGCACTACCATGGCTCATGTGCTGATGGATACTGGGTCTTCCCTGAATGTGCTGCCCAAGAAGGCTCTTGATCGGTTGGATTGTGAAGGTTTGACCCTAAAGCCCAGTAACATTGTGGTAAGGTATTTTGACGGATCGAAGAGAATGGTGCATGGGGAGGTGGACATCCCTGTCAAGATATGATCTCAAAATTTTAAGTCCACCTTCTATTTGATGGAAATCCGGCCATCATACTCTTGTTTGTTGGATCGTCCTTGGATCCATGAAGCTGGGGCTATTACTTCTACACTACACCAAATGTTGAAGTATCCGGTGAAGGGGAAGATAGTCACTGTGCATGGTGAAGAGAAGTATATGGTGAGCCACCTGAACTCCTTCAGATATGTGGAGATGGACGGGGAATTCATAGAGACCCCTTGTCAAAACTTTGAAGAGGTTCCCCAGATTTTAGCGTCGACCGAGACTACCACCAGTACCAAACTTCCTTTGAAGATGGCTTCTCTCAAGGACGCCAGAACAGTGGTCGAGGAAGGTGGGTGTACCAATTGGAGACGGCTCCCTGATTTTACTCATAAAACTGACAAATTCGGTTTGGGCTTTACTTAGGGGCTCAAAGGGATGTTCAACGCGCTCGGGCTGGAGGACCTCCCCTACGCATCAATAATCGTGAGGTCAACGCTATTGAAGACATTGAGGAAGACCCTAACATTGACAACTGGATCTACCCGACTACCAACGGTGGACCGAATAACTGGACGACTAGAGATTTTATTCCAGTTTCTTTTATTTCGCAGTAATTATCTTACTTGTGTTCTGAATTTGTAATGAACAATTTTTAAACTTTTTTGGCCTTGTGCTTTACCCGAGGCACAATGGTTCCATCTGTGAGGGTTATTATATGTCATTTCACATATCATCAATAAAGCATTTGAAGTTCCTTGCATATAAACTTTGCGTTCTCTGTTTTTTCTTTTCTGCTTTTACTTTATTAATACATCTATGCTCTTACACACACTCACGTATCAAACTGCAGATCCATATCCACTCTGGATCCCATTGATAACAATTCTGCTACTGCCAGTTATGATATTGAAAATCCGATCAACCATGCCGAGAACGAAGGTGAGGATGATTGTGAGGTGCCTGGAGAACTGGATAGACTGTTACAACAGGAAGAGAGGGCTATTAAGCCTCACGAAGAGCCAGTTGAGACAATAAACTTGGGCACAAAGGTGGACAGAAAAGAGGTCAAGATCGATGCAAATCTGGAAGCTAAGATCAAACAACGGTTGATACAGATGTTGCACGACTACGTTGATACTTTTGCCTGGTCATATGAAGACATGCCTGGGTTAGACACTGACATCGTGGTACACTATTTTCCAACTAAAGAGGATTGTCCTCCGATTAAACAGAAGGTCCACCATATGAACTCTGAAATGTCAAAGAAGATAAAGGCATAGGTCATGAAGAAGTTCGACGCAAGTTTCTTAGCTGTCACCTCCTATCCGCAGTGGGTTGATAACGTTGTTCTGGTACCTAAGAAGGATGGCAAGGTACAGATGTGTGTGGATTACAGGGATCTGAACAGGGCAATCCCCAAGGATGACTTCTCGCTCCCTATATTGATGTTCTGGTTGGCAACACCGCGCAACACAAAATCTTCTCCTTCATGGATGGTTTCTCTGGCTACAACTAGATTAAGATGGCTTCTGAAGACATGGAAAAGATGACCTTCGTCACACAGTGGGGCACCTTTTGTTACAAGGTGATGCCTTTTGGGTTGAAGAATGCTGGGGCAACCTATCAACGAGCCATGGTCGCTTTGTTCCATGATATGATTCATCATGAGATCGAGGTTTATGTTGATGACATGATAGCCAGGTCTCAAACCAAAGAGGAACATCTCGATCATATACAAAAGTTGTTCGACAGGTTGAAGATGTACAAGCTGAGGTTGAATCCGAACAAGTGCACCTTCGGGGTAAGGTCTGGTAAGCTTCTGGGTTTCATTGTCAGTGACAAAGGTATTTAGGTAGACCCCGCAAAGGTAAAGGCCATACAAGAGATGCCAACTCCCCATACCGAGAAGGAAGTTAGAGGTTTCTTGGGACGTTTGAATTATATCACCAGGTTCATTTCACATCTGACTGCTACTTGTGAGCCCATATTATAGCTTCTGAAGAAAGATCAAGTGGTAAAGTGGAATGACGAATGCCAGACTGCTTTCGAAAGGATCAAAGAATATCTTCAAGAACCGCCAATTCTGATTCCTCCGGTTGAAGGAAGACCTTTGATATTATACTTAACAGTGCTAGACAATTCAATGGGGTGTGTGCTAGGGCAGCATGACGAGTCTGTTCGAAAAGAGAATGCAATATACTACCTTAGCAAAAAGTTTACCGACTGTGAGAAAAGATACTCATTGCTCGAGAATACTTGTTGTGCTTTGGCATGGGCTGCTCTCCAGCTGAGACAATATATGTTGACCCACACTACTTTGTTGATATCTAAGATGGATCCAATCAAATACATCTTCGAGAAGCCCGTACTCTCCGGAAGAATAGCGAGATGGCAGATGATTTTAACTGAATACGATGTACAATATACAACCTAGAAAGCAATCAAGGGTAGTGTATTGGCTGATCATTTGGCTCATCAGGCCGTGGATGACTACTAGTCCATGAATTTTGAGTTCCAGGATGCGAACATTATGCTGGTGACTGACTACGAAGGACATTGACCAGATGAAGGACATGAGAAAGGATCCTGATGGACTATGGTTTTTGATGGAGCTTCAAACGCACTCGGTAATGGCATTGTCACTGTAATCATATCCCCTGAGGGTTGTCACACTCCTTTCACTGCCCGACTATGTTTTAACTGCACTAACAACATGGCAGAATATGAAGCCTGCATCATGGGTCTCAAAGCCGCTATTGACCTTAAGATCAAGTTCCTAAATGTCTTCGAGGATTCAGCCTTGGTGATAAGTCAGATCAAAGGAGAATGGGATACGAAGCATCTGAATCTCATCCCATACAAAGAGCACGTGCTGACATTGCTCCCACACTTTGAGGCGGTAACTTTTGAACATTTCCCACAAGAGGAGAATCAGTTAGTGGACGCGCTAGCTACCATGTCTTCTATGTTCAAAGTTAGGTGGGACAACGAAGCTCCCCGAATCACCATAGAAAGGTTGAATGAACCATCACACTGTTGTGAGATTGATACTGAAGAGGTGGAAGACAAACCATGGTTTCATGACATAAAGAAGTATCTCGAGGCTCAAGAGTATCCTGAAGGGGCATCTGTCAATGATAAGAAGTTTCTGAGAAGGTTCGCTGCAAAATTCTTCCTCAGTAATGAAATACTTTACAAGCGCAATCATGACTCTACCTTATTGAGGTGTGTAGACAAGAGCTTAGCAGAGAGGATTATGACAAATCTACATGAAGGTACCTTCGGAATCCATTCCAGTGGACATACCATGGCTAAGAAGATCATACGGGCAGGATACTATTGGTCCACTATGGAAGCAGATTGTTATCAGCACTCCCGAACTTGTCATAAATGCCAAATTTATGCTGATAAAGTGCATGTTCCTCCGTTTCCTTTGAATGTCTTGACAACTCTGTGGCCCTTTGCAATGTGGGGCATTGACATGATCGGAGAAATCAGGCCCACCGCCTCCAATGGGCATCGCTTCATCCTGGTGGCCATCGATTACTTCACGAAATGGGTTGAGGCAACCTCCTTTGCTACTGTTACCAATAATGTTGTGGTGCGGTTTATCAAGCATAACCTGATCTATCGGTATGGTGTGCCAGAGAGAATTATCACCGATAATGGTACAAATCTCAATAACACGATGATCATCGAACTCTGTAAGCAGCTCAAGATACAACATCATAACTCTTCTCCCTACCGGCCGAAGATGAATGGCGCTGTTGAAGCGACTAACAAGAATATCAAGAAGATTGTACAGAAGATGACGGTGACATACAAAGTCTGGCATGAGATGTTACCGTTTGCTCTTCATGGATACCGTACCTTAGCACGGACGTCGATAAGGGCGACACCCTACTCTCTGGTATACGGCATGGAGGCAGTCCTACCCATTGAAGTCCAGATTCCTTCTCTAAGAATCATGAAGGATGCAGGTCTGAATAAAGATGATTAGATCCAGACTCAACTTGATCAACTGAATCTGATTGATGCGAAGAGACTTACTGCTGTCTGTCATGGTCAAATGTATCAAAAACGAATGATCAAGGCTTTCAACAAGAAGGTCAGGCACCAAGAGTATCAAGTCAGGGATCTAGTGATCAAGCGCATCATACTTCCGCAAGGTGACCCCAGGGGAAAATGGACTCCCACATATGAAGGGCCATTTGTACTTAAAAACATTTTCTCGGGTGGAGCCATGATTCTGACCACCATGGACGGTGACGACCTTCCTCACCCTGTCAATGCGGACATAGTGAAAAGATACTACGCATGATAAAAGACCTGCTAGGTCAACTGGCCTAGGAAAAAATAAGGGCTTCCCGGCGAACCAAAAGGGTTTGGGCAAAAATAAGGGATGAAAATGAAAAAAATCTGTACACCCAGCAAGTCGAAAACCTGAAAAGGCAACTTGGGTAAAAAAGGGTATCCCGGTGGACTGAAAACCCGAAAGGGCGGTCCAGGCAAAAGTTAGGGATGAAAAGCGTATCACTATGTCCCATTGGATCACCTTGCGATCTAACCTCAGTATCAGTTGTCAAGCTCAAACAGCATCGGTCAACCTAATCAGCTTCGAACAAACAACAAAGTGATAAGATGTTCAAAGACATAGCGGTAATAGCAGAATTGGAACCCAACGGGATTGTTGTACATAACTGTTTTATTTTTACATAATATTGTATAATTTCTATTTTTACGGCGGCATTCTCTTACTAGAACGTCATCCTCCTTGTACGAAAACACCTATTACAGGCCAACTTCAAAAAATCAATACAAAATCATTTTCATAAGAAACTTTGAGTTTTTCTTTTTTCTGTTTTGTTTTGCAAGAACGTCCATTGATTTATTTTTGACATATGCATTTTAATATGATCGCTTCTCATAAATATTTACATAAAGAAACAAAAGACAATTACTCGTAATTCCAGAAACAGGGAAAAAAATAAGAAATGTCAAACCTGTCAGTTACTCTATCCAGCAGGTACCAGGGCAGAAACGGCTTTGGAGCACAGTCATCAATATATGAGACCTTGCAACATCTGTATTCCCCATAAAGTAAAGGTAATCAAAGAATTGACATCAGTTCTCTCGAAATGGGAAGTAATCTCCCTAGCCAGGGTCATCCAGAAACCTGACATTTATATCCCCCGACCGAATTACATGATCGCGAGCGGATCATCATAAATTATTATCTCCCCAAGCAGAGTTTGTTTCTCTAGATGTAGAAGCTCAATCCCCAACAGAGCTTAACAAGGGTCATTCCCCCGCAAAGCTATTCTCTAACAAAGTCTCCCCCTGGAAGAATACCCACAAACAACAAAGAGAAAATCTCCGGCACAGTCATGTCTATTCACCATCTCCAATGAAAGTAGAAGAACCACAATTCTCTACAACAGCCAGAAATGCTATATTCTCCAGCAGCAGTCAAGGATTTATTTTCCTAGACTTAGATATGTCACAAATAACATCTCACGTTCATACATCATGACATGCGCACACATATCACATACAACATAATCTCATTTATTTTGAGAACATCATCTCATAATGCATTTTCATGCATCGCATATGATTAACCCTGTTGTCTTTTTAGGAAAGACAATTATCACTAACAATTCCAGCAATTATACATATCATATCTGCAGACAGCTAATGAAAAATCAGTTCCCGAAACTAAGCGGCTTAACTAATCTACATGATCAAGCAAAGTAACCCTACTACCCAGGTTCCTTTTCATGGCCCTACTACCCAGGCTTTCATCTCGAAGTAACCATACTACCAGGTTCCTTCTCATAGCCCTACTATTCAGGCTTTCATCTCGAAGTAACCCTACTACCCAGGTTCCTTCTCATAGACCTACCATCCAGGCTTTCATTCCTAAGTAACCCTGCTACCCAGGTTCCTTCTCATAGCCCTACCATCCAGGCTTTCATTTCGAAGTAACCCTACTACCCAGGTTCCTTCTCATAGCCCTACTATCCAGGTTTTCATCTCGAAGTAACCCTACTACCCAGGTTCCTTTTCACGGCCCTACTACCCAGGCTTTCATCTCGAAGTAACCCTACTACCCAGGTTCCTTCTTATAGCCCTACTATCCAAGCTTTCATATCGAAGTAACCCTACTACCCAGGTTCCTTCTTATAGCCCTACCATTTAAGCTTTCATTTCTAAGTAACCCTACTACCCAGATTCCTTCTCATAGCCCTACCATCCAAGCTTTCATTTCGAAGTAACCCTACTACCCAGGTTCCTTTTCATAGCCCTAATATCCAGGCTTTCATCTCGAAGCTACCCTACTACCTAGGTTCCTTCTCATAGCCTTACTATTCAGGCTTTCATCTCGAAGTAACCCTACTACCCGCATTCCTTCTCATAGCCTTACTATCCAGGCTTTCATATCGAAGTAACCCTACAACCCAGGTTCCTTCTCATAGCCTTGCTATCCAAGATTTCATTTCGAAGTAACCTTACTACCCAGGTTCCTTCTCATAGCCTTACTATCCAGGCTTTCATCTCGAAGTAACCCTACTACCCAGGTTCCTTCTCATAGCCCTACCATCCAGGCTTTCATTTCGAAGTAACCCTACTACCCAAGTTCCTTCTCATAGCCCTACTATCCAGGCTTTCATCTCGAAGTAACCCTACTACCCAGGTTCCTTTTCATGGCCCTACTACCCAGGTTTTCATCTCGAAGTAACCCTACTACCCAGGTTCCTTCTCATAGCCCTATTATCCAGGCTTTCATCTCGAAGTAACCATACTATCCAGGTTCATTCTTATAACCCTACCATCCAGGCTTTCATTTCGAAGTAAACCTACTACCCAGGTTCCTTCTCATAGCCCTACCATCTAGGCTTTCATTTCGAAGTAACCCTACTACCCAGGTTCCTTCTTATAGCCCTACCATCCAGGCTTTCATTTCGAAGTATCCCTACTACCCAAGTTCCTTCTCATAGCCCTACTATCCAGGCTTTCATCTCGAAGTAACCCTTCTACCCAGGTTCCTTTTCATGGCCCTACTACCCAGGCTTTCATCTCGAAGTAACCCTACTACCCAGGTTCCTTCTCATAGCCCTACTATCCAGGCTTTCATCTCGAAGTAACCCTACTACCCAGGTTCCTTCTCATAGCCCTACCATCCAGGCATTCATTTCGAAGTAACCCTACTACCCAGGTTCCTTCTCATAGCCCTACCATCCAGGCTTTCATTTCGAAGTAACCCTACTACCCAGGTTCCTTCTCATAGCCCTACCATCCAAGCTTTCATCTCGAAGTAACCCTACTACCCAGGTTCCTTCTCATAGCCCTACTATCCAGGCTTTCATCTGGAAGTGACCCTACTACCCAGGTTCCTTCTCATAGGCCTACTATCCAGGCTTTCATCTCGAAGTAACCCTACTACCCAGGTTCCTTCTCATAGCCCTATTATCTAGGCTTTCATCTCGAAGTAACCCTACTACCCAGGTTCCTTCTCATGGACCTATTATCCAGGACCTCATCTCGAAGTAACCCTACTATCCAGGTTCCTTCTCCCATATCTCCAGACAACAGTTTACAACACTGTAAGGCCCAGACCCGACCAAGTACGGTCGATTTCACATTTCCCCAATTAGCCTATGTACAACATGGACCCTAACCAGATATGCATTCCACTTTCACCTCCTCAATCAAGAGTTAATTCCCTAGTAGAGTAATGGACAACCGAATCTCCTAGATTTTACTTCCCAGGGCATAAATCAACATACCTCGACAAAGTCCTCCTCAACAACAGGTACATGAATTCTCGCCAAGGAATCTCTTATGCAACTGATCTTTTCGGGATGGCATCTTTAAGCCCATCTCCGACGATTCTCCGTCGCCTTCCAAATGGCATCTGTAAGCCCATTCCCGATATCACAAATCAGCATTACTTCATGGGAGTGCAAATTTATGGGCACTCTAGTGTTCAATGATCTTCCACCTTCAGATCACGAAAGGCAGATCGGCCAATCTACACCCTCAGGCTTAAGAAGATTGAACAGGGGAAGCTGTTGTACCCCAAAATTTGCCCTCTCATTTCTCAAAGGATCATCCTGGACTCTCAGGTTTGCTTCTATCAAGTTCCAAGTCTTGAATTACCACTTTTCAAGAAAATCATCCACAAGGGCAAAATGGTCAAAAGTACACTGAAAAGTCAAACTTCGACTTTCAGATCAAATCAAGTTTCAACAATTATATTTCATCAAGACATGAAATTGGTTCATCAGAAAATTAGAAGTCAGAAATTACTTTGAAAAAAATCAAATTTCTAAACATTTAGAAAATTTTCTAAGTGTTAAGAGAATATGATACTTCAGAACTTCTGGGCCAGGCTTCATGCGAGTGCAATCAGAATTTACAGACACAGTTCATAATATGATGCTTCAATCAGAACATATGGAAGCAATGTCTTTCGGTCAGAGCATGACCCTTCAGCATATGGAGGTTACATAATTCCCAAACAGAAAATCAAACCTTTGTTCTTACCTTTGAATCAAAGAACTTGGCATTTTCTCTTCCGTTGCTCTTGCTGACTCCAGAACATTTGAAGGCAGTAGTTCAGGTTCCAAACACATGCTCCAGATTCAAGGTAAGTCTTTCTGACTTTGCATCTTTTCATTCAAAACATCATTAAATATGTAAATATCACAGTATTGATGTTGTCCATATCATGCATAAGTAAAAAAACTGTGGATCAGAACTTCTTGACTAGGGCTAGGCTCAAAACTAGGATTAGAACTTCTATAAACTGATGTGCTTTTATCCTCCTGATTTGCTTTTAAGGACTGGATAAATTACTGATGTGCTGATTAATATGATGAAAAAGTTGAAATGTAACACAAAATTGCTGTTCTTCATTCACCATTTTTAACACAGAATTTCTAGAATGCTCACTCACTGTTTTAGCACAACACAGAACTTCTGAGTTCTCCCTACACGTTAAACACACAGAACTTCTAGGCTTTCTTACTGTTAAGCACACTGAACCTCTGATGCTTCCACTCACTATATTAACACTCAGAATTTCTGATTTTTTACACGCTGACAACACACTGCATTTATGATGTTCACTCACTATTTTAGCATAATACATAACTTTTGACTTTTGGATCACTTTTGAATACCACCCAGAACCTCTATTTCCTTTCCCTCTAACGTTTCTTGCAGGGCCTTAGAGTGTATCAATCCAGAACTTCTGATTCCACTAACGTTCCTTTCTGAGTCACAACGCGTCTGGCTTTAAAACTTCTGATCCTTGTTGTTTTGTTTGCAGCAGCATGCTATTTCTATCTTTCATTTATTTTTCTTTTTATCATTTTCAATATTAATTCCCTTTTTAATTAATATAAAAAATACATAGAAATATTTTATTTTATTAATTAATTTATTTCTTTTTATTAATTCATTAAGACAAAAAACCATTATCTAAACAAGTCCTTTTTCTCTCTTGCATTGTATATTTCAATATGGTTGTAATAGTTAAATAGGATTTAAATTCTTGCGAACCCCCCATTTGTAAATATGTACCCCCATCCCTAAAATATTGTAATAGCATAGGATTTTTATATTTCCGCAATTTAACGCTTTTCCAAATATAAAATTCTAGTAATTAGGATGTGTATGGCAAGACATGAAATCAATATATAGATAACCCTAATCGAGACTAAAATGCATGCAATCAAACACACTTGCACACTAGCACCCTTAGGGTAATCCCACCTTGTTGCCTATCAGAAAAATAGTCATGTCCCTCGAACATGGGTGTTTTAGAAAAAGACCCTCGATAAAAGATCATAGTCCCTCGATGACCCTCGATGTTGCCTTCGATAAACGATCTAGTCCCTCACACGACATTACTAAAATGCTCCATGGGTTGTATTCTATGAATATACAAAAACGTCCCGCGCCCGTCCCTTTACATCCAACGATGGGGCTTCTTACCAAATCAATAGTAAGATAGATACATCTAAAGGAAGAGGAAAAGAACATCTAAGACCTTATGAGTAGGTAGATTCGCTCCCAGTTGCTCGCTTGCTCACAACAAAAACATTTTTATACACAACACATCTCTTTGAATTATTTTCAAAACTAACACTTTGTACGCATTCTTATAGAGACGAGAATCATTACAAAGTCACATTTTCAAAATACTTTCAAAACCCACACCACAAGCACACATTCAAACAAAAGCAAGTGATCTAGCGAGTAAACTAAGAGCCAATGGAAAACCATGGATGAAAATGGTGCTAACACCTTCCCTTTTCATAATTCACCCCCCGAACTCAAGAAAACAACTCTAAAGGTCTTTCCTGTGCTTTTTCACCTTTCCTTATTGCGATCAAACGCAAAACAAAAATTCAATTCTCCCACCGTATCACACACCACTTTTGGAATTTTTTAAGCTTTGTTCTTGGATTGGGAGGCCAACCGCGCGTATGTGTGTTCTGCTTTAGGGTTAGAATCTCTTCCTTATGTATGAGGCAAGACCTAGGTTAACATATATGGAGAGAATCCAAAAGAATAATGGCCTTTTAAAATTACTTCCAAACTTTCCATTTTTGAATATTCTCTTCCTTTTCCATGGCTTGCATGATTTCTTGGCCATAATCAACATATATTGCCATTCATTAAATGAAAAACCATTTCAAAATATTTTTATACCATTTATTTAATTTAATTTGGATTTTTAATGATTAAAAACCAAAATAAATAAAATAAATGAGAAGATAAAGCATGGATGGGTTTATGGGTTGTGGACCATGTTGAGAATGAGTTCCAAACTTGAAAAATTAGGCCCATTTGGAAAAAATTCAAATCTGATCAACATTTGTCTCATGCAAATTTCCAAAAATGGTCAACTTTGAGAATTCACATCTCTCTCAATTTTGACCATATGAGGGTGTTCTTAGACTTTTTAGAAATATTTGATGTCCCCTAAACAAACCTTTTGGTTTCATCTCAATTGGATCTTCCATGTTCATGTAAGAAGCTTTGACCCAAAAGGTGTTTTTGTTGACTTTTAGAATGACCTATAATGTCTGAATTCATATCTTTTCATGAGTGCATTTTTGAACTTGAGGACTGAAGATGAGTTGTAGGGAATTGGATTCTCTTCAAAATGAGCCTTGGATGGAAAATTTCTGATAAAGTATGAGAAAGTTATGGCTGGTCAAAGTTTAGTTGACTTTTCCTAAGAAACCCTAATTTAGCAACTTTTGAGTTTTGATGAATTAGGAGCATTCCTTAGGGAATCATGATCAACCCTTGATAAAATGATGGATATCACTTCAAAATGTTGGTGTTGACCAAAAATCTTGAAGTTTGACTGTATGTGGGCCCCAATTGACTTTTGACCTGATACACTTAATTTTCAAGCATCTGAGCAGTTAACTGGGCAAACTTCTTGTGCAAGGCATGAAACTTGGCATGAATGGTCTTGAGAATATATTAGGACTATGGAGATCATATGAGGCCCTTGGGACTCACGCATCTTGATGAAAATGGAAACCCTAGTTGGAGGCACATTGCTTTAGGAGAGAGTTTGTCTGGTCAACTCTTGAGCATCCTTGATCAAGTTGAATATCTTAATGAACATATGTTGAGTAAAATGGGAGGGAAAATTTTGGGGTACAACAGTTTTTTTCTTCACGAAACATAACCAAACACCTCCCAAGAAAGATCAAAGCTCTACATCTTCCAAGAAGAAGAAGAGTGACCGCCAAGTTGACCGCGGCCGATCATCGTCGCCCAAACCAAGACAACATGGAAGGAGCCTTTCCCCCCAAAGAGAAAATGATGCCCGAGGGGGAAAGAACTATCAATCCCCACCTTCATCCCATGAGGAAAGCGATGATGACGAGCCCCATGGCACGTTATCAAGATATATTAGAAATACCTAGCTCCCAATTTTCTTGGAAAAGCTACCCCCGTTGGGAAAGTATGACAGTACGACTGATACTGATGAACACATAGAGAATATGGACGCCCTACTCGACTACCAAGGGGTCATGGGCACCATTAAATGCATACTGTTCCCGACTACCCTGAGGAAAGGAGCCATTTCTTGGTACAAAAGCCTCCCAAACGAGTCTATTACCTCCTGAAAACAGCTGGGGAGGATGTTCTCAAGGCACTTCACCGCCTCTCATCGACATCCAAAATTAGAGGCTTCACTTAAAGCGATTATTCAGGGCAGAGATGAGTTTTTGCAAGCGTATATCGAGCGCTTCAATAAAGAAGCAGTACAGGTCTCCATGACCGACAACATGAAGAAATACCTTTTTGAACGTGGGCTTCGTCCTCGTAACGACTTTACAAAAGCAGTGGGCGTCGAATCACCAGCCATGCTTGACTCCCTCATCCTCAAGGCTCAAGCTATATTCAATACAAGGAGAAAGAAGCCGCCAATAATTCCAGAGAGTTAAGGCACCAAGAAAGTGTCAAGTCCTCAAGAAGCAACGAGCCCTCGACATCTCGTCGGGGGGGGGGGGGGGGGGAGAAAAGAAGCGGGAGGATAGATCTTGAGACTCTAAAGATTACAATGGGCATTGTGATACGGTGGGAGAACTGACTATGGTTTTGCGTCTGTTTTCGCAAATGTTTCGGTTGAACAAGAGTCACCACCGACTTTTTATTTTATCCTAAGGAAAGGTTTAAAAAGCACAGCAAAAACCTTTGAGATGTTTTCTTGGGTTCGGGGAGTAGATTATAGAAAGGGAAGGTATTAGCACCCTTTCTATCCATGGTTATCCATGGGCTCTTAGTTACTTGCTTAGATCAACTTGCCTTAATTTTCAATTGTTTGAAATGGTGCTTTTGTGTGCGTGGATTTGAAAATGTTTTTGAAAAGAAACCAATGTGGTGGCAACCTTTGTAATGATCCATGTTGGGATGTATACAAAGGTGTATGTCTTTTGAAAAGGTTTTCATTTGTTTTTGAAAGTTTGTTTTTGAAAGTGTTGTGATGTGTGGTTTTAGAAAATAGGCAAGTGTTTTGTTTTGCAAGTTTGATTCAAGTAACTAAGAGGTTGTCTACTCCTAAATTTCTCAAAGATTATTGCTATGTTTTAACCCTTTTAACAAGTTTGTTCCACCATTGTATTTGGTGGACAATCTTGTGTTAGGATGTGAAAGGGACGGGCGCGGGTCATCGTTTAGACCATAATTGCAATGGTGCCAAGTATCTTTGGGCAATTTTCTTTAAGGGACTTGATCATTTTTAGGCAACTTTCGAAAGCGTCATCGAGGGACTATGATCATTTGAATTGTTTTGTTTTGCCCAAAGAGACCTAGCATGCAATATGGCCCATTTATTGAAGGCAACAAGTGGAATACCCTAGGGGTGCAAGTGTGATTAGTGTTGTCCATTTTCATGCTTGTTTATCTTGAAATTAGGTCAAACTATTTTTGTTGTTTTTGATTCGCATACAAACCCTAATTCTAACATGGTATATTTAGAAAGCAATAAAGTGCGAAAAATAAATTTACTAAGCTATTACAACACAATATATGGGAAGGGGGGTACAAATGTTCAAATGGGGGTTTTTTTGACAAGGAATTTAAACCTAAACTATTACATCAAAATTGAATTATTTACAAGATATTTAATTGCACAAATTAAATGGAAATAAAATAAATATGCAAGATGCAAAAGAAATGTTTTTATATGTATGAAAAAAAGTGTTTTTATGTATAAAACAAAAAATAAAGATATTAAATTTTGGAGTTTTTATGTATTTTAGGGCAAAACCCTAATTTCATCAAGTAAATGTATTAATTAATAATATATACAATATTTAATCAATTATGTACAAATATTATTTATTATATACAAAAATAAAATAAAAATGAAGTATATTGGTCAAAAGGTATTTTTTAATGTTTAAATATCAATAAAAAAACATAATGTATATATTTTGTATTTTTAACCTAAATATACTAATATATATGAATATTTATATTATTTACTAAATATATATTATATATACAAAATAATAATATTTAATAATTATAAAAAAAGTATATTTTATATAAAATATTTTTAGAAGATAAAATAAAATAAAAATGGAAAATAAAATGGGTTTGCATTATTTTTGGTATTTTTTGAATAAAAGTGTATCTATTTATTTATTTATGTACAAATACTTATTTAAACAAATAAAAGCCTAATAAATATAAAAATGGTGTAAAAATATTTTTTCATATTTTTAATATTGTGAGGAAAAATAAATAAGTCAGAACAAAAAAAGAAAAGTCAAAAAATCATGAAAATAAGCAAAATGGGCCTAAGGGGTGTGAAAGCAAAAGCATGGTGTAAACAGAAATGACAAACAAAGCCCAGCCCAAGTGGAGCTTCTTCAACCTCCAGCATTTCTGTTTGAACAAAAACACGCGCCTCTTTTCTTCCATTGCAAGGTCCTGATTCTTTGACTTTTAATGAAAACTCACAACATAAAAAATGTCAAGCATCCTCTCACGAGTCCATACATATAAAGAACATGATTTAACTCTCAGAAATGAGAGAGAATTTCTTCTCCCCCAATTCCTAACCTAATTTTTATTCCAAGTTCAGACATCAAATTCTCTAAGCATACATAATATAAATGAAATCTAATCACATGGGCATGTTCAGGGCTATGAATGTGACATGTTTTCTTCACAAACCTAAAGCTAACAATGCCTGGATAGAGAGATTCGAGTTCATGAACTTACCTGTTCAGTTGAAGTTGTATCTGGTGATTGAGGTGTCTTCAATGCAAGGTGATGATTGGTACAACTTCCTTGATGTCCAGGGATGCTATTCCAAGCTTTACTTTGTCTTGAAACCTTTTGAATCGTGCTATGGAACTTCAGCTGCAAAACAAGAAAATGAAAATGGTGATGTTGCCTAGGAGTGTTATAGGTCGTGTTTGAGGTTTGGAATAGCTTCAAGGGATATTATGGGATGTGTTTGATGTGTTTTTAGCAAGAATGCATGGAAGGTTTGAGCTATGGAACTCAAACTGCAGCAGATGCTCTGTTTGGGCAGTTTGAGGGTGATTCTGGGAATGGGGAGGTATTAGGGATGCTAGGCTCGTGTTTCAGCTTAGGATGGATGTCTTGAATGTGTTTGATAACTTTGCTTAAGGCTTGGTTTGCTGAGATGAAAGTTGTTATGTGATATGCTATGTTTCTTACACTTTAAGCAACAAAAGGAAACTTGGTGTTTCTAGCCTGTACAGGCCCCCAAGCTATGCTGCTATCCTTCCCCTTGATCAGTGTGTTTTGTTCATAAACTTGTGCCTCAGAGATTTTCTTTGTACCTTCTTGATTTACCAATTGACATAAAGTGCAACTTTTCAAGAATGGCTAATTTACTTTTTCTATAAATGGCTTAGTTCAACATGTAATGCTTAAACTCATAAAACAAGGCCTTGGCACAATGAATTAGCATTAAATTATTGAGTTCAAATGGGATATAGGACCTGTAATCAAGGGAAGCATGCTGAATTCAAAATGGCACAAATGTATGAACATGTAAATTGGCAAAATCAAAAGTGAGTTTTTCCCAACTTGCCAAATTCGATTCTCCCTAACCATGAGGTTGTTTGATGAGTTCTTGGACATTTTGGAAAGCTTGGAATGTGTAATACAATCCATATATGAAATGCAAATTGAAATTCCAAGTGGAAGTATGTGAAAAATGGTCTTGAAGTTAGGTAAAAACCTTGTCTAAAATAGGTCAAAATTTCTCTAAGTTAAGAATGGTTTGGTACCCTTGTTCCAAAATTGTAACTTGAGCTACAAGCCTCTTTTGGGAAAACTTTGTGAATCAAAGTTGTAGATTATGCAATAGGCTACAACTTTCATGTTTTGACTTTTGCTTGAATACAAATGAATCTTGGTGAGAAAGTGGGACAAAGTTAGGAAACAATTAGGCTTTTTCATAACTTAGAAAAATTCTAAGTTATGAAAAATCTTCATTTCAAACCCTAATTTGCAATTCTTGATTTCTTGATGAACAAGTTTCATGATTTGGCATGTTTTGATGAAAAATGAATCTTGACACTTGATTTTGACCAAAAAGTCAAAGTTTGACTTTTCAGTATACAGTCAAAATTGATCAATTGACTGGGAAATTAAACTGTCAATCTTGTGTATTTGGGATCTTTTGAACTTGTTGAGCATGTCAAGACAATTCCATGGGGTCCTTAAGTCCATATGTGAGCTTGGTTTGCCATTGGCTAGGTCAAACAGTCAAAAATTTCCTTTGTGCAGTCAAAACCCTAAAAATGACCATTTTGCCCTTTTGGTGATCTGATCAAATTTCTTGTGGAATTATGATCCAAACTTGATCAAATGGTCCATGTGAGTTCATAATGTTGATGTGGGTCAATTTTCATGAGATTTGACTGTCAATTGGCCACAATTGACTTTTTCCCTAATACAGTTGATTTCTAGGTCAACTGTCCAATTGACTGGGCAAAATTTGGAATCAGGACTTGAAAATTGGTATGGATAAACTTGGGAGTCCAACATGAAGCATGAAAGTCATCTTAGGCATTTTAGGTCAAAATATCTTTGTTCAAACACAAGCCCTAATTTGGGTCAACAGTGCAAGGAGAAGTCTTGAGCAGAGGAAACCCTAATTGGATCTTGAGCTCCAAGGGTTTTGTGATGAGAAAATGTTGAAGAAATGGGAGGGCAAATTTTGGGGTACAACAGTTGCCCCTGTTCAATCTTCTTGAACCTGAAGAGTTAGATTGGCAAGTTTGCCTTTCGTGACTCGAAGGTAAAAGGAGATTGGACACTAGAGTGCCCGGAAATTTGCACTCGCATGTTGGAGTATCAGCAATGTGATGTCGGGAATGGGCTTATAGATGCCATTTGGAGAGATGGTGGATAGGGAGATGGGCTTATAGATGCCATCTGGAGATGTGACAGAACCTTGTCGGGAATGGGCTTATAGATGCCATTTGGAAGTGTTGATCGCATAAGAGATTCCTTAGCGAGAACTTGTGTATTTTGAGAAAGACAGATGTTTTCCTGGCTTGTTACAGGTGTTTGATCTTCAGTCTCCTCATGCATATATGCCCTGGCTAGATGCAGGTGTCGAATCTATAATCGGTTGCTCACAGATGTGCCCTGGCTGGATACAGGAATCGAATCCGGAAATAGTCGTCAACAAATATGCCCTGGCTGGATACATGAATCGAATCTGGAAATAGTCGTCAACAGATATGTCCTGGCTGGATACAAGAATCGAATCTGGAAATCTTCAGACGTACCCTGGCTAGATACAGGAATCGAGTCTGGAAATGTGGTCAACGGATATGCCCTGGCTGGATGCAGGAATCGAATCTGGAACTGTGATAGTTGCTAGATATGCCCTGGGTGGATACAGGAATCGAATCTTCAAACTCTTCAGACGTGCCCTGGCTAGATACAGGAATCGAGTCTGGAAACTGATCACTCACAGATGTGCCCTGGCTAGATACAGGTATCGAATCTGGAATTGTGACAGTTGAAGGTAGTTGTCTTTGGGATTGTCTTTCTCCCTGAAAAGGCAAAAAACATCAGTTGTATGCAATGTCATGATGTATGAAATGCATGATGTCATGATGTTCAACATGAGATAGTGTTGTATGCACTTTATCATGTATGTAAGCAAGATGTATGAAATGTGAAATGTTTATGAATGTATTTTCGTTTAGGAAAATAAATCCTTGACAACCGGCCGGGAAATTAAATCCTGGGCAGACGTTGAAGAGTAGAGTTCTTCGCTTCCGCTGGGGATGACGGTTGTAAGAATACACCGGTAGGAGAAGATGACTCCGTTGAGGGATACACTTGCTGGAGAGATTACTCTGCGGGGAATTGCTCTGTGGAAGAGATATTTTGCTGAAGTTTTGACGAGAGGCCTGCTGAGGACTTCAATGATGGATTCCGCTGGGGATAATGATGATAAACTCCGCTGGGGATACCAAAGATAAACTCCGCTGGGGATTGTGTTGATAAGTTATGTTGGGGAACTTTGATGAACTCCGCTGGGGATAAGAATTCCTACTTTCCTGGGGAAACTTTTGGAATTGCACTGGGGTATTGATATTCCGTCGGGGAATCATCTTAGGTCAAGACCGCCGGGGATGCTTGCTAATGAATGCCTATACTCCACTGGGGAATGTTGCTATCTTGTCTTACTCTGCGGGGAGTTGAGATAATTTGGTCACATTCTTCAGTTGAATCTACCTTGGTACCTTGGCGGACAAAGCAACCAGACTGCATCAGACAACTTTACATTGCCCCTATTTTTGATGTCACCTGTAATTAGTCTTTTATTTCATATGCAAGTATTTATGAATCAGCAATTTAATGTCAAATGCATATATCAAAAATGAACATTGGACGTTCTTCGCAAGACAAAACAGAAAAAGGAAAAACAATGGGCAATTTGTTTGGAAAAGTGAACTTGTATTGATTTTGAAATTTGCCTGTGAATAGGCGTTTTTGTACAAGAGGCTGACATCCTAGTAAGAGAATGCCGCCGAATAACATAGAGTTTATACAATTTTGAAAAGGAAACAAAACAGCTATATGCACAATATTCCCGCTGGGTTCCAACTCTGCTATCGCCTTTATGTCTTCAAGCGTCTCATCACTTTGCTGCTTAGTTGAAGATGAAGCTGATTGGTTGATGCCGAAGTCTGAGCCAGATAGTTGATGCCGAATTCCAGATGCAAGGTGATCCAATGAGACATAGTGTTACGCTTTATCCCTAACTTTTGCCTGGACCGCCCTTTCGGGTTTTCAGTCCACCGGGATACCCATTTTTTCCCAAGCCGCCTTTTCAGGTTTTCGACTTGCCGGGTGTACAGATTTTTTTCATTTCATCCCTTATTTTTGCCCGAACCCTTTTGGTTCGCCGGGAAGCCCTTATTTTTGCCTAGGTATGTCAACCTAGCGGGTCTTTTATTCATGCGTAGTATCTTTTTACTATGTCTGCATTGGCGGGGTGAGGAAGGTCGTCACCATCCATGGTGGTCAGAATCATGGATCCTCTTGAGAACACATGTTTAACCACAAATGGCCCTTCGTACGTAGGGGTCCATTTGCCCCGGGGATCACTTTGAGGAAGGATGATGCGCCTGATTACCAGGTCCCCAACTTGATACTCTTGTGGTCTGACTTTCTTGTTAAATGCCCTGATCATCCGTTTTTGGTACGTCTGACCATGACAGATAGCGGTGAGTCTCTTTTCGTCAATCAGGTTTAATTGATCAAGCCGAGTCTGGATCCAGTCATCTTCACTCAGATCTGCATCCTTCATTATCCGGAGAGAGGGTATCTGGACTTCAATTGGCAAGACTGCCTCCATGCCATAGACCAAGGAAAAAGGAGTTGCCCCGGTTGACGTCCTTGCTGAGGTACGGTACCCATGAAGAGCAAACGGTAACATCTCGTGCCAATCTTTATAGGTCATTGTCATCTTCTGCACAATCTTTTTGATATTCTTATTAGCTGCCTCTACAACCCCATTCATCTTCGGCCGGTAAGGAGAAAAGTTGTGGTGTTGTATCTTAAATTGCTCGCAGAGCTCAGTGATCATCTTGTTATTGAGATTGGTACCATTGTCCGTAATGATTCTTTCCGGGACACCGTACCGACAGATCAGGTTATGCCGGATGAAACGTGCCACGACGCTCTTGGTTACCGTGGCGTAGGAAGCTGCCTCAACCCACTTCGTGAAGTAATCGATCGCTACCAAGATGAAGCGATGCCCGTTGGATGCCGTCGGTCGGATCTCACCGATCATATCAATGCCCCACATTGCAAAAGGCCAAGGTGCCGTCAGGACGTTCAGAGGAACCGGAGGGATGTGCACCTTATCAGCATAAATCTGGCATTTGTGACAAGTTCGCGAATGTTGGTAACAGTCGGCTTCCATTGTGGACCAGAAATATCCTGCCCGAAGGATTTTCTTTGCCATGGTATGTCCACTGGAATGTGTTCCGAATGTACCTTCATGCAATTCTATCATGATCTTCTCTGCTTCAGCCTTATCCACACAACGCAGTAGAGTTGAATCATGATTCCGTTTGTAGAGAATGTCGTTGCTGAGGAAGAATTTTGCCGCAAACCTTCTCATGAACTTCTTGTCATTGACAGATGCACCTTCAGGGTATTCCTGATCTTCCAAGTACCTCTTCACCTCATGATACCAGGGTTTTTCAGTCACCTTTTCGGCCTCAAGATCGCATCAGTATGCGGGTTCGTCCAACTTCCAGATAATGATCCGGGGAGCCTCATTGTCCCATTTAACTTTGAACATTGAAGACATCGTAGCTAGCGCGTCCGCTAGCTGATTCTCTTCTCTTGGGAAGTGCTCAAAAGTTATCTCTTCAAAGTGGGGAAGCAAAGTCAACACATACTCCTTGTAAGGAATAAGATTTGGGTGTTTCGTATCCCACTCGCCTTTGATCTGATTGATCACGAGAGCAGAATCTCCGAAGACACTCAGAAACTTGATCCTTAAGTCGATTGCAGCTTGTAAACCCATGATACACGCCTCATATTCTGCCATGTTGTTGGTGCAGTTGAAACACAACCGGCCGGTAAGTGGAGTATGAGTTCCTTTGGGGGATATGATTACAGCGCCGACGCTGTTACCCAAAGTGTTGGAGGCTCCGTCAAAATGCATAGACCATCGGGATCCTTCCTCAGGTCCTTCATCCGGTCCAGGCACTTCACAATCAGTTACCACCATGATGTCTTCGTCTGGAAATTCGAAGTTCAATGATTGGTAGTCGTCCACAGGTTGGTGTGCCAAATGATCTGCCAGTACACATCCCTTGATTGCTTTTTGAGTTGTGTACTGGATATCATATTCTGTCAAGATCATTTTCCATCTCGCTATTCTTCCAGACAGAGCAGGCTTTTCGAATATGTACTTGATGGGATCCATCTTTGAAATCAATAGAGTAGTGTGAGTCAGCATATACTGTCTCAGCCGGCGAGCAGCCCATACCAGAGCGCAACAAGTTTTCTCGAGCAGTGAGTACCGAGACTCACAGTCGGTAAAGTTTTTGCTCAGGTAATAAATAGCGTGCTCTTTTCGGCCAGACTCATCATGCTGCCCCAGCACACACCCCATCGAGTTGTCAAGTACTGTCAAGTATAGTATCAGAGGTCTCCCTTCCACTGGTGGCATAAGAATGGGTGGCTCTTGGAGATACTCTTTTATCTTTTCAAAAGCGGCCTGACATTCATCGTTCCAACGTACTACTTGATCTTTCTTCAGTAATTTGAAGATTGGCTCACAAGTAGCAGTTAGATGTGAGATGAATCGGGCAATGTAATTCAGTCGTCCCAGAAAGCCTCTGACTTCTTTCTCTGTCTTGGGAGTCGGCATCTCTTGTATGGATTTTACCTTGGCAGGGTCCACCTGGATACCTTTATCGCTTACAATGAAACCTAGCAATTTTCCGGACCTCACCCCAAAGGTGCATTTGTTGGGATTCAACCTCAGCTTGTACAACTTCAATCGGTCAAATAGCTTCTGCAGGTGATCAAGGTGTTCTTCCTCAGTTTGGGACCTTGCAATCATGTCATCAACATATACCTCAATCTCATGATGGATCATATCATGAAATAAAGCAACCATGGCACGTTGGTAGGTTGCCCCAGCATTTTTCAACCCGAATGGCATGACCTTGTAGCAGAAGGTGCCCCACTGAGTCACAAAGGTAGTCTTTTCCATATCTTCCGGAGCCATCTTGATCTGATTATACCCTGAAAAACCATCCATGAAGGAGAACACCTTGTGTTGAGCAGTATTGTCGACAAGAACGTCGATGTGAGGCAGAGGGAAATCATCCTTGGGGCTTGCCCTGTTCAAATCCCTGTAGTCGACATACATCCTGACCTTGCCGTACTTCTTCGGCACTGGCACCACGTTGGCGACCCACTGAGGGTAAGAGGTTACTGCAAGAAACCCGGCGTCGAATTGCTTCATAACCTCAGCTTTGATCTTTTCGGACATTTCTGGAGGCATGCGGCGGACCTTTTGCTTTACTGGAGGGCAGTCTTCCTTGGTAGGCAGGTGATGGACCACAATGTCGGAATCCAAACCGGGCATGTCTTTGTATGACCAGGCAAAGATCTCCATGTAATCATGCAGCATTTGGATCAATCGTTGCTTCACGCTGAGCTCTAGATTAGCCCCGATCTTGACTTCTTTCCTATCTGTCTCAGTACCCAGGTTCACTGTTTCCACCGGCTCTTCATGCGGCTGAATGACCCTCTCTTCCTGGAGTAGCAGTCTTGCGAGCTCACCAGGCACTTCGCAATCATCTTCACCTTCGTCTTCGGCCAAGTTGATCGGATTCTCGAAGTCATAACTGGTGGTAGCAGAGCTGTTACCAGTGAGATCCAGGGTGGATTGAAACCTGTATAAGTGAGTGTGTGTAAATATAGCTGTTTTGCAATATATAACACAGAAATAAAAAGAGCACAAGATTTGAAATGCAACAAACGTCCAATGTTTTGATTGATGATATATGGAAATGTCATACAAAAAGCCCTCACAAATGGAGCTACGATGCCCCGGGTAGGACACCGAGCCAATAAAAGTTTCAACATATTGTTTGTTACAAATTGGAAATCAAAAGAGTTAATTACTGCGTGACAAATGTGATAGGTGTAAAATCCTTTGCCGTCCAGTTGCTTGGTCCGGTGTTGGTGGTTGGATAGATCCAACTGTCAAACTCCGCTTCCTCTACGTCCTCCTCGATAGCATTCACCCTTGAGTTGGTGATAAACACCGGAGCCTTTCTGATCCTCTCTTTGCGCACAGCCCTCTGAGCCTCTGCAGTGAAGCCCAACCCAAACTTGTCGGTCTTTTGAGTGAAGTCAGGAAGCTGACCCCAGTTTGCACATTTGCCTTTCTCGATCACAGCCGGGGCATCCTTCAAGGACGCCATCTTCAACGGAAAGTCTTCTTCAACCACTGTTTCAGCCGATGCCAACGTTGGAGGTACTTCCTCAAAATGCTGAAAGGGGGTTTCAATAAACTCCCCGTCCATCTCGATATACCGGAATGAATTCAAGTGACTAACCATGTATTCCTCCTCACCTTGCACAGTAACAATCTTCCCTTTGACAGGGTATTTGAGCTTTTGGTGTAGAGTGGATGTTACTGCCCCAGCCTTGTGAATCCAGGGACGGCCCAACAAACAGGAATAAGATGGACGAATATCCATTACATAGAACGTTGAGTCGAAGACTTGGGAACCCACACTGATAGGAATGTCTACCTCCCCATGCACCATCCTCTTAGAACCGTCGAAGGCCCTAACAATGATGTTACTAGGTTTCAATTCCAGACCCTCACAATCCAAGCGATCCAATGCCTTCTTGGGCAAAACATTCAGGGAAGAACCGGTGTCTACCAACACGTGTGCGAGAGTAGTGCCCCTGCACTCTATGGAAACATGCAGGGCATCATTGTGATTTTTCCCTTTGGCGGTAAGGTCAGCATATGAGAACCCCAAACCATTGTCAGCTGTCAAATTAGCCACACAGTCAGTGAATTGATCTGCAGAGGTCTCTTGCGGCACATGGGCCATTTTCAGAAATGAAATCAGGGCCTTTGCATGGGCCTCTGAGCATAGCAGCAATGATAGCATAGAGATTTTGGAGGGGGTATGCCCCAACTGTTCAACAATATTGAAGTCACTCTTTTTAATGATTTCCTCCATCTCTTGTTGGGAGGCTTCAACAACAGTCTTTTTTGGTGCCTCCGTCCTGGCAGGAAAATCGGTAGCAACTTCTTTGCCCCGAGCATCAGAGGACTCGGCGACAGTAGTGGACACAGGAACTTGAATTGGAACATGCACACTTGCGGGTGTGATGATTAGAGGTTTTCGGATAACTGGCGGTGCAATGTCAGGCGAGAAGAGCCTGCCACTGCGAGTAATCTTGGCGGGACCAGTGATGTTACTGATACTGGTACCGGTGTTGAACTCCTGCTTCACTCCAAGCACATACACGTCTGCCCTATAATGCCATGGGACAGCCTTATCAGACTCATAGGGGAGAGGCCCCGGAACAGTAATAGTAATGGGTGCAACAGACATAATTTGGACTGGCTTCCTCGGGGGAGCTTTGGTAGGATTGTAAATTGTGACAACAAATACTTCTTCAGCGGAAACAAATGGAACAACAGTTTTCTTGAACAAAATTTCTTTGCTATCCATCAGGCTTTGGATGCCTGATTTCAGCAGCAGACAACCGGTATGGATAACAGCACACAGGAGGCAACCCTTGCTACAACCCGGAAATAAACCGTCTAGTAGTAAGTTCCTTTTAACAGTCAAAAGAGGGGTAGCAACATCATTCACTGAAACAGCATACAAATCTTCCTCGATGGCATTTACTCTATGCTGGGGCATAAGAGCAGTTACAACATTTGGCCTCTCAGGCGCCTCAAACTGAATTTCCTTCGCGTCGATAAGGTCTTGCACCTTGTTTCTCAGGGCCCATCAATCATCAGTAGTATGCCCGGGGATATCAGAATGATAAGCACAACGGGCATTTGGGTTATACTTAGGAGATGCAGTATTCACGACCTTCGGAGCCTCTTTGATGGTCACCAAGTTGGTTGATAATAGTTGCGGTAAGATTTGTGACAATGTCATACTCAGCCTAGTATACTGCCTCTTGGGCCTTTCACCTCTTTGTTGATTGTACTGCTGAGGAGCAGCAACAGGCTTTGAAATGACCAAGGCATTGACGGCTTGGCGACTTTCTGGCTTGACTTGTCTTCTAGGACCATAGACGACACTTGCTTCTTTCTTGAAAGGCCTCTTCTCAGTACTTGCGGAGGCAGCTTTTTGTATCTTTCCTGACCTGATGCCAACTTCAATTCTTTCTCCCGTCAGAATCAAATCCGTAAACCCAGCGGAGGAGTTACCAACCAAATGATTGAAAAATGGACCAGACAAAGTCCCTAGAAACATATCAACCAGCTCACGATCAGTCAATGGAGGCTGCACCCTGCCAGCCAAATCTCTCCATTTTTGTGCATATTCTTTGAACCCTTCGCCCGTTCCTAGAGACATACCCTGAAGTTGGGTACGCGTAGGAGCGAGATCAAAATTGTATTGATATTGTCTGTAGAATGCGGTTGCCAAATCTTCCCAGTGTCGGATACTAGTTCCATCTAGTTGATAGAACCACTCAAGCTGTGACCCCGAAAGGCTATCTTGGAAGAAGTGAATCCAAAGGTTCTTATCCGCCGTGTAAGGTTGGATCTTCCTTACGTACGACCTTAGATGCAGCTTTGGACAGGAAGCCCTGTCGTATTTGGCAAAGGCAGGCGCCTTAAACTTGTGTGGGATTACTACCCCAGAAGATAAGCCCAAATCTCCGAAATCCAGCCCCGGCACATTCTGAATCTCCATGGCGCTCAAGCGGTCCTCTAATTGCTTGTATCTGTCAGCAGCGGGTGGGTATTATTCGTCATTATAGTCCGTCTCGTTGTCAGAGACTGCAGGACTAGGAGCTCCTCCCCCTTGGGGACTATCTTTCTCTGCGGAGGAAGTAGTTATATCAGCTTCATTATGGAGTGTGTTCCCAAACCTGCGTCCGGTGTTGAATAACGCAGTCCTCTTTTTCTTCTTCTTCTTCAGGAGTAGAGCCTTCAACTCTTGCTGACCTTGGGCCAGGCTTAGGACCATCTCTTAAAACTGGGCACTTTGGGCCTGAAGGGCCTTGATTGCTTGCTCACTGGACGAATCTGGATTCATGATGACTGTTCAAATAAACAGCGAAGAAGATTAAGCAACCTGTGGAAAAAGGGTACCTGCTATGCATATGTTGCAATGAGATGCGTATGCTTTATGTTTTCAAAGACAAACAAGATTCAACTTTGTAGACAAAAGGGAAACACACTTCATTAGATTGAAATTTTAAATTGTTCAACAACTTGCCCTTAGGCATTACAGAAATGAAAAATACTGAAAAGGAAATAAAAGCTGTAAAAGGAAATATCCAAAGCCCATCAGTGCTCCCATGGCCTCCTCTTCTTAGTGTGGATGTAGTCATTCAGAACCCGCTCTTCCTCCAATTGCTTAGTCAGCCTCTGGATCTTCCGTTCCTGTTCATTGAACTTTTCCCGATAAAAATCCCGTTCTTCCTTTAGCTGCGCCCAAGATCTCTTCATTGTGTCAAAATCAGTGGGTATCTGAGGAGGGAGGACAGTTGGAGGAACCCCATCTTCGTCAGGAGATTCAAGAATGATAGGTCTGACAGCTTCGTACGGCATACCTAACTTCTGAGCACGGATGCGGACCCATCTGCAATAGGGTTCCATTGGTAGAGAAGTCCTTGGTCCCAACTCATGTGGGTCAGCCTTGTGAATTTTGTCCCAAGCCTTAATGAATCCATGGCGTAGTTTGTCACTGTCTACCTGAAATTCAAAATGGAAGTAAGGAACCAACATTTCATGTGGCCCTACTCTTCTGGCTCTTCCAAACTGGCGGAGAGCTAAACATGGATTATAAGAGATTCCTCCTTGTATACCAATCAACGGAACATTAGGGTATTCCCCGCAACGATCAATAACAGCTACCTCATCCAAACCTCTGAGAGTCCAAGTGATGTCATTATCAGTGAGAGACATTAACCTATGAGCCCAACGCTTTCCTTCTTCATTCTTCAGCACGAACTTAGGAAGGTGCGAAATAAACCACCTTACTAGCAAAGGAGCACAACACCACGGAGTTCCCCGTTTTCGGGCAGTACGAGCATAGAGTTGTTGCAGGATATCACCCAAAAGAGTGGGTACAGGATTCCGAGACATGAAGATCCTTATGGCATAGATACTGATAAAGGTGTTAGGATTGGGAAACAATACCAGACCATAGATTAAAAGATCCAGAATGTCTTCGTACGCCTTGAAGTCTAAGTCATTCCAGAAATCATTAGCTTTGCCAACCAGAAATTTGACCAAAAAGCCCTTAACTCCACTTCTAGTTTCCCAGTTAGCCAATACCTCTTCTTTGGTCAAGGGGGGAACTGCAACAACCTCTTCAGGCCTAGGAGTCTTTTCCAAACCAGTGAATGGAGTTTGCTCCAAAACAGGGATGCCAAGCAAATCAGAGAATTCTTCCAGGGTAGGGACCAGCTGGAAGTCTTGAAAGGTAAAGCAATGATACAGGGGGTCATAAAACTGGGTCAGGACACTTATCAGTTGTTGGTCCCACTTTGCAGTGATCAAGCCAAGGAGAGAACCATGCCTGTTGATGAAGGAAGTAGTGTTTGGAATCCTACCAACCAAATCCTTCAGCAAAGTTGGTGGTTGAACAAAGTTGAGCCGGATAGTATTCCTACGCACGGGCATCATGATGTCCTACAAAACAGAGCAAAGATGAAACTTTTTTGTCTTTGAAATGGGTTAGTCCTTTATACAGGATGCATGCAATGGTATGATGGCATGATGCTATGATGAAGCACACCACAAGTATTCACACAGACAAGCATGATAAGGCACACAAGTCACACAAGACAACCCTTAGGTTTCAGGCCGGCATGAAGTTTAGGTATTACCCTCTTTTAGTTTCGTTGGTTAGAACATATCCTATCAAAAGTAACCGGGTTCTAGAGGATCTCAAATCATTGACTACCCTCAATCGGTCATAACTCCAGCATCGCAATCTTTTCTTGCGGCCGGAACCATCGCGAGAGTTTAGCCTCAATGAGTGTAGCATACTGCTACTGTTCTATGGCCAAGTTTGGTCAATTTAGGGTTCTAAGGTTGGTTAGTGTTTAATGACTCCTTAGAAGACCCATATTCTCCTTGTTGCAATACAAGGGATATAGGTACAAACCAAGGTGCCACACCAACGTAGCCACTGCTTCACCCATGTCGGTCTACGCCGGACAGGTCCCTCACAGATTATGCTACCTAAAAAGGGTATTCCCCAGATCCGGGTTAGGATCTATGAAACTCCGATGCAAAGCCCACAAATATAAAAGCAAACAAGGCAAACAATTGAAAACAAAGGTGATCTAAGCCCTAAGGTTACTCCACTTTTAATAAGTTCCCCAGCAGAGTCGCCAGTTCTGTGATACGGTGGGAGAACTGACTATGGTTTTGCGTTTGTTTTCGCAAATGTTTCGGTTGAACAAGAGTCGCCACCGACTTTTTATTTTATCCTAAGGAAAGGTTTAAAAAGCACAGCAAAAACCTTTGAGATGTTTTCTTGGGTTCGGGGAGTAGATTATAGAAAAGGAAGGTATTAGCACCCTTTCTATCCATGGTTATCTATGGGCTCTTAGTTACTTGCTTAGATCAACTTGCCTTAATTTTCAATTGTTTGAAATGGTGCTTTTGTGTGCGTGGATTTGAAAATGTTTTTGAAAAGAAACCAATGTGGTGGCAACCTTTGTAATGATCCATGTTGGGATGTATACAAAGGTGTATGTCTTTTGAAAAGGTTTTCATTTGTTTTTGAAAGTTTGTTTTTGAAAGTGTTGTGAAGTGTGGTTTTAGAAAATAGGCAAGTGTTTTGTTTTGCAAGTTTGATTCAAGTAACTAAGAGGTTGTCTACTCCTAAATTTCTCAAAGATTATTGCTATGTTTTAACCCTTTTAACAAGTTTGTTCCACCATTGCATTTGGTGGATAATATTGTGTTAGGATGTGAAAGGGACGGGCGCGGGTCATCGTTTAGACCATAATTACAATGGTGCCAAGTATCTTTGGGAAATTTTCTTTAAGGGACTTGATCATTTTTAGGCAACTTTCGAAAGCGTCATCGAGGGACTATGATCATTTGAATTGTTTTGTTTTGCCCAAAGAGACCTAGCATGCAATATGGCCCATTTATTGAAGGCAACAAGTGGAATACCCTAGGGGTGCAAGTGTGATTAGTGTTGTCCATTTTCATGCTTGTTTATCTTGAAATTAGGTCAAACTATTTTTGTTGTTTTTGATTCGCATACAAACCCTAATTCTAACATGGTATATTTAGAAAGCAATAAAGTGCGAAAAATAAATTTACTAAGCTATTACAACACAATATATGGGAAGGGGGGTACAAATGTTCAAATGGGGGTTTTTTTGACAAGGAATTTAAACCTAAACTATTACATCAAAATTGAATTATTTACAAGATATTTAATTGCACAAATTAAATGGAAATAAAATAAATATGCAAGATGCAAAAGAAATGTTTTTATATGTATGAAAAAAAGTGTTTTTATGTATAAAACAAAAAATAAAGATATTAAATTTTGGAGTTTTTATGTATTTTAGGGCAAAACCCTAATTTCATTAAGTAAATGTATTAATTATTAATATATACAATATTTAATCAATTATGTACAAATATTATTTATTATATACAAAAATAAAATAAAAATGAAGTATATTGGTCAAAAGGTATTTTTTAATGTTTAAACATCAATAAAAAAAACATAATGTATATATTTTGTATTTTAAACCTAAATATACTAATATATATGAATATTTATATTATTTACTAAATATATATTATATATACAAAATAATAATATTTAATAATTATAAAAAAAGTATATTTTATATAAAATATTTTCAGAAGATAAAATAAAATAAAAATGGAAAATAAAATGGGTTTGCATTATTTTTGGTATTTTTTGAATAAAAGTGTATCTATTTATTTATTTATGTACAAATACTTATTTAAACAAATAAAAGCCTAATAAATATAAAAATGGTGTAAAAATATTTTTTCATATTTTTAATATTGTGAGGAAAAATAAATAAGTCAGAACAAAAAAAGAAAAGTCAAAAAATCATGAAAATAAGCAAATGGGCCTAGGGGGTGTGAAAGCAAAAGCATGGTGTAAACAGAAATGACAAACAAAGCCCAGTCCAAGTGGAGCTTCTTCAACCTCCAGCATTTCTGTTTGAACAAAAACACGCGCCTCTTTTCTTCCATTGCAAGGTCCTGATTCTTTGACTTTTAATGAAAACTCACAACACAAAAAATGTCAAGCATCCTCTCATGAGTCCATACATATAAAGAACATGATTTAACTCTCAGAAATGAGAGAGAATTTCTTCTCCCCCAATTCCTAACCTAATTTTTATTCCAAGTTCAGACATCAAATTCTCTAAGCATACATAATATAAATGAAATCTAATCACATGGGCATGTTCAGGGCTATGAATGTGACATGTTTTCTTCACAAACCTAAAGCTAACAATGCCTGGATAGAGAGATTCGAGTTCATGAACTTACCTGTTCAGTTGAAGTTGTATCTGGTGATTGAGGTGTCTTCAATGCAAGGTGATGATTGGTACAGCTTCCTTGATGTCCAGGAATGCTATTCCAAGCTTTACTTTGTCTTGAAACCTTTTGAATCGTGCTATGGAACTTCAGCTGAAAAACAAGAAAATGAAAATGGTGATGTTGCCTAGGAGTGTTATAGGTCGTGTTTGAGGTTTGGAATAGCTTCAAGGGATATTATGGGATGTGTTTGATGTGTTTTTAGCAAGAATGCATGGAAGGTTTGAGCTATGGAACTCAAACTGCAGCAGATGCTCTGTTTGGGCAGTTTGAGGGTGATTCTGGGAATGGGGAGGTATTAGGGATGCTAGGCTCGTGTTTCAGCTTAGGATGGATGTCTTTAATGTGTTTGATAACTTTGCTTAAGGCTTGGTTTGCTGAGATGAAAGTTGTTATGTGATATGCTATGTTTCTTACACTTTAAGCAACAAAAGGAAACTTGGTGTTTCTAGCCTGTACAGGCCCCCAAGCTATGCTGCTATCCTTCCCCTTGATCAGTATGTTTTGTTCATAAACTTGTGCCTCAGAGATTTTCTTTGTACCTTCTTGATTTACCAATTGACATAAAGTGCAACTTTTCAAGAATGGCTAATTTACTTTTTTCTATAAATGGCTTAGTTCAACATGTAATGCTTAAACTCATAAAACAAGGCCTTGGCACAATGAATTAGCATTAAATTATTGAGTTCAAATAGGATATAGGACCTGTAATCAAGGGAAGCATGCTGAATTCAAAATGGCACAAATGTATGAACATGTAAATTGGCAAAATCAAAAGTGAGTTTTTCCCAACTTGCCAAATTCGATTCTCCCTAACCATGAGGTTGTTTGATGAGTTCTTGGACATTTTGGAAAGCTTGGAATGTGTAATACAATCCATCTATGAAATGCAAATTGAAATTCCAAGTGGAAGTATGTGAAAAATGGTCTTGAAGTTAGGTAAAAACCTTGTCTAAAATAGGTCAAATTTTCTCTAAGTTAAGAATGGTTTGGTACCCTTGTTCCAAAAATTGTAACTTGAGCTACAAGCCTCTTTTGGGAAAACTTTGTGAATCAAAGTTGTAGATTATGCAATAGGCTACAACTTTCATGTTTTGACTTTTGCTTGAATCCAAATGAATCTTGGTGAGAAAGTGGGACAAAGTTAGGAAAAAATTAGGGTTTTTCATAACTTAGAAAAATTCTAAGTTATGAAAAATCTTCATTTCAAACCCTAATTTGCAATTCTTGATTTCTTGATGAACAAGTTTCATGATTTGGCATGTTTTGATGAAAAATGAATCTTGACACTTGATTTTGACCAAAAAGTCAAAGTTTGACTTTTCAATATACAGTCAAAATTGATCAATTGACTAGGAAATTCAACTGTCAATCTTGTGTATTTGGGATCTTTTGAACTTGTTGAGCATGTCAAGACAATTCCATGGGGTCCTTAAGTCCATATGTGAGCTTGGTTTGCCATTGGCTAGGTCAAACAGTCAAAAATTTCCTTTGTGCAGTCAAAACCCTAAAAATGACCATTTTGCCCTTTTGGTGATCTGATCAAATTTCTTGTGGAATTGTGATCCAAACTTGATCAAATGGTCCATGTGAGTTCATAATGTTGATGTGGGTCAATTTTTATGAGATTTGACTGTCAATTGGCCACAGTTGACTTTTTCCCCAATACAGTTGATTTCTAGGTCAACTGTCCAATTGACTGGGCAAAATTTGGAATCAGGACTTGAAACTTGGTATGGATAAACTTGGGAGTCCAACATGAAGCATGAAAGTCATCTTAGGCATTTTAGGTCAAAATATCTTTGTTCAAACACAAACCCTAATTTGGATCAACAGTGCAAGGAGAAGTCTTGAGCAGAGGAAACCCTAATTGGATCTTGAGCTCCAAGGGTTTTGTGATGAGAAAATGTTGAGGAAATGGGAGGGCAAATTTTGGGGTACAACAGGCATGCTAGACGGTTTCACGACTACACCCCTCAGACCACTTCGAGGGAACATATTTCTGTCTAAATGCGCCAACTCTGAATTCAAACAGGATTAGGTGCACTTTCCCCGACAGATGCCTACCAAGCCCGAAACCAACAAAGGCAAATACCGCAGGTTCCATAAAAGCCATGGTCACATCACCGACGATTGCATTCATCTCAAGGATACGATCGAGATACTAACCCGAGACGGGCACCTCAAGCAGTACAAAAAGAAAGAGGGTGCCCACGAGGAGGCTCCAGAAACCAAGAGCGTCTAAGAGGGGAAGGAGTCCCCCTACATCAGTACTATACCTGTCGCCATGAGTATCTCGCGACCAGAAGATTTCTACTTCCCAGACATGGAGAACGTACCATTGTACTTATTCTCTCATAGTCCTTAGGAGTCATTCCCCGCTGCGATGGTGATCTCTGGTGGGGGATTTAACAAGCATACAATGGGATTTGTAAAAAGAAGGTTCGAGCAACTTATCAAATCCAAATCTGACATGGATGCCACGCTGGATAAGTTCTGAGGAGGCTCTCATCCCCTCTCTTTCTACAGGAAGGAACTGTCGGGCGGAGCCCCCAACTCGAGAATCCCACTGCTCATAAGGGCTCGCATGGCAAACTTTGATGTTTAGCACACACTGGTCGATCAAGAGAGCTCTGTAAACATCATGTACACCCAACTGTTTGCTACTCTACAGCTGAACGAAAGCCATATGACCCCATACATAGGCTCATATCTTTAGGGCTTCAACGAGGCCAGTACCAAACCATGGGGGTATGTCGAGCTGATCCTCACCTTTAGAAGGGGGGTGTTGTACCCCAAAATTTTCCCTCTCATATTTTCCCAAGATTTTTCCCTTGCCCAGTGGTTACAAAAACTTGTTTAAAGAAAGAGGAAATTTTTTAATCTTAGCAACGTGTTTTTCGATTGGCAGTTCAACAATGTCCTTCGATTAGCAGTTAAATAGTGCCCTTCAATTAGCATAACAACAAGTTTTGACTGAGCTTTTAAAATCCTTAGATACAAGCTTGACTCAATAGTCTTCGATTGGGCATTTAACACCCTTCGATCAAGCTTTGGTCCGCAAGTCTTTGATTGAGCTTTATTTTCCTTTGAAATGTCTCCCTTCGATTCAGAAAGAAAGGGAGCTCCTTTGGGCTTCCTTCGTTTGAAGCACCCTTGGCTTCTTTCATTTCGAGCATCTCTGAGCCTACTTCGTTTGAAGCGCCTTTGGTTTCTTTCACTCATGTTATGTTTTGACAGCCCAATTTCTACATGATGGCATTCCAAAAGTCCATTCGAAGGACACATATTGCTGGCCATTCGAAGAAGCTGAATCAGAGCCATTTGAAGAAGCATGCAAGAGGTCTAATCGAAAGGCAAGGATTGAAGGCATTCAAAGAGGTCCAAAGAATGCATAGAGAGTCCATTCAAAATGGCCATGCGAAGGACACACTAAAGACACACTAAAGACACAGTCAAAGGATACACAAAAAGTCCCATTCGAAGGGTGCATGGGAGGTCCAATTGAAGGATAAGGACTGGGGGTATTCGAAAAAAAAATTGTCCACATTTATTCAAACTTCAAAAGAGGACAAAATCCCATGTTTTTGGCCACAGTTACAAAACTTCACTCATGGCCTTGAAAACGTTTGTTTATGGCAGTTAAACTTTTGTCTTCTTGTCCCCTCCCTCCTACTCTATATAAGCAGCATGCTTGCAAGCCAAAAGGACACACATACACATTGGAGATACGCTGTCCATAAACCCACCAAAATTTATCAAAATTTTCATAAGTGATCCAAGTCAAAGCAACCCTTAAACAAAGGTACCCACACCCAGAAGTGCCAAATCGAAGGTACCCACATCCAGAAAGTGTCAAATCGAAGGTTCCAACTATTGGTAAGAGAGGGTAAAAGATTAAACTTTTTATTTGCATAACACATCCGAACTTATTGTTTCATTCGATTTGTTATTCAAGACTAAAGACCTGGGTTAGATCCCAGACCTGCCTTTATTCTGCTTCTAACGCATGTTGCAGATCCAGCATAAATAAGGCCATCACGCACAAAATCGAAGGACCCGAGTTTGGCACCCAGGTCATGTCTTTCGTTTTTGCTAACATGTTTGCAAATGTAACATCCTCACAAGTGATCCATCAAGCAGTTTCCAGCAACGTCCTATAGCTACATCTTGTCATTGGATCAAAGTGTGACACCCTTCATAGAATCGAAAGGTAACATCTCCCTGGATCAAAGGGTGACACCCTTCATAGAATCGAAAGGCAACCTCTCCCTGGATCGAAGGATCCCCTCATTCTTTCATATTTTATTTTTGTTCTTTTTGTTATTTCTTTATTGATCCTTTTTATTTAAATTAATCTTAAATCAAAATCACTAAAATATTAGGATAGTTTTTATTAATCAAATTAATTTACAAATAAATTAATTAAATATTTTAACATTTTTTTCTTAAAATTAAAATTAAATAGACTTAGGCTTTATTTTCTTTTATACTAAAAACAAAAAAAAATATTTCCTTTCTTTAGGATTTTTAGACGTCTTTTCTACTTCGCGCGCATTTATTTATTTTCGCAATTTTCCACACTATTGTACCTGCCTACATTGTAATAGTGTAGATTTAAATTCCTGCATTTTAATATTCTGCAATATATATTAACTGCTAGTAATTAGGCATGTATGATAAGACTAATAATCAAACGCTAGCAAACTTAACAAAAAGACAAAAAAATAACTGAATTGAATCAATTTCACATATGCACCTCTAGGATACCCCACTTTGGTTGCCTTTAAAAAACATTCATGAGGCAGGAATGTTTTAGCAAAGACCCATAAATCAAAAGATCATAGTCCCTCGATGACTCTACAGTTTCCTTCTCGGTAAATGATCTAGCCCCTAAATAAAATTGCTAAAGCATCTCCACAAATTGCCTTTGTGACTGTAATGTCCCTTTCAAATGTCCCTCATACATCCAACGATAGGGCTACCTATTCACTAATTGTAGGATAACACTGTCTAAAGGATAGTAGGAAAATAACGACCCTTTTCGAGTATAAAAGTAGATAGCTGTTAGAAGTTTGCTTAAAACATCTTTGCACTTACATAAGAAACTACTTTTCAAAAACATTTTCAAGACACTTTGTATACTTTCTTCACATTCCCGAGAAATATTACAAAGTCTGCCATACCAAGGCATTTTCAAAGCAAACATTCAAAACACACAAAGCACAAAGGTGTTTTCAAAATTAGCAAACCTCTAAGAGCCCGTAGAAAACTACGGATGGAAAGGGTGCTAACACCTTCCCGTTCCATAATCTACCCCCTTACTCAGAAAATCTCGAAAATGTCTTTTTCTGTTCTTTTCACCCTTTCCTTAATTTGGATAAAAGAAAATTTGGTGGCGACTCTTGCTTACTGCAACATTTGCAAACACAAATGCAAAACCAGTATATAACAGTCAATTCTGCCACCGTATCACAGAACTGGTGACTCTGCTGGGGATATATAAAAAGTGGGGTTACCTTAGAGTTAGTTCATTTTAAAAACTTTTGTATTTCCTTTCTTTGTATGCTTTACCTTTGGAGGGTTGTTTGGGTTGTTACTATAGATCCTACACCCGGATATGGGGGCATCTTTTTAAGTAAACAACAATAGATCGTGGAGATTGTACAACATAGACCAATATGGTTAAAATGATAGTTGTGTTGGTGTGACACTTTGGTTGGTACCGGTATCCCTTGTGTTGAATCGAGGAGAATACGGGGCCGCCGCGTGGTGTCTTGAAGCACTAACAGACCTTAGAACCTTAGTTAAACAAAACTTGGCCATTAGAAAGTAGTGAGATAGCCGACCTCGGTATAAAGTTGGGGATTGGTTGATACTCGATTCTACACTCATTGAGATCAAACTTTTGAGATGTTTTGACTGTAAGAAAAGATTGCTAATCTGAAATAACGCTCGCTAAAGAAATATCAGTGATATTGAGACTCCTTAGAACCCGGCCTATTTCTAGGACAGCTTGAACCAACTAAACTTCAAGAGGGTACTTACCTACAAACCCCATGCAAGCCTGAACCTAAGGCTGCTTCTGTGACTTGTTGGCCTTCATTATCTAACAACTTGAACTCATTGCAGGGCTTTTTTACAGGACCTTGTTTGTATACATTATCCAATAAATTGGTTTTCCTGCAAGACATACTTGTCTTTATTACCCTACATTTTGCTTGATGCATAGCATATACATCATAACATCATACAATAACATTTCCTTAACCATTTCAAGGATCTCAAGGGCTTGTGGTGCAGGTTATGATGAACCAGACATCTAGCAAGGGGAAAGGGGATTTATTTTCCTCTAGCCAATACCGTCAAAAGATCAAAACACGACAACTTGAGTCAGTGGCTATGACCCACTCGATATGGTGAGCTTGAATCTCATAGAAGGATCTTTAAACGATACGAAAGTTCTTTAGTCAAAGTCGCAGTTCAACTCCTAACATCTTCTTGTGTTTACCCCGCGAGATCCTTGAAAACATTAGCATATCATACATGTCATTGCATAAGAGGTATTCCCCAAGAAGGTTTCTTATCTTTTCTCTGTTTATTTCAGCAAAAATAAATGGCTCTTGAACAAACAGTTAAGGAACTTCAGGCACAAAATGCTCAATTCCAAGAAATGTTCCTGAATCTGGCTAAGGGACAAGAAGATCTGAAGGCTCTTGTTCTCAAAGACCATAATAAAAAGGCAAAGAAACCAGTTTGTGTTTTAAGTGTGGGAAGAAGAAGACCAGCTAACGAAGCTCTAGATTTCACAACCCCATCAAAGGGAGGGGATAATCAAGAGGAAGATGACGAGGAATCAGAGGAAGGAGACAACAATCCAATGTCTGAAGAAGATGAACCTGACTATTTTGAGGAGCAATATCCTCTTGTCGATGATAAATACAAATGGCTGGAGGATCATCTCAATGCCATGGAGATCTATTGTACCCCAAAATTTGCCCTCCCATATTTCTCAAAACATTGCAAAGAAAATCCCCAAGTTGCCCAAGGTTGCTCAAGAGTTGGTCAGACAAGCTATCTCCTAAGGCAGTCTACCCCAAAAGGGTTTTGTTTCATCAAGATCTTTGAGTACAAATGAACTAAAGTGCTCCCCAATGTCCTAGTATGTTATCAAGGTCATCCATGTCAAGTTTCAAGCCTTGCAGAGGAAGTTTGTTCAGTCAATTGCTCAAAAGGTCCAAAAATCGACTGTGCTAGGGCAAAAGTCAACTGTGACCTATAAACAGTCAAACTTCAAGATTTTTTGTCAAAATTCTCATTTTGAAGGATATTTCATCATTTTATCAAGGGTTGATCATGATTCATCAAGGATTGCTCAAAATTCATCAAGACTCAAAAGTTGCTAAATTAGGGTTTTATAGGAAAAGTCAACTCAACTTTGACCAAACATAACTTTCTCATACTTTATGAGAAATGACCCATCCAAAGCTCATTTTGAATAGGATTCAATTTCCTACAATCCATCTTCATACCCCAAGTTCACAAAATGCTCTCACAAGAAGTTATGAATTTGGACATTATAGGTCATTTTTGAAAGTGAACAAAAACACCTTTTTTGCCAAAGCTTATAACTTGAGAATGGAATATCAAAATGAGATGATACAAAAAGTGTTGGTTATAGGACATCTAAATATTTCTAAAAATTCCAATAACACCTCCAAAAGTTCAAGATTGAAGAAGTTATGCATTGTTGAAGTTGGACCTTTTTGCAAAATTGCCAAAAGTCAACTATCCCCAAAACATCAAATTTTGTCAAATGGGCCCATTCTTTTCCACTTGATTTGAGCTTGCATAGTTTCTCACGTGTCCTAGCTTCAGCCATGAGCCCGTATTTCATTTTTATTATTTAATTTGATTTTTAATTGAATTTATTCATTTTAAATCAAATAAAATCATATAAAATCCAACACTTTGATAACACAAGATCTTTTTGCTATTTCAGGCTTTGATTACAATCATTATCATCATCAAAATCGAATCAAACCAAATCATGTGCAAAAATATTGGAATTAGGCAAAATTGGCAAGTTTGTAAAGTGAGATAAAATCAAATATGAAAGCATTGATAAGGCAAGATTTAGATCAATTTTGTTGACCTAATGCACTGAGCATTACATAAGGAAGGCAAAGACACGAAAAAAAGGGTTGGAAGCTGTGGAGAGAGGAAGAACAAAAGTGCAAAAATTCACAAAAAAGTGAGAGATCAAAGTCCAAGTTAGTAACCGTTTCAGGACACGAGACTTGTCCCAATCGCTTCCTGGGCATTCACACAAGCTACCTGGATCAAAAGCAAGCATTTTCAGGCCTCTATAAGCACTGTAAGTCTCACGAAACATAGCCCTGTTCTTGAAATCGATTTGACTTGTTCTTGCATCATTTGAGAAAACTATTGGCATATTTGTGATCACAAGAGAATTTCCAAGCTTTTCATAATATTTAATTGCATTTATCTGGCGTACATGAAGAACCACCATTGTTAGGGTTCAGTTCTTGTTTTTGGGCGTTTTTGTTTCAGGGACAATTGACCTCCATGAAGGGTATGGTTATGACCAGGAGGTTGAGACGAGCATGACTATGCCTTTAGAAATCATTTTTGTGGCCTGTACAGGATTTGGGAGGTGGACATGCCTATAGTTACGGACTTCTGTCCGTTGGTATAAGTATTTGAGGTTTTGGCCACGGACAAGAGGTTGGGGATGATGCGTGGCATCCCATCACTGGCCAATTCGAATATCACGCGCACTTTTTGTTTTTTCTGGCAATTATTGTGTTTTTCATATAATATTATTTGTTTCTATTATAATAACAACTAAAGCAGTGTAGCGTGGTGGCAAGCGTGTTTGTGCAAACTCCTTCAGGACCTGGGTTCGAATCCCAGGTCCTCCACTTTCTCAATAATTTTTCTTTTCAGGTATTCCCATACAGACGCCTATATGCAATCCATCATACTCTCTCATGCATCCAAATGCCAGATGGCCAAGAGCCAGATCTGGTGGTCTAAAGCTGAAGGTCCATCAAGAGGCCAGTCAACATGCTTGTACCAGATCCAAAAAAGTAAAAAAGGCCAGCAATATTGGGCTCACGAAATTGCTATCAACACCACTTAATCAGGCCCAAACTCCTCTCTTTATTTATTTAGTTTGTTTTATTAATTGATTTATTATTTTTATTTAATTTCTAACCAATCACAAAATTCCTTTTATAAAAAAAAATCACAAAAAAATGTTTTTTTATTTCAAATCAAATTTTAAACTTTTATTTTTCGTAATAAATTTATTAATTAATTAGGTTTTAATTAGAAAACTTTAATTCCTTTTGTAAAAATAAATAAAATTAATTAGACTTAATTAGTTTTTAACCATTAATTTAATTATTATTATTTCTTTCCTAAATAATCAAAAACTCCAAAAATAATTTATTTGATTAATTTATTTAATTTAATTTAGTTATTTAATTTAGGTTTAATTTCTTTCTTAATTTAAAAATAACAAAAACCAAAAACATTTTCTTCAAAAAGGGTCAAAACCCTAATCATGCGCCCGATTTAATTTTGCGTCGCGATTTTCTTTTCCTTATGCAATAATGTACCTGCTTCCAGATTGTAATAGTTAAATAGGACTTTTAATTATTTTTACTGCTTTATTTTATTTTTCAAAAGGGTTTGTCTTTGGCGATGTAAAAACCCGACGTCTTGTAATTTAAATTCCGCATTTTATTTCCGCAAATTATAGCTACTAGATGTTTGATAATAGGGTTTGCATGACAAGACTGAATGTTAATCTTAAAATCAAATTAGATCACCTTTAACATGTACAAAGATAAAAATAAACTGAAAACGACACACTCGCACATGCGCACTCTTAGGGTAGACCCCAATTGGTTGCCTTTGTACACGGTCATTGAGTATAGGTCATTTTAGAGGTCGTCCTCTTGTCTAAAAGATCATAGTTGCCTCGAAACGGTTGCCTCAGATATTGTTGACTCAAACAAATGATCTAAGACATTGGGGTTACCGCAAAGGTGTTCTAACATTGCTTTGGTGACCGTATGTCCCTTATTCGAATTAACTCTTAATCTCCAACGACGATGCTACCTACTCATCAATAGCGGGATAGCATTGCCTAAAGGAAAATAGCATAAAACGATTCCTTTTTCGAGTAGGTAGATGGTTCTTAGATAATTGCTCATCCAAAACAAAACTCTTTCACACTTACACTCCTTTTCAAATAATGTTTTTCAAAAACACATCATTACACTCTTGAGGACAGAAGCAAGAGTTAAATCGAAGTTTTCAAACAAAAACTTTTTCAAACCCACAAACACAAAGAAAGAAATTTTGAAAACAATTGAGCAAGTACCTAAGAGCCCGTAGATAACTACGGATAGAAAGGGTGCTAATACCTTCCCTTTCTATAATCTACCCCCCGTACTCAGAAATATCTCGAAAAAGGAATTTTTCTGTGCTTTTTTCCTTTCCTTGTTGGATAAAATAAAAGTCGGCGACGACTCTTGCTTACCGCAACATTTTGAGAATACAAAACGCAAAACGCAAACCAGCATTCCAAAAACAGTCAGTTCTTCCCACCGTATCACAAGATCCAAAGGGTGCCTGGTCTGGATTTTGAAGAATTAGGTTTGGTTCCAGGGGTGGTCATCTCACCTAAGTTCAAGGTCCCTATCTTTGAAAAATATGACGGTGTTTCCTGTCCCAAGCTTCACTTGAGGTCATATGTCAGAAAGATCCAGCCTCACACTGCTGACCGGAAACTATGGGTCCATTTCTTCTAAGAAAGTTTGGCTGGAACTTAACTGGATTGGTCTATCAGCTAGAAGGAACTGACATCCATACCTGGGAAGACTTGGCTACTGCTTTTTACAAGCAGTACCAATAAAATGTTGACCTGGCAGTAACTCGAGTGCAACTGCAGAATATGTCCATGAGCTCAAGAGAAGGGTTCAAGGAATATGAGCAGAAATGAAGGGATCTAGTTGGCAGGGTACAACCTCCTTTGAATGATCGGGGAATGGTAGACATGTTCATGGGCACTCTGATAGGCCCGTTCTTTAATTTGTTGATTGGGAGTTCCTCATCCGGGTTCACAGAGATGGTTCTGACTGGAGAAAGGATCAAATGTGGTATCAAGAGTGGGAAGATCCCGATGGCTGCATCTTCTAATGCTCAGAAGAAGCCATTTGCTGGTAAGAGGGAAGCCAATGATGTGTATGGCTAGAAGGGTCGTAATAAGGCAGACTACCACTAATCTGTAGGGGTAATGTTGGTCTCTAATTCGGAACGCGTGCAACAACTATAACAACGGGGTAATCAACGAAGGCAAGACGAGCCTAAGAGATAGTTTACCAAGATCAACATGCCGTTGTCTCAAGAATTAGAACATATGTTGAGGATGAATTTGATTACGTTGATAGGACCTTATCCAAACCCTAAGACTTCTTCTCCTAACTACAATCCTGATGCAAGGTGTGCCTATCATTCCGGTAGTCCTGAGCATGATACTAACGATTGTTGGGTACTGAAATACAAGATTCAAAATATGATTGACGCCAAGGAGATTGAGTTTGACCCTCCTGAGACTCCCAACGTGATCACTGCTCCCTTGCCAAATCATGGTCAGGATTGAGAGAATTTTTGTTCATTTGAATTCTTAAGTTGTATTTTCTTTGTTTGTTCAAACAATTACTGTCATGTCAAACTTTGTTATTTCATTAATGCATTGCACATGTTTGTCTTGAATTAATTTGTTTTCATTATGCTTAAACTTCTTTCTTACTTCCTTTTTGTGATATTCAACTCTTGATTAAAATCTCTAAGCCTTTAGAGGGAGGATGACGAGAACGATACCATAATCTCTACAGTATGCTTTTGAATAGACCCTGCTGACGATGTACATGCGTTGTTTTAAATCCTAAATAGTGGAGTTATCAGGAAGATAATCCCTAGTCAATCCCTTTGAGCCTAAGGAGTAGGAGTTTTTTCTTTTCACGCGAATTAAAACCCTTAATCATAACCTGGGGCAGGGTAGTTTCTCAGTTAAAAGGTGTATTCAATCACAAGCTCTACCTTCATACATAACAAAGAGTGTAGACGATGCTCTCCAAAAAGATGGTGATGGTTCCACATAATCGTCAAGACAGGCAGTCTTTATTTTTAAAAAGAAAAGCCCGCTAAGTCAAAACCTATGAAGGAGACTTAAGGAAAAGTGGGGCAACCTGCTGACTGTAATCACAAAAGAAATAGTTCAGGAAAAAGACAGGGATAGCAAAATCAAAAAAAGAAAGAGGTCCTAAAAATCCTCAACAAAAAGAAAAGGTCACAAAAATGAATGCCTTCTCAAAGAAACTTTCAATTTCTGAACCATCACCAGAATATCGAGGCCAACATTCCAGAACTCAACTGGGATTAGAAATGCTTAATTAACTGAGCATAGGACTGAAGAACATCACGAAGAATGGGTGGGTACAAATAAATTTTGAGCCTTTATCCTTTGTTTCTTAAAACGTGAACCAGGCCACATTACAACCCTTAAAAGTCCTAGCTGAAGCATGGGTTAGTTTGAGAGCATACTGTTACAAAGGTATCCTGACTCCTGTAAGGTTTGCTATAAATCATGAGTTGATATCACATTCTTGCAAATTTTGTTTTACTACAAAAAAACGCATTTTCAAAAAATTTCAAGACAGACATAAGCTTTGCATTCTTTAAATGACATTATTTGAATATGGTTAATTGTTCAAATGGCAGAGAAATTCACACAACGAATATTCAGTGAATGAAGACCCCCTCAATGGACAGAATCACCCCAGATGGAAAAAACATTCCCGATAACAAGCCTTTCATAATCAAGGGGAATGACACGGTTTCTAATTAATCTGGGACAGTCAAGCCAATATGCAAAGAATCTCTCCAAAAATGCTGAATAGCCAAGGGAAGATCTCCATCTGAATCACTCGGGGGATGTTACATTGATTGGGGATTCCAACAGAAAATCACTGTGAAATTTGAATCTTTGGTACCACCAAATTGCTTGTTTGTGCCAGTAGTATTAGATGGTGTCGGTATCATGTCTTCGAATCCTTCCATGAAAGTTCTTAGAAAATATACCTAGTAAATTCAAGACTATCAGAAACTTGATCAAACATCAGGTGTACCAGATTCATCCTGAAGTAGCCCCACACAGGCTGCCACATATGAAAGGGCACATGCGATCACATAAACATTTTCTGGCATTTATAGACGGTGACAACTCTCCACATCCCATGAACGCGGACATAGTCAGAAAATACTATGCATGAAAAAGACCCTCTAGGTTGACATGCCTAGGTAAAATTAAGGGCATCCCAGCGAACCAAAAGAGTTCGGAAAAAAATTAGGGATATATACAAAAAAATTATACACCCAGAAAGTCGAAAACCTGAAAAGGCGGCTTGAGAAAAAAAGGGTATCTCGGTGGACTGAAAACCCGAAAGGGCGGTCCAAGAAAAAGTTAGGGATTAAAAACGTACGACTATGTCCCGTCATCTTGTCATTTGTTTATCAATAGAAGACTTATCATCCTGATCAGTATTTACCAAGAACCCCGGGAGTTGGGATGACATTCAAACCATCCACAAAGTCTCCGCAGGTACTTTCTCCAGCAGGTACAAAGGCAGGGGCATCTTACTAAAAAGTCGTTGCCATATCCTCAACTTACAACCTAGTGATGTCAGGTGTTCTTGTATCCCCGACATAACAGGAATTTCTAACTACTGCTCCAACATCAGGTTTTCCCTAGTAAAGTCATCAAACTTCTCAGGATTCCCCAATAGGATTTCACAAAATCCTCAGGCAGTGCACATAGATTTCCTTCCCCAACAGAGTTTATTTCTCTAACAACGGAAGATCATCTCCCAGTAGTTCAGCTTCAACAAAATCTGAAGACCTACATTCTTCATCGCCAACTGCAATTAGGGATTTATTTTCCCTAATTCAACAGCGCTGCAATAGAATAAATGATACATTCACATATTGCATTCATACATCATTTTACAAACGTCATAACATATGCAGTACAAATGCATACATCCCAATCTCATTTATTTTGAGAACACCATTACACAATGCATTTCATACATCATGACATTGCATACCGCTAACACTTTACCTTTTTAGGAAAGATCAATCAACGAATATTTATCATCAATAATTTTCAACAAATTAGCTCCTGAAACAAAGCAGAGTAACTATATGTGCAACCAAATACAGCTTTACACGGGCTCATCATGAAGCAATCTTACACGAGTTTCTTATCACTTACAAAAATAGCTTTATACGGGCTATTCATGAAGTAATCTTACACAGATGCAGTTTTACACTGACTCATCCTGAGGAAACCCTACCCAGGTTCTTTCTCTTGAATTTCTCGATGCAGTTTTACACGGACTCATCCTGAGGCAACCCTACCCAAGTTCCTTCTCACAATCTCCAGATGCAGTTTTACACGGACTTATCCCGAGGCAACCCTACCCAGGTTCCTTCTCTTGAATTTCCAGATGCAGTTTTACATGGACTCATCCCGAGGAGACCCTACCCAGGTTCCTTCTCACAATTTCCAGATGCAGTTTTACACAGACTCATCCTGAGGCAACCCTAACCAGGTTCCTTCTCTTGAATTTCCAGATGAAGTCTTACTCGGACTCATCCTGAAACAGCTCTACACAGGTTTCTTCTAATACATTTCCAAATAGTAGTTAATTTCATTCTCTCTAGCAAATTACTGCGAAGCCTAGATTTCAACCAGAAAACAACAAACTTTCATCTCTCCAATCCAGAGATAACCCCTCAGTAGAGTAATGGACAACTGAAGTTCATAGACTCTATTCCCCACAAAGTTTTCCTCAAGCAGGAGAACAGCAACAATCAACATTCCCCAGTGGAGTCCTCTTCAAACAGCAAGAACATGAATTCCCCATAAAGAGACCTCTTAGGAAGTCAGCATATACTTTGGATGGCATCTGTAAACCCATATTTGATGACTCTCTGTCATCTCCTCCAAATGGCATCTATAAGCCCATTCCTAACATCATCAATCATCAGTGTTATTTCATGCGAGTTTAAATTTCTGGGCACTCTAGTGTTCAATCATCTTCCACCTTCAAATCACAAAAGGCAGACAAGCCAATCTAAATCCTTAGGTTTAAGTAGATTGAACAGGGGCAGTTGTTGTACCCCAAAATTTTCCCTCTCATATTTTCCCAAGATTTTTCCCTTACATGGTCGTTACAAACACTTGTTTAAAGAAAGAGGAAATTTTTGAATCTTAGCAAAGTGTCTTTCGATTGGAAGTTCAACAATATCCTTATATTGGCAGTTAAATAGTGTCCTTCGATTAGCATAACAACAAGTTTTGTCTGAGCTTTTAAAATCGTTAGATACAAGCTTGACTCACTAGTCTTCGATTGGGCATTTAACACCCTTCGATCAAGCTTTGGTTCGAAAGTCTTCGATTGAGCTTTGTTTTCCTTTGAAATGGCTCCCTTCGATTCAGAAAGAAGGGGAGCTCCTTTGTCCTTCCTTCGTTTGAAGCACCTCTGGCTTCTTTCGTTTGGAGCATCTCTGGGCCTCCTTCGTTTGAAGTGCCTTTGGTTTCTTTCACACAGGCCTCATTTGGACAAATGGCCTGCATGCCTGCTGTGATCGGTGGGAATAAAACTGACTGTTTTTTAAGCTGGTTTCACGAAATGTCGCGGTAAGCAAGAGTCGTCACCGTCTTTTATGTTCTCTAACATGGAAAGGACAAAAGCACAGCAAAATTCCTTATTCGAGAATGTTTCTCGGTTCGGGAGGTAGATTTATAGAAAGGGAAGGTGTTAGCACCCTTTCTATCCATGGTTATCCATGGGCTCTTAGGTACTTGCTCTTATGTTTTCAAAAATTGTTTGCTTTTCAAGTGTGTGTGGGTTTTGAAAAAAAGTTTCATTTGAAAAATTTCTAAGTAACTCTTGTATCTGTCCTCAAGAGTGTATGAAAATTTTGTTTGAAAACTTTTGAAAGTGTAGGTGTGAAAAGATGTTTTTGTTTGTTTTGAAAAGAGCAAGTACCCAGGAGAATCTACCTACTCTAAGGAATTAAGCTGTGTAAGAGTCCTTTGGATAGTGCTATCCCACCATTGAGAGGTAGGTAGCACCATCGTTGGAGGTGTTCGGGTCAATTCGATTATAGGGACAGTGTGGTCACCGAAGCAATGGTAGGACATCTTAGAAATAACCCTAATGTCCTAGATCCTTTGTATCCGAGGCAACCGTTTGGAGGCAACTGGATCTTTTGGACAGAAGGGCGACCTCTAAGACATCCTATACTTGATGACCATGTTTGAGGCAACCAGTGAGGCGTACCCTAGAAGTGGCATGTGCTTTGTGTGTTGTTTTTCAGTTAATTGTCTTTGTACATGTTATTTGTTAGCTACAGATTAATTTTATTTACATACATTCTTTCATGCATTTAACAGTTAGGGGTGCGGAAAGTAAATTACAGAAATGTAAATTCTAACTATTACAAGGCGCGGGTCTATACATCGCCAAAGACACAAACCCGTTTTGGTAAATAAGTACGAGAAATTAAATAAAGCGGTAAAAACCTATTTAACTATTACATATCTGGAGACAGTTACATAAATAATCAAAATAAATAAATGCGCGCGAGAATTAAATCGGGAACGTCTTAAGGGTTTTGACCCTTTTAAGAAAAGAAATGAATTTTTTTGTCCTTTTTTGTGATTTAATGAAATTAAAATTAATAACTAATCTAATTAATTAATTAATTAAAAAAAAATAAAAGTTTTTTTTTTGTATTTTTATGTTTTTTATGAAAATAAAATAAAAGGAAATAAAATTAAAAGTTAATAAACCTAATTCTAAATTTATTTTAGTTATTAAAAAAGGGTTAAAGTTGCCTAATTAAAACTAATTCAATTTATTAGTATTTATTTACAAAAATAAAATGAAATTAATGATAATAATAATATTAGTTCTTTTTTGATTTTTTTATAAAAATATTAATTATGTTAATAGTTAATAAAAGGGAAAAAATAAAAATAAGACAAATAAAATATAAAATGACAAAATAAAATTGCAAACCCAAGGGGGGGTATGGGCCAGAATTGGGAGTGTTAATGGAATTGTGAGGCCCATTTGCATAAAGCCCGTTGACTCTGGGAATTAAGTGGAGCGCTGGTTGACCAGGAGTATGGTGTGCTCCCTCTCTTGGCCGTTGGATCTGCTTCTGAGGGACACTTGGCAAGCTGGGATGTGAGGTTTATGGTGAGTTGCTTCACGTTGCCTGCATAAGATCATATTTTGAAAAAATTTAACAAGCCTTTGGGGGACCTGGGGATCGAACCCAGGTCCCAACGGATACCAAGCGCGTTTCCAGCCACTGCACCACTTTGTTTTAATCATTAATAAAACAAACAAAAATTAATATATGCAAAACTCAAACCCAATGCTGTAAAACTAAAAGCGCGCGCGTATTATTCGAATGGACTAATGGGATGCAAACACGTCACCTTCTTCTTCCCTGAAACTGCAAGAAATAGAGTTAGATAGCGGGGGTTTTAAACCCCCACAACCTGCAACATTAAAAAATAGCGAATAGGCGTAGGTGCAAGATAAATTGGGCGCGAGATATGTTTTGTGTTTGTCTCATCAAGCCGGTTTCAACCATGGGTGTTTGGAGGCTTGATTTTACAGTATATGAAAAGCCCCAAATTAAAAGCTTTGAAACCCTAGCATTCTCCAATGGCAACTTTCATTTTAGGGCCCCATAATCAAATTACATTATACTAATAGCTTCGTATGGGTCCTGTGAGCACAATACAATCAATGAAAAATGTTAAAAACGCATGAATTGATGATTGTGATTTTGAAAAAAGAAGGTAAACCATATTACTGTGTAGCACGAGTTCTTGAGTGTTAGGACTTGTTTATGCTTGCAATAGGTTCCTGGCAATGCTGGCAACGTGTTAGAAGCAAGAAAAATACTTGAATTATGCTGGAATATGGATTTCAGTTTGTGACTTTTCTTTGGAATTTTGGAATTTGGTTCTTTCATTTTAGGTGTTCCTAGGTCATGTCTGATGTATGAGAGGCTTGCATATAAGGTCATGAACGAGAATCAATCACATTTTGGAGCCTTTAACCCTTGCAATCAAGTTTTGAGATTTCTCCATAACCACCATTAAAGCAACTTGCCAATTTTGTTCAATTTTGAATTTCATGCTTAAAATGGACCTTACACGAATTTGGCATGTGTATTATGATGCATCAAGGTCATTCAAACCACAAGATATCCTTTGATTAATTTTTTTGATTTTTATTTGAATTTTATGGATTTAAAATGAATTAAATCAATAAAATTAAATAAAAATAGAAAAAATAAATGTTTAATCTTGAATTTAATCATGGGACACGTGGGTGGCATGACAAGGATGAATCAAGTGGAAAACGTGGGCCCTTTTGTCAAAAATTGAAGTTTCAAGGATAGTTGACTTTTGCCATTTCACAAAAATTTCCCAACTTCTCCAATGCATATCTTGCTCAATTTTGATCATATGAACATGTTCTTGGACATTTTGGAAAGGTCTTGAAGTCCTCTAACCAATGCCTTTGGTCCCATGTCATTTTGATTTACCAATCTCAAGTTATGGTCTTTGACTTAAAATGCCTTTTTGTTGACTTTTGAAAATGACCTATAATGTTGAAATTGATAACTTTTTGTGAGAGCATTTCTTGGACTTGGAATGTGAAGATGAGTTTTAGGAAATGTCCTCCCCTTCAAAATGAGCAGTGGATGGGATTTTTATGATGAACCATCAAAAAGTTATGCCTTGGTCAAGTTACAGTTGACTTTTCAGCTGTCCAAAAATAGAAACTTTTGCATCTTGATGATTTTTGAGCCATTCTTGTGAAATCATGATCAAGACTTGATCAAATGATGATTGTGGCTTCAAAATAAGATGTCGACCAAATTTTTTGACTTTTGACTGCCAAATGACCATTTTGCCCCTACAGTTGACTGTGAAGCAATTAGGGTTTTTGACTGTGCAACTTGACCTTGTGAGCCTTGAAACTTGACATGTAGGTGCTTGACAATGTTTATAGGCATATGTGACTTAATTGAGCCCTTGAAAAACCTCAACTTCCTTGCAAGGACCAAAACCCTAATTTGACTGGCTTAGGAGGATGTTTGACTGTGTAGTCCTTGAGTAGACTTGAGCAAATTGAGATGATGCTTGTCAAAACTTTGAAGAATATGGGAGGGCAAATTTTGGGGTACAACACCTGCCTGCACAAGGCAGGAATTTTCTTCATACCTACATGACAAACACCTTCTACATGCCTGCCTACACAAGGCAGGAACTTCCCTCATGCTAAGTTTTGACAGCCCAATTTCTACACTATGGCATTCCAAAAGTCCATTCAAAGGACGCATATTGCTAGCCATTCGAAGAAGCTGAATCAGAGCCATTCAAAGAAGCATGCAAGAGGTCTAATCGAAAGGCAAGGATTGAAGGCGTTCGAAGAGGGCCAAAGCATGCATAGAGAGTCCATTCAAAATGGCCATGTGAAGGACACACTAAAGACCCAGTCGAAGGCTACACAAAAAGGCCCATTCGAAGGGTGCATGGGAGGTCCAATCGAAGGATAGAGACTGGGGGTATTCGAAAGCCAAAATTGTCCATATTTATTCAAATTTAAAAAGAGGACAAGATCCCATGTTTTTGGCCACAGTTACAAAACTTCATTCATGGCCTTGGAAATGTTTGTTTATGGCAGTTAAACTTTTGTCTTCTTGTCCCCTGCCTCCTACTCTATATAAGAAGCATGCTTGCAAGCCAAAAAGACACACATACACATTGGAGATACGCTGCCCACAAACCCACCAAAAGTTATCAAAATTTTCATAAGTGATCCTAGTCAAAGAAACCCTTAAACAAAGGTACTCACGCCCAGAAGTTCCAAATCGAAGGTACCCACATCCAGAAAGTGCCAAATCGAAGGTTACAACTATTGGTAAGAGAGGGTAAAAGATCAAACTTTGTATTTTCATAACACATCCACACTTATTATTTCATTCTATTTGTTATTCAAGATTAAAGACCTGGGTTCGATCCCAGGTCTGCCTTTGTTTTTCTTCTAACGCTTGTTGCAGATCCAACATAAATAAGGCCAGCACACACAGAATCGAAGGACCTGGGTTTGGCACCCAGGTCATGTCTTTCGTTTTTTCTAACATGTTTGCAGATGTAGCATCCTCACAAGTGATCCATCAAGTAGTTTCCAGCAATGCCCTCTAGCTACATCTTGCCATTGGATTGAAGGGTGACACTCTTCATAGAATCGAAAGGCAACATCTCCCTGGATCGAAAGGTGACACCCTTCATAGAATCGAAAGGCAACCTCTCCCTGGATCGAAGGATCCCCTCATTCTTTCATATTTTATTTTTGTTCTTTTTGTTAATTCTTTATTGATCCTTTTTATTTAAATTAATCTTAAATAAAAATCACAAAAATATTAGGATAATTTTTATTAATCAAATTAATTTACAAATTAATTAATTAATTATTTTAACATTTTTTTCTTAAAATTAAAATTAAATAGACTTCTTTTCTTTAGGATTTTTAGACGTCTTTTCTACTTCGCGTGCATTTATTTATTTTCGCATTTTTCCATATTATTGTATCTGCCTACAGAATGTAATAGATTAAAACTAGGACATTTTACTACTTTATTCCCCTCATTCTTGTACAGTGTAACCCCCCCCCCCCCCCCCCCAAAGCATTGTAATAGTGTAGATTTAAATTCCAGCATTTTAATATTCTGCAATATATATTAACTGCTAGTAATTAGGCGTGTATGATAAGACTAATAATCAAACGCTAGCAAACTTAACAAAAAGACAAAAAATAACTGAATTGAATCAATTGCACATATGCAACTCTAGGATACCCCACTTTGGTTGCCTTTAAAAAACAGTCATGAGGCAGGAATGTTTTAGCACAGACCCATAAATCAAAATATCATAGTCCCTCGATGACCCTACAGTTGCCTTCTCGGTAAATGATCTAGCCCCTAAATAAAATTGCTAAAGCATCTCCACAAATTGCCTTTGTGACTGTAATGTCCCTTTCCAATGTCCCTCATACATCCAACGATATGGATACCTACTCACTAATAGTAGGATAACACTGTCTAAAGGATATGAGGAAAAGAACGACCCTTTTCGAGTATAAAAGTAGATAGTTGTTAGAAGTTTGCTTAAAACATCTTTGCACTTACAGAAAAAACTACTTTTCAAAAACATTTTCAAGACACTTTGTATACTTTCTCCACATTCCCGAGAAACATTACAAAGTCTGCCATACCAAGGCATTTTAAAAATAAACTTTCAAAACATACAAAGCACAAAGGTATTTTCAAAATGAGCAAACCTCTAAGAGCCCGTAGAAAAGTACGAATGGAAAGGGTGCTAACACCTTCCCTTTCCATAATCTACCCCCTTACTCAGAAAATCTCGAAAAGGTCCTTTTCCTGTTCTTTTCATCCTTTCCTTAATTTGGATAAAAGAAAAGTCGGTGGCGACTCTTGCTTACCGCAACATTTGCAAACACAAACGCAAAACTAGTATATAATAGTCGGTTATGCCACCGTATCATAGTGGGTATCCGCCAAAGCCATTAAGACTCAGTTTTTGGTAGTAGATTGTTCGTCTCTCTACCAATGTATCTTCAGAAGACCCACAATAACCGAACTGATCACAATGCCTTCCACCATACACCTCAAAATGAAATACTACATTGTAGAGGGTTTGGTTGCCACCCTCCATGGGGACGTCCAGGCGGCAAGAAGATGTTTTGACGCCTCGACCAGGGGCCTGAGTTCCATTAACTCTCAACCCCAAACGACCACTGGGGCTGCACTACCCTCCAGCTCTAAGGAGGCCAAGCCACTGCCAAGGGTCGACGCCATCGACCTCGACAACCGCTTCTCTATAGGAAGATCATGCAGAGTACATAAAGAAAGGGAAATAGCCTATGGTAGAAGGCAAAGGTTAATCCCTATCTGCAAATTGAGAGGAACTCTCAGATCCCGCGTGACCCATCCCGAATCGAGATCATCCTCCTCGAGAACAATCCCATGAGAGGAGTAAAGATCAGAGCTGACCTCCCCGACTTGGCAAAGAGGAAACTTAAAGCTTTCTTGAGGAAGAATGTTCATATGTTCGCCCAGAGCGTAGCTGAGATGCCCGAATTGAACCCAAAGATTGCATGCCATCACCTGACCATAGACCCTGCCCTCAAGGCAGTTTCCCAGCACAGAAGAAAACAGTCCCCCGAAAAAAATGGAGGCTGCCAAACTTTTTGAAGCCCAATACACAACTTGGCTCTCGAATGTAGTTCTTGTAAAGAAATCTAATGGAAAGTGGTGCATGTGCATTGATTATACTGACCTCAATCGAGCTTTCCCAAAAGATTCTTATCCCCTTCCCAATATTTACAAATTGGTCGACAACTCGGTCGATTTAAAATTATTATCTTTTATGGACGCAAATTTTGGATACAGCCAAATTCCAATGGAAAAAATGGACAAAAAATATACCGCTTTCATGACACAGTCGAGTAACTATTATAACAACGTAATGCCCTTTATCCTGAAAAACGTAGGCGCTATATATTAGTGTATGATGAATAAAGTCTCCCGTAAGGAAATATGCGACATGCTCGAAGTCTACATGGATGACATGATCGTCAAATCAATGGAAGAAATCGACCATTCCCTCCACTTAAAGAAAGTGTTCAAGCAGGCCAGGAAGTGCCAGATACGATTTAACCCAGAAAATGCACCTTTGGCATATGGGCAGGTAAATTCCTCGGATTCTACCTCACAGAACGAGGGATTGAGGCAAACCCCGACAAATGCTGAGCGTTTTCTAAGTTTACAACACTCACTTCGAAAAAGTCCATTCAAATCCTGAATGACATGCTCACTTCTCTCTCCCGATTCGTGGAAAAATCCGCCCAGTATGTGATCCCCCACTTCAAACTCCTCCGCAAGGAAGCTGCCTTTGAATGGACAGGCGAATGAGAGTAATCTCTCATCCACTTGAAGCAAGCACTATCGTAATCGCCCGTCCTTTCTCGACCAGAGAAGGATGAAATCATCTATCTCTATCTGGTCGTCACCTCTGAGGCAATAAGTGCAGCGCTAATCATAGAAATCCCACAAGGGCAGAGAAATCTGAAGTAAGAAATCAGCAAATTGAAAAGGTGGCCCTAGCCCTTATCAATACAGAGAAGAGACTCATGCACTATTTCCTAGCGTATACCATAGTCATCTGAACAAATCAACCAATAAAGAAACTGCTCGGTAGGCTTGACATGGCAGGCTGAATGTTGAAATGGTCGTTAGAACTCTCCGAGTTTGACATCTAGTACAAAGGAAGGAAAACCCTCAAAGCTCAAGCACTGGCCGACTTTGTGGCTGAAATAACCTCACTTACACTCTCTAGCAAAGCGTGCCAGTGGACGATTCTCATCAACGGGGCCTTCAGTTTGATGGGAATCCGCGCAGGCATTATATTAGAAAATGAAGAAGGAACCCTAATTGAGGTCTCTCTTGCATTATCCTTCCCGACCTCGAACAACCAGGCCGAATACGAGGCATTCCTAACAGGTTTACGTCTAGTCTAAGACCTAGAAGCCGAGGAAGTGAAAATCTTCACCGACTCTCAACTCGTTATGTCTCAGGTTCGGGGAGAATATCAGGTGAAAAACGATCACCTCTCTTAATATTGGGCCCTAGTCCAGGAGAGAAAAAAGAAATTCAAATTCATGGATGATAACATGTTTCCCGTAAACATAACGCCCGGGAAGACATCCTATCCAAACTAGCAAGCACAAAGAGGAAAGGGGGGAACAAGTCAGTGATACAAGAAATCCTTCCACGACTGAGCACCCAGAGACCCCCCTAGACTTTAGGAGTATTTTCCATAGGGGATAACGACTGTTGGATGACCCCGTGCACGACTACCTTGTAAAAGGAGAGCTACCCTCCAACTAGAAAAAAGAGGTCATGGTCAGAAGAAGAGCCTACTCGTACGTCCTAGTCAAAGGAAAATTATATAGGAGAGGGTTTTCTATTCCCTTCCTCAATTGCACTGACCAGGGCAAAGCGGATCGCATCCTGATCTAAATTCATGACGGGATAAACAACCAACATCTAGGCGAAAGATCCCTCGCAAGGAAAGCTCTACAAGCAAGGTATTACTAGCCCACCATGCAGCACGACACAAAAGAGCACGTGAAAAAATGCGCCAAATTCTAGTGGCACGGGGAAATGCATTTAGCTTCTCCAAACAAGCTCGCGTCCCTCTCTTATCCCTGGCCCTTCGCCTGGTGAGGGTTAGACCTCTTCGTTCCGTTCGTGGTAGGGACCAATCGAAACAAATATTTGATAGTAGCCATGGACTACTTCACCAAATGAATAGAGGCCAGAGCATTGGCCAAAATTACCGCCCAAAATGTCTTTCACTTCTACAATAGAAACATCTTTGCTCAGTTCGACATCCCACAAGCAATAGGCACCGACAACGGGACCCACTTCATATATCGAACCTTTTAGGAATTCGTTGCCAAGTTGGGTACCACCCAACACTTCGCCTATGTCGAACATACCTGTTGTACCCCAAAATTTTCCCTCTCAACTTACAAGAATTTGCTCACAAAATCTCCTTGGGCTCAAGATTGCACTAGGGTTTGATCAGCTCAAGACACCTCCTTATGCACTGATGACCAAAATTAGGGTTTGAGTGTGCACAGAGGTTTTTGAACTTACAATTCCCCATATGACTTTCATGGACCATTATGTACCCCCAAGATTACTCATGTCAAGTTTCAAGCCTTGGATCACATTTTTGCTCAGCCAATTGAGCAGTTGACCTAAAAATCAGTTGTATTGGGGAAAAAGTCAACCATGGCCAATTTACAGTCAAACTTCATAATTTTGACCCACATCAACATTTTAAACCCGTATGTATCATTTGATCAAGTTTGGACCACAATTCCTCAAGAAATTAGATTAAATCTCCAAAAGGGCAAAATGGTCAAAATTAGGATTTTGACTAGGAAAGGGCGATTTCTGATTTTTGACCTAGAAAATGGCCAATTGGTTTAAGGCATAATCTCAAGAGTCAAATCACATCATTTTGACCTAATGACATGATTCAAGACATTGCAAATCCATTGGATTGACAGATGAATTTTGCAGTCAACTGATCAAAAGTCAACTGTATACTGAAAAGTCAAACTTTGACTTTTTGGTCAAATTCAAGTGCCAAAAATCATAATTCATCAAAACATGTCAAAATATGAAACTTATTCATCAAGAAATCAAAAAGTCAAGATTTCATCTTGAAAAGTCAAAATTTCTAAACTTAGAAATTTTTCTAAGTGTTGGAAATTTCATGTTTTTTCATAACTTTGAGCCTAATTTTCACCATGATGCAAGATGATTAAAAGGAAACTTCCAACATGAAAGTTGTAGATCTCCATGAAATCTACAACTTTTCTTCACACAACTTCTCCTAAAAGTTCTTGGATCTCAAGTTATAATTTTGTGAATACATGCTCATGAACTAAAAAAGACTTAGTGAAATTTTGCCCTAGTTAGGCAGATTTTTGACCTAACTTCATGGCAATTTTTCACATAGTTCAAAGGGGAATATTCAAAATAAATTCAAAGATGAGATGTAGAGTACCTTGGAAGCTTTCCAAAATGTCCAAGAACTCCTTGAGATCATTCTTGAGTAGGGAGAATCGAGAGATGAAATTGGTGTTTTGTCACTTGAATTTTGGTCATTTTCATGATGAACACAAATGCAAATCAATGTTAGGCTGCATAATATTTGCTTTGCAGGTCTCAAACTTGTTTGTCACTCCATAATTAATCGATTACACAAACTTTTGATCTATAATCCAAGTGGTTTAAGCTTTATCCAATTCACATTGCCATTTTGGAAAGAAAGTTAACAATACCATTCTTGTAAAGCAAGCTTTATGCATAAAGTCCACTCTTGAGCATCTAACTTGTTTCCTCTGATCACACTTCATCTAAAAAGTCAGAAGCAAGTGTGTTTAAAGCATAAACACTCTATCTTAGCAAGTACATAAGATATTGAAACTTGTTTTCTCAAAAAATCACATGTTTAGCTTAAGGATGCAAATTCAAATTCTGATCAACAACAAGTCTCCAAACTTGTTGCTTATAAATAGAAGCACTATTTGTGAGCTAGAACACGAGTTTGAACACCCTAAAATACACCAAAACTCTCTCAAATCAGAAATTGCCCAAAAACTCCATTGTTGCACAGTTTCTGACCTTGAACCTCAAACTCACATTTCCCTCGTGGGTTTCTTGGCCTTTTAGTTTCTAAAGCTTCCTTGCATCAAGAGTAACTCATCCCTGTACCTGTTTCACTTCAGTAACACCATTTTCCCTATCTTCCATAACCAAAAGCATAGCATCACAGTTGGACTTCTCCATACCATTCCAACCATCCTCAGCTCAAGCCAACCATTGCATTAGCTTCCTAAAGGTCCAAGGAAGCTAACCTGATCATCAGCACTGCCTGAAACAAGCTTAAATTCATTTCACGATTTCCAATTTTGAGGTATTTTTCTTGAACTTCTATCTTATTACTTAGGCATTGTTAGGCTTGCATTTGTGAAGATAAAATGTAGACCTCATTGCCACGAAGCTGTACATATCCATAGTTGGCATTTACATGGCCGAAGCTTAGAGAATTTTAGAGTTGAAGTTTCTGAAATTTTTAGGGTTCAAATTAGAGCCAGAGAAATTCTCATTTATCTTTGACTTTTAGCTTTAGTTATTTATATGGTTAGATTCGTGAGGAAGAATGCAACAACTTTCATTTTGTCATCTTCCATTTTTGTTGAGAAATGAAGAAGTTACAGGTACACCGGCTGGAGGTTGAAGATGAAGTCATCAGGACTTGATTTGCCTTACATATTTATTGTTTTGTTTATATAAACGGATGTATAGCCACCCGTGTGGTAAAGCGCGCGCCTGTTAACCTTAGGGATTTGGGTTCGAGCCCCAGTGGTACCCTTTTGCCCATTTTTCATATTTTCTGATTTTTCTAACATTTTTTGAAGGCACTGAGCCCTTTGGTACCTGGCTTTGTTTTTTTGCTAGCTAACTCTCCCTGCCTACTTTTGGCACCCCCTGGCTCATTTGTATTTATTTATTTATTTATTTCATTTTTCCTTTTAAATATATTTTCTATAATACTAAAAAATCATAAAAAAATATAAAAATAGTAGATTTATGTTTTGACATAATTTAAATATTTTTCTCACACAAAAAAACCATTTTTATTCATCATACCTTATTTACCTTTACTAATTATCTTGTAAATTAAATTAAAACTAGATTATTATTTATTTTCTTTTATACCTATTTAAATATATTATTTTAATAAAGAAAAAGCCAAAAATATTTTATAATACTATAATTTATTTACAAGACAAAAATACAAAAAAAAATACTTTTTTCTCTAAACTCATTTTCTTTTAATCAACTAAATAGAATTAGGGTTTTATTCAAAAATCTTTTCTTAATTAATTTTCTTTTCTTAATTAATTAAAATTAATTTAATTAATTTCTGTTAATTATTTTTTCTCTAATTAGAGTTAGGTTAAAACCTCTTTTCATAAAAATTCAAACAAAAATCATTTCTTTCCATTTGCATTTGTACTTTATATTTATTCATTTCCTTGTACATTTATTCAATTTGATTGTAATAGATTAATAAAGTTTATATTATTGCAATCCCCATTCACAAATTGTATACCCCCTCCGACTAGTATTGTAATAGCGTGGTAACTTTAAATTTCGCAATTTATCACTTTATATACAAATGCTAGTAATTAGGGTTTGTATGGAAAGAACAAAATCAATCAAATAGAAAAACCTAATTCAAGATAAAATCAAGCATTGAAACAATACACTTGCACACAAGCACCCCTAGGGTAAACTCCACTTGGTTGCCTTATATAAAATGGCCATATTACGCATGTAAGGTATCTTAGCAAAAACAAGCAAATACAAGATCATAGTCCCTCGATGACGCTATCTAAGTTGCCTTATAAATGATCTTAGTCCCTTAAAAAGAATGATAAGATACCTTGCAACATTGCTAATCATGGCTATACGATGACCCACACCCGTCCCATTTACATCCAAAGATAGGGTTGCTTACCAAATCAATGATAAGACAACAATGTCAAAGGAAAAGAAAATGAACAAGAAAGACATTTGAGTAGGTAGAATGCTCCTAATTACTTGCTAAATTTCAAATAAAACATCCTTGATATTTTCAAAAAAATCACACACACTTTCAAACATCTTACAAAATTGAAAACATTTTCAAAAGATCAAACATCTTTGTATACATTCTTTCGAACGAGAAATCATTACAAAGATTGCTTAAACAATGGCCTCTTTACAAAATACACTCAAAAACCACACAAAGCACAATTTCAAACAAAAGCAAGTGATCTAGAAAGTAACTAAGAGCCCATGGATAACCATGGATGAAAATGGTGCTAATACCTTCCCTTTTCATAATCTACCCCCCGAACTCAAGAAATAATCTTAAAGGTCTTTCCTGTGCTTTTTCACCTTTCCTTTTGGATAAAAGAAAAGTCGGTGGCGACTCTTTCTAACCGCAACATTTGCGATCAAACGCAAAACCCTCAAGTCAGTTCTCCCACCGTATCACAATCCCAAACAAACGGCCAGGCCGAGTCTGCAAACAGGGTAATACTCAGGGGCCTCAAACAAAGGTTAGACGAAACCAAGAAATGATGGGTCGAGGAGCTACACAAAATACTCTGGGGATACCAAACAATAATGCACTCGTTAATCGAGGAGATTCCATTCCGACTAACTTACAGAATAGAGGCCATTATTCTCATAGAGATCAAAGAACCCTCCAGGAAAATCGAAGCTCCCCCAGGCGAGGAGATGAATGACGTCGCCCTACGGAATGAACTAAACCTGGTCGAAGAGATCTGAACATGAGACGCCCTACGAAAGGCCTCTCTCAAACAAAAAATAGCCATGCGTTATGATGCCAAAGTCATACAACGAGAGTTCGAGGTCGGTAGCCTTATCTTAAAGAGAAATCTCAAAGAATCTCGCAAAGGGAAACTCGCAGCGAACTGGAAGGCCCTTATCGTGCCTACGTAAAAATAGAGACTAGGGCGTACTACTTAGAAAATTTACAAGGGGAACAACTTGCTCGACCATGGAACGCTGAAAACCTAAAACTATATTACAGTTAAAACACTAAGCACTCAACGAGCTTCGTCAATAAGACAAACTCATCCAGGCCCGACCATACGTGCATGCCTAGGTACAAGTATATCACCCAAAATATTTTGAAGGGGGTAAGACTCCGCTCTTTTAATGAGTGTGTCCTCAAACCCAACATGGATAACTCGACCGAGGTCCATCGACCTCGTACCATGATGGTAGAACACTCGGCTCGTTGCGGGAAGTTAATACCGTCGAGCTCAGGTCCTTTAAACGAGACCTGAGTTCCGGCGCATGCCTGGTATTCATCCTGGCTATTTGTCCAGTTTCCCCACATTGGCGAACATACAAATCAAACCAGCAAGTCGCCGTTATAAACTCTTGGCAAAATAAAATATCTCAAGCAGACGGGCATAACAATAAACATGCAAACACAAATATTTAGAACAAACGACCACCATGACTGGAAAATTAAAACAAGCGACCATTAAGGCCGCCATTATACAAATTTTACAAAAAGGAAGGCCCCTGCCCCCTATCCAACAAAATAACTTTGTGGCCACAAGGACCACAACTGTTCAAGAATTACATAAACGGGCAAAAGCACGGGTGTGATACGATGGGAGAACTGACTTAGGTGTTTTGTGTTTGATCGCAAATGTTGTGGTTAGCAAGAGTCTTCACCGACTTTTCTTTTATCCAAAAGGAAAGGTGAAAAAGAATAGGAAATACCTTTGAGATTATTTCTTGAGTTCAGGGGGTAGATTATGAAAAGGGAAGGTATTAGCACCCTTTTCATCCATGGTTATCCATGGTCTCTTAGTTACTTGCTAGATCACTTGCTTTTGTTTGAAATTGTACTTTGTGTGGTTTTTGAAAGTATTTTGTAAAGAGGACATTGTTTAGGCAATCTTTGTAACGATTCTCGTTCGTAAGAATGTATACAAAGATGTTGATCTTTTGATAATGTTTTCAAGTTTGTAAGATGTTTGAAAGTGTAAGTTTTTGTTTTGAAAATAGCAAGGATGTTTGTTTCGAAATGGAGCAAGTAATTAGGATCAATCTACCTACTCAAATGTCTTTCTTGTTCATTTTCTTTTCCTTTGACATTGTTGTCTTACCATTGATTTGGTAAGCAAGCCTATCTTTGGATGTAAACGGGACGGGCGTGGGTCATCGTATAACCATGATTAGCAATGTTGCAATGTATCTTAGAATTATTTTGGAGGGACTTGATCATTTGTAAGGCAACTTAGATAGCATAATCGAGGGACTATGATCTTGTATTTTTTTTGCTAAGATACGTTACATGTGTGATATGGCCATTTTGTATAAGGCAACCAAGTGGAATAACCCTAGGGGTGCTTGTGTGCAAGTGTATTGTTTTCATGCTTGTTTTTGTCTTGAATTAGGGTTTTCTAAGTATTGGTTTTAGTCTTTCCAAACAAACCCTAATTACTAGCATGTTATATAAAAGCGATAAATTACGAAATTTAAAGTTACTACGCTATTACAACAATTGTGGGGAAGGGGGGTGCACAAATTCATGAATGGGGATTGCAAGAATTTAAACCTAATTAGTCTATTACAACCATATTGAATTGATATGAATATACAAGGAACTGAATAAATACAAAGTATAAAAATGAATAAATGTACAAGGATACAAAATGTAGAGAACATGAATTTTGTTTAGTTTTCATGAAAAAAAGATTTTGTCCTAACCTAATTAAATAAAGAAAATATTTAGTTAAGTTTGAATTTATTAAGAAAAGATTTTTGAATAAAACCCTAATTCTATTTCGTTGATTAAAAGGAAATAAGTTTAAGAAAAATGTTTTTGGTATTTTTATCTTGAAAATATTTATAGTATTATAAATTTTTTTTAGTCCTTTTTATATATAAAATAATGTATTTTATATGGTGTGAAAAATAAATAAATAAAAACATAATATTAATTAACTTTACAAGATTATTTAATAAAATATATAAAGTATAATAAATAAAAATATTTTTATGAGAAAAATAAAATAAAATAAGTCAAAATATAAATATATCATTTTTTTTTTGTATTTTAAGAAAAGATAAATGAAATAAATAAATAAATAACTTGGGCCAGGGGGTGCCAAGAGTCAATATGGAGGCCAGTTAGCAAAAACAATAACAAGACAGGCCCAAAGGGCCCAACGCCTGCCAAAAACTAACAAAAAACAGAAAATGAAAATGTGAAAAATGAAAAGGGTACCACTGGGGCTCGAACCCAGGTCCCATAGGTTACAAGCGCGCTCTTCTACCACTGGGATGGCTACATCCGTCAATACAAGTAAAACAATAAATATGTAAGGAAAAATACGCCTTGAAGACTTCATCTTCAACCTCCAGCTAGACCATCTGTAACTTTCTCATTTCTCATCAAAACCGAAAACTGTAAACATGAAACTTGTAGTAAATTTTGTCATGATTCCCGAAATGTAAAGTATTAAAACTATAGATCAAAGATAAGCAAGAATTTTAATGGCCCTAATCTGAACCCTAAAAATCTCAGATATTTCTGTTTCAAAATTCTCTAAGCTCAAGCAAAATTATTGGAAACTAAGGACATGGTTAGCTTCAGGGCAATGATATCTACATGTTTTATTCACAAATAAACTATTGATGATGCCTGTATGAAGAGTTTCGAGTTGAGAAAACTTACCTCAAAACTGGAAATCGTGTTTGGAGTTTGAACTTGTTTCAAGTGATGGTGATGATCAGGTTAGCTTCCTTGAGGTCCTAGGAAGCTAATACAATGGTTTACTCAAGTTGAGAGTGGCTGAAATGACTTGGAGAAGTCAAGTTGTAGTCTCTGTTTTTTGGTTATGGAATTTATGGTAAATGGTGTTACAGTTCTGGAATAAGGATATGGATAAGTTGTATTTTATGTAAGGAAGCTTTAGAAACTAAAAGGCCAAGAAACACACGAGGGAAATGAGAGTTTAATGTTCAAGGTCAGAAACTGTACAACAATGGAGTTTTTGGGAAATTTCTGATTTGAAGGAGTTTTGGTGTATTTCAGGGTGCTCAAGCTCGTGTCCTAGCTCACAAATAGTGACTCTATTTATAAGTAACAAGTTTGGAGTGCTCTAGTTGTCAGAATTCAAATTTACATGTTTAAGTTAAACATGTGATTTATTTTGACAAAATAAGTTTCCATGCCTTGTGTACTTGCTAAGATAGAGTGGTTATGCTTTAAACAAGCTTTCTTCTTACTTTGTGGATAGAGTGTGATCAGAGGTAACAAGTTAGAGGCTCAATGTGAACTTTATGCAAAAAAATTGCTTTACAAGAATGGCATTGTTAACTTTGTGCCATAAATGGAAATGCAACTTGCACAATAGCTTAATTGCTTGGATCAAAGCCCTAACATCTGTGTAAAAATTTAATTATGGAGTGAAAAACAAGTTTGAGACCTGAAAAGCAAATATTATGCAGCCTAGCATGGATTTGGTTCATGTGTTCATCAAAAATGACTTGTAATTCAAGTGACAAAACCCTAACTTCATCTCTTCGATTCTGCCTCCTCAAGAATGATCTCAAGGAGTTCTTGGACATTTTGGAAATCATATAATGTGATATACAACCTATATTTGAATTGCTTTTCAAGATTCCCATTGGAACTATATGAAAAAGTTCAATGAAGTTAGGTCAAAATCCTGACCAAATTAGGGAAACATTTCACTAAGTGTTTAGTTTCATGACCACATGTTCATAAAATTATAACTTGAGATCCAAGAATTTTTTGAAGGAGTTGGGTAAAGCAAAGTTATAGATTTCATAGAGATCTACAACTTTAATGTTGGAAGTTTCTCTTGAATCATCTTGCATCATGGTGAAAATTTGGCTCAAAGTTACGAAAAAACATGAAATTTCCAACACTTAGAAAAATTTCTAAGTTTAGAAATTTTGACTTTTCAAAATGAAATCTTGACTTTTTGATTTCTTGATGAATAAGTTTCATATTTTGACATATTTTGATGAATTGTGATCTTTGGCCCTTGAATTTGACCAAAAAGTCAAAGTTTGACTTTTCAGTGTACAGTTGACTTTTGATCAGTTGATTGCAAAATTCATCTGTCAATCCAATGGACTTGCAATGTTTTAAACCATGTAATTAGGTCAAAATGATGCAATTGGACTCTTGAGATCATTACTTAAACCAATTGACCATTTGCAAGGTCAAAAATTAGAAATTGTCCCTTCTCAATCAAAACCCTAATTTTGACCATTTTGCCCTTTTGGAGATTTCATCAAATTCTATGAGGAGTTGTAGTCCAAATTGGATTAAATGATACATATAAGTTTAAAATATTGGTATGGATACAAAATTATGAAGTTTGACTGTAAATTGGCCATGATTGACTTTTTCTTAAATACAACTGATTTTTAGGTCAACTGCTCAATTGATTGAGCAAAAATGTGATTCAAGGCTTGAAACTTGGCATGATTAATATTTGGGGTCCATAATGATCCATTAAATTCATATTAGGAATTGAAAGTTAAAATGTCCTTGTGCAAACTCAAACCCTAATTTTGGTCATCAGCGCATAAGGAGGTGTCTTGAGCTGATCAAACCCTAGTGCAGTCTTGAGCCCAAGGAGATCTTGTGAGTAAATTCTTGATAAGTGAGAGGGAAAATTTTAGGGTACAACAGCTGCCCATGTTCAATCTTCTTAAGCCGGAAGAGTTAGATTGGCATGTTTTGCCATTCGTGACTCAAAGGTGGAAGATGATTGGACACTAGAGTGCCCAGAAATTTGCACTAGGCGATGTGATGGTAGAGGGAATGGGCTTAAAGATGCCATTTGGAGAGATGATAAAAAGTTGTTGGATATGGGCTTGTAGATTCCATCCAATAGTGATTGTTGAATTGTAATTTGTAAGCTGAACAAATGAGTATCAAAATGGTGTCCGTGTCTGAAGCGTATCTGAATTGTATCTAGAAGAGGCTCTGAATAAGTATCAGAATGGCATCCGTGTCTGGAGCATATCTGTACTGTATCTGGAAGTTTAAAACTGAATGAGTATCAGAATGGCATCCGTGTCTGGAGCGTATCTGAACTATATCTAAAAGTTGGATCTGAATGAATATCAGAATGGCATCCGTATCTGGAGCATATCTGAACTGTATCTGAAAGTTGGATCTGAATGAGAATCAGAATGGCATCCATGTTTGGAGCGTATTTGAACTGTATCTGAAAGTTGGGTCTGAATGAGTATCATAATGGCCTCCATGTCTGGAGCGTATCTGAACTGTATCTGAAAGTTGGGTCTGAATGAGTATCAGAATGGCATCTGTGTCTCGAGTGTATCTGAACTGTATCTGAAAACTTTGAACATCGTTAATGGTAGTTGTTAACCTTATCTTGAAAAGGGTTAAATGTTATCTAAAATTCAAAGTCATGTTGTATGAAATGCATGGTATAATGCATTTGTGTTATCAATGTTTATGATATATGGATGCAATGTAGGCATATGCAAGCTAATCTGCCACACTGTTGTTGGATTGGGGAAAATAAATCCCTGACTGCTGCTGAGGATATGGAGTATAAGTCTTCATGTTGTGAAGTCTAAGTGTTGATGAATTTCTGCTTGGAGGAATAGACTCTGTTGTAAGGGAGATGCCGTGTACTACTTGTAAAATCCTATTGGGGAATCCTAAGAAATTTGACGACTTCTACTGGGGATTGATAACTGGAAGCTCTGTTCCACTGGGGATTAAACTGCACACTGTGGGGGATTATGGAAATATCATAGAGAGATTTCCCTACCTCTTAAAGCCATCAGTGATTGTCTTTCTATTTTGCTTATTTATAAACAGTAATAATATTCAAATGCATATGTTCAAAAATGAATCATTGCACTTTCAAAGGGATAACTTTGTATTAACTTTGAGTAAGTATTTTTGTACTATGAGACAAACATTCTAGTAAGAGAATGCTGGCGTAAAAAAATGAAAATTTTGATACAAATAAAGATAGCTATGTACAATAATCCCATGGGATTCCCATTATGCTATAACCTTCGTATCTCTGAGCATCTTGTATATTTGTTGCCTTGTATGAAGTTGATTGAATTGATCAGAACCTCTGAGTTTGCAGGTTGTCCGTAAGGTAATCCAATGGGACATAGTCATACGCTTTAATTCCCTAACTTTTTCCTGGACCGCCCTTTCTGGTTTTTAGTCCACCAGGATACCCTTTTTTGCCCAAGCCGCCCTTTTGGGTTTTCAAATTGCCGGGTGTACAAATTCTTTTTTGTTTTATCCCTAATTTTTTCTCGAACCTTTTTGGTTCGCCGGGATGCCCTTGTTTTTCCTAGGTGTGTCAACCTAGCGGGTCTCTTATGCGTAGTATCTTTTGACTATGTCTGCATTTGTAGGGTGTGGCAGGTCATCACCATTCATGGTGGTCAAGATCATTGTGCCACCAGAGAATATGTTTTTGATTACAAATGGTCCTTCATATGTAGGAGTCCATTTTCCCATGGGATCACCTTGCGGTAGTATGATGCGCTTGATCACCAGATCTCCACCTTGATATACTTGTCGTCTGACCTTTTTATTGAAAGCCTTGATCATCCGTTTTTGATATATTTGACCATGACAAATAGCAGTAAGCCTTTTCCCATCAATCAAGTTTAGTTGATCAAGTCGAGTCTGGATCCAATCATCTTCATTCAAACCTGCATCCTTCATAATTACCAGAGAGGGGATCTGGACCTCAATAAGCAAAACAACTTCCATGCCGTAAACCAAAGAAAAGGGTGTTGCCCCGGTTGATGTATGAGCTGTGGTACGATATCCGTGGAGAGCGAATGATAGCATCTCATGCCAGTCTTTGTATGTACTATCATTTTCTGTATGATATTTTTAATGTTCTTATTTGCGAATTCGACAACACCATTCATCTTTGGTCGGTAAGAGGAAGAATTGTGATGCTGAATCTTGAATTGCTTGCACAAGGCGGTGATCATAGTATTGTTCAGGTTTGTACCATTGTCTGCAATGATCCTCTCTAGGATACCATAACGATAGATGAGATTCTGCTTGATGAACCGGGTGACAACATTCTTGGTCACGGAAGTGAAAGAAGCTGCCTCCACCCACTTGGTGAAATAGTCAATAGCCACTAATATGAAGTGGTGTCCATTGGAAGTTGTTGGCTTGATTTCTCCAATCATATCAATTCCCCACATAGTAAAGGGCCAAGGAGCCGTCAAGACATTCAGAGGAACCGGAGGTACGTGCACCTTGTCAGCATAAATCTGACACTTGTGGCAGGTTTGAGAGTGTTGATAGCAATCTGCTTCCATGGTAGACCAGTAATAGCCTTCCCGTAGGATTTTCTTTGCCATCGTATGCCCACTGGAATGGGTGCCAAAAGTGCCTTCATGTAACTCAGCCATGATCCTTTCAGCTTCAACCTTGTCTACGCACCGAAGTAACACAGAGTCATGGTTGCGTTTGTAAAGAATTCCATTACTAAGAAAGAATTCAGCAGAGAATCTCCTTAAGAACTTCTTATCATTGACTGAAGCTGCTTCTGGATATTCTTGGGTTTCGAGATACCTCTTGACTTCGTGAAACCAAAGCTGGTCCACTACTTCTTCAGTATTAATCTCGTGACAGTGTGCTATTTCATCCATTCGTTCAATGGTGATCTGGGGAGCCTCGTTATCCCATTTAAGTTTAAACATAGATGAAATTGTGGCTAGTGTGTCTGCTAACTGATTTTCTTCTTGCGGGAAGTGCTTGAAGGTAATCTTCTCAAAGTGTGGGAGCAATGTCAAAACATGTTCTTTGTAAGGGATAAGGTTAGGGTGTTTGGTGTCCTATTCCCCTTTGATCTGGCTGATAACCAAACCTGAATCTCTGAATACATTCAAAAATTTGATCCCCAAGTCTATGGCAGCTTTGAGACCAAAGATGCACGCTTCGTATTCCTCCATGTTATTTGTACAATTGAAGCACAGTCTTGCATTAAATGGAGTACGACACCCTTCAGGAGATATGAGTACTGCACCAATACCATTTTCGAGTGCGTTAGATGCCCCATCAAAAACCAGGGTCCATCGGGGTCCTTGTTCAGATTCGTCATATGGCCTGAATTCTTCACAATTGTTTACCATCATGATGTCTTCATCCGAGAATTCAAACTTCATGGACTGGTAGTCTTCCACAGCTTGGTGAGCAACGTGATCAGCTAGTACACTTCCCTTTATTTCCTTCTGGGTAGTATATTGTATGTCATATTTTGTTAAGATCATCTGCCATCTCGCTATTCTCCCAGAGAGAGCAGGTTTCTCGAAGATGTATTTTATTGGATCCATTTTAGATATCAACAAGGTAGTATGGGTCAGCATATACTGTCTTAGCCGACGAGCAGCCCATGCCAGAGCGCAGTAAGTTTTCTCGAGCAGTGAATATCTTGTTTCACAGTCGGTAAACTTTTTGCTCAAGTAATAAGTAGCGTGCTCTTTTCGACCAGACTCGTCATGCTGCCCCAGCACACACCCCATTGAATTCTCTAAAACAGTTAGATACATAATCAACGGTCTTCCCTCGACTGGTGGCATCAAAACAGGAGGCTCTTGCAGGTACTCTTTGATCCTGTCGAAAGCAGTTTGGCATTTATCATTCCATTTGACTACTTGATCTTTCTTCAATAGTTTGAAGATTGGTTCACAGGTAGGTGTCAGGTGAGAAATGAATCTGGCAATGTAGTTCAAACGTCCCAAGAATCCTCTGACTTCCTTTTCAGTACGAGGAGCAGACATCTCTTGTATCGCTTTTACTTTGGCAGAATCTACTTCAATACCCTTATTGATGACGACAAAGCCTATGAGCTTACCAAACCTTACTCCAAACATTTGGGTTCAACCTCAGCTTGTATTTCTTTAGCCTCTCAAACAGTTTTTATAAATGATCAAGATGCTCCTCTTCTGTTTGAGATCTAGCTATCATGCCGTCCACATAGACCTCTATTTCGTGATGTATCATGTCGTGAAATAAAGCTACCATGGCATGCTGATAGGTTTCCCCCGCATTCTTCAGTCCGAATGGCATAACCTTGTAGCCGAATGTGCCCCCCTGTGTGACAAATGTTGTTTTCTCCATGTCCTAAGGCGCCATTTTGATTTGGTTGTAACTCGAGAAACCATCCATGAAGGAAAATACTTTGTATTATGAAGTATTGTCAACTAGGATGTCAATGGGGGGAAGTGGGAAGTCATCCTTAGGGCTTGCCCTATTCAAATCTCTGTAGTTCATGCACATTCGTACCTTGTCGTCTTTTTTGGGCACGGGAACAACATTTGCAACCCATTGCGAATAGGAGGTGCCGGCCAAGAATCCAACATTGAATTGTTTTATGACTTCTGCTTTAATCTTCTCTGACATATTTGGTCGCATTCGACAGACCTTTTGTTTTACTGGTGGGCAATCCTCTTTTGTAGGTAGATGATGTACCACAATATCTGCATCAAGTCATGGGATGTCTTTATACGACCAGGCAAAGACCTCGACATACTCGTGTAACATCTGAATCAAACGCTCCTTGACACTGGGTTCTAGATTGGCACCCACCTTGACCTCTCTTCTGTCTTCTTCGGTACCTAGGTTGATTGTATCCACTGGCTCTTCGTGGGGCTGAATGGCTCTCTCTCCTTGTAGTAGCAATCTGGCAAGTTCCCCTGGTACTTCACAATCTTCCTCACCTTCATCTTAGGCTTGGCAGATTAGATTTTCAGAGTCACAGAAGGCCATAGCAGAACCGTTATCCATGGGATCCCGAATGGATGTAGACCTGCATTAGGAGTGTGAGTGTGTGTAAGGGTATAGCTATCTTTGAAAGAAATGAAAAATGTAAAAAGAAAAACAATGAGCACAAAGTTTGTATGCAAAACGTCCATGATTCATTGATGTCATCTGGAGATGAGATAATAACCCTTACAAATGGACCGTTGTGCCTCGGGTAAGACACAAGGTTTTAAGAGTTTGAAATGTTTTATTATTACAGATCCAACAAAATGTAAAGACAAATTACTCTGGGATAAAAGTGATCGGGACAAAATATCTAGCCTCCCAATTGCTGTGTGATATGGTGGGAGAACTGACTTGAAGGTTTTGCGTTTTATCGCAAATGTTGCGGTTAGCAAGAGTCGCCACCGAATTTTCTTTTATCCAAAAGGAAAGATGAAAAAGCACAGGAAATACCTTTGAGATTATTTCTTGAGTTTGGGGGTAGATTATGAAAAGGGAAGTGTGATACAGTGAGAGAACTGACTTGAGGGTTTTGCGTTTTATCGCAAATATTGCGGTTTAGCAAGAGTCGCCACCGACTTTTCTTTTATCCAAAAGGAAAGGTGAAAAAGCACAGGAAAGACCTTTGAGATTGTTTCTTGAGTTCGAGGGGTAGATTATGAAAAGGGAAGGTATTAGCACCCTTTTCATCCATGTTTATCCATGGGCTCTTAGTTACTTGCTAGATCACTTGCTTTTGTTTGAAATTGTGCTTTGTATGGTTTTTGAAATTATTTTGTAAAGAGGCCATTGTTTAGGCAATCTTTGTAATGATTCTCGTTCGTAAGAATGTATTCAAAGATGTTTAATATTTTGAAAATGTTTCCAATGTTTGTAAGATGTTTGAAAATGTGTGTGTTCGTTTTTGAAAATAGCAAGGGTGTTTGTTTTGAAATGGAGCAAGTAATTAGGAGCAATCTACCTACTCAAATGTCTTTCTTGTTCATTTTCTTTTCCTTTGACATTGTTGTCTTATCATTAATTTGGTAAGCAACCCTATCTTTGGATGTAAACGGGACTGGCATGGGTCATTGTATAGCCATGATTAGCAATGTTGCAAGGTATCTTAGCATTCTTTTTAAGGGACTAAGATCATTTGTAAGGCAACTTAGATAGCGTCATCGAGGGACTATGATCTTGTTTTTGTTTGTTTTTGCTAAGATACCTCACATGCGTAATATGGCCATTTTTAAGGCAACCAAGTGGATTTTACCCTAGGGGCGCTTGTGTGCAAGTGCGTTGTTTTCATGCTTGATTTTGTCTTGAATTAGAGTTTTCTACTTGATTGATTTTATTCTTTCCATACTACCCTAATTACTAGCATGTTATGTAAAAGCGATAAATTGCAAAATTTAAAGTTACTACGCTATTACAACCTTTGTAGGAGGGGGTGGGGGAGGGGTATACAATTTTTGAATGGGGATTGAAATAATATAAACCTAATTAATCTATTACAACCAAATTGAATATGTACAAATAATTGAAGAAATATAAAAAGTATAAATGCAAATTGTAAGAAATGATTTTTGTGTTTGAATTTTTATATGAAAGAGTTTTATCCTAAACCTAATTAGAGAAAAATAATTAAATAAAAATTGACTTCAATTAATTTAGAAAAGAAATTAATTAAGGAAATATTTTTTTTAATAAAACCCTAATTCTATTTAGTTGATTACAGTTTAAAGAAAAAGTATTTTTTGTATTTTTGTCTTGAAAATAATGTATGGTGTTGTGAAATATTTTTGGCCTTTTCTACATTAAAATAAATATATTTAAATAAAAAATAATCTATTTTTAATTTAATTTACAAGGAAACTAGTAAAGTTAATAAACTGTAATGAATAAAAATAATTTTTTGTCTGGAAAAATATTTAAATTATGTCAAAACATAAATCTATTATTTACATATTTTTTATGATTTTCTTGGTATTTTTAGAAAATATATTTAAAAGGAAAATGAAATAAATAAGTAAATAAAAATAAATGGGCCAGGGGGTGCCAAAGGTAGGCAGAGGGTGAGCTAGCAAAAAAAAAACACTGCCAGGCCCAAAGGTCCCAGCGCCTGCAAAAAATGTTAGAAAAATCAGAAAATATGGAAAAATTAAAAAAGGGGGGGTTTACATTGGTTCGAACCCTCGCCCTTTAGGCAAGAAGTGAATTAGTACGCATGCGCTTGCCACTGGGGTGGCTGTTTCATCCGGTCATATAACCAAACCATAAATATATATTAGAAACTGCTTTCTGAAGGCAACTTTGTCTTCAACCTTGCGCCTAGCCGGACCACCTGTATCTTCCTCATCTCTCCACAAAAATGGAAAGTTCAAACATGAAAGTTGTGGTGTTTCTTCCCACGAATCCAACTATGTAACTTATGTAAGCTAAAAGTCAAAGATGAAAACTAATTTTGCTGGCCCTAAATTGAAACCTAATTTTCTCATATATTTCAAATCCAAATTTCTCTATACACAGTCAATATAAATGGGAACTATGAACATGGCCAGCTTTAGAGCAAAGATATCTACATTTTGTCTTCACAAATCAGGATCAAATGATGCTTGTATGAAGAGATAAAAGTTTGAAAATTTACCTCTTGCAGCTGGAGTCATGAATGGAGTTTGAGAAACTTTTGAGATGGCCCGAGGATCTGTTTAGCTTGCCTGGACCTCCTTGAGTGTATTCCAACTCCTACTTTGCCTTGAAAGTTCCTGAATCTCTCTACTTAAGTCAACCTGCAAGCTTGATATTTGAAAATGGTGGATAGTGATAGAGGAGTTACAGTCTTGAAACAGGGGTCTGGATTTCTTTGGTATGATGTATAAAAGGTGTTTGAATGATTATTTTTCAAAATGCACGAATGGAATTGAAGATGATGATTTTGGTTCAAAATTGTGTATCAATGGTGTTCTTGAGTAGATTTATGGTTTTTGAGTGTTTGAGATAGTTTTAGGGCACTAGTATTCGTGTGTCATCTTGCAAATAGTGTGTGTACTTGTAGGCAAGAGGTTTTGAGGTTTGAAACAACTCAGAAATTGAAATCACATGTAATGGCTTGGTTACTTGTTTTTGAAGCAAAGTTGACAAACATGGTTTCAATGTGGAGTACAAGGGTTTGCAGGGTGGTTAGCAGGCTGTAGGCATGTTGTTTATTTCTTTTGAATGATTTTGAGTCATAAACAACAATGTATGGGCTCAAGAAGAGTTGACATTGTGATTAAAGTTACTTTTCCAAAATGGAAGTGGTGACTTTCTTCCAAAAATGGAAATGCAACTTGGATAATGGCTCAAATGATTGGACAATGACTCTATTAGTTGTGTAAGCATTAAATTATTGAGTGATTAGAAAGTTTGAAGCCTGCAATGCAAGATTTGTACAACATGCTTGAAGATTGGATCAAGTGTTCTTCACAAAATGGCTTGTAATCCAAGTGACAAAACACCAACTTCTTGCCTTCGATTCTCCTTGCTCAGGAATGATCTCAAGGATTTCTTGGACATTTTGGAAATCTTTCAATGTGCTCTTCAACTCATATTTGAATTTCTTTTGACGAATCCCCTTGGAACTATGTGAAAAATTGCCATGAAGTTAGGTAAAAAATCTGCCTAACTAGGGCAAAATTTCACTAAGTCTTTTTTAGTTCATGAGCTTGTATTCACAAAATTATAACTTGATATCCAAGAATTTTTATGAGAAGTTGTGTGAAGAAAAGTTCTAGATTTCATGGAGATCTACAACTTCCATGTTAGAAGTTTCTCTTGAATCAGCTTGCATCATGGTGAAAATTTGGCCTAAAGTTATGAAAAAAACATGAATTTTCAACACTTAGAAAAATTTCTAAGTTTAGAAATTTTGACTTTTCAAAATGAAATCTTGACTTTTTGATTTCTTGTTGAATAAGTTTTATATTTTGACATGTTTTGATGAATTATGATCTTTGGCACTTGAATTTTACCAAAAAGTCAAAGTTTGACTTTTCAGTATATAGTTGACTTTTGATCAGTTGACTGCAAAATTTATTTGTCCATCCAATGGACTTGTAATGTTTTGAATCATGTCATTAGGTCAAAATGGTGCACTTGGACTCTTTAAATCATGCCTTAAACCAATTTATCATTTTCTAGGTAAAAAAAAATCAGAAATTGCCCCTTTCCCAATCAAAAACCCTAATTTTGACCATTTTGCCCTTTTGAAGATTTGATCAAATTTCTTGAGGAATTATGGTCCAAACTTGATCAAATGATATATATGAGTCTAAAATGTTAAAGTGGATAAAAAATTATGAAGTTTGACTGTAAATTGGCTATGGTTGACTTTTTCCCCAATTAAGCTGATTTTTAGGTCAACTGTTCAATTGACTGATCAAAAGTGTGATCCAAGGCTTGAAACATGACATGAGTGATCTTGGGGGTCCATAATGTTCCATGAAAGTCATATGAAGCATTGATAATCCAAAAATCCTTGTGCAAACTCAAACCCTAATTTTGGTCATCAGTGCATAAGGAGGTGTCTTGAGCTGATCAAACCCTAGTGCAGCCTTGAGCCTAAGGAGATCTTATGAGAAAATTCTTGATAAGTGAGAGGGAAAATTTTGGGGTACAAAAGCTTCCCCTGTTCAATCTTCTTCAACTTGAAGGGTTAGATTGGCGAGTTTTGGCCATTCGTGACTCGAAGGTGGAAGATGATTGGACACTAGAGTGCCCAGAAATTTGCACTTGACTATGTAAAGGTTGAGGGAATGGGATTAAAGATTCCATTTGGAGAGGTGATAGAAAGTTGTAGAAGATGGGCTTAATGATGCCATCCAAAAGTGATTGTTGGTATTGAATTTGTAAGTTGAAAGAATGAGTATCAAAATGGCATTCGTGTATGGAGCGTATCTGTACTGTATCTGAAAGTCGAATCTGAATGAGTATTAGAATGGAATCCGTATCTAGAGCGTATATGTACTGTGTCCGAAAGCTGAGTCTGAATGAGTATCAGAATAGAATCTGTGTTTGGAGCGTATATGTACTGTGTCCGAAAGTTGAGTCTGAATGAGTATCAGAATAGAATCCGTGTTTGGAGCGTATCTGTACTGTATCTGAAAGCTGAGTCTGAATGAGTATCAGAATGGCATCCGTGTCTGGAGCGTACCTGTACTGTATCTGGAAGTTGAGTCTGAATGAGCATCATAATGGCATCCGTGTTTGGAGCGTATATGTACTGTATATGGAAGTTGAGTCTGAATGAGTATCAAAATGGCATTTGTGTCTGGAGCGTATATGTACTGTATTTGGAAGTTGATTCTGAATGAGTATCAGAATGGCATCTGTGTTTGGAGCGTATCTGTACTATATCTGGAAGTTGAATCTGAATGAGTATCAGAATGGAATCCGTGTTTGGAGTGCATCTGTACTGTATCTGGAAGTTAAGTCTGAATGAGTATCAGGATGGCATCCGTGTTTGGAGCGTATATGTACTGTGTTTGACAACTTTGAACATTGTTAGTGATAGCTGTTAACCTAATCCTGAAACGAGTAAAATGTTAGCTAAAATGCAAAGTCATGTTGTATGAAATTCATAGTATAATGCATTTGTGTTATCAATGTTTATGATATATGGATGTAATGTATGCGTATGTGAGCTGATTCTGTGATACTGGTATTGGATTGGGGAAAATAAATCCCTGTCCGCTGTTGAGGATATGGAGTATATGTCTTCATGTTGTGAAGTTGAAGTGCTGATGAATTTCTCCTTAGAGAAATAAACTCTGTTGTAAGGGGAATGTCATGTACTGTTTGTAAAATCCTGCTTGGGGAATCCGGAGAAATTCGGTGACTTCCACTGGGGTTTGATAGCTGGGAGCTTTGTTCCACTGGGGATTAAACTGCATACTACGGGGACTTATGGAAATAGCACAAAGAGATTTCCCTACCCCTTAAAGCCAATCAGTGATTGTCTTTATATTTTGTTTATTTATAAACAGTAATTATGTTCAAATGCATATGTTCAAAAATGAATCATTTGGACATTTTTGTATACAAAACACAAACGTAAAGAAAAACATATAGTTTTGCACTTTCAAATGGATATCTTTGTATTGACTTTGAGTAAGTATTTTTGTACAAGGAGACAAACATTCTAGTAAGAGAATACCGTCGTATAAATGAAGATTTTAATACAAAGAAAAGATAGTTGTGTGTAATAATCCTATGGGGTTCCCATTCTGCTATAGCCTTTGTATCTCTGAGTATCTTGTCTATTTTTTGCCTCGTCCGAAGATGATTGAATTGATCAGAACCTCTGAGTTTGTCAGTTGAAGCCGAAGGTTGTCTGTAAGGTGATCCATCGGGACATAGTCATACGCTTTAATTCCCTAACTTTTGCCTGGACCGACCTTTCGGGTTTTCAGTCCACCGGGAAACCCTTTTTTGCCCAAGTCGCCCTTTCGGGTTTTCAACTTGCCGGGTGTACAGATTTTTTTCATTTATACCTAATTTTTGCCCGAACCTTTTTGGTTCGTCGGGATGCCCTTGTTTTTCCTAGGTATGTCAACCTGGCGGGTTTCTTATGCGTAGTATCTTTTGACTATGTCATCATTTGCATGATGCGACAGGTCGTCACCATCCATGGTGGTTAAGATCATTGCCCCACCAGAGAAAATGTTTTTGATTATAAATGGTCCTTCATAGGTAGGAGTCAATTTCCCCCTAGGATCACCTTGTGGCAGTATGATGCGTTTTATCACTAGATCCCCAACTTGATACACTTGTCGTTTGACCTTCTTGTTGATAGCCTTGATCATCCATTGTTGATAAATTTGACCATGGAAAACAGCAGTAAGTCTCTTTTCATGAATCAAGTTCAGTTGATCAAGTCGAGTCTAGATCCAATCGTCTTCGTTCAACCCTGCATCCTTCATAATCCACAGAGAGGGGATCTGAACCTCAATAGGCAAGACAGCTTCCATGCCGTATACCAAAGAATAGGGTGTTACCCCGGTTGATGTGCGAGCTGTGGTACGATACCCGTGGAGAGCGAATGGTAACATCTCATGTCAGTCTTTGTATGTGACTATCATTTTCTGTATGATCTTTTTAATGTTCTTATTTACAGCTTCAACAACACAATTCATCTTCGATCGGTAAGGAGAATAATTGTGACGCTGAATCTTTAATTGCTCGCACAAGGCGGTGATCATAGTGTTGTTGAGATTTGTACCGTTGTCAGTGATGATCCTTTCCGGGATACAGTACCGGAAAATAATATTTTTTTTGATGAAACGGGCAACAATATTCTTGGTAACGGAAGCGAAGGAAGCTGCCTCCACCCACTTTGTAAAGTAATCAATGGCAACTAAGATGAAGCGGTATCCATTGGAGGCTGTCGACTTGATTTCCCCGATCATATCAATCCCCCACATAGCAAAGGGCCAAGGAGCTGTCAAGACATTTAAAGGAACCAGAGGACCGTGCACCTTGTCAGCATAAATCTGAAACTTATGGCAGGTTCGAGAGTGTTGATAACAATCTGCTTCCATGGTAGACCAGTAATAGCCCGCCCGTAGGATTTTCTTTGCCATCGTATGCCCACTGGAATGGGTTCCAAAAGTGCCTTCATGTAATTCAGCCATGATCCTATCAGCTTCAACCTTATCTATGCACCGAAGTAACACAGAGTCATGGTTGCGTTTGTAAAGAATGCAATTACTAAGGAAGAACTTAGCAGAGAATCTCCTTAAGAACTTCTTATCATTGATTGAAGCTCCTTCTGGATATTCCTGAGCCTCAAGATACTTATTGACTTCGTGAAACCAAGGTGGGTCCACTACTTCTTCAGTATTAATCTCTTGACAGTGCACTGGTTCTTCAATTTGTTCAATGGTGACCTGGGGAGCCTCGTTATCCCAATTAAGTTTAAACATAGATGACATTGTGGCTAGAGCTTCTGCTAGCTAATTCTCTTCTCGCGGGAAATGCTCGAAGGTAATCTTTTCAAAATGTGGTAGCAACGTCAAAACATGTTCTTGGTAAGGGATAAGGTTTGGGTGTTTGGTGTCCCATTCCCCTTTGATCTGGCTGATAACCAAAGCCGAGTCTCTGAATACATCAAAGGATTTGATCCCCAAGTCTATAGCAGCTTTGAGACCAAAGATACATGCTTCGTATTTCGCCATGTTGTTTGTACAATTGAAGCAAAGTCTGGAAGTAAAGGGAGTATGACACCCTTCAGGAGATATGAGTACAACAACGATACCATTGCCAAGTGCATTGGATGCCCCATCAAAGAACAGGGTCCATCGGGATCCTTGTTCAGGTTTGTCATATGGCCTGAAATCTTCACAGTTGTCTAACGTCATGATGTCTTCATCCAGAAATTCGAATTTCATGGACTGGTAGTCTTCTACAGCTTGGTGAACAAGGTGATCAGCTAATACACTGCCCTTTATTGCTTTCTGGGTGGTATATTATATGTCATATTCCGTCAGGATCATCTGCCATCTCGCTATTCTTCCAGAGAGTGCGGGTTTCTCGAAGATGTATTTTATCAGATCCATTTTAGATATCAATAAGGTAGTATGAGTCAGCATATACTGTCTTAGCCGACGACCAGCCCATGCCAGAGCGCAACAAGTTTTCTCGAGTAGTGAATGTCTTGTTTCACAGTCGGTAAACTTTTTGCTTAGGTAATAAATAGCGTGCTCTTTTCGTCCAGACTCGTCATGCTGCCCCAATACACACCCCATTGAGTTTTCTAAAACAAGTCAGATACATGATCAATGGTCTTCCCTCCACTGGTGGAATTAACACAGGAGGCTCTTGCAGGTATTCTTTGATTTTGTCAAAAGCAACTTGGCACTCATCATTCCATTTGACTACTTGATCTTTCTTCAACACCTTGAAGATTGGTTCACAAGTAGCTGTCATATGAGAGATGAATCCGGCAATATATTTCAAACGCCCCAAGAATCCTCTGACTTCCTTCTCAGTACGAGGAGCAGGCATCTCTTGTATTGCTTTAACTTTGGCAGGATCGACCTCGATACCTTTGTTACTGATGACAAAGCCTAGGAGTTTACCAGACCGTACCCCAAATGTGCATTTGTTTGGATTCAACCTCAGCTTGTACTTCTTTAGTCTTTCAAACAGTTTTTGTAAGTGATCAAGATACTCTTCTTCTGTTTGAGATCTGGCTATCAGATCGTCCATGTAGACCTCTATTTCGTGATGTATCATGTCATGAAATAAAGCTACCATGGCATGCTGATAGGTTGCCCCAGCATTCTTTAGTCCGAATGGCATCACCTTGTAGCAGAATGTGCCTCACTGTGTGACAAATGTTGTTTTCTCCATGTCCTCAGGGGCCATTTTGATTTGGTTGTAACCTGAGAATCCGTCCATGAAGGAAAACACTATGTGTTGTTCCGTATTGTCGACTAGAATATCAATGTGGGGGAGTGGAAAATCATCCTTAGGGCTCGCCCTATTCAAATATCTGTAGACCATACACATTCGCACTTTCTCGTCCTTTTTGGGTACGGGAACAATATTGGCAACCCATTGGGGATAAGAGGTGACAACCAGGAATCCAGTGTTGAATTTCTTCATGACTTCTGCTTTAATCTTTTCTGACATATAAGGCCCCATGCGGCAAACCTTTTGCTTTATTGGCGGGAAATCTTCTCTTGTAGGTAGACGATGTACCACAATGTCTTCGTCAAGTCTCGGCATGTCTTCATACGACCAGGCAAAGACCTCGACATACTCGTGTAACATCTGAATCAAACGCTCCATGACACTGGGTTCCAGATTGGCACCCACCTTGACCTCTTTTTTGTCTTCTTTGGTACCTAAGTTGATTATATCCACGGGTTCCTCGTGAGGCTAAATGGTTCTCTCTTCTTGTTGTAGTAGTCTAGAAAGTTCTCCTGGTACTTCACAATCTTCTTCACCTTCGTCTTCGGCTTGGTAGATTAGATTCTCAGAGTCACAAAAGGCCATAGCAGTATCGTTACCCATGGGATCCCGAATGGATGTATACCTGCATTATGAGTGTGAGTGTGTGTAAGGGTATAACTATCCTTGAAAGAAAATTTAAAAGAAAAACAATGAGCGTAAAAGTTTGTATGCAAAAACGTCCATGATTCATTGATGTCATATGAAAATGAGATAATAACCCTTACAAATGGACCATTGTGCCTTGGGTAAGACACAAGGTTTTAAGGTGCGAATTGTTTTAATATTACAGATCCAACAAAATGTAAAGAAAAACTACTGTGGGATAAAAGTGATCGGGACAAGGCTCTAGCCTCCCAATTGTTGAGCCCTCCACTGATAGTCGGGAATATCCAATCCTCTAAGTCACAACTATCTTCATCTCCTTCTACAGCGTTGACCTTGCAGTTGCTGATCTTCAGGGGTGGTCCTCTGACACGAGCGTGGCGTACAGCCTTCTGAGCACTTGAAGTGAAACTCAGGCCAAACTTGTCAGACTTATATGGGATATCCGGGAGTTGTCCCCAGATAGTGCACCCGCCTTCTTCTACCACTGTTTTGGCATCCTTCAGGGATGACATTCGGAGTGGAGGCCTTGTAACCTTGGGAACCTGAGACACAACCTTGGTCACTGCCACATCTTGGGGGACTTCTTCAAAATTTTGAAATGGAGGTTCAATAAATTCACCATCTAATTCCACATATCTGAAGGAATTGAGATGGATAATCATGTACTCTTCCTCTCAATGAACGGTGATTATCTTCCCTTGAATTGGATACTTCAGCATTTGGTGCGATGTAGAAGTAACAACACCAACATTGTGGATCCATGGTCGTCCTGGAAAGCAGGAGTATGAAGGGCGGATGTCCATTACATAAAAGGTTGAATTGAAAGTTTGCGTTCCAACCTTTTTGGGGATATCCACTTCCCCATGCACCATCCTTTTCGAGCCGTCAAAAGCCCTTACTACTATGTTGCTTGGCTTTAATGTCAGTCCCTCACAGTCAAGTCTATCAAGAGTTTTTTTAGGAAGTACATTCAGAGATGAGCCAGTGTCCACCAAAACATGAGCCAAGGTTGTGCCCCTACATTCAACTGAGACATGCAATGCCTCATTATGCTTCCTTCCCCTCGGTGTTAGATCAGCATCTGAAAAACCTATGTGTTGTACCCCAAAATTTGCCCTCTCCTTCTTCAGGAAATCATCTTGGATTCAGAGTCCCTCTGAAACAAATCCAAGTCCTGAATTGTCTATTTTTGCCCAAGCAAACCATTGACAAGATCAAAATGATCACACAAGCTCTAAAAGCAACGCTTTATCTTGAGAAAAATTAAAATCTAAGCATTTGGAATTTTTCTCTAAAAATGAGTGTTTAAGAAGAAATTAGCGCTTCAGAACTTCTGGACCAAACTCCAGATAGAAACGGTCAGAAGTTGCAAGCTTGGCTCAACGCAGTCAGAAGTTGGCTCTTCAGCAGCTACATCAGCTCAGTTAGAAGTTGCAAACGTGGTTCAACACGTAAGCCCCAAATAGAGCATGACTCTTTCAGCAGTTACGCAAGTTCAGCCAGAGTTTGCTAAAGGAATGCAAAAGAAACAAGAACATGCTGAAATCAGAAGATGAAAAGGTCAGAAGAGTGGGTGTTACACTGATACAGAATCTCTAAGCCCGGGATTTCCAGAAACAAATCCAAGGAACGTGTCAGAAAATCAGGAGAATCCCCAGAATTTGCTAAGACAACAGGAGGCCAAGACCAGAGCATGGTTTATGTTGTTCTTGGTAAAACAGAACTGCTGGTCCAAAGTTTTGTTTCTACTACCAGAATATTGGTGTTGATAAGTCTTATCACCATTTAATGCTCATTAATGCTCCCAACCACTCCTGAACATTCATCCAAGTAGTCCCTTCACGTGTGGCTTGGTAAACGCATTTATGCAGGTTCTGGCATGGGTCTACACGCCACCGTCCACCTAAGAGGTCACTTCTCTCCAATCTACGCCTGTTGTTCCAGTCTAGGCTGAAAGGCTATATGTTATCACAACTTCCCAGGATTTTCTTTCAAAGAACAATGCAACCTCTGTTGGCGCCCTTAATGTTCAAGAAATCCACAAGAGTTTTTCCTATAAATAGAGAACCATTGTCCACTGAAAAGAGGCGTCAAAAGAAACAGAAAAATTGCTAGAAGAGAAACAGAAATCTTTAGCAAGAAAGTGTTGTGAAACTCTGCCAAAATCTCCAGTGTTTCATAACTTTGAATTTCTTATCTTCAAACTTCATCAAATACCCAGTTTTCTTTGTGACTAAAGAACACCCTTTTCAACCTCTGATCATATATACGCATACACCTTCATCTACCCTTTTCAAAAAAAACCTATCCAGAACACCATCAGAGCCAAAAGCTAGCTCTCATCCACAAACTTTTCCAACAGCCAGGTAAGCACCTGCTGACCTTCATCATGCTGTTAAGCATCATCAGTTGTGCATGCTCAAATAAACATAATGTAAATATCATGTTGTTGCTGTTTGTGTTCTGAGGATTTTCATACCTCAGAACATTCTGAGCCAGTGTAGAACCTGCGTGTGACCTTGTTGGTTCTGTCCTCTGAAACACTTTGACATTTGCTGGAGCTGCTCCAAATATATTTTCTGTTTTGTGGAATAATAACAAAATTGCAGATGTTCTGATTAGTACAGGGAGAAGCCAAGTGCTGACTTTGACGTTAGCACATCTGAAGCCTGTTTTGCTGTCAATAATGTCAGAACTTCTGAGAATTATTGTATTTCCAGCAGGATCAGAACTTCTGATTTCCCCACTAACAAACTTTTGTCTTGCAGTGCAGGGGGGGTCAGAACTTCTGATCTTCCCACTAACAGGTTTCTGTTTTGTATGTGCCAGAGTCAGAAGTTCTGACTCATACAGTTTAACCAAAAGGTTGATCATCTGGCAGCGGGTCTGAGTCAGAACTTCTGATGACCTCTCAGCAGCGTGCTGGCTCCCTCTCTCTTTCTCTCTATCTTGTTTTTTTCTATTTTATTTTTTGTCTATTTTTCTCGTTGAACCCCACATGTACAAATGTGTATCCCCACTCCCTAATTGTTGTAATAGCGTAGGATTTTATATTTCCGCTTCTTATTGCTAGTAATTAGGATGTGTATGGCAAGATAAAATCAATGAAATAGAAAATCCTAATTCAAAGATAAACTCTTGTATGCAATAAAACACACTTGCACACTAACACCCCTAGGGTTACATCCACTTGTTGCCTTTCAAAAATGGGCCATGTTACGCATGCAAAGTATCTTGGTAAAACAAACAAAATCAAAAGATCATAGTCCCTCGATGACGCTTTCGAAAGTTGCCTTACAAAAATGATCTTAGTCCCTCAAAAGAAAAACTAAGATACTTTGCAACATTGCTATCATGGTCTATACGATGACCCGCGTCCGTCCCGTTTACATCCTAACACAAGGTTGTTCTCCAAATGCAATGGTGAAACAACACTGTTAAAAGGGTTAAAAACATAAGAAAGATCTTTGAGTAAAATAGGGTAGATAACTCTTATTTACTTGATCAAAAATCTTGCAAAAACATCCTTGCTATTTTTTCAAAACACCCTCCACAACACAATTTCAAAACAACTTTCAAAATATTGAAAACCATTCAAAAAAGACAAACACCTTTGTATACATTCAAACAAGAATCATAACAAAGGTTGCCACAACGATGGCCTCTTTTTCAAAACCACACACGAAGCACCATTTCAAACAATTGAAAATGCAAAGCAAGTGATCTAAGCAAGTAACTAAGAGCCCATGGATAACCATGGATAGAAAGGGTGCTAATACCTTCCCTTTCTATAATCTACTCCCCGAACCCAAGAAAACATCTCAAAGGTTTTTCCTATGCTTTTTAAACCTTTCCTTAGGATAAAATAAAAAGTCGATGGCGACTCTTGCTCAACCGAAACATTTGCGAATATAAAACGCAAAATCCCAAGTCAGTTCTCCCACCGTATCACAGAACTGGTGACTCTGCTGGGGAGTATTTGAAAGTGGAGTAACCTTAGGGCTTAGATCACCCTTTTGCATGACTAATTGTTTGCTTTGATTGGTTTACATCTTGGTCTTCTTGTTTGGGCTTGAAATCCTACACCCGGATTTGGGGAAACATTCATAGATAGCAATACATTGTGGAAACTGTGTGGGGTATACCGACACGGTTGAAGCAATAGCTATATTAGTGCGACATATTTGTGAGTACCGGTAACCCTTGAGTTCAATCAAGGAGAGTACGGGGCCACTGAGTGATGTCACTAAGCACTAATGACCTAGAACCTTACTTGACCATCTTGGCCTTTTATTAGGGGTAGTGAGATGACCGGCTTTGGTGCAGTCCGAAGTTGGTAGATACTCGATACTACACTCATTAAGGGTTGTTTTCTTGGAATATTTTGGTCGCTAGTTAAGTGGCTAAACCAAAACAATGAACATGGAAAACAATCCAGTGATATTGAGCTCCTTAGAACCCAGTTACTATTAATAGGACAGGTTTTTAAGCCAACTACACTCAAGAGGGTACTTACCTATGAAACCCCATGCAAGCCTGAAATTAGGGTCTTGTGTGATTTGCTTGTACATATGTTTATGCATACATCATGAACATCATAAAGCACCATATGCATACACTAACCATTTCAAGGATTTGGATCTTCATCTTTGTTCTTGTTTTGTAGGTCATGGAAATTCTTCGCAGGAAAACTATCCAGGTCAACCTTGTGAGAATCCCTCCTCAACTCAAGGAGCTCACATCTAGAATTCCCGAAAGCTCTCCCTTCAGTGAAAGACATGGTAGACTGCTCAGCCTAGTCAACACCAACATTAAAGAGGACATGGTAAAGGTGTTGTTCCAGTTCTTTGACCCCCTTCACCACTGTTTCACATTCCCCGACTACCAATTGGTGCCCACTTTGGAGGAATTTTCTAAACTCCTGAGAATTCCTATTCTTAATCAACTACCATACAACGGTACGGAAAAAGAACCAAATCCTGAAGATGTTGCTCAAGCACTACACTTGCAACCATCTGACATCAAGGGACATTGGGAAACTAGAAGCGGTATCAAAGGCTTCTTGGCAAAATTCTTGTTTGAGAAGGCACAAGAGTGTTGGAATTCATTGGATCTACAATCCTTTGAAGAAATTGCGGCACTCCTCATTTATGGGTTGGTCTTGTTCCCAAATCCTGACCAGCTTATAGACGTCAATGCCGTCAAGATCTTCTTATCCAGGAATCCAATACCAACATTGCTTGGGGACATCCTCCACTCATTTTACACACGAACAATGAGAAAGATGGGTGTTCTCATGTGCTGTACTCCTCTCCTTGCAAGGTGGTTTATTTCGCACCTTCCACGATCTGTTTTGAAGAATGACCAAGGCTTAAGGTGGTCACAACGATCGATGACCCTCACACACTCTGATGTACATTTGTGTTCTCGGTCTAGAGAAAATGTCATCATCATTGATCGTTGTGGAGAGTTCCCTAATGTTCCGTTACTTGGCATTAGAGGAGGCATTACCTATAACCCTTGTCTAGCTTTGAGACAATTTGGATATGCACGGAGGGATGGCCCTCATGACATGTTGATTCCTGACCTAGTTTTTGACTTCAACAACGATGCGCAAGGACTTCGCCAAAGATTCATCAGAGCTTTGAGGATGCCTAACCAGGTAGATAGCAAGACACTGGGGTACAAGAACTTCATCCCTCTTGAGCCTTATCTTAAGTGGGTACGAACCCGAGCCCAGAGTCTAATGATGACTTACCCTCATAATCTCCCTTTGATTAAAGAGTCTGTTAAGGAAGGAGAGGTTCCCTACACCATCCTATATCTTGATATGCCAACATCATGGGAGGAGATGTAGAGGAGTTGGATCCAACTCAAGGAGGAGCGAAATACTTTTGAAGCCAGCTTCTACGCCAGCGAGAAGAAAGTTTTGGAGCTTACCCGCCGACTCCATGAGGAAGAGACCCTCAACACCTATATCGCACCAAAAAGGATGCGCAACGTCTTTTTACCTTGAGAAGTTTTTTGTAATGTTTGGCCCATGGGGCATTTATGTACTGACAAAATTTCTTCTCATTAATATGACGTGTGTTCTTTTTGTTTGCAACAATTTTGAATTTCTAAATCCTTGAATGCATTACATGAATAAACATATCATTCATCATATGCATAAGCAGGTCTCCACACCAGGTTTCCTTATCTTTCTGCTGTTTATTTCAGTAAGATGGATCTCGAACAGACGGTCAAAGATCTACAGGCTCAAAACTCACAGTTTCAACATCTCCTAATGACCTTGGCAAAGGGCCAGGAGGATCTAAAAGCACTGCTTGGGAACAAGGAGCAAGAGAAAGTGAAAAAGAAGAAGAAAAGAGTGGGGGTAGCTACCCTGGGAAGAAGGTTTGAGGGTGAAGCCAGAAGGGTTCTTGAATTTCCCTCTGCATCCGAAGAGGAAACCAGTAAAGGAAAAGGGGCTGCGGTACCTTCTGAATCTGAAGCTGAAGAGGAAGAGGTTGAAGAAGATGAAGACTACTCTGAGCAACAATACCCGCCCACAGACGACAAGTACAAAAACCTAGAGGATAGGCTGGCAGCTATGGAGCTGCAAAGGGTTCCCGGGTTGGATTTCGAAGATTTGGGATTAGTTGCTGGAATTGTGATCCCTCCGAAGTTTAAAGTGCCGATTTTTGCAAGATATGATGGGCTGTCTTGCCCAAAGATGCACTTAAGGTCATACGTCCGAAGGATTCAACCTCACACATCCGACAGAAATCTTTGGGTACACTTCTTTCAGGATAGTCTGTCTGGTACTCAGCTAGACTGGTTCTACAAGCTCGAGAGGTCAGAGATACATAGTTGGGAAGATTTGGCAGTTGCCTTTTATCGCCAATATCAATATAACTCTGACTTGGCGCCAACTCGTACTCAGCTACAGAGTATGGGGATGGCCTCAGGTGAGGGATTCAAGGAATATGCTCAGAAATGGCGCGACTTGGCCGGGAGAGTGTAACCACCTCTTTCTGATAGAGAACTCGTTGATATTTTCCTGGGAACCTTATCTGGCCCGTTCTTCGAACACTTAATTGGGAGCTCTTCCGCAGGGTTTACTGAATTAATTCTGACTGGCGAACGGGTAGAAGTCAGTATCAAGAATGGGAAGATTCAAAAGGATGCCTCTGCATCTACAACTGTTAAGAAATCATTTCCGGCGAAGAAAGAAACGGCTGTTGTATACTCTCAGAGAAGAGTGGGAAGAACTGAGCGCTGGCCGACTGTGGGGGCCGTGATGATCCAGAATTCATCGAATGATCAGCCTCGCAACAATCATCCCAGACCTAAACAACAATGGGGAGAACGGCCACAACGGCAGTTCACCAGCATCAATATGATGCCCGCACAGGTTCTTCCACACTTGTTGAAGTTGAATCTCACAAATATCAAAGAAGCGCCGAAAAATGTAATTACAACCTCACCAGCTTACAATCCGAATGCTAAGTGTGCCTACCATTCTGATAGCGCTGGACACGACACCAACAATTGTTGGGCGTTAAAGAATAAAATTCAAGACTTGATAGATACAAAAGAGGTTGAATTCGATGCTCCAGAAAAACCAAACGTAATATCCGCTCCGATGCCGAGGCATGGTCGAAATGTCCATGCTATTGAAAAAGATCTGTATGTGTCTGATGTTGATGACCTATTGAATCCGCTGTTAACAATCAAGTTAAAACTGCTGAAAGCTGGGATTTTCCCAGGATTCAAAGAAGATTGCCACTGTTGTTGCTCTCTACCAATCAACTGTCCATTGCTGAGGAAAGGCATCCAAGGCTTGATGGACAGTCACCAAATTCTGTTTGAAAAGATTCCTGCTATACCAACCCTTATCGAAGATGTTTCAATAATCACCATTTCCACCAATCTTTCCAAGGCCGTCAAAAAGCCTGTTAAGATCACATCCTCTACAAAGATTGTTCCCTTGAAAATAACTATGCCAGGGCCTGTCCCCTACAGTTCTGAAAAATCAATACCATGGAATTACGATGGAGAAATCTACTACCATGGTATTAAACAAGTTGAAATAACCGAAGGAGGCTCTGATGAAGAAGATGCCAGCATTGGAAACATTGTCGGCACAAGCAAGATCACCCGAAGTGGGAGAATATTTTCTCCAGAGATTGCCCCCCCAAAGGCAATCTTTGGACCCTCATCTGCTGCCAAAGTTATTCCTGCACCGATAAAACTTTCCGCAAGGACTCCGTTGATTGAAGATACTGTTATTCCTGTTGCTGTCCCTCCTACTTCTGCTGATAAGGGGAAAGGGATCCAAGATGAGCTCGTCAGGACGAGGGCTCAACCTTTGGTCATCCCAGAAACCTATAAGAAAGAGATGGAGGAGATTATGAAGATAATTAAGAAGAGCGATTATGACGTGGTAGAGCAACTGGGGAAAACCCCCTCGAAGATCTCCATGTTAGCATTACTACTTTGTTCAGAGGCGCACGCAAAAGCATTGATAAAATTTCTGAAGACAGCCCATGTGCCCCAGGAAACCTCTGCCGACCAATTCCAAGACTGTGTAGCCAGTCTTACCGCAGACAACGGCCTAGGTTTCTCTGATGCTGACCTGACCCCAAAAGGAAGAAAGCACAATGACGCTTTGCATGTGTTAGTAGAATGTCAAGGAACTACTCTGGCACATGTTTTGGTCGACACTGGTTCTTCTCTGAACGTGCTGCCTAAGAAGGCTCTCGACCAATTGGATTATGAAGGTTTGGAGCTAAGACCAAGTAATATCATTATCAGGGCGTTTGACGGGTCGAAGAGAATGGTACATGGGGAGGTTGACATTCCCATTAAGGTAGGCATGGAAGTGTTCCCCTCAACTTTCTATGTGATAGACATCTGTCCGTCATACTCATGCCTGTTAGGGAGGCCATGGATACATAATGCGGGAGCAGTCACCTCCTCCCTACATCAAATGTTGAAATACCCTGTCAAAGGGAAAATCATAACCGTGCACGGTGAAGAAGAATATATGATCAGCCACCTGAACTCCTTTCGGTATGTAGAGGTGGAGGGTGAATTCATTGAGACACCATTCCAGCACTTTGAGGAGGTTTCTCCTGAAGTGGTAGTAGCAAAAACGGTAGATGAGGTACCAAAGCAGATGGCCAGGATGGCATCTCTAAAAGACGCAAAGGCTGCTATGAAGGAAGGGAAGAACTCAACGTGGGGGCAGTTGCCGGATTTTCCTCACAAAACAGACAAATTTGGTTTAGGATTCACTACTGTGGGGCAGAAAGCAATGCGCCACTCAAGAGTGGAAAGAAGACCCATCAAGATTTCTCCTCATGGAATCAACGCTTTAGAAGACGAAGATGAAGAGAGTAACATTGGAGATTGGATCTTCCCAACCATCGAAGGAGGACTACGCAATTGGGAGGCAAAGGAATTTGTCCCCATTACTTTTATTAATCAGTAATCATCTGTCAAACATTTCTTGTGGTCTGTAATAATTACTTTTGAACAATCTGCACGCTACTTTTTCACCTCACGCCTTGCCCGGGGCATGTAGGTCCATTTCTAAGGGTTTTGATTATCTTCATATTCATATGCCATGTTTAATGATTCATTGGACGTTTTTCATTGATAAACTGCTATGTTCATTTTTCTTTCCTTTTGCATCTTTGTTTGTTTAAGGATGGCTATCCCTTACACACATCCACACTCACAAATGTAGGTACCCATCCACTCTGGATTCTATGGGTGACTATTCTACTATATCCTTCAATAACTCTGAAGATCTGGTCAATCAGGCTGAGTATGAAGATGACGAAGGTTGTGAAGTACTAGGGGAACTAGCCAGACTTCTACAGCAAGAAGAAGGGACCATCTTGCCTCACGAAGAGTTGTTGGAAACTGTCAACTTAGGAACAGAGGAAGACCGGAAAGAAATACAAGTGGGTGCCAATCTGGAATCAAATGTCAAGGAGCGTTTGATACAGCTGTTAAATAAATACGTTGAAATCTTCTCCTGGTCTTATGAAGACATGCCGGGTTTAGACACTGATATCGTGGTTCACCATCTCCCTACGAGAGAGGATTGTCCACCGATCAAGCAAAAAGTCTGTCGAATGAGGCCCGACATGTCTGAGAAGATTAAAGCAAAAGTAATGAAACAATTCGACGCTGGCTTTCTGGCTGTTACATCCTATCCACAATGGGTTGCTAACATTGTGCCAGTACCTAAAAAAGATGGCAAGGTCAGAATGTGTGTGGACTACCGGGATTTGAATAGGGCCATCCCTAAAGATGATTTTCCGCTACCGCATATCGACGTTTTGATCGACAACACAGCTCAGCACAAGGTGTTTTCCTTCATGGATGGATTCTCAGGTTACAATCAGATCAAAATGGCCCCCGAGGACATGGAGAAAACAACCTTTGTTACACAATGGGGTACCTTCTGCTACAAGGTGATGCCATTCGGACTAAAGAACGCAGGGGCAACTTATCAGCGCGCCATGGTAGCTTTATTTCATGATATGATACATCATGAGATCGAAATCTACGTAGACGATATGATAGCTCGTTCACAAATAGAGGAGGAACACCTTGAGCATTTGCAGAAGCTGTTTTCCAGATTGAAGGAGTATAAACTCAGGCTGAATCCAAGTAAGTGTACTTTTGGAGTTAGGTCTGGTAAACTTCTAGGATTTATTGTCAGCAACAAAGGCATTGAGGTCGATCCGGCAAAAGTAAAAGCTATACAAGAAATGCCTGCTCCCCGTACTGAAAAGGAGGTTAGAGGGTTCTTGGGGCGCTTAAACTATATTGCCAGATTCATCTCTCATCTGACTTCTACCTGTGATCCAATTTTCAAACTATTAAAGAAAGATCAGGTAGTCGAATGGAACGACGATTGCCAAGCTGCTTTTGATAAGATCAAGGAGTATTTGCTAGAACCTCCTATTCTGATGCCACCCGTCGAAGGAAGACCGTTGATTATGTATCTGACCGTGTTGGATAACTCAATGGGGTGCGTATTGGGCCAGCATGACGAGTATGGTCGAAAAGAGCATGCCATTTATTACCTTAGCAAAAAGTTTACCGACTGTGAAACTCGCTACTCGAGAAAACTTGCTGCACTTTGGTATGGGCTGCTCGCCGACTAAGGCAGTATATGTTGACTCATACCACTCTGTTGATTTCCAAAATGGATCCTATCAAGTATATCTTCGAGAAGCATGCTCTATCTGGAAGAATCGCTAGATGGCAAATGATCCTAACCGAGTATGACATCCAGTACACCACCCAAAAAGCTATAAAAGGGAGTGTACTAGCTGACCATCTAGTTCATCAAGCTATCGAAGATTATCAACCCATGAGATTTGACTTCCCAGACGAGGACATCATGAACTTAGACAACATTGAAGGTAACGGACCGTATGACGGACCTGAAAAAGGATCCCGATGGACCCTGTACTTTGATGGCGCTTCAAATGCACTCGGAAACGGTATCGGTGCAGTACTCATCTCCCCGGAAGGTTGTCACACGCCTTTCACGGCCCGACTTTGCTTCAGTTGTACCAACAACATGGCTGAATATGAAGCTTGCATCTTTGGTCTCAAGGCTGCTATAGACTTGGGGATCAAATCTTTGATTGTATTTGGGGACTCGGCTTTGGTTATCAGTCAAATCAAAGGAGAGTGGGATACTAAACATCCTAATCTTATCCCATACAAAGAACATGTCCTAACATTGTTGCCTCATTTCGAGCAAATCACCTTCGAGCATTTCCCGCGAGAAGAGAATCAGCTAGCAGATGCTCTGGCCACAATGTCTTCCATGTTTAAACTCAACTGGGATAGCGAAGCTCCCCAAATCACCATCGAGCGAATGGATGAACCTGCGCATTATCATGAGATTAATACCGAAGAAGCAGTGGAACAACCCTGGGTTCACGAAATCAAAAGGTATCTCCAGACCAGAGAATATCCCGAAGGAGCTTCCGTAAATGACAAGAAGTTCCTAAGGAAATTTGCTGCCAAGTTCTTCCTGAGAAATGGCATCCTCTATAAACGAAGCCATGATTGAGTTTTACTTCAATGTGTGGATAAAATTGAAGCAGAGTTAATCATGACCGAGGTACACAGCGGTACATTTGGCACTCACTTGAGCGGACATACGATGGCTAAGAAGATCCTAAGGGCAAGCTACTACTGGTCTACCATGGAAGCTGATTGCTATCAACACTCCCGTACCTGCCATAAATGCCAAATCTATGCTGACAAGATTCATATTCCTCCGGTTCCTCTCAACATTCTGACAGCTCCTTGGCCATTTGCAATGTGGGGCATTGACATAATTGGAGAGATCAAGCCCACGACATCCAACGGACATCACTTCATCCTGGTTGCTATTGACTACTTCACCAAATGGGTCGAAGCGGCTTCTTTCGCCTCTGTTACTAAAAATGTGGTTGCTCGCTTCATCAAGCAGAACCTCATATGTCGGTATGGTGTTCCCGACAGGATCATCACAGACAACGGTACAAATCTGAACAATACTATGATCACCACATTATGCGAATAGTTCAAGATTTATCATCACAATTCATCTCCCTATCGGCCGAAGATGAACGGTGTTGTCGAAGCTGCGAACAAAAACATTAAGAAGATCATTCAGAAAATGACAATCACTTACAAGGAAGCTCTGCATGGATACCGTACCACGGCACGTACTTCAACCGGGGCAACCCCATTTTCTTTGGTATACGACATGGAAGCTGTCCTACCCATGGAAGTTCAGATTCCTTCTCTAAGGATTATGAAGGACGCAGGTTTGAATGAAGATGATTGGATTCAGACCCGACTTGATCAACTCAATTTGATCGACGAGAAGCGACTCGCTGCTGTCTGCCATGGTCAAACGTATCAAAAACGGATGATCAAGGCTTTCAACAAGAAAGTCAGACGTCAAGCATATCAAGTCGGAGATCTCGTAATCAAGCGGATTATCCTGCCGCAAAGTGATCCCAGGGGCAAATGGACTCCTACATACAAAGGACCATTTGTGATCAAGAGCATATTTTCTGGTGGTGCAATGATTCTGACCACCATGGACGGCGACGATTTGCCACACCCTGCGAACGCAGACATAGTCAAAAGATACTACGCATAAAATAACCCGACAAGTCGAAAACCCGAAAGGGTGGCTTGGGCAAAAAAGGGGCATCCCGGTGAACCGAAAACCCGAAAGGGCGGTTCAGGAAAAAATTAGGGATAAAACCAAAAAAAAATCTGTACATCTGGCAAGTTGAAAACCCGAAAGGGCGGCTTGGGCAAAAAGGGGTTTCCCGGTGGATCGAAAACCCGAAAGGGCGATTCAGGCAAAAGTTAGGGAATTAAAGCGTATGACTATGTCTCGTCGGATCACTCTAAGGACAACCTCTTCATCAACCAGCTCCAAGCTTCTGATCAATCCAGTCATCGGCGGACGAAGCATTGAATGGAAAAATATTCAGAGTTGTGAAGGCTATAGCAGAATGGGGATCCCATGGAATTGTTTCACATGGCCATCTTTCTTTTGTATAAATTTTTCAATTTTTACGACGACATCCTCTTACTAGGATGTCTGTCTCCTTTGTACAAATATACTCATAGAAAATTAATACGAATACTTTTCCAAATACAGAAATTTGCTTTGTCTTCCTTTTCTTATTGCACTTATTTTGAGAAACGTCCAATGTTTTGTTAAATATGCATATGCATTTAAACATAATCATTTTCCTTACAAATCAAGAAAGATGATTACTGATAGGTTGAAGGTACCGATAGATATCTTGATGCCCTTTCAGAAGGAATCCTCAGCGGAGTTGAACTCCAATTTCCCCAGCCGGAGAGCCTTCCAATTCCCCAAACAGAGTTAAACTTTAGGATCCTCAGCAGAACAGGAGCTTTCTCAAAACCGATCTCCCCAGCCAGAGGGCCTTCCAGAACTCATTTCCCCTCAGAATTTCAGTATCCCCAGTGGAGCTAAACATTCCAACTATCAATCCCCAGCGGAACTAAACTAGTGAACCTTCTCCCCACAGAGATACGTCCCACCCGACTGAAGATTCTCAGTCTTATTTCTCCAGCATAAGTCTACCAGGGTCTGAACTCCCCAGTAGAGATCGTCAGAAATTTCCATTCCCCGCAGCAGTCCTAAGATCCCTCAACAATTGAAGATCTTGCATTCCCCAAGCAAAGTGAAGACTCTCATTCTCAGTTCCTCACAGGATAATCAGATGTTCCCCAGTGAAGATCTCCTCAGGATAGGAATCCCCGGTAGATTGGCCTTCAACCCAAGCTCCTGATTCTCCAGCAGTAGGCAACAAGGATGTCTCATCCTCAGCAATCAAAATTCGTGCAATCCCCTGCAGCAGTCAAGGATTCACTTTCCCTGGCAGCAGTCAAGATTCTTTTATCTCCAGCCATCTAGGATTCGTCTATCCTCAGCAAGATCAGCTCTTCAGCTTACATGCGCATTCATTTACATTCATATCATAAACATTGATATAACATATATTTCATCATACATATCATGCAACATAACTTTGTGTTATAGCTAACATTTCATCCTTTTTCAGGATAAAATTAAAAGGCTATCATTAACAATTATACAGATACAGTATGGATACACCCCAGGCACGGCGGTCATTTCTATTACTCATTCAGAATTTCAAGTCAGATACAGTACAGATACACCCCAGATACGGCGGTCATTCTACTACTCTTTCAGACTACAACAATCAGATATAGTCCAGATACGCTCCAGACACGGTTGCCGTTCTGTTACTCATTCAGAATTTCAGTTCAGATACAGTATGGATACACCCCAGGCACATCGGTCATTTCTATTACTCATTCAGAATTTCAAGTCAAATATAGTACAGATACACCCCAGATACGACGGTCATTCTACTACTCATTCAGACTACAGCGATCAGATATAGTCCAGATACGCTCCAGACACGGTTGCCGTTCTGTCACTCATTCAGAATTTCAGTTCAGATACAGTATGGATACACCCCAGGCACGACGGTCATTTCTATTACTCATTCAGAATTTCAAGTCAGATACAGTACAGATACACCCCAGATACGACGGTCATTCTACTACTCATTCAGACTACAGCGATCAGATATAGTCCAGATACGCTCCAGACACGGTTGCCGTTCTGTCACTCATTCAGAACTTCAGTTCAGACACAGTATGGATACACCCCAGGCACGGTGGTCGTTTCTATTACTCATTTAGAATTTCAAGTCAGATACAGTACAGATACACCCCAGATACGGCGGTCATTCTACTACTCATTCAGACTACAGCGATCAGATACAGACTAGATACACTCCAGATATGGCAGTCATTCTATCTCTCATTCAGATTCACTTATCCACCTCGAGGCTCAATGCATTCCAAGCACGGATACCATTCTGACCCTTACGACAGCAGTTTGATTCTCCCCAGTGCGTTCGCTACGGAAGTCATTATGTCATTCATTCAGATCCAAGTTACAGTTTCAGATACACTCCAGACACGGAAGTCATTCTGCTACTCATACATCTTTTAACTTCAGATACAGTCCAGATATGCTCCAGACACGGTTGCCATTCTGTCACTCATTCAGAATTCGTCCCCAGCACACAGTTGCTCCATACAGATATTTCTCTGTTACCCAGATACAATACAGATACACTCCAGACACGGCAGTCATTCTGATATTCATCCTACCTTCAAGCACAGTTACAGCTCAGATACGCCTCAGACACAGAGGCCATTCTTTTGCTCACACAAACTCAGTCTCCAGATACAGTTCAAATGCATTCCAGACACGGATACCATTTTGATCCTCCTCCTTCTAACCAGTCACATTGCAGTTCAACGAACATTCCAGATGGCATCTTTAAGCCCATCCCCGACAAGATTCTGTCACCCCTCTAGATGGCATCTTTAAGCCCGTCTCCAAATGGCATCTCTAAGCCCATTCCCACATCCATTACTTTAACAAGTGCAAATTTAAGGGCACTATAGTGTCCAATCTCCTTTTACCTTCGAGGCGCGAAAGGCAAGCCTGCCAATCTAACTCTTCAGGTGCAAGAAGATTGAACATGGGCAACTGTTGTACCCCAAAATTTGCCCTCTCCTTCTTCAGGAAATCATCTTGGATTCACAGAGTCCCTCTGAAAAAAATCCAAGTCCTGAATTGTCTATTTTTGCCCAAGCAAACCATTGACAAGAGCAAAATGATCACGCAAGCTCTAAAAGCAACGCTTTATCTTGAGAAAAATTAAAATCTAAGCATTTGGAATTTTTCTCTAAAAATGAGTGTTTAAGAAGAAATTAGCGCTTCAGAACTTCTGGACCAAACTCCAGATAGAAACGGTCAGAAGTTGCAAGCTTGGCTCAACGCAGTCAGAAGTTGGCTCTTCAGCAGCTACATCAGCTCAGTCAGAAGTTGCAAACGTGGTTCAACATGTAAGCCCCAAACAGAGCATGACTCTTTCAGCAGTTACGCAAGTTCATCCAGAGTTTGCTAAAGGAATGCAAAAGAAACAAGAACATGCTGAAATCAGAAGATGAAAAGGTCAGAAGAGTGGGTGTTACACTGATACAGAATCTCTAAGCCCGGGATTTCCAGAAACAAATCCAAGGAACGTGTCAGAAAATCAGGAGAATCCCCAGAATTTGCTAAGACAACAGGAGGCCAAGACCAGAGCATGGTTTACGTTGTTCTTGGTAAAACAGAACTGCTGGTCCAAAGTTTTGTTTCTACTACCAGAATATTGGTGTTGATAAGTCTTATCACCATTTAATGCTCATTAATGCTCCCAACCACTCCTGAACATTCATCCAAGTAGTCCCTTCACGTGTGGCTTGGTAAACACATTTATGCAGGTTCTGGCATGGGTCTACACGCCACCGTCCACCTAAGAGGTCACTTCTCTCCAATCTACGCCTGTTGTTCCAGTCTAGGCTGAAAGGCTATATGTTATCACAACTTCCCAGGATTTTCTTTCAAAGAACAATGCAACCTCTGTTGGCGCCCTTAATGTTCAAGAAATCCACAAGAGTTTTGCCTATAAATAGAGAACCATTGTCCACTGAAAAGAGGCGTCAAAAGAAACAGAAAAATTGCTAGAAGAGAAACAGAAATCTTTAGCAAGAAAGTGTTGTGAAACTCTGCCAAAATCTCCAGTGTTTCATAACTTTGAATTTCTTATCTTCAAACTTCATCAAATACCCAGTTTTCTTTGTGACTAAAGAACACCCTTTTCAACCTCTGATCATATATACGCATACACCTTCATCTACCCTTTTCAAAAAAAACCTATCCAGAACACCATCAGAGCCAAAAGCTAGCTCTCATCCACAAACTTTTCCAACATCCAGGTAAGCACCTGCTGACCTTCATCATGCTGTTAAGCATCATCAGTTGTGCATGCTCAAATAAACATAATGTAAATATCATGTTGTTGCTGTTTGTGTTCTGAGGATTTTCATACCTCAGAACATTCTGAGCCAGTGTAGAACCTGCCTGTGACCTTGTTGGTTCTGTCCTCTGAAACACTTTGACATTTGCTGGAGCTGCTCCAAATATATTTTCTGTTTTGTGGAATAATAACAAAATTGCAGATGTTCTGATTAGTACAGGGAGAAGCCAAGTGCTGACTTTGACGTTAGCACATCTGAAGCCTGTTTTGCTGTCAATAATGTCAGAACTTCTGAGAATTATTGTATTTCCAGCAGGATCAGAACTTTTGATTTCCCCACTAACAAACTTCTGTCTTGCAGTGCAGGGGGGTCAGAACTTTTGATCTTCCCACTAACAGGTTTCTGTTTTGCAGGTGCCAGAGTCAGAAGTTCTGACTCATACAGTTTAACCAAAAGGTTGATCATCTGGCAGCGGGTCTGAGTCAGAACTTCTGATGACCTCTCAGCAGCGCGCTGGATCCCTCTCTCTTTCTCTCTATCTTGTTTTTTGCTATTTTATTTTTTGTCTATTTTTCTCGTTGAACCCCCCATGTACAAATGTGTATCCCCACTCCCTAATTGTTGTAATAGCGTAGGATTTTATATTTCCGCTTCTTATTGCTAGTAATTATGATGTGTATGGCAAGATAAAATCAATGAAATAGAAAATCCTAATTCAAAGATAAACTCTTGTATGCAATAAAACACACTTGCACACTAACACCCTTAGGGTTACATCCACTTGTTGCCTTTCAAAAATAGGCCATGTTACGCATGCAAAGTATCTTGGTAAAACAAACAAAATCAAAAGATCATAGTCCCTCGATGACGCTTTCGAAAGTTGCCTTACAAAAATGATCTTAGTCCCTCAAAAGAAAAACTAAGATACTTTGCAACATTGCTATCATGGTCTATACGATGACCCGCGTCCGTCCCGTTTACATCCTAACACAAGGTTGTTCTCCAAATGCAATGGTGAAACAACACTGTTAAAAGGGTTAAAAACATAAGAAAGATCTTTGAGTAAAATAGGGTAGATAACTCTTAGTTACTTGATCAAAAATCTTGCAAAAACATCCTTGCTGTTTTTTCAAAACACCCTCCACAACACAATTTCAAAACAACTTTCAAAATATTGAAAACCTTTCAAAAAAGACAAACACCTTTGTATACATTCAAACAAGAATCATTACAAAGGTTGCCACAACGATGGCCTCTTTTTCAAAACCACACACGAAGCACCATTTCAAACAATTGAAAATGCAAAGCAAGTGATCTAAGAAAGTAACTAAGAGCCCATGGATAACCATGGATAGAAAGGGTGCTAATACCTTCCCTTTCTATAATCTACTCCCCGAACCCAAGAAAACAACCCAAAGGTTTTTCCTGTGCTTTTTAAACCTTTCCTTAGGATAAAATAAAAAGTCGGTGGCGACTCTTGCTCAACTGAAACATTTGCGAATATAAAACGCAAAATCCCAAGTCAGTTCTCCCACCGTATCACACTATGCCATTATCCATAGTCAAGTTGGCTATGCAATCTTGGAACTGATCGGCGGATGTTTCTTGAGGTACATGGGCGGTTTTTAAGAATTTTACCAAGGCCTTTGCGTGCACCTCGAAACATAATAGTAATGCCAGCATGGAAATTTTAGAGGGAGTCTGCCCCAGTTGTTCAACTACGTCATAGTCGCTTCTCTTAATGATCTTCAAAATTTCCTCCATCTCTTTCTGGGAGGTCTTAGGGATGGCCAATGATTGTGTCTTCATCTTGACAGACATAACCAGAACACCTTTTCCTCGAGTTTCGGTTAATTTGGCAGCAGAAGTGTTGGTAGGAATGATAACAGGGGTTGTGACAACTTTGTCAGTTGGAGTATTGTTGGAGATAATTGTAGGACCGGGAACAACTTTTGGTGGAGCAACAACAGGAATGATTACGGGTCCAGAAACTGCTTTTGGGGGAGCAATTTTTGGAGAAAAGATCCTACCACTTCAGGTAATCTTGATAGTTCCTGCAATATTGCTGATGTCGGAGTTGACTTTCTCGGAGCTTGAATCTTCGGCGACTGGCCAGTCCTGCTTGATACCATGGTAATAGACATCCCCTCCATAATTCCATGGTACAGTTTTGTCTGACGCATATGGGACTGGTCTAGGCATTATGATTATTAAAGGAGTTTCTTTCGGAACTTATGTAATTCTAACGGGTCTTTTGGTGGAGACCCAAGAAGAATTGGCGGAAATGGTAATGATAGAAACATCTTCAAAAGGAATAGGTGGAACAGAAGTCTTTTCGAACAAAATTTCTTTGTTATCTATTAGGCACTGAATGCATGCTTTCAACAAAGGACAGCTAGTTGATGGGGACAAACAGAAATGGAAAACTTCATCACAGCCCGGGAACACACCGACATTCAACAAGTTCATTTTAATAGTCAAAAGTGGGGTCATAAGTTCATCAATTGAAGTAACAAACAATCCTTCTTCAATGGCATTGGTATTATGGCCATGTCTGGGCATAGGGGTAGAAGTGACATTTGGCTTTTTAGGCGCATCGAATTCAATCTCTTTTGCTTTAATGAGATCTTGTATTTTGTTCTTTAAAGCCCAACAGTTATTAGTGTCATGGCCGGGACTTTCAGAGTAATATGTGCAACGTGCATTGGGATGATAGTGAGGAGATGTTGTATTGGGGTTTTTAGGAGCTTCTTTCATGGTCACCAAATTGGATTTTAGTAGATGCGGTAATACCTGAGACAGGGTCATGTTAATTCTAGTGAACTGCCTGACTGGCCTTTCCATCCTTGGTTGATTATTTCTTTGCTGATCAGGCACAGGCTTAGGAATCATAACAGCCCCCACCATTGGTCGGTGTTCGGCCCTATCTTGGTTTCTTTACGGATATACAACAACCACCTCTTTATTCTGATGAAAGGCTTCCTTACAGTTGCAGAAGAAGATGTATCTTTCTGAATCTTTCCACTCTTTATACCGGCTTCTACCCTTTCTCTGGTCAATATTAGTTCAGTAAAACCTGCAGATGAACTTCCGATTAAATGATTGAAAAAGGGACCATACAAGGTGCCTAAGAACATGTCTACCAATTCTCAGATAGAGGGGGTTGAACTCTTCCAGCCAAGTCTCTCCATTTTTGCGCATAGTCCTTGAAACCTTCATTGGAAACCATGGCCATACTCTGGATTTGATTATGGGTAGGCGCAAGATCAACATTGTATTGATATTGTTTGTAGAAGACTGCAACAAGTTCTTCCCAGTTGTGAACGTTGGCTCTTTCTAGTTGGTAAAACCAGTCAAGTTGAGTTCCAGACAGACTGTCTTGGAAGAAGTGTACCCATAAGTCTTTGTCAGTGGTATGGGGCTGGATTTTCCTTACATATGACCGGAGATGCATTTTAGGGCATGAGACTCCGTCATACTTAGCGAACATGGGTGCTTTGAATTTCAGAGGAATCACAATCCCTGACACTAAACCCAATTCCTCAAAGTCCAAGCCAGACACTTTTTGGATTTCCATCGCACTCAACCGCTCTTCGAGATGTTTATACTTGTCATCAACTGGAGGGTTTTGTTCTTCAGAGTAGTCTTCTTCTTCCTCTTCCTCTTCTGATTCTAACGGGACAACTGTTTCCTTGCCTTTCCCATCTTGGTTGTCTCTTTCACCGGATGTTGTTGCAAAGTCTAAGGTCCTTCTTGTCTGCCCATGAAATCTTCATCCCATGTTTAGGACTCCGTTTACCTTCTTTGTCTTCTTTTTCCTCTCTTCATCCAGCAAAGTCTTCAATTCTTCTTGTCCCTTGGCTAGGGTCAAGAGCAACTACTGAAACTGTGTATTCTGAGCTTGGAGGTCTTTCACTGTTTACTCGAGATCCATCTTACTGAAATAAACAGTAGAGAGATGAGGAGACTTGTTGCAAAAGACATGCTTATGTTATGATGAATGGTATATGCATATGCAATGTTTTCAAGGATTTTAAGATTCAAATTTGTTTTAGACAAAAAGGAAACACACGTTATATTAGTAGATTAAAGCTTGGGTACATCAATGCCTTCTTGGAAAAAATAATACAAAAACTCTAAGATAAAAAGGTAGTGCACATCCTCTTTGGTGCGATGTAGGCATTCAGAGTCTGCTCCTCATGAAGTAGCTGAATGAGTTCCAAAACCTTCTTCTCGCTTGTGTAGAATTGGGCTTCGAAGGTATCTCGCTCTCCCTTGAGTTGTATCCAATCTCTTTGTAGGTCTTCAAGATATGTGGGCATGTCATGATGTAGGATAGTGTATGGAACATCTCCTCCCTTAACAAGATCAATAATTACTGGGAGAATGGAGGGGTAAGGCATCATAAGACTCTCAGCACGAGTTCGTACCCATTTGAGGTAAGGCTCAAGCCGGATGGAATTATTGTGCCCCAAAGTCTTACTATCCACCTTGTTTAACATCCTCCAAGCTCGGATAAATCTTTGGTAAAGACCTTGATCATCATTGTCATAGTGAAATATCGAACCTTGAATCAACATCTCGTGTGGGCCATCCCTTCGGGCGTAACCAAACTGTCTTAAGGCTAAGCATGGGTTGTAGGTGATACCTCCCCTAATGCCAATTAAAGGGACATTAGGGAATTCTCCATAACGGTTGACAATGATAATATTCTGTTTCAGTCGGGAGCACCAATGAATGTCCGAATGTTTGAGCGTCATCAACCTTTGTGACCACCTTGAACCTTGCTCATTCTTTAATAAGATTGGGGAAGATGCGAAATAAACCATATTTACAAGAGAGTAGTTCAACATATAAGGACACCTCTTTTCCTCATTGTGCGAGTGTGAAAAGAGTGTAGGATATCTCCTAGCAATGTAGGCACCGAGTTGCGGGATATGAAGATTTTGACGGTGTTAACATCTATGAGTTGATCAGGATTTGGAAACAAAACCATCCCATAGATGAGGAGAGCCACAATTTCCTCGAAGGCTTGCAAGTCCAAGGAGTTCCAACAACTTTGAGCTTTCTCGAACAATAACTTTGCTAATAAGCCTTTGACACCACTCTTAGTTTCCCAATGAGTTATGATATCATATGAGTGCAAGTGAAGAGCTTGAGCAATCTCTTCTGGCTTTGGGTCTCTTTCTGTACCATTGAAAGGTAGTTGATTGAGAATGGGAATCCTCAAGAGTTGGGAGAATTCTTCTAAAGTAGGCACAAGTTGATAGTCGGGAAATGTGAAGCAATGGTGTAAAGGATCAAAGAACTGAAAGAGCACCTTCATCATATCCTCATTTGTGTTGAAGGTGACCATGTCTCTCGGTGAATGGAGAGTTTTCAGGAATCCTTGAAGCTAGCTCCTTAAGTTGTGAAAGGATCCTTACAAGGTTGACTTGAATGGTTTTCCTGCGAAGTGAATCCATATCCTACAAAACAAGAACAAAGATGAATCCCAAAATCCTTGAAATGGTTAGTGGATGTATATGATGTTCATGATATTCATGATGTTATGTATAAGTATGCATATACAAATAAAACAAACAAATCCTTAGGTTTAGGCTTGCATGGAGTTTTATAGGTAAGTATCCTCTTGAAGTTTAGTTGGCTTAAACCTGTCCTAGTAATAGTAACTGGGTTCTAAGGAGCTCAATATCACTGATTTGTTTCCTTGGTCATTGTTTCAGCACAAGCCTCTTTAATGGCGACCGAAATATCCCAAGAAACCAAACCTCAATGAGTGTAGTATCGAGTATCTACCAACTTCGGACTGCACCAAAGTCGGTCATCTCACTACATCCTAAAGGCCAAGTTGGTCAAGTAAGGGTTCTAATAGTTCATTAGTGCTTCATGACATCACTCAATGGCCCCATATTCTCTTTGATTAACTCAAAGGCTACCGATACCCACAAATATGTCGCACTAACGTAGCTATTGCTTAGACCATGTCGGTATTCCCTGCACAGTTTCCACAACGTATTTCTACTTACCTATAATGTATCCCAAATCCGGGTAGAGGATTCAAACCCAAACAAAGAACCATAATGTAAAGCATACAAGTCAAACAATGTAAGCAAATAAATATGATCTATCCCTAAGGTAACCCCACTTTTAGAATCTTCCCCAGCAGAGTCGCCAGTTCTGTGATACAGTGGGAGAACTGACTTGAGGGTTTTGCGTTTTATCGCCCATGGTTATCCATGGGATCTTAGTTACTTGCTAGATCACTTTCTTTTGTTTGAAATTGTGCTTTATGTGGTTTTTGAAAGTATTTTGTAAAGAGGCCATTGTTTAGGCAATCTTTGGAATGATTCTCGTTTGTAAGAATGTATACAAAGATAGTAGTATAAGGAGGTGTCTTGAGCTGATCAAAACCTAGTGCAATCTTGAGCTCAAGGAGATCTTATGAGTAAATTCTTGATAAGTGATAGGGAAAATTTTGGGGTACAGCAACGGGAAAACAAATTATACCATATCGACACGCATGCCGGAAAATAGAAATAACTAGATAGCAGTCAAGCATCTAGATGGGGATCCTCCTTTGTAACAGGCTCTTGACACGACGGCTCCCCAACAAGCACATCCCCGACACCTCTAAGATAGTCAGGAATTATGATCTGGCCATCTGCCACATAATTATAAAGACCCATCCCAGTCACGTTCAGTTCAACCGCGGGGTTCAGAACCCAATGCTGCTTCATAGTGTTATCAAATCTCCCCTTGGTAACGGCCAGAACATTATCGAAAGCCAACTGTAAGTGAGCAACCAAATCATCTTGGGTCTTCAAACCTTTGGCATCTTCAGGATCATGCTCGACGGGAGCAGCTTCAGCAGTCAAGGATGCCACCTGCTCGTTAGAAGCCTTCTTCTCGAGTAGAAGCGCCTTGTGATCCTTAGCATGGCCCAACAACAGTGGCCCAACATTCTGGTCGACCACGCCCCGAGCAGAGGGCCAGATATGCCCAATAGTTGCACCTGACCCGATCAGCAATTGTCTCCTATCAGTCCGACACGAGTCAAGTAGACAACCAAGAAACGTCTGAAACGACCATGTGCCTGTAATCCTCCTCCTCGGAACCAATGGCTAGTTACGAGCATACCCGCCTGTTTTGACCAAGTTTTTGCAGTTACCTATTTTTGCAGACCCTCATATCTAGGCCCAAAAATAGGGACCAATGGCCAAGTGTAATACGGTGGGAGAACTAACTTTTTTGTTTTATCACAAGTGTTACAGTTATCAAGAGTCGCCACCGACTTTTCTTTTATCCAATATTTAGGAAAGGTGAAAAGAAAAGGAAATACCTTTAATAGATTTTGAGTTCGGGTGTGTTGTACCCCAAAATTTGCCCTCGTATTTTTCCACAAGAAATCGCAGCTTCAGGCTTTTCCTGATTTTTTCAGACTGGCTCAAGAATCGGTCAAAAAGACTTTTCTCGTCAGTCAGACAAAATTAGGGTTTTCATTGATTTTCATGGCTTTGGAATAATTCAAACAGTTTGCTTAGGGTTTGGTTGATTTTGGCTCAGCTTTGATCAGGCGAACGTTTCTTTGACATTTAATCAAGAACTAGGGTTTTGCATGCACATTTCTCAGAAAGAATTAATTCTTAGTTCTTTTCAGTTTACTCTGAATTTTGGACTGAGGCATTTGGATTGGGTTTGCAGTGCTTGACTAAATCAGTGAAAAGAGGCATTTGGGTTGAGTTTGCAGTGTTTGATTAAAGTCAGTAAAAGGTAAAGACATTTGGGCATGTGTGATTTGACAGTGCATTACTTTGATTATTCAAGATGCCGGACGTTTATGGATTATTTATTATTCTGAGTTAAAATGGTTGGAATTTATTTTCAATTATTATAATTTGAGAATTATAAATAATAAAATAAACAATTGAATAGAAAATGAATTAACTGATAAAAAAGAGATTTTATTCATCTTTAATTTATTTGTTACAATTATTATTTAAATACAGTATTCAGTTACGAAGTATTTACAATGATAATTTTACAGACAATTAAAATTGAAATAAAACTATCCTAAGAAAATTCCTAAGTCTTCATCTTCCGTCCATTGCTCCAATGCTCCATTGAATTTTATCTGCAAAAACAAGAAAACAAAAGAAAAGTCAGAAGCAGATAAATAAAAGACAAACAGTTAATTCGGGTTCATCATTAAAGGCAACTGGCTGGAATCAGTTCGCCCTCTCTGCAAATCACGGGATTTCTCCCGGTTCACAAAGAAGGATGAAAAATGCTTGCAACAAGAGTATTGAAATGCACAAAAGATTTAAATGCACAAATTCAAAAGGGGTCAAAAAAAGCTGCATAGTCCAAAAGTTTCAAACTGAATGGCATAAACAAAGTCCAAATCCAAACTGAACTACAAAGTTCCAAATTCAAACTTTCCACAAGCTGCCAAAGTGATATCAAAGGCTAGTCAAAACTAGTACAAAATGATGTCACAAAGAAGCAGAAAGTATGGAAAAGAGATAAAGTATGCAGAGGCAAAGTAACTAGTGCAAGCAAATAATCATTTCATCATTTTCCAGCAGTGCCTTTTCAGAACATAGTACACTTAAGCAATATTAAATGCTTTAATTTGTACTAGAGAGAGAGGAGAGAGAGTGAAAGAAAGCAGGCTTACAGGGCTTAGGCTAGAAAAAACAGATAATATAAAACAAGCTGCAATAGAACAGTAAAGAGAGAGAGGCAGAAATCACAACAAAACTGTCAAACAAAGGAGATTGCAAAACTCTCCAAGACAGTTCCCAAAAAGGCCACAACCTCAAGGCCCTCAAGCATAGAACCTGTTCTCAAACAATACCTGTGTCAAAACCCTGTCAAAACTTAAAGCCAAACATCCTGCATAAAAAACCAAAAGCCAGAGGCCATAAAACAAAAACAAACTTACAGCCCTACAAGCTTCAAGGAGTAAACCTGTAAGCTCACCAATATCCAAACAACAAAAGCCAAGACCTAACAAGCCAAGACCTAACAAGCCAAAGCCTAAACTGATATCCAAACAACCATTCAAACCTTACTTGTCCAACAGCCTGCTGAAGCCATCAAACATAAACAGAAGCCATGCCTTAACCATCAATAAACTTGCTTGAGCCTAAACATCCAGGTTGAAGCCTAAAGCTTCAAGCCTTCCAATCTGAAACCATGCTTGAGCCTTAAACAAGAACACAAGCCTATCAAGTCCAAATTTTCATGCCTGTGTCAAAGCTTTCCCAAGCTAAAACATTCAAAGGCAACACAAAAGGCCTCAGAGAACTCTCATCATAGGCAGACATTAGAGGCAACAGAGACAAAAGGGCAAGCAAGAAGAAGAGGATAAAGAAGCAATATATTCAAGATCAAGGCATCAAGCTAAAGCATTCAAAGGAAACGCAAAAAGCCTCAGAAAGTTTTCATCATAGGCAAACATACAAGGCAACGCAAGAAGCATCAGTACAACCATATTCATCATCAAAGCATACAAGCAAGCTAGGAAACAGGAGCGAGGCCAAGAGACAAGAAGAAGAAAGAAGTGACAAAAGCTAAGGTTTTCAAGTTCATCATTAAACCCAACAAAAGGAAAAAAACATAAAGGTAACAGGAAGGGAAAATTCATCATCACTGTTCCCCTCGCTGTCAAGCCGCCACAGCGCCTCCGACCCCATCTCCTCCATCGTCTTCCTCTAACCAAAGGTAGTATCTTTTTTCTCTCTAACGCACCTCCAACAAGAATCACAAACAATAACAAAGCTAAAAATCAGAATTCAAAACGAAACTAAAACATGCAGTAGGGAACTAGCGAAAACCTTGAGACACAAATGAAATCGTACCTTCTTTTTTTTACCGCTATTCGAGTAAGCATGAGGAAGAGGATGAAGGAAGCAGCTGGTGGCTAGGCAAGGGGTTTCGTCTGGACGCTTTGGCTCGAGAGAAGAAGAGGAATGAACGAAGGGAACAAACGGCGCGCCGCTGTAACAAACCCTAAGCCTTTCTCCAAATGAACACAAATGTTACAAACCCTTACAAACGTTGGGCCTTGCCCCATTCCATGCGCCTAAGCCCACATAACTTTCAGGCGTACCCCCCCATCACTCCTGAAGCGTGCTTCTTTTGGTTGGGCCCAAGCCCATTTATTTCTTCTTTTCATTTCTAAATTTTTGTTTATTTTTCTTTAACATAACTTAATTTCTTTTTTTTATAAATAATTACATTAATTTTTACTAGATTTTGTTTATCATATTTAAAATAAATATTAGGCTTTTTTATCTAGGTTTAAACATTTTTATTTTATTAAAACTTTTTTTTTACATAAGAAAATATTAACTAAAACACATAAATACATAAAAACATCATACATAATTTTCTTAAACTTGAAATATTTTCCTTTTTCTTCAATTAAAATTTTCTATATGAAAACATCAATATATAAATTTTCTTTAAGATAAATACTTTTCTTTTCTTAAAATGTTGTCCTTGTACATAAATACAATAATACATAATTTTCTTAAATTTGAAATATTTTCCCTTTTCTTCAATTAAAACTTTGTACATATTAAACAAAAATATAGGAATACAAAAATTAATTAAATCAAATACTTAATTCCTCATTAAGTTAACAATACTTCATAACACATATACTTACACAATTACATTAACGCATTTATATTATACATTTGCTATTCTTATACATTTGTTATTCTTATACATTGCTATACATTATATTTTACATTGCGATCGATTCGATTTGGTTGTAATTATTTAAGTCTCATCCCCATTTGTGAATTTGTACCCCCACTCCAGGATACTTATTTGTAATAGCGTAGACTTTAAATTCCCGCAATTTATCACTTTCGAATTATACCATGGTTAGACCTAGGGTTTGTATGTACATAAAATCGAACGCTAGATAACCTAATACAAGACAAATACATGAAATCAATACACAATCACACTTGCACCCCTAGGGTAATCCCACATGTTGCCTTCCAAAATGGGCCATGCTTGTACGTCGAGTTTCTTTGGCAAAACAATTCAAATGATCATAAGACCCTCGATAACGCTTTCGAAAGTTGCCTAAACGGAATGATCATAGTCCCTTCAAGAAAAATTTCCAAAGACACTTGGCACCATTGCATTCATGGTCCATACGATGACCCGCGCCTGTCCCGGTAAAACATCCTAAACGCAAGATTGTCCACCAATTACAATGGTGGAACAAAATTGTTAAAAGGGGTTAAAACATAAGAAAAACCTTTGAGTAAATTTAGGGGTAGACAAAACTCTTAGTTACTTGGATCAAACTTGCAAAAACACTTGCCTACTTTTCAAAACCACACTCCATAAACACTTTCAAAACAAACTTCCAAAAACATTTGAAACATCTTTTCAAAAAGATACACACCCTTGTATATACTCAAACACGAGTCATTACAACGGTTGCCGAAACAAAGGCGTCTATTTCAAAAACATTTTCAAAACACACACACACACACCACAATTTCAAGCAATCGAAAATCAAAGGCAAGTGATCTAAAACCGAGTAACTAAGAGCCCATGGATAACCATGGATGAAAAGGGTGTTAATCCTTCCCTTTTCATAATCTACCCCCCGAACCCACGAAACATCTCAAAAGGTTTTTTCATGTGCTTTTTTAACCATTCCTTTAGGATAAAATAAAAAGTCGGTGGCGACTCTTGCTAAACCGAACAAGTGTGAATACAAACGCAAAACCTCAAGTCAGTTCTCCCACCGTATCACAGAACTGGCGACTCTGCTGGGGATTTTCTAAAAGTGGGGTTACCTTAGGTTTTAGATCACCTTTACATTCTTGCTTTGATTGACTTGATTGCTTTATTCTTTCGGTTCCTTGTTTGGGTTTGTTAAATCCTACACCCGGATTTGGGGCACCTTTTTAGGTAAATAGCAATTAAACTGTGAGGGAACTGTGCGGGGTATACCGACACGGTTGAAGCAGTAAGCCATGTTAGTGTGACATATTTGTAAGTACCGGTAACCCTTGAGTTCAATCAAGGAGAGTACGGGGCCGCTAAGTGATGTCGTGAAGCACTAACGAACTCTTAGAACCTTAATTGACCATCTTAGCCTTTTTAGGGGTAGTGAGATGACCGACTTTGGTGCAGTCCGAAGTTGGTAGATACTCGATACTACACTCATTGAGGGTTGTTTTCTTGGAATATTTTGGTCGCCAGTTAAGTGGCTAAACCAAAACAATGAACACAGAAAACAATCCAATGATATTGAGCTCCTTAGAACCCGGTTTCTATTCTAGGACAGGATGAGCCAACTAACTTCAAGAGGGTACTTGCCTACAACCCCATGCAAGCCTGAACCTAAGGACTTGTTTGCTTTGTGTGAATAATATTACCTGTATATACGCTCACTTGCTTTTGCATACATGTAAATAACATCATAACATCATACCATAGCATTTTTTCACTAACCATTTCAAAGATCTCGAGGGTTCTTTTGATGCAGGGTCACGTTGAGCCAGACGTCTACCAAAGGACAAGAGGTTTCTCCTCTAAGCAAATGCCATCAAAGATCAAGTGCAACAACTTGAATCAGGGGATATGACCCACTCGACATGGTGAGCTTGATTCTCGTGGAAAGACATCCACCAGTGCAAAGTTCTCCAATCAAAGATCAAGTGCAACAACTTGAATCAGGGGCTATGACCCACTTGACATGGTGAGCTTGATTCTAGTGGAAAGACATCCGCTAATGCAAAGTTCTCCAAACAAAGATCGAAGTTCAACCTCTAACATTTTCTTGCGTTTACCCCAAGAGATCCTTGAAAACATTGCATATATATCATACATATCATTGCATAACAGGTTTCTCCCATGCAGGTTTTCTTATCTTCTTACTGTTTATTTCAGTAAGATGGATATGGAACAAACAGTGAAAGATCTTCAGGCTCAGAACGCTCAGTTCCAACAAATGCTGCTGGCTATGGGTAAAGGGCAAGAGGATCTGACAGCTCTCCTCCTCAAAGACAAGAAAAAGAAGTCCAAGAGGGCAGCAGGCATTCTGAACTTGAGAAGAAGACCTAAAGCCCAAGATCTTGCAACTCCATCCAACATGGGGGTTAGTCTTGAAGAAGACCACAATGCGGAGATTGTTGAAGAGGAAGCTGACTACTCCGAGGAACAATACCCTCTCGCTGATGACAAGTACAAACAGTTGGAGGATCGCCTCAATGCTATGGAGATTCAACAAATACCTGGCTTGGATTTAGGAGACATGGGTTTGGTTCCTGGATTGATCATTCCTCCAAAGTTCAAAGTCCCTACCTTGGCCCTGTATGATGGAGTCTCTTGCCCTAAGATGCATCTAAAGTCTTATGTTCGCAAAATTCAACCATACACAGCTGATCCAAGGCTTTGGATCCATTTCTTCCAAGAAAGCCTGGTGGGGGCTCAACTCGAGTGGTTCTATCAATTGTAGAGTTCTCGCATCCACACCTGGGAGGATTTAGCTAGGGCTTTCTACAAGCAATATCAGTACAATGCTGATCTTGCACCAACTCGTGTGCAACTGCAAAACATGACCATGGGTTCTGACGAGAGCTTCAAAGGATACGCTCGAAAATGGAGAGATTTGGCTGGTAGAGTGCAACCTCCTTTGACGGACAGAGAGCTGATTGACATCTTCATGGGAACTTTGACTGGGCCTTTCTTCAATCACTTAATTGGGAGCTCCTCAGTTGGGTTCACCGAGCTGATACTGACCGGCGAAAGGGTCGAAGCTGGCATCAAGAGTGGAAAGATCTAGGGAGCTACAACCTCCGATACTCAGATAATTCCCTACAACGGAAAGAAAGAGTCTAATGTTGGGAACAGTCAAAGGAGTCGTCATGATCAACATGCAGGGGCAGTCCTAATCTCTGGTTCTACGTCATGCCGACAACAGCCCAGGGGAAGTCAACAACGACCAGACGAGCCTAAGAGACAGTTCACCAATATCAACATGTCGTTGTCTCAAGCACTGCAACACTTGTTGAAGATGAATCTGATTGCATTAATAGGGCCTCATCCAAACCCCAAGACTTCATCTCCTAACTACAATCCTAATGCAACTTGTGCTTATCATTCTGACAGTCCCGAGCATGACACTGATGACTGTTGGGCTTTGAAGTACAAGATTCAGAATTTGATTGATGCCAAGGAAATTGAGTTTGGTCCTCCAGGGGCCCCAGCATGATCACTGCTTCTATGCCAGCTCATTGAGATTAATTTTGTTTCATTTTGAACTTTCAAAGTTGTAATCTTTTGTTATTCGAACAATTATCTTTTAATGTCAAACTCTATTTCATTAATGCATTGCATATGTTTGTCTTGAATTCATACATTCGTTTTCACTACTCTTATGCTTTCTTTATGATATTTAACTCTTGATAAAAAGCTGCAAGCCTTTAGAGGGAGGATGACGAAAACAATACCACAATCTCATACAGTATGCTTTTGAACAGACCTTGCTGATGATGTACAGGCATTCCTTTCAATTCCTAAACACTGGAGTTATAAGGAAGATAATCCCTAGTCAACCCCTTCGAGCCAAAGAAGTAGGAGTTTTTCTGTTCTAAACAAATTAAAACCTTTGATTTAAACCTGGGGCAGGGTAGTCTCTCAGTTAATTTAAAAAGGTGCGCATTGAAGTCGCAAACTCTTAGTTCGTAACACAACGAACGACGTCAAGAAAGAAGAGCATTCCTTTGGAATCAAAAGACAGTGATGGTTCCCTATCACATAGGCAGTCAATCTCTCAAAAGAGAAAAAGCCCACTGAGCCAAAACCTATAAAGGAGGCTTAAGAAAGCTGGAGCATCCCGCTGACTATAATCTCAAAAAACGGGAACAGTCAGGCAAAAGTTAGGGATAACAAATCAAAATCAAAATAGTGAGGGAATTACAAATCCTCAACAACATGAAAAATGTTGCAAAGAAAAAAGGAGATGATGACTGTCTCCCAAAATTCAACTGGTGAACCATCACCCAAAGGTCATTCTAAACTCAAAACAGAGTGCGACGTACAATTAACTGGGCTTAGGGTTGAAGAACATCACGAAGAGCGGGTGGGTACAAATATACTTTGAGCCTTTATCCTTTGTTTCTTAAACCGTGAACCAGGCCACGTTACAACCCTTCAAAAGTCCTAACTGAAGCATGGGTTAGTTCGAAAGCATACTGTTCAAAAGGTATCCTGACTCCTGTAAGGCTTTGCTCTAAATCATATGTTGATCTGTCTTATAAAAAGTTTTCTGCTAAAAACGCATTTTTCAAAACTCCGAGACAAACATAAACTTTGCATTGCTTGAATATCACTGTTTGCATTTGGCTATTTGTTTGACAGCGAAGAAATTCATACAGCGAATGTTCGGAGGAACGAAAACTCTCTCAGTGAACAAAAATCACTTCAAAAGGATGACACTTCCATTATAAGTCTCCTATCAACAAGGGGCATGACATGTCACTATCCAATTAACCTGGGGCAATCCAGTCAAGATTTCGAGAAATCTCTCAATTTGCAGAGTAATCTGATTCAAGACTCCTATATCACCACTTGGGGCATTCGAATGTCAAAAGTGTTCAACAATTCCTTCATCACCTGATTGGAAGATGCAGTTCTACACGGACTCATCAAGAAGCAACCCTACACAGGTTCCTTCTCAAAACCCGATGCAGTTTTACACGGACTCATCATGAAGCAACCCTACACAGGTTCCTTCTCAAAACCCGATGCAGTTCTACACGGACTCATCATGAAGCAACCCTACACAGGTTCCTTCTCAAAACCCGATGCAGTTTTACACGGACTCATCATGAGGCAACCCTACACAGGTTCCTTCTCAAAACCCGATGCAGTTTTACACGGACTCATCATGAAGCAACCCTACACAGGTTCCTTCTCAAAACCCGATGCAGTTTTACACGGACTCATCATGAAGCAACCCTACACAGGTTCCTTCTCAAAACCCGATGCAGTTTTACACGGACTCATCATGAAGCAACCCTACACAGGTTCCTTCTCAAAACCCGATGCAGTTTTACACAGACTCATCATGAGGCAACCCTACACAGGTTCCTTCTCGAAACCCGATGCAGTTTTACACGGACTCATCATGAAGCAACCCTACACAGGTTCCTTCTCAAACTCCAGATGTAGTTTTACACTGACTCATCATCAGGAAACCCCACACCGGTTCCCTTTCAACCTCAGATGCAGTTTTACACAGACTCATCATCAGGAAACCCTACACTGGTTCCCTCTCAACCTCAGATGCCGTTTTACACGGACTCGTCATCAGGAAACCCTACACAGGTTCTTTCTTTCAACTTACAATTCAGCACATCTCCAGTAACTATCCATCCTATCTCCAAATGGAATCTGTAAGCCCATTTCTGAGATCAACACCTGCAACAATCAGAAGATTCTTGCAATCCCCAGCCAGAGAGTCTTCCAGAATCTAATTCCCCTCAGAGTCAAGTTTCAAAATCCTCAGCGGAGCTAAAACTTCCAACTATCAATCCCCAAGCAGAGTGAAGACTCTCATTCTCAGTTCCTCATAGAATATTCGAATATTCCCCATTGAAGATCTCCTCAAGACAGGAATCCCCAGTAGATTGGCATACAACCCAACCTCTGGATTCCCCGACAATGGTCCCAGGACTTCTTGTGATCAAAGATTCTTGCCAGTAGCAGCCAAGGAATTATTTTCCCCAGCAGCAGTCAAGATTCTTCTGTCTCCAGCCATCCAGGATTCATCTATCCTCAGCAGGATAGCTCATCAGCTTACATGCGCATTCATCACATTCATATCATAAACATTGATATAACATACATTGCATCACGCATCATGACATTGCATACAACTAACCCTTTACCTTTTCAGGAAAAGATCAGTCAACAGAGAAAGATCATCATCTTCCAAGATTCTTTCTAGAAATAGTTCAGATGTGACCCAGACACGGCGACATTCTGATACTTGTTCCAGATTCATCCAGATGCAGTTTTACACGGACGCATCATCAGGAAACCCTACATCGGTTCCTTCTTCACTTCGAGACTTCTGAAAACAGTTTACGGACGCTTCCCAACAATGGATGCTGCTCTATTACTTATTCAACTCCAACTCCTGAAAACAGTTTACGGATTCTCCAAAACATGGATATCAATCTATCGCTTGTCCAGACCCCCAGTTCAGAGATGTTCCAAAACATGGATGTCTTTCTGATACTCGTCCACTCACCAAGGACATGCAGTTCAACATTTCCAAATGGCATCGCTAAGCCCATCACTAAATGGCATCTGTAAGCCCATTCACCTCCACCATCACATCACTGAGTGCAAATTTTTGGGCACTCTAGTGTCCAATCTCATTTTACCCTCGATTCGCGAAAGGCAAACTTGCCAATCTAACTCTTCAGGTCCAAGAAGATTGAACAGGGGCAACTGTTGTACCCCAAAATTTGCCCTCGTATTTTTCCACAAGAAATCGCAGCTTCAGACTTTTCCTGATTTTTTCAGACTGGCTCAAGAATCGGTCAAACAGACTTTTCTCGTCAGTCAGACAAAATTAGGGTTTTCATTGATTTTCATGGCTCAGGAACAATTCAAACAGTTTGCTTAGGGTTTGGTTGATTTTGGCTCAGCTTTGATCAGGCGAACGTTTCTTTGACATTTAATCAAGAACTAGGGTTTTGCGTGCACATTTCTCGGAAAGAATTAATTCTTAGTTCTTTTCAGTTTACTCTGAATTTTGGACTGAGGCATTTGGATTGGATTTGCAGTGCTTGACTAAATCAGTGAAAAGAGGCATTTGGGTTGAGTTTGCAGTGTTTGATTAAAGTCAGTAAAAGGTAAAGACATTTGGGCATGTGTGATTTGACAGTGCATTGCTTTGATTATTCAAGATGCCGGACGTTTATGGATTATTTATTATTCTGAGTTAAAATGGTTGGAATTTATTTTCAATTATTATAATTTGAGAATTATAAATAATAAAATAAACAATTGAATAGAAAATGAATTAACTGATAAAAAACAGATTTTATTCATCTTTAATTTATTTGTTACAATTATTATTTAAATACAGTATTCAGTTACGAAGTATTTACAATGATAATTTTACAGACAATTAAAATTGAAATAAAACTATCCTAAGAAAATTCCTAAGTCTTCATCTTCCGTCCATTGCTCCAATGCTCCATTGAATTTTATCTGCAAAAACAAGAAAACAAAAGAAAAGTCAGAAGCAGATAAATAAAAGACAAACAGTTAATTCGGGTTCATCATTAAAGGCAACTGGCTGGAATCAGTTCGCCCTCTCTGCAAATCACGGGATTTCTCCCGGTTCACAAAGAAGGATGAAAAATGCTTGCAACAAGAGTATTGAAATGCACAAAAGATTTAAATGCACAAATTCAAAAGGGGTCAAACAAAGCTGCATAGTCCAAAAGTTTCAAACTGAATGGCATAAACAAAGTCCAAATCCAAACTGAACTACAAAGTTCCAAATTCAAACTTTCCACAAGCTGCCAAAGTGCTATCAAAGGCTAGTCAAAACAAGTACAAAATGCTGTCACAAAGAAGCAGAAAGTATGGAAAAGAGATAAAGTATGAAGAGGCAAAGTAACTAGTGCAAGCAAAGAATCATTTCATCATTTTTCCAGCAGTGCCTTTTTAGAACATAGTACACTTAAGCAATATTAAATGCTTTAATGTGTACTAGAGAGAGAGGAGAGAGAGTGAAAGAAAGCAGGCTTACAGGTCTTAGGCATGAAAAAACAGATAATATAAAACAAGCTGCAATAGAACAGTAAAGAGAGAGAGGCAGAAATCACAACAAAACTGTCAAACAAAGGAGATTACAAAACTCTCCAAGACAGTTCCCAAAAAGGCCACAACCTCAAGGCCCTCAAGCATAGAACCTGTTCTCAAACAATACCTGTGTCAAAACCCTGTCAAAACTTAAAGCCAAACATCCTGCATAAAAAACCAAAAGCCAAAGGCCATAAAACAAAAACAAACTTACAGCCCTACAAGCTTCAAGGAGTAAACCTGTAAGCTCACCAATATCCAAACAGCAAAAGCCAAGACCTAACAAGCCATGACCTAACAAGCCAAAGCCTAAACTGATATCCAAACAACCATTCAAACCTTACTTGTCCAACAGCCTGCTGAAGCCATCAAACATAAACAGAAGCCATGCCTTAACCATCAATAAACCTGCTTGAGCCTAAACATCCAGGTTGAAGCCTAAAGCTTCAAGCCTTCCAATCTGAAACCATGCTTGATCCTTAAACAAGAACACAAGCCTATCAAGTCCAAATTTTTATGCCTGCGTCAAAGCTTTCCCAAGCTAAAACATTCAAAGGCAACACAAAAGGCCTCAGAGAACTCTCATCATAGGCAGACATTAGAGGCAACAGAGACAAAAGGGCAAGCAAGAAGAAGAGGATAAAGAAGCAATATATTCAAGATCAAGGCATCAAGCTAAAGCATTCAAAGGTAACGCAAAAAGCCTCAGAAAGTTTTCATCATAGGCAAACATACAAGGCAACGCAAGAAGCATCAGTACAACCATATTCATCATCAAAGCATACAAGCAAGCTAGGCAACAGGAGCGAGGCCAAGAGACAAGAAGAAGAAAGAAGTGACAAAAGCTAAGGTTTTCAAGTTCATCATTAAACCCAACAAAAGGCAAAAAACATAAAGGTACCAGGAAGGACAAATTCATTATCACTGTTCCCCTCGCCGTCAAGCCGCCACAGCGCCTCCGACCCCATCTCCTCCATCGTCTTTCTCTAACCAAAGGTAGTATCTTTTTTCTCTCTAACGCACCTCCAACAAGAATCACAAACAATAACAAAGCTAAAAATCAGAATTCAAAACGAAACTAAAACATGCAGTAGGGAACTAGCGAAAACCTTGAGACACAAATGAAATCGTACCTTCTTTTTTTTACCGTCGTTCGAGTAAGCATGAGGAAGAGGATGAAGGAAGCAGCTGGTGGCTGGGCAAGGGGTTTCGTTCTGGACGCTTTGGCTCGAGAGAAGAAGAGGAATGAACGAAGGGAACAAACGGCGCGCCGCTGTAACAAACCCTAAGCCTTTCTCCAAATGAACACAAATGTTACAAACCCTTACAAACGTTGGGCCTTGCCCCATTCCATGCGCCTAAGCCCACATAACTTTCAGGCGTACCCCCCCCCCCCCCCCCCCCATCACTCCTGAAGCGTGCTTCTTTTGGTTGGGCCCAAGCCCATTTATTTCTTCTTTTCATTTCTAAATTTTTGTTTATTTTTCTTTAACATAACTTAATTTCTTTTTTATAAATAATTACATTAATTTTTACTAGATTTTGTTTATCATATTTAAAATAAATATTAGGCTTTTTTATCTAGGTTTAAACATTTTCGTTTTATTAAAACTTTTTTTTTTACATAAGAAAATATTAACTAAAACACATAAATACATAAAAACATCATACATAATTTTCTTAAACTTGAAATATTTTCCTTTTTCTTCAATTAAAATTTTGTATATGAAAACATCAATATATAAATTTTCTTTAAGATAAATACTTTTCTTTTCTTAAAATGTTGTCCTTGTACATAAATACAATAATACATAATTTTCTTAAATTTGAAATATTTTCTCTTTTCTTCAATTAAAACTTTGTACATATTAAACAAAAATATAGGAATACAAAAATTAATTAAATCAAATACTTAATTCCTCATTAAGTTAACAATACTTTATAACACATATACTTACACAATTACATTAACGCATTTACATTATACATTTGCTATTCTTATACATTGCTATACATTATATTTTACATTGCGATCGATTCGATTTGGTTGTAATTATTTAAGTCTCATCCCCATTTGTGAATTTGTAACCCCACTCCCGGATACTTATTTGTAATAGCGTAGACTTTAAATTCCCGCAATTTATCGCTTTCGAATTATACCATGGTTAGACCTAGGGTTTGTATGTACATAAAATCGAACGCTAGATAACCTAATACAAGACAAATACATGAAATAAATACACAATCACACTTGCACCCCTAGGGTAATCCCACATGTTGCCTTCCAAAATGGGCCATGCTTGCACGTCGAGTTTCTTTGGCAAAACAATTCAAATGATCATAAGACCCTCGATGACGCTTTCGAAAGTTGCCTAAACGGAATGATCATAGTCCCTTCAAGCAAAATTGGCAAAGACACTTGGCACCATTGCATTCATGGTCCATACGATGACCCGCGCCTGTCCCGGTAAAACATCCTAAACGCAAGATTGTCCACCAATTACAATGGTGGAACAAAATTCTTAAAAGGGATTAAAACATAAGAAAAACCTTTGAGTAAATTTAGGGGTAGACAAAACTCTTAGTTACTTGGATCAAACTTGCAAAAACACTTGCCTACTTTTCAAAACCACACTCCACAAAAACTTTCAAAACAAACTTCCAAAAACATTTGAAACATCTTTTCGAAAAGATACACACCCTTGTATATACTCAAACACGAGTCATTACAACGGTTGCCGAAACAAAGGCGTCTATTTCAAAAACATTTTCAAAACACACACACACACACACCACAATTTCAAGCAATCGAAAATCAAAGGCAAGTGATCTAAAACCAAGTAACTAAGAGCCCATGGATAACCATGGATGAAAAGGGTGCTAATACCTTCCCTTTTCATAATCTACCCCCCGAACCCACGAAACATCTCAAAAGGTTTTTTCCTGTGCTTTTTTAACCATTCCTTTAGGATAAAATAAAAAGTCGGTGGCGACTCTTGCTAAACCGAACAAGTGCGAATACAAATGCAAAACCTCAAGTCAGTTCTCCCACCGTATCACAGGGTGGTAAGTTATGAAAAGGGGAGGTATTAATACCCTTTTCATCCGTAGTTATCTACGGGCTCTTAATTGCTTAGCTCACTTTTAAAACTTGGTTTGTGCATGTGTGATTTGTTTGAAAATATTTTAAAATGCCAATGTAAGGCTAACTTGGTAATGATTCTTGTATCACTCCTCAAGAATGTATACAAAGTGTTTTTTTGAAAATATTTTTTGTTTTAAAAATATGATATTTGAACATGTTGTGAGCAAGCAACTAGGAGTCTTACCCACTAATAAGGTCTTTCTTGTTATTTACCTTCTCCTTTGGAGATAGTATTATCCATACCATTAATCGTAAGTAATCCAACTATTGGATGTGAAGGGACAGACGTAGGGTCATCGTATGGTCATCTAAGGCAACATGTAAGGATGCTTTAGCAATTGTATCAAAGAGACTATCATCATTTTGCTCGTAGGGTCATCGAGGGACTATATCATTTTATTCGAAAGGGACTATGATGATTTGATCGAGGGTCTTTTGCTAAAGTTCCCCACTTTCGAGGGATATGACCAATCGTATCGTAAGACAGTAAGAGAAGTTACCCTAGAGGTGTAGGTGTGAAGAATGTGTTAATTCAGTTATGTTATCTTGAAAATTAGGGTTTTCTAGATTGCTTTTAGTCTTGCCATACAAACCCTAATTACTAACAGTTAAAATATAATGTACAGAATGTAAAGTGTGGAAAATTAAACCTAATATATTACATCCTGTGAGAAGTTACATAATTGGAAAAAATGCGAGAAAAGATAAATCTACACTATTACATCGATAGTTACGACCTATACAGTTTTCTAGGGAATTAAATAGCAAGAAGAAATACGAAAATGTTAGAAAAAGTGTTTTAATGTTTTTGTGTTTTTATAGAAAATGATTTAAGTGATAATAACAATACAAACCCAATTATTTCTATTTAATTTTAATATTGAGAAAAGCTAATGAACTTAATTAGATAATAAACAAAAATATGTCAAAATTAATTACTAATTAGAAAACCCTAATCCTAATTAGTTATGTTTTTAAAAAAGGTTTAAGGTTAATGGTTAATTAAAAAAGGAATTAATTAAGAAAATAGAAAATAAATTAGGATTAGAAAATAAGGAAAATAAAAATGCATGGGGTGGGAGTTGAACCCACGACATTGGCCTCATAGGCATTCCCTTCATCCAATGTGCCAGCGCTGCATTTGTGTTTGAGAACGAGAATGAATCACCATATTGTAAACCTGCGCGTTATCCTGAAAAACAAAAGAAATTGACAAAAGTTGGGATCGAACCCATGCCCTCACGCATAATGACCATCACTCTTACCACTGAGACACTTGTTGTTACGCGTTGGTATAATCATCATCATTCAATATAATATAAATTAAAATTAAGAAATCAAATAAAAATAAAAATTAGAACACGTGTGTTATGGTGGGGCCTGAGGATTTTTAATGAACCAATTAGAGAGAGGGAGGAGGCCACGTGATCCTTGACTGGAGTCAGCAACACCACCAACGGTGGCGCCCTCCATCTTCTCCGGTAAGCCATAAACACAAAACCTGCGAAAATCAATCAAAACAAGAAAACAAATAATCCTGATCCATTAATTAGCATTTTGCAAGTTTAATGGTGGTGTTAGTTTGGCCTGAAAATGCTTGTAGAGAAGAATACGAATCTCAAATGAAGCTTTGCCCTAACAATGATAAATCTTTATCCTTGCATCAAACCTTACAAACAATGGTTCTAAAACATTCTAAACATCATAATGAAAATGTATGAGTGCATCAAATTAATCAACAATGCATGAATAAAAAGTTTGAGATTAGAGAAAGTTACCAAACTGGTTCAACTTGGTTGGCACGTTCTGGGATGCTTCAAGCCTCAGTAATGGTTGGGATGAACTCCTGGGAACCTCAGGAGTGTGATAGAATGCTCGGAATGGATTGATAGAGGCTGGAGATAAGGGTTTCGAGTTTCCCTAGTTCTTGACAGTTTTGAGATTTTTTAGGGTTTGTTCTTGAGACAGCCTTGCGTGTCCTTTTGGTCTGAATGTGTTGTGTACTTATAAAGAAGTGTTTTAGCTCAACAAAAGTGAATCAAATATTTGTAATTCATGGTGTAATATTTTATTTGATATTTGCATGAAAAACTTCTTTTTTAGGCCAAATCAAATATTCATGATCCACACGGTTTTGCTAGCTGGTCATGAGTTTTTTGGGCCTCCAATTTGATCAAAACAAGAGTCCACATGCCTAAGTCCAATACTTTCATATTTTATTTGATTTAACTTGCATTTAAATGAATAAAATCCAAATAAAAGAAATAAAAAAAATATGTGAATGAATTTAGAGGTCTAATATGAATTAATGAACACGTTTGAACCTGAACACTTAGGCCCATTAGCCCAAAAATTCAACGTTGCTCAATTTGAATTTCTTGCATTTTCTCAAAATTTCTCAATTTGAAATAATAATAACTCTCTCAATTTTTGTCATATGAAGATGCTCTTGGACTTTTTGGAAACCTCAAGATGTCTCCTACAACTTTCATGTTGTTCATTTTTTTCATTTGTAGTCTTTGTCTTGATGTAAATTGCTTTGACAAAAAACTATCTTTTTGTCGATTTTTAAAATGACCTATAATGTTTTGGCTCATATCTCTCAAATGAAGCATTTTTTACCTTTATCTTAGAGAGACTAAGTTGTAGAGAATTGAATTTCCTTCAAAATGTGCTTTAGTTGAGAAGTTTCTGATGAAGTATGTGAAAGTTATGCTTGGTCAAAATTTAATTGACTTCTCCTTAAGAAAACCCTAATTTAGTAACTTTTGACTTTTGATGAATTTTGAGTTTTCTTGATGAATCATGATCAACCCTTGATAAAATGATGAGTGTGACTTCAAAATGTTGTTGTTGACCAAATACCTTGAAGTTTGACTGTAGATTGGTCACATTTGACTTTTTGTCCAATATAGTTAATTTTCAATCATCTGAGCAATTGACTGAGCAAACTTGTGATGTAAGGCTTGAAACTTAGTATGAGGGTACCTTGAGACATATGATAAACCATGAATTCCACTTGAGGCATTAGAAGTCCAATTTCCTTTGAGAGAAGTAAAACCCTAGTTGTAGGTCAATTGCTTAGGAGGAGAGTTTGTCTAATCAATTCTTGAGTAGTCTTGAGCAATTGAGACCTTCATGAGCATGAGGAGGTGCCTTGAACCATTTTGTCTTGAAAAAGGGAGGGAAAATTTTGGGGTACAACAGCTGCCCTTATTCAATCTTCTTGAACCTGAAGAGTTAGATTGGTATGTCTGCCATTCATGATCTGAAGGTGGAAGAGGATTGAACACTTAAGTGCCCAGAAATTTGCACTCATATGTTCGCAAAGTAACGTTGTTGGTTGATTGTACTTCTTGAACGGGCTTAAAGATGCCATTCAGAGAGGTGATAGAGTATCGTCGAAGATGAGATTATAGACTCCATCCAAAGTAAATGTTAATAGGAGTATCAGAATAAGTCTATGTCCGACTGTATCTGAAAAAGTATGCTAGAATGAGTTTATGTCCGACTGTATCTAGCAGACGTGTTAGGGAGTGTTAGGATGAATCTTATGTCCTGATTGTATCTGAATGATGTTCTAGAATAAGTCTATGTCTTGACTGTATCTATAAGAGTATCATAACGAGTCTTCGTCTGACTGTATCTGAACAATGTATTAGAATGAGTATACGCCCAACTATATCTAGAAGTTGATTAAAATGAGTCTTCATCCGACTATATCTAAAAACTTTATTGGAATTAGTCTACTCTTGACTGTATCCAGAAGAGTGTCAGAATGAAATTTTGCCTAGTTTTATCTGACTTGTGCTTTTCATAATGAATCTATCGAATTTTATCTGAGGGAAATGCTTTTCAGAATGAATCTCTGAAGGAAATGCTCGTCAATATTAGTCACTGAGGGAATTCATCTGGCCATGTAGATAATCGCCCATCCTGTTTTTGGAATTGATCTACAACCTACCTATAAGTCGCTGATAATATTCGTCTATTTACGAACTTAACCTGAAAACAAAGTTAGCTTCATGCAATGTCATGATGCGTGAAATGTATTTTGTAATGATGCTCTCAAAATAAATGAGAATAGTATATGTGTTTCGTATGCATATGTTATGATAATTTGTTAATGATGTATGATGCAATATGTCGTCGGAGTGTATCGATAGATTTTTGTAACAACATCTAGCTGGGGAAAATAAATCCCTGATTTTTGTTGGGGATGAAGAAAGTAATTCTTTAATTTTGTTTAGAACAACTTTATTGGGGGTTCCCGCTTTCTGTTTGAGGAAAATCCACTGGGGATCTTCAACTTTTGCTTGGGGATAGAAGAATTATAGGAAAGTATGTCGTTCGTCGTTCTTTTTATTGAAGGATTTGATTCTTATGTATCCTGATTGGGGATAAAAGAGATGGATATTCCTCTGAAGTGCTATCTGACCAGGTTTCAGATATGGTTATTAGCTCTTCTGGGGATGACAACATTGAATAATATTTGGCTGGAGAAGAGAATTCTATCGGGGAATTTGCAGTATTGGAGAAATAAACTCCATTGGGGAATAAAATCTTGTCGATTGTGTTGAGGAAGTAACCTCTGATGGGGATTGGACATTCATAGGCTGCATTGAGGAAGTTTCCACTGTATGGTAGGGAAATGATCAAACTTCCTTATTCGCTAGGGGACTTATTGGGTAAGATGATCATGTCAAGCTATCCATCAGGGATATAGAGGTGAACTTGCTGGAAGATGCCCTAGTTTCTGTCTGAGGGCATATTATATTTGCTGGGGAATATATATCTGTTGGGGATGAGCTTGTGAAGATAGCTCTGTAGAGATAGTTCCATGGAGATTGCTCTATGGGAATTTATGGACAACTTGAACATTATCCCAACTCTTAGAGTCTTTAGTAAATGCTAATCATGTTTTCATGCATATATTTTGTAAACAATAATCATATTCAAATGCATATGTTCATTCAACGTAATCATTGGACGTCTTTGCAAATAGAGAAAGTAAAAACAATTTTGAATTTTGAAATATATTGCTTCTGAAAATTTTCCTATAAGCAGGGAGTTTTATACAAGAAAGTAAAAATTGAAGAAGGGGTACAAAGTGACAAACAAAGAAAAACAGTCACGTGGAAACGATCCCATCGAGTTTCAACTATGTTATTTCCCCTATATCTTCAAGTATCTCATTACTTGCTTTCAGAAGAAGATGATTGAATTGGTCTGTACCGTTTGAACTTGACGTTAGTAATAAAGCTAGATGTAAGTAGATGGGTGATTCAAAGTGACATAGTCGTACACTTTAATCCCTAACTTTTTCCTGGACCACCCTTTCGGGTTTTCAGTCCACCAGGATATCCTTTTTTGCCCAAGCCGCCTTTTCAGGTTTTCGACTTGCCGGATGTACAATTTTATATATATATCCCTAATTTTTTTCCGAACCCTTTTGGTTCGCCGGGATGCCCTTATTTTTTTTCTAGGCATGTTAACCCGGCGGGTCTCTTTTATGCGTAGTATTTTTTTACTATGTTTGTGTTCACAGGGTGCGGAAAATCTTCACCGTCTATGGTGGTAATTATCATTGCATCGCCATAAAATATCTTTTTGATCATAAATGGCCCTTCATATGTGGGAGTCCAATTTCCCCTGGGATCACCTTGTGGTAGAATGATGCGCTTTATTACCAAATCACCAGCCTGGTACACTTGATGTTTGACTTTCTTGTTAAAGGCCCTGATCATGCGTTTCTGATACATATGACCATGACAAACAACTACAAGCCTTTTTTCATCAATCAAATTTATCTGGTCAAGTCGAGTCTGAATCCATTTGTGTTAATCTAAACCTGCATCTTTCATAATCCTTAGGGAAGAAATTTGGACTTCAATAGGTAAGACAGCCTCCATAACTTAGACTAAAGAGAACAGGGTTTCCCCAGTTAATGTACGTACTAAAGTGAGGTAACCATGAAGATAAAATGGTAGCATCACATGCCAATCTTTATATATCCCCATCATCTTCTGCAAAATCTTCTTGATATTCTTGTTGGTGGCTTCTACTGCGCCATTCATCTTTGGTTGATACAGAGAAGAATTGTGATGCTTAATCTTGAACTGCATGCAGCGTTTCGTGATCATAATATTGGAAAGATTGGTACCATTGCTTGCGATGATCCTTTCAGGGATGCCATACTGACAGATAAGGTTATACTTGATTGAACCCAGCCATAACATTCTTGGTAACGAAAGCGAACGAGGATGCCTCTACCCACTTCGTGAAGTAATCAATAGTGATAAGGATAAAACGATGCCCATTGGAAGCAGTAGGCTTAATCTCTCCAATCATATCAATTCCCCATATTGCAAACGGCCAAGGAGCAGTCAAAACATTCAAAGGAACCAGAGGTACATGTACTTTGTCAACATAAATCTGGCATTTATGGCAAGTTTTGGTATGATGATGGTGAAGGTGGAGAAAATACTTAGAAGGGGGGGGGGGGGGGGGGGTTGAATAATTTCTTTTTCTTAAAAGCACAACAATAAAGGAAAGACAAGGTTATTTTTATCCTAGTTCGTTTGAACTCAAACTACTCCAGTCCACCCGCTAAGGTGATTTCGCCTTTCTCAACAAGGACTTAATCCACTATAATCAACTGATTACAATCACACAACAACTGTTGTGACTAACAATGCACAAGTAACCTTACAAGTGACTCACACCACTAAGACTTAAACTAGTCCTAGTCTACTTGAGAATTCTGACCAACCTTGGTCTCTCAAGGAACAATTACAAGATATAAATCTTTTCAGATAGTGAAACAAAGTTTGCTTCTAAGAAAGCTATATCACAACTGTGATTTTTCACTAAGAATATTATAGCACAAAGTGTATGAAATTTGTTTGTGAGCCCAGAATCTTTCATGTTGTTCTTGCTTCTCTTTGAATTTGTTCAGTTCTATTCAGAACTTCAGTTCTTCAATCTTTCAGTATTTTGGTTGAGCAGTTGAGCGTTTTGCGTTAGTTCGCTAGCAATTAATGTTCTTCTATATATAGCATGAAGAAACATGATCGTTTCTGCCTTCAAATGGAGAGCTTAAATGTTTGTGTGTTTCCTTGCACTATTCCATTTTCCAATGAACTAGCGTAGACACTTGAGTGCATGTAGCCGTCTTTGCATTAAATGAGCAAACGACACTATGTAAGAACATGTTTCCTGAAGCTTGACAAGAATTATTAGCTTTTGCATTCTTTCAGAACTTGGCTTCACGTCTTGAATTCAGAACATGCTTGCATATCTTCTAAACAATGCTTTGCTTGCTAAGTACTTCTGATCAGCGCTTGCTTTCAAATATCTTTTGAACAACACTTGCTTTCAAATATCGTCTGAACAACACTTGCTTTCTAAGATCTTCTGAACAACACTTGCTTTCTAAGATCTTCTGAACAACACTTGCTTTCAAATATCTTCTGAACAACACTTGCTTTCAAATATCTTCTGAACAACACTTTCTTTCAAATATCTTCTGAACAACACTTGCTTTCAAGAAACTTCTGAAACATCTTACACAAAAACTTGCTAAGCGTTAGAAGATGTAATTAAATAATTATATTACTAGAGTCAGCATCAGCATCAACACTTGCGCTTAAAATAGTTCTTTCATCAAAGAACTTCTTCATTTATTTTCAGCTCAGCACTTCAAGATGCTTTTGTCAGAACATTATCTGAAATAGTTAAATACGTTCATCAGAGTATCAATTATAAAATATAATTTATTGTTATCATCAAAACTATGAGATATGATCAAAACCAATCTTGTTCTAACAATCTCCCCTTTTTTGATGATGACAAAAATATATTCATATATAGAAATAAATTTGAATAAGAGATATGAATCTCCCCCTGAAATAAATATTTCTATAAGAAAAACTTCCTGAGAATTTTCATCAGAGCTTTGGTATTTTTATTCTGAGATTTCTTTATCAGGTTCTTTTGAAGATAATGTTCATTTGAAATAAAATTCCAGAGTTTAAATGATACCTGCAAAGATCTTTAAAGCATAGAAAGAAATCTTGTATTTTGTTAGAATGTATGACTTAGTCTCATAACTGTTAATCAGAGATTAGATCAAAATACTCATTTTCTCCCCCTTTTTGGCATAATCAAAAAGTATATAAAAATAGTTGAAGAGTGTAAAAAGAAGTTATGTTATAATAAAAGATTCAGAGGTTCAACAAAACAATAAGTGAGAAAGATTTTTACAAAAGTATTTATATGAAGACTTTTCAGAGATAGGTTTTGTAAAAAAAATATTTAAAAAAATGACTTAGAATTTAATGAAAATGAAAAGTGAGGGGAAAGCGTGAGATTTTAATTAAATCATAACAGTTACCTAGAACAGCGTCATTAGCTTAGCACGCGTGACCTTTCAGAAACACACCAAGTGTTCATCTTCTGAAGATTGCATGGGACAGCTGTTTGATCTAATGAACTTCTGAGCAATACTTGAATTGAAACGTTAGAACATTTCAGAACATTACATATAGCTTCTTGTGATATGGTGGGAGAACTGACTTGGGTTTTGCGTTTGTTTTCGCAAATGTTTCGGTTTAGCAAGAGTCGCCACCGACTTTTTATTTTATCCTAAGGAAAGGTTAAAAAGCACAGGAAAAACCTTTGAGATGTTTTCTTGGGTTCGGGGAGTAGATTATAGAAAGGGAAGGTATTAGCACCCTTTCTATCCATGGTTATCCATGGGCTCTTAGTTACTTGCTTAGATCACTTGCGTTGCATTTTCAATTGTTTGAAATGGTTCTTTGTGTGTGTGGTTTTGAAAATGTTTTGAAAAAGATGCCTTGTCTAGGCAACCATTGTAACAATTCTTGTTTGAATGTTTTACAAGGGTGTTTGTCTTTTTGAAAAGATGTTTCAATGTTTTTGAAAGTTTGTTTTGAAGTTGTGTTGTGATGTGTGTTTTGAAAAATAGCAAGGATTGTTTTGCAAGTTTGGTCAAGTAACCAAGAGCTATCTACTCTAAATTTCTCAAAGATCTTTCTTATGTTTTAACCCTTTTAACAGTGTTGTTTCACCATTGTATTTGGTGAACAACCTTGTGTTAGGATGTTAACGGGACGGACGCGGGTCATCGTATAGACCATGAATGCAATAGTGTCAAGTATTTTGGCAATTTTCTTGAGGGACTATGATCATTTTGTTTAGGCAACAAGATAGCGTCATCGAGGGACTATGATCATTTTGATTTGTTTTTATTTTGCCAAAGAAACTCAACATGCAAACATGGCCATTTTTGAAGGCAACAAGTGGAGTAACCCTAGGGGTGCAAGTGTGCATTGTGTTTGTTTTTTCATGCATATTTATCTTGGATTAAGTCAAGCTATTTGTTGATTTGATTTGCATATAAACCCTAAGTCTAAACATGGCATAATTGAAAGCTTTTAAATGCGAAAATTTAAATGATAAGCTATTAAAACATGATATAGGGATGGGGATACAAGTTTGAATTTGGGGGATATTTGACAAGGAAATAAAATCTAAATTATTACAACCATATCGAATATACAAATATTTAACATTTAAGTGAACACAATTTAAATAAAATATCAAAATGCAATGTATTATGCACAAAAGATTTTGTTATGTATGTAAAAAGGTTTTCATGTTTGAAGTATAAACAAAATAAAAAAAGTCATTTTTTTGGTTATTTTTGTTGTTTAGGGCAAAACCCTAATTTTTGAATAAATAGTATTATTTATTAACTATGCACAATATATATTAATTTATACAAAAAATAAATAAAAAAAAGAAGTATATTGTAGAAAAAGTATTTTTGGTGTCAAATATTAAATAAAAAATAAAAGGTATTATTTTTGTATTTTTGCCCTAAATATTTAATAAAATATGTATAAGTATATATTATATATATTTAATATGCTAAATATGTACAAAAAATAAAATATTAATTATTTACAAAAATGTATATTTTAGAAAATGTTTTCAAAATGTAAATAAAAAATAATAACTAAAAATAAATATTTTTTTGTATTATATTTTTGAGGTTTTAATAAAAAGGTATTTATATTTATTTACATACATAAGCTATTAAAATGAAACAAATATCAAATAAATAAGAAAAAAAATATGGAAAAATATTTTTGGTGTTTTTTATGTTTAAATAAAAAATATGAAATCAGAATAAAAAATAAGAAGTCAAAAATAACAAGTATTTAATTATTTGGGCCAGGGGGGTGCAAAATGAGAAAAGGGGTGCAAAAAGCAAGCTGACTCAGACCCAGCCCAAGCCAACTCTGTCTTCAACCTCCAGCAACCTTTTGAATCAAAAAATGCGTGTTTCCTTGTACAACTACCATCTCCTGATTCCTTGATTTTTAGGCAAAACTCATAACACAAACATTGTAGAGCATCAAAAGACGAATTCAAACATGTAAAAAACTTGGATTAACTCTCAAAGGCCAGAAAGAATTTCTCTGGCCCTAAATTTTAACCTAATTTTTTCCTCATGTTCATGGCTAAAATTCTCACAGCACGCTTAACATAAATGAAAAGTAATCATATGTATGGCTTCAGGGCTATGAGTAGAACATGTTTCATTCACAAACCTAAGCCTAACTCTTCCTAGATTGAGAGATAGAAGTCTATGGATTACCTGTTTCAACTTGAATCGTGTACAACAATGTGGCCAACTTCAATGGAGTTTGAGCTTCTGTATAGCTTGCCTGAAGTCCAAAGAAGCTTCTCCAACACCTAGCTTGCTTTGAATCACTCTGTATCGTGCTATGGAAGTTCACCTGCAAAACTGAAAAATGAAAATGGCAACTGAGGTTAGGGGATTTACAGCTTGTGTTTAGGGCTTGGAATAGTTTGTATGGATGGTGTGGAATGTGTTGGAACTTGTTTGGGAAAAAACGCACGAGTGGATAATGTTAGGCAAGTCAATCTGCAGAGAATGCCCTGTTTTGCAGCAAAACAGGGATTCTGAGTATTAAGAAGTGTGAGGTATGGTTCAATCGTGTTTTAGGCTTGGCTTGATGTATGGAAAAGGTTCACAAGGTTTGTTCTTGGCTGTGTTGACAGGAAGTGGAAGTAGGAGTTGTTTTGCAATGTTTCTTCAAGTGTAAGCAAAGAAATGTAAGTTATGATACAAGCCAGTACAATGCCTTAATATATGCTGCAAGTTAGGCTCTTGATAACTGGGATTGTGGATTTTATTTGGCTCTAAGATCTGGCCACATGCCTCAAGGATTTGGTATTTGACATAAAGCATAACTTTATCAAAATGGCATTCTACCTTTTTCCATTTAAGGGTTAATTTTGTGTGCAATGTCCAAATGAACAAAATAATGTATTAGCTCAGTGGATTTTCATTCAATTAAGGAGTGTAAAAGGGTTTAGAGGCCTGCAAGTTAGCACAAACCAAGCTGATTTGAAAATGCCATTTGCTATGAACATGTATTGGTCATGAACAAAAGTGAGTTTTGGCCAACTTTGTGAATTCGATTCTCTCTAACCACAAGGGTGTTTGATGAGTTCTTGGACAATTTGGAAAGCTTAGAACATGTACTATAATACATCTTTGCAATGCAACTTGGAATTCCTCTTGGAACTAGGTGAAAATTTTCCATGAAGTTAGGTCAAAAACCTGCCTAAAAAAGGGCAAAATTTCTCTAAGTTAAAAATGTTTTGTACCCTTGTTCCAAAAATCATAACTTGAGATACAAGCTTCCTTTGAGTAAACTTTGTGAATCAACATTGTAGATTTTGCAATGGACTACAACTTTCATGTTTCAAGTTTTGTTTGAATCCACTTGCATATTGGTGAAAAAATGGGACAAAGTTAGGAAAAAATAAAGAAATTTCATAACTTAGAAAAATTCTAAGTTATGAAAATTTTCATTTTAAACCCTAATTTGTAATTTTGGGTTTCTTAATGAACAATTTTCATAATTTGACATGTCTTGATGAAAAATGAATCTTGGCACTTGATTTTGACCAAAAAGTCAAAGTTTGACTTTTCAGTATACAGTCAAATTTTGATCAGTTGACTGAAAAATTCATCTGTCAATCCTATGCATTTGAGATCTTTTGAACTTGTTGAATGGGTCAAGACAATGCCATTGAGTCCTTCAGTCCATATATGAGCTTGGTTTACCATTGGTTAGGTCAAACAGTCAAAAATTGCCTTTGTGCAGTCAAAACCCTAAAAATGACCATTTTGCCCTTTTGGTGATCTGATCAAATTTCTTGTGGAGTTGTGATCCAAACTTGATAAAATGATTCATATGAGCTCATAATGTTGATGTGGGTCAAAAATCATGAGGTTTAACTGTCAATTGGCCACAGTTGACTTTTTCCCTAATACAGCTGATTTCTAGGTCAACTTTCCAATTGACTGGGCAAAGATTGGAATCAAGGCTTGAAACTTGGTATGGATAAACTTGTAAGTCCAACATGAAGCATGAAAGTCACTTTGGGCTTTTTTAGGTCAAAACATCCTTGTGCAAACTCAAACCCTAATTTGGGTCAACAGTGCAAGGAGGGGTCTTGAGCAGAGCAAACCCTAACTTGATCTTGAGTTCCAAGAGTCTTGTGATGAGAAAATGTTGATGAAAAGGGAGGGCAAATTTTGGGGTACAACACTTCTGATGTAACTTCTCTTCTAACTTCCGAAGAGTTGTTAATCAGAGCATTCATAACAGAATATTCTGAAGTCAAGCACAGAAGATAAATACAGTTTTATTCAGGACATAACTCCATACAAATATTTTTCAAAATGAATTTAAATCTATCTTCTGAAAGAGTTTTGGTAAAAATATCAGCCCATTGATGGTCTGTTTTTACAATATTTAGATTTAAAATTCCCTTCTGAATATAGTCCCTTATAAAATGGTATTTAATTTCAATGTGTTTAGCTTTAGAATGTAAAATAGGATTCTTAGAAAGACAAATAGCAGAAGTATTGTCACAGAAGATAGGAATCTTACTTTCATAAAGATTAAAATCTTCTAGCTGACTTTTCATCCAAATCATCTGAGAACTACATCCAGCAGCTTATATATACTCAGCTTCTGTTATTGAGAGTGCAATTGTTGCTTGCTTCTTGCTGTACCACGAGATAAGATTTTCACCCAGAAACTGGCAGCTTCCAGAGGTGCCCTTTCTTTCAATTCTATCTCTAGCAAAGTCAGCATCACAATAGCCTACTAGTATGAAATTATTTGATCTTCTATAACACAGACCTAAATTAGTAGTACCTTTCAGATACTTCAGAATTCTCTTAACATCAGTTAAGTGAGATTCTCTAGGATCTGATTGGAATCTAGCACATAAACATACGCTGAATAATATATCAGGTCTAGATACAGTCAGATAGAGAAGGGATCCAATCATACCTCTGTAGAGCTTCTAATCTACCTTCATACTTACTTCATCTTTTCCCAGAATGCATGTTGGATGCATAGGTGTCTTAGCATCTTTGATTTCTGACATCTGAAATTTCTTCAGAAGTTCTTTGACATACTTCGTCTGATGTATGTAAGTACCTTCTAGAGTCTGGTTGATTTGAGTTCCCATAAAGAACTTTAATTCTCCCATCATGCTCATCTCAAATTTTGCCTGCATGGTCTCAGCAAATTCTTTTCCAAGGGAGATATTAGAGGTTCCAAAATAAATATCATCAACATAAATTTGAAAAATTAAGATATCATTTTTAAATGTCTTTCTGAATAGAGTTGTGTCCACTTTCCCTCTGGTAAAATCTTTTTCTAAAAGAAAATTACTCAGACGATCATACCAAGCTCTGGGAGCTTGTTTTAAACCGTACAAAGACTTTTTTAATTTAAAAATATGTTCTGGATGTTTTGAATCATTAAAGCCAGGAAGTTGATGGACATAAACTTCTTCTTCTATATAGCCATTTAAAAATGCACTTTTAACATCCATTTGATATAATGAAATGTTATTTTGAACAGCAAAAGAAATTAATAATCTGATAGACTCTAACCTGGCGACTGGGGCAAAGGTTTCATTATAATCAATTCCTTCATGTTGACTATAACCCTGTGCAACCAGTCGTGCATTGTTTCTGATCACCTCTCCTTGCTTGTTCAATTTGTTTTTGAAAACCCATTTGGTTCCTATAATGTTGAATCCTTTGGTTCTTGGAACTAGATCCCATACATCATTTCTGGAAAATTGATTGAGTTTCTCTTGCATTGCTAAGATCCAATCATTGTCTTCCAAAGCTTCATCAATAGAAGTTGGCTCAATCAGAGATACCAATCCAAACAATGATTCTTCATTGATTTTGAGAGAGGATCTTGTTCTGATGGGATCTTCTTTTCTCCCAATGATCACGTCTTCTTTATGAGCTGAAGAGATTCTAGGAAACCTTTTCTGAGTGGTTTGTTCAGAGATTCTGAGATTGTCCAGAGCATTGTCAAGAGGGTGATCTTCTGAGTCTTCCTTTGCTTCTAAGTCTCTCTTTATTTCTGAGTCTTTCTTTGCTTCTGAAGTTACAGAGTTTGAGGGATGATCTTATGTACCTACAGAAATATCAATTTGCTTTGGCTGTTGTTGGCCAAGCTTATCATCAAACCTGACTTTGATTGATTCTTCAACAATCAGAGTTTCTGTGTTGTATACTCTATAGCCTTTTGAGCGTTCAGAGTATCCAAGCAGAAAACACTTTTGTGCTTTAGAATCAAACTTGTTCAAATTTTCTTTAATGTTCAGAATAAAACAAGTACATCCAAAAGGATGGAAATAAGAAATGTTGGGTTTTCTGTTTTTCCACAATTCATAGGGAGTCTTTTCAAGAATAGGTATTATAGAGATTCTATTCTGAATATAACATGCTGTGTTCACAGCTTCTGCCCAAAAGTGCTTTGCTATATTGGTTTCATTGATCATGGTTCTGGCCATTTATTGTAATGTTCTATTCTTTCGTTCTACAACTCCATTTTGCTGGGGAGTTCTAGGACAAGAGAAATTATGAACAATACCATTCTCTTTAAAATATTTTTCAAAATAATGGTCTTCAAATTCACTACCATGATCACTTCTGACTTTTATAATTCTAAAATCTTATTCGTTTTGCACTTGGTTACAGAAGTCTACGAACATAGAATGTGACTCATCCTTGTGTTTTAAAAACTTGACCCATGTCCATCTGCTGAAGTCATCAACAATGACCAATCCATACTTCTTGCCTTTGATGGATGCAGTTTTAACTGGCTCAAACAGATCAATATGAAGTAGTTCTAATGGCCTAGAGGAAGAAACAACATTTTTGGATTTAAAGGAAGGTTTTGAAAATTTTCCTTTTTGACATGCTTCGCACAGAGCTTTTGAGTTGTGCTTCAGATTGGGAAGTCCTCTGACTAAATTTAATTTATTTAGTTGAGAGATTTTTCTTAAGCTGACATGTCCCAATCTTCTATGCCATACCCATTGCTCATCGCTAACAGACAAAAGGCATTTGACATTTTAAGATTTAAGATCTGATCAATCAATTTTGTGTATGTTGTTCTTTCTCTTGCCAGAAAAGAGGATTGATCCATCTTTTTGACTAACATCTCTACATGAATTTTGATTGAAGATAATGTCATAACCATTGTCACTTAATTTACTTATGGACAGTAGGTTATGCGCTAATCCTTCTACTAATAAAACATTAGAGATAGAAGGAAGGTTACCGTTTCCAATTGTTCCAGAACCAATAATCTTCCCTTTCTGATTACTTCTAAACTTTACATCTCCTCCATCTTTAAATTCCAGGTTTTGGAACATAGACTTTTTTCCTGTCATGTGTCGTGAGCACCCAGAGTCCAGGTACCATGACTGGTGTCTCAATTGAGATGTTAAGGACATCTACAACAAATATTATTTTATCCTTATGTACCCATATCTTTTTGGGTCCTCTTGGGTTAGAGTATTTCAAGTTCTGTTTGAACTTTTGGTTATCATAAGAGTTTCCAGAATGTGATGTATATTTTATATCATGTGTGTGTCCAAATTTGAACTGTTTGTTCAGAGGTTTATAAGAGAAAGTCATCTTAACAACAGGTTTTGGAATATATGTTTCCTTCCCTTTGGGAGGTTCATATCCAATTCCTCTTCTATTTTTCCCACTAACTCCATAGATCATTGAAGCCATTTTGCTTCTATCTATGCTCTTAGCAAGAAAAGTTTGAAAGCTATAGTCATATTCTTTCAGAATATCTTTAGAACTTTACACAGAATATGAACTAGAATTTTTTTGAACATTTTGAATTTCTTATTTAAGTTTAAAAATGTTTTCTTTAAGTTCAGATTTTTCTGTTTCATGTTTCTCAAGATCATATGCAAGACTCTTCTTGAGTTTCTTGTATTTGATTTTGAGCTTACTATAGTTTTCCAGAAGTTCTGATATACTTTCAGCAAGTTCATCTCTAGAAAATTCAGAAAATACCTCTCTTGGTTCTGACTCACAATCTGAGTCATCTGTTGTGGTAGCCATCAGAGCTAGGTTGCCGTTCTCATCTTCAGAATCAGATTCATCTTCAGATGATTCTGAATTGTCCCAGGTTGCCATCATCCCTTTCTTTTTACCAAATCTTTTCTTTGGTTTTTCTCTCTGAAGTTTTGGACAATCACTCTTGTAGTGTCCAGGTTCTTTGCACTCAAAATAGATTAATTCTCTTCTGTTTGACTTTTTGTATCCAGAAGATTCTGGTTTATCTTCTGACTTCTTGAAGTTTCTGAACTTCTTCTGTCTGTGCTTCCACAGATGATTGATCCTTCTAGAGAGCAAGGATAGTTCGTCTTCTTCTGACATAGATTCTTCAGAGTTTTCCTCTTCAGCCTGAAAAGCGTTAGTATCATATTTCTTAATTGATTTAAGGGAAAGAGACCTACCTTTCTTCTGAGGCTCGTGCTCATCAAGTTCTATCTCATGACTTCTGAGAGCGCTGATGAGTTCTTCAAGTGACACGTTGCTCAGATCTTTTAATATTTTGAAAGCAGTGACCATAGGTGCCCGTCTTCTGGGTAAGCTTCTGATGATCTTTTTAACGTGATCTACTTTAGTGTATCCCTTGTTCAAAACTCTCAGACCAGTAATCAGAGTTTGAAACCTTGAGAACATTGCTTCTATAGATTCAGTTTCTTCTACTATGAAGGCTTCATACTTCTGGATGAGAGCCAGAGCTTTAGACTCCTTCACTTGAGTGTTTCCTTCATGAGTCATTTTGAGTGACTCAAACATATCATGTGTTGTATCTCTATTAGTGGTTTTTTCATATTCCATTTTAGATATAGCATTTAGAAAAATATTTCTAGCTCTATGATGATTTTTGAAATCAGCTTTTTGTTGTCTGTCCATATTTTTCCTATCAATCTTGTTTCATTCAGAGTCTATAGGATGTGTGTAACCATCCAAGACTATATCCCATAAATCACTATCATGACCTAGAAAGAAACTTTCTAGTCTATCTTTCCAATAATCAAAATCTTCTCCATAAAATACAAGAGGTTTGTTGTAACTATTGTTGTTTTGCTCAGTAGTGTTGGCTCCTAAATTCGACACCCACGTTCTATTATCATATAGATCATTAATTATGAGTTAGAAGAGTTTCCTACACAAGAAGGCTTCGATCAGCTGATCACATCGAAGGCTTATCAAAGAATGACAAGATACTTAGAGAAATTTCTCTAAGTTGGAATCATGTTGTTTTCAACATCGAAGGAGCAACCTTTCGACCAAGGTCCCTGATGCCCAAGATCGAACGATTTGAATTTCGAATTGTTGGAGGGAAAACGGTTCCCAGCAGTTACCAAGCGCAACGTGGCATGGAAGTAGGCGTCGAGGGTTGTGAATGTGCCATGTGGTGTCACCACGAAGCAATGTAATTGCCCAGCAGTTACTTAGGATTTTTAGTATAAATACTAAGTGTTCACGTAGTTATTAAGGGTGTTCATCATTGTATACAAGTCACTCATTTAGATTCAAGTACCCAGCGTGAGAGAAAGAATTATTGAGAATGTATGTGTGAAACACCATTTACCTTAATTTAAATCTTTTACATTTAAGCAATTTATCGCTTTCACTTATTTATCTTAGTCGAAGTCATTTATTTAACAAGCCTTTAATGCCTTTATTTACTTTATCAAGCTTTTCTCCATGCAATTTACTTAAAGTGTCTCTACCTTACTTGCGTTAATCACCATTAGGATTAGTCGAAACTCTCTATTTTAAAGCATTTAAACGATAAAAATCAGCCATGTCTTAGGATCAATCTGATCGATCCTGCGAGTCACCAAATAAGTTACCTTTTGGAAGATCAGCAGTTGTTTACCATTTTTCACGGTAAACAAATTGGTACACCCGGTGGGACCTTGTGTTGATTTTACAAGTTTAATCGTTTTTTATAAAATATACTCCTTTTTAGAGAGTATTGCATGTTATTGAGAAGTGGTAGAATATACACCAACGAAACCAATACTAGGAGAAGAAGTAGAGAAATGGCGAATCCGCCAAACAATGGAGAAAACCCACAAACAAACGTGGGAGCGACGGTTATCCCAACCATAAGCGAAGTGGTAACCGCTGGTTCAACGCCAGCAGTAACGGTTACACAAACGGGGCCAATACCTTCATTTACAGGCCCCAGAATGCCTTTGGGAACTCCCCCACCAAGGGGAAACCAAGGAACCAGACCATATGTTCCCCCGGGTTTTTCGACAGTCTGGTTAAATCGAGAACCACCCTACGGCATGCCAACTTCTGAATTGACTAGCCTGACGAACGCTACGTCCACCTTTTCAAAACCTTTAGTGAGCGCCTCTTCGCCACTCCAAGGCTCTGGAGTTGGTATGGCGAACATGGGTAGGAACCAACTCTTAGGAGGAACGTCCCACGTAATTCCTGGCCTTACGAATGCCTCGACAACAGTCTTGAGGCAGCAAATGGACGAAAGCAACCACGACATGGTTCAAATGTTGGCGCAAACTTTAAGTACAGTGCTAAATCCTCTAATACAGAATACCACCCAGTCGAATCAGCAAATGACAGCGCAAATGTCGCGTCTGGCTGACTTTTTTGGGGTACCCCAACCCATTCGACAGCCCTAAAGGGCACAGATAAGGGGACACCAAGGCATATTTCTAGAGGAAGAAACCACTATTAACCAAGTCCAGCAGCCTGTCGATGAGAACCTTAGGGTACAAATGGAACAAACCGGGGTCGAAGAGCCGAGAGTCGTAGCCCCGGAAATAAGGATGGTTAATAGAAACCAAAACGCTGACGAAGTAGTTCAGCAAATCCAATACCAGAATGTTGGTTTGGAGAATAACTTGACAGCCATGATTGAAAGAATCATGATGCAAAACGGGATGAATACGGGCTTCCGTAGGCCCAACTTCACATCCCCGTTGTCGGAATATGTGTTACAAACAGACTTGCCTTCTAGATGCAAAGTCCCTAAGTTCACTAAGTTTTCAGGGCACACGACAGAATCCACTGTCGAACATGTGGCAAGATATTTAATCGAAGCGGGAGAAATCTCAAACAATGAGAACCTAAGGATTAAGTATTTCCTAAGTTCCCTAACAAAGAATGCGTTTACTTGGTTCACAACTCTCCCCCCCAATTCGATCCACCATTGGACCCAGTTGGAGAGATTGTTCCATGAGCAATTCTACATGGGACAAACCAAGATAAGCTTGAAAGAGTTGGCTAGTGTAAAGAGGAGATTCACTGAGCCTATAGACGAATACCTAAATAGGTTTAGATTGCTCAAGGCAAGATGCTTTACGCAAGTGCCAGAGAACGAGTTAGTCGAAAAGCCGCTGGAGGTCTAGATTACTCCATTAGGAAGAAATTAGACACTCAGTACCTGAGGGACATGGCCCAATTGGACGATAGAGTTCAACAGGTAGAACGCCTTAAATCTGAAAAAGCTAGGGCGACGAAAACTCATAAAAGAGAAAATATAGCATATGTCGAAATGGACGATGAAGATCCAGAAACATTCGACGAACTTATAGCCGTCGAGGAGAGTGAGGTCGATTTAGCTGAGTTAAAACGAGGGCCACCATACTCTTGCAAATTACTAGTCCCCTCAAGTGGAAAAAACCCCATTGAGTCTGAAAAGGCCAATGATAGGTTCCCTAAAAAGACTTACAGTTTCGATATTACGAAATGTGATGAAATTTTTGATTTACTTGTAAAAGATGGCCAAATGATAATACCCCCAGGGGTAAAAGTGCCTCCTCTTGATCAAAGAAAGAAAAGAGGCTATTGTAAATATCATAACTTTCTGGGCCATAAAACATCTCAATGTTTTCTTTTCAGGGATATCGTGCAAAATGCTATCAAAGAAGGGAGGCTGAAGTTCGCTGACAAGGCCCCCGTGAATGTGGATTCGAGCCCTTTGCAGGCGGAAGCCCACTATGCTGAACCCTCAGGGGTAAATATGATCGAAGCTTCCAGGAGTCAGGTGAAAAGGCCAGGGATAACTATGGTCGAAGTCACCAAAGATCATATCAATATGCCAATATTTGACAGTTTTTCTGGGAACCTTTCTAGAAAAACAATCGAAGCAGTCCAAAAGGCCGCTGAGGGCCCAAAACTGGAAACAGGTGGAGTCTCAAAATGTGGAACTAAACCCACTTCCTACTTGGCTGTGGTGCAAGGCCAAACAAAAAACCTGGAGGCTCAAATGAAGCAAATGACTCTTGCTACTAAAGACAACATGAATGTCAACATGGTCGAAATCTCTGAATCAAAAGTTTCAGAGGAAGCCATCAGGCAAGAGCAACCAAACAGAACAGCGTTCCCCCGAGAGAACGAAAATCTGGCAGAATTCTTGCAACGATGCCAGAAGAAAAAATCAGAAGTAATGCTGTGTCCTCGATGCAGCTCTATTTTTAACAAGAAAGCTGCTGAACACATCGAAGGTGTGAGAGCAGCAAACAAAAAATGGAGCAGAAATGCCCAAACAAGTGCAGGCTCTGATGTTCGACACGATCCTAGAAGAACCTATCAAAAGGGTTCAAGTCAGGAAAAGAGGCCACTAACTTTCAGGCCTCCAACCAATGTTCCAATCGATACATGGCTCAAAACATCGAGTCGAAAGAGACCCAATGAAGAAAGGTGGCATTCCTTTGAAGTGCCAAGAGGTTCATCTTTGACACTCAAGAAAGAACCTCATGTAGGTGCCACCAAAGTTGCTCAAGTATCGAGTAACTACAAGGGAAAGAACCCAATGTCTCGATCCCAGTGGAGAAGGTACCAAAGGCGGTGCAAGGCTGAGAGAGAGGCTGCCAACGAACCAAAACCAGAGTTGAGCTCAAATGTCCCCCAGTGAAAGCAAAGAAAGCCTTTGGAGAGGGAACCAGTGACCAATATATTGGTATGGCCTGATCAAGACGAAGCTGGTGACGAAGATAGCTCCGAGTCCGACGACATATTAGACATCATGATAAATATAGTTTCGGTCTTGTCAAGAGAATTCGACCGCCAAATGGAAGTCGAAGCAAACGACTGGGAAGTCGAACAAGAGATGGCCAAGCATAGGCTAGTATGCTACTTTGTCATGGGTAATGGCTGCACTGAAGAGCAAAATGGTTTCTTCGAACCACCAACTGAGGCGATGAAAAGTCACCTCAAGCCTTTATTCATAAGGGAAAAGCTCGAAGAGGCCACTGTAAACAAAATCTTGGTGGACTGTGGGGCGACTATCAACATAATTCCCCACTTCATGCTAAGAAAAGTAGGCAAGAATGATGAAGACATTAAGACTCATAATATGGTCCTATCGAACTAAGAAGGCGGAATAGGGACCACCATGGGTGTGATTCAACTAGACCTCAAAGTGGGATCTATCCTTTGACCAACCATGTTCATGGTCATATTGGCTAAACCAAATTACAACCTACTGTTAGGCCGAGAATGGATACATGGTGTCGGAGCAGTACCATCGTCGATGCACCAAAGGATGATATTATGGCGTCCCGATGGGATTATCGAGAATATAAAAGCAGATCAGAGCTACTACTTAGGCGAAGTTAATCACCTAGGGAGAGCTGACTTCGACAAAAATTTGGCTCACATTGGGCCATGTCCAACACCTGACTTCGACATGGCGCCAGCGCCAAATGCTTTTTGCTCCTTGTACCTGCACCCTGATCATGGGTTTCAATGGGATAAAGAAGAATTGTCTCACATTGATTTCAGTGGGCTAACTGACATCCAGCCAACTGGTTGGGGAAGCGAATTCAGTGATAATGACTGAGTCGCAAGCGTTACAGCGAATTTCGGCTTACGTAGCCGAAACAAGAATGATAGCGGCTCTCGAAGCCGAAGTAAAATATATGGCCACCAAGGCCAATGACCAAGTACTACCTTCTGCAGGTCCTGGAAAAGATTTCGACCCAGAGCCACCAGATATAGGTCCTGGAAAAGATTTCGACCCAGAACCTCCCGATATCTCGACAGAAGGAATGCAGGAACAGAGGCTCGACGCCATCTACGACGATGGGCCTTTGGGTTTCGAAAAGGACCCCCTGGCGAACAACACCAAAATGTTAGCACATGATCCTTTAGAAGAAATCGACTTGGGCGAAGGGTTAGATAAAAGACCTACTTACATCAGTGCCAAAATAGACCCAGAGCTCAGGGTCGAAGTGATCCAATTACTGAAAGAGTTCAAGGACTGCTTTGCATGGGATTATGACGAGATGCTTGGTCTCGACAGAAGATTGGTAGAACTTCAGTGGCCAATCAAACCTGGGAAAAAGCCTGTCAAACAAACTCTAAGATGCTTCGCTCCAGAAATATTGTCGAAGATCAAAACGGAAGTCGAAAGACTGCTGAAGTGCAAATTCATACGAACTACGAGGTACGTCGAATGGATTGCAAACATTGTGCCAGTTATTAAGAAAAATGGTACATTGAGGGTGTGCATAGATTTCAAAGATTTGAATGCTGCAACACCCAAAGATGAATATCCTATGCCTGTGGCGGAAATGCTTGTCGACTCTGCCGCTGGCCACGAGTACCTGAGCATGCTCGACGGTTACTCAGGATACAATCAAATTTTCATTGTTGAAGAAGATGTGTCGAAAACAGCTTTTCGATGCCCTGGGGCCTTAGGCACTTACGAATGGGTAGTAATGCCTTTTGGCCTAAAAAACGCTGGGGAAACATATCAGAGAGCAATGAACTCTATCTTCCATGATTTTATTAACACTTTCATGCAAGTACATATTGACGATATTGTTGTAAAATCTGTTTCCAGGAAGAACCATATAGACCACCTTCGACAATCATTCGAAAGAATGAGAAAGCATGGTCTGAAGATGAACCCTTTGAAGTGTGCGTTATGTGTGAAAGCTGGAGATTTCTTGGGCTTCGTCATCCACAAGAAAGGAATCGAAATCAACCAGAACAAGATGAAGGCAATCTTGGAAGCGAAAGCGCCAACGAACAAGAAGGAACTGCAATCTCTGTTGGGCAAGATAAACTTCTTAAGGAGATTTATATCTAACCTAAGTGGAAAAGCGCAAGCCTTCTCACCCTTACTTCGATTGAATAAGGAAGGGTTCGAGTGGGGGCAAGAGCAACAAGAAGCCTTCGACAAGAAGCAAAGGGCTGTTTGCAGAAGATTTCGTTCGATCGAAGGTTTGGATGCGAGAAAGCGTAAAGAGTCCAAATGAAGCACTTAGTGCTATTTATAGTGATTGGAAAATCACAGGGCTCGAGGTCATTTAATGCCACAGACGGGAGTGGGGCACGTGGCACGCATTGGCGCTGTAACCGTTCTGAAAAACGGAAACGTTGCAGCATGCTTCCTCGATTTCAGAGAATGGTCATGATGACAGCGTATGAAAGGCCATCGTGCGTGCAAAGTGCCTTACTGAAGTGACATCTTGGGAAAAGTTGAAATGATGATTTTATGAGATTGTCAGATGGTTGGTAGGAGACGAAAAGCGCACAAACTAATTTGTGGCTGAGAGTGAAGGACAGGTGTCGAATGGAATATCAAAGAATGCCTCTTTCTTCTAAGCGTCGAAATAAGACATTCTTGGGGGGCAATTTGTTGGCTCCTAAATTCGACACCCATGTTCTATTATCATATAGATCATTAATTATGAGTTAGAAGAGTTTCCTACACAAGAAGGCTTCGATCAGCTGATCACATCGAAGGCTTATCAAAGAATGACAAGATACTTAGAGAAATTTCTCTAAGTTGGAATCATGTTGTTTTCAACGTCGAAGGAGCAACCTTTCGACCAAGGTCTCTGATGCCCAAGATCAAACGGTTTGAATTTCGAATTGTTGGAGGGAAAACGGTTCCCATCAGTTACCAAGCGCAACGTGGCATGGAAGTATGCATCGAGGGTTGTGAACGTGCCATGTGGTGTCACCACGAAGAGATGTAACTGCCCAGCAGTTACTTAGGATTTTTAGTATAAATACTAAGTGTTCACGTAGTTATTAAGGGTGTTCATCATTGTATACAAGTCACTCATTTAGATTCAAGTACCCAGCGTGAGAGAAAGAATCATTGAGAATGTATGTGTGAAACACCATTTACCTTAATCAAAATCTTTTACATTCAAGCAATTTATCGCTTTCACTTATTTATCTCAGTCGAAGTCATTTATTTAACAAGCCTTTAATGCTTTTATTTACTTTATCAAGCTTTTCTCCATGCAATTTACTTAAAGTGTCTCTACCTTACTTGCGTTAATCACCATTAGGATTAGTCGAAACTCTCTATTTTAAAGCATTTAAATGATAAAAATCAGCCATGTCTTAGGATCAATCTGATCGATCCTGCGAGTCACCAAATAAGTTACCTTTTGGAAGATCAGCGGTTGTTTACCATTTTTCACGATAAACAAGTAGCCATGCGTGTTTTCTTATGGATCTTTTCCTGACACGGTTAAGTGTTGAGCTCAGAGTCAAGCTCTGGTACCAATTGAAGGTGGAGAAAACAATTAGAAGGGGGGGTTGAATAAGTTTCTTTTTCTTTTTCTTAAAGGCACAACAATAAAGGAAAGACAAGGTTATTTTTATCCTGGTTCGTTTGAACTCAAACTACTCCAGTCCACCCGCCAAGGTGATTTCGCCTTTCTCAACAAGGACTTAATCCACTATAATCAACTGATTACAATCACACAACAACTGTTGTGACTAACAATGCACAAGTAACCTTACAAGTGACTCACACCACTAAGACGTAAACTAGTCATAGTCTACTTGAGAATTCTGACCAACCTTGGTCTCTCAAGGAACAATTACAAGATATAAATCTTTTCAGATAGTGAAACAAAGTTTGCTTCTAAGAAAGCTATATCACAACTGTGATTTTTTCAATAATAATATTATAGCATAAAGTGTATGAAATTTGTTTGTGAGCCCAGAATCTTTCACATTGTTCTTACTTCTCTTTGAATTTGTTCAGTTCTATTCAGAACTTCAGTTGTTCAATCTTTCAGTATTTTGGTTGAGCAGTTGAGTGTTTTTGCGTTAGTTGGCTAGCAATTAATGTTCTTCTATATATAGCATGAAGAAACATGACCGTTGCTGCCTTCAAATGGAGAGCATTAAATGTTTGTGTGTTTCCTTGCACTATTCCATTTTCCAATGCACCAGCGTAGACACTTGAGTGCATTTAGCCGTCTTTGCATTAAATGAGAAAATGACACTATGTAAGAACATGTTTCATGAAGCTTGACAAGACTTGTTAGCTTTTGCATTCTTTCAGAACTTGGCTTCACGTCTTGAATTCAGAACATGCTTGCATATCTTCTAAATAATGCTTTGCTTGCTAAGTACTTCTGATCAGCGCTTGCTTTCAAATATCTTCTGAACAACACTTGCTTTCAAATATCTTCTAAACAGAACTTGCTTTCTAAGATCTTCTAAACAGCACTTGCTTTCAAATATCTTCTGAACAACACTTGCTTTCAAAGATCTTCTCAACAACACTTGCTTTCAAATATCTTCTGAACAGCATTTGCTTTCAAGAAACTTCTGAAACAGCTTACACAAAAACTTGCTAAGCATTAGAAGATGTAATTAAATAATTATATTACCAGAGTTAGCATCAGCATCAGCACTTGCGCTTAAAATAGTTCTTTCATCAAAGAACTTCTTCATTTATTTTCAGCTCAGCACTTCAAGATACTTTTGTCAGAACATTATCTGAAACAGTTAAATACCTTCATCAGAGTATCAATTATAAAATATAATTTATTGTTATCATCAAAACTCTGAGATATGATCAGAACCAATCTTGTTCTAACAGATGGCAATCGGTTTCCATGATAGACCAATAATAATCTACTCTCAAAATCTTCTTAGCCATTGTATGTCCACTGGAGTGAGTACCAAAGACACCTTCGTGAATATCTTCCATAATTTTCTCAGCTTCTTTCTTGTCTACACAATGAAGCAAAGTTGAATTATGGTTGCGCTTGTACAAGATTTTGTTACTCATAAAGAACTTGGCAGAGAACCTCCTTAGAAATTTCTTATCATTGATAGATTCCCCTTCAGGATATTCTTGAGTTTCGAGGTATCTTTTTACTTTGTGGTACCAAGGGTTTTCCTCTACTCCATCAGTATCAACTTTGTAGCAATGCGTTGGTTCGTCTAGTCTCTCAATATTAATTAGAGGAGCTTCATTATACCATATGACTTTGAACATAGATGACGTGGTAACTAGTGCGTCTGCCAATTGATTCTCTTCTCGCGGAATGTGTTCAAAAGTGATTTCTTCGGAGTACCAAATTAATGTCAGCACATGCTCTTGATAAGGAATGAGATTTGGATGCTTTATGTCCCATTATCCCTTAATATGACTGATCACTAGGGTTGAGTCCCAATATATATTCAAGAATTTAATTCTCATATCGATGGCAGCGTTGTTACCCAAGATGCATGCTTTGTACTCGACCACATTTTTGGTACAATTGTTGTACCCCAAAATTTGCCCTCTCATTTTATCAAGATTTCCCCTCACAAGACTCTTTGAATTCCAGACAGGATTAGGGTTTTGCTCTGCTCAAGACATCTCCTTACACTGATGACTTAAATTAGGGTTTGAGTTTGCACAAGGATTTTTGGACTTCCAATGCTCAAAGTGACTTTCATACTTCATTTTGGACTTATAAGATTGCCTCTACCAAGTTTCAAGCTTTGAATCAAATTTTTGCCCAGACAATTGGACAGTTGACCTAGAAATCAACTATATTGGGTAAAAAGTCAACTATGACCAATTTACAGTCAAAACTCATAAATTTTGATCCACATCAACATTATAGGCTCCTATGAACCATTTTATCAAGTTTGGACCACAACTCTTCAAGAAATTTGATCAGATCATCAAAAGGGCAAAATGGTCATTTTTTAGGGTTTTGACTGCACAAGGGCAATTTCTGATTTTTCACCTAGCCAATGGCAAATTGGACTCAAACATGGATTCAAGGACTAAATGGCATCATCTTGACCTATTCACAAGTTCCAAAAAATCCCAAATGCATTGGATTGATAGATGAATTTTCCAGTCAACTAATCAAAATTTGACTGTACACTGAAAAGTCAAACTTTGACTTTTTGGTCAAAATCAAGTGCCAAGGGTCATTTTTCATCAAGATGTGTCAAAACATGAAACTTGTTCATCAAGAAACCCAATTTTGCAAATTAGGGTTTAAAGTTGAAAATTTTCATAACTTAGAATTTTTCTAAGTTATGAAATTTCCTTAATTTTTCCCAACTTTGCCCAATATTTTCACCATGATGCAATTGGATTCAAACAAAACTTCCAACATTAAAGTTGTAGTCCTCCACAAAGTCTACAACTTTTATTCACAAAGTTTTCTCAAAAGAAGCTTGAATATCAAGTTATGATTTTTGGAACAAGGGTCCATGAAACTTTTAACTTAGTGAAATTTTGCCCTAGTTTAGGCAGGATTTTGACCTATCTTCTTGGCAATTTTTCACCTAGTTACACTTGGAATCTCAAATTGCATTTCAAAGATGGATTATATAGCACATTGCAATATTTCCAAAATGTCCAATAACTCTCCAAAATAATTTATGTTTAGGGAGAATCGAAGGCTTGAAGTTGGCAAAAACTCACTTTTCATCCATAACATGTTCATATTGATACAAGTTGCAAACTCTAATCAGCCTTGTTTGTACTTGATTAAAGGTCCTAAAACCCTTCCATACTAAATAATTAAATACAAATCCATTGGTATAAGGCTTTGTTTTGGTCATTAATGGATTATACAATAGATTAATCCAAAAATGGTAAAAGGTATATTACCATTTTTGTCAAAATCTTGCTTTATGTCAAATGGCATCCTTGAGCATTGAACCATATCTTGTACTGCGCACAATATCCACCAATTTGAGGGGCCAAGAGCATAGAGTGCAAGAGGATAGATAGCCTGTACAGCCCTGTCTTACATCACTTGTCCACTTTGGCTTCATATACAAGAAACTTGTAAAACACAAGGGATCTAACACATATGTGAGAACCAACTTTTGAAAACATTTGAGACAAGTTTCACACATTCCTTTGAGCCAGAAACATGAGCCTTGGAGCCCTCAAACCTTCCATAACACAAAATCACCTTCCTTTGGCAAAACAGGACATCTTCTGCATCTTGAGTTCTATCTCACAAGTTTCTCGTGCATTTTGCTGCAAACCTGTTCAAACACCTTCCATACAACCTATCCAAGTTATCCTAACCCTTAAACATTGACTGTAACTCCCTTTACAAGGTTTGCCATTTTTGGTTTCAGCTTGTGCAGGTTGAGTTCTGCAGGCTTGTTCAAGCACATTCAAGGTAAGCTAAGCATTGGGGAAGGTCAGAGGAAGTTCAAGCAAGCTCCCAAACACCTCAGGCCTCATTGAAAAGCTCCACATTGTCAGACACGATCTCAACTGAAACATGTTTTTATCAACTTCCTATCTCTCTATTTAGGAATCATTAGGCTTAGGTTTGAGAATAAAAAATATAGTATTCATATCCATGAAGTTGTACATATGCTCAGTTTTCATTTAAGTTAATCATGTTAAGAGAATTTGATACATGAACTTCCTGAAAAAATTAGGTTAGGATTTAGGGCCAGAGAAATTCTCTCTGATCTTTGAGAGTTAGAATGAGTTCTTTACATGGTTGGATTCGTCTTGAAAAATGCTATAACTTTGATGTTTTGAGTTTTTGCATTAGAGCACGTATGCAGGATCTAGCATTTTGTACAGGGCGCGCGCAATTTTGAGACAAAGGTTGAAGATAAAGTCTGGTGGGCTGGGCTTGGTCCTGGCTAACTATTGACACCCCCATTCATTACTGACTGCACCCCCTGACCCATTTCTTAATATTTTTGTATTTTTCCATTTTATTTTAATTTCTGATTTTATTTTCTTATTTTTCAAACATAAAAAATATCAAAAAATATTTTTATAAATTTTCACATTTATTTTGTATTTTATTTTTATTTTTTCTAACATGAAAATAATTTTTAGATAATATACCTTTATTTTATTTAATAAAACTTGAAAATGACACACAAAAATATTATACCTTTATTTTATTATTTATACTTAAATAATATTTTTTTCTAATATATTTTTATTTTTGTATATATTTTATTTTTATTTTACTATACATAAATAATATATAGTATATATTTACTTTCTTAAAAGAAAATTAGGGTTTTTGCCCTTAATAAAAAAATAATCTTTTTATTTCTTTATTTTACATTAAATATTATATTTTTACATATATAAAAATAAACAAAACATTTTTTGCATATTCATAATATTTTTCATATTTATTTAATTGATCATTTAAATATTTGTCTATTTATTGATTTGTACCATTATTCAATTTGGATGTAATAGTAAATATTAGGGTTTTATTTTCTTGCAAATATCCCCCATTCAAAAATTGTATCCCCCTTCCCATCTCAAATGTTGTAATAGTGTAGATTTATTTTACGCATTTATGCTTTCAATTATGCCATGTTAGAGATTAGGGTTTGTATGCAAAAAATCCAAAATCAAACAAATAGCTTGACTAATACAAAGACAAAAAGCATGAAAATTGATAACATAATGCACACATGCACCCCTAGGGTTTCATCCACTTGTTGCCTTGAAATGGCCATGTTATGCATGTTGAGTACTTTGGCAAAACAAAAACAAAACAAAAGATCATAGTCCCGCGATGACGCTATCTTGGTTGCCTATACAAAAATGATCTAGTCCCTCAAAAATTGCTAAAGATACTTAGCATAATTGCTATCATGGTCAATACGAGATGACCCGCGCCTGTCCCGTTTAACATCCTAATACAAGGTTGTTTATCAAATGCAATGGTAAAACAACACTGTCAAAAGGGTTAAAAATGTGTAGGAAATACCTTTGAGTAAAATAGGGTAGACAACTCTTAGTTACTTGATCAAAACTTGCAAAACATCCTTGCTATTTTCAAACACACCTCACTACACAATTTCAAAACATTCCCCAAAAACAAACTTTCAAACTTTCAAAATATTGAAACATCTTTTCAAAAGACAAAAACACCTTTGTATACATTCAAACAAGAATCATTACAAAGGTTGCCACAACGATGGCCTCTTTTCAAAACATCTTTCAAAACCACACACAAAACACCATTTCAAATAATTGAAAAGCAAAAGCAAGTGATCTAAATAAGTAACTAAGAGCCCATGGATAACCATGGATGAAAAGGGTGCTTGCACCTTCCCCTTTCATAATCTACTCCCCGAACCCAAGAAAACATCTCAAAGGTCTTTCCTGTGCTTTTTGACCTTTCCTTTGGATAAAATAAAAAGTCGATGGTGACTCTTACTAAACCGAAACATTTGCAAACACAAACGCAAAACCTCAAGTCAGTTCTCCCACCGTATCACAACAGTCAAAACACAATCTGGCGGTGAAGGGCGTATGGCAGCCCTTGGGAGAGATAACCGCAGCCCCAATTCCGTTACCAAGGACGTTGGAAGCTCTATTAAAAACCATAGTCCATTGGGGTCCTTGTTCAGGTCCTTCATGTGGTCCTGGTTCTTCATAATCGGTAACTAGCATGATATTCTCATATGGGTACTCAAAATTCATAGGCTGGTAGTCATCTACAGCTTGATGAGCCAAATGATCTGCCAGTATACTTCATTTGATTGCCTTCTAAGTAGTGTACTAAATGTCGTATTCTGTCAAGATAATTTTCCATCTTGCTATTCTTCTGGAGAGAGGTTATTGGATCCATCTTAGAGATCAACAAAGTAGTATGAGTCAACATATACTTTCTTAGTCGGCGAGTAGCCCATGTCGAAGCATAGCAAGTTTTCTCAAGAAGTGAGTATCTTATTTCATAGTCAGTAAACTTTTTGCTAAGGTAGTATATTGCACGCTCTTTTCGACCAGACTCGTCATGCTTCCCCAATACACACCCTGTTGAGTTCTCTAATACTGTCAAGTACATGATCAGAGGTCTTCCTTCAACCGATGGCATCAGAATTGGAGGTTCCTGGAGGTACTCCTTGATTTTGTCAAAGGCTATCTGACAATCGTCGTTCCACTTCACTACTTGATCTTTCTTCAGTAACTTGAAGATTGGCTCACAAGTAGCGATCAAATATGAAATAAATTTGGCAATGTAGTTCAATCATCCCAAGAAACCTCTGAATTCCTTCTCAGTACGGGGAGATAGCATTTCTTGAATGGCTTTAACCTTGGCAGGATCAACTTTAATACCTTTACCACTGACGATGAAACCTAGGAGTTTATTGGATCTTACCCAAAGGTGCACTTGTTTGGATTCAATCTTAACTTGTACTTCTTCAATCTCTCAAACAGCTTGTGCAGGTGGTCGAGATGTTCTTCTTCAGTATAATACTTGGCTATCATGTCGTCAATGTAAAATTCTATCTCATGATGGATCATATCATGGAATAAAGCTACCATAGTATGCCGATATGTTGCATCGACTTTCTTCAAGCCAAAAGGCATAACTTTATAATAGAAAGTGCCCCAGTGTATGACAAAGTAGTCTTCTCCATGTGTTCAGGTGCCATCTTGATTTGATTATAACCAGAGAAACCATCCATGAAGGAAAATACATTGTGCTGAGTGGTGTTGTCAACCAGAACATCAGTATGCGAAAGCAGGAAGTCGTCTTTGGGGCTTGCCCTATTCAGATCCCTGTAGTCTATACACATACGCACTTTACTGTCCTTCTTAGGTATCAGCACCACATTTGTAACCCACTAAGTATAGGACGTAACATCTAAGAAACCTGTGTCGAACTGCTTCATGACCTCCGCTTTGATCTTTTCAGACATCTCATGATGCATACATCGAACCTTCTGCTTTATAGGAGGACAACCCTCCTTCACCGGTAGACGGTAAACCATAATGTTAGTATCAATCTATGGCATGTCTTCATAAGACCAAGCAAAGATATCAACATAGTCACGTAACATCTGGATTAATCTCTTTTTGACATTGTCTTCTAGGTCGGCACTTATCTTGATTTCTTTCTTGTCCTCTTCAGTACCCAGGTTCACAACATCGACTGGCTCTTCATGCGGTTGTATGGCTCTTTCTTCCTACTCTAATAGTCAAGCAAGCTCTCCAGGAACTTCACGATCTTCCTCACCTTCTTCCTTGGCTTGGTAGATCAGATTTTCGAAGTCATAATTGACAATAGCAGAATTGTTATCAATGAGACCCAGGGTGGATGTGGATCTGCAATTTGTTATGTGGGTGTGTGTAAGAACACATAGCTATTTTGAAAGCAATAAAGTAAAAGAAAGACAAATAGCACAAAATTTGAATGCAAACGTCTAATGGTTTATTAAATAAAAATATGTGGATGAAAAATGACAACCCTAACAAATGGATCATTGTGCCCCGAGTAAGGCACAAGGCTTAAAGTTATTGTTCAAATTACATAACCAAAAACTTGAAAGAAAGAAAATAGAAAATAGCATTTACTCCTGACTAAAGGAGATTGGTATAAAGTCTTCATCCTTCCAATTGTTGAGCCAACTTCCGGTAGTAGGCAAAATCCAATTGTCTATGTCACAGTCGCTATCAGCGTCTTCCACAATGTTGACTTGATTTTTATGAACTCCATTATTATTAATGCGGAATGGCGGTCTCCCAGAATTAGCACGAGCACGACGGACAACCCTCTGACCCTGTTAGGTGAAACCCAAGCCAAATTTTCCTGACTTATAAGGAATGTCGGGAAGCTAAATCTGAATAATGCCACCACCTCCTTCTACCACAGCCTTAGCGTCTTTCAGAGAAGCCATTCTTGGTGGAATCTTGGTAACCTTAGGAACAGTAGGAGCAATTTTAGCAACAAGGGTTTTTTGTGGAATAACTGCAAAGGTCTGGTGAGGAATTCATCATCCATCTCAACATACTTTAAGGAGTTCAAATGGCTACCTATGTATTCTTCTTCGCCACAAAGTGTAATGATTTTTCCTTTCACAGGATACTTCAACTTCTGGTCTAAAGTAAAAGTAACAATGCCTTCCCTGTGAATCTAAGGGCTTCCAAGCAAACAGGAATAGGCTGGACGAATGTCCATCACATAGAAAGTAGATTCGAAGACTTGGGAACCCACTTTGATTGGAAGATCAACCTCTCCATGCACCATTCTCTTTGAACCATCAAAGGCTCTCACCACAATGTTACTGGGTTTTAGCACAACCCCCTCATATTCAAGTTTGTCTAAAACAGCTTTTGGAAATACATTCAATGAGGATCATGTATCTACCAACTCATGTGATAAGGTAGTGCCCCTACACTCAATAGAGACATGCATGAGCTTATTATGGTTCCTTCCTACAGGAGTTAAATCAGCGTCAGAAAATCCTAACCCATTATCAGTTGCCAGGCTAGCAACAAAATTTCCAAACTGATCAACAGAGAATTCATGTGGTACATGAGCACATTTCAGAAACTTTACCAAAGCCTGAGCATGGGCTTCAGAGCACAACAATAGAGATAGCATAGATATTTTGGAAGGGGTGTGCCCCAAATTTTCAACAATCTTATAGTCACTCTTTCGAATAATTTTCAGTACCTCCTCCATATTTTGCTTGGAGGTATCTTTAAAATTAACCTCTTTTGGTGCCTCAGTCTGGGCAGGCTCAGTCATCTGTTCTTTTCCTCGAGTCTCAGTAGTTAATTCAGTAGCAATGATGTGAACTGGTGTAGTAACATCCTTAGGAGAGATCTCTAGAGAGAACACTCTTCCACTTCTAGTAACCTTACTAGTCCCAACAATATTGCCAACATTGGGATCAGTAACTTCAGTATTTTCATCTTCGACAGCCAATGGTTCTAGCTTGACGCCATGGTAGTAGACATCAACTCCATAATTCTAAGGGATAGCCTTGTCAGCAGAATATGGAATTGGCCCAGGTGCGGTAATGATCAGAGGAGCAATCCTAGGTTCGGCAGTAACCTTCATAGGACCGTTAAAGGTGATCCTTACATGAGTAATGGAAATTGTAATCACTAACACACCTTCAAGCTTCAGGCCTTGAATCATACTTTTACATAAGCTCTCCACGGAAGGAGTCTTCTCAAATAAAATTGCACGGTCATCCATCAAACGATGAATACCTTCTTTCAGTAGTATACAACCATTAGATTGGGACACACAATAGTAGAAGTTTTAAACACAAACCAGAAATAAACCGGCTTGCAACAACTTCTTCTTAATAATCATCAGAGGAGTAGTTAATTCAACCACAATAGAAACATAAGAAACATCATCAATAGCATTAACGCCTTTGTCATGATTAGGCATAAGTGTAGTGATTGCATTAGGAGTCTCAGGGGGATCAAATTCAATCTCCTTAGAGTCAATCATATCTTGAATTTTATTTTTCAATGCCCAACAACTGTTAGTGTCATGTCCAGGACTGTTGGAGTGATACACACACCTTGCATTAGGATTGTAACGGGGAGAGGAAGTATTGGGATTATGAGGAGGATCCTTCAATGTAATCAGCTCTGCCTTTAACATGTGTTTCAATGCTTGAGACAGCATTGTAATGCAGTGGGAGAAATGACTTGGTCGTTTTGCGTTTTGATCGCAAATGTTGCGGTTAGCAAGAGTCACACTGACTTTTCTTTTATCCAAAAGGAAAGGCTGAAAAGAATAGGAAAGATATTTGAGATGTTTTCTTGAGTTCGGAGGGTAGATTATGAAAAGGGAAGGTATTATCACCCTTTTAATCCATGGTTTCCCATGGGCTCTTTGTTACTTGCTAGATCACTTGCTTTTTGTTTGAAAATGTGCTTCGTGTGGTTTTTGAAAGTATTTTGTAAAGATGCCATTGTTTAGGCAAAACTTTGTAATGATTCTCGTTTGTAAGAATGTATATAAAGTGTTTGATCTTTTGAAAATTTTTTCAAGTTTGAAAGATGTTTTTGAAAGTGTTGGTGCTTGTTTTGAAAATAGCAAGGATGTTTTTGTTTTAAAATTGAACAAGTAACTAGGAACATTCTACCTACTCAAAAGTCTTTCATATTCATTTCCTCTTTCCTTTGACATTGTTATCTTACCATTGATTTGGTAAGTAACACTATCTTTGGATGTAAAAGTGACGGGCGTGGGTCATCGTATAACTATGATTAGCAATGTTGCAAGATATCTTAGCATTTTATTTAGGGAGTAAGATCATTTTGAAAGCCAACATGGATAGCGTCATCAAGGGACTATGATCTTGTATTTTGTTTGTTTTTGCTAAGATATCTCACATGCATAATATGACCATTTTTGTAAGGCAACCAAGTGGATTTACCCTAAGGGTGTAAGTGTGCAAGTGTATTGATTTACATGCTTGATTTGTATTTGATTAGGGTTTGCTATTTGTTGGTTTTAATCTTTCCATACAAAACCCTAATTACTAGCATTCTGTATATAAAACATTTAAATTGCGGAAAATAAAAATATTAAGCTATTACATCATTTATGGGAGGGGGTGTACAAATTTCAAATGGGGAATTGCAAGAAATTAAATCTAAATAAATTATTACAACCATATTGAATTTGAATAAATATACAAAATTGAATAAATAAAAATGCAAGAATGTAAATGTAAAAAGAAATATGATTTTTGTTTAATTTTCATGAAAAGGGTTTTCTTGACCTAATTAAATAAAATAATTAACTAAGAACAAGAAAATTAAGAATAAGTTAGTAAAATAAATTAATTTAAACAAAACATGTTATTTAGGGTTTTTTGTGAATTTAATTAAATTATTAAATAAAAATAATTAAATAAAAGTCCTAAGTTCTAAATTGATTTTAATTTACAAGAAAAATAATATAATATAATAATTAAGATTAATTATCTAAGTATTAAAAAAAAGAGAAATTAACTTATTAAGGAAAATGTTTTTTGTTCTTTTAGTTTTATGAAGAAAAAATAAACTAAATAAATATAAATAATATAAATATAAATATTTTTTGGATTTTTATTAATGAAAATAATAATAATAATAATAATAATAATAATAATAATAATAATAATAATAATAATAATAATAATAATAATAATAATAAAAGATAAATAAAACAAAATAAAATAACAAAATAAAGTCAGGGAGGTTGATAAGTGAAACAGCGAGTATTGTTAAGAAAAAAAAGTCAGGCCCGTTGGATGGAGGCCCAAGCGCTTCCTGAAACAAAAAAATGTCAAAAATGTAAAAAATTGAAAAAGGCAGCGCGCTGAGGTTCGAACCCGTGACCTCCTCCAATACGCGCGCTGCCTTACCACTGGGGTGGTTGTACATCTGTTAACTTATGTGAAAGAAAAAATACATAATGTAAAACATCTTCATGACCTGTACTTCGTCTTCAACCTTCAGCCAGCCAGACCCTTTGTAACTCATTTATTTCTCAACAAAAATGGAAAATATAAACATGAAAATTGTGCTATTTTTCCTCACGAATCTAACCATGTAAATAACTAAAGCTATAGATCAAAGATTAATGAGAAATTCTCTGGCCCTAATTTGAACCCTAATTTTTTCAAAAACTTCAAACTTAAAATTATCTAAGCTCAAGCCATGTAAATGAAAACTAAGGATATGTACAGCTTCAGGGCAATGATGTCTACATTTCTTATTCACAAATAGACCATTAATGATGCTTGTATAAAGAGCTCAAAAGTCAGAAAACTCACCTTGCAAGAGGGTGTCGTGTTTTGAGTTTGAGCAGCTTTTAAGGAGTTCCAGTGATTGGGTTAGCTTCCTCAAGTTCCCAGGAAGCTAATGTGATGCTTGACTTGAGCTGAAAGTGGCTGAGGAGTTCTTGAGAAGTCAAGGTGCAAGGTGTTGTTTTTGAAAATGGTGGATAGTGATGGAGGTGTTACAGTCGTGTTGCAGGTGTTGGAATTGTTTGTATATGTTATTTAGAAGCTTTTGAAAGTAAAAGGCCAAGAAACGCACGAGCAAATTTGGAGATTGGATTCAAAACTCAAAAATGGCAAGTTTTGAGATGTTTTGGTGGTTATGTGTTTTAGGGAGTTTCGGGGCTCGAGCGTGCATGTATTTTCTTGCAAATGACTTGTGTTTATGTATGGAAAAGGTTTGGATACTTGAGGTGGTCAGAAGTACAAGATCACATGTTTTGGCTTCTAGACTTGTTTTTGAAGTAAAGTTGACAAACATGGTTTCAATGCATAGTACAAAGCTATCTAGAGTGGTTACCAACTTTAAACATGCTTATCTGACTTTGTAGAGGAAGTTTGTGTAGAAGAAACAAGTGCAAAGCTCAACGCAAGTTGACTTTATATAAAGCTTGCTTTATGTAAATGGCAATGGTGCCTTTGTGCCATTAATGGAAAATTAACTTGGATAAAGCTTGAATCAAGTGAATAATAGCTCAAAAGCAAGTGTAATCTTATTATTATGGAGAGATCTTGAGGTTTAGAGGCCTGCAAAGCAAGATTGTGTAGCATAGGTTTGAGATTTGAATTTTGTTCATCACAAAATTTGCCTTGTAAAACAACTTGAAACCCCAACTTCTGACCTTCGATTATCCTTGCTCACAAATGATCTCAAGGAGATCTTGGACATTTTGGAAAGCTTGTAATGCTCTCTACAACCCCTCTTTAAATCACTTTTTCAAAATCCAAATGGAACTATGTGAAACTTCGTGACCATGACTTCATGGATTAATAACTTGAGATCCAAGAATTTTTAGGAGAAGTTGTATAAATAAATGTTGTAGATCTCATGTATATATACAACTTTCATGTTGAAATTTTCTTTTGAATCATCTCTCATCATGGTAAAAAATTGGCTCAAAGTTGTGAAAAAATATGAAGTTTTCAACACTTAGAAAAATTTCTAAGTTTGAAAACTTTGACTTTTCAAAATGAAATCTTGACTTTTTGATTTCTTGATGAACAAGTTTCATATTTTGACATGTTTTGATGAATTGTGATCTTTGACACTTGATTTTGACTACAAAGTCAAAATTTGACTTTTCAGTGTATAGTTGACTTTTGATCAGTTGACTGAAAATCAACTATCAATCAAATGACCTTGAGAAATGTTTTGAGTCATTCCATTAGGTAAAAATGATGCAATTGAACTCTTGAGATATTTCTTCAAACCAATTAACCATTTGCTAGGTCAAAAATCAGAAATTGCCCTTTCTCAGTCAAAACCCTAATTTTGACCATTTTGCCCTTTTGATGATTTGATCAAATTTCTTGAGGAATTATGGTCCAAACTTGATCAAATGATAAATATGAGTTTATAATGTTGATATGGATAAAAAATTATGAAGTTTTACTGTAGATTGGCCACAATTGACTTTTTTCCGAATACAACTGATTTTTAGGTCAATTGGTCATTTGATTGAGCAAAAATGTGATCCAAGGCTTGAAACTTGACATGAGTAATCTTGGGGGTCCATAATGATCCATGAAAGTCACATGAGGCATTGAAAGTTCAATTATCCTTGTGCAATCTCAAACCCTAATTTCAATCATCAGTGCTTAAGGAGGTGTCTTGAGTTGATTAACCCTTGTGCAGTATTGAACCCAAAGAGATCTTTGTGTTAAAATATTTGATAAATGAGAGGGAAAATTTTGGGGTACAACAAACGTCATGTTGATTTTGGTGAACTGTCTCCTGGGTGCATCCTGTCTACGCTGATTACTTTGTTATTGTTGCACTGGCGCAAAATTAGAGATCAGAACTGCCCCCACAGATTGGTTACGATCACTCTTATTATGACCTTTCTGTCCATACAAAACATTGTATTCTTTCTTACCATTGTATGACTTCTTCGTAGTAATTGAAGATGTAGCCAGCTGAATTTTACCACTTTTGATTCGATTCTCAACATGTTTCCCTGTCAGTATCAGTTCAGTGAAACCGGCTGAAGAACTTCCAAGTAGGTGATTATAGAAAGGACCTGTTAGCGTACTCATGGACATGTCAACCAATTCCCTATCAGCCAAAGGAGGTTAGACTCTACTAGCAAGATCTCTCCATTTTTATGCGTACTCTTTAAAGCCTTCCTCAAAACCCATGGACATACTCTATAGTTGCATACGGGTTGGTGCCAAATTAGAATTATACTGATAATGTTTATAGAAAGCTGCAGCCAGATCTTCCCAGGTATGGATATTGTACCTTCGAGATGATAATACCATTCCAATTGTGTTCCAGACAGACTCTCTTGAAAGAAATGCAACCACAATTTTTTGTCAGCAATGTGTGGTTGAATTTTCCGAACATATGATCTCAAATGCAGCTTCGGGCAAGAAACTCCTTCATACGTAGAAAAGGTAGGAGTCTTGAATTTAGGAGGAATGACAACTCATGAGACTAAACCCAATTCTTCAAAGTTCAAGCCAGGCACTTTCTAGATCTTCATAGCTTTCAGACGCTCTTCTAGTAGCTTATACTTATCACCAGCAGGGGGATATTGTTCATCCAAATAATCCTCTTCCTCTTCATCAGAACATTTGTTAGAACCATGATTGCTTTTTTTTAGTTTTGACACTCTTACCATCTTCATCTCGTTCGTTATCTTCGTCTAATACGAAATCAAGATCTTGAGTTCGCTTGACTGGACCTCTGAACTTTCTCCCCATGTTAAGTATGTCGATTGGTTTATTTGTCTTCTTCTTATTCTTGTTGATGAGAGCCTTCAGTTCTTCTTTCCCCTTGGCTAAATTTAGGAACATCTCTTGGAAATGAGCATTATGAGCCTGAAGTTCTTTGATTGTCTGTTCGAGAGCCATTTTTGTTGAAATAAACAGCAAGAAGATGAGAAACTTGTCTTGGAAACATGGTATGCAATGATATGTATGGCGTGTAGATGCATATGCAATGTTTTCAAGGACCTCAGGGGATTTAAAATTTTTAATCAAAAGGGAACAGCAACAAAGACTCTTAATAGTAAGTTCAAATTATAACTGCCTCTTAGGCTTACAATGAAAACAAAATGGGTTACAAGGAAACAAATTATGAACTTCTAACACCTAAGACTCAAGTCTCTCATGGACGTTTCCTATTTGTGTTGACATATGCATTAAGGCTCTGCTCTTCATGAAGTCGTTTTATCAGCTCCCTCACTAGCATATAACTGAGTCTCAAAGGTGTCCCTTTCTTCTTTCAACTGAATCTAAGACATCTGTAGCTCTTCAAGGCCAGTAGGCCTATCTGAATGAAAAATGGTATGAGGAATATCTCTTTCAACAACAGGCTCCATAATTACTGGTAGGACAACAGGATATGGCATTATAAGATTTTGAGCACAAGATCGCACCCATCTAAGGTAGGGCTCCAAAGGTACGAAGTTTTTGTGTCCCAAAGTCTTGCTATCAATCTTATTCACCATGCTCCAAGCACGTATAAACTTTTGACGGTAACCTTGAAGATCATTCTCGTAATCAAATACAATACCGTGGATAAGCATATCATGAGGACCGTCTCTTCGAGCATAACCAGATTGACGTAGAGCTAGAGAAGGGTTGTAAGTAATACCTCCCCTTATGCCAAGGAGTGGCACATTAGGGAATTCCCCACAGTGGTCAATAATAGTGATGTCCTCCTGAGATCGGGAACACCAATAGATATCTTAATAAGAGAGTGACATCATCCTTTGAGACCACCTCAAACCTTGTTTATTCTTCATCACTGATCAGGGAAGGTGCGAAATAAACCACCTGGATAGTAAAGGTATGCAACACATGAGAGTCCATCGCTCTCTCATAGTACGAGTGTGAAGAGAGTGCAAAATATCTCCAATTAAAGTAGGCACAAGATTATGAGTAAGAAATATTCGTTTACATCTATGAATTAGTCTGGATTAAGGAATAGTACCAAACCATATATCAACAGAGCCAAGATCTCCTCAAAAGTATGAAAACTCATGGCATCTAGAAACAACTGAGCCTTATCTGTTAGAAATTTAGCAAGAAGGCCTTTAACTCCACTTCTCATTTCCCAATTAGACACAATGTCTGGCTGCTTCAGAAGTAAGGTTGCTGCAATAACTTCAGACTTTGGAACTTTCTCTAAACCGGTGAAGGGTGTCTGATGAAGAATAGGTACTTCAAGTATCTTAAAAAATTCTTCCATTGTAGGTACCAACTGATAATCTGGGAAGGTAAAACAATGATGCTTAAGATTAAAGAACTGGAACAGAATACTCATCGTGTCTTCTTCAAAACCTGAGGTGACCAAACTGAGTAGATAACCATGCCTCTTGGTGAATTGAGAGATTTCAGGAACCTTTGAGACTAACTCCTTAAGTTTGGAAGGTACCCTTAAAAAGTTGATTCAGATAGTATTTCTGCGAGCGGAGGCCATAACCTGCAACAAGGAACAAAGATAAATCTCTGGGTCCTTAAAATGGTTAGTGAAAATGTTATGTTAAGATGATATGATGTTATGATGTTATGTTCATGTTTAAATAAGTAGCAAATAGAAACAAGTCACGCAAGAGCCTTAGGTTTAAAGGCTTGCATGAAGTCCATAGGTAAATACCCTTCCCCCCTGAAGTTAAGTTGGCTCAACCTGTCCTAAAATAGTTACCGGGTTCTAGGAATCTCATATCACAAATCTTTCTTGCATACTTTATTTTAGTACGAAAGCCGGCTTGCCACCAAAACATCCCGAAAGTCGAATCTCAAAGAGTGTAGCCTCGAGTATCAACCAACTTTGAACTGTACCAAAGCCGGAAATCTCACTACTTTCTAATGGCTAAGATGGGTCAATTAAGGTTCTAAAAGTAACTTAGTGTTAACGAAACCACGTGGAAGCCTAATGTTATCCTCGAATAACTCAAGGAACATCAGTACAATCCAAAGTGTCGCACTAACTGTAGCTATCATGTTAACCATATTGGTCTACGCCATACAGTCTTTATGATCTATTGCTACTTACCTAAGGAATCTCTAGATCCAGTTGTAGGATATTTCACACAAGCAATAATACCAAAGCATGAACCCTTAAAGTAAACCACATAAAGCATAAAATAAAAGCAAGTAAAGGTGATTTAAACTCTAAGGTAACCCTCTTTTTTAAGTATATCCCCAGCAGAGTTGCCAGTTCTGTAATACGGTGGGAGAATTGACTTTTTTGTTTTATCGCAAATGTTGCGGTTAGCAAGAGTCATCACCGACTTTTCTTTTATCCAATATTTAGGAAAGGTGAAAAGTATAGGAAAGACCTTTTATATGTTTTGTGTTCGGGGGGTAAGTTATGAAAAGAGAAGGTGTTAGCACCCTTTTCATCCGTAGTTATCTACGGGATCTTAATTGCTTAGCTCACTTTTAAAAACTTGCTTTGTGCGTGTGTGATTTGTTTGAAAATATTTTGAAATGCCAATAAAAGGCTAACTTTGTAATGGTTCTTATATTAGTCCTTAATAATGTATACAAAGTGTTTTTTTGAAAATATTTGTTGTTTCGAAAATGTGATATTTGAACATGTTGTGAGGAAGCAACTAGGAGTCTTACCGACTAATATGGTTTTTTTGTTATTTTCCTTCTCCTTTGGAGATATTATTATCCATACCATTAATTGGTAAGTAATCCTATCTATTGGATATGAAGGGACATGTGTAGGGTCATCGTATGGTCATCGAAGGCAACATGTAAAGATACTTTAGCAATTGTATCGAAGGGACTATCATCATTTTTTTTGTAGGGTCATCGAGGGACTAGATCATTTTATTCGAATGGGACTATGATGATTTGATCGAGGGTATTTTGATAAAGTATCCCCACTTTCGAGGGACATGACCAATCGTATCGTAAGGCAGCAAGAGAATTTATCCTAGAGGTGCAGGTTTGAAGAGTGTGTTAATTCAGTTATGTTATCTTGAAATTTAGGGTTTTCTAGATTGCTTTTAGAATTGCCATAAAAACCTTAATTACTAAAAGTTAAAAATATAATGTACGGAATGTAAAGTGCGGAAAATTAAACCTAAGCTATTACATCCTATGAGCAGTTACATAATTGTAAAAAATGCGAGAAAAGATAAATCTATGCTATTACATCGATAGTTGTGACCTATACGGTTTTCTAGGAAATTAAATAGCAAGAAGAAATAAGAAAATATTAGAAAAAGTGTTTTAATGTTTTTGTGTTTTTATAGAAAATGATTTAAGTGATAATAACAATACAAACCTAATTATTTATATTTAATTTTAATATTGAGAAAACTGAATTAACTTAATTAATTAATAAACAAAAATATGTCAAAATTAATTATTAATTAGAAAACCCTAATCCTAATTAGTTATGTTTTTAAAAAAAAGGTTTAAGCTTAATGGTTAATTAAAAAAAGGAATGAATTAAGAAAATGGAAAATAAATTAGGGTTAGAAAATAAGGAAAACAAAAATGCATGGGGTGAGAGTTGAACCCACGCCCTTGGCCTTATAGGCATGCCCTTCATCCACTGCGCCAGCACTGCATTTGTGTTTTACAACGAGAATGAATCACCATATTGTAAACCTGCACGTTATCCTGAAAAATAAAAGAAATTGACAAAAGCTAGGATCGAACCCTTGCCCTCATGCATAATGACCATCACTCTTACCACTGAGACACTTGTTGTTCCGTGTTAGTATAATCAGCATCATTCAATATAATATAAATTAAAATCAAGAAATCAAATTAAAATAAAATTCAGAACACACGCGTTATAGTGGGATCTGAGGATTTTGAATGAACCAATTAGAGACAGGGAAGAGGCCACGTGAGCCTTGACTGGAGTCAGCGCCACCACCAATGGTGGCGCCCTCCATCTTCTCCGGAAAGCCCTAAACACAAAACCTACGAAAATCAATCAAAACAAGAAAACAAATAATCCTGATCCATTATTTAGCATGCTGCAAGTTCAATGGTGGTGTTAGTTTGGTCTAAAAACGCTGGTAGCGTAGAATACGAATCTCAAACGAAGCTTTGCCCTAACATTGGCAAATATTTATCTCTGTATCAAACCTTACAAAAAAAATGGTTCTAAAACATTCTAAATATCATCATGAACATGTATGAGTGCATCGAAATAATCAACAATGCATGAGTAAAAAGTTTGATATTAGAGAAAGTTATCAAACCAGTGCAACTTGGTTGGCACGTTCTGGGATGCTTGAAGCCATAATAATGGTTGGGATGAACTCCTGGGAACCTCAGGAGTGTGATAGAATGCTTGGAATGGATTGATAGAGGCTAGAGATAAGGGTTTCGAGTTTCCCTAGTTCTTGACAATTTTGAGATTTTTTAGGGTTTGTTCTTGAGACAGCCTTGCGTGTCCTTTTGGTCTGAATGTGTTGTGTACTTATAGAGAAGTGTTTTAGGTCAACAAAAGTGAATCAAATCTTTGTAATTCATGGTGCAATATTTATTTGAATTTTGCATGAAAAACATATTTTTTAGGCCAAATAAAATATTCATGATCCACACGATTTTGCTAGTTGTTCATGAGCTTTTTGGGCCTCCAATTTGATCAAAACAAGATTCCACGTGCCTAAGTCCAATACTTTCATATTTTATTTTATTTTATTTGCATTTAAATGAATAAAATCCAAATAAAACAAATAAAAATCATAAAAAAAATGTGTGAATGGATATAGAGGTCTAATATGAAGTCAGTGACACATTTGAACCTGAACACTTAGGCCCATTAGCCCAAAAATTCAACTTTGCTCAATTTGAACTTCACGCATTTTTCTCAAAATTGCTCAATTTGCACCAATCATAACTCTCTCAATTTTTGTCATATGAAGATGATATTGGACTTTTTGGAAACCACAAGATGTCTCCTACAACTTTCATGTTGGTCATTTTTTAATTTGAAGTTTTTGTCTCTCAAATGAAGCATTTTTAACCTTTAGCTTAGAGAGACAAAAATTTAGAGAATTGAATTTCCTTCAAAATAGGCTTTGGTTGAGAAGTTTCTGATGAAGTATGTGAAAGTTAAGCTTGGTCAAAGTTTAGTTGACTTCTCCTTAAGAAAACCCTAATTTAGTAACTTTTGACTTTTGATAAATTTTGAGTTTTCTTGATGAATAATGATCCACCCTTGATCAAATGATTAATGTGAATTCAAAATGTTGATGTTGACCAAAAATCTTGAATTTTGACTGTAGATTGGTTACATTTGACTTTTTGTCCAATATAGTTAGTTTTCAATCATATGAGCAATTGACTGAGCAAACTTTTGATGTAAGGCTTGAAACTTGGTATGAGGGTACCTTGAGACATATGAGAAACCATGAAGTCCACTTGAGGCAATAGAAGTCAAATTTCCTTTGATAGAAGCAAAACCCTAGTTGTAGGTCAATTGCTTAGGAGGAGAGTTTGTCTGATCAATCCTTGAGTAGTCTTGAGCAATTGAGACCTTCATGAGCATGAGGAGGTGCCTTGAACCATTTTGTCTTGAAAGTGGGAGGTAAAATTTTTGGGTACAACACCAAGCGCCATGGGCCCTATATAAACCCTCACTCATGTGAGGGCCATGTATCGAATATTTATTATTCATCACTAAAACCCTAACACTTTATTTATATCTCTTTTGCTCCCGCACTTACTTGATCGTCAGAGTGCCTTGCAGGTACAATCCCCATTTTCCCTCCTTGACTTTCTTGCAGTTGAACTCTTGTCGGCGCCATGTCGGCATTGTACTGGTATTGGTGGTAGAAAGCGGTGGTTAAGTCTTCCCATGTATGGATACGGGAACCCTCCAATTGGTAAAACCACTCTAGTTGCATCCCAACCAAACATTATTGAAATAAGTGAACCCAGAGTTTCTTGTCAGTGGTGTGCGGTTGTATCTTGCGCACATAAGACTTTAGGTGAAGCTTTGGGTAGGAAACGCCATTGTATTTAACGAAGACTGTTATCTTGAATTTATGGGGAATGACAACCCCAAATATTAAACCCAAATCATCAAAATCCAAACCGGGGACGGCTTGAATCTCAACATCCTTCATCCTGTCCTCTAGATGCTTGTACTTATCATCGGCAGGAGGATACTCCTCATCAAAATAATCCTCATCATCAGACGCTTGATCATCGATACATCCAGCCTGGGTACTCCTTGCTTCTCCAATTTGATTTTTGTCTTCCTGAGACGAGTCTTCCACTACCGGTATCTGAAGGATTGGCTCTCTGAATCTCTTACCCATATTGACTAGGGCTTTCCTCTTTGGTTTCTTTTTGGCTCCTAGCAACATCATCAACTCTTGTTGCCCCTTGGCTAGGGTCAACAGATTCTCTTGAAACTGGGAGTTTTGTGCTTGTAGGTCTTTCACTGTTTTCTCGATATCCATCTTGCTGAAATAAACAACAGAAAGATAAGGAAACCTGTCGTGGAAAACCTGTTATGTTATAATGCATGGAATATGTTTATGCAAATGATTTTAAGGATTTATGAAATTTAAATTTGTATAGACAAAGAATGAACAAACGTCAAATTTCATTAATTAGTTCAAAATGACTACATCGTGCCTCTTGGGATTACAAAATAAATCTCTAAGATAAAAAGGTCGAACGCATCCTCTTCGGTGCAAGGTAGGCGTTCAAGCTTTGTAAGTTCCAGAACCCTTTTCTCGCTAGCATAGAATTGAGCTTCGAAGATATCTCGTTCTTCCTTTAGCTGAATCCAACCTTTTTGCAAGTCTTCAAGAGAAGTAGGTATGTCGGGATGGAGGACAGTGTACGAGACATCTTCTTCATCCACAGGCTCCAAGATAACTAGTAGGATGGAGGGGTAAGGCATCACGAGCTTCTGAGCCCGAGCTCGTACCCACCTAAGATAAGGCTCAAGAGGAACAAAATTTTTGCATCCTAGCATTCTACTATCCACTTTGTTTACCATCCTATGAGCTCGTACAAACCTCTGACGATAGCCTTGAACGTCACTCTCGTAGTCGAATACCACTCCTTGGATGAGCATATCATGGGGACCACCTCTTCGGAAATACCAAAACTATCGTAAGGCTAAGCAAGGGTTGTAAGTGATACCTCCCCTAATGCCAAGAAAAGGGAAATTAGGTAATTCCCCAAAACGGTCGATGATAGTAATGTTCTCTAAGGATCGAGAACACCAGTGAATATCCGAATGTCTGAGCGACATCAGCCTATGGGACCACCTCAAACCTTACTTGTTCTTCAACACAGATCGAGGAAGATGCGAAACAAACCATCTAGCCAATAGAGGAGTGGAACACATGAGGTTCCCTCTTTTCCTCCTAGTGCGAGAGTGGAGAGAATGTAGGATATCTCCCAACAAAGTAGGCACCGGGTTGCGAGACATGAAGATTTTGACAGCATTTACATCTATGAGTTGGTCAGGGTTTGGAAATAAAACCATCCCATAGATGAGAAGGGCCAAGATTTCTTCAAAAGCTTGTAAATCCAAAGAGTTCGAACAATATTAAGCTTTTTCAAACAAGAACTTGGCTAAGAACCCTTTGACACCACTCCTTGTTTCCCAATTAATCGTGATATCGGATTGTTGCCAGTGTAGCCCTCGGGAAATCTCTTCAGGGCTTGGATATCTTTACGTACCGTTGAAGGGTAGTCCATTGAGAATAGGAATCCTCAAGAGTTGATAGAATTCTTCCATAGTAGGTACAAGTTGGTAATCGGGAAAGGTGAATAAATGGTGCAAAGAGTCGAAGAACTGAAAAAGCACCTTCATCATATCTTCATCAGTGCTCGAGGTAACCAAGTATAGGAGACGACCATGTCTTTAGGTTAATGAAGAATTCTCAGGGACCCTTGATGTTAATTCTTTGAGTTGACAAGGAATTCTTACAAGATTGACTTGGATAGTATTCTTGCGGATAGAAGCCATGTCCTACAAAACAGAACAAAGATAAATCCCAATAATCCTTGAAATGGTTAGTGAGAATGCTTATGATGTTATTATGTTATGTACAAGTAAGCATATACACACAAGGCAAACAAGTCCTTAGGTTTAGGGTTGCATGGAGTCTTATAGGTAAGTACCCTCTTGAATTTTAGTTGGCTTAACCTCTCCTAGTAATAGTAACTGGGTTCTAAGGGATCTCAATATCAATGATCTTTCTTATCGGGCATTGTTTCAGCACAAACCTCTTTAATGGTGACCAAAATATTCCGAGAAGTCTGATCTCAATGAGCGTAGTATCGAGTATCAACCAATTTAGACTGCACCAAAGCCGACTATCTCACTACTTCCTAATGGCCAAGTTGGTCAAGTAAAGGTTCTAAAGTCAGTTAGTGCTCCATGACACCACACAGCGGCCCCGTATTCTTCTTGACTACTCAAGGGCTACTAGTACCAACAAATGTGTTACACTAACATAGCTATTACTTATACCATATCGGTATACCCCGCACAGTTTCCACAATGTATTGCTACTTACCTATAAGGTATCCCAGATCCAGGTTGAGGATCAACACAAGCCTAAACAAGGAACCAAAATGTAAAGCAAGCAAGTCAAACAAATGAAAAAAAATAAAGGTGATCTAGCCCTAAGGTAACCCCACTTTTAAGAGATATCCCCAGCCAAGTCGCTAGTTCTGTGACACGGTGAGAGAACTGACTTGGGGTGTTTTATGTTTGATCGCAATTGTTGCAGTTAGCAAGAATCGCCACCGAATTTTGTTTTATCCAATAAGGAAAGGCTGAAAAGAACAGGAAAGACCTTTGAGATTATTTTCTTGAGTTCGGGGGGTAGATATGAAAAGGGAAGGTGTTAGCACCCTTTTCATCTATAGTTATTTATGGGCTCTTAGTTACTTGCTAGATCCCTTGCTTTGTTTGAAAATGTGCTTTGTAATGGTTTTTGAAAGTATTTTTGAAAAGGCGTCTTCGTTTAGGCAAACTTTGTAATGGTTCTCGTTTTGTAAGAAAATATACAAAGTGTTAGACTTTTGAAAATATTTCATGTTTTGAAAGTGTTTGGTGTGTATTTTTTTTTTAAGTGAGCAAGCAACTAAGAAAGTTTCTACTTACTCAAAATTCTTTTGTTCATTTCTCTCTTTTCCTTTGATATTGCTATTTTACCATTGATTGGTAAGAAGCCTTATCTTTGGATGTAAAGGGACGAGCGTGGGTCATCATATAGTCATGATAGCAATGTTGTGAGATATCTTAGAATTTCTCTTGAGGGACTAAGATCATTTGTAAGGAAACATTTGTAGCGTCATCGAGGGACTATGATCTTGTATTTTTTATTGTTTTTGCTAAGACATCTCACATGCGTAACATGACCATTTTTTTAGGCAACAAGTGGAGTTAACCTTAGGGGTGCATGTGTGAATAGTTTGTTTGTTTTTTCATGCTTGGTTTATATTGAATTAGGGTTCTCTAAGCTTTGATTTTATCTTTCCATACAAACCCTAATTTACTAGCATTGATATGTGCCCCTGTTCAATCTTCTTAAACCTGAGGATGTAGATTGGCTCGTCTGCCTTTCGTAAGCTGATGGTGGAATATGATTGAACACTAGAGTGCCAAGAAATTTGTACTCGCATGAAGTGATACTTGATTTGTGATATAGGGAATGGGCTTATAGATGTCATTTGGTAGTTGCTAGAGAATTTTCGGAGATGGGCTTAAAGATGCCATCTGAAGAAGTGTCGATCGCATAAGATTCCTTTGCGAGAACCCGTATACCTGTTGTTGAGGAGGACTTCGCTGGGGAATGTTGGTCTATCTTGAGAGAAATAGAGTTTTAGGAGCTTCAGTTGTCCGTTACTCTACTAGGGAATAATTCCGGTTTGGAAAGTGGAAGTGAACTGTGTGTTTGGTCGGGGTATATGCTTTACCGCGACTTTCTGGGGAAATGTGAAATCAATTGTGTTTGATCGGGTCTCGGTCTGACAGTGTTGTGGACTTCTGTCTGGGGATAAGGGAGGAAGAACCCGAATAGTAAGGTTATGAGAAGGAACTTAGATAGTAGGGTTACTTTAATATGAAAGCCTGGGTAGTAGGGTTGTGAGAAGGAACCTGGATAGTAGAGCTACTGCGATATGAAAGCCTGGGTAGTAGGGCTGTGAGAAGGAACCTGGATGGTAGGGTTACTTCGATATGAAAGCCGAGATAGTAGGGTTTTGAGAAGGAACCTGGATAGTAGGGCTACTTCGATATGAAACCTGGTAGTAGGGCTATGAGAAGGAACCTGGATAGTAGGGTTACTTCGATATGAAAGCCTGGGCAGTAGGTCTATGAGAAGGAACTTGGATAGTAGGGCTACTTCGATATGAAAGCCTGGGTAGTAGGGCTGTGAGAAGGAACCTGGATGGTAGGGTTACTTCGATATGAAAGCCGGGATAGTAGGGCTGTGAGAAGGAACCTGGATAGTAGGGCTACTTCGATATGAAAGCCTGGGTAGTAGGGCTGTGAGAAGGAACCTGGATAGTAAGGTTACTTCGGAATGAGTTTGGGTAAAACTGCATAAGGAATCTGGGTAAGGTTGCTTTTGTCGCACCGACAATTACTCTGTTTAGCTTCGAGTGTTGATCATGGACCCGCTGGAAATTATTGATAATAAATGTCTTTCCTGAAAGAAATACAGGGTTAGTTATGTGCGATGCATGAGATGCATTGTGATGAGGTTCTCAAAATAACTGAGAATATGTTATATGTAATGTATGCACATGTCATGATGTATGGACATGAAATGCTGACGTAATAATCTGAGTCCGGGAAAATAAATCCCTGACTGCTGCTTGGAGAGTATGAGAAATGGTATTCTTGACTTCTATAAAAAACCATAGTTCCTCTATTGCTATTGGGGATGGTGACCAAAGATGACTATGCTGGGGATTTTCCATCCATTCAGCTGGTGAGTATTCTGCCCAAAGTGACCATGTCTGAGCATAACTCTGTGGGGAATAACTCTGTTGGAGAGGAGATGCTCTGGTGATAGATCTACTGACTTGGAGAAATAAAACTCAGCAGGGGATGAATTTTCGTTGCTGGTGATAATGAACTATGTTGGAGATCACATTTCTGCTTGTGAGAGAAATAAACTCTGCTTGGGAAAAAATTTACTGACTTGCTCGCGATTGTGGACCTCGGCTGGGGCGAGTTATATCCTATTTGGGAAAGCTAACGTCGCTATCTTTGGATACTTTTTACTCGGTGGGGAGTGTATGCACCACCACTTATGTTCTTAAGGTGGCTCTATCCCAGTACCTGATGGGCAGAGTAACTGTAAGGTTTGGGCACTCCTTGTTTTCCCTGTTTCTGGCATTACGAGTAATCGTCTTTTGTTTCTCATGTAAATATTTATGAGCAACAATTATTTTCAAATGCATATATCAAAAATGAATCATTAGACGTTCTTGCAAAACAAAACAGAAAAAGAAAAACAAAGTGAAACTTCTTGTGAAAATTAATTGTATTGATTTTTGAAGTTGGCCTGTAATAGGTGTTTTGTACAAGGGGCTGATGTCCTAGTAAGAGAACACCGCCGAAAGAAAGAAATTACAATTTATGTTAAAGAAAGAAAAATAGCTATGTGGAACGATCCCATCGGATTTTAACTCTGCTATTGCCTTTATATCTCCAAGCGTCTCATCACTTTGCTGCTTGGTCGAAAGTGGATCAGACTGATTGGCGCCGTCCGAGCTTGATAGTCGATACCAAAGTCTGGTTGCAAGATGATCCAATGAGACATAGTGTTAAGCTTCAATCCCTAATTTTTTCCTGGACCGCTGTGATACGGTGGCCAGAACCGGGCTGTTTTAGAAATGCTGGTTCGCGTTTTGCGTTTGTGTTTGCAAAATGTCGCAGTAAGCAAGAGTCGCCACCGACTTTTATTTTATCCAACTGGAAAGGAAAAAAGCACATAAAAATTCCATTTTTCGAGATTTTGAGTACGGAGGGTAGATTATAAAAATGGAAGGTATTAGCACCCTTTCTATCTGTGGTTTTCCACGAGCTCTTAGGTACATGCTCATCATTTTCAAAATTGCTTATGTGTTTGTGATTTGAAAAGTTTTTGTTTTACTTCGATTTAACTCTTGCTTCTATCTTCAAGAGTGTTACGAAGTGTTTTTGAAAGCTTTGTTTGAAAAGAGTGTAAGTGTGGAAAAGTTTGTTTGTTTGAGCATGTACTTAAGAACTAATCTACCTACTCGAAAAAGAGAATGTTTCTATTCTTGTTTCCTTTAGACAGTACTATCCCACTATTAGTGAGTAGGTAGCACCGTCGTTGGAGTTTTAAGGGTCAATTTGAAAGGGACGTACGGTCACTAAAGCAATGTTAGGACATCTTAGTAGTAACCCTAATGTCGTAGATCAATTATTCGAGGCAACAATTCCGAGGCAACCATTCCGAGGCAACTTTTCTGAACGGGACTTTGATCTTTGTTTAGACAAAAGAGTGACCACTAAAGCATCCTATACTTAATGACCGTTTACCGAATTATTCATGTGCGAGTGATTCAGTTTCAGATTATTATCTTTGCACATTTAGGGTTAACTAACTATTTTAAAATTTACATACATTCTTGTCATGTAACCCTAATTATTCATACATCTAACAGTCAATATTTTGCGGAATTTAAAGTGCGGAAAGTAAAGCTACGCTATTACAAGGCTTCGGGTATTTACATAGCCAAAAACAAACCCTTAAAAAAGCGATAAATGAAAAGAAAAAGGTCATAATTAAGCTAATACAACTTGTAAGCAATTACATTAATAGGGTAAAAATAAATAATAAAACGCGCGCGAAGAAATTTAGAACAATAAGAAATTAGGGTTTTGACCCTTTCTAACCTAATTGAAAGAAAAAAAAGTTTTTTTGTTGTTTTTAATTGTTATTAATAAAAAGAATATGGTTTTAAAATTAAATACAAAATTAATTAGATAATTAAATAATAAATAAATGGCCTATTTTTTGTATTTTGGTTATTTTTTTAGGAAACAAAAAGAAGTAGAAATTAAATTATTAAAAACCCTAATTGTTCTAATTAATTTTAATTTATTTACAAAACACTTAAAGTTACCTAAAATTAAATAACCTAATTTAATTAATTAATTTTTGACAAAAAATAAACCTAAATCTAATTGGATGAAAAAAATATTATTTTGTGATTTTTTGAATAAAAGAAAAATTAATGATGTTAGTAAAATAAATAATTAAATTAATTAAGAAATATAAAAAGAAAAGGAAAAAGAAAGTTGGGCCTGCAATCAGTAATTTGGAGGGGTGTATATAGCAAATCTGGGCCCAAATGAGAGTGACCCACGTTTGACTTCCAAGATCTCCTGCCATGCGTTAACTGAGGGCTTTGGTGGACTTTCATCTGATGGCCTTTAGATCTGGCCATCTGGAGATCCAAAGGTTGGATCTTGAGGATACATGGTGCTTCCTTGGCTTGTGTGCACGTTGGATTACCTGAAGCAAAATAATATGGAATAATTGGGGGGACTTGGGATTCGAACCCAGGCCCCAAAGCACTTTTCCAACGCCTGGCCACCAACTGAGCTGTGTGTTTCATTTGTATATAAAACAACAATAATAGATAATATGCAAATAAAGGGAGTTAGTGGAGAATGATAAAAACACGCGCCAAAATTTTGAATGGACCAACAGGATGATGCCACGTTGGTCATCCCTGTCCTTGCTATGTTGCTAAAAGTGAAAGGCTTTTACCTACAGACGTATGTCTGTAGCTATAGCCCTGGTTCGTTCCAAAATCCTTCCTGGACATGATAAATGATTTCTAATGCCATAAATCGAACCGTCTTGTCATCCTGAACATTATGATACCCTTCGTGGGGGCTAATTTTGCCTGCACACAAAAAACCTAAAACAAAACCAAAAGCCCTAACAATGGCAATTCTTGATTCAGTCCACAAAAATGCAATTGGATGATATGGATAGCTTGCAAATGTGTAAAGGAACAAGAATGTATAATTATTTCATGCTATAAGTGCCAGAATTACACAATTCGATTTCAAAAATAACCCAAGGTCGTGGCTGACTTACAGTGAGTTATAGGGCTGGAAACTCCTTGTTGTTGATTGGTTTCGCTCGCTTGTGATCCCAGGAAGTGATTGGGATGGCTAGAAGGTCTTAAGGATGCCTGGAAATATGAAATCGTGTCTGCACTTTTTGTGATTTTTTTTCAAGTTTGTTCTGACCTCTCACGCCTCTCTCACGCCTCGTTTTAGGTCTGCAAATGTTCAATATATATCAAGGATTGGATTAGGGTTGAAAAAGTGTGCTCAATCTTTACCAATCATGGATTTTGATTTTGATTTGATTCCTTTGAATATCTTTCCAAAAATAGGCCAAATTCAATCTTTTTATGCACACCAAGGCTTTGCACGATTTCAATTACTTGCCAACTAGATATAATACCTGAAACATGTACAAAATCTTGAGCTTTCATTGTTTTGGATTTTTCTATGATTTGTTTTAATTTAAATTGATTTAATTCAAATCAAAATCAAAATAAATAATAAAAACAAGATAAAAACAAGTGTCAAGATATAGGGCTCGTGGATCATGCTACCAACTCATAACAAGTGCAAAAGATTAGGCCCATTTAGCAAAAATTGCATTTTTAGGCATAGTTGACTTTTGACAATTTTGCAAAAAGGGTCAACTTCACCAATGCATAACTTCCTCAATTTTGACTCTTTTAAGGGGTTATTTGACTTTTTAGTAAGCTTGAGATGTCCTCTAATCAACGTTTTGGTCTCATATCAATTTTGTATTCCATGTTCATGTATGAAGCTTTGACAAAAAAGGTGTTTTTGTTGACTTTTCAAAATGACCTATAATGTCCAAATTCATAAATTATTGTGAGTGCATATTTTGAACTTGGGAGCTGAAGATGGATTGTATAAAATTGCATCCTCTTAAAAATGATATTTGGATGGGTCATTTCTCATAAAGTATGAGAAAGTTATGCTTGGTCAAAGTTGAGTTGACTTTTCCTGCAAAACCCTAATTTAGCAACTTTTGGTTCTTGATGAATTGTGAGCAACTCTTGATGAATCATGATCAACCCTTGATAAAATGATGAAATATACTTCAAAATGAGGATGTTGACCAAAAATCTTGAAGTTTGACTGTATGTAAGCCACAATTGACTTTTGCCCTAACACAGTCGATTTTCAGGCCTTTGAGCAATTGACTAATCAAACTTTCTCTGTAGGGCTTGAAACTTGACATGGATGATCTTGAGAACATATTAGGACAATGGTGAGCATTTGGGATCCATTGGACTCAAGTATCTTGATGCAATATGAAACCCTAATTTGAGGTAGACTGCCTTAGGAGAGAGCTTGTCTGGTCAACCCTTGGACTTCCTTGAGCATCTTGAGGACCTTTCTTGAAATGTTTTGAGAAATATGAGAGGGCAAATTTTGGGGTACAAAAACCGCCCTTTCGGGTTTTCAGTCCACCAGGATACCCTTTTTTTCCCAAGTCTGCTTTTCAGGTTTTCGACTTGTCGGGTGTACAGTTTTTCATTTTCATCCCTTACTTTTCCCCGAACCCTTTTGGTTCGCCGGGAAGCCCTTATTTTTGCCTAGGCCAGTCAACCTAACGAGTCTTTGATTATGCGTAGTATTTTTTCACTATGTCTGCATTGACGGGATGAGGAAGGTCGTCACCGTCCATGGTGGTTAGAATCATAGCCCCACCCGAGAAAATATTCTTAACCACAAATGGCCCTTCGTGCGTGGGGGTCCATTTTCCCCTGGGATCACCTTGCGGTAGTATGATGCGCTTGATCACTAGATCCCCGAATTGATATTCTTGACGCCTGAATTTCTTGTTAAAAGCCTTGATCATTCACTTTTGATACGTCTGACCATGACAGATAGCAGTAAGTCTCTTTTCATCGATTAGATTCAGTTGATCAAGTCGGGTTTGGATCCAGTCGTCTTCGTTTAAACCCGCATCCTTTATAATCCTGAGAGAGGATATCTGGACTTCGATGGGTAGGACTACCTCCATGCCATATATTAAAGAGTAGGGTGTTTCCCCTATCGACGTCCGTGTTGAGGTACGGTATCCGTGAAGAGCGAATGGTAACATCTCGTGCCAATCTTTGTATGTCACCGTCATCTTCTGTATAATCTTCTTGATGTTCTTGTTAGCTGCTTCAACAGCCCCATTCATCTTCGGTCGGTAGGGAGAAGAGTTATGATGCTGAATCTTGAACTGTTTACAGAGCTCGGTGATCACCGTGTTGTTAAGATTTGTACCATTATCAGTAATGATCCTCTCGGGTACACCATATCGATAGATCAGATTATGTCGGATAAACTGTGCCACGATGTTCTTGGTTACTATAGCAAAGGAGGCTGCCTCAACCCACTTTGTAAAGTAATCAATTGCTACCAGAATGAAGCGATGCCCGTTAGATGTAGTAGGTCTGATCTCGTCGATCATGTCGATGCCCCACATTGCAAAGGGCCAAGGAGCTGTCAAAACATTCAGGGGAACCGGAGGTACATGCACTTTATCAGCATAGACTTGGCATTTATGACAGGTTCGAGAGTGCTGATAACAATCGGCTTCCATAGTGGACCAGTAATATCCTGCTCGTAGGATTTTCTTCGCCATGGTATGTCCACTGGAATGAGTTTCGAAGGTACCTTCTTGTAACTCTGCCATGATCCTTTCTGCCTCGCTCTTGTCTACACACCACAATAAGGTTAAATCATGGTTACGCTTATAGAGGATTCCATTACTGATGAAGAACTTCGCGGCAAACCTTCTCAGAAACTTCTTATCATTAACAGATGCCCCGTCGAGGTATTCTTGAGCCTCAAGATACCTTTTTACCTCGTGAAACCAGGGTTTATCTACCACTTCTTCGGTGTCGATCTCACAGCAGTGTTCAGGTTCATCCAACCTCTCAATGGTAATCTGGGGAGCTTCATTGTCCCATTTAACTTTGAACATAGAAGATATGGTAGCTAGCACGTCCACCAACTGATTCTCTTCTCTTGGGAAATGTTCAAAGGTTATTTCCTCAAAGTGTGGGAGCAATGTCAGTACATACTCTCTATAAGGAATGAGAGTCGGGTGCTTCGTATCCCACTCGCCTTTGATATGACTTATTACCAAAGTGGAATCTCCAAATACACTTAAGAACTTAATCCTCAGGTCAATAGCAGCTCGAAGACCCATTATACACGCTTCATACTCCGCCATATTGTTGGTGCAGTTAAAACATAATCGGGCGGTGAATGGAGTATGACATACCTCAGGAGATATAATCACAGCGCCGATGCCATTACCCAATGCGTTCGAGGCTCCATCAAAATACATAGACCATCATGATCCCTCCTTGGATCCTTCATCCGGTCCAGGTTCTTCGCAGTCGGTTACCAACATGATATTCTCATCTGGGAACTCGAAACTCATGGACTGGTAGTCATCCACGGATTGATGCGCCAAATGATCTTTCAATACACTCCTCTTGATTGCTTTTTGGGTTGTGTATTGGATGTCGTACTCGGTTAAGATCATCTTCCATCTTGCTATTCTTCCGGAGAGCGGGCTTCTCGAAAACATACTTGATCGGATCCATCTTTGATATCAACAAGGTAATGTGAGTCAGCATATACTGTCTCATTCGGCGAGTAGCACATGCCAAAGTGCAGCAAGTTTTCTCGAGCAATGAGTATCGGGTCTCACAGTCGGCAAACTTTTTGCTAAGGTAATAAATGGCGTTCTCTTTTTGACCAGACTCGTCATGCTGCCCCAGCACACACCCTATTGAATTGTCTAGCATTGTCAGGTATAATATCAAAGGTCTTCCTTCAACTGGAGGCATCAAAATTGGCGGTTCTTGGAGATATTCTTTGATTCCTTCAAAAGCCGTCTGGCACTCATCATTCCACTTTACCACTTGATCTTTCTTCAGCAGCTTGAAGATTGGCTCACTAGTAGCAGTCAGATGTGAAATGAATCTGGCAATGTAATTCAGGCGTCCCAAGAAACCTCTAACTTCTTTCTTTATGCGGGGAGCTGGCATCTCTTGTATAGCTTTTACCTTTGCAGGGTCCACCTAATACCTTTATCACTGACAAAAAAACCAAGAAGCTTACCAAACCTTACCCCGAATGTTCACTTGTTCGGATTCAACCTCAGCTTGTACGTCTTCAACCTTTCAAATAGTTTCTGGAGATGATCGAGGTGCTCTTCCTCAGTCTAGGACCTGGCTATCATGTCATCAACATAAACCTCAATCTCGTGGTGAATCATATCGTGGAACAAAGCGACCATGGCGCGCTGATAAGTTGCCCCAGCATTTTTCAACCCAAAAGGCATTACCTTGTAACAGAAGGTGCCCCACTGTGTAACTAAGGTTGTCTTCTTCATGTCCTCAGGAGCCATCTTGATCTGGTTATAGCCAGAAAAACCATCCATGAAGGAAAATATCTTGTGTTGCACGGTGTTGTCGACTAGAACATCAATGTATGGAAGTGGGAAGTCATCCTTGGGGCTTGCCCTGTTCAGATCTCTGTAGTCCACAAACATCCATACCTTACCGTCCTTCTTAGGTATCAGAACGACGTTGGCCACCCACTGCGGATAAGAAGTGACAGCTAAGAATCCTGCGTCAAACTGTTTCATGACCTCTTCCTTGATTTTCTCTGACATTTCAGGGCGCATACGGCAGACCTTCTGCTTTATCGGAGGGCAGTCTTCTTTAGTCGACAAGCGATGTACCATTATATCAGTGTCTAAACCAGGAATGTCTTCATAGGACCAGGCAAATATCTCAACATAGTCGTGTAGCATCTTTATTAACCGTTGTTTGACACTATGCTCCAGATTCGCACTTATTTTAACCTCTTTCCTGTCTTCCTCTGTACCCAAATTCACTGATTCAACTGGCTCTTCATGAGGCTGTATGGCCCTTTCTTCCTGCTATAACAGTCTAGCAAGTTCTCCAGGCACCTCACAATCATCCTCACCTTCGTCCTCGGCTTGGTTGATCGGATTTTTGAAGTAATAACTGGCAGTAGCTGAGTTGTTATCAATGGGATCCAAAGTGGATATGGATCTGCAGTATGATATGTGAGTGTGTGTAAGAGAATAAATGTTTTGATAAAGTGGGAGACAGAAAAGAAAAACAAGGAGCGCAAATGCAAGAAACTTCCAATGCTTTATTAATGCTATATGAAATGACAAATAATAAGCCCTCACAAGCAAAGCCAAGGTGCCTCGGGCAAGGCACCGTGCCATAAAGTTTCAAACTATTTATTACAAATCTTAAAACAAAAGCCAATTACTGCGGAATAAAATAAACAGGTATGAAGTCCTTCGCCGTCCAATTATTCGGTCCACCGTTGGTTGTTGGATAGATCCAGCTGTCGATGTCTGAATCCTCTTCACTGTCCTCAATTGTATTAACTCCCTGATTGCTGATGTGTAGAGGAGGTCTTCCAATCCGTGCGTGCCTAACAACCCTTTGAGCCCCTGTAGTAAAGCCCAAACCAAATTTGTCCATTTTGTGAGTGAAATCAGGGAGCCGACCCCAATCGGTACACCCACCTTCTTCAACCGCAGCCCTGGCGTCCTTGAGAGAAGCCATCTTCAATGGAGGTTTATTAGTAGTAACTTCAGTTGATGCCAAGACCTGAGGGACCCCTCTTCGAAATTCTGACAAGGAGTTTCTATGAATTCCCCGTCCATATCTATGTAGCGGAAGTAATTGAGGTGACTCACCATATATTCTTCTTCACCTCGCACTGTGACAATCTTCCCCTTCACCGGATACTTCAGTATTTGATGGAGTGTGGAAGTAACTGCCCCGACCCTATGGATCCAAGGAAGACCCAACAAGCAAGAATATGATGGCGTGATGTCCATTACATAGAAGGTGGACCCAAAAGTCTGAGAACCCACTTTGACAGGGATGTTCACCTCCCCGTGCACCATTCTCTTTGATCCGTCAAAAGCCCTTACCACAATGTTACTCAGCTTTAAAGTCAAACCCTCACAATCCAAACGGTCCAATGCTTTCTTCGGCAGAACATTCAGCGAAGATCTGGTATCTACCAGCACATGAGCCATAGTGGTGCCCCTGCACTCAATTGAGACATGCAGAGCATCATTATGATTTCTTCCTTTCGGTGTCAGATCCGCATCTGAGAAACCCAACCCATTGTCAGCAGTCAGGTTGGCCACACAATCTTTGAATTGATCCGCTGAAGTTTCCTGTGGCACATGCGCAGTCTTGAGAAATGCAATCAAATCCTTCGCATGGGCTTCAGAACACAACAACAGAGATAACATGGAAATCTTTGACGGGGTCTGCCCCAGCTTCTCGACCACATTATAGTCGCTCTTTTTGATAATTTCCAGTATTTCCTCTATTTCTTGTTTAGAGGCTTCCACAACGATTTTCTTAGGTGCCTCCGTCCGGAAAGGCTCACCTATAATTTCCTTGCCCTGAGTCCCAGATGGCTCAGCAGCAGGGGTAACAACTGGAGTAGGAACAGGAAAAATGTTAGGAGTGCTGGTTGGAGCAGCAGTTGGAATAACATTAGGCTTGATGATAGTCTTCAGGGAAATCTCGGGAGAGAAGACCCTTCCACTTCGGGTAACTTTACTAGTCCCGACAATATTACTGACATCAGTATCGACTTCTTCATTTTTCAGATCTTGCTTAATACCATGATAGTACACGTCAGCACCGTAATGCCAAGGGACAGCCTTATCTGAGGTGTACAGGATGGGACCAGGAACAATGATTATTAGCAGAGCAATTCTTGGAGCGGATGTAATCCTAACAGGTCTTCTTGAGGAAACCTTGGAAGGATTGGCAGAAATGGTTATACAGGCAATGTCTTCATTTGGAACAACAGGAATCAAAGTCTTTTCGAACAAAATCTCTTTATTATCCATCAAGCGTTGGATACCTGACTTCAACAAACGACAACCATAAGGTAGAATCGAACACATGTGGCAAACTTCACCATAACCCGGAAATAAACCGGCCAACAGAAAATTCTTATTAACAGTCATAAGAGGAGTAGAAATTTCTTCAACAGAGGTCACAAACGAATCAGTGTCCACAACATTAACTCCACGACCATGTTTGGGCATGAGAGCAGTTATAACATTCGGCTTTTCTGGAGCATCGAACTCTATCTCCTTAACTTCAAGCAAGTCTTATACTTTGTTTCTTAGAGCCCAGCAATCATTTGTATCGTGGCCTGGACTCTCAGAATGGTAGGTGCACCACGCGTTGGGATTGTATCTGGGAGAGGTAGTGTTTGGATTCTTGGGAGCCTCTCTCAAGGTCGCCAAGTTGGATTTCAGCAGGTGAGGTAACACTTCAGCCAATGTCATGTTGATGTGGGTAAACTATCGTTGTGGTCTTTCCACCCTTTGTTGATTATTGCATTATGGAGCAACTGCGGGTCTTGGTATCACTACAACATTTATTGTTTGACGGTGTTCATATCTGCTTTGGCCCCTCGGTCTATAGACTGCACTAGCTTCCTTCTTAACAACAAAATGTTTCTTTACCGAACTCGAAGAGGCATCCTTCTGTATTTTACCACTTCGAATTCCAGCTTCTACTCTTTCTCTAGTTAAAATCAGCTCGGTGAAACCAGATGACGAGCTGCCGATCAAGTGATTGAAAAACAGACTAGATAGCGTCCCCAGAAACATGTCAACCAACTCCCTATCAGACAACGGGGGTTGAACTCTCCCAGCCAAGTCTCTCCATTTCTGAGCATAATCTTTAAAACCTTCACCTACACCCATGGACATACTCTGGAGTTGAGTACGAGTGGGAGAAAGGTCGACATTATACTGATACTGCTTGTAGAAAGCGGCAGCAAGATCTTCCCAGTTTCGGACACTGGCTCCCTCCAACTGATAGAACCATTCAAGCTGAGTCTCTGACATACTATCTTGAAAGAAATGCACCCACAAATTTCTATCAGTGGTGTGGGGTTGAATTTTCCTGACATATGAGCGGAGATAGAGTTTTGGCCAAGACACAAAAACCGGAGCTTTGAACTTATGAGTGATGACCACTCCCGATACCAGTCCTAGTTCCCTGAAATCCAAACCAGGTATCTTCTGAACCTCCATAGCACTCAGACGGTCTTATAGTTGTTTGTATCTATCCTTAGCAGGAGGATATTGCTCATCATTGTAATCAGGTCATTGTCAGAAACTGCAGGACTAGGGTCCTTTTCCCCTTATCGGTTCTCCCCTTCCTTGGATGAAGAGGTCAGATCAGTTTGATGCTTCCACCTTTCTCCGAACCTTCTACCCATATTCAGTATACCAGTCTTCTTCTTCTTCTTCTCTTTCAGAATAAGGGTCTTCAAATCCTCCTGTCCCTTAACCATACTTATGAACATCTATTAGAACTGGGCGTTCTGTGCCTGAAGATCTTTGATGGCTTGATCGGAAGACATTTCTGCTGAAATAAACAGCGAAGAAGATGAGAAACCTGTAGTGGTACCTGTAATGATGTGTATGATAATGGGATGCATATGTAATGATTTCAAAGCCTTTGGGAAATTTAAATTTGCAAACCAAAATAAACAAAACTTTATTAGCTTAAACTTTGGAGGTTCACAATGCCTTTAAGGCTTTACAAAATAAGTAAATAAAATAAATCTAAAACTAGAAATAGAAAATCAAAAGTCCCATGGACGCTTCCTCTTTGTGCTGATATAGTCATTGATCACTCTTTCTTCCTCGAGCTGCCTGGTGAGCTTCAAAACTTTCCTCTCTTGGTCATGGAACTGCTCCCGGTAAGTATCCCGCTCATTCTTCAACTGAATCCAAGACCTATGTAGCTCCCCAAGATCAGTGGGCATGTAAGGATAGAGAACCGTGTAAGGAATGCCTTCTTCATTAGTGGGCTCCACAATCACTGGTAATATGGCCTCATAAGGCATCATAAGCTTCTGGGCACGAGCTCGGACCCATTGGAGATAAGGCTGCATAGAAAGGGAAGTCTTCGGTCCTAACTCTTTGGGGTCAGATCTGTTTACCATGCCCCAAGCCTGTATGAACCTCCGGCGATGCTCCTTAACATCACCCTTATAGTTGAATACAATGTCCTCGAGAAGTAACTCATGGGGACCATCCCTTCGAGCACGACCAAATTGTTGCAAAGCTAGACAAGGATTGTAAGTTATACCCCCTCTGATACCAAGTAATGGGACATTAGGGTACCCCCCACGGCGGTCAATAACAGCAGTGTCTTCCATAGCCCGAGAACACCAAAGAATATTTGTATGAGCAAGAGACATTATTCTGTGCGACCAACCCAAACCTTCTTCATTCTTCAGTACAAACTTAGGGAGGTGAGAAATAAACCACCTCGACAACAACGACATGCAGCACATAAGAGTCCCTCTTCTCTTCATAGTACGAGTATAGAGAGCGTGCAAGATATCTCCAAGCAAGGTAGGCACAGGGTTACGAGAAAGGAAAATCTTGACAGCATTCACATCTACAAAGGAATCCGGATTAGGGAAGAGAACTAAACCATAGATAAGAAGAGCCAAGACATCCTCAAAAGCCTGAAAATCCAAACCATCCCAAAATAATTGAGCCTGGTCTATCAAAAATTTGGCTAGAAAACCTTCGACCCCGCTTCGAGTTTCCCAATTGGATACCACATCGGCCCGTTTCAAATGCAAAGCTGAGGCAATAACTTCTAACTTAGGAACTTCTTCCATACCTGTGAAGGGTACCTGTTCAAGAATGGATATGCCCAATAGATGAGAGAATTCTTCCAAGGTGGGTACGAGCTGGTAATCTGGAAAGGTGAAGCTGTGATGCTTGGGATCGAAGAACTGAAATATTACACTCATCATATGTTCATCAAGGTTTGAAGTAACCAGGATGAGAAGTTGACCGTGTCTCTTAATAAAAGTAGAAGTTTCAGAAACTCTTGATGCTAGCTCTTTAGGTTGGGCAGGTATCTGCACAAAGTTGATTCGGATGGTATTTCTATGCACGGAAGCCATGATCTGCATAACAGAACAAAGATAAATTCCCTTGGTCTTTGAAATGGTTAGTGTAATGAAACATGAATGCCATGTTATGATGCATGATGTCATGATAAACCACAGGTATAGAAAACACAAGTATTGCAAACACAGTAAAATCACACAAAACCCTAAGGTTTAAGGCTTGCATGAGGTCAAAGGTAGTACCCTCTTGAAGTTAAGTTGGTTCAACCTGCCCTAGAAAAGTAATCGGGTTCTAGAGGATCTCAATATCACTGACCATCCTCCATCGGTCATGGTTTTAGCTCACGCAATCTTTTCTTATGGCCGAAATTATTCCGAGAGTATGGTCTCAATGAGTGTAGCATCGAGTATCAACCAGTTCTCATCTCTACAGCGAGGCCGGCTATCTCACTACTTTTTAATGGCCAAGTTGGGCAATTAAAGGTTCTAAGGTCACTTGATGCTTAACGACACCACGCAGCGGCCCCGTATTCTCCTCGTTTCTCCACAAGGGATACCGGTACCAACCAAAGTGCCACACCAATGTAGCTACTGCTTAAACCGTATCGGTCTACGTTGTACAGTTCCCTCACAGTCTATTACTACTTACCTAAAAGGTATTCCCCAGATCCGGGTGTAGGATCTATAGTAACCCCAAACAAAACCCTTAAAAGTAAAGCAAACAAAGCAATCAAGAGAAGCAATAATGATGAACTAGATCCTAAGGTATACCCCACTTATTATTCCCCAGCAGAGTCTCCAATTCTGTGATACGGTGGCAGAACCAACTGTTTTTACTGGTTTGCGTTTTTTGTTCGCAAATGTGCGGTAAGCAAGAGTCGCCACCGACTTTTATTTTATCCAATCAGGAAAAGGAAAAAGATTAGAAAAAACCTTTTTTCGAGATATTTCTGAGTACGGGGGGTAGATTATGGAAAGGGAAGGTATTAGCACCCTTTCCGTCCGTAGTTATCTACGGGCTCTTAGGTACTTGCTCATTTTCAAATTGCTTGTGTGTTTTTGTCTTGAAAAGTTTTACTTCGTGATAACCCTTGTATCAGTCCTCAAAGGTGTGACGAAGTTGTTTTGAAAATTTGTTTGAAAAGTGTAAGTGTGAAAAGTTTTGATTTGAGCAAGTACCTACTAGCATCTACCTACTCGAAAAAAGATTTTTTCTATTCTCGTTTCCTTTAGACAGTGTTATCCTAATATTGAGAAATAGGTAGCACCGACGTTGGAGTTGTAAGGGTCAATTCAAAAGGGACGTACGATCACTAAAGCAATACTAGGACATCTTAGTAATAAACCTAGAGTCTTAAGATCATATTTGAGGCAACATTTCCGAGGCAACATTTCCGAGGCAACATTCGAATGGGACATTTGATCTTTTTAGACAGGAGGGCAACCACTAAGACACCATATGCTTAATGATCGTTTACAGAAGGCAACCGAAGTGAGAGTATACCCTAAGAGTGATATGTGTGAGTGATTTGTTTTTAGTTATTTAATCTTTGCACATTAGGGTTTTCTAAATGTATTAACTTGTCATGCATTCTTGCCATACAATCCTATTAGCATACATCTAGACAGTTAAATATTTGCGGGAATTAAAAATGCGAGAAAGTAAATCTACGCTATTACAAGGCTTCGGGGAGGGGGATTAATTACATAGCCAAAAACCCAGGAATTTAAACAAGAAATAAAACCCTAGATAAACTATTACAAACCAGTGAACAGTTACAAAAATATTGGCAAAAATAATTAACAAGCGCGTGATGAATCAAATACGAAATGACTAGGGTTTTGACCCTTGACTAAACCTATTGACGATTGATTAAAAAAATGTTTTTGTTATTTAAGAAAATAATGAAATAGTTAAAATAAAATCCTAAGTTCTAATTAGTTTTAAATGAAGAAAAATAAATTAATTCAATCTAAAAACCTATTTTCGTATTTTTATTTATTTGAGAAAAATAAAAGAATCAAATCAAGAATTTAAACCTAATTTTCTAATTAGTTTTAATTATAAAAAAACAAGTTAAAATTGCCCTAAGTTAAACTAAATTAAATTAATTTTGATAATAAAAAACTAATTCTAATTTTTTTGAAGTCTTGATTTTATGATTTTACAAAAAAATGATTAATTTGTTAATTAAAATGATTAAAATGAATACTAAAAGAATTAAATAAAATAAAAAAGAAATAAGAAAAGAGTAAATGGGCCTGGTAGCATTGCTGAAAAGGGGGTGCCAGTATGACTTCTGGGCCCAAACAAATCCAAGCCTGTTTGACTTCGCCTGATCTGGTGTGTATGTTGACTTGAGGTGTATGGTGATCCTCCAATGATGGCACGTTGGATCTTGGCTGGAGATGTGTTTGATGGCCAGATATTGATGGCATGTGGTGGGCGCTTGAGGTTGTAGCGTACCTGATCACACGAAACAAAATAATACAAACAAAGGTTGGGACCTGGGGATCGAACCCAGGTCCTCATGCTCACTCCCAGTACCTGCTTGCCATCTGTGCTGCTTTGTTTGTTTGTACATATAATAGAAACAATTAATATAATCGAATCACGTGATGTATTCAGAAAAATGCACGAAAATTCAAACCAACCAACCAAAGATTGCCACGCCTCATCTTCTTCCCTAAACCGTCGTTTTAGGCAACAGAACTTTTACCTACGGAAGCTTTGTTGTAGGTACAGACATGTGCATCTCCATAATTGTATACAAGCAAGATAAATGACAAGTGAGGGTACCAATACACTCGTCTCATCCTCACAAGTATCATGTTACCATAATCCAGGTCTAATTTTGCTTGTACTGCAAACCCCTAAAACGAGCCCAGGAACCCTAAAATGGCATATCATGATTCCTGTACTGAAAATGCAATTAAATGATACCAATAGCTTGCAAACTCAATGATGCACAAGAATATATAATTAAAACATGCCAATGATGCGTAAATTGCAAAAATTGAATTTGAAAAATGTACCAAACCGTGTGAGTTATAGCACGAGTTTGAGTGCTTCCGGCCCTAGGAATGATTCAAACAGCTTCCTGGGATGTCTAGGAAGAGATTGGTGATCTTGAAATGCTCTGAAACACCTTGTAGATTGAAAACCGATTCTCACCTTTTCTTGAATTTTTCAGCTTTTCTTCTTGGCTATGCACGACCTCTAACCCTTCTTTTTTTGCTTTGTTTTTGTTCATTATATATCCCTCAATGAATTAGGGTTGCAAAACAGATCCAATCTTTAAGCTTTGATGATATTTTATTTGATTACTTAGCCATATGATATCTTTCTATTTTCATGCCAATCATGCTCTTTTTGTACCAATTACCATTAATTTGAATTGATCTTGCAAGCTCAGCATATCTTGGTTGCTAACCTGTCAAAAAAACAAATCAAATCCTATCTTTGATAATTTTCATCATTTATTTGATTTAATTCACTTTTTAATTAATGAAAAATCAAAATAAATTGAAAAATGAAGCAAATAATTTGTGGATAAGTATTTGAGTCGTGGACCACATTATAATTGAGGTGCAAGCATAAAAAGTTGGGCTCATTTAGCAAAAAATGAAAATTTGAGCACATTTGACTTTTGGCAATTTTGCAAAAATGGTCAACTTGGCCAATGCATAACTCTCTCAATTTTGACCCTAGAGAGGTGTTCTTAGACTTTTTAGAAATCTTAGGATGTCCTCTAAGCAAACATTTTGGTATCATCTCAATTGAGTCTTCCATGTTCATGTATGAATCTTTGACCCAAAAGGTATTTTTGTTGACTTTTCAAAATGGCCTATAATGTCAAAATTCATATCTTTTTGTGAGTGAATATTTTGAACTTGGGATATGAAGATGAATTTTATGGAATTTCATCCTCTTCAAAATGCGATTTGGATGGGTCATTTCTGATAAAGTATGAGAAAGTTATGCTTGGTCAAAGTTGAGTTGACTTTTCCTACAAAACCCTAATTTAGCAACTTTTGGGTTTTGATGAATTGTGAGCAATCCTTGAGGAATCATGATCAAACCTTGATAAAATGATGGATAATACTTCAAAATGAGGATGTTTACCAAAAATCTTGAAGTTTGATTGTATGTGGGCCACAGTTGACTTTTGACCTAGCACAGTTGATTTTTAGGCATTTGAGCAATTGACTGAGCAAACTTCTTCTGCAAGGCTTGAAACTTGACATGAATGATCTTGAGAACCTATTAGGACAATGGTGATCATTTGAGTCCTTTTTGGTTCACACATCTTGATGAAGATGGAAACCCTAATTTGAGATAGACTGCCTTAGGAGAGAGTTTGTATGGTCAACTCATGAACTTCCTTGAGCAATTTGGGGACCTCACTTGCCATGTGTTGAGAAATATGGGAAGGCAAATTTTGGGGTACAACAACATGAAAGCGATAAATTGCGGAAAATAAATTTACTACGCTATTACATTATTTGGGGATGGGGTATACAAATTTACAAATGGGGATTGCAAGAAATTAAACCTAATTATCTATTACAACCATATTGAAACTTGAATAATGTACAAGAATTGAAAGGAATATAGTGTACAAGAATATAAATGGAAAAGAAAGGGATTTTTGTTTAGATTTTGTTATGGAAAATGGTTCTTGACCTAATTAATTAAAGAGAATAAAATAATTAACTTAAGTTAACAAAAGAAATTAAATTTTTTAAAGAAAACAAGTTTTTAATTTTTTAGGGTTTTGTTTGCAAAAGTTTTTAATTAAGTTAAACTAGTATGAAAAATTAATTAATTAAAAGAAAACCTAAGTTCTAAGTTAATTTTTAATTAAAAGAAAATAAACTAAACTTAAATCTAATTATTAATTAAGTTTTTATAAGAAAAATGTTTTGTCTTCTGGTTTTTTTAAAAGGAATAAAATATAAGTATATAGAATGCAAATAATAAATAAAAATATATTTTTTGATTTTTTGATTTAATAAATAATAATAATAATAAAAATAAATAAAATAAAGAAAATAAAACAAAATATGAAAAAAAAAAAATAAAGTCAGGAGGTAAAAATGGAATTTAGGGTGTTTGTTAGGAAAAAACAGTTTTGGTCTACTAGGCATGGCCCCAAGTTTGATTTTGTTTGGAAATCACAAAAAAAAAATAATAAATAAATAAATGGGTTGTGTTGTAAATAGAAAGATGGGGTCAGAACAAGCAAAAATGGTAAAGTCCAATGTGCAGGGCCCAAACGCGCTGGTTGCTTGCAAAACAGAAGAAAATGTTGAAAAATATGAAAAAAGGCAGCGCTGGGGCTTGAACCCATGACCTTGACCATAAACGTGCGCTGCCTTACCACTGGGGTGGCTATACATCTGTTAACTTAAACAAAACCATAAATATATATTACAAATCCATTCCTAGAAATGAACTTCATCTTCAACCTCGAGCCAGGGTCCCTGTATCTCATTCATTTCTCATCCATTCTCAAAACTTCCAACATAAAACTTGTTAGAAATTTTACCAGGATTTCAGAAATGTAAACAATTTTAACTAACAATCAAAGATGAGCATGTATTTTGTAAAAGTACCAAATCCTAACCTAAATTTTTTCAGAGATTCAAACTAAAAATTCTCTAAGCTCGGGTAAAATAAATGAAAACTATGGATATGTACAGCTTCAGGGCAATGATATCTACATTTTGTCTTTGAAAATGTAAGCCTAATAATGCCTAAATGAAGAGATGAAAGTTCAGAAAAATACCTCAAAAACTAGAAATTGTGAAATGAGTTTGAGCTTGTTTCAAGTGATGGTGATGATCAGGTTAGCTTCCTTGGACCTCTAGGAAGCTAAAGCAATACTTAGCTTGAGCAATGGATGGTTGGAATGGTCTGGAGAAGTCAAGTTACATACCTCTATTTTTGGTTATGGAGGATGGTGATGGAGATGTTACATTTCCAAAACAAGGACAGGGATGGGCTATATTTGAGGTATAGAAGCTTTGAAAATGATTTTGAGGGAAAACGCACGAGAAAAACGAGAGATACAAGTTCAAGGGAAGGACTGTGTATCAATGGTGTTTTTTGAGAACTTTCTGTTTTATGAGTGTTTGAGGGAGTTTCAGGGCCTTAGCATTCGTGTGTTTCCTTACCAAAGACTTGTATATTTGTACGGCAAAGGTTAAAGATGTTTTTCACAAGGGATTTCTGATTTGTAGGGTTATGGCTAGGTTGCTTTGTTTTGAAGTAAAGTGGAAAACCAAAATCACAATGCATGATACAAGCTATGTAGAGTGGTTGAATTACTTTAAACATGCCTTTTCTGAGTTTCTAGGTTGAGTGTGTGCAGAAGGATCCATTGAGAGGCTCAAGAAGGGTTGACATTTTCAAAAGCATACTTTTCCAAAATGGAAGTCTTGCCTTTCTTCCAAAAATGGCAAGTTAACTTAGACAAAGCTTGGATTTAATGGATAATAGCCATAAAGTTTGTGTAATCTTCTGATTATGGAGAGATTTATAGACTTGGAGGTCTGCAAAGCAAGATTACAAGGCATGGCTAAGAGATTTGAATTCTTGTTCATCATGGAAATGACCTATAATTCAAGAATAAATGTCCAACTTCTTGTCTTCGATTCTCTTATCTCAAACATGATCTCAATGAGTTCTTTTATATTTTGGAAAGCTTTAAACATCCCCTACAACCTTCATGTTGTACATTTTTGAAGATTCAACTTGGAACTAGGTGAAAAGTTGCCATGAAGTTAGGTCAAAATCCTGACTAAAATACTCAAAATTTCACTAAGTATTTTTAGTATTATGTACATGACTTCTTGAATTAATAACTTGAAATACAAGCATTTTTAAAACTTGATTCCTTCTACAAAGTTTTAGATCTCATTGAGATCTACAACTTTCATGTTGGAAGTTTTCCTTGAATCATCTTTCATCATGGTGGAAATTTGGCAAAAAGTTATGAAAAAATGTTAACTTTCTAACACTTAGAAAAATTTCTAAGTCCTAGAATTTTGACTTTTTAATTTCTTGATGAACAAATTTCATATTTTGACATGTCTTGATGAAATATTATTTTTGAAACTTGATTTTGATCAAATAGTCAAAGTTTGACTTTTCAGTATACAGTTGACTGAAATTCATCTATCAGTCCAAAGATCTTGAGAGGTGATTTGAACTATGCAATTAGGTCAAGATGGTGCATTTGAATCCTTGAGATCATTTCTTAAACCAATAATTCACTTTCTTGGTCAAAAGTCAAGAACTGAGCCTTCTCAATCAAAACCCTAATTTTGACCATTTTTCCCTTTTGATGTTCTGATCAAATTTCTTTGAGGAATTGTGATCCACACTAGATAAATTGACATATATGAGTTCATAATGTTGATATGGATAAAAAATTATGAATTTTGACTTCAAATTAACCACAATTGACTTTTCCCTAATATATTTGATTTTAGGTCAACTGATCAACTGACTGAGCAAAAATGTAACCCAAACTTGAAACTTGACATGAGCAATCTTGGGGATCCAAAATGATCCATGAAAGTCATATAAGGCATTAGAATTTCAATTATCTTTGTACAAACTCAAACCCTAATTTTGAGTTGTCAGTGTTTGAGGAGGTGTCTTGAGCTGATCAAACCTTGTGTAGTCTTGAATTAATGAAGATCTTATTAGAGATTTCTTGAGAAATGAGAGGGAAAATTTTAGGGTACAACAACTGCCCTTGTTCAATCTTCTTAAACCTGAAGAGTTAGATTGGCGAATCCGCCATTTGTGACTTGAAGGTGAAAGATGATTGAATACTAAAGTGCCCAGAAATTTTCACTCGAAGATGTATTGGGAATGGGCTTATAGATGCCATTTGGAGTAATGATGATAATTACTGGAAGAAGTATCAGCATAAATCTTTGGTCGATTTATACTAAAACTTGATGTTTTTCCTGTAGGAAAAAGGGTCTGTTAAACGTAGATGTATGCATGGTGTTCTCAAGATGAATGAGATTATGCTAAATGCGTTTCATATGCATATGCTATGATGTACGAATGTGCAATTTTATTTAGATGCATATTTGTCCGGAAGAATAAATCCTTGACTACTGCTGAGGAGTTCTGGAAAGCTGAATCCCGGATTGCTGTTGGGGATGAAGAATATACATATCTTCAAATTTTGTTAAAAGAATGCTTCCATTGGGAATTATCTCTTAAATGTTAGTTGTTATCTGGTCGGACTCCAAGTTTCACACCAACTTCCTGAGGATGAGGAAGTCAACTGCTATCTGGTCGGATTCCAGGTTTCACAGTAACTTACTGGGGAAGAATAAATTAACTGTTATCTGGTAGGGTTCCAGGTTTCATAGAAAATTTCTTGAAGTTGAACTGTTATCTGGTCGGATCCAGGCTTCACAGTAACTTGCTTGAAACTAGTTGCTATATGGTCAGATTCTAGGCTTCACAACGACTTTCTGAGGGAATAAAGTTAACTACTATCTGGTCGGGTCCAGGCTTCACAATAACTTACTTGAAAAGATGAAGTTGAACTGATATCTGGTCAGATCCAGGCTTCATAGTAACTTGCTTGAAACTAGTTGTTATCTGGTCGGATTCCAGGCTTCACAACGAATTTCTGAGGGAATAAATATAATTGATATCTGGTCGGATCCAGGCTTCATAATAACTTACTTGAAAAGATAAAGTTGAACTGATACCTATTCAGATCCAGGCTTCACAATAACTTGCTTGAAACTAGTTGTTATTTGGTCAGATTCCAGGCTTCACAATGAATTTCTGAGGGAATAAAGTTAATTGTTATCAGGTCGGATCCAGGCTTCACAATAAATCGCTTGGAAAGATAAAGTTGAATTGATATCTGGTCAGGTTCAGGCTTCATAGTAACTTGATTGAAGAGATAAAGTTGAACTGATATCTGGTCAAGTCCAGGATTCACAATAACTTGTTGGGGTAGAGGCAAACTCTACTGGGGAAAATAAGTTAAACCCTTGTCTGGTTGAGTCCAAGTTCTTCAATATCTCGAAGAGTTAAACTATTATCTGGTCGGGTCCAGGCTTCATAGTGTCTTGAGTAATTAACTATTATATGGCCGGGTCCAGGCTTCATAGTTACTAGAGTTAAACTATTATCTAGTCGGGTTCAGGCTTCATAGTAAGTGAAAATTGTACTATTATCTGGTCGGGGCCAGGATTCATAGTATTTGAAAAGTTACACTATTATCTGGCCAGGTCCAGGCTTCATAGTATTTTGAACAAATGAAGTTGACTTTTATCTGGTCGGATCCAGGCTTCAGAACAACTTACTGAAGTTAAAACTATTATCTGGTAAGATTCCAAGCTTCACAACAACTTTCGGAGATAGCAATGACTTTATTGGCGACTTCACTAGGGATTAGGGGTTGTGGCCCTCTAATTTGTAATAGTATGAGAGGAAAACTCAAGCTGGAGAGGATAAACTCAGCCGAGGAAGATGAATTTGGCTGGGGAAATAAACCCTGCTGGGGAAATAAACCATGTTGAAGAAATAAACCCTGTTGAGGAATACTTGACGAACTGCTGACGAGGTGAGTTCTTTTAGGAAGAGATCCACAAGGATTCTTCTTTTAGGATCAACTTAGCTGGGGAGAGAGCTGTCAAGAGATTGAGACTCTAGTTGGGGATCAACCTATGCAAAGAGACTTTGTGGGCAACTCTGTTGGAAATTGGTTTATTGTAGTCATCCTTGTGGGATAATGCTAATGAAATAACTCTGTGGGGATATTCCATATTCATTAAATAGATGCTTGTTGCTGCTTAGCATGACACATGTGCCAAATAGTTTTAATCATATTCACATGCATATGTTTGTTCAATTTTAGTCATTGGACATTTTTGTATTCAAAACAAAAATAGAAAGTTTGCACTTCAAAGTATATTTGTATTGATATTTTTCCCATGAATAGGCGTTTTTGTACAAAGAGACGGAGATCCTAGTAAGAGGAAATCGTCGAAAGGAAAACAAAATTGAAAACAAAGATAATAGCCATGTGGAAGTGATCTCATTTCATTCCAACTCTACTATTGCCCCAATGTCTTTGAACGTCCCTTGCCATTGATAGAAGTTGATTGGATTGATCTTGGACTGCTTGAACTCGGACCTTGGTGTTATACCCCAAAATTTTCCCTCCCATATTCCTCAAGAAATTGCCAAGCCAAGTCACAAAATTCCCCAAGGGTTGTGCAGGTCAACTGTCTCCTATACAGTCAAAACTAGGGTTTGGGTGCTGATCAAGAAAATGGAGTGTTCAAAGGCCCAATCAAGTCTCATATGCTTACAAACATGGTCAAGCATCCTCATATCAAGTTTCAAGGCATTCAGCTCAAGATTGCACAGTCAAAACCCTAAATTGCACTACAGTCAACTGTAGGGGCAAAATGGTCATTTGGCAGTCAAAAGTTCAAATTTTTGGTCAACATATCATTTTGAAGCCACAAACATCATTTGATCAATGCTTGATCATGATTCTCAAAATTTGGCTCAGAAATCATCAAAGATGCAAAAGTTGCTATATTTGGACAGCTGAAAAAGTCAACTGAAATTGACCAGGGCATAACTTTCACATGGATTATCAGAAAAATTCCATCCAAAGCTCATTTTGAAGAGAAAGACATTTCCTACAACTCATCTTCATACTTCAAGTCCAAGAAATGCTCTCACAAAAAGTTATCAATTTCAACATTATAGGTCATTTTCAAAAGTCAACAAAAAGGGACTTTAAGTCAAAGGCCATAACTTGAGATTGGTAAATAAAAATGACATGGGACCAAAGGCATTGGTTAAAGGACTCAAAGACCTTTCCAAAATGTCCAAGAACATGTGAAAAGCTTAAAAATTGAGCAAGTTATGCCTTGTAGAAGTTGGGGAATTTTTGTGAAATGGCAAAAGTCAACTATCCTTGAAACTCCAATTTTTGACAAAAGGGCCCACTTTCTTCCACTTGATTCATCCTTGTCATGCCACACACGTGTCCCATGGTTAATTTCAAGACCAAATATTGATTTTTCTATTTTATTTAATTTTTGATAATTTAATTCATTTTAAATCTTTGAAAATTCAAATAAAATTCAAAAACCAATGGAATAGTGTCATGTGAATTTGGACAACTTCCTTGTATCATGGGTCAACTCAAAAACTCAGGCTAGGGTTAAATTGCACACTAAGTCTAGGGTTTGGCTTAAAAGAAGGAAAATTTGTTAATGGAAAAAACCCTAGGACTTGTTCTTCCATGAGCATGAATTAAGGTCAAATAGCAAGCCAATTCTCTTCCATTATGATCACTAAGTCAAACCCTAAGCCTAACACATCATAAGCTGCGCCCAAACAAGCTTTTGAAAATGGAAATTTTTCCTTAAAACTCAAACACTGAAAACCAGTTTAAAGGTCGCTCCAAGCTTCAATTTTTGTTCCATAAGCATCCTTAAGCATCCCTGAAGGTGTTCCAATTGATATCAATCACAAAAGCTCAAAGAATTAGGGTACAGAACTCAAGAAAGTCCATGGAAATTTCAAAATCGTATTCTATATTTTACGCGTTTTCATGACATTTCATTGATTGATTCGTGTTCCTCATGATATTCTAAAGCTAACCATAACAATTAATTTCGTTTTTGAGCAATACATATGATTTGGCCATGAACGATATTTAGGGTTACAGGTTTCTGAAATTGGGGATTTTGCATAGAGGAAAAATTAGGGCTCAGGAGTACCATGGTTGGATTCAGTACCTCAAGACGAAGGAAGATTGACCCTCGCGCCTAATTTCTGATCACCATAGCGCTATTCGCTATTTCTTTGAAGGCTGCCTAATGCTACGTTTCAAAAACCGTTGCCTTCGTTCTTTGTGTTTCAGGAAAATGGAAGAGATGATGGCGTGGCACAAGCGGATTGGGGGAATTTGAAAATGCGCGCGTGGAATCATTAACGTTTTGTTTATTCTTTTTATTATTTATTAACCATATTATATTAATTGAAATTGAGTGGTTCAGTTGGCAGGCACCTCACTTTGCAAAGTCCAAGACCTGGGTTCGAGCCCCAGGTCTATGTATTCTTCATATTATTTTTCCCATCACTTTCCCATGCAGCATAAGCATTGAGGCGCACCATATGTTTCAAGATCCAAAAGTCCACGTGCCTAATGAATGCAGATCAATGGCTCCAGTGTAAAGAACATACCATACGCCAGTCAACATGCCACACCTGATTAAAAAAGTCAATGAACTTCAGGCGTTAATGGGCCAGAAATCCCAGGCCTGCACCTCCTAATCTGGGGCTACACCCCACCCTGGTTTGCCAAATTTATTTATTTTTCTTATATCTTCATTTATTTTAATTGTTATGATATTTTAATTATTTGTTTTATTTAATTTTTAATCAAAATGTAAAAACATCATAAAATCAAAAAATGCCAAAAATACAATTTTTATTTTTTTCCATAAATAAATTGCATGTAAATTATTTAGTTTAATTAGGGTATAATTTTAACCTTTTTATTTAAAATCCAAAAAAACTAGAATTTAGGTTTAATGACTTTTATTTTCTTTTTATTTTATTATTTTTATTTTCCCCTTTTTTCAGAATAATAATATTATTTATTTATTTTCATAAATTAAAAAATGTACATAAATTAATTTAGAATTAAATTAGGTTAAAAGTCAATATTTTCATAATAAACTTAAAAAAAATAATAATAGAATTAGGTCTAATATTTAATTTAATTTCAATTAACTTCTTTTTCTTTTAAATCTTAAAAAGCACAAAAATACCAAAACATTTAATTTTTAATTTTTATTCTTCATTAATTTTAACTTATGGCAAAAGGGTCCAACGCCCTAGTTTTGTTTTTTAATTCCTTTATTTCGCACATTTATTTTATATCGTTTAAATAATTATGTATATGCCCCAAAGCCTTGTAATAATTTTTACTTTATTTCTCGCACTTTATTTTTATTTATTTTTCAGTCAAATCGGGTTCGGTTTATTTTGGCGATGTGGACCCGCGCCATTTGTAATAGTTTAGATTTATTTTCTCGCAAATATATAACTGTTAATAAATATGCATGAAAGAATGTATGGACTTAAAAATAAAATCAAGCGTAGATCACAACAAACATGACAAGACAAATAACTGAAACATGACACACAATTCGCACACACCACCCCTAGGGTACGCCTCACCTGTTGCCTTTCGAAAGGTGGTCGTCGAGTAGAGGACGTCTTAGTAAGTCCTCATGATCCGGGAACCTGGCATGAGGGTAGCTTCTAAGGTGTCTTCCCATTACTCCGGTGATCACCATGTCCCTATAAACTCGAATTGACCCGAACACCTCCAACAGTGGTGCTACCTACCTCTCAATGGTGGGATGGCACTACTTTAAAGGACATTTACACAGACGAATTCCTTAGGGTAGGTAGGTTCTCAAGGATGCTTGCTCTAATTTCAAACAAATCAAAACATCTTTTCACCAACACATTTTCAAAAGCTTTCAAAGCAAATTTTTCAAACACTCTGACGTACGAGTCGAACTGAAATTTTTCAAAGAAACTTTTTTAAACCCACAATTGAAAAGCAAGCAAACATTTTTGAAAACACATTGAGCAAGTATCTAAGAGCCCATGGATAACCATGGATAGAAAGGGTGCTAACACCTTCCCTTTCTATAACCTACCTCCCGAACCGAGAGCAATCTCTTTATAAGGAATTTTTCTGTGCTTTTGTCCTTTCCGTTTGGAAAAAATAAAAGACGGTGGCGACTCTTGCTTCCGCGACATTTCGCGAACCAGCTTTAAAACAGTCAGTTCCAGATCCACCGATCACAGAACTGGCGACTCTGCTGGGGATAGACTTAAAGTGAGGTGTACCTTAGGGATAGTTCTCACATGTGCTTTCAATTGTATTCTTTGCTTGCTTTAAAATTTTGGGACCGTCTTGGGAGTTCTATAGATCCTAACCCGGATCTGGGGATACCCTTTTAGAAAGTAGCAACAAGGCTGTGAGGGAACTGTGCGGGGTATACCGACATGGTTGAAACAGTCTGCTACGTTGATGTGGCACTTTGGTGTGTACCGGTAACCCTTGAGTTCAGTCAAGGAGAGTACGGGGCCTCCATGTGGTGTCATGAAGCATCAACAGACCTTAGGAACCTTAATTGAACCATCTTGGCCTCTTTAGGGTAGTGAGATAACTGACTTTGGTGCAGTCCGAGGTTGGTTGATACTCGATACTACACCCAATTGAGGGTTGCTTTCCTGGGATATTTCGGTCGCCAGTTCAGTGGCTAAATCGAAACGATGAACAATGAAAGCAATCCCGTGATATTGGGAACCTTAGAACCCGGTTACTTTGATTAGGACAGGTTGAACCCACCAACTTCAAGAGGGTACCACCCAGACCCCATGCTGGCCTTAAACCTTAAGGGCCTGTCTTGTGTGCCTTGTGTGCCTTACATGTTTGTCTTTGTAAATATCTGGTGTGTTTAATCATAACATCATGACATCATCCAGCATCATATGCATAACTAACCATTTCAGGGGTTCGAATTTTCATCTTTGTTCTTGTTTTGTAGGACATGGAAACTGTTCGTAGAAAGACAATTCCAATCAGTCTTGTAAGGATCCCTCCTCAGCTTAAGGAGCTTATATCCAGGATTCCCGAGAACTCTTCATTCAGTGAAAGGCATGGAAGTCTCATCAGCTTGGTCAATACCAACATTGAGGAAGATATGATGAAGGTCCTGTTCCAATTCTTTGACCCTCTGCATCACTGTTTCACCTTCTTGGACTATCAGTTGGTACCTACATTGGAGGAGTTCTCCCGACTCCTGAAGATCCCTATCCTTGATCAGCTACCCTTCAACGGTACAGAAAAGGAACCTAAGCTTGAAAAGATTGCTAAAGCCTTGCACCTACAGTCATTTGACCTCAAGGGACATTGGGAAGTCAGAAGTGGTATTAAAGGGTTCTTAGCCAGGTTTCTGTTTGAAAAGGCCTATGAATGTTGGAACTCCCTTGACTTGCAAGCTTTTGAAGAGGTTGTGGCCCTCCTTGTTTATGGTTTGGTGTTGTTCCCTAATCCAGATCAGCTCATTGGTATCAGTGCTGTCCAGATCTTTATGTCCAGGAATCCTATACCTACGTTGCTGGGGGACCTCCTTCACTCATGTTACACTCGAACCATGAGAAAAAGAGGTGTCCTTATGTGTTGCACTCCTCTCCTGGGAAAGTGGTTTATTTCGCACCTTCCACAATCAGTCCTGAAGAACGAGCGGGGTTTGAGATGGTCACAACGGTTGATGACTCTTACACATGCAGATATACATTGGTGCCCTAGGTCCAGAGAAGATGTCACTATCATTGATCGTTGCGGGGAGTATCCTAATGTTCCTTTACTTGGAATCAGAGGGGGTATTACTTATAGTCCATGCCTGGCTTGGAGACAATTTGGTTATGCTCGGAGGGATGGTCCTCATGACATGTTGATTCCTGACATAGTTTTTGACTTCGACAACGATACTCAAGGACTTCGCCAGAGATTTATCAGAGCTTGGAGGATGCCTAGTAGGATAGACAGCAAGACACTGGGGCACAGGAACTCCATCCCTTTGGAGCCTTACCTCAAGTGGGTACGAGCCCGCTCTCAGAAGTTAGTAATGCCTTATCCTCACATGCTTCCAGTAATCAAAGAGCCTGCCTTGGAAGGAGAGGTGTCTCATGTTATTCAGCACCCTGATATGCCCACATCCTGGGAAGAGATGCAGAAGAGCTGGATCCAGCTTAAGGAAGAGCGGAATTCTCTTGAGACTAGTTTGCATGCCAGTGAAAAGAAGGTCTTGGAGCTCACCCGCCTGTTGCATGAGGAAAGGAACCTCAACACTTACATAGCTCCAAAGAAGATGCGCAACATATTTTGGGATTGATTTGATCTTTTTTGTATTTTTGCCCATGAGGCTTTGATGTATTAAACAATGATTTTCTTAATAATAACGTGTGTTCCTTTTGGTCTACAACAAATTTGAATTTTCGAACTCTTGAATGCATTGCATAAACACATATCATTCATCATGTGCATCATAGGTACTCTTCTTTTCAGGTTGTTTACCGTTCTTCGCTGTTTATTTCAGCATCATGAACCCTGAATCATCAACCGAGGCATCTATCAAGGCTCTTCAGGCGCAGAACGTCCAATTTCAGGCGCAGAACGCCCAATTTCAGGAGCTGATCAAGGGCTTGGCTCAGGGTCAACAAGAGTTGAAGACCATGCTTCTGAAGAAGACTAAGAAGAAGAGGAGGACTGTGCTATTTAACACTGGGCGCAGACTCGAGAACACTTTGGTTGAAGCTGAAAGGACTCCTCCATCTGTGACGGAAGGTAGTCACCAAGAAAGGGAGGTCACTACTCCTGTGGGCTCTGATACTGAAACAGACTTCAACGACGAACAGTACCCTCCTGCTGAAGACCGGTACAAACAGCTGGAAGACAGATTAAAGGCTATGGAAGTTCAGCGGGTGCCTGGATTGGATTTCGGAGACTTGGGGTTATCTACTGGGGTGGTGATCCCCCACAAGTTCAAAACACCTGCCTTCGTGAAGTATGATGGGGCTTCCTGTCCCAAGATGCACCTCCGTTCTTATGTAAGGAAGATCCAGCCTTACACAGCAGACAAGAACCTTTGGATCCACTTCTTCCAGGAGAGTCTTTCAGGGACTCACCTCGATTGGTTCTATCAGCTGGATGGAATCAACATTCGTAACTGGGAGGATCTGGCCACTGCTTTTTACAAGCAGTATCAGTATAATGCCGACCTCGCTCCTACGCGTACCCAGCTCCAGGGTATGTCGCTAGGGTCGGGTGAAGGTTTTAAGGAGTACGCCCAGAAATGGAGAGACCTGGCTGGCAGGGTGCAACCACCATTGACGGATCGGGAGCTGGTAGATATGTTCTTGGGGACCCTATCTGGTCCGTTTTTCAATCATCTCATTGGTAATTCCTCTGCTGGGTTTACTGATCTGATCCTGACTGGTGAAAGGATCGAGGCCGGTATAAAATCGGGGAAGATACAGAAAGTTTCCTCCTCCAGTACTGAGAAGAAACCCTTCAAAAAGGAGGCTAGTGCTGTATATAGCTCCCGGAGAACAGAGCGACCTGAACACCGCCAATCTGTCAGTGCGGTAATGATTGCCAAACCTGCTGCCGCCCCTCGGCCCACTAATCCTCCAAAGTTTGAAAGACCCCGGAGAGAGTTTACCCGGTTAAGCATGACCTTATCACAGATCCTGCCACAGTTGCTATCCACCAATTTAGTGACTGTCAGGGAGGCTCCAAAGTTTCCCAATACTGCATCCCCCAAGTTCAATCCAAATGCTCGCTGTGCTTACCACTCTGATAGCCCGGGGCATAGCACTGATGACTGTTGGGCACTAAAGAACAAGCTGCAGGACCTCATTGACGCTAAGGAGGTACAGTTTGAGGCATCTGACAAGCCTAATGTGGTGACAACTCCCCTGCCTGCTCATGGAGTTAATGCTATTAGGAACGAAGAGGAGGTTGATGAAGCTGAGTTTGATAGCTGGATCTACCCGACAACCGACAGTGGACTCAACAATTGGAGTGCAAAGGACAACTTGTCTGTATCTCTTGTTACTAAGTAATGAATTCCTATGTTTCGTTATTTTGTAATAAACAATGATAAACTCTATGGCCCGGTGTCTTACCCGGGGCACCGTGGTTTTTATTTATGAGGGCTTTTGTTTGTCACTATCATATATCATGAATAAAAGCATTGGACGTTTTTCACATTCCAAATTTTGCGCTCCTTTTCTTTCCTTTCTTTACATATTGCAAAACAGTTGTATTTACACACACACTCACTCATACAGGTTTCAATCCACTCTGGATCTCACTGGTAACAACTCTGCTACTGCCAGTTATGACTTCGAAAATCCGATCAACTTAGCCGAAGACGAAGGTGAAGATGATTGCGAAGTGCCTGGTGAACTTGCAAGACTGTTACAACAGGAAGAGAGGGCAATTCAACCCCATGAAGAGCCAGTGGAAATAATAAACTTGGGTACTGAGGAAGACAAGAAAGAGGTGAAGATTGGTGCCAACCTAGAACTCAGCGTGAAGCAACGGTTGACTCAGATGCTGCATGACTATAAAGAAATCTTTGCCTGGTCCTACGAAGATATGCCCGGATTGGATACCGACATTGTGGTCCATCACTTACCAACTAAAGAAGATTGCCCTCCGGTTAAGCAAAAGGTCCGCCGTATGCGTCCAGAGATGTCTGAGAAGATTAAAGCCGAGGTTATGAAGCAATTTGATGCCGGGTTTCTTGCAGTGACTTCTTACCCTCAGTGGGTTGCTAATGTGGTGCCGGTACCTAAGAAGGACGGCAAGGTCAGGATGTGTGTCGATTACAGGGATCTGAACAGGGCCAGCCCCAAGGATGACTTCCCTCTACCTCACATTGACGTCCTTGTTGATAATACAGCTCAACATAAAGTGTTCTCTTTCATGGATGGTTTTTCAGGCTACAATCAGATCAAGATGGCTCCGGAAGACATGGAAAAGACTACATTTGTTACTCAGTGGGGCACCTTCTGCTACAAAGTCATGCCTTTTGGACTAAAGAATGCTGGGGCAACCTACCAACGTGCCATGGTTGCTTTATTTCATGACATGATCCATCATGAGATAGAAGTGTATGTTGACGACATGATCGCTAGGTCCCAGACTGAGGAAGAACACCTTGATCATCTACAGAAACTGTTTGACCGTTTGAAACTGTACAAGCTGAGGTTGAACCCGAACAAGTGCACCTTCGGGGTAAGATCTGGGAAGTTGCTAGGCTTCGTGGTCAGCGATAAGGGAATTCAAGTGGACCCTGCTAAGGTCAAAGCCATTCAAGAGATGCCAGTTCCTAAGACAGAGAAGGAAGTCAGAGGCTTTCTAGGACGTCTGAATTACATTGCCCGGTTCATCTCACATCTGACTGCTACCTGTGAGCCAATCTTCAAGCTGCTGAAGAAAGATCAGGTAGTACGTTGGAATGATGAATGTCAGGCTGCTTTTGACAGAATCAAAGAATATCTCCAAGAACCACCCATCCTTATGCCACCAGTTGAAGGGAGACCTTTGATACTTTACCTGACAGTGCTTGATAATGCAATGGGGTGTGTGCTGGGGCAGCATGACGAGTCTGGCCGAAAAGAGCATGCCATTTATTACCTTAGCAAAAAGTTTACCGACTGTGAGACCCGATACTCACTGCTTGAGAAAACTTGCTGCGCTTTGGTATGGGCTGCTCGCCGGCTGAGACAGTATATGCTGACTCACACTACCTTGTTGATCTCAAAAATGGATCCTATAAAGTACATATTCGAAAAGCCTGCTCTGTCTGGGAGAATTGCAAGATGGCAGATGATCTTGACGGAATACGACATTCAGTACACGACCCAAAAAGCCATCAAGGGAAGTGTATTGGCAGACCACTTAGCACATCAAGCTGTGGATGACTACCAATCAATGAACTTCGAGTTTCCAGATGAAAGCATTATGATAGTAACTGACTGTGAAATACCTGGACCGGATGAAGGACCTGAACCAGGATCCCGATGGTCTATGCACTTTGACGGAGCCTCCAATGCTTTGGGAAATGGTATCGGCGCCATAATCGTATCTCCACAAGGTACTCATACTCCACTCACCGCCCGGCTGTGTTTCAACTGTACCAACAACATGGCGGAGTATGAAGCGTGTATTATGGGTCTTCAAGCTGCGATCGACCTGAGGATCAAATTTCTGAGTGTCTTCGGAGATTCCGCTCTTGTGATCAATCAGATCAAAGGAGAGTGGGATACGAAACACCCAAACTTGATTCCTTACAGAGAATGTGTGTTGGCCCTGATCCCCCACTTCACAGAGATAACATTTGAGCACTTTCCCAGAGAAGAGAATCAGCTGGCGGACGCGTTAGCTACAATGTCTTCAATGTTCAAGGTTAAATGGGATAATGAAGCTCCCCGGATCATCATCTGGAAACTGGACGAACCGGCATACTGTTGTGATCTCGAAACCGAATTGGTGACTGAGAAGCCTTGGTACCACGAAGTGAAGAGATACCTAGAAGCTCAGGAATACCCTGAAGGAGCATCTGTCAATGATAAGAAATTCCTAAGGAGGTTTGCAGCCAAGTTCTTTCTTAGCAACGGCATCTTGTACAAGCGAAACCAGGATTCAACCCTACTGCATTGTGTAGATAAGACTGAAGCAGAAAGAATCATGGAAGAGCTACATGAAGGGACCTTTGGTACACACTCCAGTGGACATACCATGGCAAAGAAGATCCTACGGGCAGGGTATTACTGGTCCACCATGGAAGCTGATTGCTACCAACATTCTAGGACATGCCATAAATGCCAGATCTACGCAGACAAGGTGCATGTTCCTCCGGTTCCCCTGAATGTTCTGACTGCGCCTTGGCCATTTGCAATGTGGGGCATAGACATGATCGGCGAGATTAAACCTACGGCATCTAATGGACATCGCTTCATCCTAGTGGCAATTGATTATTTTACGAAGTGGGTTGAGGCAGCATCCTATGCTACGGTAACCAAGACCGTTGTGGCACGGTTCATTCGGCACAACCTGATCTGTCGGTACGGTGTCCCTGAGCGGATTATTACAGATAATGGTACCAATCTGAACAATAAGATGATCGCTGAGCTCTGCGAACAGTTCAAGATACAGCACCACAATTCTTCTCCTTACAGACCGAAGATGAATGGGGCCGTAGAAGCAGCTAATAAAAACATCAAGAAGATCGTGCAGAAGATGACAGTAACGTATAAAGATTGGCACGAGATGTTACCGTTCGCTCTGCATGGGTATCGTACTTCAGCTAGGACGTCAACCGGGGCAACTCCTTTCTCTCTGGTTTATGGCATGGAGGCAGTCTTGCCGGTCGAGGTACAAATTCCTTCTTTCCGGATAATGAAGGATGCAAATCTGAACGAAGATGATTGGATCCAGACACGACTTGATCAGCTCAACCTTATTGACGAAAAGAGACTTGCTGCTATCTGTCATGGTCAGACGTATCAGAAACGAATGATCAGGGCATTTAACAAAAAAGTCAGACCACAGGAATATCAAGTCGGGGATCTGGTGATCAAGCGAATCATCCTTCCTCAGAGTGATCCAAGGGGCAAATGGACCCCTACGTACGAAGGGCCATTTGTGGTTAAGCATGTGTTCTCAAGAGGAGCAATGATATTAACCAACATGGATGGTGACGACCTTCCTCACCCCGCCAATGCAGACATAGTTAAAAAATACTACGCATGAAAAAAGACCCGCTAGGCTGACATGCCTAGGCAAAAATTAGGGCTTCCCGTCGAACCAAAAGGGTTCGGGCAAAATGAAGGGATGAAAATGAAAAATCTGTACACCCGGCAAGTCGAAAACCTGAAAAGGCGGCTTGGGCAAAAATGGGTATCCCGGTGGACTGAAAACCCGAAAGGGCAGTCTAGGCAAAAATTAGGGATAAAAGCGTAATACTATGTCTCATTGGATCACTTTGTATCCAGAATCCGGTATCTACATCAAGATCAGACGGCATCGATCAGTCAGCTTCACCTTCAACCAAGGTCATCAAGTGATGAGACGCTCAGAGTTATAAAGGCGATAGCAGAGTTGAAACCCAGTGGATCATTCATCTTTCACACAGCTGTTTATTATCTTTTGTACAAAACTTGTATAAACTCTCTTGTTCAGGCGACGTTCCTCTTACTAGGATGTCAGCCTCTTGTACACAAAACGCCTATTCACAGGCCATTCAAAATCAATACAAATATGCTTTTCAGTTAAACGTGCCAACTGTTTTTCTTTTTCTGTTTTGTTTTGCGAAGAACGTCCAAGGTTCAATTTGTGATATATGCATTGACAATAATTTGCTAGCTCATAAATATTTGCATATGAAACAAAGAATTAATTGCAGGTGACACTAGAAACAGGGGCAATAAAGAGTTGTCTGAGCAGTCTAATTGTTCTATCCTCTAAGGTATCAAAGTAGGTTCAGCTGAAGAACACAACCAGGTATCTTAAATTCCCCAGGAGAGTCCCATCCAAGTTCCCCAGGAAAGATGGAATTCATCTCCCCAAGCAGTAAGCTTATCCCCAGTAAATTCTGGAAGCTTATCCCCTCGCAGAACGCGAACGTGTCGTCTGGCTTGATTTAAAGAGTTATTTCCTCAACAGGGTATAACTGGGTTATCCTCAGCCAAAAGCCAAGGAAAGGTTGTCGTCAACATAGTTCTTTCCTATCCCCAGCGAAGTCCATTAACACTTCCAACAAAAAAGACATCCTCAGCAAATTACTGCTATTAACACTTAACGAAGTATTTCTCTCCCCACAGAGTATTGCTTCCCAGCATGGTCGTCAGAGTATCTTTTCTCCCCGCAGAATCGTCCTTGCCAAGTTTATTCCGCAACGGAGTCATCGTCTCCTACCGGTATCCTTGCAACTACTATCATCCCCAGCGGAAGTAAAACCTATTCCTCAATATCAGCCCAGGATACGACTTCCCGGCACCCGTCAAGGATTCACTTTCCTAGACAAAAACATACATAAAACATCACATACATCATTGTAGCATGCATAACGCACTGCATCATACAAATCTCATTTATGTTGAGAACATCATTGCTTGATCCATATCATGCATTGCATATGACTGACTTTTATCTTTCAGGAAAAATCCAGTTAAGTTCTCAAACTACATTTCAAGACCTAGGCCGGTTCGGTTAAATCGTCCCAAGATTTTCCCGATGCTTATCCAGTCAAAGGCCTTCTCTGGTTCAGTCAGATCGACCCTAAGATCTCCCTGATGCTTATCCAGTTGAAGACATTTCAAGACCTAGACCGGTTCGGTTAAATCGTCCCAAGATTTTCCCGATGCTTATCCAGTCAAAGGCCTTCTCTGGTTCAGTCAGATCGACCCTAAGATCTCCCTGATGCTTATCCAGTTGAAGACATTTCGAGACCTAGACCGGTTCGGTTAAATCGTCCCAAGATTTTCCCGATGCTTATCCAGTCAAAGGCCTTCTCTGGTTCAGTCAGATCGACCCTAAGATCTCCCTGATGCTTATCCAGTTGAAGACATTTCAAGACCTAGACCGGTTCAGTTAAATCGTCCCAAGATTTTCCCGATGCTTATCCAGTCAAAGGCCTTCTCTGGTTCAGTCAGATCGACCCTAAGATCTCCCTGATGCTCATCCAGTTGAAGACATTTCAAGACCTAGACCGGTTCAGTTAAATCGTCCCAAGATTTTCCTGATGCTTATCCAGTCAAAGGCCTTCTCTGGTTCAGTCAGATCGACCCTAAGATCTCCCTGATGCTCATCCAGTTGAAGACATTTCAAGACCTAGACCGGTTCAGTTAAATCGTCCCAAGATTTTCCTGATGCTTATCCAGTCAAAGGCCTTCTCTGGTTCAGTCAGATCGACCCTAAGATCTCCCTGATGCTTATCCAGTTGAAGACATTTCAAGACCTAGACCGGTTCGGTTAAATCGTCCCAAGATTTTCCCGATGCTTATCCAGTCAAAGGCCTTCTCTGGTTCAGTCAGATCGACCCTAAGATCTCCCTGATGCTCATCCAGTTGAAGACATTTCAAGACCTAGACCGGTTCAGTTAAATCGTCCCAAGATTTTCCTGATGCTTATCCAGTCAAAGGCCTTCTCTGGTTCAGTCAGATCGACCCTAAGATCTCCCTGATGCTCATCCAGTTGAAGACATTTCAAGACTTAGACCGGTTCAGTTAAATCGTCCCAAGATTTTCCTGATGCTTATCCAGTCAAAGGCCTTCTCTGGTTCAGTCAGATCGACCCTAAGATCTCCCTGATTCTTATTCCAGCAGAAGACACCCAAGATTTTTCTCAACGAGCGTTGTTGAAGTTAAAGTCGCCCAAGGTTCTCTTACCATTCATGCTAAGGTAGTAACCATCCCTGGTTCATTCATCGCCGTTTGAAGCTCCAGACTCAGCTCCTGTAACCAGTCAGGACATATCTACACCAAGCATCTAAAAAAAAAAAATCAGCTCCTGCAACGTGTCAGGTACTCATTTTTCTGTTTTGCAGGTATGCAGGTTCTCGCTAAAGAATCTCCTACGCGATCAACATCCAGATGGCATCTATAAGCCCATCATCCTATTCATCAACCCCCAAATGGCATCTATAAGCCCATTCCCCCCATCATTGCTAACATGTGAGCGCAAATTTCCGGGCACTCTAGTGTCCAATCATCTTTTACCCTCGGATTACGAAAGGCACGTCAGCCAATCTGCATCCTCAGGTCTAAGAAGATTGAACAGGGGCAACTGTTATACCCCAAAATTTGCCCTCCCATATTCCTCAAGAAATTGCCAAGCCAAGTCACAAAATTCCCCAAGGGTTGTGCAGGTCAACTGTCTCCTATACAGTCAAAACTAGGGTTTGGGTGCTGATCAAGAAAATGGAGTGTTCAAAGGCCCAATCAAGTCTCATATGCTTACAAACATGGTCAAGCATCCTCATATCAAGTTTCAAGGCATTCAGCTCAAGATTGCACAGTCAAAACCCTAAATTGCACTACAGTCAACTGTAGGGGCAAAATGGTCATTTGGCAGTCAAAAGTTCAAATTTTTGGTCAACATATCATTTTGAAGCCACAAACATCATTTGATCAATGCTTGATCATGATTCTCAAAATTTGGCTCAGAAATCATCAAAGATGCAAAAGTTGCTATATTTGGACAGCTGAAAAAGTCAACTGAAATTGACCAGGGCATAACTTTCACATGGATTATCAGAAAAATTCCATCCAAAGCTCATTTTGAAGAGAAAGACATTTCCTACAACTCATCTTCATACTTCAAGTCCAAGAAATGCTCTCACAAAAAGTTATCAATTTCAACATTATAGGTCATTTTCAAAAGTCAACAAAAAGGGACTTTAAGTCAAAGGCCATAACTTGAGATTGGTAAATAAAAATGACATGGGACCAAAGGCATTGGTTAAAGGACTCAAAGACCTTTCCAAAATGTCCAAGAACATGTGAAAAGCTTAAAAATTGAGCAAGTTATGCCTTGTAGAAGTTGGGGAATTTTTGTGAAATGGCAAAAGTCAACTATCCTTGAAACTCCAATTTTTGACAAAAGGGCCCACTTTCTTCCACTTGATTCATCCTTGTCATGCCACACACGTGTCCCATGGTTAATTTCAAGACCAAATATTGATTTTTCTATTTTATTTAATTTTTGATAATTTAATTCATTTTAAATCTTTGAAAATTCAAATAAAATTCAAAAACCAATGGAATAGTGTCATGTGAATTTGGACAACTTCCTTGTATCATGGGTCAACTCAAAAACTCAGGCTAGGGTTAAATTGCACACTAAGTCTAGGGTTTGGCTTAAAAGAAGGAAAATTTGTTAATGGAAAAAACCCTAGGACTTGTTCTTCCATGAGCATGAATTAAGGTCAAATAGCAAGCCAATTCTCTTCCATTATGATCACTAAGTCAAACCCTAAGCCTAACACATCATAAGCTGCGCCCAAACAAGCTTTTGAAAATGGAAATTTTTCCTTAAAACTCAAACACTGAAAACCAGTTTAAAGGTCGCTCCAAGCTTCAATTTTTGTTCCATAAGCATCCTTAAGCATCCCTGAAGGTGTTCCAATTGATATCAATCACAAAAGCTCAAAGAATTAGGGTACAGAACTCAAGAAAGTCCATGGAAATTTCAAAATCGTATTCTATATTTTACGCGTTTTCATGACATTTCATTGATTGATTCGTGTTCCTCATGATATTCTAAAGCTAACCATAACAATTAATTTCGTTTTTGAGCAATACATATGATTTGGCCATGAACGATATTTAGGGTTACAGGTTTCTGAAATTGGGGATTTTGCATAGAGGAAAAATTAGGGCTCAGGAGTACCATGGTTGGATTCAGTACCTCAAGACGAAGGAAGATTGACCCTCGCGCCTAATTTCTGATCACCATAGCGCTATTCGCTATTTCTTTGAAGGCTGCCTAATGCTACGTTTCAAAAACCGTTGCCTTCGTTCTTTGTGTTTCAGGAAAATGGAAGAGATGATGGCGTGGCACAAGCGGATTGGGGGAATTTGAAAATGCGCGCGTGGAATCATTAACGTTTTGTTTATTCTTTTTATTATTTATTAACCATATTATATTAATTGAAATTGAGTGGTTCAGTTGGCAGGCACCTCACTTTGCAAAGTCCAAGACCTGGGTTCGAGCCCCAGGTCTATGTATTCTTCATATTATTTTTCCCATCACTTTCCCATGCAGCATAAGCATTGAGGCGCACCATATGTTTCAAGATCCAAAAGTCCACGTGCCTAATGAATGCAGATCAATGGCTCCAGTGTAAAGAACATACCATACGCCAGTCAACATGCCACACCTGATTAAAAAAGTCAATGAACTTCAGGCGTTAATGGGCCAGAAATCCCAGGCCTGCACCTCCTAATCTGGGGCTACACCCCACCCTGGTTTGCCAAATTTATTTATTTTTCTTATATCTTCATTTATTTTAATTGTTATGATATTTTAATTATTTGTTTTATTTAATTTTTAATCAAAATGTAAAAACATCATAAAATCAAAAAATGCCAAAAATACAATTTTTATTTTTTTCCATAAATAAATTGCATGTAAATTATTTAGTTTAATTAGGGTATAATTTTAACCTTTTTATTTAAAATCCAAAAAAACTAGAATTTAGGTTTAATGACTTTTATTTTCTTTTTATTTTATTATTTTTATTTTCCCCTTTTTTCAGAATAATAATATTATTTATTTATTTTCATAAATTAAAAAATGTACATAAATTAATTTAGAATTAAATTAGGTTAAAAGTCAATATTTTCATAATAAACTTAAAAAAAATAATAATAGAATTAGGTCTAATATTTAATTTAATTTCAATTAACTTCTTTTTCTTTTAAATCTTAAAAAGCACAAAAATACCAAAACATTTAATTTTTAATTTTTATTCTTCATTAATTTTAACTTATGGCAAAAGGGTCCAACGCCCTAGTTTTGTTTTTTAATTCCTTTATTTCGCACATTTATTTTATATCGTTTAAATAATTATGTATATGCCCCAAAGCCTTGTAATAATTTTTACTTTATTTCTCGCACTTTATTTTTATTTATTTTTCAGTCAAATCGGGTTCGGTTTATTTTGGCGATGTGGACCCGCGCCATTTGTAATAGTTTAGATTTATTTTCTCGCAAATATATAACTGTTAATAAATATGCATGAAAGAATGTATGGACTTAAAAATAAAATCAAGCGTAGATCACAACAAACATGACAAGACAAATAACTGAAACATGACACACAATTCGCACACACCACCCCTAGGGTACGCCTCACCTGTTGCCTTTCGAAAGGTGGTCGTCGAGTAGAGGACGTCTTAGTAAGTCCTCATGATCCGGGAACCTGGCATGAGGGTAGCTTCTAAGGTGTCTTCCCATTACTCCGGTGATCACCATGTCCCTATAAACTCGAATTGACCCGAACACCTCCAACAGTGGTGCTACCTACCTCTCAATGGTGGGATGGCACTACTTTAAAGGACATTTACACAGACGAATTCCTTAGGGTAGGTAGGTTCTCAAGGATGCTTGCTCTAATTTCAAACAAATCAAAACATCTTTTCACCAACACATTTTCAAAAGCTTTCAAAGCAAATTTTTCAAACACTGACGTACGAGTCGAACTGAAATTTTTCAAAGAAACTTTTTTAAACCCACAATTGAAAAGCAAGCAAACATTTTTGAAAACACATTGAGCAAGTATCTAAGAGCCCATGGATAACCATGGATAGAAAGGGTGCTAACACCTTCCCTTTCTATAACCTACCTCCCGAACCGAGAGCAATCTCTTTATAAGGAATTTTTCTGTGCTTTTGTCCTTTCCGTTTGGAAAAAATAAAAGACGGTGGCGACTCTTGCTTCCGCGACATTTCGCGAACCAGCTTTAAAACAGTCAGTTCCAGATCCACCGATCACACTTGGTAATAAAGTTGATTGTGGTGATCCCACGAGACATAGTCATACGCTTTTAATCCTTAACTTTTTCCTGGACCTCCCTTTCGGGTTTTCAGCACACCAGGATACCCATTGTTGCCCAAGTCGCCCTTTCGGATTTTCAACTTGCCTGGTGTACAATCTTTTGCATATATCCCTAATTTTTTCCCAAACCTTTTGGTTTGTTGGAATGCCCTTATCTTGTCTAGGTGTGTCAACCTAGCGGGTCTCTTATGCGTAGTATTGTTTAACTATGTTCGCGTTCACATGATGTGGGAAATCTTCACTGTTTATGGTAGTCAACATCATGGCACCACCAGAGAACACTCTCTTGAAAACAAATGGCCCTTTGTAGGTGAGAGTCCATTTTCCCCTGGGGTCGCCATGTGGAAGAATGATGCGCTTTATGACCAAGTCACCAGCTTGATATATTTGAGGCCTGATCTTTTTCTTGAAAGCCTTGATCATACGTTTTTGGTACATCTGACCATGACAAACGGCAGCCAGTCTCTTTTCATCGATCAAGTTCAACTAATCCAATCTTGTCTGAATCCATTCGTCTTCGCCTAGGCCTGCCTCATTCATAATCCTTAATGAGGGAATCTGAACTTCCACTAGCAGAACAGCTTCCATGCCATAGACCAAAGAAAAGGGAGTTGCCCCAGTTGATGTCCGAGCTGAAGTACGGTAGCCATGAAGAGAAAACAGTAACATCTCATGCCAGTCTTTGTAGGCTACTACCATCTTCTGCACAATCTTCTTAATGTTTTTGTTGGCCGCTTACACTGCGCCATTCATTATAGGTCTATAAGGAGAAGAATTGTGGTGCTTGATTTTGAACTGAGTGCAAAGTTTTGTAATTATAGCATTGTTGAGGTTAGTCCCATTGTCGGTGATGATCCTTTCGGGGATACCATAGTGGCAGATGGGGTTGTGTTTGATGAACCTGGCTACCACGCTCTTTGCGACTGAGGTAAATGAGGCGGCTTCGACCCATTTGGTGAAATAATCGATAGCTACAAGAATGAAACAATGTCCATTGGAAGGAGTGGGTTTGATCTCTCCAATCATGTCAATGCCCCACACTACAAATGGCCACAGAGCGTTCATTATGTTCAGAGTGATAGGAGGCACATGGACCTTGTCAGCATAGATTTGGCATTTGTGGCAAGTTCTTGAGTGGCGATGGAAATTAGTCTCCATTGTTGACCAATAGTAACCAGCAAACTAGATTTTTCTTGGCCATAGTATGTCTGCTAGAGTGAGTCCCAAAGAGACCATCATGCATGTCTTCCATAATTTCCTCTGCCTCCTTCTTGTCCATACATCAGAGTAGAGTAGAGTAATGGTTTCGTTTGTACAAGATTCCATTACTTAGGAAGAATTTGGCTGAAAATCTTTGTAAGAATTTTCTGTCATTGATGGAAGCTCCTTCGGGATACTCTTGTGCTTCAAGGTATCTCTTCACCTTATAGTACCATGGCTTCTCGGCGTCAGTGTCAAGCTCATAGCAGTGTATAGGTTCGTCAAACCTCTCAATTGTAATCATAGGAGCTTCGTTGTCCCATTTGACCTTGAACATAGAAGACATTGTGGCCAAGGCGTCAGCCAGCTGATTTTCTTCCCTAGGGAAGTGTTCAAATGTGACCTCTTCGAAGTAAGGAATAAGAGATAGAACAAGCTCCTTGTAAGGGATGAGATTAGGGTGTTTAGTGTCCCAATCTCCTTTTACTTGGCTAATCACTAGAGCGGAATCGCCGAATACATTCAAATGCTTGATCCTCAAATCAATGGCAGCCTTCAGACCCAAAATGCATGCTTCGTACTCAACCATGTTGTTCGTACAATCGAAGTATAGTCTGGAGGTGAAAGGAGTGTGGCAACCTTTAGGGGAGATTATCACAGCACCAATTCTGTTACCCAAGGCGTTGGAAGCCCCATCAAAGACCATAGTTTATCGGGATCCTTGTTCAGGTCCGTCATACGGTCCAGGTTTCGCGCAGTCGGTCACTAGCATGATATTCTCATCTGGGAAGTCAAATTTCATAGACTGATAATCATCAACAACTTGATGGGACAAATGATCTGCTAATACACTTCCTTTGATGGCCTTTTGCATTGTGTATTGAATAATTGTACTCAGTCAAGATCATTTTCCATCTAGCTATTTGTCCAGAAAGAGCGGGTTTCTCGAAGATGTACTTGATAGGGTCCATCTTAGAAAACAGTAAAGTGGTATGAGTCAACATATATTGTCTTAGCTGGCGATCAACCCATGCTAGAGCGCACCAAGTTTTCTCGAGCACTGAATATCTGGTTTCATAGTCGGTAAACTTTTTGCTCAGGTAGTAAATAGCATGCTCTTTTCGGTTAGACTCGTCATGTTGGCCCAACACGCACCCCATAAAATTCTCTAGCACCGTCAAGTACATGATCAAGGGTCTTCCTTCAACTGGAGGCATAAGAATAGGAGGTTCTTGAAGATATTCTTTGATTTTGTCAAAGGCAGCTTGGCATTCATCTTTCATCTGACTACTTGATCTTTCTTCAAGAGTTTGAAGATTGGCTCACAAGTAGCAGTTAAGTGAGATATGAAGCGGGTGATGTAGTTAAGACGAACCAAGAATCCTCTAACCTCCTTTTCAGAGTGGGGGACTAGCATTTCTTGGATGGCCTTCACTTTGGCAGGATTGACTTTGATGCCCTTACCACTGACAACAAAACCTAGAAGCTTTCCAGATCGTACTCCGAATGTGCACTTATTAGGGTTCAACCTTAACTTGTACTTTTTCAGCCTCTCGAATAGCTTGTATAGGTGATTGAGATGTTCCTCTTCGGTTTGTGATCTTGCAATCATATCATCCACATAGACCTCTATTTCATGATGGATCATATCATGAAACAAAGCTACCACAACCCTTTGATATGTTGCCCCTGCATTCTTTAATTCGAACGGCATGACCTTGTAGCAAAAGGTGCCCCATTGCGTAACGAAAGTGGTATTCTCCATGTCTTCGGGAGCCATCCTAATTTGATTATAGTTGGAGAAACCATCCATGAAAGATAAGACTTTATGCTGAGAAGTGTTATCGACCAAAACATTAATATGAGGTAGAGGGAAATCATCCTAGGGATTTGCCCTATTCAGATCCCTATAATCTATGCACATATGAACTTTTCCGTCTTTCTTCAGCACTGGCACCATGTTTGCAAACCATTGGGGATAAGATGTCACAGCTAGGAATCCTGCGTCAAATTGTTTCATCACCTCAGCTTTTATCTTTTCAGACATGTCAGGACTCATGCGACGAACTTTTTGTTTGACAGAAGGACAATCTTCCTTTGTCGGCAGACGATGAATTACAATGTCGGTATCCAACCCTGGCATATCTTCATACGACCAAGCAAACACTTCCACATAGCCATGCAACATCTGAACCAATCTGCTTTTGACACTGCTTTCCAGGTTAACGTCGATCTTAACTTTTTTCTTGTCTGTCTCGGTACCTAGATTGATGACGTCAACTGACTCTTCGTGCTGCTGAATAGCTTTTTCCTCTTGTAATAGAAGTCTGGCTAGTTCTCTCGGTATTTCACAATCTTCCTCGCCTTTGTCTTCGGCTTGGTTAATTGGATGTTTGAAATCATAGTTGACAATAGTAGAGTCATTGGCAATGAGATCAGAAGTGGACGAGGACCTGCAAGAGTGTGTGTGTGTGCATGTGTGTGTGTGTAAGACACCTGGCTATTTGGAAAAATGCATTGAAGAAAAAGAAATACAATGAGCACAAAAGTTCGAATGCAAAAAAATGTACAATGGTTTGTATTGAATGATCAAATGATAAATTGAACATAAATAAAACCCTTGACAAATGGACCATAGTGCCCCGGGCTAGGCACATGGCTTAAAAGTCATTGTTTAATATTACAGACAAAATTTTCTTGAATTAATAGAAAGCAATAAACAAGTAATTACTCCTCAATGGAGGTGATGGGAATGAAGTCCTTTGCGTGCCAATTGTTGAGCTCTATTGTAGTAGGGTATACCCATTCTTAAAATGCAACCTCATCATCAGAATCACCTACAACATTAACTTCATGACTTCCAATACAGATAGGGGGTTTCCATGCACGAGTGCACCTCACTTCTTTCTGAGCCTTGATAGTGAAACCCAAACCACATTTGTCTGCTTTGAATGGGATCTCGGGGAGTTTCCCCCAAGTATCACAGCTTCCTTCTTCGACTGCGGCACGAGCATCTCTAAACGAAGCCATCTTTGGCACGGCCTTAATAGCTTTGGACACATCAGAGGAAAATTTGGTAGTAGCAACCATTGGTGGCACAACTTCAAAATCCTGACACGGGGTTTCTATAAATTCGCCATCCATCTCCACATATTTGAAAGAGTTGAGGTGGCTTACCATGAACTCCTCCTCACCACAGACAGTGACAATCCTTCCTTTAACCAGATACTTGAGCTTTTGATGAAGGGTTGACGTTACTGCCCCTGCTCCTTGGATCCAAGGGCGACCCAGCAAACAGGAGTAAGCAGGTCAGGTATCCATGATGTAGAAAGTAGAGTTGAAAATCTGTGAGCCCACCTTGATCGGGAGATCCACCTCTCTATGAATTGTCCTTTTAGACCCATCGAAAGCCCTCACAATAATATCACTTGGTTTCAAAACTAGTCCTTCACAGTCTAAACGGTCCAAAGCCCCCTTGGGTAGCACGTCTAAAGAAGAGCCATTGTCAACCAGAACATGTGCTAGGGTAGTCCCCTTACATTCAATAGAAACATGCAGAGCTTTGTTATAGTTCTTTCTCAGTGGTGTCAGATCAGCATCTGAGAACCCCAAACCATTGTCGGCTGTCAAGCTTGCCACACAATTTTCAAACTGGTCTGTCGTGGTCTCGTGAGGGACATGATCCTTCTTTAAGAATTTGATTAACGCTCGAGCATGAGCATCAGAACATAGTAGAAAAGATAACATAGAAATCTTGGAAGGGGTTTTCCCCAGCTGCTCCACTATCTTGAAATCACTCCTTTTTATAATTTTCAAGATCTCATCCATTTCTCGAGCGGAAGGTTCCTCAGAAGCAATGCCTTTTGCGGGTATTTCTGTCTCAGTAGGCTCAACCACTTTCTCCTTTCCCCTTATTTCAGCACTAGGCTTAGCAGTGGTAATGCAAACAAGTGCCTTTGTAGCAGTTGGTGGTGAGATGTCGGGTGAAAATATTCTCCCAGTTCTGGTCACCTTACTAGAGCCAGTAATGTTACCAATGTCATCAGCTTTGCTTTCTTCAATCCAAGTGTCTTGCTTTACTCCATGGTAAAACACCTCAGCACCATAGTTCCATGGCACTGCTTCATTGGAAGAGTACGGAATTGGCCCGGGGACGGTAATTATCAGAGGAGCAACGGTCGGTTCATTTGAAATCCTGATACGACCCTTGGAGGAGATCCTAAGAGGCTTGTTTGAGATCGTTATGATGGACAGGTCTTCAAACTTATTGGTCAAACTTTTGGCGGACAGAGTCTTCTCAAATAGGATCTCATGGCTATTCATCAGGCGTTGAATGCCTTCCTTCAGCCCTTTGCGTCAATTGAGTTGTGTGGCGCAGCAATCACAATCCTTCAGACAGCCAGGGAAAATCTCGACTTTCAGCAGATTCTTTTTGATAATTTTTAACAGAGTAGTCAAGTCTTCGACGGAGGAAACAAAAATGGTGTCTTCATTAGCATTGACACCCTTGCCATGATTTGGCATAGGCGCGATGATTACATTCGGAGTTGGAAGAGGATCAAATTCAATGGTCTTGTTGTCTATTAAGTCTTGAATTTTACTCTTTAGTGCCCAGCATTGATCAGTCTCATGCCCGGGACTATTCGAGTGATATGCACACTTGGTATTCGGATTGTATTTAGGTGAAGAGGTATCTAGATTGGCCGGAGGATCACGCAGTGTCACCAAATTAGCCTTTAACATGTGTTGTAAGGCTTGAGATAGCGACATTCCTATCCTTGTGTATTGTCTTCGCGGAGCCTCAAACCGTTGATGATTGGAAGATGGTCTTTGAACAGGTGGTGGGTTAGAAATCTGAGCAACATTAATGGACGAACGGTAATCCTTCTTGGTACAGGCCCTTGCCTCATACACAGCATTCTTTTATTTCTTCTCGGTAAAAGTTTTCTTTACGGGATTGGAGGTGGAAGCAGATGCTATGGGAATCTTCCCGCTTTTGATACCGCTTTCAACTCTTTCACCGGTTAAGATCAGTTCGGTGAAATCGAAAGAAGAACAACCAACCAACAAGTTGAAAAATAGACCAGATAAATTGCCCATAAACATATCAATATGCTCCATGTCAGTTAATGGTGGTTGGACCCTACTGGCAAGATCCCTCCACTTTTGGGCGTACTCTTTGAACCCTTCACTCTTACCCATTATCATGTGTGATACGGTGGGAGAACTGACTTGAGGTTTTGCGTTTGTATTCGCAAATGTTTCAGTTTAGCAAGAGTCGCCACCTACTTTTTATTTTATCCTAAGGAAAGGTTAAAAAGCATAGCAAAAACCTTTGAGATGTTTTCATGGGTTCGGGGAGTAGATTATAGAAAGGGAAGGTATTAGCACCCTTTCTATCCATGGTTATCCATGGGCTCTTAGTTACTTGTTTTAGATCACTTGCCTTTTATTTTCAATTGCTTGAAATGGTGGTGTGTGTGTGTGTGTGTTTGAAAATGTTTTGAAAAAGATGCCTTGTCTAGGCAACCGTTGTAACAATTCTTTACTCGAATGTTTTACAAAGGTGTTTGTCTTTTCGAAAAGATATTTCAATGTTTTTGGAAGTTGTTTTGAAAGTTGTGTTGTGGAGTGGGTTTTGAAAAGTATGCAAGTGTGTTTTGCAAGTTGATCAAGTAACTAAGAGTTGTCTACCCCTAAATTTACTCAAAGATTTTTCTCATGTTTTAACCCTTTTAACAGTATTGTTCCACCATTGCATTTGGTAGACAATCTTGTGTTAGGATGTTAACGGGACAGGCGCGGGTCATCGTATGGACCATGAATGCAATGGTGCCAAGTGTCTTTGGCAATTTGCTTGAAGGGACTATGATCATTTTGTTTAGGCAACTTCGAAAGCGTCATCGAGGGACTATGATCATTTGAATTGTTTTGTTTTGCCAAAGAAACTCAACATGCAAGCATGGCCCATTTTTGAAGGCAACGAGTGGGATTACCCTAGGAGTGCAAGTGTGAATTGTGTATTGATTGTCATGCATTTGTCTTGTATTTAGGTTATCTAGCGGTTGATTTTAAATCTTCGCATACAAACCCTAATTACTATACAGTATATAGAAAGCGATAAATTGCGGGAATTTTAAAGTCTAAGCTATTACAAATAAGTATCCGGGAATGGGGGTACAAATATTTACAAATGGGGATGAGACTTATTAGGAGAGTAGTGTCCAAATATATTTATAACCAAATTGAATCGCATTCTCAAATGTAATATATATCAATGTATAAGAATAAAAGACAAGCAAATGTATTGGTGTAAGTGCATGTGATTATTTACAAGTGAGAAAAGTATGTTCACTTAATGCAAATTTAAGTAAGTATTTATTTTTATGTTTTGGTTAATTATGTACAAACAAAAGATTAAAGAAAAGAAAATGTTTTAAGAAATTCTATTTTTATGTATTAATGTTAATGTATTTTAGTTAGTATTTTTATGTACAAGGTTTAAATTAAAAAAGGTTTTAATAAAAGACAAAAAAGAAAATGTTTAATCTTGATACAATCTAATATTTATGTATTTTTAATTATAATGAAAAATATTAGCAATATTTTTTATATGAGAAATTAGTGTATTATTTATTAAAAAAAGAGTTAAGTTATATAAAAGGAAATAAAGGGATATAATGAAAAAGAGATATTAGTTTGAAATAAATAATAAAAAGGATAGAATAAGAGATTTAGTGGGCTTGGTGTATCTTGCTGGGCCCGAAAAGATTGTGTGTGTAAAGAGGCCCATAGGGGGGGTGCATATGCCAGAATTAGGGGTACAGTGCCAGAAAAAACAAATGGGCTTTAGGCAGATGATGGGGCAAGGCCCAAACGTGTTTGAACAATTGTAAGGGTTTGTTTTAATGTTTCAGATTAGGGTTACAGTGTTGAGTGCTTGGAGCGGCGCCGTTTCCACCTTCGTCCTCTTCATCTTCTCAAGCCAAGCATGGCCTACTGACGCTCCTCCAACCTTAAGCTACCAGGCGCCGCCTCTACTTCCTCCTCTCCATGGTCACGCAGGCGGTGGTTATACAAGGGTATGATTTCTGTCTTTAACGCGTTAGGGTTTCAAGTTTATGAATGTTTTTATTTGTTCTGATTTTATGTGTTGTTGTCCATGCGAGGTGTGAAAAGAGGGGAAAAAATACTACCTTTGGAGAGGAGACGGAGGAGGACGGTGGCGTCCTAGGGCGGCCAGAGGCGAGGGGAGTATGATGTTCAGCTTGCTCTGTGGACAACTGGTACTTTGTATTTGCTTTTTATGGTTTGATGATGAAGGTCTGAAAACCTAGCCTATAGTTCTCTCTTCTGCTTATTTTCTTGCTCCTTTCAATGATGATTATCTGAGATGCCTGTTTGCTTTCTTGCTCCTTTCAATGATGATTTGATTCTGAGATGCTTGTTGGTTTGAATGCTTGCCTGTTTGCTTCTTTTCCTCTTCTTCTGTTTGCCTCTGAGATGCTTGTTGAAATGTTGATATTGATTTTGAGTATTGTTGTTGGAATGTTGGCCCTATGATGAGCCTAGCTCTGAGGGTTTGGATTGCTTGAATCTGAGTTTCTTTTGTTGGGTTTCGAAAGGCTTCTGTTTGTGTTCTTTGTTGTTTGACAGGCTTGAACAGGTTAGAAGCTTTAGGCTTGTGTTTGAGATATAGAAAGGCAGGAGGTTTATGCTTAGCAGGTAGTTTGAATGTTTTACAGGATGCAGGGTTTTGTTTTTTGAAGTCAGGTTACAGGCTTGGCTTTGATTTGTGAGTTGAAACAGGTTAGCAGGAAGCTTTGGCTTGCTGTTTAGAGGCTTGAAGTTTTAGGCTTCAGGCTGGTTATGCAGGTTGAGGCTTGATATGCTTGCTAGACAGTTTTGAGGGTTTGTGTTATGTAACAGGTTTTTTTTAGGCAGATTTGATGTTTGACACAGTTTGGTGTTATATTTGTTATGTGGTTCTAGGTTTATGCAGGTTAAGGCTTGTTAGAGTTTACAAGCTTTTTGTGTTGCTTTTGTTATGTGGTTCTACCTCCCCTTTTGCTTGTTCTATAACAGTTATATCTTTTTTTCTAAGCCTCAAACCTGCTGTAAGCCTTTCTCTCTCTCTTTTTCTCTCTCTCTACAGATTAAAGCATTTGTTTATTGCTTACTGTTGTACTTTCTGAAAAAGTATTGGCTGGAAAGTGATGATTTTGAAAATGTTGCTTGCACATTATTTTTCCTCTGCATACTTTCCAGATTTCCTGCATATCTTGTGTACTTTGTTGACATCTTTTTGGATAGCCTTTTGATAGCTTTTGGACAGTTGGTTGACATTGGACTTGGTTAGTTTGAAACTGTGATTTAGTTTGGAATTTTGACAGCTTTGCTTTTCAGTTTGACAATGCAACTTGGTTGGCTTATTTCACTTGCAATTTGTGCAGTTCAGTTTGCCTCTTGGTTTGACAATTTATGCAGCCTTGTATATTTCCCTGTAGCTTTGTGAATTTAATTGTTTGCAAACACTTTCTATCCCTCTTTGTGAACCAAGAATTTTCTTGTGATTTGCAGAGAAGGTGAATAACTGATTCCGGCCAATCACTTTTAATGATGATTTTTAAATTAACTGTCTGCCTTTTCTTTATTTTTCATATGTATTGACTTCTCTTCTTTTTCTTTATTTTTGTAGATGAAAATCAATTGAGCAATGGGGAGCAGCAAATAGAAGACGAAGACTTAGGAAACTTAGAATGCAATTTTATTTCACTTTTAATCATTGTAACAAATATTATTATAAATACTTGTAAATAATTACTGTATTTAAATAACACTTGTACAAATAATTAAAAATAAATAAAAGTCTTTTTATTGATATTCCTTTTAATTCTTCTTCAATTGTTTATTTAATTATTCGTATTTCTTAAATTATAATAACTGGAAGTAAATCCCAACTATTCTAACTCAGAAATGATAAATAATCAATAAACGTCCAGCGTTCCGAATAATCAAAGCATTGCACAGCTAAACAACAAACGTCCACATGTCCTTTTTTACTGATTGAATCAAACACTGCAAACTCTCAATCAACAGCCTCAATCCATATCCCAAAGTAAATTGAAAAGAACTGTAGAATTAATTCTTTCTGAGAATGCGCGCACAAACCCTAGTTCTTGATTTGTTATCAAAGAAGCGTCCGTCTGATCAAACCCTGAGCCAAACTCAACCAAACCCTAATAATCTGCTTGAACTGTACCAGAGTCCATGAAAACCCTAATTTTGTCTGACTGGTGAGAAAAGTCTGTTTTGACCGATTCTTAGGCCAATCTGAAAAATCAGGAGAAGCCCGAAGCTGTGATTTTTTGTGAAAAAATAGGAGGGAAAATTTTGGGGTACAACATCATGTCTTGCAGTTGAACTCTTGTCGGCGCCAGGTCGGCATTGTACTAGTATTGGTGGTAGAAAGCGGTGGCTAAGTCTTCCCATGTATGGATACGGGAACCCTCCAATTGTTAAAACCACTCTAGTTGCGTCCCAGCCAAGCTTTCTTGAAAGAAGTGAACCCAGAGTTTCTTGTCGGCGGCGTGCGGTTATATCTTGCGTACATAAGACTTTAGGTGAAGCTTTGGGCAGGAAACCCCATCGTATTTAACGAAGACTGGTATCTTGAATTTGTGGGGAATGACAACCCCATGTATTAAACCCAAATTATCAAAATCCAAACCGGGGACAGCCTGAATCTCAACGACCTTCAGTCTGTCCTCTAGCTGCTTGTACTTAACATCGGAAGGAGGATACTGCTTGTCAAAATAATCCTAATCATCGGATGCTTGATCATTGATACACCCAGCATGGGTACTTCTTGCTTATCCAATTTGATTTTCGTCTTCCTGAGACGAGTCTTCCACTACCAGTATCTGACAGATCGTCTCTCTGAATCTCTTACCCATATTGACTAGGGCTTTCCTCTTTGGTTTCTTTTTGGCTGCTAGCAACGTCATCAACTCTTGTTGCCCCTTGGCCAGGGTTAGCAGAGTCTCTTGAAACTGGGAGTTTTTTGCTTGCAGGTCTTTCACTGTTTTCTCGATATCCATCTTGCTGAAATAAACAGCAGAAAGATAAGGAAACCTACCGTGGAAAACCTATTATGCTATGATGCATGGAAGATGTGTATGAACGTGATTTCACGGATTTATGAAATTTAAATTTGTATAGACAAAGAATGAACAAACGTCAAATTTCATTAATTAGTTCAAAGTGACTACATCGTGCCTCTTGGGCTTACAGAATAAATCTCTAAGATAAAAAGATCGAACGCATCCTCTTCGGTGCAAGGTAGGCGTTCAAGCTTTGTTCTTCATGGAGTTGCTTTATAAGTTCCAGAACCTTTTTCTCGCTAGCGTAGAATTGAGCTTCGAAGGTATCTCATTCTTCCTTTAGCTGAATCCAACCTTTTTGCAAGTCTTCAAGAGAAGTAGGCATGTCGAGATGGAGGACAGTGTACGGGACATCTTCTTCAGCCACAGGCTCCAAGATAACTGGTAAGATGGAGGGGTAAGGCATCACGAGTTTTTGAGCCCGAGCTCGTACCCACCTAAGATAAGGCTCAAGGGGAACAGAATTCTTACATCCTAGCATTATACTATCCACTTTGTTTACCATCCTCCGAGCTCGTACAAACCTGTGACGGTAGCCTTGATCGTCGCTCTCGTAGTCGAATACCACTCCTTGGATGAGCATATCATGAGGACCACTTCTTCGGGCATACCCAAACTATCATAAGTCTAAGCAAGGGTTGCAAGTGATACCTCCCCTAATTCCAAGCAAAGGTACATTATTGAATTCCCCATAAAGGTCAATGATAGTAATGTTCTCTAAGGATCGAGAACACCAGTGAATATCCGAATGTTTGAGCGATATCATCCTATAGGACCATCTCAAACCTTGCTCGTTCTTCAACACAAATCAGGGAAGATGTGAAACAAACCATCTAGCCAATAGAGGAGTGCAACACATGAGGGTCCCTCTTTTCCTCATAGTACGAGAGTGGAGAGAATATAGGATATCTCCCAACAAAGTAGGCACCGGGTTGCGAGACATGAAGATTTTGACAGCATTTACATCTATGAGTTGGTCAGTATTTGGAAATAAAACCATCCCATATATGATAAGGGCCAACATTTCTTCAAAAGCTTATAAATCTAAAGAGTTCCAATAATCTTGAGCTTTTTCAAATAAGAACTTGGCTAAGAACCCTCTGGCACCACTCCTTGTTTCCCAATTAATCGTGACATCAGATTGTTACAAGTGTAGGGCTCGGGAAATATCTTCAGGGCTTGTGTTGTACCCCAAAATTTTCCCTCTCATTTATCAAATATTTTCTCACAAGATCTCCTTGGGTTCAAGACTGTACAAGGGTTGATCAGCTCAAGACACCTCCTTAAGCATTGATGACTGAAATTAGGGTTTGAGATTGCACAAGGGTAATTGAACTTTTAATGCCTCATATGACTTTCATGGATCATTATAGGCCCCTAAGATTTCTCATGCCAAGTTTCAAGTCTTGGATCACATTTTTGCTCAGTCAATTGAGTAGTTGACCTAAAAATCAGCTGTATTGGGGAAAAAGTCAATTGTGGCTAATTTACAGTCAGACTTCATAATTTTTTATCAATATCAACATTATAAACTCATATGTATCATTTTATCAAGTTTGGACCATAATTCCTCAAGAAATTTGATCAGATCATCAAAAGGGCAAAATGGTCAAAATTAGGGTTTTGACTGAGAAAGGGCAATTTTTGATTTTTGACCTAGAAAATGGTTAATTGGTTTGAGGAATGATCTAAAGAGTTCAATTGTATCATTTTTACCTAATGGCATGACTCAAAATATTGCTCAAGGTCATTTGATTGATAGTTGATTTTCAGTCAACTGATCAAAAGTCAATTGTACACTGAAAAGTCAAACTTTGACTTTTTGGTCAAAATCAAGTGTCAAAGATCACAATTCATCAAAACATGTCAAAATATGAAACTTGTTCATCAAGAAATCAAAAAGTCAAGATTTCATTTTGAAAATTCAAAGTTTCCAAACTAGAAATTTTTCTAAGTGTTGAAAACTTCATATTTTTTTCACAACTTTTAGCCAATTTTTCACCATGATGCATCATGATTCAAAAGAAACTTTCAACATGAAAGTTGTAGATCTCCATGAGATATAAAACATTTATTTACACAAATTCTCATATAAATTCTTGGATCTCAAGTTATTAATACATGAAGTCATGCTCATGAAACTAAACACAGTGAAAATTTTGTCCTAGTTTAGGCAGGATTTTGACCTAACTTCATGGCAATTTTTCACATAGTTCCAAGAGGAATTTTCAAAAGTGATTCCAAGATGGGTTGTAGAGAAAATTACAATCTTTCCAAAATGTCTAAGAACTTCTTGATATCATTCTTGAGCAAGGAGAATCGAAGATAGGAAGTTAGGGTTTCAAACTGAAATTATAGGTCATTTTTGTGATGAACAAGAATTCAAATCTCAAGCCTATGCTGCACAAACTTGCTTTGAAGGCCTCTAAACCTCAAGATCTCTCCCTAATCATACGATTACACTTTCTTTTGAGCTATTATCCATTTGATTCAATCTTTATCCAAGATAATTTTCCATTAATGGCACAAAGGCACCATTTCCATTTACATAAAGCAAGCTTTATGCAAAGTCAAATTGCATTGAGCTTTGCACTTGTTCCTTCTGCATAAGCTTCCTCTATAAAGTCAGATAAGCATGTTTAAAGTTGGTAACCACTCTATATAGCTATGTACCTTTCCTTGAAACCATACTTGTCAAGCTTGCTTCAAAAACAAGTCAAAATCCCATAACTTGTGATCTTGTGATTCTGACCACCTCAAGTATCCAAACCTCTTGCTTATACATAAGGGCACTATATGCAAGCTAACACACAAGCTTAAGCACCCTGAAACACACCAAAACTCCCTCAAGTCAGAAATTGCCCAAAAACTCCATTGTTGCATAGTTTCTGACCTTGGACTTGTAACTCATATTTCCCTCGTGCGTTCTTTGGCCTTTTAGTTCCTAAAGCTTCCTTACATCAAATATAACTCATCCCTGTACCTGTTACACGATTGTAACTCCATTTCCATCATCCTTCATAGCCAAAAATAGAGCACTACACATTGACTTCTCCAAGCCATTTCAGCCACTCTTAACTCAAGCTAACCATTGCATAAGCTTCCTGGGAACTTAAGGAAGCTAACTTAATCATTGCAGCACCTTGAATCAAGCTCATTTGCATTTCAAGATTTCCAGTTTTGAGGTATTTTTCTTGAACTTTTATCTCATTACTTAGGAATTGTTAGGCTTGTATTTGTGAAGATAAAATGTAGACATCATTGCCCTGAAGTTGTACATGTCCATAGATTTTATTTATATTGATTGAGCTAGGAGAATTTTAGGATTGAACCTATGAAAATAATTAGGTTAGAATTTGGTACTTTCAAAAATTCTCATTCATCTTTGATTTATAGCTTATGATATTTATATGGTTGGATTCGTATGGAAAAATGGAGCAACTTTCGTGTTTGCATATTTCATTTTTATTGAGAAATGGTGAAGTTACAAATGATCTGGCTGGAGGTTGAAGATGAAGTTCCATATTCAGGACTTGTTTTGTAGTATGTATTTATCATTTCAGTTAAGTTAACGGATGTATAGCCATCCCAGTGGTAAGGCAGCGCGCTGGTAACCAAGATGGCGTGGGTTCAACACCTAGTGCGCTGCCATTTGTTTTTTTCACATTTTTACACTTTCTTTGGCTTTTGCAGCGCCTGGGCCTCCAAATGATTGGGCCTTGCCTTTTTTGCTATTTCTGACCCCCGCCTTATTGTTTACACCCCTGGTCCATTATTTTTCTTTGTTATTTTATTTTCATTCTTTTTTTAAAAATTTTGTTTTCATTTTATATTTTCTTTATTATTATTATTAATATTATTAATGATAAAAAATCCAAATAAATATTTTATTTATTTATTTGCATATTTAGAAAATGATCATTTATATGTTATTTTCTTCATAAAAACAAAAGAACAAAAACATTTTCATTTAATAAATTAATTTCTTTTTTTTATTCAATAAATATTTAGACTAGGGTTTAATTATTATATTATTTTCTTGTGAATAAAATTAATTTAGAACTTAGGTTTATTTTAATTAATTAATTTTCATTTGTATTTTCATTAAGATAAAACCTTTCATAGAAAAACCCTAAAAATACTTTTTTAACTTAATTTATTTCTTATTTAGTTTAAATTTGATTTTGTTTAATTTTTAGTTAATCTTCTTCTTTAACTAGGTTAAAACCCTTTTTTTATGAAAAACCAAACAAAAATCATTTCTTTTTCCATTTATATATTCTTGCATTTACACATTTTTACTTATTCATTTTTTGTACAATATTCAATATGGTTGTAATAATTATTTAGATTTAATTTTCTTGCAAATTCCCCATTTGTAATTTGTATACCCCCTCCCCTAAATGATGTAATAGCTTAGTATTTTTATTTTCCGCAATTTAATGCTTTATATACAAATACTAGTAATTAGGGTTTGTATGGAGAGATTAAAATCAATGCTTAGAAAACCCTAATTCAAAGACAAAACAATGCATGTAAATCAATACATTTGCACACTTACACCCTTAGGGTAAATCCACTTTGTTGCCTTACAAAAATGGCCATATTATGCATGTTAGGTATCTTAGCAAAAACAAACAAAATATAAAATCATAGTCCCTCGATGATGCTATCAAAGTTGCCTTTCAAAAATGATCTTAGTCCCTTAAAGAAAATGCTAAGATATCTTACAACATTGCTAATCATGGCTATACGATGACCCACACCCGTCCCTTTTATATCCAAAGATAAGGTTACTTACCAAATCAATGGTAAGATAACAATATCAAAGGAAAGAGGAAATAAACATGAAAGACTTTGGAGTAGGTAGATTGTTCCTAGTTGCTTGCTCAATTTCAAAACCAAGCATCCTTGCTATTTTAAAAACAAACATCAACACTTTCAAAAACATCTTTCAAACTTGAAAACATTTTCAAAAGATCAACACTTTGTATACATTCTTACGAACGAGAATCATTACAAAGTTTTCCTAAACGATGGCGCTTTTCAAAATACTTTCAAAAACCACACAAAGCACATTTTAAAACAAAAGCAAGTGATCTAGCAAGTAACTAAGAGCCCATGGAAAATCATGGATTAAAAGGGTGTTAATACCTTCCCTTTTCATAATCTACCTCCCGAACTCAAGAAAACATCTCAAAGGTCTTTCCTGTTCTTTTCCACCTTTCCTTTTGGATAAAATAAAAGTCGATGGTGACTCTTGCTAACCGCAACATTTACGATCAAATGCAAAACAACCAAGTCAGTTCTCCCACCGTGTTACAGAACTGGCGACTCTGCTGGAGACAATTTTAAAAGTGGGGTTACCTTAGGGCTAGATCACATTTACTTGCTTTCATTGTTTGACTTTTATGCTTTACATTATGGTTCTTTGTTTGGGTTTGAATCCTCTACCCATATTTGGGATACCTTATAGGTAAGTAGCAATACATTATGGAAACTATGTGAGGTATATCGACATGGTCTAAGCAATAGCTACGTTAGTGTGACATATTTGTGGTTACCGGTAGCCCTTGAGTAGTCAAGGAGAATACAGGGCCGCTGAGTGATGTCATGAAGCACTAACTAACTTCTATAACCTTTACTTGATCAACTTGGCCATTAGGACGTAGTGAGATGACCGGCTTTGGTGCAGTCCGAAGTTGGTAGATACTCGATACTACACTCATTGAGGTTTGGTTTTTTGGGATATTTCGGTCGCCATTAAAGAGGCTTGCGCTGAAACAATGCCCAAGGAAATAAACCAGTGATATTGAGCTCCTTTAGAACCCGATTACTATTGCTAGGACAGGTTTGAGCCAACTAAACTTCAAGAGGGTACTTACCTATGAGACTCCATGCAAGCCTAAACCTAAGGACTTGTTTGTTTTGTTTGTATATATTTACTTGTACATAAAATCATAAACATCATAACATCATACTCATACTCACTAACCATTTCAAGGATTTTTGGGATTTATCTTTGTTCTGTTTTGTAGGACATGGATTCTATTCGCAGGAAAACCATTCAAGTCAATCTCGTAAGGATCCATCCTCAGCTTACAGAGTTAGCATAAAGGGTTCCCAAAAATTCTCCATTTACCGAAAGACATGGTCACCTCCTAAACTTAGTTACCTCCAACACTGATGAGGACATGATGAAGGTGCTCTTCCAGTTCTTTGATCCTATACACCATTGCTTCACATTTCCTGATTATCAACTTGTGCCAACTTTGGAAGAATTCTCCCAACTCTTGAGGATTCCCATTCTCAATCAACTACCCTTCAACGGTACGGAAAGAGATCCAAAACCAGGAGAGATTGCTCAAGCCCTACACTTGCAACCATCTGATATCACAACTAATTGGGAAATAAGGAGTGGTGTCAAAGGTTTCTTAGCCAAGTTCTTGTTTGAGAAAGCTCAAAACTATTGGAACTCCTTGGACTTTCAAGCTTTTAAGGAAATTGTGGCTCTCCTCATCTATGAGATAGTTTGGTTTCCAAATCATGACTAACTCATAGATGTAAACACCGTCAAAATCTTCATGTCTCGTAACCCGGTGCCTACTTTGTTAGGAGACATCCTACATTCTTTTCACACTCTCACTATGAGGAAAAGAGGTATTCTTATGTGTTGTACTCCTCTCTTGTCAAGATGGTTTATTTTGCATCTTCCTCAATCTGTATTGAAGAATGAGCAAGGTTCAAGGTGGTCACATAGGTTGATGACGCTCAGACATTCAGACATTCATTGGTGTTCCCGATTTGTGGAGAATGTTACCATCATCGACCGTTGTGGATATTTATCTAATGTCCCCTTACTTGGCATTAGAGTAGGTATCACCTACAACCCCTGTTTGGCCTTAAGACAGTTTAGTTACGCCCGAAGGGATGACCCACATGAGATGCTTATTCAAGGGTTTATATTTGACTACGAGAATGACGATCAAGGTCACCGCTAGAGGTTTATCCGAGCTTGGAGGATGTTGAATAAGGTAGATAGCAAGACATTGGGGCATAAGAATTTCATCCCTCTTGAGCCTTATCTCAAATGGGTATGAGCTCGTGCTCAAAGTCTTATAATGCCTTACCCTTCCATTCTCCCGGTTATCAAAGAGCCTGTTATGGAAGGAGATGTCCCATACACTATCCTTCATTCTGACATGCCCACTTCTCTCGAAGAATTGCAAAGGGATTGGATACATCTTAAGGGGGAGCGAGACACGTTTGAGGCTCAATACTACGCTAGCGAGAAGAAGGTTCTGGAACTCACCAAGCAGCTTCATGAGGAGCCAAGTCTGAACGCCTACATCGCACCGAAGAGGATGCGTTCAACTTTTTTATCTTAGAGTTTTTGTATTTCTTTGTAAGCCCAAAGAGGCATGATATACTCAAACTTTGATTTATTAATATAACGTGTGTTCCTTTTTGGTCTAAAGCAAATTTAAATCTCTAAATTCCTTGAAATCATTGCATATGCATCTTCATTCATCATGACATAAGAAGGTTTCTTACCACAGGTCTCCTTATCTTTCTACTTTTTATTTCAGTAAGATGGATCTTGAGCAGACAGTAAAAGATCTTCAGGCGCAGAATGCTCAATTTCAACAAATTTTCTTGACTCTAGCCAAAGGACAAGAGGATTTGGAAACTTTGTTGATTGAAGAAAAGAAGAAGAAAGCAAAGAAATCAACCGGTGTTCTGAATCTAGGAAGAAGGTTCCCAGGGCCAGCCAGACAGACCTTAGACTTCACAACATCATCTGGTGAAAAGGATAATCAAGAAGGGAAAAACAAGGAAGTGATTACCCATCCAGAATCTGAAGAGGAAGAAGAAGATGATTACGCTGAAGAGCAGTATCCTCCGGCCGACGACAAATACAAACATCTGGAAGAACGCCTAAGTGCAATGGAGATTCAGAAAGTGCTCGGGCTGGACTTTGAAGAGCTGGGTTTGGTATCTGGGATTGTTATTCCACCAAAGTTCAAGGCACCAGTGTTTTCTAAGTACGACGGGGTTTCGTGTCCCAAGATACACCTCTAATCTTATGTGAGGAAGATACAGCCTCACACTGCCGATAGAGATTTATGGGTCCAATTCTTTCAGGATAGTATATTCGGGACTCATCTAGATTGGTTCTATCAACTGGAAAGGGAAAATATCCATAATTAGGAATACCTTGTCGCTGCTTTTTATAAACAGTATCAGTACAACGCAGACCTTGCTCCCATCCGTACTCAACTCCAGAATATGGTTATGGTTTCAAGCGAAGGTTTCAAGGACTACGCTCAGAAATGGAGGGACTTAGCAGGAAGAGTCAAACCTCCCCTATCTGACAGAGAGCTAGTAGACATTTTTCTAGGTACCCTGTCCGGTCCTTTCTTTAATCATCTAATTGGAAGCTCCTTAGCAGGCTTCACTGAATTAATCTTGACCGGGGAAAGAGTGAAAGTTGGGATTAAGAGTGGGAAGATCCAAAAGGACGCATCCTCCAGTGCCGTGAGAAAACCATTTATTGGGAAGAAAGAAGTTGGTGTTGTATACCCTTAATGGAATTAAGACAGAATTGAACGCCGTTCAATTGGTAGGGGCAGTCATGATCCATAAACCCGCACCTGCTCAACAAAGGAGTAACTAGCCTAGAACGGAAAGACCGGTAAGACAATTTACCTGGATAAATATGACGTTGTCTCAAGTCCTGCCACATTTGTTGAGATCTAATCTGGTAACTTTAAAGGAAGCCCCGAAGAATCCCAACACCGCCTCTCCTCATTACAACCTTAATGCTCGTTGTGCTTACCATTCAGAAAGTCCAGGCCATGATACCAACAACTGTTGGGCTTTGAAAAACAAGGTGCAAGACCTTCTCGAGGCAAAAGAAATTAAATTTGATGCTCTTGAGATCCCAAATGTTATCACCGCTCCAATGTCCAAGCATGGCCGTGATGTTAATGTTGTTGAAGATGATATGTTTGTTACTGATGTTGATGAACTTGTTACTCCTCTCCTGACTGTCAAGAGGAACCTGTTGAAGGCCGGTTGTGATACGGTGGAAGAACTGACTATGAGTTTTGCGTTTGTTTTCGCAAATGTGCGGTTGAGCAAGAGTCGCCACCGACTTTTTATTTTATCCTAAGGAAAGGTTTAAAAAGCACAGCAAAAACCTTTGAGATGTTTTCTTGGGTTCGGGGAGTAGATTATAGAAAGGGAAGGTATTAGCACCCTTTCTATCCATGGTTATCCATGGGCTCTTAGTTACTTGCTTAGATCACTTGCCTTTTTCAATTGTTTGAAATGGTGTTTGTGTGTGTGTGGTTTTGAAAATGTTTTGAAAAGAGGCCAATGTGCTGGCAACCTTTGTAATGATCCATGTTGGGATGTATACAAAGGTGTATGTCTTTTGAAAAGGTTTTCATTTGTTTTTTGAAAGTTGTTTTTTGAAAGTGTTGTGAGGTGTGAGAAAAAAAACAGGCAAGTGTTTTCATTTTGCAAGTTGACAAGTACTTAAGAGCGATCTACCCTAAAGTTCTCAAAGGTTTTGTTATGTTTTTAACCCTTTTAACAATTTTGTTCCACCATTGTATTTGGTGGACAATCTTGTGTTAGGATGTGAAAGGGACGGGCGCGGGTCATCGTTTAGACCATAGTTGCAATGGTGCCAAGTATCTTTGGGCATTTTCCTTAAGGGACTTGATCATTTTTTAGGCAACTTTCGAAAGCGTCATCGAGGGACTATGATCATTTGAATTGTGTTTGTTTTGCCCAAAGAGACCTAACATGCAATATGGCCCAATTTTGAAAGGCAACAAGTGGATATAACCCTAGGGGTGTTAGTGTGCAAGTGTGTTTTATTGCATACAAGAGTTTTTCTTTGAATTAGGTTTTTCTATTTCATTGATTTTATCTTGTCATACACGTCCTAATTACTAGCAATAAGAAGCGGAAATGTAAAATCCTACGCTATTACAACAATTAGGGGAGGGGATACACATTTGTACATGGGGGGTTCAACGAGAAAAATAGACAAAAAAGAAAATAGCGAAAAACAAGATATATAGAGAGAGAGGGGGAGCCCGCGCGCTGTTGGGAGGCCATCAGAAGTTCTGATCCAGATCCGCTGTCAGATGATTAACCTGTTGGTGAAACTGGATGAGTCAGAACTTCTGACTCTAGAACCTGCAAAACAGAACCTTGTTAGTGGGGAAATCAGAAGTTCTGATTTCCCTGCGCTGCAAGACAGAAGTTTGTTAGTGGAGAAACCAGAAGTTCTGATTCTGCTGAAAAGGCAATAACTCTCAGAGGTTCTGATGTCATTGACAGCAAAACAGGCTTCAGATGTGCTAACGTCAAAGTCAGCACTTGGCTTTTTCCTGTACTAATCAGAACATCTGCAATCCTGTTGTTACTCCATAAAACAGGAAACATATTTGGAACAGATCCAGCAAAAATAGCAAAAAATGTTTCAGAGGTCAGAATCACCAAGGTCACAGGTAAGTCCTATACTGGCTCAGAATGTTCTGAGGTATGAGAGTCCTCAGAACATAAACAGCAATAACATGAATATTTACATTATGTTACTTGAATATGCACAGCTGATGATGCTTAACAGTGTGGTGAGGGTCAGCAGGTGCTTACCTGACTGTCTGGAAGATGGTGGGTGAAAGTTAGCTTTTGGTTCTGGTGGTGTTCTGGACAGATTTGGAAAAGGGGAAGTGAAGGTGTATACGTATAGGGTCAGAAGTTTGGAAAGAGCATTTTTGGTTTACAGAAAAGAGCTGGATGTTTGATGAAGTTGAAGGTAAGAAACTTAAAGTTATGAAACAAAGCTGGAGATTTTGGCAGAGTTTCAGAATGTTATGTTGCTAGGAGTTTCGTTTCTCTCTTAGCAATTTTTCTGTTTCTTTTCTTGAACGTCTTTTGCAGTGGTGAAAGCTCTCTATTTATAGGCAAAGTTCTTGTGGATGTCTTGAACATTTAAGGCGCCAACAGAGTTTGAATTTGTTCTTTGACAGAAATTCCTGGGAAGTTGTGATAACAGCTATCTTTCAGCCTAGGTAGCAGCAGCAGGCGTAGATTGGGGGAAGTGACCTCTGAAGTGGGCGGTGGCGTGAAGACCCATGCCAGAATCTGTGCAAAAGCATTTTCCAAGCCACACGTGAATGCTCAGGAGTGGTTGGAAGCATTAATGGGCATTAAATGGTGACAAGACCTGTCAATACCAACATTCTGGTAATGGAAATCAGCGTTGAATCAGCAGCGTAAACCATGCTCTGGCCTTGGCTACCTGTTGTCTTAGCAAGCTCTGGAGATTCTCCTGGTTTTCTGGTGCGTTCCTTGGATCTACTTCTGGACAATCTGGACTTAGAGATTCTGTATCAATGTGACACCTATCCTTCTGACCTTTCATCTTCTGATTTCAACCTGTTCTGAAGGAGCCTTTATATTTTCCTGTTTCTCTTGCATTCCTTTAGCAAATTCTGACTGAGTTTGTGTAACTTCTGAAGGGGCATGTTCTGCTTGAGGCTTACACTCTGAACCACGTTTACAACTTCTGATTGAACTGATGTAGCTGCTGAAGAGCCAACTTCTGACCATGCTGAGCCAAGCTTGCAACTTCTGACCGTCTTCATCTGGAATGGGTCCAGAAGTTCTGAAGCGCTGATTTTTCTAAAAACACTTATTTTTAAGGAAGCACTTAGAATTTGATTTTCCTCAAGACGAAAGCGTTGTTTCTGGAGTTTGTGAGATCATCTTGCTCTTGTAAGTGGCTTGCTTGGGCAAAAGGATAACCCAGGACTTGGATTTGTTTCAGGGGACCTTGAAAAATCTAAGATGGTTTCCTGAAGAAAGGGAGGGCAAATTTTGGGGTACAACAGTTTCCCCTGTTCAATCTTCTTGGACCTGAAGAGTTAGATTGGCGAGTTTGCCTTTCGCGACTTGAAGGTAAAAGGAGATTGGACACTAATGTGCCCAGAAAATTTGCACTCGGCGATCTGATGGTGGAGGTGAATGGGCTTAAAGATGCCATTTGGTGATGGGCTTAAAGATGCCATCTGGTGCGATAGAATTTTTGTCGGGGGATGGGCTTAGAGATGCCATCTGAGAATGGGCTTACAGACGCTATTCGGCGACTGCTGGTAGGAGGATGGGCTTATAGATGCCATACGGTGATGTTGAACTGTACGTCACAAGTGAGTGGACAAGTATCAGAAGGGCATCCCTGTTTTTGGAACGTCTTTGAATTGGGGTCTGAACAAGCAACAGATTGACGTCCGTGTCTGGAGAATCTGTAAACTATTTCAGGAGTTGCGAAGTTGAAGAGGAACCGGTGTAGGGTTTCTTGATGATGCGTCTGAATGAATCTGGAATAAGTATCAGAATGTCGCCATGTCCGGGTCATATCTGAACTATTTCTGGATGAATCTTGGGAATTGATCTGTGTCTGTCGACTGAACTTACCTGAAAAGGCAAAGGGTTAGTTGTATGCAATGTTATGATGCATGATGCAATGTACGTGACATCAATATTTATGATATGAATGTAATGAATGCGCATGTAAGCTGATGAGCTAATCTTGCCAAGGATACATGAATCCGAGATGGCTGAAGATAAAAAGCGTTTTGACTGCTGCCGGGGAAAATAAATCCTTGGCTGTCGCTGGGGAAGAGAATTCCTGATGACCTCTACTGGGGAGCTCCAAATCAGTAGACTCATGCTGGGGAGGTCAGATTGAGAATCTTCAGCTTGATGGGAAGTAACTCTAGCGACTTCACTGGGGAACTCAAGATTTGTCCTCCCCAAAACTCTGTGGGGAGAAGGTTCAATGGTCTGGCTCCGCTGGGGATGCTGAAACTTAAACTCTGAGGGGGATTGAACTCCGGAGGATTCTTTGGCTGGGGATTTTGATGAACTCCGCTGGGGATAGGGAGAATTTTGGCGAGCGCGATCTTCCGTGGTGGTTAGCTTGAGAAGAATCTGAACAAGCGATAAGTTAACCTCCGTTTACTTGGAGGACCCGGGAACTGTTTTCAGAAATCTTGAAGTTGAATCAGCAATAGAGCCGCATCCGTTGTTGGGAAGCGTCCGTAAACTAATTCAAAGGTTGCATCTGAACAAGCTGATAGATTAACATCCGTTACTTGGGAAGAATCCATGAACTGTTTTCAGAAGTCTTGAGAAGAATCTGAACAAGTGATAGGTTAACATCCGTTTACTTGGAGGACCCGGGAACTGTTTTCAGAAATCTCGAAGTTGAATAAGCAATAGAACAACATCCGTTGTTGGGAAGCGTCCGTAAACTGTTTTCAAAAGTTGCCTCTGAACAAGTCGATAGATTAACATCCGTTACTTGGGAAGAATCCATGAACTATTTCCAGAAGTCTTGAGAAGAATCTGAACAAGTGATAGGTTAACATCTGTTTACTTGGAGAACCCGTGAACTATTTTCAGAAATCTTGAAGTTGAATCAGCAATAGAGCCGCATCCGTTGTTGGGAAGCGTCCATAAACTAATTCAAAGGTTTGAGAAGAGTCTGAACAAGTCGGTAGATTAACATCCGTTGTTGGGAAGAATCCGTAAACTTGTTTCAGAAGTCTTGAAGAGGGACCGGTGTAGGGCTCCCTGAAGATGAGCTTGTGTAAAAACTGCATCGGGTTTTGAACACTTTTGACATTCGAATGCCCCAAGTGGTGATGTAGATAAATTCCTGGCTTATTACAGGTGTTGGTCTACAATCGGTTGTTCACAGATGTTTCCTGGGTTGTTGCAGGTGTTGATCTGGAATTCTTCAGACATGCCCTGGCTGGATACAGGAATCGAATCTGGAAAGGTGATAGTTGATAGATATGCCCTGGCTGGATACAGGAATCGAATCTTCAAACTCTTCAGACGTGCCCTGGCTAGATACAGGAATCGAGTCTGGAAATGTGGTTAACAGATATGCCCTGGCTGGATACAGGAGTCGAATCTGGAAATGTTGTAGTTGACTTATTAAACACTTTTGACATTTGAATGTCCCAAGTGGTTGTGAAGGAGTCTTGAATCGGATTACTCTGCATATTGAGAGATTTCTTGAAATCTTGACTGGACTGCCCCAGGTTAATTGAACTTTGAAAGATTTGTCGGACCTTGACTGGGCTGCCCCAGGTTAATTGAATTGCGACATGTCATGCCCCTTGTTGATAGGAGATTTGATGGAAGTGTTATCCCTTTGAAGTGATTTTGACTTGCTGAGAGAGTTTTCGTTCCTCCGAACATTCGCTGTATGAACTTCTTCGCTGTCAAACAAAAGGGGTCAAATGCAGACAATGATATTCGAATAATGCAAAGTTTATGTTTGTCTCGAAGTTTTTTTTTTTCGTTTTGAAAAATGCGTTTTTAGCAGAAAACTTTTCACAAGACAAGTTAACACAAGATTTAGAGCAAAGCCCTACAGGAGTCAGGATACCTTTTGTAACAGTATGCTTTCGAACTAACCCATGCTTCAATTAGGACTTTTGGAGGGTTGTAACGTGGCCTGGTTCACGGCTTAAGAAACAAAGGATAAAGGCTCAAAGTATATTTGTACCCACCCGCTCTTCGTGATGTTCTTCAACCTAAGCTCAGTTAATTGTGCGTCACACTCTGTTTTGAGTTTTGAATGACTTTTGGGCGATGGTTCACCAGTTTGAATTTGGGAGACAGTCATCATCTCCTTTTTCTTTTCCAACACTTTTCATGTTGTTGAGGGTTTTGTAATGACCTCACTATTTTGATTTTGATTTGTTATCCCTAACTTTTGCCTGACTGTTACCGTTTTCGGGATTACTGTCAGCGGGATGCCCCAGCTTTCTTAAGCCTCCTTTATAGGTTTTGGCTTGGTGGGCTTTTCTCTTTTGAGAGATTGACTGTCTATGTGATAGGGAACCACCCTTGTCTTTTGATTCCAAAGGAATGCTTTCTCTTTTGACGTCGTTTGTTGTATTGCGAACTGAGAGTTTGCGACTTCAATGCGCATTTTCTTTTGAATTAACTGAGATACTACCCTGCCCCAGGTTTATATCAAAGGTTTTGATTGTATCAGAACAGAGAACTCCTACTTCTTTGGCTCGAAGGGGTTGACTAGGGATTAACTTCCTTATAACTCCAGTGTTTGGGAATTGAAAGAAATGCCTGTACATCATCAGCAAGGTCTTTTCAAAAGCATACTGTATAAGATCACGGTATTGTTTCGTCATCCTCCCTCTAAAGGCTTGCAGCTTTTTATCAAGAGTCAAATATCATAAAGAAAAGCATAAGAGTAGTGAAACGAATGGATGAATTCAAGACAAACATATGCAATGCATTAATGAAAACAGAGTTTTAACATCAACAGATAATTGTTTGACAGCAAAAGAAATTACAACTTTGAAAATTCAAAAAGAAGCAAAAGTCTTTCAGCTTCGAGCTTCGTCACTTCAAGCGGAGAACCCTTTAACGGAAGATTTTCATCTCGCCGTCCGGCATGAATTCCAGCACCCCAATGTCGATCAGATCTTGAATCTTGTTCTTCAAGGCCCAACAGTCGTTGGTACTGTGTCCCGGGCTGCAGGAGTGGTAAACGCAGAATGCGTCGGGATTAAAGTGAGGAGAGGAGATATTGAGCTTCTGAGGAGGGTCCTTTACAGTAAGCAAGTTGACCTCCAACAGGCGCTTCAGTATGAAGAATGATGGTATTTCAGTCTCCGTGAACTGTCTTCCCGACTTTTCTTGTTTACGCCGATTGTCCCGTTGACGCTGGCGAGGTTGTTGATGGGTTTGTGACCCTGAAGCTAGCAAAGGAGCTTTCCCCTTGTCTTCTTGAGTGGATGGAGGCTGAGCGGTGACTTGCTCTTCGACCTCAGATGTTTGCCCCAGTTGGTTGTTTGGAAGCAGTTGGCGGACAAGAACTCTGAGTTCCTCTTGTCTTTGGGATAGGTCTTGGATGAGAGCCATCTGGCCCACCAACTGTCCCATCACTTGAGTCCTCAGTGTTGTCAGATCAAACTGCAGCTTCGCAATCTGATCACTCCTGGCATTGTTGGAACTCCCCAAGCCCTTGGTGAGGTGAGCTTTCATCTCTTCTTGCCCCAGAGACAAGTTCAGGAACATCTCCTGCAGCTGAGCAGTCTGGTCTTGGATGTCTTTGACAGACCTTTCTAGAGCCATCTCTTGCTGAAATAAACAGCAGGAGAGTAAGGAAACCTGAAAAAAGGAAGGATTGTCAAAATGAAATGCATGATATGTGGATGCATGCTTTCAAGGATCTCTTGGGGTAAACACAAGAAAATGTTAGAGGTTGAACTCTGCTCTTGGATTGGAGATCTCTGCGCCGGTGGACGTCCTTCCACGAGAGTCAAGCTCACCATGTCGAGTGGGTCATAGCCACTGATTCAAGTTGTTGCACTTGATCTTTGTTTGGAGAGCTTTGTGTTGGTGGATGTCTTTCCACGAGAATCAAGCTCACCATGTCGAGTGGGTCATAGCCACTGATTCAAGTTGTTGTACTTGATCTTTTGGTTGGAGAACTTTGTATCAGTGGATGTCTTTCCACGAGAATCAAGCTCACCATGTCAAGTGAGTCATGGCCACTGATTCAAGTTGTTGTACTTGAACTTTGACTGGATTGGTTAGAGGAGAAACCTCTTGCCCCTTGATAGTCTTCTGGCTCAATGTAATCCTGCATCAACAGAACCCTCGAGATCCTTGAAATGGTTATTGAAAATGCTAAAATGCTATGGTATGATGTCATGATGTTATGTACATGTATGCACAAGCAAGTAAGTGTATGTACAGGCAAACAATATTCACACAAAGCACACAAGGCCTTAGGTTTAGGCTTGCATGAGGTTCAGGTACTACCCTCTTTCAGTTCGTTGGTTAAAACCTGTCCTATCAAAAGTAACCGGGTTCTAAGGATCCCAATATCATTGGATTGCTTTCATTGTTCATCGTTTCGATTTAGCCACTGAACTGGCGACCGAAATATTCCAGGAAAGCAACCCTCAATTGAGTGTAGTATCGAGTATCAACCAACCTCGGACTGCACCAAAGTCAGTTATCTCACTACCCTAAAAAGGCCAAGATGGTTCGATTAAGGTTCCTAAGGTCAGTTGATGCTTCGCGACACCACGCGGCGGCCCCGTACTCTCCTTGACTGAACTCAAGGGTTACCGGTACACACCAAAGTGCCACATCAACGTAGCAGACTGCTTCAACCATGTCGGTATACCCCGCACAGTTCCCTCACAGCCTTGTTGCTACTTTCTAAGAAGGTATCCCCAGATCCGGGTTAGGATCTATAAAACTCCGATACAAGGCCCACAAATGTAAAAGCAAACAAGACAATCAATTGAAAACAAAAGTGATCTAAACCCTAAGGTAACCCCACTTAAGAAAAGTATATCCCCAGCAGAGTCGCCAGTTCTGTGATACGGTGGGAGAACTGACTATGAGTTTTGCGTTTGTTTTCGCAAATGTGCGGTTGAGCAAGAGTCGCCACCGACTTTTTATTTTATCCTAAGGAAAGGTTTAAAAAGCACAGCAAAAACCTTTGAGATGTTTTCTTGGGTTCGGGGAGTAGATTATAGAAAGGGAAGGTATTAGCACCCTTTCTATCCATGGTTATCCATGGGCTCTTAGTTACTTGCTTAGATCACTTGCCTTTTTCAATTGTTTGAAATGGTGTTTGTGTGTGTGTGGGTTTGAAAATGTTTTGAAAAGAGGCCAATGTGCTGGCAACCTTTGTAATGATCCATGTTGGGATGTATACAAAGGTGTATGTCTTTTGAAAAGGTTTTCATTTGTTTTTTGAAAGTTGTTTTTTGAAAGTGTTGTGAGGTGTGAGAAAAAAAACAGGCAAGTGTTTTCATTTTGCAAGTTGACAAGTACTTAAGAGCGATCTACCCTAAAGTTCTCAAAGGTTTTGTTATGTTTTTAACCCTTTTAACAATTTTGTTCCACCATTGTATTTGGTGGACAATCTTGTGTTAGGATGTGAAAGGGACGGGCGCGGGTCATCGTTTAGACCATAGTTGCAATGGTGCCAAGTATCTTTGGGCATTTTCCTTAAGGGACTTGATCATTTTTTAGGCAACTTTCGAAAGCGTCATCGAGGGACTATGATCATTTGAATTGTGTTTGTTTTGCCCAAAGAGACCTAACATGCAATATGGCCCAATTTTGAAAGGCAACAAGTGGATATAACCCTAGGGGTGTTAGTGTGCAAGTGTGTTTTATTGCATACAAGAGTTTTTCTTTGAATTAGGTTTTTCTATTTCATTGATTTTATCTTGTCATACACGTCCTAATTACTAGCAATAAGAAGCGGAAATGTAAAATCCTACGCTATTACAACAATTAGGGGAGGGGGATACACATTTGTACATGGGGGGTTCAACGAGAAAAATAGACAAAAAAGAAAATAGCGAAAAACAAGATATATAGAGAGAGAGAGAGGGAGCCCGCACGCTGTTGGGAGGCCATCAGAAGTTCTGATCCAGATCCGCTGTCAGATGATCAACCTGTTGGTGAAACTGGATGAGTCAGAACTTCTGACTCTAGAACCTGCAAAACAGAACCTTGTTAGTGGGGAAATCAGAAGTTCTGATTTCCCTGCGCTGCAAGACAGAAGTTTGTTAGTGGAGAAACCAGAAGTTCTGATTCTGCTGAAAAGGCAATAACTCTCAGAGGTTCTGATGTCATTGACAGCAAAACAGGCTTCAGATGTGCTAACGTCAAAGTCAGCACTTGGCTTTTTCCTGTACTAATCAGAACATCTGCAATCCTGTTGTTACTCCACAAAACAGGAAACATATTTGGAACAGATCCAGCAAAAATAGCAAAAAATGTTTCAGAGGTCAGAATCACCAAGGTTACAGGTAAGTCCTATACTGGCTCAGAACGTTCTGAGGTATGAGAGTCCTCAGAACATAAACAGCAATAACATGAATATTTACATTATGTTACTTGAATATGCACAGCTGATGATGCTTAACAGTGTGGTGAGGGTCAGCAGGTGCTTACCTGACTGTCTGGAAGATGGTGGGTGAAAGTTAGCTTTTGGTTCTGGTGGTGTTCTGGACAGATTTGGAAAAGGGGAAGTGAAGGTGTATACGTATAGGGTCAGAAGTTTGGAAAGAGCGTTTTTGGTTTACAGAAAAGAGCTGGATGTTTGATGAAGTTGAAGGTAAGAAACTTAAAGTTATGAAACAAAGCTGGAGATTTTGGCAGAGTTTCAGAATGTTATGTTGCTAGGAGTTTCGTTTCTCTCTTAGCAATTTTTCTGTTTCTTTTCTTGAACGTCTTTTGCAGTGGTGAAAGCTCTCTATTTATAGGCAAAGTTCTTGTGGATGTCTTGAACATTTAAGGCGCCAACAGAGTTTGAATTTGTTCTTTGACAGAAATTCCTGGGAAGTTGTGATAACAGCTATCTTTCAGCCTAGGTAGCAGCAGCAGGCGTAGATTGGGGGAAGTGACCTCTGAAGTGGGCGGTGGCGTGAAGACCCATGCCAGAATCTGTGCAAAAGCATTTTCCAAGCCACACGTGAATGCTCAGGAGTGGTTGGAAGCATTAATGGGCATTAAATGGTGACAAGACCTGTCAATACCAACATTCTGGTAATGGAAATCAGCGTTGAATCAGCAGCGTAAACCATGCTCTGGCCTTGGCTACCTGTTGTCTTAGCAAGCTCTGGAGATTCTCCTGGTTTTCTGGTGCGTTCCTTGGATCTACTTCTGGACAATCTGGACTTAGAGATTCTGTATCAATGTGACACCTACCCTTCTGACCTTTCATCTTCTGATTTCAACCTGTTCTGAAGGAGCCTTTATATTTTCCTGTTTCTCTTGCATTCCTTTAGCAAATTCTGACTGAGTTTGTGTAACTGCTGAAGGGGCATGTTCTGCTTGAGGCTTACACTCTGAACCACGTTTACAACTTCTGATTGAACTGATGTAGCTGCTGAAGAGCCAACTTCTGACCATGCTGAGCCAAGCTTGCAACTTCTGACCGTCTTCATCTGGAATGGGTCCAGAAGTTCTGAAGCGCTGATTTTTCTAAAAACACTTATTTTTAAGGAAGCACTTAGAATTTGATTTTCCTCAAGACGAAAGCGTTGTTTCTGGAGTTTGTGAGATCATCTTGCTCTTGTAAGTGGCTTGCTTGGGCAAAAGGATAACCCAGGACTTGGATTTGTTTCAGGGGACCTTGAAAAATCTAAGATGGTTTCCTGAAGAAAGGGAGGGCAAATTTTGGGGTACAACATCGGTTTATTTCCAGGTTATGGCGAAGGCTACCACCTCTGTTTATCTCTACCAACTGGTTGTCATTTATTGAAAGCAGGTGTCCAGCGCCTAATGTATGACAAAGAGATTTTGTTTGAAAAGACTCCCATTCCAACCATTTCTTACAAAGATGTTTCAATAGTAACCATTTCCGCCAATCCTTCCAGGGTCTCCACCAAAAGACCCGTTAGGATTACATTCGTTCCTAAAGTGACTCCACTGATAATTACTATGCCAGGACGGATCCCGTACTCCTCAAGTAAAATTGTCCTATGGAACTATGGGGGTGACGTTTACTATCACGGTGTCAAGCAGGATTGGCTGGCTGATGAAGACTCGATTTTTGAGAAGGTTGACCCCGACATCAGCAACATTGCGGGAACCAGCAAAATAACCAGAAGCGGAAGAGTATTCTCCCCTGAGATTTCTCCTCCGAAACATGTTATCGGTCTTGTGATCATCCCTGCTTTTGTTCCTGTTGACACTATTACTACAATCCCTTTGGTTACCCCTACTGACACCCCTACCACTGAGTCGACCGAGACTCGGGGCAAAGGAATTTTGGTTGAGCCTGTCCGGATGAAGGTGCAATCAGTATCTATCCTAGAGGCCTCCAAAAAGGAGATGGAAGAAATTCTGAAAATTATAAAGAGAAACGACTACAACGTAGTCGAACAGCTAGGGTAAACTCCATCAAATATTTCTATGTTAGCTTTACTGTTATGCTCTGAGGCTCATGCGAAGGCCTTGGTGAATTTTCTTAAAACTGCCTATGTGCCATAGGAAACCTCTACTGATCAATTCCAAGACCGTGTAGCCAGTTTAACAACTGACAACGATTTAGGATTTTCTAATGTTGACCTGACACCTAGAGGAAGTGTGATACGGTGGGAGAACTGACTTGGGAGTTTTGTGTTTTATCGCAAATGTTGCGGTTTATCAAGAGTCGCCACCGACTTTTCTTTTATCCAATAAGGAAAGGTGAAAAAGCACAGGAAATACCTTTCGAGATGTTTTCTTGAGTTCGGGGGGTAGATTATGAAAAGGGAAGGTATTAGCACCCTTTTCATCCATGGTTTTCCATGGGATCTTAGTTACTTGTTAGATCACTTGCTTTTGTTTGAATTTTATGCTTTTGTATGGTGTTGAAATTATTTTGAAAAGGTGTCATCGTTTAGGCAAACTTTGCAATGATTCTCGTTCGTAAGAATGTATGCAAAGTGTTGAGCTTTTGAAAATATTTCAAGTTTTGAAAAGTGTTTTGAAGTTGTTTTGAAAGTGTATGTGATTATTTTGAAAATAGCAAGGATATTTGTTTTGAGAGCGAGCAAGTAACTAAAAGTAATCTACTTACTCAAAAGGTCTTAGATGTGTTTTTCTTCCTCCTTTAGATGTTGCTATCTTACCATTGAATTGATAAGAAGCTCCATCGTTGGATGTGAAGGGACGAGCGTTGGGTCATTTAATGACCATGATAGTAATGTTATGAGATGACTTAGCACTTTTCTTTTAGGGACTAAGATCATTTTGAAAGGCAACATTGATAGCGTCATCGAGGGACTATGATCTTTTTCGATTTGTTTGTGCTAAGACTTCCCACATACATAATATGGCCATTTTTATAAGGCAACAAGTGAAATTACCCTAGGGGTGTAAGTGTGTGAATGTGCTGATTGCATGCATAATTTATCTTCATTAGGGTGATCTATTTGTCAATTTTCATATCTTGCCATACACCCTAATTACTAGCATATATTGAAAGCAAGAACAATGCAGAAATGTAAAGTCCTACGCTATTGCAATATTTAAGGGGATGGGGGTACATATTTATGAATGGGGTTTGCAAGTTAAAATTCTATGCTACTATTACCACCACATTGAAACAGATAAGAATATACAGAAAATACAAAATGTTTGTCTATTTAGAAAAATAACCTTTGTTTAAGAAAATATTTTTTTGGGTTTTTATGTTAAAAGAAAATATAAAATATTTTTGGTATTTTTTGGTTAATAATGAAATGATGGCAAAAAAATAAAAAGTAAAAAAAAGAAAGAAAACATAATCAGCGCAAAATACTGAAAATAGAAGAGGTCAGAAGTTCTGACTCTCACTTGCTGCACAAACAGAAACATGTTAGCAAAAATATGGAAGTTCAAAAGTTCTGGATCTTCTGAGAACTCATAAGTTTTCAGAAGTTCTAATGCAACTTTCAGAACTTTGCCTCTCTCCATGCCAGTTAGAACATCTGAAGCTTAGTCATTTACAAAATAGAAGTTGCACACATAATAGTTATGACAAATTTCATGAAATATCAGAAGCATGAATTAGAAGCAACGTGTATTGGCTAATTCTAATTCCGAGCCCTAATCTCCTTATGAAACTCTGAACTGGGATCCCTTCTTACTTAAGCAGGCAGATGCATAAATTTTCAGAATATGTACATCATCAGGATCAAAATATCTACATTGTATTAAGTATGCAAAATCTGACAATGCTTAATCAGTATGATGAGAGTCAGCAGAAAACTTACCTTGCTACTAGAAAGGATTCTGTGAATTGGAGGGTGTTCTTGAATTCTGGTGATGTTCTGAGTAGCTTCTTCATGTACTCAGCAGGAGGGGAATTTTTAATTTCTGGAACAGCCTGTGATCGGTGGAAATAGAACTGACTGTTTTTTAAGCTGTTTTCGCGAAATGTCGCGGTAAGCAAGAGTCGCCACCGTCTTTTATGTTCTCCAACATGGAAAGGACAAAAGCACAGCAAAATTCCTTATTCGAGAATGTTTCTCGGTTCGGGAGGTAGATTTATAGAAAGGGAAGGTGTTAGCACCCTTTCTATCCATGGTTATCCATGGGCTCTTAGGTACTTGCTCTTATGTTTTCAAAATTTGTTTGCTTTTCAAGTGTGTGTGGGTTTTGAAAAAAGTTTCGTTTGAAAAATTTCTAAGTAACTCTTGTATCTGTCCTCAAGAGTGTATGAAAAATTTGTTTGAAAACTTTTGAAAGTGTAAGTGTGAAAAGTATTTTTGTTTGTTTTTGAAAAGAGCAAGTACCCATGAGAATCTACCTACTCTAAGGAATTAGGCTGTGTAAGAGTCCTTTAGATAGTGCTATCCTACCATTGAGAGGTAGGTAGCACCGTCGTTGGAGGTGTTCGGGTCAATTCGATTATCGGGACAGTGTGGTCACCAAAGCAATGGTAGGACACCTTAGAAGTAACCCTAATGTCCTAGATCCTTTGTATCCGAGGCAACCGTTTCGAGGCAACTGGATCTTTTAGACAGAAGGGCGACCTCTAAGACACCCTATACTTGATGACCACGTTCGAGGCAACCAGTGAGGCGTACCCTGGGGGTGGCATGTGCATGTGTGTTGTTTTTCAGTTAATGTTTTATACATGTTATTTGTGAGCTACGGATTAGTTTTATTTACATACATTCTTTCATGCATTTAACAGTTAGGAGTGCGGAAAATTAAAGTGCGGGAATGTAAAGCTACGCTATTACAAGGCGCGGGTCTATACATCGCCAAAAAAACAAAGACCCGTTTTGATAAAGTGCGGAAAGTAAAGAAAGCAATAAACCTAATTACTATTACATTCTTGAAACAGTTACATAATAATCAAAATAAAATAAGTGCGCGCGAAAGAAATGAATTGGAACGTCATGAGGGTTTTGACCCTTTTTGAATAAGAATTGAATTTTTATTGTCTTTTTTGTGATTAAAATGAAATTAAAACTAATGATTAAATTAATTAATTTATTTATTAAAATAAAAATGTTTTTGTATATTTATTTTTTATGAAAATAAAATAAAGTAATTAAAATTAAAAGTTAATAAAAAACCTAATTCTAAATTTATTTTAATTATTAAGGAAAAAAAGTTAAAGTTGCCTAATTAAAATTAATTCAATTTATTAATATTTATTTACAAAAATAAAATGAAATTAATAATAATAATGTTAGTTCTTTTTTTTTATATAAAAAATGTTAATTATGTTAATTGTTAATAAAAGGGAAAAAATAAAAATAAGACAAATAAAATATAAAATGACAAAATGAAAATGCAAACCCAAAGGGGGGGGTATGGGCCAGAATTGGGAGTTTTATTTTGAGAAATTATGGCCCAACAATGGTCTGAGCCTTGTTGACTTTCATGATCTCCTATGCCTGCTTTGACCTGAGCACATGATGCTCCTTCCCTTCCAGCCATTGGATTGATAGTCACAGCCACTTGGCACATGGAGTACTGAAGGTTCATGGTAGATCATTGACAAGCGTTGCATTGGAACGTGTTAGAAAAAAGATAAACAATTATATGGGGGACCTGGGAATCGAACCCAGGTCCCAACGATTGCAAGCCACGTCTCCAGCCACTACACCATCTGCGTTTGTTTGTAAACATATTGGATAATGAAAATAACATAGGAAAATGCCAATTATGCTTGGAAAGAGAAAAAAGCGCGCATATTATTTGAACTGGACAACCACATGGAGGCACGTCCTTCATCTTCTTCGTTTCCTGTAAAAATATAAAGCAGATAGCGGGGGTTTTAAACCCCCACAAACTGGAAACATCAAAAATAATGATTAAGCACACAAGCAATATAAAAAGGGTGCGAGGGTTGGGTTGAATTCGTCTGGCCTTAACGAATTCAACCATGCACGTTTCACAGTCCGATTTTTCCTTATGTGCAAAGCCCTAAATTAACAGCTTCGAAACCCTAATGTTCTTCCATGGTAGTTTTTGATTCAGAATGCTATAATCAAATTGGATTATACCAACCGATTCAGAAGGTTCCTGTTAACATAAATCAACCAAGAAAATGGATTAAAAGCGCATGAATTATGATATGCAGTTATGGAAAATAATGCAAACCGAATGACTTGTGGTGAACGATTCTGATGGTGTTAGGGCTTGTTCTTGATGGCAACAGGTTCCTGGAGACTCAGGCAAGGTGTTTGAATAAAAAAGAGGCTTTGAATTCGCCTGGAAGACTGATTACAGTTTTGAACTTTTCTTTGGATTTTTGGAAATTGGTTATGTTGCCTCTGAGGTTTTCTAGGTCGTGAATTTGATTGGAGAGGCTTGCATATATGGTTCTGAATGAGAATCAATCACTATAATGAACCTTTAACCATTGCAATGAAGTTTGAGATTTCTCCATAACCACCATTATAGCAACTTGCCATTTTTGTTCAAAATTTGAATTTCATGCTCATAATAGGCTTGGCACGAATTTGGTATGTGAAATATGCTTCATCAAGGTTATTCAAACCACAAGATATCCCTTAATTATTTTTTTTTTTATTTGAATTATTATGAATTAAAATGAATTAAATCCATAAAATTAAATAAAAATGGAAAAATAATTATTTGGTCTTGAAGTTAACCATGGGACACGTGGGTGGCATGACAAGGCTGAACCAAGTGGAAAAAAGTGGGCCCTTTTGTCAAAAATTGAAGTTTCAAGGATAGTTGACTTTGGCCATTTCACAAAAATTTTCCAACTTCTCCAATGCATATCTTGCTCAATTTTGATCATATGAACATGTTCTTGGACATTTTGGAAAGGTCTTGAAGTCCTCTAACCAATGCCTTTGGTCCCATGTCATTTGGATTTACCAATCTCAAGTTATGGTCTTTGACTTAAAATGCCTTTTTGTTGACTTTTGAAAATGACCTATAATGTTGAAATTGATAACTTTTTGTGAGAGCATTTCTTGGACTTGGAATGTGAAGATGAATTGTAGGAAATGTGCTCCCCTTCAAAATGAGCATTGGATGGGATTTTTCTGATGAACCATGAAAAAGTTATGCCTTGGTCAAGTTATAGTTGACTTTTCAGCTGTCCAAAAATAGAAACTTTTGCATCTTGATGATTTTTGAGCCATTCTTGTGGAATCATGGTCAAGACTTGACCAAATGCTGATTGTGGCTTCAAAATAAGATGTTGTCCAAAACATTTTGACTTTTGACTTCCAAATGACCATTTTGCCCCTGCAGTTGATTGTGAAGCAATTAGGGTTTTTGACTGTGCAACTTGACCTTGTGAGCCTTGAAACTTGGCATGTAGATGCTTGACAATGTATATAGGCATATGGGACTTGATTGATCCCTTGAAAACCTCAACTTCCTTGCAAGAACCAAAACCCTAATTTTGACTGGCTTAGGAGGATGGTTGACTATGCAACCCTTGAGTAGACTTGAGCAAATTGAGATGATGTTTGTCAAAACTTTGAAGAATATGGGAGGGCAAATTTTGGAGTACAAAAGTTGCCCCTGTTCAATCTTTTTAGACCTGAGGATGTAGATTGGCTTGTGTGCCTTTCGTGATCCGAAGGTGGAAGATGATTGAACACTAAAGTGCCCAGAAATTTGCACTCGCATGGTAGAGTATCAGCAAGGTGATGGTGGGAATGGGCTTACAGATGCCATTTGGAGAGATAGTGGATAAGAGGATGGGCTTATAGATGCCATCTAGAGATGTGACAGAACCTTGTCGGGAATGGGCTTATAGATGCCATTTGGAACCGTAATGGGAGGATGGGCTTATAGATGCCATCTAGGTGTCGATCGCGTAAGAGATTCCTTAGCGAGAACTTGCGTACCTGAGAAAGAAAGATAATTACCTGGCCTGTTACAGGGGTTGATCTTCAAACTCTTTATGCAGATATGCCCTGGCTGGATACAGGTGTCGAATCTACAAACTCTTCAGACGTGCCCTGGCTGGATACGGGAATCGAATCTAGAATTAGTCGTCAACAGATATGCCCTGGCTGGATATAGGAATCGAATCTTCAAACTCTTCAGACGTGCCCTGGCTGGATACAGGAATCGAATCTGGAATTAGTCGTCAACAGATATGCCCTGGCTGGATACAGGAATCGAATCTTCAAACTCTTCAGACGTGCCCTGGCTGGATACAGGAATCGAATCTGGAAATAGTCGTCAACAGATATGCCCTGGCTGGATACAGGAATCGAATCTTCAAACTCTTCAGACGTTCCCTGGCTGGATACAGGAATCGAATCTGGAAATAGTCGTCAATAGATATGCCCTGGCTGGATACAGGAATCGAATCTTCAAACTCTTCAGACATGCCTTGGCTGGATACAGGAATCGAATCTGGAAATAGTCGTCAATAGATATGCCCTGGGTGGATACAGGAATTGAATCTTCAAACTCTTCAGACGTGCCCTGGCTGGATACAGGAATCGAATCTGGAAATAGTCGTCAACAGATATGCCCTGGCTGGATACAGGAATCGAATCTTCAAACTCTTCAGACGTGCTCTGGCTGGATACAGGAATCGAATCTGGAAATAGTCGTCAATAGATATGCTCTGGCTGGATACAGGAATCGAATCTTCAAACTCTTCAGACGTGCCCTGGCTGGATACAGGAATCGAATATGGAAATAGTCGTCAACAGATATGCCCTGGCTGGATACAGGAATCGAATCTTCAAACTCTTCAGACGTGCCCTGGCTGGATACAGGAATCGAATATGGAAATAGTCGTCAACAGATATGCCTTGGCTGGATACAGGAATCGAATCTTCAAACTCTTCAGACGTGCCCTGGCTGGATACAAGAATCGAATCTGGAAATAGTCGTCAACAGATATGCCCTGGCTGGATACAGGAATTGAATCTTCAAACTCTTCAGACGTGCCCTGGCTGGATACAGGAATCGAATCTGGAATTAGTCGTCAACAGATATGCCCTGGATGGATACAGGAATCGAATCTTCAAACTCTTCAGACGTGCCCTGGCTGGATACAGGAATCGAATCTGGAAATAGTCGTCAACAGATATGCCCTGGCTGGATACAGGAATCGAATCTTCAAACTCTTCAGACGTGCCCTGGCTGGATACAGGAATCGAATCTGGAATTGATCGCTCACAGATATGCCCTGGCTAGATACAGGTATCGAATCTGGAATTGCGATAGTTGATAGTAGTTATCTTTGGATTGATCTTTTTCCTGAAAAAGTAAAACATCAGTTGTATGCAATGTCATGATGTATGAAGTGCATGATGGCATGATGTTCTCAAAAATAGATGAGATTGTGTGATATGATGCGTATGTGCATGTATTGTGGTGTATGATAGTGTAATGTTTATGAATGTATTTTCGTCCTGGAAAATAAATCCTTGACGAATGCCGAGAAGCTAAATCCTGGGCTGGTGTTGAAGAATAGAGTTCTTCGTTTCCGCTGGGGATGATGGTTGCAAGCATAAACCGGTAGGAGAAGATGACTCTGTTGGGGAATAAACTTGTTGGAGAGATTACTCTGCGGGGAATCTACTCTGTGGGAAGAGATACTTCGCTGAGGTTTTGATGTCGATGATAACTCCGCTGGGGATACCGTTGATAAATTTTGTTGGGGAATTTGATGAACTCCGCTGGGGAATAGGAAGAACTTCGCCGAGGACGATCTTTCCGTGGTTTTTAGCTGAGGATAACCCAGTTATAAGCTCTGGTGGAGAATAACCTTTGAATAAAGTCTTGGGAGACGCGTTCATGCTCTGCAGGGGATAAGCTTCCAGAATCTACTGGGGATAAGCTTCCTACTGGGGAGATTGATTCAACTCTCCTGGGGAGACTTTTGAGACTGTACTGGGGAAGTGGCTCCACTGGGATGTCTGGTATTCCGCCGGGGAACAATCTTAGATCAAGACTTCCGGGGATGCTTTTCTTAGGAACATTTGTATACTCTGCTGGGGAATATTGAGATTTTCTGGGGATACCCAACTTCCTTAAGGCTGACAATAGATTAGCTCTGCTTGGAGAGAGTGTTGCTGACTTGCTGGAGATATTGTGCCTTTTCAGGGCTTATGGGGGGACCAACTCTGCTCGGAGGAGAGTATTGTTGAATCATGTCTTACTCTGCGGGGAGTGAAGGTATCTTGGTCATGTTCTTCAGCTGAACTTACCCTGATACCTCGGTGGACAGAGCAACCAGATTGCTTAGACAATTCTTATTGCCCCCAGTTTCTGCGGGAGAAAAAAGACCTAGGAGGTGCTTGATAACTGCTGATTGATAAACCTTCTTCTGGTAGGCAAGTGACGAGATGACGGGACATAGTCGTACGCTTTGATCCCTAACTTTTTCCTGGACCGCCTTTTCGGGTTTTCAGTCCACCGGGATACCCATTTTTGCCCAAGCCGCCTTTTCAGGTTTTCGACTTGCCGGGTGTACAGATTTTTTTATTTCATCCCTTATTTTTGCCCGAACCCTTTTGGTTCGCCGGGAAGCCCTTACTTTTGCCTGGGTGTGTCAACCTAGCGGGTCTTTGTTTATGCATAGTGTTTTTCCGACTATGTCTGTGCTCTCAGGATGTAAGGAGTTGTCACTGTCAGTAGTGTTGTGTCGCCATACTACCAGAAGATCTTTGTTTGATCGTCCAATGCCCCAAGTGATCCAGATGGAGATTTTCCCCAAGCTGGTTGGCCTTTTGAGAGATTCTCCGAATCTTGACTTAACTGCCCCAGATAATGGATAATGATCATGCCATGCCCCTTGCTTGGAGGTGCTTTTGTTTATTAGACATTCGTCGTGCGAACTTCTATGATGTTCAAACAAATAGTCATATGCAAGCAATGTTATATTAAAAATGCAAAGCTTTATGTCTGTCTTGAAGTTTTTGAAAATGCATTTTTCAGTAAAACAAGAAAATTTTGTAAAATGTGATGCCAACTCAGGATTTTACAGCGAGCCTTAAGGAGTCAGGATACCTTTGTAACAGTATGCTTTTGAACTAACCCATGCCTCAGCTAGGACTTTTAAGGGTTATAACGTGGCCTGGTTCAACGGTTTAAGAAACAAAGGATAAAGGCTCAAATTTTATTTGTACCCACCCGCTCTTCGTGATGTTCTCCAAACCTAAACTCAGCTAATCGTGCGTTAGACCCTGTTTGAGTTTTTGCTCGGATATTCCAGTGATGGTTCGGACATTGACAGTTTATTTTGAATAGGCAGTCATTTCTTTTTTTTTGAGGGTTTGTAGGACCTCTTTCTTTTTGATTTTGTTATCCCTATTTTTTGCCTGAACTGTCTCTTTTGTGATTACAGTCAGCGGGATGCCCCAGTTTTGTAAGTCTCCTTCATAGGTTTTGACTTATGGGCTTTTATTTTATTTTTGGTAATGACTGCCTGTCTTTACGATTGTTCGGAACCATCACTGTCTTTTGCTTTGTAAGGACTTCTTTGGTGCTATTCGCTGTGCACTTGGATCAACCGAGAGAACTACCCTGCCCCGGGTTATAATTAAGGGTTTTAATTTTCGAAAAGAAAAACTCCTACTTCTTTGGCTCAAAGGGGGTTGACGAGGTATTATCTTCCTTATAACTCCAGTGTTTAGGAAATGAAACAATGCCTGTACCTCATCAGCGGGGTTTGTTCAAAAGCATATTGTAGATTGTGGTATCGTTTTCGTCATCCTCCCTCAAGAGGCTTAGAATTTTTCAATCAAGAATTGATCATCACAAAAATATGAAAGCAGTTTGAATATAGTGAATGCGAATATATTGATTCAAAACAGACATATGTGATGCATTAATGAAATAAGAAAGTTTGACATGATAATTGTTTGAACAATCAAAGAAAAATACAACTTGAACATTCGAATGAACAAAAGTTTCTTAGTTTGAACTAGTCATCTCAGATGGAAGATTCTCAGCGGAAGATTTTCATTTTTCCACCCGGCATGAACTCCAGCACCCTTCCGTCGATCAAGTCTTGGATCTTGTTCCTCGGGCTCCAACAATCGTCAGTGTCATGTCCAGGACTGTCAGAATGGTAGGCACACATTTCATCAGGATTGTACTTTAGGGAGGTTATGTTGAGCTTCTTAGGAGGATCCTTTAAAGCAATCAGCTTGACCTCCAACAAGCGTTTCAGTATTAGTGAGGATGGCACACCAGTCTCCGAGAAATTTCTTCCAGACGTATTTTGCTTACGCCGACTACCCTGCTGACGCTGGTGAGGTTGATGTTGGGCTTGTGACCCCGAAGCAAACTGAGGAGCTTTTCCCTTGTCTTTTTGCCCCACAGGTGGTTGAATGATGGCTTGCTCTTCAACCTTAGATGTTTGCCCCAGTTGGTTATCCCGAAGCAGTTGGTTGACGAGAACCCTGAGCTCTTCTTGTCTTTGAGCTAAGTCTTGAACGAGAGCCATCTGCCCCAGCATCTGGGTTCTCATTGTATCTACCTCAGCTTGCATACGTTTCAGTCGTTCGTCCCTATCGTCTTCAGGACTGTTCCTGACCAAAGTCCCCATGAGGAGTGTTCTCAGCTCTTCCTGCCCCTTGGATAGATTTAGGAGGATCTCCCTGAACCGAGTCTCTTGAGTCTGAGGATCCTGGTTGTCTTGTTGGGAAGCCATTGCTGAAATAAACAGCGAAGGAGGTAAGAGACCTGTACCAAGGGTACCTGTAATGCAATGATATGTATGTATGCATGCGATGTTTTCAAGGATCTCGCGGAGTAAACAAGAAAAATTGTTAGGATTTGAATTTTGGGTAGCTTGATTGAAGGAACTTCATGTTGTTGAGAGTCCTTCTTCAAGAGTCAAGGCTCACCATGTCGAGTGGGTCATAGCCCCTGACTCAAGTTATCAACCTTGACTAGAGGAAAATAAATCCCCTTTTCCCCTTGCTAGACATCATGACCTGCATCACAAACCCTTGAGATCCTTGAAATGGATTAGTCCTTATGTAGGATGTATGCAATGGTATGATGGCATGATGTTATGCTATGCGTGGAGTAATGTAGGTAAACCCTGTTATGAGTCCAGATTAAGGACTGTAAACAAAACCTGCAAGAAACTCAAGTGTCAGATTACAAGCATGCAAGTAGTCAAGTTTGAAAGCACACAAGTCACACAAGACGGCCCTTAGAGTTTAGGCCAGCATGAAGTTTGGGGTACTACCCTCTTGAAGTTGGTGGGCTCAAAAACCTGTCCTATCAAAAGTAACCGGGTTCTAAGGAGCTCAATATCATTGGGTTGTTTTCTGTGTTCATTGTTTTGATTTAGCCACTGAACTGGCGATCAAAATATCCCAAGAAAACAACCCTCAATGAGTGTAGTATCGAGTATCAACCAACTTCGGACTGCACCAAAGTCGGTCATCTCACTACCCCTAAAGAGGCCAGGATGGTCAAGTAAGGTTCCTAAGGTCAGTTGATGCTTCACGGCACCACGCGACGGCCCCGTACTCTCCTTGACTTGACTCAAGGGTTACCGGTACTCACCAAAGTGCCACATCAACATAGCAAACTACTTCAACCGTGTCGGTATACCCCGCACAGTTCCCTCACAGTTTGTTGCTACTTTCTGAGAAGGTATCCCCCAGATCCGGGTTAGGATCTATGAAACTCCCAAAACAGGCCCACAATATTAAAGCAAGCAAAGCAGGCAATTGAAAACATAAGAGTGGTCTAATTCCTAAGGTACACCTCACTTTTAGATTCCCCAGCAGAGTCGCCAGTTATGTGATCGGTGGAAATAGAACTGACTGTTTTTTAAGCTGGTTTCGCGAAATGTCGCGGTAAGCAAGAGTCACCACCGTCTTTTATGTTCTCCAACATGGAAAGGACAAAAGCACAGCAAAATTCCTTATTCGAGAATGTTTCTCGGTTCGGGAGGTAGATTTATAGAAAGGGAAGGTGTTAGCACCCTTTCTATCCATGGTTATCCATGGGCTCTTAGGTACTTGCTCTTATGTTTTCAAAATTTGTTTGCTTTTCAAGTGTGTGTGTGGGTTTTGAAAAAAGTTTCGTTTGAAAAATTTCTAAGTAACTTGTATCTGTCCTCAAGAGTGTATGAAAATTTTGTTTGAAAACTTTTGAAAGTGTAAGTGTGAAAAGTATTTTTGTTTGTTTTTGAAAAGAGCAAGTACCCATGAGAATCTACCTACTCTAAGGAATTAGGTTGTGTAAGAGTCCTTTAGATAGTGCTATCCCACCATTGAGAGGTAGGTAGCACCGTCGTTGGAGGTGTTCGGGTCAATTCGATTATCGGGACAGTGTGGTCACCGAAGCAATGATAAGACAGCTTAGAAGTAACCCTAATGTCCTAGATCCTTTGTATCCGAGGCAACCGTTTCGAGGCAACTGGATCTTTTAGACAGAAGGGCGACCTCTAAGACACCCTATATTTAATGACCACGTTCGAGGCAACCAGTGAGGCGTACCCTAGGGGTGGCATGTGCATGTGTGTTGTTTTTCAGTTAATGTTTTGTACATGTTATTTGTGAGCTACGGATTAGTTTTATTTACATACATTCTTTCATGCATTTAACAGTTAGGAGTGCAGAAAATTAAAGTGCGGGAATGTAAAGCTATGCTATTACAAGGCGCGGGTCTATACATCGCCAAAAAAACAAAGACCCGTTTTGATAAAGTGCGGAAAGTAAAGAAAGCAATAAACCTAATTACTTTTACATTCTTGAAACAGTTACATAATAATCAAAATAAAATAAGTGCGCGCGAAAGAAATGAATTGGAACGTCATGAGGGTTTTGACCCTTTTTGAATAAGAATTGAATTTTTATTGTCTTTTTTGTGATTAAAATGAAATTAAAATTAATGATTAAATTAATTAATTAATTTATTAAAAGAAAAATGTTTTTGTATATTTATTTTTTATGAAAATAAAATAAAGGAATTAAAATTAAAAGTTAATAAAAAACCTAATTCTAAATTTATTTTAATTATTAAGGAAAAAAAGTTAAAGTTGCCTAATTAAAATTAATTCAATTTATTAATATTTATTTACAAAAATAAAATGAAATTAATAATAATAATGTTAGTTCTTTTTTTTTATATATAAAAAATGTTAATTATGTTAATTGTTAATAAAAGGGAAAAAATAAAAATAAGACAAATAAAATATAAAATGACAAAATGAAAATGCAAACCCAAAGGGGGGGGGGTATGGGCCAGAATTGGGAGTTTTATTTTGAGAAATTATGGCCCAACAATGCTCTGAGCCTTGTTGACTTTCATGATCGCCTATGCCTGCTTTGACCTGAGCACATGATGCTCCTTCCCTTGCAGCCATTGGATTGATAGTCACAGCCACTTGGCACATGGAGTACTGAAGGTTCATGGTAGATCATTGACAAGCGCTGCATTGGAACGTGTTAGAAAAAAGATCAACAATTATATGGGGGACCTGGGAATCGAACCCAGGTCCCAACGATTGCAAGCCACGTCTCCAGCCACTACACCATCTGCGTTTGTTTGTAAACATATTGGATAATGAAAATAATATAGGAAAATACCAATTATGCTTGGAAAGAGAAAAAAGCGCGCATATTATTTGAACTGGCCAACCACATGGAGGCACGTCCTTCATCTTCTTCGTTTCCTGTAAAAATATAAAGCAGATAGCGGGGGTTTTAAACCCCCACAAACTGGAAACATCAAAAATAGCGATTAAGCACACAAGCAATATAAAAAGGGTGCGAGGGTTGGGTTGAATTCGTCTGGCCTTGACGAATTCAACCATGCACGTTTCACAGTCCGATTTTTCCTTATGTGCAAAGCCCTAAATTAACAGCTTCGAAACCCTAATGTTCTTCCATGGTAGTTTTTGATTCAGAATGCTATAATCAAATTGGATTATACCAACCGCTTCAGAAGGTTCCTGTTAACATAAATCAACCAAGAAAATGGATTAAAAGCGCATGAATTATGATATGCAGTTATGGAAAATTATGCAAACCGAATGACTTGTGGTGAACGATTCTGATGGTGTTAGGGCTTGTTCTTGATGGCAACAGGTTCCTGGAGACTCAGGCAAGGTGTTTGAATCAAAAAGAGGCTTTGAATTCGCCTGGAAGACTGATTACAGTTTTGAACTTTTCTTTGGATTTTTGGAAATTGGTTATGTTGCCTCTGAGGTTTTCTAGGTCGTGAATTTGATTGGAGAGGCTTGCATATATGGTTCTGAATGAGAATCAATCACTATAATGAACCTTTAACCATTGCAATGAAGTTTGAGATTTCTCCATAACCACCATTAAAGCAACTTGCCATTTTTGTTCAAAATTTGAATTTCATGCTCATAATAGGCTTGGCACGAATTTGGTATGTGAAATATGCTTCATCAAGGTTATTCAAACCACAAGATATCCCTTAATTATTTTTTATTTTTTTATTTTAATTATTATGAATTAAAATGAATTAAATCCATAAAAATTAAATAAAAATGGAAAAGTAATTATTTGGTCTTGAAGTTAACCATGGGACACGTGGGTGGCATGACAAGGCTGAACCAAGTGGAAAAAAGTGGGCCCTTTTGTCAAAAATTGAAGTTTCAAGGATAGTTGACTTTGGCCATTTCACAAAAATTTCCCAACTTCTCCAATGCATATCTTGCTTAATTTCGATCATATGAACATGTTCTTGGACATTTTGGAAAGGTCTTGAAGTCCTCTAACCAATGCCTTTGGTCCCATGTCATTTTGATTTACCAATCTCAAGTTATGGTCTTTGACTTAAAATGCCTTTTTGTTGACTTTTGAAAATGACCTATAATGTTGAAATTGATAACTTTTTGTGAGAGCATTTATTGGACTTCGAATGTGAAGATGAATTTTAGGAAATGTCCTCCCCTTCAAAATGAGAATTGGATGGGATTTTCTGATGAACCATGAAAAAGTTATGCCTTGGTCAAGTTACAGTTGACTTTTCAATTGTCCAAAAATAGAAACTTTTGCATTTTGATGATTTTTGAGCCATTCTTGTGGAATCATGGTCAAGACTTGACCAAATGATGATTGTGGCTTCAAAATAAGATGTTGACCAAAACATTTTGACTTTTTACTGCCAAATGACCATTTTGCCCCTGCAGTTGATTGTGAAGCAATTAGGGTTTTTGACTGTGCAACTTGACCTTGTGAGCCTTGAAACTTGGCATGTAGATGCTTGACAATGTATATAGGCATATGGGACTTGATTGATCCCTTGAAAACCTCAACTTCCTTGCAAGAACCAAAACCCTAATTTTGACTGGCTTAGGAGGATGGTTGACTGTGCAACCCTTGAGTAGACTTGAGCAAATTGAGATGATGTTTGTCAAAACTTTGAAGAATATGGGAGGGAAAATTTTGGGGTACAACAAGTACAAAGGGTGATATTCTGACTCCTTGGAGGTGGAAGTGAATGGAGTTTGAATGGCAATAGGAATACAGAAGTTAAGGTAACTTCTGATGCATGAATCAGCAGCTACGTGGGTGGCTTTAGTCAAGAACAATTGAGGAAGAAATGGAGTTTGAATGGAAGGAATCAATGCTAATATTTTTGGTATTCTTGTGTTTATAGTTCTTGGGTTCTTGAAATTTTTACAGTGATTCAAAGCTTTCTTTCTCAATTCTCTCGCTTCTTTCACAAATTTTTTCTCTAGATCCCTTTTACAAATTTTTCTGGCCTTTCTCAATGGCCAATGGTGTTCTATTTATAGGCAAATTTTTGCAGTTAGGTAGGTCAAGTGGTGCCAACAACATGTGCTAGATGCTGACTTACTCTTAAAGTAAGCTTAAACAAGTGGGGTTCAACGTATTCAAGTTGGATGGTTAACAGTGCCTCAGCTGGATCTGGCAGCGTGAATTAATGAAAAGTAGAGACAGCGCGTGGGTCTAGCATACTTTTTCATAAAAATTTGTCTTCCCAAGGCAGTAGCAGTACACGTGGTGTGAATCCCTTGGATAAAGACTCAAAGGCGGTTGTGAGTATTAAATGGGTTCCCATGTGAAACTCTGCACCTTTGCTTAACTCCGGATTAGAAGTTTTGCTTCAGCGTAGCATATCATCTTCTGATCCTCTTATCTTTTGACTCCAGCGTGTTCTGAAGGATCCTTCAGAACTTCCAGTATACTTACAGCACGCTTTGTAATCTTCTTTGATTTACCCTTTGCAAACTCTGACTGAACCTTTGTGGAAACTGGTCCAAAAGTTCTGACCACACTTTGTCTTGAGAATATCCAGAATTTGCTGAGTGTGAACACTGGCCCAGAAGTTCTGACATTGTCAATTTCTTAAATACTTAGAAAATTTTCTAAGTATTTAGAATTTGGCTTTTCCAAAGCAAAATTTGACTTTTGAAATTCTGGATGAAATAAATTTCATATTCCAACATGCCTTGCTGAAATATGATTTTGAGTTTTGATTTTGATCAAAAAGTCAAAGTTTAGACTTCTCAGTATGCAAATGACCATTTTCCCCTTGTGAATGTTTTGCTTAGAAAAATTGATAATTCAAGGCTTGGAATTTGGATGAGAAAAAAAACTCTAGGATCCAGGGTGATTCCTTGAGAAATGAGAGGGAAAATTTTGGGGTGCAACAGGAAGGAAACACAATGAGGCATTGCATGTCTCTGTCGAATGCAGGGGCACAACTTTGGCCCATGTCCTGGTTGATACTGGTTCATCTTTGAATGTGTTTCCTAAGAAAGCTTTGGATAGACTCAACTGTGAAGGTTTGACCTTAAAACCCAGCAACATAGTGGTAAGGGCCTTCGACGGTTCAAAAAGAATGGTGCATGGGGAAGTGGACATCCCCATAAAAGTTGGAACTCAAACCTTTGATTCAACTTTTTATGTAATGGACATTCGCCCCTCATATTCCTGTTTGTTGGGCCGACCTTGGATTCATGACACTGGTGCCATCACCTCGACATTACATTAGATGCTGAAATACCCAACCAAGGGGAAAAAATCATCACTTTTCATAGAGAGGAGGTGTTGTACTCCAAAATTTTCCCTCTCACTTATCAAGAATTTGCTCACAAGATCTCCCTTGACTCAAGACTACATTAGGGTTTGATCAGCTCAAGACATCTCCTTAAGCACTGATGACCAAAATTATGGTTTGAGTTTGCACAAGGATTTTTGAACTTACAATGCCCCATATGACTTTCATGGATCATTATGGACCCCCAAGATTAATCATGCCAAGTTTCAAGCCTTGAATCACATTTTTGCTCAGTCAATTGAGCAGTTGACCTAAAAATCAATTGTATTTGGGAAAAAGTCAACCATGGCCAATTTACAGTCAAACTTCATAAATTTTGATCCATACCAACATTTTAAACTTATATGCATCATTTGATCAAATTTGGACTACAACTCCTTAGAGAATTTGATCAAATCTCCAAAAGGGCAAAATGGTCAAAGTTAGGGTTTTGACTGAGAAGGGACAATTTTTTATTTTTGACCTAGAAAATGGTCAATTGGTTTAAGGAATGATCTCAAGAGTCCAATTGCATAATTTTGACCTAATGACATGGTTCAAAACATTGCAAGTCCATTGGATTAACAGATGAATTTTTCAATCAACTGATCAAAAGTCAACTGTATACTGAAAAGTCAAACTTTGACTTTTTGGTCAAATTCAAGTGCCAAGGATCACAATTCATCAAAACATGTCAAAATATGAAACTTATTCATCAAGAAATCAAAAAGTCAAGATTTCATTTTGAAAAGTCAAAATTTCTAAACTTAGAAATTTTTCTAAGTGTTGAAAATTTCTTTTTTTTCATAACTTTGAGCAAATTTTTCACCATGATGCAAAGTTATTCAAGATAAACTTCCAACATGAAAGTTGTAGATATCCATAAAATCTACAACTTTTCTTCACACAACTCCTTTCAAAAAAAATCGGATCTCAAGTTATAAATTTATGAACATGTGGTCATGAAACTAAACACTTAGTGAAATTTTGCCCTAATTTGGTCAGGATTTTGACTTAACTTCATGGCACTTTTTCATATAGTTCCAAGGGGAATATTCAAAAGAAATTAAAATATGGGTTGTAGAAAACATTTCAAGCTTTCCAAAATGTCCAAGAATTCCTTGAGATCATTCTTGAGGAGGGAGAATCGAAGAGATGAAGTTAGGGTTTTTTCACTTGAATTACAAGTCATTTTTTATGAACACATGAACCAAATCCATGCTAGGCTGCATAATCTTTGCTTTGCAGGCCTCAAACTTGTTTGTCACTCCATAATTAAATGTTTACACAGCTATTAGGGCTTTGATCCAAGCAATTGAGCTATTGTCCAAGTTGCATTTCCATTTATGGCACAAAGTTAACAATGTCATTCTTGTAAAGCAAGCTTTTTGCATAAAGTTCACATTGAGCCTCTAACTTGTTCCCTCTGATCACACTCCATCCACAAAGTTAGAAACAAGCTCTTTTAAAGCATAACCGCTCTATCTTAGCAAGTACACAAGGCATGGAAACTTGTTTTGTCAAAAAATCACATGTTTAACTAAAACATGTAAATTTGAATTCTGATCAACTAGAGTACTCCAAACTTGTTGCTTATAAATAGAGTCACTATTTGTGAGCTAGGGGACGAGCTTGAACACACTGAAATACACCAAAACTCTCTCAAATCAGAAATTGCCCAAAAACTCCATTGTTGCACAGTTTCTAACCTTGAACATCAAACTCCCATTTCCCTCGTGCGTTTCTTGTCCTTGTAGTTTCTAAAGCTTCCTTACATCAAATACAACTCATCCCTATCCTTATTCAAGAACTGTAACACCATTTACCATAACTTCCATAACCAAAAAATAGAGTCTACAACTGGACTTCTCCAAGTCATTTCATTCACTCTCAACTTGAGCAAACCATTGCATTAGCTTCCTATGACCTCAAGGAAGCTAACTTGATCATCACCATCACTTGAAACAAGCTCAAACTCCAAACACAATTTCCAGTTTTGAGGTAAGTTTTCTCAACTTGAAACTCTTCATACAAGCATCATCAATAGTTTATTTGTGAATAAAAATGTAGATATCATTGCCCTGAAGCTAACCATGTCCTTAGTTTCCATTAATTTTGCTTGAGCTTAGAGAATTTTGAAACTGAAATTTCTGAAATTTTTAGGGTTCAGATTAGGGCCATTAAAGTTCTTGCTTATCTTTGATCTATAGTTTTAATAATTTACATTTCTGGAATCGTGAGAAAATTTGCTACATGTTTCATGTTTACAGTTTTCATTTTTATGAGAAATGAGAAAGTTATAGATGGTCTGGCTGGAGGTTAGAGATGAAGTCTTCAGAACATGTTTTGCCTTACATATTTATTGTTTCATTTGTATTAACGGATGTATAGACACCCCAGTGGTAGAAGCGCATGCCTGTAACCTATGGGACCTGGGTTCGAGCCCTAGTGGTACCCTTTTCATTTTTTTTCTTCATCTTTTTACAAATCTGATTTTTTTTGTTTGGCAGGCGATGGGCCCTTTGGGCCTGGCTTATTTTTTTGTGTTTGCTATAGCTGACATCCACATTGACTCTTGGCACCCCATGACCCAATTTATTTATTTATTTATTTATTTCATTTATCTTTTCTTAAATATTTTTTTCTAAATACAAAAAAAAACATAAAATACAAAAAATGATATATTTATATTTTGACTTATTTTATTTTATTTTTCTCATAAAAAATATTTTTATTTATTATACTTTATTTATTTTATTAAATAATCTTGTAAACTTAATTAATATTATGTTTTTATTTATTTACTTTTCACACCATTTAAAATACATTATTTTATATATATATATATATATATATATATATATATATATATATATATATATATATATATATATATATATATATATATATATATATATATATATATATATATATATATATATATATATATATATATATATATATATATATATATATATATATATATATATATATATATATATAAAAGACTAAAAATAATTTATAATGCTATAAATATTTTCAAGATAAAAATACCAAAAACATTTTTCTTAAACTTATTTCATTTTAATCAACTAAATATAATTAGGGTTTTATTCAAAAATATTTTCTTAATAAATTCAAACTTAACTAACTATTTTCTTTATTTAATTAGGTTAGGACAAAATCTTTTTTTCATGAAAACTAAACAAAATTCATTTTTCTCTACATTTTGCATCCTTGTACATTTGTTCATTTTTATACTTTGTATTTATTCAATTCCTTGTATATTCATATCAATTCAATATGTTTGTAATAGTCTAATTAGGTTTAAATTCTTGCAATCCCCATTCATGAATTTGTACACCCCCTCCCCACAAATGTTGTAATAGCGTAGTAATTTTAAATTTCACAATGTATCGCTTTTATATAACATGCTAGTAATTAGGGTTTATATGGAAAGACTAAAACCAATACTTAGAAAACCCTAATTCAAGATAAAAACAAGCATTAAAAAAATACACTTGCACACAAGCACCCCTAGGGTTATTCCACTTGGTTGCCTTATACAAAATGGTCATATTACGCATGTGAGGTATCTTAGCAAAAACAAGTAAGTACAAGATCATAGTCCCTCGATGATGTTATCTAAGTTGCTTTACAAATGATCTTAGTCCCTCAAAAAGAATTCTAAGATACCTTGCAACATTTCTAATCATGGTTATACGATGACCCACGCCCGTCCCGTTTACATCCAAAGATAGGGTTGCTTACCAAATCAATGGTAAGACAACAATGTCAAAGGAAAATAAAATGAACAAGAAAGACATTTGAGTAGGTAGATTGCTCCTAATTACTTGCTCCATTTCAAAACAAACATCCTTGCTATTTTAAAAAACAAACACTTACACTTTCAAACATCTTACAAACTTGAAAATATTTTCAAAATATCAACATCTTTGTATACATTCTTACGAATGAGAATCATTATAAAGATTGCCTAAAAATGGCCTCTTTATAAAATACTTTCAAAAAACCACACAAAGCACAATTTCTAACAAAAGCAAGTTATCTAGTAAGTAACTAAGAGCCCATGGAAAACCATGGATGAAAAGGGTGATAATACCTTCCCTTTTCATAATATACCCCACGAACTCAAGAAATAAATCTCAAAGGTATTTCCTGTGCTTTTTCACCTTTCCTTTTGGATAAAATAAAAGTCGGTGGCGACTCTTGCTAACCGCAACATTTGCAATCAAACGCAAAAACTTCAAGTCAGTTCTCCCACCGTATCACAGAACTGGCGACTCTGCTGGGGAAAATTCTAAAAGTGGGGTTACCTTAGGGCTAGATCATATTTACTTGCTTACACTATTTGACTTGTTTTTTTTACATTATGGTTCTTTGTTTGGGTTTGAATCTTTTACCCGGATTTGGGATACATTATAGGTAAGTAGCAATACGTTGTAAAAACTGTACGGGGTATACAGACATGGTCTAAGCAATAGCTATGTTAGTGCGACATATTTGTGGGTACCGGTAGCGTTTGAGTTAACTAATGAATTTCTAGAACCTTTACTTGACCAACTTGGCCTTTAGGATGTAGTGAGATGACCGGATTTGGTGCAGTCCGAAGTTGGTAGATACTGATACTACACTCATTGAGGTTTGGTTTCTTGGGATATTTCGGTCACCATTAAAGAGGCTTATGCTGAAACAATGACCAAGGAAACAAACCAGTGATATTGAGGTCCTTAGAACCCGGTTATTATTACTAGGATAGGTTTGAGCCAACTAAACTTCAAGAGGGTACTTACCTATAAGACTCCATGCAAGCCTAAGCCTAAGGACTTATTTTCTTTGTTTGTATATACATACTTGCACATAACATCATAAACATCATAACATCATACACATTCACTGACCATTTCAAGGATTTTTGGATTCATCTTTGTTCCCTTTTTGTAGGATATGGATTCCCTTTGCAGAAAAACTATTAAAGTCAATCTTGTAAGGATCCCTCCACAACTTAATGAGCTAGCTTCAAGGATTCCAGAAAACTCTCCATTCACCGAGAGACATGGTCGCCTACTCAACTTGGTCACCTCCAACACAGTTGAAGACATGATGAAGGTGCTCTTTCAGTTCTTTGATCCTTTACACCATTGCTTCACATTTCCCGACTATCAACTTGTGCCTACTTTGGAAGAATTCTCCCGACTCTTGAGAATTCCCATTCTCAATCAACTACCTTTCAACGGTACGGAAAGAGACCCAAAGCCAGAAGAGATTGCTCAAGCTCTACACTTGCACTCATCTGATGTCACAACTCATTGGGAAACAAGGAGTGGTGTCAAGGGTTTCCTAGCAAAGTTCTTGTTTGAGAAAGCCCAAAACTGTTGGAATTCCTTGGATTTGCAAGCCTTTGAGGAAATTGTGGCTCTCCTTATCTATGGGATGGTTTTGTTTCCAAATCCTAACCAACCCATAGATGTGAACGCCATCAAAATCTTCATATCTCGCAACCCGGTGCCTACATTGCTAGGAGATATCCTACACTCTTTTCACACTCGCACAATAAGGAAAAGAGGTGTCCTTATATGTTGCACTCCTCTCTTGGCAAGATGGTTTATTTCGCATCTTCCCCAATCTGTATTGAAGAATGAGCAAGGTTCAAGGTGGTCACAAAGGTTGATGACACTCAAGCATTCAGACATTCATTGGTGCTCCCGATCCATAGAGAATGTTACTATTGTCGACCATTGTGGAGAGTTCCCTAATGTACCCTTACTTGGCATTAGGGGAGGTATCACCTACAACCCCTGCTTAGCCTTAAGGCAGTTTGGTTATGCCCGAAGGGATGGCCTGCATGAGATGTTGATTCAAGGTTTGGTATTTGACTACGACAACAACGATCAAGGCCTTCGCCAGAGATTTATCCGAGCTTGGAGGATGTTAAACAAGGTAGATAGCAAGACTTTAGGGCACAATAATTCCATCCCTCTTGAGCCTTACCTCAAATGGGTACGAAGTCATGCTTAAAGTCTAATGATGCCTTATCCTTCCATTCTCTCGGTAATCATTGAGCCTATCATAGAAGGGGATGTTCCATATACTATCCTACATCCTGACATGTCCACCTATCTTGAAGACTTACAAAGAGATTGGATACAACTCAAGGGGGAGCGAGATACTTTTGAAGCCCAATTATTTGCAAGCGAGAAGAAGGTTTTGGAACTCACTAGGCTACTTCACGAGGAGCAGACTCTTAATTCCTACGTTGCACCAAAGAGGATGCGTACTACCTTTCTATCTTAGAGTTTCTTGTATTTGTTTTTCCCAAGAAGGCATTGATGTACTCAAGCTTTAACTTATCAATATAACGTGTGTTTCTTTTTTGTCTAAAATAAATTTGAATCTTAAAATCCTTGAAATCATTGCATACTGTTGTACCCCAAAATTTGCCCTCCCATATTCTTCAAGATTTGCAAAGAGCATGCTTCAAAATTCCCCAAGGGTTGCACAGTTCAAGGGCCTCCTAACAGTCAAAAACTAGGGTTTTGGTTCTGACAAAGAAAATTAAGTTTCCAAGGGTCCAATCAAGTCGCACATGCCTACAAACATGGTCAAGCATCCTCATGCCAAGTTTCAAGACTTACAGCACAAAATTGCACAGTCAAAAACCCTAATTGCACTACAGTCAACTGTAGGGGCAAAATGGTCATTTGACAGTCAAAAGTTCAAATTTTTGGTCAACATCTCATTTTGAAGCCACAAACATCATTTTATCAATGCTTGATCATGATTCTCAAAGCTTGGCTCAAAAAGTCTCAAGATGCAAAAGTTTCCATATTTGGACAGTTGAAAAAGTCAACTGTAACTTGACCAAGACATAACTTTCACATGGATTATCAGAAAAATTCCATCCAAATCTCATTTTGAAGAGAAAGACATTTCCTACAACTCCTCTTCATACTTCAAGTCCAAGAAATGCTCTCACAAAAAGTTATCAATTTCAACATTATAGGTCATTTTCAAAAGTCAACAAAAAGGGACTTTAAGTCAAAGGCCATAACTTGGGATTGGTAAATCAAAATTACATGGGACAAAAGACATTGGTTAGAGGACTCAAAGACCTTTCCAAAATGTCCAAGAACATGAGCAAAGCTTAAAAATTGAGCAAGTTATGCCTTGTGGAAGTTGGGAAATTTTTGGGTATTTTGAAAAGTCAACATTGCTTCAAATGTCTTAAAAATGCTAATGGGCCTCTTTTTCTTCCAAGAATCATTATCCAAGGCATGTGCACGACCATTTGGCCCAAATGGAAGTTATTCATCATTTTTATTTATTTATTTGAATTTTTAAATGCTAATAATTCATTTAATTAAAATAAATATGTGGAAAATACTAAACCTAAGTTTTTAAATCTTTTTATGCATGGAATACACTCAATATTTCGTGCATGATCAGATTTGGAAAGAATCTTGGTAATTGGACATGATTTGAAGCAAATTTGCATGAAAAAGATTGGAAAATATATGCCATAAAAATCAAATATCTCTTCATCAATACAAAGGTTCTTTGGATCAATTTCTCAACCCTAATCACTCATACATATATATACATGCTAACCCTAGTGATCAGAACGTCCCAGCTGCGCAAGAACACCATAACCAAGCTTGAGTTTTTTGACAAAAATTCCAAAACTGAAAACCAGGTTACAGTGCGATTCAAGCAAAAATAACCATTCCATTACCTTCCTGAGACTTCAAGGAAGGTTTTCAAATCAAAACCATCCATCCTAACGCAGAGAAACGGTAGAACGATCGTGCCCTGTACAAGATTTTTTTCATATGCTTGCATCATGATTCATGCGTTTTTAGTACTTTTTAATGTTTGATTGGTGTTCCTTGATTGATTCTAAAGCTAACTGTATTGTTTAATTAAGCTTTCATCACTCATACGCGAAACTACCATGGACGATTATTAGGGTTCTTCAAACTTGAAATTGGGCGTTTCTGAATACTGCAAAATTGAGACACCTCAATACCATGGTTGAATTCAGAAGGCTTGGACGACTCTAATGCAATGCTCGCGCCTAATTTATATAGCACCACAGCCTATTCGCTATTATTGAAAAGCGCATGTTTTGGGGGGGTTTAAAACCCCCGCTAACCTTTGTTATGTTTCAGGAAAAAACAAAACGAGGAGGAAGATGATGAAGTGCCAAGGCATGATTGGGTTATTTGAATTTTCGCGCTAAAGTCCCACTAACGCTTGCTTTATTCTTATATTATTCATTAGTCATATAATAAACAAAGTGCACTAGCAGCTCCACTGGTCAGGCATGTGTATGGTAATCCCTGGGACCTGGGTTCGAACCCCAGGTCCCCCATCCCTTTCCATATTATTTTTCTAAACACGCTTCTGTGCAGTTTCACTACAAGGGTGCATCATACGCTTCCCACTCAAACGTGCCACACGTCCTACAATCTCCATCCAAGGGCCAAGATCTGAGGCCTATGATATGCTGCAGTCAACGCACCTATACGCTAGCCAAAAAGTCAAAAGGGCTTGACATAATTGGGCCAAAATGGCTAAGGCTACACCTCCAAATTGGGGACAGAAACCCCCAAGGTTTGCTATTCTTTTATATTTTCTATTTTTAGTTGATTTAATTAATTTCCTTTAAATTCTTCAATTAATTTACTTTCATAAAAATATAAAAATAACAAAAAATCAGAAAGGTCATAAAAATAAAAAATATATTTTATTTTAATATTTTGTAAATAAAATTCATTAATTAACTTAGTTTTAAATTCTAGGATTAAACTTAATATTTTTCAATAAACCTAAAAATTGGTAGAATTAGGGTTTCAAGCATTTTTTATCTTTTTTTCCTTTTTTTACCATATTAATTATTAATTCTTAATTAGTTATTTTTATAAATCAAATTGTATTAATTAATTAGGTTTAATTTTAGGTAATTTACATATTTTCTTAATAAATTAAAAAATAGCTAGAATTAGGGTTAATTAATATTTTAATTCCATTTAATTCTCATTAAAATCATAAATACAAAAAACTCAAAAAATGATTTCTTTTTCTTTTTAATTTCATTAATTTAATAATCATAATTTAATTTCATTAAAAAGGGTCCAACGCCCTCGCTTGCGATTTTTTTATTCTCTTCGCGCATTTTATTTATTTCCTTCTTTTAAATATTTATGTAATTCTCCCAAAGCCGTGTAAATTTAATTTCTCGCACTTTATTTACTTTCTGTCAAATCGGGTCCTGGATTAAATTTGGCGATGTGGACCCGCGCCTTTGTAATAGTTTAGAACTTTTAAATTCCGCATCTTTTTAACTGTTAATAATGGCATGCAAGAATGAATGACAAAATAAAAACAAACGCGTAGATCACCCATGACATGACAAGACAAAAATAAATGAAAACGACACACAAATCACACACCACCCCTAGGGTACGCCTCACTGTTGCCTTGCCTCGAAAGGTGATCGTCGAGTAGAGGATGTCTTAGTAAGTCCTCATGATCCGGGAACCTGGCATGAGGGTAGCTTCTAAGGTGTCTTCCCATTGCTCCGGTGATCACCATGTCCCGAACCTCGAATTGACCCGAAAACCTCCAACGGTGGTGCTACCTACCTCTCAATGGTGGGATGGCACTACTTTAAAGGACATCTACACAGACGAATTCCTTAGGGTAGGTAGACGACTCTAGATACTTGCTCTAATTTCAAAACAAATCAAAAAAAATACTTTTCACACCGACACCTTTTCAAAAAGCTTTCGAAAGCAACTTTTCAAACACTCTTGAGGACTGATACAAGAGTCAAACTGGAATTTTCAAAGAGACTTTTTTTTAAAACCCACATTGAAAAGCAAACAAACCATTTTTGAAAACACAAATGAGCAAGTATCTAAGAGCCCATGGATAACCATGGATAGAAAGGGTGCTAACACCTTCCCTTTCTATAATCTACCTCCCGAACCGAGAGCAATCTCTTTAAGGAATTTTTCTGTGCTTTTGTCCTTTCCATTTGGAGAAAATAAAAGACGGTGGCGACTCTTGCTTCCGCGACATTTCGCGAACCAGCGTTAAACAGTCAGTTCCAGATCCACCGATCACACATACACATTTATCATTCATCATAACATAAACAGGTTTCTTGCAACAAGTCTCCTCATCTCTCTATTGTTTATTTCAGTATGATGGATCTCGAGCAAACGGTAAAAGACCCCCAAGCTCATAATGCACAGTTTCAACAGTTGTTCTTAACTCTGGCCAAAGGACAAGAAGAGTTGAAGACCTTGCTGGTGGAAGAGAAGAAAAAGAAGATGGAGAAGATAATCGGAATTCTGAACATGGAAAGAAGATTCTAAGGGCAGACAAGAAGGGCCTTAGACCTTGCAACGACATCCGGTGAGAAATACAACCAAGATGGGAAGGGTAAGGAAACAGTTGTTCAGTCTGATTCAGAAGAGGAAGAGGAAGAAGAAGACTATCCTGAAGAAAAATACCCTTCAGCCGACGACAAGTATAAGCATCTAGAAGAGTGGTTGAATGCAATGGAAATCTAAAAAGTGCCTGGCTTGGACTTTGAGGAATTGGATTTAGTATGGGATTGTCATTCCTCCAAAATTCAAAGCACCTGTGTTCGCCAAATATGACGGAGTTTCATGCCCTAAAATGCATCTCTGGTCTTATGTGAGGAAAATCCAGCCCCATACCGCCGAAAAAGCTTTATGGGTACACTTCTTCCAGGACAGTCTGTCTGGAACTCAGCTTGATTGGTTTTATCAGTTAGAAAGAGCAAATGTTCACAACTGGGAAGATCTTGCTGCAACCTTTTACAAACAATACCAATACAAGGTTGACCTTGCGCCTACCCGTACTTAGCTCCAGAATATGGCCATGGTTTCAAATGAAGGCTTCAAGGACTATGCGCAAAAATGGAGAGATTTGGCCGGAAGAGTTCAACCTCCTCTATCTGAAAGAGAATTGGTAGACATGTTTTTGGGCACCTTGTCTGGTCCCTTCTTCAATCACCTAATTGGGAGTTCATCGGAAGGTTTTACTGAACTGATATTGACCGGAGAAAGGGTAGAAGCCGGGATAAAAAGTGGAAAGATTCAAAAAGATGCATCATCTGCTGTTGTGAGGAAGCCATTTATCAGAAAGAAAGAAGTGGTTGTTGTTTATCCTTAGAGAAATCAGGATAGGGCCGAACACCGTCCAATGGTGGAGGCTGTTATGATTCCTAAACCTGTGCCTGATCAGCAAAGAATCAACCAACCAAGGATGGAAAGACCAGTCAGACAATTCACCAGAATTAACATGACCTTATCTCAAGTATTGCCACACTTGCTAAGATCCAACCTAGTGACTTTGAAAGAAGCCCTAAAGAACCCCTAACACAACCTCTCCTCACTATCATCCTAACGCCAGATGTGCATACCACTCTGAGAGTCCTGGCCATGACACTAATAACTGTTGGGATCTAAAGAATGAAGTACAAGACCTCCTCGAAGCCAAAGAGATTGAATTCGATGCGCCAGAAAAGCCCAATGTCATTTTTGCCCCTATGCCCAAACATGGCCATGATGCCAACGCCATTGAAGAAGATATGTTTGTTACTTCAGTTGATGAACTTATGACCCCACTCCTAATTATCAAGAAGAACTTATTGAATGCCAGTGTTTTCCTGGGCTGTGATGAAAACTGTCATTCCTGTTTGTCCTCACCGATCAGCTGTCCTTTGTTGAAAGCAGGCGTTCAGTGCCTAATAGATAACAAGGAAATTTTGTTCGAAAAGACTTTTGTTCCACCTGTTTCTTATAATGATGTTTCCATTGTGACCATTTCCGATAATTCTTCCAGGGTCTCCACCAAAAGACCCGTTAGAATTACATCAGTTCCAAAAGTAGCTCCTTTGATAATTACAACTCCTGGACTAGTCTCGTATTTGTCAGACAAAACCGTACCATGGAATTATGGAGGGGGTGTCTACTACCACGGTATCAAGCAAGATTGTCCAGCTTCCGAAGATTCAAGTTCTGAGAAGATTGACTCCGATGTCAGTAATATTGCAGGGACTAGTAAGATTACCCGAAGCGGAAGGATATTCTCTCCAGAAATTGCTCCCCCAAAAGCAGTTTTTGGACCCGTAATCATTCCTATTGTTGTTGCTCCTCCGAAGGCTATTCCCAGTCCCACAATTATCTCCACCAATGCTCCAACTGACAAAGCTGTTACAATCCCTGCTATCACTCCTATTGACATTCCTACTGCCGAGTCAACCGAGACTCGAGGTAAAAGTATTTTGTTTGAGCCTGTCCGGATGAAGGCACAATCATTGTCTATCCCTGAGACCTCCCGGAAAGAGATGGAGTAAATTCTAAAGATCATAAAAAGAAGCGACTACGATGTAGTTGAACAACTGGGGCAAACTCCATCCAAAATTTCCATGTTGGCTTTACTACTATGTTCTGAGGTGCATGCAAAAGCCTTGGAAAAATTCCTGAAAACTGCCCATGTACCCCAGGAAACATCTGCCGATCAGTTCCAAGAATACGTAGCTAGCTTGACTGCAGATAATGGTATAGGTTTTTTTGATGCTGATTTAACGCCAAGAGGAAGGAAGCATAATGAGGCATTGCATGTCTTGGTTGAATGTAGGGGCACAACCTTGGCTCATGTTTTGGTGGACATTGGCTCATCTCTGAATGTATTACCTAAAAAGGCTCTTGATAGGCTTGACTGTGAGGGATTGACATTATAGCCAAGCAACATAGTAGTAAGGGCCTTCGACGGCTCAAAAAGGGTGGTGCATGGGGAAGTGGATATCCCCATAAAGGTTGGAACCCAAACATTTGATTCAACTTTTTATGTAATGGATATCCGCCCTTCATATTCCTGCTTGCTAGGCAGACCGTGGATTCACAATGCTGGCGTTGTTACTTCTACGTTGCACCAAATGCTGAAGTATCTGATTCAAGGGAAGATTATCATCGTTCATGGAGAAGAAGAGTATATGATCATCCATCTCAATTCCTTCAGATATGTAGAATTAGATGGTGAATTTATTGAAACTCCATTCCAGCACTTTGAAGAAGTCCCGCAAGATATGGCAGTAACCAAGGTTGTTCCTAAGATTACAAGGCCTCCACTCAGGATGTCATCTTTGAAAGATGCCAAGGCAGTCATTGAAGAAGGTGGGTGCACTATCTGGGAAAAACTCTCGGATATCCCATACAAGTCTGACAAGTTTGGCCTGGGTTTCACTTCAGGTGCTCAGAAGACTGTACACCGCGCTCGTGCTAGAGGACCACCCCTGAAGATCAGCAATCGTGAAGTTAACACGGTAGAGGATGACGAAGATGGTTGCAATCTGGAGGATTTGATCTTCCTAACTGTCAGTGGAGGGCTCAGCAACTGGGAGGCTAGAGATTTTGTCCCGATCACTTTTATCCCACAGTAATTTGTCTTCACATTTTGATGGATCTATAATATTAAAACAATTCAGACTCTCAAAACCTTGTGTCTTACCCGAGACACAATGGTCCATTTGTAAGGGTTATTATCTCATCTCCATATGACATCAATGAATCATGGACGTTTTGCATACAAACTTTGTGCTCATTGTTTTTTTTTTTTACATTTTTCATTTCTTTCAAAAATAGTTATACCCTTACACACACTCACACTCACAATGCAGGTCTACATCCATTCGGGATCCCGTGGGTAACGGTTCTGCTATGGCCTTCTGTGACTCTGAAAATCTAATCTACCAAGCCGAAGACGAAGGTGAAGAAGATTGTGAAGTACCAGGGGAACTTGCCAGATTTCTACAACAAGAAGAGAGAACCATTCATCCCCACGAGGAACACGTGGATACAATCAACCTAGGTACCGAAGAAGACAAAAGAGAAGTCAAGGTGGGTGCCAATCTGGAACTCAGTGTCAAGGAGCATCTGATTCAGTTGCTACACGAGTATGTTGAGGTCTTTGCCTGGTCGTATGAAGACATGCCAGAACTCGATGCAGATATTGTGGTACATCGTCTACCTACAAAAGAGGATTGCCCACCAGTAAAACAAAAGGTCCGTCGAATGCGACCAGATATGTCAAAGAAGATTAAAGCAGAAGTAATGAAACAATTCAATGCTGGATTCTTGGTCGTCACCTCCTATCCGCAATGGGTTGCCAATGTTGTTCATGTGCCCAAAAAGGACGGCAAGGTACGAATGTGCATGGATAAAAGAGATTTGAATAGGGCAAGCCCTAAAGATGATTTCCCACTTCCCCACATTGATATCCTAGTTGACAATACTGCACAACACAAAGTGTTTTCCTTCATGGAAGGTTTCTCAGGTTACAACCAAATCAAAATGGCGCCTGAGGACATGGAGAAGACAACCTTTGTCACACAGTGGGGCACATTTTGCTACAAGGTTATGCCATTCGGACTGAAGAATGCGGGGGCAACCTATCAGCGTGCCATGGTAGCTTTATTTCACGATATGATACATCACGAAATAGAGGTCTATGTGGACGACATGATAGCTAGATCTTAAACAGAAGAAGAGCATCTTGATCATTTACAAAAACTGTTTGAGAGACTGAAGAAGTACAAGCTGAGGTTGAACCCAAAAAAATACACGTTTGGGGTGAGGTATGGTAAACTCCTAGGCTTTATCGTCAGCAATAAGGGTATTGAAGTGGATCCTGCCAAGGTGAAAGCGATACAAGAGATGCCTGCTCCTCGTACCGAGAAGGAAGTTAGAGGATTCTTGGGACATTTGAACTACATTTCCAGATTCATTTCTCACCTGACAGCTACCTATGAACCAATCTTCAAACTATTGAAGAAAGATCAAGTAGTCAAATGGAATGATGAATTCCAAACTGCTTTCGACAAGATCAAAGAGTACCTGCAAGAGCTTCCTGTTTTTATGCCACCAGTCGAGGGAAGACCATTGATTATGTATCTAACTGTTTTAGAGAATTCAATGGGGTGTGTGTTGGGGAAGCATGACGAGTATGGCCGAAAAGAACACGCCATTTATTACATGAGCAAAAAGTTTACCGACTGTGAAACAAGATATTCACTGCTCGAGAAAACTTGTTGCGCTCTGGCATGGGCTGATCGCTGGCTAAGACAGTATATGCTGACCCATACTACCTTATTGATATCTAAAATGGATCCGATAAAATACATCTTTGAGAAACCTGCTCTCTCTGGGAGAATAGCGAGATGGCAGATGATCCTGATAGAATATGACATACAGTATACTACCCAAAAGGAAATAAAGGGCAGTGTACTAGCTGATCACCTTGCTCACCAAGCTGTAGAAGACTACCAGTCCATGAAGTTTGAATTCCCAGATGAAGACATCATGATGGTAAATAACTATGGAGAACTCAGGCCGTATCACGGACCTGAACAAGGATCCCGATAGACCCTGGTTTTTGATGGGGCATCTAACGCACTCGGCAATGGTATTGGTGTAGTACTCATATCTCCTGAAGGGTGTCTGTGATCGGTGGATCTGGAACTGACTGTTTAACGCTGGTTCGCGAAATGTCGTGGAAGCAAGAGTCGCCACCGTCTTTTATTTTCTCCAAATGGAAAGGACAAAAGCACAGAAAAATTCCTTATAGAGATTGCTCTCGGTTCGGGAGGTAGATTATAGAAAGGGAAGGTGTTAGCACCCTTTCTATCCATGGTTATCCATGGGCTCTTAGATACTTGCTCGTTTGTGTTTTCAAAATGGTTTGTTTTCTTTTCAACTGTGGGTTTAAAAAGTTTCTTTGAAAATTTCAGTTCGACTCTTGTATCAGTCCTCAAGAGTGTTTGAAAAATTGCTTTTGAAAGCTTTTTGAAAAGTGTCGGTGTGAAAAGTATTTTTTTTTATTTGTTTTGAAATTAGAGCAAGTATCTAGAGTCGTCTACCTACCCTAAGGAATTCGTCTGTGTAAATGTCCTTGAAGTAGTGCCATCCCACCATTGAGGGGTAGGTAGCACCACCGTTGGAGGTGTTCGGGTCAATTCGAAGATTCGGGACATGGTGATCACCGGAGCAATAGGAAGACACCTTAGAAGCTACCCTCATGCCATGTTCATGGACATGAGGACTTACTAAAACGTCTTCTACTCGACGACCACCTTTCGAGGGGCAAGGCAACAGTGAGACGTACCCTAGGGGTGGTGTGTGATTTGTGTGTCGTTTTCAGATATTTTTGTCTTGTTCATGCATTGGTGGTCTACGCGTTACTTTTATTTTGGCATTCATTCTTTCATGCGAGTTATTAACAGTTTAAAAGATGCGGAATTGAAAGTCCTACGCTATTACAAAGGCGCGGGTCTACATCGCCAAATTAATCCAAGACCCGATTTGAAATAAAATAAAGTGCGAAAAATAAATATCCTAATTAATCTATTACATGGCTTTGGGAGAATTACATGAAAAAGGAAATGAAATAAGCGCGCGAATTAGAATTATGATTGAATGCGAGGGCGTTGGACCCTTTTAAGGAAATTAAATTATAATTAACAAATTAGTTAAGTTAAATGAGAAAAGGAAATTATTTTTTTGAGTTTTTTGCATTTATGGATTTTTGGCAAGAAAATTAAATGAAATTAAAAAGAAATTAATTAACCCTAATTTTAAATCACTTTTTATATATTGAGAAAAGGTTTAAGTTTAACCTAATTTTAACTAAACTATTTAATGGTAAGTTTATTTACAAAAAATAAATAATTAATTATTACTAATGGTAAAAGAAAAAAAAAAGTAAAAGTATTTAAAACCCTAATTCTACATTTTTAATTTATTTAAGAAAACATTGAAATTAAACCTAGAATTAAAAACTAAATTAATGAATAAAATTTATTTACAAAGATGTTAGTGAATTAAACATAAAAAAACATATTTTTTATTTTATAGTTTCTGAATTTTTTGGGTATTTTTATGTTATGAAAATATTAATTTATGAATTAAAAGGAAATAATTAAATTAAAACAAACAATAAAAAAATAGGAAAAAGAAAATAAATACAAACACTTGGGGGGTGTTGACCCCAATTTGGAGGTATTATCCAACAATCTGGCCCATTTATTGGAGGCCTGGTTGACTTCTGGTAATCACGTGTGGCTCCATTGACCAAGGCGTATGGAGTTCTCCAGATCAAGGCCATTGGTTTGATCTTCAGGTATAGGTGGCAAGCACAGATACGGAGGTTTATGGTACTCCCTTGAGAACACGCTGCGTGGAATTATATTAGCAAGAAAAATATTGAAATAACGTGGGGGACCTGGGGATCGAACCCAGGTCCCAATACTTACCAAGTGCTTTGTCCACCAACTGTGCCATTTGCGCGTTTGTAACATAATATGACAAATAATCAACATAATGCAAAACAATAGTTAATGGTATATTTCGCGCGAAATTCAAACGCACCAACCGCTGGCTTACACCTCATCTTCTTCTCCAATCGTTCTGCATTTGCCTGAAAAAAAACATATCAAATAGCGGGGGTTTTGAACCCCCACTAACTACAGTATGAGAAAATAGCGATTACGCCATGGTTGCTCATAAATTGAGCGCGACATGTGTGTTCAATTCGCGTGAAGCTTCTGAGTCCAATAGTCCTGGTCTTGTGGTCTAATTTTTCTGGACAAGACAAACCCCAATTCTACAGCCTTGAAACCCTAGTGACCTCCAATGGTAACTTTGCATATGGGGCACGAAAACTCAATTGAAATACACCATTAGTTTCAGAATGATTAGATTAGTATAAAACGATCATTAAAATGTATGAATATGGCATATAATTCAAAGCATGAATATGAGAAAAGTTTGAGAAATTTGGACTTCTATATACCAATTCTTGATGCGTGAGGACTGGAAAAGAGTGCAGTTAGGTTCAGTGAAGCCTTGGCAAGCTATTGGAATTGATTAGAAGCTTTGAATCGTCCTCTAATGCCGTTTTCAGTTTTGACTTTTTTCACAAAAAATGCAAAGTGTGTTTTTGATCTGGGCGCAGCTTCAAGGTCTTAGGCATTAGGGTTATGATCAGTATATGTATGCCAATGGATTAGGGTTGCAAAACATGTCCAAAACCTTGGTAATCAATGCTTTTGAGATTTGATTTTCATGGTATCTTTTTCCAATCTTTTTCATGTGAAGAATATGCCAATCATTGCCAATCACCTTGATTCTTTCCATATTGAATAGTGCACGAAATCTTGAAGGTATTCTATGCACAAAAAGATTTGAAAAGCATGGATGAGTATTTTTTCATATTTTATTTAATTAAATGAATTAATGGTGATTAAAAATTCAAATAAATAATAAAAAATGATGAAATAACTCCCCTTTGGTCCAAATGGTCGTGCATAGCCTTTGGATGATGAATCTTGGAAGAAAATGTGGCCCATTAGCAATTTTGAGGCATTTGAAGTAAAGTTGACTTTTCAAAATTCCCAAACATTTCCCAACTTCCACAAGGCATATCTTGCTCAATATTTAAGCTTTGATCATGTTCTTGGACATTTTGGAAAGGTCTTGAAGTCCTCTAACCAATGCCTTTGGTCCCATGTCATTTTGATTTACCAATCTCAAGTTATGGCCTTTGACTTAAAGTCCCTTTTTGTTGACTTTTGAAAATGACCTATAATGTTGAGATTGATAACTTTTTGTGAGAGCATTTCTTGGGCTTAAAGTGTGAAGAGGAGTTGTAGGAAATATCTTTCTCTTCAAAATGAGCTTTGGATGGAATTTTTCTGATAAACCATGTGGAAGTTATGCCTTGGTCAAGTTACAGTTGACTTTTTCAACTGTCCAAGTATGGAAACTTTTGCATCTTGAGACTTTTTGAGCCATGCCTTGAAAATCATGATCAAGAATTGATCAAATGATGTTTGTGGCTTCAAAATAAGATGTTGACCAAAAATTTGAACTTTTGACTATCAAATGACCATTTTGCCCCTACAGTTGACTGTTGAGCAATTAGGGTTTTTGACTGTGCAATTTTGTGCTGCAAGTCTTGAAACTTGACATGAAGATGCTTGACAATGTTTATAGGCATGTGGGACTTGATTGGACCCTTGGAAACTTCAACTTCTTTGTCAGAACTAAAACCCTAATCTTTGACTGTTAGGAGGCCCTTGAACTGTGCAACTCTTGGGGAGATTTTGAAGCATGCTCTTTGCCATTCTTGAAGAATATGGGAGGGCAAATTTTGGGGTACAACAGTTGCCCCTGTTCAATCTTCTTATACCTGAGGATGTAGATTGGCTGACGTGCCTTTCGTAATCCGAAGGTGGAAGATGATTGAACACTAGAGTGCCCAGAAATTTGCACTCACATAGTGGAGTGTCAGCAGTATGATGGTGGGAATGGACTTATAGATGCTGTTTGAAGATTAGTGGATAGGAATATGGGCTTATAGATGCCATGTTGAGAGGTGATGGATAGGTGGATGGGCTTATAGATGCCATCTGGGTGTCGATCGCATAAGAGATTCATTAGCGAGAACTTGCGTACCTGAAAAAGAAAATGATTACCTGGCCTGTTACAGGAGTTGGTCATCAAGCTCTTATGTAGATGTGCCCTGACTGGTTACAGGAATTGGGTCTGGAGCTTCAAAAGGTTATGAATGAACCAGGGATGGTTACCACCTCAACGGGACGGTGAGAGAACCTTGGGCGATTACTACCTCAACAGTAACGATGAGAGAACCTTGGACGATTACTACCTCAACAGGAACGCTGAGAGAATCTGGGGGCGATTACTACCTCAACAGGAACGCTGAGAGAACCTTGGGCGATTACTACCTCAACAGGAACGCTGAGAGAACCTTGGGCGATTACTACCTCAACAGGAACGCTAAGAGAATCTTGGATGTCTTCTACTGGGATAAGAATCAGGGAGATCTTAGGGTCGATCTGACTGAACCAGAGAAGGCCTTTGACTGGATAAGAATCAGGAAAATCTTAGGGTCGATTTAACTGAACCAGACAAGGTCTTGGAATATCTTCAACTGGATAAGAATCAGGGAGATCTTAGGGTCGATCTGACTGAACCAGAGAAAGCCTTTGACTGGATAAGAATCAGGAAAATCTTAGGGTCGATTTAACTGAACCGGACAAGGTCTTGGAGTATCTTCAACTGGATAAGAATCAAGGAGATCTTAGGGTCGATCTGACTGAACCAGAGAAGGCCTTTGACTGGATAAGAATCAGGAAAATCTTAGGGTCGGTTTAACTGAACCAGGCTAGGTCTTGGAGTATCTTCAACTGGATAAGAATCAGGGAGATCTTAGGGTCGATCTGACTGAACCAGAGAAGGCCTTTGACTGGATAAGAATCAGGAAAATCTTAGGGTCAATTTAACTGAACCGGGCAAGGTCTTGAAATCTTCAACTGGATAAGAATCAGGGAGATCTTAGGGTCGATCTGACTGAACCAGAGAAGGCCTTTGACTGGATAAGAATCAGGAAAATCTTAGGGTCGATTTAACTGAACCAGACTAAAGTCTTGAAATGTAGCTGAGAACTTAACTGGATCTTTCCTGAAAGGTAAAGGTCAGTCATATGCAATGCGTGATATGGATCAAGCAATGATGTTCTCAACATAAATGAGATTTGTAAGATATGATGCATATATGCATGCTATAATGTATGGAAATGTGATGTTTATGAACGTATGTTTTCGTCCTAGGAAAATAAATCCTTGACGGATGCCGGGAAGTTATATCCTGGGCTGATGTTTGGAGAATAGTGCTTTGTTGTCTCCGCTGGGGATGATAGTTGCAAGAATACCGGTAGGAGAAGATAACTCCGTTGGGGGATAAACTTGGCGAAGAGATTACTCTGCGGGGAGAAAATTATTCTAGCGATCTTGCTGGGAACAAAACTCTGTGGGAAGAGAGGTACTTGCTAGGATATTTATGGTAACTTCGCTGGGGATACCGTTGTTATGTTGGAAGTGTTAATAGACTTCGTTGGGGATAAGAAGACTTTACCGAGAACGATCTTTCCGTGGCTTTTGGCTGAGTATAACCCAGTTATATCCTGGTAGGGAAATAACCTTTGAATAAAGCCGGGAGACGCGTTCGTGCTCTGCGGGGGAGAAGCTTCCAGAATCTACTGGGGATAAGCTTCCTGCTGGGGAGATGACTCCAACTTTCCTGGGGAAACTGGATTGGACTCTCCTGGGGAAATTTTGAACTATATTGGGGAAGTGACTCCGTTGAATGTTTGATATGCCGCCGGGGAACAATCTTTAGGTCAAGACTGTCGGGGATGCTTGTTAAGAATGTTTGTATATTGCTGGGGGATGTTGAGATCTGCTGGAGGATACCCAACTTCCTTAAGGCTGATAATAGCTTTGCTTGGGGAGAGTGCATTGACTTGCTGGCTCACTCTCTGGGGACTTAAGATATCTTGGTTGTTCTTCAGCCGAACCTATCTTAGTACCTTGGTGGACAGAGCCATTAGATCGTTTGGACAACTCATCATTGCCCCTGTTTCTGAGGTGGGAGAGGAAGACCTGTGAGGTGCTGATAGTTGTTGATGGACGAACCTTCTTCTGGCAGGCCGGTGACAAGATGACAGGACATAGTCGTACGGTTTGATCCCTAACTTTTTCCTGGACCGCCCTTTCGGGTTTTCAGTCCACCGGGATACCCATTTTTGCCCAAGCCGCCTTTTCAGGTTTTCGACTTGTCGGGTGTACAGATTATTTTCATTTCATCCCTTATTTTTGCCCGAACCCTTTTGGTTCGCCGGGAAGCCCTTATTTTTGCCTAGGCATGTCAACCTAGCGGGTCTTTAATTATGCGTAGTATTTTTCGACTATGTCCGTTCTCTCGGAATGTAGGGAATTGCCCTTGTTAGAACTGTTTTGCCATGCCACCAGAAGACGTTTGATCAGGCAAGATTCGTTACTGGAATTCATTTCCAATGCCCCAAGCGACTCAGGCGGAGATTTGCCCCTGGCTATTTGACATTTTGAGAGATTCCCTGAATCTTGACCTAACTGCCCCGGATGATAGACCATGATCATGTCATGCCCCTTGATTGGAAGTGCCTTTGTTCACTAGGCTTTCATCGTGCGAATTTCCCTGCTGTTCAAACAAGTAGTCATATGCAAACAATGTTATATCAAAAATGCAAAGCTTATGTCTGTCTTGAAGATTTTGAAAATGCATTCTTTTTCATAAAACAAGTGAATGTTTGTAAAACGTGATGTCAACTCCGTATTTACCGTAGGCCTTAAGGAGTCAGGATACCTTTCGTAAAAGTATGCTTTCGAACTAACCCATGCTTCAGCTAGGACTTTTAAGGGTTATAACGTGGCCTGGTTCACGGTTTAAGAAACAAAGTATAAAGGCTCAAATTATTTGTACCCACCCACTCTTCGTGATGTTCTTCAAACCTAAGCTCAGTTGATCGTGCGTTAGACCTTGTTTCAGTCTTTGTCCTGATGTTCCAATGATGGTTCAGATATTGATGATTTATTTTGAATAGGCAGCCATTTCTTTTTGTTGAGGGTTTGTGTGACCTCTTTTTTGATTTTATTATCCCTATTTTTTGCCTGAATTGTTCCTTTTTGTGATTACAGTCAGCGGGATGCCCCAGTTTTTGTAAGTCTCCTTCATAGGTTTTGACTTTATGGGTTTTCGTTTTGAGAAGTAATGACTGCCTGTCTTTACGATTGTTCGGAACCATCACCGTCTTTCTTTGTTTTGTAAGGACCTCTTTGGTGCCATTTGTTATGCACTTGGATCAACTGAGAGAACTACCCTGCCCCAGGTTATGATAAGGGTTTTAATTTTCGAAAAGAAAAACTCCTACTTCTTTGGCTCAGAGGGGTTGACGAGGGATTATCTTCCTTATAACTCCAGTGTTTAGGGATTGAAACAATGCCTGTACCTCATCAGCGAGGTCTGTTCAAAAGCATACTGTAGATTGTGGTATCGTTTTCGTCATCCTCCCTCAAGAGGCTTAGAATTATTAATCGAGCTTTGATCATCAGAAAAAATATGAAAATAATTTGCATATATCGAATACGAATATATTGATTCAAAACAGACATATGCGATGCATTAATGAAATAACAACGTTTAACAATGAACAAATGTTTGAACAATCAAAAGAGAATTACAACTTGAAAAATTCTAATGAACAAAAGTCTTTTCATCTTCAGGGCTTGTTACTTCAAATGGTGAGCCTTGGAGGGATGGTAGAAAAACTCAGCCTGACCATCTTGTGTGAACTCCAATGCTCCTTCATCAATCAGGTCCTGGATCTTGTTCTTCAGAGCCCAACACTCATTTGTATCATGTCCTGGACTGGCAGAGTGGTAGGCACACCTTTTATTGGGATGATAAGTAGGAGATGATGTGTTGGGGTTCCGGGGATGAGCCCTTAATGTGATCAGATTCAATCTCAATAGGCATTGTAGAGCTTGAAACAGTGACATGTTGAGCTGGGTGAATTGCCTCCTGGGCTTGTCTGGCTGAAGCTGGTGAGGTTGATGCTGAATTTGTGACACTGGAGCCATTTGAGGAGCTCTCCCCTTATCTCCTTGTCTCAAAGATGGTTGAATGATGACTGGCTCTTTACCCTTAGACGTTTTCCCCAGTTGGTTACCCTGACGCAGTTGGTTGATGAGAACTCCGAGCTCTTCTTGTCTTTGAGCTAAACCTTGAATGGCAGTCACCTGCCCCAGCATCTGGGCTTTCAATGCATCCACTTCAGTTTGCAGATGTTTCATCCGTTCGTCCTCAGCGCTGTTCCTGACCAAAGTCCCCATGAGAAGTGTTCTCAGCTCCTCCTGCCCCTTGGATAGATTCAGGAGGATTTCCCCGAACCTAGTCTCTTGAGCAAGAAGGTCCTGGTTATCTTGTTGGGAAGCCATTGCTGAAATAGACAGCGAGAAAGGTAAGTGACCTGCAACAAGGACACCTGTTATGCAATGATGTGTATGACATGCATGTAATGTTTTCAAGGACCTCGCGGGATAAACAAGAAAATTTGTTAGAATTTGGATCCGGTAGCTTGATTGAGGGAACTTCATGTTGTTGAGAGTCCTTCTTCAAGGGTCAAAGGCTCACCATATCCAGTGGGTCATAGCCCCTGACAACCTTGTCTAGAGGAAAATAAATCCCCTTTTGCCCCTTGCTGGACAGTTGGTTCATCATCACCTGCATCACAAGCCCTTGAAATCCTTGAAATGGGTTAGCCTTCATGCAGGATGCATGCAATGGTATGATGTTATGCTATGCATGGGGTAACATAGGTAAACCCTGTTATGAGTCCCGATTAAGGACTGTAAATAAAACTTGCAAGAAATTCAGTAAACCCTGTTATGAGTCCCATTTAAGGACTATAAACAAAACCTGCGGGGAACTCAAGTGTCAGGTAACAAACATGCAAATAGTCAAGTTGGAAGGCATACAAGTCACATAAGAGAAACCCTTAGAGTTTAGGCCAGCATGAGGTCTAGGTATTACCCTCTTTCAGTTTGTTGGTTCATACCTGTCCTATCAAAGTAATCGGGTTCTTAGAGGATCCCAATATCATTGACTACCCTCAATCGGTCATAACTCCAGCATCGCAATCTTTTCTTGCGGCCAGAACCATCACGAGAGTTTAGCCTCAATGGGCGTAGCATACTGCTACTGTTCTAATGGCCAAGTTGTGTCATTTAAGATTCTAAGGTCTGTTGGTGCTTAATGACTCCTCAGAAGACCCATATTCTCCTCGTTGCAACACAAGGGATATCGGTACAGACCAAGGTGCCACACCAACGTAGCCACTGCTTCACCCATGTCGGTCTACGCCGGACAGGTCCCTCATAGCTTATGCTACCTAAACAGGGTATCCCCAGATCCGGGTTAGGATCTATGCAACTCCCATGCAACCCACAATTTAAAGCAAGCAAGTCAATACAATTGAAAACACAGTTATGAACTATCCTAAGGTACACCTCACTTTAAAAAGAGTAGTCCCCAGCAGAGTCGCCAGTTCTGTGATCGGTGGATCTGGAACTGACTGTTTAATGCTGGTTCGCGAAATGTCGCGGAAGCAAGAGTCGCCACCGTCTTTTATTTTCTCCAAATGGAAAGGACAAAAGCACAGAAAAATTCCTTATAGAGATTGCTCTCGGTTCGGGAGGTAGATTATAGAAAGGGAAGGTGTTAGCACCCTTTCTATCCATGGTTATCCATGGGCTCTTAGATACTTGCTCGTTTGTGTTTTCAAAATGGTTTGTTTGCTTTTCAACTGTGGGTTTAAAAAGTTTCTTTGAAAATTTCAGTTCGACTCTTGTATCAGTCCTCAAGAGTGTTCGAAAAATTGCTTTTGAAAGCTTTTTGAAAAGGTGTCGGTGTGAAAAGTATTTTTTTTGATTTGTTTTGAAATTAGAGCAAGTATCTAGAGTCGTCTACCTACCCTAAGGAATTCGTCTGTGTAAATGTCCTTGAAGTAGTGCCATCCCACCATTGAGGGGTAGGTAGCACCACCGTTGGAGGTGTTCGGGTCAATTCGAAGGTTCGGGACATGGTGATCACCGGAGCAATAGGAAGACACCTTAGAAGCTACCCTCATGCCATGTTCATGGACATGAGGACTTACTAAAACGTCCTCTACTCGACGACCACCTTTCGAGGGGCAAGGCAACAGTGAGACGTACCCTAGGGGTGGTGTGTGATTTGTGTGTCGTTTTCAGATATTTTTGTCTTGTTCATGCATTGGTGGTCTACGCGTTGCTTTTATTTTGGCATTCATTCTTTCATGCGAGTTATTAACAGTTTAAAAGATGCGGAATTGAAAGTCCTACGCTATTACAAAGGCGCGGGTCTACATCGCCAAATTAATCCAAGACCCGATTTGAAATAAAATAAAGTGCGAAAAATAAATATCCTAATTAATCTATTACATGGCTTTGGGAGAATTACATGAAAAAGGAAATGAAATAAGCGCGCGAATTAGAATTATGATTGAATGCGAGGGCGTTGGACCCTTTTAAGGAAATTAAATTATAATTAACAAATTAATTAAGTTAAATGAGAAAAGGAAATTATTTTTTTGAGTTTTTTGCATTTATGGATTTTTGGCAAGAAAATTAAATGAAATTAAAAAGAAATTAATTAACCCTAATTTTAGATCACTTTTTATTTATTGAGAAAAGGTTTAAGTTTAACCTAATTTTAACTAAACTATTTAATGGTAAGTTTATTTACAAAAAATAAATAATTAATTATTACTAATGGTAAAAGAAAAAAAAGTAAAAGTATTTAAAACCCTAATTCTACATTTTTAATTTATTTAAGAAAACATTGAAATTAAACCTAGAATTAAAAACTAAATTAATGAATAAAATTTATTTACAAAGATGTTAGTGAATTAAACATAAAAAAACATATTTTTTATTTTATAGTTTCTGAATTTTTTGGGTATTTTTATGTTATGAAAATATTAATTTATGAATTAAAAGGAAATAATTAAATTAAAACAAACAATAAAAAAAATAGGAAAAAGAAAATAAATACAAACACTTGGGGGGTGTTGACCCCAATTTGGAGGTATTATCCAACAATCTGGCCCATTTATTGGAGGCCTGGTTGACTTCTGGTAATCACGTGTGGCTCCATTGACCAAGGCGTATGGAGTTCTCCAGATCAAGGCCATTGGTTTGATCTTCAGGTATAGGTGGCAAGCACAGATATGGAGGTCTATGGTACTCCCTTGAGAACACGCTGCGTGGAATTATATTAGTAAGAAAAATATTGAAATAACATGGGGGACCTGGGGATCGAACCCAGGTCCCAATACTTACCAAGTGCTTTGTCCACCAACTGTGCCATTTGCGCGTTTGTAACATAATATGACAAATAATCAATATAATGCAAAGCAATAGTTAATGGTATATTTCGCGTGAAATTCAAACGCACCAACCGCTGGCTTACACCTCATCTTCTTCTCCAATCGTTCTGCATTTGCCTGAAAAAAAACATATCAAATAGCGGGGGTTTTGAACCCCCACTAACTACAGTATGAGAAAATAGCGATTACGCCATGGTTGCTCATAAATTGAGCGCGACATGTGTGTTCAATTCGCGTGAAGCTTCTGAGTCCAATAGTCCTGGTCTTGTGGTCTAATTTTTCTGGACAAGAGAAACCCCAATTCTACAGCCTTGAAACCCTAGTGACCTCCAATGATAACTTTGCATATGGGGCACGAAAACACAATTGAAATACACCATTAGTTTCAGAATGATTAGATTAGTATAAAACGATCATTAAAATGTATGAATATGGCATATAATTCAAAGCATGAATATGAGAAAAGTTTGAGAAATTTGGACTTCTATATACCAATTCTTGATGCGTGAGGACTGGAAAAGAGTGCAGTTAGGTTCAGTGAAGCCTTGGCAAGCTATTGGAATTGATTAGAAGCTTTGAATCGTCCTCTAATGCCGTTTTCAGTTTTGACTTTTTTCACAAAAATTGCAAAGTGTGTTTTTGATCTGGGCGCAGCTTCAAGGTCTTAGGCATTAGGGTTATGATCAGTATATGTATGCCAATGGATTTGGGTTGCAAAACATGTCCAAAACCTTGGTAATCAATGCTTTTGAGATTTGATTTTCATGGTATCTTTTTCCAATCTTTTTCATGTGAAGAATATGCCAATCATTGCCAATCACCTTGATTCTTTCCATATTGAATAGTGCACGAAATCTTGAAGGTATTCTATGCACAAAAAGATTTGAAAAGCATGGATGAGTATTTTTTCATATTTTATTTAATTAAATGAATTAATGGTGATTAAAAATTCTAATAAATAATAAAAAATGATGAAATAACTCCCCTTTGGGCCAAATGGTCGTGCATAGCCTTTGGATGATGAATCTTGGAAGAAAATGTGGCCCATTAGCAATTTTGAGGCATTTGAAGTAAAGTTGACTTTTCAAAATTCCCAAAAAATTCCCAACTTCCACAAGGCATATCTTGCTCAATGTTTAAGCTTTGATCATGTTCTTGGACATTTTGGAAAGGTCTTGAAGTCCTCTAACCAATGCCTTTGGTCCCATATCATTTTGATTTAACAATCTCAAGTTATGGCCTTTGACTTAAAGTCCCTTTTTGTTGACTTTTGAAAATGACCTATAATGTTGAGATTGATAACTTTTTGTGAGAGCATTTCTTGGGCTTGAAGTGTGAAGAGGAGTTGTAGGAAATGTCTTTCTCTTCAAAATTAGCTTTGGATGGAATTTTTATGATAAACCATGTGGAAGTTATGCCTTGGTCAAGTTACAGTTGACTTTTTCAACTGTCCAAGTATGGAAACTTTTGCATCTTGAGACTTTTTGAGCCATGCCTTGAAAATCATGATCAAGAATTGATCAAATGATGTTTGTGGCTTAAAAATAACATGTTGACCAAAAATTTGAACTTTTGACTGTCAAATGACCATTTTGCCCCTGCAGTTGACTGTTGAGCAATTAGGGTTTTTGACTGTGCAATTTTGTGCTGCAAGTCTTGAAACTTGACATGAAGATGCTTGACAATGTTTATAGGCATGTGGGACTTGATTGGACCCTTGGAAACTTCAACTTCTTTGTCAGAACCAAAACCCTAATCTTTGACTGTTAGGAGGCCCTTGAACTGTGCAACTCTTGGGGAGATTTTGAAGCATGCTCTTTGCCATCCTTGAAGAATATGGGAGGGCAAATTTTGGGGTACAACAATGTCATACCCCATTTACTGCAAGACCTTGCTTCAATTGTACAAATAATATGGCGGAATATGAAGCATGCATCTTTGGCCTCAAAGCTGCCATAGACTTGGGGATCAAATCTTTGAATGTATTTGGAGATTCAACTTTGGTTATCATCCAGATCAAAGGGGAGTGGGATACCAAACACCCTTAGCTTATCCCTTACAAAGAACATGTTTTGACATTGCTCCCACATTTTGAAAAGATTACCTTCGAGCATTTCCCGCAAGTAGAAAATCAGCTAGAAGACGCACTAGCCACAATGTCATCTATGTTTAAACTTAAATGGGATAACTAGGCTCCCCAGATCACCATTGAACGAAGGGATGAACCAGCACACTGTCACGAGATTAATACTGAAGAAGTAGTGGACCAACCTTGGTTTCACGAAGTCAAGAGGTATCTCGAGGTTCAAGAATATCTAGAAGGAGCTTCAGTCAATGATAAGAAGTTCTTAAGGAGATTCTCTGCTAAATTCTTCCTTAGCAATGTAATTCTTTACAAACGCAACCATAACTCTGTGTTACTTCGGTGCGTAGACAAGGTTGAAGCTGAAAGGATCATGGCTGAGTTACATGAAGGCACTTTTGGCACCCATTCCAGTGGGTATACGATGGCAAAGAAAATCATACGGGCAGGCTATTACTAGTCTACCATGGAAGCAGATTGCTATCAACACTCTCGAACCTGCCACAAGTGTCAGATTTATGCTAAAGGTGCACGTACCTCCGGTTCCTCTGAATGTCTTGGTGTCTCCTTGGCCCTTTGCTATGTGGGGAATTGATATTATTGGGGAAATCAAGCCAACGGCTTCCAATGGACACATCTTCATCTTAGTGGCCATTGACTATTTCACCAAGTGGGTGGAGGCAGCTTCTTTCGCTTCCGTGACCAAGAATGTTGTCGCCTGGTTCATCAAGCAGAATCTCATATGTCGTTACGGTATCCCAGAGAGGATCATTATAGACAATGGTACAAACCTGAACAATATTATGATCACCGCCTTGTGCGAGCAATTCAAGATTCAGCACACAATTCTTCCCCTTACCGGCCAAAGATGAATGGTGATGTCGAAGCCGCAAATAAGAACATTAAAAAGATCATACAAAAAATGATAGTCACATACAAAGACTGGCATGAGATGCTACCATTTTCTCTCCACGGATACTGTACCACAACTCGTACATAAACCGGGGCAACACCTTACTCTCTGGTATACGGCATGAAGGCTGTCTTGCCTATTGAGGTTCAAATCCCCTCTCTGAGAATTATGAAGGATGCATGGTTGAATGAAGAGGATTGGATCTAGACTCTTCTTGATCAACTAAACTTCATTGATGAGAAAAGGCTTAATGTTGTCTGTCATGGTCAAATATATCAAAAACGAATGATCAAGGCTTTCAACAAAAAGGTCCGACGACAAGTGTATCAAGTTAGGGATCTGGTGATCAAACGTATCATATTGTCGTAAGGTAATCCCAGGGGCAAATGGAATCCTACATATGAAGGACCATTTGTAATAAAAAACATATTCTCTGGTGGAGCAATGATATTGACCACCATGGATGGCGATGACCTACCGCACCCTGCAAATGTAGACATAGTCAAAAGATACTACGCATAAGAGACCCGCTAGGTTCACACACCTAGGCAAAACAAGGGCATCCCGGCGAACCAAAAAGGTTCGGACAAAAATTAGGGATAAAAAAAATTTGTGCACCCGACAAGTTGAAAACCCGAAAGGGCGACTTGGGCAAAAAAGGGTTTCCCGATGGAATGAAAACCCGAAAGGGCGGTCCAGGCAAAAGTTAGGGAATTAAAGCGTATAAATATGTCCCATTGGATCACCTTACGAATAAACTTTGGCTTCAACTGACAAACTCAGAGGTTCTGATCAATTCAATCATCTTTGAACGAGGCAACAAATAGACAAGATACGCGGAGATACAAAGGCTATAGATGAATGGGACCCCCATGGGATTATTGCACATAGCTATCTTTTCTTTGTATTAAAATTTTCATTTTTACGACGACATTCTCTTACTAGAGTGTTTGTCTCATTGTACAAAAAAATACTTACTCAAAGTCAATACAAAGATATCCCTTTGAAAGTGCAAAAACTATCTATTTTTCTTTACGCTTGTGTTTTGTTTACAAAAACGTCCATTGATTCATTGTTGAACATATCCATTTGAACATAATTACTGTTTACAAATAAACAAAATAAAAGACAATCAATGATGGCTTTAAGAGATAGGGAAATCTCTCTAAGTTATTTCCATAAAATCCCCCGCAGTGTGCAGTTTAATCCCCAGCGAAACAGAGCTTCCAGTTATCAATCCCCAGTAGAAGTCGTCAGATTTCTCCGAATTCCCCAGGCAAGATTTTTCAAACAGTACACGACATTCCCCTTACAACAGAGGTTATTTCTCTAAAGGGAAATTCATCAACACTTCAACTCCACAACATGGAGAATTATACTCCATATCCTTAGCAACAGTCAGGGATTTATTTTCTCCAATCCAACAGCAGTACATCAAACTAGCTCACATACGCATACATCACATCCATATATCATAAACATTGATAACGCGAATGCATTGTACTATGCATTTCATACAACATAACATTGCATATTAGCTAACATTTTATCTTTTTCAGGATAAGATTAATCAAACAGCTACCATTAACAATGTTCAAAGTCTTCAGATACAATTCAGATACGCTCCAGACACGGATGCCATTCTGATACTCATTCAGATTCAACTTCTCAGATACAATTCAGATACGCTCCATACACGGATGCCATTCTGATACTCATTCAAATTCAACTTCTCAGATATAGTTCAGATACGCTCCAGACACAGATGTCATTCTGATACTCATTCAGATTCAATTTCTCAGATACAGTTTAGATACGCTCCATACACGGATGCCATTATGACACTCATTCAATTCTCAACTTCTAGATACAGTATAGATATGCTCCAGACACGGATGTCATCCTGATACTCATTCAAAATCAGCTTCCAAATACAGTACAGATAGGCTCCAGACACGGATGTCATCCTGATACTCATTCAAAATCGGCTTCCAGATACAGTTCAGATAAAATGTAGATACGCTCCAGACACGGATGCCATTCTGATATTCATTCAGATGTAATACTCAAGATACAGTACAGATACGCTCTAGACACGGACGCCATTCTGATGCTCATTCTTTCAGCTTACAAATTACAATTCAACAATCACTCTTGGATGGCATCTACAAGCCCATCTCCAAAAAAATTCTAACACTTCTCCAAATGGAATCTTTAAGCCCATTCCCTTTATCATCACATCACCAAGTGCAAATTTCTGGGCACTCTAGTGTCCAATCATCTTCCACCTTCGAGTCACGAATGGCAAAACTAGCCAATCTAACTCTTCAGGTTTAAGAAGATTGAACAGGAGCAGTTGTTGTACCCCAAAATTTTCCCACTCACTTATCAAGAATTTTCTCACAAGATCTCCCTTGACTCAAGACTGCATTAGGGTTTGATCAGCTCAAGACATCTCCTTAAGCATTGATGACCAAAATTAGGGTTTGAGTTTGCACAAGGATTTTTGAACTTCCAATGCCCCATATTACTTTCATGGATCATTATGGACCCCCAAGTTTAATCATGCCAAGTTTCAAGCCTTGAATCACATTTTTTATCAATCAATTGAGCAGCTGACCTAAAAATCAATTGTATTTGGGAAAAAGTCAACAATGGCCAATTTACAGTCAAACTTCATAATTTTTTATCCATACCAACATTTTAAACTTATATGTATCATTTGATCAAATTTGGACTACAACTCCTCAGAGAATTTGATCAAATCTCCAAAAGGGAAAAATCGTCAAAATTAGGGTTTTGACTGAGAAGGGACAATTTATGATTTTTGACCTAGCAAATGGTCAATTGGTTTAAGGAATGATCTCAAGAGTCAAATTGCATCATTTTTACCTAATGACATGGTTCAAAACATTTCAAGTCCATTGGATTGATAGATGAATTTTTCAGTCAACTGATCAAAAGTCAATTGTATACTGAAAAGTCAAACTTTGACTTTTTGGTCAAATTCAAGTGCCAAGGATCACAATTCATCAAAACATGTCAAAATATGAAAATTATTCATCAAGAAATCAAAAAGTCAAGATTTCATTTTGAAAATTCAAAATTTCTAAACTTAGAAATTTTTCTAAGTGTTGAAAATTTCTTATTTTTTCATTTTGAGAAAAATTTTCACCATGATGCAAAGTTATTCAAGAGAAACTTACAAAATGAAAGTTGTAGATCTCCATGAAATCTAAAACTTTTCTTCACACGACTCCTTCCAGAAATGTTTGGATCTCAAGTTATAATTTTACGAACATGTGGTCATGAAACTAAACACTTAGTGAAATTTTGCACTAATTTGGTCAGGATTTTGACCTAATTTCATGGAACTTTTTCATATAGTTCCAAGGGGAATCTTCAAAATCAATTCAAATATGGGTTGTAGAGAACATTGCAGGCTTTCCAAAATGTCCAAGAACTCCTTGAGATCATTCTTGAGGAGGGAGAATCGAATAGATGAAGTTAGGGTTTTGTCACTTGAATTACAAGTCATTTTTTATGAACACATGAACCAAATCCATGCTAGGTTGCATAATCTTTGCTTTGCAGGCCTCAAACTTGTTTGTCACTCCATAATTAAATGTTTACACAGCTATTAGGGCTTTGATCCAAGAAATTGAGCTATTGTCCAAGTTGCATTTCCATTTATGGCATAAAGTTAACAATGCCATTCTTGTAAAGCAAGCTTTTTGCATAAAGTTCACATTGAGCCTCTAACTTGTTCCCTCTGATCACACTCCATCCACAAAGTCAGAAGCAAGCTTTTTTAAAGCATAACCACTCTATCTTAGAAAGTACACAAGGCACGGAAACTTGTTTTGTCAAAAAATCACATGTTTAACTTAAACATGTAAATTCGAATTTTGATCAACTAGAGCACTCCAAACTTGTTGCTTATAAATAGTCACTATTTGTGAGCTAGGGGACGAGCTTAAACACCCTAAAATACACCAAAACTCTCACAAATCAGAAATTGCTCAAAAACTCCATTGTTGCACAGTTTCTGACCTTGAACATCAAACTCCCATTTCCTCGTGCGTTTCTTGGCCTTTTAGTTTCTAAAGCTTCCTTACATCAAATACAACTCATCCATATCCTTATTCCAGAACTGTAACACCATTTACCATGACTTACATAACCAAAAAATAAAGTCTGCAACTTGACTTCTCCAAGTCATTTCATCCACTCTCAACTTGAGCAAACCATTGCATTAGCTTCCTAGGACCTCAAGGAAGCTAACCTGATCATCACCATCACTTGAAACAAGCTCAAACTCCAAACACGATTTCCAGTTTTGAGGTAAGTTTTCTCAACTTGAAACTCTTCATACAGGCATCATCAATAGTTTATTTGTGAATAAAACATGTAGATATCATTGCCCTGAAGCTAACCATGTCCTTAGTTTCCATTAATTTTGCTTGAGCTTAGAGAATTTTGAAACTGAAATTTCTGAAATTTTTAGGGTTCAGATTAGGGCATTAAAATTCTTGCTTATCTTTGATCTATAGTTTTAATACTTTACATTTCTGGAATCGTGAGAAAATTTGCTACAAGTTTCATGTTTACAGTTTTCATTTTTTATGAGAAATGAGAAAGTTATAGATGGTCTGGCTGGAGGTTGAAGATGAAGTCTTCATAACACGTTTTGTCTTACATATTTATTATTTCATTTGTATTAATGGATGTATAGCCACCCCAGTAGTAGAAGCACGCGCCTGTAACCTATGGGACCTGGGTTCGAGCCCCAGTGGTATCCTTTTCATTTTTTTCATATTTTTACAAATCTGATTTTTTTTGTTTGGCAGGCGCTGGGCCCTTTGGGCCTGACTTATTTTTGTGTGTTTGCTAGTTGACCTCCACATTGACTCTTGGCACCCCCTGGCCCAATTTATTTATTTATTTCATTTATCTTTTCTTAAATATATTATTTTTTCAAAATACAAAAAAAAACATAAAATACAAAAAATGATATATTTATATTTTGACTTATTTTATTTTATTTTTCTCATAAAAAATATTTTTATTTATTATAATTTATTTATTTTATTAAATAATCTTGTAAACTTAATTAATATTGTGTTTTAATTTATTTACTTTTCACACCATTTAAAATACATTATTTTATATATAAAAAAGACTAAAAATAATTTATAATGCTATAAATATTTTCAAGATAAAAATACCAAAAGCATTTTTCTTAAACTTATTTCCTTTTAATCAACTAAATAGAATTAGGGTTTTATTCAAAAATCTTTTCTTAATAAATTCAAACTTAACTAACTATTTTCTTTATATAATTAGGTTAGGACAAAATCTTTTTTTTTTATGAAAACTAAACAAAATTCATTTTCTCTACATTTTGCATCCTTGTACATTTATTCATTTTTATACTTTGTATTTATTCAATTTCTAGTATGTTCATATCAATTCAATATGGTTGTAATAGACTAATTAGGTTTAAATTCTTGCAATCCCCATTCATGAATTTGTACACCTCCTCCCCACAAATGTTGTAATAGCGTAGTAACTTTAAATTTCGCAATTTATCGCTTTTACATAACATGCTAGTAATTAGGGTTTGTATGGAAAGACTAAAACCAATACTTAGAAAAACCCTAATTCAAGACAAAAACAAGCATGAAAAAAATACACTTGCACACAAGCACCCCTAGGGTTATTCCACTTGGTTGCCTTATACAAAATGGCCATATTACACATGTGAGGTATCTTAGCAAAAACAAGTAAATACAAGATCATAGTCCCTCGATGACGCTATCTAAGTTGCTTTACAAATGATCTTAGTCCCTAAAAAAGAATGCTAAGATACCTTGCAACATTGCTAATCATGGTTATACGATAACCCACGTCCGTCCCGTTTACATCCAAAGATAGGGTTGCTTACCAAATCAATGGTAAGACAACAATGTCAAAGGAAAAGAAAATGAACAAGAAAGACATTTGAGTAGGTAGATTACTCCTAATTACTTGCTCCATTTCAAAACAAACACCCTTGTTATTTTCAAAAACAAACACTTACACTTTCAAACATATTACAAACTTAAAAATATTTTCAAAAGATCAACATCTTTATATACATTCTTATGAACGAGAATCATTATAAAGATTGCCTAAACAATGTCCTCTTTACAAAATACTTTCAAAAAACCACACAAAGCACAATTTCAAAAAAAAAAGTGATCTAGTAAGTAACTAAGAGCCCATGGAAAACCATGAATGAAAAGGGTGCTAATACCTTCCCTTTTCATAATCTACCCCCCGAACTCAAGAAATAAATCTCAAAGGTATTTCCTGTGCTTTTTCACCTTTCCTTTTGGATAAAAGAAAAGTCGGTGGCTACTCTTGCTAACCGCAACATTTGCAATCAAACGCAAAACCTTCAAGTCATTCTCCCACCATATCACAGGAGGAATATATGGTCAGTCACTTGAACTCCTTCAGATACGTGGAATTGGATGGTGAATTCATTGAAACTCCGTTTCAGCATTTCGAGGAAGTACCACAAACAGTGGCAGCTACCAAGATTGTTTCCCAAGTCCCGAATATTACAAGACCTCCGCTAAAGATGGCTTCGCTGAAAGATACCAAGGCAATAATCGAAGAAGGTGGGTGTACTATTTGGGGTCAACTCCCGGATATCCCTTACAAATCTGACAAATTCAGTTTGGGTTTCACTTCAGGAGCCCAGAAAGTTATTCGTCGTGCTCGCACTGGGGGACCACCTTTGAAGACCAGCAACCATAGAGCCAACGCAGTTGCGACCTGGAGGAATGGATTTTCCCAACCATCAACGGAGGACTCACAACTGGGAAGCCATAAATTTTGTCCCAATTACTTTTATCCAACAGTAATTGTATTTAAATTTCTGTCGGACTTGTAATAATTAAACAATTCAGACTTTTAAAACCTTGTGTCTTACCCGAGGCCCAACGGTCCATTTGTAAGGGTTGTTACCTCATTTTCATATGTCATCAATGAATCATGGACGTTTTTGCATGCAAACTTTGTGCTCTTTGTCTTTCTTTTTCTACATTTTTATTTCTTTCAAAAATAGCTATACTCTTACACACACTCACATATTAAAATGCAGATCTACATCCACTCAGGATCCCATGGGTAACAATTCTTCTATGGCCTTTTGCGACTTTGAAAATATAATCTACCAAGTCGAAGACGAAGGTGAGGAAGATTGTGAAGTGCTATGGGAACTATCCAGGTTACTACAACAAGAAGAAAGGACCATACAGCCCCACGAAGAACCAATGGACACAGTTAACTTAGGTACCGAAGAGGACAAGAAAGAAGTCAAGGTGGGTGCCAATCTAGAACCTAGTTTCAAGAAGCGCTTAAATCAGTTACTACATGTTTATGTTGAGGTCTTTGCCTGGTCGTACGAAGACATGCCAAGACTTGATGCTGATATTATGGTCCATCATCTTCCGACAAAAGAAGACTGCCCTCCGATAAAACAGAAAGTCCTTCACATGCGGCCATACATGTCAGAGAAGATCAAGACTGAAGTCATGAAACAATTCAACGCCGGATTCTTAGTTGTCACCTCCTATCCACAATGAGTCGCCAATGTTGTTCCAATGCCTAAAAAGAACGGCAAAGTACGCATGTGTGTGGACTACAGAGACTTAAATAGGGCAAGCCCCAAGGATGATTTCCCGCTTCCCCACATTGATATTCTGGTTGACAACACCGCACAGCATAAAGTGTTTTTCTTCATGGATGGTTTCTCAGGCTACAATCAAATCAAAATGGCACCTGAGGACATGGAGAAAACGACCTTCATCACACAGTGGGGCACTTTATGTTACAAGGTTATGCAATTCGGTTTTTTTGTACCCCAAAATTTTCCCTCTCATTTATCAAATATTTTCTCACAAGATCTCCTTGGGTTCAAGACTGCACAATGATTGATCAGCTCAAGACACTTCCTTAAGCACTGATGACTGAAATTAGGGTTTGAGATTGCACAAGGATAATTGAACTTTCAATGCATAATATGAATTTCATGGATCATTATGGACCCCCAATATTAGTCATGTCAAGTTTCAAGCCTTGGATCACATTTTTGCTCAATCAATTGAGCAGTTGACCTAAAAATCAACTGTATTGGGGAAAAAGTGAGTTGTGGCAAATTTACAGTCAAACTTCATGATTTTTTATCCACATCAAAATTATAAACTCATATGTATCATTTTATCAAGTTTGGACCATAATTCCTCAAGAAATTTGATCAAATCATCAAAAGGGCAAAATGGTCAAAATTAGGGTTTTGATTGAGAAAAGGGCAATTTTTTATTTTTGACCTAGAAAATGGTTAATTGGTTTGAGGCGTGATCTCAAGAGTTTAATTTCATCATTTTTACCTAATGGCATGACTCAAAACATTGCTCAAGGTCATTTGATTGATAGTTGATTTTCAGTCAACTGATCAAAAGTCAATTGTATACTGAAAAGTCAAACTTTAACTTTTGGGTCAAAATCAAGTGTCAAAAATCACAATTCATCAAAACATGTCAAAATATGAAACTTGATTCATCAAGAAATCAAAAATTCAAGATTTCATTTTGAAAAGTCAAAGTTTTCAAACTTAGAAATTTTTCTGTGTTGAAAACTTCATATATTTTCACAACTTTGAGCCAATTTTTCACCATGATGCAAGATGATTCAAAATAAACTTTCAACATGAAAGTTTTAGATATCCATGATATCTACAACATTTCTTTACATAACTTCTCCTAGAAATTCTTGGATCTCAAGTTAATAATCCATGAATTCATGGTCATGAAATAAAGCACGTAGTGAAATTTTGAGCATTTTAGGTCAGGATTTTGACCTAACTTCTGACCCAAGTTTCACATAGTTCCATTTGGATTTTGCAAAAGTGATTCAAAGAGGGTTTGTATAGAACATTACAAGCTTTATAAAATGTCCAAGAACTCCTTGATATCTTTTGTGAGCAAGGATAATCGAAGGTCAGAAGTTAGGGTTTCAAGTTGTTTTACAAGGCAAATTTTGTGATGAACAAAATTCAAATCTCAAACCTATGTTGCACAATCTTGCTTTGAAGGCCTCTAATCCTCAAGATATCTCCATAATCAGAAGATTACACTTGCTTTTGAGCTATTATCCACTTGATTCAAGCTTTATCCAAGTTAATTTTCCATTAATGGCACAAAGGCACCATTGCCATTTACATAAAGCAGGCTTTATGCAAAGTCAACTTGCATTGAGATTTGCACTTGTTAATTTTGCACAAGCTTCCTCTACAAAGTCAGATAAGTATGTTTAAAGTTGGTAACCACTCTACATGCTTGTACCTTCTACCTTGAAACTACATTTCTCACTTTTCTTCAAAATCAAGCAACCTAGCCATAACCCTATAACTCAGAAATCCTTTGTGAAAAACCTCTCCAACCTTTTGCTTATAGATACACAAGTCATTTGCACGAAAAGGCACGCGTGCTCAAGCCCTGAAACCTCCTAAAACACAAAACCACCAAAAACATCTCAAAACTTGCCATTTCTGAGTTTTGAATCCAAACTCTAAATTTGCTTGTGCGTTTCTTGGCCTTTTACTTTCAAAAGCTTCTAAATAGCATACACGGACAATTCCAACACATGCAACACGATTGTAACACCTCCATAATCATCCACCATTTTCAAAAACAGCACCTTGCACCTTAACCTCTCCAGAACTCCTCAGCCACTTTCAGCTCAAGCCAAGCATCACATTAGCTTCCTGGGAACTTGAGGAAGCTAACCCAATCACTGGAACTCATCAAAAGCTGCTCAAACTCAAAACACGATACCCTATTGCAAGGTGAGTTTTCTGACTTTTCAACTCTTCATACAAGCATCATTAATGGTTTATTTGTGAATAAGAAATGTAGATAGCATTGTCCTGAAGCTAACCATATCCTTAGATTTCATTATTGTTACTTGAGTAGTTAGAATTTTGAATCTGAACCTATGAAAATAATTAGGTCAGGATTTGGTACTTTTAAAAATTCTCATTCATCTTTGATTTATAGTTTATGATATTTATATGGTTGGGTTCGTATGAAAAAATGGAACAACTTTCATGTTTGCATTTTCCAATTTTGTTGAGAAATGGTGAAGTTACAGGTGGTCTAGTTGGAGGTTGAAGATGAAGTGTATTCAGGACTTATTTTGCATTATATATTTATCATTTCAGTTATATTAACGGATGTATAACCACCCCAGTGGTAAGGCAGCGCGGTGGTAATCAAGAGGTCATGAGTTCGAACCTCAGTGCGCTGCCTTTTGCATTTTTTCCCCATTTTTTGACATCTTTTGTTTTTTTGCAGCGCCTGGGCCAACAGTTTTGGGCCTTTGTTCCTTTTTTTTACCTTCTAACCCCTTTAATCATTTCCAAACCCCCCTTGACTTATCTTTTTATTTTTTTATTTTTTTTATTTTCATTTTTTACTTCCTTTATTATTATTATTATTATTATTATTATTATTATTATTATTATTATTATTATTACTAATACCATTTTTTGTTACTAATAAAAAGAAACCCAAAAATATTTATATTTTTATTACTTATTTTTATTTAGTTCATTTTTCATAAAACTAAAAGAACAAAAACATTTTCTTTAATAAATTAATTTCCCTTTTATTTCAAATACTTAGATAATAAATTTTAATTATTATTATATTATTTTCTTGTAAATTAAAATCAATTTAAAATTTAGGACTTTTATTTAATTATTTTTATTTACTAATTTAATTAAATTCACAAAAAACCCTAAAAAAACTTGTTTTCTTTAAATTAATTTATTTTACTAACTTAATCTTAATTTTCTTATTTTTAGTTAATTATTTTATTTTAATTAATTAAGTCAAAAACCCTTTTCATGAAAAACCAAACAAAAATCACATTTCTTTTTACATTTACATTCTTGCATTTTTACTTATTCAATTTTGTACATTTATTCAAATTCAATGTGGTTGTAATAATTATTTAGATTTAATTTCTTCCAATTCCCCATTTGTAATTTGTACACCCCTCCCCTAAATGATGTAATAGCTTAGTATTTTATTTTCCACAATTTAAATGCTTTATATACAAATACTAGTAATTAAGGTTTGTATGGAAAGATTAAAACCAACAAATAGCAAACCCTAATCAAAGACAAATCAAGCATGTAAATTAATACACTTGCACACTTACACCCTTAGGGTAAACCCACCTTGTTGCCTTACAAAAATGGTCATATTATGCATGTGAGGTATCTTAGCAAAAACAAGCAAATATAAGATCATAGTCCCTCGATGACGCTATCCATGTTGCCTTTGAAAGTGATCTTAGTTCCTAAAGAAAGTGCTAAGATATTTTATAACATTGCTAATCATGGTTATACGATGACCCACGCTCGTCCCTTTTACATCCAGATGTAGGGTTACTTACCAAATCAATGGTAAGATAACAATGTCAAAGGAAAGGGGAAATGAACATGAAATACTTTTGAGTAGGTAGAATGTTCCTAGTTACTTGCTCAATTTCAAAATAAAAACATCCTTGCTATTTTTCAAAACAAACACCAACACTTTCAAAAACATCTTTCAAACTTGAAAACATTTTCAAAAGATTAAAACACTTTGTATGCATTCTTATGAATGAGAATCATTACAAAGTTTTCCTAAACGATGGTATCTTTACAAAATACTTTCAAAAACCACACAAAGCATATTTTTCAAACAAAAACAAGTGATCTAGCAAGTAACTAAGAGCCCATGGAAAACCAGGGATGAAAAGGGTGTTAATACCTTCCCTTTTCATAATCTACCCCTCGAACTAAAGAAAATATCTCAAAGGTCTTTCCTGTTCTTTTCAGCCTTTTCTTTTGGATAAAAGAAAAGTCGGTGGTGACTCTTACTAACCGCAACATTTGCGATCAAATGCAAAACAGCCAAGTCAGTTCTCCCACCGTGTTACAGGGTTGAAGAACACTGGGGCAACTTATCAACGCGCCATGGTAGCTCTATTTCACAACATGATCCATCACGAAAATAGAGGTCTATATGGACGACATGATAGCCAGATCTCAAACCGAAGAGGAACATCTTGACTATTTACAGAAACTGTTTGAGAGACTAAAGAAATACAAGCTGAGGTTGAACCCGAATATATGCACATTTGGGGTGAGGTACGGTAAACTCCTAGGCTTCTTCGTCAGCGGTAAAGGCATCAAAGTGGACCCTGCCAAGGTGAAAGAAATACAAGAAATGCCTGCTCCTCGCATCGAGAAGGAAGTCATATGATTCTTAGGACGGCTTAACTACATTTCCAGATTCATCTCTCACTTAACCGCTACTTGTGAACCAATCTTTAAGTTACTGAAGAAAGATCAAGTAGTCAGATGGAATGATAAATGTCAAGCTGCCTTCGACAAGATCAAAGAGTACCTTCAAGAGCCTCCTGTTTTGATGCCACCAGTCGAGGGAAGACCTTTAATCATGTATCTAACTATTTTAGAAAGTTAAATGGGGTGTGTGTTGGGGCGGCATGATGAGTTTGGCCGAAAAGAGAATGCTATTTACTACCTGAGCAAAAAGTTTACCGACTGTGAAACAAGATATTCACTGCTCTAGAAAACTTGTTGCGCTCTGGCATGGGCTTCTCGCCGACTAAGACAGTATATGCTGACCCATACTACCTTATTGATATCCAATATGGATCCAATTAAATACATATTCGAGAAGTCTGCCCTCTCTGGGAGAATAGAAAGATGGCAGATGATCCTGACTGAATATGACATTCAGTACACTACCCAAAAAGCAATAAAGGGCAGTGTACTAGCCGATCATCTTGCTCATCAAGTTGTGGATGACTATCAGTCCATGAAAGAACATGTGTTGACATTAATCCCACATTTCGATAAAATTACCTTTGAGAATTTTCCACGAGAGGAAAATCAACTAGCAGGAGCGCTGGCCACAATGTCATCCATGTTTAAACTCAAGTGGGGTAACGAGGCTCCCCAGATCACCATTGAACGGGTGGACGAACCAGCTTACTGTCACGAGATCGATGCTGAAGAAGTAGTGGACCAGCCTTGGTTCCATGGAGTTAAGAGGTATCTCGAGGCTCAAGAGTATCCGGGGGGTGCTTCAGTCAATGATAAGAAGTTCTTAAGGATATTCTTTGCTAAATTCTTCTTTAGTGATGGAATTCTCTACAAGCGCAATCACGACTCTGTTTTGCTTCGTTGCGTAGATAAGACTGAGGCAGAAAAGATCATGGCTGATCTACATGAAGGAACTTTTGGCACCCATTATAGTGGGCATACAATGACTAAAAAGATCCTACGAGTGGGGTACTATTGGTCTACCATGGAAGCAGATTTCTATCAGCATTCACGAACCTGTCACAAGTGTCTGATCTATGCTGACAAAGTGCATGTGCCTCCAGTTCCTCTAAATGTTATGACTTCTCCCTGGCCATTCGTGATGTGGGGCATCGATATGATTGGAGAAATCAAACCTACAGCTTCTAATAGGCACCGCTTCATCTTAGTGGCCATTGACTATTTCACGAAGTGGGTTGAGGCAGCTTCTTTCGCTTCTGTTACCAAGAATGTTGTAGCCCGATTCATCAAATAGAATCTCATCTCTCGGTATGGTATCCTAGAGAGAATTATCACAGACAATGGTACGAATCTCAACAATACTATGACCACCGCACTATGCATGCAATTCAAGATCCAACACCATAATTCTTCCCCTTACCGGCCAAAGATGAATGGTGATGTCGAAGCCTCAAATAAGAACATCAAGAAGATCATACAAAAAATGACAGTAACATACAAAGACTAGCATGAAATTCTACCATTTTCTCTCCACGGTTACCGTACCACGGCACACACATCAACAGGGGTAACTCCCTTCTCCTTGGTATACGACATGGAAGCTATTCTACCAATTGAAGTCCAAATACCTTCTCTGAGAATTATAAAGGATGCGGGGCTGAATGAAGATGATTGGATCCAAACTCGACTTGACCAATTGAACCTAATTGATGAGAAGAGGCTTACGGCTGTCTGTCACGGTCAGATTTACCAAAAATGTATGATCAAAGCTTTTAACAAAAAGGTCAGACGTCAGGTATATCAGGTTGGTGACTTGGTAATCAAGCGCATCATATTACCACAAGGTGATACCAGGGGAAAATGGACTCCTACATACGAGGGACCATTTGTGATCAAAAGCATATTCTCTGGTGGAGCAATGATCCTAACCACTATGGATGGCGACGACCTTCCACACCCAGTGAATGCGGACATAGTCAAAAGATATTACGCATAAGAGACCCGATAGGTTGACACACCTAGGAAAAACAAGGGCATCCTGGCGAACCACAAAGGTTCGGGCAAAAATTAGGGATAAAATACAATAAAAATATGTACACCCGGAAAGCTGAAAATCTGAAAAGGCAACTTGGGAAAAAAAGGGTATCCCTGTGGACTGAAAACTCGAAAGGGCGGTCCAGGTAAAAGTTAGGGAATTAAAGCGTATGAGTATGTCCTGTTGGATCACCTTGCAGACAACCTTCAACATCGACTGACAAACTCAACGGGTCTAATGAATCCAATCAACTTCGGACAAGGCAGCAAGTGGACAAGACGCTCAGAGACACAAAGGCTATAGCAGAATGGGAACCCCATGGGATTATTTCACATAGCTATATTTTCTTTGTATCAAATTTTCATTTTCTATGGCGACATTCTCTTACTAGAATGTTCGTCTCATTGTACAAAAATAATTATTCAAGTTAATACAAAGATATCCCTTTGAAAGTGCAAAACTATCTGTTTTTCTTTATTTTTGTGTTATGTTTACAAAAATGTCCAATGATTTATTTTTGAACATATGCATTTGAACGTAACTACTGTTTACAAATGAACAAAAAAAAAGAGGAACAGAAAATAGAAAGACAATCACTAATGGCTCTAAGAAATAGGATAAAATCTTTAGACCATTCCATAAAGTCCTCCGCAGATACTTTTCCAGCAAGAGCGGAAAACGGGACATCCCACTACAGGATCGCTAACGTATCTCCAGTATGCAGCTTAATAATATCAAGCTCTCTCACATCCCAGACAGAACAAAACTTCCAGTTACCGCTCCTAAGATTCCTCAGTGAAAGTCGCCCAGCTTCTCAGGATTCCCCAACAGGATTTCACGAGGTCTACAAGCAATACTCGACATTTCCCTTACACAATAGAGTTTATTTCTCTAACAAATGGAAACTCATCAACACTTCAAAATATGAAGACTTGCACTCCTCATTCTCAATAATGCTCAGGGATTTATTTCCCTGGCTCCAGCAATATTGCGGCATAACAATTAATGTGTCCATACATTACATTCATACGTCATATCATTGACAACACATATACATACAACACAATATCATTTATTATGAGAACATCATTGCACCATGCAACTAACCTTTCATCTTTTTCAGGAAAGATCAATCAACAGAAAGTTATCGTCAAATTTTCAACAAGTCAATTACAGATCAATTCCCAAGAAAGGGTTGGTCAACCATCTACATAACAAATATTTCTTTCAGACTCCTGGCGGTTCGGTTTAAATCTCTCAATGATTTATTCTGATTCTTTCTCGCAGACGTCTTCTCTGGTTCAGATAAATCTCTCAACGATTTATTCTGATTCTTCTCCAAATCCCTGTCGGTTCAGTTTAAATCTCTCAACGATTTATTCTGATTATTTTCCCGCAGATGTCTTTTCTGTTTCAGATAAATCTCTCAATGATTTTTTCTGATTCTTCTCCAGATCCCTTCCGTTTCAGTTTAAATCTCTCAACGGTTTATTCTGATTCTTTTCCTGCAGACACTTTCTATGGTTCAGGTAAATCACTCAAAGATTTACTCTGATTCTTTCCAGTTAAAGAATATTCAAGATCTCTTTTGGTTCAGTTTAAACCCCTCAGTGGTTTATCCTGATACTTTCCAAAGGAACACTTCGGGTTCAGATAAATCTCTCAATGATTTATTCTGATTCTTTCCCGCAAACGCTTTCTCTGGTTCAGATAAATCGCTCAAAGATTTATTCTGATTCTTTTCCAGTTAAATATTATTCAAGACCTCTGTTGGTTCAGTTTAAATCAATCAATAGTTTATCCTGATTCTGTTCCGGTAGACACTTCTTCTGGTTCAAATAAATCACTCCAAGATTTATTCTGATTTTTCCCAGTCAAATGACGTACAATACTTCTTTCGGTTCAGATAAGTCGCTCCAAAGATTTATTCTGATTCTTTTCCAGTTGAAATCAAGTTTAGACTTAGTCCATTTTCTGTCAATAGTCACCCTTGGATGGCATCTACAAGCCCATCTCCGACAAATCTCCATCATTCCTCCAAATGGCATCTATAAGCCCATTCCCATTTCATCTTCGAGTGCAAATTTCTGGGCACTTTAGTGTCCAATCATCTTCCACCTTTAAGTCACGAATGGTGGATCCGCCAATCTAACTCTTCAGGTTTAAGAATATTAAACATGGGAAGATGTTGTACCCTAAAATTTGCTCTCTCATTTATCAAATATTTTCTCACAAGATCTCCTTGGGTTCAAGACTGTACAAGGGTTGATCAGCTCAAGACACCTTCTTAAGCACTGATGACTGAAACTAGGGTTTGAGATTGCACAAGGGTAGTTGAACTTTTAATGCCTCATATGAATTTCATGGATCATTATGGACCCCCAATATTGCTCATGACAAGTTTCAAGTCTTCGATCACATTTTTGCTCAGTTAATTGAGCAATTGACCTAAAAATCAAATGTATTAGGGGAAAAGTCAATTATGGCCAATTTACAGTCAAACTTCATAATTTTTTATCCATATTAGCATTATACACTCATATGTATCATTTGATCAAGTTTGATCAGATCATCAAAAGGGCAAAATGGTCAAAATTAGGGTTTTGACTGAGAAAGGGCAATTTCTGATTTTTGACCTAGAAAATGGTTAATTGGTTTGAGGCATGATCTCAAGAGTTCAATTGCATCATATTTACCTAATGGCATGACTCAAAACATTGCTCAAGGTCATTTGATTGATAGTTGATTTTCAGTCAACTGATCAAAAGTCAATTGTACACTGAAAAGTCAAACTTTGACTTTTTGGTCAAAATCAAGTGTCAAAGATCACAATTCATCAAAACATGTAAAAATATGAAACTTGTTCATCAAGAAATCAAAAAGTCAAGATTTCATTTTGAAAAGTCAAAGTTTCCAAACTTAGAAATTTTTCTAAGTGTTGAAAACTTCATATTTTTTTCACAACTTTGAGCCAATTTTTCACCATGATGCAACATGATTCAAAAAAAACTTTCAACATGAAAGTTGTAGATATACATGAGGTCTAAAACATTTATTTACACAACTTCTCCTAGAAATTCTTGGGTCTCAAGTTATTAATCCATGAAGTCATGTTCATGAAACTAAACACTTAGTGAAAATTTTACCCTAGTTTAGGCAGGATTTTGACCTAACTTCATGGCAATTTTTCACATAGTTCCAAGATGAATTTTCAAACGTGATTTAAAGAGGGGTTGTAGAGAACATTACAAGCTTTCCAAAATGTCAAATAACTCCTTAATATCATTCTTGAGCAAGGAGAATCGAAGAGAGGAAGTTAGGATTTCAAACTGAAATTATAGGTCATTTTTGTGATGAAAAAGAATTCAAATCTCAAGCCTATGCTGCACAAACTTGCTTTGCAGGCCTATAAACCTCAATATCTCTCCCTAATCAGAAGATTACACTTGCTTTTGAGATATTATCCATTTGATTCAATCTTTATCCAAGATAATTTTCCATTAATGGCACAAAGGCACCATTGCCATTTACATCAAGCAAGCTTTATGCAAAGTCAACTTGCATTGAGCTTTGCACTTGTTCCTTATGCACAAGCTTCCTCTACAAAGTCAGATAAGCATGTTTAAAGATGGTAACCACTCTATATAGCTTTTTACCTTGCCTTGAAACCATACTTGTCAAGCTTGCTTCAAAAACAAGTCAAAATCCCATAACTTGTGATCTTGTGATTCTGACCACCTCAAGTATCCAAACCTCTTTCTTATACATAAGGGCACTATATGCAAGCTGACACATGAGCTTAAGCACCCTGAAACACACCAAAACTCCCTCAAGTCCGAAATTTCCCAAAAACTCCATTGTTGCACAGTTTCTGACCTTGGACTTGTAACTCATATTTACCTCATGCGCTCTTTGGCCTTTTAGTTCCTAAAGCTTCCTTACATCAAATATAACTCATCCCTGTCCCTTTTACACGACTGTAACTCCATTTCCATCATCCTCCATAGCCAAAAACAGAGCACTGCACATTGACTTCTCCAAGCCATTTCAGCCACTCTCAACTCAAGCTAACCATTGCATTAGCTTCCTGGGAACTTGAGGAAGCTAACCTGATCATTGCAGCACCTTGAATCAAGCTCGTTGCATTTCACGATTTCCAGTTTTGAGGTATTTTTCTTGAACTTCTATCTAATTACTTAGGCATTGTTAGGCTTGCATTTGTGAAGATAAAATGTAGACATCATTGCCCTGAAGTTTTACATGTCCATAGATTTTATTTATATTGATTGAGCTAGGAGAATTTTAGGATTGAACCTCTGAAAATAATTAGGTCAGAATTTGGTACTTTCAAAAATTCTCATTCATCTTTGATTTATAGCTTATGATATTTATATGGTTGGATTCGTATTGAAAAATGGAGCAACTTTCATGTTTGCATATTTCATTTTTATTGAGAAATGGTGAAGTTACAAATGATCTGGCTGGAGGTTGAAGATGAAGTTCCATATTCAGGACTTGTTTTGTAGTATGTATTTATCAATTCAGTTAAGTTAACAGATGTATAGCCACCCCAGTGGTAAGGCAGCACGCTCGTAACCAATAGGGCGTGGGTTCAACACCCAGCGCGCTGCCTTTTATTTTTTTCCACATTTTTATACTTTCTTTGGCTTTTGCAGCACCTGGGCCTCCAAATGATTGGACATTGCCTTTTTTACTATTTCTGACCTCCTGCCTTATTGTTTACACCCCTGGCCCATTATTTTTCTTTGTTATTTTATTTTCTTTCTTTTTTTTATTATTTTATTTTCATTTTATATTTTCTTTATTATTATTATTATTATTATTATTATTATTATTTATTATTATTATTATTAATGATAAAATATCCAAAAAAATATTTTATTTATTTATTTGCATATTTAGAAAATGCTCATTTATATTTTATTTTCTTCATAAAAACAAAAGAACAAAAACATTTTCATTTAATAAATTAATTTCTTTTTTTTATTCAATAAATATTTAGACTAGGGTTTAACTATTATATTATTTTCTTGTGAATTAAATTAATTTAGAACTTAGGTTTATTTTAATTAATTAATTTTCATTTGTATTTTCATTAAGATAAAACCTTTCATAGAAAAACCCTAAAAATACTTTTTTAACTTCATTTATTTCTTATTTAGTTTAAATTTAATTTTGTTTAATTTTTAGTTAATCATCTTATTTAATTAGGTTAAAACCCTTTTTTATGAAAAACCAAACAAAAAATCATTTCTTTTTCCATTTATATATTCTTGCATTTACACATTTTTACTTATTCATATTTTGTACAATATTCAATATGGTTGTAATAATTATTTAGATTTAATTTTCTTGCAAATTCCCCATTTGTAATTTGTATACCCCCTCCCCTAAATGATATAATAGCTTAGTATTTTTATTTTCCACAATTTAATGCTTTATATACAAATACTAGTAATTAGGGTTTGTATGGAAAGATTAAAATCAATGCTTAGAAAATCCTAATTCAAAGGAAAAACAATGCATATAAATCAATACATTTGCACACTTACGCCCTTAGGATAAACCCACTTTGTTGCCTTGCAAAAATGGCCATATTATGCATGTGAGATATCTTAGCAAAAACAAACAAAATATAAGATCATAGTCCCTCGATGACGCTATCAAAGTTACTTTTCAAAAATGATCTTAATCCCTTAAAGAAAATGCTAAGATATCTTACAACATTGCTAATCATGGCTATACGATGACCCACGCTCGTCCATTTTACATCCAAAGATAGGGTTACTTACCAAATCAATGGTAAGATAACAATTTCAAAGGAAAGAGGAAATAAACATGAAAGACTTTGGAGTAGGTAGATTATTCCTAGTTGTTTGATCAATTTCAAAACCAAACATCCTTGCTATTTTCAAAACAAACATCAACACTTTCAAAAACATCTTTCAAACTTGAAAACACTTTCAAAAGATCAATAGTTTGTATACATTCTTACGAACGAGAATCATTACAAAGTTTGCCTAAACGGTGACGCTTTTCAAAATACTTTCAAAAACCACACAAAACACATTTTCAAACAAAAGAAAGTGATCTAGCAAGTAACTAAGAGCCCATGGAAAACCATGGATAAAAAAGGGTGTTAATACCTTCCCTTTTCATAATCTACCCCCCAAACTTAAGAAAATATCTCAAAGGTCTTTCATGTTCTTTTCCACCTTTCTTTTTGGATAAAAGAAAAATCGGCGGCGACTCTTGCTAACGGTAATATTTGTGATCAAATGCAAAAAAACCAAGTCAGTTCTCCCACCGCGTTACAGCTTGGATCTCTTTCCGTACTGTTGAAGGGTAGTTGATTGAGAATAGGAATCCTCAAGAGTTGAGAGAATTCTTCCATAGTAGGTACAAACTGGTAATCGGGAAAGGTGAAGTAATGGTGTAAAGGGTCGAAGAACTGGAAAAGCACCTTCATTATATCTTCATCAGTGCTTGAGGTAACCAAGTTTAGGAGGCGACCATGTCTTTCGATGAATGAATAATTCGCAGGGACCCTTGATGCTAATTATTTGAGTTTAGAAGGAATTCTTACGAGATTGACTTGGATAGTATTCCTACGGATGGAAGCCATGTCCTACAAAATAGAACAAAGATAAATCCCAATAATCCTTGAAATGGTTAGTGAGAATGCTTATGATGTTATGATGCTTATGATGTTATGTACAAGTAAGCATATACACACAAGGCAAACAAGTCCTTAGGTTTAGGCTTACATGGAGTCTTATAGGTAAGTACCCTCTTGAAGTTTAGTTGGCTCAACCTGTCCTAGTAATAGTAACCGGGTTCTAAGGAATCTCAATATCACTGATCTTTCTTATCGGGCATTGTTTCAGCGCAAGCCTCTTTAATGGCGACCGAAATATCCCGAGAAGTCCGATCTCAATGAGCGTAGTATCGAGTATCAACCAATTTTAGACTGCACCAAAGCCGGCTATCTCACTACTTCCTAATGGCCAAGTTAGTCAAGTAAAGGTTCTAAAGTCAGTTAGTGCTTCATGACACCATACAGCGGCCCCGTGTTCTCCTTGACTACTCAAGGCTTACCGGTACCAATAAATGTGTCACACTAATGTAGCTATTGCTTAGAACATATCGGTATACCCCGTACAGTTTCCACAACGTATTGCTACTTACCTATAAGGTATCCCAGATCCGGGTAGAGGATCAAAACAAGCCCAAACAAGGAACCAAAATGTAAAGCAAGCAAGTCAAACAAATGAAAGAAAATAAAGGTGATTTAGCCCTAAGGTAACCCCAATTTTAAGAGATATCCCCAGTAGAGTCGCCAGTTCTATGATACGGTGGAAGAACTGACTTGAGATGTTTTGCGTTTGATCGTAATTGTTATGGTTAGCAAGAGTCGCCACCGACTTTTCTTTTATCCAATAAGGAAAGTCTGAAAAGAACAGGAAAGACCTTTGAGATTATTTTCTTGAGTTTGGGGGGTAGATTATGAAAAGGGAAGGTGTTAGCACCCTTTTCATCCATAGTTATCTATGGGCTCTTAGTTACTTGCTAAATCACTTGCTTTGTTTGAAAATGTGCTTTGTGGTGGTTTTTGAAAGTATTTTTAAAAAGGCGCCTTCGTTTAGGCAAACTTTGTAATGGTTCTCGTTTTGTAAGAACGTATACAAAGTGTTGGACTTTTGAAAATATTTCATGTTTTGAAAGTGTTTGGTGTGTGTTTGTTTTGAAAGTGAGCAAGCAACTAAGAACGTTTCTACTTACTCAAAAGTATTTTGTTCATTTCTCTCTTTTCCTTTGATATTGCTATCTTACCATTGATTGGTAAGAAGCCTTATCTTGGATGTAAAGGGACATGTGTGGGTCATCGTATAGTTATGATAGTAATATTGTGAGATATCTTAGCATTTCTCTTGAGGGACTAAGATCATTTGTAAAGCAACATTCATAGCGTCATTGAGGGACTATGATCTTGTATTTTTTATTGTTTTTGCTAAGACATCTCACATGCGTAACATGACCATTTTTTAGGCAACAAGTGGAGTTAACCTTAGGGGTGCATGTGTGAATAGTGTGTTTATTTTTTCATGCTTAGTTTAACTTGAATTAGGGTTCTCTTAGCATTGATTTTATCTTTCCATACAAACCCTAATTTACTAGCATTGATATGAAAGCGATAAATTGCGGAAAGTAAATTTACTACGCTATTACATCATTTGGGGATGGGGTATACAAATTTACAAATGGAGATTGCAAGAAATTAAACCTAATTATCTATTACAACCATATTGAAACTTGGATAATGTACAAGAATTGAAAGGAATATAATGTACAAGGATATAAATGGAAAAGAAAGGGATTTTTGTTTAGATTTTGTTATGGAAAATGGTTCTTGACCTAATTAATAAAAGAGAATAAAATAATTAACTTAAGTTAATAAAAGAAATTAATTTTTTTAAAGTAAACAAGTTTTTATTTTTTTTAGGGTTTTGTTTGCAAAAGTTTTTAATTAAGTTAAACTAGTATGAAAAATTAATTAATTAAAAGAAAACCTAAGTTCTAAGTTAATTTTTAATTAAAAGAAAATAAACTAAACTTAAATCTAATTATTAATTAAGTTTTTGTAAGAATTTTTTTTGTATTTTGTTTTTTTAAAGGAATAAAATATAAGTATACAGAATGCAAATAATAAATAAAAATATATTTTTTGATTTAATAAATAATAATAATAATAATAATAATAATAATAAATAAAGAAAATAAAACAAAATATGAAAAAAATAAAGTCAGGAGGTAAAAATGGAATTTAGGGTGTTTGTTAGGAAAAAACAGTTTTGGTCTACTAGGCCTGACCCAAGTTTGATTTTGTTTGGAAATAAAAAAAAAAAGAATAAAAATAAAATAAATGGGTTATGTTGTAAATGGAAACATGGGGTCAGAATAAGCAAAAATGGTAAAACCCAATGTGCAGGGCCCAAACGCGCTGGTTGCTTGCAAAACAGAAGAAAATTTTGAAAAATATGAAAAAAGACAGCGTTGGGGCTTGAACCCATGACCTTGACCATAAACGTGCGCTGCCTTACCAGGGTGGCTATACATATATTAACTTAAACAAAACCATAAATATATATTATAAATCCATTCCTAGAAATGAACTTCATCTTCAACCTCGAGCCAAGATCCCTGTATCTCATTCATTTCTCATCCATTCTCAAAATTTCCGACATCAAACTTGTTAGAATTTTACCAGGATTTCAGAAATGTAAACAATTTGAACTAACAATCGAAGATGAGGATGTATTTCTAAAAGTACCAAATCCTGATCTAACTTTTTTCAGAGATTCAAACTAAAAATTCTCTAAGCTCAGGCAAAATAAATGAAAACTATGGATATGTACAGCTTCAGGGCAATGATATCTACATTTTGTCTTTGAAAATGCAAGCCTAACAATGCCTAAATGAAGAGATGAAAGTTTAGAAAAATACCTCAAAAAATGGAAATCGTGAAATTATTTTGAGCTTGTTGTAAGTGATGGTGATGATCAGGTTAGCTTCCTTTGACCTCTAGAAAGCTAAAGCAATGCTTAGCTTGAGCAATGGATGGCTGGAATGGTCTGGAGAAGTCAAGTTGCAGAACTCTGTTTTTGGTTATGCAGGATGGTGATGGAGATGTTACAGTTCCAAAACAAGGACAAGGATGGGCTATATTTGAGGTATAGAAGCTTTGCAAATGATTTTGAGGGAAAACGCACGAGGAAAATGAGAGATACAAGTTCAAGGGCATGATTGTGTATCAATGGTGTTTTTTGAGCACTTTCTGGTTTGTGAGTGTTTGATGGAGTTTCAGGGCCTTAGAATTCATGTGTTTGCTTGCCAAAGACTTGTATATTTGTATGGCAAAGGTTAAAGATGTTTCGCATAAGGGATTTCTGAGTTGTAGGGTTATGACTAGGTTGCTTTGTTTTGAAGTAAAGTGGAAAACCAAAATTATAATGCATGGTACAAGCTATGTAGAGTGGTTGAATTAATTTAAACATGCCTCTTATGAGTTTCTAGGTTGAGTGTATGCAGAAGGGTCCATTGAGAGGCTCAAGAAGGGTTGACATTTGCAAAAACATACTTTTCCAAAATGGAAGTCTTGCCTTTCTTCCAAAAATGGCAAGTTAACTTAGACAAAGCTTGGATTTAATGGATAATAGCCATAAAGTTTGTGTAATCTTATGATTATGGAGATATTTATAGACTTGGAGACCTTCAAAGCAAGATTACAAGGCATGGCTAAGAGATTTGAATTCTTGTTCATCATGGAAATGACCTATAATTCAAGAATGAATGTCCAAATTCTTGTCTTCGATTATCTTAGCTTAAACATGATCTCAATGAGTTCTTGGAAATTTTGGAAAGCTTATAGCATCCCCTACAACCTTCATGTTGGACATTTTTTAATATTCAATTTGAAACTAGGTGAAAAGTTTCCATGAAGTTAGGTCAAAATCCTGACTAAAATACTCAAAATTTCACTAAGTATTTTTAGTATTATGTACATGACTTCTTGAATCAATAACTTGAAATCCAAGAATTTTTAGAACTTGATTCCTTCTACAAATTTTAAGATCTCATTGAGATATATAACTTTCATGTTGGAAGTTTTCCTTGAATCAACTTTCATCATGGTGGAAATTTGGCACGATGTTATAAAAAAATGTTAACTTTCTAACACTTAGAAAAATTTCTAAGTCCTAGAATTTTGACTTTTCAAAGATAATTTTTACTTTTTAATTTCTTGATGAACAAATTTCATATTTTGACATGTCTTGATAAAATATGATTTTTGAAACTTGATTTTGATCAAAAAGTCAAAGTTTGACTTTTTAGTGTACAATTGACTTTTCATCAGTTGACTGAAATTCATCTGTCAGTCCAAAGATCTTGAGAGCTGATTTGAACTATACAATTAGGTCAATATGGTGAATTTGAATCCTTTAGATTATGTCTTAAACCAATAAGTCACTTTCTTGGTCAAAAGTCAATAACTGAGCCTTCTCAATCAAAACCTTAATTTTGACCATTTTGCCCTTTTGATGTTCTGATCAAATTTCATCAAGGAATTGTGATCCACACTTGATCAATTGACATATATGAGTTCATAATGTTGATATGGATAAAAAATTATGAAGTTTGGCTGCAAATTGACCACAATTGAATTTTTCCTAATACAGTTAATTTTAGGTCAAGTGATCAACTGATTGAGCAAAAATGTGATTCAAAGCTTGAAACTTGACATGAGCAATCTTGGGGATCCAAAATGATCCATGAAAGTCATATAAGGCATTAAAAGTTCAATCATCTTTGTATAAACTCAAACCCTAATTTTGAGTTGTTAGTGTTTGAGGAGGTATCTTGAGCTGATCAAACCTTGTGTAGTCTTGAATCAATGGAGATCTTATGAGAGATTTCTTGAGAAATGAGAGGGAAAATTTTGGGGTACAACAGGATGTAACATATAAACCCTCTTGAAACAAAGTGAATTCAAATGTCTTTTCAATGACATTAACCATATCAAGTAACATTCCAACATCTATAATCAAGCTTCTCCAAGACTCGTTTGTGTTAGGTTTTCTATTCAACGACTCTTTTATGTCTCTCTCTCTGTAAGAAGCTGAAAACTTGAATAAATAGAATAAATCCTTGAATATCGAAAGAGATATAAACTAAAAGCACAAGTTTAACTTAGAATTTCTTATCATTTGTATATCTTGGAAATCCATAAGTCTTAAGAATCTTTTTTAGTTGTATTACGTTTACACCTTAGATTGTATATCAACTGTAATATTCAAACAATATTTTATATGATTAAGTTAAATTTTTAGGAATATCTTGATTGTATGCTTGGGCATATGAAGTTTCTTACTTATGTGCTTGAGCATTAAAAGTCTCTTACTTGTTTGTTTGAGCATTGGAAGTATCTTATGTGTGTGTGTGCTTAAGAATTTGTAACCAATTGTGATTATAGTAAAATACCTTGGAAGCGCAAAGGGACTATATTACTCTTGTTTTATGGGAAGAACCAGTATAAACTTGCTTGCATCTCTCATTTTTCACTCATTATCTTTGAACCTGTTTATGTCCCGTGCAGGCACTTGCCTTTGTATCATATTCTAGACTTTAAGTTCAAAATTTGATACGAGAATTTTACATAAGAAAGAAAAATCTAACACAATTCAATCCCCCTTATTGTTTTTTTCTCACCTTCAGTTGGCATCAGAGAAAGGTTTGTTCTCTAAACACTTAATAGTGGTACAGAAAAGATCTTGAGAGAAAAACATGTTTGTTGATAACTCTGGTGGTAATGGTGGAAACGATGTTGTGAACTATGATTATAGTGCTTCTAAGAAGAACAATTATATTTCTAAACCTCTAACCTTCAGTAGAGATTCTATAGAGTTTTAATGATGGAAAATTAAGATGTACGCTCACATCATAAGCATTAATGATGAGTTGTGGTACATTCTTGAAGATGACGTTGATATCCCAGTTGATGAAGCAGAAATGGTTGGTGATAGGAAAAGTTTCACACCTGCTCAAAATAAGATCTATAGAAAACACCATAGAGTGTGTGGAATTTTGGTAGATGCCCTACCTGACTTTGAGTACCTCAATATAATTGACAAGTCTACTGCAAAAACCATTTTTGAATCCTTGTGTGCTACCTATGAAGGAAATCATCTGGTGAAATGCGCAATGGATAATCTTTTGGTCAAACAGTATGAATTTTTCAGAATGAAGGAAGATGAAGATACTGAAACCATGTTCTCAAGGTTTCAAGATCTGGTAGATTTCAAGTTCTGAACAAAATCTATACAACTTCTGTTCATGTCAAGAAGAATCTTAGGAGTCTTCCGATCAAATATAGACCAAAAGCGACAACCATCCAAGAAGCTAAGGATTTAAACAAAGTAATTCTTGAAAGTTTGATAAGAAATGTCCAAAGTCATGAGATGAATCTAATGAGAGATGAAATTATAAATAAATCCAAGTATCTTGTGCTGAAATCTATTGGTCAATCTGTTAAGTCTCCTCAAGTCTTAGAACCTGAAGAAGTTTCTCCTGTAGGAGGTTCTAAAGAAGGATCAAATGATGAAGAGATGAATTTATAATTAAGAAGTTTTAGTATCTGGATAAGAAGAACAAAAGGTCCTCAAGAAGAAGCAGTGGCTTTAGGGGATCAAGTTCTAGAGACAAGAAATATGACCAGAATGAATGCTTGAACTGTAAGAATTCTAGTCACTTTATTGCTGACTGTCTAGAGTTGCAGAAGGAAAAGTCAAAGAAAGGAAGATATCAGAAGGACAACTTAAGGAAAAAGTCAAGAAGAGTCTCATGATATATTTTCTAAACTATCTCGTTATGATTTAATTACTCTTATTCAATACCTTATGGGTCGTTGTTAAGATAAAGGCAGAGACATCAAAATTTTGAAAAAGAAAATGAGCTAGTGAAAAATGAATTAAAATCTTTTCAAATTAGAAATGAAGTTTTAGAAAAAAATTTCATATTGCTATAATGAATAATATGTATGATAAATCTCCATATGAGCATGAAGTTGTTCTTCAAGAATTTGTCATAAATGGCTTTGATAAGACAAAACTTGCATCTATGATTTATGGTGTAAGCAGGAATAGTGGATAAGGCATTGGGTTTTCACAAAACTCTTTCAATCAAAGGGTATAAACTTTGGTTAAACCAATGAAACCTTATTGTTCAAGCTTTAATCAAAAGGGCTATATTCCTAGTTTGTACCAGCTGTTGATAAAGCAAAAGTTCTGAACTAGTCAGAACCAAATACTATATAGTCAAAGATTTCGAAGAAACCAGAACCAAAGACTTCAAAATCAAAGACTATAAAGAAACCAAAACCAAAGACTCCAAAGTCAAAAGTTCCAAACAGACCAGAACTTAATACATTAGAGTCTAAGGGTTTGAATGGTTCACAACCAAAGGCTAAAATTGATCCAAGACACAAAACTTTTAAACCAAGAATATTGAATGATCCAAAACCCTACTTCATGAAAGCTAAGGTGCAAAATAAGAAAAAGCCTTTCAGAACTAACCCCAAAGGACCCATAAGATTATGAGTACCTAAACCTGAAATTATATTATCATCATATACGTTTCAAGAGAGAAACAATGGAAGAGTTTTGGTACTTGTACAATGGCTTCCTACGACATATAACATGATAAAAGCCTATGTTCCAAACCCTAACTCTGAAAGAGGGAGGAATTGTGGGGTTTAGAGGAAACTAGAAAGGAAAGATAATTGGTACATGTATTATTGATAATTCTTCTATTTCATTTAATAATGTTTAGTTAACAGATGGACTTGGGTCAAATTCCTTAGAACCAAAGATGAGACATATGATGTGTTTAACATTTTCTATAGTCAAGTTTAAAATGAAAAGGAATAAAGTATTTTAAAAGTCAGAAGTGATCATGGAAGAGAATTTGAAAATGAGCAATTTGAAATCTTATGTGAAAAACATGGAATTCTCCATGAGTTCTCTTCTCCTAGAACTCAGTTGAAGCATATAGTTGTAAGCCAAAATGATATGGGGTCAAATATTAAAGTTATCCTCAAGATTATGAAGAATGTTGTACCCTAGGCTTTAGGACTTAGCACCTTCAGCTGTTTTAGAATTTTTTTGTTATTTATTATTGACTTATTTTAAAATACTTTACAATCTCACAATTATTTTCTTTGGTTTAATGATATTTTTCTTCAATATCTTTTCCTATTTCCTTTTTTTATGACAAAAGTGGAGTAAGGTAAATAAGTATTTAAGCGCCCAAATACGATAATTAAGAACTAATTCTTGCTTAAATTTTGAAGAATAATTTAGTGTGTTTTAAAGATCAAATTTAATTAACCTAGACATAATTTAGGGGGAGCTTACAAATCTCACCTTTTGGACTATTAGTCTAAGGGGGGACTTACAAACCTCAAACCCTGAAGTCAAGTTGTTGATTAAGTTAACAACCGTTGTTCTTAAATACTTGTATTTATCATCATCAAAATGGTGGAGATTGTTGGAACAAAATTAATTTGTACTATATTTCTAAGTTTTGATGATAACAAATTATTTAAAGAATAATTTGGTATACTAGTAAATGTTCAAGTGTACATGATCATAGATTAAAATTTCTGCTATAAACTTAGTAGTGCTACTAAAAATTAACATTTAAAAAGAAGCTAAAAGATCCAGAATCTTAAGGGTCAGAATCTGAGAACCAGACTCTGAAAAACTCAGACTATGAAGGAGGTAAACTTCTGAAGACCAGACTCTATAAAAAGTCAACCTCTGAAGGCTAAGACTCTGAAGGTATTAGACTCTGGTCAGTCAACGTAAGGAACAAGAATACTCTGATAGGTCACTATCACTTAGAGAATAATTTGTCTTCTTTTGATCACGTGCAAATCGAAACAAAAATATGCAGACAATTGGGATGTAACATATAATCATATAAAATAACATTCCAACGTCCATGATCAAACTTATCATAGACTCACTTTTGTATTAACATGAAATTATTTTACATCCCAACACTCTGCATATTTCTAAAGGACAAATTCGTAAATACTCTTATACACAAAACGAACAATATAGGCACAGTAACGTGAATTTGAGATGGATTGATACAATAAAAAAATAAATATATAGTGCTTTTGTGTTTTTTTACTATAATTTTAATCAAATTAATGAGCATCCAATCATATACTAAGTCTAAGATGTACTAATATTTGAAACAATTATATACTAAGTCTAGGATGGGTTAATATTTAAAAATTGTTCCAAACTCACAAGTTGGTAATATCATTTATCATTAAAATTGTGTGTAATTTTCCAAACTTTGATAGAGCAATTCTTAGTTGGGCACAAACATAAATTTAAATGATTTCGGCACATTCACACAAATGGAAAAAATAAAACAAAAATAATTTAGTCAAATTATCTATTATGATTTAATTTCTTTTTTCTCTTAATTTATATATTAATGAGAGTGTGTCTAAATCTTATTTATTTGGAATTGTGCCCAAGTACATATTTCTCACTTTGATATCTTATTAATCAATCTTATTAATTAAAATTGTTAAATCTTTTAAGAAAATTTTAAAAAATTAAGATTAATTTAATAATTATTAATATTAAAATTTATTTTATCAAAAAAATAAATATTAATTTATTTTAATTTTAATTTAAAAAATATTAATTCACCAATTCTATTATCTCTTTATCATTTTTAATTAATTATGATATTATTTAGTTTTAATTAAAATAGTTATTAAAAAATTAATTTCATTATTTCTCTTTATTATTTTTAATTAATTAAGATATTATTTAGTTTTCATTAACATATATATCTTTTTATTCCACTTTTTGTATAAATAAAATATGCCATTAATAAAAACTCATATTCTTAATCTTAAAAAATTTATATGATTAAATTTCTTAATACCTTTTGGAGTTAAAATTTGTACTTAATTTTTGTAACTTCCCTTTCATTTATTTATTTATTATTAAATTTGAAACTTCCGCAATTAATAAAATTAATTATCACTTTCTCATAAAATTTGTTGAAAATCCTTTATTTTATTTTAAATTATTTAAGTTTTTCTCTATATTTTATTAATCCCCTATAAATTTTTTCACTAACTTTCTATATAAATTCTTTATAGATATATTATTAATTTTTCTCTTTTATATTTATTTTTTAATTAATAAGTATATTATATTAAATTTTGTTTAAACATCTAATTACTTAGTAGATATATTATTATAATTTTATAGTGAAATAGATACATAGAAGTAGTTAGTACATTACATTTGATATTTGTCGATCCTAACAGTAATCTTATCATAAATAAAAAATGAAAAAAAAAGTACAAAAAGTAGTGGCAAGTGACAAACGAAGCCGACACCAAACGGGTCCAAGTATTATCCCACCGTTTAGTAAAAAAACCTTTACTAGTTACATTTACTAGACACTATACACTATACACACACACTTACACACCAATCTATGTTATATTTTTGTCATTCTGTCACGCACCCACACTCCTCTCTCTCAACCCATCATCACCCATCTCAACTATCCTTACAGATTACCTAAAAATACCATGGCTGCTGCTTTTGCTCTCGCCCTACTTCTCTTCTCCTTCACCGCCATTCCTTCAAGTAATAACTCATTTTTTCTCTCTCAACTAAATGGTTTCAGATCTACTATCTTTTTCACCTTTCTATACTTATCTTAACTTTGTTAAATGTAGGTGCTAATTGGTGCGTTTGCAAAGATGGAAGTGATGCAGTTTTGCAGAAAACCTTGGACTATGCTTGTGGAGCTGGAGCTGACTGTAACCCTCTCCATCAAAACGCTCCTTGTTTCCAACCAAACACAGTCAGAGCTCACTGCAGCTACGCTGTGAACAGCTACTTCCAGAAGAAAGGTCAAGCACCAGGAACTTGTGACTTTGCAGGAACAGCCACTCCTGTTGCATCTGACCCAAGTAAAAATCCTCACTCTCTTTTTTCTCTTCCTGTTTTTAATAATAGTAACTAACACCTTTCATTTCTTCTTCTTCTTCTGCAGGTGTTAGTGGCTGTGTCTTCCCTTCAAGTGCCAGGTAAACTTGTTTTTCCATTCTCTCTTTCAACCTTCAACATTGTTATTTGTTTTTTATTTTTAAAGAATCTTAAGGACAATAGCCGTGTCTTTTATTTACTTTTGTTTATCCTAAAGATTAGGGATGAGTGGGGACAACCTTTACAACAGGCATATTTGTAGTTGATAATTTTTAAATCTAAATTTTGAAGAAGCTTTCACATGACATTGTTGTTTTTGCATAGAGGAGTATAATGTAACATCATTTTGAAACCTTTTTCATTGAAGTCATTTACTTTTACTATTAGTACTACTTTTTTTACTTGCCGTACATGAACATTGAAAGAATTAATCGGTGCAAATTTATTATATTTTGAACATGATGATGATAAGGTATTTTTTTTCTTTCCTCTATAAAGCATGATTTTGAAATTCTTATTAGTGGTGGTCCATGTACTAGCTTATAGTAGTATTTAAGACTAAAAATCTATTGCTAAGTGAAAGTAAAAAAAGATAATCTAGCGGTCTTAAATCAGTTTTCTCGATTATATTTATTTATTTTTGTTTGACATGTGTGGTCCAATCTTACGTGTATAAACTTTTTTTGATTCAATTTTCAACTACAGTGATGACTTATTGACCATTGATTGGTGATTATAGCCGTTGCAGTGACTCTGAACTTTTAACTTAAATGAAAGATGCTGCAATTATTGAGATTCGATGCTTGATAAAGTTTGAATTTCTTTTTGGAATAACAACACGCTAACATCATCGTTAAAAAGACTAGTTTGTCCCTAATGTTGCACTAATGGAAATGTTGTCTTAAAAAATAATAATGTTAATTTATATGTTTGCTGGTTTCAGTGGTGCAGGCACTAGCACAACAACCCCATCATCAGGCACCACTACACCCTCCATGGGAACCGGCACCACCCCATCCACAAGTACCGGCACCGGCACCAGCAGTGGTATGGGCACCGGCACTGGCAGCGGCACCGGCACGGGCACGGGTACTACTCCATACAACACATCTCCAGGAGTGTTAGGAGGTATTGGAACTGGTATGGGGCCATCTGGATCTGGAGGAATGAATGATGATAGTCATGGTGGGATTAGACTTTTGGACACTAGTTTCTTATCAATTCCACTTTTCTCTATTTTCATTATGTTTTGGTAGGGTTAAAAAAGCCATGTGTCAGTGTATGAATGGGTGTTATTTTCTAGGTATTATTGAACACTGAGATGTTACTAGTTTTTTTTTTGTTTTTTTTTCTCTCCACCTAATTCTGCCGGTTCTTGTGTTGGTTTTAAAAAGATGGGCAGTTGATTAATTAATTAATTTTGATGAGTACTTCTATTAAGGTCCCCTAGTCAGTACATAATGTTTTAATCTTCTCATTTCAAGGACCTTACTTTGTAAACCTCTTCTTGTATCCATCAAAGTGTAGCGACTTTGGAGTTAACCATAGAAGACTTGGATCTTTCTTAAATGTTAAAATTTATGTATGTTTTGGGTTTTATGTTAGCGATGGCGTTGGAGTGATCTTTAACAGAATGAGAATAACAAATTTAGTTGGTTTTCTATAAGCATGCAAAATAAATGGAGATCACATGCTCCATTATGTTTATTTTATAGATCATTTGTAATCAACAACTACTTAAATAATTGGATGTTTATTCTTCATGCTGTATGCATTACAGCCTTTCAGTTTGTTTTGTTAGCTTGTTCTGTTGTATTCCCCACATGTTCTGTTTAGTGGCACATGGCTTGCTAATTCACTTGTACTACCTTTTGCTATTTCAAAATTCAAACACATAGTTCATTCCACATTGGTGATGGACCATAATAGTGAATTCTAACAAGTTGATAAGAGAATAAACTGAAACTAGCGACTTGTTTGTATAGCCTAAACACCCTAATAATATGTGATAATTTCTCATAACGCCATGCCCACTTAGTATATAGCATATAAGAAGTTGGAAAATTCTTTGGCCTTGGGACTTTTATGCCTGTAATATGGTTTCATTAGGGGGTGTAAAAGGTTTTACAACACTAATTCCTAATTACGAGTCACCTGTAAAAGGCCATGTTTTTCTGGCTTATTTGCTCTTCTGCTTATTTTTGGCCCTGAGAAATAAGAGTGTAATTGCAAATTATGGGTCACCCATATTTCTATATGTTTCTAGTTCATTTTCTCTGTTCTCTCCTTTTGTTCTTTAAAAAAACTCTAAACTTGATCTTAATCACTTGGATATAAGTCATAATCCTTCGTTCTTCACTATTTTTTGAAATAAACAAGAGCATCAAATATCATCACTACTATCAATAATATTTTTTATAATGGAGCTTTCACTTTAAACCTGCTAAAAACCGAGGGTATAGGTCTTAGGAGCGTTATGTTTGATTTTTTTATTTATAAATAAATAACTTTTTCCGTCGGTTTTCTCAAAAACTAAAGTAACATAGCTATAAGTAAGTGTCGTGTTTTATCCATAAAAAATAATAACAAATCTATCCTCTCGGTTTTTGAAAAACCAATGAAATATAGTTTATAAGGGATCTCGCTTCAAATTTTTCTTAATGCATTTAAAGTTTTTTTTCACTGATTTCTCATTTGATGCCTTTCTAGCTTCCCTTTTTTCTTAGATTTTTTTTCTTTATTTTTTTTTTGTTAATTAGTAATTCTCAAAATCTTTGTTATCAATTAAAAAATAATAAGAAATAATAGAAAAATAAATATTTCATTGATAATCAATTACGGATTACAAATAACAGGACAACAGATAACTATTCAACATATTCAAACTTCTGACTCTGCTCAATTTCAACCGTATCTCTATTAACTATCTCTAACTGAGAGAAAAGTTTAGAAAGAACTCTTCCATATGGTATGAGGAAAGTCATTTTCTCCCGAGAGATGCTTATCATTTACTTTAAGAAGTTAAAAATGGTAAGAGGGAGATGAACTCTGACGTTGTGGATAGGAAAATACAAGAGATGTTTGTCATCCCAAGTAAGCGTTTCGAGTTGTTTCTCTCTTGGAAGGAGATTTGATACTAGAAGTTGATATCAAACTTTTGCAATTGGGAGTAGAGTGACAGGACTGGTGAATTTATCGTAGTTGGCATAAATTAGGCGATGGCGGATTGCGTAGACATTGTTGAATCTATAATATTCAACACAATTACCTTTCTATTCATAGTTTATTGTTTGGGCAATAAGTGATGGAGTAATGGTGATATGAGAGCTATCAATATAAGACTGGATTGACTCAACATCATGACCAGATGGCATAACGGAGACATTTTACCAGAACTATTTAATGATATTAGTGTAGATGGATCTAAGAAGAATGTCAAAGTAACCATTCAACTTTTATTTGGAAATAGTTTTCTTCAGATCAAAACATTTGTCTTTTAAATCATCGAAATCAACAAAATTTTCATTAATAACGAACAAAAGATTTTCATCTAAGGATTTTGAAGACATTTTTGAAGAAAATAAAAGACTTGAATCTAGATTTGAAGATACAAAGAGTTGGAAATGAGACATTCAAACTAGAAATAATGTTTAAATAAAATGGAGAATATGAAGTGAAACAATCAGATAAGCTCAAACTCCTCCTTGAAAATCCAAAAGGTACATTTTATTTTGAATATAGATGATTATTGTTATTCTAGTGATATGCGTGCGCCATGTTTTATTTTTTTTTAGAAATAAAAATCACATATTATCTTCGTTTTTCTTATAACTGAAAGGACAATTCACTTATTACCTCGGTTTTTCTTATAACCGATGGGAAAAACAATTTAGGAACTTTTCTTTTTATTTTATTTTTTATTTGTAAATGATCTATCTCCTCGGTTTACTTAATAATCAAGGGATAAAATAATAAAACTTTACTATAAAATCACCCGTTAAACAAATTTTATCCTAGTCCTAACTTATATGTGGCCTTCCCAAACTCATATGCATCATTCTTTGGGATGAAATGCAAGACAAAAAATATTCAATGTTCTTCTATCTTATAAAATATTTTTTCTACCATTGCAATTTATCTCACATAATAGTGTTGTTGTTGTTGTTGTTGTATTTTCGGAATAACCTTTCAATATTGTCAATCAAATAAAACATTTTTGGTTTCCTCGATTGACCACATTGAGAAATTTATTCCCAAAAATGGAATCTTGCCATGAAAACATTTGTTCAATATAATGAAATCTTGGAACTTAAAAAACTTGAAAAAATTCTCTATGATGGATTGCAAGTGTAGAAAAACATTTTCTAATGGTTGGGATAGATAACTCCTTTAGAAGTTAGATGCATGTAATCCATATAATATTTTCCAATATTTGGAATAAATAACTCCTTACAGCAAAGATTTGTTGTTCTCTAAGAATATGGATTTGTTGTAATATTGTGTTTTAATATTCTGTGTAAATAATGTAATATAAAAAAAAGAAGTTTTTTCACCTCGATTTTTAACAAAACAAAGGGGATAATTTAACGTGATAATTCAGGATATTGATCATCTTCCTTAAACAAATTGGTGTCTTCACTATTACCAAAACCGCTTTTAAATCTCGGACACGAAATACATTTTGCCTCAGCTAAAGAAACGAGGTAGCGAAGGTCATCATGATAAGTCGCCACTTATCACCTTGGTGGAATATTAATCGAGAGATAAAGTTATACGCATATGGGTTCGAATCCCAACAACTTCATTTTTATTATTTTCAAGATTAACATATCTTATATCTCAGTTTACAAATAAAATCGAGGGGTCGGATTAATTTTTTTAAAATTGTTACACTGTTTATCCATAATACTAATACATTAATTTGTTTATAAAGTACATTGTTTATTATTAATATTACATTGTTTACAGAGATTATTACATTAAAAATTAATTTTTCTTAAGATTTAGATCTTAGATCTTCGAATAAATGTTTGGTGTCGGGAAGAGAAAATGTTGGGTGCAAAATATTTTCTATGACTTTTCTTTGCATTTGTCTCTGATATAAAACAAAAAAAAGTTAGATAAATAAGGGTCAGATAAGTAAATGACTTTCTGCTCAATTTTTTTCCACATAAAACAAACATTAACCCAAATAATTTCCTTCTCTTGCAATCTATCATATAGAATTTTCTACTCACGAAAAAATAAGGGTTTCAAGCGGGTAATACGGTGGGAGAACTGACTTGGGTGTTTTGTGTTTTATCGTAATTGTTGCGGATAGCAAGAGTCGCCACCGACTTTTCTTTTATCCAATAAAGGAAAGGGTGAAAAGAACAGGAAAGACCTTTTGAGATATTTTCTTGAGTTCAGGGGGTAGGTTATGAAAAGAGAAAGTGTTAGCACATTTTTCATCCATAGTTATCTACGAGCTCTTAGTTGCTTGATCACTTTGAAAATGCTTTGTTTGAAATGTGCTTGTGATGGGTTTTGAAAGTATTTTTGAAAAGTGCCATTGTTTAGGAAAACTTTGTAATAATTCTCGTTTCTATAAGAATGTATACAAAGTTTTGTCTTTTTGAAGATATTTCATGTTTTGAAAGTGTTGGTGTATTTTGAAAGATGTTGCTTTTGAAAAATGTTGTAAGCAAGCAACTATGAACGTTCTACCTACTCAAAAGGGTCTTATTTCTTTTCCTCCTCCTTTAGATGTTGTTATATTACCATTGATTGATAAGAAGCCATATCATTGGATGTGAAGTGATGGGTGTGGGTCGTCGTATAGTCATAGAAGGCAACTTTTAAGACACTTTAGAAATTTTTCGTAGGGACTAAGATCGTTTTACTGAAGGAAACATCGAAGAGTCATCGAGGGACTACGATATTTTCATTTGAGGGTCTTTTCTAAAGCGTCCCACATTCGAGGAACATGACTATTTTTCCGAGGCAATAAGCGAGGTTACCCTAGAGGTGCGCGTGTGTGAAGTGTGTTTGATTGCATGCATTTTTGTCTTTGAGATTTGGGTTTTCTAACAATTGATTTTATCTTACCAAACACACTCTAATTATTAACAATTATATTAAAGCGATAAATTGCAGAAATTAAAATCCTAAACTATTACATCACTTGGGGGATGGAGGTATAATTTACAAATGGAGATGAAGCATAGGACTAATTAAATTATTACAACCATATTGAATAAAATAAATATCAATGAAAAATATAAAAGGAAAATAGTGTACAAAGAAAGTAAAACAAACTTTATGTATTGACACATAGCTTCATGCATCGACACATGCCACTTCCTGTTTCTGAAAAATCCAAATCAACTCAGTACGAGTCGATGTATAATGGAATGTGTCGACTCATTCCACTTCATGTTTCTGAAAAATCAAAATAAACTCAATATGAGTCGATGTATAATGGGACGTGTCGACTCATTTCTTGTTTGTGTCGACACATTCATATTTTGTGTCGATTCATGCACCTTTTATCTCTTTGTATTGTGTTTAGAAAAATAGTATGCATCGACGCATAAGGTCTTGTGTCGACCCATTCCCTGTTCTGCAACTGATATGAGTCGACTCATGCTGCAGTTTTTTGCCTTAAACATTGTTCTATTGTGTGTACAAGTAAGTTCTCAAAATTGTATTGACAAAAATGTAAAGTAAGTAAATGGTTAGCTTCAAAAGGCAATGATTACTACATTTTATCCTAAAAAATGAATCACTAATGATGCTTGAAATGAAAGGTTAAAAGTCAAGAAGACTTACCTTGAGACTGCAATTTATTTTGAATCTGAACCTCGTTCAAGATGCTGTGGTGGCTTCAGTGAACCTCCAAGGAGCTGCTCCAGTCCTTCCTCTGTATTGGAAACTGCGGAACCACTCCAACCCAATGGATTTTATAATACAATCTTTTGTTTATGTTTGGCAGGTGATGATAATGGCACTACAGAAGTTGTTCTTGTATTTGAACAACCTCTATATGATGTGAAGTGCTTGGATGGTTGGTTTATAGGAAAAGATTGCAAGGTGGAACAGTGGGTTGAGGATTTTTTCTGTTTTGTGAATGAAGATAGAGCATAGTTTTTTGAATGAACAAAGGTTACAAAGACTTATGTTTTTTTTTTCTCTTTTCTATCTCAAAATCCTCTCAAAAATCCTCCTCTTGTGTGTTGTGAAAACAATCTATTTATAGATGAAGTTGGCTGAAATTTGAGAGGGAAACAAATGAGTTTTTGAACTTTTTGGGTATGTTGTCACATTGCTTTTTAGATGCAGATCTTATATGCTAATTTGGTGCAAACATGGGACTGATATGATACTGATTTTTCAGGTCAGCATTGTAGGTTTTGGAGCAGACTGTGACAGTGATTAGAGGCAGCACAACATAGCTGGTTTTGTACAGGACAACAGACTGTCTTTTAACAAGGTTTTAGGCTGTTATGTGGACAATACAGGAGGCTTGGACTTGGCAGCATGTCTGTTTTTTAGGACTTTTATAGACAACAACATTTTTAGCATGATACAAGTCTGGTTTTGTGGACAACATAGTGGTAAGGTTTGACGATTGATTCAAAGGGAAAAGTTCAAACAAGACAAAGCTTAGAATTTATAACTTACAATTTTAACTTAAAAATGCAACTTTGTTGTTTATTTGAAAACTTTTGACAACTTGAATTATCTTGAATTGTGATGGAAAGATTGTTGTACCCCAAAATTTGCCCTCCCATTTCCTCAACATTTCCTCACCACAAGACCCTTGGAGCTCAAGATCCAGTTAGGGTTTCCTCTGCTCAAGACTCCTCCTTGCACTGTTGACCCAAATTAGAGTTTGTGTTTGCACAAAGATGTTTTGACCTAAAATGTCTAAGATGACTTCCATGCTTCATTTTGGACTCACAAGTTTATCCATACCAAGTTTCAAGTCTTGATTCCAAACTATGCCCAGTCAATTGGACAGTTGACCTATAAATCAACTATATTGAGGAAAAAGTCAACTGTGGTCAATTGACAGTCAAACCTCATGATTTTTGACCCACATCAACATATTGAACTCATATAAACCATTTGGTCATGTTTGGATCACAATTCCACAAGAAATTTGATCAGATCATCAAAAGGGCAAAATGGTCATTTTTAGGGTTTTGATTGCACAAAGGCAATTTTTGACTGTTTGACCTAACCAATGACAAACCAAGCTCATATATGGACTCAAGGACCCCATGGAATTGTCTTGACATGTTCAACAAATTCAAAAGATCCCAAATGCACAAGATTGACAGATGAATTTTCCAGTCAATTGATCAATTTTTGACTATATACTGAAAAGTCAAACTTTGACTTTTTGGTCAAAATCAAGTGTCAAGATTCATTTTTCATCAAAACATGTCAAAACATGAAACTTGTTCATCAAGAAATCAAAAATTGCAAATTAGGGTTTAAAATGAAGAATTTTCATAACTTAGAATTTTTCTAAGTTATGAAAATCCCTAATTTTTTCCTAACTTTGTCCCATTTTTCCACCAAGATGCATTTGGATTCAAACAAAAGTCAAAACATGAAAGTTGTAGTCCATTGCAAAATCTACAACTTTGATTCACAAAGTTTCCTCAAAAGAAGCTTGTAGCTCAAGTTATGAATTTTGGAACAAGGGTGCAAAACATTCTTAACTTAGAGAAATTTTGACCTATTTTAGGCAGGATTTTTGCCTAACTTCATGACAACTTTTCACATGCTTCCACTTGGAATTTCAATTTTCATTACGAAGATGGATTGTAGTACACATTCCAAGCTTTCCAAAATGTCCAAGAACTCATCAAATAACCTCATGGTTAGGGAGAATCGAATTTGGCAAGTTGGGAAAACTCACTTTGTGCATGGTCAATTTACATGTCCATAACCTTGCATTTTGAACTCAGCATGTTCTAAGATGGATTACGGGTCCTTTATCTCATTCACACTCATAAATTTAATGCAAACCCCTTGTGTTCAAGCCTTGCATTATGTGTTTAAGCATTGCATACAAGATTAGGCCTTAATAAGAAAAAGCATATTATCCATTTTTGTAAAGTGTTACTTTATGTCAACTTTGCAATCTATGAGGTACAATGCAGATCTTTGGGCACAAGTTCAGAAGCATATCCCACTAATCAAGACTCAAATGTGCAGCATAGATAAAGGCTTTGTACTGGCCTAGAAACCAAGTTGATATTTTCTTGCTTAAGTGTGAAGAAACTTGCATAATTAACACCAACTCTCATTTCAGCAAGGGGAAGCTTAAGCAAAGTTGTTGTACACCTTCCAAACATCAGACCTAAGCTAGAGCACGAGCCAAATACCTTCCAAACATCATCAAACTTCAAAACACCCTCCTACTGCAGAAAACAGAGTAACCTCTGCAGTTGGACTTCCATAAGCCAATCCATTCGTGCATTCTTGCTAAATCCAGTTCATACACATTCCATACCATATGTGCAAACTGTCCCAAGCCTTGGAAGCAGACTGTAACCCCTCTAACCAACTTCACCATTTTCACATTTTCTGTTTTGCAGGTGGATTGCTATAGCTTGATTCACTTGGTTTCAAAGCAAACTAAAGGTTGGAATAGCATCCCTGAACTTCAAGCAAGCTGTACCAATCCTCATTTTGCCTTGAAGGTGCCTCCATTGTCAGACACGATCCAAGCTGAACAGTTAAGTTCATGGACTTCTATCTCTCAATATAGGAAGAGTTAGCTCTAAGTTTGTGAATGAAAAATGTTCTATTCATGCCCCTGAAGCTATACATATCTTTACTTTCCATTTATATTGCATATGCTGAGAGTATTTTGAACCTGAACATTGACAAAAACTTAGGTTAAGAATTAGGGATGGGGAAATTCTCTCTCATTTCTGAGAGTTAGATTGAGTTTTTTATATGTATGGAATCGTGGCTTGATGCTTAACATTTTTCATGTTATGAGTTTGTGCTAAAAGTCCAGGAATCAGGAGTTGTGTTTGAAGCAAGAGAAGGCACGTTTTTTCAAATATTTTGTCTGAAGGTTGAAGACAACCTTTCCATGGGCTGGGCCTGAGTTGTTTTACTTTTCATAACATCTGTATTCCATATGCACCCCCTTGGCCCATTTTGATTTTTACTTATCATTTTCCATTTTTTACTTTTGATTTTATTTCCATATTTTTATTTAAGTATGAAAAAATATTAAAATCATTTTTCCCACATTTTTTGCATTTATTTTGATATTTATTAGGCTTTATTTAGTTTTGTATATAAATAAACCTAAATATACTATTATTTTAAAATACTAAAAAACAATACAAGCATGTTTTATTTCTGATTTTTATTTTATATTATCTCTTGAAAACATTTTACATAAAATATACTTTTTTTAATAATATTAAATATTTTATTTTTGTACATATAATATATATTTAATAAATAATGTCAATACATGTATATTTATTAGTATATTTAGGAAAAATACAAAGAATTAATACATTTTATTTTTATTAATATTTTGACTTCAAAAATACCTTCTTTTCTAATATACCTTCTTTTATTTATTTTTGTACATAATTAATAAATATTGCATATATTATATAATAAATACCTTTTATTCATAAAATTAGGGTTTTACCCTAAATACATAAAAATACCAAAAATTAATTAATTTTATTTTTGTTTATTTGACACATAAAAATACTCTTTTCATGCATATAAAAAATCATTTTTGCATTTTTGCATATTTATTTTAATTTTATTAATGCTTGTGCAATTAAATCCCTTGTGGAACTTCAATTTTGGATGTAATAGTTAGAATTTATTTTCTTGTCAAAATACCCCCATTTGAATATTTGTACCCCTCATCCCATATATTGTGTTGTAATAACTTAGGACCTTTTATTTTTCGCATTTAAAAGCTTTCTAATTATGCCATGTTAGAATTAGGGTTTATATGCAAATCAATTAACCAAAAATAGTTTGACCTAATTTCAAGATAAACAAGCATGAAAATGGACAACACTAATCACACTTGCACCCCTAGGGTACTCCACTTGTTGCCTTCAAAAATGGGCCATATTGTATGTTAGGTATCTTTGGAAAAAACAAAACAATCAAATGATCATAGTCCCTCGATGACGCTTTCAAAAGTTGCCTAAAAATGATCATAGTCCCTTAAAGAAAAATTGCCCAAAGATACTTGGCACCATTGCAATCATGGTCTAAACGATGACCCGCGCCCGTCCCGTTCACATCCTAACACAAAATTGTCCACCAAATACAATGGTGGAACAAAATTGTTAAAAGGGTTAAAAACATAGGAAAAATCTTTGAGAAATTTAGGATAGATAGCTCTTGGTTACTTGCCAACTTGCAAAACAAAAACACTTGCCTATTTTTCAAAACCACACATTACTACACTTTCAAAACAAACTTTCAAAAAACATTGAAAACCTTTTCAAAAGACATACACCTTTGTATACATCCCAACATGGATCATTACAAAGGTTGCCACCATATTGGCCTCTTTTCAAAACATTTTCAAACCCACACACAAAGCATCATTTCAAACAATTGAAAGCACCATTTCAAACAATTGAAAATCAAGGCAAGTTGATCTAAGCAAGTAACTAAGAGCCCATGGATAACCATGGATAGAAAGGGTGCTAATACCTTCCCTTTCTATAATCTACTCCCCGAACCCAAGAAAACATCTCAAAGGTTTTTGCTGTGCTTTTTAACCTTTCCTTAGGATAAAATAAAAAGTCGGTGGCGACTCTTGCTCAACCGAAACATTTGCGAAAACAAACGCAAAAACCCTAGTCAGTTCTCCCACCGTATCACAGAACTGGCGACTCTGCTGGGGAAAATTTTAAAGTGGAGTAACCTTAGGGCTTAGATCACCCTCTTGCATGACTAATTGTTTGTTTTGATTGCTTTACATCTTGTCTCTCTTGTTTGGGTTTACAATCCTACACCCGGATTTGGGGGAAACATTCATAGATAGCAATACATTGTGGAAACTGTGTGGGGTATACCGACACGGTTGAAGCAATAGCTATATTAGTGCAACATATTTGTGAGTACCGGTAACCCTTGAGTTCAATCAAGGAGAGTACGGGGCCGCTGAGTGATGTCACTAAGCACTAATGACCTAGAACCTTACTTGACCATCTTGGCCTTTCATTAGGGGTAGTGAGATGACCGACTTTGGTGCAGTCCGAAGTTGGTAGATACTCGATACTACACTCATTGAGGGTTGTTTTCTTGGGATATTTTGGTCGCTAGTTAAGTGGCTAAACCAAAACAATGAACAATGAAAACAATCCCGTGATATTGAGCTCTTTAGAACCCGGTTACTATTTATAGGACAGGTTTTTAAGCCAACTACACTCAAGAGGGTACTTACCTATGAAACCTCATGCAAGCCTGAAACTAGGGTTTGGTGTGAATTGCTTGTACATGTGTTTGTACATACATCATGAACATCATAAAGCATCATATGCATATACTAACCATTTCAAGGGTTTGGATCTTCATCTTTGTTCTTGTTTTGTAGGTCATGGAAATTCTTCGCAGGAAAACCATCCAAGTCAACCTTGTGAGAATCCCTCCTCAACTCAAGGAGCTCACCTCAAGAATTCCGGAAAGCTCTCCCTTCAGTGAAAGACATGGTAGACTGCTCAGCTTAGTCAACACCAACATTGAAGAGGACATGATGAAGGTGTTGTTCCAGTTCTTTGACCCTCTTCACCACTGTTTCATATTCCCTGACTACCAGTTGGTGCCCACTTTGGAGGAATTTTCTCAACTCTTGAGAATTCCTATCCTTAATCAACTACCTTTCAACGGTACGGAAAAGGAACCAAGGCCTGAAGATGTTGCTCAAGCCCTGCACTTGCAACCATCTGACATTAAGGGGCATTGGGAAGCTAGAAGCGGTGTCAAAGGCTTCTTAGAAAAATTCTTGTTTGAGAAGGCACAAGAATGTTGGAATTCATTGGACCTACAAGCCTTTGAAGAAATTGTGGCCCTTCTTATCTATGGGTTGGTCTTGTTCCCAAATCCTGACCAGCTTGTAGATGTCAACGCCGTCAAGATCTTCTTGTCCGGAAATCCAGTACCAACATTGCTTGGGGACATTCTTCACTCATTTTACACTCGAACAATGAGAAAGAGGGGTGTTCTCATGTGTTGTACTCCTCTCCTTGCAAGGTGGTTTATTTCGCACCTTCCACAATCTGTCTTAAAGAATGACCAAGGCCTAAGGTGGTCACAGCGGTTGATGACCCTTACTCACTCTGATGTACATTGGTGTTCTCGGTCCAGAGAAAATGTCATCATCGTCGATCATTGTGGAGAGTTCGCTAATGTTCCATTGCTTGGCATTAGAGGAGGCATTACCTACAACCCTTGTCTAGCTTTGAGACAATTTGGATATGCACGGAGGGATGGCCCTCACGACATGTTGATTCCTGACTTAGTTTTTGACTTCGACAACGATGCGCAAGGACTTCGCCAAAGATTCATCAGAGCTTGGAGGATGCCTAACAAGGTTGACAGCAAGACACTGGGGCACAAGAACTCCATACCTCTTGAGCCTTATCTCAAGTGGGTACGAACCCGAGCCCAGAGTCTAATGATGCCCTATCCTCATGTTCTCCCTGTGATTAAAGAGCCCGTTACGAAAGGAGAGGTTCCCTATACCATCCTATATCCTGACATGCCTACATCGTGGGAGGAGATGCAGAAGAGTTGGATCCAACTCAAGGAGGAACGGAACACTTTTGAAGCCAGCTTCTACGCCAGCGAGAAGAAGGTTTTAGAGCTCACCCGCCGACTCCATGAGGAAGAGACCCTCAACACCTACATCACACCAAAGATGATGCGCAACGTCTTTTTACCTTGAGAAGTTTTGTAATATTTGGCCCATGGGGCATTTATGTACTGACAAATTTCTTCTTATTAATATGACGTGCGTTCTTTTTGTTTGCAACAATTTTGAACCTTCTAAATCCTTGAATGCATTGCATACATAAGCATACCATTCATCATGTGCATAAGCAGGTCTCCACACCAGGTTTCCTTATCTTTCTGCTGTTTATTTCAGTAAGATGGATCTCGAACAGACGGTCAAGGACTTGCAGTCTCAGAACGCACAGTTTCAACAACTCCTGATGACCTTGGCTAAGGGTCAGGAAGATCTGAAGACCCTGCTTGGGAACAAAGACCAAGTGAAGAAGAAGAAGAAGAGAGTCGGGGTGGCTACCTTGGGGAGAAGGTTTGAAGGTGAAGCCAGAAGGGTTCTTGAATTTCCTTCCGCATCCGAAGAAGAAAACAGTAAAGGAAAAGGGGCTGCGGTACCTTCCGAATCCGAAGCTGAAGAAGAAGAGGCTGAAGAAGACGAAGACTACTCAGAACAACAATACTCGCCGGCTGATGACAAGTACAAGAGTTTGGAGGACAGGTTAGCAGCTATGGAGCTGTAGAGAGTTCCAGGTTTGGATTTCGAAGATTTGGGGTTAATTGCTGGAATTGTGATCCCCCCGAAGTTCAAAGTGCCTATTTTTGCAAGATATGACGGGTTGTCCTGCCCAAAAATGCACCTAAGGTCATATGTCCGAAGAATCTAACCTCACACATCTGACAGAAACCTTTGGGTACATTTCTTTCAAGATAGCCTGTCTGGCACTCAGTTAGACTGGTTTTATAAGCTGGAAAGGTCGGAGATACGTAGTTGGGAGGATCTGGCAGCTGCTTTTTATCGCCAATATCAGTATAATTCTGACCTGGCACCAACCCGCACTCAGCTACAGAGTATGGGAATGGCCTCAGGTGAGGGATTTAAGGAATATGCCTAAAAGTGGCGCGATCTGGCTGGAAGGGTGCATCCACCTCTTTCTGATAGAGAACTTGTTGATATGTTCCTTGGGACCCTGTCTGGTCCATTCTTTAATCATCTGATCGGTAGCTCTTCCTCGGGGTTTACTGAATTAATTCTGACTGGCGAGCGGGTAGAAGCCGGTATCAAGAATGGGAAGATTCAGAAGGATGCCTCTGCATCTACAATTGCTAAGAAACCATTTCCAGCGAAGAAAGAGACAGCTGTTGCGTATTCTCAAAGGGGAGCAGGAAGAAGTGAGCGCAGGCCGACTGTGGGGGCCGTAATGATCCAAAATCCACCAAATGATCAGCCTCGCAATAACCCATCCAGACCTAAACAACAATGGGGAGAACGGCCACCACGGCAGTTCACCCGCATTAATATGACGCCCGGGCAAGTTCTTCCACACTTGTTAAAGCTGAATCTCACAAATATCAAAGAAGCGCCGAAAAATGTGAATACAACCTCACCAGCCTACAATGCCAATGCCAAATGCGCCTACCATTCCGATAGCGTCGGACATGACACGAATAATTGTTGGGCGTTGAAAAATAAAATTCAAGACTTAATAGATGCAAAGGAAGTGGAGTTCGATGCTCCAGAGAAACCAAACGTGATATCTGCTCCGATGCCGAAGCATGGTCGAAATGTCCATGCTATTGAGGAAGATTTATATGTTTCTGATGTTAATGACCTGATAACTCCGTTGTTAACCATCAAGTTAAATCTGTTAAAGGCCGGGATTTTCCCGGGATGCAAAGAAGACTGCTACTGTTGTCACTCTCTGCCAGTTGACTGTCTGTTATTGAAGAAAGGCATCCAAGGCCTGATGGACAGTCAAAAAATTCTGTTTGAAAAAGTTTCTGCTATTCCAACCCCTACTGAAGAGGTCTCAATTATCACCATTCACGCCAATCTTTCCAAGGCCGTCAGAAAGCCTGTTAAGATTACATCTGCTACAAAGTCTGTTCCTCTGAAGATAACTATGCCAGGGCCTGTCCCCTACAGTTCTGAAAAGTCAATACCATGGAATTACGGTGGAGAAATCTACTACCATGTTATTAAACAAGTTGGAATAACCGAAGGAAGCTCCGATGAAGAGGATGCCAGCATTGGAAACATTGTCGGCGCAAGTAAGATCACCCGAAGTGGGAGAATATTTTCTCCAGAGATTGCTCCCCCAAAGGCAATCTTTGGACCCTCATCTGCCGCCAAAGTTATTCCTGCACCAATAAAACTTTCCGCTAGAACCCCATTGATTGAAGACGCTGCTGTTCCTGTTGTTGTCCCTCCTACTTCTGCTGATAAGGGTAAAGGGATCCAAGATGAGCTCGTCAGGACGAGGGCTCAACCTTTGGTCATCCCGGAAACCTCTAAGAAAGAGATGGAGGAGATCTTGAAGATAATTAAAAAGAGTGATTATGACGTGGTAGAGCAACTGGGGCAAACCCCATCGAAAATCTCCATGTTAGCATTACTACTTTGTTCAGAGGCGCACGCCAAAGCATTGATAAAATTCCTGAAGACAACCCATGTACCCCAGGAAACCTCTGCCGACCAATTCCAAAACTGTGTAGCCAGTCTTACAGCAGACAACGGTTTAGGTTTCTCTGATGCTGACCTAACCTCAAAAGGAAGAAAACACAACAAAGCGTTACATGTGTCAGTAGAATGCCAAGGGACTACTCTGGCCCATGTTCTAGTCGATACTGGTTCTTCTTTGAACGTACTGCCTAAGAAGGCCCTCGACCGTTTAGACTGTGAAGGTTTGGAGTTGAGGCCAAGTAACATCATTGTAAGGGCGTTTGACGGGTCAAAGAGAATGGTACATGGGGAGGTAGACATTCCCATTAAGTTTGGCACAGAGGTTTTCCCCTCAACTTTCTATGTGATGGACATCCGTCAGTCATACTCTTGCTTATTGGGGAGACCATGGATACACAATGTTGGGGCAGTCACCTCTTCCCTACATCAAATGCTGAAATACCCTGTCAAGGGAAAGATCGTAACCGTCCACGGTGAAGAGGAATATATGATTAGCCACCTGAACTATTTCCGATATGTAGAAGTAGAGGGTGAATTCATTGAGACACCATTCCAGCACTTCGAGGAAGACTCTCCGGAGGTGGAAGTAGCAAAAGTGGTAGCGGAGGTACCAAAGTCGATGGCCAGGATGGCATCACTAAAAGACGCGAAGGCCGCAATAAAGGAAGGGAAGAGCTCAACATGGGGGCAGTTGCCGGACATTCCTCACAAAACAGACAAGTTTGGTTTAGGATTCACTGCTGCGGGGCAGAAAGCTATGCGCCGTTCAAAGGTTGAAAGAGCACCCATCAAGATCTCTCCTTATGGGATTAATGCTCTGGAAGGTGAAGACGAAGAAGCCAACATTGAAGATTGGATCTACCCAACCATCGAAGGGGGACTACGCAACTGGGAGGCAAAGGACTTTGTCCCTATTACTTTTATTAATTAGTAATTATCTGTCAAGCATTTCCTTTGGTCTGTAATAATTACTTTTGAAAAATCCGTACACTACTTTTTCACCTCATGCCTTGCCCGGGGCATGTAGGTCCATTTGTAAGGGTTTTGATTATCTTCATATCCATATGCCATATTTAATGATTCATTGGACGTTTTTCATTGATAAACTGCTGTGTTCATTTTCTTTCCTTTTGCATTTTTGTTTAAAGATGGCTATCTCTTACACACACCCACGCTCACAAATGCAGGTACCCATCCACTCTAGATTATATGGGTGACTATTCTGCTATGTCCTTCAATAACTCTGAAGATCTGGTCAATCAGGCTGAGTATGAAGATGACAAAGGTTGTGAAGTACCAGGAGAGCTAGCCAGACTTTTACAGCAAGAGGAAAGGGCCATCTTACCTCACGAAGAGTTGGTGGAAACTGTCAATTTAGGAACGGAGGAAGACCGGAAGGAAGTTCAAGTGGGTGCCAATCTGGAACAAAGTGTCAAGGAGCGCTTGATACAGCTGTTAAATGAGTACGTTGAAATCTTCGCCTGGTCTTATGAAGACATGCCGGGTTTAGACGCAGACATCGTGGTTCACCGTCTCCCTACAAGAGAGGATTGTCCACCGATCAAACAAAAAGTCCGCCGAATGAGGCCCGACATGTCTGAGAAGATTAAAGCAGAAGTGATAAAACAATTCAATGCGGGCTTTCTGGATGTTACATCCTATCCACAATGGGTTGCTAACATCGTGCCAGTTCCTAAAAAAGATGGCAAGGTCAGGATGTGTGTAGACTACCGGGATTTGAACAGGGCCAGCCCCAAGGATGATTTTCCGCTACCACACATTGATATTCTGATTGACAACACAGCTCAGCACAAAGTGTTTTCCTTCATGGATGGATTCTCGGGCTACAACCAAATTAAAATGGCCCCCGAGGACATGGAGAAAACAACCTTTGTTACACAATGGGGTACTTTATGTTACAAGGTGATGTCATTTGGACTGAAGAACGCAGGGGAAACTTATCAACGCGCCATGGTAGCTTTATTTCATGATATGATACATCATGAGATCGAAGTTTACGTAGACGATATGATAGCTCGGTCACAAACAGAGGAGGAACACCATGAGCATCTAGAAAAGCTGTTTTCCAGGTTGAAAGAGTACAAACTCAGGCTGAATCCAAGTAAGTGTACTTTTGGAGTTAGGTCTGGTAAACTTCTAGGGTTTATTGTCAGCAACAAAGGCATTGTGGTCGATCCAGCAAAAGTGAAAGCAATACAAGAGATGCCTGCTCCCCGTACTGAAAAGGAGGTTAGAGGGTTCTTGGGGCGCTTGAACTATATTTCCAGATTCATCTCTCATCTGACTTCTACCTGTGAGCCAATTTTCAAATTATTAAAGAAGGATCAGGTAGTCGAATGGAACGACGATTGCCAAGCTGCTTTTGATAAGATCAAGGAGTATTTGCTAGAACCTCCTATTCTGATGCCTCCCGTCGAAGGAAGACCTTTGATCATGTATCTAACCATCTTGGATAACTCAATGGGGTGTGTTTTGGGCCAGCATGACGAGTCTGGTCGAAAAGAGCATGCTATTTATTACCTTAGCAAAAAGTTTACCGACTGTGAGACTCGCTACTCACTGCTCGAGAAAACTTGTTGCACTTTGGTATGGGCTGCTCGCCGACTAAGGCAGTATATGTTGACTCATAACACCTTGTTGATTTTCAAAATGGATCCTATCAAGTATATCTTCGAAAAGCCTGCTTTATCTGGAAGAATAGCTAGATGGCAAATGATCCTAACGGAGTATGACATCCAGTACACCACTCAAAAAGCTATAAAAGGGAGTGTACTAGCTGATCATCTAGCTCATCAAGCTATTGAAGATTATCAAACCATGAGGTTTGACTCCCCAGACGAGGACATCAAGAATTTGGACAACATTGAAAGTGACGGACCGTATGACGGACCCGAAGAGGGATCCCGATGGACCCTGTACTTTGATGGTGCTTCAAATGCACTTGGAAACAGCATCGGTGCGGTACTCATTTCCCCAGAAGGTTGTCACACTCCTTTCACGGCTCGACTCTATTTCAGCTGCACAAACAACATGGCAGAATATGAAGCTTGCATCTTCGGTCTCAAGGCTGCTATAGACTTGGGGATCAAATCTTTGATCGTATTTGGGGACTCGGCTTTGGTTATCAGTCAAATCAAAGGAGAATGGGATACCAAACATCCTAATCTTATCCCATACAAAGAACATGTCCTGACATTGTTGCCTCAGTTCGAGCAAATTACCTTCGAGCATTTCCCGCGAGAAGAGAATCAGCTAGCGGATGCTCTGGCAACAATGTCTTCTATGTTTAAAGTCAACTGGGATAACGAGGCTCCCCAAATCACCATCGAGCGAATGGATGAACCTGCGCATTGTCATGAGATTAATACTGAAGAAGTAGTGGAACAACCCTGGTTTCACGAAATCAAAAAGTATCTCCAGACTAGAGAATATCCCGAAGGAGCTTCCGTAAATGACAAGAAGTTCCTAAGGAAATTTGCTGCCAAGTTCTTCCTAAGCAATGGCATCCTCTATAAGGGCAACCATGATTGTGTTTTACTCCGATGTGTTGACAAGGCTGAAGCAGAGTTAATCATGACAGAGATGCACAGCGGCACATTTGGCACCCATTTAAGCGGGCATACTATGGCTAAAAAGATCTTAAGGGCGGGCTATTACTGGTCTACCATGGAAGCAGATTGCCACCAGCACTCCCGTACTTGCCACAAGTGTCAAGTCTACGCTGACAAGATTCATATTCCTCTGGTTCCTCTCAACATGCTGACAGCTCCTTGGCCATTCGCAATGTGGGGCATTGACATGATAGGAGAGATCAAGCCCACGGCTTCCAACGGACATCGCTTCATCCTGGTTGCCATTGACTACTTCACCAAATGGGTCGAAGCAGCTTCTTTCGCCTCTGTCACTAAAAATGTGGTTGCTCGCTTCATCAAGCAAAACCTCATATGTCGGTATGGTGTTCCAGACAGGATCATCACGGACAACGGTACAAATCTGAATAATACTATGATCACCGCATTGTGCGAACAGTTCAAGATTTATCATCACAATTCATCTCCCTATCGGCTGAAGATGAACGGTGTTGTTGAAGCTGCGAACAAAAACATTAAGAAGATCATTCAGAAAATGACAGTCACTTACAAGGACTGGCATGAGATGTTACCGTTTGCTCTGCATGGATACCGTACGACGGCACGTACTTCAACTGGGGCAACCCCATTTTCTTTGGTATATGGCATGGAGGCTGTCCTGCCCATGGAAGTTCAGATTCCCTCTTTAAGGATTATGAAGGACTCGGGTTTAAGCGAAGATGATTGAATTCAGACCCGACTTGATCAACTCAATTTGATCGACGAGAAGCGACTCACTGCTGTGTGCCATGGTCAGACGTATCAAAAGCGGATGATCAAGGCCTTCAACAAGAAAGTCAGACGTTAGGTATATCAAGTCGGAGATCTCGTAATCAAGCGGATCATCCTGCCGCAAAGTGATCCCAGGGGCAAATGGACTCCTACATACGAAGGACCGTTTGTGATCAAGAGCATATTTTCTGGTGGTGCAATGATTCTGACCACCATGGACGGCGACGATTTGCCACACCCTGCGAACGCAGACATAGTCAAAAGATACTACGCATAAAATAACCCGATAAGTCGAAAACCCGAAAGGGCGGCTTGGGCAAAAAAAGGGTTTCCCGGTGGATCGAAAACCCGAAAGGGCGATTCAGGCAAAAGTTAGGGAATTAAAGCGTATGGCTATGTCTCGTCGGATCACTTTAAGGACAATCTCTTCATCAACCAGCTCCAAGCTTCTAATCAATCCAGTCATCGGCAGACGAAGCATCGAATGGACAGATGTTCAGAGTTGTGAAGGCTATAGCAGAATAGAATCTCATGGAATTGTTTCACATAGCCATCTTTCTTTTGTATAAATTTTTCAATTTTTACGACGGCATCCTCTTACTAGGATGACTGTCTCCGTTGTACAAATATACTTATAGAAAGTTAATACAAATACTTTTCCAAGTACAGAAATTTGCGTTGTCTTCCTTTTCTCTTTTCTTTTGCACTTATGTTCTATTTGAGAAACGTCCAATGTTTTGTTAAATAGGCATATGCATTTGAGCATAATCATTTCCTTATGAATCAAGAAAGATGATTACTGATAGGTTGAAGGTACAAGTAGATATCTTGATGCCCTTTCAGAAGGAATCCTCAGCAGAGTTAAATTCCAAATTCCCCAGCCAGAGGGCCTTCCAGAACTCGATTCCCCTCAAAGTTAAGTTTCAGAACCCCCAGTGGAGCCTTAAGAATCTGAAAATCCAATCCCCAGCGGAGCTAAGATTCCATGCCATCAATCCTCAGCTGAACCAGGCTAGTGAAACTTCTCCCCACAGAGATATCTGCAACCAAACTGAAAATTCTCAATCATACCTCTCCAACATGAGTCTATCAGATTCTAAACTTCCTCAGTAGAGATCCCCAGGAATTCTCATCCCCGCAAGTCACCAAGGAATGCCATTTCTCCAATAGTGGCCCTAAGATCCCTCAACGATTGAAGATCTTGTGTTCCCCAAGCAGAATGAAGGTTCATTCTCAGTTCCTCACAGGATAATCAGATGTTCTCCAGTGAAGATCTCCTCAAGACAAGAATCTCCAGAAGATTGGTATACAACCCAAGCTCTTGTTTCTCCAGCAGTAGTCGACAAGGATGTCTCATCCTCAGCAATCAAACTTTTTGTCTTCCCCTGCAAGCAGTCAAGGATTCACTTTCCCTGGCAGCAGTCAAGATTCTTTATCTCCAGGATTCATCCATCCTCAGCAAGACAGCTCCCCGGCTTACATACGCATTCATCTACATTCATATCATAAACATTGATAATAACATATTTTGCATCATACATATCATGCAACATAACTTTGTGTTTTAGCTAACATTTCACCCTTTTCAGGATAAAATTAGAAGGCTATCATTAACAATTATTCAGATACAGTATGGATATACCCCAGACACGGCGGTCATTCTATTACTCATTCAGAATCTCAAGTCAGATACAGTATGGATACACCTCAGACACGACAGTTATTCTACTACTCATTCGGACTACAGCAATCAGATACGGACTAGATACGCTCCAGACACGACAGCCATTCTATCTCTCATTCATATTCATTTATCCACCTCAAGGTTCAATGCATTCCAAACACGGATACCATTCTGACCCTTACAACAGCAGTTTGATTCTCTCCAGTGCGTTCGCCACGGAAGTCATTCTGTCATTTATCTAGATCCTAGTTACAGTTTCAGATACACTTCAAATACGGAAGTCATTCTGCTACTCATACAACTTTCAACTTCAGATACAGTCCAGATACGCTCCAAACATGGTTGCCATTCTGTCACTCATTCAGAATTTGTCCCCAGCACGCAGTTGCTCCATACAGATGTTTCTCTGTTACCTAGATACAATACAGATACACTCCAGATACGGCAGTCATTCTGATATTCATTCTACACTTCAAACACAGTTATAGCTCAGATACGCCCCAGACACAGAGGCCATTCTTCTGCTCATACAAACTCAGTCCTTAGATACAGTTCAAATACATTCCAGACACGGATACCCCTTTGATCCTCATTCTTCGGACTCGTCACATTGCAGTTCAACAAACCGTCCAGATGGCATCTTTAAGCCCATCTCCGACAAGGTTCTGTCACCCTTCAGATGGCATCTCTAAGCCCATTCCCCTATCCATTGTTCTGATGAGTGCAAATTTAAGGGCACTCTAGTGTCCAATCTCCTTTTACCTTCGAGACGCGAAAGGCAAACCTGCCAATCTAACTCTTCAGGTGCAAGAAGATTGAACAGGGGAAACTATTGTACCCCAAAATTTGCCCTCCCATTTCCTCAACATTTCCTCACCACAAGACCCTTGGAGCTCAAGATCCAGTTAGGGTTTCCTCTGCTCAAGACTCCTCCTTGCACTATTGACCCAAATTAGGGTTTGTGTTTGCACAAAGATGTTTTGACCTAAAATGTCTAAGATGACTTCCATGCTTCATTTTGGACTCACAAGTTTATCCATACCAAGTTTCAAGTCTTGATTCCAAACTATGCCCAGTCAATTGGACAGTTGACCTAGAAATCAACTGTATTGGGGAAAAAGTCAACGGTGGTGAATTGACAGTCAAACCTCATGATTTTTGACCCACATCAACATATTGAAATCATATAAACCATTTGGTCAAGTTTGGATCACAATTCCACAAGAAATTTGATCAGATCACCAAAAGGGCAAAATGGTCATTTTTAGGGTTTTGATTGCACAAAGGCAATTTTTGACTGTTTGACCTAACCAATGACAAACAAAGCTCATATATGGACTCAAGGACCCCATGGAATTGTCTTGACATGTTCAACAAATTCAAAAGATCCCAAATGCACAAGATTGACAGATGAATTTTCCAGTCAATTGATCAATTTTTGACTGTATACTGAAAAGTCAAACTTTGACTTTTTGGTCAAAATCAAGTGTCAAGATTCATTTTTCATCAAAACATGTCAAAACATGAAACTTGTTCATCAAGAAATCAAAAATTGCAAATTAGGGTTTAAAATGAAGAATTTTCATAACTTAGAAGAATTTTTCTAAGTTATGAAAATCCCTAATTTTTTCCTAACTTTGTCCCATTTTTCCACCAAGATGCATTTGGATTCAAACAAAAGTCAAAACATGAAAGTTGTAGTCCATTGCAAAATCTACAACTTTGATTCACAAAGTTTCCTCAAAAGAAGCTTTTAGCTCAAGTTATGAATTTTGGAACAAGGGTGCAAAACATTCTTAACTTAGAGAAATTTTGACCTATTTTAGGCAGGATTTTTGCCTAACTTCATGACAACTTTTCACATGCTTCCACTTGGAATTTCAATTTGCATTACGAAGATGGATTGTATTACACATTCCAAGATTTCCAAAATGTCCAAGAACTCATCAAATAACCTCATGGTTAGGGAGAATCGAATTTGGCAAGTTGGGAAAAACTCACTTTGTGCATGGTCAATTTACATGTCCATAACCTTGCATTTTGAACTCAGCATGTTCTAAGATGGATTACGGGTCCTTTATCTCATTCACACTCATAAATTTAATGCAAACCCCTTGTGTTCAAGCCTTGCATTATGTGTTTAAGCATTGCGTACAAGATTAAGCCTTAATAAGAAAAAGCATATTATCCATTTTTGTAAAGTGTTACTTTATGTCAGCTTTGCAATCTATGAGGTACAATGCAGATCTTTGGGCACAAGTTCAGAAGCATATCCCACTAATCAAGACTCAAATGTGCAGCATAGATAGAGGCTTTGTACTGGCCTAGAAACCAAGTTGATACTTTCTTGCTTAAGTGTGAAGAAACTTGCATAATTAACACCAACTCTCATTCCAGCAAGGGGAAGCTTAAGCAAAGTTGTTGTACACCTTCCAAACATCAGACCTAAGCTAGAGCACGAGCCAAATACCTTACAAACATCATCAAACTTCAAAACACCCTCCTACTGCAGAAAACAGAGTAACCTCTGCAGTTGGACTTCCATAAGCCAATCCATTCGTGCATTCTTGCTAAATCCAGTTCATACACATTCCATACCATATGTGCAAACTGTCCCAAGCCTTGGAAGCAGACTGTAACCCCTCTAACCAACTTCACCATTTTCACATTTTCTGTTTTGCAGGTGGATTGCTATAGCTTGATTCACTTAGTTTCAAAGCAAACTAAAGGTTGGAATAGCATCCCTGAACTTCAAGCAAGCTGTACCAATCCTCATTTTGCCTTGAAGGTGCCTCCATTGTCAGACACGATCCAAGCTGAACAGGTAAGTTCATGGACTTCTATCTCTCAATATAGGAAGAGTTAGCTCTAAGTTTGTGAATGAAAAATGTTCTATTCATGCCCCTGAAGCTATACATATCTTTACTTTCCATTTATATTGCATATGCTGAGAGTATTTTGAACCCGAACATTGACAAAAACTTAGGTGAAGAATTAGGGATGGGGAAATTCTCTCTCATTTCTGAGAGTTAGATTGAGTTTTTTATATGTATGGAATCGTGGCTTGATGCTTAACATTTTTCATGTTATGAGTTTGTGCTAAAAGTCCAGGAATCAGGAGTTGTGTTTGAAGCAAGAGAAGGCGCGTTTTTTCAAATATTTTGTCTGAAGGTTGAAGACAACCTTTCCATGGGTTGGGCCTGAGTTGTTTTACTTTTCATAACATCTGTATTCCATATGCACCCCCTTGGCCCATTTTTATTTTTACTTATCATTTTCCATTTTTTTCCTTTTGATTTTATTTCCATATTTTTATTTAAGTATGAAAAAATATTAAAATCATTTTTCCCACATTTTTTGCATTTATTTTGATATTTATTAGGCTTTATTTAGTTTTGTATATAAATAAACCTAAATATACTATTATTTTAAAATACTAAAAAACAATACAAGCATGTTTTATTTCTGATTTTTATTTTATATTATCTCTTGAAAACATTTTACATAAAATATACTTTTTTTTAATAATATTAAATATTTTATTTTTGTACATATAATATATATTTAATAAATAATGTCAATACATGTATATTTATTAGTATATTTAGGGAAAATACAAAGAATTAATACATTTTATTTTTATTAATATTTTGACCTCAAAAATACCTTCTTTTCTAATATACCTTCTTTTATTTATTTTTGTACATAATTAATAAATATTGCATATATTATATAATAAATACCTTTTATTCATAAAATTAGGGTTTTACCCTAAATACATAAAAATACCAAAAATTAATTAATTTTATTTTTGTTTATTTGACACATAAAAATACTCTTTTCATGCATATAAAAAACCATTTTTGCATTTTTGCATATTTATTTTAATTTTATTAATGCTTGTGCAATTAAATCCCTTGTGGAACTTCAATTTTGGATGTAATAGTTAGAATTTATTTTCTTGTCAAAATACCCCCATTTGAATATTTGTACCCCCCATCCCATATATTGTGTTGTAATAACTTAGGACCTTTTATTTTTCGTATTTAAAAGCTTTCTAATTATGCCATGTTAGAATTAGGGTTTATATGCAAATCAATTAACCAAAAATAGTTTGACCTAATTTCAAGATAAACAAGCATGAAAATTGACAACACTAATCAAACTTGCACCCCTAGGGTACTCCACTTGTTGCCTTCAAAAATGGGCCATATTGTATGTTAGGTATCTTTGGCAAAAACAAAACAATCAAATGATCATAGTCCCTCGATGACGCTTTCAAAAGTTGCCTAAAAATGATCATAGTCCCTTAAAGAAAAATTGCCCAAAGATACTTGGCACCATTGCAATCATGGTCTAAACGATGACCCGCGCCCGTCCCGTTCACATCCTAACACAAAATTGTCCACCAAATACAATGGTGGAACAAAATTGTTAAAAGGGTTAAAAACATAGGAAAAATCTTTGAGAAATTTAGGGTAGATAGCTCTTGGTTACTTGCCAACTTGCAAAACAAAAACACTTGCCTATTTTTCAAAACCACACATTACTACACTTTCAAAACAAACTTTCAAAAAACATTGAAAACCTTTTCAAAAGACATACACCTTTGTATACATCCCAACATGGATCATTACAAAGGTTGCCACCACATTGGCCTCTTTTCAAAACATTTTCAAACCCACACACAAAGCACAATTTCAAACAATTGAAAGCACCTGTTGTACCCCAAAATTTGCCCTCCCATATTCTTCAAAGTTTTGACAAGCATCACCTCAAATGGTTCAAAGTCTACTCAAGGGCTACACAGTCAAGCACCCTCCTAAGCCAGTCAAATTAGGGTTTTGGTTCTTGCAAGGAAGTTGAGGTTTTCAAGGGCTCAATCAAGTCCCATATGCTCATACACATTGTCAAGTATCTACATGTCAAGTTTCAAGGCTCACAAGGTCAAGTTGCACAGTCAAAAACCCTAATTGCTTCACAATCAACTGTAGGGGCAAAATGGTCATTTGGCAGTCAAAAGTCAAAATTTTTGGTCAACATCTTATTTTGAAGCCACAATCATCATTTGGTCAAGTCTTGATCATGATTCCACAAGAATGGCTCAAAAATCATCAAGATGCAAAAGTTTCCATTTTTGGACAGCTGAAAAGTCAACTGTAACTTGACCAAGGCATAACCTTTTCATGGTTCATCAGAAAAATCCCATCCAATGCTCATTTTGAAGCGGATGACATTTCCTACAACTCATCTTCACATTACAAGTCCAAGAAATGCTCTCACAAAAAGTTATCATTTTCAACATTATAGGTCATTTTCAAAAGTCAACAAAAAGGCACTTTAAGTCAAAGACCATAACTTGAGATTGGTAAATGAAAATGACATGGGACCAAAGACATTGGTTATAGGACTTCAAGACCTTTCCAAAATATCCAAGAACATGTTCATAGCTTCAAAATTGAGCAAGATATGCATTGGAGAAGTTGGGAAATTTTTGTGAAATGGCCAAAGTCAATTATCCTTGAAACTTCATTTTTGACAAAAGGGGCCCACTTTTTCCACTTGGTTCAGCTTGGCCATGCTTCCCACGTGTCCCACAATTTATTTCAAGATTAAAAATTAATTTTTCCATTTTTATTTAATTTTATTTGATTTAAATAATTTTAAATCTTTAAAATTCAAATAAAAATCAAGAAAGTTAATGGAGGGATATCTTTGAGTTTGAATAGCTTTGATACACCATCATTCACCTTCCAAATTCGTGCAAGGCCTATTCCAAGCAAGAAATTCAAATTTTGACAAGAATGGCAAGTTGCTTTAATGGAGGTTATGACAAAATCTCAAGCATAATTGCAATGGTTAAAGGCTCATCATGTGACTGATTCTCATTCATTACTATATATACAAGCCTTCCCAACCTCATTCAAAAAATAGTGTGTGCAGAAACGGCCAAGAGCAAAACCAAAAATTATTCAAAAAGTGAGAGTTCTAAAACATAGTTGCGAGCATCTTCAGATCAAAACAAGCACGTGGTTCTATTCCTTGCCACACCCTGAAGCTAAAGCAACCTTTGCCAAGTCCTGAGGCTCATACCGCGCTGTAAGTTCTTCCCAGGTCCCCCATAATTCTCATATCATTTTTGTTAACGCGTTCTTGTGCAGTTTCTCAAGTAGTTTCCACCATAAGCCTCACCCATCCAACAAGCCAAGTGTCATTGGAGGCAGATCTAAAGGCCCGGAACGCAAGAGTACTATGCTCTGGAGTCAGCGCATGCGTAGGCAACCGAAAAAAGTCAAATAAGGCTTCTTGTTGTTGGGCCAGAATTACTTCAGAAAACCTCCATGAAGGCCATCTCACCCCCCTTGGGTTTATTTACTTTTTTCTTATTTTATTTTGTTTTGTCATTTTCTTTTCTTTTATTTATTTGCCTTATTTTATTTTTTTAATAATTAGCATAATTAACATATTTTCATAAAAAATCAAAAAAATAGAACTAACATCATTATTATTATTATTATATTATTTTGTAAATAAACATTAATTGAAATAGTTTAATTAGGCAATTTTGACTTTTCTTTTAATAATTAAAATAATTTAGAATTAGGTTGACTTAATTTTGTTTCTTTTTATTTTATTTCATAAAAAACATAAAAAAACACAAAAATATATTTTCTTTTAATTAATTAATTTAATTATTTAATTAATTGCATTTAATTGACAAAAAGACAAAAAATCAATTTCTTTTCTAAAAAGGGTCAACACCCTTAAGACGTCCCGATTCTTTCTTTCGCGCGCATCTTAGTTTTAATTCCTTATTTTGATTATTATGTAACTTCCTTCGGATGTAATAGTAATTAGGACTTTTACTGTTTTTATTTACCTTCCGTACTTATTTACCAAAAACGGGTCTTTGTATTTTTGGCGATGTATAGACCCGCGCCTTGTAATAGCGTAGGATTTATGTTTCCGCAATTTACTTTCCGCACCCCCTAACTGTTAACAATGCATGAAAGAATGTATGTAAATAAAAACAACTCGTAGCTCACTAATTACGAAGATAAACATTAACTGAAAACAACACACAAATACACACACCACTTCTAGGGTACGCCTCACTTGTTGCCTTCGAAACGTGGTCGTCAAGTATAGGACGTCTTAGCGGTCCTTATGTCCATGATCCAGTTGCCTCGAAACAGTTGCCTCGAAACAGTTGCCTCGAAACAGTTGCCTCGAAACAGTTGCCTCGGAACAGTTGCCTCGAAACGGTTTCCTCGGATTAAAAAAGGATCAAGGACATAAGGGTAGCTTCTAAGGTGTCCTACTGTTGCTTCGGTGACCACACTGTTCCTACAATCGAATTGACCTGAACACCTCCAACGGTGGTGCTACCTACCTCTCAATGGTGGGATAGCACTATCTAAAGGACACTTACACAGCTTAATTCCTTAGGGTAGGTAGATGACTCATGGGTACTTGCTCTTTTCAAAAACAAACAAAATACTTTTCACACCTTACACTTTCAAAAAGTTTTCAAATAATACTTCATACACTCTTGAGGACTGATACAAGAGTTACCTAGAAGTTTTCAAACGAACTTTTTCAAAACCCACACACATTTGAAAAGCAAACAAATTTTGAAAACATAAGAGCAAGTACCTAAGAGCCCATAGATAACCATGGATAGAAAGTGTGCTAACACCTTCCCTTTCTATAAATCTACCTCCCGAACCGAGAAACATTCTCAAAGAAGGAATTTTGCTGTGCTTTTGTCCTTTCCATGTTGGAGAACATAAAACACGGTGGCGACTCTTGCTTACCGCGACATTTCGCGAAACCAGCTAAAAGCAGTCAGTTCTCGTTCCCACCGATCACAGCACCATTTCAAACAATTGAAAATCAAGGCAAGTTGATCTAAGCAAGTAACTAAGAGCCCATGGATAACCATGGATAGAAAGGGTGCTAATACCTTCCCTTTCTATAATCTACTCCCCGAACCCAAGAAAACATCTCAAAGGTTTTTGATGTGCTTTTTAACCTTTCCTTAGGATAAAATAAAAAGTTGGTGGCGACTCTTGCTCAACCGAAACATTTGCAAAAACAAACGCAAAAACTCAAGTCAGTTCTCCCACCGTATCACAAAGATGTCATGAAGAAATGAAATTAGCATGTATAGAAAATACTTAGAAAAATTTTCCAAGTCTTGCAAAGTTTGATTTTTGACTATCTTGATTTTTGATGATCAAATTCCATATTTTGATTTGTCTTGATGAAATGTGACCTTGGAAACTCAAATTCGACCAAAAATTCAAATTTTGACTTTTCAGTGTATAGTTGATTTTTTCATCAGCTGACCAAATTTCATCTATCAACCCTCTGAACTCAGGAGATAAATTGAAATATGATATTAGTTCAAAGTGATGTACTTGAATCCTTGAGATCATGTTTCAAACCAATAAGTCATGTACTAGGTCAAAAGTCTAAGATTTGTCATTCTCAATCAAAACCCTAATTTGGAATCTTAGTGCTTCGAAGATGATTAATCTGATCGATTCCTTGAGAATCCTTGAGAATTGGAGATCCTTTATGATGAATGTCTTGAAAAAGAGAGGTCAAATTTTGGGGTACAACAGCTGCCCCAGTTTAATCTTCTTAAACCTGAAAAGTTAAATTGGTGGGTCCGCCATTCGTGACTTAAAGGTGGAAAATGATTGAACACTAGAGTACCCAGAAATTTACACTCGATGATATGTTGGTTGATTGTGTTGGGAATGGGCTTAAATATGCCATTTGGATAGGTGATGGAGAGTTTGTCAGAGATGGGCTTACAAATGCCATATGGAGTGACTATGGTGGTATGTTGTTTGGCGACTTCACTGGGGAAATAATTCTAACCAGAAGAGGCCTGTTGGTTTCCTATTACTAACTGGAGGATGTGTATCTATCCAGAAGAGGACTTTAGATTGCCTGTCATTAACTGGTGGAAATGAATTCTAACTAGAAAAGGTCTTTGTCTTGTTGAATGACTTTTCCTACAAGGAAGAGGGTTAGTTGTATGCAGATGTATGCATATTGCAATGATGTTCTCAAAATAAATGAGATTGTGCCGTATGCATTTGTAATATATATAATATGATGTATGGATGTGAAATATTGTTGAAGTGTATCTTTGTCTTGGAAAATCTTCGATAAATGTTGGAGAGCTTTGGGAAATTAAATCCCAAACTGTTGTTAGGGATGAAGAGTATGCACATCTTCAGACCTTGTTTAGAATGTTTTCACTGGGGATTCTTGTTTTGTTGTTTGAGGAGAACTCTAATGGGGAATATTGACTTTGCTTGAGGAAAACTTTGTGGAGAGTGTTGATTTCTGCTTGAGGGAAAGAGTTCAGGAGTTTTAGTTATCTGTTTCTCTACTGGGGAGTTATCTCTTGATTAGGGAGAATGAAAGTTAGTTGTTATCTGTTCGAAATCTAGGTTAGGCAACAACTTGTTAGGGATAATAAAGTTAACTGTTATCTGGTCGGATTCCAGGCTTCGCAGCAACTTACCGGGAAAGATGAAATTAATTGTTATCTGGTCGGATTCCGGGCTTCGCAAAAAATTGAAGTTAACCGTTATCTGGTCAGATTCCCGGCTTCGCAACAACTTAGATGAAATTAAACTATTTTCTGGTCGGATTCCAGGCTTCACAGAAGTTAAACTATTATCTGTTCGGATTCCAGGCTTCGCAGAAAATTGAAGTTAAACTGTTATCTAGTCGGATTCCATGCTTCGCAACAACTTATATGAAATTAACTGTTATTTGGTCGGATTCCAGGCTTCGCAGAAAATTGAAGTTAAACTGTTATCTGGTCAGATTCCAGGCTTCGCAGCAACTTAGATGAAATTCACTATTATCTAGTCAGATTCCAGGCTTCATAGAAGTTAAACTGTTATCTGGTCGGATTCCAGGCTTCGCAGAAAATTGAAGTTAAATTGTTATTTGGTCGGATTCTAGGCTTCGCAACAACTTAGATGAAATTAACTGTTATCTGGTCAGATTCCATGCTTCGCAGAAAATTGTAGTTAAACGGTTATCTTGTCGGATTCTAGGCTTCGCAACAACTTAGATGAAATTCATTGTTATTTGGTCTGATTCCAGGCTTCACAGAAGTTAAATTGTTATCTGGTCGAATTCCAGGCTTCGCGGAAAATTGAAGTTAAACTGTTATCTGGTCGATTTCCAGGCTTCGCAGCAACTTAGATGAAATTAACTGTTATCTGGTCGGGTTTCAGGATTCACAAAAAATTGAAGTTAACTATTATCTGGTCAGATTCCAGGCTTCACAACAACTTTCTGAGGTGGATGAAGTTAATTGTTATCTAGTCGGGTTCAGGCTTTGCAGGAACTTGAAGTAACTGTTATCTGGTCGGTTTCCAGGTTTTGCAGTAACTAATGAAATATATGAAGTCAATTGCTATCTGGTCGGATTCCAGGCTTCGCAACCACTTGCTGAAGTTGACTGTTATCTGGTCGGGTTCTAGGCTTTATAGTAAATTTCTGGGAAGGATGAAGTTAAACTGTTATCTGGTCGGATTTCAGGCTTCGCAGTAACTTGCTTGAAAGGATGAAGTTGAACGGTTATCTGGTCGGGTCCAGGCTTCGCAGTAACTTGCTTGAAAGTATGAAGTTGAACTGTTATCTGGTTGGGTCCAGGCTTCGCAGTAACTTGCTTGAAAGGATGAAATTAACTGTTATTTGGTTGATTTTGGCTTCACAGTAATTTGCTTGAGTAGTAATAATTCTATTGGGGAATGCAATAACTACCGGGGATTAAGGGGTTTCTTCCATTGATTGGTAATGGTCTGAGAGACCAACTCAAGCTGGGGAATTTGTAATTTGTTGGGGAAATAAACCATGTTGAAGAGAATATTTTACCGACCTACTGGGGAAGTGACTTCTTTAGGTAGAACTCTGCAAGGTTTCTTTTTTTAGTTAAGACCAACTCAGCTGGGGAGAGGGTTTTCAAGAGATTGCAACTCTGGCTGGGGAATGTCAGAATGAATCCGAGCCTTGATTGTATCTGAGGAGATATTGGATGAGTATCAGAATGACATTTGTATTTGAACTGTATCGAGAAGAAAATATGGAATAAGGGTCAGAATGAATTTTCATGTAGATTGTGTCTGAACTGTACCTAAGAAGATGCATTTTGAATAAGTATCAGAATGGATCTTCGTTTGGATCATATTCGCACTGTATCTGCAAGAGAATCTGGAATGAGTATCAGAATGAACCTGTATTTAGATTGCATCTGTAATGTATCTAGAAGGTAGTAAATTCACTACAAGAAAAATGATAGATTGGGACGGTTATTTTGGCTGATTACAACGGTTAAAACCGTCGTAATTTACAATCTACGACGGTAGAAGTACCGTCGCAGAATCGTGCGTCCCCAGCCTATTTCGCGACGGTTGCAAAACTGTCACGCACAACAGATAGCGACGGTTATATACCGTCGTGAATTTGACTTTATTTTTTGTTTTTGTTGTTGTTTGCGACGGTTATTCTACCGCCGTAGGTTAGAAATTGCGGCGGTTTTAACCGTCGTAATCTGATTTATAAATTTCAAATAATATTTTTATTTAAATTATTATTTAGTAAAATAATTTTAAATATAATATTATTTTACTATAATATTTTACTATTATATTTAAATTATTATTTACTTTAATATTTTTTTATTTATAGTATTTTTATTTTATTTTCTATCACTTTTCAACATAATAAAGTTAATTACAATAAAAACATTTAATATCAAATAATCATCAATAATATCAAAAAAATGTGATCAAAGGTAAAAAGAAGTGCAAATTTTACCAATAAACAAGAAAAATTCAAATATCATCAAAGGCCAAATTTCATTTTAATATTTACATTGGTTTGCTACAACTTGAGAGAATTACAAAAAATGTTACAATATTCTACAAAATTCATGAAAGTCCTTAGTGTTAAGTGATTTTGTGTTAAACTTCCATGCTAGGACCATGATCCTTCCTTGACTACTATTTGGTCCAAGCTACGCATACCTAGCAGCCTGCAAGATTCACACAAAACATAAGCAATATCTTAGGGCAAGTTTAAACAAACTTCTAACTTCTAGAAACTTTTCAACTGAGTTATGTAACCTCTCCATCACTCTCTTTTTCATAGCTGATAAAGAGATTCCTCAAGGCTTGTGAAATAGAATACCAAGGGAAGAAAGGGGGCCTGCAACGTGTACTTGAACAACACTTTCCACACATGATTAATAAATATAACTTGGCAATAATTCCACATTCAGAAAACGAAGGACATAGACACTACATGGTCCATGCATATTCTAGCATTTATTAACCATCTCACAATTTGTTAACAACAGCAATAAATTCTAAAATCAGATGATACAACAACACATCTGAAAAAGAAAACAAATAAAAACAAAGAAATTAAAGAGACAGCTAAGTTTCAGCTTAAAAACTAACTATCATTTGAATCCAAATTCAGGAGACAACTAAATGTTCATTACAAATTGAATAGATTTTGCTTCTCTACTATTATGGTATAGTGGAAAAGTTAGGGAACATCACCTCTTCACACCTTCTGTTTTGTGATCCCTCTGAATCTTCTCCCAATGTACTCCTTTTTGAGACCATGGAAATGAAATATCAATTACGAACTAACCCTCATAGTAGCTTCGGCAATCTCCACTTCTCCTCGTCCTTGACATGTTTCCCCTACGATAAATTGAATAGAAACGAAAAACAATAACTGTAGAACTCCATCTCCTGGCATCATTCTCCCTCCTCTCCCTCACAATATTACTATTCCACCTCTTTATAACCCCAAGTCCTCTTAAAACATAAAACGAATAAATATGAAGAAATCTCGGCTTCCATCAAAAGAACAGCATCTTTGTGGCTTTCCATCACAGCAGCCGCGTGAAGAACAGTAGTTTACTAATAGTCCCATCTTCACCAAAATCTTTTTGAATTGAAATATCTAATGTAGAATGGTAACATTTTCTGGAGCATCATCTCGCGGCCCATCAAGAGACCGATACATGTACAGTATTCCAATATCTAAGATTCTGAGGGCGTGTGGAGGCGTTGCGAAGTGGCTCATCATCGATTTGAATAGGCGAAGAGAGAAAGATGGTTGAACTTTGACAGAGCGATGGTTGAACCTACAGCATTCATCTATTTTTCTTGAATATGTTCAGTAACATATCTAGAACTCTTTTGATCCAAAATAGAACTCTGCATCTTTAATATGTACACAGAGTGAAAGAGAACTCTGAATCTTTAGAATGATAGCAGACAGAATATTCTGTGACAGAGTCAGCATCCAGAACACCTATTTCTTTTACACAGCTTGTACCATAAACAAATATGAAACTGGGAGATATGTGAAGTTGTAAGTTTTTTCTTTGACATAAATTAAAACAGGCACAAACAAGAGGTAGGAAAAGGGGTGTATGAGAGAGACAGCTACGAGATATGTGAACGCGGAACATCAACATCATAAATCACATTCCGATCTTGCAGACTAGTGGTAGTGACAATTAAGCCAGACAAGATCCACCTTAAAATATTTGAAGGAAGGGTATCTCTGAAAGAGCAAGAGGAAGTTACAACGTTCTCAATGGTTCAGGAAAAGAAAAGAATCATAAAATTGGTAATAGAATGTCTTAGAAAAGTCAATCACAATCTTATTAAATTTCACCAGAGTTCCCTCACATTTGATTCCATGCTGAATCTGTGCACTTTGGGTTATTTTAAGGATACTTACTATTCAGAATCAACAATCAGCATTTCATGAACCAACAATCAGCATTTCAAACAACTTCCAAATTTTCATCCAAGAGGTAGCATATACCAATTCTTGACTAAGACTAATGACATGACTCGGAGCACAAATTCTTGAGTTACAAGAATAAGCATTTGAAATTAGATAAAGTACCTGTTCTCTCCGAAGGCCATTCGAAGTATACAGCGCATATATGATGGAGCTTAGTACGTTGAAATGGATACTGAGCATGAGCCCTACAGAAATTGGAAAATAAATATATCAACTTTACTTGAATGGAGAAAAGAGCCAAAAGAAAATAAAAATTATAAAGATACTTACAATAATAGGAATGAATGCAATCCAGAAATATGCATGCCAACCTGAAACAATAAAAATAAATCTTAGTTTCGATTGGACAATGACATAATTGTTAATTCAACGAGACTGTGGTATAACCAAGATTAAACTACACATCAAACTGGTAGTTCTTGATTCAACTGGTTGAACTGAACGGGTTTCAATGCAGTTTTTAAAGCATTGTTACAGGTAATAATAACCATTATACTTAAGGTAGAAAATATGGTTAGCATGCAGCAGAACTACTGAGAAACAGAACAAAAGTGCCAAGTCTTGTAGCGTACCATGGATATTAAGCAACAAAAATATGACCACAAAGATCCAAAGATACCAACTGCAAACATCAACATAAAATTATAAATTAGTGACAAGAAAGAATCAATAACTTTACACTATAAGTCTACAAAGAAAACCAGGTCGATTAACTACCGATGAAGATTGTGATAATTATAGAAGCTTGGCAGAAACAAATACCTTATACCAACAACTTTCTTGAAGTGCGTATGTATGTGAATGCATGCAAAACACACCCACAGGGGAATTTTATTTTAAACAATTTCACTGATATGAGGTTGGAACACACTGTTTGTTGTTGTATGGTGAGCACGCGACTTTCAAACTCCTCCATGACTTTGCTAAGCAGAGATTCCATTATCTGACAAAAGACATTAATTAACTCTTTAGTGAAGAGCAAACTCTAAAAAATCTCTTCCAAGAGGTGCTAAGCAATAATCCTTACAATTGGAATTTCTTCTTGCTTCTTATCATGCAAAATTTCACGAACTAGTGAAAACACAGAAGGAATAGAACTCTGCAGATATCAATCCAAATAGTTATTCAGATAGGTATGGACATATGATATGGTACACTGATTCACAACAAATGTTTTAAAAACTCAATCCTACATTGGACCAATAAAACTTCCGATTTATGGTTCAAATAAAAAAACAAAAAATGATCACTAACTAATTACCGCTTCAGTGGGATCAGGCAGTACAACATCAATGTTTGAAGAGTGATCACCCGTCCAACTATCTTTGTCACCTATTGACTTAGCTCTTGACAAAGACCTTGTAAATGGTTCTACGCGTTTCCTCACAACTTGTTTCTCAAAGCTAGGTGGTTTTGGATTCCCACCATATTTCCACGATCCATTTTTACCTCCCATTTTCCACTCATTATACGATTGAAGTGCTAAAACACAATTCACTATCCTTGAACATTGCCCTCCCTAAAATTAGCCTTAATGTTACATAATCCAACTTTGTCACAGATCCATAAAATTGCTTGAAAAATGATCTATGAAATAAAAAACCAAAAATCAGAACTAATCATAAACATAATGTCAATAACAACACGATAAAGCCAGTAAAATATGATTAACTTCATACAATTAACCTACCACCCATCCTGTTATAGCAGAATTTTTGCCAGAACCAGCAGATAATCAACAGTGCAGAGGGAAGAAAGTCATGGTTCAATGGGTGCAGCAGTGCAGTTGGTTCAATGGGTGAGTCAGCCTCTTATTCTTCCTATTGGGTTGATCTGTTGTTGTATTTGATCAGCCTTTTCAAACAAATGCATCATCTTACAACATAGATGGATTTGTAGGCCTACATCTCAGACTTCAATCATGCTACAAGTTAGCACTCGAGTGAACATTATTATGATATAGCTATCATTGTCATAATTCATATTATTCAGTCAAACATTAGAGGTTCATGGAAGACAAGAACAACCACAAAGCATAGCAATTTATCACAAGCATTATTAAAAATTAGGCTCAATTCTGGAGTTAATAATCATCCCTGTGTTAAAATATGTCAGACACGAGAACTGGTTCGTGGGGAGGAAGTTATCCAATTGTACAAGTAAGATCAACGTACAAATTACAACATACCAAAAGCATGTGATCAATATTGTAAGTAACATAGATATGATATTCTAACAACACATCCAAATTGCAAGCACTTAGCAAATTTGCCTTATCGGAACCGCCATGTAGCGAAGTTAAGCGTATATTTGATCAATAGAACACGTAAAATAACTTATCTTTTCATGGAGGAATTGGCATGGTTTCCGGCAACCGAGCTAGGAGCATCCAGATAATTGTAGAGAACTCCATGGTCTGTTCTGGCTTTTATGTCACAAACAACTAACTGATGCCAACCCTTCTCGTAATACTGCCAGTTAAACTCATCAATTGTTGAGAAACGAGTAGCATTTTGTCGAACTAATACTGTCTCGGACTGGGCCACCCTGACTTTTAACTGAGGCCCAAATTCTGAAATTGAAACTCGGCGGCCGTCGCCGCAGTGAGGCCGAAATATTCACCTCAGTTTGGTGAGGGACCCAGACCTTGCCAAAAATTTGAAAAGTGAGGAAAAGATGATTACCGTGATAATCAACCAGCAGGATTAAGAGCCATCATCATGTTGTTTCCCCCAGGAAGATAAGTAACATTAGGCGATTTCGCAAGCGTTCCAGCAACTTCCCTGGAAGCTTCAATCCTCCTAAGCTCAACCAACCCCATCCCAGCCGCAGCAGTATCCTCGGAAATCAATATAGCAGCGTCACTCTCTCCTTCAGCTCGAATACCAAAAATAAGTGAATGCAACAGACATAATACCAATCATTATATCAGTTAACAACCCTACAACACATAAAATCGGTTCAGGAATACCATAAAAAATAGTCCACTCATTCAGAAAATTAAAAAAGGCCAATGCATAGCAAAACTGATTCAGTCAATCACATAGATTCAAGTCAATTTAAATATCCACTTCACAAACCTAATCCCTCACATAACAATTTCTAACAACTTTAAGCTAACAATTATCCATTTCAATTGATATTCCTAACAGTCAGGCCCTAATAATATTGACGATTTTAACTCTTTTTCACACTAACAATTAGCTAACTCAAATTACAATCAGCAACTAACTCTCAGTTTCATTCAAATCTAAAGCCATCCCATCCTAATAGCCAACTATACACAACCTCTCTACAATATTCTACACAGCTTCGTCAACCTTCATCATCAATGGCATCATCGCGACTTCAAGCTTGAAGCATTCCCTCTATTTCAACACCAATCACAACAACAAACTTCAATAATTGAATTGTACCGAATCAATAGAAAATACGTGTGAATCGGAAATAATAGAAGAATGAGGAATTAAGAATGCATACCTGAATCACGATTGAAGCGTTGGCGGAGTGACTCCGACGTGTAAGTATTCTTTCTTCTCTCATCATTTTTTTTGCATATGTGACATTTTCGTTTTGCTTTGAATCACAGTTGAGGCATGAAACAGAAATTGAGCGGAATTTTTCAGAGCTTCGAATCAAAAACGATGAAACTATGGTTGAGACGATGGAACTGAATTGGAATCGAAGCCACGATGAGTTAAGAAGAGTGAGACGGAGGTAAACAATACTGAATCTAAATAGAAGAAGGTTGAATCGATTTAAGGTGAAGACAGGCGAATATTGAGAATTTGATATAGAGGAGATAAGGTCGTTGGAACACTGTATCCTCTAAACTTGCACTTTTTTTACTCATAGTCCTATTTGCACTTTAACCAGAATCAATTTTACAAAATCAAATCGTTCAAAATCAATTATTTTCCCATAATCAAACACACGTTAATATCAATAGTAGATTATCCAAGTCACACCCTATTCAACCTTTAGATTAAAAACGTTCATGAATTTTGTGTTAAATTCATGAAAAATTCTTATGTAGCTTTAAGAATCTTCTATGAGTCTTCAACGATTTCACTTCTAAAACTTCAACAATTCGTTCTGCACACATCCGAAACTCTTCTCAGAACTTCATCTCTCCAAAACTCACTCTCTAACTGCTTCTCTACACAAAATCATTTTCATCAACAAGTCCGAATCGGCTTCTCAACAACGATAATCAACATCACGCATACTTCATCAAAACTGCATCATCATCATGTTCAATGATTTTCAAATCACACAGGACAATAATTCCATATAACACTGTAGTAAAAACAAGAAGCAAATTCGTGGAAGAGATTTGAAGAAGATGAATTACCAATGAAATGTGAATTCAAAGTGAGAAAGTGAGGTATTCGTACCTAAGTTTCTGAAGAGATTGCTATCTGATTTTCTCACCATCTTCATCAATTTGAAGAGCCTTCGGAGCTGCTCTGAAAACATCAGCATGTAGAGGAGTCCAAGATCCTGCCAGAAGAAGTGAAAGTAAGAAGTTACTGTTGGATTGCTCATCTCTTCGCATAGAAAAGTGCAGAATCATCTGAGATTCATGGTCATTTCAAGATTTCTTCCCAACTAAAATCACACCTTTTACTCCCATGTAAACAAAACGATAGTCAGAGCAACATATTTCCTTATTTTGCTGGTCTTTGTCGGAATAAGTATTCATTCTAAAGTTATCGAGATACAAGTTGAGCCAATCATCACAAAAGAACATCGGAGTGATGTATGGTACGTAATCAGGATACTCCTGCAATAGTTAGAAAAAGAAATTACTTAGTAAATCATCATCTGTAGTATAACATAACATATGATAACTCTAATGCAACAAGAGGATTATCTAGGTTGACAGGGGCAGACTTCAAAGGAAATTATGAAAAGGCACTACAAATGTACAACAATGAATGATAAAGTGATGAAAAGCCAAAAATGATACCTTCACAAAACAAGAAGCACTCAGAGATTTGATATGAAATATTAATGAAGTGGTACTTAAAGTAGAACTTACATCCATGATAGCTTCTTGAACTCTAGGATTTTGAAATGCCATGGCAAAATCAGGATTGGCCATAATCTTTGAAATGACTTCTTCGGGAGAAAGCCCAATTTGATCTGATGAAAGTGATAATATAAAATGTTAGAAAACAGGAAAGGAGAATGTAGAAAGAATTAAAGAATTGATCCATCTCTCAAAAAAGACATCTCTTGTAAAATGTGAGACATACCAAATTGTTGTTTAACAGCAGGACTATTAAGGTCGAAATTCTTTAAGGTGTCCATCATTCGACTGTCCCATTCAGTGCCTCCACCCATGTTGTTTCTGAAACCAAATATATAGGAGAAAAAGAAAGGATGTGTGAATCCCTAGTTGCCAGAGAGTACAGTTTACCAATATATTACTAGAAAATACATTGATTTATATAACTGCGGCACATAGAATGACACTTTAGTGAGAAATAACAAATAAGATTTACATTTCTGTGCAACTTTAGGTCTAAAATCAACGTAGTGACCATGAATCCAGTCATAAGTAAACTCAAACAAAAGGTTATTGTACAAAAGCAGAAGAATGGTCATTTAATTTCCTCCAGGACTGGCATTTATCCTAATTCCAAATGTTAGGTTCTGTTATCCTAATTCCTCCAGGACTGGCATTTATCCTAAAACTTATCTGTGCTCACTAAAAATGAAAAATAATCATTATTAAAAGATAAAAGGAGCTAATATTACGGATAAACCATCTTCTGCACTGTTGGGTCCTCCATCATTTTCTCTAAAGCATCCACCGATAAGACTGATTTTTCTATCCAAAAAAAAACAAGGTCATTAAGAACATTTGGTTAATTCATACAGGCACAGAAGCTCATTTATGACAACTTTAAAAGAACAAATATTACAAACACAATGTGTTATATGATAAAAAAAAAAGGTATAACTTAAAAGGTATAGCTAAGAACACAGTCATTCCAGGTGAATTTAAAAGTAAATATATGAACTCTTCAAGTTAAAATTAAAACCACAACCATTTCATTCAAATTCAATTAGGGAATTTTATTCCCCTGCATCACATGGGAACTAGTAAGAAAGACATACTGACCTATTCTAGTCCAAATATATCAACATTTTCACGGCTCCTATGTTTGAGATGCAGTACATAATCAATCAGGTCCCTGCATACTATGTTTAGTTTATAATAATAATTGTACAACATTTGAGAACTCGTGATTCCCACTAGTGCATCGTGGTTTTACTATTTCTCTGTATTTTGATAAGGCCAGCAGCAATGGTTTGAGTCCAAGCAACTAGAACTTATTATTACTTCTATTCTTATCCAGTTTATAAATAAATTGACTTTTGGGGTAAATACTACACCTTAAAGCTAACTATTCCCATCACATTCGAACTAAAACTGGCTTTGGCCTTTACCAGTTTCCAAATGCCACATGATATCCACCTGAAATATCTCAGTTGTCAACAAGGGTTTGAAACTTGACTCTCTTTTTAACGCTCCGCATTCGATCATATCCAATACCAATCTTGCTATGCATCAACTTGATAGCCAAATCAGCATTCCCAGCTTTTCTTAAGGAATGAATCATCACAGTTCTAATCTTCCCAGGTATTTCTCTACCCCTATCCACAATTCCATCAGCCAACTTACAAGCCTCCTTCACACGACCAGCTTTACACAGCGCTCCAATCATATCTTCATAAGCTGTTTCAAGAACAACCCCCATAGGTGCAAGCTCGTCCAGCACTTTACAAGCCCTCGCAACTTTTCCTAAAAGACACATTCCAATTGAAAGAGCCCTAAAACAAGCAACGTTCGGCGTTATCCCTTTGTCAATCATCAAATCCCACATCTTGACGGCTTCTTCATTCCTATGCACCCTGAAAAGCTCACTGATAAGTATAGTAAACGTATACACAGTATGCTCACAACCATCACACTCCATCCTCTTAAACAGCACTAAAGCATCGGCTATCCTCCCACACTTACAAAGTCCATCGATGAGCGCATTGTAGCAATATGAATCCGGCAGACACCCCTTCTCAGCCATTTCATCAAACACCTTCTCAGCTTCATCCACCCTTCCCGCCTTTCCAAGTCCATCAATCAAACTAGAATAAAAACCAGCATTGACAACAACAGCATTCTCATTACAAAACCGAAAATAACCCAAAGCTTCCTCTAGTCTCCCACTCTTACATAACCCATTAACAATAGCACCATAAGTAACCTCATCAGGCTCAATCCCATCCATTTTCATCCTCTCAAACAACCTTAAAGCCCCATCAGAATTCCCACTCTTCCCATAACAATCAATCAAAGCAGTGTAAACAGCCTTATTACCCTTACAACCATTTCTAAGCATATTCTCAAACAAAGCATAAGCTTCTAAAACCTTCCCCGTCTTACAAAGCCCGCATATGAGCAAAGTATAACAATGAGAAGGAACTTGAAATCCCTTATCCTCCATCTCATGGTAAAGACTCAAACAACAATCAACATCCCCTTCAGAATAACAAGCCTGCATTATTGTCATATAAGTAACAACATCAGGCTCCAAATTAATTACCTCCATTTCGCGAACCATCTCGGTCGCCTTTCGTGTTTTCCCAATCTTACAATACCCTTTGATCAAAGTATTGTAGGTTACAACATCAGGCTTTATTCTTCCTTCTTTCATGGCGACAAAAACACGCTCGGCCGATTCGATAAAAGAGGAACCAACGAGTCCGTTAAGAAGGGAGTTGTAAGTGAAAAGAGTCGGGTGGATGTTTTGTTCGTTCATTCCACGGCAAACTAATAGAAGTTCATTGACCAGGCCGGCGTTACCGAAGCTTTTGATGAGGGAGTTGGCGGATGGGGATGTTAAGGGGAGGCGGCTACGTTGAAGTTCTGCAAAAACATTTAATGCGGCGGAGGTGGTGGTGGTTGAGGGGGATAGGAGTAGGTTGATTAGTGAAACGTAGCAATCGAGGGAATGTGAGTAGTTATGTTGGTGGGAAGCCCAGGTGAAGAAACGGAGGGCGGTGTGGTGGTTGTTGAGGGAACGGAGAGCGTGGGCGACGAAGGAGGGGGAGAGAGTGATGAGAAATTGGCGGCAGAAGGAGTCGAGATTTGATTCCATGGTTGGGGAATTGTCGAGGAGGTTGAGGATTTGTGTGAACCATGGAGAGGGCTGGAGGTTTTGCTTGGAGGAGATGACGTCGGAGAGGTCGCAGAAAGGTTCGACGAGTTCTGGGGGAGGGAGAGGTAGGGTTTTGAAGGAGCGGGAGAATGAATTGGCATTGTGGTGGTGCGGGGGAAAGGAGAAGTGGATGTGTGTGATTGAAGGAGAAGGTTGTTTCAGTAGCAGACAGGAGATTCTTCTCATCACTCCTCCGGGTTTGGTTGATTTTCGAATGAGAATAACCGTTTCCCCTGATTCTGCCACTTTATTATATCATTTCCCCCTCTAATACCTCCATTGTCTTTCATATTATTTCTAGGCTAAATAATCATTTTGCTGGGAATTCTAAAAAATCCTTAAGATAATCAAGAAACAAAACAGGATACAAAGCATTGTCCTTAAGATTTTAAAATATTTTATAAAATCAGAAAAAATAGTGTTACCCTGATTGTGTAAATTAATTTTATACTATCGATCAATCACAATTTTGTATCAGAATAAATTATATTTTAATTTTAAACTTTTTTAAAGGTTTTGGGTGCGACGGTTGTTTTACCGTCGTGAAATGAATTTTAGGACGGATAATTTTACCGTCGTGAAAGGTTTAAGGGCGCGACGGGTGCTTTACCGTCGTGATATGCCTTTTAGGACGGTTAATTTTACCGTCGTGACTAGTTGTTGGTGAAAAATCAATGTTAAAAGTGTTAAATGGGGGCCGACGGTTGTTTTACCGTCGTAATAATAATATTATGATGGTTAAATATACCGTCGCAAAATAAATATTAGGGACGGTTGGTGTCAACTGTCGTAAACACTGTCTCTATATGTCAATTACGACAGTTATCACATAACTGTCGCAATTTTTGTGTCGTTAAACACTAATTTTCTTGTAGTGAATTGTTGGCAATCTCCCTCTGTTTAGGAACTGGTGTGATGTCAATTCGTTGGGAGAATATCAAACTCCTCTATTCGCTGGTGGGTTTGACTATGTCATCGGCTGGAGGATGCCCCACTTTTGTTTGAAGATGCTTTTGCACTTGTCGGGGATAGCCTTATGGAGGTGGCTCTGGCGACTTCACCGGGAATCACCTTATGAAAGGTACTTTGTGGGGATTTGTCACTGTCCATAGTAGTAAGTGTTTAATGCCCTAGGTGATTCCGATGGAGACCTGCCCCTGGCTATTCAGGACTTTACGAGAGATTTCTTGGAATCTTGACTTGACTGCCACTGATGAGTTATATAATAACATTTCATGCTCCCTTGATTATGGAGGGTTTGTCATTGGATTTGAAGTGATTCTGTTTCTTGAGAGAATTTTCCGTTCATTGGATATTCGCCGTGTGAATTTCTCTGTTGTCGATCAATTGGCCATATGCAAACAGCGGTATTTAAACAATGCAAAGTTTATGTTTGTCTTGAAATTTTTGAAAATGCGTTTTTAGCAAAAGAATTTTGTAAGAATATGAATTTAACCCAGGATTTACAGTAAGCCTTACAGGAGTTAGGATACCTTTTGTAACAGTATGCTTTCTAACTAACCCATGCCTCAATTAGGACTTTTAAAAGGTTGTAACATGGCTTGGTTCACGGTTTAAGAAACAAAGGATAAGGCTCAAAGTTTATTTGTACCCACTCATTCTTCATGATGTTCTACAGTCCTAAACTCGATTAATTGTGCGATTGAAATGATATTTTGGTGATGGTTCGGATAAATTAAGTTTATTTGTGAAGGCATACATTTTTTGCAACATTTTTCTGTTGTTGAGGATTTGTGACGACGTCTTTTTTGATTTATTGTCCCTAATTTTTCCTGACTATTTTTTTTTGGAGACTACATTCAGCGGGATGCCCCAGTTTTTTCTTAAGCCTTCTTCATAGGTTTTGACTCAGTGGGTTTTGAGAGATAATGACTACCTATTTTACGGAGAACCATCGTCGCCTTTTAATTCAGAAGGATGTTTTTGATGTCATTCGTTGTGTACGAAATGAAAGCTTGCGATTGAACGCTGTGATACGGTGGCCAGAACCGGGACGTGTTTCCTTTTTTAAGGAATTGTTGGTTTGCGTTTTGCGTTTGTGTTTGCAAAATGTTGCGGTAAGCAAGAGTCGCCACCGACTTTTATTTTATCCAACAAGGAAAGGAAAAAAGCACAGAAAAATTCCTTTTTCGAGATATTTCTGAGTACGGGGGGGGGGGGGGGGGGGGGAGGGGCAGATTATAGAAAGGGAAGGTATTAGCACCCTTTCTATCCGTAGTTATCTACGGGCTCTTAGGTACTTTCTCATCATTTTCAAAATTGTTTTCTTTGTGTTTGTGTGCTTTGAAAAGTTTTTGTTTTGACTTCGATTTAACTCTTGCTTCTGTCTTCAAGAGTGTAATGAAGTGTTTTTGAAAATTTTGTTTGTAAAGAAGTTTAAGTGTGAAAAAGTTTGTTCTGATTGAGCAAGTACTTAAGAACTAATCTACCTACTCGAAAAGAGAATCATTCTATATTCGTTTCCTTTAGACAGCGCCATCCCACTATTAGTGAGTAGGTAGCACCGTCGTTGGAGTTTGAGGGTCAATTCAAAAAGGGACGTATGGTCACTAAAGCAATGTTAGGACGTCTTAGTAGTAACCCTAATATCTTAGATCAATTTATCCGAGGCAACAATATTCGAGGCAACCTTTCCGAGGCACCTATGATCTTTGGACAAAAGGACGACCACTAAAGCATCCTATACTTAATGACCGTTTACCGAAGGCAACCAAGTGGGAGTGTACCCTAGGAGTGCGCATGTGCGAGTGATTCAATTTCAGATTATTTATCTTTGCACATTTAGGGTTATCTAACTGTTTTAAATTTAAACATACATTCTTATCATGCATCCTAATGTCATACATCTAACAGTTTAATATTTTGCAGAATTTAAACTACGCTATTACAAGGCTTCGTTTATTTACATAGCCAAAAACAAACCCTTTGAAATTAAAGCAATAAACTTAAATAAACGTCCTAATTAAACTATTACAAACTGTAGGCAGTTACATCAATATGATAATAATAATAATAAAGCGCGCGAGAAAAATTAAGATCGGGAAGAAAATAGGGTTTTGACCCTTCTATCCTAATAACAAGAGAAAATGTTTTTTTGTTTTTAATTATTTTTTAAGAAAAGAATTTAGGTTTTAAATTGAATATACAAATCAATTAGTGATTAAATTAATTAATAAAAATAATTACAATGACCTATTTTTGGTTTTTTGGGTTATTTTAAGAAAAAGAAAAATATAATTAAGTTAGAATTAAAATCCTAATTTTCTAATTAATTTTAAGAATGCCTGGCTACCACTGGGCCAATTGTTCTTGTTGTACATAAGGTAAATAATAATAATAATATGCAAAACAGATGAAATAATGAAATATTTAGCGCGAAATTCAAATGGCCAAATCAGATGAAGCCACGTCTTCATCTCCCTCCTTGCACCGTTGGTAAAAGTGAAACACTTTTACCTACGGACGTTTGTCCGTTGCTATAAACAAGGTTCGTTCCCAAATCTTCCATGGGCCATATAAATGACATTTAATGCCATGGTTGGACTCGTCTCATCCTCCTGGACATGATGGTACCATTCATGAAAGCTAATTTCACCTGCAAGCAAAAACCCTAAAACAGAATCCAAAACCCTAACAATGGTGAAATCCATCACATGCCATATAAATGCAATTAATCAATACAGGAAGCTTGCAAATGTTTCATGGATCAACAATATATGATTAATTCATCCTAACAATGCCTAAATCATGCTAACCGAATTCAAAAATTCATGGGTATCGTGGTGGACTTACAACACTTTTGGGTACTGGAAAGGCTTGGTTCTTGATTGCTTTGGCTTACTGAGAGTCCAAGGAATCGATTGAGATAGATGGAAGGCCTTGAGGATGCCTGGAACACTGAATTCGATCTTGCCCTTTTTTCTTGATTTTTCAAGTTTATATTCTTGATGCTGCGCCTCCTTCTAACCTAGTTTTGAGTCTGCCTTTGTTCTATATGTATCAAGGAATGGATTAGGGTTGATAGGCTGTATTCAATCTTCCTCCATTATTGAATTTGATTGTGATTTGATCCTCTTGAATATCATTCCAAAATTGGCCTAAATCCAATCTTTTTGTCCACCCTAATGCCTTGCACGAGTTTGAATACTTGCTAGCTGTAATTGAAACCTGAAACAAGCACAAAAGCTTTTGTTTTCAATATTTTGGATTTTATATGATTTATTTTGATTTAAATTGATTTAAATCAAATAAAAATCAAAGTAAATAATAAAAATATGATAATGACAAGTGGCAAGGGATAGAGCTCGTGGACTATGTTTTCAACTCAAAACAAGTGAAAAAGATTGGGCCCATTTGGCAAAATTTGAAGTTTTAGGCATAGTTGACTTTTGGCAATTTTGCAAAAAAGGTCAACTTCACCAATGCATAACTTCCTCAATTTTGACTCCTTGGAGGTGTTCTTTGACTTTTTAGAAAGATTGAGATTTCCTCTAAGCAACCCTTTTGGTCTCATATCAATTTGATGTTCCATGTTCATGTATGAATCTTTGACAAAAAAGATGTTTTTGTTGACTTTTCAAAATGACCTATAGTGTCCAAATTCATGACTTCTCGTGAGTGCATATTTTGAACTTGGGCGATGAATATGTATTATATAGAATTGCATCCTCTTCAAAATGAGCTTTGGATGGGTCATTTCTCATAAAGAATGAGAAAGTTATGCTTGGTCAAAGTTGAGTTGACTTTTCCTACAAAGCCCTAATTTAGCAACTTTTGAGTCTTGATGAATTATGAGCAATCCTTGATGAATCATGATCAACCCTTGATCAAATGATTAAATATACTTCAAAATGAGGATGTTAACCAAAAATCTTGAAGTTTGACTGGATGTGAGCCACAATTGACTTTTGCCCTAGCACAATCGATTTTCAGGCCTTTGAGCAATTGACTGAGCAAACTTCCTCTGCAAGGCTTGAAACTTGACATGGATGATCTTGATAACATATTAATACATTGGTGAGAATTTGGGATCCCTTGGACTCAAGTGTCTTGATGCAACATGAAACCTTAATTTGAGGTAGACTGCCTTAGGAGAGAGCTTGTCTGGCCAACCCTTGGACTACCTTGAGCAACTTGGGGCTCTTTCTTGAAATGTTTTGAGAAATATGGGAGGGGAAATTTTGGGGTACAAAAAACGCGCATTTGAATTAACTTAGAAACTACCTTGCCCCAGGTTCTGATTAAAGGTTTCAATTTGTGTGAAAAAGAAAACTCCTACTTCTTTATCTCAAAGGGGTTGGCTAGGGATTATCTTCCTTATAACTCCATTGTTTAGGAATTGAAAGAACACATGTACCTCATCAGAAAGGTCTCTCCAAAAGCATGTTTTATGAGATTATGGTATTGTTTTCGTCATCCTCCCTCTAAAGGCTTAAGACTTGTAGTTGAGAGTTGAATATCATACAAAAAGAGGTAAAGCATAACTTCAGTATAGTGAAAACAAATGGATTAACTCAAGACAAACATATGTAATGCATTAATGAGAACAACCAAAGTTTGACATAAGGACAAATGTTTAAGCAAACAAATAAATTACAATTGAAAATTCAAATAAACAAAAGTTTATCCCCCTAAACTTCTTGCTTAAGATGGTGTGTCTTTGAGAGGTGACAGAAAAACTCCAATTGACCATCTTGTGTAAATTCTAACACTCATTCGTGAATCAGGTCTTGAATCATATTTTTCAATGCCCAACAGTGATTAGTGTCGTGTGCCCGACTGTTGGAGTGGTATGTGCACTTTTCATTGTGTTTGTAGCGGGGAGAAGAAGTATTAGGTTTTTGAGGAGGCTCCCTCAATGTAACCAGCTCGGCTTCCAACATATGATGCAATGCTTAAGTCAAGGACATGTTGATCTCAGTAAATTGTCTTTTGGGCATATCTTACTTATGCTGACCACCCTGTTGTGGTTGGCGAGGTCATTGTTGGACCCTTGGCATAGTAGCCATTTTGAAAGGTGTTCTCCCGACCAAGCCAACTTCTTGTCTCATCGGAGGCTGGTTAATGACTTGATCCCCAATCTTAACTATTTGTTTCATATGGTTGAGCCCGTCTTGATGAAGCTTATTAACGAGAATTCTCAACTCTTCTTGTCCCTGAGCTAGGTTTTGGATAAGAGCCATCTGACCCACCACCTACCCCATCATCTAGATTTTCATCGTTGCTATCTCAGTTTGTAACTGTTACAACTAGTTATCCTTATTGTCCTCGGGATCCTTCTTGGTCATTCTCTTAATGAGGAGTGTTTTCACTTCTTCTTTCCCTTTGGATAGGTTCAAGAACATTTCTTGAAGCTGAGCATTTTGTGTCTGAAGATCCTTGATAGTCTGTTCAAGGGCCATATTTACTGAAGTAAACAGTAAGTGGATGAGGAAACTTGTATGGGGAAAACTTGTCATGATATGATGCATTGTATGTGGATGCAATGTTTTCAAGGACTTTTAAGATTTAAATTTGCTTAGACAAAGAGGGAACAAACATTAATTGCATGAATAAGTTCAAATGGTTACAAAATGCCTCTTGGGCTTACAATGGAAGAAACAAAGATGATACAAAATAAACTCCTAAAATAAAAAGGACTCAAGCTTCCCAGGAGCGCATCCTCTTCGGTGCAATGTAGGCATTCAAACTCTTCTATTCATGAAGTTGTCTTGTGAGCTCCAAAACCTTCTTCTCGCTTGCGTAGAACTGGGTTTCAAAGGTGTCTCGCTCCCCTTTGAGTTTAATCCATGATCTTTGCAACTCCTCAAGAGTAGTCGGCATGTTAGGATGAAGAATAGTGTAAGGAACTTCTCCCCCAGCAATAGGCTCCATGATGATAGGTAGAATGGCCTCATAAGGCATCATGAGATTTTAAGCGCGAGCTCGCACCCACTTGAGATAAGGATATAAAGGAATGTAGTTATTATGCCCCAATGTCTTGCTATCAACTTTGTTCACCATGCCCCAAGCTCGTATAAATCTCTAACGATAGCTTTGGTCATCGCCCTCGTAGTCGAATACCAAACCTTGGATGAGCGCATCATGGAGACCATCTCTTTGTGCATACTCAAACTACCGTAATGCAAGAGAAGGGCTATATGTGATACCTCACCTAATGCCTAAGAGTGGGACATTAGGGAATTCCCCACAACGGTCAATGATGGTAATATCCTCCAAAGATCCAGAACACCAATGGATATCCAATGCGTGAGTAACATCAACCTATTAGACCATCTCATGCCTTGCTCATTCTTAAAAATAGATCGAGGTAGGTGTGAAATAAACCACCTAGCCAACAAATGAGTGAAACACATGAGAATTCCTATAATCCTAGGCCATTATCCGCTGTCAAGCTGGCCACACAGTCTTGGAATTGATCAGCAGACGTCTCTTGAGGCACATGGGCTGTTTTTAGGAACTTCACCAAGGCTTTCGCATGTGCCTCGGAACATAGTAGTAATGCTAGCATGGAGATCTTAGAGGGAGTTTTCCCCAATTGTTCAACTACATCATAGTCGCTCCTCTTTATAATTTTTAGGATCTCCTCCATTTCTTTCTTGAATGTCTCAGGGATAGTCAGTGATTGAGCCTTCGTCCGGACAGGCTCCACTTGAATACTCTTTCCTCGAGCTTCGGTAGCGGGAGTGTTGGTAGGAATTATAACAGGGGTTGTGACGGCTTCGTCAATAGGAGCACTAGCAGAGATGATTATGGGTACGGAAGAAACCTTTGGAGCAGCCACGGGTATGATCACGGGTCCAAAAACTGCTTTTGGGGGAGCAATTTCTATAGAAAAGATCCTACCGCTTCGGGTAATTTTACTAGTTCCGGAAATATTTCTGATGTCAGAATCTTCTTCTTCGGAGTTTATCTCTACGGTGGCCGGTCAGTCTTGTTTGATGCCATGGTAGTAAATGTCCCCTTCGTAATTCCACGACACGGTTTTGTCTGATTCATATGGGACTGGCCCAGACATTGTGATTATTAGAGGAGTTGCTTTCGGAACTGATGTAATTCTAACGGGTCTTTTGGTGGAGACCCTGGAAGAATTTTCGGAAATGGTAATGATTGAAACATCTTCAACAGGAATAGGTGAACCAGGATTTTTTTTCAAACAAAATTTCTTTGTTATCTATCAGGCATTGAATGCCTTCCTTCAACAAAGGGCAATCAATTGGTGAGGACAAGCAGAGATGGAAAACTTCATTACAGACCGTGAACACATCGACTTTCAACAAGTTTATCTTAATGGTCGAAAGTGGAGTCATGAGTTCATCAACTGTGGTAAAAAACAAATCTTCTTCAATAGCATTGGTATTGTGACCATGTCTGGGCATAGGAGCAGAAATGACATTTGGCTTCTCAGGCGCATCAAACTCAATTTATTTTGCTTCAATGTGGTCTTGTATTTTGTTCTTCAAGGCCCAACAGTTATTAGTATCGTGACCAGGACTTTCAGAGTGATATGCGCAACGGGCATTGGTATGATAATGAGGGGATGTTGTATTGGGGTTTTTCAGAGCTTCTTTCAAGGTTACCAAATTGGATCTTAGAAGATGCGGTAATACTTGAGATAGAGTCATGTTAATTCTGGTGAATTGCCTAACTGGCCTTTCCACCCTTGGTTGATTACTTCTTTGTTGATCAGATGTAGGCTTGGGAATCATAGCGGCCCCCACCATTGGTCGGTGTTTGGCTCTATCTTGGTTTCTTTGCGGATATACAGTAAGTACCTCTTTCTTCCCGATGAAAGGCTTCCTTACAGTTGTAGAAGAAGATGAATCCTTCTGAATCTTTCCACTTTTTATGCCAGCTTCCATCCTCTCTCCAGTTAATATTAGTTCAGTAAAGCCTGCAGATGAACTTTCAATTAAATGGTTGAAGAAGGGGCCAGACAAGGTGCCTAAGAACATGTCCACCAATTCCCTTTCAGACAGAGGGGGTTGAACTCTTCCAGCCAAATCTCTCCATTTTTGTGCGTAATCCTTGAAACCTTCATTAGAAACCATGGGCATACTCTGGAGTTGAGTACGGGTAGGCGCCAAATCAGCATTGTATTGATATTGCTTGTAGAAAGTTGCGGAAAGATCTTCCCAATTATGGACGTTGGCTCTTTCTAGTTGGTAAAACCAGTCGAGTTGTGTTCCAGACAGACTGTCTTGGAAAAAGTGCACCCATAAGTCTTTATCAGCGGTGTGGGGTTGGATTTTTCTCACATATGACCGGAGATGCATTTTAAGGCATGACACTCCATCATATTTTGCAAACATAGGCACTTTGAATTTTGGAGGAATCACAATCCCCGACACTAGTCCCAATTCCTTAAAGTCTAAGCCTGACACCTTTTGTATTTCCATCGCGCTCAAACGCTCTTCGAGATGTCTGTACTTATCATCAGCTGGAGGATACTGTTCCTCAGAGTAGTCTTCCTCTTCTTCCTCCTCTTCTTCCGATTCTGACAGGACAGCTATTTCCTTGCCTTTCCCTTCTCCTTCACCAGATGTTGTTGCAAAATTCAAAGTCCTTCTTGTTTGCCCCTGAAATCTTCTCCCCATGTTTAAGACTCCGGTTACCTTCTTTGTTTTCTTTTTCCTCTCTTCAGCTAGCAGAGTCTTCAATTCTTCTTGCCCCTTGGCTAGGGTCATGAGCAATTGTTGAAACTGTATATTCCGGGCTTGGAGATCTTTCACTGTTTGCTTGAGATCCATCTTATTGAAATAAACAGTAGAGAGATGAGGAGACTTGTTGCAAAAGACCTGTTTATGTTATGATGAATGATATGTGCATATGCAATGTTTTCAAGGATTTCAAAGATTCAAATTTGCTTTAGACAAAAAAGAAACACACATTATATTAATAAGATAAAGTTTGAGTACATCAATTCCCCTTGGATAAAAAAAATACAAAACTCTAAGATAAAAAAGTAGTGCGCATCCTCTTTGGTGCAATGTAGGCATTTAGAGTCCGCTTCTCATGAAGTAGCCTAGTGAGTTCCAAAACCTTCTTCTCGCTTGCGTAGAATTGGGCTTCGAAAGTATCTCGCTCTCCTTTGAGTTGTATCCAATCCCTTTGTAGGTCTTCAAGAGATGTGGGCATGTCAGGATATAGGATAGTGTATGGAATATCTCCCTCCTTGGCAAGCTCAATGATTACTGGGAGAATGGAGGGGTAAGGCATCATAAGACTCTGAGCACGAGTTCGTACCCATTTGAGGTAAGTCTCAAGAGGGATGGAATTATTGTGCCCCATAGTCTTTCTATCCACCTTGTTTAGCATCCTCCAAGCTTGGATAAATCTCGGGCGAAGACCTTGATCGTCGTTGTCGTAGTCGAATACCAAACCTTGAATCAGCATCTCGTGCGGGCCATCCCTTCGGGCATAACCAAACTGTCTTAAGGCTAAACATGGGTTGTAGGTGATGCCTCCCCTAATGACAAGTAGAGGGACATTATGGAATTCTCCACAACGGTCAACAATGATAACATTCTCTTTGGATCGGGAGCACCAATGAATGTCTGAATGTTTGAGCGTCATTAACCTTTGTGACCACCTTGAACCTTGCTCATTCTTTAAGACTAATTGGGGAAGATGAGAAATAAACCATATTTCTAGGAGAGGGGTGCAACACATAAGGACACCTCTTTTCCTCATTGTGCGAGTGTGAAAAGAGTGTAGGATACCCCCTAGTAATGTAGGCACCGGGTTGCGTGACATGAAGATTTTGACGGAATTCACATCTATGAGTTGGTCAGAATTTGGAAACAAAACCATTCTATAGATGAGAAGAGCCACAATTTCCTCAAAGGCTTGTAAGTCTAAGGAATTCCAACAACTTTGGGCTTTCTCAAACAGGAACTTTGTTAAGAAGCCTTTGACACCACTCCTAGTTTCCCAATGAGTTATGACATCAGATGAGTGCAAGTGTACAACTTGAGCAATCTCTTCTGGCTTTGGATATCTTTCTGTACCGTTGAAATGTAGTTGATTGAGAATGGGAATCCTCAAGAGTTGGGAGAATTCTTTCAAAGTAGGCACAAGTTGATAGTCGGGAAATGTGAAGCAATGGTGCAAAGGATCAAAGAACTGAAAGAGCACCTTCATCATATCCTCATCTGTGTTGGAGGTGACCAAGTTGAGTAGACGTCCATGTCTTTCGGTGAATGGAGAGTTCTCAGGAATCTTTGAAGCTATCTCCTTAAGTTATGGAGGAATTCTTACAAGGTTGACTTAAATAGTTTTCCTGCGAAGTGAATCCATATCCTACAAAACAAGAACAAAGATGAATACCCAAAATCCTTGAAATGGTTAGTGGATGTATATGATGTTGATGATGTCCATGATGTTATGTACAAGTATACATATACAAGCAAAGCAAACAAGTCCTTAGTTTAGGCTTGCATGGAGTTTTATAAGTAAGTACCTTCTTGAAGTTTAGCTAGCTTAAACCTGTCCTAGTAATAGTAATTGGGTTTTAAGGAGCTCAATATCACTTGATTGTTTCCTTGGTCATTGTTTCAGCTCAAGCCTCTTTAATGGCGACCGAAATATCCCAAGAAACCAAACCTCAATGAGTGTAGTATCGAGTATCTACCAACTTCGGACTGCACCAAAGCCAGTCATCTCACTACATCCTAAAAGCCAAGTTGGTTAAGTAAAGGTTCTAGAAGTTCATTAGTGCTTCATGACATCACTCAGCGGCCCCGTATTCTCTTTTATCAACTCAAAGGCTACCGGTACCCACAAATATGTCACACTAATGTAGCTATTGCTTAAACCATGTCGGTATACCCCGCACAGTTTCCACAACGTATTGCTACTTACCTATAATGTATCCCAAATCCGGGTAGAGGATTCAAACCCAAATAAAGAACCATAATGTAAAGCATACAAATCAAACAATGTAGGCAAGTAAATGTGATCTATCCCTAAGGTAACCCCACTTTTAGAAATATTCCCCAGCATAGTCGCCAGTTCTGTGATACGGTGGGAGAACTGACTTGATTGTTTTGCGTTTTTATCGCAAATGTTGCGGTTAGCAAGAGTCGCCACCGACTTTTCTCTTATCCAAAAGGAAAGGTGAAAAATCAAATGAAAGACCTTTGAGATTATTTCTTGAGTTCATGGGGTAGATTATGAAAAGGGAAGGTATTAGTACCCTTTTCATCCATGGTTATCCATGAGCTCTTAGTTACTTGCTAGATCACTTGCTTTTGTTTGAAATTGTGCTTTGTGTGGTTTTTTGAAAGTATTTTGTAAAAGAGGCCATTTTTTAGGCAATCTTTGTAATGATTCTCGTTCGTAAGAATGTATACAAAGATGTTTGTCTTTTTGAAAATGTTTTCAATCTTTGTAAGATGTTTGAAAGTGTGTAGGTGTCTATTTTAAAAATAGCAAGGATATTTGTTTTGAAATGGAGCAAGTAACTAGGAGTAATCTACCTACTCAAATGTCTTTCTTGTTCATTTTGTTTTCCTTTGACATTGTTGTCTTAACATTGATTTGGTAAGCAACCCTATCTTTAGATGTAAACGGGACGGGAGTGGGTCATTGTATAACCATGATTAGCAATGTTGGAAAGTATCTTAGCATTCTCCTTTAGGGACTAAGATCATTTGAAAGGCAACTTAGATAGCGCCATCGAGGGACTATGATCTTATATTTGCTTGTTTTTGCTAAGATACTTCACATGTGTAATATGGCCATTTTATAAGGCAACCAAGTGGAGAACCCTAGGGATGCTTGTGTTCAAGTGTATTGTTTTCATGCTTGTTTATTTGTCTTGAATTAGGGTTTTCTAAGTGTTGGTTTTAGTCTTTCCATACAAATCCTAATTACTAGCATTTGTATATAAAAGCGATAAATTGCGAAATTTAAAGATTACTACGCTATTACAACACTTTGTGGGAGGGGGGATACAATTTATGAATGGGGATTGCAATAATATAAACCTAATTAATCTATTACAACCAAATTGAATTTGTACAAATATTGGAATAAATAATGTACAAGATAATTTAAATATGCAAAGATGTATGAATGCAAAGAAGATTTTGTTTGGTTTTTTTATATGGAAAAGTTTTAACCTAAACCTAATAAATAAATTAAGATTAAACTCAAATTAATTAGGAAAGAAAATTATTTTTTGGAGAAGGTTTTTTGTAAACCCTAATTCTATTTTATTAACAGGGAATACAATTCTTTGAGAAAAAAGTAAGTATTTTTACTTTTTTTTTTGTCTTGAAAAATAATATATGGTATTTATGAAGTATTTTTGGTCTTTTTGTATTGAAGTAATATGTCTAATAAATATGAAGAAAAATAAATATTAAAATTAGTTCTAAATTAATTTACCAAGTTATTTAAGAAAATAAATAATATATGTAACTAAAGAAAATATTTTTTATTGAGAAAAATGAAATAAAATAAGTAAAAATAAAATCTATCATTTTTATATTTTTTGTGATTTTTTTAATATTAAGAAAAATATATTTGGTAAAATAAAACAAAAATAAAATAAGTAAATGAAAATATTTGGGCCAGGGGTGCTACAAGTAAAGAGGAGGCAAGAGGTTAGCAAAAAAAAACAATGGCCCAAAGTCTGAAGCCCACGCTGCAAAACAACAACAAAAAAGTGGAAAAATATGAAAAAATGCAAAAGGCAACGCCAAGGCTCGAACTCGTGACCTAGGGAATTTTTGCGCGCTGCCTTACCTCTGGGGTGGCTGTACATCCTTTAGCCTAAATGAAAACACAAATACATAACACAAAACATTGCCTTGCCCTGTACTTCATCTTCAACCTCTAGCCAGCCAGCCCCCCTGTAACTTTTTCATTTCTCAACAAAAATGGAAAGTGATAACATGAATATTATAGCATTTTACCTCACGATTCTAACCATGTGCATAACTAAAACTATAAGTCCAAGATCAGAGAGAATTTTGTTGGCCCTAATTCTTAACCTAATTTTTCCAGAAACTTCAAACTTAAAATTCTCTAATCTCAAGCCAAATAAATGCAAGCTTTGGATATGTACAGCTTCGTAGCAATGATGTCTACATTTTATATTCACAAATGGAAAGCTAACTATGCATGTATTAAGAGTTAGAAAAACAGAAAACTCACCTTGAAAATGGAAATCGTGTTTTGAAAATGAGCTTGCTTTAGGATGCTGTGATGATCAGGTTAGCTTCCTTGAACCTCTAGGAAGCTAATGCAATGCTTAGCTTGTCTTGAAGGTGGCTGGAATGGTCTGGAGAAGTCCACTTGTGTTGCTCTATTTTTGAACTTCAACAATGGATGAGATGGAGTTACAGTGATGTTTCAGGGTGTGGGATGGTTTACTTGTAAGGTAAGGAAGCTTGGGAAAGCAAAAGGCCTGAAAACGCACGAGTGAAATGGAAGATTCAGTTCACAAGTCAGGAATGGCAAGTTTGGAGGCTTGGTATGCAACTTCTGATTCTAGGGTGTTTCAAGGCTTGGGAATCCGTGGTTTTAGTTGCAAAATGATGGCTTTATATAGAGCAAAAGGTTGGAGGACTTGTGCTTGCTCAGAAGTACAAGATCACATGTCTTGCTATATTTCTTGTTTTTGAAGCAAGTGTGAGAAGTGACTTCTTAAGGCATGATTCTGATCTTGTAGGGTGGCTTGAAGCTTTAAATATGTTTTGTTTAGGTTTATAGACTTGGTTTATGCAGAAAGAACAAGTCCAAGGCTCAAGAAATGAAAAAAAATGCAAAAAACATGCTTTTCCAAAATGGCAATGTTGCCTTTCTTCCAAAAATGGCTATTTTCTTGTACAATGCATTGAATGCTTGGCTTTAGGGCATGAAACCCTGTGCAATCCATTAATGGTGGAGTGAATAACGAGTTTGAGGCCTAAAAAGTGAAGATTGTATAACCAATTTGCAAATTTGAAAACTTGTTCTTCATGAAAGTGACTTATAATCAAAGTGATAAAACCCTAACTTCATCTCTTCGATTCTCCCTACTCAAGAATGATCTCAAGGATTTCTTGGACATTTTGGAAAGCTTGTAATGTGCTATACAACACATATTTGAAATGATTTTAAAAATTCCTCTTGGAACTAGGTGAAAAGTTGCCATGAAGTTAGGTTAAAAATCTGCATAACTAGGGCAAAATTTCACTAAGTTATTTTAGTTCATGAGCATGTATTCACAAATTTATATCTTGATATACAAGCATCTTTAGGAGAAATTTCATGAATCAAAGTTGTAGATTTCATGGAGATCTACAACTTTCATGTTGGGAGATTCCTTTGAATCATTTTGTATCATGGTGAAAATTTGGCCTAAAGTTGAGAAAAAATAAGAAATCTTCTATACTTAGAAAAATTTCTAAGTTAAGAAATTTCAAATTTCAAAACAAGATCTTCAATACTTGATTTCTTGATGAACAAGTTGAAACAACCATTATAGAAAAACTATTTGAAAATCTAGAGAGTGATGATGAGTTTGAAGAGAGTGATATTGCGGCCAAGGAAAGTTCTGACGAGAAAATAGTGGAGATTGAGACAGATTCACCAACGCTGTTCGAAAAGGAGGTTGTAAATGAGGTAGAGAAGGAAGCGCAAATTGTAATCCCAAATCACTACATCCCACTGATTCCTTTCCCGAAATTTTTTATGGAAACTCCGGTAGACTCCCAATTTAAAACGTATGTTGAGGTATTAAAAAATATCCACATTAATGCACCACTATTTGAAGTCTTGCCTAAAAAGCGAAAATTAGAAGACCATAAAATTAATGGTATAATTGCTGTTAAAAGGGTGAGGTTAACTTATGAGGCGATGGATGAAATCACTAAGCCCAAATTTGAAAAACTTATACTTATGATAGATCCAGAACCACTACCACAATTTCGAAAGAATAAACCACCCTACAGAAGAAAGAAAAGAAAAGGTGAAGGATATGTGAGATGGCTTGATAAGTGGCCATGGAAAATCAACCAGTAGTCGTCCTGGTTTCTAATTTTAAATTTTCTCTTCCATATTTTCATTTTTTCTATTTTATGTTAAATTTTATATTTAAGTCGATTATCGGTTGCACCCTTTCATCTGATGCGTTTGAACTATTTCCCCGTAATACCGATAATTATACTCAATTAAATAATTCACGTTAAAATTTATAATTATAATTGAGTATTATTTTAATTATCGTATTTCCTCGTCTCGTATTAATATACTGAACTAATACTTCCCAATATTTATAGTATCAATCATAATGCATTATATACTAGAATTATATATATATACTATTAATTAAAATTCTAGATTTACATATATATATATACACACACAATATGTAGTATGTACGCATGTGAGCTGAAATACAATTCCTTGTTCCTTATTCTGCCTAAATTCAAATCGCTGCCCAAGACGTAGAGGACAACGAAATAAAAATAGAGGAGCAAGAGGACAAAATTCTCCAAGCGACGAGTGATCACCCTTCTCTTTTCTGATTTCTCCTGGTACTATCGCATTGAGGACAATGCTTACTTTAAGTTTAGGGGAGTCAGAACATTTCTTACTTCGTTTTTATTAACATTTCTTACTTCGTTTTTATTATCTTTGCTCTATTTAGTATCCTCTTTTAGTTTCCTTTTCTTTTTTTTCCTATGTACTGCGAAATTTCCATTTAATAAAATACATGTTTATGAAATTTTAGCCTTTTATCTAAAATTTTCGTGCTTATTCGAATTCCTCCATATTCTTGAGCCATAACGAAAAAAAAAAATTCAAACGTTATATTAACATATTCAACCAGTATTAAGGTTGCTTATTTTTATAAATAAGAACTCGAGCGCGACTAAAGCAAAATTATTATCATCATAACACTTCAATACCCCAACGTGTTAGATTGATTTAAGTACTTATTATACCAACACCTTAAGACTTAGTTTTGAAGTAATCCCGAGTAGTTTATAAAAGCAGTCAGCACCGCCTTGAACGACAAACTACGTGGAGAATCGATGAATATAAGTGTTTGATCAAGATTTTTAAAGAGAAATTTTTATTAGAAGATGCACTTATTAAGTTAGATGATCCTTACCAGATCATTTAATTCAACGGTTGCAGAAACTATAAAATATTTATGCAAACAACCATTATGAATTGGTTCAGTGGTCTCTGGTGCTGAACTTGGTAGGGCGGACGACGGTCCGATCCCCCACAATTTGTAATTGGATAAAGGAGTACCAAATATAACTACCAGAACTCCAAGCTAGATTATAAAGATCAAAGTCACTAACCGGTTACTCCACTATGTGCGCGTAAGGTAAAGGGCTTAATGTGATTGCACCAGAATGAAAACGGGTGAAACGAAACGAAAGTATTAGGTCGAGTTATAATTCATGACTTAATTTGGTCTGCATAAATGAGGGTATCTAGTGTCATTACGATAATTTTGGTGTCGAAGTCTGAACTTGAGTTATCCAAACAAAAGAATTGACCTGCAACCAAATACGAATTGAACTGTGTTTTATATCTACGTTTGACTTATGCTTAAGTAATTTTTCATTTTTTTATTTTTGCTTGAGGACAAGCAAAGGTTTAAGTATAGGGGAGTTTGATAACGCAATTTTATATAGTATATTTGGCTTAATTTTCATAGGTAATGTTAGTATTTTTTATTTAATTATTTCATTTTATTTCCATATTACGTTGGTATTTCTTTTGTTTCAGGTATTTGTATTAAATAGAAGATAAATTGAGAAAAGAAAGAAATTGAGGGAAAATCGGATTAAAAAGCCAAAGAAATGAAGTAAAAGGGGTGATATAGCAAAAAGGAGGAGTTAAGAAGAAAGAAATAATTACAAAGAAAAAGACTAAGCCCAGAAGAGCAAAAACCCACGCAGGCAAGAAAACCCTAAAAGCGCATGCAAGAGTGAGACGCACGTCTCAACTTTCCTCCTACAATTGAGGCGCCCGCCTCGGACTTTCCCCTTAGTGGGAGGCGCCCGTCTCAGCATGGTCAAAGGGAGAACAAGTCAATGGAGGCGCCCGTCTCAACGTGGGCAAGTAAGAAACGAGAAATTCATGGATATGTGTCCCATGTTCTCCCATGATTTTGGTAGTTATTCCCATGTTCTCCCATGATTTTGGTAGTTATTCCCATGATCTCCACTAGCCTTCGTACAACATGGAAGCGGGAAGTTACAAATGAAGCCTATAAATACAAGTTCAACCTTCAGAGCAAGGGTCGGCGAATTTTACCGAACAACCGTTATTTAGTCTTTCTTTATTTTTCTGTTTTCGGATTTTCTTTTCAGTTTTTATTTCTACCATACTTTTCTAGTTCGGTTTCTTTCTTTAGTTTTTATTTTAGTTTAAGTTTCTATAATTTTCACTGATCTAACCTTACGTTAGACCTAGTGCCTTTTTATTTCTTGTCGTAATTTTTCTTTTCAATTCAAGAAGTCTCCGAGCAGATCCAACCGACTTGTGGGGGAATGCTCGTTTATTTCGAAGAACAAGATTATTCAAGCATTATTATTATATCCAGGTTCTTAATATAATTATTTTAATTTATTTAATTAATTATTTGCATGAGAGATATTTATTTAGCCATGAATTTATTTACGAATGTTAATTCCTTTAATGTATTCATGTCTGCTTTTATGAGTATGTTTGGCTAAATTATTTAAATATCGGTATGTAATGAGTTAATTCGAATGGATCCGGAATAAACAGGCTTAATTATATTTCATAAAATAAACACTTTTTCTGATTTAGTTATCTAGTTTATTTTGTTAAAAAGGTTTAGAAACCAACAGAGCGACAGTTTGAGGTTAATAAACCGACTAAGATTAGAAACCAACAGAGCGACAGTTTGAGGTTTAGAATCAGATAGTAGATGCTAGGTATTGTTTTTAAAGATGGCGACAGCGTTTTAAAACCAATTAAACTTTATTTATTTTCAAAAAGTAATTTTAAAATCAATGGGATGGCGAAAGCGTACATTAGAGTTTAAAATTATAATTTACTTCAATAGAGCGAAAGTTTGAGAATAGATTTTTGAATAAATACTTTTTGCTGAAAAAGATATTATTATCATTTTTAGAAAATAAGCCTGTGGAAAGCCGGATTCTCTAGTGTTAACGAAGTACATACCGATATCCGTTTTATTTATATTTATATTCCTTAACCAATATTCTAAAAGAACTATTCGCCTTAGCTGTGTACCGTAACTTAGGATAACAATAGATCGATTTATAGTCTCTGTGGGTTCGATATCTTTTAAAACTACGCGATAGGACTGTGCACTTGCAGTCTCCCGATTAATAGACGATAAAGTCGCGATCAAGTTTTTGGCGCCGTTGCCGGGGACTATTTAAGTCGATATTGTAACTCTGGTGTTACACCGTATAGACTAAGGCACCTTTACTTTATTTACTATGTATAACCCAAATTTTTCCTACGCCCATTATCAGTATTTTGAGGAACCACAAGAATATCATAGATCCAACCTTGAAATACTGATGGAAGATTTCAATGCTTCACAAACCTACTCTTATCCAAATTACCTCCAAAACTACCAATCCCCACATTTTGAGGAACCACAAGAAACTCATAATTTCAACCAAACTTTTCCTCAACCCAATTCTCTCTATAATTACCACACCCAATATTTTGAAGAATCACCTGAACCATATAAATCTGATCTCGAAATATTAATGGAAAATTTTAATGAAACATCTAGGATGATAAAACACTTAGGGGAAACACAAAAGGAGACTTTAACTTACTTCCAAGACTCTGAAGAATCGCAAGATTTTAACTTCGAAACACCAATAGAGGATTCTGATGAGATGATAACCAACGTTAGGTTAGAGTCTATGATTGTGCATTTTACAGAAATAGAAACTGTCCGAAATGAAGAGGCAAGAAAACAAAGTCTTCGAAATAATGAAATCTTTAGCCAACTAACCGTTGTGGTTGAGCCCTTCACGACTCCCAACTTGGCCTTAGAAACTCAAATCTCCCAACTTGAACAAAACCTTCTAGGACCATTCCCCAAAGAAGATGTGGATGTTGAAACAACCATTATAGAAAAACTATTTGAAAATCTAGAGAGTGATGATGAGTTTGAAGAGAGAGATATTGCGGCCAAGGAAAGTTCTGACGAGAAAATAGTGGAGATTGAGACAGATTCACCAACGCTGTTCGAAAAGGAGGTTGTAAACGAGGCAGAGAAGGAATCACAAATTGTAATCCCAAATCACTACATCCCACTGATTCCTTTCCCGAAAATTTCTATGGAAACTCAAATCTCCCAATTTGAACAAAACCTTCTAGGACCATTCCCCAAAGAAGATGTGGATGTTGAAACAACCATTATAGAAAAACTATTTGAAAATCTAGAGAGTGATGATGAGTTTGAAGAGAGTGATATTGCGGCCAAGGAAAGTTCTGACGAGAAAATAGTGGAGATTGAGACAGATTCACCAACGCTGTTCGAAAAGGAGGTTGTAAATGAGGTAGAGAAGGAAGCGCAAATTGTAATCCCAAATCACTACATCCCACTGATTCCTTTCCCGAAATTTTTTATGGAAACTCCGGTAGACTCCCAATTTAAAACGTATGTTGAGGTATTAAAAAATATCCACATTAATGCACCACTATTTGAAGTCTTGCCTAAAAAGCGAAAATTAGAAGACCATAAAATTAATGGTATAATTGCTGTTAAAAGGGTGAGGTTAACTTATGAGGCGATGGATGAAATCACTAAGCCCAAATTTGAAAAACTTATACTTATGATAGATCCAGAACCACTACCACAATTTCGAAAGAATAAACCACCCTACAGAAGAAAGAAAAGAAAAGGTGAAGGATATGTGAGATGGCTTGATAAGTGGCCATGGAAAATCAACCAGTAGTCGTCCTGGTTTCTAATTTTAAATTTTCTCTTCCATATTTTCATTTTTTCTATTTTATGTTAAATTTTATATTTAAGTCGATTATCGGTTGCACCCTTTCATCTGATGCGTTTGAACTATTTCCCCGTAATACCGATAATTATACTCAATTAAATAATTCACGTTAAAATTTATAATTATAATTGAGTATTATTTTAATTATCGTATTTCCTTGTCTCGTATTAATATACTGAACTAATACTTCCCAATATTTATAGTATCAATCATAATGCATTATATACTAGAATTATATATATATACTATTAATTAAAATTCTAGATTTACATATATATATATATACACACAATATGTAGTATGTACGCATGTGAGCTGAAATACAATTCCTTGTTCCTTATTCTGCCTAAATTCAAATCGCTGCCCAAGACGTAGAGGACAACGAAATAAAAATAGAGGAGCAAGAGGACAAAATTCTCCAAGCGACGAGTGATCACCCTTCTCTTTTCTGATTTCTCCTGGTACTATCGCATTGAGGACAATGCTTACTTTAAGTTTAGGGGAGTCAGAACATTTCTTACTTCGTTTTTATTAACATTTCTTACTTCGTTTTTATTATCTTTGCTCTATTTAGTATCCTCTTTTAGTTTCCTTTTCTTTTTTTTCCTATGTACTGCGAAATTTCCATTTAATAAAATACATGTTTATGAAATTTTAGCCTTTTATCTAAAATTTTCGTGCTTATTCGAATTCCTCCATATTCTTGAGCCATAACGAAAAAAAAAAATTCAAACGTTATATTAACATATTCAACCAGTATTAAGGTTGCTTATTTTTATAAATAAGAACTCGAGCGCGACTAAAGCAAAATTATTATCATCATAACACTTCAATACCCCAACGTGTTAGATTGATTTAAGTACTTATTATACCAACACCTTAAGACTTAGTTTTGAAGTAATCCCGAGTAGTTTATAAAAGCAGTCAGCACCGCCTTGAACGACAAACTACGTGGAGAATCGATGAATATAAGTGTTTGATCAAGATTTTTAAAGAGAAATTTTTATTAGAAGATGCACTTATTAAGTTAGATGATCCTTACCAGATCATTTAATTCAACGGTTGCAGAAACTATAAAATATTTATGCAAACAACCATTATGAATTGGTTCAGTGGTCTCTGGTGCTGAACTTGGTAGGGCGGACGACGGTCCGATCCCCCACAATTTGTAATTGGATAAAGGAGTACCAAATATAACTACCAGAACTCCAAGCTAGATTATAAAGATCAAAGTCACTAACCGGTTACTCCACTATGTGCGCGTAAGGTAAAGGGCTTAATGTGATTGCACCAGAATGAAAACGGGTGAAACGAAACGAAAGTATTAGGTCGAGTTATAATTCATGACTTAATTTGGTCTGCATAAATGAGGGTATCTAGTGTCATTACGATAATTTTGGTGTCGAAGTCTGAACTTGAGTTATCCAAACAAAAGAATTGACCTGCAACCAAATACGAATTGAACTGTGTTTTATATCTACGTTTGACTTATGCTTAAGTAATTTTTCATTTTTTTATTTTTGCTTGAGGACAAGCAAAGGTTTAAGTATAGGGGAGTTTGATAACGCAATTTTATATAGTATATTTGGCTTAATTTTCATAGGTAATGTTAGTATTTTTTATTTAATTATTTCATTTTATTTCCATATTACGTTGGTATTTCTTTTGTTTCAGGTATTTGTATTAAATAGAAGATAAATTGAGAAAAGAAAGAAATTGAGGGAAAATCGGATTAAAAAGCCAAAGAAATGAAGTAAAAGGGGTGATATAGCAAAAAGGAGGAGTTAAGAAGAAAGAAATAATTACAAAGAAAAAGACTAAGCCCAGAAGAGCAAAAACCCACGCAGGCAAGAAAACCCTAAAAGCGCATGCAAGAGTGAGACGCACGTCTCAACTTTCCTCCTACAATTGAGGCGCCCGCCTCGGACTTTCCCCTTAGTGGGAGGCGCCCGTCTCAGCATGGTCAAAGGGAGAACAAGTCAATGGAGGCGCCCGTCTCAACGTGGGCAAGTAAGAAACGAGAAATTCATGGATATGTGTCCCATGTTCTCCCATGATTTTGGTAGTTATTCCCATGTTCTCCCATGATTTTGGTAGTTATTCCCATGATCTCCACTAGCCTTCGTACAACATGGAAGCGGGAAGTTACAAATGAAGCCTATAAATACAAGTTCAACCTTCAGAGCAAGGGTCGGCGAATTTTACCGAACAACCGTTATTTAGTCTTTCTTTATTTTTCTGTTTTCGGATTTTCTTTTCAGTTTTTATTTCTACCATACTTTTCTAGTTCGGTTTCTTTCTTTAGTTTTTATTTTAGTTTAAGTTTCTATAATTTTCACTGATCTAACCTTACGTTAGACCTAGTGCCTTTTTATTTCTTGTCGTAATTTTTCTTTTCAATTCAAGAAGTCTCCGAGCAGATCCAACCGACTTGTGGGGGAATGCTCGTTTATTTCGAAGAACAAGATTATTCAAGCATTATTATTATATCCAGGTTCTTAATATAATTATTTTAATTTATTTAATTAATTATTTGCATGAGAGATATTTATTTAGCCATGAATTTATTTACGAATGTTAATTCCTTTAATGTATTCATGTCTGCTTTTATGAGTATGTTTGGCTAAATTATTTAAATATCGGTATGTAATGAGTTAATTCGAATGGATCCGGAATAAACAGGCTTAATTATATTTCATAAAATAAACACTTTTTCTGATTTAGTTATCTAGTTTATTTTGTTAAAAAGGTTTAGAAACCAACAGAGCGACAGTTTGAGGTTAATAAACCGACTAAGATTAGAAACCAACAGAGCGACAGTTTGAGGTTTAGAATCAGATAGTAGATGCTAGGTATTGTTTTTAAAGATGGCGACAGCGTTTTAAAACCAATTAAACTTTATTTATTTTCAAAAAGTAATTTTAAAATCAATGGGATGGCGAAAGCGTACATTAGAGTTTAAAATTATAATTTACTTCAATAGAGCGAAAGTTTGAGAATAGATTTTTGAATAAATACTTTTTGCTGAAAAAGATATTATTATCATTTTTAGAAAATAAGCCTGTGGAAAGCCGGATTCTCTAGTGTTAACGAAGTACATACCGATATCCGTTTTATTTATATTTATATTCCTTAACCAATATTCTAAAAGAACTATTCGCCTTAGCTGTGTACCGTAACTTAGGATAACAATAGATCGATTTATAGTCTCTGTGGGTTCGATATCTTTTAAAACTACGCGATAGGACTGTGCACTTGCAGTCTCCCGATTAATAGACGATAAAGTCGCGATCAAGTTTTTGGCGCCGTTGCCGGGGACTATTTAAGTCGATATTGTAACTCTGGTGTTACACCGTATAGACTAAGGCACCTTTACTTTATTTACTATGTATAACCCAAATTTTTCCTACGCCCATTATCAGTATTTTGAGGAACCACAAGAATATCATAGATCCAACCTTGAAATACTGATGGAAGATTTCAATGCTTCACAAACCTACTCTTATCCAAATTACCTCCAAAACTACCAATCCCCACATTTTGAGGAACCACAAGAAACTCATAATTTCAACCAAACTTTTCCTCAACCCAATTCTCTCTATAATTACCACACCCAATATTTTGAAGAATCACCTGAACCATATAAATCTGATCTCGAAATATTAATGGAAAATTTTAATGAAACATCTAGGATGATAAAACACTTAGGGGAAACACAAAAGGAGACTTTAACTTACTTCCAAGACTCTGAAGAATCGCAAGATTTTAACTTCGAAACACCAATAGAGGATTCTGATGAGATGATAACCAACGTTAGGTTAGAGTCTATGATTGTGCATTTTACAGAAATAGAAACTGTCCGAAATGAAGAGGCAAGAAAACAAAGTCTTCGAAATAATGAAATCTTTAGCCAACTAACCGTTGTGGTTGAGCCCTTCACGACTCCCAACTTGGCCTTAGAAACTCAAATCTCCCAACTTGAACAAAACCTTCTAGGACCATTCCCCAAAGAAGATGTGGATGTTGAAACAACCATTATAGAAAAACTATTTGAAAATCTAGAGAGTGATGATGAGTTTGAAGAGAGAGATATTGCGGCCAAGGAAAGTTCTGACGAGAAAATAGTGGAGATTGAGACAGATTCACCAACGCTGTTCGAAAAGGAGGTTGTAAACGAGGTAGAGAAGGAATCGCAAATTGTAATCCCAAATCACTACATCCCACTGATTCCTTTCCCGAAAATTTCTATGGAAACTCAAATCTCCCAATTTGAACAAAACCTTCTAGGACCATTCCCCAAAGAAGATGTGGATGTTGAAACAACCATTATAGAAAAACTATTTGAAAATCTAGAGAGTGATGATGAGTTTGAAGAGAGTGATATTGCGGCCAAGGAAAGTTCTGACGAGAAAATAGTGGAGATTGAGACAGATTCACCAACGCTGTTCGAAAAGGAGGTTGTAAATGAGGTAGAGAAGGAAGCGCAAATTGTAATCCCAAATCACTACATCCCACTGATTCCTTTCCCGAAATTTTTTATGGAAACTCCGGTAGACTCCCAATTTAAAACGTATGTTGAGGTATTAAAAAATATCCACATTAATGCACCACTATTTGAAGTCTTGCCTAAAAAGCGAAAATTAGAAGACCATAAAATTAATGGTATAATTGCTGTTAAAAGGGTGAGGTTAACTTATGAGGCGATGGATGAAATCACTAAGCCCAAATTTGAAAAACTTATACTTATGATAGATCCAGAACCACTACCACAATTTCGAAAGAATAAACCACCCTACAGAAGAAAGAAAAGAAAAGGTGAAGGATATGTGAGATGGCTTGATAAGTGGCCATGGAAAATCAACCAGTAGTCGTCCTGGTTTCTAATTTTAAATTTTCTCTTCCATATTTTCATTTTTTCTATTTTATGTTAAATTTTATATTTAAGTCGATTATCGGTTGCACCCTTTCATCTGATGCGTTTGAACTATTTCCCCGTAATACCGATAATTATACTCAATTAAATAATTCACGTTAAAATTTATAATTATAATTGAGTATTATTTTAATTATCGTATTTCCTTGTCTCGTATTAATATACTGAACTAATACTTCCCAATATTTATAGTATCAATCATAATGCATTATATACTAGAATTATATATATATACTATTAATTAAAATTCTAGATTTACATATATATATATATACACACAATATGTAGTATGTACGCATGTGAGCTGAAATACAATTCCTTGTTCCTTATTCTGCCTAAATTCAAATCGCTGCCCAAGACGTAGAGGACAACGAAATAAAAATAGAGGAGCAAGAGGACAAAATTCTCCAAGCGACGAGTGATCACCCTTCTCTTTTCTGATTTCTCCTGGTACTATCGCATTGAGGACAATGCTTACTTTAAGTTTAGGGGAGTCAGAACATTTCTTACTTCGTTTTTATTAACATTTCTTACTTCGTTTTTATTATCTTTGCTCTATTTAGTATCCTCTTTTAGTTTCCTTTTCTTTTTTTTCCTATGTACTGCGAAATTTCCATTTAATAAAATACATGTTTATGAAATTTTAGCCTTTTATCTAAAATTTTCGTGCTTATTCGAATTCCTCCATATTCTTGAGCCATAACGAAAAAAAAAAATTCAAACGTTATATTAACATATTCAACCAGTATTAAGGTTGCTTATTTTTATAAATAAGAACTCGAGCGCGACTAAAGCAAAATTATTATCATCATAACACTTCAATACCCCAACGTGTTAGATTGATTTAAGTACTTATTATACCAACACCTTAAGACTTAGTTTTGAAGTAATCCCGAGTAGTTTATAAAAGCAGTCAGCACCGCCTTGAACGACAAACTACGTGGAGAATCGATGAATATAAGTGTTTGATCAAGATTTTTAAAGAGAAATTTTTATTAGAAGATGCACTTATTAAGTTAGATGATCCTTACCAGATCATTTAATTCAACGGTTGCAGAAACTATAAAATATTTATGCAAACAACCATTATGAATTGGTTCAGTGGTCTCTGGTGCTGAACTTGGTAGGGCGGACGACGGTCCGATCCCCCACAATTTGTAATTGGATAAAGGAGTACCAAATATAACTACCAGAACTCCAAGCTAGATTATAAAGATCAAAGTCACTAACCGGTTACTCCACTATGTGCGCGTAAGGTAAAGGGCTTAATGTGATTGCACCAGAATGAAAACGGGTGAAACGAAACGAAAGTATTAGGTCGAGTTATAATTCATGACTTAATTTGGTCTGCATAAATGAGGGTATCTAGTGTCATTACGATAATTTTGGTGTCGAAGTCTGAACTTGAGTTATCCAAACAAAAGAATTGACCTGCAACCAAATACGAATTGAACTGTGTTTTATATCTACGTTTGACTTATGCTTAAGTAATTTTTCATTTTTTTATTTTTGCTTGAGGACAAGCAAAGGTTTAAGTATAGGGGAGTTTGATAACGCAATTTTATATAGTATATTTGGCTTAATTTTCATAGGTAATGTTAGTATTTTTTATTTAATTATTTCATTTTATTTCCATATTACGTTGGTATTTCTTTTGTTTCAGGTATTTGTATTAAATAGAAGATAAATTGAGAAAAGAAAGAAATTGAGGGAAAATCGGATTAAAAAGCCAAAGAAATGAAGTAAAAGGGGTGATATAGCAAAAAGGAGGAGTTAAGAAGAAAGAAATAATTACAAAGAAAAAGACTAAGCCCAGAAGAGCAAAAACCCACGCAGGCAAGAAAACCCTAAAAGCGCATGCAAGAGTGAGACGCACGTCTCAACTTTCCTCCTACAATTGAGGCGCCCGCCTCGGACTTTCCCCTTAGTGGGAGGCGCCCGTCTCAGCATGGTCAAAGGGAGAACAAGTCAATGGAGGCGCCCGTCTCAACGTGGGCAAGTAAGAAACGAGAAATTCATGGATATGTGTCCCATGTTCTCCCATGATTTTGGTAGTTATTCCCATGTTCTCCCATGATTTTGGTAGTTATTCCCATGATCTCCACTAGCCTTCGTACAACATGGAAGCGGGAAGTTACAAATGAAGCCTATAAATACAAGTTCAACCTTCAGAGCAAGGGTCGGCGAATTTTACCGAACAACCGTTATTTAGTCTTTCTTTATTTTTCTGTTTTCGGATTTTCTTTTCAGTTTTTATTTCTACCATACTTTTCTAGTTCGGTTTCTTTCTTTAGTTTTTATTTTAGTTTAAGTTTCTATAATTTTCACTGATCTAACCTTACGTTAGACCTAGTGCCTTTTTATTTCTTGTCGTAATTTTTCTTTTCAATTCAAGAAGTCTCCGAGCAGATCCAACCGACTTGTGGGGGAATGCTCGTTTATTTCGAAGAACAAGATTATTCAAGCATTATTATTATATCCAGGTTCTTAATATAATTATTTTAATTTATTTAATTAATTATTTGCATGAGAGATATTTATTTAGCCATGAATTTATTTACGAATGTTAATTCCTTTAATGTATTCATGTCTGCTTTTATGAGTATGTCTGGCTAAATTATTTAAATATCGGTATGTAATGAGTTAATTCGAATGGATCCGGAATAAACAGGCTTAATTATATTTCATAAAATAAACACTTTTTCTGATTTAGTTATCTAGTTTATTTTGTTAAAAAGGTTTAGAAACCAACAGAGCGACAATTTGAGGTTAATAAACCGACTAAGATTAGAAACCAACAGAGCGACAGTTTGAGGTTTAGAATCAGATAGTAGATGCTAGGTATTGTTTTTAAAGATGGCGACAACGTTTTAAAACCAATTAAACTTTATTTATTTTCAAAAAGTAATTTTAAAATCAATGGGATGGCGAAAGCGTACATTAGAGTTTAAAATTATAATTTACTTCAATAGAGCGAAAGTTTGAGAATAGATTTTTGAATAAATACTTTTTGCTGAAAAAGATATTATTATCATTTTTAGAAAATAAGCCTGTGGAAAGCCGGATTCTCTAGTGTTAACGAAGTACATACCGATATCCGTTTTATTTATATTTATATTCCTTAACCAATATTCTAAAAGAACTATTCGCCTTAGCTGTGTACCGTAACTTAGGATAACAATAGATCGATTTATAGTCTCTGTGGGTTCGATATCTTTTAAAACTACGCGATAGGACTGTGCACTTGCAGTCTCCCGATTAATAGACGATAAAGTCGCTATCAGGAATTGTGGTCCAAACTTGATTAAATGATACATATGAGTCTAAGATGTTTATGTGGATAAAAAATTATGAAGTTTGACTGAAAATTGGCCATGGTTGACTTTTTCCCCAATACAGTTGATTTTCAGGTCAACTGTCCAATTGACTGATCAAAAGTGTGATTCAAGGCTTGAGACTTGACATGAGTAATCTTGGGGATTCCTAATGATCCTTGAAAGTCATATGAAGCATTGATAGTCCAAAAATACTTGTGCAAACTCAAACCCTAATTTTGGTCATCAGTGCATGAGGATGTGTCTTAAGTTGATCAAACCCTAGTGCAGTCTTAAGTCAAGGAGATCTTGTGAGTAAATTCTTGATAAGTGAGAGGGAAAATTTTGGGGTACAACACTTACCTTACACTAAATCTCTAAAACCCTAATTCTAATTCAAAACACTCATTGAAATTCGAAGTAGAAGAGCTAAGCCTCTATGTTATCTTCCTAATAACAACACAACATAATAGTCATACTTTTTTGCTCTATCTAAAGAAGATTTGAACAAAAGAGAATAAAAGAAGTATAAGGTATAAGAGAAAATAAGAGGGACTACCAAGTTTACCTGGAAACAAAAATCGTCCTCAGAAGCTTGTTCGAAGGAGTTCTTCAAGAGGTAAGCTTATTCTCTCCGATTTACCCTCAGACGATGTTGTATTATTGATTTGTCATGTTTTTCTTGTGTCACGCCTTTGAGTGATTCATTTCCTTACTTGAATCTTTGTTTTTCGTTGAGCTTTTGAGGTCAGGGTTTAGATTGGAAATGACTCGATCCGGACGTTTAAGGGGGTTTTGGGAAAATCTAAGGTCGGATTCGCATTTTATGCTAAACACTAGGGGGTTGGTGTTGAACTTTTGTTGTTTTGGGTGGTCCGGCGAGGTCTCGTTAAAGAAGGTGGCGGTTTATGCCATAGACCATCATAGTTCCTCTCTGGAATGTGGGCTTTGGTTTTGTTGTTTGAAGAGAAAGAGAGGGGGGGGATTCTTGTTTTGAAAATTGACTAGTGTGTTGAGCTTGTTTTAAGATTTAAGTTATTGTTTGGATCGGTGCAACCGGTGGGTGACAAGTGGCCACAAGCGCAACTTGTCCCCACGTAAGGTGGAAATCTGTCTTTGTGATCCTACATGCACTACTTTAATTCCATACAGTGCACCCTTGCGATTCAATCTGTGGATCTGAGTCAACAGATTGACTCATTCTGATCCAACGCACCAGATTTTGCCTCTGGTAGTCAACAGAAGTTGACTAGGGTTTATGGTGAACCCTTGGAGCGTTGGGCCTCTCTCCCCTTGGGGCCTTGTTGTTCTTCTATCCACACCCTTATTTCAGCTTTTCTAGGCTCATTTTCAATTTATTTTATTTTCTTTCTCTTTTCTTTATAGTTTTTGTATATTATTTTATCTTGTAATGTTCTTTTATTGTATTGTGTGTTAGGATTAATATAATTAAATGGTAATATTTAATTTAGTCAATTTAATTATTGATTATGTTAAATAATTCCTTTTAATTTGTTTAATCAATTTTTATTTGCTTGTATGATTTAAATATTTGTGTGTCTGCATTTTTGTACTTGTATGATTTTTTGTATGATTTTTAATTATTCATCATCATCATCATCATGCATTAAACCTTTCAAAAAACTAATTCTCGATTGCGAGCCTTTTTTCTATCATAAGTCGATCGCTTTTTAAGCATCACAAACAATCATACATAGCTTACTCTTAGAATTTATTACAATGATTCACACACATATAGCTTCCTTTTGGGCTTTCTTACAATGATACCTCATGTTTAATTTAATTGCTTGAGTGTTTAAATTCATTAGTTTTCTTGTTGTATGATTTGTGTTTAATCACTTTTATTCAATCCCCATTCAACAAATGTATCCCCGTATTTTGGACTTGTAATAGCTTAATAGTTTACTTTGCTTTTATTTACTTGTCCATTATTGCACATATAAAAATGAAATAAAATCGATCAAACTCCCACATTCTTGACCCATGTGTCAAGACACAACCACTTTTTGTAAATCGATGCTTTTGCATCTCCATCGACCACCCCAAATCATCTTGATCCATATATCAGTCCATACCCCAATCATGTAAGTCGATGTTTTTGCATCACATTCAACCTCCATGTTTACATTAAAACACTTTCATAATAAACTTCAACACTTGATCCAATGTGAAGTCGTTTCAAAATGTGAAAACCATTTTCTTAATAAATAGGATTGGTTGGATGAGACATAAACATATCTTACCTTGTCTTAAACTAATTGAATACAAGTTTCCTAACTTGGCCATTCGATTAGTCACGATCCAAACAAAAATACTTTAATTAAGCAAGTCTAAATCAAATCCAACAAACAGTAAACGAGAGAGATAGAAATATATCTTACCTTTCTCACGAGCATTTGAATACGAGAGACCTCTCTCAGCCATTTGATGCTTATCCACTGTTGAGTTAAAATTAAACTCGTCTCATTCTTTCACAAAAGTTAAAATCAATTCAAAGTCATCAAACCCTGCCCACGTGCAAGTCTGTCATACTCCAAATTTGTCTGCCCTTTATATATGTTACAATGATATTTTATATTGAATGAATGTAGTAGCACAATTGGCAGAGCCTTTGTAAGGAGGTTTGAGTATATAAGGTTACGGGTTCGATTCTCGCTTGCTCCACTTTTGACGTATTTTCTTTCTTTTAGTTGTTAAATTAATTTTATCATTAAAAATTAACAAAATAAAACAAAACAGTTTACAAACTTTTCACAATTAAATTAATTAATTTTTTTTACAAATAATAGGATATACATCCTCGAGTAATTAAGTGTTTGGCTTAACGTTTATCCAATTAATTATTCAAATCAAACATTAAAATTCACCAACCAATTAAATCAATTTTTTTGTCTAACGCGATCTAAGTTTAATGAAGATCAACTCTTCTTCAAAACACAAACTTAACTTAATTAAAACAACAAAAAATCAAACCATTTTTCTACTAACTTAATAAAAATTCAAAATCATTTTCAAAAAGGGTTAAGTAGCATTGCTTTCAAATTCAACTTCGAACTAAATCTACAATTACTCAATTTTCAAACTCGGACAAATTTCAAAGGATCATTCGAAAGCAATTTTATACAATCATATAAAAAAGACTAACCAAACACATTTGAATTACGAAATGAAATCTGATTTCTTCGCAAGAGGATACATAGGCATGCAGTTAAAACCAAGGTGAGTCTCCTAACTAAAAAAATTAAATATTTTCATATATACATGGTGTGATACGGTGGGAGAACTGACTTGAGGGTTTTGTGATTGTGCTCGCAAATGTCGCGGTTTAGCAAGAGTCGCCACCGAATTTTCTTTTATCCAATAAGGAAAGGTGAAAAATCACAGGAAAGACCTTTTGAGATGTTTTCATGAGTTCGGGGGGTAGATTATGAAAAGGGAACTTATTACAACCATATTGAAATAGACAAGAATGTACAGGAAATGTAAAATATTTATCTGTTTTAAAAATAAAATAACTTTTGCTTAAGAAAATATTTTTGGTCCTTTTTCATTAAAAGAAAATATATCATGCAAATATAAAATATTTTTGGTGTTTTTGTTTTTGATTAGAAATAAAATATAATGTAATGGCAAAGATAAAAGAGAAGAAAACATAACCAACGCAAAGTAGAAGAGGTCATAAGTTCTGACATTAACTTGCTGCACAAACAGAAACATGTTAGTAAAATATGGAAGTTCAGAAGTTCTGGACCTTTTGAAAATTTAGAATTTTCCAGAAGTTCTAACACAACTGTCAGAACTTTGCCGCTCTCCTGGCCAGTCAGAACATCTGCAGCTTAGTCATTTACAGAACAGAAGTTGCATGCATAATAGTTATGACAAATTTCATGAAATATCAGAAGCAAGAATCAGAGGCAACATGTATTTGCTAGTTGTAATTCTGAGTCCTATTTTCTTTATGAAACTCTGAACTGGGATTTCTTTTACTCGGGCAAGCAGATGCATGAATTTTCAGAATATGTATACCATCAGGATCAGAATATCTACATTGTGCTGAATATGAAAAATCTGATAATGCTTAATCAGTTATGATGAGAGTCAGCAAAACTTACCTTGCAGCTGGAAAGGATTCTGTGAATTGGAGATTGTTCTTGACTTCTGGTGATGTTCTGAGTAGCTTTTTCACGTACTCAGCAGGATGGAAGTTTGCAACTTCTGAAGCAGGCAAAGGGGTGATATTCTGACTCCTTTGTGGTGAAAGTGAATGGAGAATGTGTTACTGTTTTGATTACAGAATCTGGGATGGTTTAAATCAAGAATACTTGAGGAAAAATGAAGTTTGAATATAATGAATCAATGCTAAGATTTTGGTATTTTGTGTTTATAGTTTCCTGGGTTCTTGGAATTTTTGTAGTGGTTTAAAGATTTCTTTCTTAATTCTTTCATCTCTTTCACAAATTTTCTGGTAAAAGGGGAGAGAGAGGTCTGGTCAAGAGAGAGGTGGGGGGGGGGTCCTTCAGTGTGCAAATGATGTTCTATTTATATGGAAATTTTTGCAGTTGGGGTGGTCAAGTGGCACCAACATCACCTGCTTGATGCTGACTTACTCTTGAAGTAAGCTTAAACAAGTGGTGGTTCATTGCATTCAAGTTGGATGGTTAACAGCGCCTCAATTGGATTTAGCAGCGTGAATTAAGGAAAAGTATAGACAGCGCATTGGCCTAGTATACTTTTGCACAAAAATTTGTCTTCCCAAGACAGTAGGGGTACACATGGAAAGACTCCCTTGTGATATTCTGGATCCTTGCTTGACTCTGGATTAGAAGTTCTGCTTCAGCATGGCATCTAATCTTCTGATCCTCTTATCTTCTGACTTCAGCATGTTCTAAGGGATCCTTCAGAACTTCCAGTATACTTACAACACGCTTTGTTATCTTCTTTGACTTAGACTCTGCAAACTCTGACTAGACCGTTATGAACACTGGCTCAGAAGTTCTGACTAAACTTTGTCTTGAGAGCATCCAGAATTTGCTGACTGTGAACAATGGCTCAGAAGTTCTGAAATTGTTATGTTTCTTAAATACTTAGAAAATTTTCTAAGTCTTTGGAATTTGATTCTTCCAAAGTAAGATTTGACTTTTGAAACTCTTGATGAAGCAAACTTCATATTCCAACATGTCTTGATGAAATATGATTTTTCTGATTTGATTTTGATCCAAAAGTCAAAGTCAGACTTTTTCAGTGTGCAAATGACCATTTTGCCCTTGTGAATGGTTTGCTTGGAAAAATTGGTAATTCAAGGCCTGGGGACTTGATGAAAGTGAACCTGAGGATCCAGGGTGATCCCTTGAGAAATGAGAGGGCAAATTTTGGGGTGTAACAGCTGCCCCTGTTCAAACTTCTTGATCCTGAAGAGTTAGATTGGCGGATCCGACATTCGTGACTTGATGGTGAAAGAAGTTTGAACACTAGAGTGCCCAGAAATTTTCACTCGAAGATGGAAGGTGAATGGGCTTATAGATGCCATTTGGAGGAATGTTGGTAAACTCTGGAAGAAGTATCAGCACAAATCTCCTGTTGATCCATACTAAACTTGTTATTTTACCTGTGAGAAAGGGGTTAGGAAAATGCAGATGCTCGCATGATGCTTACCAGATGTGGTATCATGCTAAATGTATTGTTATGTACATGATATGATGTATGAATGCAAAATGCGTGTTTTCATCCAAGAAAATAAATCCCTGACTACTGCTGAGGAAATCTTCGGAGGTTGAATCCTTGATTTCCTGTTGGAAATGAAGAATATGCATATCTTCAAATTCTATTGAAGAGATGCTTTTGCTGGGGAGCATCAATCAAAGATCAGTTGTTACCTGGTCAGATCCAGGCTTCACAGTTGCTGAGGATGAAGTAGTCGGTTGCTATCTGGTCGGGTCCAGGTTTCACGGTGACTTACTGGGAGAAGAGACGAATTAACTGTTATCTGGTCGAATCCAGGCTTTGCAGAAAATTCCTTGAAATTGAATAGTCATCTGGTCGGGTCCAGGTTTCATAACAACTTGTTGGGGATGTGGAGGTTGTGATCGGTGGATCTGGAACTGACTGTTTAACGTTGGTTCGCGAAATGTCGCGGAAGCAAGAGTCGCCACCGTCTTTTATTTTCTCCAAATGGAAAGGACAAAAGCACAGAAAAATTCCTTATAGAGATTGTTCTCGGTTCGGGAGGTAGATTATAGAAAGGGAAGGTGTTAGCACCCTTTCTATCCATGGTTATCCATGGGCTCTTAGATACTTGCTCATTTGTGTTTTCAAAATTGTTTGTTTGCTTTTTAGAGTGGGTTTAAAAAGTTTCTTTGAAGATTTCAGTTCGACTCTTGTATCAGTCCTCAAGAGTGTTTGAAAAGTTGCTTTCGAAAGCTTTTTGAAAGTGTCGGTGCGAAAAGAAGTTTTTTGATTAGAGCAAGTATATATGAGTTCTCTACCTACCCTAAGGAATTCGTCTGTGTAAATGTCCTTAAAGTAGTGCCATCCCACCATTGAGAGGTAGGTAGCACCACCGTTGGAGGTATTCGGGTCAATTCGGGGTTTAGGGACATTGTGGTCACCGAGCAAAGGTAAGACACCTTAGAAGCTACCCTTATGCCATTGATCTTTTATTCCGAGGCAACTTGTTTTGAGGCAACCAGATCAATGGGACATAAGGACTCACTAAGACGTCCTATAGTCGACGACCACGTTTCGAGGGACAAGGCAACAGTGTGATCACCAGAGTAATAGGAAGATACCTTAGAAGCTACCCTCATGCCAGGTTCCCGGATCATGAGGACTTACTAAGACATCCTCTACTCGACGATCACCTTTCGAGGCAAGGCAACAGTGAGGCGTACCCTAGGGGTGGTGTGTGATTTGTGTGTCATGTTCAGTTATTTTGTCTTGTTCATGTCAGAGTGATCTACGCATTTGTTTTTATTTTTGTCATTCATTCTTGCATGCATTTATTTAACAGTTAAAAAAAAGTGTGGAAAGATAAAAGTTCTAAACTATTACAAAGGCGCGGGTCCACATCGCCAAAATTTCCAGGACCCGATTTGACAGAAAATAAAGAACGTAATAAAGTAAAGTGCGAAAGATTAAATTTACACGGCTTTGGGAGAGGTACATAAATAATTAAAAGAAAAAGAAATAAATACGCGAATTGAATTAAAATTAGAAACGAGGGCGTTGGACCCTTTTTGCGAAATTAAATTAAATGATTAGATTAATGAAAATTAAAATGAAAGGGAATTATTTTTGGTATTTTTGTATTTTATGACTTTAATGAAATTGAATTAAATTGAGAAATTAACCCTAATCCTAATTTTTTTATTTATTAAGAAAAATATTAAAGTTAAACCTAAATTAACCTAATTAATTACATGGTAATTTAATTACAAAAATAAATAATATTTAATTATTAATAATGGTGAAAAAAAAGAATAAAAGTAATTAAAATAATTAAACCTAATTTCTACAAATTTTTGAGTTAATTAAGAAAATGCTTGAATTAAACCTAATTTAATAGCTAAAATTAATGAACAATATTTATTTACAAATAATATATTAATTAAATAAAAATACTTATTTTTGTCTTTTTCTGATTTTATATTGTTTATTATATTTTTTATGAAAATATTTAAATTAAAGAACTAATTAAAAATAATAATTGAATCAAAATAAAAATGAAAAAAATATAAAAGAAACTTGCAAACCTAGGGGGGTCTGTCCCCAAATGGAGGTTTTGCTTAGCATTTTTTTGGCCCACCTATATCAAGCCTTCTTTGACCTTTTCAGGACGCGTGTAGGTGCGTTGACTCAGGTTTACCATGTTCTTCAGATCATGGCCTTCTGATCGTCTCCGTTGCCCAAGTGGCAAGCTAGATTTGAGAGATGCATGGTGGTCTTCACTACTGAAACTGCACAGAAGTATTAATGGAAAAACAATATGGAAAGGGGTGGGGACCTGGGATCGAACCCAGGTCCTGTTGGTTATCAATGTATATGCCTGCCAATCGTGCCACTTTACTTCTTTGTATATTAAATAACAAACAATGAATATAAAATAAACCAAAGCGTTAATGACTTTTTCGCGCGAAATTTTGAATCAACCAATTACTGATGGCCACCTAATCATCTTCTTCATCGTTGTGTTTCTTTCCTGAAAATAAAAAGGGTTAGCGGGGGTTTTAAACCCCCCCAAAACAAGCTTGTTTTCAAAATAGCAAATAGGCCATATGGCCTCATAAATTAGGCGCGAGGGTTCCATTGTTTTCGTCCAAACACACTGAATCCATTCATGGCATTATGATGCTCTAATTTTATAGCTTTTAGAAACGCCCAATTTGGACCTCAAAGAACCCTAACCTGTATCAATGGTGGAATCGCATATAGCACATGAAAACTCAATTGAATTATGTAGTTAGCTTCAGAATTAGTCAAGGAACATAAATCAAACATAAAAAATTCTTAAAGATGCATGAATCGAGATGCAAGAATATAAAAAAATTTCTGTACAGGTCACCATCGTCCTCACGTTTCTTGGTGTTAGGATGAATGGTTTTGATTTGAAAACCTTCCTTGAAGCCTCAGGAAGGTGATGGAACAAGTCTCTTTGCTTGAATCGACATGTAACCTAACTTTCAGTTTCCAATTTTTTTTTGGCAAAAACTCAAGTTTCTCTATGCTTTTCTGGCGCAGCTGGGAGCCCTTGAGGAGTAGGGTTAGCATATGTATATATGTGTGAGTGATTTAGGTCAAAGAAAACAAATCAAAACCTTTGCATTCATGATTTTCAAGATTTGATTCTTAAGGATCTTTTCAAATATTTTTTCATGCCTATTTGGTACAAATCATGGCCAATTGACTTCAATTCCTTCCATATATGATCATGCATGAAATTTTAAACCTATTCCATGCACAAAAAGATTTGATTGTATTGGTTTGGTATTTTTTATGTATTTTAATTAATTAAATGAATTATTAATAATAAAAAATCCAAATAAATAAATAAAAATGATAAAAAAACTTCCCTTTGGGCCACATGGTCGTGCACATGCCTTGGATGATGAATTGTGGAAGAAAAAGAGGCCCATTAGCATTTTTAGGTCATTTGAATCAATGTTGACTTTTCAAAATATCCAAAAATTTCCCAACTTCCACAAGGCATAACTTGCTCAATTTTTAAGCTTTGCTCATGTTCTTGGACATTTTGGAAAGGTCTTTGAGTCCCCTAACCAATGCCTTTGGTCCCGTGTCATTTTGATTTACCAATCCCAAGTTATGGCCTTTGACTTAAAGTCCCTTTTTGTTGACTTTTGAAAATGACCTATAATGTTGAAATTGATAACTTTTTGTGAGAGCATTTCTTGGACTTGAAGTGTGAAGAGGAGTTGTAGTAAATGTCTTTCTCTTCAAAATGAGCTTTGGATGGAATTTTTCTGATAATCCATGTGGAAGTTATGCCTTAGTTAAGTTACAGTTGACTTTTTCAACTGTCCAAATATGGAAACTTTTGCATCTTGATGATTTTTGAGCCAAGCTTTGATAATCATGATCAAGCATTGATCAAATGATGTTTGTGGCTTCAAAATGAGATGTTGACCAAAAATTTGGACTTTTGACTGTCAAATGACCATTTTGTCCCTACAGTTGACTGTAGTGCAATTAGGGTTTTTGACTGTGCAATTTTATGCTGTGAGTCTTGAAACTTGGTATGAGGATGCTTGACCATGTTTATAGGCATGTGGGACTTGATTGGACCCTTGGAAACTTCATTTTCTTTGTCAGAACCAAACCCTAATTTTGACTGTTAGGAGGCCCTTGAACTGTGCAACCCTTGGGGAATTTTGAAGCTTTGACTTGGCAATTCTTGAAGAATATGGGAGGGCAAATTTTGGGGTACAACAGTTGCCCCTGTTCAATCTTCTTAAACCTGAGGATGCAGATTGGCTGACATGCCTTTCGTAATCCGAAGGTGGAATATGATTGAACACTAGAGTGCCCAGAAATTTGCGCTCACATAGTAGTAGTGTGATGATGGGAATGGGCTTATAGACGCCATTTGGAGATTGATGGATAGGATGATGGGCTTATAGATGCCATCTGGATGTTGATCGCGTAAGAGATTCCTTAGCGAGAACCTGCGTACCTGCAAAAAGAAAAATGGTTACCTGACCTGTTACAGGAGCTGGTCTTCCAATTCTTTGAATAGGGGTGTCCTGACTGGTTACAGGAGCTGGATCTGGAGCTTCGAACGGTGATGAATGAACCAGGGATGGTTACTACCTCAACAGGAACGGTGAGAAAACCTTGGATGATTTCAACCTCAACAGTATCGCTGAGAAAATCTGGGGACGATTACTACCTCCGCAGTATCGGGGAGAGAACCATAGGCGACTACAACCTCAACAGCAATCATTGAGAGAATCTTGGATAACTTCAACTTCAACAGTAACGCTGAGAGAAACTTGGGATGATTACTACCTCCGCAGTATCGGGGAGAGAACCATAGGCGACTACAACCTCAACAGCAATCATTGAGAGAATCTTGGATACCTTCAATTTCAACAGCAATCGTTGAGCGAATCTTGGGATGATTACTACCTCCGCAGTATCGGGGAGAGAACCATAGGCGACTACAACCTCAACAGCAATCATTGAGAGAATCTTGGACGACTTCAACTTTAACAGCAATCGTTGAGCGAATCTTGGGATGATTACTACCTCCGCAGTATCGGGGAGAGAACCATAGGCGACTACAACCTCAATAGCAATCATTGAGAGGATCTTGGGCGACTTCGTCTTCAACAGTATCATTGAGCGAATCTTGGGATAATTACTACCTCCGCAGTATCGGGGAGAGAACCATAGGCGACTACAACCTCAACAGCAATCATTGAGAGAATCTTGGATAACTTCTACTGAGTCTTTATCAGAAAAATCTATTTGGGGTCGATTTAACTGGACTAGAGAAGGCCTTGGACTGGATAAGAAACAGAAAATCTTAGGGTCGATTAACTGAACCGGTCTAGGTCTTGAAATGTCTTCAACTGGGTAAGAAACAGGGAGATCTTAGGGTCGATCTGACTGAACCAGAGAAGGCCTTTGACTGGATAAGAAACAGAAAATCTTTGGAGTCGATTTAACTGAACCAGACTAGGTCTTGAACTATAGTTGAAAATTTAACTGGATCTTTCCTGAAAGGCAAAGGTCAGTCATATGCAATGCATGATATTGATCAAGCAATGATGTTCTCAACATAAATGAGATTTGTAAGATATGATGCGTATATGCATGCTATAATGATGTATGGGAATGTGATGTTTATGTATGTTTTTGTCTAGGAAAGTAAATCCTTGACGGGTGCCGGGAAGTCACTCCTGGGCTGATGTTGAAGAATAGATTTTACTTCCGCTGGGGATGATAGTTGCAAGAATACCGGTAGGAGAAGATGACTCCGTTGGGGAATAAACTTGGCGAATGGATTACTCTGCGGGGAGAACAGTACTCTAACGATCTTGCTGGGAAGCGATATTCTATGGGGAGAGAGATACTTTGCTGAAATGTTGATGGTAACTTGCTGGGGATACCCTTGTTGTGTTGGAAGTGTTAATAGACTTCGCTGGGGATAAGAAGACTGTGTTAACGACGATCTTTCCGTGGCTTTTGGCTGAGGATAACCCAGTTATATCCTGGTAAGGAAATAACTCTTTGAATAAAGCCGGGGGACGCGTTCGTGCTCTGTAGGGTATAAGCTTCCAGAATCTACTGGGGATAAGCTTACTGCTTGGGGAGATGGATTCCAACTTTTCTGGGAAAACTGGATTGGACTCTCTTGGGGAAGTTTTGAAATGTATCAGAAGTAACTCCACTGAATGTCTGGTATACCGCCGGGGAACAATCTTTAGGTCAAGACTGCCGGGGATGCTTGTTAAGAATATTTGTATGCTGCTGGGGAATGTTGGGAGGATACCCAATTTCCTTTGATAACTTTGCTCGGGGAGAGTGCACTGACTTGCTGGCTCACTCTCTGGGGAATTGGGATGTACTGGTTATGTTCTTCCGTTGAACCTACCTTAGTACCTTGGAGGACAGAACAATTAGATTGCTTAGACAACTCTTTATTGCCCCTGTTTCTAATGTTACCTGTAATTAATCCTTTGTTTCGTATGCAAATATTCATGAGTTATCAAATTATTGTCAATGCATATATCACAAATTGAACCTTGGACGTTCTTCGCAAAACAAAACAGAAAAGGAAAGACAATTGGTAATTTTAACTGAAAAGTATATTTGTATTGATTTTTGAATGGCCTGTAAATAGGCATTTGTGTACAAGAGGCTGACGTCCTGGTAGGAGAACGCCGCCGAACAAAAGAATTTATACGAGTTTGTACAAAAGAGAATAAAACAGCTGTGTGAAATGAATGATCCCACTGGGTTTCAACTCTGCTATTGCCTTTATATCTCCGAGCGTCTCATCACTTGATGGCCTTAGTTGAAGATGAAGCTGACTGATCAATGCCGTCTGAACTTGATGTAGATACCGGATTCTGGATGCAAAGTGATCCAATGAGACATAGTATTACGCTTTATCCCTAACTTTTGCCTGGACTGCCCTTTCGGGTTTTCACTCCACCGGGATACCCATTTTTGCCCAAGCCGCCTTTTCAGGTTTTCGACTTGCCGGGTGTACAGATTTTTTTTATTTCATCCCTTCATTTTGCCCGAACCCTTTTGGTTCGCCGGGAAGCCCTAATTTTTGCCTAGGCATGTCAGCCTAGCGGGTCTTTTTTCATGCGTAGTATCTTTTTACTATGTCTGCATTGGCGGGGTGAGGAAGGTCGTCACCATCCATGTTGGTTAAAATCATGGCTCCTCCTGAGAACACATGTTTAACCATAAATGGCCCTTCGTACGTAGGGGTCCATTTGCCCCTTGGATCACTCTGAGGAAGGATGATTCGCTTGATTACCAGATCCCCGACTTGATACTCTTGTGGTCTGACCTTTTTGTTAAATGCCCTGATCATTCGTTTCTGATACGTCTGACCATGACAGATAGCGGCAAGTCTCTTTTCATCAATAAGATTTAACTGATCAAGTCGTGTCTGGATCCAATCATCTTCGTTCAGATTTGCATCCTTCATTATCCGGAGAGAGGGTATTTGCACTTCGATCGGTAAGACTGCCTCCATACCATAAACCAAAGAGAAAGGAGTTGCTCCGGTTGACGTCCTGGCTGAGGTACGGTACCCATGTAGAGCGAACGGTAACATCTCGTACCAATCTTTATAAGTCACTGTCATCTTCTGCACGATTTTCTTGATATTTTTATTTGTTGCTTCTACAGCCCCATTCATCTTCGGTCTGTAAGGAGAAGAGTTGTGGTACTGTATCTTAAACTGCTCGCAGAGCTCAGTGATCATCTTGTTATTGAGATTGGTACCGTTGTCTGTAATAATTCTTTCTGGGACGCCGTATCGGCAGATCAGGTTGTGCCGAATGAACCGTGCCACAACAGTCTTGGTTACCGTAGCGTAGGAAGCTGCTTCAACCCACTTCGTGAAGTAATCAATCGCTACCAGGATGAAGCGATGCCCATTGGATGCCGTAGGTTTAATCTCACCGATCATATCTATGCCCCACATTGCAAACGGCCAAGGCGCAGTCAGAACATTCAGAGGAACTGGAGGAACATGCACCTTGTCTGCATATATCTGGCATTTATGGCATGTCCGGGAATGTTGGTGGCAGTCAGCTTCCATTGTGGACTTGAAATACCCTGCCCGAAGGATCTTCTTAGCCATAGTGTGCCCACTGGAATGTGTACCAAAGGTCCCTTCATGTAGCTCTTCCATGATCCTTTCTGCTTCTGTCTTATCCACACAACGTAGTAAGGTCGAATCATGGTTTCGCTTGTACAAGATGTCGTTGCTAAGGAAGAACTTTGTTGCGAACCTTCTCAGAAACTTTTTATCATTGACAGAGGCACCCTCAGGGTATTCCTGAGCTTCCAAGTATCTCTTTACCTCATGGTACCAAGGCTTCTCAGTCACCAGTTCAGTCTCGAGATCACAACAGTATGCCGGTTCGTCCAGTTTCCAGATGATGATCCGGGGAGCCTCATTGTCCCATTTGACCTTGAACATAAAAGACATTGTAGCTAACGCGTCCGCTAGCTGATTCTCTTCTCTCGGAAAGTGTTCAAAGGTTATCTTCGTGAAGTGAGGGATCAACGTCAACATACATTCTCTGTAAGGAATAAGATTCGGATGTTTCGTATCCCACTCTCCTTTGATCTGATTGATCACGAGAGAGGAATCTCCGAAGACACTCAGAAACTTGATCCTTAAGTCGATCGCAGCTTGGAGACCCATGATGCACGCCTCATACTCCGCCATGTTGTTGGTGCAGTTGAAACATAGCCGGGCAGTGAGTGGAGTATGAGTGCCTTGAGGGGATATGATTACAGCGCCAATACCGTTTCCCAAAGCGTTGGAGGCTCCGTCAAAGTGCATAGACAATCGGGATCCTTCCTCAGGTCCTTCATCCGGTCCAGGTACTTCACAATCAGTCACAATCATGATACTCTCATCGGGAAACTCAAAGTTCATTGACTGATAGTCGTCTACTGCCTGATGTGCCAAGTGGTCTGCCAATACACTTCCCTTGATGGCTTTCTGGGTCGTGTACTGAATGTCGTATTCTGTCAAGATCATTTGCCATCTTGCTATTCTCTCAGACAGAGCAGGCTTTTCAAATATGTACTTTATAGGATCCATCTTTGAGATCAACAAGGTGGTATGAGTCAGCATATACTGTCTCAGCCGGCGAGCAGCCCATACCAAAGCGCAGCAAGTTTTCTCAAGCAGTGAGTATTGGGTCTCACAGTCGGTAAACTTTTTGCTAAGGTAATAAATGGCATGCTCTTTTCGGCCAGACTCGTCGTGCTGCCCCAGCACGCACCCCATTGAGTTGTCAAGTACTGTCAGGTATAGTATCAGAGGTCTCCCTTCAACCGGTGGCATAAGGATGGGTGGTTCTTGGAGATACTCTTTGATTCTGTCAAATGCAGCCTGACATTCATCATTCCAACGTACTACCTGATCTTTCTTCAGCAGCTTGAAGATTGGTTCACAGGTAGCAGTCAGGTGCGAGATGAATCGGGCGATGTAATTCAGGCGTCCTAAAAAGCCTCTGACCTCTTTCTCCGTCTTAGGAACTAGCATCTCTTGAATAGCCTTAACCTTGGCAGGGTCCACTTGAATACCCTTATCACTTACAACGAAGCCTAGCAACTTCCCAGATCTTACCCCGAAGGTGCACTTGTTCGGGTTCAACCTTAGCTTGTACAACTTCAGACGGTCAAACAATTTCTGTAGATGATCTAGGTGCTCTTCCTCAGTCTGGGACCTTGCGATCATGTCGTCAACATACACTTCTATCTCATGATGGATCATGTCATGAAATAAAGCAACCATGGCACGTTGGTAGGTTGCCCCAGCGTTCTTTAGTCCAAAAGGCATTACCTTGTAGCAGAAGGTGCCCCACTGAGTAACAAATGTAGTTTTTTCCATGTCTTCAGGTGCCATCTTGATTTGATTGTAGCCTGAGAAACCATCCATGAAAGAGAACACCTTATGCTGAGCTGTATTGTCAACAAGGACATCAATGTGAGGTAGGGGAAGTCATCTTTGGGGCTGGCCCTGTTCAGATCCCTGTAGTCAACGCACATTCTGACCTTACCGTCCTTCTTAGGTATCGGCACCACATTAGCAACCCACTGAGGGTAAGAAGTCACTGCAAGGAACCCAGCATCAAACTGTTTCATTACCTCGGCTTTGATCTTCTCAGACATCTCTGGACGCATACGGCGGACTTTTTGCTTAACCGGAGGGCAATCTTCCTTAGTAGGCAAATGATGGACCACAATATCGGTATCCAACCCAGGCATGTCTTCGTAGGACCAGGCAAAGATCTCCATATAATCATGTAGCATCTTAGTCAACCGTTGCTTCACGCTGAGCTCTAGGTTGGCACCAATCTTTACCTCCTTCCTGTCTGCCTCAGTACCCAAGTTTATTATTTCCACTGGCTCTTCGTGTGGTTGAATTACCCTCTCTTCCTGAAGTAACAGTCTTGCAAGCTCACCAGGCACTTCGCAATCATCTTCACCTTCGTCTTCGGCTAAGTTGATCGGATTTTTGAAGTCATAACTGGCAGTAGCGGGGTCGTTACCAGTGAGATCCAGAGTGGATTGAAACCTGTATGAGTGAGTGTGTGTAAATACAGCTGTTTTGAAATATGTAAAGGAAGGAAAGACAGAAAAGGAGCATAAGATTTGAAATGCGAGAAAACGTCCAAGATTTTTATTTATGATATATGAAATGACAATTTATATGCCCTCACAAATGAAACCACGGTGCCTCGGGTAAGACACCGGGCCATAGAGTTTTAATTGTTTATTACAAATAACAAAACAAAGAAGTTTATTACTGCGTAACAAAAGTAACAGGAGTATGGTCTTTGGCAATCCAATTGGTCAATCTGCCTTCGGTCGTCGGGTAGATCCAGCTATTGAATTCAGCTTCATCCACTTCATTATCCTCCCCAACAACATTCACTCCTGGATTTGTAATGAGCACAGGAGGTCTTCCGGTCTTCGCCTTCTGCATAGCTTTCTGACCCTCTGCAGTAAAACCCAGTCCAAATTTGTCAGTTTTCTGTGTAAAGTCGGGAAGCCTGCCCCAGTTAGTACATTCACCTTTCTGAACCACAGCCCGAGCATCCTTTAGGGAAGCCATCTTCAAAGGAACATCTTCTTCAACTGCTGTTTCTGTTGCTGCTGAAATTGGAGGTACCTCCTCGAAATGCTGAAAGGGGGTTTCAATAAACTCCCCGTCCATCTCAATGTATCTGAAGGAATTCAAATGGCTCACCATATACTCCTCCTCTCCCTGCACAGTGACGATCTTCCCTTTGACAGGGTATTTTAGCTTCTGGTGCAAGGTAGAGGTCACCGCCCCAGCTTTATGGATCCAAGGTCGACCCAGCAGACAAGAATACGATGGACGGATATCCATCACATAAAAGGTAGAGTCAAACACCTGAGAGCCCACGCGAATAGGAATGTCAACCTCTCCATGAACCATCCTTTTGGAACCGTCAAAGGCTCTGACGATAATATTACTGGGTTTCAGTTCCAGGCCTTCACAATCCAGACGGTCTAAGGCCTTCTTGGGTAACACATTCAAGGAAGAACCAGTGTCCACCAACACATGCGCCAGAGTAGTGCCCCTGCATTCAATAGAGACATGCAGGGCATCATTGTGGTCCCTTCCTTTTGCAGTAAGGTCAGCATCCGAAAAACCCAACCCATTGTCCGCTGTCAGATTTGCTACGCAATCAGTAAACTGAACTGCAGATGTCTCCTGTGGCACATGGGCCGTCTTGAGAAATGAGATCAAGGCCTTAGCATGAGCCTCTGAGCACAGTAACAAGGAGAGCATTGAGATCTTGGAAGGCATATGCCCCAGCTGTTCCACAACATTGAAGTCACTCTTCTTTATTATTTTCAAGATTTCCTCCATCTCTTGTTGGGAGGCCTCAGCATTTATAGGTATTGGTGCCTCCATCCGGGCAGGCTCATCTTCAATCCCTTTGCCTTGAGCATTGGATGACTCGGCAGCAGGGGAAACAACTTGATCAGCAACAGGAACAGGTACACTTGTAGGTGTTATTGTGAGGGGTCTTCGAGTAGCGGGCGGTGCAATGTCAGGCGAGAAGAGCCTGCCACTGCGGGTAACCTTGGTTGGGCCAGTGATATCGCAGATACTGGCGCCAGTGTTGAACTCTTGTTTGATTCCATTCACATACACATCTGCCCCATAGTGCCAGGGGACAGCTTTATCAGATACGTAGGGGAGAGGCCCCGGAACAGTAATAACAACAGGTGCGACAGTCATGATTTGGACAGGCTTCTTTGGGAGAGCCTTGATTGGATTATTAAAGATGGTAATAACAGAAACCTCTTCTACCGGAACCAACTGAACAACAGACTTCTTGAATAGAATCTCTTTGCTATCCATTAGGCCTTGGATGCCCAACTTCAGCAAAGGACAACCGGATAGAGAAACAGCACAGAACAGGCAACCCTCACTGCAACCCGGAAATAAACCGGCCAGCAGTAGGTTCTTCTTGACAGTCTTCAAGGGAGTGGCTAGATCATTCACAGAAACAGCATAAACATCTTCATCAACAGCATTTACCCCATGCTGAGGCATAGGAGCAGTAACCACATTCGGCCTCTCAGGCGCTTCAAACTGTATCTCTTTCGCGTCAATAAGGTATTGCACCTTATTCCTTAATGCCCAACAGTCATCAGTGGAATGCCCCGGGCTATCGGAGTGATAAGCACAGCGGGCATTTGGATTATATTTTGGAGAGGCAGTGTTTACAACCTTGGGGGCCTCTCTGACAGTCACTAGGTTGGTAGATAGCAACTGCGGCAAGATCTGCGATAAAGTCATACTCAACCGGGTGAACTCTCTCCGGGGTCTTTCAGCCCTTTGAGGATTGGTTTGCCGAGGAGCGGCAGCAGGCTTGGCAATCATTACCGCACTGACAGATTGGCGGCGCTCAGGTTTCTCTTGTCTTCTAGAGCCATATACAGCACTAGCCTCCTTCTTGAAGGGTTTCTTCTTAGAGCTTGACGATGCACCCTTCGGAATCTTACCAGACTTTAACCCAGCCTCAATTCTCTCTCCAGTCAGAATAAGATCAGTAAACCCTGCAGATGAGTTACCGATAAGATGGTTGAAAAATGGCCCAGATAGGGTCCCCAATAACATGTCTACCAACTCCCGATCAGTCAACGGAGGCTGCACCCTGCCAGCCAGATCCCTCCACTTCTGAGCGTACTCTTTAAAACCTTCACTTGAACCTAACGACATACCCTGGAGTTGGGTACACGTAGGGGCAAGGTCGGCATTATATTGATACTGCTTGTAGAAAGCAGTAGCCAACTCCTCCCAGTTACGAACTTTGGTCCCATCCAGCTGATAGAACCATTCGAGATGAGTCCCTGAAAGACTCTCCTGGAAGAAGTGGATCCACAAATTCTTATCCACTGAGTACGGTTGAATCTTCCGCACATACGACCTGAGGTGTAGCTTGGGACAAGACGCCCCGTCATATTTGGTGAAGGATGGTGCTTTGAATTTACGAGGAATGATCACACCAGTAGACAAACCCAAATCTCCGAAATCCAGCCCAGGTACCTGTTAGATCTCCATAGCATTCAACCTGTCTTCCAACTGCTTGTAACGGTCTTCAGCCGGAGGATATTGCTCTTCATCAAAATCAGTCTCGTTGTCGGAGACTACCGGACTTGGACCCTTTCCCTCTTGAGGAGTACCCTTGCCAACAGAAGAACCAGCCTCTTCATTCTGCAGAGCGTTGCCAAACCTTCGGCCCGTGTTGAAAAGAACAATCCTTCTCTTTTTCTTCTTCTCCTTCTTCAGGAGCAGAGCCTTCAGCTCTTCTTGGCCCTGAGCCAAACCCATGATTAATTCCTGAAACTGCGCATTCTGCGCCTGAAGAGCCTTGATGGACATCTCAGTTGATGATGAGTCAGGATTCATGATGCTGAAATAAACAGCGAAGAACGGTAAGCAACCTGAAAAGAAGAAAACCTGATATGCACATGATGAATGGAATGCGTATGATTTATGTTTTCAAAGACAATCGGGAATCAACTTTGTAAACAAAAAGGAACACACTTCATTAGATTCAACTTTGAAACTTAAATTGTTCAACAGGTTGCCCTTAGGCGTTACATGAAAGGAAATATTGAAAAGGGAAACAAAACTGTAAAAGGACATCCAGAGCTCCTTATTGATCCCATGGTCTCCTCTTCTCAGTACGGATGTAAGCATTCAGAGCTCGCTCATTCTCCAACTGCTTTGTCAGCTTCTGGATCTTCAATTCCTGCTCGTTGAACTTTTCCCGGTAAGAATCCCGCTCTTCTCGCAGTTGCGACCAAGACCTCTTTAATGTCTCATAATCAGTAGGTATCTGAGGGGGAAGGACAGTTGGAGGAACACCATCTTTGTCAGGACACTCAAGAATGACGGGTCTGACAGCTTCATACGAAATGCCTAACTTCTGAGCACGGATGCGAACCCATTTGTAGTAGGCTTCCATAGGTAAAGAAGTCTTTGGCCCCAACTCTTGTGGGTCAGCTTTATGAACTTTGTCCCAAGCCTTGATGAACCTACGACGCAGCTCGTCACTATCCACCTGAAACTCAAAACTGATGTGAGGCACCAACATTTCATGAGGCCCTGCTCTTCTGGCTCTTCCAAACTAACGGAGCGCTAGACATGGATTGTAAGAGATTCCTCCTTGGGTACCAATCAGAGGAACATTAGGGTATTCCCCGCATCGATCAATAATAACTATCTCATCCAAACCTCTGCAAGTCCAAATGATGTCTTTATCGGTGAGAGACATTAACCTATGAGCCCAACCTCTTCCTTCTTGGTTCTTCAGCACGAACTTAGGGAGATGCGAAATAAACCACCTCACCAACAAAGGGATACAACACCATAGGGTTCCTCGTCTTCGGGTAGTACGAGCATGAAGTTGTTGCAAGATGTCACCCAAGAGAGTGGGCACAGGATTCTGAGACATAAAGATCCTTATGGCAGTGACATTGATGAAGTTGTCAGGATTAGGAAACAAGACTAACCCATAGATTAAGAGAGCCAAGATGTCTTCATATGCCCTAAAGTCCAGGTCATTCCAGAAACTGTTAGCTTTACCAATCAGAAACTTGGCCAAGAAACCCTTAACTCTGCTTCTAGTTACCCAGTTGTCCATTACCTCTTGATGTGTCAAGGGAAGAGCTGCAGCAACATCCTCAAGCCTGAGGGTCTTTTCCCAACCAGTAAAGGGGGTCTGATCCAAGATAGGGATACCAAGCAAACCAGAGAACTCTTCCAGGGTAGGGACCAGCTGGAAGTCTTGAAAGGTGAAGCACTGGTATAGAGGGTCATAGAACTGGGTCAGAACACTCATCAACTGTTGATCCCGCTTTGCAGTAACTAAACTGAGAAGAGAACCATGCCTCTGGATGAAGGAAGTGGTATTTGGAATTCTGCTAACCAACTCTTCAAGTAACTCAGGTGGGTGAACAAAGTTGAACCGGATAGTATTCCTTCGCACAGGCATCATGATATCCTACAAAACAGAGCAAAGGTGAAACCCTCTTGTCTTTGAAATGGTCAGTCCCTATGCAGGATGCATGCAATGCTCATGATGTTATGATGTTATGATAAAGCACACCACAAATATTTACAAAGGCACACATGTAAGGCACACAAGTCACACAAGGCAAGCCCTTAAAGTTTAGGCCAGCATGAGGTCTAGGTATTACCCTCTTTCAGTTTGTTGGTTCATACCTGTCCTATAAAAAGTAACCGGGTTCTTAGAGGATCCCAATATCATTGACTACCCTCAATCGGTCATAACTCCAGCATCGCAATCTTTTCTTGTGGCCAGAACCATCACGAGAGTTTAGCCTCAATGGGCGTAGCATACTGCTACTGTTCTAATGGCCAAGTTGTGTCAATTAAGGTTCTAAGGTTGTTGGTGCTTAATGACTCCTCAAAAGACCCATATTCTCCTCGTTGCGACACAAGGGATATCGGTACAGACCAAGGTGCCACACCAACGTAGCCACTGCTTCACCCGTGTCGGTCTATGCCGGACAGGTCCCTCATAGCTTATGCTACCTAAACAGGGTATCCCCAGATCCGGGTTAGGATCTATGTAACTCCCATGCGACCCACAATAGTAAAGCAAGCAAATTAATACAATTGAAAACACAGTTATGAACTAGACCCTAAGGTACACCTCACTTTAAATATCCCCAGCAGAGTCGCCAGTTCTGTGATCGGTGGATCTGGAACTGACTGTTTAACGCTGGTTCGCGAAATATCGCGGAAGCAAGAGTCGCCACCGTCTTTTATTTTCTCCAAATGGAAAGGACAAAAGCACAGAAAAATTCCTTATAGAGATTGTTCTCGGTTCGGGAGGTAGATTATAGAAAGGGAAGGTGTTAGCACCCTTTCTATCCATGGTTATCCATGGGCTCTTAGATACTTGCTCATTTGTGTTTTCAAAATTGTTTGTTTGCTTTTTAGAGTGGGTTTAAAAAGTTTCTTTGAAGATTTCAGTTTGACTCTTGTATCAGTCCTCAAGAGTGTTTGAAAAGTTGCTTTCGAAAGCTTTTTGAAAGTGTCGGTGCGAAAAGAAGTTTTTTGATTAGAGCAAGTATCTATGAGTTCTCTACCTACCCTAAGGAATTCGTCTGTGTAAATGTCCTTAAAGTAGTGCCATCCCACCATTGAGAGGTAGGTAGCACCACCGTTGGAGGTATTCGGGTCAATTCGGGGTTTAGGGACATTGTGGTCACCGAGCAAAGGTAAGATACCTTTGAAGCTACCCTTATGCCATTGATCTTTTATTCCGAGGCAACTATTCCGAGGCAACTTGTTTTGAGGCAACCAGATCAATGGGACATAAGGACTCACTAAGACGTCCTATAGTCGACGACCACGTTTCGAGGGACAAGGCAACAGTGTGATCACCGGAGTAATAGGAAGATACCTTAGAAGCTACCCTCATGCCAGGTTCCCGGATCATGAGGACTTACTAAGACATCCTCTACTCGACGATCACCTTTCGAGGCAAGGCAACAGTGAGGCGTACCCTAGGGGTGGTGTGTGATTTGTGTGTCATGTTCAGTTATTTTGTCTTGTTCATGTCAGAGTGATCTACGCATTTGTTTTTATTTTTGTCATTCATTCTTGCATGCATTTATTTAACAGTTAAAAAAAAGTGCGGAAAGATAAAAGTTCTAAACTATTACAAAGGCGCGGGTCCACATCGCCAAAATTTCCAGGACCCGATTTGACAGAAAATAAAGAACGTAATAAAGTAAAGTGTGAAAGATTAAATTTACACGGCTTTGGGAGAGATACATAAATAATTAAAAGAAAAAGAAATAAATACGCGAATTGAATTAAAATTAGAAACGAGGGCGTTGGACCCTTTTTGCGAAATTAAATTAAATGATTAGATTAATGAAAATTAAAATGAAAGGGAATTATTTTTGGTATTTTTGTATTTTATGACTTTAATGAAATTGAATTAAATTGAGAAATTAACCCTAATCCTAATTTTTTTATTTATTAAGAAAAATATTAAAGTTAAACCTAAATTAACCTAATTAATTACATGGTAATTTAATTACAAAAATAAATAATATTTAATTATTAATAATGGTGAAAAAAAAGAATAAAAGTAATTAAAATAATTAAACCTAATTTCTACAAATTTTTGAGTTAATTAAGAAAATGCTTGAATTAAACCTAATTTAATAGCTAAAATTAATGAACAATATTTATTTACAAATAATATATTAATTAAATAAAAATACTTATTTTTGTCTTTTTCTGATTTTATATTGTTTATTATATTTTTTATGAAAATATTTAAATTAAAGAACTAATTAAAAATAATAATTGAATCAAAATAAAAATGAAAAAAATATAAAAGAAACTTGCAAACCTAGGGGCGTCTGTCCCCAAATGGAGGTTTTGCTTAGCATTTTTTTGGCCCACCTATATCAAGCCTTCTTTGACCTTTTCAGGACGCGTGTAGGTGCGTTGACTCAGGTTTACCATGTTCTTCAGATCATGGCCTTCTGATCGTCTCCATTGGCCAAGTGGCAAGCTAGATTTGAGAGATGCATGGTGGTCTTCACTACTGAAACTGCACAGAAGTATTAATGGAAAAACAATATGGAAAGGGGTGGGGACCTGGGATCGAACCCAGGTCCTGTTGGTTATCAATGTATATGCCTGCCAATCGTGCCACTTTACTTCTTTGTATATTAAATAACAAACAATGAATATAAAATAAACCAAAGCGTTAATGACTTTTTCGCGTGAAATTTTGAATCAACCAATTACTGATGGCCACCTAATCATCTTCTTCATCGTTGTGTTTCTTTCCTGAAAATAAAAAGGGTTAGCGGGGGTTTTAAACCCCCCCAAAACAAGCTTGTTTTCAAAATAGCGAATAGGCCATATGGCCTCATATATTAGGCGCGAGGGTTCCATTGTTTTCGTCCAAACACACTGAATCCATTCATGGCATTATGATGTTCTAATTTTATAGCTTTTAGAAACGCCCAATTTGGACCTCAAAGAACCCTAACCTGTATCAATGGTGGAATCGCATATAGCACATGAAAACTCAATTGAATTATGTAGTTAGCTTCAGAATTAGTCAAGGAACATAAATCAAACATAAAAAATTCTTAAAGATGCATGAATCGAGATGCAAGAATATAAAAAAAAATTTGTACAGGTCACCATCGTCCTCACGTTTCTTGGTGTTAGGATGAATGGTTTTGATTTGAAAACCTTCCTTGAAGCCTCAAGAAGGTGATGGAACAAGTCTCTTTGCTTGAATCGACCTGTAACCTAGCTTTCAGTTTCCAATTTTTTTTTGGCAAAAACTCAAGTTTCTCTATGCTTTTCTGGCGCAGCTGGGAGCCCCTGAGGAGTAGGGTTAGCATATGTATATATGTGTGAGTGATTTAGGTCAAAGAAAACAAATCAAAACCTTTGCATTCATGATTTTCAAGATTTGATTCTTAAGGATCTTTTCAAATATTTTTTCATGCCTATTTGGTACAAATCATGGCCAATTGACTTCAATTCCTTCCATATATGATCATGCACGAAATTTTAAACCTATTCCATGCACAAAAAGATTTGATTGTATTGGTTTGGTATTTTTTATGTATTTTAATTAATTAAATGAATTATTAATAATAAAAAATCCAAATAAATAAATAAAAATGATAAAAAACTTCCCTTTGGGCCACATGGTCGTGCACATGCCTTGGATGATGAATTGTGGAAGAAAAAGAGGCCCATTAGCATTTTTAGGTCATTTGAATCAATGTTGACTTTTCAAAATATCCAAAAATTTCCCAACTTCCACAAGGCATAACTTGCTCAATTTTTAAGCTTTGCTCATGTTCTTGGACATTTTGGAAAGGTCTTTGAGTCCCCTAACCAATGCCTTTGGTCCCATGTCATTTTGATTTACCAATCGCAAGTTATGGCCTTTGACTTAAAGTCCCTTTTTGTTGACTTTTGAAAATTACCTATAATGTTGAAATTGATAAATTTTTGTGAGAGCATTTCTTGGACTTTAAGTGTGAAGAGGAGTTGTAGGAAATGTCTTTCTCTTCAAAATGAGCTTTGGATGGAATTTTTCTGATAATCCATGTGGAAGTTATGCCTTTGTCAAGTTACAGTTGACTTTTTCAACTGTCCAAATATGGAAACTTTTGCATCTTGATGATTTTTGAGCCAAGCTTTGATAATCATGATCAAGCATTTATCAAATGATGTTTGTGGCTTCAAAATGAGATGTTGACCAAAAATTTGGACTTTTGACTGTCAAATGACCATTTTGCCCCTACAGTTGACTGTAGTGCAATTAGGGTTTTTGACTGTGCAATTTTGTGCTGTGAGTCTTGAAACTTGGTATGAGGATGCTTGACCATGTTTATAGGCATGTGGGACTTGATTGGACCCTTGGAAACTTCATTTTCTTTGTCAGAACCAAACCCTAATTTTGACTGTTAGGAGGCCCTTGAACTGTGCAACCCTTGGGGAATTTTGAAGCTTTGACTTGGCAATTCTTGAAGAATATGGGAGGGCAAATTTTGGGGTACAACAGAGGTTAACTATTATCTTGACGGATCCAGGCTTCACAGTAACTTGTTGGAGGTAAAGGTGAATTAACTGTTATCTGGTCGGATCCAGGTTTAACAATAACTTCTTGAAGACTTGTTATCTGGTCGGGTCCAGGCTTTATGGTCTTTTGGAAAGTTGTACTATTATCTGGTCGAATCCAGGTTTCATAGTGTCTTTCTGGGGATCAGGGTTAATTGTTATCTGGTCGGATCCAAGCTTCACAATATACCGTTCGAAAACTGTTATCTGGTCGGGTCCAGGCTTTGCAGATTTCTGAGGTTTTATGAGGTCAATTATTATTTGGCCGGGTCAAGGCTTTCACAATAGACTACTTGAAAACTGTTATCTGGCCAGGTCCAGGCTTTGCAGATTTCTGGTGAAGTTAATTGTTATCTGGTCGGGTCCAGGCTTCACAATGAACTGCTTGGGAATTTAGTTGTTATATGGTCGGGTCCAGGCTTCACAATGAATCTCTGAGGATGACTGCTATCTGGTCGGATCTGGGCTTTGCAATGACTTTCTTGTAAATATGGAAATGAGGAATGATATTTGATCGGATCCAGGTTTCCCAGTCCTTTGTCGGGGAATAAAGAGGCAACCCTACTAGGAATAAGTAGTTAGAACCTTGGTTGTATTAAGTTTAGGTTCTTCTATATCTTTGAAGAGTTGGGCTGGTCGTGTCCAAGTTTCATAGCTTTTTGAGAAATGAGATCAACTGTTATCTGGTCGGATCCAGGCTTCAGTAACTCAAGAAGTTAAACTGTTATCTGGTCGGGTCCAGGCTTTATTAATCAAAGAAATTAAATTGTTATCTGGTCGGGTCCAGGCTTCAGAAATTGAAGAAGTCAAACTGTTATCTGGTCGGGTCCAGGCTTCAGTATAACTTGAAAATTGTGCTAATATTTGGTCGGATCCAGGCTTCATAGCATTTCTTGGTAACAATAAAGGCTTTGTTGAAGACTTTACTAGGGATTAGGGGTTGTGGCCCTGTGATTTACAATTATTCGAAGAGAAAATTCTAATTGGAGAGTATAGACTCAGTCAGGCGAGGCCGACTTATCTTGGGGAGGATATACTCAGTTGGGGATGATGGACTCATCTGGGGAGGATAGATTCTAATTTGGAGAAAATAACCTTGGTGGGAAAAGATGTACTCAGCTAGGAGATTTAGACTCAAATGGGGAATTTGGGTTCCGTTGAGGGATTTTCACTCCGCTGGGGGAATAGAATCTTGGTTGGAAGATATACTCCGCTGGGGAAGATGGACTCAGTGGGGAGTGTTTATTCAGCTGGACTCAGCTTGGAGAATAAAATCTCGGTTGGAAGATACACTCTACTAGGGATAAACACTCCTGGTTGGGAGATATACTCCACTGGGGATAAAAACTCCTGGTTGGGAGATATACTCCACTGGGGATGATGGGATTATCGGGGCAATTCTGGACTCAACGGTGAGTGTTTACTCGACTGGGGAAATCAGGGTGTCTTGTACGTTGAGGAATTTGCACTTGGCCCGGGGAAATAACTCTGTTGGGGAAATAAACCCTATTGAGGAGATGAATTTCTTTTAGACAGAGACCTCTAGGCTTCAGATTTGTAGAAGTTGTCGAGAGATTGAGGCTCTGGTAGGGGGTTTATCCTTTGTGAAGAAATTTTTATAGGCAATTCCACTAGGGAAAGGTTGCAATGGGGTTGTTGCGATAGGGATAATGATGACGAGATAATTCTGTGGGGAATAAAATCTGCTGAGGAGATGGATTCCCTTTAAGAAGAGATCTCCTAGGCTTTAGCTGGAAAAAGGCTGTCAAGAGATTGGGATTCTGGCCAAGGATCGTCCCGTGCAAGGATATTTTGCGGACAACTCCGTTGGGGAAAGGTTTATTGCCAACGCCCCGGTGGGGATAATGATGGTGAGATAACTCTGTGGGGCTACTTCACATTCATTAAAGGGATGCTTACTGAAGTTGTGCACTGATGCCCTGTTGAGGTTGTTTCTTGGAAGGACACATGTGCCAAATAGCTTTAATTATGTTCATATGCATATATTCATTCAATTTTAGTCAATGGACAAATTTTCATTCAAAACAAAGACAGAAAATTTTGCACTTCAAAGTGTATTTGTATTGATATTTTGCCCATGAACAGGCGTTTTTGTACATAGAGACAGAAATCCTAGTAAGAGGAAATCGTCGAAAAGAAAATTGAGAATGAAAAACAAATAGCCATGTGAAATGATCTCATTACCTTTCAGCTCTATTATTGCCCCAGTGTCTTTGAACGTCCCTTGTCGTTGATTGAAGTTGATTGGATTGATCTTGGACCATTTGAACTTGGACCTTGGTGATAATGTTGACCGCGTTGATTTTACGGGACATAGTCGTACGCTTTTAATCCTTAATTTTTGCCTGAACCGCCCTTTCGGGTTTTTGGTCCACCGGGATACCCTTTTTTGCCCAAGTCACCCTTTCGGGTTTTCAACTTGTCGGGTGTACAATCTTTTGTATATATCCCTAATTTTTGCCCAAACCTTTTGGTTTATCGGGATGCCCTGATTTTGCTTAGGTGTGTCAACCTAACAGGTCTCTTATGCGTAGTATTTTTTAACTATGTCCGCGTTTATAGGATGTGGGAAATCTTCGCCATCCATGGTGGTTAGTATCATGGCACCGCCAGAGAAAACTCTTTTGACGACAAACGGCCCTTCATAGGTGGGGGTCCATTTTCCTCTGGGGTCACCTTGTGGTAAAATGATGTGTTTTATCACCAGGTCGCCAACTTGATATACTCGAGGCTTGACCTTTTTTGTTGAAAGCTTTGATCATCCGTTTTTGATACGTCTGACCATGGCAGATAGCAGCTAATCGTTTTTCATCGATCAAGTTCAGCTGGTCCAATCTCGTTTGAATCCATTCGTCTTTACTTAGGCTTGCCTCAATCATAATCCTCAGCGAGGGAATTTGAACTTCCACTGGCAAAACGGCTTCCATGCCATAGACTAGAGAGAAGGGAGTTGCCCCAGTTGATGATCTAGCTGAATTACAGTAACCATATAGAGAAAATGGTAGCATCTCATGCCAATATTTATAGGTTACTACCATTTTCTGCACAATCTTCTTGATATTTTTGTTGGCTGCTTCGACTGCGCCATTCATTTTCAGTCTATACGGAGAAGAATTGTGATGCTTGATCTTAAATTGAGTGCACAATTCCCTGATCATGGCATTGTTGAGGTTAGTCCCATTGTCGGTGATGATCCTTTCGGGGATACCATAACGACAGATAAGATTGTGTTTGATGAATCTGGCTACCACGTTCTTGGTGACTGAGGCAAATGAGGTGGCTTTGACCCATTTGGTGAAATAGTCGATAGCAACAAGAATGAAGCGGTGTCCATTGGAAGCTGTGGGTTTTATCTCTCCGATCATGTCAATACCCCACATTGCAAATGGCCACGGAGAGGTCATGACATTCAGAGGGATTGGAGGTACATGGACCTTGACAACGTAAATTTGGCATTTGTGGCAAGTTCTTGAATGTTGATGGAAATCGGTCTCCATCGTTGACCAATAGTAGCCAGCTCTTAAGATTTTCTTAGCCATTGTATGTCCACTTGAGTGAGTACCGAAAAGGCCATCGTGCATGTCTTCCATGATCTCCTCTGCCTCTCTCTTATCCATACATCGGAGTAGAGTTGAATCATGGTTGCGCTTGTACAATATCCCATTACTTAGGAAGAATTTGGCAGCAAATCTTCATAAGAACTTTATGTCATTGATAGATGCTCCCTCTGGATACTCTTGTGTTTCAAGGTATCTCATTACCTCATGGTACCACGGATTTTCTGTATCAGTGTCAAGCTCATAGCAATGCGCAGGTTCATCAAATCTTTCAATTGTAATTATAGGGGCTTCATTGTCCCATATGACTTTGAACATTGAGGACATGGTTGCCAGAGCGTCAGCCAACTGGTTTTCTTCCCTAGGGAAATGTTCAAAAGTGATCTCTTCGAAGTGAGGAATTAGGGATAGCACAAGTTCCTTGTAAGGGATAAGATTAGGGTGTTTAGTGTCCCAATCTCCTTTTACTTGGCTGATCACCAAAGCAGAATCTCCAAACACATCCAAATGCTTGATCCTTAAGTCAATAGCAGCTCTTAGGCCTAAGATGCATGCTTCATACTCGGCCATATTATTTGTACAATCGAAGCATAGTCTGGCGGTAAAAGGAGTGTGGCATCCTCCAAGAGATATGATCACAACACCAATTCCGTTTCCTAAGGCGTTGGAAGCCCCCATCGAATACCATAGTCCATCGGGATCCTTGTTCAGGTCCGTCATACGGTCTAGGTTTTGCACAGCCGGTTACTAGCATAATATTCTCGTCAGGGAAGTCGAAGTTCATTGACTAATAATCATCCACAGCTTGATGGGCCAAATGATATGCTAGTACACTTCCTTTGATGGCTTTTTGATTTGTGTATTGAATGTTGTTGTACCCCAAAATTTGCCCTCCCATATTTCTCAAAACATTTCAAGAAAAATTCACAAGTCCAACCCGGCGCGTCATATTCAGGTGTTATTTCGTCAAGATATATCTGATAACGTATTCTCAAATTCAGGTTCGGCTCAAGAGTCAATTCTTTAAAGAAGGTATCTGAATGTGTGAGTTTTCTTGAAGAAATATGGTGAAAAAGTGTGCTGAAAGTGCAGTTTTTACGCGCTAAAAAATTCATAACTTGAAGATCGTGACTCGTTTTGAACCCGTTCCGGTGGCCAAAATTCCGTCTTGACGTCATCTATGTTTTCATCTCTCACGGATGGAAGCCAATTTCAATCAGAAAGTCTTCAAAAATGTGGATTTATCAAGTATTTACGTACAGAAAATTTGTGACAGAAGTTTATTTGCGTCATGTTCAGAAAATCATAACTTGGTCTATTTTCATTGTATCGAGCTGGTTCCGGTGCCACAATTTCACAAATTGAGTTGGCTACATTTTCACAGAAGGTATTGAGTTCAAACGGTATACAAAAGGCCTTCGTTTTTTGCTCAGAGTGCATGACACGCTGAAAATCCTGAATGCTGAATATTATTTCATCTGGACCGAAACTTCAAAAATTCATAACTCGGTCAATTTTTATCGGATTGGGCTCATATTTTTACACAAGGTCACTGACTCAGAGATCTACAACTTTTCTTCAAAAGTCGAGACCAAATTATGCACCGATCAATACTAGTTTTTTATTGAAGAACGTGTCAGAGTCGACACTGGAGCCCAAAATAAGTTTGTCTGAGCTGAAACTTCAAAAATTCATAACTAATTCACTGTTTATCCCATTGAGCCGATTTTCAGACAAGAGTTAGTTCTCGATATCGGCTACATTTTGTTTTCACATTTCAACTTCAAAAATTGCACTTAAGTCCCTACTATTTAGCCTGGAAAGTGACGAACTCAAGTGAACATTGGAGGCCCAATTGCACATTCAAAGCCCATTTTCTTTACCCTAATTTCCATTATATAATCACATTCTTTTCACACAAACCAAGGAGAGAAAAAAACCTTGCCACAACACTGTCAGAATATCAAATTCTTTCAAGAACCCTAAAACCTTGAAATCCTTATTACAAATCCCTCTCTCACTACAAACAAGTCATCTCAGTTACAAACCAACATCTCACTACTTCTTCAGTAAGGGTAAGGCTGGCTTGATCTTCATGATCAAAAGGGCATAAAAGCATTCATGTCACTACTTTTCCAGTAAGGGTAAGATTGATTTGATCTCCATGATCAAAAAGGTATAATCATTCATACATGTCATATTGTGCCTAAACATTAAATTTCTTCATATATTGGCTTTATTTGCATTTTATGATTTTATTTAATGTGTTCATGAGATTCAACACTGTAGATTTTAGACAGGATCCCATGCAGGTTCATTAAGGAACGTTGAGGCCAAAACACAAATGGCCAAAAGCCAAAAGCCAAATGGCCAAAACAGAACAGCTTACACATGACACCAATACATGGCGAGACAGACATCCTTAGAAGGTTAAGGAACGTTGAGGCCAAAACACAAATGGCCAAAACAAAAAAAGTTTACACATGACGCCAACAGTTGTTTCACCCCTCTAATCAGGCCTGTATACTCCTAAACTCTCTCTCTATTTGTATTATGTTCCTTTAATTAATTAATCGTTATTATTTTTATTAATCACTAACCAATTAACATTTTTTCCTAATAAAATCAAAAACACAAAAAATATTTTATTTATTAAAATTAACTTCATCGCTTTTATTTTTGTAAATAAATTAATTTAATCAATTTAGCTTTAATTAGATTTAACTTTTAATATTTTTTGCAATATTTAAAATCAATTTAGAATATTAGGTTTTTATTAACATTAATTCAATTTATTTTATTTTATTTCTTTAAAAAAACTCAAAAATTCAAAAATATTTTCATTATTTAATTTAATTTAATTGTTCATTTAATTTAATTCCATTTAATTCAAAAATAACCAAAAAATCACTTTCTCTCAAAAAAAGGGTCAAAATCCCAAAAAACTCGCATCCGATTTAATTTCTCGCACGCGATCCATTTTTCCATATTATTGTACTTGCTTCCGGAATGTAATAACTTTAATTAGGACTTTATTTATTTATTGCTTTATTTTACTTTCCGCAATTTAAATTAAAGGGTTTGTTTTTGGCGATGTAAATACCCGACGCCTTGTAATAGCGTAGATTTAATTTCCCGCAATTTACTTCCCGCAAATTATTAAACTGTTAATTATGCATGACAAGATTTGTATGACAAATAAAATCAACCCGTAGCTCACAATGATGCATGTTCAAAGATAAACATAAACTGAAACCTGACACACGTGTACATGCCACTCCTAGGGTACGCCTCATTGGTTGCCTCGAATGTGGTCGTCAAGTATAGGGTGTTTTAGAGGTCGCCCTCCTGTCTAAAGATCCTGTTGCCTCGAAACTGTTGCCTCGGATAAAAAAGGATCTAGGACATTAGGGTTACTTCTAAGGCGTCCTACTATTGCTTCGGTGACCACATTGTCCCTAATAATCGAATTGACCCGAATAACTCCAACGACGGTGCTACCTACTTCTCAATAGTGGGATAGTACTGTTTAAAGGACTCTTACACAGCCTAATTCCTTAGAGTAGGTAGATTCTCATGGGTACTTGCTCTTTTCAAACAAACAAAACAACTTTTCACACTGACACTTTCAAAAAGTTTTCAAACAAATTTTTCATACACTCTTGAGGACAGATACAAGAGTTACCTAGAAATTTTTTCAAACGAAACTTTTTTCAAAACCCACACACACTTGAAAAGCAAACAAATTTTGAAAACATAAGAGCAAGTACCTAAGAGCCCGTGGATAACCACGGATAGAAAGGGTGCTAACACCTTCCCTTTCTATAAATCTACCTCCCGAACCGAGAGATATCTCGAATAAGGAATTTTGCTGTGCTTTTGTCCTTTCCATGTTGGAGAACATAAAAGACGGTGGCGACTCTTGCTTACCGCGACATACGCGATCCAGCTTTAAACAGTCAGTTCTATTTCCACCGATCACAGAACTGGCGACTCTGCTGGGGATATTATATAAAAGTGAGGTGTACCTTAGGATTAGATCATACTTATGTTTTCAATTGAATGTTTTGTTTGCTTTATTATTGGGCATTGCATCGGAGTTTCATAGATCCTAACCCGGATCTGGGGAATACCCTTTTAGGTAGCATAAGCTGTGAGGGACCTGTCCGGCGTAGACCAACACGGGTGAAGCAGTGGCTACGTTGGTGTGACACCTTGGTCTGTACCGATATCCCTTGTGTTGCAACGAGGAGAATATGGGTCTTCTGAGGAGTCATTAAGCACCAACCGACCTTAGAACCCTAAATTGACCCAACTTGGCCATAGAACAGTAGCAGTATGCTACACTCATTGAGGCTAAACTCTCGTGATGGTTCTGGCCGCAAGAAAAGATTGTGACGCTGGAGTTATGACCGATTGAGGGTAGTCGATGATATTGAGATCCTCTAGAACCCGGTTACTTTTGATAGGACAGGTCTTAACCAACGAAACTGAAAGAGGGTAGTACCTAAACTTCATGCTGGCCTAAACTCTAAGGGCTCTTTTGTATGACTTGTGTGCCTTCAAACCTGACTACTTGCATGTTCTTGTTATCTGACACATGAGTTCCTTGCAGGTTTGTTTACAGTCCTTAATTTGGGCTCATAACAGGGTTTACTTACATCGCTCCACGCATAGCATAACATCATACCATCATACCATTGCATACATCCTACATAAGGACTAATCCATTTCAAGGATCTCAAGGGTTTGTGATGCAGGTCATGATGAATCAAATGTCTAGCAAGGGGCAAAGGGGATTTATTTTCCTCTAGCCAAGGTTGTCAAGGGCTATGACCCACTCGATATGGTGAGCTTTGACTCTTGAAGAAGGACTCTCAACAACACGAAGTTCCTTCAATCAAGCTACAAATTCAAATGCTAACAATGTTCTTGTTTACCCCGCGAGAGCCTTGAAAACATTGCATGCATACATACATATCATTGCATTACAGGTACCCTTGTTACAGGTCGCTTACCTTCTTCGTTGTTTATTTCAGCAATGGCTTCCCAACAAGACAACCAGGATCTTCATGGTCAAGAGACTCGGTTCGGGGAGATCCTCCTAAATCTATCCAAGGGGCAGGAAGAGCTGAGAACACTCCTCACGGGGACTTTGGTCAGGAACAGTCCAGAAGACGATAAAGACGAACGGCTGAAACGTCTGCAAGCTGAGGTAGATACAATGAGAACCCAGATGCTGGGGCAGATGGCTCTCATTCAAGACTTAGCTCAAAGACAAGAAGAGCTCAGGGTTCTCGTCAACCAACTGCTTCAGGACAACCAACTGGGGCAAACATCTAAGGTTGAAAAGTCAGTCGTCATTAAATTCCCTTTGAGACAAGAAGACGAGGGAAAAGCTCCTCAACTTGCTTCAGGGTCACAAATTCAGCATCAACCTCACCAGCTTCAGCAAGACAGTATGAAGCAAGTAGTCAGGGCTGGGGACCAAACCGGTAATCAGCCTCCAAGAAGTCAAAGGTTTGGTTCAATGAATAGGCCTCTCCAAGCTGCTGCTACCTCACAGGTCCAACAACGACCTCGCCAAGAATAACGGGTTGATCAGAGCAAGCCAGACAAGCCTAGGAGGCAATTCACCCAGCTCAACATGTCGATGTTTCAAGCCTTACAACGCCTGTTGAGATTGAATCTGATCACATTAAGGGACCCTCTTAAGAATCCCAACACTTCCTCTTCCAGGTATAACCCGAGTGTGAGATGTGCCTACCATTCTGACAGTCCTGGACACGACACGAACGACTGTTGGACTCTGCAGAACAAGATCCAGGACCTGATTGATGAAGGAGCAGTGGAATTCACCCCAGATGGTCAGGTCGAGTTCTTCTACTATCCCTAGACGAGAAGACCTTTTGTTCATTGGAAGTTTCAAGTTGTATTTTCCTTTGCTTGTTCAAACATTTGTTCATGTCAAACTTTATTACTTTATCAATGCATCGCATATGTCTGTTTTGAATCAATATATTCGCATTCGCTATATTCAAACTGCTTTCATTTTTTGTGATGTTCAAACTCTCGATTAATAATTCTAAGCCTCTTGAGGGAGGATGACGAAAACGATACCACGATCTTTACAGTATGCTTTTGGACAGACCCCGCTGATGAGGTACAGGCATTGTTTCAATTCCTAAACACTGGAGTTATAAGGAAGATAATCCCTCGTCAACCCCTCTGAGCCAAAGAAGTTGGAGTTTGTCTTTTCGAAAATTAAAACCCTTAATCTTAACCTGGGGCAGGGTAGTTCTCTCAGTTGATCCAAGTGCACAACGAATGGCACCAAAGAAGTCCTTCCGAAGCAAAAGAACAGTGATGGTTCCGAATAACCATAAGGACAGGAAGTCATTATATCTCAAAATAAAAGCCCATTAAGTCAAAACCTATGAAGGAGACTTACAAAACAGGGGCATCCCGCTGACTGTAATCACAAAGGAAACAGTTCAGGCAAAAAACAGGGATAATGAAATAAAAAAGAAAGAGGTCCTACAAACCCTCAACAAAAAAAGAAATGACTGCCTATTCAAAATAAACTATCAGTATCTGAACCATCACCGAAATATCAGAGCAAAGACTCAAACAAGATCTAATGCACGATTAGCTGAGTTTAGGATCGAAGAACATCACGAAGAACGGGTGGGTACAAATAAACTTTGAGCCTTTATCCTTTGTTTCTTAAACCGTGAGCCAGGCCACGTTATAACCCTTAAAAGTCCTAGCTGAAGCATGGGTTAATTCGAAAGCATACTGTTACCAAAGGTATCCTGACTCCTTAAGGCTCGCTGTAAAATCTTGAGTTGACATCACATTTTACAAAATTTGCTTGTTTTACTGAGAAATGCATTTTCAAAAACTTCAAGACAGACATAAGCTTTGCATTTTTAATATAACATTGTTTTCATATGACTTGTTGCTCGAACAGCAGAGAAATTCGCACGAAGAATATCTAATGAACAAAAACACTTCCATTCAAGGGGCACGGCATGATCATTGTCCATCATCTGGGGCAGTCAAGTCAAGATTCAAGGAATCTCTCAAAATGCCAAATAGCCAGGGGCAGATCTCCATCTGAATCACTTGGGGCATTGGACATGAATTCCAGCAACAAATCTTGCATGATCAAATGGAGATCTTCTAGTAGTATGGCAATACAACACTACTGACAGTGACAACTCCTTACATCCTGAGAGCATGGACATAGTCAAAAAAAAACTACGCACAATTAAAGACCCGCTAGGTTGACACACCTAGGCAAAAATAAGGGCTTCCCGGCAAACCAAAAGGGTTTGGGCAAAAATAAGGGATGAAATGAAAAAATATGTACACCCGGCAAGTCGAAAACCTGAAAAGGCGGCTTGGGAAAAAATGGGTATCCCGGTGGACTGAAAACCCGAAAGGGCGGTCCAGGCAAAAATTAGGGATCAAAGCATACGACTATGTCCCGTCATCTCGTCACTTGCCTACCATAAGAAGACGTGTCAATCGGCAATGATCAAGCACCTCCACATGTACCTTCTCCCGCAGAAGCTGGGGCAATAATAATTGTCTGAGTGGTTTAGTTGCTCTGTCCACAGGTACAAGGTAGGTTCAGTTGAAGAGTATGATCAAGATACCTTCACTCCCCGCAGAGCAAGACAAGATTCAGTAATGCTCTCCCCAAGCAGAGTCGGTCTCCCATCAGTCCCGAAAAGGCACAGTATCTCCAGCAAGTCAGCAACACTCTTCCCAAGCAGAGTTAGTGTGATCGGTGGATCTGGAACTGACTGTTTAATGCTGGTTCACGAAATGTCGCGGAAGCAAGAGTCGCCACCGTCTTTTATTTTCTCCAAATGGAAAGGACAAAAGCACATAAAAATTCCTTATAGAGATTGCTCTCGGTTCGGGAGGTAGATTTATAGAAAGGGAAGGTGTTAGCACCCTTTCTATCCATGGTTATCCATGGGCTCTTAGATACTTGCTCATTTGTGTTTTCAAAATTGTTTGTTTGCTTTTCAACTGTGGGTTTAAAAAGTTTCTTTGAAAATTTCAGTTCGACTCTTGTATCAGTCCTCAAGAGTGTTTGAAAAAATGCTTTTGAAAGCTTTTTGAAAGGTGTCGGTGTGAAAAGTAGTTTTTGATTTATTTTGAAATTAGAGCAAGTATCTAGAGTCATCTACCTACCCTAAGGAATTCGTCTGTGTAAATGTCCTTAAAGTAGTGCCATCCCACCATTGAGAGGTAGGTAGCACCACCGTTGGAGGTGTTCGGGTCAATTCGAGGGTTCGGGACAGTGTGGTCACCAGAGCAATAAGAAGACACCCTAGAAGCTACCCTCATGCCATGTTCATGGACATGAGGACTTACTAAAACATCCTCTGCTTGACGACCACTTTTCGAGGGGCAAGGCAACAGTGAGACGTACCCTAGGGGTGGTGTGTGATTTGTGTGTCATTTTCAGTTATATTTGTCTTGTTCATGCATTGGTGATCTACGCTTTGTTTTTATTTTTGACATTCATTCTTTCATGTGGTTATTAACAGTTAAAAGGTGCGGAATTTAAAAGTCCTACGCTATTACAAAGGCGCGGGTCTACATCGCCAAATTAATCCAAGACCTGATTTGAAATAAATAAACATGCGGAAAGTAAATACCCTAATTAATCTATTACAAGGCTTTGGGGAAATTACATGAACTTTAAAAAAGAAATAAAAGTAAATATGCGAAAAGAAATAAAATCGAGAATGCGAGGGCGTTGGACCCGTTTAAAGCAATTTAATTGAAATCATAAATTAATTAAGTTAAATAAAGAAAAGAACTTTTTTTTGGAGTTTTTTTGTATTTATGGAATTAAATAAAATAATTAAATGGAATTTAAAAGTTAATTAAAACCCTAATTCTAAACTATTTTTAATTTATTAAAAAAATGTTTAAATTGTACCCTAATTTACATTAATTATTTACATGGCATCTTTATTTATAAAAATAATTAATACTTAATAATGGTAAAAAGAAAAGAAAAAGAATAAAGGCATTAAAACCCTAATCTCTATATTTTTTAATTTATTAAAAAAAACATTGAATTAAACCTAGAATTAAAACTAAATTAGTTAACAAAATTTATTTACAAAATAATATTAAATAAAATAATAAACATATTTTTCTTTTTGACTTTCTGATTTTTTTTATTTTTTGGTGTTATAAAATTATCTTTATGGAATTAAATAAAATAATTAATCAAAAGAAAAAAAGAGAATTAAAAAAAAGGAAGAAAAATGCAAACCATAGGGGGGTTTGTTGGCCCTTTTGGAGGTATGTTTGAGCAATTTGGCCCACCATAATCAAGCCTTTTTTGACTTCTTCTGATTACGTGTGCATGCGTTGACTATCGTCCAGTGTGATCTGCAAGTTCTGGCTTTTGGATGGATCTCACATCTTACAAAGTATCAGAAGGTGACCTCCGCAATCTCTTTGCTGAAGAAGCATCTATGTCATAATCACCAACCTCTTCTTTTAAACCCGATGATAGCATTGAAACACCCGATCCACATGAAAATTGTACCAGCATACTGTCTCCTAATCGACTGGCGAGAAAAAACATAGAATTTCCAATTGTCGTAATACCAGAAGATAGAACTGAAGCTTTTGACTTGGAAAGATCAAGTCTTTGTACAACCCTTCCATCATAAATAAGAGTAAGCAATAGAAGTTCACCAGTTTTTGTTGACAGCAAGGCTACATCATTCAACAACCAAGTTGCATTGGCAGCATCAAGTTCCACATTGAAACTTGATCTTGGCATCTCCTGACTATTATCAGGGGAAACAACATAGCTGTTCAAGGACAATGCACATGAAGCAGACTGACTATGATAATGAATAGTGTTTGCACCAATGACAAGAACACCACCAATTGGTGAGGGCACTGCAAGAAGCTTGTACGCATCATGGGGGAGATTAACAGCTGACCAAATAAGTGGATGCTGCTTCAAAGTTGTGCTGATGATAAGTGCTGATATAGTGCAAGTGTGATGTTTCCATGAGACACGCCCAGCCCAAGTAAGCTCACGTTCATGCAAGATCACCATCACAGGTTCAATATAGCCATGAACAAATGTGAAATCTTTTACATGCCTCATATCCAAGTCACGCAGATTTATCATATAAGATGAGTCAATACGGGCAGGAACAGCACCTCCAGAACCTGACACATCATCTTCCTCAACTAAACCAGAACCAGCCTGATTAGTCTTTAGTATTATCATTTGCAAATCATAGACAAGAACTCCACCACACCTGCCTTGAGGATCAACCTTTGCCACCGGGCCTCTTGCAAATTGTTCTCTGCCTCTTTTCAAATGAAGCCATTCGGGACCCTCAAAACAATGCAATGAACTGGTACGAAGTCCGTGGATAGAATCATCATACTCCAGAACTGAAATCTTTGCATCTTTAAAAGTTAAGATGATAGAATCTCGCCTTTTAGAAGCAGCACCACCACCAACGCTCAACACAGCCACACTTTCAACATTGCCATGCAACCTGTAATGACAAACGAGCTCAAGCGAGGCACCAGAGACACCATCTAGGGCACTAGAATCCGCAGAGGATTTAGGAGGATCATGTTGAAGACGAACTATGTATACTTCGAGAACATTTGCAGCAGTGATGACGAGATTGGGAACGGGAGCAAGGCCGTGGGATTGCGGGACCCAATCGGAGTCAAGGTCGTCGTCAGGTTGAAGAGGAGTGATGCGAGGTGTGAAATCGGAGCGGGAGTGGGTGAGGAAACCGGAGGCGCAGTTGTCAACGCCTGTTGGCCATTGCATCATCTTGTATGCGGCGAAACTCATGGTGGATTTGGGTGTGAGAATGTTTCGTCTGCGGTGGCTCGAGGGCTGATTACTGTTGCGGATTTGACGGCGGTAGTGAGGAGATCCGCGACGAGGGTGGTTGGCGTGACTTGATTGGAGCGCCACGACGGATATGTTTTGGTAAGTCTCGCGTGGTGCTTCCGTCGTTTTTGCAGAAAGGAGCTTTGACGGCGTTTCGTGTGTGTCGGTTGAGGGTGTTCGATTCGTTCTCCGGCGGCTCTTCTTTCAAATTCTTTTTCCTGTTGTTGTTCGTTTTTTTCCTTCTATTTTCCCTCATATTTTAATCTTTGGCCAAAAATAGAATATATCATCAATAGTATTTGAAACGAAACAAAGTGTGTGAGAATTGTGGATTTTTCTGGAGGTTTCAGCATAGCATTCCTGTTCTCGTGATTAGGTTTAGGGTCTGGCTTATATGGAATGAATTAGGGTAGAAATCCAAGTCCATAATCCTTTGTATTCATGATTCAAATATTTGGTTTTCAATGAATATTTTTTCAATCTTTTTCATGTCTTTTGATACCAATCATGGCCAAATCTTTCCATCTTGAGTGAGCACGAGATCTTTAGGCCTTGATGAGAGATTATACTGCACAAAAAGATTTGAAAACCTTATTTTAGTATTTTTCTTGTAATTAATTTTGATTAAATGAATTAAATAGATTAAATATTCAATTAATTAATTAAAAATAAGAAAATAACTCCCCTTTGGGTCAATGGGTCGTGCATAGCTTTTGGATGATGATTCTTGGAAGAATTTGTGGCCCATTAGCAATTTTGAGGCATTTGAAGCAAAGTTGACTTTTCAAAATTCCCAAAAATTTCCCAACTTCCACAAAGCATATATTGCTCAATTTTTAAGCTTTGATCATGTTCTTGGACATTTTGGAAAGTTCTTGAAGTCCTATAACCAATTCCTTTGGTCCCATGTCATTTTGATTTACCAATATCAAGTTATGGTCTTTGACTTAAAGTCCCTTTTTGTTGACTTTTGAAAATGACCTATAATGTTGAAATTGATAACTTTTTGTGAGAGCATTTCTTGGACTTGAAGTGTGAAGAGGAGTTGTAGGAAATGTCTTTCTCTTCAAAATGAGCTTTGGATGGAATTTTTCTGATAAACCATGTGGAAGTTATGCCTTGGTCAAGTTACAGTTGACTTTTTCAACTGTCCAAATATGGAAACTTTTGCATCTTGAGACTTTTTGAGCCATACCTTGAAAATCATGATCAAGCATTGATCAAATGATGTTTATGGCTTCAAAATAAGATGTTGACCAAAAATTTGAACTTTTGACTGTCAAATGACCATTTTACCCCTGCAGTTGACTGTTGAGCAATTAGGGTTTTTGACTGTGCAATTTTGTGCTGTGAGTCTTGAAACTTGACATGAGGATACTTGACAATGTTTGTAGGCATGTGGGACTTGTTTGGACCCTTGAAAACTTCAACTTCTTTTCCAGAACCAAAACCCTAGTTTTTTGACTGTTAGGAGGCCATTGAACTGTGCAACCCTTGGGGAGATTTTGAAGCATGTTCTTTGCAAATCTTGAAGAAATATGGGAGGGCAAATTTTGGGGTACAACAGTTAGCCTACTGTCAGCCTTAAGGAAGTTGGGCATCCCCAGAAAATCTCAACATTCTCCAGCAGAGTATACAGATATTCCCAAACAAGCATCCCCGGCAGTCTTAATATTCCTCAACAGAAATATAAGATTGTTCCCCGGCGGAATACCAGACACCCCAGTGGAGCCATTTCCCCAGTACAGTTCAAAAGTTGCCCCAGGAGAGTTGAATCATCCTCCCCAGTAGATTCTGGAAGCTTATCCCCAGTAGATTCTGGAAGCTTATCCCCGGTAGAGTCTGGAAGCTGGCCCCCTGCAGAGTACCAATATCTCTCCCCGACCATGTTCAAAAGTTATTCCCCACTCGAGCTTATAACTGGGTTATCCTCAGCTAATTGCAACAGAAAGATCGTCCTCGGCGAAGTTCTTCCTATCCCCCAGCGGAGTTCATCAAATTCCCCAACATAACTTATCAATGGAATCCTCAACGGAGTTCTCATTCAAATTGCAGCGAAGTATCTCTTCCCACAGATTAATTCCCCGCAGAGTAATCTCTCCAACCAGTTTATTCCCCAACAGAGTCGTCTTCTCCTACCAAATCATCATCCCCAGCGGAAACGAAGAATTCTACTCTTCAATATCAGCCCAGGATTCAACAAACTTCCCGACATTCGTCAAGGATTTATTTTCCTAGACGAAAATACATTCATGGACATTTCACATTTTATACATCCTGCTTACATACATGATAAAGTGCATACGACACTATCTCATTTGTTTTCGAACATCATGACATCATGCATCATGACATTGCATACAACTGATGTTTTTCCTTTTCAGGAAAAAGGTCAATCCAAAGATGATTACTATCAACTGTCGCAGTTCCAGATTCGATACCTATATCTAGCCAGGGCATATCTGTGAGCGATTGATCGTGGATTCGATACCTGTATCTAGCCAGGGCATATCTACATTAAAGAGATTAAAGAGATAGCTGGGAAATGCTCCGGATATGGATGTTGTTCTTTTGCTTATTCAGATTTTCCCTTCAGAGATAGCTTAGAGATGCTCCAGATGTGGATGCTGTTCTTTTTCTTATTCAGATTTTCTCTTCAGAGATAGCTTAGAAATGCTCCAGATATGGATGCTATTCTTTTGCTTATTCAAGAGTTTCTTTTCAGAGATAACTTAGAGATGCTCCGGACCCGGATGTTATTCTTTTGCTTATTCAAAGTTTCTTCTCAGAGATAGTCTAGAGATGCTCCGGACCCGGATGCTATTCTATCGCTTATTCAAAGTTTCTTCTCGGAGATAGCTTGGAAACGCTCCAGATATGGATGTTATTCTTTTGCTTATTCAGAGTTTCCTTTCAGAGATAGCTTGGAAATGCTCCAGATATGGACGCTATTCTTTTGCTTATTCAGATTTCCTTTCAGATATAGCTTAGAGATGCTCCTGACCCGGATGTTATTCTACTGCTTATTCAGATTTCTCTCCAGAGATGGCCTAGAGATGCTCCAGATTCGGATGCTCTTCTATTGCTTATTCAGAGATTCCTTATAGAGATAGTTCAGTTGCGACCCAGACATGGCGACTTTCTGATACTTATTCCAGAGTTCCTTTCAGATATAGCTTAGAGATGCTCCTGACCCGGACGCTATTCTATCGCTTATTCAGATTCAAACTTCTAAAGACAACTTAGAGATGCTCCAGATCCGGATGCTATTCTATTGTTAGTCCATATTCGTTCAAAAGACAGTCCAGATACGATCCAGATTCGGATGATACTCTGTCACTCACTCAGACATAATATGGATAGACCCCAGACGCAGCGGTCATTCTACTATTTATTCAGACGTCAGCAATTAGATATAGACTAGATATGCTCCAGACACGGAAGCTATTCTATTTCTTATTCAGATTCAACTATCCATTACATTTCCAAATGGCATCTATAAGCCCATTCCCGACAAGGTTCTGTCACGTCTCCAGATGGCATCTATAAGCCCATCCCTCCTATCCATCATCTCTCCAAATGGCATCTGTAAGCCCATTCCCGACATCATATTGCTGATACTCTACTATGTGAGTGCAAATTTCTGGGCACTCTAGTGTTCAATCATCTTCCACCTTCGGATCATAAAAGGAACGCAAGCCAATCTACATCCTCAGGTCTAAGAAGATTGAACAGGGGCAATTGCTGTACCCCAAAATTTGCCCTCCCATATTTCTCAAAACATTTTAAGAAAAATTCAAAATTCCAACCCGGCGCATCATATTCAGGTGTTATTTCGCCAAGATATCTCTGATAACGTATTCTCAAATTCAGGTTCGGCTCAAGAGTCAATTCTTTAAAGAAGGTATCTGAATGTGTGAGTTTTCTTGAAGAAATATGGTGAAAAAGTGTGCTGAAAGTGCAGTTTTTACGCGCTAAAAAATTCATAACTTGAAGATCGTGACTCGTTTTGAACCCGTTCCGGTGGCCAAAATTCCGTCTTGACGTCATCTATGTTTTCATCTCTCACGGCTGGAAGCCAATTTTAATCAGAGAGTCTTCAAAAATGTAGATTTATCAAGTATTTTCGTACAGAAAATTTGTGACAGAAGTTTATTTGCGTCATGTTCAGAAAATCATAACTTGGTCTATTTTCATCGTATCGAGCTGGTTCCGGCGCCAAAATTTCACAAATTGAGTTGGCTACATTTTCACATAAGGTATTGAGTTCAAACGGTATTCAAAAGGCCTTCGTTTTTTGCTCAGAGTGCGTGACACGCTGAAAATCCTGAATGCTAAATATTATTTCATCTGGGCCGAAACTTCGAAAATTCATAACTCGGTCAATTTTTATCGGATTGGGCTCATATTTTTACACAAGGTCACTGACTCAGAGATCTACAACTTTTCTTCAAAAGTCGAGACCAAATTATGCACCGATCAATACCAGTTTTTTATTGAAGAACGTGTCAGAGTCGACACTGGAGCCCAAAATAAGTTTGTCTTAGCTGAAACTTCAAAAATTCATAACTAATTCACCGTTTATCCGATTGAGCCGATTTTCGGACAGGATTTAGTTCTCGATATCGGCTACATTTTGTTTTCACATTTCAACTTCAAAAATTGCACTTAAGTCCCTGCGATTTAGCCTGGAAAGTGACGAACTCAAGTGAACATTGGAGGCCCAATTGCACATTCAAAGCCCATTTTCTTTACCCTAATTTCCATTATATAATCACATTCTTTTCACACAAACCAAGGAGAGAAAAAAACCTTGCCACAACACTGTCAGAATATCAAATTCTTTCAAGAACCCTAAAACCTTGAAATCCTTATTACAAATCCCTCTCTCACTACAAACAAGCCATCTCAGTTACAAACCAACATCTCACTACTTCTTCAGTAAAGGTAAGGCTGACTTGATCTCCATTATCAAAAGGGCATAAAAGCATTCATGTCACTACTTTTCCAGTAAGGGTAAGATTGATTTGATCTCCATGATCAAAAGGGTATAATCATTCATACATGTCATATTGTGCCTAAACATTAAATTTCTTCATATATTGGCTTTATTTACATTTTATGATTTTATTTAATGTGTTCATGAGATTCAACACTGCAGATTTTAGACAGGATCCCATGCAGGTTCATTAAGGAACGTTGAGGCCAAAACACAAATGGCCAAAAGCCAAAAGCCAAATGGCCAAAACAGAACAGCTTACACATGACACCAATACATGGCGAGACAGACATCCTGAGAAGGTTAAGGAACGTTGAGGCCAGAACACAAATGGCCAAAAGCCAAAACACAAATTGCCAAAACAAAAAAAGTTTACACATGACGCCAACAGCTGTTTCACCCCTCCAATCAGGCATGTATACTCCTAAACTCTCTCTCTATTTGTATTATGTTCCTTTAATTAATTAATTGTTATTATTTTTATTAATCACTAACCAATTAACATTTTTTCCTAATAAAATCAAAAACACAAAAAATATTTTATTTATTAAAATTAACTTCATCACTTTTATTTTTGTAAATAAATTAATTTAATCAATTTAGCTTTAATTAGATTTAACTTTTAATATTTTTTGCAATATTTAAAATCAATTTAGAATATTAGGTTTTTATTAACATTAATTCAATTTATTTTATTTCTTTAAAAAAACTCAAAAATCCAAAAATATTTTCATTATTTAATTTAATTTAATTGTTCATTTAATTTAATTCTATTTAATTCAAAAATAACCAAAAAAATCACTTTCTCTCAAAAAAGGGGTCAAAACCCCAAAAAACTCGCATTCAATTTAATTTCTCGCACGCGATCCATTTTTCCATATTATTGTACTTGCTTCCGGAATGTAATAACTTTAATTAGGACTTTATTTATTTATTGCTTTATTTTACTTTCCGCAATTTAAATTAAAGGGTTTATTTTTGGCGATGTAAATACCCCACGCCTTGTAATAGCGTAGATTTAATTTCCCGCAATTTACTTCCCGCAAATTATTAAACTGTTAATTATGCATGACAATATTTGTATGACAAATAAAATCAACCCGTAGCTCACAATGATGCATCTTCAAAGATAAACATAAACTGAAACCTGACACACGTGCACATGCCACTCTTAGGGTACGCCTCATTGGTTGCCTCGAACGTGGTCGTCAAGTATAGGGTGTTTTAGAGGTCGCCCTCCTGTATAAAGATCCTGTTGCCTCGAAATGGTTGCCTCGGATAAAAAAGGATCTAGGACATTAGGGTTACTTCTAAGGCATCCTACTATTGCTTCGGTGACCATATTGTCCCTAATAATCGAATTGACCTGAATAACTCCAACGACGGTGCTACCTACTTCTCAATAGTGGGATAGTACTGTTTAAAGGACTCTTACACAGCCTAATTCCTTAGAGTAGGTAGATTCTCATGGGTACTTGCTATTTTCAAACAAACAAAACAACTTTTCACACTGACACTTTCAAAAAGTTTTCAAACAAATTTTTCATACACTCTTGAGGACAGATACAAGAGTTACCTAGAAATTTTTTCAAACGAAACTTTTTTCAAAACCCACACACACTTGAAAAGCAAACAAATTTTGAAAACATAAGAGCAAGTACCTAAGAGCCCGTGGATAACCACGGATAGAAAGGGTGCTAACACCTTCCCTTTCTATAAATCTACCTCCTGAACCGAGAGACATCTCGAATAAGGAATTTTGCTGTGCTTTTGTCCTTTCCATGTTGGAGAACATAAAAGACGGTGGCGACTCTTGCTTACCGCGACATACGCGATCCATCTTTAAACAGTCAGTTCTATTTCCACCGATCACAAATGTCGTACTCAGTCAAGATCATTTGCCATCTGGCTATTCATCTGGAAAAGGCAGGTTTTTACTTAATCAGATCCATCTTAGAAATTAATAAAGTGGTATGAGTCAACATGTATTGCCTTAGCCGATGAGCAGCGCTAAAGCACAACAAGTTTTATCGAGCAGTGAATATCTGGTTTCACAGTCGATAAACTTTTTGCTTAGGTAGTAAATTGCATGCTCTTTTCGGCCAGACTCGTCATGTTGGCCCAAAACACACCCCATAGAATTCTCTAGTACTGTTAAGTACATGATCAACGGTCATCCTTCAACCAGAGGCATGAGAATAGGAGGTTCTTGCAGGTATTCCTTGATTTTGTCAAAGGCAATCTGGCATTCATCGTTCCATTTGACTACTTGATCTTTCTTCAAGAGTTTGAAGAGTGGCTCACAGGTAGTAGTTAAGTGTGATATGAAACGGGAAATGTAATTGAGATGACCCAAGAATCCTATGATTTCCTTTTCAGAACGAGGGACTGGCATTTCTTGGATGGCCTTTATCTTGTCGGGATCTACTTCAATGCCTTTATTGCTGACAACAAATCCTAGAAGCTTTTCAGAGCGTACTCCGAATGTGCACTTGTTAGGGTTTAACCTCAGTTTATATTTCTTTAGTCTCTCGAATAGTTTGTGCAGGTGACCGAGATATTCTTCTTCGGTTTATGATCTGGTGATCATATCATCCACATATACCTCTATTTCATGATGAATCATGTCATGAAATAAAACCACCATAGCCCTTTGATATGTTGCCCCTGCATTCTTTAATCCGAACGGCATGACCTTGTAGCAGAAAGTGCCCCATTGTGTAACGAAAGTAGTTTTTTCCATATCTTTGGGAGCCATCTTTATTTGATTATAACCCGAGAAGTCGTCCATGAATGAGAAGACTTTATGCTGAGCGGTATTGTCGACTAAGACGTCAATATGTGGTAGAGGGAAATCATCCTTGGGGCTTGCCCTATTCAGATCCCTATAGTCTACGCACATGCGAACTTTCCCGTCTTTCTTTGGCACTGGCACTATATTAGCCACCCACTGAGGATAGGATGTTATAGCTAAGAATCCTGCATCAAACTGTTTCATTACTTCGGCTTTGATCTTTTCAGACATGTCAGGTCTCATGCGCCGAACTTTTTGTTTAACAGGAGGGAAATCTTTTTTAGTTGGCAGACGATGAACCACAATGTCGGTATCCAACCCAGGCATATCTTCATACGACCAAGCAAATACTTCCACATAATCGCGCAACATCTGAACTAAACGAATTTTGGCACTACTTTCCAAATTAGCACCGATCCTGATTTTCTTCTTATCTGGCTCAGTACCCAGGTTGATAACCTCAATAGACTCTTCATGTGGTTGAATAGCCTTTTCCTCTTGTAACAGAAGTCTGGCTAGTTCTCCTGGTATGTCACAATCTTCCTCGCTTTCGTCTTCGGCTTGGTTGATGGGACATTCAAAGTCATAGTTGGCAATAATAGAGTGTTGACAATAGGATCCAGAGTGGGTGTAGACCTGCAAGAGTGTGTGTGTGTGCATGTAAGATACATGGCTATCTTTTGGAAATGTATTTAAAAGAAAATAAAGACAATGAACAAAAATATTTGAATACAAAAGAGTCCAATGTACTGAATGATCATATGATTAGATGAACAAAATATAAAACCATTGACAAAATAACCAAAGTGCCCCATGCTAGGCACATGGCTTAAAAGTCAATATCAAAATATTACAGACAACGAGTTCTTGAATTGATTAAAAGCAAAAACAAGTAGATTACTCCTCAATGAAGGAGACGATCACAAAGTTCTTCGCATGCCAATTGTTGGGCTTCCCCTCGGTTGTTGGGTAGATCCAGTCTTCGAAGGCACACTCATCATCGAAATCCTCTGCGGCGTTTACTTCATGATTCTTGAGGTGGAGAGACGGCTTTCCAGTACGAGCATCTCTAATTTCTTTCTGAGCTTTGGAGGTGAAACTTATCCCAAACTTATCTGCTTTGAACGGGATGTGGGGGAGCTGACCCCACATCTCATTGTTTCCTTCCTCTACCACCGCACGGGCATCCTTAAGAGAAACCATCTTGGGAATAAATTTATCGGCTTTTGGAGTGTCGGAGGAGATTTTGGTGGTGGCCACAACTTCAAATGTCGGCAAGGAGTCTCTATGAATTCGCCATCCATTTCTACGTACTTGAAAGAATTGAGATGGCTTACCATGAATTCTTCTTCACCACAAACAGTGACAACCTTCCCTTGAACTGGGTATTTTAACTTCTGGTGGAGAGTAAAATTGACCGCACCTACCCCATGGATCCATGGGCACCCAAGAAAACAAGAATATGCAGGCCGTATGTCCATTATGTAGAATGTGGAGTTGAAAATCTGTGAACCAACCTTAATTGGGTGATCCACCTCTCCATGAACCATCCTTTTCAACCCATCGAATGCCCTTACAACAATGTCACTTGGCTTCAAAACCAAACCTTCACAGTCTAGCCGATCTAAAGCGCATTTAGGTAACACGTTTAAAGATGAGCCTGTGTCCACCAAAACATGTGCCAGAGTGGTCCCCTTACATTCAACATAAATATGCAAGGCTTTATTGTGATTCTTTCCCATGGGGGTCAAGAACTTAATCAAAGCTTGTGCATGGTCATCAGAACATAGCAATAGGGACAACATTGATATTTTAGAAGGGGTTTGTCCCAACTGCTCTACTATTTTGAAGTCGCTTTTCTTGATGATTTTCATAATCTCCTCCATCTCTTGAGTGGATGGTTCTTCCATAACAGTCTTTTTAGCAAGTGCCTCTTCCCTGGCAGGCTCACTTTCTTTCTCTTTCCCTCTAGTACTGGCACCAGCATTGCCGTTGGTTATGCAGATTGGAACTGCGGTAGTGGTTGGCGGCGAGATATCAGGGGAAAAGACTCTTCCTGTTCTTGTGACTTTACTAGAACCAGTGATATTAGTAACATCTGCTTCATTATCATCAATCCAAGAATCTTGTTTTACCCCATGGTAATAAACATTGACACCATAATTCCATGGAACCGCTTTGTCAGAGGTGTATGGAACGGGTCCGGCAGCACTGATTATGAGAGGAGAAATGATTGGTTCGTTTGAAATACTGATAGGACTTTTGGATGAGATCCTAATAGGTTTGTTTGAAATTGTTATGATGGCCAATTCTTCAGCTTTGTCGACTGAATTTTTGATGGCAGGATTCTTTTCGAATAGAATTTCGCGGCTATCCATTAGGCGTTGTATACCTTTCCTCAGTTTTTCACACCCATCAGATTGTCTCATACAACCCACACAGTTTTTTTCAGAGCCGGGGAAAGTACCAGCTTTCAACAGATTGCTCTTGATTACATTCAATGGAGTAGTTAACCCTTTGACGGAGGCAATGAAAGTTGTATCTTCGATGGCATTAACGCCTTTGTCGTGTTTCGGCATCAGAGCGGTAATTACATTCGGCGTTAGAGGAGGATCAAATTCAATAGTCTTGTTGTCAATTAAATCCTGGATTTTGTTCTTCAGAGCCCAACACTGATCAGTCTCATGCCCTGGGCTATTTGAATGATAAGCACATTTTTCATTTGGATTATATCTCGGTGATGAGGTGTCAGGGTTGGCAGGAGGATCCCGCAATGTCACTAAATTGGTCCTGAGCAGATGCTGAAGGGCTTGAGATAATGACATGCCTAACCTTGTGAACTGTCTTCTTGGAGCTTCAACCCGTTGATGATTGGTAGATGGTCTTTGAGTAACAGTCGGATTGGAGATTCGGGCAACATTGATAGACGAATGATTATTCATTTTGGTATGGGCCTTTTCTCTATACACATCATTAACTTCTTTCTTCGTGGCAAAAGGTTTCTTAACAGGATTGGGAGTGGAAGTAGACGCCACAGAGATCTTTCCACTCTTAATGCCACTTTCTACTCTTTCACCGGTTAGGATTAATTCGGTGAAACCAAAAGAAGAGCAGCCAACCAACAGATTAAAGAAAGGACCAGATAATGTGCTCATGAACATGTCAATGTGTTACCTATCAGTCAAGGGAGGTTGGACCCTACTTGCAAGGTCTCTCCACTTTTGCGCATACTCCTTAAACCCTTAATCCTTCCCCATGGTCATACCTTGCAATTGAACCCTCGTTGGTGTTGTACTGATATTGATGGTAGAAGGCAGTAGCTAGACCCTCCCAAGTATTGATGCGAGAGCCATCCAACTGGTAAAACCATTCAAGTTGTGTTCCAGCCAGACTCTCTTAGAAAAAGTGAATCCATAGTTTTTTATCAGCAGTGTGCGGTTGTATCTTGCGCACATAGGACTTAAAATGGAGCTTTGGGCAAGAAACCCCATCGTATTTTGCAAAGGTTGGTATTTTGAACTTGTGGGGAATGACTACCCCAGAGATTAAGCCCAAATAGTCAAAATTCAAATCGGGAATAACTTGGATTTCAACTGCTTTCAATCTGTCTTCTAGCTGCTTGTATTTGATGTCTGCGGGTGGATATTATTCATTGAAATAATCATCATCAGATTCTTGGTCACTGATACAGTCGTCCTGAGTACTCTTGACCTCACCAATTTGGTTCTCATCCTCTTCGGATGAATCTTCCTCTATTGGAATTTGACGGATTATCTCTTTGAACCTTTTACCCATGTTGAGCAGAGCTTTCTTCTTTGGCTTTTTCTTGGCGGCCAACAAGGCCATCATATCCTGCTGCCCCTTGGCCAGGGCGAGTAAAGCTCCCTGAAATTGAGATTTCTGAGCCTGGAGTTCCGTCACAATTTTCTCTAGATCCATCTTACTGAAATAAACAGCGGAGCGATAAGGAAACCTGTTATGCAGACGCCTGTCATATCATGATGCATGAATATGCAGTATGCAAATGATTTTTCAAGGATTTAAAGAATTTAAATTTGTATTGACAAAGAGTGAACAAACGTTAACTTGCATTAAAGAAATCTTGACTTGAATACAAACATGCCTCTTGGGCTTACAACAACAGAAATAAGCATAAAGTAAACTCCTAAGACAGAAAAGTTATGCGCATCTTCTTTGGCGCAATGTAGGTGTTTAAGCTCCTTTCTTCCTGAAGTTCCCTTGTAAGCTCCAATATCTTCTTCTCATTTTCATAGAACTTAGCTTCGAGGGTGTCTCGTTCTCCTTTTAACTGAATCCAAGCGTTTTACAAATCTTCAAGAGAAGTAGGCATATCAGGATAGAGGATCGTATGTGGAATGTCTCCGTCGGCTACTGGCTCCATGATAACAGGTAAGACGGCTTCATAAGGCATCTTGAGACTTTGAGCGCGAGCCCTTACCCATTTAAGATAAGGTTCCAAAGGAATGGAATTCTTACACCCCAATGTCTTGCTATCAACTTTGTTAACCATACCCCAAGCTCGTATAAATCTTTGACGGTAACCTTGGGTATCGCTTTCGTAGTCAAATGTAATTCCTTAGATGAGTACCTCATAAGGGCCATCTCTTCTAGCGTATCCAAATTGTCACAAATCTAAACAAGGGTTATGTAATGCCTCCCCTAATGCCAAGTAGAGGGACATTAGGGAATTCCCCACAGCGGTCAATGATGGTAATGTCTTATGAGGAGCGATAATACCAACGGATATCAGCATGTGAAAGTGACATCAATCTTTTAGAGCATCTCATACCTTGTTCATTCTTCACCACTGATCGAGGTAGGTGCGAAATAAACCACCTAGCCAACAGAGGAGTGCAACACATCAAAGCCCCCTTTTCTTCAAAGTGCGAGAGTGAAGAGAATGCAATATGTCTCCAAGCAACGTAGGCACCGGATTACGAGATATGAAAACCTTAATCGCATTCACATCTATAAATTGGTCAGGATTTGGAAATAGTACCAATCCATAGATGAGAAGAGTCAGAACTTCCTCAAAGGCTTGTAGATCCAGAATATTCAAACACTCTTGAGCCTTCTCCGACAAAAACTTTGCTAGTAACCCTTTAACACCACTCCTTATTACCCAATTTGCTACTATGTCAGATGGTTGCAAATGTAGAGCTCGAGCAATTTCCTCAGGTTTAGGTTCTCTTTCTATACCGTTGAAAGGTAACTGATTGAGAATAGGGATCCCTACGAGTTGAGAAAATTCCTCCAAAGTGGGCACAAGTTGGTAATCAGGAAAAGTGAAGCAATGATGCAAAGGGTCGAAGAATTGGACAAGCACCTTTATCATCTCTTCTTCAATGCTTGAGGTAACCAAACTAAGGAGTCGTCCATGTCTTTTTGTGAACGGGGAATCTTCAGGGACCCTTGATACTAAATCCTTGAGTTGTGGAGGTACCCTCACAAGACTGACTTGGATAGTGTTCCTACGAGCGGAGGCCATGTCCTACAAAACAGAACAAAAATAAATCCAAAAAATCCTTTAAATGGTTAGTGATGTTTATGATGTTTATGATGTTATGATGTTATGATGTACAAGTACATATACAAAGCAAACAAGTCCTCTGTTTAGGCTTGTATGGGGTTTCAGGTAAGTACCCTCTTGAAGTTTTAGTTGGCTCAACCTGTCCTAGTTAAAAGTAACCGAGTTTTAAGGGATCTCAATATCACTGATATTTCCCCCAAGTTTCGTTCAATAAGCGATTGACTCGCAACCAAACAAAACTCAAGAGTCCAACCTCAATGAGTGTAGCATCGAGTATCAACCAACTTCGGACTGCACCAAAGCCGGTCATCTCGCTATGTCCTAATGGCCAAGTTGGTGAAGTAAGGTTCTAAGGTTAGTTGATGCTTTATGACACCACGCGGCGACCCCGTACTCTCCTTGATTGACTCAAGGGTTACCGGTACCAACCAAAGTGCCACATCAACGTAGCTACTGCTTCAACTGTGTCGGTATACCCCACACAGTTCCCTCACAATTTATTGCTACTTACCTAAAAGGTGTCCCCAAATCCAGGTGTAGGATTTTTAACAGTAACCCAAACAAGGAACCAAAATATAAAGCAAGCAAATCAAACAATATAAGCAAGTAAATATGATCTAACCCTAAGGTAACCCCACTTTAGATTCATTCTATTCCCCAGCAGAGTCGCCAGTTCTGTGATACGGTGGGAGAACTGACTTGAAGGTTTTGCGATTGTGCTCGCAAATGTCGCGGTTTAGCAAGAGTCGCCACCGACTTTTCTTTTATCCAATAAGGAAAGGTGAAAAAGCACAGGAAAGACCTTTTGAGATGTTTTCATGAGTTCGGGGGGTAGATTATGAAAAGGGAAGGTATTAGCACCCTTTCCATCCATGGTTTTCCATGGGCTCTTAGTTACTTGTTAGATCACTTGCTTTTGTTTGAAAATTATGCTTTTGTGTGGTTTTGAAAGTATTTTGAAAAGGTGCCATCGTCTAGGAAAACTTTGCAATGATTCTCGTTCGTAAGAATATATGCAAAGTGTTGAGCTTTTGAAAATATTTCATGTTTGGAAAGTGTTTCGAAAGTGTTTCGAAAGTGTATGTGATTGTTTTTGAAAATAGCAAGGATATTTGTTTTGAAATTGAGCAAGTAACTAAAAGTAATATACCTACTCAAAAGGTTTTAGATGTGTTTTTCCTCCTCCTTTAGATGTTGCTATCTTACCATTGTTTTGATAAGAAGCCCAATCGTTGGATGTGAAGGGACAAGCGTTGGGTCATCGTATGACCATGATAGCAATATTGTGAAATGACTTAGCACTTTTTCTGTAGGGACTAAGATCATTTTGAAAGGCAACTTTTGATAGCGTCATCGAGGGACTATGATCTTTTTCGATTCATTTGTGCAAAGACATCCCACATGCATAACATGGCCATTTTTGTAAGGCAACAAGTGGAATTACCCTAAGGGTGTAAGTGTGTGAGTGTGTTTGATTGCATGCATATTTTGTCTTTGATTAGGGTGATCTATTTGTCAATTTTTATATCTTGTCATATACCCTAATTATTAGCATATATTGAAAGCAAATAACAGTGCAGAAATGTAAAGTTCTACATTATTATAACATTTAAGGGGATGGGGGTACATATTTTATGAGTGGGGTTGCAAGTTTAAAATTCTGGGTTACTTATTACAACCATATTGAAATAGACAAGAATGTACAGGAAATGTAAAATATTTATCTGTTTTAAAAATAAAATAACTTTTGCTTAAGAAAATATTTTTGGTCCTTTTTCATTAAAAGAAAATATATCATGCAAATATAAAATATTTTTGGTGTTTTTGTTTTTTATTAGAAATAAAATATAATGTAATGGCAAAGATAAAAGAGAAGAAAACATAACCAACGCAAAGTAGAAGAGGTCAGAAGTTCTAACGTTAACTTGCTGCACAAACAGAAACATGTTAGTAAAATATGGAAGTCAAGAAGTTCTGGACCTTCTGAAAATTTAGAATTTTCCAGAAGTTCTAACGCAACTGTCAGAACTTTGCCTCTCTCCTGGCCAGTCAGAACATCTGCAGCTTAGTCATTTACAAAATAGAAGTTGCATGCATAATAGTTATGACAAATTTCATGAAATATCAGAAGCAAGAATCAGAGGCAACATGTATTTGCTAGTTCTAATTTTGAGTCCTATTTTCTTTATGAAACTCTGAACTGGGATTTCTTTTACTCAGGCAAGCAGATGCATGAATTTTCAGAATATGTATACCATCAGGATCAGAATATCTACATTGTGCTGAATATGAAAAATCTGATAATGCTTAATCAGTTATGATGAGAGTCAGCAAAACTTACCTTGCAGCTGGAAAGGATTCTGTGAACTAGAGATTGTTCTTGACTTCTGGTGATGTTCTGAGTAGCTTTTTCATGTACTCAGCAGGATGGAAGTTTTCAACTTCTGAAGCAGGCAAAGGGGTGATATTCTGACTCCTTTGTGGTGAAAGTGAATGGAGAATGTGTTACTGTTTTGATTACAGAATCTGGGATGGTTTAAATCAAGAACACTTGAGGAAAAATGGAGTTTGAATATAATTAATCAATTCTAAGATTTTGGTATTTTGTGTTTATAGTTTCCTGGGTTCTTGGAATTTTTGCAGTGGTTTAAAGCTTTCTTTCTTAATTATTTCATCTCTTTCACAAATTTTCTGGTAAAAGGGGAGAGAGAGGTCTGGTCAAGAGAGAGGTGGGGGGGGGGGGGGGGGTCCTTCAGCGTGCAAATGATGTTATATTTATAGGGAAATTTTTGTAGTTGGGGCGGTCAAGTGGCACCAACATCACCTGCTTGATGCTGACTTACTCTTGAAGTAAGCTTAAACAAGTGGTGGTTCATTGCATTCAAGTTGGATGGTTAACAGCGCCTCAGTTTGATTTAGCAGCATGAATTAAGGAAAAGTATAGACAACGCATTGGCCTAGTATACTTTTGCACAAAATTTTGTCTTCCCAAGACAATAGGGGTACACGTGGAAAGACTCCCTTGGATAAAGACTCAGAGGCGGTTTGTGAGTATTAAATGAGTTCCCATGTGATATTCTGGATCCTTGCTTGACTCTGGATTAGAAGTTCTGCTTCAGCATGGCATCTCATCTTTTGATCCTCTTATCTTCTGACTTCGGCATGTTCTAAGGGATCCTTCAGAACTTCCAGTATACTTACAGCATGCTTTGTTATCTTCTTTGACTTAAACTCTGCAAAATCTGACTGGACCGTTATGAACACTGGCTGAGAAGTTCTGACTAAACTCTGTCTTGAGAGCATCCAGAATTTGCTGACTATGAACATTGACTCAGAAGTTCTGAAATTGTTATGTTTCTTAAATACTTAGAAAAATTTCTAAGTCTTTAAAATTTGATTCTTCCAAAGTAAGATTTGACTTTTGAAACTCTTGATGAAGCAAACTTCATATTCCAACATGTCTTGATGAAATATGATTTTTCTAATTTGATTTTGATCCAAAAGTCAAAGTCAGGCTTTTTCAGCATGCAAATGACCATTTTGCCCTTGTGAATGGTTTGCTTGGAAAAATTGGCAATTCAAGGCCTGGGGCCTTGATGAAAGCGAACCTGAGGATCCAGGGTGATCCCTTGAGAAATGAGAGGGAAAATTTTGGGGTGCAACACATGGTAATAACATTATTTAAGTAGAAAATATCCCCCATAAGTCCTAAAGTTAAAGAGGGGCCCCTTGAGTAAAAGGGAGATAAAGGGTGCCTAACACATTCCCTTTATCTAACCAACTCCCAAACCTAGAAATTTCTGAAAATTTAGGGTTATCCGTTCTCCCATCCTTAGGACAAGAATTAGTGGTGGCGCCTCATTTTTTTTGCTGGTTATGACAAAGTCTTTTTTCAATCTTTCGCTCACATGAAAATCAATTAGCGAGTCTTATTGTCCATGTATGATTAAGTTCCTACTTTTATAAAAAAAATCAACCAACCAATAAATTTTTTTAGTTCACCTTGGACTACGAAGCCCAAACTTCCTTGTTGCATCATTAGGATACGTATGCATAAGATGCAACGTCTTGGCGAGCACAATAATAAAAAATCCAAAAATATTTCTCCTTTCTTTTTTCTTTTCTTGCATAATAAGTAAAATATTATAAATTATCATGTTAACACTCAAACACACACTAACTAATGGTTCATATCAAGTACGATGGATGTGAGGGGTGCTAATACCTTCCCCTTGCATAACCGACTCCTGAACCCTAATTTGGTTGCAATGACCATCTTATCCATTTCTCGTTTGTTTTTGGGTTTTATCAATCTTTTCCATTTCCTTTTAGGAATAAATAAAATTTGGTGAGGACTCTGTTATATTTTGAGTGTGTGATGCACTCGAGTATTTTTCACACCTTTAAGGACTACGACTTTGAGTTGGGTTACCATTCAGTTAAAGAAAATATGGTGGTCTATGCCTTGAATAGAAAATCCTTGCACATGTTAGCATTGATGGTTAGAGAGATGGACTTCATTTGAGCAATTCAAAGATCTTATTTTGGTGTGCGAGATGACATCGTCGAGTGTTATGTTGGGTGTGTTGAAGTTGACCAATGGTATTTTGGACTAGATCAGATAGGGAAAGAAATCAGATTTGGGATTAAATTGACCTACTAATGTTGATCAATCAATGTAAAGAGATATATTTCAGAGTTGGTGGAAGTATGTTATGAGGTTCAGAGATATAGTTTGTGTACTAGATTTGTCAGAATTTAAGAAGAAGATCTTGAAGAATGGCATAAAAGTGGGTTGAGTATTCATCCAGGTGCTATGAAGATGTACCAGGATCTTAAGAAGATGTTTTGGTGGTCAGGTGTGGTCGGTGGGAACGAGAACTGACTGTTTTTTGAATGCTGGTTCGCGTTGGCGTTTGTTTTTGCAAAGTGTCGCGGTAAGCAAGAGTCGCCACCGTCTTTTATTTTATCCAACAAGGGAAAGGACAAAAGCACAAAAAAATTCCTTTTCGAGATATTTCTCGGGTTCGGGAGGTAGATTATAGAAAGGGAAGGTGTTAGCACCCTTTCTATCCGTGGTTATCCACGGGCTCTTAGGTACTTGCTCATTATGTTTTCAAAATGTTTGCTTTTCTTTGTGTTTGTGGGTTTTGAAAAGAGTTTTGTTTTTGAAGAAAGTGTAAGTGCGAAAAGTTTTTGTTTTGTTTTAAAAGAGAGCAAGTACTTAAGAACCTCTACCTACTCAAAAGGGAATTTAATTGTGCAAATGTCCTTTAGACAGTACTATCCTGCTATTGAGGAGTAGGTAGCACCGTCGTTAGAGTTTTCGGGTCAATTCGATTTTAGGGACGTGTGGTCACTAAAGCAACGTTAGGACGCTTTAGTGGTAATCCTAATGTCAGATCATTTTTATCGAGGCGACCATTTCGAGGCAACTTATGATCTTGGGACAAAGGACGACCTCTAAAACATCCTATACTTAATGACCACGTTCGAGGCAACCAAGTGAGGTGTACCCTAAGAGTGGCATGTGCAAGTGTGTCAATTTTCAGTTACTTTACTCTTGCATGTCATGGTGAGCTATTGTTGATTTTAAGTTTAAGAGTTAATCTTGTCATGCAATCCTAGTAAGCATACATCTAAGCAGTTTAATATATGTACAGGAATTTAAAGTACGGGAATTGTAAACCATACGCTATTACAAGGCTTTCGGGGAGGGGGATTATTTACATGTCCAAAATTGGGGGGAATAAAGCAGTAAAGGGTCTTAGTTAAGCTATTACATCCCAATAGGCAATTACAATAAAATAAACGCGCGTAAAACAAGGAAAAGAGACGTCTAAGAGATTTCTAAGTAAATAAGAAAATCTTTTTGGTTGTTTTTGATTAAGAAGATATTTGAATTAAATACTCCTAAGTCTAGTTTATTTTAAATTGATAAAATGAAGTTAAAATAATTAATTAATTTGTTTACAAAATTAATTTGAATAAAAACTAACCTAATCTTTTTTTGTGATTTTTTATTTATTTTAATGTTAATTAAAAAGATAAAAAAAAGTCTATGAGAATAAAAACAAAAAAAAATAAAGTGCAGGAGGGATCCTTCGATCTAGGGAAAAAATGAGTTTCGACCCAGGGAGGGAATGGACTGCTTCGGTCCAGAGAGGGTCCTGGTCCTTTCGATTGGGCCAGACAGTAAGGCGTGAGTAGCCTTCGATCCAGGGAAGAGGATTGCCCTTCGATCATGGAGGTCGTGGCTTTCGATCCAGGGATGAGATGCCTCTTTCGATCCAGCATGCTAATGGGTTCGATCCAGAGAAGGGCTCTCCTTCGATCTGGGATGTTATACCTGTAAAAGTATGTGAGTGAAACAAAAATGCAGGGCCTGGGTATTGAATCCCAGGCCCTTCGATTCTGCACTTGTTGGGGTCTCTTCAGGCTAAATCTGCAGCAAATGTTAGCACACGAAAAATGTGACCTGGGTGCCAAACCCAGGCCTTTCGATCCTGTCTAAGATGGAAAATCAAAGGTAACAATAAGTAATAATGCGTTTATGCAAGTGTAAGGTTGGACAATTTACCCTTTCTTACCTGCAGATTGAGTCTTCGATTTGGGCACTGGCTGGATGGGAGCACTTTCAATCTGGGATTTCTGGGCGCAGGCACTTTTGATCCGGGCACTTCTGGGCGCAGGCACTTCCGATCTGGGCACTTCCTGGATGTAGGCACTTTTGATTTGAGGGCTTCTAGGCGTAGGCACCTTCGATCTGAGGGACTTCTTTGGCTTGGAAAATTCTGGGCAGCGTCTCTCCAATGTTTTGTTCTCCTACAGATTTTTTTTTTTTGTGTATAATTTTCGTTCTATGATTTTCGTGTAATTTTCTGTCTGTTGTAATGTGTCACTGGCCTCCTATTTATAGGAGTGTGGGAGTGCACGAAAATGGCAAGGGACAACCATTAAAATAGGCCTTTAATGCTCTGGACAAAAATCAAACACATTAAATCATTTCCTTTTTTGAAACATTCGTGTCCCTTGAATGAACCTGGACGCTTGGATTTCGAGTGCTTTCAGGCCATGCTCTTCGATTAGTCCTGATTTGCCTCTTTCGAATGGACTCCCTGCGTACCCTTCGAATGGGCCTGGCCCAAATATCAATCGAAGGATTCCAATCGAAATGCTCTGCTAACAGGCCAATCAAAAGGTGTTGTTCATGCCAATCGAAGGACATGGTTGACATGCCTGTCGAAATTGCCTTGACATAATTCCAATCGAATGCTTGTCCATAATGCCAATCGAAATACTCCTTCAGAATGCCAATCGAAGGGTCTTTCAGGATGCCAATCAAAATGCTTGTCCATAATGTCAATCGAAGTGTCTTTCAGGATGCCAATCGAAAGGTATTTGAAGTACCACTCAAAAATCTTCTTTTTCCTTAGGCAAGAGTTTGTGATCAACCAGGCAGGGGGAAGACTTTGGAAAACATGAGAGGGTAAATTTTAGGGTGCGACAGTTGCCCCTGTTCAATTTTCTTAAACCTGAAGATATAGATTGGCTTTCTAGCCTTTCGCGATCCGAAGGTGGAAGATAATTGAACACTAGAGTGCCCAGAAATTTGCACTCGCATGGTGTAGTATCAGCATTGTGACGTTGGGAATGGGCTTACAGATGCCATTTGGAGATGGTTGGTAGGAGGATGGGCTTATAGATGCCATCTGCAGGAGAGGTAATGGATAGTAATTGGAGATGGGCTTAAAGATGCCATCCAGGGGCGATTGCTGGACTGTATTTGAATGAGTGACAAAATTACATCCGAATCTGGATCGTATCTAGACTGTTATTTGAAGGTCTCTGATTGCCGGTCATTAACTGGGAGAAATAAATCTAACCAGAAGAGGTCTTTTTTGATAATGATGTGTGATGAAGGAATCTGATACGATTGCTACTCCAAACAGATGATGAAGGAATCTTGGACGATTACTACAACAGTGGGATTATGAAGGAATCTTGGATGATTACTACCTCAGCATGATGATGAAGGAATCTTGAATGACTTCTACCTCAGCAGGATGATGAAGGAATCTTGGACGATTACTACCTCAACGGGATGGTGAAGGAATCTTGGACGATTAGTACCTCAACGGGATGGTGAAGGAATCTTTGACGATTACTACCTCAACGGGATGATGAAGGAATCTTGGATGACTTCTACCTCAGCAGGATGGTGAAGGAATCTTGGATGACTTCTACCTCAGCAGGATGATGAAGGAATCTTGTAAGATTACTACCTCAGTAGGATGGTGAAGGAATCTTGGATGACTTCTACCTCAGCAGGATGATGAAGGAATCTTGGACGATTACTACTTCAGTAGGATGGTGAAGGAATCTTGGATGACTGCTACCTCAGCAGGATGATGAAGGAATCTTGGACGATTACTACCTCAGCAGGATGGTAAAGGAATCTTGGATGACTTCTACCTCAGCAGGATGATGAAGGAATCTTGGACGATTACTACCTCAGCAGGATGGTGAAGGAATCTTGGATGACTACTACCTCAGCAAGATGATGAAGGAATCTTGGATGACTTCTACCTCAGCAGGATGATGAAGGAATCTTGGACGATTACTACCTCAACAAGATGGTGAAGGAATCTTGGATGACTTCTACCTCAGCAGGATGATGAAGGAATCTTGGATGACTTCTACCTCAGCAGGATGATGAAGGAATCTTGGACGATTACTACCTCAGCAGGATGGTGAAGGAATCTTGGATGACTTCTACCTCAGCAAGATGATGAAGGAATCTTGGACGATTACTACCTCAGCAGGATGGTGAAGGAATCTTGGATGACTTCTACCTCAGCAGGATGATGAAGGAATCTTGGACGATTACTACCTCAGCAGGATGATGAAGGAATCTTGGATGACTTCTACCTCAGTAGGATGATGAAGGAATCTTGGACGATTACTACCTCAGTAGGATGGTGAAGGAATCTTGGATGACTACTACCTCAGCAGGATGATGAAGGAATCTTGGATGACTTCTACCTCAGCAGGATGATGAAGGAATCTTGGACGATTACTACCTCAGCAGGATGGTGAAGGAATCTTGGATGACTTCTACCTCAGCAGGATGATGAAGGAATCTTGGACGATTACTACCTCAGCAGGATGGTGAACGAATCTTGGATGACTTCTACCTCAGCAGGATGATGAAGGAATCTTGGACGATTACTACCTCAGCAGGCTGGTGAAGGAATCTTGGATGACTACTACCTCAACAGGATGATGAAGGAATCTTGGATGACTTCTACCTTAGCAGGATGATGAAGGAATCTTGGACGATTACTACCTCAGCAGGATGGTGAAGGAATTTTGGATGACTGCTACTCCAAAAGGTAATGACTTTTATCTGTTGATCGATCTTTCCTGAAAAGGTAAAGAGTTAGTTGTATGCAATGTCATGATGTATGCATTGTGTAATGATGTTCTCAAAATAAATGAGATTTATGTTATATTCATTTTGTATGCACATGTTATGAATGTTGTTGAAATGTAATTTTGTCTTGGAGAATAAATTCTTGACAAGCGTTGGGGAGTTATTAAATCCCGGACTGTTGTTGAAGAGTAGGTATGTCTTCAAACTTTGCTTAGAATGTTTCCACTGAGGATCCTTGTTTTGTTGAGGAGAACTCCGTTAGGGAAAGTTGTGAACTCTGTGGAGAGTATTGATTCGTTCTTGGGGAACAAGTTCAGGAGTCTCGGTTGTCCGTTGCTCTACTGGGGAGTCAAAGTTAAACTGACATCTGGTCGGGTCCAGGTTTCACAGTAACTTGCTGGGGATTGCAGAGTAGTCTACTGGGGAAGAGGAGTTGTGGTCCTTTGATTTGTAGTAGTCGGAGAGGCAAACTCAAGCTGGGGAATCCTGGTGTTGTTGGGGAAATAACCCCTGTCATCAGTCCGCTAGAGAGGTGACATCTTCGTTGGGGGAAGTCCTCGAGGATTCTTGAGGTGGATTCAGTTGGGGAAAGGTTTTCAGAGATTAAACCCTTGCTGGGAGTCATCCTATGAGAAGGATCTGGGGAGATTTGTCATTGCCCCTTGCAGCAAGTGTTTGTGGCACTGCCTGGAAATGTTTGACTGTATGTAACCCTTCACTGAGATTGATGTTCAATGCCCCAAGTGACGGAGATAGAGATTTGCCCCTGGTTACTCTGCACTTCTTTGAGAGATGTCCTAGAATCTTGATTGGATTGCCCCAGGTGATGGACAATGATCATGCCACGCCCCTTGATTGGAAGTGTCATCCTTTTTGAAGTGATTTTATTCACTGAGAGGGTTTTTGTTCATCGGATATTCGTTGTGTGAATTTCTCCGCTGTCAAACAAATAGCCAAATGCAAACAATGATATTCAAATAATGCAAAGTTTATGCTTGTCTCGAAGTTTTGAAAAGTCTGTTTTTTAGCAGAAAACTTTTTTTTATAAGACAAATTCAACGCAAGATTTAGGGCAAAGCCTTACAGGAGTCAGGATACCTTTTGTAACAGTATGCTTTCGAACTAACCCATGCTTCAGTTAGGACTTTTGAAGGGTTGTAACGTGGCTTGGTTCACGGTTTAAGAAACAAAGGATAAAGGCTCAAAGTATATTTGTACCCACCCACTCTTCGTGATGTTCTTCAATCCTAAACTCAGTTAATTGTGCATTTGGACTCCAAATGAGTCTGGAACGACGTTTTTGGTGATGGTTCACACAAGTTCAATTTGTTGGAAGGCAGTCATTTTTGCAACATTTTTTCATGTTATTGAGGATTTTTAGCGACCTCGTTCTTTTGATTTGTTATCCCTAACTTTTGCCTGACTGTTCTTGTTTTCGAGATTACAGTCAGCGGGATGCCCCAGCTTTCTTAAGCCTCCTTTATAGATTTTGGCTCAGTGGGCTTTTCTCTTTTGAGAGATTGACTGCCTATGAGATAAGGAACCCCCACTGTCTTTTGATTCCAGAGGAATGCTTTTGATGTCGTTCGTTGTATTATGAACTGAGAGTTTTGCGACTTCAATGCACATCTTTTGAATTAACTGAGAGACTACCCTGCCCCAGGTTTAAATCAAAGGTTTCAATTTGTTTAAAAACATAAAACTCCTACTTCTTTGGCTCGAAGGGGTTGACTAGGGATTATCTTCCTTATAACTCCAGTGTTTAGGATTTGAAAGAAATGCCTGTACATCGTCAGCAAGGTCTGTCCAAAAGCATACTGTATGAGATTATGGCATTGTTTCGTCATCCTCCCTTTAAAGGCTTGTAACTTTTTAGCAAGAGTTGAATGTCATAAAGAGAGTAAAAAGCATAGTTTAAATATAATGAAAATGATTGGATCAAATCAAGACAAACATATGCGATGCATAATGAAACAAAGTTTGGCATTAATGGATAATTGTTTGAATAACAAAGAGATTACAACTTGAAAACTCAAATGAACAAAAATCTTCTCGTCTCAGTACTTGTCACTTCAAATGGTGAACCTTGGAGGGATGGTAGAAGAACTCAGCCTGGCCATCTTGTGTGAATTCCAATGCTCCCTCATCAATCAGGTCTTGAATTTTGTTCTTCAAAGTCCGACAGTCGTCGGTGTCATGTCCAGGACTGTCAGAATGGTATGCACACCTTGCATCAGGATTGTACCTTGGGGAGGCTGTGTTGGGATTCTTAGGAGGGTCCCTCAATGTCACCAGATTCAATCTTAACAGGTGTTGTAAAGCTTGAGACAACGGCATGTTGAGCTTGGTAAATTGCCTTTGGTCAACCCGTTGCTTTTGGTGAGGTTGATGCTGGGCTTGTGACCCTGAAGCAAGCTGATGAGCTTTTCCCTTGTCTTCTTGCCCCAAAGGTGGTTGAATGATGACTTGATCTTCAACCCTAGTTGTTTGCCCCACTCAGTTATTTTGAAGCAGCTTGTTGACGAGGACCCTGAGCTCTTCTTGTCTTTGAGCTAAGTATTGAATGAGAGCCATCTGGCCCACCAGCTGTCCCATCACCTGGATTTTCATTGTTGCCAACTCAATTTGTAGCCCTTCCAACTGATCATTCCTGATGCCTCCTGGATTCCATAGGACCAAGCCCCTTGTGAGGAGAGCTTTTATTTCTTCTTGCCCCTGGGATAGGTTCAAGAACATTTTGTTGAAGTTGGGCATTTTGAGCCCGGAGATCTTGGTTGTCTGGTTGGAAAGCCATTGCTGCAATAAACAGCGAGAACATGAGAGACCTGTATTGGAAGACCTGTTATGATATGTATGATATATGTATGCAATGTTTTCAAGGATCTCGCGGGGTAAACAAGAAACTGCTAGAATCTGAATCTGGTAGTTTTGATTGAAGGAACTTCATGTTGCCGAGAGTCCTTCTTCAAGAGTCAAGCTCACCATATCGAGTGGGTCATAGCCCCTAACTCAAGTTATCGTGCTTGGATTTCTAGATGGTATTGGCTAGAGGAAAATAAATCCCCTTTTCCCCTTACTAGACTTTTGATTTACCATAACCTGCATCACAGACCCTTGAGATCCTTGAAATGGTTAAGGAAATGTTAAGGTATGATGTTATGATGTATATGCTATGCGTTCAAGCAAAAAGTGAGGTGATGTAAGTGAGCCCTGCAATAAATCCAATTTGTTGGATAAGGACTGTAAACAAAACCTGCAAGGAACCCCTGTTGTCAGATAACAAGTAGTTCAAGTTTGAAGGCACACAAGTCACACATATAGCCTTAAGTTTAAGCTGGCGTGGAGTTTAGGCATTACCCTTTTTTAGTTTAGTTGGTTTAAACCTGTCCTAAAAAAAATAGTAACTGGGTTCTAGAGGATCTCAATATCACTGACTACCCTCAATCGGTCATAATTCTAGCTTAGCAACCTTTTCTTGCGGCCGGAACCATCGTGAGAGTTTAGTCTCAATGAGTGTAGCATATTGTTACTGTTCTATGGCCAAGTTGGTCAATTTAAGGTTCTAAGGTCAGTTGGTGCTTCATGACTCCTTAGAAGACCCATATTCTCCTCGTTTCAACACAAGGGATATCGGTACATACTAAGCTGCCACACCAACGTAGCTACTGCTTCATCTTTGTCGGTCTACGCCGGACGGATCCCTCACAGTTTACTGCTACTTACCTAAAAAGGGTACCCCAGATCCGGGTTAGGATCTATAGAACTCCGATACAAGCCCACAAAATTAAAAGCATACAAAGCAATACAATTGAAAACACAAGTGATCTAATCCTAAGGTACACCTCACTTATTTAAACGTCCCCAGCAGAGTCGCAAGTTCTGTGGTCGGTGGGAACGAGAACTGACTGTTTTTTGAATATTGGTTCGCGTTTGCGTTTGTTTTTGCAAAGTGTCGCGGTAAGCAAGAGTCGCCACCGTCTTTTATTTTATCCAACAAGGGAAAGGACAAAAGCACAAAAAATTCCTTTTCGAGATGTTTCTCGGGTTCAGGAGGTAGATTATAGAAAGGGAAGGTGTTAGCACCCTTTCTATCCGTGGTTATCCACGGGCTCTTAGGTACTTGCTCACTATGTTTTCAAAAGGTTTGCTTTTCTTTGTGTTTGTGGGTTTTGAAAAGAGTTTTGTTTTTGAAGAAAGTGTAAGTGCGAAAAGTTTTTGTTTTGTCTTAAAAGAGAGCAAGTACTTAAGAACCTCTACCTACTCAAAAGGGAATTTAATTGTGCAAATGTCCTTTAGACAGTATTATCCTGCTATTGAGGAGTAGGTAGCACCATCGTTGGAGTTTTCGGATCAATTCGATTTTAGGGACGTGTGGTCACTAAAGCAACGTTAGGACGCTTTAGTGGTAATCCTAATGTCTTAGATCATTTTTATCGAGGCGACCATTTCGAGGCAACTTATGATCTTGGGACAAAGGACGACCTCTAAAACATCCTATACTTAATGACCACGTTCGAGGCAACCAAGTGAGGTACCCTAAGAGTGGCATGTGCAAGTGTGTCAATTTTCAGTTACTTTACTCTTGCATGTCATGGTGAGCTATTGTTGATTTTAAGTTTAAGAGTTAATCTTGTCATGCAATCCTAGTAAGCATACATCTAAGCAGTTTAATATATGTATAGGAATTTAAAGTGTGGGAATTGTAAACCCTACGCTATTACAAGGCTTTCGGGGAGGGGGGTTATTTACATGTCCAAAATTGGGGGGAATAAAGCAGTAAAGGGTCTTAGTTAAGCTATTACATCCCAATAGGCAATTACAATAAAATAAACGCGCGTAAAACAAGGAAAAGAGACGTCTAAGAGATTTCTAAGTAAATAAGAAAATCTTTTTGGTTGTTTTTTATTATGAAGATATTTGAATTAAATACTCCTAAGTCTAGTTTATTTTAAATTGATAAAATGAAGTTAAAATAATTAATTAATTTGTTTACAAAATTAATTTGAATAAAAACTAACCTAATGTTTTTTTGTGATTTTTCATTTATTTTAATGTTAATTAAAAAGATAAAAAGAAGTCTATGAGAATAAAAACAAAAAAAAAGTGCAGGAGGGATCCTTCGATCCAGGGAAAAAAGGAGTTTCGACCTAGGGAGGGAATGGACTGCTTCGGTCCAAAGAGGGTCCTGGTCCTTTCGATTGGGCCAGACAGTAAGGCGTGAGTAGCCTTCGATCCAGGGAAGAGGATTACCCTTCGATCATGGAGGTCGTGGCTTTCGATCCAGGGATGAGATGCCTCTTTCGATCCAGCACGCTAATGGGTTCGATCCAGAGAAGGGCTCTCCTTCGATCTGGGATGTTATACCTGCAAAAGTATGTGAGCGAAACAAAAATGCAGGGCCTGGGTATTGAATCCCAGGCCCTTCGATCCTGCACTTGTTGGGGTCTCTTCAGGCTAAATCTGCAGCAAATGTTAGCACACGAAAAATGTGACCTGGGTGCCAAACCCAGGCCTTTCGATCCTGTCTAAGATGGCAAATCAAAGGTAACAACAAGTAATAATGCGTTTATGCAAATGTAAGGTTTGACAATTTACCCTTTCTTACCTGCAGATTGAGTCTTCGATTTGGGCACTGGCTGGATGGGAGCACTTTCAATCTGGGATTTTTGGGCGCAGGCACTTTCGATCTGGGCACTTCTGGGCGCAGGCACTTCTGATCTGGGCACTTCCTGGATGTAGGCACTTTTGATTTGAGGGCTTCTGGGCGTAGGCACCTTCGATCTGAGGGACTGCTTTGGCTTGGAAAATTCTGGGCAGCGTCTCTCCAATGTTTTGTTCTCCTGCAGATTTTTTTTTTGTGTGTATACTTTTCGTTCTATGATTTTCGTGTGATTTTTTGTGTAATTTTCTATTTGTTGTAATGTGTCACTGGCCTCCTATTTATAGGAGTGTGAGAGTGCACAAAAATGGCAAGGGACAGCCATTAAAATAGGCCTTTAACGCTCTGGACAAAAATCAAACACATTAAATCATTTCCTTTTTTGAAACATTCGTGTCCCTTGAATGAACCTGGACGCTTGGATTTCGAGTGCTTTCAGGCCATGCTCTTCGATTAGTCCTGATTTGCCTCTTTCGAATAGACTCCCCGCGTACCCTTCGAATGGGCCTGGCCCAAATATCAATCGAAGGATTCCAATCGAAATGCTCTGCTAACATGCCAATCAAAAGGTGTTGTTCATGCCAATCGAAGGACATGGTTGACATGCCTGTCGAAATTGCCTTGACATAATTCCAATCGAATGCTTGTCTATAATTCCAATCGAAATACTCCTTCAGAATGCCAATCGAAGGGTCTTTCAGGATGCCAATCGAAATTCTTGTTCAGAATGTCAATCGAAGTGTCTTTCAGGATGCCAATCGAAAGGTATTTGAAGTACCACTCAAAAATCTTCTTTTTCCTTAGGCAAGAGTTTGTGATCAACCAGGCAGGGGGAAGACTTTGGAAAACATGAGAGGGCAAATTTTGGGGTGCGACATCAGGTATAAAGAAGGAAGTGGTTGAGTTTATCTATGCTTGTTTGACTCTTCAAAAATAGAAAATCGAGCATCAGAAGCCGTAAGGGTTTATGCAACCGTTGAGTATTCCCGAGTGGAAATGGGACAACATTTCTATGGAATTTGTGATAGGTTTTCCAAAGACGACGAATGGAATTGATTATATATGGGTTATTGTTGATAGACTAACTAAAATGGCTCATTTTATTCTGATAAAGATTAGTTATTCGTTGCAGAAACTAGCAGAGGTTTACATCAGTGAAATTGTGAAGTTGCATGGTATTCCTTCGAGCATTGTATTAGATAGAGATCCAAGGTGCACATCAAGGTCCGCAAACGGACAATCAAACAGAGAGGATTATCCAATCCTTGAAAGACTTATCGATAGCTTATGTTATAGAACAAGGAGGTAATTAGGTGAGTTATTTGCCATTGATCGAGTTCACCTACAACATTAATTTTCATTCTATCATTAGAATGGCATCATATGAGGCTTTATATGTAATGAAGTGTATGACTCTTTTGTGTTGGTAAGAATATGGTGAGAGTATTATGCTTGGACCTGATATTGTCAAGCAAATTAATGAGAAGATCAAGATGATTCAAGAGAAGATGAGAGCTTCACATAGTAGCAAGAAAAGTTACCATGATAAGTATAGAAAAGTACTTGAGTTCAAATAGGGATATCATGTGTTTTGTAGAGTTACTCCAATAATTGGTGTTGGTTGAACATTGAAATCTCAAAAGCTTACGCTGTGTTTCATTTGTACATATCAGATTTTGAAGAGAGTCGAAGAAGTGGCCCACAAAAATGCTTTACCGTCGTTTCTTTCGAATCTTCATGATGTCTTTCATGTGTCTCAGTTGCAGAAATACATTCTTGATCCATCTCATGTGATTCAAGTGGACAATGTGCAAGTTAGAGATAACTTGACTGTTGAAGTATCTCCCTTGAGAGTTGAGGATAAAGAGGTGAAACACTTGAGAGGAAAATAGATTACGTTGGTAAAGGTGGTATGGGGAAGACTTGCTGGTGGAAGCGTGGCGTGGGAACTAAAGATCTAGATGAGGGATTCGTATCCGACTATGTTTCCTTCAAATAATTTTTAAGGCCGAAAATTTTGTAAGTAGGAGAGAGTTATAACACCCTAAATTCAATTAAATTATTTTATTGAATTTAATTGTATTTTATTTAATTATTAAGTGATTTATATGTTTTTAATTAAATATGTGTGTTTATGTGTTATTGGTGGAGGTATAGATAATGTTAGACATTATTTAGAATTTAGTTAATTTTGAATAATCGAATTAATATAATAAAAATAAAATAGTGATATTTTGGTAGAAAAATAGAGTTTGTAGAAAATAATTAGAAAATAAGAGGAATGGTGGAAATAAGAGTAAATGATAAAATTTTAAAAATTGAGTCGAGAAAGGTAAGACAGGAATAACCTAAATAAGAGGAATTAAGTTTTCTTTTAAATAGAAAAGAGTGGGGGTTAAGATACTTTTACGATACATAGAATTGAGAGAAATAGAGAAAAATAGGCAAAGGCATATAAGAGGCAAAGGGATCAAGGGAATAAGAATCCACCATTATTGCAGTGCTTTTGTGGAAATTAAGGTAAGAGAGGATATTACTCTACTATAGGTGTATATTGTATGAACGGTATAGAGGGATCATCATCCTCCTCTAGGTTGAATTTTCCATTGTTGTATGTTATAAGTTCTTGATTATGAATGGGTGAAATTCATGCAAATTACCATGTTAATGTATAATTTCGTGCTCTGTTATATGATGATTTTTATACATGTTGTGTTGATATGATTTCTGAAATTTTGTGTTGCCATGTTTGTGTTTTAGAATTATGAACATGATGAGTGATTTTTGCATCGCTTTTATCATTAGTTTCTCTTTTTTATTTTGTTAGTTTTAGAGTTGATATCATTATCCATCAATTAACACGTCAAACTCATTACTTTTCATAGAATGATTTGTTTAATAATTGTTGTTGTTGTATATGATACCTTTTCGGATCTTTTGCACTACTAACATAATTGAGCGTATTGTCACCCCCTTTGTTTTTTTTATTTGTGCGTGGATGTACGATGTGTACAAATACTCAGGAATAAGAGTAGTTGTAACATTTGATGCCAACAAGGGTGGGGAGTGGTTGTCGGTGCACGAGGCATGACAATGAGACACTCCTGACGACGAGGAGTGGTTGCCGAATTCACATCAAAATGAGAGGGATCCTGAGGCGGTGCAGGTACGAGACTGCATGGTTGAAGGAAGGCTTATAAGGATTTATTTGTACTACTTATATCATCAAGTTACATTTTCTTTCCGATAGCCTAACAAATAAGAACTTCACAGTTAAGCGTGCTTGACTTAGAGTAGTATTTGGATGGATGACCTTCTGGGAATTTAATCAGAAAACGCGTGAGTGAGGACAAAACATGCTGAAAAGACCCATGTTGGTTTGTGGGGTCAGTCAGTAATCTTGAAAGCAGTTTGGGCGTTATAAATGGTATCAAAGCTAGACCTCTCATAGTACGATGTGGTTCAGGGACGAATCAAACAGAAACTGGTGGCATGTAACACCCGATGCCAACGAGGGCAAGGAGTGGTTGTCGATGCACGAGGCATGACAATGAGACACTCTCGAGGACGAGGAGTGGTCGCCGAATGTACATCGGAATAAGAGGGATCCTGAGACGGTGCAGGTATAAGACTGCATGATTTAAGGAATGCTTATAAGGATTGATTGGTACTACCTATATCATCAAGATCCATCTTCTTTTCGGTATCCTAACAAATAAGAACTCCATAATTAAACGTGTTTGGCTTGGAGTAGTATTTAGATGGATGGTCTTTTGGGAAATTTCTCGGAAAGCGTGTGAGTGAGGATAAAACATGCTGAAAAGACTCGTGTTGGTTTGTGGGGTCAGTCGGGAATCCTTAAAATAATCTGGGGCGTTATAGTAGTAGCTGCTATGAGTTAGAGGATTTCTATGAAACTTTCTTATTTATTGTGTGCAATTTATCATTTTAGTCAGTTAATGCTTAAATTCTATGAAATTGGGAACTGACCATTTTATTTGTTTTTTTGAATTAATCATTGTATTATGATGTTTCAATTAAACTTTTCAAATTAATGAGATATTTGATGTTTATGTTAATTATTTGAATTCTAGTACGAGTTGTTATTTCTAATTAAAGAGTTTTGAAATTATTTGTAAAACATGCCTAGTTTCGAAGATGATGGCTTTCCATAAATTCATATATAAAGGGAAGGATCCCTCATATATGTGGTAAATATTTATTATTCCTGCTCTTTTAACACTAAAAGAAGGATGTGGACAAAGTTATTAAATTTGAAAGCTTCATTTGAGTCGAGTGATTAGTGTTTAGGGGGTGACTACAATAGAACGAGAGATCTAGTGAGAGGAAAGGTCGTAACGACTATTCAAATAATCTAGAAACGTCAGGACTTAATAAGCTCATTAGAGATATGGAATTGTTTAATCTATTGGTTGGATTAGAGAAGGGGATAGAAATTAAAAATTCTTTCATTCCTATACGAAATCCCGCTTCAGGAGAAATTATATTGTTGCAATTATAGCAGGTGGTGCGATGGTTGAGGACGTGGGGGGAATTAAAAATCTTGCATTTAATCACTTAAATGAAAGGTTTCAGGAGCCTTTGTGTATGAGACAAAATATATATGAGGTGGATTTTAAGACACTGCCTTTTAGATGATATAAATTTTTTGGAGCTTCCATTTTCAATGCAAGATGTTAAGGAGATTATTTAGTGCTCTGAGCCGGATAAAAGCCCGAAGCTAGACAAATTTAATTTGCTTCTTCAAAACCTGCTGGGATGTTATCAAAGTTTATCCATTTGAATGCATCATAGAATTTTTTCACACAACTCATCATATATGTTTCCTGATTGGCTTGTAAATCCGATTATTCGTACGATGTAGTGCAGATTTGTGGAATGTTTTTCTTTTCCTACAATCTTTTGATTTGTTGTATTAAGGGTTGACTACCCTTGTATTTGTATTAATACAATTTGTTTATAATTTTTTTTTACTTAAATACATTTTTGGTCCCCCTACTTTAATGTTTTATAACTTTTATTTTCTTCATATTAAATATCAATTTTTTGGTCCAGAATTTTACATCACTTAGGATTTGATTTACTCCCCTCCAATTTTGCATACATGATAGTAATGATTGGATATAAAATTTACTTTTCAATGATATGGCAATGATGACTAAGATAAAAAATATTTTTTTAATTAATATTTTAATAATATTATAAATGATTTTATTTACAAAAAAATCAAAATAAAATTTAAATTTTTTACAAATATTAATTTAGAAATTAATTTATCAAATTCTTTTTCAGAATAAATTTAAGTTTAATGTTTTTTTTTAAAAACAAGTTAATTAAAAATTTTAAATTAGTTTTAATAAATTAATTAATCAAAAAATTTAAGAAACATTTTGGGCTTCTTGACCCATATTCTTGCAGTATGTTTTTATTTCAATATGGAAGATGTGTGGCTTTGACAAGAGTACGCATTTGACTGTGTTATTTGATCTTTCATCAAATGATCGTTCCAATACTTCATGTTTGGATTTCAAGTGCTCAAGTGATATAAATATGGAACATAAAGAAATACGTTGTCCTGAAACTAGACTCAACTATTTGTTGCAGATTGATTCACAAAGGTTATAAAAAACCAGTTCATTGGCCTAGGAGCTTGGAGATGACGAGATGATATGTGATATGTCATTTATTGTTTTTTGTAATTATCCTTTAGAAATGGTATATGCCATTTCTTGTTTTTCTAATCAACTCATATGAGATATGTTTGGATTTTCTAATCATCCCTTATTCTCCTACAATGCTATATGCGATTTCTTATTTATAATGTTCTCAATTCCAGTTTTATCATTTTTCAGAGAAAGCCGATTATAATGTTGATGATCGATTCAAAGATTCTCATGAAGTTGCCATATGTTAGTAGCACTATATATATGATGATGTTTTTGTTAAGCAGTAAAAATATGTTACAGTTCAAGTTGAAAGATGTTTGGTCTTGTGTAGGTAAATATGACAATGATAAGTCTTGATGGTATGATTCAAAAGGTTATAGACATGGAGTCTAAACTTCAAAATTTGAAATGTAGACATGACAAGAGATTAGCGAAATTCCTGAAAGGTTTTATTATGCAAATCAACAGTCTAATTTGTATATCATTTGAACACTTGAAATAGTCTCACATTATTTAAAAAAGTTTTATTTTGTAAATCAACGTCTGATATATATATATATCATATATCACTTAAGCACTTGAAATAGTCCCATATCGTGTTAGGTGAAGATAATTTTAATATTTATATAGATTAAACAAATACTAAAATACAAGTATTTGTTAGCTGGACTGAAGATACTTATGCAATCAATTAAGCTAAAGTACCAAAATTATTATTTTAAAATTTGTCTTATGCTCAAAATATATTTAAAAAAAAATAATTAAAGAGATTGGTTATTAATTAATTATGTAAATAAATAATAAATTATCCTACTCATCCATGCCATATTATTACCAACTAATTTTCAACTAAAGTAAAGTTTAGGGACCAAAAATTTAATTTTTAAAATGTGGAACTAAAATTTAAAAATCAAATAGAAGAGTCATTTAAGTGAATGAGATAAAATTAGGGGTTGACAAACCGGATTCAATCTATCGGCATTCTAATTTTATCCACACTTTTTTGCGCGTCGGATTAAGGTTTTAGATTCTCACCCTCTAATATATTTATTCCACCCCGTTTTTTTTAGCACGGACATTAACATAAAAATTTGTTATTTTTAGATTTAAAAGATACAATATCCCTGTAACTACTCCATACTTATTTTATTTTTGGGTTAAATATACTTTACCTCATCGTAATAGTAGCGAGTTTTGATTTACCCCCCTTTTAATTCTTCTTCTTCTTCTTCTTTTTACCCCTTAACAAATATAGATTCCTAAACAGAAAACCATACAGCCCAAGATTCTCTTTGAGTTTCATACGTAGCATTTGATTATGTGATGACTGTGTAATTAAATTCCATGTTGGACTGTTTGTGTCTAGGGTTTTTTGTCTTTGTCTTTGTCATCTTCCTGTTTCAACAGCCAATTCCAGTGCAAATCGTTTCCTACCTTATGTCCCTACCGTCTTGCTCATTTCTTCTCTCCCTACCGTGTTGAACCATTTCCACTGCAAATTGTTTCATGAAACCCGATTTTGTCCCTACGTTCAAATGGAGGATGCTAGCAAGAGTGTTGGAAGTTGCAATTCGTACGAGTATTCAAAGGTTTCTAGATGCGGATGTTGTCGTCTAATAAAGATGTGGTTTGCTAACACCATAAAAAATCATAATAGGAAATTTTGGAAATGTAGGAATGCTGGGGTAAGTTCCTGAATCTCAAAAGTTGTGATCTATTTATACTGGGGAAATTCGTAATATGGATTTAATGTTGTTTTTGGTTACAGATGAGCAATAGTTGTGATCTGTTTATTTGGGATGATGAAATTGCTCACTCCATTAGTGTAATCTCAAATTCTGAAAGTTATTGCAAATACTGTGATATGGCAAAATTGGAGTTTGAACTGACAGAAAGGAAACTGGAAAAATCCAAATTGAAGATAGTTGCATTGAAGAGGAAAATTTTCCAACTGAATATGACAATTATGATGTATTGACTTATCTTTGCAGTGTTGTACAATTATATGTAATGTCAAGTGTATTGTGTAATTTCAAGTTTATCTTTGCAGTGTTGTACAATTATATATAATTTCAATTATATGGAAATTATGTAATCTTTACAGTGTTGTACAATTATATGTATCTTTGCAGTGTTTGTTTAATGTCAACTTTGATACAATAAGAGTGTTTCATTTTTCTTACAGTATTGCATTACCAGTTGTAATCATTAAATAACCTTATCAATTAAAACCAATATTAAAGGAGTCATTACATGAAGGCATAAGTAGAACAAAATGCCAATGTCATTACAAAAGGGCATAACAGCTTAACAAACCATAAGGACACAAACCATAACTTAATGTCAAAGTATCAAATAGACATGATAAGCAGTACAAACATAAGACTACTTCTTAGATTTCTTCATTGTACATTTAGAACCACTTCCTTCTTCTTCTGCCAAATACATAGGTTGCTCGGAGTTTAAACCCAACCCTTTGATTGGTTTTTGAAACCACTGGAGTTTTATTCTTTCACTGGACCTCTTTCTCACTGGCTTGACATCTCTCACTTTCACTTTTTTCTTGCCTTTTTTGTCTGGCTTACCAACCACAGCAGAACAACGTGTTGTGTTTATTTCAGGAATGCTTGAAATGAAATCATCAGTCATGTCACCAAAATAGTCAACTAGTTCAGTTGTTGTAGTTTGAGTTTCACCAGCTTGTGTTACAGTTTGAGTTACAGCAGTGTGTATTGCAGTTTGAGTTCCACCAGTTTGTGCTGAATTTTGAGTTGCAACATGGAGTATTGTAGTATGAGTTCCACCAATTTGTGTTGCAGTTTCAGTTGTAGCATGGGGTATTGCAGTCTGAGTTCCACCAGTTTGTGTTGTGGTTTCAGTTGCACCAGTTTCACCGGCTTGTTGAACATCATCAGTTGTACCTACCTTGACCTTCCTCTACAAAAATAAAACACATTACTTGTTAGTTCAAAATACGTGATATGTCAGTTCAAAATACATATTTATAATACCTTTCTCTTTAGTCCATTAGCATTATGTGTTGTGCTTTTACATGTTTGAGCATTGTGACCAAATTTGTCACACTTAGTGCATCTGTAAGAAACACCTGGAAATCTCCTCCTTCTAGCACCCTCTTCACCATACTCCCTTATCCTTAACTTTCTTGGTCTGCCTGGACCTTTCTTGTACATAGGGGGTAAAATCTCCTCTAACTTGACTTCTGGCCACATTTCCTCACCATTAATTGGGCTCATAGAAAAACTATAGCATATTGCATACTTGTCTCTATAATAACAGTGATCAACAAAATCCTTTGGATTCTGTTGTCTAAAACCTAAAGCAACAACAACATGCCTACAAGGAATACCAACTAAATCCCAGAAATTACAAGTACATGATCTCTTAGACATGTCAACTATAAATTACTGACTGTTATAGGAATGAGTGACATAATTTTTCATCCATTTCCAAAGTAGGCATCCATTGACCATTAAACATAACCTCATTATCAAGTCCTTTTCTAGGAATTGGCATAACCTTATGAGGCCATTTTTTAAGCTTCATGATAGAAGTAGAACATTTGTTCAATAAATATTTCCTAATCCACTTACACATTCTTAAAATTGGTTTATCCCTAACACTTAATATGGTGGCATTAAAGGACTCAGAAATATTGTTCATAATAACATCACACTTAGGGTAGAAACTGAAAGCATGCTTACACCAAACCTTTGGAGGAACACCCATTAACCAAGTCCAAGCATTGTGATCTGCCAGCTTCATCTCATTTATCTTTCGTAACCATCCTTGATAGTATGTAAACTTTTCAGCCCCCATCATTAGATCTCTAATCAAAGCTCCACCTCCAAGCTTTTTCTTGAAATTTGCATAAAGATGCCTTAAACACAACCTATGCTCTATCCTTTAAGACATCTCCTCAAATACAACTACCAAACCCTGAAACATTGCATAATATCAGTGCAAAGTAAAACATGCATAACATGTAACTTAATGACAAAAAATGTATACCTTTTGTTGATCAGATATAAACACGGATCTCTTGTCCTGGCCTACATCTGTCATCAGTGTCATACCCCAAATTTTCCCTACCTCTACGATCATACTTTCAAGATTTAAAATAGAAGAAATATTTAATTAAAGATGGTACAACAGTATCTGAGGGCCCATCTTTATCTAAGACTAGAGGATGTATTTTAATTCAGGAAAATGGGGCTTTCTAAATTAGAAAGACTCATAAACCCATTCACGAAGCATGTTGGCCAATGGCTCATGCGATTCTAAAATGGAAAATTACTTCAAGTAATTATTAAGTCCTTAATTCTTAAAGCCAACTTGAGTTTATGTTATTATTAGTGGAAATTAATTTTATCAAAGCCATTTAGAGATTATCGTTGTTAATAAAGAAAGGGGGTGTGGAATTTCATTTTAAGTCCACTTAAGTTTAAGTTGTTGTTAGTAAAGAAAGGGGTGGAATTGCAATATAAGGCCCATTAAGTTGGCCCATCTGATGTTTTTTGAAGAAAAAAAGAAGTATTATTATTAAAATAATTGTGTATTATTATTATTTTAAATAAATAAATAAGTAATATATTTTTTTTAAGAAAAAGAGAAAACATAAAATCAATGCTGATAAATTGGTTAATTAACTTGTTTTTGTTGATTTTTTAATTTATATTTTTATTGTTATTTTGGAAAAAGGACAATTGGGTATGGTTTAAAATTAAATTGTTTCCTTGTTGTAAGTAAAAGAAAACAACATAAGCTGGGTTGTATCAAATAATTAAGTAGCGTAGACCCAATTCCATATAATCAGCGCCGACCCAGAATCAATGAACTACAACTGTTTCAATTAGCACACAGTTTCCTCCATAAACAATCACTGTAGTGATCAAATCTAAAAAAACTAAATCATTAACAAATTAAACCCAAGCCCAGAACATTAAAACTCAAATATTACAGAAAATCAAATATATCACAAATCTCTATTAACACTAAATCAAATCCGAGTATTACAGTAAAACAGAATCATAAATTACATTTAATACTAAATTAAACCAATTAACAATAACTCTAAATCCATAATTCCTAAATCTATAATCCATAATTTGTGCCAACAACCTATAACAGCAAATTCATTCAAACCCTAAGTAATGAACCTATAAATATAAGACCGGAATTGCAGAAAGAGAGGGAGATTACTGGAATTCAGAGAAAGAAGAATAATGACGGAGGCGGAACAAACGATACAGAGACAGAGGAAAGTTCGAAGGAGAATGAGTAAGCTTGCTATTGAAAGATCCGAGAGTAGGGTGATTGGGGTTTCATTGTCTGAAACCATAATCATCGTGTGAACCGCCATTGACAGCCGCATCCACCATCATCGCACTCCACCGTCACCTGTCAAACACAGAGAGAAGAAGATCATAAGAAGGAGAAACCAATCTGACATATTTGAAGAATGCAGAAGCTTGAATCGAAAAGGGGTAAAACTAATTCAATTTCATGGTTTTTTGTTGTTTGTTTGATTTTTGACTAAGGGTTTGTGGGAGAAAGGGGAGCGCCGCCGGGGGGATGTGGTGTTAAGGTTTGGTGAGGGGAAAGGGAAAGGTATTAGAGAGGGAGAGAGGAAGATGACTGAACTGTAAACAAAGTAATAAAATGTAAAATTAAAACAAAATATTATAATTCGTTCCAATCCCATATCTGCGCGCGCATATTAGTTACTATGTTCCCTCAATCTCATTCATTGTATACACATCATACGGCCGTTAGGCCAAGTATGCATGATAGTAAACATACTCCCTCATCCATGCAATCAAGATGACCTCCTTCCAATTTTCTTAATGGACCGAGCGCATTGATTTCTACACCACCCTTCCACTTAATTGCTAAAATGCAACTAGCCATGCACCCCCTGTCCAGCCACAATCTAATTTCAGCACCCCTTCTTATACTTGCTTACCAGAAAATACACCCCTGGTAATCATTTATATTTTATGTCCTTTATAATTATTATATTTTAATTATATTTTCTTATTATTATTATATTATAATTTTTATAATAAGTATAATAATTATTGTTATTATTATTAATTTTTTATATATTATTATTTATTATATGTAAATGTTATTATTATTTATATATTGACATGTAAATTATTTTATTCAAGAATGCATATTATATTTTTATATTTGCATTAAAATATTTTTTAATCATGCATTAATCAAGATTTTTTGTAGTTAATACGATTAAAAAATACGCAACAAACACCAAGCTATTTTTTGCAACAAATTAATCTAAACAAATGTTGTTTTTGCAAAAGGGTTTCAAACAGATTTTGACTAATCGCGCATTTAGTTAAAATCTCCGCAATCACTACTCCCGGCCAAAATGCGAGGTGATTCAAAATACATTTGCAACCCCTAAAAAACACCAACCCCTACGAATTACGAATTGGGACTCTGATTCCTCATAAGAGGATACGGAGGCATACGACTAAAATTGTGGCGAGTTCCCCTATTAAAACTTAAAACCCTATTTTACCCCAAACTTAAACCTAAATCTAGTATCCTTGTGAACAAGGTAGATGAAAGGTGCCTAACACATTCCTTTCGTCTAATAGAGTCCAAAACCTAGAATCTATATCTGCGAATTAGGGTTTCTGTTAGATTCCCTTCCCTAGGATAAAAACTAATAGTGGCGTCTCTGATTTAAAAACCAGTCGCAACAACTGGCGACTCTGCTGGGGAATCGTCAACCTTAGGTTTTAGGTTTTATTTTGGTTTTATTTTTATTTACTTTATTTATTTATCGCATTTATCTACTTTATTGCATTTATTTATTTATTGTCAATTTTCCTTATCATCATATATTTACTGAGTGGCGGGTTTTTATTTCAAAAAAAAATATTCTCAAATAAACCTTTAGCAAGAAGGTTCGTCTATTAGGTTAGGGGATACATCATCCCTGTGAGTTTATGTGAAGACTTCGCCTAGATTCGGTGGACTTTCAAAAAAGGAATACTTATCGAGAGATATCCTCTTGACGAGTAGGACTTTGGAAGGACACCCATGACTCTTCGTAACGACCTTAACCTAAAATCTCATGACGAGACCTTTCACGACTTTGAGATGAAAGTCTCGGTCCATAAAGAGGATCCACCTAAGGGAGGCCCTTGTGCCTTTTCCCTCTGGTGTTATTCATGATACCCTTAAGGAAACCACCTTCTGGGAGGGTAGACTAACCATAGGTCAAAATTAAAGAGCATACCTTCTAAGGGTACCCACCACAAAAACCCCGTCACTCAACCCCACACCTATGCATTCATACATTTCATATATTCTTCATATATTTCATATATTCGTCACCCGTTTCTTTGTCTTATTCACATGGTATAAAAAATAATGATAAAATCAAGATCTCGGTGACTGTCTTTAAAATGGGTACCAAAGGAAACAACTTGTCCACGTCAATGCGCCAAACATGTATGAAATCGAAGCCACAAAAGGGAAATAATGTACTGAAGACTTTCTCAAGCTTTGTCGAGCAACAGTCGATGATTTCAGAGTATACATCCGCGAGAGCACCTAGAAGATTTATTTCCCGTTGCTTGATTTCACGCAAATAAAGTTTTGGTTTAAGATTGTAATATTTTTCAATATCTGAATTATGTTACCTTCAATAAAGGTATTTTATTTCCACATCTCGTTTCCGTATCTATTTTTAAGCTGATCACCGAATGAAAAAAGAGAAGCGAAAAATAAATATATACCCAAGTGAATAAGACATTTACCTCTGCTCATATTCATACATATTCATTCACATGCATGCATTCATAAACACCTGCATAGCATATCAAAACTCATCTTTTTTTTTATAAAAAAAATCTCTCCAGTAAACCATTGGTAGAAGAAGATCTCCACCTCCTTGGCTTCCATATCAAACAAGGGCCTACCAACAAAAAGCAATTGAGCAAATCGAGGAAACTCAGGATGCGTTCAAAGAGGATTTCGACCAAGTAAAGGGTGATGTAAGTTTAATGAATTGAGATCTGAGTCAAGTTCTCCTAGCTTTGAAGAATATCATTGACCAGTAAGATCAGATCCCCATGATAGCTTTCAAAGACTTAGCCCAAACTATTGGTGTGTCAAGTGATCACCAACTAAGAAAAGAGCCAGAAGCAGGACCCCAAAAGTCCTTCATGGCCCAACAAGAGACCAGAGAAGCTGAAATTGAAGGGTTTGTCCTACCACCACTAAAAGCAGGGGCATCATATTCCTTACAAATTCCAATCAACAATGCAGACAACTACTTGGACCTGCAATACGGAGACCACGGCCCAGAGGATGCCAACCAGGCACCCTTAAAGACATATGGTACTCATGCTATTAATAATCCACTGACGATGAATCAGTATAAAGCTTTGGAAGAAAGATTGAAAGTTGTAGAGGGTTTTGACGCCTTCGAAGTAGATGCTCTCGAAATGGGTCTAGTTCTTGATGTGGTAATTCCGCCAAAGTTCAAAGTGCCTGACTTTGGGAAATACAAAGGACTCACATGTCCAAGAAATCATCTTCGTATGTATTGCAGGAAGATGCATGCCCACGCCCACGATCAGAAGCTGATGATTCACTATTTTCAAGATATCCTGAGTGGGGCATCTTTAGACTGGTATATGCAATTAGAGTGAACACATATTCGAACCTGGGAAGATCTTGCTAATGCTTTCTTAAAGCATTACAAATATAACCTGGACATGGCGCCTACCCGCGTGCAACTCCAGAATTTGTCCCAGAAGAAAGAAGAGTCCTTCAAAGAGTATGCTCAGAGATGGAGGGAGATGGCATCCCGTGTGCAATCACCACTGTTGGAAAAGGAGTTAGTAGACATGTTCATGGTAACCTTGCAAGGGTTATATTATGAGAAGATGGTTGGAAGTATCTCTTCGGGATTCACAGATCTAGTGACTATCGGAGAAAGAATCGAGACTGGAATAAAAAGTGGGAAAATACCTGGGGGACCATCAAATGCCCCTACCATTCAAAAAGGCATGCTTCAAACTACCCCAAAGGAAAAGAGGGAGAACTTAATGTCGTAGCCTCACAACCCAGGGCACAACAACCATTAATGATTCCACAAGGGAAGCAGTAAGGCATAAGGCCGCAAATAAATTTTGATCCACTTCTGATGCCACCCAGTCAATTATTACAACATCTGGTCAAGGCATCCTTAGTGGAACTCAAGCCTATGGCTCCTCCAGTCGGGCCGCTCCCGCGAAAGTACAATGCCAACGCCAGATGTGAGTATCACGCTAATTCTACCGTACATACCATAGAGCAATATTGGCTATTCAAGCATAAGGTCCAAGATTTGTTAGAATCTCAAGACATCACTTTCGAGAAGCTTAACATCAAATCAAAGTCTATGCCTCTACATGATGGACCGACAATAAATGCAATCAAAGTAGTCACTAACTTTGGGGAAAGCAGACGAGTAAAAACCCTGATAAACTAGTTGAAAGAATGTCTGTTGGGATGTGGATTCCTGCTAGAACATAATGAAGCCTTCGATAAAACTCCGCAAAAGTTTGTGGACCAGGGGATAGTCCAATTCGGACCATACCCTGAAGAAAAATATGTAGCTACCCTGAAGGGTAAAGCACAGTTTCCTCTAATCCAATATACCTTCGTCCACAGGGGAATATATCATAGAAAATAGGTGTTGATGATATCTAACAAAGTCAACACCAAAAAAGCAACTGACTACATTCGAGAATGCGCCCTATGAGAAGAACTCAAAAGATGGATTGCCGTGGAGATTCCTGAGATCTTTTTCTTTCCTAAGTGATTTTTCTTGTTTTTGAAAGAACCCATGTCAAGCCTGAGGCATAGGGGTTGTGTTGTACCCCAAAATTTTCCATCCTATTTTTGCTCAAAACATACTCCTAGAGGTCTTCAATTGCTCAAGGTTGACTAAGGATTGACCAGACAAATCCTTCTCCTAAGACAATGAACCCCAAACTAGGGTTTCACTCCTCATCAAGATGTTTGAATTCCAAGGGTCCTAAATGGTTTCCATTTCCCTAATATGTTCTCAAGATCATCCATGCCAAGTTTCATGCCTTTCACTACAAGTTTGCTCAGTAAACTGCTCAGATGCCTGAAAATCAACTGTCTTAGGTCAAAAGTCAATTGTGACCCAGATACAGTCAAACTTCAGGATTTTTGGTCAACATAACCATTTTGAAGTTACGTCCATCATTTTATCAAGGGTTGATCATGATTCCTCAAGGAATGCTCCTAATTCATCAAAACTCAAAAGTTGCTAAATTAGGGTTTCTATAGGAAAAGTCAACCAAACTTTGACCAGGCATAACTTTCTCATACTTTATCATAAATTTCTCATCCAAGGCTCATTTTGAAGATAATTCAATTCCCTACAATTCATCTTCAGCCCTCAAGTTCAAAAAATGCACTCATGAAAAGATATAAATTCAGACATTATAGGTCATTTCAAAAAGTCAACAAAAACACCTTTTGGGTCAAAACTTCTTACATGAACATGGAAGATCCAATTGAGATGAAACCAAAAGGGTTGTTTAGAGGACATCCTAAAAAGCCCAAGAACACCCTCTTAGGGTCAAAATTGAGAGAGATACGCATCATCAAAGTTGGCCCTTTTTGGAAATGTGCATAAAGTCAACATTGATCAAAATTGATTTTTTTCCAAAGGGGCCCATGTTTTCTTGTTTGAAACTTGTTCCTAAGAGGACCCACGACCCCTGAGCTTATTCACTTATTATTTTATTATTTTGATTTTTTGTTTTGATTTTTTGTTCATTTAAATCAAAATAAATCAATTTAAATAATGGAATAATGAAATAAAATCCAAGATTTGATTTTATGAGCATATTATGAGTCAATGAGCAGATGGCAACTCAAGATTTTCGTGCAAGGAATGATTGGAACAAATATAGCATAATTTGGCCAAATTTAGAAATAAAAAATACATGATGCAAATCAAATCTTTTTTCATAAATGTTCAAAGATTGTGTTCAGTTTTGTTGACCTAATTCACTCTACTATATATCCATAACATTCCCAGATTAAAAGAAAAAGGTTTGGCCGTGTGGATTGAGAGAAGAAAACTCAACTTTTGACAAAGATATAGGCAATCAGATTTTGCTCTATAAGGCAATTCAAGGTGTTTCAAGGCCAGCAATCCATTCCTGGCAACCTCCTGGAGCTAACAGCATCACTTGCACGCATCAACACCTTCAAAAATCGCATGTACCAGTGCCACAGTTTGCTCATATTCTCGAAATTGATTTTTGCAATTCATGCATGATAAATGTTTATAAGTATATATTCATGTTTGTATCATCCTTTAGAATGTGTTTGAATATTTAATTACGTGTTTTGATGCCTGTGTGACAAAATGCCATTGTTAGGGTTTAGGGTTGCTTTTTAGGGCTTTGCGTTTTAGGCAAAATCAAGTCCAAAGATAGATACCATTGCATTCAGGAGATCAAACCTAATTGATCTGCGTAATTGGATTTGATTTATGTTGCCTGGATATGATTTTTGAGGATTGCGGGTTTATAGCAATGGACATGTCCGTAGGTACATGTTTGGCCTAAAACGACAGTTTCTTTGAAGAAGATGAAGGCGTGTCAAGGCGTGGTTGGACAGTTTGAATCTCACGCGCTTTTCTTATAACATTGACTCATTATTCAATATATTATTTGTTGTTTGTTTATATCAACAAATAGTAAGCTGGCTCAGTGGTACAAGCGAAGGGTTTCAGGGCGTTCGTGTGTAGGAGGTCAGGGGTTCGATCCCTGTCTCCTACATTTTATTTTTCCTAATAGTTGTGTGCAGATTCCATGTTACTATCATAAGCGCGCTCACCATAGGCTTCCAATTCATCATCATTGGATCATCCTGGCTCAGATCTGACGCTCCATGATGGTGCTTGTGATACGGTGGGAGAACTGACTTGGGTTTTGCGTTTGTTTTCGCACTTGTTCGGTTTAGCAAGAGTCGCCACCGACTTTTTATTTTATCCTAAGGAAAGGTCAAAAAGCACAGGAAAGACCTTTGAGATATTTTCGTGGGTTCGGGGGGTAGATTATGAAAAGGGAAGGTGCTAGCACCCTTTTCATCCATGGTTATCCATGGGCTCTTAGTTACTTGTTTTAGATCACTTGCCTTTGCTTTTCAATTGTTTGAAAGGGTGCTTTGTGTGTGTGTTTTTAAAAATGTTTTGAAAAAGATGCCTTGTCTAGGCAACCATTGTAATGACTCTTGTTTGAGTAAATGCAAAGGTGTGTGTCTTTTTGAAAAGATGTTTCAATGTTTTTGAAAGTTTGTTTTGAAATTGTGTGGAGATGTGTGTTTGAAAAATGGCAAGGATGTTTTGCAAGTTTGATCAAGTAACTAAGAGCTATCTACCCTAATTTACTCAAAGATCTTTCTCATGTTTTAACCCTTTTAACAGTGTTATTTCACCATTGTGTTTGATGAACAACCTTGCGTTAGGATGTTTGAACGGGACGGGCGCGGGTCATCGTATACAATCATTGAAGGCAACTTGTGAGACACTCTAACAATTTTGTAAGGGACGAGATCGTTTTATCGAAGGCAACATCGAGGGTCATCGAGGGACTACGATCTTTGTTTATTGAAGGGACGTTTGCTAGAGTGTCTCATACTCGAGGGACATGATTGCATTTTCCGAGGCAACAAGCGAGGTTACCCTAGAGGTGCAAGTGTGAATTGTGTATTGATTTTCATGCATTTGTCTTGTATTAGGTTATCTAGAGGTTGATTTTGAATCTTCGCATACAAACCCTAATTACTATACAATATATGGAAAGCGATAAATTGCGGGAATTTAAAGTCTAAGCTATTACAAATTAGTATTCGGGGATGGGGGTACAAATATTTACAAATGGGGATGAGTCTTGTCAGAATAGTAATGTCCAAATATTATTTACAACCAAATCGAATCGTCGCATTCTCAATGTAAAAAAATATAACAAGGTGTAAGAATCAAAGAGAAACAAAAGTATTGTGCCATGCATATGGTTATTTACAAATGATCAAAATGAAATTTAAGTATTATTATTTTTGTGTTTTTGTTAGTGTTATATAAACAAAGATTTTAAAGAAAGAAAGAATTATTTAATTTAATAATAAAATTTATTGTTTATGTATTTGTGTTAATGTTTTAGAAATTTATATAGAAATATTTATTAAACAAAAAGTTTTAAGACAAAAATCTATTATTTACAAACTTTTAAATGTAATAAATATTAAAAGCTACTAAGAAAATTTTGTACAAAAAGTTAATATATTATTTTTATTTAACAAAAGAATTTGAAATTAGGTTTCTATAAAAGAAAAAGAATAAGGTGATAAAAATGTATTGATATATAAACATAAAATAAAAAAGAAACTAAATGGGCTTGGAGAATGTTTGGCCCAAATAAAAGAACAATACGGATTAAAACAAGGGGGGTGTGGCGCCAGAATTAATGGGCTTAGGTGTTCATTTTATGGGGGCAGGCCCAAATGCTTTTGATAAGTTTTTGTTAGGGGCTTCAGAATTAGGTCTTACAGTTTGAACGGCGCCTATTCCATCTTCTTCGCCTCTCGCCTTCTTTGTCGCTCTCAGCCATGAATTTCTGATCAACCCTTTTAGCCCTCCAGTTGCCAGAGCGCCACCACCCATCTTCTCTTCCACGACAGCACAGAATGATGGTTCGAAAGGTAACCTTTTCTTATCTTATTCTGGATGTGTTTTAGGTTTAGATTTTGACCTTGCATGTTATTATTTCACAATGTTTTAACAATGGATGTTTGTGTTTGTGTGAGGTGTGAAGCAGAAAAAGGAAGGGGAAAAATGATACCTTGTTGATCTCGTTCTTGGAGAGGCGATGGAGAGGGAGTTTGGGATGGCGACGCTCTAGGGTGGCTGAGGCGGAGGGAGGATGATGACAAGAGCTTTGCGTTCTGGTATTTTGTATCTTTAACTTCCTTTTGAATGTTTAGTGATGATAATGTTTCTGAAAACCCTAGGACATCCGTTTCTGAATCTTCTTTTCTTCTTCTGATTTTGTTGATTCTGTGATGAGCCTTTTGTTTTGAGATACTTGTTTGCTTATGTTGATTTGGCTTATGATGATTCTGTGAGGAACTTGGTTCTGAGAAAACTTGCTATTGTTGTTAGCCTTTACAATCTTCCTCTCTTGGGCTTTTTGATTCTCAATGATGAGCTTTTGCTCTGAGATTTGTTTCTGAATTTTTCTCTTCTTTTCCTGATTTTCTGAACATTGGCCTTGGTGATGTACTTTGATTATGAGAATGTTTGTTATGTATTTGATGAATTTGGTGATGAGATTTGGTTTGGATTGGAGGCAAGTTTGCTTTTGATTTTAGGAAGGCAGGCTTGTTAGCATTTGTAGTTTGAAACAGGTTTGTTGGGTTTGCTTGAAGGCAAGTTACTGCAAGCTTGAAAGCTTGCTTGTTTGTTACAATAAGGCTATTTTGTTTGTGATTTCTGCAGGTTACATGTTTGTGTTTTGGACAGGCATGCTGTTTGATGGTTTTGTAAGTTTATATGTTTGTCTGATACAGGCTTGTTGGAGGTTTTGTAAGTTTATCAACAGGCTTTGACAGCTTGTTAGCAGTTATGTAGGCAGGCTTAGATACATGCAAGCTTGGATACAGGAAGGCTGCAAGGCTTGTGCTTGTTATGCTTGCTTGAAGGCAGGTTAGGCTGTGCTTGCTTGAAGGCTTATTGTAATACAGGTTTGATATTATGGTGTTAGGCAGGTTGGAGGCTTCCTGTTGGTTTGTGTTTACAGTTTTGTGGTATCTTGCTCTTTGTGTTCTGCCCCCCTTTCTAACTCTTAGCTCTTGTTATATTTATTTGTCCTCTAAGCCTGCCCAAAAACTGTAAGCCTGCTTCACTTTACTCTCTTTCTCTCTCTCTCTAGAAAGCATATTTTATTGCTTTAGAATATCTTTTTTCTGAAAAGGTTGTTGGTTTGAAAATGATGAAAAGGTGCTTTTACAAGCTTGCTTGCAATTTGGTTTTCTTCTGCATATTTTCTTATCTTCCAGATTTTCTGCATTGACAGCTTTGATAGCTTGTAGGCAGCTTTATTGACAGCTTCTTTGACAGTTACAGCTTGGTTGACAGTTTGAACTTGTGCAACTTGTTTGTTCAGTCTGTGTAATTTAGTTGTTCAGTCTGTGTAACTTAGTTGCCAATTTATTTTGATATTGTACAACTTGGTGTATTTTTATGCAGCCTTGTGCCTTCTTTATGTTTAATTGTATGCTTTGCAAAGTATAATTTTACTTTCCTCTTTGTGAACCAAAAAGAGAAGTCTTCTTGTGATTTGCAAAGAGGACGAGTAAAACATGATGAAAACCAAAATAAACTGATTCCGGCCAACAACCTTTAATGATGAACCTTTTTGATTATCTGCCTGAAAATGCCTTTTTAATTCATCTGCACTGATTTCTTTTTTTGTCTTTGCAGGTAAATACCAGTTGGGGATCAGAGAAGTATGAAGACTTCAAGAGGCTTAGAAGATAGTTTTATTTTATTTTTAATCATTGTAATAAACATTATTGTAAACATTGTAAATAAATTTACTGTATTCAAATAACACTTGTAACAACAATTAAAATAAATAAAATCTTTTGTCAGCTATTTCAATATTTCTCTTACACTGTCTATTTATTTATTTAAATTTCTTGAATTAAAATGACTGGAAATGCATCCCAATTATTTTAACTTAGATAAGATAAATAATCAATAAACGTTGTAGTCTCACAATCTTGCATTAAACAGCAATACGCCCGACATTCCAATTAATCACACACTTTGCACAGTTAAACAAACAAACGTCCATACGCCTTTTACCTTACTGATCAAACTAAAGCTTCAAACTTTCAATCAGAAGCCTCAGCTTCTATCCCAGATGTTTAGGCTTTGAGAACAAATAGAAATCTTGAACAAGCGTCAAAACAATGTGACAGTCAATTAAGACACTGTGGATTCAAATTCTTCTGAGAATGTGCGTGCAAACCCTAATTTTGGTTTTACTGTAAAAGAAACGTCTGCTTGATCAAACCCTGAGCCAAACTCAACCAAATCAAAAGAAACCTTAATTTTGTTTGACTGATTCAAAAATCAATGGAAAACCTAATTTTGGATAGACTGATAAGAAAAGCCGGTTTGACCGATTCTTGAACCAATCTGAAAAATCAGGGAAAGCCCGGAGCTGTGATTTCTTGTGAAAAAGAGGAGGGAAAATTTTGGGGTACAACAGTTGCCCCTGTTCAATCTTCTTGAACCTGAAGAGTTAGATTGGCAAGTTTGTCGTTCGCGACTCGAAGGTAAAAGGAGATTGGACACTAGAGTGCCCAAAAAATTTGCACTCGGTGATGTGATGGTAGAGGGAATGGGCTTAAAGATGCCATTTGGAGATGGGCTTAAAGATGCCATCTGGAATGTGACAGAACCTTGTCGGGGGATGGGCTTAAAGATGCCATCTGGAATGTGACAGAACCTTGTCGGGGGATGGGCTTAAAGATGCCATCTGGAATGTATGTTGTAGGTGAAAGAAATGAGTATCAGAAAGGTGTCCATGTTTTGGAACATCTCTGAGCTGGGGGTCTGAATAAGCAATAGATTGACATCCGTATTTGGGTGCATCCGTAAACTGTTTTCAGAGGTCTTGAATCTGAACAAGAAATAGATTAACATCCATATCTGGAGAACCCGTAAACTGTTTTCAGAAGTCTTGAAGTTGAATAAGCATGAGTTGGTCGAGTAGATATTTGTCCTGTCTGGTTTCAGGTATTAATCCTTGACCTGAGAAAGATAGTTTTCCTGGCTTGTTACAGGTGTTAATCTTCAACCTCTACAGGTATTGTGATGTCGGGAATGGGCTTACAGATGCCATTTGGAGATATGATGGATAGTTATTGGAGATGGGCTTAAAGATGCCATCCAAGAATGATTGTTGAATTGTTATTTGTAAGTTGAAAGAAGGAACCTGTGTAGGGTTGACTGATGATGAGTCCGTGTAAAACTGCATCTGAATTCGAAAAGAAACCGGTGTAGGGTTGCTTCAAGATGGTCAAGTAGATAATTGTCCTGTCTGGTTTCAGGTATTAATCTTTGACCTGAGAAAGATAGTTTTCCTGGCTTGTTACAGGTGTTAATCTTCAATCCCTCGTCCGCAGATGGTCTTCCTGGCTTGCTACAGGTATTAATCTGGAACTTGAAAAGGTTGGTCGATGAGATAGTTGTCCTGGCTTGTTTCAGGTATTAATCTCTGACCTGAGAAAGAAAGATAGTTTTCCTGGCTTGTTACAGGTATTGATCTTCAATCCCTCATCCACAGATGGTCTTCCTGGCTTGCTATAGGTATTAATCTGGAACTTGAAAAGGTTGGTCGATGAGATAGTTGTCTTGGCTTGTTTCAGGTATTAATCTCTGACCTGAGAAAGAAAGATAGTTTTCCTGGCTTGTTACAGGTATTGATCTTCAGTCCCTCGTCCACAGATGGTTTTCCTGGCTTGTTACAGGTATTGATCTGGAACTCGAAAAGGTTGGTCGACGAGATAGTTGTCCTGGCTTGTTTCAGGTATTAATCTCTGACCTGAGAAAGAAAGATAGTTTTCCTGGCTTGTTACAGGTATTGATCTTCAGTCCCTCGTCCACAGATGGTTTTCCTGGCTTGTTAAGGGTATTGATCTGGAACTCGAAAAGGTTGGTCGACGAGATAGTTGTCCTGGCTTGTTTCAGGTATTAATCTCTGACCTGAGAAAGAAAGATAGTTTTCCTGGCTTGTTTCAGGTATTAATCTTTAATCCCTCGTCCACAGATGGTTTTCCTGGCTTGTTACAGGTATTGATCTGGAACTTGAAAAGGTTGATGGTAAACATCTGTTGATCGATCTTTCCTGAAAAAGGTAGAACATTAGTTGTATGCAATGTCATGATGTATGAAATGCATGATGTCATGATGTTCTCAAAATAAATGAGATTGTGTCGTATGCACTTATCATGTATGTAAATAAGGATGTATGAAATGTGAAATGTTTAATGAATGTATTTCTGTCTGGGAAAATAAATCCTTGACAAGTGTTGGGGAGCCGTCAAACCCTGGACTCCTTTTGAAGAGTATGTGTGTCTTCAAACTTTGCTCAGAATATTCCCAATGGATTCCTGTTTTGTTGTTTTAGGAGAACTCCGCTGGAGGAAGTTGAAAACTCTGTGGGGAGAATGTTTATTCCTGCTTGGGGAAAAAAAGTTCAGGAGTCTTAGTTGTTCGTTGCTCTACTGGGGAGTCGAAGTGGAACTGATATCTGGCCGGGTCCAGGTTTCGCAGTAACTTGCTGGGGATTGTAGAGTAGTCTACTGGAGAAGAGGAGTTGTGGTCCTTTGATTTGTAGTAGTCGGAGAGGCAAACTCAAGCTGGGTAATCCTGGTGTTGTTGGGGAAATAAACCTTGTTGTCGGTCTGCTGGAGAGGTGACATCTTCGTTGGGGGAAGTCCTCGAGGATTCTTGAGGTTGATTCAGCTGGGGAAAGGTTTTCAGAGATTAAACCCTTGCTGAGGAGTCATCCTATGAGAAGGACTTTTGGGAGACTTGTCATTGCCCCTAGTAGCGAATGTTTGTGGCATTGTATGTAACCCTTCACTGAGATTGATGTTCAACGCCCCAAGTGATGGTGATGGAGACTTGCCCCTGGTTACTCTGCACTTCTTTGAGAGATTTCCTGGAATCTTGATTGGACTGCCCCAGGAGTGCTGGATAGTGACATGTCATTCCCCCTTGTTGATAGGAAATTTGTCAAGGGAAGTGTCATCCTTTTTGAATTGATTTTGCTCACTGAGAGAGCTTTCGTTCATCGGATATTCGTTGTATGAATTTCTCCGCTGTCAAACAAATAGCCAAATGCAAACAGTGATATTAAAGTAATGCAAAGTTTATGTTTGTCTTGAAGTTTTGAGAAAATGCGTTTTTTAGCAGAAAACTTTTTATAAGACAAAATCAACACAAGATTTAGAGCAAAGCCTTACAGGAGTCGGGATACCTTTTGTAACAGTATGCTTTCGAACTAACCCATGCTTCAATTAGGACTTTTGAAGGGTTGTAACATGGCTTGGTTCACGGTTTAAGAAATAAAGGATAAAGGCTCAAAGTATATTTGTACCCACCCGCTCTTCGTGATGTTCTTCAATCCTAAACTCAGTTAATTGTGCGTCGCACTCTATTCGAGTTTGGAACGACTTTTGGGTGATGGTTCACCAGTTGAATTTTATGGGAAGGCAGCCATCATTTTTTTTGCAACATTTTTTTCATGTTGTTTGAGGATTTGTAATGACCTCTTTTTTTTTATTCGTTATCCCTAACTTTTGCCTGACTGTTCCTGTTTTCGAGATTACAGTCAGCGGGATGCCCCGGCTTTCTTAAACCTCCTTTATAGGTTTTGGCTCAGTGGGCTTTTCTCTTTTGAGAGATTGACTGCCTATGAGATAAAGAACCATCACTGTCTTTTGGTTCCAAAGGAATGTTTTTGATGTCATTCGTTGTATTACGAACTGAGAGTTTGCGACTTCAATGCGCATCTTTTTTTGAATTAACTGAGAGACTACCCTGCCCCAGGTTTAAATCAAAGGTTTCAATTTGTTCAGAACAGAAAACTCCTACTTCTTTGGCTCGAAGGGTTTGACTAGGGATTATCTTCCTTATAACTCCAGTGTTTAGGATTTGAAAGAAACGCCTGTACATTGTCAACAAGGTCTATTCAAAAGCATACTGTATGAGATTACGATATTATTTCATCATCCTCCCTCTAAAGGCTTGTAGCTTTTTATCAAGAGTTAAATATCATAAAGAAAGCATAAGAATAGTGAAAACGAATGGATGAATTCAAGACAAACATATGCAATTCATTAATGAAACAAAGTTTGACATCAACAGATAATTGTTCGAATAACAAAAGAAGTTACAACTTGAAAATTCAAAGAAACAAAGACGCTCTCAATGATTCGTCAAAGGAGCAGTGATTATGCTAGAGTCTCCGGAGGGTCAAACTCGATCTCCTTGGCATCAATCATGTCTTGGACCTTGTTCTTTAGAGCCCAACAGTTGTTTGTGTCATGCCCTGGGCTACCAAAATGATAAGCACATCTTGCATTCGGGTTGTAGTTTGGAGAAAAAGTCTTAGGGTTCGGATGAGGAGCTTTTAATGTAATTAGCTCTTTCTCCAACATGTGTTGTAGCGCTTGAGCTAGTGACATGTTGATCTTAGTATATTGTCTTTTAGGAGCGACCCCCTTACGCTGATGCCCCTGCCTTTGTTGAGCAGGCGTAGGATTAGAGATCAAGATTTCTCCTACGTGTTGGTCACGGTGACTCTTTTGACTGTTCACAGCATTGGACTCTTTCTTTCCACTGTAGGGAATTTTCTGAGCATCAGAGGGTGTATCTCCTTGGACCTTTCCACTTTTGATGCCAGCTTCGACCCTTTCGTCGGTCAGTATTAGCTCGGTGAACCCGGCTGAGGAGCTTCCGATTAAGTAATTGAAGAAAGGCTCTGTCAAAGTTCCCATGAAGATGTCAATCAGCTCCCTGTCAGTTAAAGGAGGTTGCACCCTACCAGCCAGATCTCTCCACTTTTGAGCGTATCCTTTGAAGTTCTCGTCAGAACCCATGGTCATGTTCTGCAATTGCACACGAGTTGGTGCAAGATCAGCATTGTACTGATACTGCTTATAAAAAGCAACAGCTAAGTCCTCCCAGGTGTGGATGCGAGAACTCTCCAATTGATAGAACCACTCGAGTTGAGTCCCTACCAGGCTTTCTTGGAAGAAATGGATCCAAAGCTTTGGATCAGTTGTGTATGGTTGAATCTTGCGGACATAAGATTTTAAGTGCATCTTAGGGCAAGAGACTCCATCGTACAGAGCCAAAGTAGGGACTTTGAACTTTGGCGGGATGACCACTCCAGAAACCAAACCCATGTCTCCTAAATCTAAGCCAGGTATTTGTTGAATCTCCATAGCATTGTGGCGATCCTCCAACTGTTTGTACTTGTCATCAGCGGAAGGATATTGTTCCTCAGAATAGTCAGCTTCAACTTCATCAATCTCCAAATTGTGGTCTTCTTCAAGACTATCCCCTATGTTGGATGTAGTCGAAAGGTCTAGGGTTTTAGGTCTTCTTCTCAAGTTCAGGATGCTCGCTGCCTTTTTGGACTTCTTCTTCTTGTTTTTAAGAAGGAGGGCTTTCAGATCCTCTTTCCCTTTACCCATAGCCAGAAGCATTTGTTGGAATTGAGCGTTTTGAGCTTGGAGATCTTTCACCGTTTGTTCCATATCCATCTTACTGAAATAAACAGTAGGAAGATAAGGAGACCTGTATGGGAGAAACCTGTCATGATGCGATGCATGATATGTGGATGCATGTTTTCAAGGATCTCTTGGGGTAAACACGAAATGTTAGAGGTTGAACTTTGACCAACATCTTTGATTGGAGACCTTTGTTAATGGTGGATGTCTTTCCACGAGAATCAAGCTCACCATGTCAAGTGGGTCATAGCCCCTGATTAAATTTGTTGCTCTTGACCTTTGACGGCGTTTGTTTAGAGGGGAACCCTCTTGCCCTTTGGTAGACGTCTGATTCAACGTGACCCTGTATCAAAAGACCCTCGAGATCCTTGAAATGGTTATTGAAAAAATGCTATGGTATGATGTTATGATGTTATGTACATGTATGCAAAAGTAAGCAAGTGTATATACAAGCAATCATATTCACACAGAGCAAACAAGTCCTTAAGTTTAGGATTGCATGGGGTTTGTAGGTAAGTACCCTCTTGAAGTTAGTTGGCTCAACCTGTCCTAAAATAGAAACCGGGTTCTAAGGAGCTCAATATCACTGGATTATTTTCTATGTTCATTGTTTTGGTTTAGCCACTTAACTGGCGACCAAAATATTCCAAGAAAACAATCCTCAATGAGTGTAGTATCGAGTATCTACCAACTTCGGACTACACCAAAGTCGGTCATCTCACTACCCCTAAAAAGGCCAAGATGGTCAAGTAAGGTTCTAAGAGTTCGTTAGTGCGTCATGACATCACTCAGCGGCCCCGTATTCTCCTTGACTACTCAAGGGCTACCGGTACTCACAAATATGTCACACTAACATAGCTACTACTTCAACCATGTCGGTATACCCCGAACAGTTCCCTCACAGTTTATTGCTATTTACCTAAAAAGGTGCCCCCAAATCCGGGTGTAGGATTTACAGCAAACCCAAACAAAGAACCAAAAAAGTAAAGCAATCAAAGCAAGCATGTAAAGGTGATCTAAAACCCTAAGGTAACCCCACTTTTAGAATTATTCCCCATTAGAGTCGCCAGTTCTGTGATACGGTGGGAGAACTGACTTGGGTTTTGCGTTTGTTTTTGCACTTGTTTGGTTTAGCAAGAGTCGCCACCGACTTTTTATTTTATCCTAAGGAAAGGTCAAAAAGCACAGGAAAGACCTTTGAGATGTTTTCGTGGGTTCGGGGGGTAGATTATGAAAAGGGAAGGTGCTAGCACCCTTTTCATCCATGGTTATCCATGGGCTCTTAGTTACTTGTTTTAGATCACTTGCATTTGCTTTTCAATTGTTTGAAAGGGTGCTTTGTGTGTGTGTTTTTGAAAATGTTTTGAAAAAAATGCCTTGTCTAGGTAACCATTGTAATGACTCTTGTTTGAGTAAATGCAAAGGTGTGTGTCTTTTTGAAAAGATGTTTCAATGTTTTTGAAAGTTTGTTTTGAAATTGTGTGGAGATGTGTGTTTGAAAAATGGCAAGGATGTTTTGCAAGTTTGATCAAGTAACTAAGAGCTATCTACCCTAATTTACTCAAAGATCTTTCTCATGTTTTAACCCTTTTAACAGTGTTATTTCACCATTGTGTTTGATGAACAACCTTGCGTTAGGATGTTTGAACGGGACAGGCGCGGGTCATCGTATACAATCATTGAAGGCAACTTGTGAGACACTCTAGCAATTTTGTAAGGGACGAGATCGTTTTATCGAAGGCAACATCGAGGGACTACGATCTTTGTTTATTGAAGGGACGTTTGCTAGAGTGTCTCATACTCGAGGGACATGATTGCATTTTCCGAGGCAACAAACGAGGTTACCCTAGAGGTGCAAGTGTGAATTGTGTATTGATTTTCATGCATTTGTCTTGTATTAGGTTATCTAGCGGTTGATTTTGAATCTTCGCATACAAACCCTAATTACTATACAGTATATGGAAAGCGATAAATTGCGGGAATTTAAAGTCTAAGCTATTACAAATTAGTATCCGGGGATAGGGGTACAAATATTTACAAATGGGGATGAGTCTTGTCAGAATAGTAATGTCCAAATATTATTTACAACCAAATCGAATCGTCGCATTCTCAATGTAAAAAAATATAACAAGGTGTAAGAATCAAAGAGAAACAAAAGTATTGTGCCATGCATATGGTTATTTACAAATGATCAAAATGAAATTTAAGTTATTATTTTTGTGTTTTTGTTAGTGTTATATAAACAAAGATTTTAAAGAAAGAAAGAATTATTTAATTTAATAAGAAAATCTATTGTTTATGTATTTGTGTTAATGTTTTAGAAATTTATATAGAAAGATTTATTAAACAAAAAGTTTTAAGACAAAAATCTATTATTTACAAACTTTTAAATGTAATAAATATTAAAAGCTACTAAGAAAATTTTGTACAAAAAGTTAATATATTATTTTTATTTAACAAAAGAATTTGAAATTAGGTTTCTATAAAAGAAAAAGAATAAGGTGATAAAAATATATTGATTTATAAACATAAAATAAAAAAGAAACTAAATGGGCTTGGAGAATGTTTGGCCCAAATAAAAGAACAAAGCAGATTAAAACAAGGGGGGGGTGTGGCGCCAGAATTAATGGGCTTAGGTGTTCATTTTGTGGGGGCAGGCCCAAATGCTTTTGACAAGTTTTTGTTAGGGTTTGAATTGTTTTGCTTCAGAATTAGGTCTTACAGTTTGAACGGCGCCGCTTTCCATCTTCTTCGCCTCTCGCCTTCTTTGTCGCTCTCAGCCATGAATTTCTGATCAACCCTTTTAGCCCTCCAGTTGCCAGAGCGCCACCACCCATCTTCTCTTCCACGACAGCACATAATGATGGTTCGAAAGGTAACCTTTTCTTATCTTATTCTGGATGTGTTTTAGGTTTAGATTTTGACCTTGCATGTTATTATTTCACAATGTTTTAACCATGGATGTTCGTGTTTGTGTGAGGTGTGAAGCAGAAAAAGGAAGGGGAAAAATGATACCTTGCTGATCTCGTTCTTGGAGAGGCGGTGGAGAGGGAGTTTGGGATGGAGGCGCTCTAGAGTGGCCGAGGTGGAGGGAGGATGATGAAAAGAGCTTTGCGTTCCGGTATTTTGTATCTTTAACTTCCTTTTGAATGTTTAGTGATGATAATGTTTCTGAAAACCCTAGGACATCCGTTTCTGAATCTTCTTTTCTTCTTCTGATTTTGTTGATTCTGTGATGAGCCTTTTGTTTTGAGATACTTGTTTGCTTCTGTTGATTTGGCTTATGATGATTCTGTGAGGAACTTGGTTCTGAGAAAACTTGCTATTGTTGTTAGCCTTTACAATCTTCCTCTCTTGGGCTTTTTGATTCTCAATGATGAGCTTTTGCTCTGAGATTTGTTTCTGATTTTTTCTCTTCTTTTCCTGATTTTCTGAACGTTGGCCTTGGTGATGTACTTTGATTCTGAGAATGTTTGTTATGTATTTGATGAATTTGGTGATGAGATTTGGTTTGGATTGAAGGCAAGTTTGCTTTTGATTTTAGGAAGGCAGGCTTGTTGGCATTTGTAGTTTGAAACCGGTTTGTTGGGTTTGCTTGAACGCAAGTTACTGCAAGCTTGAAAGCTTGCTTGTTCGTTACAATCAGGCTATTTTGTTTGTGATTTTCTGCAGGTTACATGTTTGTGTTTTGGACAGGCAGGCTGTTTGAAGGTTTTGTAAGTTTATATGTTTGTCTGATACAAGCTTGTTGGAGGTTTTGTAAGTTTGTCAACAGGCTTTGACAGCTTGTTATCAGTTATGCAGGCAGGCTTAGATACAGGCAGGGTTGGATACAGGCAGGCTGCAAGGCTTGTGCTTGTTATGCTTGCTTGAAGGCAGGTTAGGCGGGGCTTGCTTGAAGGCTTATTGTAATACAGGTTTGATATTCTGGTGTTAGGCAGGTTGGAGGCTTCCTGTTGGTTTGTGTTTACAGTTTTGTGGTATCTTGCTCTTTCTGTTTTGTCCCCCTTTCTAACTCTTAGCTCTTGTTATATTTATTTGTCCTCTAAGCCAGCCCAAAAACTGTAAGCCTGCTTCACTTTACTCTCTTTCTGTCTCTCCAGAAAGCATATTTTATTGCTTTAGAATATCTTTTTTCTGAAAAGGTTGTTGGTTTGAAAATGATGAAAAGGTGCTTTTACAAGCTTGCTTGCAATTTGGTTTTCTTCTGCATATTTTCTTATCTTCCAGATTTTTTGCATTGACAGCTTTGATAGCTTGTAGGCAGCTTTATTGACAGCTTCTTTGACAGTTATAGCTTGGTTGACAGTTTGAACTTGTGCAACTTGTTTGTTCAGTCTGTGTAACTTAGTTGTTCAGTCTGTGTAACTTAGTTGCCAATTTATTTTGATATTGTACAACTTGGTGTATTTTTATGCAGCCTTGTGCCTTCTTTATGTTTAATTGTATGCTTTGTAAAGTATAATTTTACTTTCCTCTTTGTGAACCAAAAAGAGAAGTCTTCTTGTGATTTGCAAAGAGGATGAGTAAAACATGATGAAAACCATAATAAACTGATTCCGGCCAACAACCTTTAATGATGAACCTTTTTGATTATCTGCCTGAAAATGCCTTTTTAATTCATCTGCACTGATTTCTTTTTCTGTCTTTGCAGGTAAATACCAGTTGGGGATCAGAGAAGTATGAAGACTTCAAGAGGCTTAGAAGATAGTTTTATTTTATTTTTAATCATTGTAATAAACATTATTGTAAACACTGTAAATAAATTTACTGTATTCAAATAACACTTGTAACAACAATTAAAATAAATAAAATCTTTTGTCAGATATTTCAATATTTCTCTTACACTGTCTATTTATTTATTTAAATTTCTTGAATTAAAATGACTGGAAATGCATCCCAATTATTTTAACTTAGATAAGATAAATAATCAATAAACGTTGTAGTCTCACAATCTTGCATTAACCAGCAATACGCCCGGCATTCCAATTAATCACACGCTTTGCACAGTTAAACGAACAAACGTCCATACGCCTTTTACCTCACTGATCAAACTAAAGCTTCAAACTTTCAATCAGAAGCCTCAGCTTCTATCCCAGATGTTTAGGCTTTGAGAACAAACAGAAATCTTGAACAAGCGTCAAAATAATGTGACAGTCAATTAAGACACTGTGGATTCAAATTCTTCTGAGAATGCGCGTGCAAACCCTAATTTTGGATTTACTGTCAAAGAAACGTCTGCTTGATCAAACCCTGAGCCAAACTCAACTAAATCAAAAGAAACCTTAATTTTGTTTGACTGATTCAAAAATCAATGGAAAACCTAATTTTGGATAGACTGATAAGAAAAGCCGGTTTGACCGATTCTTGAACCAATCTGAAAAATCAGGGAAAGCCCGGAGTTGTTATTTCTTGTGAAAAAGAGGAGGGCAAATTTTGGGGTACAACAGTGCTCCCCATGATAGACTCTCCTGATCCAAACACATTGAATTCCACATCTGCTTGGGCCAACCTGATTTGGGCCTGAACAGAATTCAGCAATGCATCACCTCAAATCTGGGCCTGCACCCTCCCCCCTCAGGCCTAATTTCTAATTCCTTTTTATTTTACTAATTTTTATCCTTTATTTGTTTTAATTATTTTTATTTCAAATTTTTTTTCTTCATAAAATCATAAAAATCAAAAATCACAAAAATAGAACTTAGTTCTTTTTTCTAATAAAATTAATTTTTGCAAATTAATTATTTCCATTAACTTTAATTTATTTTTTTCATTGATTAAAATCAATTAGAAATTAGATTAAATTCAAATCTTTTTCATAAAAAATCCAAAAAATTTTTTTTTTATTAAATTAAATATCTTTGAATTTAATTTCAATTCCTAATTTGTATTTCATTGCGCGCATTTATTTCATTATTTTCCAATTAATGTAATTTCTCCGAGTTTGTAATAGCTTTTAACTTGGGTTATTATTGTTTGCATTTATTGTTTCCCCCCGGTTTTTGATTATGTAATCCCCCTCCCCAAAGCCTTGTAATAGTTAGGTTTAAGATTCTCGCATTTTACTTTTCGTTATTATAAACTGTTAGATGATTGATACTAGGATTGTATGCAAAAGATCATAATTTTAAAACAGTAGAAAACCCTAAATATGCAAAGATAAGTAACTGAAAAAAAACAAACACTTGCACATGCTCACTCCTAGGGTTTGCCCCACTTCAGTTGCCTTCGGTAAAACAATCATGAAGTATAGGGAGTTTTAGTGGTTGCCCTCTAGTCCCAAAAGATCAAAAATGACCCATTCGAATGTTGCCTCGGAAAGATCTTTAAGACTCTAGGGTAATACTAAGGTTTCCAAACCATTGCTTAAGTGATCGTAATTGTCCTTTTCGTCCCTTTCGATTGTCCCTTAAACTCCAACGATGGAGCTACCTACTCCTTAATAGTAGGATAGCGCTGTCTAAAGGAAATAAGAAAATGAATAAACTTTTTCGAGTAGGTAGTAACTTTTAGGTACTTGCTCAAAACAACAAATTTTTACACATACACTTTCAAACAAACTTTTCAAACTAAACTTTTCAAAAACACTTTATCACACCCTTGAGGACTGATACAAGGGTTACCATAAAGTGAAACGCTGCACTAAGGCAATTTCAAAACTTTTTCAAAAACACAAACACACAAAAGCAATTTAAGAATGAGCAAGTACCTAAGAGCCCATGGAAAATCATGGATAGAAAGGGTGCTAACACCTTCCCTTTCTATAATCTACCCCCCGTACTCAGAAACATCTCAAAAAAAGTTTTTTCTGTTCTTTTTCCTTTTCCTTTGTTGGATGAAATAAAAGTCGGTGGCGACTCTTGCTTACCGCGACATTTGCAAACACAAACGCAAACCAATAGTAACAAAAACAGTCAGTTCTGACACCATATCATAGGTTATTTGTAAGGGTCCCCCCATTTTGTTTCAGACAATATTTGCAATTAATAAAAGTTATATTTTATTTTCAGTTAAGATCCCTGTCTTTCTCTTGCATTTATCTCTTAAAATTCAAAATGGCAATCCTTTTGCATATGCATTTTCAGATTCATATACTAAAATCTGCACCAAAACATGATAACGGTGCAAATCCATGCCTAAAACCACCGATAATGCTAATGCTACGACCCGATATAATTTTGATGCTCCTATCAACCAAGCTAAAGAGGAAGATGATGAAGATCTTGAACTTCCTGAAGAAATGGCGAGGGAAAAAGAACAAAAGGTTGACAACATACAACCGTATCATGAGACCATTAATATGGGCACAAAGGAAGATCTGAAAGAAATCAAGCTAGGGGCAATGTTAGAGTAGAGCAACAAAGAGATGCTGATCAAGTTATTGCATGAGCACAGAGATATATCTGCCTGGTCCTACAAAAACATGCCAAGGTTAGATACAGACATTGTGGTGTAAAAACTACCTCTCAAAGAGGTTGTTCTCCATGTAGGCAAAAATAAGTGACTACGAAATACCAAGACCTGACGAAGGACCCAAGCCAGGGGAATGTTGGACACTCATGTTCGACGGGGCTTCAAATGCGCTGGGGCACAATATAGGGGCAGTTTTGACTTCTCTAAAGAATTATCACAAGCCATATACTGCAAGGTTGTGTTTTGACTGTATTAAAAAACATCGTCGAGTACGAAACTTGCATACTGGGACTGGAAGCTGCCATTGATCTAAGAATTAAACACCTCGAAGTATTTAAGAGGCTTTGTACCAGTCAACGGCAAATGGGATACTAAACATCCAAAACTGAGTCCATATTGGGATCATGTTTTAAAACTGACTGCAAAATTCACAAATATCACTTTCAGTTACGTCCACTATGGAAGCCGATTGTTATCAGCACTCTCGAACTTGTCATAAATGCCAAATCTACGCTAATAAGGTGCATGTGCCTCCGGTCCCCTTAAATGTTTTGAAGGCTCTTTGACCCTTTGCGATGTGGGGCATCGACATGATCGGCGAGATCATACCTACTGCGTCTAATGGGCATCATTTCATTCTGGTAGCCATTAATTACTTTACGAAGTGGGTTGAGGCAGCTTCCTTTGCTACAATAACCAAGAACGTCGTGGTGAAGTTTATCCAACACAATCTGATTTGTCGATATGGTGTACCAGAGAGGATTATTACTGACAATTGTACGAATCTCAACAATACAATAATCACCGAGCTCTGTAAACAGTTCAAGATACAACATCATAACTCTTCTCCCTACCGGCCGAAGATGAATGGCGCTATTGAAGCAGCTAATAAGAACATCAAGTAGATTGTACAGAAGATGACTGTGACATATAAAGACTGGCATAAGATGTTACCATTCGCTCTTCATGGGTACCATACCTCAGCACAGACATTAACAGGGGAAACACATTACTCTCTGGTATATGGCATGGAGGAAGTCCTACACATCGAAGTCTAAATACCTTCTGTTGTACCCCAAAATTTGCCCTCTCATCCTTCAGGAATTCATCTTGAACTCTCAGACTTTCTCTTAAACAAATCCAAGCCCTCTATTATCATTCCTTTCCAAGTAAACAATTTACAAGAGAAAAATGGTCATTTGCAAGCTCAAAAGTCAAAACTTTTACCTTGGAAAAGTTAAACTCTAAATACTTAGAATTTTTCTTAAAAAAGGGGGGAAAGTGTTGAAGAAGAAAGTGGCACCTCAGAGCTTCTGAACCAACCTCCAGGAAGAAACGGTCAGAAGTTGCAAATTTGGCTCAGCAGATAACATTCAGTCAGAAGGTGGCTCTTCAGCAGCAACACCAACTCAGTCAGAGATTGTAAACGTGGTTCAGCACGTGAAATTTAAACAGAACATGGCTCTTTCAGCAGTTATGCAAAAGTTCAGCCAGAGTTTGATAGAGAAGTGTAAAGAAGGCAACAAATCCTGAAACTCCTTCAGAATGTACTAGGGTCAGAAGGTAATGAGATCAGCAGATTGGGTAAAATACTGAAGCATGATCACTAAGTCCAGAGTTTTCAAATGGCAGATCAAAGGAGCATACCGGAAAGTCTGGAAAACTCTCAGAATTTGCTGAGGCAGCAAGAGGCCAAGGTCAGAGCTTGGTTTACGTTGTTTTTGGTGAAGCATAACTGCTAGCTCATGCTTTAGGTAATGATGCAAAATCTCCTATTACAAGATTTTGGATTTTGACAAATCTCATCACCATTTAATGCTCCTTAATGCTCACAACCACTTCTGAGCATTCATCCAAGGGGTCTCTCCACGTGTGGCTTGTTAAACACCTTTGTGCAGGCTTAGGCATGGTTCTATGCGCCACTTTTCTCCTATAGGTGTCACTTCTCCTTAATCGTCGCTTACTGTTCCAACCTAGGCTGAAAAGTTGTCCATCATCACAACTTTTCATGAACTTCCTTCAAAAACAAGTTAACCTCTACTGCATAATATTGGCGCCATTTAACGTTCAAAAATCCACAAAGCCTTGCCTATAAGTAGGACACCATTGTCCACCATAAAAAGGTGAAGAAACATCCAGAAAAAATTGCTAGAAGAGGAACAGAAAACTCTAGCAAGAAAACATTGTGAAAACTCTGCCAAAATTCCTAGTGTTTCCTAAACTTTGAACTTCCTGCCTCCAAACTTCATTGATACTCAGTTTGCTTCCTGACTAGAGAGCACCCATACCGTTTCTGACCATACATACACATATCTTCTCCATCCACCCATTCTAAAAAGAACCTGTCCAGAACACCATCAGAACTAAAGTTAGCTCCAACTCACAAGTTTTCCTCCAACAGCAAGGTAAGCACCTGCTGACTCTCAGCACGCTGCTAAGCATCATCAGCTTTGCATGCTCAATAAACACAATGTAAATATCTTGTTGCTGCTGTATGCGTTCTGAGGATTCTCATACCTCTGAATGCTTAAGTAGGAAGTGAATCAACGTAGAACCTGTTTGTGACCTTGTTGGTTCTGTCTTCTGAAACACTTTGACACCTGATGAGATTATCCTAGGCATGCCTTCTGTTTTGTGGAAAAATAATAAAATTGCAGATGTTCTGGCTAGCACAGGGGGAAATTAAACTCTGACTTTGACGTCAGCGCTTCTGAGGCCTGTTTTACTGTCAATAATATCAAAACTTCTGAAAATTATTGTGTTTCCAGCAGGGTCAGAATTTCAAAACATTCCCCACTAACAAACTTTTGTCTTGCAGCGCATGGGGGTCAGAACTTCTGACCTCCCCACTAACAGGTTTCTGTTTTGTAGGGTACCAGAGTCAGAAGTTCTGACTCATACATTTTCACTAACATGTTGATAATCTGCAGCAGGCCTGGGTCAGAACTTCTGACTTCCTCTCAGCAGCGCGCTGGCCCTCTCTCTCTTTCTCTTTTTCTTCCCCTTGTTATTTTCTTTTCTTATCTATTTTTCTCGTTGAACCACCCCCATGTACAAATGTGTATCCCGCATCCCCTAAATATTGTAATAGCGTAGGATTTTACATTTCCGCATTTTATTGCTTTCAAATGTAAATGCTAGTAATTAGGATATGTATGGAAAGATAAAATCAATGAAATAGAAAATCCTAATTCAAGATAAAATCATGTATGCAATAAAACACACTTTCACACAAACACCCTTAAGGTATCTCCACTTGGTTGCCTAAACAAATGGCCATGGTATGCATGCTAGGTATCTTGGCAAAACAAAAACAAAACGATCATAGTTCCTCGATGACGCTATCTTGGTCGCCTATACAAAATGATCTAGTCCCTCGGAAAAATTGCTAAAGATACTTGGCAACATTGCTATCATGGTCAATACGATGACCCACACCTGTCTTGTTTAACATCCTAATACACGGTTGTTTACCAAATGCAATGGTAAAACAACACTATCAAAAGGGTTAAAAACATATAGGAAAGATCTTTGAGTAAAATAGGGTAGACAACTCTTAGTTACTTGATCAAAACTTGCAAAAACATCCTTGCTATTTTCAAATACACTTCACAACACAATTTCAAAACATTTCCCAAATCAAACTTTCAAACATTGAAATATTTTCAAAAGACAAAACACCTTTGTATACATTCAAACAATAATCATTACAAAGGTTGCCACAACGATGGCCTCTTTTCAAAACATCTTTCAAAAACCACACACAAAGCACCATTTCAAACAATTGAAAAGTAAAAGCAAGTGATCTAAATAAGTAACTAAGAGCCCATGGATAACCATGGATGAAAAGGGTGCTTGCACCTTCCCTTTTCATAATCTACTCCCCGGACCCGAGAAAACATCTCAAAGGTCTCTCCTGTGCTTTTTGACCTTTCCTTAGGATAAAATAAAAAGTCGGTGGCGACTCTTGCTCAACCGAAACATTTGCAAACACAAACGCAAAGTCTTAAGTCAGTTCTCCCACCGTATCACAGAACTGGCGACTCTGTTGGGGAAACCCTTTAAAAGTGGAGTAACCTTAGGGTTTAGATCACATTTGTATGCTTATCTTGATTGCCTTGATTGCTTTACATTTGGTTCTATTGTTTGGGTTTGAAATCCTCTACCCAGATTTGGGAAACATTCATAGGTAAATATCAATACGTTGTGGAAACTGTGCGGGGTATACCGACATGGTTGAAGCAATAGCTATATTAGTGCGACATATTTGTGGGTACCGTTGGCTTTGAGTCAATCAAAGAGAATACGGGGCCGCTGAGTGATGTCATGAAGCACTAATGAACTCTTAGAACCTTACTTGACCATCTTGGCCTTTTTAGGGGTAGTGAGATGACCGGCTTTGGTGCAGTCCGAAGTTGGTAGATACTCGATACTACACTCATTGAGGGTTATTTTCTTGGAATATTTTGTTCGCCAGTCAAGTGGCTAAACTGAAACAATGAACATAGAAAATAATCCAGTGATATTGAGCTCCTTAGAACCCGGTTACTATTTATAGGACATGTTGAGCCAACTAACTTCAAGAGGGTACTTACCTATGAAACCTCATGCAAGACTGAAACTAGGATCTTGTGTGACTTGTTTGTACATATGCTTGTACATACATCGTGAACATAATAAAGCATCATATGCATCCACTAACCATTTCAAGGGTTTGGATCTTCATCTTTGTTCTTGTTTTGTAGGTCATGGAATCTCTTCGCAGGAAAACAATTCAGGTCAACCTTGTGAGAATCCCCCCTCAACTCAAGGAGCTTACTTCCAAGATTCCAGAGAATTCTCTCTTCAGTGAAAGACATGGTAGACTTCTCAACTTGGTTAACTCCAACATTAAAGAAGACATGGTGAAAGTTCTCTTCCAGTTCTTTGACCCCCTACACCACTGTTTCACATTCCCTGATTACCAACTAGTACCTACTTTGGAGGAATTTTCTCAACTCCCGAGGATTCCTATTCTTCATAAACTACCCTACAACGGTACAAAAAGAGAACCAAAGCCTGAACATGTTGCTCAAGCCCTACACTTGCAACCATCTGATATCAAAGGTCATTGGGAAACCAGAAGTGGTGTCAAGGGTTTCTTGGCAAAGTTTCTGTTTGAGAAGGCACAAGACTGCTGGAATTCTCTAGATCTGCAAGCTTTTGAGGAGATTGTAGCACTTCTCATCTATGGGTTGGTCTTGTTCCCAAACCCTGATCAGCTTCAGAATCCTGTGCCCATATTGCTTGGGGACATCCTACACTCATTTCACACACGAACAATGAGGAAAAGAGGTGTTCTCATGTGTTGTACTCCTCTTCTAGCAAGGTGGTTTATTTCTCACCTTCCCCAGTCAGTTTTGAAGAATGAGCAGGGTTTAAGGTGGTCACAACGGTTGATGACCCTCACACATTTTGATGTTCATTGGTGTTCTCGGTCTAGAGAAAATATCATCATCATTGATCATTATGGAGAATTCCCTAATGTCCCACTACTTGGCATTAGGGGAGGCATTACCTACAACCCCTGTTTAGCTCTGAGACAATTTGGGTATGCCCAAAGGGATGGCCCTCATGATATGTTGATTCCTGACTTAGTTTTTGACTTCGACAACAACGCTCAAGAACTTCAACAAAGGTTTATCTGAGCTTGGAGGATGCCCAACAAAGTGGATAGTAAGACACTGGGACGCAAGAATTCCATCCCACTTGAGCCTTGCCTCAAGTGGGTACGAACCCGCGCCCAGAATCTTATGATGCCTTACCCCTACATTCTGCCTATGATCAAAGAGCCTGTTACGGAAGGAGAGGTTCCATACACCCTCCTACATCCAGATATGCCAACATCATTGGAAGATTTGCAAAAGAGTTGGATAAAGCTCAGGGAAGAACGAAATACTTTTGAAGCCAGCTTCTACGCCAGTGAGAAGAAGGTTTTGGAACTTACTCGTCAACTCCATGAAGAGCAGGCTCTCAACACTTACATTGCGCCAAAGAGGATGCGCAAAGTCTTTTTACATTAGAGTTTTATATTCATTTTGCCCATGGGGCATTTATGTACTAACAAATTCTTCTTATTAATATGACGTGTGTTCGTTTTGTTTGCAACAAATTTAAATTGATGAATCCTTAAATGCATTACATGAATACATATCATTCATCATATGCATAAACAAGTTTCCCCCTTTCAGGTCTCCTTACCTTCCTGCTGTTTATTTCAGCAGAGATGGCTCTAGAGAGGACTGTCAAAGATATCCAGGCTCAAAACGCTCAACTTCAAGAGATGTTTTTGATCCTATCCAAGGGGCAGGAAGAGTTGAAAGTACTCCTCGCTAGGAACCTGGCCGAGAAAAATTCTGAAGACAATAAGGACAAACAGTTGGAACAACTGCAAACTGAGGTTGAAGCAATGAGAACCCAGATGCTAGGGCAGATGGCTCTTATCCAAGGCCTAGCCCAAAGACAAGAAGAGTTGGGAACTATTATCAATCAACTTCGTCAAGACGGTTGCAACCGTATGGGGCAAACAATCAGGATTGGAAATCAAGGCCTTGCTCAGCTTCCCATGAGACAAGAAATTGGTTTAAAGGAGAGAAGACCTTCTCACTTTGCTTCCACATCACGAGCCCAACAACGGTTTCGTCAACATCAACCGGAAAATCAGCAAAGGCAAAGCGAGCCCAAAAGACAGTTTACCAACATCAACATACCACTGTCCCAAGCTTTGCAACACATGATGAGGATGAATCTAATTACACCAATAAGACCTCATTCAAATCCCAAGACTTTTTCTCCCAGCTACAATTTGGATGCCAGGTATGCCTATCATTCTGATAGTCCTGGACATGATATAAACGATTATTGGGCGTTGAAGTATAAGATTCAAAACCTGATCGACGAAGGAATGTTGGAGTTCACACAAGATGGTCAGACTGAGTTTTTCTGTCATTCTTTAAAGGCTCTCCACTTTAAGTGACACGTTCAGACTAAGAGGCTTTTGTTTCATTTGAATTTTCAAATTGTAATTTCTTTTATTATTCCAACAATTATCTATTAATGTCAATCTCTGTTTCATTAATGCATTGCATATGTTTGTCTTGAATTCATCCATTCGTTTTCACTATACTTGAACTATGCTTTCTACTTTCTTGATGACATTTAACTCTTGCTAAAAGTTAGAAGCCTTTAGAGGGAGGATGACAAAAACAATGCCATAATCTCATACAGTATGCTTTTGGACAGACCTTGCTGACGATGTACATGCGTTTCTTTCAAATCCTAAACACTGGAGTTATAAGGAAGATAATCCCTAGTCAATCCCTTCGAGCCAAAGAAGTATAAATTTTCTATTTTAAACACAAATTGAAACCTTTAATCAAACCTGGGGCAGGGTAGTCTCTCAGTTAATTCAAAATGTGCGTTTAGCCGCAAACTCTCAGTTCGTAATACAGCGAACGACATCAAAATTTCCTTTGGAACCAAAAGACAGTGATGGTTCCTTATCTCATAGGCAGTCATTATTTATCAAAAAGAGAAAAGCCCACTGAGTCAAAACCTACAAAGGAGACTTGTGAAAGCTGAGACATCCCGCTGACTGTAATCTCGAAAATAAGAACAGTCAGGCAAAAATTAGGGATAACAAATCAAAAGAAAGAGGTCATTACAAATCCTCAACAACATGGAAAATGTTGAAAAATGGCTGCCTTCCAACAAATTCAACTTGTGTGAACCATCACCAAAAACGCCGTTCCAGACTCATTTGGAGTTCGAACGCACAATTAACCGAGTTTAGGATTGAAGAACATCACGAAGAGCGGGTGGGTACATATATACATTGAGCCTTTATCCTTTGTTTCTTAAACCGTGAACCAAGCCACGTTACAACCCTTCAAAAGTCCTAATTGAAGCATGGGTTAGTTCGAAAGCATACTGTTATAAAAGGTATCCTGACTCCTGTAAGGATTTGCTCTAAATCTTGAGTTGATTATTCCTTTTAGAAAGTTTTATGCTAAAAACACATTTTTCAAAATTTCAAGACAATCATAAACTTTGCATTATTTGAATATCATTGTTTGCATATGGCTATTTGTTTGACAGCGAAGAAATTCATACAGTGAAAGTTCCGATGAACGAAAGCTCTCTCAGTGAACAAAATCACTTCAAGTGGAATGACACTTCCGCTGCAAAAAATTCCTATCAACAAAAAGGTACTTGGCATGGCATTGTCCAGTAAACCTGGAGCAGTCCAGTCAAGATTTCAACAAATCTCTCAAGATCCAGTTAACTTGGGGCAATCCAGTCAAGATTTCAAGAAATCTCTCAATTGCAGAGTAACCAGGGGCAAGTCTCCGTCACCATCACTTGGGGAATTTAACGTCAATCAAAGGGTTACGTACAGTCTAAATTTCCTGGCAGCGCCATAAACACTTGATACTAGGGGCAATGACGAATCTCTCCAAAATCTTTCTGAAAAGAATTTCAAGAATCCTCGAGAAGTTCACCGGTCATGGGTTTATTTCCCCAACACTTGTCAAGGATTTATTCTCCAAAATAAATTACATTTCAACAACATATGCAGATTGATCGGCAGATAAAGGTTCATTACCTTTTGGAGTAGCAGTCGTCAAATATTCCTTCATCATCCGGTTGAGTCAAAGTTAATTCAAGACCTTCTCTAGCTCAGTCAGATCGACACTAAGATCTCCCTGATTCTTATTTCAGTGGAGGATATTCCGGGTTTTGCGGTTTCAGATAAATCTCTCAACAATTTGTTCTGATTCACTTCTAGATTTTTCACTATCATAGACGAAAAATCCAACGCTTTTTTCCATCACCAGTTTGGGATTTATTTTCCCCGGCGAGAGGTTGTCTTGAAAAACATTACACATCCGTGCATCAGGACATCATACAATGCAAGCTCATTTATTTTGAGAACGTCATTGTATTATATATGTCATGCCACTAACCTTTATCTTTCAGGAAAAATGCAATCAAATTCTCACAAAATTCAAGTTATAAAGCCCGGGTACGACCGGATAGTATCTTGATCTCTACAGCATATTGTGAAGCCCGGATTACGACCGGATAACAGTGCCAGTTTACCGCAAAGCCTGGATTACGACCAGATAGTGGTATCTCTTAAAAGTAAGCTATGAAGCCCGTATTCGACCGGATAATAGTTTAATCCCCGACAAGTTTCTGTGAAGCCTGGATTACGATCAGATAGCAGCCAAGAATGCTATGAAGCCTGGAGTCGACCAGATAGTGGTATATCTTTAATACAAGTTATAAAGCTCGGATTCGACCGAATAATATCTTGATATCTCCGAACACCATGAAGCCTGGATTCGACCAGATAATTGTATGATACATCGTGAAGCCTGGACCACGACCAGATAGTAGTGCATCCAACTTTCATCTCCAACAGAGATGATTTCTCAACAGAATAACGGATGATCGAGGTTCCCAAAATTCAACAGAGATGATTTCTCAACAGAATAACGGACGATCGAGGTTCCCAAAATTCAATGGAGATGATGCCCCAGCAGAATAACGGACAACTGAAGCTCTTAAAATTCTATTTATCTCAAGAATGAAGATTCTCATCCTTAAAACCTCAGAAGATTGACATACTCCCAAGCTCCTGATATCATTAACAGAATGAAGATTCTCATTCTTGCCTCCCCAGTAGATCGGTATACTCCCAACCTCCTAACCCAACAGAATGAAGATTCTTATTCTCAAAGTGGCATACGAATTCCTGATATTCCCAACAGAATGAAGATTCTCATTCTCAAAGTGGCATACAACCTGAATTCCTGATATTCCCAACGGAATAAAGATTCTCATTCTCAAAGTGGCATACAACCTGAATTCCTGATATTCCCAACGAAATGAAGATTCTCATTCTCAAAGTGGCATACAACCTGAATGCCTGATATTCCCAATGAAATGAAGATTCTCATTCTCAAAGTGGCATACAACCTGAATGCCTGATATTCCCAACGGAATGAAGATTCTCATTCTCAAAGTGGCATACAACCTGAATTCCTGATATTCCCAACGGAATGAAGATTCTCATTCTCAAAGTGGCATACAACCTGAATGCCTAATATTCCCAACGGAATGAAGATTCTCATTCTCAAAGTGGCATACAACCTGAATTCCTGATATTCCCAACAGAATGAAGATTCTCGTTCTCAAAGTGGCATACAACTTAAACTCTTTCAAACAGGAATAAGCTTTTCCCAGAGTCCTGAGCTTACTCTCCAACAGTATAGCTATTCCCCCACAAAGTTTTTACTCCCCAACAAAATCAAGATTCTCATCCTTGATTCTCCAGTGAAGTTCACCAGAACCTTCTTTACTCTCAGCATGAATTTGTCAGAGTTTTTAATCCCTTGCAGATCGGAGATTCTCGTTCTTGACTCCTCAACACAAATTCCCCTAGAAGAATGAAGATTCTCATTCTCAATTCCCCACGGAGCTTTCAGATATTCCCCAGCGGAGTTCTCCTCAAACAACAAAACAAGAATCCCCAGTAGATTGGCATACAACCCAAACTCCTGATTTTCCCAGCAGTATAGCTTCTCCCCACAGAGGTTGTCAAAAAACTTGAAGACACACATACTCTTCAAATGTCCAGGATTTATTTTCCCCGATAGCAATCAAAGATTTTATTATCTCCAACTATTCAGGATTTATTTTCCTCAGCAAGACAGATCATCAGCTTACAGGCGCATACATTGCATTCACATATCATAGAACACATTTTATTGCATCATACATGTCATGCAACATAACTTTGTGTGTTTTAGCTAACATTTTACCTTTTTCAGGATAAGATTAAAATCTACTTCTAACAAATATTCAAAGACTTCAGATACAGTATGGATACACCCCAGACACGACGGTCATTCTATTACTCATTCAGACTTCAGCAACCAGATACAGACTAGATACGCTCCAGACACGGAAGCCATTCTATTTCTCATTCAGGTTCAACTATCAACTTCAGATACAGTATGGATACACCCCAGTCACGATGGTCATTCTATTACTCATTCAAACTTCAGCAACCAGATACAGACTAGATACGCTCCAGACACGGAAGCCATTCTATTTCTCATTCAGGTTCAACTATCAACTTCAGATACAGTATGGATACACCCCAGACACGGCGGTCATTCTATTACTCATTCAAACTTCAGCAACCAGATACAGACTAGATACGCTCCAGACACGGAAGCCATTCTATTTCTCATTCAGGTTCAACTATCAACTTCAAATACAGTATGGATACACCCCAGACACGGCGGTCATTTTATTACTTATTCAAACTTCAGCAATCAGATACAGACTAGATACAATCCAAGACACTGAAGCCATTCTACTTCTCATTCAGATTCAACTATCAACCTTAGGTTCAGATACACTCCAGACGCGGACGTCATTCTGTCACCCGACCAGATCCTAGTTACAGTACGGATACACTCCAGACACGAAAGTCATTCTGCTACTTATACAGATCTCAATTCCAGATACAGTCCGGATACACTCCAGATACAGATACCATTCAGACATTCATTCTCTTGATTTTCAACAAACAAATTTTGGATGGCATCTTTAAGCCTATTCCCTCAGTTACATTTTGGCGAGTGCAAATTTACGGGCACTCTAGTGTCCAATCATCTTTTACCTTCGAGTCACAAAAGGCAGATTCGCCAATCTAACTCTTCAGGTTCAAGAAGATTGAACAGGGGCAACTGTTGTACCCCGAAATTTTCCCTCTCATCCTTCAGGAATTCATCCTGAACTCTCAGACTTTCTCTTAAACAAATCCAAGCCCTCTATTATCATTCCTTTCCAAGTAAAAGATTTACAAGAGCAAAATGGTCATTTGTAAGCTCAAAAGTCGAAACTTTTACCTTGGAAAAGTTAAACTCTAAATACTTAGAATTTTTCTAAAAAAAGGGGGAAAAGTGTTTAAGAAGAAAGTGGCACCTCAGAGCTTCTGAACCAACCTCCAGGCAGAAACGGTCAGAAGTTGCAAATTTGGCTAAGCACATAACATTCAGTCAGAAGGTGACTCTTCAGCAGCTACACCAACTCAGTCAGAGATTGTAAACGTGGTTCAGCAGATGATCTTTAAACAGAAAATGACTCTTTCAGCAGTTATGCAAAAGTTCAGCCAGAGTTTGATAGAGAAGTGTAAAGAAGGCAACAAAGCCAGAAACTCCTTCAGAACGTACTAGGGTCAGAAGGTAATGAGATCAGCAGATTGGGTAAAATACTGAAGCATGATCACTAAGTCCAGATGTTGTACCCCAAAATTTGCCCTCCCATATTCTTCAAGAATTGCAAAGTCAATGCTTCAAAATCTCCCCAAGGGTTGCACAGTTCAAGGGCCTCCTAACAGTCAAAAATTAGGGTTTTGGTTCTGACAAAGAAAATGAAGCTTTCAAGGGTCCAATCCAGCCCCACATGCCTATAAACATGGTCAAGCATCCTCATACCAAGTTTCAAGACTTACAGCACAAAATTGCACAGTCAAAAACCCTAATTGCTCAACAGTCAACTGTAGGGGCAAAATGGTCATTTGACAGTCAAAAGTTCAAATTTTTGGTCAACATCTCATTTTGAAGCCACAAAAATCATTTGATCAATGCTTGATCATGATTCTCAAAGCTTGGCTCAAAAAGTCTCAAGATGCAAAAGTTTCCATATTTGGACAGTTGAAAAAGTCAACTGTAACTTGACCAAGGCATAACTTCCACATGGATTATCAGAAAAATTCCATCCAAAGCTCATTTTGAAGATAAAGACATTTCCTACAACTCCTCTTCATACTTCAAGTCCAAGAAATGCTCTCACAAAAAGTTATCAATTTCAACATTATAGGTCATTTTCAAAAGTCAACAAAAAGGGACTTTAAGTCAAAGGCCATAACTTGAGATTGGTATATCAAAATGACATGGGACCAAAGACATTGGTTAGAGGACTCAAATACCTTTCCAAAATGTCCAAGAACATGAGCAAAGCTTAAAAATTGATCAAGTTATGCCTTGTGGAAGTTGGGAAATTTTTGGATATTTTGAAAAGTCAACATTGCTTCAAATGTCTTAAAAATGCTAATGGGCCTCTTTTTCTTCCACAATTCATCATCCAAAGCATGTGAACGACCATTTGGCCCAAAGGGAAGTTTTTTATCATTTTTATTTATTTATTTGGATTTTTAATTATTAATAATTCATTTAATTAATTAAAATACATGAAAAATACCAAACCAATGCAATCAAATCTTTTTATGCATGGAATAAGCTTAAGATTTCGTGCATGACCAGATATAGAAAGAATCATTAGGATTGGACATGATTTGTATCAAATATGCTTGAAAAAGATTGTAAAATTATGGCTTGAAAATCAAATATTTTCCACATCAATGCAAGGATCCTTTGGCTCTGAATTCTTACCCTAATCATTCCATACATAAGTGCAAAGCTAACCCTATTCCAAGGAACCTCCCAGCTGCGCAGAAAAGCCATAGCAAAACTTGCAATTTTCTCAAAAAAGTCAAAAACTGAAAACTAAGTTCTAGTGCGATTCAAGCCAAAATAATTATCTCATCACCTTCCTGAGACATCAAGAAACGTTTTTGAATCGCTTTCCACGTCCCTAACGCCCAGAATTGGTGAATAGAACTCAAGCTTTTTCACTTTTTTGCATAAATCGTATCTTATCATTCATGGCATTTTTTTTGAATTCTAATACTTGTTTTGTGTTGCTCTCATCATTCTGAAGCTAACTGTGTTGTTCAATTAAGTTTTCATACACCATACGCGATTTCACCATTGATACAGGTTAGGGTTACCAAACTTTCAAATTGGGCGTTTCTAAATGCTGTAAAATTAGAACATCACAATACCATGGTTGAAACCAGCATGCTCGGACGATTCTAAAGCACCCTTCGCGCTTAATTTATATAATCACATGGCCTAATCGCTATTTTGAAATATGGTGTATTTTGGGGGGGTTCAAAACCCCCGTTAACCTTTTTTTATTTCAGGAACGAGGAAGACGATGACTCTGTGGCAAGCTGTGAGTGGTTGGTTTGAATTTTCGCGCTAGAATCCCACTAACTCTTATTTTCCATTATATTATTTGTCTTCCATAGAATAATCAAAACGCGTTGGTAGCTCCACTGGTCAGGCATAGCGTTGGTAATCCCTGGGACCTGGGTTCGAACCCCAGGTCCCCCCATATTTCCTTATATTTTTCTTTGAAACGTGATCAGGTACTTTGGCCTCCTCAATGATCTACCACGCTCCTTACGCTCAAGCAGGCCACATGGCCACTGAAGGCGATCCAAGGGTCCTGATTTGGAGAGTACCATGGGCTGCAGTCAACGCACATACATGCCAGCATCAAAGTCAAAATGAGGCCATAGCTTAATGGGCCTGGATTATTGGACTTTACCTCCCATTTGGGGACAGACCCCCCAAGGTTTGCTATTTCTTTTATATTTTTTTATTCTTTTTATTTGATTCAATTATTTCCTTTTTTAATTAATTTTTTTTAATTTAGTTTATTTTCATAAATATAAAAATAATACAAAAAAATCAAAAAAAGGTAAAATTCAAAATGTATTTTATTTAATTAATATTTTTGTAAATGAACCTCACTAATTAATTAGATTTAAACTTAGGGTTAATTTTAATATCCTTTCTTAATAAATTTAACATTGGTAGAATTAGGGTTTTTTAAGTATTTTATCCTTTTTTCTTTTCTTTCACAATAATTAATTATTAAATATTATTTTTGTAATTAAATCACCATGTAAATAATTAGATTAATCTTAGGTTTAATTTTAACATGTTTTCTTAATAAATAAAAAAAACAATTAGAATTAGGGTTAATATTTTAATTTCATTTAATCTTTCTCATAAAAATTCATAAATCCAAAAAATACCAAAATAATTTCTTTTTTATTTTAATTTAATTAATTTAATCATTTAATTTAATTTTATTAAAAAGGGTCCAACACCCTGGTTTCCAATTTTAATTCCAATTCGCGCATTTTATTTATTTCCTTCTTTTAAGTATTTATGTAATTCTCCCAAAGCCGTGTAATATTTATCTTTCGCACTTTAATTTATTTACTTTCTGTCAAATCGGGTCCTGGATTTTATTTTGGCGAGGTGGACCCGCGCCTTTGTAATAGTTTAGAACTTTTAAATTCTCGCAATTTTTAACTGTTAAATAAATGCATGCAAGAATGAATGGCCTAAAATAAAAACAAACGCATAGATCACTTTGACATGAACAAGATAAATGCAAATGAATATAACACACGAATCACACACCACCCCTAGGGTACGCCTCACTGTTGCCTCGCCTCGAAAGGTGATCGTCGAGTAGAGGATGTCTTAGTAAGTCCTCATGATCCGGAAACCTGGCATGAGGGTAGCTTCTAAGGTGTCTTCCTATTGCTCTGGTGATCACCATGTCCCGAACCTCGAATTGACCCGAACACCTCCAACGGTGGTGCTACCTACCTCTCAATGGTGGGATGGCACTACTTTAAAGGACATTTACACAGACGAATTCCTTAGGGTAGGTAGACGACTCTAGATACTTGCTCTAACTTCCAAACAAATCAAAAAATACTTTTCACACCGACACCTTTTCAAAAAGCTTTCGAAAGCAATTTTTCAAACACTCTTGAGGACCGATACAAGAGTCGAACTGGAATTTTCAAAGAAACTTTTTAAAACCCACATTGAAAAGCAAACAAACCATTTTTGAAAACACAAATGAGCAAGTATCTAAGAGCCCATGGATAACCATGGATAGAAAGGGTGCTAACACCTTCCCTTTCTATAATCTACCTCCCGAACCGAGAGCAATCTCTATAAGGAATTTTTCTGTGCTTTTGTCCTTTCCATTTGGAGAAAATAAAAGACGGTGGCGACTCTTGCTTCCGCGACATTTCGCGAACCAGCGTTAAACAGTCAGTTCCAGATCCACCGATCACAGAACTGGCGACTCTGCTGGGGACAAACTTATAAAGTGAGGTGTACCTTAGGGTTAGTTCATAACTGTGTTTTCAATTGTATTGACTTGTCTGCTTTAAATTTGTGGGTTGCATGGGAGTTACATAGATCCTAACCCGGATGTGGGGATACCCTGTTAGGTAGCATAAGCTGTGAGGGACCTGTCCGGCGTAGACCGACATGGGTGAAGCAGTGGCTACATTGGTGTGGCACCTTGGTCTGTACCGATATCCCTTGTGTCGCAACAAGGAGAATATGGGTCTTCTGAGGAGTCGTTAAGCACCAACAACCTTAGAACCTTAAATGACACAACTTGGCCATTAGAACAGTAGCAGTATGCTACGCCCATTGAGGCTAAACTCTCGTGATGGTTCTGGCTGCAAGAAAAGATTGCGATGCTGGAGTTATGACCGATTGAGGGTAGTCAATGATATTGGGATCCTCTAAGAACCCGGTTACTTTGATAGGACAGGTATGAACCAACAAACTGAAAGAGGGTAGTACCTAGACCTCATGCTGGCCTAAACTTTAGGGGCTTGCCTTGTGTGACTTGTGTGCCTTACCATGTTTGCCTTTGTATCTATTTGTGGTGTGCTTTATCATAACATCATAACATCATGAGCATTGCATGCATCCTGCATAAGGACTGACCATTTCAAAGACAAGAGGGTTTCACCTTTGCTCTGTTTTGTAGGACATCATGATGCCTGTGCGAAGGAATACTATCCGGTTCAACTTTGTTCATTCACCTGAGTTGCTTGAAGAGTTGGTTAGCAGAATTCCAAATACCACTTCCTTCATTCAGAGGCATGGTTCTCTTCTCAGTTTAGTCACTGCAAAGCGGGATCAACAGTTGATGAGTGTTCTGACCCAGTTCTATGACCCTCTGTACCAGTGCTTCACCTTTCAAGACTTCCAGCTGGTCCCTACCCTGGAAGAGTTCTCTGATTTGCTTGGTATCCCTATCTTGGATCAGACTCTCTTCACTGGTTGGGAAAAGACCCTCAGGCTTGAGGATGTTGCTGCAGCTCTTCCCTTGACACATCAAGAGGTAATGGACAACTGGGTAGCTAGAAGTGGAGTTAAGGGTTTCTTGGCCAAGTTTCTGATTGGTAAGGCTAACAGTTTCTGGAATGACCTGGACTTTAGGGCATATGAAGACATCTTGGCTCTCTTAATCTATGGGTTAGTCTTGTTTCCTAATCCTGACAACTTCATCAATGTCACTGCCATAAGGATCTTTATGTCTCAGAATCCGGTGCCCACTCTCTTGGGTGACATCTTGCAACAACTTCATGCTCGTACTACCCGAAGACGAGGAACCCTATGGTGTTGTATCCCTTTGTTGGTGAGGTGGTTTATTTCGCACCTCCCTAAGTTCGTGCTGAAGAACCAAGAAGGAAGAGGTTGGGCTCATAGGTTAATGTCTCTCACCGATAAAGACATCATTTGGACTTGCAGAGGTTTGGATGAGATAGCTATTATTGATCGATGCGGGGAATACCCTAATGTTCCTCTGATTGGTACCCAAGGAGGGATCTCTTACAATCCATGTCTAGCGCTCCGTCAGTTTGGAAGAGCCAGAAGAGCAGGCCCCCATGAGATGTTGGTGCCTCACATCAGTTTTGAGTTTCAGGTGGATAGTGACGAGCTGCGTCGTAGGTTCATCAAGGCTTGGGACAAAGTTCATAAAGCTGACCTACAAGAGTGGGGGCCAAAGACTTCTTTACCTATGGAAGCCTACTACAAATGGGTTCGCATCCGTGCTCAGAAGTTAGGTATGCCGTATGAAGCTGTCAGACCCGTCATTCTTGAGTGTCCTGACAAAGATGGTGTTCCTCCAACTGTCCTTCCTCCTCATATACCTACTGATTATGAGACATTAAAGAGATCTTGGTCGCAACTGCGAGAAGAACGGGATTCTTACCGGGAAAAGTTCAACGAGCAGGAATTAAAGATCCAGAAGCTGACAAAGCAGTTAGAGAATGAGCGAGCTCTGAATGACTACATCCGTACTGAGAAGAGGAGACCATGGGATCAATAAGGAGCTCTGGATGTTCTTTTACAGTTTTACTTCCCTTTTCAGTATTTCCTTTCATGTAACGCCTAAGGGCAATCTGTTGAACAATTTAAGTTTCAAAGTTGAATCTAATGAAGTGTGTTCCTTTTTGTTTACAAAGTTGATTCCCGATTGTCTTTGAAAACATAAATCATACGCATTCCATTCATCATGTGTATAGCAGGTTTTCCTCTTTTCAGGTTGCTTACAGTTCTTCGCTGTTTATTTCAGCATCATGAATCCTGACTCATCATCAACTGAGATGTCCATCAAGGCTCTTCAGGCGCAGAATGCGCAATTTCAGGAATTAATCATGGGTTTGGCTCAGGGCCAAGAAGAGCTGAAGGCTCTGCTCCTGAAGAAGGAAAAGAAGAAGAAGAGAAGGACTGTTCTTTTCAGCTCGGGCCGAAGGTTTGGCAACACTCTACAGAATGAAGAGGCTGGTTCTTCCATAGGCAAGGGTACTCCTCAAGAGGGAAAAGGTCCAAGTCCGGTAGTCTCCGACAACGAGACTGATTTTGATGAGGAACAGTATCCTCCTGCAGAAGACAGATACAAGCAGCTGGAGGACAAATTGAATGCTATGGAGATCCAACAGGTACCTAGGCTGGATTTTGGAGATTTGGGTTTGTCTACTGGTGTGATTATCCCTCATAAGTTCAAAGCACCATCCTTTACCAAGTATGACGGGGCGTCTTGTCCCAAGCTACACCTCAGATCCTATGTGCGGAAGATTCAACCGTACTCAGTGGATAAGAATTTGTGGATCCACTTCTTCCAGGAGAGTCTTTCAGGGACTCATCTCGAATGGTTCTATCAGCTGGATGGGACCAAGGTTCGTAACTGGGAGGAGTTGGCTACTGCTTTCTATAAGCAGTATCAATATAATACCGACCTTGCCCCTACACGTACCCAACTCCAGGGTATGTCGCTAGGGTCAAGCGAAGGTTTTAAGGAGTACGCACAGAAGTGGAGGGATCTGGCTGGCAGGGTGCAGCCTCCGTTGACTGATCGGGAGTTGGTAGACATGTTCTTGGGGACCCTATCTGGGCCATTTTTCAACCATCTTATCGGTAACTCATCTGCAGGGTTTACTGATCTTATTCTGACTGGAGAGAGAATTGAGGCTGGGATGAAGTCTGGTAAGATTCCGAAGGGTGCAGCTACAAGTTCTGAGAAGAAACCCTTCAAAAAGGAGGCCAGTGCTGTATACGGGCCCAGAAGACAAGAGAAACCTGAGCGCCACCAATCTGTCAATGCGGTGATGATTGCCAAGCCTGCTGCCGCTCCTCGGCCAACCAATCCTCAAAGGGCTGAAAGACCCCGGAGAGAGTTTACCCGCTTGAGTATGACCTTATCGCAAATCTTGCCACAGTTGCTGTCTACCAACCTAGTGACTGTCAGAGAGGCCCCAAAGGTTGTAAACACTGCCTCCCCCAAATACAATCCAAATGCTCGCTGTGCTTATCACTCCGATAGCCCGGGGCATTCCACTGATGACTGTTGGGCCTTAAGGAACAAGCTGCCGGACCTTATTGATGCGAAGGAGGTACAGTTTGAGGCATCCGAAAAGCCTAATGTAGTGACAGCTCCCCTGCCAGCTCATGGAGTGAATGCTATTGGGGATGAGGATGAAGTGGATGAAGCTGAGTTTGACAGCTGGATTTACCCGGCAACCGACAGTGGATCTAGCAATTGGAGTGCAAAAGACAATCTACCTGTTTCTCTTATTACTGAGTAATGAATTCCTATGTTTTGTTATTTGTAATAAACAATTAAAACTCTATGGCCCGGTGTCTTACCCGGGGCATCGTGGCTTCATTTGTGAGGGCATATAAATTGTCATTTCATATATCATGAATAAAGATCTTGGACGTTTTCTCGCATTTCAAATCTTATGCTCCTTTTCTTTCTTTCCTTTCTTTATATATTTCAAAACAGTTGTATTTACACACACTCACTCATACAGGTTTCAATCCACTCTGGATCTCACTGGTAACGACTCTGCTACTGCCAGTTATGACTTCGAAAATCCAATCAACTTAGCCGAAGACGAAGGTGAAGATGATTGCGAAGTGCCTGGCGAGCTTGCAAGACTGTTACTTCAGGAAGAGAGGGAAATTCAACCACATGAAGAGCCAAAGGAAACAATAAATCTGGGTACTGAGGCAGACAGGAAAGAGGTAAAGATTGGTGCCAACCTAGAGCTCAGCGTGAAGCAACGGTTGACCAAGATGCTACATGATTATATGGAGATCTTTGCCTGGTCCTACGAGGACATGCCCGGGTTGGATACCGATATTGTGGTCCATCATTTGCCTACTAAGGAAGACTGCCCTCCGGTTAAGCAAAAGGTCCGCTGTATGCGTCCAGAGATGTCTGAGAAGATCAAAGCCGAGGTTATGAAACAGTTTGATGCCGGGTTTCTAGCAGTGACTTCTTACCCTCAGTGGGTTGCTAATGTAGTGCCGGTACCAAAGAAAGATGGAAAAGTCAGAATGTGTGTCGACTACAGGGATCTGAACAGGGCCAGCCCCAAAGATGACTTCCCCTACCTCACATTGATCTCCTTGTTGACAATACAGCTCAGCATAAGGTGTTCTCTTTCATGGACGGTTTTTCAGGTTACAATCAGATCAAAATGGCTCCTGAAGACATGGAGAAGACTACCTTTGTTACTCAGTGGGGCACCTTCTGCTACAAGGTCATGCCTTTTGGACTGAAAAATGCTGGGGCAACCTACCAACGTGCCATGGTTGCTTTGTTTCATGACATGATCCATCATGAGATAGAAGTGTATGTTGACGACATGATCGCAAGGTCCCAGACTGAGGAAGAGCACCTGGATCATCTGCAGAAGTTGTTTGACCGTCTGAAGTTGTACAAGCTGAGGTTGAACCCGAACAAGTGCACCTTCGGGGTAAGATCTGGAAAGTTGCTAGGCTTCGTTGTAAGCGATAAGGGTATTCAAGTGGACCCTGCCAAGGTTAAAGCTATTCAAGAGATGCCAATTCCTAAGACAGAGAAGGAAGTCAGAGGCTTTTTAGGACGCCTGAATTACATTGCTCGGTTCATCTCACACCTGACTGCTACCTGTGAACCAATCTTCAAGCTGCTGAAGAAAGATCAGGTAGTACGTTGGAATGATGAATGTCAGGCTGCTTTTGACAGAATCAAAGAGTATCTCCAAGAACCACCCATCCTTATGCCACCGGTTGAAGGGAGACCTCTGATACTATACCTAACAGTGCTTGACAACTCAATGGAGTGTGTGCTGGGGCAGCATGACGAGTCTGGCCGAAAAGAGCATGCCATTTATTACCTTAGCAAAAAGTTTACCGACTGTGAGACCCGATACTCACTGCTTGAGAAAACTTGATGCGCTTTGGTATGGGCTGCTCGCCGGCTGAGACAGTATATGCTGACTCACACTACCTTGTTGATCTCAAAGATGGATCCTATAAAGTACATATTTGAAAAGCCTGCTCTGTCTGGGAGAATAGCAAGATGGCAAATGATCTTGACGGAATACGACATTCAATACACAACCCAGAAAGCCATCAAGGGAAGTGTATTGGCAGACCACTTGGCACATCAGGCAGTAGACGACTATCAGTCAATGAACTTCGAGTTTCCAGACGAGAGCATCATGATTGTGACTGATTGTGAAGTACCTGGACCGGATGAAGGACCTGAGGAAGGATCCCGATGGTCCATGCACTTTGAAGGAGCCTCCAACGCTTTGGGTAACAGTATCGGCGCCGTAATCATATCACCTCAAGGCACTCATACTCCACTCACTGCCCGGCTATGTTTCAACTGTACCAACAACATGGCGGAGTATGAGGCGTGCATCATGGATCTTCAAGCTGCGATCGACCTAAGGATCAAGTTTCTGAGTGTCTTCGGAGATTCCGCTCTTGTGATCAATCAGATCAAAGGAGAGTGGGATACGAAACATCCGAATCTTATTCCTTACAGAGAATGTGTGTTGACATTGATCCCTCACTTCACGAAGATAACCTTTGAACACTTCCCAAGAGAGGAGAATCAGTTAGCGGACGCGTTAGCTACAATGTCTTCTATGTTCAAGGTCAAATGGGACAATGAGGCTCCCCGGATCATCATCTGGAAACTGGACGAACCGGTATACTGTTGTGATCTCGAGACTGAATTGGTGACTGAGAAGCCTTGGTACCATGAAGTGAAGAGATATCTGGAAGCTCAGGAATACCCTGAAGGTGCATCTGTCAATGATAAGAAGTTTCTGAGAAGGTTCGCAGCGAAGTTCTTCCTTAGCAACGGCATCTTGTACAAGCGAAACCATGATTCGACCTTACTGCGTTGTGTGGACAAGACTGAAGCAGAAAGGATCATGGAAGAGCTACATGAAGGGAGCTTTGGTACACATTCCAGTGGACACACTATGGCAAAGAAGATCCTTCGGGCAGGGTATTTCTGGTCCACCATGGAAGCTGACTGCTACCAACATTCTCGGACATGCCATAAGTGCCAGATATATGCAGACAAGGTGCATGTTCCTCCAGTTCCTCTGAATGTTCTGACTGCGCCTTGGCCGTTTGCAATGTGGGGCATAGACATGATCGGTGAGATTAAACCTACGGCATCTAACGGACATCGCTTCATCCTGGTGGCGATTGACTATTTCACGAAGTGGGTTGAAGCAGCTTCCTATGCTACGGTAACCAAGACTGTTGTGGCACGGTTCATTCGGCACAACCTGATCTATCGATACGGCGTCCCAGAAAGAATTATTACAGACAACGGTACCAATCTCAATAACAAGATGATCACTGAGCTCTGCGAGCAGTTTAAGATACAGCACCATAACTCTTCTCCTTACAGACTGAAGACGAATGGGGCTGTAGAAGCAGCAAATAAAAATATCAAGAAAATCGTGCAGAAGATGACAGTGACTTATAAAGATTGGCACGAGATGTTACCGTTCGCTCTACACGGGTACCGTACCTCAGCCAGGACGTCAACCGGGGCAACTCCTTTCTCCTTGGTTTATGGTATGGAGGCAGTCTTACCGATCGAAGTGCAAATACCCTCTCTCCGGATAATGAAGGATGCAAATCTGAACGAAGATGATTGGATCCAGACACGACTTGATCAGTTAAACCTTATTGATGAAAAGAGGCTTGCTGCTATCTGTCACGGTCAGACGTATCAGAAACGGATGATCAGGGCATTTAACAAAAAGGTCAGACCACAGGAATATCAAGTTGGGGATCTGGTAATCAAGCGAATCATCCTTCCTCAGAGTGATCCAAGGGGCAAATGGACCCCTACGTACGAAGGGCCATTTGTGGTTAAGCATGTGTTCTCAGGAGGAGCCATGATTCTAACCAACATGGATGGTGACGACCTTCCTCACCCCGCCAATGCAGACATAGTAAAAAAATACTACGCATAAAAAAAAAAGACCCGCTAGGTTGACATACCTAGGCAAAAATTAGGGCTTCCCGGCGAACCAAAAGGGTTCGGGCAAAATGAAGGGATGAAATGAAAAATCTGTACACCCGGCAAGTCGAAAACCTGAAAAGGCGGCTTGGGCAAAAATGGGTATCCCGGTGGACCGAAAACCCGAAAGGGCGGTCCAGGCAAAAGTTAGGGATAAAGCGTAATACTATGGCTCATTGGATCACTTTGCATCCAGAATCTGGTATCTGCATCAAGTTCAGACGGCATCGATCAGTCAGCTTCATCTTCAACCAAGGTCATCAAGTGATGAGACGCTCGGAGATATAAAGGCAATAGCAGAGTTGAAACCCAGTGGGATCATTCATTTCACACAGCTGTTTTATTTTCTCTTGTACAAATTTGTATAAACTCTTTTGTTCGGCGGCGTTCTCTTACTAGGACGTCAGCCTCTTGTACATAAACGCCTATTTACAGGCCATTCAAAAATCAATACAAATATACTTTTCAGTTAAAAGTGCCAATTGTTTTTCCTTTTCTGTTTTGTTTTGCGAAGAACGTCCAAGGTTCAATTTGTGATATATGCATTGACAATAATTTGCTAACTCATGAATATTTGCATACGAAACAAAGGATTAATTATAGGTAACACTAGAAACAGGGGCAATAAAGAGTTGTCTAAGCAATCTAATTGTTCTATCCTCCAAAGGTACCAAGGTAAGTTCAGCTTGAAGAAGACAACCAGATATCTTAATTCCCCAGAGAGTGAGTCAGCAAGTCAGTGCACTCTCCCCGAGCAAAGCTATTATCAAACCTTAAGGAAGTTGGGTATCCCCCGCAGATCTCAACATTCCCCGGCACAGCATATACGAATATTCTTAACAAGTATCCCCGACAGTCTTGGTCTAAAGATTGTTCCCCGACGGTATATCAAACATCCAATGGAGTCACTTCCCCGATACAGTCAAAACTTCCCCAGGAGAGTCCAATCTAGTTCCCCAGAAAAGTTAGAATTCATCTCCCCGAGCAGTAAGCTTATCCCCAGTAGATTCTGGAAGCTTATCCTCGCAGAGCACGAACGCGTCTCCCGACTTTATTCAAAGAGTTATTTCCTTACCAGGATATAACTGGGTTATCCTCAGCCAAAAGCCATGGAAAGAGCGTCCTCGACGAAGTCTTCTTATCCCCAGCGAAGTCTATCAACACTTCCAACACAACAAGGGTATCCCCAGCAAGTTATTATCAACAACTCAGCAAAGTATCTCTCTCCCCACAGAGCATTGCTTCCCAGCAAGATCGTTAGAGTATTTTTTCTCCCTGCAGAGTAATTCATTCGTCAAGTTTATCCCCAACGGAGTCCTCTTCTCCTACCGGTATTCTTGCAACTATCATCCCCAGCGGAGGCAAAATCTATTCTTCAACATCAGCCCAAGATATGACTTCCCGGCACCCGTCAAGGATTTACTTTCCTAGACGAAAATATATATTCATAAACATCGCACTTCCATACATCATCATAGCATGCATATACGCATCATATCTTACAAATCTCATTTATGTTGAGAACATCATTGCTTGATCCATATCATGCATGACATACAACTGACCTTTATCTTTCAGGAAAAAGACCCAGTTAAGTTCCCAGCTATATTTCAAGACCTAGACCGGTTCAGTTAAATCGACCCTAATATTTTACTGTTTCTTATCCCGTCAAAGGCCTTCTCTGGTTCAGTCAGATCAACCCTAAGATCTCCCTGTTTCTTATCCAGTTGAAGACATTCAAGACCTAGACCGATTCAGTTAAGTCGACCCTAAGACTTTTCTGTTTCTTATCCAGTCAAAGGCCTTCTCTGGTTCAGTCAGATCGACCCTAAGATCTCCCTGTTTCTTATCCAGTTGAAGATTTCAAGACCTAAACCGGTTCAGTTAATCGACCCTAAGATTTTCTGTTTCTTATCCAGTCCAAGGCCTTCTCTAGTCCAGCTAAATCGACCCCTAACAGATTTTCCTGATAAAGACTCAGTAGAAGTTATCCAAGATTCTCTCAATGATTACTATTGAGGTTGTAGTCGCCTGTGGTTCTCTCCCCGTTACCGCGGAGGTAGTAATCGCCCCAAGTTTCTCTCAGCGTTACTGTTGAAGAAGAAGTTATCCAAGATTCTCTCAATGATTACTGTTGAGGTTGTAGTCGCCTGTGGTTCTCTCCCCGTTACTGCGGAGGTAGTAATCGCCCCAAGATTCTCTCAATGATTACTGTTGAGGTTGAAGTCGCCCAAGATTCTCTCAGCGTTACTGTTGAAGTAGAAGTTATCCAAGATTCTCTCAATAATATTGTTGAGATTGAAGTCGCCTATGGTTCTCTCCCCGTTACTGCGGAGGTAGTAATCGTCCCCAGATTCTCTCAGCGTTACTGTTGAGGTAGTAATCGCCCAAGGTTCTCTCACCGTTCCTGTTGAGGTAGTAACCATCCCTGGTTCATTCATCGCCGTTTGAAGCTCCAGATTCAGCTCCTGTAACCAGTCAGGACACATCTATACAAAGAATCTGAAGACCATCTCCTGTAACAGGTCAGGTAATCATTTTCTTTTGCAGGTACGCAAGTTCTCGCTAAGGAATCTCTTACGCGATTGACATCCAGATGGCATCTATAAGCCCATCCACTTATCCATCACCTCTTAGCATGGCATCTATAATCCCATCATCCTGTCCATCAATCTCCAAATGGCACCCGTAAGCCCATTCCTACCATCACACTACCATGTGAGCGCAAATTTCTGGGCACTCTAGTGTCCAATCATCTTCCACCTTCGGATTACGAAAGGCACGTCAGCCAATCTGCATCCTCAGGTCTAAGAAGATTGAACAGGGGCAACTGTTGTACCCCAAAATTTGCCCTCCCATATTCTTCAAGAATTGCAAAGTCAATGCTTCAAAATCTCCCCAAGGGTTGCACAGTTCAAGGGCCTCCTAACAGTCAAAAATTAGGGTTTTGGTTCTGACAAAGAAAATGAAGCTTTCAAGGGTCCAAGCCAGCCCCACATGCCTATAAACATGGTAAAGCATCCTCATACCAAGTTTCAAGACTTACAACACAAAATTGCACAGTCAAAAACCCTAATTGCTCAACAGTCAACTGCAGGGGCAAAATGGTCATTTGACAGTTAAAAGTTCAAATTTTTGGTCAACATATCATTTTGAAGCCACAAACATCATTTGATCAATGCTTGATCATGATTCTCAAAGCTTGGCTCAAAAAGTCTCAAGATGCAAAAGTTTCCATATTTGGACAGTTGAAAAAGTCAACTGTAACTTGACCAAGGCATAACTTCCACATGGATTATCAGAAAAATTTTATCCAAAGATCATTTTGAAGATAAAGACATTTACTACAACTCCTCTTCATACTTCAAGTCCAAGAAATGCTCTCACAAAAAGTTATCAATTTCAACATTATAGGTCATTTTCAAAAGTCAACAAAAAGGAACTTTAAGTCAAAGGCCATAACTTGATATTGGTAAATCAAAATGACATGGGACCAAAGACATTGGTTAGAGGACTCAAAGACCTTTCCAAAATGTCCAAGAACATGAGCAAAGCTTAAAAATTGAGCAAGTTATGCCTTGTGGAAGTTGGGAAATGTTTGGATATTTTGAAAAGTCAACATTGCTTCAAATGTCTTAAAAATGCTAATGGGCCTCTTTTTCTTCCACAATTCATCATCCAAAGCATGTGCACGACCATTTGGCCCAAAGGGAAGTTTTTTATCATTTTTATTTATTTATTTGGATTTTTAATTATTAATAATTCATTTAATTAATTAAAATACATGAAAAATACCAAACCAATGCAATCAAATCTTTTTATGCATGGAATAAGCTTAAGATTTCGTGCATGACCAGATATAGAAAGAATCATTAGGATTGGACATGATTTGTATCAAATATGCTTGAAAAAGATTGGAAAATTATGGCTTGAAAATCAAATATTTTCCACATCAATGCAAGGATCCTTTGGCTCTGAATTCTTACCCTAATCATTCCATACATAAGTGCAAAGCTAACCCTATTCCAAGGAACCTCCCAGCTGCGCAGAAAAGCCATAGCAAAACTTGCAATTTTCTCAAAAAAGTCAAAAACTGAAAACTAAGTTCTAGTGCGATTCAAGCCAAAATAATTATCTCATCACCTTCCTGAGACATCAAGAAACGTTTTTTAATCGCTTTCCACGTCCCTAACGCCCAGAATTGGTGAATAGAACTCAAGCTTTTTCACTTTTTTGCATAAATCGTATCTTATCATTCATGGCATTTTTTTGAATTCTAATACTTGTTTTGTGTTGCTCTCATCATTCTGAAGCTAACTGTGTTGTTCAATTAAGTTTTCATACACCATACGCGATTTCACCATTGATACAGGTTAGGGTTACCAAACTTTCAAATTGGGCGTTTCTAAATGCTGTAAAATTAGAACATCACAATACCATGGTTGAAACCAGCATGCTCGGACGATTCTAAAGCACCCTTCGCGCTTAATTTATATAATCACATGGCCTAATCGCTATTTTGAAATATGGTGTATTTTGGGGGGGTTCAAAACCCCCGTTAACCTTTTTTTATTTCAGGAACGAGGAAGACGATGACTCTGTGGCAAGCTGTGAGTGGTTGGTTTGAATTTTCGCGCTAGAATCCCACTAACTCTTATTTTCCATTATATTATTTGTCTTCCATAGAATAATCAAAACGCGTTGGTAGCTCCACTAGTCAGGCATATCGTTGGTAATCCCTGGGACCTGGGTTCGAACCCCAGGTCCCCCCATATTTCCTTATATTTTTCTTTGAAACGTGATCAGGTACTTTGGCCTCCTCAATGATCTACCACGCTCCTTACGCTCAAGCAGGCCACATGGCCACTGAAGGCGATCCAAGGGTCCTGATTTGGAGAGTACCATGGGCTGCAGTCAACGCACATACATGCCAACATCAAAGTCAAAATGAGGCCATAGCTTAATAGGCCTGGATTATTGGACTTTACCTCCCATTTGGGGACAGACCCCCCAAGGTTTGCTATTTCTTTTATATTTTTTTATTCTTTTTATTTGATTCAATTATTTCCTTTTTTAATTAATTTTTTTTAATTTAGTTTATTTTCATAAATATAAAAATAATACAAAAAAATCAAAAAAAGGTAAAATTCAAAATGTATTTTATTTAATTAATATTTTTGTAAATGAACCTCACTAATTAATTAGATTTAAACTTAGGGTTAATTTTAATATCCTTTCTTAATAAATTTAACATTGGTAGAATTAGGGTTTTTTAAGTATTTTATCCTTTTTTCTTTTCTTTCACAATAATTAATTATTAAATATTATTTTTGTAATTAAATCACCATGTAAATAATTAGATTAATCTTAGGTTTAATTTTAACATGTTTTCTTAATAAATAAAAAAAACAATTAGAATTAGGGTTAATATTTTAATTTCATTTAATCTTTCTCATAAAAATTCATAAATCCAAAAAATACCAAAATAATTTCTTTTTTATTTTAATTTAATTAATTTAATCATTTAATTTAATTTTATTAAAAAGGGTCCAACGCCCTCGTTTCCAATTTTAATTCCAATTCGCGCATTTTATTTATTTCCTTCTTTTAAGTATTTATGTAATTCTCCCAAAGCCGTGTAATATTTATCTTTCGCACTTTACTTTATTTACTTTCTGTCAAATCGGGTCCTGGATTTTATTTTGGCGAGGTGGACCCGCGCCTTTGTAATAGTTTAGAACTTTTAAATTCTCGCAATTTTTAACTGTTAAATAAATGCATGCAAGAATGAATGGCCTAAAATAAAAACAAACGCATAGATCACTTTGACATGAACAAGATAAATGCAAATGAACATAACACACGAATCACACACCACCCCTAGGGTACGCCTCACTGTTGCCTCGCCTCGAAAGGTGATCGTCGAGTAGAGGATGTCTTAGTAAGTCCTCATGATCCGGAAACCTGGCATGAGGGTAGCTTCTAAGGTGTCTTCCTATTGCTCTGGTGATCACCATGTCCCGAACCTCGAATTGACCCGAACACCTCCAACGGTGGTGCTACCTACCTCTCAATGGTGGGATGGCACTACTTTAAAGGACATTTACACAAACGAATTCCTTAGGGTAGGTAGACGACTCTAGATACTTGCTCTAACTTCCAAACAAATCAAAATATACTTTTCACACCGACACCTTTTCAAAAAGCTTTCGAAAGCAATTTTTCAAACACTCTTGAGGACCGATACAAGAGTCGAACTGGAATTTTCAAAGAAACTTTTTAAAACCCACATTGAAAAGCAAACAAACCATTTTTGAAAACACAAATGAGCAAGTATCTAAGAGCCCATGGATAACCATGGATAGAAAGGGTGCTAACACCTTCCCTTTCTATAATCTACCTCCCGAACCGAGAGCAATCTCTATAAGGAATTTTTCTGTGCTTTTGTCCTTTCCATTTGGACAAAATAAAAGACGGTGGCGACTCTTGCTTCCGCGACATTTCGCGAACCAGCGTTAAACAGTCAGTTCCAGATCCACCGATCACACCAGAGTTTTCAGATGGCAGATCAAAGGAGCATATCGGAAAGTCTGGAAAACTATCAGAATTTGCTGAGGCAACAAGAGGCCAAGGTCAGAGCTTGGTTTATGTTGTTTTTGGTGAAGCAGAACTGCTGGCTCAGGCTTTAGGTAATGATGCAAAATCTCATATTACAAGATTTTGGATTTTGACAAATCTCATCACCATTTAATGCTCATTAATGCTCACAACCACTTCTGAGCATTCATCCAAGGGGTCTCTCCACATGTGGCTTGTTAAACACCTTTGTGCAGGCTTAGGCATGGGTCTATGTGCCCCTTTTAGCCTATAGGTATCACTTCTCCTTAATCCTTGCTTACTGTTCCAACCTAGGCTGAAAAGTTGTCCATCATCACAACTTTTCATGAACTTCCTTCAAAAACAAGTTAACCTCTACTGCATAATATTGGCGCCATTTAACGTTCAAAAATCCACAAAGCCTTGCCTATAAATAGGACACCGTTATCCATCACAAAAAGGTGAAGAAACATCCAGAAAAAATTGCTAGAAGAGGAACAAAAAACTATAGCAAGAAAACATTGTGAAAACTCTACCAAAATTCCTAGTGTTTCCTAAACTTTGAACTTCCTGCCTCCAAACTTCATTGATACTCAGTTTGCTTCCTGACTAGAGAACGCCCATACAGTTTCTGACCATACATACACATATCTTCTCCATCCACCCATTCTAAAAAGAACCTGTCCAGAACACCATCAGAACTAAAGTTAGCTCCAACTCACAAATTTTCCTCCAACAACAAGGTAAGCACCTGCTGACTCTCAGCACGCTGCTAAGCATCATCATCTTTGCATGCTCAATAAACACAATGTAAATATCTTGTTGCTGATGTATGCGTTCTGAGGATTCTCATACCTCTGAATGCTTAAGTAGGAAGTGAATCAGCGTAGAACCTGTTTGTGACCTTGTTGGTTCTGTCTTCTGAAACACTTTGACACCTGCTGAGATTATCCTAGGCATGCCTTCTGTTTTATAGAAAAATAATAAAACTGCAGATGTTCTGGCTAGCACAGGGGGAAATTAAGCTCTGACTTTGACGTCAGCGCTTCTGAGGCCTGTTTTGCTGTCAATAATATCAGAACTTCTGAAAATTATTGTGTTTTCAGCAGGGTCAGAATTTCAAAACATTCCCCACTAACATACTTTTGTCTTGCAGCGCATGGGGGTCAGAACTTATGACCTCTCCACTAACAGGTTTCTGTTTTACAGGGTACCAGAGTCAGAAGTTCTGACTCATACATTTTCACTAACATGTTGATAATCTGCAGCAGGCCTGGGTCAGAACTTCTGACTTCCTCTCAGCAGCGCGCTAGCCCTCTCTCTCTTTCTCTTTTTCTTCCCCTTATCATTTTCTTTTCTTATCTATTTTTCTCGTTGAACCACCCCCATGTACAAAATGTGTATCCCCCATCCCCTAAATATTGTAATAGCGTAGGATTTTACATTTCCGCATTTTATTGCTTTCAAATGTAAATGCTAGTAATTAGGATATGTATGGCAAGATAAAATCAATGAAATAGAAAATCCTAATTCAAGATAAAATCATGTATGCAATAAAACACACTTGCACACAAACACCCTTAAGGTATCTCCACTTGGTTGCCTAAACAAATGGCCATGGTATGCATGCTAGGTATCTTGGCAAAACAAAAACAAAACGATCATAGTCCCTCGATGATGCTATCTTGGTCGCCTATACAAAATGATCTAGTCCCTCGGAAAAATTGCTAAAGATACTTTGCAACATTGCTATCATGGTCAATACGATGACCCGCGCCTGTCCCGTTTAACATCCTAATACAAGGTTGTTTACCAAATGCAATGGTAAAACAACACTGTCAAAAGGGTTAAAAACATATAGGAAGTATCTTTGAGTAAAATAGGGTAGACAACTCTTAGTTACTTGATCAAAACTTACAAAAACATCCTTGCTATTTTCAAATACACTTCACAACACAATTTCAAAACATTTCCCAAATCAAACTTTCAAACATTGAAATCTTTTCAAAAGACAAAACACCTTTGTATACATTCAAACAAGAATCATTACAAAGGTTGCCACAACGATGGCCTCTTTTCAAAACATCTTTCAAAGACCACACACAAAGCACCATTTCAAACAATTGAAAAGCAAAAGCAAGTGATCTAAACAAGTAACTAAGAGCCCATGGATAACCATGGATGAAAAGGGTGCTTGCACCTTCCCTTTTCATAATCTACTCCCTGAACTCGAGAAAACATCTCAAAGGTCTTTCCTGTGCTTTTTGACCTTTCCTTTGGATAAAATAAAAAGTCGGTGTCGACTCTTGCTAAATCGAAACATTTGCGAACACAAACGCAAAGTATCAAGTCAGTTCTCCCACCGTATCACACCTTCTCTCAGGATTATGAAGGATGCAGGTTTGAACGAAGACGACTAGATCTAAACCCGACTTGATCAGTTGAATCTAATTGATGAAAAGAGACTTACTGCTATCTGCCATGGTCAGACGTATCAAAAGCGAATGATCAAGGCTTTTAACAAGAAAGTCAGGCGTCAAGAATATCAAGTCGAGGATCTAGTGATCAAATGCATCATACTGCTGCAAGGTGATCCCAGGGGAAAATGGACCCCCACGTACAAAGGGTCATTTGTGGTTAAGAACATTTTCTCGAGAGGAGCTATAATTTTAACCACCATGGATGGTGACAACCTTCTTCACCCTGTCAATGCAGACATAGTGAAAAGATACTACGCATAATCAAAGACCCGCTAGGTCGACTGGACTAGGCAAAAATAAGGGCTTCCCAGCGAACCAAAAGGGTTTGGGCAAAATTAAGGGATGAAAAGGAAAAAATCTGTACACCCGGCAAGTCGAAAACCCGAAAGGGAGGCTTGGGCAAAAGAGGGTATCCCGGTGGACTGAAAACCCGAAAGGGCGGTCCAGGAAAAAGTTAGGGATTAAAGCGTATCACTATGTCTCATTGGATCATTTTTCGACCAGACTTCGGTATCGACTATCAAGCTCGGACGACGCCAACCAATCTGACCAACCTTCGGCCAATTAGCAAAGTGATGAGACGCTTGAAGATATAAAGGCAATAGCAGAGTTGGAACCCAATGGGGTCGTTTCACATAGTTGTTTTCTTTCTTTTATACAAATTGTATAATTTCTATCTTTCGGCGGCGTTCTCTTACTAGGACGTCAGCCTCTTTGTACAAAACGCCTATTACAGGCCGACTTTAAAATCAATACAAATTATTTTCATAAGAAACTTTAATCTGTTTTTCTTTTTTTGTTTTGTTTTACGAGAACGTCCAATAATTTATTTTTGATATATGCATTTGAAAATGATTGTCACTCATAAATATTTACATAAGAAACAAATGCAATCATTTGTAATTCTAGAAACAGGGGCAAAAACAAGAAGTTCTGAACCCGACCGTTACTTTTCCCAACAGGTACTGGGATAGAGTCAGCTTGGGAACATAATTATTGGTACATACGCTCCTCTAAAGAGTAAAAGTATCCAAAGGCATCGATGTCAGCTTCCCTAAAACAGGACATAACTATCCCCAGCCGAGGTTCATAATTGCGGGCTAGTCAGTAAATTTCATCCCCCAAGCGGAGTTTATTTCTCCAACAGAGCTCGTCATCTCCAGTAACGAATTTCATCCCCAGTTGAGTTTATTCCTCCATATCAGCAGGTCTACCAACAGAGTATCTCTTCCCCCTAAGTTTGTTCCCCGCAGAGTTATTCTCCAGCATCTCTTCCCGACAGAATATTTACAAATCTCCAGCAACCGTCAGGGATTTATTTTCCCAAGACGCCAGCATACCCCAATAGCATTTCATGAACATACATCACGACATACGCACGCATATCATATGCAGCATAATCTCATTTATTTTTAGAACATTATCTCACCCTACATTTCATGCATCGCATACAATTAACCCTGATATCTTTTACAGGAAAAGAGGATTAGCTTCAACAAATTCAGCATTGATACAAATCACATCTACAGACGGCTAATGGAAACTCAGTTCCCGAAATCAAACGCGTCAACTAATCTACACTATCAATTTGAAGTAACCCTACGACCCAGGTTCCTTTTCACAGCCTTACTATCCAGACTTTCATATCAAAGTAAGCCTACTCTCCAGGTTCCTTCTCACAACCCTATTATCCAGGCTTTCATATCGAAGTTACCCTACGACCCAGGTTCATTCTCACAGCCCTACTATCCAGGCTTTCATATCGAAGTAACCCTACTATTCAGGTTCCTTCTCACAGCCCTACTATCCAGGCTTTTATATCGAAGTAACACTATGTTGTACCCCAAAACTTGCCCTCCCATATTTTTCAATACATGTCAAGCGAGGTCCTCAAATTGCTCAAGGAAGTTCAAAAGTTGACTAGACAAACTCTCTCCTAAGGCAGTCTACTTCAAATTAGGGTTTCATTTTGCATCAAGATGCTTGATTCCAAAGGATCCCAAATGCTCACCATTGTCCTGATATGTTCTCAAGATCATCCATGTCAAGTTTCAAGCTTTTCAGAAGAAGTTTGCCCAGTCAATTGCTCAAATGCCTGAAAATCGACAGTGCTAGGTCAAAAGTCAATTGTGGCCCATGTACAGTCAAACTTCAAGATTTTTGGTCAACATCCACATTTTGAAGTAACATTAATCATTTGATCAAGTTTTGATCATTATTCATCAAGGATTGCTCACAATTCATCAAAACCCAAAAGTTGCTAAATTAGGGTTTTGCAAGAAAAGTCAACTCAACTTTGGCCAAGCATAACGTTCTCATACTTTATCAGAAATGACCCATTCAAAGCTCATTTTGAATAAGATTCAATTCCCTACAATTCATCTTCAGCTCCCAAGTTCAAAATATGCACTCACAAAAAGATATGATTTTTGACATTATAGGTCATTTTGAAAAGTCAACAAAAACACCTTTTGGGTCAAAGCTTCATACATGAACATGGAAGACTCAATTGAGATGAGACCAAAAGGGTTGCTTAGAGGACATCCTAAGATTTCTAAAAAGTCCAAGAACACCTCTCTAGGGTCAAAATTGAGAGAGTTATGCATTGGCCAAGTTGGCCTTTTTTGCAAAATTGCCAAAAGTCAAATGTGCTTAAATTTGTATTCTTTCCACATGGGCTCATCTTTTCAAGATTGAATCTCATTCCTAGCATAGTCCACGACCTATGGGACCCTCCATGCTTTATTTATTTATTTATTTAATTTATTTTGATTTTTATTCACTTAAAATTCAAATAAAATCAAATAAATCTAAATAAATCATATAATGTGTTTTAGGGATGATTTTTGCATTGAAGGAAGATCTTATGTGCTGTCAAATGAGAAGCAAATCGTGCAAGCCAAAAATAGACACAAAATATCCGTATTTAGGCAATTATTCAAGATTTGATTTTCTCTTAAAATCATACCATTATTCTTTGGATTCTTTCCAATTTTATTACCCTAGATTGATTCACTACTTATGCCAGGATCCTAAAGACCTAGAACATAAGTTTTGGAGAGGCGCAGCTTGCCTGAAAGTGTCAAACAAAGTTCCGAATTTTCAAAGAAAAGTGCAGATTGGATCTTGCTCTAGAGGCCGTTTCAAACTTTTCCAAAGATCAATTCACATTCCCAGGCACGCACTGAACCTGTAGCAAGCATTCACATGACCTGAAACCTCAAGAATTGTGTTCTACGTCTCCCACGGTTTGTCCAAAAATTCGATTTTGATTTCACTAATCTACGCATCTTTAGTGCTTTTGATTTCCATATTCATGTTTATAATCATGTTTGCAAGCTAATCGTTCTATTCAATTGCATTTTTGAGGACTGTATGTGAATCTGCCATGGCTAGGGTTTTGTATTCTTGTTTAGGGTTTTTTCATGCAGGCAAAATTGGGCGTTAACTATGGTACCATGATACTCGTGAGGATGATACGAGTTGATTGGTACCATCCATTGTCATTTATCTTGAGCCTACACAATTTTGGAGATGGACAAGGCTATACCTACAGCAAGCATCTGTAGGTAAAAGCTTGATATGCTAAAACGACGGTTGGGAGGAAGAAGACAATGCATGGCATTCACTGATTGGGTTATTTGAATTTTAGCGCGTTTTGAATATATTATTGGTTTTTATTTGTTTATATTCTCTTACCTCTATTATGTATACAATAAAAACGCGTGGCTCAGTTGGCAAGCGTGTATTGGAGACATGCATAAGGGCCTGGGTTCGATCCCCAGGTCCCAACCTTTGTTCATATTTTTCTTCAATAGGTAATTTAGCACGCTACACATCAGGAGGTTAACCGTGTGCCATCAAGATCTGGCCATCAAACGCCTCCTCATCCAGATCCAAGGCTATTCCACTGAAGGCCCACCATACGCCTCGGGCCAATGCATGCACTGAAACAGGCAAAGTCAAAAGGGCTGAGTTTGATTTGGGCCCAGAATTTCCTTAACACACCCTCTCAATTGCTAAATAGCATCAGGGCCATCTTTAATCTTTTTTTATTTTATTTCTTTTCTTTAATTCTTTTAATTTTCTTTTAATCATTTTTATTGGCAAATTAATTATTTTTCATAAAAAATTATAAAATCAAATTCACAAAAAATTAGAATTAGTTTTTTTTATATATATATTATCAAAATTAATTTAATTTAGTGTTAACTTAGTAAAATTATAATTTATTTCCATAAATAAAATCAAAATAGAAATTAGGTTAAAACCTTTAATTGTATTTCCTCTTTTTCTCAAATAGATAAAAATACAAAAATATTTTTAGAATAAATTAATTTATTTTTTAATTTAAAATCAATTAGAATTAGGATTTTCTTTTTAATGATTTCTTTATTTTCTTAAAATAACAAAACAAAACAAAAAAAAAAATTTTTTTTAATCAATCGCAATTAGGTTTAGGCAAGGGTCAAAACCCTAGTTGTTTCGTATTCAATTCATCGCGCGCGTGTTATTTATTTTTGCCAATATTTTTATAACTGTTCATGGTTTGTAATAGTTTAATCTAGGTTTTTTTTACTTATCACTTTTTCCCGGGATTTTGGCTATGTAATTAATCCCCTTCCCCGAAGCCTTGTAATAACGTAGATTTACTTTCTCGCATTTTTAATTTCTGCAAATATTTAACTGTTTAGATGTATGCTAATAGGATTGCATGACAAGAATGCATGGCAAATTAACACAGTTAGAAAATCCTAATGTGCAAAGATAAATAATTGAAACCAATCACTCGCACATATCACTCTTAGGATATACTCTCACTTCGGTTGCCTTCAGTAAACGATCGTTAAGTATAGGGTGTCTTAGTGGTTACCCTCCTGTCTAAAAAGATCAAATGTCCCCTTCGAATGTTGCCTCGGAAATGTTGCCTCGGAAATGTTGCCTCGAATATGATCTTAAGACTCTAGGGTTATTACTAAGGTATCCTAACATTGCTTTAGTGATCGTACGTCCCTTTCGAATTGACCCTTAAAACTCTAATGACGGTGCTACCTATTTCTCAATAGTAGGATAGTGCTGTCTAAAGGAAACAAGAATATAAATGATCTTTTTTCGAGTAGGTAGATGCTAGTAGATACTTGCTCAAATCAAAACTTTTCACACTTACACTTTTCAAACAAACTTTCAAAACAAACTTCGTCACACCTTTGAGGACTGATACAAGGGTTATCACGAAGTCAAACTTTTCAAAAACAAAGCATATACACAAGCAATTTAAAAAGATGAGCAAGTGCCTAAGAGCCCATGGAAAACCATGGATAGAAAGGGTGCTAACACCTTCCCTTTCTATAATCTACCCCCTACTCAAAATATCTCGAAAAAGGATTTTTTTTTTCCTGTACTTTTTTTCCTTTTCGATTGGATGAAATAAAAGCCGGTGGCGACTCTTGCTTACCGCGACATTTTGCGAACAAAAAACGCAAAATGCAAACCAACATTCAAACAGTCAGTTCTGCCACCGTATCACACCCTACTATCCAAGTTCCTTCTTACAGCCCTACTATCCAGGCTTTCATATCGAAGTAACCCTACTATCCAGGTTCCTTCTCACAGCCCTACTATCCAGAATTTCATATCGAAGTAACCCTACTATCCAGGTTCCTTCTCACAGCCCTACTATCCAGGCTTTCATATCGAAGTAACCCTACGACCCAGGAGCTTTCTCACAACCCTACTATCCAGGCTTGCATATCGAAGTAACCCTATTATCCAGGTTCCTTCTCAAAGCCCTACTATCCAGGCTTTCATATCGAAGTAACCCTACTATCCAGGTTCCTTCTCACAGCCCTACTATCCAGGCTTTCATATCGAAGTAGCCCTACTATCCAAGTTCCTTCTCACAACCCTATTATCCAGGCTTTCATATCGAAGTAACCCTACGACCCATGTTCCTTCTTACAGCCCTACTATCTAGGCTTTCATATCGATGTAACCCTACTATCCAGGTTCCTTCTCACAACCCTACTATCCAGGCTTTCATATCGAAGTAACCCTACGGCCCAGGTTCCTTCTCAAATACCTACTATCCAGGCTTTCATATCGAAGTAACCCTACTATCCAGGTTCCTTCTCACAGCCCTACTATCCAGGATTTCATATTGAAGTAACCCTACTATCCAGGTTCCTTCTCACAACCCTACTATCCAGGCTTTCATATCGAAGTAACCCTACTATCTAAGTTCCTTCTCACAGCCCTACTATCCAGGCTTTCATATCGAAGTAACCCTACGACCCAAGTTCCTTCTCACAACCCTACTATCCAGGGTTTCATATCAAAGTAACCCTACGACCCAGGTTTGAACCAACTTAAATTCAAGAGGGTATTACCTTTGACCTCATGCAAGCCTTAAACCTAAGGGTTTTGTGAGATTTGACTATGTTTGCAATACCCTTTGTTTGTTATATATGTGGTTTATCATGACATCGTGCATCATAACATGGCATTCATGCTTCATTACACTAACCATTTCAAAGACCAAGGGAATTTATCTTTGTTCTGTTTTGCAGATCATGTCTTCTATGCGTAGAAATACCATCCGAGTCAACTTTGTGCAAATACCTGTCCAACTTAAAGAGTTAGCCTCAAGAGTTTCTGAGACTTCTATTTTCATTAAGAGACACAATCAACTTCTCAGCCTGGTTACTTCAAATCTTGATGAGCAGAATATGAGCGTACTATTTCAGTTCTTTGATCATGTGCATCATTGCTTCACCTTTCCAGATTACCAGCTGGTACCCACCTTGGAAGAGTTCTCTCATCTATTGGGAATATCCATCCTTGAACAGGTACCCTTCACAGGTATGGAAGAAGTTCCTAGACCAGAAGACATTGCCTCAGCTCTGCATTTGAAACGGGCTGATGTAGTATCCAATTGGGAAACACGAAGCGGGGTCGAAGGTTTTCTAGCCAAATTTCTGATATACCAGGCTCATCTATTCTGGGATGATTTGGATTTTCAAGATTTTGAAGATGTCTTGGCTCTCCTTATCTATGGTTTGGTTCTCTTCCTGAATCCGGATTCCTTTGTAGATGTGAATGCTGTCAAGATTTTCCTTTCTCGCAAACCTGTGCCTACCTTGCTGGGAGATATCTTGCATGCTCTCCACACCCGTACTATGAGGAGAAGAGGAACTCTTATGTGTTGCATGTCGTTGCTATCAAGGTGGTTTATTTCTCACCTCCCTAAGTCTGTGCTGAAGAACGAAGAAGGTTTGAGTTGGTCTTACAGAATAATGTCACTTGCTCATACAGATATTCTTTGGTGTTCCCGGGCTATTGAAGACACCGCTGTTATTGACCGTTTTGGGGGATAGCCTAATGTCCCATTTCTTGGAATCGGAGGGGGTATAACTTACAATCCTTGTCTAGCCTTGCGACAATTTGGTCGTGCTCGAAGAGATGGTCCCCATGATTTACTTCTTGAGGACATTGTATTTGACTATAAGGAGGATGTTAAGGAGCATCCCCAGAGGTTTATACGAGCTTAGGGCATGGTGAACAGATCTGACTCCCAAGAGTTGGGACCAAAGACTTCCCTTCCTATGCAGCCTTACCTCCAATGGGTCCGAGATCGTGCCCAGAAGCTTGGTATGCCCTATGAGGCCGTATTACCAGTGATTGTGGATCCCACTAATGAAGAAGGAATTCCTTAACGGTTCTCTATCCTTAGATGCCCACTGATCCTGGGGAGTTGCAGAGGTCTTGGATTCAGCTGAAGAATGAGCGGGATACTTACCAGGAATAGTACCATGAGCAAGAAAGGAAGATTTTGAAGCTCACCAGGCAGCTCGAGGAAGAAAGAGTGATCAATGACTACATCAGCACAAAGAGGAAGCGACCATGGGACTTTTGATTTTGCTTTTTCTAGTTTTAGATTTTGTTTATTTACTTCTTTGTAAATGCCTTAAAGGAATTGTTGAACCTTTCAAAGTTTAAGCTAATAAAGTTTTGTTTGTTTTTGGTTTGCAAATTTAAATTTCCCAAAGTCTTTGAAATCATTACATGTGCATCCCATTATCATACACATCATTATAGGTTCCCCTACAGGTTTCTCATCTTCTTCGCTGTTTATTTCAGCAGAAATGTCTTTCGATCAAGCCATCAAAGATCTTCAGGCACAGAACGCCCAATTCCAACAGATGTTCATAAGTCTGACTAAAGGGCAAGAGGATCTGAAGACCCTTATTCTGAAAGAGAAGAAGAAGAAAAAGAAGGTCGAAATTTTGAACATGGGTAGAAGATTCGAAGAAAGGTTGAGACAACCAGCTGATCTGACCTCCTCATCCAAGGACGGGGAGAACCAAGAAAGAGCAAAGGACCCTAGTCCTGCAGTTTCTGATAATGATACGGATTACGATGATGAGCAATATCTTCCTGTCGAGGATAGATACAAGCAGCTAGAAGACCGTCTGAGTGCTATAGAGATTAAAAAAATACCTGGTTTGGATTTCGGAGAATTGGGACTGGTATCAGGAGTGGTCATCCCTCATAAGTTCAAAGCTACGGTTTTTGCCAAGTATGATGGTGTGTCCTTCCCAAAACTCCATCTCCGATCGTATGTCAGGAAAATCCAACCCACACTACTGATAGAAATTTGTGGGTGAATTTCTTTCAAGATAGTCTATCAGGGACTCAGCTTGAATGGTTCTATCAGTTGGAGGGGGCCAGTGTCCAAAATTGGAAAGATCTTGTTGCTTCTTTCTACAAGCAGTATCAATATAATGCCGACCTTGTTCCCACTCATACTCAACTCTAGAGTATGTCCATGGTTGTAGGTGAAGGTTTTAAGGACCATGCTCAAAAGTGGAGAGACTTGGCTGGAAGAGTCCAATCCCCTTTGTCTGATAGGGAGTTGGTTGACATGTTTATAGGGACGCTATCTGGTCCATTTTTCAATCACTTGATCGACAACTCGTCATATGGTTTTACTGAGTTAATTCTGACTGGAGAAAGAGTAGAAGCTGGCATTCGAAGTGGTAAAATACAGAAGGACGCCTCTTCGAGTTTGGTGAAGAAGCCTTTTGCTGGTAAGGAGGAAGCTAGTGCAATCTATAGCCCGAGGGGCCAAAATAGACCTGAACACCGTCAAACGGTAAATGTTGTAGTGATACCAAGACCCGCAGTTGCTCCCCAACACAACAATCCACAAAGGGTGGAGAGGCCATAACGGCAGTTTACCCACATCAACATGACTTTGGCTGAAATTCTGCCTCATCTGTTAAAATCCAACTTGGCATTCCGAGAGTCCGGGCCATGATACAAATGATTTTCGGGCCCTGAGAAACAAAGTACAATATTTGCTCGAAGACAAAGAGATTGAGTTTGATGCTCCGGAAAAGCCGAATGTTATAACTGCTCCCATGCCCAAACATGGTCGTGGAGTTAATGCTGTTGACACCAATTTGTTTGTAATCTCTGTTGAAGAAATTTCTACTCCTCTGATGACTGTTAAGAAGAATTTGTTGTTGGTCGGTTTATTTCCGGGTTGTGGTGAAGGTTGTCACATGTGTTCAATTATACCTACTGGTTGCCGTTTGTTGAAGTCAGGTGTTCAGCACCTGATGGATAATAAAGAGATTTTGTTCGAGAAGACTATGATTCCCGTTGTTCCCTCTGAAGACATTACCATTATAACCATTTACGCCAATCCTTCCAAGGTTTCCTCGAGAAAACCTGTTAGGGTTACACCTGTTCCAAGAATTGTACACCTCAGATAAGGCTATCCCATGGCATTATGGCGCTGATGTATATTACCATGGTGTTAAGCAAGATCTGAAGACTGAAGAAGCTGATACTGATGTCAGTAATATTGTTGGGACTAGTAAAGTTACCCGAAGTGGAAGGGTCTTCTCTCTTGAGATTTCCCCGAAGACTATCATCAAGCCTACTGCTATTCCAATTGCTGCTCCAACCAGCACTCCTGACATTCCTCCTGTTCCTACTCCAATTATTACACCTGCTACTATTCCTGTTCTTACTCTAGTTATCACCCCTGCCGCTGAGCCATCTGGGACTCGGGGCAAAGAAATTATAGGTGAGCCTGCCCAGACGGAGGCACCTAAGAAAATCGTTGTAGAAGCCTCTAAACAAGAAATAGAGGAAATATTGAAAATTATCAAGAAAAGTTACTACAATGTAGTCGAGCAGCTGGGGCAAACCCCGTCAAAGATCTCCATGTTGTCTATGCTATTATGTTAGCCCATGCGAAGGCTTTGATTGCATTTCTCAAGACTGCGCATGTGCCGTAGGAAACTTCAGCTGATCAGTTCAAAGATTGCGTAGCTAGCCTGACTGCTGACAATGGGCTGGGTTTCTCATATGTGGATCTGACACCGAAAGGGAGAAATCATAATTATGCTTTGCACGTCTCTATCGAGTGCAGGGGCACCACTATGACCCATGTGCTGGTAGACATCGGGTCCTCATTGAATGTTCTGTCAAAGAAAGTGTTAGACCGTCTGGATTGTGAAGGTTTGATTCTAAAACCGAGTAACATTTTGGTAAGGCTTTTGATGGATCAAAGAGAATGGTGCACAGGGAGGTGGACATCCCTGTCAAGGTGGGTTCTCAGACCTTTGGGTCCACTTTCTATGTAATGGACATCAAGCCATCGTATTCTTGCTTGCTGGGCCGTCCTTGGATCCATAGGGTTGGGGCAGTTACTTCCACGCTCCATCAAATGTTGAAATATCCGGTGAAGGGGAAGATTGTCACGGTGAGAGGTGAGGAAGAGTATATGGTGAGTCATCTCAATTCCTTCCGTTACGTGGAGATGGACGGGGAATTCATAGAAACTCCTTGTCAAAATTTCGAAGAGGTCCCTCAGACTCTGGTGTCAACTGAAGTTACTACCAACAAACCTCCGCTGAAGATGGCTTCTCTCAAGGATGCCAGGGCTGTAGTTGAAGAAGGTGGGTGTACCAATTAGGGTCGAGTCCCTGATTTTACTCACAAAACTGACAAATTTGGTTTAGGCTTTACTACAGGGGCTCAAAGGGCTGTTAGGCACGCACTGATTGGAAGACCTCCTCTACACATCATCAATCGGGGGGTTAATGCAATTGAGGATAGTGAAGAGGATTCAGACATCGATAGCTGGATCTACCCAACAACCAACGGTGAATTGAACAACTGGACGGCGAAGGACTTCATACCTGTTTCTTTTATTCCGTAGTAATTGACTTTTGTTTTAAGATTTGTAATAAACAGTTTGAAACTTTATGGCCCGGTGCCTTGCTCGAGGCACCTTGGCTTTGCTTGTGAGGGCTTACTATTTGTCATTTCATATATCATTAATAAAGCATTGGACGTTTCTTGCATTACAATATTTGTGCTCCTTGTTTTTATTTTTTGTCTCTCACTTTATCAAAATAACTATTCTCTTACACACACTCACGTATCATACTGCAGATCCATATCCACTCTGGATCCTATTGATAACGACTATGCTACTGCCAGTTATGACTTCGAAAATCTGATCAACCAAGCCAAGGACGAAGGTGAGGATGATTGTGAGGTGTCTGGAGAACTTTCTAGACTATTGCAGCAGGAAGAGAGGGCCATACAACCTCATGAAGAGCCAGTTGAGTCAGTGAATTTGGGTACAGAGGAAGACAGGAAAAAGGTTAAGATAGGTGTGAATCTGGAGCCTAGTGTCAAACAACGGTTAATACAGATGCTACATGACTATGTTGAGATATTCGCCTGGTCCTACGAAGATATGCCTAGTTTGGATACTAATACTGTGGTTCATCGCTTGCCGACTAAAGAAGACTTCCCTTTGGTAAAGCAGAAGGTTCGTCGTATGCGACCTGAAATGTCATAGAAAATCAAGGCAGAAGTCATGAAACAGTTCGACACAAGGTTCTTAGCTGTCACTTCTTATCCGCAGTGGGTTGCCAATGTTGTTCCGGTACCTAAGAAGGACGGTAAGGTACAGATGTGTGTGGACTATAGAGATCTGAACAGGGCAAGCCCCAAGGATGACTTCCCACTTCCTCACATCAATGTTCTGGTCGACAACACCGTGCAACATAAGATCTTCTCTTTCATGGATGGTTTTTCTAGCTACAACCAGATCAAGATGGCTCCTGAGGACATGGAGAAGACAACCTTCGTTACACAATGGGGCACCTTCTATTACAAGGTAATGCCTTTTGGGTTGAAGAATGTTGGGGCAACTTATCAGTTCGCCATGGTCGCTTTGTTCCACGATATGATTCACCATAAGATCGAGGTTTATGTTGATGACATGATAGCCAGGTCCTAGACTGAAGAGGAGCACCTTGATCATCTCCAGAAAGTGTTTGACAGGTTGAAGACGTACAAGCTGAGGTTGAATCCGAACAAGTGTACCTTCGGGGTAAGGTCTGGTAAACTTCTAGGTTTTGTTGTCAGTGACAAAGGTATCCAGGTAGACCCTGCAAAGGTAAAGGCCATACAAGAGATGCCGACTCCCCACACAGAGAAAGAAGTTAGAGGTTTCTTGGGACGCTTGAATTACATCGCCAGGTTCATTTCACATTTGACTGCTACTTGTGAGCCAATCTTCAAGCTGCTGAAGAAAGATCAAGTGGTGAAGTGGAATGATGAATTCCAGACCACTTTCGAAAGAATTAAAGAATACCTTTAAGAACCACCAATTTTGATGCCTCCAGTTGAAGGAAGACCTTTGATATTATACTTGAAAGTGCTAGACAATTCAATGGGGGTGTGTGTTGGGGCGACATGACGAGTTTGGCTGAAAAGAGCACGCCATTTACTACCTTAGCAAAAAGTTTACCGACTGTGAGACCCGATACTCATTGCTGGAGAAAACTTGCTACGCTTTGGCATGGGCTACTCGCTGGCTGAGACAGTATATGCTGACTCACATCACCTTGTTGATATCAAAGATGGATCTGATCAAGTATATTTTCGAGAAGCCTGCCTTGTCCGAAAGGATAGCAAGATGGCAGATGATCTTGACCGAGTACGACATGCAATGCACAACCTAAAAAGCAATCAAGGGAAGTGTATTAGCGAATCATTTGGCGCATCAGGCCGTGGATGACTACCAGTCCATGAATTTCGAGTTCCCGGATGAGAATATTATGTTGGTAACCGACTGCGAAGAACCTGGACTGGATGAAGGATCCGAGGAGGGATCCCGATGGTCTATGTATTTTGATGGAGCCTCGAACGCATTGGGTAATGGCATTGGCGCTGTAATTATATCTCCTGAAGGTTGTCATACTCCGTTCACCGCCCGATTATGTTTTAACTACACCAACAATATGGCAGAGTATGAAGCGTGTATCATGGGTCTTCGATCTGCTATTGACCTGAGGATTAAGTTCTTGAGTGTATTCGGAGATTCCTCTCTGGTGATAAATCAGATCAAAGGCGAGTGGGATATGAAGCACCCGAATCTTATTCTTTACAAGGAGTATGTACTGACATTGCTCCCACACTTTGAGGATATAACCTTTGAACATTTCCCAAGAGAGGAGAATCAGGTGGCAAACACGCTAGTGTGATACGGTGGCCAGAACCGGGACGTGGTTTCCTTATTTTTTAAGGAATTTGTTGGTTTGCGTTTTGCGTTTGTGTTTGCAAAATGTCACGGTAAGCAAGAGTCGCCACTGACTTTTATTTTATCCAACAAGGAAAGGAAAAAAAGCACAAAAAAATTCCTTTTTCGAGATATTTCTGAGTACGGGGGGTAGATTATAGAAAGGGAAGGCATTAGAACCCTTTCTATCCATAGTTATCTACGGGCTCTTAGGTACTTGCTCATCATTTTCAAAATTATTTTCTTTGTGTTTGTGTGATTTGAAAAGCTTTTGTTTTGACTTCGATTTAACTCTTGCTTCTATCTTCAAGAGTGTAATGAAGTGTTTTGAAAACTTTGTTTGTAAAGGAGTGTAAGTGTGAAAAATTTGTTTTGATTGAGTAAGTACTTAAGAACTAATCTACCTACTCGAAAAAAGAATCGTTCTATGTTCGTTTCCTTTAGACAATGCTATCCTACTATTAGTGAGTAGGTAGCATCGTCGTTGGAGTTTTGAGGGTCAATTCGAAAGGGACGTACGGTCACTAAAGAAATGTTAGGACGCCTTAGTAATAACCCTAATGTCTTAGATCAATTTATTCGAGGCAACAATTCCGAGGCAACCATTCCGAGGCAACTTTTCCGAATCGGGACTTTGATCTTTGTTTAGACAAAAGGACGACCACTAAAGCATCCTATACTTAATGACCGTTTACCGAAGGCAACCAAGTGGGAGTGTACCCTAGAGTGCGCATGTGCGAATGATTCAATTTCAGATTTATTTATCTTTGCACATTTAGGGTGATCTAACTATTTTAAAATTAGTCATACATTATTATCATGCATCCTATTATCATACATCTAACAATTAATAATTTGCGGAATTTAAAATGCGGAAATTAAACTACGCTATTACAATGCTTCAGGTATTTAAATAGCCAAAAACAAACCCTTTGAAAATAAAGCGATGAAAAGTAAAGGTCCTAATTAAAACTATTACAAACTATGAGCAAATACAATAATTGGGTAAAAATAATAATAAAGCGCGCGAGGAAAATTAGATCGGATGTGAACTAGGGTTTTGACCCTCTTAATCAAAAGAAAAATGTTTTTTTGTTGTTTTTAATAAAAGAAATAAGTTTTCTAAATTTAATATAAAAATTAATTATTTAATTAAATTAATTAATAAAAATAATTACATGACCTATTTTTTTTGTTTTTGATTATTTTTAAGAAAAGAAAGAAAAATTAAATGTGGAATAAAAACCTAATCATTCTAATTATTTTTAATTATGTACAAAATAAATTAAAGTTATCTAAATTAATCAAACCTAATTAAATTAATTAATTTATTGATAAAAAATATACCTAAATTTAATTAGATGAAAAATAATATTTTTTGTGATTTTTTTATAAAAAGAAAATTAATTTTTGGTTAGTAAATAAACTAAATAAGTTAAATAAAATAAATATAAATGAATAGAGAAAAATAATTGGGCCTGAAAAAATGGGGGTGCCAATAGTCAGATCTGGGCCCATTAGTGGAGGTCCACATTTACTTTGAGGATCCCATGCTACGCGTTTGACTTGGCTTTGGTGCACCTTCAGAGGATGGCCAACAGATTTGGCCATCTGACACTTGGCTGGCTAGATTGGAAGGATATATGGTGGTCTCCTGACTTGTGAACATACTGGATCCTGTAAAGAAAAATAATATGAAGAAGTGGGGGACCTGGGATTCGAACCTAGGCCCCGAGGCAATTTCCAGCGTTGCACTCACCACTGCACCACTTTGCTTTTGTTGTTCTTAAAATACATAATAATAATAATATACAAAAATAAGCATTAGTGAAGGACAAAAAAAATTCGCGCATAAAGTTTGAATGGGCCAATGGAATGGTGACACATAGGTCATCTTCTTCCCCTCTCCGTAGGTAAAAGTCCCAGAATTTTACCTACGGACATTTTGTCCGCTGCTATAAACCTGGCTCGTTCCAAAATCCTCTACGTGCCATATAAATGACCTCTGATGCCATGGTTGGATCCGCCTCATCATTCTGAACATGATGGTACCTTTCATAAAGGCTAATTTCACCTGCAAGCAAAATCCCTAATTCGAAGCTATGAACCCTAACAATGGCATATTCCAGTACAGACCAAATAAATGCAATTAAGCCATATAGAAACTTGCATATGTCTCATAGATCAAGAATATGTGATTAATTCAACCTAACAATGCCTAAATCATGAGATTCGATTTCAAGAAAAGAGAGGTATCGTGACTGACTTACAGTGCAATATGGGGCTTGAAAATGCTTGGTCTTGATTGCTTTGGCTTGCTGAGACTCCCAGGAAATAATTGAGATAGATGGAAAGACCTAAGGATGCCTGGAACCATGAATTTGATCTTGCACTTTTCTTGATTTTTTTCAGAATTTTCTCTCCTTGCTGCGCCTGTTTCTAACCTCCTTTTTGAGTCTGCACGCCCTCTATATGTATCAATAAAGGGATTAGGGTTGATAACTGCTCTCAATCTTCCTCCATCAACGATTTGGATCTTTGATTTGATTCACTTTGAAAACTTTCCAAAATTGGATTATTTCAATCTTTTTGTTCACACCATGCCTTGATATGAATTTGAATGTTTGCTAGCTGTATAATAAAACATGAAACAAGCATAAAATCTTTGGTTTTCAATATTTTGGATTTTATATGATTTGTTTTGATTTAAATTGAATTAATTCAAATAAAAATCAAAATAAATAATAAAAATAAGATATGGACAAGTGGAAAAGGCTAGAGCTCGTGGACTATGTTGCCAACTGAAAATAAGTGGAAACGATTGGGCCAATTTGGAAAATTTTGAAGTTTTGGGCATAGTTGACTTTTGGTAATTTTGTAAAAAAGGTCAACTTCACCAATGCATAACTTCCTCAATTTTGAATCTTTGTAGGTGTTCTTGGACCTTTTAGAAATCTTGAGATGTCCTATAATCAACCCTTTTGGTCTCATCTCAATTTGATATTCCATGATCAAGTATGAAGCTTTGACAAAAAAGGTGTTTTTGTTGACTTTTCAAAATGATGTATAATGTCCAAATTCATAACTTCTTGTGAGTGCATATTGTGAACTTATGAGCTGAAGATGGATTGTAGGAAATTTCATCCTCTTCAAAATGAGCTTTGGATGGGTCATTTCTCATAAAGTATGAGAAATTTATGCTTGGTCAAAGTTGAGTTGACTTTTCCTACAAAACCCTAATTTAGTAACTTTTGGTTCTTGATGAATTATGAGCAATCCTTGATGAATCATGATCAACCCTTGATCAAATTATGAAATATGCTTAAAAATGAGGATGTTGACCAAAAATCTTGATGTTTGACTGTATGTGGGCCACAGTTGACTTTTGCCCTAGCACAGTCGATTTTCAGGCCTTTGAGCAATTGACTGAGCAAACTTTCTCTGCAAGGCTTGAAACTTGACATGGATGATCTTGATAACATATTAGGACAATGTTGAGAATTTGGTATCCCTTGGAATGAAGTATCTTGATGCAACATGAAACCCTAATTTGGGGTAGACTGCCTTAGGAGAGAGATTGTCTGGCCAAACCTTGGACTACCTTGAGCAACTTGAGGATCTTTCTTGAAATATTTTGAGAAATATGGAAGGGAACATTTTGGGGTACAACATCTAGCTACCATGTCTTCTATGTTCAAAGTAAGGTGGGACAATGAAGCTCCCCAGATTACCATCGAGAGGTTGGACGAACCCGCACATTGCTGTGACATTGAGACTGAAGAGGTAGCAGATAAACCTTGGTTTCACGAAGTAAAAAGGCATCTTAAGGCTCAAGAATACCCCGAGGGGGCATCTATTAATGATAAGAAGTTTCTGAGAAGGTTCGCTGCGAAGTTCTTCATCAGCAATTGGATTCTCTATAAGCGTAACCATGATTCAACCTTACTGCGGTGTGTGGACAAAAGCGAGGCAGAAAGGATCATGACAGAGTTGCATGAAGGTATCTTCGGAACTCATTCCAGTGGACATACCATGGCGAAGAAAATCCTACGGGCAGGATATTATTGGTCCACTATGGAAGCCGGTTGTTATCAGCACTCTCGAACCTGTAATAAGTGCCAAGTTTATGCTGATAAGGTGCATGTACCTCCGGTTCCTCCGAATGTTTTGATAGCTCCTTGGCCCTTTGCAATGTGGGGAATCGACATGATCGGCGAGATCATACCTATTGCGTCTAACGGGCATCGTTTCATTCTGGTAGCAATTGATTACTTTATGAAGTGAGTCGGGGCAGCTTCTTTTGCTACAGTAACCAAGAACGTCGTAGTGCGGTTTATCTGACACAATCTGATTTGTCGATATGGTGTACCATAGAGGATTATTAAGGATAATGGTACGAATCTCAACAACACAATGATCACCGAGCTCTGTAAACAGTTCAAGATATAGCATCATAACTCTTCTCCCTACCGGCCGAAGATGAATGGGGCTGTTAAAGCAGCTAACAAGAACATCAAGAAGATTGTGCAGAAGATGACAATGACATACAAAGACTGGCACAAGATGTTACCATTCGCTCTTCATGGGTACCTACCTTAGCACGGACGTCGACAGGGGCAACGCCCTACTCTCTGGTATATGGAATGGAGGCAGTCCTACCCATCGAGGTCCAGATACCCTCTCTTAGGATTATGAAGGATGCGGGTTTGAACGAAGACGACTAGATCCAAATCTGACTTGATCAGATGAATCTAATCAATGAAAAGAGACTTACTGCTATCTGTCATGGTCATACGTATCAAAAGCGAATGATCAAGGCTTTTAACAAGAAAGTCATACGTCAAGAATATCAAGTCGGAGATCTGGTAATCAAATGTATCATACTATCGCAAGGTGATCCCAGGGGCAAATGGACCCCCACATACGAAGGGACATTTGTGGTTAAGAACATTTTCTCGGGAGGAGCTATGATTCTAACCACCATGGATGGTGACTACCTTCCTCACCCCGTCAATGCAGACATAGTGAAAAGATATTACGCATAATCAAAGACCCGCTAGGTTGACTGGCCTAGGCAAAAATAAGGGCTTCCCGGTGAACCAAAAGGGTTCGGGCAAAAGTAAGGGATGAAAATGAAAAAAATTATACACCCGGAAAGTCGAAAACCTGAAAAGGCAACTTGGGCAAAAAAGGGTATCCCGGTGGACTGAAAACCCGAAAGGGAGGTCCAGGAAAAAATTAGGGATCGAAGCGTAACACTATGTCTCGTTGGATCATCTTGCAACTAGACCTCGGTATCAATTATCAAGCTCAGACAGCGCCAATCAATCTGATCAACCTTCAGCCAAGTAGCAAAGTGATGAGACGCTTGAAGATATAAAGGAAATAGCACAGTTGGAACCCAATGGGATTTGTTTCACGTAGCTATTTTTCTCTCCTTTACAAGTTGTAATTCCTTTTGGTGGCGTTCTCTTACTAGGACGTCAGCCTCTTTGTACAAAAACGCCTATTACGGGACAACTTCAAAAATCAATACAATTCACTTTCACAAGAAATTTCAATTTGTTTTTCTTTTTCTGTTTTGTTTTGCAAAAACGTCCAATGAGTCATTTTTGATATATGAATTTGAAAATAATGGTTTCTCATAAATATTTACATAAGAAACAAAAGACGATTACTCGTAATTCCAGGAACAGGGAAAACAAGAAGTGTCCAAACCTTACAGTTACTCTGCCCATCAGGTACAGGGATAGAGCCAGCTTGCGAACATAAGTGGCGGTGCATACACTCCCCACAGAGTAAAAGATATCCAAAGACAGTGATGTTAGCTTTCCCGAACAGGGCATAACTCTCCCCAGCTGAGGTTCACGATCGCGGGCGAGTCAGTAAATTTTTCCCCAAGTAGAGTTTTATTTCTCTCACCAGCAGAAATTTAATCTCCAACAAATTCATTATCACCAACAACAGAAATTCAACCCCGATGGAGTTTATTTCTCCAAATCAGCATGATCTATCACCAGACTATCTCCTCTCCAACAGAGTTATTCCCCCACAGAGTTATCCTCAGACAGGGTCGCTTCCGGTAGAATACTCCTTAGACATAGTCATCATTGCTCACCATCCCCGACAGAAGTAGAGGAACTATGATTTTTTTACAGCAGTCAAGAATACCATTTCTCATACTCTTAACAGCAGTCAGGGATTTATTTTCCCAGACTCAGATTATTACGTCAGCATTTCATGTTCATACATCATGACATGTGCATACATCACATATAACATAATCTTAGTTATTTTGAGAACCTCATCACAATGTATCTCATGCATCGCACATAACTAACCCTACATCTCTTTCAGGAAATACAGTTATTATCAACAATTTCCAGCAGGTCCCTGATCAACACTCGAAGCTAAATAGAGTAATCATCGGTGCGACAAGAACAACCTTACTCAGGTTCCCTCTGCAGTTTTACCCAAACTCATTCTGAAGCAGCCCTACTATCCAGGCTTTCATATCAAAGTAACCCTACTATCCCGGTTCCTTCTTACAGCCCTACTATCCAGGCTTTCATATTGAAGTAACCCTACTATCCAGGTTCCTTCTCACAGCCCTACTATCCAGGCTTTCATATCGAAGTAACTCTGCTATCCAGGTTCCTTCTCACAGCCCTACTATCCAGGCTTTTAAACCGAGGTAACCCTACTATCCAAGTTCCTTCTCACAACCCTATTATCCCGGCTTGCATATCGAGGTAACCCTACTATCCAAATTCCTTCTCACAGCCCTACTATCCAGGCTTTCATACCGAGGTAACCCTATTATCCAGGTTCCTTCCCACAACCCTACTATCCAGGATTTCATCTCAAAGTAACCCTATTATCCAGGTTCCTTCTCACAGCCCTACTATCCAGGCTTTCATCTCGAAGTAACCCTACTATCCAGGTTCCTTCTCACATCCCTACTATCTCGGCTTGCATATCGAAGTAACCTTACTATCCAGGTTCCTTCTCACAGCCTTACTATCCGGGTTCTTCCTCCCTTATCCCCAGACAACAGTCCACAAAACTGTAAGACCGGGACCCGATCACACACAATTGGTTTCACATGTCCCCAGAAAGTCTCGGTGCAGCATATACCCCGACCAGACACACAGTTCACTTCTTCTTCCCAAACCGGAATTAGTCCCTAGTAAAGTAACAGATAACTGAAGCTCCTAAAACTCTATTTCTCTCAAGACAGAGACCAACATTCCCCAATGAAGTCCTCTTCAACAACAGGTATACAGGATTCGCAAAGGAATCTCTTATGTGGTCGACACCTCTTCGGAGGGCATATTTAAGCCCATCTTCCATCATCAACTTCCAAATGGCATCTATAAGCCCATTCTCGATATCACAAATCAAGTATCACTGCATACGAGTGCAAATTTCTGGGCACTCTAGTGTTCAATCATCTTCCACCTTCAGATCACGAAAGGCAGACGAGCCAATCTACATCCTTAGGTTTAAGAAGATTGAACAGGGGCAGCTGTTGTACCCCAAAATTTTTCCTCTCATATTTCTCAATACATGTCAAGTGAGGTCCTCAAATTGCTCAAGGAAGTTCAAAAGTTGACCAGACAAACTCTCTCTTAAGGCAATCTACTTCAAATTAGGGTTTCATTTTGCATCAAGATGCTTGAGTCCAAAGGATCCCAGATGCTCACCATTGTCCTGATATGTTCTCAAGATCATCCATGTCAAGTTTCAAGCCTTGTAGAAGAAGTTTGCTCAGTCAATTTCTCAAATGCCTAAAAATCGACTGTGCTAGGTCAAAAGTCAATTGTGGCCCATGTACAGTCAAACTTCAAGATTTTTGGTCAACATCCTCATTTTGAAGTAAAATTCATCATTTGATTAAGGGCTGATCATGATTCATCAAGGATTGCTCACAATTCATCAAAACCCAAAAGTTGTTAAATTAGGGTTTTGTAAGAAAAGTCAGCTCAACTTTGACCAAGCATAACTTTCTCATGCTTTATCAGAAATGGCCCATTCAAATCTCATTTTGAATAGGATGCAATTAACTACAATTCATCTTCATCTCCAAAGTTCAAAATATGCACTCACAAAAAGATATGAGTTTTGACATTATAGGTCATTTTGAAAAGTCAACAAAAACACCTTTTGGGTCAAAGCTTCATACATGAACATGGAAGACTCAATTGAGATTAGACCAAAATGGTTGCTTATAGGACATCCTAATATTTCTAAAAAGTCCAAGAACACCTCTCTAGGGTCAAAATTGAGAGAGTTATGCATTGTCCAAGTTGGCCTTTTTTGCAAAATTGCCAAAAGTCAAATGTGCTTAAATTTGCATTCTTTCCACAGGGGCCCATCTTTTCAAGATTGAATCTCATTCCTAGCATAGTCCACGATCTATGGGACCCTCCATGATTTATTTATTTATTTATTTTGATTTTTATTCACTTAAAATTCAAATAAAATCAAATAAATCTAAATAAATCATATAATGTGTTTTAGGGATGATTTTTGCATTGAAGGAAGATCTTATGTGCTATCAAATGAGAAGCAAATCGTGCAAGCCAAGAATAGACACAAAATATCCAAATTTGGGCAATTATTCTAGATTTGATTTTCTCTTAAAATCATACCATTATTCTTTGGATTCTTTCCAATTTTATTACCCTAGATTGATTCACTACTTATGCCAGGATCCTAAAGACCTAGAACAGAAGTTTTGGAGAGGCGCAGCTTGCCTGAAAGTGTCAAACAAAGTTCCAAATTTTCAAAGAAAAGTGCAGATTGGATCTTGCTCTAGAGGTCGTTTCAAACTTTTCCAAGGATCAATTCACATTCCCAGGCACGCACTGAACCTGTAGCAAGCATTCACACGACCTGAAACCTCAAGAATCGTGTTCTACGACTCCCACGATTTATCCAAAAATTCGATTTTAATTTTACTAATCTATGCATCTTTAGTGCTTTTGATTGCCATACTCATGTTTATCATCATGTTTGTAAGCTAATAATTCTATTCAATTGCATTTTTTAGGATTGTATGTGAATCTACCATGGCTAGGGTTTTATATTCTTGTTTAGGGTTTTTTCATGCAGGAAAAATTGGGCGTTAACTCTGGTACCATGATACCCGGGAGGATGATACGAGTTGATTGGTACCAGCCATGGTCATTTATCTTGAGCCTACGCAATTTTGAATATGGACAAGGCTATACCTACATCAAGCGTCTGTAGGTAAAAGCTTGATATGCTAAAACGACGGTTGGGAGGAAGAAGACAATGCGTGGCATTCACTGATTGGGTTATTTGAATTTTAGCGCATTTTGAATATATTATTGGTTTTATTTGATTATATTCTCTTACCTCTATTATGTATACGATAAAAACGCGTGGCTCAGTTGGCAAGCGTGTATTGGAGACATGCATAAGGGCCTGGGTTCGATCCCCAGGTCCCAACCTTTAATCATATTTTTCTTCAATAGGTAGTCCAGCACAGTACACATCAGGAGGTTCACCGTGTGCCATCAAGATATGGCCATCAAATGCCTCCTCAGCCAGCATTCAAACAGTCAGTTCTGCCACCGTATCACACCCTACTATCCAGGTTCCTTATCACAGCCCTACTATCCAGGCTTTCATATCGAAGTAACCCTACTATCCAGGTTCCTTCTCACAGCCCTACTATCCAAGCTTTCATATCGAAGTAACCATACAACCCAGGTTCCTTCTCACAGCCCTACTATCCAGGCTTTCATATCGAAGTAACCCTACTATCCAGGTTCCTTCTCACAACCCCACTATCCAGGCTTTCATATCGAAGTAACCCTACTATCCAGGTTCCTTCTCACAGCCCTACTATCCAGGATTTCATATCGAATTAACCCTACTATCCAAGTTCCTTCTCACAACCCTATTATCCAGGATTTCATATTGAAGTAACCCTACGACCCAGGTTCCTTCTCACAGCCCTACCATCCAGGCTTTCATATCGAAGTAACCCTACAAACTCTCTCCTAAGGCAGTGTACCTCAAATTAGGGTTTCCATTTTCATCAAGATGAGTGAACCACAAACGCCTCATATGCTCTCAATGGTCTTAATATTTTCTCAAGACCCTACATTTCAAGTTTCATTCCTCGCACAAGAAGTTTTCTCAGTCAACTGCTCAGATGCTTGAGAATCGACTGTATTAGATCAAAAGTCAATTGTGACCCCACATACAGTTAAACTTCAATATGTTTGGTCAACATCAACATTTTGAAGTTATATCCATCATTTTATCAAGGGTTGATCATGATTCTTCAAGGAATGCCCCAAATTCATCAAAAACCCAAAAGTTGCTAAATTAGGGTTTCTTAGTAAAAGTCAACCCAACTTTGACCAAGCATAACTTCCACATGCTTCATCAGAAATTTTCCATCCAAAGCTCATTTTGAAGAGGATGAAATTCCTAAAACCCATCTTTAGCCCACAAGTTCAAAATATGCACTCATAAAAAGATATGAATTTCTACATTATGGGTCCTTTTGAAAAGTTAACAAAAACACCTTTTGGGTCAAAGCTTCTTACATGAACATGGAAGACTCAATTGAGGTGAAACCAAAAAGGTTGCTTAGGGGACATCATAAGCTTTCTAAAAAGTCCAAGAAAACCTCTCTAGGGTTAAAATTGGAGGAGATATGCCTTGTAAAAGTTGACCTTTTTTGCAAAATTGCCAAAAGTCAAATGTGCTCAAAATTGCATTTTTTTGCTAAATGGGCCTAACCTTTTATGCTTGCACCTCACTTATAATGTGGTCCATGACTCAAATATTCACCCACACATTATTTGTTTCATTTTTCAATTTATTTTGATTTTTTATTAATTAAAAATTGAATTAAATCAAATAATTGATGAATAATAGCAAAGATATGATTTGATTTGGTTTTTGGACAGGTTGGCAATCAAAATATGCTGAATTATCAAGGCCAAAACGAATCAAGCATAATTGGTACAAGAAAGGGATGATTTGGCTCAAAATAGCAAGTTTACATGTAGCTTGAAAATCAAATCAAATCTCCCATAATTACAAAGATTCAATCCAAGTTTGTAACCCTAATTCATTCCTAGATATATATTGGACAAGAACAATGCATGTCAGAAGGTTTTGCAGTCGTGAAAGAGCCAGAACAAAACTCAAAAAATTGACAAAAAGGTGTGATTCGGTTTCAAGCTTGGAGGCCAATTCAAGCCGTTCTAGCATTGCCAATAGATTGCTGGATATCTCAGGAACATAACTGGATCAATTGCGATCCTATTCACGCCCAGAAATGTGCGTTACAGATCCACGGTTTGCTTTCCCTAACTTGAATCGTATTTAGCAATTCATGCATGATTAACCATCATTGAATGTACCATTGTGTTTGTATGAGCCTTTAGAACATTTTGGTTTACTTGATTTTGCATTTTGATGCTTATATCCAGAGTTTCCATTATTAGGGTTTGAGGTCACATTTTAGGGTTTCTTGATACAGGTAAAATTGACTTGCACAAAGGGTACCATCGTACTCGTGAGGTCAAAATAATTTGATTGGTATAACCATAATTCATTTATTATGCCTGTGCTGGATTTGGAACTTTGCAGATGAAACAACCGGCTGAAAATCATCAAACAATGAAGTCACCATCGAACGTCTTTTATCCCACATGTAGGGAAAGGTAAACATCGAGAAAACCTGAGAAGGGAGAAGTCACGGTCTTGCGACCGAGAGATAGGGTAAGGGAGTATGTTACACGAGGGGAAGGTATTAGCACCCCACACGCCCGTAGTACTCTACGGTATCCACTCTTGTTATCTATCTTATGGGTATGTTTAATCTATGCTTACTGCTTATTATACTACTGAAGGGAAAATGCATGCAAAAGAAAGGGGAAAAGAATGTAGGGAAAATAAAATTATGCTCGCCTGGGCCCTACCCCAATGCCTACGTATCCTTTTTGAGGAATCAGATCTACCGTAGTTCGGCTCACATGTTTTTGTTTGTTTGTGTTTTTTATGGACAATGTTAATTCTGCCTTCTGCCATAGCTCGACCTTTGGAGACTTACGCGTTGGCACAGAAGTAAATTAATCGTGTCCTTACCTGAAAAGGTTTTTTAGAAAAGTGCTCGAGCGCACAAAAGATTTGAATTGGTTTATATTTTGTTGTAGATGTTTTTTATGGACGAAGTTAATTCCGCCTTCTGCCGCAACTCGACCTTTGGAGACTTATGCGTTGGCACAGAAGTAAATTAATCGTGTCCTTACCTGAAAAGGTTTTTTTTAGAGAAATGGTGCTCGAGCGCACAAAATGGTTTGAATTTGTTTTGTATTTTTGTTGTAGATGATGACTGATTTACCTCAAGAGAGAGATATTAGCCATTTTTCTACTTAGTCATGAAAAGGGTCTTTGAGAATTGAACCACACCTATTCTTGAGATGAAGAACGATAAGGTCGAGAAGAGACCCGCTTATCATTTCCCATATTAAGCAAAAGAGTGATTCTCATCAGTAATTTTAAAGTGTTTTGAATTTTGAAAGAAAAGAAGTTTTAGTTTTAGATGCGTATGCGAAAGGAGAAGAAAAGTTAAAGGGGAATTAGCCTATTTCTAAACCTGATGTTATCGTGCGTTGTTAGACCTAAAGTCAAGGATGAATGGTGGAATTCTACCTAATGTTAGCATGTTTAGATTTAGGAGCCGAATGTTAATTTAGTTCAATTAGATCAAAGATTAAATTTGAACCAAAGTCACCTAAGGGATCATGAAAGACTATACAAACAAGTAAAACTAAGCAACGAGTATTTAAAGTATTGCATATGATCCTTACCGAAGATCGCAAACGAAATGCGTGATATAAAAATGAACAAAACTAACGAATAAAATTAACTAAAAATTGGCGAAAAAAGAAAAAAAAAAAAAGAAAAAAATTTCTAATTAATTTCTAGAGTGCCTTCTAATATATTTTTAAACATTTTTGTTATGTAGCTTGGGCGCAAGGCCCATCCAGATTGAGCCCAAAAGGATTTTTTTTGTCCAATTTCTTCAGGCTTAAAAAACAACAACACGGGCCTAAAACAAAGAAGTGAGGCCCGGTCTAATGCAATCAACATTTATTTTTCAGCATATTTTCAATTAACAATTTAAATTCATAATTGTTAGAAAAAATAAAAACGAAAATAAGAAAATTGAAATTGAAATGGGAATAGGGTTAGAAAAATCTGTGCTTCGCCCTTCTTCTTCTCTTGCGGCTCAGTGGCGGCGGTTCCCTTCTCCGTTTGCTCTCTGATCGGTATCAGCCAAGGCGACGTCGTCACTCTTCAGCCACCAACACACGGAGTTATTTCCGTTTCAATTCTCTGCTTCGCTTTAATTCACCATTATGCCAAGATCTCAGCTTCGTTCTTCCGTTGTCATCATCTCACTTCGCCATAGCCTCACATCTCTTCATCGTCCTTGTCTCATCCAAATCTCTGTTCTTCATAGATGGTGAGTCATCGTCATAATCGCCACCATCTGGATCGGAAATCTCAAACCACATACCCCAATTTCTTCATCTCTGAATGAATGTTCTAAATCCTACCTCCTTTTTCATCCATCTTTTATTCGTTCTTAATTTATCCAAAAACATAAACCCTAAGCCTATGAGAATACAGACTAAACAAGGATGAATATGAATTTCTGGCCGCGCCTCTATGGGGCCATTGATTTACATTCTTCTCTACATACTTATACAAAGAAGTCACGAATAAGACAAAAAAAAGTGAGTTTCGGATCTTACCGGTCGGAGGCGTTGCAACGCTGTTTCGTAGTCACCATCGTCGAAACAGAAGTTCAGAAATCAATTCAGGTACAACATCACTTGATTTCTTCCGCTCGATCTTCTTCTTCTCGTCCCTGTGAATTTCTTCTATTCTTGCGTCTTTGTTGTGCGTTGATGTTCTTGTGATTATTGAAACAGGTTGGCGAAGATTATTAAAGAATCGCTACTGATGGAAGTAGCTGAAGTTCTGGTGCAGATTTGTCGTTATGTTGCTGTAGGAGTTTCAGTGTCGATGAAGGTTAGAGATTGAAGTTTGAGATAATGAGGGTTACAGTAGGTGATAAAGAATGATGGTGGATATTTCAGAGCAAAGGAGCAGAGATTCGCGAGGGTTTGATTATGAAGGGAAAGTAGAGAGATCAGAGAATGAGGGTGAAGGTCGAGGATGGAAGAAAAAGAGATCAGAAAGAGAAGTCTCAGATAATTTTCTGGTGAGTTTTTGTATTTGATTTTCCTCTGAGTTTTTTGGTGAATTCCCCCCTCTAGATCTGAGATGTGGTTTGTTACTGAAAAAATCTCCTCATGAGTCCCCTCTCTTCTCCTTTCTTATACCTGTTCTCTTATGCTGGAAGTTTATTAGAGAGTTTGTTAGCTGCTAGTTATAGTTAGTTATGGACTGTTAGTTTTGGTTGGTTAATGAGGAAATCAGTTAGCAGTTAGTTTCAGTTGAGAGTTCTGTTAGAAGTTACTGTTAGTTTGTTATGGTTAAGGAGAGGTTTAGAGATCTGTTACAGGTTATGGTGAACGTTAGTTACAATTAGAAAATTCTGTTTTGGTTTGTTGGGAATTCTAATAACTGTTTCTTTTTTGTAAAAATGGTTGAGAGTTTGAGAAGGTTAGGGAATGGGAAGTGTAGTGCATGTGTTATGATTTTCCTAAATTGGTTTGATTTAAGTACATAACACTTGGTGTAATTGCTGATTTTTGTACTTTAAATTGAATTAACTTAAATATACATTGGCACTGAACTGGCTTGGAAAATGGTTGTTTATGCAGGTTTTCTTTTGGTATGAAACATGGACTGAGGCTTGGACATAACCAGGTTGGAATAGGGCAATCTTGGAAGATAGTGGCTTGAAGATAAATAAGTTTAGAAATGATGGAGACCTCGATTTAGAATTCTTTAGCCTTAGACCACTTGAATATTTAATGTAAATTCTTGTTTTTGATTTAGTAATCTTGGATGTAAACGGCCTTTTGAAATCTTCTCTTGTAATGTTCTAATGACACCGCTTGTAAATTGTATGGTTATGACCTCGAATGAACGAGAATGAATTTGGATAACCCCTTGACAAATCATGAGTAATGCTTTAGAACTTGTAAAGATCATATCATTGAATGAATGTGAACCCTTAAATTTTAATGATGAAGCCCAAATATTCCAAGTAGTCTTTTCTTCCAAATTGCCTTTTGTATCTCCAAGATCTTTTAATTTAATGTTACATATAACTCCATGGTTGTGATATGAATTTGATAAGAGCCTTTGCCAACAACAATCTTGTAGTGCCGAGTTTCTTTACTTTTGAACGAAAGCATGCCTAAACATCTTCAAATGAATGAACGAGCCTCGCATCTTTCTTAATCCTCACTTCAAAACCATAATTGAAGAAGCTTTAGATTTTGATCTTAATGTATTTGAAATGAAGTTCCCCAAAGCATATTATATCACAAGTAAGCGAATAGACCCGACGAAGAGCTTTGCATCATAAAGTATACAAACTCCAATTTGCAAATAGTATCCCATTGAATCTTCTTCTCTTGCCTAGAGCTCGCGAACATATGCCTTGAGATTCAAGTAATAGCTAAACCTCATTTGATGAAGAAAGGACCATTTGAAATACTAAATTGTAAAAGATACGATTTTCTTATATGATAACCTCTTTGTATGACATATTGAAGCACCCTTGAACAAGATCCTAATGGCCATGGATACATTAAAATCCTCAACCATTCGCATTTTAAGTAATTATAGAACCCCTTTGAAATATATTGAAGAACAAATACACATAGAACCCCTCTTGAAGTCTACATGATTATGGGAATAAATCATCATTCATGTGGAGGTTATAAGACGATGTTCCTCACTGCTTAAGCTTGCAGCCTTTCGAGATAGCCTTAGGATGACTCACAATTGAAGTGGCAAGTATTTGATGAGAACCAAAAAATTGTATCACTAAAAAGAAGTCCACAGTGTTAGAGAAGGAGAGGCTCAAGATAACCACAAGATCGAGCCTTAATCTAATGACCCCCAGTTGAAGCATAATGGACGAAAAATCCTAATTCTTAATCCTTGAAGAAAGATCGCAACTTGATGTCGAGAAGAAAGAATACCACTGTAGTTTAATGATAAAGAAGTCCTGAAAATAAAACCCTAGCTTCAAAACAAATTATTAATGGAGAAATCAACCGAAACAAGCTTGTGCAAAGATGAGAGCCTTAAAGCCATACACCAACCCTTATTCCTTGAAATCCATGATCTTATGCCAATTTATTGATTAATGATGCATGATGTGTTAGATGACCTAATGGAAATTATATATGTGAGAAAAATGCAAAAATGCGTAAGCCAGATAGGAAGTAAAAGGGTAGGACAAATTTGGGGTATTACAGCTGCCCCTATTTAATCGTCTTAAACCTGAAAGTACGATTGGCACATGCCTTTTGGAAGTTCAAGGTTGAAGATGATTAAATATCAATGCAAAAAAATTTGTCCTGAGGGAGAAAGAGTTTTCTTTATTATTTTTGTGTTATCTGCTGGGGAAAAGAAATTTGTTTTTTCAATGAAGGGATAGAGATTGGACTTGTAACGTGGCGTGATGCCAATACAAGACAACTGGTTGGTATGAGGAGACAGCGGATGAGGTCTACGGGCGACCTTCGATCCTAAGGTGACGCATGAGAGTGATTTGATAGGGAACCTAGCCAAAGGACGATCTCAGGTTCCAAGACAAAGATATATGGACAGAACCTAGCCAAGAGGCAATCTTAGGTTCGACGATGATTCGAAGGAAGAACCTAGCCAAGAGGCGATCTCAGGTTCGACGAAGGAAACATGGGTTATGACATGATGATTGTTTTAGATAAGCGACACGGACGAGCATCAAGAAAGTTTAAACATGGACGAGTGTTTGAATCAATACGGACGAGTATTGAAAGAAGATACGGGTGAGTATCCAAGGTTAAACACGGATGAGTGTTTGAATCAATACGGACGAGTATTGAAAGGAGATACGGATGAGTATCAAAGGTTAAACACAGACGAGTGTTTGATTCAATACGGACGAGTATTGAAAGGAGATACAGACGAGTATCAAAAGGTTAAACACGGACGAGTGTTTGAATCAATACGGGCGAGTATTGAAAGGAGATATGGACGAGTATCAAAAGGTTAAACACGGACGAGTGTTTGATTCAATACGGACGAGTATTGAAAGGAGATACGGACGAGTATCAAAAGGTTAAACACGAGCGAGTGTTTGATTCAATACGGACGAGTATTGAAAGAAGATACAGGAAAGTATCAAAAGGTTAAACACGGACGAGTGTTTGAATCAATACGGACGAGTATTGAAAGGAGATACAGGCGAGTATCAAAATTTAAACACGGACGAGTGTTTGATTCAATACGGACGAGTATTGAAAGGAGATACGGACGAGTATCAAAAGGTTAAACACGGACGAGTGTTTGATTCAATACGGACGAGTATTGAAAGAAGATACAGGCAAGTATCAAAAGGTTAAACACGGACGAGTGTTTGAATCAATACGGACGAGTATTGAAAGGAGATACAGCCGAGTACCAAAAGTTAAACACGGACGAGTGTTTGATTCAATATGGATGAGTATTGAAAGGAGATACGGACGAGTATCAAAAGGTTAAACACGGACGAGTGTTTGAATCAATACGGACGAGTATCGAAAGGAGATACAGGCGAGTATCAAAAGGTTAAACACGGAAGAGTGTTTGAATCAATACGGACGAGTATTGAAAGAAGATACAGGTGAGTATCAAAAGTTTAAACACAGACGAGTGTTTGAATCACTGACCCAGGTGGGTGTTTAGGAAACTTGACACATACGAGTGTTTGGGAATTGACACGACGAGTGTTTAGGGAACCGACTATCAGACAAGAACTGGGTTTAGAACGGCAAAGAGTATTGATTTTATTTGGCATTGAAAAGGTGAAGGTTACCGACTGGGGACTTTGGGCACGATACCCTCCTGTAGGGATGTATTGTTGTCCTTGAATAATTCAGGTCTTCATGTAAGGTACCTGATCTGGCTTATGCTTTGTATGCATGTTTGAATTTCTTTTGATGCAAAGATCCACTCTGATGGATCAGCTACGCGCTTTTGAGGATGCAATGTTATGTAATGATAACTATATGTAATGCGAAGAAATAAACTTCATGGGGATAAAAAGAGGCCTATTGGAGACCGCTGCTCATCACTGGGGATGTCAGTATATATCGACGCTAGAAGCCTGTAGTATCAAAGGTTGTTGGGGATATTGACAAAAATTTGCCCTGGGGAGCTCTTGAAGACCAAAGATCGTTGTTGACTCTGTTGAGGATTGAGTTGCTGACGAAGTGAGTCTTCAGGTACGCTGCTGAATTCTGAATCGTACCATTGGGGAGAGATAATCTGGCCAGACTCCCATACATCATGAATTGTCGAGGGGATGATGGAACTGAATATGTCGAGGAATGGATACTGAACACCACGTGGATCTCCTTGAATACATGTCCCAAGTTTACGCACACTGGGGAATTATTTCTTGAATCACTTGTGGATAAGAGACGGGCATGGACACTTACGAGTGCCCTAGTTGAGCTCTATGAATGCCCCAGTTTAGCTCTGCAAATGCCCCGGTTTAGCTCTGCGAATTCCCCGGTTTAGCTTTACTGAGGATGCTCTTGATTAACTCCAGTGAGGATGCACTTGCGCGTGCTGAGTTAAAAGATGATTCTAGATTTTCTGAGTTCATTTGGGGAATCAGACCCGAAGTTGTCTGTAGTAGATGGAGGCAGTTTCATGTGCTGGCCAAGTCAGGTTGATTGTTATGATGCCTTTAGCTTGATCGTAGTCTTGTACAACATAATTGACTTGAGCAACTAAGTACGTATGGATGAGGAATGCCCCTGTCTGAAGGGTCTCTGGGAAGATCTAGGTCGAATAGAAGACTAGAAGATTCGAGCCACAATACGATATGAGGTGGCCTGCCCCAATGTCTTGAGCCACGAAACAAACTGTTCTTGATTACAGCTTTCTTGGAGAGATTTGTCGAATCTCGACGTAACTGCCCCAGGTTGAATGAATTCTGAATAGATCTCTCGACGTGATAGCCTATGATTGATCGAGCTTGAAGAGAATTATCGACGTGATAGCCTCTGATTGATCGAGCTTGAAGATATTTATCGACGTGATAGCCTCTGATTGACAGCTTTGAGGGAATGCCCCAGATTTGGCTAAACTTGGAGAGATCGACTCTTGACTTGATTGCCTCAGATTGGCAGGCTCTTCTAACTTCATCCATCAATGGTACTCAGACTGTGAAGTACCAAGATGATTTCTCTTAACAGAATCTATGGTTTAACATGCCTCTGGATTAGTCATTCCTCTTGTGGCAGCTGACTCTTGCTTCAACAGGGTATTCAAGCCTCTCTTCTCTGACAAGATTGAGCTCTTTACTGATTATTCATTGTGTAAACTTACTTGATGTTGATTAGTTGTTTTGTATGCAGAAGAATGTTTATTATGAGAATGATAATTCTAATGCAACACATATGTAAGTCTTGAAGTTTGAAAAAACTTTGAATGAAATGACGTCACGACTCTGTTGTGAACGAGTCACTAGCTAGAGAGAAACATTTGCAAATTCCTTTTTTATGAAAGATAATGCAAGCATATGATGCCAACACAGATATTCAAACATACCTCTTAGGAGTCAGTTAAACGTTATCTCGTTGTAGCACACTTTCGAATTGACCCATGCTTCAATTAGGACTTTTATGGGTTGTAATGTGGCCTGGTTCACGGTTTTAGAAAAAAGGTTTTAAGGCTCAAAATTATTTGGTGCCCACCTATTCTCCTTGATGTTCTCCATTCCTACGTTCAGTTGACCTGGTGCAAGTATTCATCTCTCGAGAAGAGTTTGCGATGATTGAGGAACCACAGTGGTTTCTTGGACACGACAGTCACTTCACCTTTTGCTTTTGGTGTCTGATCACACGACTTTGTTCTTTCATGAGGATTTTCATTGGTAACCCTTTTCTCACCTTTTAGGCTTTTCAATTTCCTTCTTGCTTTCCCTAATTTTTGCCTGGACAAATTCTTTTGAATTTCGATTTGGAAGTCTAGCGAGATGCCCCAATTTTTGCCTAAGCGACTTATTTTCAAGTTTCGACTTAGCGGGGATTTCTGTTTCTTTCTTATTCGTATTTTTCATTTTGAACAAGTCATTGATCTTTGCGTTGTTTTTGATTTTTCGAAAGTGATCGTGACTGCCTGAGTCTTTAGTAGACGAGGGATAACCATTGTCGTATCGTCATTTGATCTCGGCTTCTTGATTTGCGAGAGATACCCATTGGGATATCGTTAGTTGATGCACGTTGCTGATAGACGAAGGTTAACCATTGTGGTTTTGACTTCCCTCAACCTTTTAATGGATAACCATTATTGTATCCTTGGATGCACACTCTTGATGAGTTCTGAATGCTTGATCAGATTAGCTGAACACTACCCGCCCCAGGGTTGAGATGAGGTTTTTTTCTGAATAGAAAAGAAACTCCTACTTCGAAGGCTCATAGGGGTTGACGAGGGTCTATCTCCCTTATATCTCCGGTGTTTAGGGATTTGAAACAAGGCCTGTACATCGTCAGCAGGGTTTTACTCAAAAGCGTACCAATCAGAGATTTCGCATTTTAGATTATCGTCATCCTCCTTTGAATCTTTACCTAAGCATAAGACTAGGAAATTTGGCATCAATATGAAAGAAAAACATTTAAAGAGTGATAACAAATGGATGAGTAAAAATGAAAGGAACACTTCAAGACAAGCATACTTATTGCATTAAGATTTTCGTTCAAAAATAGACAAGTTTCTATATACAAGCAATGTTTAAACAAACAAGCAAGAATGCAAATGAAAATGCGGTAAAGAAGCCAATGATTGCCACTATTGAGGAGACTTGACTCCGTATGGACTTGCTGATTCTGACGACTTTCTGTAGTCTTGATGCTTGAATGTGCGAGAGAATTCCCTTTCAGATCTGATGTGAACACAGTAGTCTCTGGATCGAGCCTGTCTTGGACATTGTCTTCGGATGACATACCTTCTTCAATCGACTGGACAGGTGCCCCAGTATAATATGCATCACCAAGCACATCATGTCTTGAAGAAATAATAGACATCATTATCAGAGTTTCCATGAACTGGCTTATCTGAGTCTTCAATCAATCATCTTCCTGCTTGAAGAAATTTTTGACTACGAGCCAAAGCTTGCATGTACCACTCGGAGTTATTCCATAACTGACCTCTGAGCATGTGTGGTGAGAAATCAGGTTGAACCTTTGAAGAGAACCCCAGTTCTGAATAAGAATCCCCAATCTTCGGGTACCTATCATGAATGCATGAATATGCATGGGGTGCATGAATGAATGCCATGTCATGTTCTGTCAAGGAATTTGCGTGTTTCGATCTTGATTTTACGCAAGTAAGGGATGGAAGAGTTTAGCACAAGAGTTGCAATTATGATTCCTTGAAAATAACAGAACATGTATGTTAAGCATGTGGTTAGCCATGTTATGTATGCAAAGGCATGAGATCAAAGAGGATCAAGGTTCCATCATTCCTGAATATGATTGCTGTGCTGTTCTGAACTATGTGAGTATCATCAGATCAAAGGTCCGACATAGCTTCTGCATATATAAGAACCAAGTACCATGTAGACCTCCCATTGTACGGGATCAAGGCTTCTGTAACATTGGATACTGTTGAGAATTTCTGAATATGTTAGGAATGCCAAGATCGAAGGCTTGAATAAATTTCCAGGTAAACAAGTCAGGAACTCGGAAAATAAATCTGAGAACCATACGGTCACCAACAGAATATAACATCTGCATAAAGTCATAACAGAAATCCAGAACATAGCCATTAGAACCAATAGCCACTGTCTGAGCATAGTCACCATCTGTACCTGAATAACCATCTGAACACAGTCACCACCTGTACCTGTAATAAAAATTCCCTCCCCACTCACGGGTGAAAACTAGGTCAGGGTAAGATAATGGTAACTCGAAAATCACGAGTTCGCCTGAAAGTGCTATGGGCTTGCCCATAGACGTGGGTGCCGATAGTAATTCATTTGAACCTCATCCGAGCGTGGTATATGACATGCCTGCACTAATCGGACCACGTCCTATATCCGTCATGCCCCCACTCTATTCCTAGGTGTCCTAGTGCACTCTGGCCTGGGTACTGGGCCTTTTACCTCAAAAGTGACATCCCAACCCAAACAAGAAGCAAATCCTGTACATCAGTAGTATATGGAAAACAGTAAAATGCAATGCATACGTATGCTCAAGAATGAGTGAATAAACTGAAAGCATGTGTGATCGGTGGAAATAGAACTGACTGTTTTTAATGCTGGTTCGCGTATGTCACGTTAAGCAAGAGTCGCCACCGTCTTTTATTTTCTCCAACAAGGAAAGGACAAAAGCACAACAAAATTCCTTTTCGAGATGTTTCTCGGGTTCGGGAGGTAGATTATAGAAAGGGAAGGTGTTAGCACCCTTTCTATCCGTGATTATCCACGGGCTCTTAGGTACTTGCTCACTGTGTTTTCAAAATGTTTTGCCTTTCTTGTGATTGTGGGTTTTGAAAAGAGTTTTGTTTGAAAACTTCAATTAACTCTTGTGTCTGTCCTCAAGAGTGTATGAAGTGTTTGTTTGAAAACTTTTGTCAGAAAAGTGTAAGTGCGAAAAGTATTTTTGTTTTTGGAAGAGCAAGTATCTAAGAACCTCTACCTACTCAAAAGAAATTAAGCTGTGTAAATGTCCTTTAGACAGTACTATCCCACTATTGAGAAGTAGGTAGCACCGTCGTCAGAGTTTCGGGTCAATTCGATTAAAGGGACATGTGGTCACCAAAGTAATAGTAGGACGCCTTAGCGGTAACCCTAATGTCTTAGATCGTTTTTATCCGAGGCAACCATTTCGAGGTAACTTGGATCTTTAGACAAGAGGGTGACCTCTAAAACACCATATACTCAATGACCACTTCGAGGCAACCAAGTGAGGCGTACCCTAGGAGTGGCATGTGCGAGTGTGTCAGGATTCAGTTAAGTTATCTTTGCACATGTTATGGTGAGCTACGTTTTGATTTTATTTTCAGGCAAGTCTTGTCATGCATAGCCTAATTAACATACATCTAACAGTTAATAGTTGTGCGGAAAATAAATCTACGCTATTACAAGGCGTCGGGTATTTACATCGCCAAAAGCAAACCCTTGAAAAGTAAATTGCGGAAAATTAAAGAAAGCGATAAAAAGTCCTAATTAAAGCTATTACATCCTCGGAGCAAATACAATTATATGATCAAAAATAATATGCGCGAATAAAAATTAAATCGGGGAAGTCCTTAGGGTTTTGACCCTTTTTGAGAAAGAAAGAAGTTTTTTGGCCTTTTTGCAATTAGTTAAATTAAACCTAAAACTAATTAATTAATAAAAAGAAACATTTTTGGTTTTTAATGTTTTAATGAAATAAATAAAAAAATAGTCAAAAGTTAGTAAGAACCCTAATTCTAATTTATTTTATTTTTATTGTAAAAGAAAATTAAAATTAAACCTAATTTAAACTAAATTAATTTATGTTAGTGTTTATTTACAAAAATAATAAAGTGAAATTAATTTTAATTAAGAAAAATATTATTTTTAGTTTTCTGAATTTATTATGAAGATTATTAATTTGGGTTAATTAAGTGATAATAATAATAATTAATGGTAAAATAATTAAATAAAGAAGAAAAAAAAGAATTAAAAGAAGAATAAACCAAGGGGGTGCTGGCCCAATATGGAGGTAAGTTTGGAAATCTGAAGGCCCAACAATTCCAGCCACGTTTGACTTTCTTGATTGTCCATGCATGTGTTGACTGGGAGTATGATGATCATCATCTCATGGCCATTAGATCTATGCCTGCAGCCACATGGCGCATTGATGTTTGGAGGTACATGGTAAACCTGTTTTTGCAACCTGCATGTGATCTTGTGAAGAAAAAGAACTAATAATTGTTTTGGGGGACCTGGGATTCGAACCCAGGTCCCAATGCTTCCAAATCCACACGCCAACCACTCCACCATCACGCTTCAGTCGTTAATAAAATAACAAGTAATTATTATATATGCAAGCAAATTAATGGACTGAAATTATAAAAAAATGCGCGCTCTTTTGAACTGGCTAATCATGTACTAACACGTACTCATCTTCTTCCTTGTACCTGTAAAAACAAAATCAAATAGCGGGGGTTTTTAACCCCCACAACATGCTTGCACAAAAAATAGCGATTAGAGCTATGGTGCACATAAATATTTCGCGAGGGTTCATGTGTTTTCGTCTTGTCCTCACGAGTCCAACCATGTGCCTTACAAGTCCTGATTTTTCTGGGTTTAGGAATCCCCAATTTTAAAGCTTAGGAACCCTAAAATTCGTCCATGGCATCTTGTGATTCTGTGCATTATAATTCAATTAACTTATACCATTAGCTTCATATGATTACTAGCAATGCAAAACAATCAAAAAAATCATGTTAAATGCTCATGAATTAAGAGTTATGATTATGGATGAAAAACGCAAACCGTGGTTCTGTATCCTTAGATTCTTTGAGCTTTAGCGTGTGATTTCAATTGTAAATCACTCCTGACACTTCCAGCAACGTGTTTGAATCAATATAATGCCTTGAATTGGCCTGGAATATGAAAATCAGTTTTGAGTTTTTTTGCCAATTTTCTTGAATTGCAATGGCTTTTTCCTGCAGCTTTTTCACGTGTATGGCATTAGGGTTAGCTTGTATATATATAGGAGAATGAATTTAGGTCACAATCTTGAGCCAAAACCCTTTGAATTGATGATTGAATATTTGATTGGAAATCAAATCTTTTTGCATTTTCATGATTGGAAAAAGTTGCCAAATTTGGAGATTTTTGTCTCTTTGATTTGCACACAAAATTGCCAGCATATCTTGACCACATTTGCTTCACAAAAAGATTGAAAAACCAAATCTTTGTATTTTCCTATAATTTAAATCAATTAAATTAATTAATATTGATTAAAAATCCAATTAATTAATAAAAATAAGAAAATAAATTCAATTAAGCTTGATGGGTCGTGCATAATCCAAGGATAAAGTTTCAAGAAGAGATTTGAGGCCCATTAGCAAAAACAAGGTGTTTTGAGCAAAGTTGACTTTTGCAAATTCATAAAAATTTCCCAACTTCTCCAATGCATATCTTGCTCACTTTTAATCCTATGAACATGTTCTTGGACATTTTGGAAAGGTCTTGAAGTCCTCTAACCAATGCCTTTGGTCCCATGTCATTTGGATTTACCAATCGCAAGTTATGGCCTTTGACTTAAAGTGTACTTTTGTTGACTTTTGAAAAGGACCTATAATGTAAAAATTGGTAACTTCTTGTGAGAGCATTTCTTGAACTTGGAGTGTGAAGATGGATTGTAGGAAATCACATCCCCTTCAAAATGAGCATTGGATTGGATTTTTATGATGAACCATGAAAAAGTTATGCCCTGGTCAAGATACAATTGACTTTTCTAATGTCCAAAAATAGCAACCTTTTGCATCTTGATGATTTTTGAGCCATCCTTGTGGAATCATGATCAAGACTTGATCAAATGATGATTGTGTACTCAAAACAAGATGTTGACCAAAAATTCTGACTTTTGACTGCAAAATGACCATTTTGCCCTTGTAGTTGACTGTAGATCAAATGAGGCTTTTGACTGTGTAAATTGGCATTGTGAACCTTGAAACTTGGCATGTAGATGCTTGAGAATGTATATGGGCCTATGAGACTTTATTGAACCATTGAAAACCTCAAATTCCTTGAAAGAACCAAAACCCTAATTTCAGTTGTCTTAGGAGGTGGTTTGACTGTACAATCCTTGAGCAATTTTGAACAATTTGAAGATCATTCTTGACAAATCTTGAGGAATATGGGAGGGCAAATTTTGGGGTACAACAGTTGCCCCTGTTCAATCTTCTTAAACCTGAGGATGTAGATTGGCTTGCGTGCCTTTCGTGATCCGAAGGTGGAAGATGATTGAACACTAAAGTGCCCAGAAATTTGCACTCGCATGGTGTGGTATCAGCAATGTGATGTCGGGAATGGGCTTACAGATGCCATTTGGAGAGATGATGGATAGGAGGATGGGCTTATAGATGCCACCCGGAGATTGTTGGTAGGTAATTTTGTCTTCGTTGACGAGTTGTCTTCATTGACGGGTTGTCTTCATTGATGGGTTGTCTTCATTGACAGGTTGTCTTCATTGATGGGTTGTATTCATTGACGGGTTGTCTCTATTGAAGGGTTGTCTTCATTGACGGGTTTGCATCAGAAAAATCTTTAGGCATCGATTTAACTGGTTTTGTCTCCATTGACTGGCTTCAGAAAAATCTTTAGGAATCGATTTAACTGGTTTTGTCTCTATTGACTGAACTGCCTCTTTTGACTGAATTGTGTCTTTTGACTGGATTGTCTCTTTTGACTGAATTGTCTCTTTTGACTAGATTGTCTCTTTCGACTAGATTGTCTCTTTTGACTGGATTGTCTCTTTTGACTGAATTGTCTCTTTTGACTGAATTGTCTCTTTTGACTGGATTGTCTCTTTTGACTGAATTGTCTCTTTTGACTGGATTGTCTCTTTCGACTAGATTGTCTCTTTTGACTGAATTGTCTCTTTTGACTGGATTGTCTCTTTCGACTGGATTGTCTCTTTTGACTGAATTGTCTCTTTTGACTGGATTGTCTCTTTTGACTAGATTGTCTCTTTTGACTGAATTATCTCTTTTGACTAGATTGTCTCTTTTGACTGAATTGTCTCTTTTGACTAGATTGTCTCTTTCGACTAGATTGTCTCTTTTGACTGAATTGAGAATTTAACTGCATTTTTCCTGAAAGGTAAAGGTCAGTCACATGCAATGCATGATATGGATCAGGCAATGATGTTCTCAACATAAATGAGATTATATGATATGATGCGTATATGCATGTATCATGATGTATGAAAGTGTGAGGTTTTAGCTGGGGAAAATAAATCCCGGATAACTGCTGGAGAATGAATTGAATTCTTAGTTTCCTCTGGGGATGATGAATGAAGATGATTGCGTGAATAAACCTGTACGAGAAGATGACTTCGTTGGGGAATAAACTTGATGAAGAGATTACTCCGAGGGGAAATACTCTGCGAGGGAGAGATGTTCTGCTGAGATTTTAACGATAACTCCACTGGGGACTCCATTGATAAGTTTTGTTAGGGATTTTGATGAACTCCGCTGGGGATAGGAAGAACTTCGCTGAGGACGATCTTTCCGTTGCAATTTGCTGAGGATAACCCAGTTAGACTCTGGTGAGGATAACCTTCTGAATATGGTTGGGGAGATACGTTTATACTCTGCAGGGGATAAGCTTCCAGAATCTACTGGGGAAGATGATTCGACTCTCCTGGGGAAACTTTTGAGGAAATGGCTCCACTAGGGGCATCTTGTATTCCGTCGGGGAACAATCTTATATTTCATCGAGGAATATTAAGACTGCCGTGGATGCTTGCTGAGGAATATCTGTATACTCTACTTGGGAATATTAAGATCTTCTGGGGATACCCAATTTTCCAGGACTGATGGTAGACCGACTCTGCTCGGGGGAGAGTATTGCTGACTTGCTGGGGATACTGTGCCTTTTTAGGGCTGATGGGGGACCAACTCTATTTGGGGAGAGTATTGCTGATTCTTGTCTTACTCTGCGGGGAGTGAAGGTATCTTGGTCATATTCTTCAGCTGAACTTACCTTGGTACCTCGGTGGACAGAGCAACTAGATTGCTTAGACAAGGTTTATTGCCCCTACTTCCGATGTCACCCGTAATTAGTCCTTTGTTTCGTATGCAAATATTTATGAGCAGCAATTAATGTCAAATGCATATATCAAAAATGAACATTGGACGTTCTTTGCAAAACAAAACAGATAAAGGAAAAACAATTTGCAATTTGTCTGAAAAATGAACTTGTATTGAAATTTGCCTGTAAATAGGTGTTTTTTGTACAAGAGGCTGACGTCCTAGTAAGAGAACGCCGCCGAACAAAATAGAGTTTATACAATTTGTGAAAAGGAAACAAAACAGCTATGTGAAAAATCCCATTGGGTTCCATCTCTGTTATCGCCTTTATGTCTTTAAGCGTCTCATCACTTTGCTGCTTAGTTGAAGAGGAATCCGATTGATTGGTGCCGTCTGAGCCTGATGGTTGATACCGAAGTCTGGATGCAGGGTGATCCAATGAGACATAGTATTACGCTTTAATCCCTAACTTTTGCCTGGACCGCCCTTTCAGGTTTTCAGTCCACCGGGATACCCATTTTTGCCCAAGCTGCCTTTTCATGTTTTCGACTTGCCGGGTGTACAGATTTTTTTATATTTTCATCCCTTATTTTTGCCCGAACCCTTTTGGTTCGCCGGGAAGCCCTTATTTTTGCCTAGGTGTGTCAACCTAGCGGGTCTTTAAATTATGCGTAGTATCTTTTTACTATGTCTGCAATGACGGGGTGAGGAAGGTCGTCACCATCCATGGTCGTTAGAATCATTGCTCCTCCTGAGAAGATGTTCTTAACCACAAATGGCCCTTCGTACGTGGAGGTCCATTTGCCCCTGGGATCACCTTGAGGTAGAATGATGCGCTTGATTACCAGGTCCCCGACTTGATACTCTTGTCGTCTGACTTTCTTGTTAAATGCCTTGATCATCCGTTTTTGGTACGTTTGACCATGACAAATAGCAGTGAGTCTCTTTTCGTCGATTAGGTTTAATTGATCAAGCCGGATCTGGATCCAGTCGTCTTCACTTACACCTGCATCCTTTATGATTCGGAGAGAGGGTATATGAACTTCAATGGGCAAGACTGCCTCCATGCCATATACCAACGAATAGGGTGTTGCCTCTGTTGACGTCTGTGCTGAGGTACGGTACCCATGGAGAGCAAATGGTAACATCTCGTGCCAATCTTTGTAGGTCACTGTCATCTTCTGCACAATCTTCTTGATGTTCTTATTAGCCGCCTCTACAACCCCATTCATCTTCGGTCGGTAGGGAGAAGAGTTGTGGTGTTGTATCTTGAATTGCTCACAGAGCTCAGTGATCATCTTGTTGTTAAGATTGGTACCATTATCTGTAATGATCCTCTCTGGTACACCATATCGACAGATCAGGTTGTGCCGAATGAACCGTGCCACTATGTTCTTGGTTACGGTGGTAAAGGAAGTTGCTTCAACCCATTTCATAAAGTAATCAATTGCTACCAGGATGAAGCGATGCCCGTTGGATGTTGTAGGTCTGATCTCGCCGATCATATCAATGCCCCACATTGCAAAAGGCCAAGGTGCTGTCAAGACGTTCAAAGGAACTGGAGGAACATGCACCTTATCAGCATAGACCTGGCACTTGTGACATGTCCGAGCATGTTGATAACAGTCGGCTTCCATTGTGGACCAGTAATATCCTGCCCGAAGGATTTTCTTTGCCATGGTATGTCCACTGGAGTGAGATCCGAAGGTACCTTCGTGCAGCTCTGCCATGATCCTTTCTGCTTCAGTCTTATCCACACAACGCAGTAAGGTTGAGTCATGGTTTCGTTTGTAAAGAATGTCGTTGCTGAGGAAGAACTTTTCCGCAAACCTTCTCAGAAAATTCTTGTCATTAAAGGATGCACCCTCGGGATATTCTTGAGCTTCAAGGTACCTCTTTACTTCATAATACCAAGGTTTTTCTGTTACCTCTTCGGTCTCAAGATCACAACAATATGCAGGTTCATCCAATTTCCAAATAATTTTTGGGGGAGCCTCGTTGTCCCATTTGACTTTGAACATAGAAGACATCGTAGCTAGCGCGTCCGCCAACTGATTCTCCTCTCTTGGGAAATGTTCAAAGGTTATCTCCTCGAAATGGGGGAGCAACGTCAACACATAATCCTTGTAAGGAATGAGATTTGGGTGTTTCGTATCCCACTCGCCTTTGATCTGACTGATCACGAGAGCGAAATCTCCGAAGACACTCAGAAACTTGATCCTTAAGTCAATTGCAGCTTGAAGACCCATAAAGCATGCTTCATACTCCGCCATGTTGTTGGTGCAGTTGAAACATAGTCGGGCGGTAAACAGAATATGAGAGCCATTAGGGGAAGTGATCACAGCGCCAATGCCGTTACCCAAAGCGTTTGAGGCTCCATCAAAGTACATAGACCATCGGGATCCTTCCTCAGGTCCTTCATCTGGTCCAGGTATTTCACAATCAGTCACTACCATGATATTCTCGTCTGGAAATTCAAAGTTCATAGACTGGTAGTCATCCACTGCCTGATGTGCCAAATGGTCTGCCAATACACTTCCTTTGATAGCTTTTTGAGTTGTGTATTGGATGTCATATTCAGTCAATATCATCTGCCATCTTGCTATTCTTCCGGACAAGGCAGGCTTTTTAAAGATATACTTGATTGGATCCATTTTTGAAATTAACAGAGTAGTGTGAGTCAACATATACTATCTCAGCCGGCGAGCAGCCCATACCAAAGCGCAGCAAGTTTTCTCGAGCAGTGAGTATCGGGTCTCACAGTCGGTAAACTTTTTGCTAAGGTAATAAATAGCGTGCTCTTTTCGGCCAGACTCGTCATGCTGCCCCAGCACACACCCCATTGAGTTGTCTAGTACTGTCAAGTATAGGATTAGAGGTCTCCCTTCAACTGGTGGCATAAGAATGGGTGGCTCTTGGAGATACTCTTTGATTCTTTCGAAAGCGGCCTGACATTCATCGTTCCAACGTACTACCTGATCTTTCTTCAGCAGCTTGAAGATTGATTCACAAGTAGCAATTAGGTGCGAGATGAATCGGGAAATGTAGTTCAATCGTCCTAGAAAGCTTCTGACCTCATTCTCCATCTTGGGAAATGGCATCTCTTGTATGGCTTTCACTTTGGCAGGGTCCACTTGGATACCTTTGTCACTCACGATGAAGCCTAGCAATTTTCCAGATCTCACCCCGAAGGTGCACTTGTTCGGGTTTAACCTCAACTTGTACAACTTCAACCGGTCAAACAGCTTCTGTAGATGGTCAAGGTGTTCCTCCTCAGTCTGGGACCTTGCAATCATATCATCGACGTATACTTCAATCTCATGATGGATCATGTCATGAAACAAAGCAACCATGGCACGTTGGTATGTTGCCCCAGCATTTTTCAACCCAAAAGGCATGACCTTGTAACAGAAGGTGCCCCACTGAGTAACAAAAGTGGTCTTCTCCATGTCTTCGGGAGCCATCTTGATTTGATTATAACCGTAGAAACCGTCCATGAAGGAGAATACCTTATGCTGAGCAGTGTTGTCAACCAGCACATCGATGTGAGGCAGAGGGAAGTCATCCTTAGGGCTTGCCCTGTTCAAATCCCTGTAATCAACACACATTCGGACCTTACCATCTTTCTTCGGCACTGGAACCATGTTGGCAACCCACTGAGGGTAAGAATTCACTGCTAGAAAACCGGCGTCAAATTGTTTCATAACCTCAGCTTTGATTTTCTCGGACATCTCTGGGCGCATACGGCGAACCTTTTGTTTTATCGGAGGGCAATCTTCCTTGGTAGGCAAATGATGAACCACAATCAGTATCCAGTCCAGGCATATCCTCGTAAGACCAGGCAAAGATTTCCACATAGTCATGCAGCATCTGAATCAACCGTCATTTCACACTAGACTCTAGATTGGCACCGATCTTGACTTCCTTCCTGTCTGTCTCAGTACCCAGATTTACCGTTTCCACTGGCTCTTCATGTGGCTGAATGGCCCTCTCTTCCTGGAGTAGCAGTCTTTCAAGCTCACCAGGCACTTCGCAATCATCTTCACCTTCATCTTCGGCTAAGTTGATCGGATTTTCGAAGTCATAATTGGCAGTAGCAGAGTTGTTACCAGTGAGATCCAGAGTGGATTGGGACCTGTATATGTGAGTGTGTGTAAATAGCTGTTTTGCAATATATAATAAAGAAAGACAAGGAGCACAAGATTTGAAATGCAAAAAAACGTCCAATGCTTTTATTAATGATATATGAAAATGACACACAAAAGCCCTCACAAATGAAGCCACGGTGCCCCGGGTAAGACAACGGGCCATAAAGTTTCAAATTATTGTTTGTTACAAATTCAAAACAAAGGAGTTCATTACTGAGTCACAAAAGTAATAGGAACGAAGTCTTTCGCTGTCCAGTTGTTTGGTCCACCGTTGGTCGTAGGGTAGATCCAGCTGTCGAACTCAGATTCCTCCATGTCATCATCATCCCTAATAGCATTTACTCCATGCTTGGGCATGGGGGCTGTTACAACATTAGGCCCTTCGGGCACCTCGAACTTAACCTCCTTTGCATCGATTAGGTCCTGAACCTTATTCCTCAAAGTCCAGCAATCATCCGTATTATGCCCTGGGCTGTCAGAGTGATAAGCGCAACGGGCGTTGGGGTTATACTTTGCTGATGTAGTATTCGGATTCTTTGGGGCTTCCCTTAGAGTTACCAAATTGGTTGTCAGCAACTGCGGCAATATCTGGGACAAGGTCATGCTGAGGCGAGTGAACTGCCTTCTAGGTCTCTCTTCCCTTTGTTGGTTGCGATTCTGAGGAGCACTGGTAGGTTTTGAAATAACCACCGCGTTGACAGCTTGGCGGTGTTCAGATCTACTTGGTTTCCTGGAACCGTAGACAGCACTGGATTCTTTCTTGAATGGTTTCTTTTCAGTGCTCGAGGAGGCACCTTTCTGTATCTTCCCAGACTTGATACCAGCTTCTATTCTCTCACCAGTCAAGATAAGATCTGTAAACCCGGTGGAAGAATTTCCAATCAAATGGTTGAAGAACGGACCAGACGGGGTCCCCAAGAAAATATCCACAAGTTCACAATCAGTTAAGGGTGGCTGCACCCTCCCAGCAAGGTCTCTCCATTTTTGGGCATATTCTTTAAATCCTTCACCCGTCCCTAGTGACATACCCTGAAGTTGGGTACGTGTAGGAGCGAGGTCGGAATTATATTGATACTGCTTATAGAATGCAACAGCCAAATCCTCCCAGTTACGAATAATGGCTCCATCCAACTGATACAACCATTCGAGTTGAGTCCCTGAAAGACTATCCTGAAAGAAATGGATCCACAAATTCTTGTCAGTAGTGTAAGGTTGGATCTTCCTTACATAAGACCTCAGATGCAGCTTAGGGCATGAAGCTCCGTCGTATTTGGCAAAAGCAGGTTCCTTGAACTTATGGGGAATCACCACCCCAGAGGATAAGCCTAGGTCTCCAAAGTCCAACTCGGGCACATTTTGTATCTCCATAGCACTTAGGCGGTCCTCCAGCTGTTTGTACCTATCCTCAGCAGGAGGATACTGTTCCTCATCATAATTCGTCTCGTTGTCGGAGACCACGGGACTAGGAACCCTTCTCTCTTGTGGACTGTCCTTTCCTACAGATGAGGTAGTCAGCTCAACCTCATTCTGCAGGCCATTCCCAAATCTGCGTCCAGTGTTGAATAGGACGGTCCTCTTCTTCTTCTTCTTCTTCTTCTTCTTCTTTTTCAGAAGTAGAGTCTTCAACTCCTGTTGACCCTGGGCTAGGCTCATAACCAACTCTTGGAACTGGGCATTCTGGGCCTGGATGGCCTTGATAGCTTGTTCAGTAGTAGGTTCAGAAGACATGATGACTGCTGAAATAAACAGCGAAGAAGATAAGTGACCTGTAAAAAGTGTACCTGTTATGCATATGATGCATGGTATGCTATTTATGCAATGCATTCAAGGGTTCGAAAATTCAAATTCGTTGTAAACAAAAAAGGAACACACGTCATATTAAGAAGTAATTTGTTTAGTACATCAGTGCCTCATGGGCGAAATATTACAAAATACTTAATGCCAAAATACACTGCGCATCCTTTTTGGAGCGATGTAAGTGTTGAGGGTCTTTTCCTCGTGAAGTAGGTGGGTGAGCTCCAAGACCTTCTTCTCGCTGGTATGTAAACTGGCTTCAAGATAATTCCGTTCTTCCTTGAGTTGGATCCAGCTCTTTTGCATTTCTTCCCAGGATGTTGGCATGTCTGGATGTAGAATGGTGTACGGAACCTCTCCTTCCACAACAGGCTCTTTGATCACGGGTAGAACGTGAGGATATGGCATCATAAGCTTCTGGGAGCGGGTTCGTACCCACTTGAGGTAAGGCTCAAGGGGGATAGAATTCTTGTGCCCTAGTGTCTTACTATCTACCCTGTTAGGCATCCTCTAAGCTCTGATGAACCTTTGACGAAGTCCCTGTGCATCATTGTCGAAGTCAAAAACTATGTCAGGAATTAGCATGTCATGAGGGCCATCCCTCCGAGCATATCCAAATTGTCTCAAGGCTAGACAAGGGTTATAGGTAATGCCTCCTCTAATTCCAAGTAAAGGAACATTAGGAAATTCTCCGCAATGATCAATGATAGTGACATTTTCTCTGGACCGAGAACACCAATGTATATCAGAATGTGTAAGAGTCATCAATCGCTGTGACCACCTTAAACCCCGCTCGTTCTTCAAAACTGATTGTGGAAGGTGCGAAATAAACCACCTTGCCAGGAGAGGAGTGCAGCACATGAGAACACCTTTTTTTCTCATTGTTCGTGTGTGAAATGAGTGGAGGATGTCCCCAAGCAATGTAGGTATGGGATTCCTGGACATGAAAATCTTAACGGCGTTCATATTTATAAGTTGATCCGGATTTAGGAACAATACCAACCCATAGATAAGGAGTGCCACAATCTTTTCATAGGCTTGCAGATCAAGAGAGTTCCAACATTCTTGGGCCTTCTCAAACAGAAACTTTGCCAAGAATCCTTTGATACCACTTCTAATTTCCCAATGCCCCTTGATGTCAGATGGTTGTAGACGTAATGCTCGGGCCACATCTTCAAGTTTTGGTTCCTTTTCCGTACCGTTGTATGGTAGTTGATTAAGAATAGGAATCCCCAGAAGTTGAGAAAATTCCTCCAAAGTAGGCACCAATTGATAATCAGGGAAAGTAAAACAGTGGTGCAGGGGGTCAAAGAACTGGAAGAGAACTTTTATCATATCTTCTTCAATGTTGGTGTTGACCAAGCTGAGTAGTCTACCATGCCTTTCACTGAAGGGAGAGCTCTCGGGAATTCTGGATGTAAGCTCCTTGAGCTGAGGAGGGATCCTTACAAGGTTGACCTGAATTGTTTTCCTGCGGAGAGACTCCATGTCCTACAAAACAAGAACAAAGATGAAGATTCGAACCCTTGAAGTGGTTAGAAAATGCACATGATGCTTTATGATGTTATGATGTTATGATAAAGGCACACCACAAGTAGTCACAAAAGGCAAACATGGTAAAGGCACACAAGTCACACCAGACAACCCTTAGAGTTTAGGCCGACATGAAGTTTAGGTACTACCCTCTTGAAGTTAGTTGGCTCAAAACCTGTCCTATGAATAGTAACCGTGTTCTAAGAAGCTCAATATCATTGGATTGTTTTCTATGTTCATTGTTTTGATTTAGCCACTTAATTAGCGACCAAAATATTCTAAGAAAACAACCCTTAATGAGTGTAGTATCGAGTATCTACCAACTTCGGACTGCACCAAAGTCGGTCATCTCACTACCCCTAAAGAGGCCAGGATGGTCAAGTAAGGTTCTAAGGTCAGTTGATGCTTCACGACACCACGCGGCGGCCCCGTACTCTCCTTGACTTGACTCAAGGGTTACCGGTACTCACCAAAGTGCCACATCAACGTAGAAACTGCTTCAACCATGTCGGTATACCCCGCACAGTTCCCTCACAGTTTGTTGCTACTTCTAAAGGTGCCCCAGATCCGGGTTAGGATCTATAAAACTCCGATACAAGCCCACAATATTAAAGCATACAAAGCAATACAACACAAGTGATCTAATCCTAAGGTACACCTCACTTATTTAAGGTCCCCAGCAGAGTCGCCAGTTCTGTAATCGGTGGAAATAGAACTGACTGTTTTTAATGCTGGTTCGCGTATGTCGCGGTAAGCAAGAGTCGCCACCGTCTTTTATTTTCTCCAACAAGGAAAGGACAAAAGCACAGCAAAATTCCTTTTCGAGATGTTTCTCGGGTTCGGGAGGTAGATTATAGAAAGGGAAGGTGTTAGCACCCTTTCTATCCGTGATTATCCACGGGCTCTTAGGTACTTGCTCACTGTGTTTTCAAAATGTTTTGCCTTTCTTGTGATTGTGGGTTTTGAAAAGAGTTTTGTTTGAAAACTTCGATTAACTCTTGTGTCTGTCCTCAAGAGTGTATGAAGTGTTTGTTTGAAAACTTTTGTCAGAAAAGTGTAAGTGCGAAAAGTATTTTTGTTTTTGGAAGAGCAAGTATCTAAGAACCTCTACCTACTCAAAAGAAATTAAGCTGTGTAAATGTCCTTTAGACAGTACTATCCCACTATTGAGAAGTAGGTAGCACCGTCGTCGGAGTTTCTGGTCAATTCGATTAAAGGGACATGTGGTCACCAAAGCAATAGTAGGACGCCTTAGCGGTAACCCTAATGTCTTAGATTGTTTTTATCCGAGGCAACCATTTCGAGGCAACTTGGATCTTTAGACAAGAGGGCGACCTCTAAAACACCCTATACTCAATGACCACTTCGAGGCAACCAAGTGAGGCGTACCTTAGGAGTGGCATGTGCGAGTGTGTCAGGATTCAGTTAAGTTATCTTTGCACATGTTATGGTGAGCTACGTTTTGATTTTATTTTTAGGCAAGTCTTGTCATGCATAGCCTAATTAACATACATCTAACAGTTAATAGTTGTGCGGAAAATAAATCTACGCTATTACAAGGCGTCAGGTATTTACATCGCCAAAAGCAAACCCTTGAAAAGTAAATTGCGGAAAATTAAAGAAAGCGATAAAAAGTCCTAATTAAAGCTATTACATCCTCGGAGCAAATACAATTATATGATCAAAAATAATATGCGCGAATAAAAATTAAATCGGGGAAGTCCTTAGGGTTTTGACCCTTTTTGAGAAAGAAAGAAGTTTTTTGGCCTTTTTGCAATTAGTTAAATTAAACCTAAAACTAATTAATTAATAAAAAGAAACATTTTTGGTTTTTAATGTTTTAATGAAATAAATAAAAAAATTGTCAAAAGTTAGTAAGAACCCTAATTCTAATTTATTTTATTTTTATTGTAAAAGAAAATTAAAATTAAACCTAATTTAAACTAAATTAATTTATGTTAGTGTTTATTTACAAAAATAATAAAGTGAAATTAATTTTAATTAAGAAAAATATTATTTTTAGTTTTCTGAATTTATTATGAAGATTATTAATTTGGGTTAATTAAGTGATAATAATAATAATTAATGGTAAAATAATTAAATAAAGAAGAAAAAAAAAAGAATTAAAAGAAGAATAAACCAAGGGGGTGATGGCCCAATATGGAGGTAAGTTTGGAAATCTGAAGGCCCAACAATTCCAGCCACGTTTGACTTTCTTGATTGTCCATGCATGTGTTGACTGGGAGTATGATGATCATCATCTCATGGCCATTGGATCTATGCCTGCAGCCACATGGCGCGTTGATGTTTGGAGGTACATGGTAAACCTGCTTTTGCAACCTGCATGTGATCTTGTGAAGAAAAAGAACAAATAATTGTTTTGGGGGACCTGGGATTCGAACCCAGGTCCCAATGCTTCCAAATCCACACGTCAACCACTCCACCATCACGCTTCAGTCGTTAATAAAATAACAAGTAATTATTATATATGCAAGCAAATTAATGGACTAAAATTATAAAAAAATGCGCGCTCTTTTGAACTGGCTAATCATGTACTAACACGTACTCATCTTCTTCCTTGTACCTGTAAAAACAAAATCAAATAGCGGGGGTTTTTAACCCCCACAACATGCTTGCACGAAAAATAGCGATTAGAGCTATGGTGCACATAAATATTTCGCGAGGGTTCATGTGTTTTCGTCTTGTCCTTACGAGTCCAACCATGTGCCTTACAAGTCCTGATTTTTCTGGGTTTAGGAATCCCCAATTTTAAAGCTTAGGAACCCTAAAATTCGTCCATGGCATCTTGTGATTTTGTGCATTATAATTCAATTAACTTATGCCATTAGCTTCATATGATTACTAGCAATGTAAAACAATCAAAAAATCATGTTAAATGCTCATGAATTAAGAGTTACGATTATGGATGAAAAATGTAAACCGTGGTTCTGTATCCTTGGATTCTTTGAGCTTTAGCGTGTGATTTCAATTGTAAATCACTCCTGACACTTCCAGCAACGTGTTTGAATCAATATAATGCCTTAAATTGGCCTGGAATATGAAAATCAGTTTTGAGTTTTTTTGCCAATTTTCTTGAATTGCAATGGCTTTTTCCTGCAGCTTTTTCACGTGTATGGCATTAGGGTTAGCTTGTATATATATAGGAGAATGAATTTAGGTCACAATTTTGAGCCAAAACCCTTTGAATTGATGATTGAATATTTGATTGGAAATCAAATCTTTTTGCATTTTCATGATTGGAAAAAGTTGCCAAATTTGGAGATTTTTGTCTCTTTGATTTGCACACGAAATTGCCAGCATATCTTGACCACATTTGCTTCACAAAAAGATTGAAAAACCAAATCTTTGTATTTTCCTACAATTTAAATCAATTAAATGAATTAATATTGATTAAAAATCCAATTAATTAATAAAAATAATAAAATAAATTCAATTAAGCTTGATGGGTCGTGCATAAGCCAAGGATAAAGTTTCAAGAAGAGATTTGAGGCCCATTAGCAAAAACAAGGTGTTTTGAGCAAAGTTGACTTTTGCAAATTCATAAAAATTTCCCAACTTCTCCAATGCATATCTTGCTCAATTTTGATCCTATGAACATGTTCTTGGACATTTTGGAAAGGTATTGAAGTCCTCTAACCAATGCCTTTGGTCGCATGTCATTTGGATTTACCAATATCAAGTTATGGCCTTTGACTTAAAGTGTACTTTTGTTGACTTTTGAAAAGGACCTATAATGTAAAAATTGGTAACTTCTTGTGAGAGCATTTCTTGAACTTGGAGTGTGAAGATGGATTGTAGGAAATCACATCCCCTTCAAAATGAGCATTGGATGGGATTTTTCTTATGAACCATGAAAAATTTATGCCCTGGTCAAGATACAGTTGACTTTTCTGATGTCCAAAAATAGCAACCTTTTACATCTTGATGATTTTTGAGCCATCCTTGTGGAATCATGATCAAGACTTGATCAAATGATGATTGTGTACTCAAAACAAGATGTTGACCAAAAATTCTGACTTTTGACTGCAAAATGACCATTTTGCCCTTGCAGTTGACTGTAGATCAAATGAGGCTTTTGACTGTGTAAATTGGCATTGTGAACCTTGAAACTTGGCATGTAGATGCTTGAGAATGTATATGGGCCTATGAGACTTGATTTAACCATTGAAAACCTCAAATTCCTTGAAAGAACCAAAACCCTAATTTCAGTTGTCTTAGGAGGTGGTTTGACTGTACAATCCTTGAGCAATTTTGAACAATTTGAAGATCATTCTTGACAAATCTTGAGGAATATGGGAGGGCAAATTTTGGGGTACAACAACATGTAAAAATAAACACCCAAATAAAAGAAAGCAAGACCTAGGAGCGACTCCGGGATGGACCAGCATTTGGTCGACCACATCCCCAGTGAAGTCGCCAGCTGAAACAACCGGCTGAAAATCATTAAACAATGAAGTCGCCATCGAACGTCTTTTATCCCACATGTAAGGAAAGGTAAACATCGAGAAAACCTGAGAAGGGAGAAGTCACGGTCTTGTGACCGAGATATCGGGTAAGGGATTCTGTTACGCGAGGGGAAGGTATTAGCACCCCACATGCCCGTAGTACTCTACGGTATCCACTCTTGTTATCTATCTTATGGGTGTGTTTAATCTATGCTTACTGTTTATTATACTACTGAAGGGAAAATGCATGCAAAAGTAAGGGGAAAAGAATGTAGGGAAAATAAAATGTGCTCGCCTGGGCCCTACCCCAATGCATACGTATCCTTTTTGAGGAATCAGATCTACCGTAGTTCGGCTCACATGTTTTTGTTTGTTTGTGTTTTTTATGGACAATGTTAATTCCGCCTTCTGCCGCAGCTCGACCTTTGGAGACTTACGCGTTGGCACAGAAGTAAATTAATCGTGTCCTTACCTGAAAATGTTTTTTAAAAAAGTGCTCGAGCGCACAAAAGACTTGAATTGGTTTATATTTTATTGTAGATGTTTTTTGTGGATGAAGTTAATTCCGCCTTCTGCCGCAGCTCGACCTTTGGAGACTTATGCGTTGGCACAGAAGTAAATTAATCGTGTCCTTACCTGAAAAGGGTTTTTTAGAGAGATGGTGCTCGAGCGCACAAAATGGTTGAATTTGTTTTGTATTTTTGTTGTAGATGATGACTGATTGACCTCAAGAGAGAGATATTAGCCATTTTTCTACTTAGTCATGAAAAGGGTCTTTGAGAATTGAACCACACCTATGCTTGAGATGAAGAACGATAAGGTCGAGAAGAGACCCGCTTATCATTTCCCATATTAAGCAAAAGAGTGATTCTCATCAGTAATTTTAAAGTGTTTTGAATTTTGAAAGAAAAGAAGTTTTAGTTTTAGATGCGTATGCGAAAGGAGAAGAAAAGTTAAAGGGGAATTAGCCTATTTCTAAACCTGATGTTATCGTGCGTTGTTAGACCTAAAGTCAAGGATGAATGATGGAATTCTACCTAATGTTAGCATGTTTAGATTTAGGAGCCGAATGTTAATTTAGTTCAATTAGATCAAAGATTAAATTTGAACCAAAGTCACCTAAGGGATCATGAAAGACTATAAAAACAAGTAAAACTAAGCAACGAGTATTTAAAGTATTGCATATGATCCTTACTGAAGATCGCAAACGAAATGCGTGATATAAAAATGAACAAAACTAACGAATAAAATTAACTAAAAATTGGCGAAAAAAGAAAAAAAAGAAATATATTTCTAATTAATTTCTAGAGTGCCTTCTAATATATTTTTAAACATTTTTGTTATGTATTCTTGTTAAGAGAACAAAACATGAAAGAAGGTATTTAAAAAAATAAAAGAGAGTAAAAGAGATAGGGGGTGAGAATTGAATCCTGGGGCAGTAGTGCAGCCTGGGCGCAAGGCCCACCCAGATTGAGCCCAAAAGGATTTTTTTGTCCAATTTCTTCAGGCTTAAAAAACAACAACACGTGCCTAAAACAAAGAAGTGAGGCCCGATCTAATGCAATCAACATTTATTTTTCAGCATATTTTCAATTAACAATTTAAATTCATAATTATTAGAAAAAATAAAAACGAAAATAAGAAAATTGAAATTGAAATGGTAATAGGATTAGAAAAATTTGTGCTTCGCCCTTCTTCTTCTCTTGCGGCTCAACGGCGGCGGTTCCCTTCTCCGTTTGCTCTCCGATCAATATCAGCCAAGGCGACGTCGTCACTCTTCAGCCACCAACACACGGAGTTATTTCCGTTTCAATTCTTTGCTTCGCTTTAATTCACCATTATGCCAAGATCTCAGCTTCGTTCTTCTGTTGCCGTCATCTCACTCTGCCATAGCCTCACATCTCTTCATCGTCCTTGTCTCATCCAAATCTCCGTTCTTCATAGACGGTGAGTCATCATCATAATCGCCACCATCTGGATCGGAAATCTCAAACCACATACCCCAATTTCTTCATCTCTGAATGAATGTTCTAAATCCTACCTCCTTTTTCATCCATCTTTTATTCGTTCTTAATTTATCCAAAAACATAAACTCTAAGCCTCTGAGAATACAGACTAAACAAGGATGAATATGAATTTACGGCCGCGCCTCTATGGGGCCATTGATTTACATGCTTCTCTCCATACTTATACAAAGAAGTCACGAAGAAGACAAAAAAAAGTGAGTTTTGGATCTTACCGGTCAGAGGCGTTGCAACGCTGTTTCGTAGTCACCGTCGTCGAAACAGAAGTTCAGAAATCAATTCAGGTACGACATCACTTGATTTCTTCCGCTCGATCTTCTTCTTCTCGTCCCTGTGAATTTCTTCTGTTCTTGCGTCTTTTTTGTGCATTGATGTTCTTGTGATTATTGAAACAGGTTGGCGAAGATTATTAAAGAATCGCTGCTGATGGAAGTAGCTGAAGTTCTGGTGCATATTTGTCGTTGTGTTGCTGTAGGAGTTTCAGTGTCGATGAAGGTTAGAGATTGAAGTCTGGGATAATGAGGGTTATAGTAGGTGATAAAGAATGATGGTGGATATTTCAGAGCGAAGGAGCAAAGATTCGCGAGGGTTTGATTATGAAGGGAAAGTAGAGAGATCAGAGAATGAGGGTGAAGGTCGAGGATGGAAGAAAAAGAGATCAGAAAGAGAAGTCTCAGATGATTTTCTGGTGAGTTTTTGTATTTGATTTTCCTCTGATTTTTTTGGTGAATTCCCCCCTCTAGATCTGAGATGTGGTTTGTTACTGAAAAAATCTCCTCATGAGTCCCCTCTCTTCTCCTTTCTTATACCTGTTCTCTTATGCTGGAAGTTTGTTAGAGAGTTTGTTAGCTGTTAGTTATAGTTAGTTATGGACTGTTAGTTTTGGTTGGTTAATGAGGAAATCAGTTAGCAGTTAGTTTCAGTTGAGAGTTCTGTTAGAAGTTAATGTTAGTTTGTTATGGTTAAGGAGAGGTTTAGAGATCTGTTACAGGTTATGGTGAACGTTAGTTACAATTAGAAAATTCTGTTTTGGTTTGTTGGGAATTCTAATAATTGTTTCTTTTTTGTAAAAATGGTTGAGAGTTTGAGAAGGTTAGGGAATGGGAAGTGTAGTGCATGTGTTATGATTTTGATAAATTGGTTTGATTTAAGTACATAACACTTGGTGTAATTGCTGATTTTTGTACTTTAAATTGAATTAACTTGAATATACATTGGCACTGAACTGGCTTAGAAAATGGTTGTTTATGCAGGTTTTCTTTTGGTATGAAACATGGACTGAGGCTTGGACATAACCAGGTTGGAATAGGGCAATCTTGGAAGATAGTGGCTTGAAGATAAATAAGTTTAGAAATGATGGAGACCTCGATTTAGAATTCTTTAGCCTTAGACCACTTGAATATTTAATGTAAATTCTTGTTTTTGATTTAGTAATCTTGGATGTAAACGGCCTTTTGAAATCTTCTCTTGTAATGTTCTAATGACACCGCTTGTAAATTGTATGGTTATGACCTCGAATGAACGAGAATGAATTTGGATAACCCTTTGACAAATCATGAGTAATTCTTTAGAACTTGTAAAGATCATATCATTGAATGAATGTGAACCCTTGAATTTTAATGATGAAGCCCAAATATTCCAAGTATTCTTTTCTTCCAAATTGCCTTTTGTATCTCCAAGATCTTTTAATTTTATGTTACATATAACTCCATGGTTGTGATATGAATTTGATAAGAGCCTTTGCCAACAACAATCTTGTAGTGCCGAGTTTCTTTACTTTTGAACGAAAGCATGCCTAAACATCTTCAAATGAATGAACGAGCCTCACATCTTTCTTAATCCTCACTTCAAAACCATAATTGAAGAAGCTTTAGATTTTGATCTTAATGTATTTGAAATGAAGTCCCCCAAAGCATATTATATCACAAGTAAGCGAATAGACCCGACGAAGAGCTTTGCATCATAAAGTATACAAACTCCAATTTGCAAATAGTATCCCATTGAATCTTCTTCTCTTGCCTAGAGCTCGCGAACATATGCCTTGAGATTCAAGTAATAGCTAAACCTCATTTGATGAAGAAAGGACCATTTGAAATACTAAGTTGTAAAAGATACGATTTTCTTATATGATAACCTCTTTGTATGACATATTGAAGCACCCTTGAACAAGATCCTAATGGCCATGGATACATTAAAATCCTCAACCATTCGCATTTTAAGTAATTATAGAACCCCTTTGAAATTTATTGAAGAACAAATACACATGGAACCCCTCTTGAAGTCTACATGATTATGGCAATAAATCATCATTCATGTGGAGGTTATAAGACGATGTTCCTCACTGCTTAAGCTTGCAGCCTTTCGAGATAGCCTTAGGATGACTCACAATTGAAGCGGCAAGTATTTGATGAGAACCAAAAAATTGTATCACTAAAAAGAAGTCCACAGTGTTAGAGAAGGAGAGGCTCAAGATAACCACAAGATCGAGCCTTAATCTAATGACCCCCAGTTGAAGCATAATGGACGAAAAATCCTAATTCTTAATCCTTGAAGAAAGATCACAACTTGATGTCGAGAAGAAAGAATACCCCTGTAGTTTAATGATAAAGAAGTCCTGAAAATAAAACCCTAGCTTCAAAACAAATTATTAATGGAGAAATCAACCGAAACAAGCTTTTGCAAAGATGAGAGCCTTAAAGCCATACACCAACCCTTATTCCTCGAAATCCATGATCTTATGCCAATTTATTGATTAATGATGCATGATGTGTTAGATGACCTAATGGAAATTATATATGTGAGAAAAATGCAAAAATGCGTAAGCCAGATAGGAAGTAAAAGGGTAGGACAAATTTGGGGTATTACAGCAGATTTGTAGCTATGGAAGACGTCCATAGGTATAAGTTGTTTACCTAAAATGACGGACTGAGGAAGAAGGTGATAACGTGGAAGCCAATCACTGAGCCATTCAAACTGGCGTGCGCTTTTTCTGTTTTGTCCACTAACTCACGTTTTAACACATATTATGAATTGTTGTTATTATACTAACAACTAAAGCGCGTATCACAGATGGAAAGCAAGCATGGTGGAAAGGGTAGAGGACCTTGGTTCGATCCCAGGTCCCAGCAATTTCCTTGTTTTTATTCTTCTTTATAGGATCCTATGTGTTGCTGTCTCCAACATTCACCATACACCTTCATCATCCAGCTACAAGATCTAAGCACGTTCATGATCAACATATCCAATGACTCCACTTTCCAGGGCGCATGGTAGACCTTCAGGAGATGACCTCACAGGATCAGGCGCTGGTATGCTGGGCTATTGAAACCACGCGGCCGGAACCTGACATCTGGATGTAATGAAACATCAATGAAGTCGCCACCGAACGTCTTTTATCCCGCTGAAAGGGAAAGGTAAACATCGAGAAAACCTGGAAAGGGAGAAATCATGATCTTTCAACTGAGAGATCGGGTAAGGGAGTCTGTTATGCAAGGGGAAGGTATTAGCACCCCACACGCCCGTAATACTCTACGGTATCCACTCTTGTTATTTAATCTAATGGGTGTGGTCAAATCCTATGTGTATGGCTTAATACTGAAAAGGGAATGCATGCGAAATAAAAGGAAACAATGTAGGGAAAATAAAAGTTGTGCTCGGTTGGTCCCTACCCCTTTGCCTACGTATCCATTTTAAGGAATCAGAGCAGTCGTAGTTTGGCTTACATGTTTTGGTTGGTTTGTGTTTTTTAATTAAGACAACAAAAACAATCAAGATGGCAAAACATCAATTAAAACAACAAATTCATGAGATGGTAAGACATCGGCTAAGTAATAACAAAGTAACATGTCAAAGGTGGTGAAACATCAAATGATAAAGCAACACACCTAACAATGACATTGAAAGTCAAAGTAGGATAACAAACAGGTGCGATGACGAAACATCGGCTTCATATAAGTGTGCGATGGCAAAACATCGGCAAGAAGATAATAAGGAATCATGGCATAGATGGTGAAACATCAAATGATAAAACAACACACCTAACAATGACATTGAGAGTCAAAGTAGGGTAACAAACATGTGCGGTGGTGAAACATCGGCTAAACAGGTAACAAGATATCATGGTGAAGATGGCAAAACATCAATAAAACGGATGACGAAACATCACACCTAACCATGATATTGAGGATCAAAGTAGGATAACAAACATGTGCGATGGTGAAACATCGGCTAAAAGGTTTAAAAATAAATCCAAGAGGCGCATAAACAAATAAGATTGATTTGTATCTTTTACCTTGAAGAAGGGTTTAAGTTTTTTAGAGGTGTTTTATGATTTGCCAAGAAAACAATTTTTGTTTTAAGATGCAAAATGCAAAGGAAAGAAAAAATAACTAAGGGAAACTAGCCTAGCATTATCCCTAGTGTTATCATACAGTGATTGACCCTAAAGTTGAGGATAAAGGAAATTCCTATCTTATGTTAGCATACATGGATTCGTATCTTAGTCAACATGTTAAAGGAAGCTTAACAAAACTATCTGTGATACGGTGGCCAGAAGCGGGATGTGGTTTCCCTATTTCATTAAGGAAATTTTGCTGGTTTGCGTTTTACGTTTGTGTTCGCAAAATGTCGCGGTAAGCAAGAGTCGCCACCGTATTTTATTTTATCCAACAAGGAAAGGAAAAAAGCATAGAAAAATTCCTTTTTCGAGATATTTCTGAGTACGGGGGGTAGATTTATAGAAAGGGAAGGTATTAGCACCCTTTCTATCCGTAGTTATCTATGGGCTCTTAGGTACTTTCTCATCATTTTCAAAATTATTTTCGTTGTGTTTGTGCGCTTTGAAAAGTCTTTGTTTTGACTTCGATTTAACTCTTGCTTCTGTCTTCAAGAGTGTAATGAAGTGTTTTTGAAAACTTTGTTTATAAAGGAGTGTAAGTGTGAGAAATTTGTTTGGAATGAGCAAGTACTTAAGAACTAATCTACCTACTCGAAAAAAGAATCGTTTTGTATTTGTTTCCTTTAGACAACGCTATCCCACTATAAGTGAGTAGGTAGCACCGTCGTTGGAGTTTGAGGGTCAATTCGAAAGGGACGTACGGTCACTAAAGCAATGTTAGGACGTCTTAGTAATAACCCTAATGTATTAGATCATTTATCCGAGGCAACAATATCTGAGGCAACCTTTTTGAGGCAACTTGATCTTTGTTTAGACAAAAGGACGACCACTAAAGCATCCTATACTCAATGACCGTTTACCGAAGGCAACCAAGTGGGAGTGTACCCTAGGAGTGCGCATGTGCGAATGATTCAGTTTCAGATTATTTTATCTTTGCACATTTAGGGTGATCTAACTGTTTTAAATTAATCATACATTCTTGTCATGCAAACCCTAATTATTCATACATCTAACAGTTAATAATTTGCGGAATTTAAAATGCAGAAATTAAACTACGCTATTACAAGGCTTCAGGTATTTACATAGCCAAAAACAAACCCTTTGAAAATAAAAGCGATAAATGTAAAAGTCCTAATTAAAACTATTACAAACTGTGAGCAGATACAATAATTGGATAAAGAATAATAAAGCGCGCGATGAAGATTAGATCGAATGCGAAACTAGGGTTTTGACCCTTCTAACCTAATTAAAAGAAAAATTGTTTTTTTGTTATTTTTTAATATTTTTAAAAGAAAAGAACTAAGTTTTTCTAAATTAAATATGAAAATTAATTAATGATTAAATTAATTAGTAAAAATAATTACAAGAACTATTTTTGGTTTTTTGTTATTTTAGGAAAGAAATAAAATAATTAAGTTAATAATAAAAACCTATTGATTCTAATTAATTTTAATTATTTGCAAAAAAGAGAAATTAAAGTTTCCTAATTTAATCAAACCTAATTAAATTAATTAATTTATGGATGAAAAATAAAATTCTAATTTTAATTGGTCATGAAAATATTTTTGGTGATTTTTGATAAAGAGAGAAAATTAATTTATTGGTTAGTAAATAAATAAACAATTTAAATAAAATAAATAAAAAGAGATGAAGAGAGAAAATGGGCCTGAGTTTGGGGGTGCCAATAGCAATTTTCTGAGCCCATTAGTGATAAAGTCCGTTTGACCTTTGTGATCTTATGGATTGTGTTGACTGAGGCTTCATGGTGATCTCCTCTTGCTAACCATCAGATCTAGATCTCAAGACAAATGGTGCGCTGGATTATGAAGATGCATGGTAGTCATTAACCTCATGCGTGTACTGAATTGCCTGAAAATAAATAAGAAAATAACAAATGCTGGAGACAGGGATCGAACCCCTGACCTCCAGCCTTCCAAAGCCTTAACACCCAGCTGGCTGCCACTGGGTTATTTTGTTCTTGTTGTACAATAATGAAACAATAATCATAATATGCAAAAAACAAATATTAGTGGAGAATTGTCAAAAACCGCGCGCCAACGTTTGAATAAGCCAATGGTGGGGTGACAACTAATCGTCCCCTTCCTCTCTCCGTCGCTAAAGGTTTGATAACTTATACCTACGGACAAACGTCCGTTGCTACAGACCTGAGCTTTCTCAAAATCTTCCACAGGCCATGGAAATAACATATAAGGCCATGGTTGTGTTCGTCTCGTCCTCCTGAACGTGATAGTACCCTTCATCAAGGCTAATTGTCCCTGTAATCAAAATCCCTAAAGCAAAGCTTCGAAACCTAACAATGGTGAATTTCGCTACAGGCCATATAAATGCAATTGAATGATGCAGAAAGCTTGCAAATGTCTCATAGATAAACAATATGTGTTTAATTCCATCTAACAATGCCTATATCATAAGATACGAATTCAAGATCAGGGCTAGGTCGTGAGCGACTTACAGTGCGTTTTGGGACTGGAACAGACTTGTTCTTGATTGCTTTAGCTTGCTGAGAGTCCCAGGAGTCGATTGGGATCGTTCAAAGGTCTTGAGGATGCCTCTAAATGCAAATTCGATCTTACACTTTTCTTACTTTTTTTCAAATCTGGTTCTTGCTCTCACGCCTGTCCCTAACTCTCTTTTAGGTTTGGCCTTGTTCTATATGTATGAGTGAATGCATTAGGGTTGATAACTGCATCCAAATCTTCCTCCTTCAATGATTTTTGATTTGATTTGATTCACCTTTAAAATCTTTCCAAACATGGCCTAAATCAATCTTTTTGTTCACACTGTGCCTTTACACGAGTTTGAATGATTGGTATCTGTAATTTAAGACCTGAAACAATCACCAACTCTTTAGTTTTCAATATTTTTGATTTTATTTGATTTGTTTTGATTTAAATTGAATTAATTCAAATAAAAATCAAAATAAATAATAAAAATAAGATATGGACAAGTGGAAAAGGCTAGACCTCGTGGGCTATGTTGCCAACTCAAAACAAGTAAAAAAGATTGGGCCCATTTGGCAAAATTTGAATTTTTAGGGATAGTTGACTTTTGGCAATTTTGCAAAAAAGGTCAACTTCACCAATGCATAACTTCCTCATTTTTAACTCTTTGGAGGTTTTTTTGGACTTTTTAGAAAGCTTGAGATGTCCTCTAATCAACCTTTTTGGTCTCATCTCAATTTGATATTCCGTGCTCATGTATGAAGCTTTGACAAAAAAGGTGTTTTTGTTGACTTTTCAAAATGACCTATAATGTCCAAATTCATAACTTCTTGTGAGTGCATATTTTGAACTTGGGATATGAATATGGATTGTAGGTAATTGCATCCTCTTCAAAATTAGCTTTGGATGGGTCATTTATCATAAAGTATGAGAAAGTTATGCTTGGTCAAAGTTGAGTTGACTTTTCCTACAAAACCCTAATTTAGCAACTTTTAAGTCTTGATGAATTATGAGAAATCCTTGATGAATCATGATCAACCCTTGATAAAATGATGAAACATACTTCAAAATGAGGATGTTGACCAAAAATATTTAAGTTTGACTGTATGTAGGTCATAGTTGACTTTTGCCCTAACACAATCGATTTTTGGACCTTTGAGCAATTGGCTAAGCAAACTTCCTCTGCAAGGCTTGAAACTTGACATGGATGGTCTTGAGAACATATTAGGACAATGTTGAGCATTTGGGATCACTTGGACTCAAGTATCTTGATGCAACATGAAACCCGGATTTTGGGTAGACTGCCTTAGGAGAGAGCTTGTCTTGTCAACCCTTGGACTTCCTTGAGCAACTTGAGGATCTTTCTTGAAATGTTTTGAGAAATATGGGAGGGAAAATTTTGGGGTACAACAGCTTCCCCTGTTCAATCTTCTTAAACCTGAGGATATAGATTGGCTTTCGTGCCTTTCGTGATCTGAAGGTGGAAGATGATTGAACACTAGAGTGCCCAGAAATTTGCACTCGCATGAAGTGGTAATCATCTTGCGATGTCGGGAATGGGCTCACGGATGCCATTTGGAAATTGATGACGAGGGGATGGGCTTAACGATGCCATCTGAAAGAGTGTCGATCGCATAAGAGATTCCTTAGCGAGAGCTTGTATACCTGTCGTTGAGGAAGATTTCGCTGGGGAAGGTTGATCTTTGTTGAAAGAAGTAGAATTTTATGAGCTTCGGTCGTCCGTTATTCTACTGGTAAATCGTCTCTGTTGACATTTAGGAGCTCGTCCTTAATTCAACTGAGGAAACATCTCTGCTGAGATTTAGGAACTCGTCTGTAATTCAACTGAGGAAACATCTCTGTCGAGATTTAGGAACTCGTCCGTAATTCAACTGAGGAAACATCTCTGTCGAGATTTAGGAACTCGTCCGTAATTCAACTGAGGAAACATCTCTGCTGAGATTTAGGAACTCGTCCGTAATTCAATTGAGGAAACATCTCTGTAGAGATTTAGGAACTCGTCCGTAATTCAACTGAGGAAACATCTCTATCGAGATTTAGGAACTCGCCCATAATTCAACTGAGGAAACATCTCTGTCGAGATTTAGGAACTCGTCCGTAATTCAACTGAGGAAACATCTCTGTCGAGATTTAGGAACTCGTCCGTAATTCAACTGAGGAAACATCTCTTCTGAGATTTAGGAACTCGTCCATAATTCAACTGAGGTAAAAGCTTCATACCTTGAATTTTGTGAGAATTTAATCGTATCCTTCCTGAAAGGTAAAGGTTAGCTGTATGTAATGCATGATATGTATCAGGCAATGATGTTCTCAAAATAAATGAGATTGTGCCGTATGATGCATATTGCATGTCATGATGTATGGAAATGTGATGTTTTTAGCCGGGGAAAATAAATCCCGGACCGCTGTTGGAGAAAAGACTTGAATTCTTTGTTTCCGCTGAGGATAGTGAATGAAGATGGTTGTGAGAATAAACCTGCAGGAGAGGATAATTCCGCTGGGGAATAAACTGACGAGAGAATGACTCTGTGGGGAAGAGATGTTCTACTGAGGATTTCGCTGATAAATTCAGATGGGGATGAATTACTGTTGCTGGTGACAGTGAACCCTGTTGGGGATTGAATTTCTGTCTGTGAAAGGAATGAACTCCGCTGGGGATGATTTTCCAATGGTGACTTCACTAGAGATAATCTTTTAGACTCTACTGGGGAAAATCTTCCAGACTCCACTGGGGATAATCTTCCAGTGCTGGTGATAGATAAACTCTGCTTGGGGAGAATCTTACCGACCCATTTGTGGTTGCGAGCCTCAGCTGGGGAGAATTAACACCACTGTCCTTTTCTTACTCTACGGGGAGTGTAGATGTTACTGGGACGCGGGCTGAGGATATGATAATGACTTTGAATCGAATTTCTGCCCCTGTATCTGCGGGAGAAGGTGCCTGTGGAGGCCTTGTGGATCGAGTATTATTCCAACCTATGAGGTGCTTGGTAATTTCCGATTGAAATGACAAATCTTCTTCTGGTAGGCAAGTGACGAGATGACGGGACATAGTCGTACGCTTTAATCCCTAACTTTTTCCTGGACTGTCTTTTCAGATTTTCAGTCCACCGGGATACCCTTTCTTGCCCAAGCCACCTTTTTAGATTTTTGACTTGCCGGGTGTACAAATATTTTTTTGTTTTTATCCCTAATTTTTGCCCGAACCCTTTTGGTTCGTCGGGATGCCCTTATTTTTTTCTGTCAACCTAGCGGGTCTTTGTTCATGCGCAGTATTTTCTGACTATTTCCACGCTCTCAGGGTGTAGGGAGTTTTCATTGTCGGTAGTGTTGTGTTGCCATACTACCAGAAGATGTTCGTTTGATCATACAAGATTCGTTGCTGGAATTCATGTCCAACGCCCCAAGTGATTCAGATGGAGATCTGCCCCTGGCTATTTGGCATCTTTGAGAGACTCCTTGAATCTTGACTTGACTGCCCCAGATGATAGACAATGCTCATGTCGTGCCCCTTGGTTGGAAGTGTTTTTTCCACTTGAGGTGACCCTTTTTTATTGAAAAGGTTTTTGTTCACTAGATATTCGTCGTGTGAATTTCTCTGTTGTTGAACAAATAGTCATATGCAAACAATGTTATTTTAAGAATGCAAAGCTTATGTATGTTTTGAAGTTCTTTGAAAATGCAGTTTTCAATAAAACAAGCGATTTTTTGTAAAATTTGATGTCAACTCAGGATTTACAGCAAGCCTTACAAGAGTCAGGATACCTTTTGTAACAGTATGCTTTCAAACTAACCCATGCCTCAGCTAGGACTTTTAAGGGTTATAACATGGTCTGGTTCACGGTTCAAGAAACAAAGGATAAAGGCTCAGATTTTATTTGTACCCACCCGTTCTTCGTGATGTTCTTCGATCCTAAACTCAGTTAATTGTGAATTTAGACCTCGTTTTGAGTCTTTGCTCTAATATTCCAGTGATGGTTTGGATACTGATAGATTATTTTGAACAGGCAGTCATTTTGTTGAGAGTTTGTAGGACCTCTTTCTTTTTTATTTCGTTATCCCTGTCTTTTTTCCTGAACTGTTTCTTTCTTGTGATTACAGTCAGCGGGATGCCCCAGTTTTTTTCTTAAGTCCCTTTCATAGGTTTTGACTTAATTTTTATTTGGAGGGATAACGACTGCCTGTCCTGACGATTATTGGGAACCATCACCGTCTTTTAGTTTGGGAGAACTTCTTTGATGCCATTCATTGTGCACCTGGATTAACTGAGAAAACTACCCTGCCCCAGGTTGTGATTAAGGGTTTTAATTTGTGTGAAAAGAAAAACTCCAACTTCTTTGGCTCAAAGGGGTTGACTAGGGATTATCTTCCTTATAACTCCATTGTTTAGGATTTGAAACAACGCCTGTACATCGTCATCGGGGTCTATTCAAAAGCATAATGTAGAGATTATGGTATCATTTTCGTCATCCTCCCTCTAAAGGCTTAGAGTTTTTTAATCGAGAGTTAAACATCACAAAAAGGAAATATGAAGCAATTTAAGCATAGTGAAAACAATTAATTCAAAACAGACACGTGTAATGCATTAATGAAATAAAAAAGTTTGACATGACAATAATTGTTTGAATAAGCAAATAAAAATACAACTTCAGAATTCAAATGAACAAAAGTGCTTTCAATCCTAGCCATACTTTGGCAAGGGAGCAGTGATCACATTGGGAGTCTCAGGAGGGTCGAATTCGATCTCCTTAGCGTTAATCATATTCTGAATCTTGTATTTCAGCGCCCAACAATCGTTAGTATCGTGCCCTGGGCTACCGAAATGATAAGCACACCTTGCATCTGGGTTGTAGTTAGGAGAAGAAGTCTTAGGGTTCGGATAAGGGTTTATCACCGTAATCAGATTCATCTTCAACATGTGTTGTAATGCTTGTGACAATGGCATATTGATTTGGGTGAACTGCCTTTGAAGTCTTTCCCCCTTTGGCTAATTATTTCGTTGTTGTGGTTGTTGTGTGTGTGCCGAATTATAGATCAACATTGCCCCCCACACATTGGTGGTAGTCTGCCTGGCTATGCCTCTTCTGGCCGTACACAACATTGGCTTCCCTCTTGCCACAAAATGACTTCTTCTTTGTACTCGAAGAGGTATCTTTCTGGATCTTACCACTCAGGATCCCAGCTTCTACTCTTTCTCCAGTCAGAATCAGTTCGGTGAAACCCACTGACGAGTTGTCGATCAAATGATTGAAATAGGGACCAAACAAAGTCCCAAGAAACATATCCACCAACTCCCTATCATACAAAGGGGGTTGGACTCTTCCAGCAAGATCTCTCCACTTTTGAGCGTAGTCCTTAAAGCCTTCGCCTGTACCCATAGACATACCCTGAAGCTCAGTACGCGTGGGAGTAAGGTCGGCATTATACTGGTATTGCTTGTAAAAAGCAGCAGCAAGGTCCTCCCAGTTGCGGACGTTAGCTCTTTCCAGTTGACAAAACCATTCAAGTTGAGTCCTTGACAGACTATCTTGAAAGAAATGAACCCAAAGATTTCTATCAGCAGTATAGGGTTGAATCTTTCTGACGTATGAGCGGTGTTGTAGCTTCGGGCAGGATACCCCGTCATACTGAGCAAAGACAGGAGCTTTAAACTTGTGAGGGATCACCACCCCAGATGCCAATCCCATATCTCCAAAGTCCAACCCAGGTATCTTCTGAATTTCCATTGCACTGAGCCGGTCTTCAAGTTGCTTATATTTATCCTCAGCAGGAGGATACTGGTCTTCATCAAAGTCTGTGTCATTGTCAGAAACCACAGGGCTAGGACCCATTCTTTCCTCTTTATTCTCTCCCCCTCCAGATGAATGGGACAAATCAGTCTCCTGTCGCAAATTGTTCTCGAATCTGCGACCCATATTTAAGAGGACCACCTTCTTCTTATTCTTCTCCTTCTTCTTCTTCTTGTCCTTCAAGATAAGAGTCTTTAAATCTTGTTGACTCTTGGCCAAGTTCAAGAACATTTCCTGAAACTGAGCATTCTGAGCTTGAAGAGCCTTGATGGCTTGATCAGTGGGTGTTTCAGAAGACATGATTGCTGAAATAAACAGCGAAGAAGATGAGAAACCTGTAATGGTACCTATAATGCAATGATATGCATGATATATGTATGAAATTTTTTCAAGGATCTCGCGGGGTAAACAAGAAACTGTTAGAATTTGATTGAAGAAACTTCGTATCGTCAAGAGTCCTTCTTCAAGAGTCAAGCTCACCTTATCGAGTGGGTCATAGCCCCTGACTCAAGTTATCGTGTTTTGATCTCTAGACGACATTGGCTAGAGGAAAATAAATCCCCTTTGCCCCTTGCTAGACGTTTGATTTACCATAACCTGCATCACAAACCCTTGAGATCCTTGAAATGGTTAAGGAAATGTTAAGGCATGATGTTATGATGTGCATGATATGTGTTTAAGCAAAAGTACAAGGTGATGTAAAAAAGTAAATCCGGCAAGAAATCCAAGTTATTAGATAAGGACTGTAAACAAAACCTGCAAGGAACTCATGTTGTCAGATAACAAAAATGTGCAAGTAGTTCAAGTTTGAAAGCACACAAGTCACACAAACAGCCTTAAGTTTAGGCTTGCATGGGGTCTAGGTATTACCCTTTTTCAGTTTAGTTGGTTCAACCTGTCCTAGTAATAGTAACCGGGTTCTATAGGTTCTGAATATCATTGACCATCCTCGATCGGTCATAATTCCAGTTTAGCAACCTTTTCTTGCGGCCAGAATCATCACGAGAGTATGGTCTCAATGAGTGTAGCATACTGCTACTTTTCTATGGCCAAGTTGGTCAATTATAGGTTCTAAGGTCAGTTGGTGCTTAATGACCTATTAGCATCCCCATACTCTCATTGTTCCTCCACAAGGGATATCGGTACCAACTAATGCGTCACACCAATGTAGCTACTGCTTCAACCGTATCGGTCTACGTTGTACAGTTCCCTCACAGTCTATTGCTACTTACCTAAAAGGTATCCCCCAGATCTAGGTTAGGATCTATAGTAACTCCGATACAAAGCCCGCAAAATAAAGAAAATAAATCAAACAATTGGAAACAATATGATGAACTATTCCTAAGGTACACCCCACTTATTAAATCCCCAGCAGAGTCGCCAGTTTTGTGATACGGTGGCCAGAACCGGGACGTGGTTTCCCTATTTCGTTAAGGAAATTTTGCTGGTTTGCATTTTGCGTTTGTGTTCGAAAAATGTCGCGGTAAGCAAGAGTCGCCACCGTCTTTTATTTTATCCAACAAGGAAAGGAAAAAAGCACAGGAAAATTCCTTTTTCGAGATATTTCTGAGTACGGGGGGTAGATTTATAGAAAGGGAAGGTATTAGCACCCTTTCTATCCGTAGTTATCTACGGGCTCTTAGGTACTTGCTCATCATTTTCAAAATTGTTTTCTTTGTGTTTGTGCGCTTTGAAAAGTTTTTGTTTTGACTTCGATTTAAATCTTGCTTCTGTCTTCAAGAGTGTAATGAAGTGTTTTTGAAAACTTTGTTTATAAAGGAGTGTAAGTGTGAAAAATTTGTTTGGAATGAGCAAGTACTTAAGAACTAATCTACCTACTCGAAAATAGAATCGTTCTGTATTCGTTTCCTTTAGACAACACTATCCCACTATTAGTGAGTAGGTAGCACCATCGTTGGAGTTTGAGGGTCAATTCGAAAGGGATGTACGGTCACTAAAGCAATGTTAGTACGTCTTAGTAATAACCCTGATGTCTTAGATCATTTATCCGAGGCAACAATATCCGAGGCAACTTTTCCGAGGCAACTTGATCTTTGTTTAGACAAAAGGACGACCACTAAAGCATCCTATACTCAATGACCGTTTACCAAAGGCAACCAAGTGGGAGTGTACCCTAGGAGTGCCCATGTGCAAATGATTCAGTTTCAGATTATTTTATCTTTGCACATTTAGGGTGATCTAACTGTTTTAAATTAATCATACATTCTTGTCATGCAAACCCTAATTATTCATACATCTAACAGTTAATAATTTGCGGAATTTAAAATGCAGAAATTAAACTACGCTATTACAAGGCTTCGGGTATTTACGTAGCCAAAAATAAACCTGTGATACGGTGGCCAGAACCGGGATGTGGTTCCCTATTTTGTTAAGGAATTTTTTGCTGATTTGTGTTTGCAAAATGTCGCGGTAAGCAAGAGTCGCCACCGTCTTTTATTTTATCGAACAAGGAAAGGAAAAAAGCACAGAAAAATTCCTTTTTCGAGATATTTCTGAGTACGGGGGGTAGATTTATAGAAAGGGAAGGTATTATCACCCTTTCTATCCGTAGTTATCTACGGGCTCTTAGGTACTTGCTCATCATTTTCAAAATTGTTTTCTTTGTGTTTGTGCGCTTTGAAAAAATTTTGTTTTGACTTCGATTTAACTCTTGCTTTTGTCTTCAAGAGTGTAATGAAGTGTTTTTGAAAACTTTGTTTGTAAAAGAGTGTAAGTGTGAAAAAATTTGTTTTGATAGAGCAAGTACTTAAGAACTAATATACCTACTCGAAAAAAGAATCGTTCTGTATCCGTTTCCTTTAGACAATGCTATCCCACTATTAGTGAGTAGATAGCACCGTCGTTGGAGTTTTAAGGGTCAATTCGAAAGGGACGTACGGTCACTAAAGCAATGTTAGGACGTCTTAATAGTAACCCTAATGTCTTAGATCAATCATTCGAGGCAACAATTCCGAGGCAACCATTCCGAGGCAACTTTTTCGAATCGGGACTTTGATCTTTGTTTAGACAAAAGGATGACCACTAAAGCATCCTATACTCAATGACCGTTTACCGAAGGCAACCAAGTGGGAATGTACCCTAGGAGTGCGCATGTGCGAGTGATTCAATTTCAAGATTATTTATCTTTGCACATTTTAGGATGATCTAACTGTTTTAAAGTTTACATACATTCTTGTCATGCATCCCTATATCATACATCTAACATTTAATATTGTGCGGAATTTAAAGTGCGGAAATTAAACTACGCTATTACAAGGCTTCGGGTATTTACATAGCCAAAAACAAACCCTTTGAAAATAAAGCGATAAATGAAATAAACGTCCTAATTAAACTATTACAAACTGTAGGCAGTTACATCAATATGAATAAAAATAATAATAAAGCGCGCGGTGAAAATTAGGACGAGTGCGAACTAGGGTTTTGACCCTTCTATCCTAATTAAAAGAGAAAAAAGGTTTTTGTTGTTTTTAATAAAATAATTAAGTTTTCTAAATTAAATATGCAATTAATTAGTTAATTAAATAAATTAATAAAAATAATTACATGGCTTATTTTGATTTTTTTTTATTTTTTAAGAAAAAGAATAATATAGTTAAATTACAAATAAAAACCTACTTATTCTAATTAGTTTTAATTATTTACAAAAAGAAATTAAAGTTTTACCTAAAATTAAAATTTAATTAAGAAAAAAATCTTAAATCTATTTTTATGTGATTTTTATATTTGTTTATTGATAAATAAAAAAGGGATTAAAAGAAATAAATAAAACGAATAAAACATGAAAATAAAGATGGGCCTAGTAGCAAAATTAAACAGGGGGTGCAATCATCAGAAATCCCTAGGCCCGAATCTTCGAAAGCTTCATGCTCTAACTATGGTATTTTTTTATTCTTGCATAGAACATATGATTCAACCATCCATAACTGTTCTATATAAACTCAAACAAACTTTAGCGTACCATAAAATGTGATTAAAATTAGAGATTCGAAGTTTAAAATTTTACCAAACCGGTGTTGTCAAACAGGGGGTGTGCTAGGCGTGTGATGGATTGCTCTTGGGCCTTGTAAGACTCTTGAGGACTTCAATAGGATGGTTTGAGGCTTTATGTCAATTGAGAGAGACCGGAATCTCGAGATACGACTTGCACCAATTCTTTGATTTCTGGAGAGCTTTTTGAAGAGCTTTTTGAGAGCTTTTTGAAGAGCTTTTTGAAAGCGTTTTAGAGAGGATTTTCGTCCCTTTAAAGCTTGTATGGATCTATATTTATAGAGGAGAATAAGGAGACAAGAAAGCATGGAAAGAATCTCTCTCATAATGTTGTGTTTTAAGACCATGATCAAGATTTGAAAAAAATGCCATTTTTGATGATTTTATGCCATTTTCACATGTGGATGAACCTGGACATATTTGAAAGGTTATTGGACGAAATCAATTGACATAAACCAGCATAAAACTTTCCCAAAATGGATTCACATCAAAATTTATATTATTTCTATTATTTATTTATTTAATTCTGAATTTTAATGAATAAAATATCAAAATAAATAGCATAAATAGTAGAAAAATGTATGGGTGGGTGTGATACGGTGGGAGAACTGACTTGGTATTTTGCGTTTGTGTTTGCAAATGTTTCGGTTTAGCAAGAGTCGCCACCGACTTTTTATTTTATCCTAAGGAAAGGTCAAAAAGCACAGGAAATACCTTTGAGATGTTTTCTTGGATTCGGGGAGTAGATTATGAAAAGGGAAGGTGCAAGCACCCTTTTCATCCATGGTTATCCATGGGCTCTTAGTTACTTATTTAGATCACTTGCTTTTGCTTTTAAATTGTTTGAAATGGTGCTTTGTGCATGGTTTTGAAAGATGTTTTGAAAAGAGGCCATCATTGTGGCAACCTTTGTAATGATTCTTGTTTGAATGTATACAAAGGTGTATTGTCTTTTGAAAAGATTTTTTTCAATGTTTGAAAGTTTGATTTGGGAAATTGTTTTGAAATTGTGTTGTGAAGTGTGTTTGAAAATAGCAAGGATATTTTGCAAGTTTTGATCAAGTAACTAAGAGCTATCTACCCTATTTTACTCAAAGATCTTTCCTATATGTTTTTAACCCTTTTGACAGTGTTGTTTTACCATTGCATTTGGTAAACAACCTTATATTAGGATGTTAAACGGGACAGGAGCGGGTCATCGTATAGACCATGATAGCAATTGTGTTAAGTATCTTTAGCAAATTTTTGAGGGACTTGATCATTTTGTTTAGGCAACCAAGATAGCGTCATCGAGGGACTATGATCTTTTGTTTTGTTTTTGTTTTGCCAAAGTACCCAACATGCATAACATGGCCCATTTTTAAGGCAACAAGTGGATGTAACCCTAGGGGTGCAAGTGTGTATTGTGTTTGATTTTCATGCATTTTTGTCTTTGTATTAGGTCAAGCTACTTGTTGATTTTGGATTTTTGCATACAAACCCTAATCTATAATCATGGCATAATTGAAAGCGTAAATGCGTAAAATAAATCTACCACTATTACAACAAGATTATGGGGATGAGGATACAATTTTTGAATGGGGATTATTGGACAAGAAACTAAAAACCCTAATTTTACTATTACATTCAAATTGAATAATGGCATAAATAATAAATGGACAATATTTAAATAAACAAGTTAAATAAATATACAAAATAATATGAATATACAAAAAAGTTTTATTTATTTTTATGTATGTAAAAAATATTTAATGCAAAAAGAAAGAAATAATAAAAAGAAATTATTATTTTTTTATTAAGGGTAAATCCTAATTTTCTTTAAGAAAATAAATATGTTAATTATATTATTTATATACAATAAAATAAAATAGTGTATATAAAAAATAAAAAATATTTAGAAAAAGGTATTATTTAAGTATAAATAATAATAAAAAATAAAAATATAATATTTCTATGTTTTTATTTTCAAGTATTTATAAAATAAAAGTATGTATGTATATATATTATATTAATTATGTATAATAAAATATATATACAAAATAAATATATATATTTAAAACAATATTTTTTAGTGTGAATAAAAATAAAGAATAAAATAAAAGTATATTTTATATATTATTTTTAAGTTTTCAATAAATAAAATATACTAATTAAATTGTTTTCATTTTAGAAAAATAAAAATAAAATACAAAATAAATGTAAAAAATTTATAAAAATATTTTTGGGTATTTTTTATATTTGGAAATAAAAAAATAAAATCAGAAATGAAAATAAAAATACAAAACTGTAAAATATCAAGAAATTGGGCCAGGGGGTGTATTCAACAAAAGGGGGGTGTCAATAGTGTAAGGACCAAAGCCCAGCCCAAGCCACTTCATCTTCAACCTCTGTCTTTCAAAAAACATGCGCGCCTGTACCAAACATGAACATCCTGCATACGAGCTCTATTGCAAAAACACATAACATCAAAGTTGTAGAGCTTTTCAAGACGAATTCAACCATATAAAAACTTGTCCTAACTCTCAAAGACCAGAGAGAATTTCTCTGGCCCTAAAATCTAACCTAATTTTTTCAGGATGTTCATGGACCAAATTCTCTTAGCATGCTTAATAAAAATGAAAACTGAGCATATGTACAACTTCATGGCTATGAATACTACATTTCTTATTCACAAACCTAAGTCTAAATGTTCCTAAGTAGAGAGATAGGAAGTTGATAAAAACCTGTTTCAGCTGACTTCGTGTATGGCAATGTGGAGCTTTTCAACAAGGCCTGAGATGTTTGGGAGCTTGCTTGAACTTCACTTGACCTTCTCCAATGTCTAGCTTGCCTTGAATGTGCTTGAACAAGCCTACAGAACTCAACCTGCACAAGCTGAAATTAAAAATGGCAAACCCTATAAATGGAGTTACAGTTGGTGTTTAAGGGTTGGGATAGCTTGGATATGTTGTGTGGAATGTGTTTGAACCAATTTGAGACAAAATGCACGAGGAATTTGAGTTGTGGGAATCAAACAGCAGGGAGTGCCCTGTTTTGCCAATGGAAGGTGATTTCTAGCTATGGGAGGTTTGAGGGCTCAAAGGGTCGTGTTTCTGGCTCAAGGGGATGTGAGAAAGATGTTTCAAAAGCTTGCACTAGTTGGTTTTGGCTGATGTTCAAGTTCTAGTGTTTTGGACATATTTCTTGTATATGAAGCAAAAGTGGGAAGTGGTGTGAAGCAGGCCTGTACAGGCTATCCATCAGCTTGTTTCTTGTGATCTTAGCCCCTCAAGTTGGTGGATATGCTTTGCTGCACAAGATCTGGCTCTATGCTCAAGGATTGTGGTTTTGACATAAAACATACTTTTACAAAAATGGTAATGTACCTTTTTCTACTTAGGGATTAATCTAATGTGCAGTGTTCTAATGACCAAAACAATGCCTTAAACTAATGTATTTGCATTTAATTATTGAGTGTGAAATGGTTTTGAGGCCCATATTCTAGTGCAAAGCAAGCTGATTTGAATTTGCAACTTGTATGAACATGAACATGCCATGGATGAAAAGTCAATTTTTGCCAACTTCAAGCCTTCGATTCTCCCTAATCACAAATGAGTTTGGAGAGTTATTGGACATTTTGGAAAGCTTGCAACATGATCTAAAATCCATCTTTGAAATGAAACTTGAGATTCCAAGTGGAACTATGTGAAAAATGGCCATGAAGATAGGTCAAAATCCTGCCTAAACTAGGGCAAAATTTCACTAAGTTACAAGTTTCATGGACCCTTGTTCCAAAAGTCATAACTTGAGATCCAAGCTTCTTTTGAGTAAACTTTGTGAATCAAAGTTGTAGACTTTGTGGAGTACTACAACTTTCATGTTGGAAGTTTTGTTTGAATCCAATTGCATCATGGTGAAAATGTTGGGCAAAGTTAGGAAAAATTAAGAAAATTTCATAACTGAGAAAAATTCTAAGTTATGAAAATTTTCAACTTTAAACCCTAATTTGCAAAAATGGGTTTCTTGATGAACACGTTTCATGTTTTGACACATCTTTATGAAAAATGACCCTTGGCACTTGATTTTGACCAAAAAGTCAAAGTTTGACTTTTCAGTGTACAGTCAAATTTTGATCAGTTGACTGAAAAATTCATCTGTCAATCCAATGCATTTGAGATCTTTTGAACTTTGTGAATAGGTCAAGATGATGCAATTGAGTCCTTGAATCCATGTTTGAGCTCAATTTGCCATTGGCTTGGTCAAAAGTCAGATATTTCCCCTGTGCAGTCAAAACCCTAAAAATGACCATTTTGCCCTTTTGGTGATCTGATCAAATTTCTTGTGGAGTTGTGGTCCAAACTTGACCAGATAGTTCATATGAGTTCATAATGTTGATGTGGGTCAAAAAATCATGAGGTTTGACTGTAAATTGGCCATAGTTGACTTTTTCCCCAATACAGTTGATTTCTAGGTCAACTGTCCAATTGACTGGGCAAAAATTTGATTCAAAGCTTGAAATTTGGTGGAGGAAATTTTATGAGTCCAACATGAAGTATGAAAGTCACTTTGAATATTAGAAGTCCAAAAATCCCTGTGCAAACTCAAACCCTAATTTAGGTCATCAGTGCAAGGAGATGTCTTGAGCAGAGCAAAACCTTAATCCTGTCTGGAGTTCAAGGAGCCTTTTGAGGGGGAAATCTTGATAAAATGAGAGGGAAAATTTTGGGGTACAACAGCTGCCCCTGTTCAATCTTCTTGAACCTGAAGAGTTAGATTGGCGAGTTTGCCTTTCGTGACTCGAAGGTAAAAGAGCATTGGACACTAGAGTGCCCATAAATTTGCACCCGTCAAAATGTAGCTGAGGGAATGGGCTTAAAGATGCCATTTGGAGATGGTAGAATCTTTCTGGAGATGGGCTTAAAGATTCCATCCAAGATTTGTTTGTTGAAAATCAGGAGAGTGAATGTCAGAATGGTATCCGTATCTGGAACGTATATGAGTTGTATCCGGAGATTGGATCTGTATGAGCAAAGGAATGGCATCCGTGTCTAGAGCGTATCCAAGTTGTAACTGTATTTGATTCTTGAATGAATATCAGAATGACTTCCGTGTCTGGAGTGTATTTGTATTGTATCTGAAACCTGAAATCTGAATAAGCAACAAAAAGACATCCGTGTCTGGAGTATCTCTGGGCTGGGGAATAGGTTTGAATGAGTGACAGAATGGAAACCGTGTCTGGAACTTATCTGGATTGTATCTGAGGTTGAGATCTGTATGAGTAGAAGAATAACTTCCGTGTCTGGAGTGTATCCGTACTGTAACTGGGATCTGAAAAGGCAACAAAATGACTTCATTGTTTGGAGTGTATCTGGACTTTGAGATTTATAATTGAATCTGAATGAGAAATAGAATGGCCTCCGTGTCTGGAGCGTATCTAGTCTGTATCTGATTACTGAAGTCTGAATGAGTGACAGAATGGCATCCGTGTCTGGAGTGTATCTGGACTGTATCTTGACTTGAAATTCTGAATGTGTAATAGAATGACCTCCGTGTCTGGGGTATATCCATATTGTATCTGAATAAGAGACTTGAATGAGTAACATAATTACTTTCGTGTCTGGAGTGTATCCGTATTGTATCTGAAATCTTAATATTCGTTGAAGATAGCTTTTAATCTTATCCCGAAAAAGGGTAAAATGTTAGCTGAAACACAAAGTTATGTTGCATGAAATGTATGATGCAATAAAATGTGTTTTATCAATGTTCCTGATATATGAATGTAATGAATGCGTATGTAAGCTGATTAGTTGTCTTGCTGAGGAAAATAAATCCTTGATAGCCGGAGATAGTGAAATCTTTGGCTGCTGCCGGGAAACATAAACCCTTGACTGCTGCTGGAGATTCAAAACCTTTAATTGTCGAGACTGAGGAATCCTTTGGACTACTGCTGGTGATTGAAAATCTTTGGTGACTTGTGGGGATTAACAAGAGCTTTGACAACTTCTGTAGGGAATTGAGAATCTTTCATGACTTTCCTGGGGAATGAGGAAAACTCCGACGATCTCTACTGGGGAATTAAAACCTGGGAGGCTTCAACTGGAGAAAAGAGAACAAGAATCTTTGTTTTGTTAGGAAATAACTCTGTGGGGAGAATGCTTATTTCGTCGAAGAATTCTCAAGAGCTTGGGTTGTATGCCAATCTACTGAGGATTTATGGAGGGAATTGGACGGTGTTCCACCGGGGTTTAAGATTTGGAATTTTGGACTCTGTTGGGGAAGAAAGTTTTATCTTCGCTGAGGGTTTGTAGTTCAAAGTTTTCTGGCCCCGCTGGGGATTGGGAGTTTGGAAACTTAGTTCTGATGACGATATGTATTTAACTCTGCTGGGGATATGTATTTCAAGGTTTTAGCTCTGTTGAGGATCTGAATGATATACCGCAGGGGATTTTTTTTCTGGAATAGCCTAAAGACGTTTTCCTATACTTTCAACCTATCAGTAATTATCCTTTCTCACTTCGTTTTATTTGTAAGCAGTGATTATATTCAAATGCATATGCTCATTTAATAAATCATTGGACGTTTTCAAATAAAACATAAGTGTAAAAAGAAAGAAAAGGCAAGCAAATTTCTGCACTTTGAAGTATCTTTGTATTAACTTTGTGTAAGTATTTTGTACAAAGGAGACAGACATCCTAGTAAGAGAATGTTGTCATAAAAATGAGAAAAAATTATACAAAGAAAGATGGTTATGTGTAACAATTCCATGGGGTTCCCATTCTCCTATAGCCTTCACCACTCTGAGTATCTTGTCCATTCGTTTCCTCGTCTGCAGATAATTAGGTTGATCTGAAGCCTGAAGCTTGTTTGTGAAGAGATTGTCCTTAAAGTGATCCGACGAGACATAGTCATACGCTTTAATTCCCTAACTTTTTCCTGGACCGCCCTTTCGGGTTTCGATCCACCGGGAAACCCTTTTTGCCCAAGTCTCCCTTTCGGGTTTTCAACTTGCCGGGTGTATAGATTTTTTATTTATCCCTAATTTTTGCCTGAACCGCCCTTTCAGGTTTTCGATTCACTGGGATGCCCATTTTTGCCCAAGCCACCCTTTCGGGTTTTCGAATTGTCGGGTCGTTTACGCATAGTATCTTTTAACCATGTCTACATTCGCAGGGTGCGGCAGGTCGTCGTCGTCCATGGTGGTCAGAATCATTTCCCCACCAGAAAAGATGTTTTTGATCACAAATGGTCCTTCGTAAGTAGGAGTCCATTTGCCCCTGGGATCACTTTGCAGCAAGATGATTCGCTTGATTACAAGGTCCCCGACTTGATATACTTGTCTTCTGACTTTCTTGTTGAAGGCCTTGATCATACGTTTTTGATATGCCTGACCATGGCAAACAACAGTAATTAGTTTCTCGTCAATCAAGTTAAGTTGATCAAGCCGGGTCTGAATCCAATCGTCTTCACTCAAACCAGCATCCTTCATGATTTTCAAGGAAGGAATCTGAACTTCTATAGGTAGAACAGCTTCCATGCCATATACCAAAGAAAAGGGGGTTGCCCCAGTTGAAGTGAGTGTCGTGGTACGGTACCCGTGTAGAGCAAACGGTAACATCTCATGCTAGTCCTTGTAGGTGACTGTCATCTTTTGAATGATCTTCTTAATATTTTTGTTCGCAGCTTCAACAGCACCGTTCATCTTTGGCCGATAGGGAGATGATTTGTGATGTTGAATCTTGAACTGCTCACACAGAGCGATGATCATAGTATTGTTCAAGTTTGTACCGTTGTCCGTGATGATCCTGTCGGGGATACCATACCGGCATATGAGGTTCTGCTTGATGAAGCGGGCAACCACATTCTTTTTAACGGAGACGAAGGAAGCTGCTTCGACCCACTTGGTAAAGTAATCAATGGCCACCAGGATAAAACAGTGTCCATTGGATGTCGTAGGTTTGATCTCTCCAATCACGTCGATTCCCCACATCGCGAATGGCCAAGGAGCTGTTAAGACATTGAGAGGAATTGGGGGAATATGTATCTTGTCAGCATAAATTTGGCATTTGTGACAAGTACGGGAGTGTTGATGACAATCAGCTTCCATGGTAGACCAGTAGTAGCCTACCCGTAGAATCTTCTTAGACATCATATGACCGCTCGAGTGGGTGCCAAAGGTGCCATTATGTAGTTCAGCCATGATCTGCTCAGCTTCAATCTTGTCCATACAACGGAGTAGGACACAATCAAGATTGCGCTTGTATAGGATACCATTGCTCAGAAAGAACTTGGCAGCGAACCTCCTTAAGAATTTTTTGTCGTTGACTGAAGCTCTTTCAGGGTATTCTTGTGCTTCGAGATACCTTTTGACGTCATGAAACCAAGGTCGGTCCATCACTTCTTCAGTATTAATCTCGTGAAAATGTGCAGGTTCGTCCATTCGTTCAATGGTGATTTGAGGCGCCTCATTATCCCAGTTAAGTTTAAACATGGATGACATTGTAGCTAGCACATCTGCTAGTTGATTCTCTTCTCGCGGGAAATGCTCGAAGGTAATCTGCTCGAAGTGTGGTAACAATGTCAGGACATGTTCTTTGTAAGGGATGAGGTTAGGGTGTTTAGTATCCCACTCTCCTTTGATTTGACTGATAACCAAAGCTGAGTCCCCAAATACAATCAGAGATTTGATTCCCAAGTCAATAGCGGCCTTGAGACCAAATATGCAAGCTTCATACTCGGCCATGTTGTTGGTGCAGCTGAAGCAGAGTCTAGCAGTGAAAGGTGTATGGTAACCTTCTGGAGAGATAAGTATCGCGCTGATACCGTTGCCAAGTGCATTTAAAGCACCATCAAAGTACAGGTTCCATTGGGATCCTTGTTTAGGTCCGTCATACGGTCTGTTACCTTTAATGTTGTCCAGTGTCATGATATCCCCGTCGGGAAAGTCGAACCTCATAGATTGGTAATCTTCGACTGCTTAATGATCTAGATGGTCAGCTAGTACACTCCCCTTTATATCTTTTTGGGTTGTGTACTGGATATCATACTCAGTCAGGATCATCTACCATCTAGCGATTCTTCCAGATAAAGCAGGCTTCTCGAAGATGTACTTGATCAGATCCATTTTGGAAATCAGCAAAGTGGTATGTGTCAACATATACTGCCTTAGCCGGCGAGCAGCCCATACCAAAGCGAATCAAGTTTTCTCGAGCAGTGAGTAGCGGGTCTCACATTCGGTAAACATTTTGCTAAGGTAATAAATGGCATGCTCTTTTCGGCCAGACTCGTCATGTTGGCCCAGTATGCACCCCATTGAGTTATCCAAAATAGTCAGGTACATGATTAAAGGTCTTCCTTCGACGGGTGGCATCAAGATAGGAGGTTCCAGCAAATACTCCTTGATCTTATCGAAAGCAGCTTGACAGTCATCATTCCATTCAACCACCTGATCTTTCTTCAATAGTTTGAAGATTGGTTCACAGGTAGATGTTAGGTGAGAGATGAACCTTGCGATGTAGTTTAGGCGTCCCAAGAAATCTCTGACCTCCTTCTCAGTGCGAGGGGCGGACATTTCTTGTATAACTTTGACTTTGGCAGGATCAACCTCGATGCCTTTGTTACTGACGATGAATCCCAAAAGTTTACCGAACCTGACTCGGAAAGTGCACTTGCTAGGGTTCAGTCTGAGCTTGTATTCTTTTAATCTGACGAACAGCTTTTGCAGATGGTCGAGGTGTTCTTCTTTTGTTTGTGAACGAGTTATCATGTCGTCTACGTAGACTTCAATCTCATGATGTATCATGTCATGAAACAAAGCTACCATGGCTCGCTGATAGGTTGCCCCGGCATTCTTCAGTCCGAATGGCATCACTTTATAGCAGAAGGTACCCCACTGCGTAACAAAAGTAGTCTTCTCCATGTCTTCGGGGGCCATTTTGATCTGGTTGTACCCTGAAAATCCATCCATGAAAGAGAATACCTTGTGTTGAGTTGTGTTGTCAACCAAGATGTCAATGTGTGGTAGTGGAAAATCATATTTAGGGCTAGCCCTGCTTAAATCTCTGTAGTCCACACACATTCTGACTTTGCCGTCCTTCTTAGGTACGGGCACAATGTTAGCAACCCGTTGTGGATAGGAAGTAACAGCCAGAAAGCCAGCATTGAACTGCTTCATCACTTCAGCTTTGATCTTTTCAGACATATCGGGCCTCATTCGGCGGACTTTCTGTTTGATTGGTGGACAGTCTTCTCTTGTAGGGAGACGGTGAACCATAATATATGTATCCAGCCCTGGCATGTCTTCATAGGACCAGGCGAAGATCTCAACATATTCATTCAACAGCTGAACTAAGCGCTCCTTGACACTTGGCTCCAGGTTGGCACCCACTTTAACCTCTTTTCTGCCTACCTCTGTTCCCAAATTGATAGTCTCTAACAACTCTTCATGGGGAAGAATAGCCCTTTCTTCTTGTTGCAAAAGTCTAGCCAACTCTCCAGGCACTTCACAGTCTTCATAACCTTCGTATTCGGCATGATTGACCAGATCTTCAGAGTCACTGAAGGCCGTAGCAGAATTGTTACCCATGGAATCCGGAGTGGACGGGTACCTGCATTTTGTGAGTGTGGGTGTGTGTAAGGGATAGCCACCTTTAAACAAAATGAAATGTAAAAAAAAAAAGAAAATGAACACAAAAGTTTATAGATGAAAACGTCCATGATTCATTAAAAATGGCATATGAAAATGAAGAATCAAAGCCCTTACAAATGGACCTATATGCCCCGGGTAAGGCATAAGGCAAAAAGTGTACGAATTGATTAAAAGTTATTACAGACCAAACATGAAATGTTCAAAAGATAAATTACTGATTGATGAAAGTAATTGGAACGAAGTCTTTTGCCTCCCAGTTGTTCAGTCCTCCTTCAATAGTTGGAAAGATCCAGTCTTCAAAATTGCTTCCTTCTTCATCATCTTCTAAAGAATGAACTCCATGATGAGTGATTTTTAGTGGCGGTCCTCCAGCTCGGGAGCGACGCACAGCTTTCTGGCTAGCAGCAGTGAAACCCAATCTGAACTTATCTGTCTTGTAAGGAAAATCTGGCAGTTGACCCCACACTGTACTTCCTCCTTCCTTGATTACAGCCTCCGCATCTTTAAGGGATGACATCCGGGACACAGACTTGGTAATGATGGGCACATCAGTAATTGTCTTGGCTACCTCAACTTCAGGAGAAACCTCTTCAAAGTGTTGGAAAGGTGTTTCTATGAATTCACCATCTAACTCCACGTAGAGGAAAGAGTTAAGGTGGCTTATCATATACTCTTCCTCACCATGAACTGTTATGATCTTACCCTGGACTGGGTATTTGAGCATCTGGTGTAGAGAAGAAGTGATTGCCTCAGCTTTGTGGATCCATGGCCTTCCCAACAAGCATGAATACGAAGGACGGATGTCCATCACATAAAATATAGAGTTGAAAACTTCCGTCCCCACCTTAATTGGGATGTCCACTTCTCCGTGAACCATCCGCTTAGAATCGTCGAAGGCTCTAACAATGATATTACTGGGATTTAGGGTTAAACCTTCACAGTCCAATCTGTCAAATGCTTTCTTTGGTAGAACATTTAAAGATGAACCGGTATCAACTAGAACATGAGCAAGTGTGGTCCCTCTGCACTCTATCGAAACATGCAACGCATCATTATGCTTTCTTCCCTTAGATGTCAGATCGGCATCAGAGAATCCAAGGCCATTATCGGTTGTAAGGCTGGCCACACACTCTTAAAACTGATCCGCAGAAGTTTCTTGAGGCACGTGTGCCGTCTTTAGGAATTTGATCAAGGCTTTGGCATGAGCCTTGGAGCAGAGTAATATAGCCAGCATAGAGATTTTTGAAGGGGTTTGCCCCAGCTGCTCTACGACATCATATTCGCTCTTCTTAATTATCTTTAAAATCTCCTCCATTTCCTTTTGGGTGGTCTCGGGGATAACCAAAGTCTGAGCCCTCGTCCTGACGGGGGCTTCTTGGATCCCCTTACCTTTATCAGCAGTAACAGCAGAGGGTACAACTTCGGGAGTAACAATTTCTTCAATCACTGGACTTCACACAGATATCTCGACAAGCACAGGAGCACTTGAGGGTCCGAAGAATGCCCGTGGAGGAGCAATCTCCGGAGAGAAGATTCTTCCGCTACGAGTGATCTTACTTGTCCCCGCAATATTCCCCACATCAGGAGTCTCTTCATTGGAATTTTCTTCAACTGATTCGATCTGTTTCACACCGTGATAGAAGATCTCTCCTCCATAATTCCACGGTATCGTCTTATTGGACTTATATGGGATAGGCCCCAGCATAGTAATCTTCAGCGGTACAAACTTTGGATCGGGTGTAATCTTAAAAGGCCTTTTGTAGGTCTTGGAAAGATTGTCGGAAATGGTGATTATAGCAACATCATTGATTGGAGTAACAGGAGTAACATGAGTAATAGCAGCAATATGAGTTTTCTGAAAGAGGATCTCTTGAGTATCCATCAGGCGTTGGATGCCTGACTTCAACAGCGGACAGTCGGATTGCAAGGTTGAACAAAAGTAACAATCTTTTCCACAACCTGGGAAAATCCTGGCTTTCAACAAATTCATCTTGATCATTGGCAATGCAGTCATTAAGTCATCAACAATAGTAACATGAAGATATTCCACAATAGCATGGACATTATGGCCATGTTTTGGCATAGGAGCGGATATCACATTAGGTTTTTCGGGGGCATCAAACTCCACCTCCTTGGCATCTATCAAAACTTGGATCTTGTTTTTAAGGGCCCAACAGTTGTTGGTGTCTGTTATACCCCAAAATTTGCCCTCTCATTTCATCAACATTTTCTCATCACAAAACTCTTATAGCTCAAGATCAAGCTAGGGTTTGCTCTGCTCAAGACCCCTCCTTGCATTGTTGACCCAAATTAGGGTTTGAGTTTGCACAGGGATGTTTTGACCTAAAATGCCCAAGGTGACTTTCATGCTTCATTTTGGACTCACAAGTTTATCCATACCAAGTTTCAAGCCTTGATTCCAATCTTTGCCCAGTCAATTGGACAGTTGACCTAGAAATCAGCTGTATTGGGGAAAAAGTCAATTGTGGCAAATTGACAGTCAAACCTCATGAATTTTGACCCATATCAACTTTTTGAACTCATATGGACCATTTGATCAAGTTTGGATCATAATTCCACAAGAAATTTGATCAGATCACCAAAAGGGTAAAATGGTCATTTTTAGGGTTTTGACTGCACAAAGGCAATTTTTGACTGTTTGACCTAGACAATGGCAAACCAAGCTCACATATGGACTCAAGGACCCAATGACATTGTCTTGACCCATTCAACAAGTTCAAAAGATCTCAAATGCATAGGATTGATAGATGAATTTTTCAGTCAACTGATCAAAATTTGACTGTGCACTGAAAAGTCAAACTTTGACTTTTTGGTCAAAATCAAGTGCCAAGATTCATTTTTCATCAAGACATGTCAAATTGTGAAACTTGTTCATCAAGAAACCCAAATATGCAAATTAGGGTTTAAAATGGAAAAATTTCATAACTTAGAAATTTTCTAAGTTATGAAATTTTCTTATTTTTTCCTAACTTTGTCCCACTTTTTCACAAAGATCAAAATGGTTTCAAACAAAACTTGAAACATGAAAGTTGTATTCCATTGCAAAATCTACAACTTTGATTCACAAAGTTTCCTTAAAAGAAGCTTGTATCTCAAGTTATGATTTTTGGAATAAGGGTGCAAAACATTTTTAACTTAGAGAAATTTTGCCCTATTCTAGGCAGGATTTTTGTCTAACTTCTTGGCCATTTTTCACATGGTTCCACTTGGAGTTTCAATTTGCATTACAAATATGGATTGTAGTACATATTCCAAGCTTTCCAAATTGTCCAAGAACTTCTCAAACACCCTTGTGGTTAGAGAGAATCGAATTTGCAAAGTTGGGTAAAATTCACTTTTGTTCATGGCCAAAGCATGTTCATAACATTTGCAGAATTTTTTTTATTAATAACCATGTATTAAAAAAATATTTTGCAAATAACCGGGTTTCAGAAAAAATTACGCAAATAACCATGTTTCAGATGGCTCCACAAAGGAGGAGCCATCTCAATTGGCGCATGCACCTAGGGTTTTGCCCTAGGCGCCATCTCACTTGGCGCCTCCCTTGGCTTTTAGCCAAGTGAGATGGCGCATGCTCCTTAAAAATGAGAGGAGGCGCCATCTCACTTGGCGCCTAGGGAAAAACTAGGGCAAAATGCTGTTTTATAAATAATTCGTCCGTTTCTTTGAAATTTCTCACACTTTCTCGCACTGTATTTTTATTTTGTACTCCGTTATTTGCGTAATAACGTCGCCTATGATTTTTAGCAGAGATGGTTACGTTATATTCTCCGCCACGAAACCTGCGATGAAAATGAAATTCTGGCACATTCACTCCATGGAGCGTCTGAAGCGGGAGTTGATGCGGTGGCTAGATGGAGACATCGCGGAGGGGGAAAAAATTCGAAGGATCCAACGAAAACGAACAACAACCTCGCATGCGACAGGAAGACCTAATGTGTGGTTGGAGGAAGTCAAAACAGACAGTGATGTAATGCTGATGATGCATGGGTCAGATGAAATTGTGTTAACAGTTGTAATTTCCTAGATTGAATATCGTTAATCATTGTTGTACGCGAAAACCCTAATGTAATTTCCTATATTGAATTTCTTAAATTGTGTTAACAGTTTTATTAACGGAAAACCCTAATGTTTACAACACAAATATTGAAAATATTTATTGTATTATAATATTTATGTGGTCGAGCCAGACGCCCGATTCAGATAGTTTTTGCGATTGTGTCCGACCTGACGACATAAACCACACTTTCTTTCCAACCTGTCAAGATCGTCCATTTCTGTTGTGATGCGCCTGCTTTTGGGACGACCCTTCTTGTTCCTTCGCATTTGGTCATTGTGCCAAACTATATCGCCATTGTATTCAGGCCAATAGTCCGGTTTTGCCACCAAAGGAAAGTTGTTGTTGTAAATTTGTAGAATTGGTTTGCATGATGCAAACCCTGTGATGCATGGTTGAAATGCCCAAAACACGCGACTGAATATTCTGTTGCCATGCAGTAGACTACCATCTTGGGCGTACGCTGGCAATGTTTCCAGAACATAAACACTACCTGGAGAATATGTCTTGAGTGCATTTAGGTAGCGGGGAAGTTCTCGGTATGACTCCTCCCAATTTCTGTACACCCTTTCAATCGCCTTAGTCTTTGCTAACCACGCCTTATGGTAAGACGGAGTGTAGTTAAAAACAGTGGTGATGTGGGAGATGATTGTTTTCACCTTCAAAGAAGGGTCGTTGCTGACCAGGGGTAGGATTTCTTGACAGATTAGATCATGGTTGAGTTTTCAGTGGTCTTGTGATTGAGTGGAACTTACACAAGTATGGGTAGTCATGGAACCTATGACCCAGCAGTCACCCCTTAATCTGTATGATGTGGTCAGCTTGAACATACAGTCAGGGTGGACACACTTGATCTTGTACCTTTCCGAGTTTACACAATCCACCTTAAAATCAACCGAGTTGGGCATGTGAAATTTTTTGATGGCCCTGATGCATTCCTCTCTGTTACGAAACTTGTCCTTCTCTTTTAAATTTTCATCCGACTGCATATACGGTTGGAAAAACAAGTCAGTAGAAGGTTCATCTCCGCCCATGTTGAAGTTTGTCATGTGCGTAGATGGTGTGTAGATTTTGTCAGTAGGAATACTTGGGATGCCATCATCGTCAGAATCGTCGTTCACCATTTCATCAAACTCTAACTCGTTATCTTCTTCTTCATCATCAACTGCATCTACCTCATCTTGTTCATTCTCCAAAGGATCAACCTCCTGTGTCACCGGAGGCTCAACCTCCTGTGTCACCGGAGGCTCTTGAAGCAAAACATACAACTCAATAGAGTCGTTTCCAGAATAGACATGGCTGGAAATCATGTTCTGGAGATCCTCGTCATCTTGAACTTCAACCTTATAAAAAATTACTTGGTTGTTTCCAAAAAAAACTGGACTCTGATAAAATATCTGGGATACCGGGCCTCGTTCAAGTTTGGCCTCCAATCTTTTCTTGAAGTACGAGAAATTTGCTTTCCCGTTTAAGAGAAATCGAATGTTGTCGGTGTTTCTAAACAAAAACCCAAATGTGGGACACATGTATGTCTCACTGTTGAAATGTGCTTTGACAACAAATTGTGGTGAAGAGGCCATTGTGTAGAATTGTTTTAAGGTTTGAAGGTTGGAATGTTTGAGGTTTATTGATTGTATGAAGGTATGAATGCTGGAATGTTTGAAGGTTTGATGACTGATTCGAAGGTTGGAAGATTTTACACATTATGTGAATCAATGTTATGTTCAACGTAAGGCAAAAAATTTTAATTAAGTAAGGGATGCAACCCCCCAAGGCTGCCAATAATATTACATGCAATAATGAAACCCCATAGCCTGCCACCTATCCTGGCCCTATTCTGCACACATAAATGTTTTGTGTAAGACTCCACCCATCAACTCCAATGGCCTTGCATGCAACAAAGAAAGGAATCCCAAAGGCTGTCACGTAGCCTGAGCCTATGCTGTAAGAAGTGACACCTCTTATTCGCCAAATGGGGTGGCGACACCATTCATTTTTGTACTCTTTCGCCAAGTGAGATGGCGCCTCCCTTACTGTCCAATCGTGATACATGCATGGGCTTATGAAACGCCATAGCCTGCCACCTATCCTGGCCCTATTCCGCACACATAAATGTTTTGTGTAAGACTCCACCCATCAACTCCAATGGCCTTGCATGCAACAAAGAAAGGAATCCCAAAGGCTGTCACGTAGCCTGAGCCTATGCTGTAAGAAGTGACACCTCTTATTCGCCAAATGGGGTGGCGACACCATTCATTTTTGTACTCTTTCGCCAAGTGAGATGGCGCCTCCCTTACTGTCCAATCGTGATACATGCATGGGCTTATGAAACCCCATAGCCTGCCACCTATCCTGGCCCTATTCTGCACACATAAATATTCTTCTCTTTCCAAAATATATGCTAAAAATAACATGTTTCTCATTTCCTTTAGGTACTGCGTGAGGGGTATGGATTACGGCAAGAATCCAAGATTCAATGTCGCACTCTACCAGAATCTGTTGGATCACTTAGGCCCAGATGACGTACGTCGTAGCTTTTAACTTTTGTTCATTTTAATTATTTATACATTACTTTTGCGCTAACCTGATTTAAATTTTATCGCAGTTCGTCTGGAGACCATATTTGGGTTTGGGCCATGCTCCAAACCCAGAGGATGCAGAAACTTGGACTGCAAAGACTGCACTCATTCGGTTCAACATTGTGGAGATGCACCACAACGACCGTGTGAAGATGCAGTTCGGAATGCATCAAGAGATACCAAGTGATCCAACAGATTTGTCCCCCTGGCATCTAAAAAGGGCCGACGCCCAGTGGGGTCTTACCAATTGGAAAGACTTTGATCCAGAATGGTGTAAAATGTGGCAAAGGCGTCACCGCTACATCTTGCAATCCCCGGTTTTCCTTACTCAAGGTAACATGCAACACACTGATCAATATATGTCGTGGTACAGGTCGGTTAGTAACCCAGAAATGCACGTGTCTCATCCGAGGTACTTGGTTGACCCACGCACACAATGGGCACAACCCTCGATTCCCCATCAACAAACCCAAAATCCATCAACCTCAAACCAACCCCCAAGAAGAAACAGACCAACAAACACACAACCACATTCCCCACTACAACACAACTACAATCAAATGTCGTACTACCAACCACAATCACCACCAAACTACCAATACCCGGATATGCCTCAAACCCAACCATAATACCAACCCCAATACCAGCACACCCACATACCCCCGACACAATTTCAGTCTTCCACATATCCCAATATGGCGCCCTCAACATCCAGCCTTAGCCCTGATATGGGAATGTCAGAAGATTATGACCAAGCCGACCAAACCTACCATCAACCACCATATCACCAAACAACCCAACATCCACAATACCAAACACCCCAAGATCCATTTCCTTTCTACCCCCCATACTCAGACGACCAATGCTACCGACAAACCATGGAACCCCACCCACCGCCACCACGACCAAACTTTGAGGGTATGGGTAACCGACTGTACCAGAGCGGATCTTCGAGATATGGAGATCTTACTGATTTTATGGATTCGGATCGCATTGACTTCGTTGGGCCATCGACCTTGCCGCAGTAGGAAATGCGACGACACCCAGCAAGAGAAAGGCGAGGACGGGGATGCGGAACCGGGGGTCATTACCGGGTTCCGGGGGATCACTGATGTATCTTTTTTTTTCCCAGTATTTTTTGTATCCATTTTTTTTACTGTTCTTTTAATGTAAAACAGTTGAATGTAATTTTTTTTTTAAAATAAAAAATCCATTTTGTTGATCTCTGTCTAATAGGCAACGCACAGGAAAGAAAATTAAAAAAAAAAAAATTTGCCCTAAATTTGTACATAGGCGCCATCTCACTTGGCTTAGGGCATGCCCTAAGCACTTAGGCGCCAAGTGAGATGGCGCCTCCCTTAAAAAAGGAGGTGCATGCGCCAATTGAGATGGCTCCTCCTTTGTGGAGCCATCTCAAACATGGTTATTTGCGTAATTTTTTCCGAAACCCGGTTATTTACGAAATATTTTTTTAATACATGGTTATTAATAAAAAAAATTCACATTTGCATTTCTCAAGTCAGCAGGGTTTGTGCTAGTTTGCAGGCCTCTAAACCTCTTCAAACTCAATAATTTAATGCCTAACCATTGTGTTCAAGCATTGTTTTGTTCATTTGGTCATTACACATAGAATTAACCCTTAACTAGAAAAAGCAAAGTTTCCATTTTGCTAAAGTAACACTTTATGTCAAGTTCCAAATCCTTGAGGTACAGGCCAGATCTTTAAGCCAAATCAAATCCACAAATTTCAGTTACCAAGAGCCTAACTTGCAGCATACATTAGGACTTTGTACTGGCTGGTATCAACATACACACTTTCTTGCTTACATTTGAAGAAACCTTGAAAAACTCAAGCCAACTTCCACTTCCTGTCAACACAGCCAAGAACAAACCTTGTAAACATCTTCCATACACCCAAACAGACCTAAGGCACGATTCAACCATCCCTCATACCTCCTAAAACAAAAAAACACCATCTTGCTGCAAAAACAGGGCACCTGCTGCAGATTGAGGTCCACAACTCAATCCACTCGTGCACTTTGGCTAAAAACCCTTCAAACACCTTCCATACCACCCACTGAAACTATCCCAAGCCTTGAACTCAAGCTGTAACCCCCCTAACCACGTTTGCCATTTTTACTTTCAAGCTGTGCAGGTGAACTTCTGTGGCACGATTCAGAGTGATTCAAAGCAAGCTAGGCATTTGGGAAGCATCATTGGACTTCAGGCAAGCTCAACAAAAGCTCAAAATCCATTGGAAGTTGCTACATTGCTCTGTTCAAGTCAAGCTGAAACAGGTAATCTATGGACTTCTATCTCTCTATCCAGGCATGATTAAGCTTAGGTTTGTGAATGAAACATGCTCTACTCATAGCCCTGAAGCCATACATGTGTTTACTTTTCATTTATATTAAGCATGCTGTGAGAATTTTGGCCATGAACATTGAAGAAAAACTAGGTCAGAAATTGGGGGTGAAGAAATTCTCCCTGGTTTCTTAGAGTTAGGTCAAGTTTTTTACATATTTGGAATCGTGGTTTGATGCTCTACATTATTTGTGTTATGAGTTTTTGTTAAAAATCAAGGAATCGAGAGATAGCAGGTGTAGAAGGAAGCGCGCGTTTTTGTTGTTCAAACATGGCTGGAGGTTGAAGACAGAGTTGGCTTGGGCTGGGCCTGAGTCAACTTGCTTTTTGCACCCCCCTTTTTCTATTTGCACCCCCCTGGCCCATTATGTGAAATACTTGTCATTTTTGCATTTTTCTTTTTGATTCTGATTTTATATTTTTTGCTCCAGCATAAAAAACTCCAAAAATATTTTTCCACATTTTTTTACATTTATTTAGCATTTATTTGCTTTATTAGAATATATGTATGTAAATAAATATATTTCTTTTTCATTTTAAAACCCTAAAAATAATACAAAAAAATATTTATTTTTAGTTATTATTTTTTTAATTTTCATTTTGAAAACATTTTCTAAAATATACATTTTTTTGTAAATAATTAATATTTTTATTTTTTGTACATATTTAGCATATTTAGTATATATAATATATAAATACTTGTATATTTTATTTTATTAGATAATTAGGATAAAAAATATAGAGATAATACATTTTTATTTTTATTTAATATTTGACACTAAAATATTTTTTTAACAATATACTTTTTATTTTTTTTGTATATAATTAATATATATTATATATAATTAATAAATACTATTATTTACTTAAAATTAGGGTTTTGCCCTAAATAGCAAAAATATTCAAATTTGACTTTTTATTTTTGTTTATATTTAACATTGAAAAATACTTTTACATACATGAAAAATCTTTTTTAGCATAATACATCTTTTATTTGATACTTATTTATTTGTATTTATTTAAATATTAAATATTTGTCTTGTATATTCAATATGGATGTAATAGCTTAGAATTTAATTTCTTGTCAAATATCCCCAAATTCAAACTTGTACCCCCATCCCCATAATCATTATTGTAATAGCTTAGCATTTAAATTTACACATTTAAAAGCTTTCAATTATGTCATGTTTAGAGAATTAGGGTTTGTATGCAAATCAAATTAACAAATAGTTTAACCTAACACAAAGATAAATGCATGAAAATCAATACACAATTCACACTTGCACCCCTAGGATTACTCCACTTGTTGCCTTCAAAAATGGGCCATGTTTGCATGTTGAGTTTCTTTGGCAAAACAAAAAAACAAATCAAATGATCATAGTCCCTCGATGACGCTATCAAGTTGCCTAAAAAATGATCAAGTCCCTTAGGAAAAATGCCAAAGATACTTGACACCATTGCCTCCATGGTTTAAACGATGACCCGCACCCGTCCCGTTAACATCCTAACACAAGGTTGTTCACCAAATGCAATGGTGAAACAACATTGTTAAAAGGGTTAAAACATGAGAAAGATCTTTGATAAATTTAGGGTAGATAGCTCTTAGTTACTTGACCAAACTTGCAAAACAATCCTTGCCATTTTTCAAAACACACATCAAACACAATTTCAAAACCCCACTTTCAAAACATTGAAAACTTTCCAAAACACTTTTGTATACATTCAAACAAGAATCATTACAAAGGTTGCCACAACAATGACCTCTTTTCAAAACATTTTTCAAAATCACACACAAAGCACCATTTCAAACAATTGAAAAGCAAAGGAAAGTGATCTAAGCAAGTAACTAAGAGCACATGGATAACCATGGATAAAAATGGTGCTAATACCTTCCCTTTCTATAATCTACTCCCCGAACCCAAGAAAACATCTCAAAGGTCTTTCCTGTGCTTTTTGACCTTTCCTTAGGATAAAATAAAAAGTCGGTGGCGACTCTTGCTCAACCGAAACATTTGCGAAAACAAACGCAAAACACAAGTCAGTTTTCCCATCGTATCACAGAACTGGCGACTCTGCTGGGGAAAACTTTAAAAGTGGAGTAACCTTAGGGCTTAGATCACCCTTTTGCATGACTAGTTGTTTGCTTTGATTGCTTTACATTTTGGTTCTCTTGTTTGGGCTTGAAATCCTACACCCGGATTTGGGAAACTTTTCATAGATAGCAATACGTTGTGGAAACTGTGTGGGGTATACCGACACGGTTGAAGCAATAGCTAAATTAGTGCGACATATTTATGAGTACCGGTAACCCTTGAGTTCAATCAAGGAGAGTACGGGGCCGCTGAGTGATGTCACTAAGCACTAATGACCTAGAACCTTACTTGACCATCTTGGCCTTTTATTAGGGGTAGTGAGATGACCGGCTTTGGTGCAGTCCGAAGTTGGTAGATACTCGATACTACACTCATTGAGGGTTGTTTTCTTGGAATATTTTGGTCGCTAGTTAAGTGGCTAAACCAAAACAATGAACATAGAAAACAATCCAATGATATTGAGATCCTTAGAACCCGGTTACTATTTCTAGGACAGGTTTTAAGCCAACTAAACTCAAGAGGGTACTTACCTATGATACCTCATGGAAGCCTGAAACTAGGGTTTTTGTGTGACTTGCTTGTACATGTTTTTGTGCATACATCATGAACATCATAAAGCATCATATGCATCCACTAACCATTTCAAGGGTTTGGATCTTCATCTTTGTTCTTGTTTTGTAGGTTATGGAATCACTTCGCAGGAAAACTATTCAAGTCAACCTTGTGAGGATCCCTCCTCAACTCAAGAAACTTACATCCAGAATTCCAGAAAACTCTCTCTTCAGCGAAAGACATGGCAGACTTCTCAACCTAGTCAACACCAGCATTGAAGAAGACATGGTGAAAGTGTTGTTTCAGTTCTTTGACCCCCTTCACCACTGTTTCACATTTCCCGACTACCAATTGGTGCCTACTTTGGAGGAATTTTCTCAACTCCTGAGAATTCCTATTCTTAATCAACTACCCTACAACGGTACGGAAAAAGAACAAAAACCTGAAGATGTTGCTCAAGCACTACACTTGCAATCATCTGACATCAAGGGGCATTGGGAAACTAGAAGTGGTGTCAAGGGCTTCTTGGCAAAGTTATTGTTTGAGAAGGCACAAGAGTGTTGGAACTCCTTGGATCTGCAAGCCTTTGAAGAGATTGTGGCACTACTTATTTATGGGTTGGTATTGTTCCCAAATCCTGACCAACTTATAGATGTGAATGCCGTCAAGATCTTCGTATCCAGGAATCCCATACCTACATTGCTTGGGGACATACTCCACTCATTTTACACACGAACAATGAGGAAGAGAGGTGTTCTCATGTGTTGTACTCCTCTCCTTGCAAGGTGGTTTATTTCTCACCTTCCACAATCAGTTTTGAAGAATGAACAAGGCTTGAGGTGGTCGCAACGATTGATGACCCTCACACATTCTAATGTACATTGGTGTTCTCGGTCCAGAGAAAATGTCATCATCATCGATCGTTGTGGTGAGTTCCCTAATGTCCCATTACTTGGCATTAGAGGAGGTATTACCTACAACCCTTGTCTAGCTTTGAGACAATTTGGATATGCTCGGAGGGATGGCCCTCATGACATGCTGATTCCTGACTTAGTTTTTGACTTTGACAACGATGCGCAAGGACTTCGACAAAGGTTCATCAGAGCTTGGAGGATGCCTAACAAGGTAGATAGTAAGACACTGGGGCACAAGAATTCCATCCCCCTTGAGCCTTACCTCAAGTGGGTACGAACCCGCTCTCAGAATCTTATGATGCCATATCCTCACATTCTCCCGTTGATTAAAGAGCCTGTTAAGGAAGGAGAGGTTCCATACACCATCCTATATCCTAGCATGCCTACATCATGGGAGGAAATGCAAAAGAGTTGGATCCAACTTAAGGAAGAACGGGATACTTTTGAAGCCAGCTTCTACGCCAGTGAGAAGAATGTTTTAGAGCTCACCCGCCGATTCCACGAGGAAGAGACCCTCAACACCTACATCGCACCAAAGAGGATGCGCAACGTCTTTTTACCTTAAGAAGTTTTTGTAATATTTGGCCCATGGGGCATTTATGTACTAACAAAATTTCTTCTTATTAATATGACGTGTGTTCTTTTTGTCTGTAACAACTTTGAATTTCTAAATCCTTGAATGCATTACATGAATATACATATCATTCATCATATGCACAAACAGGTATTCAAGCCAGGTTTCCTTATCTTTCTGCTGTTTATTTCAGTAAGATGGATTTGGAGCAAACAGTGAAGGACCTACAGGCCCAAAATTCACAATTTCAACAACTCCTCATGACCTTGGAAAAGGGTCAAGAGGATCTCAAAGCTCTACTAGAGAAGGGTAAACAGAAGAAGAAGAAGAAGAGACCGGGGGTAGTTACTTTCGGAAGAAGATTTGAGGGGGATGCTAGAAGGGCTCTCGAGTTTCCGTCAACATCCGACGAGGGGATTGGCAAAGGAAAAGGGGCAGCTGTACCTTCCGAAACTGAGGTAGAAGAGGAGGAAGAAGAGGCAGATGAAGAATATTCAGAACAACAGTATCCGCCAGCGGATGACAAGTACAAAAACCTTGAAGACAGATTGGCAGCTATGGAGTTGCAGAGGGTGCCCAGATTGGATTTTGAGGAGCTGGGGCTTGTGGCTGGGATTGTTATCCCTCCTAAATTCAAAGTTCCAACATTCGCCAAATATGACGGTCTATCTTGCCCCAAGATGCACTTGAGGTCATACGTTAGGAAGATCCAGCCACATTCATCCGACAAAGATCTATGGGTACATTTCTTCCAAGACAGCTTGTCTGGTACCCAGTTAGATTGGTTTTATCAGCTTGAAAGGTCAGAGGTCCATAATTGGGAAGACTTGGAAGCCGCTTTCTATCGTCAATATCAGTACAACGCTGATTTGGCGTCAACCCGTACGCAGCTACAGAGTATGGGAATGGTTTCAAATGAAGGGTTCAAGGAGTACGCCCAGAAATGGTGCGACTTGGCTGGAAGGGTGCAGCCACCGCTATCAGACAGGGAATTGGTTAACATGTTCTTAGGGACCCTATCTGACCCTTTCTTCAACCATCTAATAGGAAGCTCTTCAGTAGGATTTACTGAGTTGATTTTGACTGGCGAGAGGGTAGAAGCCGGTATCAAAAGTGGGAAAATTGAAAAGGGTGCTTCCGCGTCTACAGCTGCTAGAAAACCTTTCCCAGCCAAGAAAGAAGCATCTGCGGTATACACTCAGAGAAATCGGGAAAGAGAAGAATGTCGACCAACAGTGGGGGGCGTGTTAATACAGAAGTCTGCGTCAGAACAGCCTAGAAGCAACCAACCAAGGAATGATCAGACTAGAACTTATCAGCAGAGGCCACCGCGGCAGTTTACTCCAGTAAATATGACACTGGCTCAAATCCTGCCACATCTCTTGAAGTTGAATCTCACCAACATTAAAGAGGCGCCAAAGAATGTGAATACTACCTCTCCATCTTACAATCCTAAAGCCAAATGCGCTTATCATTCTGACAGCATTGGGCACGATACTAACAATTGCTGGGCCCTCAAGAACAAAATTTAGGATTTAATTGACGCCAAAGAAGTCGAGTTTGACGCTCTTGAAAATCCAAATGTTATATCGGCGCCTATGCCCAAGCATGGTCACAATATGCATGTTGTTTTGGAAAATCTCCATGTTACTGACATTGCCGATCTGTTGACTCCATTGTTAGTGGTGAAAGAAAATTTGTTGAGAGCCGGAATCTTTCTTGGTTGTGATGAAGATTGTTACTTTTGTGTGAATATTCAAAATGACTGTCCAATGTTGAAGTCAGGTGTCCAACGCCTGATGGATACTCAAAAAATATTGTTTTAGAAAACTCCTGCTAACACTTTCAATCCAATTGCTCCTGATACTTGTGATACTTCAACCAATGACATTGCTATCATAACCATTTCCGCCGATCTTTCCAAGGTCCCCAAAAGGCCTGTTAAGATTACATCTGCTCCGAAGACTGTACCCTTGAAGATAACCATGCCTGGGCCCGTCCCATACAAATCTGACAAATCAATACCGTGGAACTATGGTGGAGAAATCTACTACCACGGTGTTAAACAAATTGAATTAACCGAAGAAAGCTCTGACGAAGAGACTTCCGACATTGGAAACATTGTCAGAACGAGCAAAATTACCCAAAGTGGAAGAATTTTCTCTCCAGAGATTGCCCCTCCAAAGGCAATCTTTGGACCCTTAGCTGCTCCCAAGGTTACCTCTGTGTGATCGGTGGATCTGGAACTGACTATTTTACCGCTGGTTCGCGAAATGTCGCGGAAGCAAGAGTCGCCACCGTCTTTTATTTTCTCCAAATGGAAAGGACAAAAGCACAGAAAAATTCCTTAAAGAGATTGCTCTCGGTTCGGGAGGTAGATTTATAGAAAGGGAAGGTGTTAGCACCCTTTCTATCCATGGTTATCCATGGGCTCTTAGATACTTGCTCACTTGTGTCTTCAAAAATGGTTTGTTTGCTTTTCAACTGTGGGTTTTAAAAAAGTTTCTTCGAAAATTTCAGTTCGACTCTTGTATCGGTCCTCAAGAGTGTTTGAAAAGTTGCTTTCGAAAGCTTTTTGAAAAGGTGTCAGTGTGAAAAGTATTTTTGATTTTTGTTTTGAAATTAGAGCAAGTATCTAGAGTCGTCTACCTACCCTAAGGAATTCGTCTATGTAAATGTCCTTTAAAGTAGTGCCATCCCACCATTGAGAGGTAGGTAGCACCACCGTTGGAGGTGTTCGGGTCAATTCGAGGTTCGGGACATGGTGATCACCAGAGCAATGGGAAGACACCTTAGAAGCTACCCTCATGCCAGGTTCCCGGATCATGAGGACTTACTAAGACATCCTCTACTCGACGATCACCTTTCGAGGCAAGGCAACAGTGAGGCGTACCCTAGGGGTGGTGTGTGATTCATGTGTCATGTTCATTTGCATTTATCTTGTCATGTTATGGGTGATCTACGCTTTTGTTTTTATTTAGACATTCATTCTTGCATGCAATCTATTAGCAGTTAAAAAGTTGCGGAAATTAAAGTTCCTAAACTATTACAAAGGCGCGGGTCCACATCGCCAAATTAAAATCCAGGACCCGATTTGACAGAAAGATAAAGAATTAAAAGTGCGACAAATAAAAGATGTTACATGGCCTTGGGAGAGGTACATAAATATTATATGAAAAAGAAATAAATATGCGAATTGGAATTAAAGTTGAAACGAGGGCGTTGGACCCTTTTTAACTAAATTAAATTAAATTACTATTAAATTAATTAAAATGAAAAGAGATTTGTTTTTTTGGTATTTTAAGATTTAAATGGGAAAAAAGAATTAAACGCAATTAAACCTAATTCTACAATTTTTATTTTATTATGAAAATATATTAAAGTTTAACCTAAAATTAACCCTAATTATTTTACATGCAATTTAATTACAAAAATAAGTAATAGTAAATATTTAATTATTATGAAAGAGAAGAAAAAGGAATAAAAATTATTATAAACCCTAATTCTACCAATTTTAGGTTTTTTTATTAAAAATGTTAAGATTAAACCCTAAATTAAAACTAAGTGAATTAATGCAATTTATTTACAAAAATACTAAAATAAAAAATATTTATTATTTTTTTTATCTTTTCTGATTTTTTGGGTGTTTTTTTATATATTATGGAAATATCAAATTAATTAAAAAAAAAACAATAATTAAAAGAAAGTAAAAATAATAAAAAAAAAACAAAGAATGAAAAAAGTTTGCAAACCTAGGGGGTCTGCCCCTAATTTTGGAGGGTTTTCTTTTAGCAATCTGGGCCCAATGACTGTGGCCTCTTTGACTTTTGCCACTAGGGTGTGAGGTGGTTGACTGCAGTCCATGGTGCGCTTCAGATTGTGACCATTTGATCCATCTCCATAGGCACGTGGATGGCCAGATTTTGTGGACATATGGTGCTCCTTCAGGCTGAAACTGCATATAAGTATTAAAGAAAAAATAATATGAAAGGGGGGTGGGGACCTGGGATCGAACCCAGGTCCTGAACATTACCAACGCCTATGCTTGCCAACCGTTCCAAACGCACGTTTTGTATATTAAATATCAAACAAATATTATAAAACAAATCCACGCGTTAGTGCTCCTTACGCGCGAAAATTTAAACGGACCAACCATCGCTCCACACATCATCATCTTCCTCGCGTTGTTCTTTTTTTCCTGAAACAAAAAAAGAACTGGCAACGGTTTTGCACCGTTCCAGAAAGTCACTTTCAAAAAAATAGCAAATAGGCCATAAGGCCTCATAAATTAGGCGCGAGGGTTGGTTTCTCTTCGTCCAAACATGCTTGTTTCAATGGTCCAAGTTTGGAGTGCTAATTTTTCCTTAATGGGGAAACCCCAATTCACAGTTTTGAAAACCCTAGACCTTGCTCATGGTGAAATCGCATGTGATGCATAAAAACACAATTAAACCATACAGTTAGTTGTAGAATCAAGCAATGAATATAAATCAAGCGTTAAAAATTACAAAAGATGCATGAATTGAGATGCACGACTATGAAATTTTTTCTGTACAGGTGAGACCGTTCTCACGTTTCTAGGTACGAAAGCTTGTAGTTTTTGATCCAAATCCCTTCTTTGAAGCCTCAGCAAGCTAATGGAATAAAAATCTTGCCTTGAATCGTCCTCTAACCCTGTTTTCAGTTTTGAGATTTTTAAGCAAAAAGTCAAGTTTTGTTTTCTATGTTCTTGCGCAGCTTTTTGGTTAGGAAGCATTAGGTCTTGCTTGTGTATGTATAGGAGAGTGATTAGGGTTGAAAACTTGATCCAAAACCTTTGCATTCATGGTTTGTAAGATTTGATTTTTCAAGATCTTTTTTCAATATTTTTTCATGCTATTTGATATCAAATCATGACAAAACCTTCCAAAAATGATTATGCACGAATCTTGAGTGTCCAATGAGAGTATTTTCTGCACAAAAGGATTTGATTTCATTAGTTTAGTATTTTTTCATATTTTATTTAGTTTAAATGAATTAATTGTAATAAAAAATTCAAATAAATAAATAAAAATATTAAAAAACTTCCCTTTGGGCCAAATGGTCGTGTGCATGCTTTGGATAATGAATTGTGGAAGAAAAAGAGGCCCATTAGCAATTTTAGGTCATTTGAATCAATGTTGACTTTTCAAAATATCCAAAAATTTCCCAACTTCCACAAGGCATAACTTGCTCAATTTTTAAGCTTTGCTCATGTTCTTGGACATTTTGGAAAGGTCTTTGAGTCCTATAACCAATGCCTTTGGTCCCATGTCATTTTGATTTACCAATCTCAAGTTATTGCCTTTGACTTAAAGTCCCTTTTTGTTGACTTTTGAAAATGACCTATAATGTTGAAATTGATAACTTTTTGTGAGAGCATTTATTGGACTTGAAGTATGAAGAGGAGTTGTAGGAAATGTCTTTCTATTCAAAATGAGCTTTGGATGGGATTTTTATGATAATCCATGTGGAAGTTATGCCCTGGTCAATTTACAGTTGACTTTTTCAACTGTCCAAATAAGGAAACTTTTGCATCTTGATGATTTTTGAGCCAAGCTTTGAGAATCATGATCAAGCATTGATCAAATGATGTTTGTGGCTTCAAAATGAGATGTTGACCAAAAATTTGGACTTTTGACTGTCAAATGACCATTTTGCCCCTACAGTTGACTGTAGTGCAATTAAGGTTTTGACTGTGCAATTTTGTGCTGAAAGTCTTGAAACTTGATATTAGGATGCTTGACCATATTTGTAGGCATGTGGGACTTGATTAGACCCTTGGAAACTTCATTTTCTTGATCAGAACCAAAACCCTAATTTTGACTGTTTAGGAGGCCCTTTCACTGTGCAACCCTTGGGGAATCTTGAAGCTTTGACTTAGAAATTCTTGAAGAATATGGGAGGGAAAATTTTGGGGTACAACAGTTGCCCCTGTTCAATCTTCTTAGACCTGAGGATGCAGATTGGATGACGTGCCTTTCGTAATCCGAAGGTGGAAGATGATTGAACACTAGAGTGCCCAGAAATTTGCGCTCACATAGTAGCAGTGTGATGATGGGAATGGGCTTATAGATGCCATTTGGAAGTTGATGAATAGGATGATGGGCTTATAGATGCCATCTGGATGTTGATCGCGTAAGAGATTCCTTAGCGAGAACTTGCGTACCTGCAAAAAGAAAAATGGGTACCTGACATGTTGCAGGAACTGGTTTTCAGATGCTTTGTATAGATGTGTCCTGACTGGTTACAGGAACCGGATCTTCGAATTCTTCAGACGTGCCCTGGCGAGATACAGGAATCGAGTCTGGTAATGTTAGTCTTCAACGGATACACCCTGGCAAGATTCAGGTATCGGATCCTCGAACTCTTCAGACACACCCTGGCAAGATACAGGAATCGGATCTGGTAATGTTAGTCTTCAACGGATACACCCTGGCAAGATTCAGGTATCGGATCCTCGAACTCTTCAGACACACCCTGGCAAGATACAGGAATCGGATCTGGTAATGCTAGTCTTCAACGGATACACCCTGGCAAGATTCAGGTATCGTATCCTTGAACTCTTCAGACACACCCTGGCAAGATACAGGAATCGGATCTGGTAATGCTAGTCTTCAACGGATACACCCTGGCAAGATACAGGAATCGGATCTGGTAATGCTAGTCTTCAACGGATACACCCTGGCAAGATTCAGGTATCGGATCCTCGAACTCTTCAGACACACCCTGGCAAGATACATGAATCGGATCTGGTAATGCTAGTCTTCAACGGATACACCCTGGCAAGATACAGGAATCAGATCCTCGAACTCTTCAGACACACCCTGGCAAGATACAGGAATCGGATCTGGTAATGTTAGTCTTAAACGGATACACCCTGGCAAGATTCAGGTATCGGATCCTCGAACTCTTCAGACACACCCTGGCAAGATACAGGAATCGGATCTGGGAATGCTAGTCTTCAACGGATACACCCTGGCAAGATTCAGGTATCGGATCCTCGAACTCTTCAGACACACCCTGGCAAGATACAGGAATCGGATCTGGTAATTGGTCATCAACAGATACACCCTGGCAAGATTCAGGAATCGGATCTTTAGTTGCGACCATTGATGGTAATCAATTTTGTACTTTTGTCCTGAAAAGACAAGCGTTAGTTGTATGCGATGTCATGTGGTATGACATGCAAGATGCTCTCTGGATACATGAGATTGTATGTTCATGATGCGTATATGCATGCTATAATGTATGAAGATGTTTATGAATATATTTTTCGTCTAGGAAAGTAAATCCTTGACGGGTGCCGGGAAGTCACTCCTGGGCTGATGTTGGAGAATAGATTTTGCTTCCGCCGGGGATGATAATTGCAAGAATACCGGTAGGAGAAGATGACTCCGTTGGGGAATAAACCTTGGCGAATGGAATAACTCTGCGGGGAGGAAAGTACTCTAACGATCTTGCTGGGAAGAAATACTCTGTGGGGAGAGAGATACTTTGCTGAGTTGTTGATAATAACTTGCTGGGGATACCTTTGATGTGCTGGAAGTGATGATAGACTTCGCTGGGGATAAGAAGACTGCGTTGACGGCGATCTTTCCGTGGCTTTTGGCTGAGGATAACCCAGTTATATCCTGGTAAGGAAATAACTCTTTGACTAAAGCCGGACGACGCGTTCGTGCTCTGCGAGGGATAAGCTTCCAGAATCTACTGGGGATAAGCTTACTGCTTGGAGAGATGAATTCCAAATTTCCTGGGGAACTAGATTGGACTCTCTTGGGGAAGTTTTGAACTGCGGGGAAAGTGATTCCTTTGAATGTTGATATGCCGCCGGGGAACAATCTTTAGACCAAGATTGTCGGGGATGCTTGTTAAGAATATGTATATTGCTGCTGGGGAATGTTGAGATCTGCTGGAGGATACTCAACTTCCTTAAGGTTTGATAATATAGCTTGGAGAGAGTGTATTGACTTGCTGGCTCACTCTCTGGGGAATTAAGATATGCCGGTTATGTTTTCCAGCTGAACCTACCTTGGTACCTTAGTGGATAGAACAATTAGATTGTTTAGACAACTCTTTTGTTGCCCCTGTTTCTAATGTTACCTGTAATTAATCCTTTGTTTCGTATGCAAATATTCATGAGTTAGCAAATTATTGTCAATGCATATATCACAAATTGAACCTTGGACGTTCTTCGCAAAACAAACAGAAAAAGAAAAACAATTGGCACTTTTAACTGAAAAGTATATTTGTATTGATTTTTGACTGGCCTGAAAATAGGCGTTTTGTGTACAAGAGGCTGACGTCCTAGTAAGAGAACGCCGCCGAACAAAAGAGTTTATACAAGTTTTGTACAAGAGAAAATAAAACAGTTGTGTGAAATGAATGATCCCACTGGGTTTCAATTCTGCTATCGCCTTTATATCCCCGAGCGTCTCATCACTTGATGACCTAAATGAAGATGAAGCTGACTGATCGATGCCGTCTGAACTTGATGTAGATGCCGGATTCTGGATGCAAAGTGATCCAATGAGACATAGTATTACGCTTTATCCCTAATTTTTGCCTGGACCGCCCTTTCGGGTTTTCAGTCCACCGGGATACCCATTTTTGCCCAAGCCGCCTTTTCAGGTTTTCGACTTGCCGGGTGTACAGATTTTTTTTCTTTCATCCCTTCATTTTGCCCGAACCCTTTTGGTTCGCCGGGAAGCCCTAATTTTTTCCTAGGCATGTCAGCCTAGCGGGTCTTTTTTCATGCGTAGTATTTTTTTACTATGTCTGCATTGGCGGGGTGAGGAAGTTCGTCACCATCCATGTTGGTCAATATCATTGCTCCTCCTGAGAACACATGCTTAACCACAAATGGCCCTTCATACGTAGGGGTCCATTTGCCCCTTGGATCACTCTGCGGAAGGATGATTCGCTTGATTACCAGATCCCCAACTTGATATTCCTGTGGTCTGACCTTTTTGTTAAATGCCCTGATCATTCGTTTTTGATACGTCTGACCATGACAGATAGCAGCGAGTCTCTTTTCATCAATTAAGTTTAACTGATCAAGTCGTGTCTGGATCCAATCATCTTCATTCAGATTTGCGTCCTTCATTATCCGGAGAGAGGATATCTGCACTTCGATCGGTAAGACTGCCTCCATGCCGTAAACCAAAGAGAAAGGAGTTGCCCCGGTTGACGTCCTAGCTGAGGTACGGTACCCATGTAGAGCGAACGGTAACATCTCGTGCCAATCTTTATAAGTCACTGTCATTTTCTGCATGATTTTCTTAATGTTTTTATTCGCTGCTTCTACAGCCCCATTCATCTTCGGTCTGTAAGGAGAAGAATTGTGGTGCTGTATTTTGAACTGCTCGCAGAGCTCACTGATCATCTTATTATTCAGATTGGTACCGTTGTCTGTAATAATTCTCTCAGGGACGCCGTATCGACAGATCAGATTATGCCGAATGAACCGTGCCACAACAGTCTTGGTTACCATAGCATAGGAAGCTGCTTCAACCCACTTTGTAAAATAATCAATCGCCACTAGGATGAAGCGATGCCCATTGGATGCCGTAGGTTTAATCTCACCAATCATGTCTATGCCCCACATTGCAAACGGCCAAGGCGCAGTCAAAACATTCAGGGGAACTGGAGGAACATGCACCTTGTCTGCATAAATCTGGCACTTATGGCATGTCCTAGAATGTTGGTAGCAATCAGCTTCCATTGTGGACCAGTAATACCCTGCCCGAAGGATCTTCTTTGCCATTGTATGTCCACTGGAGTGCGTACCAAAGGTCCCTTCATGTAGCTCTTCCATGATCCTTTCTGCTTCAGTCTTATCCACACAACGCAGTAGGGTTGAATCATGGTTTCGCTTGTACAAGATGCCGTTGCTAAGGAAGAACTTTGCCGCGAACCTTCTCAGGAACTTCTTATCATTGATAGAGGCACCTTCAGGGTATTCCTGAGCTTCCAAATATCTCTTCACTTCATGGTACCAAGGCTTCTCAGTCACCAATTCAGTCTCGAGATCACAACAGTATACCGGTTCGTCCAGTTTCCAGATGATGATCCGGGGAGCCTCATTGTCCCATTTGACCTTGAACATAGAAGACATTGTAGCTAACGCGTCCGCCAACTGATTCTCCTCTCTTAGGAAATGTTCAAAGGTTATTTCTGTGAAGTGGGGGATCAAGGTCAACACACATTCTCTGTAAGGAATCAGGTTTGGATGTTTCGTATCCCACTCTCCTTTGATCTGATTGATCACAAGAGCGGAATCTCCGAAGACACTCAGAAACTTGATCCTTAAGTCGATCGCAGCTTGAAGACCCATGATGCATGCCTCATACTCCGCCATATTGTTGGTACAGTTGAAACATAGTCGGGCAGTGAGTGGAGTATGAGTACCTTGGGGGGATATGATTATGGCGCTGATACCGTTACCCAAAGCGTTGGAGGCTCCGTCAAAGTGCATAGACCATCGGGATCCTTCCTCAGGTCCTTCATCCGGTCCAGGTACTTCACAATCAGTCACAATCATGATGCTTTCGTCTGGAAACTCAAAGTTCATTGACTGATAATCATCTACGGCCTGATGTGCCAAGTGGTCTGCCAATACACTTCCCTTGATGGCTTTCTGGGTTGTGTACTGAATGTCGTATTCCGGCAAGATCATTTGCCATCTTGCTATTCTCCCAGATAGAGCAGGCTTTTCAAATATGTACTTTATAGGATCCATCTTTGAGATCAACAAGGTAGTGTGAGTCAGCATATACTGTCTCAGCCGGAGAGCAGCCCATACCAAAGCGCAGCAAGTTTTCTCAAGCAGTGAGTATCGGGTCTCACAGTCGGTAAACTTTTTGCTAAGGTAATAAATGGCATGCTCTTTTCGGCCAGACTCGTCATGCTGCCCCAACACACACCCCATTGAGTTGTCAAGTACTGTCAGGTATAATATCAGAGGTCTCCCTTCAACCAGTGGCATAAGGATAGGTGGTTCTTGGAGATACTCCTTGATTCTGTCAAAAGCGGCCTGACATTCATCGTTCCAACGTACTACCTGATCTTTCTTCAGCAGCTTGAAGATTGGCTCACAGGTAGCAGTTAGGTGTGAGATGAAGCGAGCAATGTAATTCAGGCGTCCTAAAAAGCCTCTGACTTCCTTCTCTGTCTTAGGAACTGGCATCTCTTGAATAGCTTTAACCTTGGCAGGGTCCACTTGAATACCCTTATCACTTACAACGAAGCCTAGCAACTTCCCAGATCTTACCCCGAAGGTGCACTTGTTCGGGTTCAACCTCAGCTTGTACAGTTTCAACCGGTCAAACAACTTCTGCAGATGATCTAGGTGCTCTTCCTCAGTCTGGGACCTTGCGATCATGTCTTCAACATACACTTCTATCTCATGATGGATCATGTCATGAAATAAAGCAACCATGGCACGCTGGTAGGTTGCCCCAGCGTTCTTCAGTCCAAAAGGCATGACCTTGTAGCAGAAGGTGCCCCACTGAGTAACAAATGTAGTCTTTTCCATGTCTTCAGGTGCCATCTTGATCTGATTGTAACCTGAAAAACCATCCATGAAAGAGAACACCTTATGCTGAGCTGTATTATCAACAAGGACATCAATGTGAGGTAGGGGGAAGTCATCCTTGGGGCTGGCCCTGTTCAGATCCCTGTAGTCGACACACATTCTGACCTTACCGTCCTTCTTAGGTACCGGCACCACATTAGCAACCCACTGAGGGTAAGAAGTCACTGCAAGGAACCCAGCGTCAAACTGTTTCATAACCTCGGCTTTAATCTTCTCAGACATCTCTGGACGCATACGGCGGACCTTTTGCTTAACCGGAGGGCAATCTTCCTTAGTTGGCAAGTGATGGACCACAATATCGGTATCCAACCCGGGCATGTCTTTGTAGGACCAGGCAAATATCTCCATATAGTCATGTAGCATCTGAGTCAACCGTTGCTTCACGCTGAGCTCTAGGTTGGCACCAATCTTTACCTCTTTCTTGTCTTCTTCAGTACCCAAGTTTATTGTTTCCACTGGCTCTTCATGGGGTTGAATTGCCCTCTCTTCCTGAAGCAACAGTCTTGCAAGCTCGCCAGGCACTTCGCAATCATCTTCACCTTCGTCTTCGGCTAAGTTGATCGGATTTTCGAAGTCATAATTGGCAGTAGCAGAGTCGTTATCAGTGAGATCCAGAGTGGATTGAAACTTGTATGAGTGAGTGTGTGTGTAAATACAGCTGTTTTGAAATATATGTAAAGGAAAGAAAGACAGAAAAGGAGCACAAGATTTGAAATGCGAGAAAACGTCCAAGATTTTCATTTATGATATATGAAATGACAATTTATATGCCCTCACAAATAGAACCACGGTGCCTCGGGTAAGACACCGGGCCACAGAGTTTATTTATTGTTTATTACAAAATGACAAAACAAGGAAGTTTATTACTGCGTAACAAAAGTAACAGGAGTATGGTCTTTGACAATCCAATTGGTCAATCCGCCTTCGGTCGTCGGATAGATCCAGCTATTGAATTCAGCTTCGTCCACTTCATCCTCGTCCCCAATAGCATTCACTCCATGAGCAGGCAGGGGAGCTGTCACTACATTAGGCTTCTCAGATGCCTCAAACTGTACCTCCTTTGCGTCAATAAGGTCCTGCAGCTTGTTCCTTAATGCCCAACAGTCATCAGTGGCATGCCCCGGGCTATCGGAGTGATAAGCACAGCGAGCATTTGGGTTGTACTTAGGAGATGTAGTATTTGCAAACTTCGGAGCCTCCCTGACGGTTACTAAGTTGGTTGAGAGCAACTGTGGTAAGATCTGCGACAAGGTCATACTCAAACGGGTGAATTCCCTTCTGGGTCTCTCAGCCCTTGGTTGGTTAGCTTGCCGAGGAGCGGCTGCAGGCTTCGCAATCACCAACGCGTTGACAGATTGGCGGCGCTCTGGTTTGTCTTGCCTTCTAGGCCCATACACCACACTGGCCTCTTTTTTGAAGGGTTTCTTCTCTGAACCTGTAGATGCACCCTTTGGAATCTTACCAGACTTCAACCCAGCCTCAATTCTCTCTCCAGTCAGAATCAGATCAGTGAATCCAGCCGAAGAATTCCCAATAAAATGGTTGAAAAATGGCCCAGATAGGGTCCCCAAGAACATGTCTACCAACTCCCGATCAGTCAACGGAGGCTGCACCCTGCCAGCCAGATCCCTCCACTTCTGAGCGTACTCTTTAAAACCTTCACTTGAACCTAACGACATACCCTGGAGTTGGGTACGTGTAGGGGCAAGGTCGGCATTATATTGATACTGCTTACAGAAAGCAGTAGCCAACTCCTCCCAGTTACGAACCTTGGTCCCATCCAGCTGATAGAACCATTCGAGATGAGTCCCTGAAAGACTCTCCTGGAAGAAGTGGATCCACAAATTCTTATCCGCTGAGTACGGTTGAATCTTCCGGACATAGGACCTGAGATGTAGCTTGGGACAAGACGCCCCGTCGTACTTGGTGAAAGATGGTGCTTTGAATTTATGAGGGATGATCACACCAGTAGACAAACCCAGATCTCCGAAATCCAGCCCAGGCACCTGTTGTATCTCCATAGCATTCAACCTATCCTCCAGTTGCTTGTATCTGTCTTCTGCAGGAGGGTACTGCTCTTCATCAAAATCAGTCTCGTTGTCGGAGACCACCGGACTAGGACCTTTTTCTGCTTGAGGAGTACTCTTGCCAATGGAAGAACCAGCCTCTTCATTCTGCAAAGTGTTGCCAAACCTTCGGCCCGAGCTAAACAGAACAGTTCTTCTCTTCTTCTTCTTCTCCTTCTTCAGGAGCAGAGCCTTCAACTCTTCTTGGCCTTGAGCCAAACCCTTGATTAATTCCTGAAATTGCGCATTCTGCGCCTGAAGAGCTTTGATGGATGTCTCAGTTGATGACGAGTCAGGATTCATGATGCTGAAATAAACAGCGAAGAACTGTAAGCAACCTGAAAAGAGGAAAAACCTGCTATGCACATGATGAATGATATGTGTTTATGCAATGCATTCAAGGGTTCGAAAGTTCAAATTTGTTGTAGACAAAAAGGAACACACGTTATCATTAAGGAAATCATTGTTTAGTACATCAAAGCTTCATGGGCGAAATAATACAAAGGCAAATCAATCCCAAAATATACTACGCATCCTCTTTGGAGCTATGTAAGTGTTGAGATTCTTCTCCTCGTGCAACAGGCGGGTGAGCTCCAAGACCTTCTTTTCACTGGCATGTAGACTGGTCTCAAGAGAATTCCATTCTTCCTTAAGCTGGATCCAGCTCTTCTGCATCTCTTCCCAGGATGTGGGCATATCAGGGTGCTGAATAGTGTAGGACACCTCTCCTTCCAAGACTGGCTCTTTGATCACTGGGAGCATATGAGGATAAGGCATCACTAACTTCTGGGAGCGGGCGCGTACCCACTTGAGATAAGGTTCCAACGGGATGGAGTTCCTGTGCCCCAGTGTCTTGCTGTCTATCCTACTTGGCATCCTCCAGGCTCTGATAAATCTCTTGCGAAGTCCTTGAGTATCGTTGTCGAAGTCAAAAACTATGTCAGGAATTAACATGTCATGAGGACCATCCCTCCGAGCATAACCAAACTGTCTCCAAGCCAGGCATGGGCTGTAAGTAATACCTCCTCTGATTCCAAGTAAAGGAACATTAGGGTACTCCCCGCAACGATCAATGATAGTGACATCTTCTCTGGACCTAGGGCACCAATGTATATCTGCATGTGTGAGAGTCATCAACCGTTGTGACCACCTCAAACCCCGCTCGTTCTTCAAAACTGATTGTGGAAGGTGCGAAATAAACCACCTTCCCAGGAGAGGAGTGCAACACATAAGGACACCTCTTTTTTATCATGGTTCGAGTGTAACATGAATGAAGGATGTCTCCCAGCAACGTAGGTATAGGATTCCTGGACATAAAGATCTGGACAGCACTGATATCTATAAGCTGATCTGGGTTAGGGAACAACACCAAACCATAGACAAGGAGGGCCACAACTTCTTCAAAAGCTTGTAGGTCAAGGGAGTTCCAACATTCATGGGCCTTTTCAAACAGAAACCTGGCTAAGAACCCTTTGATACCACTTCTAACTTCCCAATGTCCCTTGAGGTCAGATGACTGTAGGTGCAAGGCTTTAGCAATCTCTTCAAGCTTGGGTTCCTTTTCTGTACCGTTGTAGGGTAGCTGATCAAGGATAGGGATCTTCAGGAGCCAGGAGAACTCCTCCAATGTAGGTACCAGCTGATAGTCCAAGAAGGTGAAACAGTGATGCAGAGGATCAAAGAACTGGAACAGGACCTTTATCATGTCTTCCTCAATGTTGGTATTGACCAAGCTGATGAGTCTTCCATGCCTCTCACTGAATGAAGAGCTCTCGGGAATCCTGGATATAAGTTCCTTAAGCTGAGGAGGGATCCTTACAAGACTGATTTGAATTGTCTTTCTACGAACGGTTTCCATGTCCTACAAAACAAGAACAAAGATGAAAATTCGAACCCCTGAAATGGTTAGTCAATGCATATGATGCTGGATGATGTCATGATGCTATGATTAAACACACCACAGATATTTACAAAGACAAACATGTAAGGCACACAAGGCACACAAGACAAGCCCTTAGGGTTTAAGCCCAGCATGGGGTCTGGGTAGTACCCTCTTGAAGTCGGTGGGTTCAACCTGTCCTATCAAAGTAACTGGGTTCTAAGGGTCCCAATATCACGGGATTGCTTTCATTGTTCATCGTTTCGATTTAGCCACTGAACTGGCGACCGAAATATTCCAGGAAAGAAACCCTCAATTGAGTGTAGTATCGAGTATCAACCAACCTCGGACTGCACCAAAGTCAGTTATCTCACTACCCTAAAGAGGCCAAGATAGTTCAATTAAGGTTCCTAAGGTCTGTTGATGCTTCACGACACCACGCGGAGGCCCCGTACTCTCCTTGACTGAACTCAAGGGTTACCGGTACACACCAAAGTGCCACATCAACGTAGCAGACTGTTTCAACCATGTCGGTATACCCCGCACAGTTCCCTCACAGCCTTGTTGCTACTTTCTAAGAAGGTATCCCCAGATCCGGGTTAGGATCTATAGAACTCCCAAGTAACCCACAATTTAAAGCAAGCAAAGAAAACAATTGAAAACACAGTGATCTTAGTCCTAAGGTACACCTCATTTAAGTTAAGTCCCCAGCAGAGTCGCCAGTTCTGTGATCGGTGGATCTGGAACTGACTGTTTTACCGCTGGTTCGCGAAATGTCGCGGAAGCAAGAGTCGCCACCGTCTTTTATTTTCTCCAAATGGAAAGGACAAAAGCACAGAAAAATTCCTTAAAGAGATTGCTCTCGGTTCGGGAGGTAGATTTATAGAAAGGGAAGGTGTTAGCACCCTTTCTATCCATGGTTATCCATGGGCTCTTAGATACTTGCTCACTTGTGTCTTCAAAAATGGTTTGTTTGCTTTTCAACTGTGGGTTTTAAAAAAGTTTCTTTGAAAATTTCAGTTCGACTCTTGTATCGGTCCTCAAGAGTGTTTGAAAAGTTGCTTTCGAAAGCTTTTTGAAAAGGTGTCGGTGTGAAAAGTATTTTTGATTTTTGTTTTGAAATTAGAGCAAGTATCTAGAGTCGTCTACCTACCCTAAGGAATTCGTCTGTGTAAATGTCCTTTAAAGTAGTGCCATCCCACCATTGAGAGGTAGGTAGCACCACCGTTGGAGGTGTTCGGGTCAATTCGAGGTTCGGGACATGGTGATCACCAGAGCAATGGGAAGACACCTTAGAAGCTACCCTCATGCCAGGTTCCTGGATCATGAGGACTTACTAAGACATCCTCTACTCGACGATCACCTTTCGAGGCAAGGCAACAGTGAGGCGTACCCTAGGGGTGGTGTGTGATTCATGTGTCATGTTCATTTGCATTTATCTTGTCATGTTATGGGTGATCTACGCTTTTGTTTTTATTTAGACATTCATTCTTGCATGCAATCTATTAGCAGTTAAAAAGTTGCGGAAATTAAAGTTCCTAAACTATTACAAAGGCGCGGGTCCACATCGCCAAATTAAAATCCAGGACCCGATTTGACAGAAAGATAAAGAATTAAAAGTGCGACAAATAAAAGATGTTACATGGCCTTGGGAGAGGTACATAAATATTATATGAAAAAGAAATAAATATGCGAATTGGAATTAAAGTTGAAACGAGGGCGTTGGACCCTTTTTAACTAAATTAAATTAAATTACTATTAAATTAATTAAAATGAAAAGAGATTTGTTTTTTTGGTATTTTAAGATTTAAATGGGAAAAAAGAATTAAACGCAATTAAACCTAATTCTACAATTTTTATTTTATTATGAAAATATATTAAAGTTTAACCTAAAATTAACCCTAATTATTTTACATGCAATTTAATTACAAAAATAAGTAATAGTAAATATTTAATTATTATGAAAGAGAAGAAAAAGGAATAAAAATTATTATAAACCCTAATTCTACCAATTTTAGGTTTTTTTATTAAAAATGTTAAGATTAAACCCTAAATTAAAACTAAGTGAATTAATGCAATTTATTTACAAAAATACTAAAATAAAAAATATTTATTATTTTTTTTATCTTTTCTGATTTTTTGGGTGTTTTTTTATATATTATGGAAATATCAAATTAATTAAAAAAAAAACAATAATTAAAAGAAAGTAAAAATAATAAAAAAAAACAAAGAATGAAAAAAGTTTGCAAACCTAGGGGGTCTGCCCCTAATTTTGGAGGGTTTTCTTTTAGCAATCTGGGCCCAATGACTGTGGCCTCTTTGACTTTTGCCACTAGGGTGTGAGGTGGTTGACTGCAGTCCATGGTGCGCTTCAGATTGTGACCATTTGATCCATCTCCATAGGCACGTGGATGGCCAGATTTTGTGGACATATGGTGCTCCTTCAGGCTGAAACTGCATATAAGTATTAAAGAAAAAATAATATGAAAGGGGGGTGGGGACCTGGGATCGAACCCAGGTCCTGAACATTACCAACGCCTATGCTTGCCAACCGTTCCAAACGCATGTTTTGTATATTAAATATCAAACAAATATTATAAAATAAATCCACGCGTTAGTGCTCCTTACGCGCGAAAATTTAAACGGACCAACCATCGCTCCACACATCATCATCTTCCTCGCGTTGTTCTTTTTTTCCTGAAACAAAAAAAGAACTGGCAACGGTTTTGCACCGTTCCAGAAAGTCACTTTCAAAAAAATAGCGAACAGGCCATAAGGCCTCATAAATTAGGCGCGAGGGTTGGTTTCTCTTTGTCCAAACATGCTTGTTTCAATGGTCCAAGTTTGGAGTGCTAATTTTTCCTTAATGGGGAAACCCCAATTCACAGTTTTGAAAACCCTAGACCTTGCTCATGGTGAAATCGCATGTGATGCATAAAAACACAATTAAACCATACAGTTAGTTATAGAATCAAGCAATGAATATAAATTAAGCGTTAAAAATTACAAAAGATGCATGAATTGAGATGCACGACTATGAAATTTTTTCTGTACAGGTGAGACCGTTCTCACGTTTCTAGGCACGAAAGCTTGTAGTTTTTGATCCAAATCCCTTCTTTGAAGCCTCAGCAAGCTAATGGAATAAAAATCTTGCCTTGAATCGTCCTCTAACCCTGTTTTCAGTTTTGAGATTTTTAAGCAAAAAGTCAAGTTTTGTTTTCTATGTTCTTGCGCAGCTTTTTGGTTAGGAAGCATTAGGTCTTGCTTGTGTATGTATAGGAGAGTGATTAGGGTTGAAAACTTGATCCAAAACCTTTGCATTCATGGTTTGTAAGATTTGATTTTTCAAGATCTTTTTTCAATATTTTTTCATGCTATTTGATATCAAATCATGACAAAACCTTCCAAAAATGATTATGCACGAATCTTGAGTGTCCAATGAGAGTATTTTCTGCACAAAAGGATTTGATTTCATTAGTTTAGTATTTTTTCATATTTTATTTAGTTTAAATGAATTAATTGTAATAAAAAATTCAAATAAATAAATAAAAATAATAAAAAACTTCCCTTTGGGCCAAATGGTCGTGTGCATGCTTTGGATAATGAATTGTGGAAGAAAAAGAGGCCCATTAGCAATTTTAGGTCATTTGAATCAATGTTGACTTTTCAAAATATCCAAAAATTTCCCAACTTCCACAAGGCATAACTTGCTCAATGTTTAAGATTTGCTCATGTTCTTTGACATTTTGGAAAGGTCTTTGAGTCCTATAACCAATGCCTTTGGTCCCATGTCATTTTGATTTACCAATCTCAAGTTATGGCCTTTGACTTAAAGTCCCTTTTTGTTGACTTTTGAAAATGACCTATAATGTTGAAATTGATAACTTTTTGCGAGAGCATTTCTTGGACTTGAAGTATGAATAGGAGTTGTAGGAAATGTCTTTCTCTTCAAAATGAGCTTTGGATGGGATTTTTCTGATAATCCATGTGGAAGTTATGCCCTGGTCAATTTACAGTTGACTTTTTCAACTGTCCAAATAAGGAAACTTTTGCATCTTGATGATTTTTGAGCCAAGCTTTGAGAATCATGATCAAGCATTGATCAAATGATGTTTGTGTCTTCAAAATGAGATGTTGACCAAAAATTTGGACTTTTGACTGTCAAATGACCATTTTGCCCCTACAGTTGACTGTAGTGCAATTAGGGTTTTGACTGTGCAATTTTGTGCTGAAAGTCTTGAAACTTGATATTAGGATGCTTGACCATATTTGTAGGCATGTGGGACTTGATTGGACCCTTGGAAACTTCATTTTCTTGATCAGAACCAAAACCCTAATTTTGACTGTTTAGGAGGCCCTTTCACTGTGCAACCCTTGGGGAATCTTGAAGCTTTGACTTGGCAATTCTTGAAGAATATGGGAGGGCAAATTTTGGGGTACAACACTCTGCATTAATAAAAATATCTACAAGAACGCCAATGATTGAAGAAGTAGAAACTCCTATGATTGTCCCTTCTGCTGCTGCTAAGGATAAAGGGAAAGGGATCCAAGAAGAGCTCGTCAGGACGAGGGCTCAGCCATTGGTTATCCCCGAAACCTCTAAAAAAGAGATGGAGGAGATTCTGAGAATAATCCGCAAAAGTGACTATGATGTGGTAGAACAACTGGGGCAAACCCCCTCCAAGATCTCAATGTTAGCTCTCCTGCTTTTTTCAGAGGCCCGCGCTAAGGCTCTGATCAAATTCCTGAAAACAGCACATGTCCCCCAAGAGACCTCAGCTGATCAATTTCAAAACTGTGTGGCCAGCCTTACTGCTGACAATGGCCTGGGTTTCTCTGACGCTGATCTAACCCCTAAGGGAAGGAACCACAATGATGCATTGCATGTTTCAGCTGAGTGTCGAGGGACCACTCTCGCCCATGTCTTGGTCGACACTGGTTCTTCCCTAAATGTGCTGCCTAAGAAAGCTCTGGACCGGCTGGATTGTGAGGGCTTGGAGCTGAAGCCAAGTAATATTATCGTCATAGCTTTCGATGGTTCAAAGAGAATGGTCCATGGGGAGGTCGATATTCCCATCAAGGTAGGCACTGAAGTGTTCAAATCTACTTTCTACGTGATGGACATCCGTCCGTCATACTCTTGCTTGCTGGGAAGACCCTGGATTCATCATGCTGGGGCAGTCACCTCCTCCTTACATCAGATGCTGAAGTACCCTGTTAAGGGTAAAATCATAACTGTGCATGGCAAAGAGGAATACATGATCAGTCATCTTAACTCCTTTCGATATGTGGAAGTAGAAGGTGAGTTCATTGAAACACCTTTTCAGCACTTCGAAGAGGTTTCTCTCGAGGTTGCGGCGGCGAAGACATCAGTTGAGGTACCTATCACTCCTGGACGTGTGGCTAAGATGGCGTCTCTCAAAGATGCGGAGGCTGTGATTAAGGAGGGGAAGAGCACAAAGTGGGGACAGTTGCCTGACTTTACCCATAAAACAGACAATTTTGGTTTAGGATTTACTACGGTGGGACAGAAGGCCATGCGTCGTTCCAAAATTGAAAAGACACCCGTCAAGATTTCTCTCTGTGGGATCAATGCTATAGAAGATGAAGCTGAGGAAAGCCACTTTGAAGACTGGATCTATCCAACGGTCGAAGGGGGTTTGAGCAATTGGGAGGCGAAGGATTTTGTCCCAATCACCTTTATTCATCAGTAATATTTATCTTTGAACAATTTCCAGTTTTTATGGTCTGTAATAACTGATACAATTCGCACACTGTTTTTCACCTCATGCCTTGCCCGGGGCATGTAGGTCCATTTGTAAGTGTTGTACCCCAAAATTTGCCCTCGCATTTTTTCACAAGAAATCACAGCCTCAGGCGTTTCCTGATTTTTCAAATTGGCTCAAGAATCGGTCAAACGGACTTTTCTCGTCAGTCAGACACAATTAGGGTTTTACTGGTTTTCATGGCTCTAGAACAGTTCACACTGTTGGCTTAGGGTTTTGGTTGACTTTGGCTAAATTTTGATCAGGCAAATGTTATTTGGCATTTAATCAGGAATTAAGGTTTTTATGGGCATATTCTCAGAAGGTTAAAATTCCACAGCACTTTGCAAGTTATTCCGAGATTCGGTTTGAATTCGCATTGTTTTGATTTAATCAGTAAAAGAGACAGTTGGTTTGAATTCACGTTGGTTTGTTTGAGCCAGTCAAAAGAAATATGCAGTATTGGATTTACAGTGCTTGGCAAGAAATCAGTAAGAAAGGAATGCGTCTGATCAGTTATTGCGTTTGACTGTGTGTTGCTTTAGATGATGGAGGCGCCAAGTTCATTTATTTTGATCAGCGAAGAATCAATGTTTAGTTGATTATTTATTATTCTAAGAATTAAATATCTGGAATTTAATTTTCAGTTGTTTTAATTTAAGGAACTATAAATAATAAGTAAATAATTGAGAAGGGATAAAAAGAATTAAATGGATCAATAGAATTTTTATTTCATATTTAAACATTTGTTACAATTATTATTTAGATACAAGTATGCATTTACGAAGTATTTAAAATAATAATAGTTTACAATGATTAAATTGAAATTAAAACTATCCTATTTTTCTAAATATTTTCTAAGTCCCTAATTCTTCATTCTTCACTTTGTTCCCCTCCATTCAATTATTCATCTGCAAAAAGAAAAGGAGAAAAGTCAGTGACTGATAAATAAATAAAGACAGATAAAAGAAATTCATCATTAAGGGCCACTGATTGGGATCAGTTAACCCTCTCTGCAAATCACGGGATTTCTCCCGGTTCACAAAGAGGGACGAGTTTTATTTGCTAATCATGAATGCAAAAATACAAAGTGTCAAAATGCATAAGTTCAAAATCTCAAACTCCAAGTTCAAATCAAACTGAAAAAATCCAAATTGCAACTTTCTGTCCAAATCCAAAAGGTACAAGTTACTGCACAAAGATGTCAAAGAAGATAAAAAAGTACAACTTTCTGCCCAAAATATAAAGCATACTGTCACAAAGATATCAAGCTGGCCAAAGAAGATATGCATATGCAAGCAACTATACTTTCATCATTTCCCCATGTGACCCTTTCAGAAAAGTACAGAAAAGAAACATATTTTAACATATCCAACTGTACTGAGAGAGAAAAAGAAGAGATAAGGAGCAGGTTTTTAGGCTTTAGGCAGGCATAGATAGAAAGATATACAAAAAGGGCAAAACACAGTAAGAGGGAGGAGGAGCAAAAATATACAAACTGAAGCCTCAAGCTTAACAAAAACTTGTCAAGGCCAAGCCTGTACCTGCTACATCAAACACCTAAACATCAAAAACCAGTAAAAATGCCAAACCTGCATAAAACCTACTAAAACAATAAAACCTCCATCCCATAGCAAACTTGCCCAAGAACTGTCAAGTGGCCTGAACAAGGCCAAAAAACCAGTATCACCTGCATATGCCAAGCAAGCCCGAAGCCTCACCTGTCAAACACCTTAAACCAAAAGCCGGTACCATTCAGTTCAAGTCTCAGGCCATAAACCATAGCCCACTGCATCAAGCCATTCAAAACCTGCAATGGCCTAAAACCAAACATAACCTGGAAGCCATTCAAGAACCATAAGATCCCTGTCAAAGCAAAGGGGCAAAAGAAGACCAAAAAACCAGAAAACCTGTTGAAGCTCTAAAACCATTCAAAGCCTCACCCTGCTTGTCAAAAACCTCACAACATAAGCCTGTCTCACCAAAAGGCCTCAGACCTGCCATAGCATACTGCATCAAATCTCATAAACTTTCATGGCCTAAACCAATTTCCAAACCCCAATACCAAACCCTCAGATTTACATCATCATAGGGTGTTTCAGAAGCACATTCTAAGCAAGCATACACAAGAAGGCAAAGAAGATACACAGGCAGGCCTCAGAATGTATCATCACTGGCCATTAGAGAAGCAAGCATTCTAAGCTAACAACGAGGCAACACGAGTCAGAAGAAGGGAGAAAATCTAAGGCAACATGGGCATACGAACGAAGTAGGCAAGCCTCAGAAGAAGCAACATCACAGGCAATTCAAAGACAACCAAAGAAGCACGCTAATCTCAAGGCATTCAGAAACATGTCAAATTAGGCAACACAAGCAAGCATTTCAACAATCATCTCAAGGCAACAAGCATACAGTGGCAAAGAAGAAGAAGAAAGAGGTGAACATTAAGAAATAAGGTTTTCAGTCAAGTCATCATCATCAAACCCTAAAGTGGCAGAAAAGGTAAAAGTTACCAAAGAGCAAGCATCACGTATCTCCGCCTCAACTTCCTTGTTCCGGCTGCCTGAGCGCCTCCACCTACCCTACCTCTCCTCCATCTCCAAAGAACGAAGGTAGTAAGCTTTTCTCTCTCTTTCTTCTCCACCACCTCCATAATAATACAGGTTTAAGGGTCAAGATCCAAATTGAAATAAAGCATGCAATTCGTAAAAAGAACATAAACATTGAAATCAAACCTTGTATCATAAGACCACTGGGCTCAAGCCATAGAGGGAAGAGAGATTTGGGGGGTGGCGCTGGTGGCTAGACGGAGGAATTGTATCCAGAAGACGAAGATGAACGAAACTCCATGAACGGCGCGCTGTACAAACCCTAAGCCAGTGTCCAACTGAAACGAAACCCTCTAACCCTAAAAATGCTTGTTTCACCCGCTGGGCCTTGCCCGTTTCTATCACACCTAAGCCCACTATATTCCCATTCACACCCCCTTATGCCAATTCTGAGTTGGGCCTTAAACACTTTCCTAAGCCCGCTTCTTTTTCTGTTCTTCCCTTCGTTTCATTTTTCTACAAACTAAATTTTATTTTGACTTAACTCTTTTGAAAGAAATATATACTAATATAATTAAATAAAACAATAAAACATTAATATATTAATACAAAGAATATAATGTGATTAGAGTGTTAAACCTCTTTTAGTAAAATACTTATTTGTACATTAATACTAAAAATGCCTAAAGATATATTTTTTCTAATATACGTAATTCCATTCTTGATATTGGATTAAAACACACTTTGTATATAAATTCTTTTTAAAACAAATACATTTTCCTTTCTTAAGAAATTTTTATACATAATTTAATTAGAACTTAAACATTCAATTAAAACATTTTCTTTTGTGCATATTAAAAATATACAAATCAAAGATTTATTAAACACATATTTAGGTCAACAATACCTTAATACACATTAATTTCACATTGTCGCACCTGTAAATAATTACATACTTAAACAATACATCTCACACTTACACAATATAAATACATTCATATTGCTCCTATACACACTTGTTTATCTTATACATTGATATTCGTCATTTACATTTGATCGCAAATTCGATTTGGTTGTAACTTATTGGATACTATAAGTCTCATCCCCATTCATACACTTGTACCCCCACTCTCGGATACTTATTTTGTAATAGCGTAGACTTTACATTTCCGCAATTTACAGTTTTCCAATTATACCATGGTTAGACCTAGGGTTTGCATGTACATAAAATCAAACGCTAGATAACCTAATACAAGACAAATACATGAAATCAATACACAATCACACTTGCACCCTCTAGGGTAATCCCACATGTTGCCTTCCAAAATGGGCCATGCTTACACGTCGAGTTTCTTTGGCAAAACAAAAACAAATGATCATAAGTCCCTCGATAACACTTTCAAAATGTTGCCTAAACAAATGGTCAAGTCCCTTAAAGAAAATGCCCAAAGATACTTGGCACCATTGCATTCACGGTCCATACGATGACCCGCGCCCGTCCCGAACAAACTTCCTAAACGCAAGATTGTCCACCAAATTCAATGGTGGAACAAAATTGTTAAAAAGGGGTTAAAACATAACAAAAACCTTTGAGTACAATAGGGTAGATTAAACTCTTAGTTACTTGAGATCGACTTGCAAAAAACACTTGCCTTCTTTTCAAAAACCACAATCCACAACACTTTCAAACAAACTCTCAAAAACATCTGAAACATCTTTTCGAAAAGATCCACACTTTTGTAAAACACTCAAACACGAGTCAAAAACATTGGTCGCCTAAGACAAGGCATCTTTTCAAAAACATTTTCAAAAAACACTCACACACACACCATTTTCAAGCAATCAAGAATCAAGGCAAGTGATCTAAAAACCAAGTAACAAAGAGCCCATGGATAACCATGGATGAAAAGGATGCTAATACCTTCCCTTTTCATAATCTACCCCCCGAACCCACGAAATATCTCAAAAGGTTTTTGCTGTGCTTTTTCAACCTTTCCTTTAGGATAAAATAAAAAGTCGGTGGCGACTCTTGCTCAACCGAAACATTTGCAAAAACAAACGCAAAACCTCAAGTCAGTTCTCCCACCGTATCACAGTAAGGGTTTGATTTCTCTTCATAATCATATGCCATATTTTAATGAATCATTGGACGATTTTTCATTTATAAATTGTATGTTCTTTTTCTTTCCTTTTGCATTTTTGTTTGTTTAAGGATGGTTATCCCTTACACACACCCACACTCACCAATGCAGGTACCCATCCACTCTGGATTCCATGGGTGACTATTCTACCGTATCCTTCGACAACTCTGAAGATTTGGTCAATCAAGCTGAATACGAAGATGACGAAGATTGTGAAGTACCGGGAGAGCTAGCCAGACTTCTACAATAAGAAGAGAGGGCCATCTTGCCTCATGAAGAGTTGTTGGAAACTATCAACTTAGGGACAGAGGAAGATAGGAAGGAAGTAAAAGTGGGTGCCAATCTGGAATCAAGTGTTAAGGAGCGCTTAATACAGCTGTTGAATGAAAACGTTGAAATCTTCGCCTGGTCTTATGAAGACATGCCAGGGTTAGACACAGATATCGTGGTTCATCGTCTCCCCACAAGAGAAGATTGTCCACCAATCAAGCAAAAGGTTCGCCGAATGAGGCCGGACATGTCTGAGAAAATTAAGGCCGAAGTAATGAAACAATTCAACGCCGGCTTTTTGGCTATTACATCATATCCATAATGGGTTGCTAACATCGTGCCAGTACCTAAAAAAGATGGAAAGGTCAGAATGTGTGTAGACTATCGGGATTTGAACAGGGCCAGCCCTAAAGATGATTTTCCGCTGCCGCATATTGACATCTTGGTTGACAACACAGCTCAACACAAGGTTTTTTCCTTCATGGATGGATTCTCGGGCTACAACCAGATCAAAATGGCCCCCGAGGACATGGAGAAAACTACATTTGTTACACAATGGGGTACCTTCTGCTACAAGGTGATGTCGTTCGGACTGAAGAACGCAGGGGCAACTTATCAACGCGCCATGGTAGCTTTGTTTCATGATATGATACATCATGAGCTTGAAGTTTACGTAGACAATATGATAGCTCGATCACAAACAGAGGAGGAGCACCTTGAACATTTGCAGAAGTTGTTTTCCAGGTTGAAGGAGTACGAACTCAGGCTGAATCCAAGCAAGTGCACTTTTGGAGTTAGGTCTGGTAAACTTCTGGGATTTATTGTCAGCAACAAGGGTATTTAGGTCGATCCAGCAAAAGTAAAAGCTATACAAGAAATTCCTGCTCCCCGTACTGAAAAGGAGGTTAGAGGATTCTTGGGGCGCTTGAACTATATCACCAGGTTCATCTCTCACCTGACGTCTACCTGTGAGCCAATTTTCAAACTATTGAAGAAGGATCAGGTAGTTGAATGGAACGAGTATTGCCAAGTTTCTTTTGATAAAATCAAGGAGTACTAATTGGAACCTCCTATTCTTATGCCACCCGTCGAAGGAAGACCGTTGATCATGTATCTGACTATTTTGGATAACTCAATGGGGTGCGTGTTGGGCCAACATGACGAGTCTGGTCGAAAAGAGCATGCCATTTATTACCTTAGCAAAAAGTTTACCGACTGTGAGACTCGCTACTCACTGCTCGAGAAAACTTGTTGCGCTTTGGTATGGGTTGCTCGCCGACTAAGGCAGTATATGTTGACTCATACCACTTTGTTAATTTCCAAAATGGATCCTATCAAGTATATCTTCAAGAAGCCTGCTTTATCTGGAAGAATCGCTAGATGGCAAATGATCTTGACTGAGTATGACATCCAGTACACTACCCAAAAAGATATAAAAGGGAGTGTGCTAGCTGACCATCTAGCTCATCAAGCTGTCGAAGATTATCAATCCATGAGATTCGACTTCCCAGACGAGGACATCATGACTTTAGACAACATCGAAGGTAGCAGACCGTATGACGGACCTAAAAATGGATCCCGATGGACCCTGTACTTTGATGGTGCTTCAAATGCACTCGGCAACGGTATCGGTGCGGTACTCATTTCCCCAGAAGGTTACCATACACCTTTCACGGCCCGACTTTGCTTCAGCTGTACCAACAACATGGCCGAATATGAAGCTTGCATCTTTGGTCTCAAGGCTGCTATAGACCTGGGGATCAAATCTTTGATTGTATTTGGGGACTCGGCTTTGGTTATCATTCAAGTCAAAGGAGAGTGGGACACCAAGCATCCTAATCTTATCCCATACAAAGAACATGTCTTGACATTGCTGCCTCATTTCGAGAAGATTACTTTCGAGCATTTCCCGCGAGAAGAGAATCAGCTAGCAGATGCTCTGGCTACAATGTCTTCCATGTTTAAACTCAACTGGGATAACGAAGCTCCCCAAATTACCATCGAGCGAATGGACGAACATGTGCACTGTCATGAGATTAATACCGAAGAAGTAGTGGAACAACCCTAGTTTCATGAAATCAAGAGGTATCTCCAGACTAGAGAATATCCCGAAGGAGCTTCCGTCAATGACAAAAAGTTCTTAAGGAGATTTGCGGCCAAGTTCTTCCTAAGCAATGGCATTCTTTATAAACATAGCCATGATTGTGTTTTACTTCGTTGTGTGGATAAAGCTGAAGCAGAGTTGATCATGACTGAGATACACAGTGGCACATTCGGCACCCACTTGAGCGGGCATACGATGGCTAAGAAGATTCTAAGGGCAGGCTATTACTGGTCTACTATTGAAGCTGATTGCTATCAACATTCCCGCACTTGCCATAAATGCCAAATATACACCGACAAGGTGCATATCCCTCATGTTCCTCTCAATGTTCTGACAGCTCCTTGGCCATTCGCAATGTGGGGCATTGACATGATTGGAGAGATCAAGCCCACGGCATCCAATGGACATCGCTTCATTCTGGTGGATATTGACTATTTTACCAAGTGGGTCGAAGCAGCTTCCTTTGCCTCTGTTACAAAAAATGTGGTTGCCCGCTTCATCAAGCAGAACATCATATACCGGTATGGTGTCCCCGACAGGATCATCACAGACAATGGTACAAATCTGAACAATACTATGATCACCGCTCTATGTGAACAGTTCAAGATTTATCATCACAATTCATCTCCCTATCGTCCAAAGATGAACGGTGTTGTTGAAGCCGCGAACAAAAACATCAAGAAGATCATTCAGAAAATGGCAGTTACCTACAAGGACTGGCATGAGATGTTACCGTTTTCTCTGCATGGATACCGTACCACGGCACGTACTTCAATAGGGGCAACCCCTTTTTCTTTGGTATATGGCATGGAAGCCATTCTACCCATGGAGGTTCGGATTCCTTCCTTAAGGATTATGAAAGACGCTGGTTTGAGTGAAGACGATTGGATTCAGACCCGACTTGATCAACTTAATTTGATCGATGAGAAACGACTTACTGCTGTTTGCCATGGTCAGACTTATCAAAAACGGATGATCAAGGCCTTCAACAAGAAAGTAAGGCGTCAGATATATCAAGTCGGAGATCTTGTAGTCAAGCGGATCATCTTACCGCAAAGTGATCCCAGGGGCAAGTGGACTCCTACCTACGAAGGACCATTTATGATCAAGAACATCTTTTCTGGTGGGGCAATGATTTTGACCACCATGGATGGCGATGATTTTCCACACCCTACGAACACAGACATAGTCAAAAGATACTACGCATAAAACGACCCGACAAGTTGAAAACCCGAAAGGGCGACTTGGGCAAAAATGGGCATCCCGGTGAACCGAAAACCCGAAAGGGCAGTTCAGGCAAAAATTAGGGATAAAACCAAAAAAATCTGTACACCCGGCAAGTTGAAAACCCGAAAGGGCGACTTGGGCAAAAAAGGGTTTCCCGGTGGATCGAAAACCCGAAAGGGCGATTCAGGCAAAAGTTAGGGAATTCAAGCGTATGACTATGTCTCGTCGGATTACTTCAAGAACGATCTCTTCAAAAACAAGCTCCCAGTTTCTGATCAATCCAGTCATCGGCGGACAAAGCAGCGAATGGACAAGTATTCAGAGTTATGAAGGCTATGGCAGAATAGGAATCCCACAGAATTATTACACATAGCCATCTTTCTGTTGTATAAAATTTTTCAATTTTTACGACAACATTCTCTTACTAGGATGTTTGTCTCCTTTGTACAAAGATACTCATAAAAAGTTAATACAAATACACTTCCAAGTGCAGAAATTTGATTTGCTTTCTTTTTCTTTTTACACTTATGCTTTATTTGAAAAAACGTCCAATGTTTTGTTAAATAGGCATATGCATTTGAACATAATCATTGCTTACAAATAAAAATCTGAAAAAATATGATTGCTGATAGGTTGAAGGTATAGGTAAATATCTTGATACCCTTTCAGAAGAAATCCCCAGCGGAATTAAACTTCAAGATCCTCAACAGAGTTAAAATTCGGAATATATTTCCCCAACACAGTTGAACTTCAGGATCTTCAGCAGACCAAAGCTTTCTAAAGTTGGATTCCCCAGCTAAAGGCCAGAACTTAATTCCCCTCAAAGTCAAGTTTCAAGATCCCCAGTGGAGCCCAAAAAGAACCTAAGTATTCTATCCCCAAGGGAACCAGGATAGTGAACATTCTCCCCACAGAAAGACTTCCCAACAGATTGAAGATTCTCAGTCTCTTTTCTCCAACATAAGCCTCCCAAGTTTTAAATTCCCCGATAGAAATTTTCAAAACTTCCTTGTTCCCCAAGCAGTCAGCAGTCAACAAGGTTTCTCATCTTCAGCAATCAGAGTTTCTGGCATTCCCCTGCAGCAGCAAAGGATTCATTTTCCTGGCAGTAGTCAAAGAATCCATTTGTTTCCAGATATCCGGATTTCATCTATCCTCAGCAAGACAGCTCATCAGCATACATGCGCATTCATTACCTTCACGTATCATAAACATTGATATAACATACATATTGCATCATACATTTCATGCAACATAACTTTGGGTTCAGCTAACATTTGTACCCTTTTCAGGATAAGATTAAAAGGCTATCATTAACAGTCAGTCAGATACAGTCCAGATACGCTCCAGACACGGAAGCCATTCTGTTACTTATTCAAATTCAAATTTTAGATACAGTACAGATACACCCCAGACACGGCAGTCATTCTATTACTCATTCAAGGTTTCAAGTCAGATACAGTACAGATACACCCCAGATACGGCGGTCATTCTACTATTCATTCAGATTTCAGCAATCCGATACAGACTAGATACGCTCCAGATACGGAAGCCATTCTATCTCTCATTCAGATTCAACTACAAGCTCAGATACGCACCAAACACGGATGCCATTCAAGCCCTTACCTCAGCAGTTTGATTCTCCCCAGTGCAGTCGCCACGAAAATCATTTTGTCACTTATTCAGATCCCAGTTACAGTCTCAGATACACTCCAGACAAGGAAGTCATTCTGCTACTCATACAGATCTCAATTTCAGATACAGTCCAGATACGCTCCAGACACGGTTGCCATTCTGTCACTCATTCAGAAATTATCCCCAGCACGCGGTTTCTCCGTACACAGATATTCCTCTATTATCCAAATACAATACACATACGCTCCAGACACGGCAGTCATTATGATATTCATTCTACATTCAAATACAGTTACAACTCAGATACGCGCCAGACACGGACGCCATTCTTCTGCTCATATAAACTCAGTCTCCAGATACAGTTCAAATGCATTCCGGACACGGATACCATTTTGATGCTCATTCTTCGGACCTACAACTCTGCAAAATCAACAAAGATTCTTGGATGGCACCTTTAAGCCCATCTCCAGCAAGATCCTACCACCTCCAAATGGCATCTTTAAGCCCATTTCCTCAGCCTTACTTTTGACGAGTGCAAATTTACGGGCATTCTAGTGTCCAATCTCCTTTTACCTTCGAGACGCGAACGGCAAACTTGCCAATCTAACTCTTCAGGTTCAAGAATATTGAACAGGGGCAACTGTTATACCCCAAAATTTTCCCTCTCATTTCATCAACATTTTCTCATCACAAAACTCTTATAGCTCAAGATCAAGCTAGGGTTTGCTCTGCTCAAGACCCCTCCTTGCACTGTTGACCCAAATTAGGGTTTGAGTTTGCACAGGGATGTTTTGACCTAAAATTCCCAAGGTGACTTTCATGCTTCATGTTGGACTCACAAGTTTATCCATACCAAGTTTCAAGCCTTGATTCCAATCTTTGTCCAGTCAATTGGACAGTTGACCTAGAAATCAGCTGTATTGGGGAAAAAGTCAATTGTGGCCAATTGACAGTTAAACCTCATGAATTTTGACCCATATCAACTTTTTGAACTCATATGGACCATTTGATCAAGTTTGGATCACAATTCCACAAGAAATTTGATCAGATCACCAAAAGGGTAAAATGGTCATTTTTAGGGTTTTGACTGCACAAAGGCAATTTTTGACTGTTTGACCTAGCCAATGGCAAACCAAGCTCACATATGGATTCAAGGACCCAATGACATTGTCTTGACCCATTCAACAAGTTCAAAAGATCTCAAATGCATAGGATTGATAGATGAATTTTTCAGTCAACTGATCAAAATTTGACTGTGCACTGAAAAGTCAAACTTTGACTTTTTGGTCAAAATCAAGTGCCAAGATTCATTTTTCATCAAGACATGTCAAATTTTGAAACTTGTTCATCAAGAAACCCAAAGATGCAAATTAGGGTTTAAAATGGAAAATTTTCATAACTTAGAAATTTTCTAAGTTATGAAATTTTCTTATTTTTTCCTAACTTTGTCCCACTTTTTCACAAAGATCCAAATGGTTTCAAACAAAACTTGCAACATTAAAGTTGTAGTCCATTGAAAAATATACAACTTTGATTCACAAAGTTTCCTCAAAAGAAGCTTGTATCTCAAGTTATGATTTTTGGAATAAGGGTGCAAAACATTTTTAACTTAGAGAAATTTTGCCCTATTCTAGGCAGGATTTTTGTCTAACTTCTTGGCCATTTTTCACATGGTTCCACTTGGAGTTTCAATTTGAATTACGAAGATGGATTGTAGTACACATTCCAAACTTTCCAAATTTTCCAAGAACTTCTCAAACACCCTTGTGGTTAGAGAGAATCGAATTTGCAAAGTTGGGTAAAATTCACTTTTGTTCATGGCCAAAGCATGTTCATAACATTTGCATTTCTCAAGTCAGCAGGGTTTGTGCTAGTTTGCAGGCCTCTAAACCTCTTCAAACTCAATAATTTAATTCCTAACCATTATGTTCAAGCATTGTTTTGTTCATTTGGTCATTACACATAGAACTAACCCTTAACTAGAAAAAGCAAAGTTTCCATTTTGATAAAGTAACACTTTATGTCAAGTTCCAAATCCTTGAGGTACAGGCCAGATCTTTAAGCCAAATAAAATCCACAAATTTCAGTTACCAAGAGCCTAACTTGCAGCATACATTAGGGCTTTGTACTGGCTGGTATCAACATATACACTTTCTTGCTTACATTTGAAGAACCCTTGAAAAACTCAAGCCAACTTCCACTTCCTGTCAACACAGCCAAGAACAAACCTTGTAAACATCTTCCATATACCCAAACAGACATAAGGCATGATTCAACCATCCCTCATACCTCCTAAAACACAAAAACACCATCTTGCTGCAAAAACAGAGCACCTGTTGTAGATTGAGGTCCACAACTCAATCCACTCGTGCACTTTGGCTAAAAACCCTTCAAACACCTTCCATACCACCCACTGAAACTATCCCAAGCCTTGAACTCAAGTTGTAACCCCCCTAACCACGTTTGCCATTTTTACTTTCAAGCTGTGCAGGTGAACTTCTATGGCACGATTCAGAGTGATTCAAAGCAAGCTAGGCATTTGGGAAGCATCCTTGGACATCAGGCAAGCTCAACAAAAGCTCAAAATCCATTGGAAGTTGCTACATTGCTCTGTTCAAGTCAAGCTGAAACAGGTAATCTATGGACTTCTATCTCTCTATCCAGGCATGATTAAGCTTAGGTTTGTGAATGGAACATGCTCTACTCATAGCCCTGAAGCCATACATGTGTTTACTTTTCATTTATATTAAGCATGCTGTGAGAATTTTGGCCATGAACATTGAAGAAAAACTAGGTCAGAAATTGGAGGTGAAGAAATTCTCCCTGGTTTCTTAGAGTTAGGTCAAGTTTTTTACATATTTGGAATCGTGGTTTGATGCTCTACATTATTTGTGTTATGAGTTTTTGTTAAAAATCAAGGAATCGAGAGATAGCAGGTGTAGAAGGAAGTGCGCATTTTTGTTGTTCAAACATGGCTGGAGGTTGAAGACAGAGTTGGCTTGGGCTGGGCCTGAGTCAACTTGCTTTTTGCACCCCCCCTTTTTCCATTTGCACCCCCTGGCCCATTATGTGAAATACTTGTCATTTTTGCATTTTTCTTTTTGATTCTGATTTTATATTTTTTGCTCCAGCATAAAAAACTCCAAAAATATTTTTCCACATTTTTTTACATTTATTTAGCATTTATTTGCTTTATTAGAATATATATATGTAAATAAATATATTTCTTTTTCATTTTAAAACCCTAAAAATAATACAAAAAAATATTTATTTTTAGTTATTATTTTTTTTATTTTCATTTTGAAAACATTTTCTAAAATATACATTTTTTTGTAAATAATTAATATTTTTATTTTTTGTACATATTTAGCATATTTAGTATATATAATATATAAATACTTGTATATTTTATTTTATTAGATAATTAGGATAAAAAATATAGAGATAATACATTTTTATTTTTATTTAATATTTGACACTAAAATATTTTTTTAACAATATACTTTTTATTTTTTTTGTATATAATTAATATATATTGTATATAATTAATAAATACTATTATTTACTTAAAATTAGGGTTTTGCCCTAAATAGCAAAAATATTCAAATTTGACTTTTTATTTTTGTTTATATTTCACATTGAAAAATACTTTTACATACATGAAAAATCTTTTTTAGCATAATACATCTTTTATTTGATACTTATTTATTTGTATTTATTTAAATATTAAATATTTGTCTTGTATATTCAATATGGATGTAATAGCTTAGAATTTAATTTCTTGTCAAATATCCCCAAATTCAAACTTGTACCCCCATCCCCATAATCATTGTTGTAATATCTTAGCATTTAAATTTCCATATTTAAAAGCTTTCAATTATGCCATGTTTAGATAATTAGGGTTTGTATGCAAATCAAATTAACAAATAGTTTAACCTAACACAAAGATAAATGCATGAAAATCAATACACAATTCACACTTGCACCCCTAGGGTTACTCCACTTGTTGCCTTCAAAAATGGGCCATGTTTGCATGTTGAGTTTCTTTGGCAAAACAAAAAAAAAATCAAATGATCATAGTCCCTCGATGACGCTATCAAGTTGCCTAAAAAATGATCAAGTCCCTTAGGAAAAATGCCAAAGATACTTGACACCATTGCCTCCATGGTCTAAACGATGACCCGTGCCCGTCCCGTTAACATCCTAACACAAGGTTGTTCACCAAATGCAATGGTGAAACAACACTGTTAAAAGGGTTAAAACATGAGAAAGATCTTTGAGAAATTTAGGGTAGATAGCTCTTAGTTACTTGACCAAACTTGCAAAACAATCCTTGCCATTTTTCAAAACACACATCAAACACAATTTCAAAACCCCACTTTCAAAACATTGAAAACTTTCCAAAACACCTTTGTATACATTCAAACAAGAATCATTACAAAGGTTGCCACAACAATGGCCTCTTTTCAAAACATTTTTCAAAATCACACACAAAGCACCATTTCAAACAATTGAAAAGCAAAGGAAAGTGATCTAAGCAAGTAGCTAAGAGCCCATGGATAACCATGGATAGAAAGGGTGCTAATACCTTCCCTTTCTATAATCTACTCCTCGAACCCAAGAAAACATCTCAAAGGTCTTTCCTGTGCTTTTTGACCTTTCCTTAGGATAAAATAAAAAGTCGATGGCGACTCTTGCTCAACCGAAACATTTGCGAAAACAAACGCAAAACACAAGTCAGTTCTCCCACCGTATCACAGTGTCGTTCCCCACACTATCTGAATGATATGCACATTTTGCATTTGAATGATAATAGGGAGAAGATGTATTTGGATTCTTTGGCGCCTCTTTCAAGCTTGTAAGGTTTAACTTTAACAGATGAGGGAGGACCTTGAAGATGTGAAAAACACAAGAATGGGGGTTGAATTGTAAAACTTAAAACAAATGCTAGACAACACTGTATTTTTATCCTGGTTCGTTTGATCTCAAACTACTTCAGTCCACCCGTCAAGGTGATTTCGCCTCTCTCCAACGAGGTCTTAATCCACTATATTCAAAGGATTACAACACTACTTTAACAACTGTTAAAGCCTTCTTGAGTATAACCACAAACCGGTTTATCTCAAGGAAATCTTTTACAACTAATTTGAACAATGATGTGTTTAACGTTTTCTAATAAAACAATATATCACAACTGTGATAATTACACAATTTTAGCTTAGAGTAAAACTGAATTTGCTAAGCGTTTGAGTAAGCGTGGTGTTTGAAGGCTTGGCAAATTATGAGTGCATGCGTGCGTCTTTTCTCAAGGAGACTTGTTTATATAGGCAAGGCAGAGATACGTTGTCCATAAAGCCAATTTACTGATAATAACGCACTTTCCTTTTTGAGAAGATCTTGTCTGAAGAGAGTCGTTAGCAATTAATTCTGTCTTGAATACCTTAATAACACTTCAGAGTTTTCTTTGCTTATGACTTAAGATAACGCTTCAGAGTGCTGATGACTTGGTAGAGATCTTTGATCAGAGTCAGAGTGTTTTATGCGCAGATTCTGGTCATCAAGCTTCAGCGTATAATCTGGTAGCTTCAGCGTTACTGATCTTCTGATGCTTCTGATGCTGATGCTGATTCCATCAGAACTTCTGTATACACAGAACATAATTTTAAGAAGCATATTTGTCTTATATATAAATCTTACAATTTATTTATTCTTTGTATTTTGTTATCATCAAAACTCAAATTAAGGGTTGTAGAATCAAACTATGTTCTAACAATCTCCCCCTTTTTGATGATGACAAAAACCAGATTTTTTCAATTAAAAATAAAGAATAAAAAGTAGAGAATAAAGAAGAGAAAACTCCCCCTGAGTTGATTACTTCCCTTTAATTCCATGAGTCTTTGAGCATCAGAACATTACTGTATCTTTCATCAGAGTTTTGTACCTGTAAGCTTTTCAGAAGAGAAAATTTAAATAGATCAGAATGTTTGAGACTTATGTCTCAGTAATCCGTTATTGAAAAATATCATTCTTTCTCCCCCTTTTTGTCAGTTATCAAAAAGGACAAATAATTAGAGTCAAAATGCAATTATATTAAAAACAGAAGCAATGATAAGTTCAGAACATTGTAAGAATATTACAGATAAACATGTTTAAAAAACGAGGCAATTCTAAGAGGGAGGAGGAAGACGTGTGAACAAAGCTTCCAGCATGCCCTTGATTTGGTTGTTGGTTTCCTGTTGTTGGGTTAACATGCTTGCTATTGCATCAATTTTGTTGTCCTGCTTGTCCATTCTTTCCTTCATCAGAATATCAAATCTTTTCAGATCTTCTAGAGTCTGCCTATCCAAGGAGGAAGCTTGAGGATCTTCAGAAACAGGATGCTTCTCAGAGCTTTCTGCAATATCCTCTTTTTGACCCAGGGCTTCAGCAAGAATCATCTGATCTTGAGTATCAGGTTGAACTTTGGATGTTGGACGATGTTCAGACCAGGGAGCAACGTCCAGAGAGAGAACTTCTTCCTCAAGTAGCTTGCTTAGAACTGGACCTTCAATCTCTTTTAGCAGATTGTTGAAGTTCTGCTGAGCTTGTCCGTAGCTCAGTTCCTGCAACTTATGAGTTTCAGAAGATACCCATCTTTTGAACCTTGTCCAGAGGTAGTCTGATGCAGCAGGATCAACCAGCTCCAGACTCGCTTGTTTCAAAGAAGTGATCCACTTTTGTACTTCTGTTTCAAATGTCAATAAGCTGGTACCAACATCTGGATGTTTTGGTTTTGGGATAGCTGTTTTGTGGGTTATGGCAGCAAGACGTTCATAAACTGTTAAGTCAATGACAATCTTGATGTTGTCTTCTGGATTGTTCTTTGGTGAGGGAGTGGGAGAGTTAGGAATTATGATTGGACTTGATGGGGAGTTTGGTGGAGTTAATTCTGGTGAAGAGGGAAGTTGGGGAATATTCACAATTGTACCAAGGGGCATACGAATGGCCAGAGGTTCTGTGATTCCAGGAATGGGAATGGGATCAGAATCAACAGTTTGGTTTGATTGATCGTTATGAGGTTCTGGTTCAGAGGATGCAGAGGGTTGAGTCTCAGAAGTTTGAACTTCTGGGTGAGATATTTCAGGTTGTGGAGAAGGTGGATTAATTTCTAGTTGAGGAGATGGAGGTGTTTCTGGTAGTGGAGAAAGAGGGATTTCTGGTTGAGGTGAGAGGGGAATTTCTGGTTGTGCTTCTGTGGTGGTTTCAGGGTTTGGATTTTCTGGTGTGGGAGAAGAAGTATGTTGGTCTATATCAGATAGAACTTTTGCAAGTTCTTGTTGGGTTGCTTCAGTATTTGGATTTTGAGGTTGGGAGCGAGATCTTCTAAGAGTTAGGGATTCAGAAGGGTCAAAATCAATGTCAAAGTCATCAAAAGTTTGTGGTGTGGGGTTTTCTGATTGAGTTGGAATTGGGATAGATGTTGATACAGAAATTGAATCTAAAACAGTTACAGAAGAAGGGCTACCTCTCTTTTTAGGAGTCTGCTGGGATGATCCTTCTGCCACAGCTTTCCTTTTCTTGGTTTTCTTCAGCACAACTTCTGGAGCCTTCTGTTGTAGATCCTGAATGTTCAAATTTGGTGTTGTTCATCCGCTTTGCAGGCATCCCGATATCTGACAATTATTTCTGGTTTAGAATCAATTTTTGAGAACATGGGGGAAGTTATCCAGAGGGACTCTTCTGCTGGAGATAGTTGCAAAAGAGGTGACGCTGGGTTCCTTCTTAATGTTCTCAATCAACTTCATTTTCTTCAGATTCTTGGCATTCAGCTGTTTGCCAACAGTAGCTTCCAAAGAGCTAATTTCCTGAGCCTCAGTCAGATGATCAATCAGCTTATTCTCTGTTAGAATATCTGATATAAGTCTTCCTAGGGGTATCCAATCCCTTTTTGTGCGTTCCTCTTCTCTGGTTTCTTTAACACTTGTCCTTAGATGGTTAAACAGCAGATGATCCAGATTTACCTTGATCTTCTGGGAGATGAAATAGATCAGAAATCACTGATCAATATTGATGTAATCAGGAGAGCTGGTAGGCTTCCTGTGGTTAATGCATCCCAGAATGATCTTGGCACAAATTTTGTGATGGTCTTTTAAATCTCTGATCTTGTTGGAGGGAAGCCCCGGAGTGAAGATTTCTCTAGCAATTAGGGCAACATCAGCGCATCTTTCAGCCATGTCAATGCAACGAACACCACCACCAATATAGCCTATTAACCTTGCAATGAGGTCCTCAGTAATAACTATCTTCTTCACCATTATGTATGAAGTAACTTGATGGTTTGAAGATGAAGCGTGAATCCAAAATTCCTTTACCATAATTGGGAATGTTGGACCCACCAGTCTGTCAAAGTATCTTTCCCAGCCTTGAGCTTTAACTTCTTCAGAGAGATTAAACCCGTTCTCTTGAAGACTGTTGAAATCAACGATCAATTCTAACAGAACTTCCAGACTTTTGATTGGTGTGAGAAGAGTTATGTAGGGCTCTTCATATTGTTCATAAGAGTCTGTTTTCTGGGTACTTGCAGTAGGGATGCTTGAGGAAGCCATTATTCACAGCAAAGGTTTTGTGAAGAAAAATTGAAAGGGTTTTGAGAGAGAATGCAAACTGAAAACAACAAGTTTGTAGAGAAAATGAAAGTGAAGGTAAAAGAGTGTAAGTGGTGAGAAGTGTGTTTAAATAGATTTCTAAAAGGTTTTGAAAACATAAACGGCAAGAGAGAGAAATTAATTATAATGATTATAAGCATTTAATGATAGCTGATTTAGGGGGATTCAGAAAGATATTGGAACGGTTACCCATGACATGTGTCTCAATGCATCCAATCAGCGCTTTTGACCTTTCAGAAACGTGAACGCGTGTTCAGCCTCAGAAAGTAGCTGATGACTGGATGACACTTGTTTGCTTGAGTGAACTGCACACTTCTATCCTTGAAATGAAGCGCTCAGATCTTCATGGATAGATTCTGATACAATCTGTACTTCTAAAGATCTGAAGAAGGATTGATCAGTAGTTCACAGAAAAATAAACAAAGTTCTGAAGATTAAGATATGGAATCAAAACAATTTTATTCTGGGTAGAGCTTCATGCTGAGATGTTTCAGAATGAAGTTGAACATATCTTCAGAAAAAGGTTTTGTAAATATATCAGCCCATTGATGGTCTGTGTTAATGAATTTTAAATTTAGAATCCCTTTCTGAATATAGTCCCTAATAAAATGATGTTTTATTTCTATATGCTTAGCCCTAGAATGCAAAATAGGATTTTTACTGAGACAAATAGCAGAAGTATTGTCACAGAAGATAGGAATGTTACTCTCAAATATCTGGAAGTCCTCAAGTTGACTTTTCATCCAGAGCATTTGTGTGCTGCATCCAGCTGCTGCTATGTATTCAGCTTCTGCTGTTGATAGAGTAATTGTGGATTGTCTTTTGCTGGACCATGAGATCAGATTTTCTCCCAGAAACTGGCAGCTTCCAAAAGTACTTTTGCATTCTACTCTGTCTCCAGCGAAATCAGCATCACAGTATCCTATCAGGCTGTAATCACTTGATTTTCTATAAAACAAACTCAGATTAGTAGTACCTTTCAGATACTTGAAAATTCGCTTAACTACTGTTAAGTGAGATTCTCTAGGATCTGATTGGAATCTAGCACAGATGCAAACACTGAATAGAATGTCAGGCCTTGAAGCCGTCAGATAGAGAAGAGAACCAATCATACCTCTGTAGACCTTCTGTTATACCTTTTTACTTACCTCTTCTATTTCCAGAATGCATGTGGGATGCATTGGAATCTTTGATGGCTTACATTCTGAGAGATCAAATTTCTTCATAAGTTCTCTGACATATTTGCTCTGATGAATGTAAGTTCCTTCTGGGGTTTGATTAATCTGAATGCCCAGAAAGAATTTCAGTTCCCCCATTAGGCTCATCTCAAATTCTGCATGCATACATTTAGCAAACTTTCTTCCCATAGAGGGTTTAGTGGATCCAATTATGGTGTCATCAACATAAATCTGACATACTAAAATGTCATTCTTAACTGTCTTACAGAATAAGGTTGTGTCCACTTTCCCTCTGGTGAATTCTTTTTCTAGCAGGAAGTTACTTAGTCTTTCATACCAAGCTTTGGGAGCTTGTTTCAGACCATATAGTGACTTCTTTAGTTTGAAAACATATTCTGGATTTTTGGAACTTTCAAAACCAGGGGGTTGGTGCACATATACTTCTTCTTCTATATAGCCATTTAAGAATGCACTCTTAACATCCATCTGATACAGAGTGATGCCTTTATTAACAGCAAATGAAATTAAGAGTCTGATAGATTCTAACCTGGCGACTGGAGCAAAGGTTTCTATATAGTCTATCCCCTCTTGATGATTATAACCTTGTGCTACCAGTCGTGCTTTGTTTCTGATGACTTCACCTTGTTCATTCAGTTTGTTTCTGAATACCCATTTTGTGCCAATGACGTTGAATCCTTTTGGTTTGGGAACTAGATCCCATACGTCATTTCTTGTGAATTGATTTAGCTCCTCTTGCATTGCTAGAATCCAGTCATTGTCCAGAATTGCTTCATCAATTGTTGTTGGTTCAATTAGAGAAACCAGTCCCATGAGGTATTCTTCAGAGTTTCTGAAGCTAGATCTTATTTTGATTGGATCTTCCTTTCTTCCTAAGATTGTTTCTTTTGGGTGATCCATGATGCTTCTGGGTGGTCTTTTCTGGAGTTGATCAACAGAAGGTGCTGGATTACTTGCAGTTACTCTTTCTGATGTTGAGGGAGTGTCTCTGTTGAGAGATTCTGATGACTTGTCTTCAGTACCTGTGAGTTCAAATTCCATACCTGCAAGGAATTCATTCTACTTTGACTTTTGAGAGTCAAGCTTATCATCAAAACGAACACTGATTGATTCCTCCACAATCTGTGTTTCTGTATTGTATACTCTGTATCCTCTTGAGCGTTCAGAGTATCCTAACTTAATACACTTTTGTGCTTTAGAGTCAAACTTGTTCAAATAATTTTTTGTATTCAAAATAAAACATGTACATCCAAATGGGTGAAAACAGGAAATGTTGGGCTTTCTGTTCTTCCACAATTCATATGGAGTCTTTTCCAGAATAGGTCTTATGGAGATTCTATTCTGAATGTAACACACTGTGTTTATTGCCTCTGCCCAGAAGATCTTAGCAACGTTAGTCTCGTTGATCATGGTTCTGGCCATTTCTTGCAATGTTCTGTTCTTTCGTTCTACAACTCCATTTTGCTGGGGAGTTCTAGGACAAGAGAAATCATGCAGAATGCCTTTGTCATTAAAGAATGACTCAAAGTCTTTGTTTTCAAATTCTCCACCATGATCACTTCTGACTTTGACGATTCTAAGATCCTTTTCATTCTGAACTTGGTTGCAGAAGGTAACAAACACAGAGTGTGACTCGTCCTTGTGCCTTAGGAACTTTACCCATGTCCATCTGCTATAATCATCTACGATTACTAACCCATACTTCTTGCCACTGACTGAAGCAGTTTTAACTGGTCCAAATAAGTCAATGTGAAGAAGTTCTAATGGCTTGGAGGTGGAAACAACGTTTTTGGATTTGAAAGCTGGTTTTGCAAACTTGCCTTTCTGACATGCTTCACACAGAGCATCTGAATTGAACTTCGGGTTAGGAAGTCCTCTGACCAGATTGAGTTTGTTAATCTGAGATATTCTTCTCATACTAACATGTCCCAATCTTCTGTGCCAGATCCATTGCTCGTTGTTAGAAGACAGTAGACATTTTACATTCTGACTTTTTAGTTCAGAAAGTTTTATTTTATAAATGTTGTTTTTCCTCTTTCCATTAAATAGGATAGTCCCATCTTTCTGACTAACAGCTTTGCATGAATTTTGATTGAAGATTATATCATAACCGTTATCACTTAATTGACTTATGGATAACAGGTTATGCATTAATCCATCAACTAATAAAACATTACTTATAGAGGGAAGATTTACATTACCTACTGTTCCAGAGCCAATGATCTTTCCTCTTTGATTGCCTCCAAAGCCTACGTGGCCTCCAAGCTTAAGTTCCAGGCTTTGGAACATATGCCTTCTTCCCGTCGTGTGTCGTGAGCAGCCATAGTCCAGGTACCATGACTGGTGTTTTTGCTTTGCTGCTAAAGATATCTGCCACATGTATTATTTTATCCTTAGGTACCCACATTTTTTTGGGTCCTGATTTGTTAGTTTTACCAAAACTCTAGTTGAATTTTGGTTTGACAGAGTAATCACTACTTGTGTATTTTATGTCATGTGTGTGCCCATATATAAAGTGTGAATCAAGTGGAGTACGTTTTATAACTAAATCCATGGAATTTTTTGGTGTAGGTACCTTACCTTGATATCCTATCCCTTTTCTGCCATTTCTGCTAACTCCATAGATCATTGAAGCCATTTTGCTTCTGTCTATGTTTTTAGCAAGAAACTTCTGAAAGATGTGATCATACTCCTTGATGATCTCATCAGCATTGCTAGGAGTTTCAGGGATTGTTTCCTTCTGAGAGTTTTGCAATTGGTTTTCTAATTTTGAAATTTTATCTTTTAACTCAGAATTCTCCAATTTGAGACTCTCAGTCTTATCAGAGTCAGATGTAAGATTCCTTTTCAGGTTTCTGAATTTGACTCTGATCTCCTGATATCTTTCCAGAATTTCATTAAGGCTTTTAGCTAGTTCAGCCTTAGTAAAGTTTATAGTAAAGTCAGGGAATACCTCTTCTGTATCTGATTCAGAGTCTGACTCAGAAGCTTCACTGTCTTCTGTTATGTTTGCCATGAGAGCTATGTTTGCTCTTTCATCATCTGATTCTGAGTCAGCTTCAGATGTGTCAGAATCATCCCATGTAGCCATGAGACTTTTCTTCTTTTCCTTGCCAAACTTCTTTTTGGGCTTCTCTTTCTGAAGCTTTGGGCAATCACTTTTGTAGTGCCCTTGTTCGTTACATTCATAGCAGATGATGTCTTTGTTGTTTGGCTTTCTGTTTCCTGAAGAACCTTCAGATCTTCTGTGTCCAGAGGAGGATTCTGGCCTTCTGTATTTGGAGAAAGATTCATTCTGATTTTCTGATCTTCTGGGATTCCTGAACTTCCTTTGCCTCTGCTTCCACAATTGGTTCACCCTTCTGGAGAGGAGGGACAGTTCATCTTCTTCTGATGAGGACCCATCAGAGGTTTCTTCCACAGCCTGCAAAACTTTGGAGTCAGATTTTGTTAGATTTTAAAGCTAATGGCTTACCTTGCTTTTGAGGTTCATCTACTTCTAGCTCTATCTCGTGACTTCTGAGGGAGCTGACAAGTTCCTCCAGAGAGATTTTGTTGAGATCCTTGGCTAGCTTAAGCGCTGTGACCATTGGCCTCCATTGTTTTGGCAAGCTTCTGATGATCTTCTTAACGTGATCAGCAGTGGAATACCCTTTGTCAAGAACTTTTAGACCAGCAACAAGAATCTGAAATCTTGAAAACATAGTTTCTATTGATTCACTCTCTTCCATCTTGAATGCCTCATACTTCTAAATGAGTGCAAGGGCTTTGGTTTCTTTGACTTGAATGTTGCCTTCATGTGTCATTCTCAGAGAGTCAAACATATTCTTTGCAGTGTCTTTGTTTGATATCTTCTCATATTCTTAATAAGAGATGGCGCTAAGAAGAATTGTTCTGGCCTTGTGATGATTTCTGAACTCACGCTTTTGTTGATCAGTCATTGTTTTCCTGTCAATCTTATGACCACTTCCATCCACTGGGTGCGCGTATCCATCAGTCACCATGTCCCACAGATCAGCATCATGGGCCGGAAAGAAAATCTCAATTCTGTCTTTCCAGTAGTCAAAGTTCTCTCCATCAAAGACTGAAGGTTTGCCACTGAATCTGTCTCTTTCTTCATTGTTGTCATTGTTGATGTTTTGATTTGGTCCTGCCATTGTGTTTTTCTGACGTTGGATCTTGTACTGACACGGTTAAGTGTTATAAGCTCAGAACCAGGCGCTCTGATGCCAATTGAAGATGTGAAAAACACAAGAAGGGGGGTTGAATTGTAAAACTTAAAATAAATGCTAGACAACACTGTATTTTTATCCTGGTTCGTTTGATCTCAAACTACTCCAGTCCACCCGTCAAGGTGATTTCGCCTCTCTCCAACGAGGTCTTAATCCACTATATTCAAAGGATTACAACACTACTTTAACAACTGTTAAATCCTTCTTGAGTATAACCACAAACCGGTTTATATCAAGGAAATCTTTTACAACTAATTTGAACAATGATGTGTTTAACGTTTTCTAATAAAACAGTATATCACAACTGTGATAATTACACAATTTTAGCTTAGAGTAAAACTGAATTTGCTAAGCGTTTGAGTAAGCGTGGTGTTTGAAGGCTTGGCAAATTATGAGTGCATGCATGCGTCTTTTCTCAAGGAGACTTGTTTATATAGGCAAGGCAGAGATACGTTGTCCATAAAGCCAATTTACTAATAATAACGCACTTTCCTTTTTGAGAAGATCTTGTCTGAAGAGAGATGTTAGCAATTAATTCTGTCTTGAATACCTTAATAACACTTCAGAGTTTTCTTTGCTTATGACTTAAGATAACGCTTCAGAGTGCTGATGACTTGGTAGAGATCTTTGATCAGAGTCAGAGTGTTTTATGCGCAGATTCTGGTCATCAAGCTTCAGCGTATAATCTGGTAGCTTCAGCGTTACTGATCTTCTGATGCTTCTGATGCTGATGCTGATTCCATCAGAACTTCTGTATACACAGAACATAATTTTAAGAAGCATATTTGTCTTATATATAAATCTTACAATTTATTTATTCTTTGTATTTTGTTATCATCAAAACTCAAATTAAGGTTGTAGAATCAAACTATGTTCTAACAGACCTGATCCGGTGTCATATTGATCCGGGTGAATTGTCGTTGTGGCCTTTCTACCCTTTGCTGGTTAGCTCTGGGTTGACTGCTTCGAGGTTGATCGACTGAGGAGTTCTGGATCATCACAGCCCCCACCGCTGGTCGGCGTTCCATTCTCCCTTGATTTCTATGGGTGTGAACAGCAGAAACTTCCTTTTTGGCTGGGAAGGTCTTCTTGATAGCAGTGGAAGCGGAGGCATCCTTCTGAATTTTACCACTCTTAATGCTAGCTTCGACCCATTCACCGGTCAGAATTAATTCAGTGAACCCTGCAGATGAGCTCCTGATCAAGTGATTGAAGAATGGACCTGACAGGGTCCCCAAAAACATGTCAACCAGCTCTCTATCCGACAATGGTGGCTGCACCCTTCCAGCCAAATCCTGCCACTTCTAGGCATATTCCTTAAATCCCTCATTAGAGGCCATACCCATACTCTGTAGTTGAGTACGAGTGGGTGCAAAATTTGTGTTATATTGGTATTGTCGGTAGAAAGTAGCAGCTAAATCTTCCCAGTTATGAACATCAGATCTCTCAAGTTGATAGAACCAGTCCAATTGCGTACCCGACAAACTATCTTGAAAAAAGTGGACCCATAGATCCTTATCAGAAGAGTGAGGTTGGATCTTTCTGACGTAAGACCGCAGATGCATCTTCGGACAGGACAAATCGTCGTATTTAGAAAATGTAGGCACTTTGAACTTGGGAGGAATGATGATCCCGACAACCAACCCCAGTTCTTCGAAATCTAGCCCAGGTACCCTTTGCACCTCCATGGCTGCCATCCGGTCTTCAAGATTCTTATAATTATCATCCGCCGGAGGGTACTTCTGTTCGGAGTAATCTTCATCCTCTTCCTCTTCAGCTTCAGACTCGGAAGGTACCGCAACTCATTTTCCTTTACCAACCCCTTCGTCAGACGTCGAGGGAAAATCCAGAACTCTCCTAGCCTGATGCTCAAATCTTCTTCCCATAGTGGCCACACCAATTCTTTTCTTTTTCTTCTTTTCCTTTTCCTTCTCTTTCTCTAACAGTGCTTTAAGGTCCTCTTGACCCTTTGCCAAGGTCATGAGGAGTTGCTGGAATTGCGAATTTTGTGCTTGCAAATCTTTAATCGTCTGCTATATATCCATCTTGCTGAAATAAACAGCAGAAAGATAAGGAAACCTAGTGTGAAGACCTGTTTATGCATATGATTAATGATATGTTATTCATGTAATGCATTCAAGGATTCAGAAATTCAAATTTGTTGCAAACAAAAAGAACACACGTCATATTAAGAAGAAATTTGTTAGTACATAAATGCCCCATGGGCAAAATATTACAAAATTCTTAATGTAAAAAGACATTGCGCATCCTCTTTGGTGCGATGTAAGTATTGAGATTCTGTTCTTTATAGAGTTGACGGGTAAGTTCCAAAACCTTCTTCTCACTGGCGTAGAAGCTGGCTTCAAAAGTGTTCCGTTCTTCCTTGAGCTATATCCAACCTTTTGCAAATCTTCCAATGATGTTGGCATGTCTGGATGTAGGAGGGTGTATGGAACCTCTCCTACCATAACAGGCTCTTTGATCATAGGCAAAATGTGGGGGTAAGGCATCATAAGACTCTGGGCGCGGGTTCGTACCCACTTGAGGTAAGGCTCAAGGGGGATGGAATTCTTATGTCCTAGTATCTTACTATCCACTTTGTTGGGCATCCTCCAAGCTCGGATAAACCTTTGTCGAAGTCCTTTAGTGTCGTTGTCGAAGTCAAAAACTAAGTCAGGAATCAGCATGTCATGAGGGCCATCCCTTCGGGCATACCTAAATTGTCTCATAGCTAAACAGGGGTTGTAGGTAATGCATCCCTTAATGCCAAGTAGTGGGACATTAGGTAATTCTCCACAACGATCAATGATGATGACATTTTCTTTGGACCGAGAACACCAATGAACATCAGAATGTCTGAGGGTCATCAACCGTTGTGACCACCTTAAACCCTGCTCATTCTTCAAAACTGACTGGGGAAGGTGAGAAATAAACCACCTTGAAAGAAGAGGAGTACAACACATGAGAACACCTCTTTTCCTCATTGTTCGTGTGTGAAATGAGTGTAGGATGTCCCCAAGCAATGTAGGCACAGGATTCCGAGATATGAAAATTTTGACAGCATTCACATCTATAAGCTGATCAGGGTTTGGGAACAAGACCAACCCATAGATGAGAAGTGCTACAATCTCCTCAAAAGCTTGCAGATCTAGAGAATTCCAGCAGTCTTGTGCCTTCTCAAACAGAAACTTTGCCAAGAAACCCTTGACACCACTTCTGGTTTCCCAATGACCTTTGATATCAGATGGTTACAAGTGCAAGGCTTGAGCAACATCTTCAGGCTTTGGTTCTCTTTTCGTACCGTTGTAGGGTAGTTGATGGAGAATAGGAATCCTCAAGAGTTGAGAAAATTCCTCCAAAGTATGTACTAGTTGGTAATCATGGAATGTAAAGCAATGGTGTAGGGGGTCAAAGAACTAGAAAATAACTTTCACCATGTCTTCTTCAATGTTGGAGTTAACCAAGTTGAGAAGCCTACCATGTCTTTCACTGAAGAGAGACTTCTCTGGAATCTTGGAAGTAAGCTCCTTGAGTTGAGGAGGGATTCTCACAAGGTTAACTTGAATTGTTTTCCTGCGAAGAGATTCCATGACCTATAAAACAGGAACAAAGATGAAGATCCAAACCCTTGAAATGGTTAGTGGATGCATATGATGCTTTATGATGTTCATGATGTATGCACAAGTATATGTACAAACAAATCACACAAGATCCTAGTTTCAGGCTTGCATGGGGTTTCACAGGTAAGTACCCTCTTGAAGTTAGTTGGCTCAACTTGTCCTATAAATAGTAATCGGGTTCTAAGGAGCTCAATATCACTGGATTATTTTCTGTGTTCATTATTTCAGTTTAGCCACTTAACTGGCGACCGAAATATTCAAAGAAAATAACCCTCAATGAGTGTAGTATCGAGTATCTACCAACTTCGGACTGCACCAAAGCCGGTCATCTCACTACCCCTAAAAAAGGCCAAAATGGTCAAGTAAGGTTCTAAGAGTTCGTTAGTGCTTCATGACATCACTCAGCGGCCCCGTATTCTCATTGATTGACTCAAAGGCTACCGGTACCCACAAATATGCCGCACTAATATAGCTATTGCTTCAACCATGTCAGTATACCCCGCACAGTTTCCACAACATATTGCTATTTACCTATGAATGTTTCCCAAATCCGGGTAGAGGATTTAAAGCCCAAACAATAGAACCAATTGTAAAGCAATCAAAGCAAACAAGATAAGCATGCAAAAGGTGATCTAAACCCTAAGGTTACTCCACTTTTAAATTTTTCCCCAGCAGAGTCGCCAGTTCTGTGATACGGTGGGAGAACTGACTTAGGATTTTGCGTTTGGGTTCGCAAATGTTTCGGTTTAGCAAGAGTCGCCGCCGACTTTTTATTTTATCCTAAGGAAAGGTCAAAAAGCACAGGAAAGACCTTTGAGATGTTTTCTTGGGTTTGGGGAGTAGATTATGAAAAGGGAAGGTGCAAGCACCCTTTTCATCCATGGTTATCCATGGGCTCTTAGTTACTTGTTTAGATCACTTGCTTTTGCTTTTCAATTGTTTGAAATGGTGCTTTGTGTGTGGTTTTGAAAGATGTTTTGAAAAGAGGCCATCATTGTGGCAACCTTTGTAATAATTCTTGTTTGAATGTATACAAAGGTGTATTGTCTTTTGAAAATATTTTTTTCAATGTTTGAAAGTTTGATTTGGGAAATTGTTTTGAAATTGTGTTGTGAAGTGTGTTTGAAAATAGGAAGGATGTTTTGCAAGTTTTGATCAAGTAACTAAGAGCTATCTACCCTGTTTTACTCAAAGATCTTTTCTATATGTTTTTAACCCTTTTGACAGTGTTGTTTTACCATTGCATTTGGTAAACAACCTTGTATTAAGATGTTAAACGGGACAGGCGCGGGTCATCGTATAGACCATGATAGCAATTGTGTTAAGTATCTTTAGCAAAATTTTGAGGGACTTTATCATTTTGTTTAGGCAACCAAGATAGCGTCATCGAGGGACTATGATCTTTTGTTTTGTTTTTGTTTTGCCAAAGTACCCAACATGCATAACATGGCCCATTTTAAAGGCAACAAATAGATGTAACCCTAGGGGTGCAAGTGTGTATTGTGTTTGATTTTCATGCATTTTTGTCTTTGTATTAGGTCAAGTTACTTGTTGATTTTGGATTTTTGCATACAAACCCTAATCTCTAATCATGGCATAATTGAAAGCATAAATGCGTGAAATAAATCTACCACTATTACAACAAGATTATAGGGATGGGGATACAATTTTTGAATGGGGATTATTGGACAAGAAACTAAAACCCTAATTTTACTATTACATCCAAATTGAATAATGGCATAAATAATAAATGGACAATATTTAAATAAATAAGTTAAATAAATATACAAAATAATATGAATATGCAAAAAGGTTTTTATTTATTTTTATGTATGTAAAAACTATTTAATTCAAAAAGAAAGAAATAATAAAAAGAAATTATTATTTTTTTATTAAGGGTAAACCCTAATTTTCTTTAAGAAAATAAATATGTTAATTATATTATTTATATACAATAAAATAAAATAGTGTATATACAAAATAAAAAATATTTAGAAAAAGGTATTATTTAAGTATAAATAATAATAAAAAATAAAAATATAATATTTCTATGTTTTTATTTTCAAGTATTTATAAAATAAAAGTATGTATGTATATATATTATATTAATTATGTATAATAAAAAATATATACAAAATAAAAATATATTTAAAGCAATATTTTTTAGTGTGAATAAAAATAAAGAATAAAATAAAAGTATAGTTTATATATTATTTTTAAGTTTTCAATAAATAAAATATACTAATTAAATTGTTTTCATGTTAGAAAAATAAAAATAAAATACAAAATAAATGTAAAAAATTTATAAAAAGATTTTTGGGTATTTTTTATATTTGGAAATAAAAAAATAAAATCAGAAATGAAAATAAAAATACAAAAATATAAAATATCAAGAAATTAGGCCAGGGGGTGTATTCAGCAAAAGGGGGGTGTCAATAGTGGAAGGACCAAAGCCCAGCCCAAGCCACTTCATCTTCAACCTCTGTCTTTCAAAATACGTGCGCGCTTGTACCAAACATGAACATCCTGCATACGAGCTCTATTGCAAAAACACATAACATCAAAGTTGTATAGCTTTTCAAGACGAATTCAACCATATAAAAAACTTGTCCTAACTCTCAAAGACCAGGGAGAATTTCTCTGGCCCTAAAATCTAACCTAATTTTTTCAGGATGTTCATGGACCAAATTCTCTTAGCATGCTTAATAAAAATTAAAATTGGGCATATGTACAGCTTCATGGCTATGAATACTACATTTCTTATTCACAAACCTAAGTCTAAATGTTTCTAAATAGAGAGATAGGAAGTTGATAAAAACCTGTTTCAGCTGACTTCGTGTATGGCAATGTGGAGATTTTCAACAAGGCCTGAGATGTTTGGGAGCTTGCTTGAACTTCACTTGACCTTCTCCAATGTCTAGCTTGCCTTGAATGTGCTTGAACAAGCCTACAGAACTTAACCTGCACAAGCTAAAATTAAAAATGGCAAACCCTGTAAATGGAGTTACAGTTGGTGTTTAAGGGTTGGGATAGCTTGGATATGTTGTGTGGAATGTGTTTGAACCAATTTGAGACAAAACACATGAGGGATTTGAGTTGTGGGAATCAAACTGCAGGGAGTGCCTTATTTTGCCAATGGAAGGTGATTTTTGGCTATGGGAGGTTTGAGGGCTCAAAGGGTCGTGTTTCTGGCTCAAGGGGATGTGAGAAAGATGTTTCAAAAGCTTGCACTAGTTGGTTTTGGCTGATGTTCAAGTTCTAGTGTTTTGGACATATTTCTTGTATATGAAGCAAAAGTGGGAAGTGATGTGAAGCAGGCCTGTACAGGCTATCCATCAGCTTGTTTCTTGTGATCTTGTCCCCTCAAGTTGGTGGATATGCTTTGTTGTACAAGATCTGACTCAATGCTCAAGGATTGTGGTTTTGACATAAAGCATACTTTTGCAAAAATGGTAGTGTACCTTTTTCTACTTAGGGATTAATCTAATGTGCAATATTCTAATGACCAAAACAATGCCTTAAACCAATGGATTTGCATTTAATTATTTGGTGTGAAATGGTTTTGAGGCCTGTAATCTAGTGCAAAGCAAGCTGATTTGAATTTGCAACTTATATGAACATGAACATGCCATGGATGAAAAGTGAGTTTTTGCCAACTTCAAGCCTTCGATTCTCCCTAACCATAAATGAGTTTGGAGAGTTATGGGACATTTTCGAAATCTTGCAACATGATCTACAATCCATATTTGAAATGAAACTTGAGATTCCAAGTGGAACTATGTGAAAAATGGCCATGAAGATAGGTCAAAATCATGCCTAAACTAGGGCAAAATTTCACTAAGTTACAAGTTTCATGGACCCTTGTTCCAAAAATCATAACTTGAGATCCAAGCTTCTTTTGAGTAAACTTTGTAAATCAAAGTTGTAGACTTTATGTAGGACTACAACTTTCATGTTGGAAGTTTTGTTTGAATCCAATCGCATCATGGGGAAAATGTTGGGCAAAGTTAGGAAAAATTAAGAAAATTTCATAACTTAGAAAAATTCTAAGTTATGAAAATTTTCAACTTTAAACCCTAATTTGCAAAAATGGGTTTCTTGATGAACAAGTTTCATGTTTTGACACATCTTGATGAAAAATGACCCTTGGCACTTGATTTTGACCAAAAAGTCAAAGTTTGACTTTTCAGTGTACAGTCCAATTTTGATCAGTTGACTGAAAAATTCATCTGTCAATCCAATGCATTTGAGATCTTTTGAACTTTGTGAATAGGTCAAGATGATGCCATTTAGTCCTTGAATCCATTTTTGAGCTCAATTTTCCATTGGCTTGGTCAAAAGTCAGACATTGCCCTTGTGCAGTCAAAACCCTAAAAATGACCATTTTGCCCTTTTGGTGATCTGATCAAGTTTCTTGTGGAGTTGTGGTCCAAACTTGACCAAATGGTTCATATGAGTTCATAATGTTGATGTGGGTAAAAAAAATCATGAGGTTTAACTGTAAATTGGCCATAGTTGACTTTTTCTCCAATATAGTTGATTTCTAGGTCAACTGTCCAATTGACTGGGCAAAAATTTGATTCAAAGCTTGAAACTTGGTGGAGGCAATCTTATGAGTCCAACATGAAGTATGAAAGTCACTTTGAACATTAGAAGTCCAAAAATCCCTGTGCAAACTCAAACCCTAATTTAGGTCATCAGTGCAAGGAGATGTCTTGAGCAGAGCAAAACCCTAATCCTGTCTGGAGTTCAAGGAGCCTTGTGAGGGGGAAATCTTGATAAAATGAGAGGAAAAATTTTGGGGTACAACAGTGGTCTTAGAGGTCGTGGACCATGTTAGGAATGAGTTTCAAACTTGAAAAGATAGGCCCATTTGGAAAAAATCCAAGTTAAGTCAATATTTGCTTCATGCATTTTTTCAAATATTGTCCAACTTTGACAATGCATATCTCTCTCAATTTTAACCTTATGAGGGTGTTCTTGGACTTTTTAGAAAGCTTAGGATGTCACCTAAGAGACCTATTTGGTTTCATCTCAATTGGATCTTCCATGTTCATGTAAGAAACTTGGACCCAAAAGGTGTTTTTGTTGACTTTCCAAAATAACCTATAATGTCCAAATTCATAACTTCTTGTGAGTACATATTTTGAACTTGGGAGCTGAAGATGGATTTTAGGGAATTGCATACTCTTAAAAATGAGATTTGGATGGGTCATTTCTCATAAATTATGAGAAAGTTATGCTTGGTCAAAGTTAAGTTGACTTTTCCTGCAAAACCCTAATTTAGCAACTTTTGAGTCTTGATGAATTATGAGAAATCCTTGATGAATCATGATCAAACCTTGATCAAATGATGAAATATACTTCAAAATTAGGATGTTGACCAAAAATCTTGAAGTTTGACTGTATGTGGGCCACAGTTGACTTTTGCCCTAGCACAGTCGATTTTTAGGCCTTTGAGCAATTGACTGAGCAAACTTCCTCTGCAGAGCTTGATACTTTACATGGATGATATTGAGAACATATTAGGACAATTTTGAGAATTTGTGGTCCCTTGGACTCAAGTATCTTGATGCAACATGAAACCCTAATTTGAGGTAGACTGCCTTAGGAGAGAGCTTGTCTGGCCAACCCTTGGACTACCTTGAGCAACTTGGGGATCTTTCTTGAAATGTTTTGAGAAATATGGGAGGGAAAATTTTGGGGTACAACAGCTTCCCCTTTTCAATCTTCTTAAACCTGAAGATTTAGATTGGCTTTCGTGCCTTTCGTGATCCGAAGGTGGAAGAGGATTGAACACTAGAGTGTCCAGAAATTTGCACTCGCATGAAGTGGTAATTGTCTTATGATGTCGGGAATGGGATTACAAATGCCATTTGGAAATTGCTGACGAGGCGATGGGCTTAAAGATGCCATATGAAGGAGTGTCGATTGCATAAGAGATTCATTAGCGAGAGCTTGTATACCTGTCGTTGAGGAAGATTCCGCTGGGGAGGGCTGATCTTTGTTAAGAGAAGTAGAATTTTAGGAGCTTCGGTCATCCGTATTCCAATGAGGAAACATCTCTGTTGAATTTTAGGAACTTCGGTCGTCTGTATTCTACTGAGGAATCATCTCTGCTGACATTTAGGAACTTCAGTCATCCGTTGTTCAACTGAGGAATCATCTCTGCTGATATTTAGGAACTTCAGTCATCCGTTGTTCAACTGAGGAATCATCTCTGCTGACATTTAAGAACTTCAGTCATTCGTTGTTCAACTAAGGAATCATCTCTGCTGACATTTAGGAACTTCAGTCATTCGTTATTCAACTGAGAAAAACATATTTGTTGACATTTAGGAACTCCAGTCATCTGTTATTCAACTGAGGAATCATCTCTACTGATATTTAGGAACTTCAGTCATCCGTTATTAAACTGAGGAATTAACTTCGGCTTGAGGAAGCGGAAGTGAACTGCGTATCTAGTTGTGTACAGGCTGCATTGTGACCTACTAGGGAAAGGTGAAACCGATCGTGTTTGATAGGTCTGGGTCTTACAGTGTTGTGGACTGCTATCTGGAGATAAGAGATGAGAAACCTGGATAGTAGGGTTATGAGAAAGAACCTGGGTAAGGTTGCTTCGTGAGGAATTTTGGATAAAACTGCGTCTGAACCGAGAAGGAACCTGGGTAAGGTTACTTTGTGAGGAGTTTGGGTAAAACTGCGTCTGAACCGAGAAGGAACCTGGGTAAGGTTGCTTTGTGAGGAGTTTGGGTAAAACTGCGTCTGAACCGAGAAGGAACCTGGGTAAGGTTGGTTTGTGAAGAGTTTGGGTAGAAATGCATCAGGACTGAGGAGGAACCTAGGTAAGGTTGCTTCAGGATGAGTCTTGGTGAAACTACATCAGGAAAGAGAAGGAACCTAGGTAAGGTTGCTCCAGGATGAGTCTAGGTGAAACTACATCGGGAAAGAGAAGGAACCTAGGTAAGGTTGCTCCATGATGGGTTTAGGTGAAACTACATCTGAACTGAGAAGAAACCTAGGTAAGGCTGCTTCATGAGGAGTTTAGGTAAAACTGCATATGAACCGGGAAGAAACCTAGGTAAGGTTGCTTCAGGATGAGTCTGGGTGAAACTACATCGGGACCGAGAAGGAACCTGGGTAAGGTTGCTTCGGGATAAGTCTGTGTAAAACTTCAGGAGGAACCCGGGTAAGGTCACCTTGTGATAAGTTAAGTTCGTGTAAAACTTCAGGAGGAACCTGGGTAAGGTTACTTTGTGATAAGTTTGTGTAAAACTTCATGAGGAACCTGGGTAAGGTTACTTTGTGACGAACCCGTGTAAAGCTGTATTTAGGAGAAACCCGTGTAAGATTGCTTTGTGACGAACCCGTGTAAAGTCTATTTAGTTTCCGGAGTTAATCTTGAACTTTCAGGAAGTTGTTGATGATAACCATCTTTCCTGAAAAGGTACATGATTAATTGTATATGATTCATGACATGCATTGTATGATGATGTTCTCAAAATAAATGAAATTATGTTGTATGCAATATGTATGCACACATCATGATATATGAACATGAAATGCTATTGTGGTACGTCCGAGTTTGGGAAAATAAATCCCTGACTGTTGTTGGAGAATAAAGAGTTTCGCTTGCTGGAGATAACGACCGAAGATGATTGGGAGAATAATCCTGCAGGAGAGAATAACTCCGCTGGGGAATGGACTGACGAGGAAATGACTCTGTGGGGAGTATATACTCTGCTAGAAGATCTGCTGATTTGGAGAAATAAAACTCAGCTGGGGATGAATAACTGTTGCTGGTGACAATGAACCCTGTTGGGGATTGAATTTCTCTCTATGAAAGGAATGAACTCCGCTGGGGATGATTTTCCAATGGCGACTTCACTGGGGATAATCTTTTAGACTCTACTGGGGATAATCTTCGAGACTCCCCTGGGGATAATCTTCCAGTGCTGGTGATAGATAAACTCTGCTTGGGGAGAATCTTACCGACCCATTAGTGGTTGTGAGCCTCAGCTGGGGAGAATTAACACCACTGTCCTTTTCTTACTCTACGAGGAGTGTAGATGTTATTGGGACGCGGGCTAAGGATATGACAATGACTTTGCATCGAGACTTTTCTGCCCCTGTATCTGCGGGAGAAGGTGCCTGCGGAGGCCTTGTGGATCGAGTATTATTCTAACCTATGAGGTGCTTGGTAATTTCCGATTGAAATGACAAATCTTCTTCTGGTAGGCAAGTGACAAGATGATGGGACATAGTCGTACGCTTTAATCCCTAACTTTTTCCTGGACTGGCTTTTCAGATTTTCAGTCCACCAGGATACCCTTTCTTGCCCAAGCCGCCTTTTCAGGTTTTCGACTTGCCGAGTTTACAAATCTTTTTTGTTTTTATCCCTAATTTTTGCCCAAACCCTTTTGGTTCGTCGGGATGCCCTTATTTTTGCCTAGGCCTGTCAACCTAGCAGGTCTTTGTTCATGCGCAGTATTTTCTGACTATGTCCACGCTCTCAGGGTGTAGGGAGTTGTCATTGTCGGTAGTGTTGTGTTGCCATACTACCAGAAGATGTTCGTTTGATCATACAAGATCCGTTGCTGGAATTCATGTCCAATGCCCCAAGTGATTCAGATGGAGATCTGCCCCTGGCTATTTGGCATCTTTGAGAGACTCCTTGAATCTCGACTTGACTGCCCCAGATGATAGACAATGCTCATGCCGTGCCCCTTAGTTGGAAGTGTTTTTTCCACTTGAGGTGACCCTTTTTATTGAAAAGGTTTTTCTTCACTAGATATTCATCGTGCGAATTTCTCTGTTGTTGATAAAATAGTCATATGCAAACAATGTTATTTTAAGAATGCAAAGCTTATGTCTGTTTTGAAGTTCTTTGAAAATGCAGTTTTTAATAAAACAAGCAAATTTTTGTAAAATGTGATGTCAACTCAGGATTTACAGCAAGCCCTACGGGAGTCAGGATACCTTTTGTAACAGTATGCTTTCAAACTAACCCATGCCTCAGCTAGGACTTTTAAGGGTTATAACATGGTCTGGTTCACGGTTCAAGAAACAAAGGATAAAGGCTCAGATTTTATTTGTACCCCACCCGTTCTTCGTGATGTTCTTCGATCCTAAACTCAGCTAATTGTGCATTTAGACCCCGTTTTGAGTCTTTGCTCTAATATTCTAGTGATGGTTCGGATACTGACAGTTTATTTTAAATAGGAAGTCATTTCTTTTTGGTTGAGGGTTTGTAGAACCTCTTTCTTTTTTATTTTATTATCCCTGTCTTTTGCCTGAACTGTTTCTTTTTGTGATTACATTCAGCGGGATGCCCCGGTGTTTTTTCTTAAGTCTCCTTCATAGGTTTTGACTTAATGGGCTTTTATTTCGAGAGATAATGATTGTCTGTCTTGATGATTATAGGGAACCATCACCATATTTTGTTTGGGAGAATGTCTTTGATGCCATTCATTGTGCACATGGATTAACTGAGAAAACTACCCTGCCCTAGGTTGTGATTAAGGGTTTTAATTTGTGTGAAAAGAAAAACTCTAACTTCTTTGGCTCAAAGGGGTTGACTAGGTATTATCTTCCTTATAACTCCACTGTTTAGGATTTGAAACAACGCCTGTACATCGTCAGCGGGGCCTGTTCAAAAGCATATTGTAGAGATTGTGGTATCATTTTCGTCATCCTCCCTCTAAAGGCTTAGAGTTTTTTAATCGAGATTTGAACATCACAAAAATGAGAGCAATTTGAATATAGTGAATACGAATGGATTGATTCAAAACAGACATATGCAATGCATTGATAAAATAATAAATTTTTAACATGACTAAATGTTTGAACAATCAAAAGAAAATTACAAATTGAATATTCTAATGAACAAAAAGTTTTCTCGTCTCAGGACTTGTCACTTCAAATGGTGAGCCTTGGAGGATTGACAAAAACATTCCAGTTGACCATCTTGTGTGAATTCCAGTGCTCCTTTATCGATCAGGTCTTGAATTTTGTTTTTCAATGCCTAGCAATCATCAATATCATGCCCTGGGCTGTTGGAATGGTATGCACACCTTGCATCAGGATTGTAGTTTGGGGAGGCTATGTGGGGATTCTGAGGAGGGTCCCTTAACGTCACCAGACTTAATCTCAACAGGAGTTGTAAAAGCTTGAGACAACGGCATGTTGAGCTCGGTGAACTGCCTTTCAGGCGTATCTGGCTTACTCTGATTAACCCGTTGCTTTTGGAGAGGTTGTCGTTGGACCCGTGATGTAGTAGCAATTTGGAAAGGTCCACCCTTCACCAAACCAAACCCTAGTCTTCTTGGAGGCTGATAAATGACTTGGTCCCCGGCCTCAACTGTTTGCTTCATACTGTTGTATATGTCTTGATGAAGATGGTTGATAATGATTCTCAGCTCTTCTTGTTCCCGGGCTAAGCTTTGGATAAGGGTCGTATGCCCCAGCATTTGGGTTCTTATTGCATCTACCTCAGCTTGCAGTTGTTCTAGCCGTTCTTCCTTATTGTCTTCAGGACTTTTCTTGACCAAGTCCCCAACGAGGAGTGTTTTCAACTCTTCCTGCCCCTTGGAAAGGTTTAGGAATATTTCCCTGAACTGAGTTTCTTGAAGATATCTGGTGTCTTGTTGGAGAGCCATTGCTGAAATAAACAGCGAGAACATGAGAGACCTGTACTGGGAGACATGTTATGCAATGATATGTATGATATATGTATGAAATGTTTTCAAGGATCTCGCGGGGTAAACAAGAAACTGTTAGAATTTGAATTTTGCAGCTTTGATTGAAGAAACTTCGTGTCATCAAGAGTCCTTTTTCAAGGGTCAAGCTCACCATATCGAGTGGGTCATAGCCACTGACTCAAATTATCGTGTTTTGATCTCTAGATGACATTGGCTAGAGGAAAATAAATCCCCTTTGCCCCTTGCTAGAAGTTGGATTTACCATAACCTGCATCACAAACCTTTGAGATCCTTAAAATGGTTAAGGAAATGTTAAGGCGTGATGTTATGATGTGTATGTTATGCGTTTAAGCAAAAGTACGAGGTAATGTAAACAAGTAAGTCCGGCAAGAAATCCAAGGTATTGGATAAGGACTGTAAACAAAACCTGCAAGGAACTCTAGTTGTTAGATAACAAACATGTGCAAGTAGTTCAAGTTGAAAGCACACAAGTCACACAATAGCCCTTAAATTTCAGGCTGGCATGGAGTTTAGGTATTACCCTCTTTCAGTTTAGTTGGTTCAACCTGTCCTAGTAATAGTAATCGGGTTCTAGAGGATCTCAATATCATTGACCATCCTCGATCGGTCATAATTCTAGTTTAGCAACCTTTTCTTGCGGCCGGAATCATCGCGAGAGTATGGTCTCAATGAGTGTAGCATACTGCTACTTTTCTATGGCCAAGTTGGTCAATTATAGGTTCTGAGGTCAGTTGGTGCTTAATGACCCCTTAGCAGCCCCATATTCTCCTTGTTCCTCCACAAGGGATATCGGTACAAACTAAAGTGTCACACCAACATAGCTATTGCTTCAACCGTATCGGTCTACGCCGTACAGTTCCCTCACAGTCTATTGCTACTTACCTAAAAGGTATCCCCAGATCCGGGTTAGGATCTATAGTAACTACGATTCAAACCCACAAAGATAAAGCAAACAGATCAAACAATTGAAAACAATATAATGAACTATTCCTAAGGTACACCCCACTTATTAATTCCCCAGCAGAGTCGCCAGTTTTGTGATACGGTGGCCAGAATCGGGACGTGGTTTCCCTATTTCGTTAAGGAAATTTTTGCTGGTTTGCGTTTTACGTTTGTGTTTGCAAAATGTCGCGGTAAGCAAGAGTCGCCACCGTCTTTTATTTTATCCGACAAGGAAAGGAAAAAAGCACAGAAAAATTCCTTTTTCGAGATATTTCTGAGTACGGGGGGTAGATTTATAGAAAGGGAAGGTATTAGCACCCTTTCTATCCGTAGTTATCTACGGGCTCTTAGGTACTTGCTCATCATTTTCAAAATTGTTTTCTTTGTGTTTGTGCGCTTTGAAAAGTTTTTGTTTTGACTTCGATTTAACTCTTGCTTCTGTCTTCAAGAGTGTAATGAAGTGTTTTTGAAAACTTTGTTTGTAAAAGAGTGTAAGTGTGAAAAAAAATTGTTTTGATAGAGCAAGTACTTAAGAACTAATCTACCTACTCGAAAAAAGAATCGTTTTGTATTCGTTTCCTTTAGACAACGCTATCCCACTATTAGTGAGTAGGTAGCACCGTCGTTGGAGTTTTGAGGGTAAATTTGAAAGGGACGTACGGTCACTAAAGCAATGTTAGGACGTCTTAGTAGTAACCCTAATATCTTAGATCAATCATTCGAGGCAACAATTCCGAGGCAACCATTCCGAGGCAACTTTTTCGAATCGGGACTTTGATCTTTGTTTAGACAAAAGGATGACCACTAAAGCATCCTATACTCAATGACCGTTTACCGAAGGCAACCAAGTGGGAGTGTACCCTAGAAGTGCGCATGTGCGAGGGATTCAATTTCAAGATTATTTATCTTTGCACATTTTAGGGTGATCTAACTATTTTAAAGTTTACATACATTCTTGTCATGCATCCCTATATCATACATCTAACAGTTAATATTGTGCGGAATTTAAAGTGCAGAAATTAAACTACGCTATTACAAGGCTTCGGGTATTTACATAGCCAAAAACAAACCCTTTGAAAATAAAGCGATAAATGAAATAAACGTCATAATTAAACTATTACAAACTGTAGGCAGTTACATCAATATGAATAAAAATAATAATAAAGCGCACGATGAAAATTAGAACGAGTGTGAACTAGGGTTTTGACCCTTCTATCCTAATTAAAAGAGAAAAAATGTTTTTGTTGTTTTTAATAAAAGAATTAAGTTTTCTAAATTAAATATGCAATTAATTAGTTAATTAAATAAATTAATAAAAATAATTACATGTCTTATTTTGGTTTTTTTTATTATTTTTTAAGAAAAAGAAAAATATAATTAAATTAGAAATAAAAACCTAATTATTCTAATTAGTTTTAATTATTTACAAAAAGAAATTAAAGTTTTACCTAAAATTAAAATTTAATTAAGAAAAAAATCCTAAATCTATTTTTATGTGATTTTTATATTTGTTTATTGATAAAAAAATAAAAGGGATTAAAAGAAATAAATAAAACGAATAAAACATGAAAATAAAGATGGGCCTAGTAGCAAAAGTAAACAGGGGGTGCAATCATCAGAAATCCCTAGGCATGAATCTTCGAAAGCTTCATGCTCTAACTATGGTGTTTTTTGATTCTTGCGTGGAACCTATGATTCAACCATCCATAATTGTTCTATATAAACTCAAATAAACGTTAGCATACCATAAAATGTGATTAAAATTAGAGATTTGAAGTTTAAAATTTTACCAAACCGGTGTTGTCAAACGGGGGGCGTGCTAGGCGTGTGATGGATTGCTCTTGGACCTTGTAAGACTCTTGAGGACTTCAAGAGGATGTTTTGAGGCTTGATGTCAATTGAGAGAGACCGGAACCTCGAGATATGACTTGCACCAATTCTTTGATTTCTGGAGAGCTTTTTGAAGAGCTTTTAGAGAGCTTTTTGAAGAGCTTTTTAGAGAGTATTTTCGTCCCTTTCAAGCATGTATGGCTCTATATTTATAGAGGAGAATGCGGAGACAAGAAAGCATGGAAAGAATCTCCCTCATAATGTTGTGTTTTAAGACCATGATCAAGATTTGAAAAAAATGCCATATTTGATGATTTTATGCCATTTTCACATGTGGATGAACCTGGACATATTTGAAAGGTTATTGCACGAAATCAATTGACATAAACCAGCATAAAACTTTCCCAAAATGGATTCACATCAAAATTTATATTATTTCTATTGTTTATTTATTTAATTATGAATTTTAATGAATAAAATATCAAAATAAATAGCATAAATAGTAGAAAAATGTATGGGTAGGCTTAGAGGTCGTGGAACATGTTAGGAATGAGTTTCAAACTTGAAAAGATAGGCCCATTTGGAAAAAATCCAAGTTTGGTCAATATTTGCTCCATGCATTTTTTCAAAAATTGTCCAACTTTGACAATGCATATCTCTCTCAATGTTAACCTTATGAGGGTGTTCTTGGACTTTTTAGAAAGCTTAGGATGTCCCCTAAGATAACTCTTTGGTTTCATCTCAATTGGATCTTCCATGTTCATGTAAGAAGCTTGGACCCAAAAGGTGTTTTTGTTGACTTTCCAAAATGACCTATAATGTCCAAATTCATAACTTCTTGCGAGTGCATATTTTGAACTTGGGAGCTGAAGATGGATTGTAGGTAATTTCATCCTCTTCAAAATGAGCTTTGGATGGGTCATTTCTCATAAAGTATGAGAAATTTATGCTTGTTCAAAGTTGAGTTGACTTTTCCTCCAAAACCCTAATTTAGCAACTTTTGAGTCTTGATGAATTATGAGCAATCCTTGATGAATCATGATCAAACCTTGATCAAATGATGAAATATACTTCAAAATGAGGATGTTGACCAAAAATCTTGAAGTTTGACTGTATGTGGGCCACAGTTGACTTTTGCCCGAGCACAGTCGATTTTCAAGCCTTTGAGCAATTGACTGAGCAAACTTCCTCTACAAGGCTTGAAACTTGACATGGATGATCTTGAGAACATATTAGGACAATGTTGAGCATTTGAGATCCCTTGGACTCAAGTATCTTGATGCAACATGAAATCCTAATTTAAGGTAGACTGTCTTAGGAGAGAGCTTGTATGGCCAACCCTTGGACTACCTTGAGCAACTTGGGGATCTTTCTTGAAATGTTTTGAGAAATATGGGAGGGAAAATTTTGGGGTACAACAAAACCCTTTGAAAATAAAGCGATAAATGTAAAAGTCTTAATTAAAACTATTACAAACTGTGAGTAGATACAATAATTGGATAAAGAATAATAAAGCGCGCGATGAAGATTAGATCAAATGTGAAACTAGGGTTTTGACCCTTCTAACCTAATTAAAATAAAATTTTCTTTTTTTTGTTTTTAATATTTTTAAAAGAAAAGAACTATGTTTTTCTAAATTAAATATGAAAATTAATTAATGATTAAATTAATTAGTAAAAATAATTACAAGAACTATTTTTGGTTTTTTGTTATTTTAGGAAATAAATAAAATAATTAAGTTAATAATAAAAACCTATTGATTCTAATTAATTTTAATTATTTTCAAAAAAGAGAAATTAAAGTTTCCTAATTTAATCAAACCTAATTAAATTAATTAATTTATGGATGAAAAATAAAATTCTAATTTTAATTGGTCATGAAAATATTTTTGATGATTTTTGATAAAAAGAGAAAATTAATTTATTGGTTAGTAAATAAATAAACAATTTAAATAAAATAAATAAAAAGAGATGAAGAGAGAAAATGGGCCTGAGTTTGGGGGTGCCAATAGCAATTTTCTGGGCCCATTAGTGATAAAGTCCGTTTGACCTTTGTGATCCTATGGATTGTGTTGACTGAGGCTTCATGGTGATCTCCTCTTTCTAACCATCATATCTAGATCTCAAGACAAATGGCGCGCTGGATTATGAAGATGCATGGTAGTCATTAACCTCATGCGTGTATTGAATTGCCTGAAAGTAAATAAGAAAATAACAAATGCTGGAGGCAGGGATCGAACCCCTGACCTCCAGCCTTCCAAAGCCTTAACACCCAGCTGGCTGCCACTGGGCTATTTTGTTCTTGTTGTACAATAATGAAACAATAATCTGCAAAAAACAAATATTAATGGAGAATTGTCAAAAACCGCGTGCCAACGTTTGAATAAGCCAATGGTGGGGTGACAGCTGATCGTCCTCTTCCTCTCTCTGTCGCTAAAGGTTTGATAACCTATACCTACGGACAAACGTTCGTTGCTACAGACCTGAGCTTTCTCAAAATCTTCCATAGGCCATGGCAATAACATCTAAGGCCATGGTTGTGTTCGTCTCATCCTCCTGAACGTGATAGTACCCTTCATCAAGGCTAATTGTCCCTATAATAAAAAACCCTAAAACAAAGCTTTGAAACCTAACAATGGTGAATTTTGCTACAGGCCATATAAATGCAATTGAATGATGCAGAAAGCTTGCAAATGTCTCATAGATCAACAATATGTGATTAATTCTATCTAACAATGCATATATCATGAGATACAAATTCAAGATCAGGGCTAGGTCGTGAGCGACTTACAGTGTGTTTTGGGACTGGAACGAACTAGTTCTTGATTGCTTTAGCTTGCTGAGAGTCCCAGGAGTCGATTGGGATCGTTCAAAGGTCTTGAGGATGCCTCTAAATGCAAATTCGATCTCACACTTTTCTTGCTTTTTTCAAATCTGGTTCCTGCTCTCACGCCTGTCCCTAACTCTCTTTTAGGTCTGGCCTCGTTCTATATGTATGAGTGAATGCATTAGGGTTGATAATTGCATCCAAATCTTCCTCCTTCAATGATTTTTGATTTGATTTGATTCACCTTTAAAATCTTTCCAAACATGGCCAAAATCAATCTTTTTGTTCACACTATGCCTTTACACGAGTTTGAATGATTGGTATCTATAATTTAAGACCTGAAATAATCACTAAATCTTTAGTTTTCAATATTTTTTATTTTATTTGATTTGTTTTGATTTAAATTGAATTAATTCAAACAAAAATCAAAATAAATAATAAAAATAAGATATGGACAAGTGGCAAAGGATAGAGCTCGTGGGCTATGTTGCCAACTCAAAACAAGTGAAAAAGATTGGGCCCATTTGGCAAAATTTGAATTTTTAGGGATAGTTGACTTTTGGCAATTTTGCAAAAAAGGTCAACTTCACCAATGCATAACTTCCTCAATTTTAACTCTTTGGAGGTGTTTTTGGACTTTTTAGAAATCTTGAGATGTCCTATAATCAACCTCTTTGGTCTCGTCTCAATTTGATATTCCATGCTCATGTATGAAGCTTTGACAAAAAAAGTGTTTTTGTTGACTTTTCAAAATGACCTATAATGTCCAAATTCATAACTTCTTGTGAGTGCATATTTTGAACTTGGGAGATGAATATGTATTGTAGGGAATTGAATCCTCTTAAAAATGAGCTTTGGATGGGTCATTTCTCATAAAGTATGAGAAAGTTATGCTTGGTCAAAGTTGAGTTGACTTTTCCTACAAAACCCTAATTTAGCAACTTTTGAGTCTTGATGAATTATGAGCAATCCTTGATGAATCATGATCAACCCTTTATCAAATGATGAAACATACTTCAAAATTAGGATGTTGACCAAAAATCTTGAAGTTTGACTGTATGTAGGTCACAATTGACTTTTGCTCTAGCATAGTCGATTTTTGGACCTTTGAGCAATTGACTGAGCAAACTTCCTTTGCAAGGCTTGAAACGTGACATGGATGGTCTTGAGAACATATTATAACAATGTTGAGAATTTGGTACCACTTGGACTCAAGTATCTTGATGCAACATGAAACCCTGATTTGGGGTAGACTGCCTTAGGAGAGAGCTTGTCTGGTCAACCCTTGGACTTCCTTGAGCAACTTGAGGATCTTTCTTGAAGTGTTTTGAGAAATATGGGAGGGCAAATTTTGGGGTACAACACTATCCTATAGGGAACATGCAATGAGAGAAAAGTCGTGATCTCAATTTCTAAATTGAGTGACTCATCAATCAACAATTTAAGAATCAAAACAATAAACATCCTATAGGGAACATGCACTGAGAGCGAAGTCGTGATCTCAATTTCTAAATTGAGTGACTCATCGATCAACAATTAAAGAAGAAAAGAAAAAAACATCCTATAGGGAACATGTACTGAGAGCGATGTCGTGATCTCAATTTCTAAATTGAGTGACTCATCAATCGAAAGCAAACACAACACATGTATCAGACAAAACCAGAGGGCCTCCTGACATATATCAGCAACAGAGGTCCCATCATGAAATCATGGAACTATGAAAAATGAAAATGGAAGAAAGGAAATAGTGCAATACCAAACAGATAACTATCTGTAGCAACTGAGCAAGAATAAAAGAAACCCAGAGAACTTCAAGCAAGCTGGCATCAGCAGACAAATCAAGTCAGAAGTTACGCCATCAGGATGTAAGTAATTAGATTATCAGATATGAACAGATCCCATGGGCAATGTATAGCATTCACAATCACATGTACATATATATCCTGCATAGACTATCAAACATGCCAAACACAATAGCAGTGCCAATATAAAATGTTGTGTTCCACAAATAAAGTGAAACACAACAGCCTCAAGTCAAGACTGGAAAACCTTTCTCAAAGTACCTCGCACATTCAACAACCAAGTTAGTATTCCCATAAATGGAATGATGATTCACATAAGGGATGGATAATGACACCATGATGAAATGAGAAAACATGATAGTAATTATCAAACATTAGTCATGATAGACAAAAGGAAACAGGCATATGCACAATTTGGTCAAAAGAATCAGAGGAATGTTGCTCCTTTTTATCACCATGTTGAGTTGACAATTGAATATCAACCAAGGATCATGGGATCATGATAAGAATACAATCAAAGGCCATGAAGGTCAGTAGTAACCACAATTCAAACATGCACAATTAATTCATCACAACTCACAAGCATAATAGAAGAGGAATTCCACATAGTGCATCAAAAAGATTCAAACATTCAAACATGGGGCTTTAAGTGAAATGGCTTGAGTTTATATGGATAATCAAAACCAACATGATCATTAGGTGCCCAATTATAGGCCTCACTCAAGTTCATTGGCCATCAAACAAATTGCAACAAGATATGCTACATTAATTGGATACCTTCACTTCAAAAATACATCTAAAATAGAAAATTATTTTAATAATTCAAACCAAAAAAATATTAGCACCTTTGAAGTGTGTAGAAGTCAGAAAGAAAGTCTAAGGTTCATGAATGGTTGAGGAGAGGTTCAAATGAGGCCCAAAGTTCAAAACTAGTTGGCTAAACTACCAAAACTAGGAATGTTTTCAAAATAATTCATGGAAAAATATCAAAACAAGCCAAATAATTCAAGAAAAATGGTTTTCAAATCCTCAATGCATTCATGAACCATAATCAAGACCTAAGTTCCATTGAGAAATTTACACAATAAGCAACAAAACCCTAAATTTTGACTTTTAATCTTAAATATTGATTAGATAAGATCAAAATTCAAACAATTCAAACCAAGATCATGCAAATCACAAGGAAACCCTAAATGTCAGAATACACATTTTTTCACATTTTTTTGAAGAAAACAAAAGTCAAAAATAAAATAAAATTCAAACAATTAATCATTTAAACAAATATTCACATTTCAAAATAAAATTCTAATCAAAAACCAGAAAAATATCCAACCAAAATTATATTCAAATATTAGGATTAAAAACACACATCCCTGATTTTTTGTGGAATTTTTTAATTAAATGAAATATTAAAATAAAAATCAAACAAACAATTATCAATTAAACTGTTATTTAAAGGCAAAAATTCAAACCCTAACCAAAAGTTACAAAAAGGTAAAAATAAAATTATGTTTAGAGCCTATGATTGAAAACAAGCTTGTATGATTTTTTGAGAATTTTTGTATTAAGGGAGGTATTAAAATAAAAATTATGAAGCAAAAATTCAAAATAAACTTCTCAAATTAAATTTCTATCAAAAATAGAAAAAAAATTAAACCAAAGTTAGAATCAATTTCTACATTATTTTGTGAGCTCAAAATATTTTTTGTCGAATTTTTTAGGTCAAAGAAATATTAAAACAAAAATAATCCTTAAACAAACAAATATTTAAATTCATTAATTTTTAAACCAATCAAAAGATTTTTTTAAAATTCCAATAAAATTACACAAGATAGTAGAAATTATTTTGAACTTGTGATAATTTTTTTAGGATTTTTTAATTTGTTTTGATCAAGAAATAAAAATCAAAAAATCAATTAAAACAAAAATATGAAAAATGCATGATAATTTGAAATAGGTCAAGCACAGCGCGCCACCTGACTTCATCTTCAACCTCCAGCATAGGACAAAATGCGTGCAATACCAAAGTTCATGAGCTTGTGTTCAGATCCATCAATCATGCTCGTTTCTTAACCAAAATCCATGAAATCAAGTGCAAATTAAAGCTAGCATATCATACTACATGATGCAATTTGAATCACACTCAAAGATCAAGCATAGATCAAGAAATAAAGTCTCAAAAACTGGAAAAACTCACTGTAAACATCAAAGTCATGAACACAATTTCTACAATTCTGCTTGAATCAAAGCTCAAATATACATAAATCCTAATGATTGGCCAACTAGCAACTCAATGAACATGATTTGCATCCTCAATTCAAGCTGAAACACATAAATCAAAGTTCAAGAAACTTACATGGATGTGAAATCTGGAAACACGATTCCTTCACTCCAGAAGCAATCCAATGGTGCAGGCTTGATCTCCTTACTTCACTGAAGCTGAATCACCAAGAATTTTGAAGAATGATCCAAGGAGAAGAGAGATTCAAAGCAATTTGTAGAGATGTTTCCAAGATGTCCATATTTGCAATGTAGAGGTTATGAGCCTCTTCCTCCACAAATGAGCCTTGATTCTTGTTATATAGCACGAGGGTAAGAGGATAAAAGTGGTATTTGGCACTCAAAGCTGATGGAGGGTAAGTTTGGAAGTTTTGGCCAAAAATGAGGATGCACATGGAATCTGCATTTCACTCATGCATTTGCTTGCCTTTTGTGCATTTTGTGAGCCAAATGAAGTCAGAATTACATGCCCAAAGTGCCAGCTCATGATTTTTTGAAATGAAGAAGTGTTGGTGATTTTGCAAAATTGAGCATGTTTTGTATTTTTTTTATCCAAGCAAGTTCATGAAGCATATGGGCATGAAATGATGAGTGTAATGGGCCTCAGCATGTCACAAATTACTCATGGGCTTGATTAGAAGCAAAAGGAATGGATAAAACTTGAGTTTGCAAGAAATGGCCATTTTGCATATTTGTCAAAATTCAATAAAATGCCTCAAAATTCCAAAGTCCATAACTTGCTCATATTTTTGAATTTGGACACAAATGAGTACAATTTGGAAATGTATTGAAAAGATATACAATCCCTTAGTTTTGAGTTTTTGCAATTGAATCCATTAAGTTTCTCAAAAATGAGCTTGAAATTCACTAATTTTGGAAAATGACCTATAATTTTGTGATTTCCAAAGACCATAATTCTTGATTCCTTGCCAATTTGGACATGAGACCAAAAGGAGATGAAATATCATCCTCTTATATTTCCAAGCATGTTTCATTTGAATTTTTTTAATCAAAGGTGAATAAAAATGTGAATTTTTGAAATTAAGTCCTTATTTTCCAAAATTAGAAACTTTTAGGGTTTCTTCATGAACAAGTTTTAACCCAAACCTCAATCTCTTTGATCCAATGATCAAAATGGACTTAAAATATGAAAAGTACATCCTTGAATTGATGGTTGGCCAAAAATTCACTTGGTCAACCTTGACTTTGACTGATTTTGACCAAAATGACCATTTTGCCCCTCTGAATCAATTGATCCACTTCCCTTCAAAATTGATGATCAAAACTTCAAACATATGATCTATCAAACATATAGAGGCCATGTACAAAGTTTCACTTCAAAATTCTCAAGAAATCTTGATGAATCCCAAACCCTAGTTTTGATCAACACCTTAAGAGACTGATGAATCATCTCCAAAACTTCAAATCCTCTGGGCATCGTGACCAATTTCTTGTACAAAGACTTTTCAAATGCCAATGAGATGTTGTAGCTTCCAAATCAAGACTTGTACATTGATCAATAGCCTTGATCAAGCAAAACGCTAATTTGACTGGTGAATCAAAGGAGTGATTCCTTCTTATAATCAAACACAAACTTTAATCCTCTGATGATCCAAAGAGATGGATAAAACATCTTGAGATATGCAATAACTTTTGAGCTTGAAAGATCCAGAGGCTTAGATGACAAGGTTCTACTTGAGCAACTTTTCAAGGCAATCAACCTTCAAAGCTTGAGGAAGACTTGATAACCAAAGTACTTTGATCCCATCACAATGTATGAATGCAATGCAATATGATATTCATTGCGAGACATAAGCCTAAATTAAGAGGGTAAATTTTGGGGTGCAACAGCTGCCCCTATTCAAATATCTTCAACATGATAAGTGAGAAAAGTGATAACTTTCGAGCGTTCAGAGTTGAAGATAATTGAATATAAAAGAACCTGAAAATTTACACTCTTGAAGAAGAGAGAAAAAAGAAGTGGAAAATCCTTAAGACATGCGTCAGAATGAATCTGTAACGCAGGTTGAAATAGAACAAAAACAAAGAAGAGTAGACGCAACTAAACTTCCGGACAGATGTGCCAGGGCAAAACTGGACTTCAAAACAAAGGTGAGATAAAACTCAAACCACAGAGTATAGGCGAAACTAAGCTTTGGAAAAGAAAACGTACGTGGGTGAGAAGGGGAAACTCTGAGCTCGACCCAAAGAAAAATGGCTAGAGTGCATGATTCTATGAGGACTTACTGATCTCAACTAAGATAGTCAGTATGAAGGAACTGAAAGAGTCCCGGAAAAGAGGAACAAAAGCAAGACGAGACTCGACCCAATAACCAGTTAGACGAAACCAAACTAGATGAGTACCAGGACGAAACTGGATTTCAGGTACGGGTAACGAGGCGAAACTCGACCCATAGCAAAGTGATGAGAGTGGATGTTTCTCAAAGCACCTGCTGGTCTCAGATCAATGGATAAATAGTGACGAAAAGTGATAGAAGAATCTAAGGAACAAAGGAGACTGATTTCAAACCAGGGACGCAGTACGAACACTGCACTCAGTAAACGAACACCGTCAAAGGGTCCAAGGTATGAAAGCAAAAACGAGACGAAACTCGACTCAATAACTAGTTAGGCGAAACTAAACTAGATGAGTACCAGGACAGAACTGGATTTCATACACGGGTAATGAGGCGAAACTCGACCCAAAGCGAGAGTGATGAGAGTGCATGTTTCTCAGAGCACCTGCTGGTCTCAGATCAATGGATAAACAGTGACGAAAACTGATAAAAGAATCCAAGGAACAAAGGAGACTGATTTCAAACCAGGGACGCAGTATAAACACTGCACTCGGTAAACGAACACCGTCAAAGGGTCCAAGGTATGAAAGCAAAAACGAGATGAAACTTGACTCAAGAACTAGTTAGGCGAAACTAAACTAGATGAGCACCAGGACGAAACTGGATTTCACGCGCAAGGTAAGGAGACGAAACTCTGAGCTCAACCCAAAGTAAGGGGGTTAGGACGTACACCTAAAAACCTGCTGAAAGCGAATATCAGGACGAAACTGGTATTCGAAAGGTGCATCAATAGACATCAGAATGAACCGGAGAGGGCAGTGAAGACTAAACCCGAGAAGACTGCACCAGGGCGAAACTGAACTACAGTCAAGAGTAGACACTCAAACAAACAAACGATTGACGTCAAGAGGATATTGGTATGGGGAGGAAAGTGAGATAATGAGGACGAAAACCTCGCTGGGGGTTTAACCTGAAGCATTAGCAAATCTACTGGGGACAACAGAAACAATAATGGCTTATGTTCCGATGCATGTTTGGATTCTTTTTATATAGCGCAATGCTCCATATAATGGAAATGATATGCATTTTGGCAGATGCAATGTAATAATGCATGTTTAAAAGTTTCACTGGGGAATGGCCAAATGAGAAGCCAATAACCAAGAAGTTAGAATCTGACAAGACTTGCAAAAATAAATTACAAAATCCAAAGGAGAGGAGAAAATATAGGGAACCGCTAGAGAGGGAACCTCGAAGAGATGAAGCTTCGTGGGGAATAACAACCGAGCAACCAGTAGAAACGGGCCACAAACATTGAGAGGAGCTGCAAAAATAAATTGCAAATCCCTAGGGAAGATCAGATCGACACTGTAGCTTCTGGAGAAGATTAGACATTGAGAGAGAAAATCAGGGCAAGACTGTAATCTTTGGAAAAGACGGCGCGCAACCGTGTTGAGGATGATACCAAGACAATAAACCCATCGTGAAAGGTGAAAACCCTTGCTGGGGGAACAAAGATCTGCTGAGGAAGCGGGACTTCACCGGGGATACAGAACTATGTTGAAGATTTTTGTTGGAGAGAGATTTTGAATGCAACTATTGGATGGATCATGCAGATAGTCACACAGTATCGACTTTACTGGGGATAAGGAAAGATCTTAACATAAGGATGCCTCAGTCAACAGACCGGCTGGGAAATGAGATGTCATGGCGAGGGATCTCTGTTGGTAACTCCGTTAGAGAGTTGAAACTTCTTCAGAATGTGAGTTCCTATTTAAACAACTCCACTGGGGATAGGCGACGTATCCAAACTTGAAGTCTCAGAATGAAGCCTTTAAAAGAAGATTCACGGGGAAACAAAACTTTGCTATGGAAACGAAACTTCACTGGGGATAGGTAAAGTCCTATCCATACACGGGTTCTATCTAGCAGAAGAAAACTGAATTTCCCTTCCTGACAATCAATAAGCTCTTTACAGGTGTTCAAAGTGTAAACTCTTTTTTGATGTCAAACAAATGTTTTGCATGCAGGAAGATGTTTATTTTGGGAACGACAGACCTGATGCGATGATTATTTAAGCCTTGAAGTTGAAAATCTTAACAAAGTGTCGCATCTCTGTTGTGAATGCATCACTGGCTAGAGTGCAAAAAATTTCAAAACTTTTCTCCCCCCCCCCTTTTTTTTTTGAAAAACGAGTCAAGATGCAGGTGATAAGATACCATCATAAATATGCAACACATATTTGGGAGTTTAGGAAACGCTATCCATCTGTAGCATGCTTTCGAGTTAAGCCCTTGTTTAAGTTAGGACTTTTAAAGGTTGTAACATGGCCTGGTTCGAGGGTTTTTTCGAAAAAAGTTTTTCAAGGCTCAAGTTATTTGGTGCCCACCCCCTTCATGATATTATCATGTCCTAAGTTCAATTGACTTATCACAAGCATTCATCTTTCAAAAGGATTCATAATGGTTGAGTGATCACGACAAGTTCTCCAACATGATTGTCACTTAACTTTTTGCTGATTTTGTTTTTGGTATTATTGTTCCTCTTTTTTTGATGAAAATTTTATTGAATAATCTCTCTTTTTTTAGGCTCTCTTTTCCCTAACTTTTGCCTGGACAAAATCTTTTGAATTTCAAATTTGGGAGTCCAGCGGGATGCCCTAACTTTTGCCTAAGCGACTTGTTTTCAAGTTTTGACTTAGTGGGGCTTTTTGTTTCTTTCTTATTCATACTTTCCTCTTCGAACCAGTCAACATGACTTTAGGTCTTTGAACTTTTTATTTCTTTCTCTCTTCTTTTTTTGAAGAAAACAAACGCCTCATTCCTTGGTCGGCGAGGGATAGCCATTATTGTATCGATTTGATCTCGACCTCAGGACTTTGTGAGGAAATGAACATTGTGGTTTAAACATTTTTCCTGATCTCATGATGCTAAAGATAAAATATGGTGATCCTCAGATGGGACATTCCTTCTGAAATTTGAATGCTTGGTCAAATTCTTTTGAACATCTACCCTGCCCCGGGTTAAAAAGGTTTCTTTTTTGAACGGAAAAGAAACTCCTACTTCGAAGGATCAGAGGGGTTAACGAGGGTCTAATTCCCTTATATCTCCGGTGTTTAGGGATTGAAGCAATGCTTGTACATCGTCAACGGGGTTCTACTCAAAAGCATACCACTACAGTCATTGTTTTTAGCTAAACTCCTTCCTCCAAACTCTTGGCTAAGCAAAAGAATTGGTACGGTTGGTATCAAAACACCCAAAAAAATGATTAAAGAGTGATACTGGATGGATTAAGTAAAATGAAACAATTTTTTTCAAGGCAAAAAAAATATTCAATGAATCAAGACTGACATTCGGCTATAAACAAAATCCTATATGTAGACAATGCTAAAACAATCAATCAAGATGACACATGAAAGTGCAGAAAAGAAACGTAATAAAAGCCATTATGGGGAAGAAATGTCTCCAACTAGGTTCGCCGATCTCGCCGACATGCCGTAATCTTGATATTACCCTGACCTATGACCTTCACCAATAGCACGGAGTTGTGAAACAAAATGGCAAGGCATCCGCCAGTAAAGTGAATGAGAATCCTATCAATCAGAGAAACAAACATGCCCCTTGCATATTAGTAGTTGTGTTTGTTATCCGCATTTCAAGCGATCAATCAACTATGACTTAGATTACCATTTCCGTGTAAGGCCCACGAAGTTTATATGCGCATGCTTATCAAAATATTGGACGTTTTTGCAAACAAAATAGTAAAAAGGGAAAAAAAGAAACATATACATATACTTGAAAGAAGATGTTCTATTGATTTTGAGAAATCAGCATGTGAAAAAGGCAATTACATTTGGAAGCAAGTAAATACAAAATCAAAGCAAGCAAGTGTTTACAAATGGCAATGTGAATGTGAGCATTCATCAAGTCCCGACTCTGCTATGACTCTTATGACTCATATGCTTTCATCTTCTTGCTTTCAGACAGATCATTCTTGGATTAACTTTGAGCTTATGCCAGGTGACAGAATGAAGGAAAGAAACAAAGGATCTCATGCTGAGCATATTCATTTGCTTTAAGTCCCTAACTTTTTCCTGAATCGCCCTTTCGGGTTTTCGATTCACCAGGACACCCTTTTTTTTGCCTAAACCGCCCTTTCGGGTTTTCAGTTTAGCGGGTTTTTATTATTTTTTATGCAAAGTATTTTTTAACTACGTCATCATTCACAGGGAGGGGGAAGTACTCTCCATCCATAGTCGTGAGCATCATCGCTCCTCCAGAGAAAACTTTTCTGACCATAAAAGGACCTTCATAAGTCGAAACCCACTTGCCCCTGGGATCTCCCTGGGGGAGAATTATCCTTTTAAGCACAAGGTCACCTGGCTTGTAACACTGAGGTCGTACCCTCTTATCAAAAGCTTTCCTCATCCTCTGTTGATATACCTGACCATGACATACAATCGTCAACCTCTTCTCGTCAATAAGTTCCAACTGATCCAGACGATTTTGTACCCATTCACTTTCATTCAGCCTAACATCCCTCATGATTCTAAGAGAAGGAATCTCGAATTTTACCGACAACACTGCTTCCATGCCATAAACCAATGAAAATGGGGTTGCCCCAGTCGAAGTACGCACAATGGTGCGATAACCATGCAAAGCGAAAGGCAGCATCTCATGCCAATCTTTATAGGTTACCACCATCTTCTGTACGATCTTTTTGATATTCTTATTGGCCGCTTCGACAGCACTGTTCATCTTTGGTCGGTATGGGGAAGAGTTATGATGCTTGATTTTGAAGGACTCACAAAGCTCCTTCATCATTTTGTTGTTCAAATTAGACCCATTATCGGTAATTATCTTCTCAGGCACTCCGTAGCGATAGATAATATTGTGCTTAATGAACCGAGTTACCACTTGCTTGGTGACATTGGCATAAGATGCAGCTTTGACCCATTTTGTAAAATAATCGATGGCAACCAGAATGAAATGGTGCCTTTTGGACGCAGTCGGTATAATTTTGCTGATCATATCAATTCCCCACATCACAAACGGCCAAGGGGGGGTCAAGACATTCAAAGGTACTAGCGACACATGCACTTTATTAGCATAGACTTGACATTTATGGCAGACCCGCGCATGATTGTAACAGTCGGTCTCTATGGTGGACCAATAATAACCTGCTCGCAAAATCTTTTTAGCCATGTGTGATACGGTGGGAGAACTGACTATGGTTTTGCGTTTGTTTTCGCAAATGTTTCGGTTGAGCAAGAGTCGCCACCGACTTTTTATTTTATCCTAAGGAAAGGTTTAAAAAGCACAGCAAAAACCTTTGAGATATTTTCTTGGGTTCGGGGAGTAGATTATAGAAAGGGAAGGTATTAGCACCCTTTCTATCCATGGTTATCCATGGGCTCTTAGGTACTTGCTTAGATCAACTTGCCTTGGTTTTCAATTGTTTGAAATGGTGCTTTGTGTGTGGTTTTGAAAATGTTTTGAAAAAGATGCCTTGTCTAGGCTACCCTTGTAACAATTCTTTACTCGAATGTTTTACAAAAGGTGTTTGTCTTTTTGAAAAGATGTTTCAAGGTTTTTTTGAAAGTTTGTTTTGAAAGTGTTTGTGAAGTGTGGTTTGAAAAAATAGGCAAGTGTTTTTGTTTTGCAAGTTGACAAGTACTTAAGAGCTATCTACCCTAAAGTTCTCAAAGATTTTTGTTATGTTTTAACCCTTTTAACAATTTTGTTCCACCATTGCATTTGGTGGACAATCTTGTGTTAGGATGTGAAAGGGACGGGCACGGGTCATTGTTTAGACCATAATTGCAATGGTGCTAAGTATCTTTGGGCAATTTTCCTTTAAGGAACTTGATCATTTTTAGGCAACTTTCGAAAGCGTCATCGAGGGACTATGATCATTTGATTGTTTGTTTTGTTTTTGCCCAAAGAGACCTAACATGCAATATGGCCCATTATTGAAGGCAACAAGTGGAATACCCTAGGGGTGCAAGTGTGATATGTGTTGTCCATTTTCATGCTTGATTATCTTGAAATTAGGTCAAACTATTTTGTTCTTTTTATTTGCATACAAACCCTAATTCTAACATGGTATATTTAGAAAGCGTTAAAGTGCGAAAAGTAAAGTTCCTACACTATTACAACACAATATGGGAAGGGGGGTACAAATGTTCAAATGGGGGTTTTGACAAGGAATTTAAACCTAGCTATTACATCAATTTGGAATTTATTTACAAGATAATTAATTTGCACAAATTAAATAGAAATAAAATAAATATGCAAGATGCAAAAAATGTTTTTATGTATATGACAAAAAGAGTATTTTTATGTCAAATAAACAAAATAAAAAAAAAAAGTATTATTTTTGGGTTTTTTATGTTTAGGGTAAAACCCTAATTTTATTAAATAAAAGGTAATATTTATTTAATGTGTACAATATTTAATAATTATGTACAAAATAAAATAAAAATGAATTATATTCATAAAAAAGTATTTTTTATGTCAAATATTAATAAAATAAAAAATGTATATATTTTTTGTATTATTTACCTAAATATACTAATATATATATAAATATCTTTATTATTTACTAAATAAGTATTATGTATACAAAATAATAATATTTAATATTTATAAAAAAATTATTTTTTGATACAAAATGTTTTCAAAAGAGAAAATGAAATAAAAATCAGAAATAAAATATATTTACATTATTTTTCTAGTTTTTCTAAATAATAGCATATATATATTATTTATGTACAAATGTCCATATAAACAAATAAATACCTAAAAAATATAAAAATGGTGTAAAAAATATTTTTTATGTTTTTAATATTATTAGGAAAAATAAATAAGTCAAACATAACAAGAAAAAGTCAAAAAATTCTTCAAATAAACACAATGGGCCAAGGGGGTTCTAAAGCAGAAATAGGGTGCAAATAAGAAATCAACTCAGGCCCAGCCCAAGAAGACTTTGTCTTCAACCTTTGGCCAGAACTGTGACAAAAACGCGCGCCTTGTTCATGAATTCAAACATCCTGATTCCTTGAGTTTTAGCACAAACTTACAACATAAGAAATGTTAATCATCAAGCCACGATTCTAAATATGTAAAGAACTCATCCTAACTCTCAGAAATGAGAGAGAATTTTATCATTCCCAAATCCTAACCTAACTTTTTATCAACATTCAGACCTTAAATTCTCATAGCTCAGGCAAAATAAAAGGAAAGTAAAAGTATGTACAGATTCAGGGGCATGAGTAGAACACTTTTTATTCACAAACCTAGAGCTAACAATGCCTACATTAAGAGTTAGAAGTTCAAGAAGATACCTGTTCAGTTGAAGTTGTATCTGATGATGGAGGTACTTTCAGAGCAAGGTGATGATTGGTACAGCTTCCTTGATGTCCAGGGATGTTGTTCCAAGCTTTACTTTGTCTTGAAACCTTTTGAATCGTGCTAGAGAACTTCAACTGCAAAACAAGAAGGTGAGAATGGTGATGTTGCCTGGGAGTGTTACAGGTCGTGTTTGAGACTTTGATTAGCTTCAAGGGATGCTAGGGAATGTGTTTGATGAGTTCTTAGCAAGAATGCATGGAAGGGATGAGAGTTGGAACTCAAACTGCAGCAAATGCTCTATTTGGGCAGTTTGAGGGTGATTCTGGGAATGGGGAGGTATGAGGGATACTAGACTCGTGTTTTAGCTCAGTTAGGATGTCTTGAATGTGTTTGATAAGTTTGCTTAAGGGTTCTATTGCTGAGATGAAAGTTGGTATTTGATATGCTATATTTCTTCACCTTTAAGCAACCAAAGGCCAAGTTGGGGTTTAGACAGGTAGAGGCCCCCATAATGTGCTGAAAACCTTAGCATTGATCAGTGTGATTAGTCCCTAAACTTGTTCCAAAGAGATTTGATCTGTACTTGCTGATTTGCAACTTTGACATAAAGTTTAACTTTTCAAAAATGGCTATTTCACTTTTTCCATAAATGGATTAAACTTGCATGTAATGTTTGAACTCATAGAACAACACTTTGGCACAAAGGATTGGCATTAAATTTATGAGTGTTGGATGGTTTAGAGGCCTGTAATGTAGCATAAACCAAGCTGACTTGAAAATGGCAATGTGCATGAACATGTCTTGGTCAAGAACAAAAGTCACTTTTGCCCAACTTGCCAAATTCGATTCTCCCTAACCATGAGTTTGTTTGATGAGTTCTTGGACATTTTGGAAAGCTTGGAATGTGTACTACAATCCATCTTTGAAATGCAAATTGAAATTCCAAGTGGAAGTATGTGAAAAATGGTCTTGAAGTTAGGTAAAAACCTTGCCTAAAATAGGTCAAATTTTCACTAAGTTAAGAATGGTTTGGTACCCTTGTTCCAAAAATTGTAACTTGAGATACAAGCCTCTTTTGGGAAAACTTTGTGAATCAAAGTTGTAGATTATGCAATAGGCTACAACTTTCATGTTTTGACTTTTGCTTGAATCCAAATGAATCTTGGTGAGAAAGTGGGGCAAAGTTAGGAAAAAATTAGGGTTTTTCATAACTTAGAAAAATTCTAAGTTATGAAAAATCTTCATTTCAAACCCTAATTTGCATTTCTTGATTTCTTGATGAACAAGTTTCATGATTTGGCATGTTTTGATGAAAAATGAATCTTGACTCTTGATTTTGACCAAAAAGTCAAAGTTTGACTTTTCAGTATACAGTCAAAATTGATCAATTGACTGGGAAATTCAACTGTCAATCTTGTGCATTTGGGATCTTTTGAACTTGTTGAGCATTTCAAGACAATTCCATGGGGTCCTTGAGTCCCTATATGAGCTTGGTTTGCCATTGGCTAGGTCAAACAGTCAAAAATTGCTTTTGTACAGTCAAAACCCTAAAAATGACCATTTTGCCCTTTTGGTGATCTGATCAAATTTCTTGTGGAGTTGTGATCCAAACTTGATCAAATGGTCCATGTGAGTTCATAATGTTGATGTGGGTCAATTTTCATGAGATTTGACTGTCAATTGGCCACAGTTGACTTTTTCCCCAATACAGTTGATTTCTAGGTCAATTGTCCAATTGACTGGGCAAAACTTGGAATCAAGGCTTGAAACTTGATGTGGATAAACTTGGGAGTCCAATATGAAGCATGAAAGTCATCTTAGGCATTTTAGGTCAAAACATCTTTGTGCAAACACAAACCCTAATTTGGGTCTACAGTGCAAGGAGAAGTCTTGAGCAGATGAAACCCTAACTGGATCTTGATCTCAAAGGGCTTTGTGATGAGAAATCAATGAGAAATGGGAGGGAAAATTTTGGGGTACAACACCATGGTGTGCCCGTTGGAATGGGTCCCGAAATCACCTTCATGTGTCTCCTCAATGATTCTGGTTGCTTCCTTCTTGTCAACACATCTGAGCAGTAAACTGTCATGATGCCTTCTATACAACACACTGCCACTGAGAAAGAACTTAGCTGAAAATCTTCTCAAGAACTTCTTATCTGTGACGGACGCCTCTTCAGGGTACTCTTGTGTTTCAAGATATCGTTTAACATCATAAAGCCAAGGATTACCATCTGATTCCAGATTGGCCTCAAAACAGAAAGTTGGCTCACTCAAACTTCTGATAGTTATGGAAGATGCCTCATTAGCCCACTTAACCTTGAACATGGAGGACAATGTTGCCAGTGCATCAGCTAGATTGTTTTCTTCTCTGGGAATGTGCTCAAACGTGATCTCTTCAAAGTACGGAATCAGCTTCATAACATGCTCACGATAGGGAATTAGGTTCTGATGGCGAGTCTCCCAATCTCCATTAATCTGGCCGATAACAAGATTGGAATCCCCGTAAACATTCAAAAATTTGATGCGCAGGTCGATCGCCGCTTCAATGCCATAAATGCAAGCCTCATATTCGGTCATGTTGTTAGTGCAATCAAAACAAATACGAGCCCTGAAAGGAATGTGGTACCCCTCAGGGGAAGTGATAATAGCTCTAACGCCTTTGCCCATGGCATTGGAGGCACCATCAAAAACAAGCGTCCAACGTGATCCCGGCTCGGGTCCTTCGTCTGGGTCTGGCATGTTACAATCCTGAACATACACAATTTCCTCATCTGGAAAATCAAAATTCATCGGTTCATAATCGTTCATGGGCTGATGAGCAAGACGGTCGGCCAGTACACTACCCTTAATTGCCTTTTGAGTAGTGTATTGGATATCATATTCGATGAGTATCATCTGCCAAGGGGCTGCCCTGCCCGTAAGAGCTGGCTTCTCAAAAATGTACTTGATTGGATCCATTTTAGATATCAAGTAGGTGGTGTAAGTTAACATGTATTGCCTCAAACGTTTGGCGACCCAGGAAAGTGCACAACAAGTCTTTTCCAGCAATGAGTACCTTGACTCGTATTCCGTAAACTTCTTACTCAAGTAGTAAATAGCCTTCTCTTTCTTCCCTGTCTCATCGTGCTGACCGAGGACACAACCTATTGAGCTCTCCAACACAGTTAGATACATGATTAGTGGCCTTCCTTCCAGTGGTGGCATGAGTATCAGAGGTTCCTGCAAATACTCCTTTATTTTGTCAAAGGCCTTCTGACAATCCTTATTCCATTTCATTATCTAACTTTTCTTCAACAATTCGAACAAAGGTTCACAGGTGGATGTGAGATGAGAAATAAATCTAGAAATTTAGTTTAATATCCCTAAGAAACCACATACTTCCTTCCCTGTCCTTGGTTCAGGCATTTCCTGTATTGTTTTTACCTTGGCTGGGTCCACCTCAATACCTTTTTCACTTACAATAAAACCCAACAGCTTGTCGGGTCTCACCCCAAAGATGCACTTATTCGGATTCAACCTCAGCAGAACTGCCTCAGTCTCTCGAACAATTTTTATAGATGAACAAGATGTTCCTCTTCCGTATTAGATTTAGCAATCATATCGTCCACATACACCTCAATCTCTTTGTGAATCAAATCATGAAAGAGAGTGATCATGGCACGCTGATATGTTGCCCCAACATTTTTCAAACCAAACGACATCACTTTATAACAGAAAGTTCCCCAAGGCATGATGAATGTTGTCTTCTCCATATCCTCCGGAGCCATCTTAATTTGATTGTAACCCAAAAAACCATCCATGAATGAAAACACTTTGGAATGAGCAGTATTATCGACCAACACATCAATATACCGAAGAGGGAAGTCATCTTTAGGGATGGCCCTATTCAAATCCCTATAATCCCCGCATATCCTGACCTTACCATCCTTCTTGGGCACAGGCACAATATGTGCAATCCATGGCGGATAATTGATGACTTTTAAGAAATTCGCATCCAACTGCTTATGGACTTCCTCTTTAATCTTCTTGGACATCTCAGGATGAGTTCTTCGGAGCTTTTGCTTGACAGGGGAACAACATTCTTTAAGCGGTATTCGATGCACCACTATGTCTGTGTCCAACCCAGGCATATCCTTATAAGACCAAGCGAAGATATCAGAATACTCACGGAGTAGCTCAATCAATCTGACCTTTATACTTTCTTCGAGATCGGCCCCTATCTTGATTTCTCTTCTTACCTCTTCTGTGCCAATATTCACCACCTCAATCGAATCTTGATTCGGCTGGATAACCTTCTCCTCTTGTTTTAACAACCTTGCTAATTCCTCAGGAAGATCACAATCTTCATATGCTTCTTCTTCAGCTTGATAAATAGGAGTATCAAAGTCATAATGAGTCATATCAGAGTCATTATCAATATGATCGGTGGTGGAAGTGCATCTGCATGAATGATATTTTGGCGTTTTTTAGTGACAGTGTGTGAAAAGAGAAACATGCCATTCAAAAATAAAAAAAGAAATGGAACAAAATTTTGAATGCAAAACGTCCTTTATTTCATGATAAACTTGAAAATAAACATGGTGGTCCTACACAAATGACCCACTACGCCTTCGGCAGAGCGTAGGAATTATGATATGATAATAAAAGAAAACAAGAAAATTACTCCTCAGCGCTTGAAACTTGGATAACATCCACAGAAGTCCAATTGTTGAGTGTCTAGCCTGGTATACTCGGACGAATCCAATCCTCAATATTGTAGCCATCAATCCTATCGTCGCCAAATGCATTGACATGTCCTTCTTAAGCAGCACAAGGACGGGAAAACTTCACAGGAGTAGATAAACTAGATGCTCTGGGAGTTGAACTCTTCTGACTCGGGCTAAAACCAAGACCAAATTTATCAAATTTTGGAGTAACGTCCAGCACCTGACCCCAACCTTCAGGGTTACCACCTTCCACCATAGCTCTCGCATCCTTGAGAGAAGACATAACGGTTTCCGGTTTCCTTTTCTGCTCTGGAGGAGGAAAATTGACATCATGAACTGTCTCAAACGCCTGAAACGGGGTCTCATGTATCTCGCCTTAAACTTAAACATAGCAGAATGATGTCAAATGACTCACAATGTACTCTTCCTCGCCGCATACGGTTATCACTTTTCCCTCTGCAGGATACTTGAGTTTTTGATGAAGGGTAGAAGTGACCGCCCCTGCTTTATGAATCAACGACCACCCCAACAAACAATAATACGCTAGATGTATATCCATCACAAAGAATGTATCCGTGAAGGTGCAAGGACCGACCTTTATTGGTAACTCCAACTCCCCAAACACTGACCTTCGAGATCCATCAAACGCCTTTACCATCAAATCACTAGGGCACAGCTCCAGTCCAGAATAATCAATCTTCATCAATGCTGACTTTGGAAATACATTCAAGGACGATCTTGTATCCACCAAAACCTGGGATAAAGTAATGCCCCTGCACTCTATCGAAATATGCAACGCTTTGTTATGGTCTGGCCCCTCCGGAGGAAGATCAAAATCTGTGAAGCCCAAACCGTTCCCGACATATATATTAGCACAAACATTCTCAAACTGATTGACTATTATCTCATGTGGCACGAACGCATTCTTTAACAACTTCGTCAAAGCATTTATGTGAGGTTCTGAATAAATCAACAGAGATAAGATAGACATCTTAGAAGGAGTATGGCTCAGATGATCAATTATGCTATAATCACTCTTTCTGATAATTCGCATCAACTCTTCAACCTCATAGAGAACTGAAGAAGATTCTGGTATTGGAATTGGTTGAGTCACATTGGCTGGTGTAACCCTTGGATTACCAATCATCACCTGTTGTTTTCCTTTTTCTCTTGCAGAAGCATCTGCCGCGTCTTGCACATTGGTAGGACCAAATACTCTCCCGCTTCTAGTCATTCGACCCACACCAGAAAAAATTATGAACTCCCTCTTCATTATTTTCAACATGCTCTTCCTCAGACGGACGAATACTTACTTCCTACTTCACCCCATGGTAATAAACGTCGGCACCATAATGTCATGGGATGGCCTTTTCACTGGTATACGGCATGGGACCAGGTACCGTAATCATCACAGGAGGTGCCTTAGATGGGGTAGGAATGCACACAGGGGTGTAAGGAATAGATACCACAGTAACATCTTCGGTAACCTTACGGTAGCTCGGTGTTCTATCGAACTGCAGAGAACCCTCCTTTATCATCAACTGGATACCGGCTTTTAAATCATCACAGCCCTTCGGTTGCTCTTTACACTTGGCACACTCTGAAGTACAACCCAGGAAAATAGAATTGCCAAGCAAATACCTCTTAACATAGCATAACAGAGTAGTTACTTGTTCCACATTCATGATTAAATTCAACACTTCACCATCATCATCAATCATATTAACAACACCCCCTCCATGCCTAGGCATTGGGTTCTGAGTAACATTCAAACCAGTCACTAGAGTAAACTCAATTGCCTTAGCATCCAATAAGTATTTTGGATTTCAGCGCAAAGCAATTGTCAGTAGAATGACCAACTCCGCCTGAATGGAATTCACATCTTGCGTTAGCATCATAATTAGGAGGAAGTCTTGCGAGTGGTGGTGGCATATTTCTCAAACCGATCAACTTCAAATCGAGCAAATGGTGGAGTGCTTCAGTAAGAGATACTGGAAAGGGATCGAATTTTCTCAGTTGTCTCTGCTGTTGATTATTATACTGACAGGGAGCATCTTGTTGTCTTTGTTGTTGAGGCACTGTATTAGGTCTCTACTGCGGAGGAGCATTAACAGGAATAGAAACAACATTGATTTGTTGGTGCTGACGATCTTCTCTTCTTCCTCTATGAGAGTAAACTGCACTTGTGTCGCCTTCCCTTTTCTTAAGGGTAAGTGTTGAATGGTTTCTTACTGCCCCCTGATGAGCCACTAGAACCTCCAATCTGAATTTTACCCAATTTCAAACCTACCTCAATTCTTTCACCAGCCATAACCAAGTCTGCAAATCCTGCCGAAGTACTTCCTATCATGTGCTCATAGAATGGCCCTTGCAGGGTACTCATAAACATATCAATGAGTTCTCTCTCCATGAGTGGAGTTTGAACCCTCGCAGCCAACTCACGCCACTTCTGAGCGTATTACTTGAAAGATTCTCTTGGTCCCTATGACAAATTCTGTAACTGAGTGCGATTAGGCGCCATATCCACATTGTACTGATAATGTTTGACAAAAGCCCGAGCAAGATCATTCCAGCAACGAATATGAGTTTTCTCCAACTTCATGTACCACTCCAGGGATGCCCCAGATAGGCTATCCTGGAAAAAGTGAATCAAAAGTCCCTGATCCTTAGTATGCACCGACATCTTTCGGAAATAAGCAGTTGCATGAGTAACAGGACATGATGTTCCGTTGTACTTCTCAAATACAAGAGGCTTGAACTTTGGAGGAACTTTTACCCCAGACACCAACCCGAGATCATTAGCATCCATACCAAGGACTCCTTGCCCTTCCACAGTCTTCAGACGTTCTTCCAACAACTGATACTTTCTATCCTCAACCTGAACTTCCGGCTCTGAACGCCGAACAGAAAACTGATCTTCATCCTGGTCAAAGTCATAATCCTGCTCCTGATAGTTCCTTACACCGCCCTGATTATCTCTTCTGTTCCCCACAAGACGAGGTCCCGGAGACGGGGGAAACTGTCCTACATTGCGCACAAAAGGATTTCCAGGCATCCCGTGAAAATTTCCAGCAGGCTGATCTTGCACATCCCCCAATCCTACAGAAATGTCCTGATAGCACCCTTGATTTCCACCATCCCCTGGATAGCGGCGCTGGTTGTTGACAATGGCAGCTAGTTCCTCCTGTCGGCGATTCACATTGGTGATGACCTCCATGAACTAGGTCATCTGAGTAGCCATCTGGGCTCTCATTTCAGCGAGTTCAGCTTGAACTTGTTCCATCTGTCTTGGCAAATTGTTTCTGGTGGAATACCGATGAGTAGTCGTCTTGAATTTTGAATAAGAAAAGCAGCAGAATAAGAATACCGTCTTGAGATAACCTGTAATGTTATGAAATGCATGATGTGCATGATATGTTTGTCACTTCCCGGTATTCAAGAGTCCTTTTAATCATCAGTCACGGTGCGCAACCAAAGATCAAACATACAATCAAAGGGAAAAAAGGACAAATAAGACAAACACTTCAATTATTTACAAACAAAAGAAACGATGTTCAAGTGACTTCGGACATTTAAGAGTGTAATGATAAACAACAAAATACGTGTTTCAAAGTAAACTTAACAAAAACTGAATAATAAAAACAAACAATGGTCCCTTCCAACAATCATGGGGGTGACCAAATACACCAAAGATAAGCAACAAAAACTAAATCTCCGGAATAAGACATGCTTCAAGGTGTTGACAATACTCTTCAATCCTGGTTTTCTCCTTCAAAAGTTGTGATGCGACTACTTTACTTTCTTGAAACTGATCCTCTGCGACACGCCTCTGGGCTACTTCCTTCTTAAGCTGAGCATCTTTGTCTTTGAGTTGTTTTTCCAAGTTCTGAATCTTCTTCCTGTAGCTATTCTCAGATGCCTGAAGCTTCTGGCACTCTTGCTGGGTCTTACTCAACTCTTCTTCTATTTCAGCATGAGATCTCTTCCTAAAACTGGTTGCATCAGAAGTTTCCTCTTGAGCTTCTTTGAGTTTGCGAGCTAAGTCGGCCCTTTCTCGATCTACCCAATAAAGTTTCATCCCCGTCTCACGGTCTTTTGCACAAAGTTGAATGTTCTCAACATGAACTTGGGTGAACACCTCGGTAGGCACCGTGTTACTCAGAACAGTAGGAGGTTGCTCACATATGGGAGCTGACTTTGCAAATGGTAACCGTAAAATCTTAACCCTGGCTTTAATCCATTCTAAGTAAGGAACCCTAGCAATAGGAACCTTCTTGCCCAAAGTAGTCCTATCCTTCTTGTGAATTCCCTTCCAAGCACTTGTCACTCTTTTCAACATCACAGGGTCACTTCCTCTAACAAAATACATTGATTCAGACACCTCCTCAACCTTTGGCGGTCCATCCATTGCATATCTCAATTGGCGATAAGCAAGCACAGGATTATAGTTGATACACCCCTTAGTTCCTATGAGGGGAACATTAGGGAAATCTCCGCAGCTAGTGATAATACTTCGTACTTACCCCATGTCATAATTCCACCGGATATCAAATTAAGTAAGGTTAACCAGTCTTGATGACCATCAAAGAGAATGTCTGGTATCCACGAAAGGGCCACTTGTCGGTAGGTGAAACTTAAACCATTGATGCAACATTGAATGACATAAACTTACATTACCTCCTTTCCCATGCCTGGAATGAATGGTGTAAAGAGTATCTGCCAAGAGTGTTGGTACCATATTCTTATTTTTAAAAACACAAATAGCCGTCAAATCCACAAAATTTCGGTTGCGAGGGAAGAGGACGATCCCGTATATCATGAGAGCAAACAGAGAGCTGAAGTCACTCCAATTCCCTTTCTTTGCCCAGTCTCCACCTTTCTTCACTAAGAAATCCAAATAAAACCCTGTAGTATCCTTACTTGATTTCCAATTATCTTTCACCTCTTTCCAACTCAAATGAAGAATTTCAACAATAACTTCGAACTTTGGCTTCTCCGGCACTTGGACAAAAGGAACTTCATCGGAAAACTTGATATTAAATATGTGCACGTACTCTTCTAGTGCGGGGACCAGTTGATAATCTTGAAAAGTAAAACACCGTAACTCCTTATCATAGAATTGGAAGAGGGTGATCAAAGACATTGGGGCAACTGGAGTGTTAAGGATTAGTAACAAATTGCCATAATATTTGTTGAAATTATTCAGAACATCACCCTTCAAATAAGAACTCAACCTCTTCAATTTAGACACATCAATAGTTGGAATCTGGTAAACGAATGTATGCATGTTGGGCTCTTTAACACGAACTGAATCAAACTCAACTGATGGGAGGCCATCCATTTCTGATGGAAAGAAGACTCTCGAATGTCCCTGGAAGATGACATACGCATGTTAGTTATTTTTTATACATCATTTTTTAGAAATAAATATGCTATGATGCAACATGACAGGATCAATGTTTCACACTGGATAATGGCTGGACCATTACAGAACAACACCACTCAAAAGAAAATCCCAAAGCTTCAAAACTAACATGGGAACTTGAGTCACCTTCGCAGAACAAAGTCACCAACAGTACTTGCACCTGTAAGAAAAGTTTTCCCGCCCCTCTCACGGGTGTAGTCTAGGTTAAGGTAAGGTTAAAAGCCAAATCAGAGTACAAGAGCTCGAATGTCGGTATCATCATACAATAACACCTATCTGAACTACCTCCGAAGTCGTGGGTCTCATGGTCAGGTCTACAAAGCATCCGCCTCATAGCTGCCATGGCCACTCTATTCCTAGTTCCTATGGAATTCACTCATAGCCTGGGTATGAGGCCTTTTACCTCATGGAACAACCCACCCACCAAGAAAATCCAAACAGTCCAGCCAAATCCAGTATGCAGAAAGTAAAGCGCACATAGGATGCAATGCAAACAGATAAATATGCAAAGCGGTAAAATAAACACCCAAAAAGAAAATAAACAAGAGCTAGGATCGACTCTGGGATGGACTAGCAAGAGGTCAATCTGTCCCCAGTAAAGTCGCCAGCTGAAACCACGCAGCCGAAACCTGTCATCTGGATGTAATGAAACATCAATGAAGTCGCCACCGAACGTCTTTTATCCCACCGAAAGAGAAAGGTAAACATCGAGAAAACCTAGAAAGGGAGAAATCACGGTCTTTTGACCGAGAGATCGGGTAAGGGAGTCTGTTGCGCGAGGGGAAGGTATTAGCACCCCACACGCCCATAGTACTCTATGGTATCCACTCTTGTTGTCTAATCTAATGGGTGTGGTCAAATCCTATGTCTATGGCTTAATACTGAAAAGGGAATGCATGCGAAAGAAAAGGAAATGATGTAGGGAAAATAAAAGTTATGCTCGGTTGGGCCCTACCCCTTTGCCTACGTATCCCTTTTAAGGAATCAGAGCAACCGTAGTTCGGCTTACATGTTTTAGTTGGTTTGTGTTTTTTAATTAAGACAACAAAAACAGTCAAGATGGCAAAACATCAAATAAAACAACAAACTATGGTAAGACATCAGCTAAGTAATAACAAAGTAACATGTCAAAGGTGGCGAAACATCAAATGATAAAGCAACACACCTAACAATGACATTGAGAGTCAAAGTAGGATAACAAACAGGTGCGATGGCGAAACATCGACTTCAAATAAGTGTGTGATGGCAAAACATCGGCAAGAAAATAATAAGGAATCATGGCATAGATGGTGAAACATCAAATGATAAAAAAAACACACCTAACAATGACATTGAGAGTCAAAGTAGGGTAACAAATATATGCGATGGTGAAACATCGGCTTCAAACAAATGTGTGATGGCGAAACATCGACTAAACAGATAACAAGATATCATGGTGAAGATGGAAAAATATCAATAAAATGGATGACGAAACATCACACCTAACCATGATATTGAGGATCAAAGTAGGATAACAAACATGTGTGATGGCGAAACATCAGCTTCAAACAAATGTGCAATGGCGAAACATCAGCTACAAGGTTTAAAAATAAAGCCAAGAGGCGCATAAACAAATAAGATTGATTTGTATCTTTTACCTTGAAGAAGGGTTTAAGTTTTTTAGAGGTGTTTTATGATTTGCCAAGAAAACAATTTTTGTTTTAAGATGCAAAATGCAAAGGAAAGAAAAAAACAACTAAGGGAAACTAGCCTAGCATTATCCCTAGTGTTATCATACAATGATTGACCCTAAAGTTGAGGATAAAGGAAATTCCTATCTTATGTTAGCATACATGGATTCCTATCTTAGTCAACATGTTAAAGGAAGCTTAACAAAACTATCCTATAGGGAACATACAATGAGAGCGAAGTCGTGATCTCAATTTCTAAATTCAGTGACTCATCGATAAACAATTTAAGAAGAAAAACAATAAACATCCTATAGGGAACATGCATTGAGAGCGAATTCGTGATCTCAATTTCTAAATTAAGTGACTCATCGATCAACAATTAAAGAAGAAAAGCAATAAAGATCCTATAGGGAACATGCACTGAGAGCGAAGTCGTGATCTCAATTTCTAAATTGAGTGACTCATCGATCGAAAGCAAACACAACACATGTATCAGACAAAACCAGAGGGCCTCCTGACATATATCAGCAATAGAGGTCCCATCATGCAATCATAGAACTATCCAAAATGAAAATGGAAGAAAGAAAATAGTGCAATACCAACGGATAATTATCTGTATAAACTGAGAAAAAATAAAAGAAACCCATAGAACTTCAAGCAAGCTGGCATCAGCAGACAAATCAAGTCAGAAGTTACGCCATCAGGATGTAAGTAATGAGATTATCAGATATGAACAGATCCCATGGGAAATGTATAGCATTCACAGTCACATGTACATATATATCCTGCATAGACTATCAAACATGCCAAACACAATAGCAGTGCCAATATAAAATGTTGTGTTCCACAAATAAAGTGAAACACAATAGCCTCAAGTCAAGACTGGAAAACCATTCTCAAAGTACCTCGCACATTCAACAACCAAGTTAGTATTCCCATAAATGAAATGATGATTCACATAAGGTATGGATGATAACACCATGATGAAATGAGAAAACATGATAGCAATTATCAAACATTAGTCATGATAGACAAAAGGAAACATGCATATGCACAATTTGGTCAAAAGAATCAGAGGAATGTTGCTACTTTCTATCACCATGTTGAGTTGACAATTTAATATCAACCAAGGATAATGGGAGATTGAGAAGAATACAATCAAAGTCCATGAAGGTCAGTAGTAACCACAATTTAAATATGCACAATTAATTTATCACAACTCACAAGCATAATAGAAGAGGAATTCCACACAGTGCATCAAAAAGATTCAAACATTCAAACATGGGGCTTTAAGTGAAATGGCTTGAGTTTATGTGGATAATCATAACCAACATGATCATTAGGTTCCCAATTATAGGCCTCACTCAAGTTCATTGGCCATCAAACAAATTGCAACAAGATATGCAACATTAATTGGATACCTTCACTTCAAAAATACATCAAAAATAGAAAATTATTTCAATAATTCAAAACAAAAAAATATTATCACCTTTGAAGTGTGTAGAAGTCAGAAAGCAAGTCTTAGGTTCATGAATGGTTGAGGAGAGGTTCAAATGAGGCCCAAAGTTCAAAACTAGTTGGCAAAACTACCAAAATTAGGCAAGTTTTCAAAATAATTCATGGAAAAATATCAAACCAAGCCAAATAATTCAAAAAAAAATGGTTTTCAAATCCTCAATGCATTCATGAACCATAATCAAGACCTGAGTTCCATTGAAAATCCAGGGCATAATGGTTTTGAAAGAGAAATTTACACAATAAGCAACAAAACCCTAATTTTTGACTTTTAATCTTAAATATTGATTAGATAAGATCAAAATTCAAACAATTCAAACCAAGATCATGCAAATCACAAGGAAACCCTAAATGTCAGAATACACATTTTTTCACATTTTTTTGAAGAAAACAAAAGTCAAAAATAAAATTAAATTCAAACAATTAATCATTTAAATAAATATTCACATTTCAAAATAAAATTCTAAACAAAAAACAGAAAAATATCCAACCAAAATTATATTCAAATATTAGGATTAAAAACACACATCCCTGATTTTTTGTGGAATTTTTGAATTAAAGGAAATATTAAAATAAAAATCAAACAAACAATTATCAATTAAACTGTTATTTAAAGGCAAAAATGCAAACCCTAGCCAAAAGTTACAAAAAGGTCAAAATAAAATTATGTTCAGAGCCTATGATTGAAAACAAGCTTGTATGATTTTTTTAGAATTTTTGTATTAAGGGAGGTATTAAAATAAAAATTATGAAGCAAAAATTCAAAATAAACTTCTCAAATTAAATTTCTAATAAAAAATAGAAAAAAATTAAACCAAAGTCAGAATCAATTTCTACATTATTTTGTGAGCTCAAAATATTTTTTGTGGAATTTTTTAGGTCAAAGAAATATTAAAACAAAAATAATCCCTAAACAAACAAATATTTAAATTCATTAATTTTTAAACCAATCAAAACATTTTTTTAAAATTCCAATAAAATTACACAAGATAGTAGAAATTATTTTGAACTTGTGATAATTTTTTTAGGATTTTTTAATTTGTTTTGATCAAGAAATAAAAATCAGAAAATCAATTAAAACAAAAATATGAAAAATGCATGATAATTTGAAATAGGCCAATCACAGCGCGCCACCTCACTTCATCTTCAACCTCCAGCATAGGGCAAAATGCGTGCAATACCACAGTTCATGAGCCTATGTTCAGATCCATCAATCATGCTCGTTTCTTATCCAAAATCCATGAAATCAAGTGCAAATTAAAGCTAGCATATCATGCTACATGATGCAATTTAAATCACACTCAAAGATCAAGCATAGATCAAGAAATAAAGTCTCAAAAACTGGAAAAACTCACTGTAAACATCAAAGTCATGAACATGATTTCAACAATTTTGCTTGAATCATAGCTCAAATATACATCAATCCTAATGATTGGCCAACTAGCAACTCAATGAACATGATTTGCATCCTCAATTCAAGCTGAAACACATAAATCAAAGTTCAAGAAACTTACATGGATGTGAAATCTGGAAACACGACTCCTTCACTCCAGAGGCAATCCAATGGTGCAGGCTTGATCTCCTTACTTCACTGAAGCTGAATCACCAAGAATTTTGAAGAATGATCCAAGGAGAAGAGAGATTCGAAGCAATTTGCAGAGATGCTTCCAAGATGTTCAAATTTTCAATGTAGCGGTTATGAGCCTCCTCCTCCATAAATGAGCCTTGATTCTTGTTATATAGCACGAGGGTAAGAGGATAAAAGTGGTATTTGGCACTCAAAGCTGGTGGGAGGGGGGGTAAGTTTGGAAGTTTTGGCCAAAAATGAGGATGCACGTGGAATCTGCATTTCACTCGTGCATTTGCTTGCCTTTTGTGCGTTTTGTGATCCAAATGAAGTCAGAATTACATGCCTAAAGTGCCAGCACATGATTGTTTGAAATGAAGAAGTGTTGGTGATTTTGCAAAATTGAGCATGTTTTGTATTTTTTTTATCCAAGCAAGTTCATGAAGCATATGGGCATGAAATGATGAGTGTAATGGGCCTCAGCATGTCACAAATTACTCATGGGATTGATTAGAAGCAAAAGGAATGGCTAAAACTTGAGTTTGCAAGAAATGACCATTTTGCGAATTTTTTTATTAATAACCAAGTATTAAAATAATATTTCGCAAATAACCGGGTTTCGGAAAAAAATACGCAAATAACCATGTTTCAGATGACTCCACAAAGGAGGAGCCATCTGAAATGGAGCATGCACCTCTTTTTTTAAGGGAGGCGCCATCTCACTTGGCGCCTATGTGCGGTCCGAATCCATAAAATCAGTCAGATCTCCATATCTAGAAGATCCGCTCTGGTACAGTCGGTTACCCATACCCTCAAAGTTTGGTCGTGTTGGTGGTGGGTGGGGTTCCATGGTTGGTCTGTAGCATTGGTCGTCTGAGTACGGGGGGTAGAAAGGAAATGGATCTTGGGGTGTTTGGTATTGAGGATGTTGGGTGGTTTGGTGATATGGTGGGTGATGGTAGGTTTGGTCGGCTTGGTCATAATCTTCTGACATTCCCATATCAGGGCTAAGGCTGGATGTTGAGGGCGCCATATTGGGATATGTGGAAGACTGAAATTGTGTGTGGGGTATGTGGGTGTGCTGGTATTGGGGTTGGTATTGTGGTTGGGTTTGAGGCATATCGGGGTATTGGTAGTTTGGTGGTGATTGTGGTTGGTTGTACGACATTTGATTGTAGTTGTGTTGTGGTGGGGAATGTGGTTGGGTGTTTGTGGGTCTGTTTCTTCTTGGGGGTTGGTGGAAGGTTGATGGGTTTCGGGTTTGTTGATGGGGAATCAGGGTTGTGCCCATTATGTGCGTGGGTCAACCAAGTACCTCGGATGAGACACGTGCATTTCTGGGTTACTAACCGACCTGTACCACGACAAATATTGATCCGTGTGTCTCATGTTACCTTGAGTAAGGAAAACCGGGAATTGCAAGACATAGTGGTGACGCCTCTGCCACATCTTACACCATTCCGGAGCGAAGTCTTTCCAGTTGGTAAGACCCCACTGGGCGTCGACCCTTTTAAGATGCCATGGGGACAAATCTGTTGGATCACTTGGTATATCTTGATGCATTCCGAACTGCATCTTCACACGGTCACTGTGGTGCATCTCCACAATGTTGAACCGAATGATTGCAGTCTTTGTAGTCCAAGTTGCTGCATCCTCTGGGTTTGGATCATGGCCTAAACCCAAATATGGTCTCCAGATGAACTGCGATAAAATTTAAATCAGGTTAGCGCAAAAGTAATGTATAAATAATTTAAATGAACAAAAGTTAAAAGCTACGACGTACGTCATCTGGGCCTAAGTGATCTAACAGATTGCGGTAGAGTGCGACATTGAATCTTGGATTCTTGCCGTAATCCATACCCCTCACGCAGTACCTAAAGGAAATGAGAAACATGTTATTCTTAGCATATATTTTGGGAAGAGCAGAATAGTTATAAATGATATAACTTGATGACTTACTTTGTTGCGTACGGGAAACCGAAAGTGTTGTTGTTGACGGGGTTTAAGGACTCCATCCTCCACCAACCCCAGGCTTGTAGTAAAAATGCGCACCCATAAAATGTACATTTTTCCTTGACTGCGTTTTTGCACAAGGAACTGTATAGGTGGGCTAATACTGCAGAACCCCAACTAAATTTTCTTGTTTTTTCAAAATTTGTTAGTAAATGTAAGTACATAAAATTTACACTATTTCCCGTACTTTCGGGAAATAAAAATGTACCAAAAAGTATCATAAGATACGTTCTGGCTTTTACTACTCTGTCATTCTCTGAGGAATTTTCATTTAATTCCAAACTTGCATAATGACGTTTCAGGTCAGTGAGTAGTATTCCCTGCCCTCTTGCTCCACCACCTTCTACCATATCCCTACCCAACAGTTCTTCACACTGTGAGTTGGGTTGTTGAACCGACCCGTTCACGGCCTTACCGTCGATAGGGAGACCCAGTAGCATGTACACATCATCTAGCGTGATGGTACATTCACCTATTGGTAGGTGAAATATATGGGTCTCCGGTCTCCACCTTTCCAACATTGCAAGAATGAACTTCGTACATTGATTCACATAATCTGTCAAATATTCCAACCTTTGAATCAGTCATCAAATTCATACATTCCAACCTTCAAACATTACAGCATTCATACCTTCATACAATCAATAAACCTCAAACATTCCAACCTTCAAACCTTAAAACAATTCTACGCAATGGCCTCTTCACCACAATTTGTCGTCAAAGCATATTTCAACGGTGAGACATACATTTGTCCCACAGTTGGGTTTTTGTTTAGAAACACAGACAACATTCGATTTCTCTTAAACGGGAAAGCCAATTTCCCGTACTTCAAGAAAAGATTGGAGGCCAAACTTGAACGAGGCCCGGTGTCCCAGATATTTTATCAGAATCCAGTTTTTTTTGGAAACAACCAAGTAATTTTTTATAAGGTTGAAGTTCAAGATGACGAGGATCTCCAGAATATGATTTCCAGCCATGTCTATTCTGGATACGACTCTATTGAGTTGTACGTTTTGCTTCAAGAGCCTCCGGTGACACAGGAGGTAGAGCCTCCGGTGACACAGGAGGTTGATCCTTTGGAGAATGAACAAGATGAGGTAGATGCAGTTGATGATGAAGAAGAAGATAACGAGTTAGAGTTTGATGAAATGGTGAACGATGATTCTGACGATGATGACATCCCTAGTATTCCTACAGACAAAATCTACACACCACCTCCGCACATGACAAACTTCAACATGGGCGGAGATGAACCTTCTACTGACTTATTTTTCAAACCGTATATGCAGTCGGATGAAAATTTAAAAGAGAAGGACAAGTTTCGTAACAGAGAGGAATGCATCAGGGCCATTAAAAAATTTCACATGCTCAACTCGGTTGATTTTAAGGTGGATCGTGTCAACCCAGAAAGGTACAAGATCAAGTGTGTCCACCCTGACTGTATGTTCAAGCTGACCGCATCATACAGATTAAGGGGTGACTGCTGGGTCATAGGTTCCATGACTACCCACACTTGTGTAAGTTCCACTCAATCATAGGACCATCGAAAACTCAACTATGATCTAATCTGTCAAGAAATCCTACCCCTGGTCAGCAACGACCCATCTTTGAAGGTGAAAACAATCATCTCCCACATCACCACGGTTTTAACTACACTCCGTCTTACCGTAAGGCGTGGTTAGCAAAGACTAAGGCGATTGAAAGGGTGTACGGAAATTGGGAGGAGTCATACCGAGAACTTCCCCGCTACCTGAATGCACTCAAGACGTATTCTCCAGGTAGTGTTTATGTTCTGGAAACATTGCCAGCGTACGCCCAAGATGGTAGTCTATTGCATGGCAACAGAATATTCAGTCGCGTGTTTTGGGCATTTCAACCATGCATCACAGGGTTTGCATCATGCAAGCCAATTCTACAAATTGACGGGACTTGGTTGTATGGGAAGTACAAAGGCACGCTATTGATGGCAGTTGCACAAGATGGCAACAACAATATTTTCCCCGTTGCGTTTGCCCTTGTCGAGGGGGAGACCAGTGGTGCTTGGAGCTTTTTCCTGAAAAATCTTCAGACACACGTGGCTCCTCAACCAGATCTCTGTTTGATCTCGGACAGACATGCCTCCATTGAAAGTGCCTACAATAATCCAGCAAATGGTTGGCATGACCCTCCTTCTACGCATGTCTATTGCGTCAGGCATATCGTCCAGAATTTCTCGAGGGAGGTCAAGGACAAAACATTGAGGAAAGCGGTTATGAATGCGGGATATGCATTGACACAACCCACATTCAAATATTACTGCAACGAGATCCGTTTGTCTAATCCAGAAGCCGGTAGGTGGATCGACAATATTCCGGTGGAAAAGTGGACTAGGTCATACGACAATGGCCAAAGATGGGGGCATATGACAACGAATCTTATTGAATCAATGAATGGGGTATTCAAGGGCATACGAAACCTCCCAATCACTGCCTTGGTAAAATCTACGTATTTTAGGATGGCTGCGTTATTTGCCAAAAGAGGTGAAATATGGAATGCGGTGTTGCAATCTGGACAACTATGGAGTGAAAGCTGCATGAAATACATTAAGGCTGAAAGTGCTAAAGCCAACACTCACATGGTTATACGGTTTGACCGACACAGCCGCAACTTCATTGTGAAAGAGACAATCGACCACAATGAAGGCTTGCCAAGACAAGAATACAGGGTCATTTTACCTTCTCAATGGTGCGATTGTGGCAGGTTTCAAGCATTTCGTATGCCTTGCTCTCATGTCATTGCCGCTTGTGCTCATACCCATCAAGACGCGCTTCAACTGCTGTCAAACGTTTACAAATCTGAAACGTTGCTCACTGTTTACAACAACAACTTTCCTTTGGTGGCAAAACCGGATTATTGGTCTGAATACAACGGCGATATAGTTTGGCACAATGACCAAATGCGAAGGAACAAGAAGGGTCGTCCCAAAAGTAGGCGCATCACAACAGAAATGGACGATCTTGATAGGTTGGAAAGAAAGTATGGTTTATGCCGTCAGGTCGGACACAATCGCAAAAACTGTCCGAATCAGGCGTCTGGCTCGACCACATAAATATTGTAATACATAAAATCTTTTCAATATTTGTGTTGTAAACATTTGGGTTTTCCGTTAACAGATTTTGCTACAGTTAATAAAACGCGTACAACAATAATTAACGATATTCAATCTAGGAAATTATAACTGTTAACACAATTTCATTTGACCCATGCATCATCAGCATTACATCACTGTCTGTTTTGACTTCCTCCAACCACACATTAGGTCTTCGTGTCGCATGTGAGGTTGTTGTTCGTTTTCGCTGGATCCTTCGAATTTTTCCCCCTCCGCGATGTCTCCATCTAACCACCGCATCAACTCCCGCTTCAGACGCTCCATGGAGTGAATGTGCCAGAATTTCATTTTCATGGCAGGTTTCGTGGCGGAGAATATAACGTAACCATCTCTGCTAAAAATCATAGGCGACGTCATGACGCAAATAACAGAGTACAAAATAAAAATACAGTGCGAGAAAGTGTGAGAAATTTCGGAGAAACGGACGAATTATTTATAAAACAGCATTTTGCCCTAGTTTTGCCCTAGGCGCCAAGTGAGATGGCGCCTCCTCTCATTTTTAAGGAGCATGCGCCATCTCACTTGGCTAAAAGCCAAGGGAGGCGCCAAGTGAGATGGCGCCTAGGGCAAAACCCTAGGTGGAGGCGCCAAGTGAGATGGCTCCTCCTTTGTGGAGTCATCTGAAACATGGTTATTTGCGTAATTTTTTCCGAAACCCTGTTATTTGCGAAATATTATTTTAATACTTGGTTATTAATAAAAAAAATTCCCATTTTGCATATTTGTCAAAATTCAATAAAATGCCTCAAAATTCCAAAGTCCATAACTTGCTCATATTTTTGAATTTGGACACAAATGAGTACAATTTGGAAAGGTATTGAAAATATCTACAATCCCTTAGTTTTTTGTTTTTGTAATTGAATCCATTAAGTTTCTCAAAATTGAGCTTGAAATTCACTAATTTTGGAAAATGACCTATAATTTTGTGATTTCCAAAGACCATAATTATTTATTCCTTGCCAATTTGGACATGAGACCAAAAGGAGATTAAAGATCATCCTCTTATCTTTCCAAGCATGTTTCATTTGCATTTTTTTGATCAAAGGTGAATAAAAATGTGAATTTTTGAAATTAAGTCCTTATTTTCCAAAATTAGAAACTTTTAGGGTTTCTTCATGAACAAGTTTCAACCCAAACCTCAATCTCTTTGATCCAATGATCAAAATGGACTTAAAATATGAAAAGTACATCCTTAAATTGATGGTTGGCCAAAAATTCACTTGGTCAACCTAGACTTTGACTGATTTTGACCAAAATGACCATTTTGCCCCTCTGAATCAATTGATCCACTTCCCTTCAAAATTGATGATCAAAACTTCAAACATGCGATCTCTCAAACATATAGAGGCCGTGTACAAAGTTTCACTTCAAAATTATCCAGAAATCTTGATGAAATCCCAAACCCTAGTTTTGATTAACACCTTAGAAGACTGATGAATCATCTCCAAAACTTCAAATCCTCTGGGCATCTTGACCAGTTTCCTGTACAAAGACTTTTCAAATGCCAATGAGATGTTGTAGCTTCCAAATCAAGACTTATACATTGATCAATAGCCTTGATCAAGCAAAACCCTAATTTGACTAGTGAATCAAAGGAGTGATTCCTTCTTATAATCAAACATAAACTTCAATCCTCTGATGAACCAAAGAGATGGATAAAACATCTTGAGATATGCAATAACTTTTGAGCTTGAAGATCCAGAGGCTTAGATGACAAGGTTCTACTTGAGCAACTTGTCAAGGCAATCAACCTTCAAAGCTTGAGGAAGACTTGATAACCAAAGTACTTTGATCCCATCACAATGTATGGATGCAATGCAATATGATATTCATGGTGAGACATAAGCCTAAATTAAGAGGGTAAATTTTGGGGTGCAACAGCTATCAACCTTGGGCCCAGCAATTTCAATAGTGCACCCCCAGATTTGCTAACAACATACAGGCCCATTTTCAATTCTTTCTTATTTTTATTTCCTTTATTTAATTATTTTGTTTAATTATTTTTCCACAAAAATTAATCACCTTTTTTTATTAATCATAAAATCAACAAATCACAAAAATTAAAAAAAATTAAAAATATACAAAAATCTTTTTTTTTAATAAAGATATTTTATTTCTTAATCAATTTAGTTTAATTAACTTAGGGCAATTTAATCTCTTTCTATAATTAAAAAAATAATTAGACTTAGGATTTGAATTGTACATAATTGTGATCGGTGGGAATGAGAACTGGCTGTTTTTTAAGCTGGTTCGCAAAATGTCGCGGTAAGCAAGAGTCGCCACCGTCTTTTATGTTCTCCAACAAGGAAAGGACAAAAGCACAACAAAATTCCTTATCGAGATGTTTCTCGGTTCGGGAGGTAGATTTATAAAAAGGGAAGGTGCTAGCACCCTTTCTATCCGTGGTTATCCACGAGCTCTTAGGTACTTGCTCTTATGTTTTCAAAAATTGTTTGCTTTTCAAGTGTATGTGGGTTTTGAAAAAGTTTAGTTTGAAAACTTCTAAGTAACTCTTGTATTTGTCCTCAAGAGTGTAGGAAGTATTTGTTTGAAAACTTTTTGAAAGTGTAGGTGCGAAAAATATTTTTGTTTTGTTTTGAAAAGAGAAAGTACCCAGGAGTCATCTACCTACCCTAAGGAATTAAGCTGTGTAAGAGTCTTTTGGACAGTGTTATCCCACTATTGAGAAGTAGGTAGCACCGTCGTTGGAGTTTGTCGGGTCAATTCGATTATCGGGACATGTGGTCACCAAAGCAATGGTAGGACGCCTTAGTGGTAACCCTAATGTCCTAGATCCTTTTTATCTGAGGCAACCATTTCGAGGCAACTGGATCTTTAGACCGGAGGGCGACCTCTAAAACACCATATAAGTGATGACCACCTCGAGGCAACCAGTGAAGCGTACCCTAAGAGTGGCATGTGCATGTGTGTTAAATTCAGTTAAGATTATCTTGTACATGTTATTCGTGAGCTACAGATTGATTTTATTTGTCATACAAGTCTTTCATGCATATTAACAGTTAAGAGTGCGGAAAATAAATTGCGGAAAGTTGAATCTACGCTATTACAAGGCGCGGGTCTATACATCGCCAAAAACAAGAACCCGTTTGGAAAACAAATGCGAAAAATAAAGGAAAACGATAAAAGCCTAATTAACTATTACATTTCCGGAGCAGATACATAAATATAATGAATTAAATAAATATGCACGCGAAAGATTGAATCGAGACGTCCTTAGGGTTTTGACCCTTTTTGAGAAAAGAAAGTAATTTGTCCTTTTTTGCAATTAAATTGAATATTAAACCTAATTAAACTAAATTAATTAATTATTTACAAGAAAAAGTATTTTTGTGGTTTTATGTTTTTATGAAATAAATAAAAAGAAATTAAAAATCAAAAGTTAGAAAAAACCTAAATCTAATTTATTTTATTTATTATGAAAAATAGTCAAAATTAAACCTAATTATACTAAATTAATTGGTTAGCATTTTATTTACAAAAATAAACTAAGGTGAAATTAATAAATAATATAAAAATATTTGCATTTTGATTTTTTCTGAATTTTATTGTGAAAAATAATTAATTAATTAATAGTAATAATAATTATTAAAAGAAATAAAAAGAAAGAAAAAAGAAATAGAAAGAAAACCAGGGGGTGTGTTGGACCCATTAGGAGGTGTGAAGAAGCAATTTGGCCCATTAAGAATCAAGCCTGCTTTGACTTTCTGGAATCGTCCAGGCATGTATTGACCAGGGAACATGGTGTTCAGCGCTTCATAGCCATTGGATTGCTGTTGAAGGACACATGGCATCTGGGAACGTGGGAGCCCATGGTGGAATGTTGTTATGAATCTGCATAGGATCATGTGATGAAAAATAATACAAGGAATTTGGGTGGACCTGGGAATCGAACCCAGGTCCCAATGGTTGCACGCCAACTCACTAACCACTAAGCCAGGCGCCTGCACTTGATATAATAATAAGCAATGAAAATAATGTTAAAACAAACAATGCATATGTTGTAACCAATAAAGCGCGCCTTTTATTCAAACCAGCCAACCATGTGTAAACACGTCAGTCATCTTCTTCCTTTTGCCTGTAAAAAACAAAAAAAAATAGTGGGGGTTTTTAACCCCCACAACTTAGCATGACCAAGAATAACGATTAGGTGTACGAGCTATATAAATAGGGCGCGAGGGTTGGGTTTGATTCGTCTGGCCTTGACGAATTCAACCATATGCGTGAGATGGTCTAATTTTTCCTGTGTTGGAAACCCCCAAAAGCAAAGCTTCGGAACCCTAAAACTCTCCAATGGCAACTTACGTTTCAGGGCGTTTTAATGCAATTGAATCACACCAATAGCTTTGTATGAGTCCTACTAACACAAAACAATCCACAAAAGGTGTTAAATATGCATGAATAATGATATGCGTTTCTGGAAAAAATGACCAAACCGTGAAACTGTTTGTGGAGATTTCTTGAGCTATGAAGCTGGAAACTGATTGCAAATCGTTCAGGAAACTCCCAGCAATGTCTTTGGATCCACAAAAGTCCTTAATTCGCCTTAGAACACTGAAAACAGTTTTTGAGTTTCTTTGATATTTTTCAATGTTCTTATGGCTTTTGTGCAGCAGTTCTCACATGAATGGAATTAGGTTTAGCTTATGCACTTATAGTAGAACTGAATTAGGGTAAATCCTGGTCCAAAAATCCATGGAATTATGGTTTGCATCTTTGATTTCCAATCAAATATTTTTCAATCTTTTTGATTGAAAAACCTTGCCAAATTGGGAGATCTTGTCCCCTTGATGTGTACACGAAATCTCCAGCTTGTCTTGAGCTTATTTGCTTCACAAAAGATTGAGAAAAACATATCTTGATATTTTCCTACATTTAAATGAATTAAATGAATTAATAATCAATTAAAAATCCAATTAATTAAATAAAAATAATAAAATAATTCAATTTAATCTCAATGGGTCGTGCATAAGCCTTGGATAAGGTTTCAAGAAGAAATTTGAGGCCCATTAGCAAAAATTAGGTGTTTTGGGCAAAGTTGACTTTTGCAAATTCCCAAAAATTTCCCAACTTCTCCAATGCATATCATGCTCAATTTTGATCCTATGAATATGTTCTTGGACATTTTGGAAAGGTATTGAAGTCCTCTAACCAATGCCTTTGGTCCCATGTCATTTTGATTTACCAATCTCAAGTTATGGTCTTTGACTTAAAGTGCCTTTTTGTTGACTTTTGAAATTGACCTATAATGTAGAAATTGATAACTTTTTGTGAGAGCATTTCTTGGACTTGGAATGTGAAGATGAGTTGTAGGAAATGTCATACCCTTCAAAATGAGCATTGGATGGGATTTTTCTGATGAACCATGAAAGAGTTATGCCTTGGTCAAGTTACAGTTGACTTTTCAGCTGTCCAAAAATAGCAACTTTTGCATCCTTGATGATTTTTGAGCCATTCTTGTGGAATCATGATCAAGTCTTGATCAAATGATGATTGTGGCTTCAAAATAAGATGTTGACCAAAAAATTTGACTTTTGACTGTAAAATGACCATTTTGCCCCTGTAGTTGATTGTGAACCAAATAGGACTTTTGATTGTGCAATCTGGCATTGTGAATCTTGAAACTTGGCATATAGATGCTTGAGGATGTATGGAGGCCTATGAGACTTTATTGGACCATTGACAACCTCAAATTCATTGAAGGAACCAAAACCCTAATTTTGACTGGCTTAGGAGGCATTTGAACTGTGCAATCCTTGAGTAATCTTGAACCAATTGAAGGTGATCTTGACAAATCTTTGAAGAATATGGGAGGGAAAATTTTGGGGTACAACAGTTGCCCCTGTTCAATCTTCTTAGACCTGAGGATGTAGATTGGCTTGCGTGCCTTTCGCGATCTAAAGGTGGAAGATGATTGAACACTAGAGTGCCTAGAAATTTGCACTCACATAGTATCAGCAATGTGATGGCGGGAATGGGCTTACAGATGCCATTTGGAGAGATGATGGATAGGAGGATGGGCTTGTAGATGCCATCTAGGGGATGTGACAGAACCTTGTCGGGAATGGGCTTATAGATGCCATTTGGAGACTGTTGGTAGGTGGATGGGCTTATAGATGCCATCTGGAGATTGTCTGTTGAATTGTAATTTTTGTAAGTGGAAAGAGGGAACCGGTGTAGGGTTGCCTGATGATGAGCTCGTGTAAAACTGCATCTTTGAAAGAAGGAAACCTGTGTAGGGTTGACTGATGATGAGTCCGTGTGAAACTGCATTTGAAATGGGGAAGGAACCTGTGTAGGGTTACTTTATGACGAGTCCGTATAAAACTGCATCCTTGGAAGGAGAGAACCTGTGTAGGGTTGACTGATGATGATCCCGTGTAAAACTACGTCTGGAGAGAGAGAACCTGTGTAGGGTTTCTTGATGATGGGTCTGTGTAAAACTACGTCTGGAGAGAGAGAACTTGTGTAGGGTTTCTTAATGACGAGTCCGTGTAAAACTACGTCTGGAGAGAGAGAACCTGTGTAGGGTTTCTTTGGGATAAGTTCGCGTAAAACTTCTTGAGGAACCGGGGTAAGGTTACCTTGGGATAAATCCGTGTAAGACTTCTGGAGGAACTGGGGTAAGGTTACTTCGGGATAAGTCCGTGTAAGACTTCCGGAGGAACCGGGGTAAGGTTACTGCAGGATAAGTTCGTGTAAAACTTCTGGACGAACCGGGGTAAGGTTATCTTGAGATAAGTCCGTGTAAGACTTCTGGAGGAACCGGGGTAAGGTTACTGCAGGGTAAGTTTGTGTGAAACTTCTTGATGAATCGGGGTAAGGTTATCTTGAGATAAGTCCGTGTAAGACTTCTGGATGAACCGGGGTAAGGTTACTGCAAGGTAAGTTCGTGTAAAACTTCTTGATGAACCGGGGTAAGGTTATTTCGGGCTAAGTTCGTGTGAAACTTCTGGAGGAACCTAGGTGAGGTTACTTTGGGATAAGTCCGTGTAAAACTTCTGGAGGAACCTGGGTAAGGTTACTTTGTGATAAGTCCGTGTAAAACTTCATTTTGGAAAGAGAAGGAACCGGTGTAGGGTTGCCTGATGATGAGTCTGTGTAAGACTTCGTCTGAAAATTGAGAAGGAACCGGTGTAGGGTTGCCTCATGATGGTCAAGTAGATAGTCGTCCGCAGAATTTTCCTGGCTTGTTACCGATATTAAATTGGGACTTGGAAAGGTTGATGGTAGCCATCTTTTGATTAACCTTTTCCTGAAAAGGCAAAACATTAGTCGTATGCAAAGTCATGATGTATGACATGCATGAGGTCATGATGTTCTCAGGAATAAATGATATTGTGTCGTATGATGCGTATATGCATGTGTCATGTGAATGTCTATGAATGTATTTTTGTCTGGGAAAATAAATCCTTGACGAATGTCGGGAGTTTGAATCCTGGGCTGACGTTGAAGATTAGAGTTCTTCGTTTCCGCTGGGGATGATGATTGCAAGAATAGACCGGTAGGAGGAGATGACTCCGTTGGGGAATAGACTTGATGAAGAGATTACTCTGCGGGGAATTACTATGTGGGAAGAGATACTTCGCTGAGATTTTAACGATAACTCTGCTGGGGATTTCGTTGATAAGTTTTGATGAACTCCACTGGGGATAGGAAGAACTTCGCCGAGGACGATCTTTCCGTTGCAATTTGCTGAGGATAACCCAGTTATAGGCTCTGGTGGGGAATAACCTTTGAATATGGCCAGAGCGAGATATCCGTATTCTGCGGGGGATAAGTTTCCAGAATCTACTGGGGATAAGCTTCCATAATCTACTAGGGAGGATGATTCAACTCTCCTGGGGAAACTTCTTGAACTGCACTGGGGAATGGCTCCACTGGGGTGTCTGGTATTCCGCCGGGGAACAATCTTATATCAAGACTGTCGGGGATGCTTGCTTAGGAACATCTGCATACTCCGCTGGGGAATATTGAGATCTTCTGGGGATACCCAACTTCCTTAAGGCTGACAGTAGACTAACTCTGCTTGGGGAGAGCGGCGCTGACTTGCTGGAGATATTGTGCCTTTTTTAGGGTTGATGGGAGACCAACTCTGCTCGGGGGAGAGTATTGCTGAATCTTGCCTTACTCTTGGGGAGTGAAGGTATCTTGGTTATATTCTTCAATTGAACCTACCTTATACCTTGGTGGACAAAGCGGTTTGTACAGTTCGGATAATTCTTATTGCCCCAGTTTCTGCGGGAGAAGAAGGCCTATGAGGCGCTTGATACCTGCCGATTGACAAATCTTCTTCTGGTAGGTAAGTGGCGATATGACGGGACATAGTCGTACGTTTTGATCCCTAACTTTTGCCTGGACCGCCCTTTCAAGTTTTCGACTTGCCGGGTGTACAGATTTTTTCATTTTCATCCCTTATTTTCGCCCGAACCCTTTTGGTTCGCCGGGAAGCCCTTATTTTTGCCTAGGTGTGTCAACCTAGCGGGTCTTTGATTATGCGTAGTATTTTTTCGACTATGTCCACATTCTCGGAGAGGAGGGAGTTGTCACTGTCAGTAGCGTTGTGTCGCCATACTACCAGAAGAGGTTTGATCATGCAAGATTTGTTGCTGGAATTCAATGTCCAATGCCCCAAGTGATTCAGACGGAGATTTACCCCTGGCTATTTTACATCTTGAGAGATTCCTTGAATCTTGACTTGACTGCCCCAGATGATGGACAACGATCATGCCTGCCCCTTGGTTGGAAGTGTTTCTTCCACTGGAGATGACTTTTGTTGAGAAGACTTTTGTTCACTAGATATTTTTCGTGCGAATTTCTCTGCATTTCGAACAAACAGTCATATGCAAACAATGTTATTTTAAGAATGCCAAGATTATGTCTGTCTTGAAGTTTTTTGAAAATGCATTTTTTTTGTAAAACAAGCAATTTTTTGGAAAATGTGAGGTCAACTCAGGATACCTTTTGTAACAGTATGCTTTCGAACTAACCCATGCTTCAGCTAGGACTTTTAAGGGTTATAACGTGGCCTGGTTCACGGTTTTAAGAAACAAAGGATAAAGCCTCAAATTTTATTTGTACCCACCCGCTCTTTGTGATGTTCTTCGATCATAAACTCAGCTAATCGTGCGCTAGACCTTGTTTGAGTCTTTGCTCTGATATTCCAGTGATGGTTCAGATACTGATGGTTTATTTTGAATAGGAAGACATTTCTTTTTTGTTGAGGGTTTGTATGACCTCCTTCTTTTTGATTTCCTTATCCCTGTCTTTTTGCCTGAACTGTTTCTTTTGCGATTACAGCCAGCGGGATGCCCCAGTTTTTGTAAGTCTCCTTCATAGGTTTTGACTTATTGGGCTTTTCATTTTGAGAGATTAAGACTGCCTGTCTTTATGATTATTCGGAACCATCACGGTCTTTTGTTTTTGGAAGGACTCCTTAGATGTCATCCATTGTGCACCTGGATCAACTGAGAGAACTACCTTGCCCCAGGTTATGATTAAGGGTTTTAATTTTTTTGTGAAAAGAAAAACTCCGACTTCTTTGGCTCAAAGGGGTTAACGAGGGATTATCTTCCTTATAACTCCACTGTTTAGGATTTGAAACAATGCCTGTACCTCATCAGCGGGGTTTGTTCAAAAGCATACTGTAAAGATTGTGGTATCGTTTTCGTCATCCTCCCTCAAAAGGCTTAGAGATTTTTTCTGAGAGTTGATCATCACAAAAAATGAAAGCAGTTTTAAGCACAGTAAACGTAATTAATTCAAGACAGACATGTGAAATGCATTCATGAAATAAAAGAGTTTAACATGATAATTATTGTTTGAATAAGCAAAGAAAAATACAACTTGAATTTAAATGAACAAAAGTCTCTAAATCCTAGCCATGTTTTGGCAAGGGAGCGGTGATCACATTGGGAGTCTCGGGCGCCTCGAACTCAATCTCCTTTGCGTCAATCAAGTCTTCGATCTTATTTTTCAAGCTCCAACAATCATCTGTAGTATGCCCCGGGATGTCAGAGTGATAAGCGCAGCGGGCGTTGGGATTATACTTGGGTGACGTTGTATTTTGATTCTTTGGAGCTTCTTTTAGAATCACCAGCTTGGTCTCCAACAACTGTGGCAACATCTGGGACAAGGTCATGCTGAGCCGAGTGAACTGCCTTCTCTCGCTCTTTTGTTGGTTGTGATGTTGAGGAGCACCAGTAGGTTTTGAGATCACCACTGCATTGACAACTTGGCGGCGTTCTGGTCTATTTTGTCTCCTTGAACCATAGACAGCACTGGATTCCTTCTTAAAAGGTTTTTTATCGGTGCTCGATGAAGCATCCTTCTGTATCTTCCCAGACTTGATACCAGCTTCAATCCTTTCCCCAGTCAAGATCAGATCTGTAAACCCAGCAGAAGAATTCCCAATCAGATGGTTGTAGAATGGACCAGACAGGGTCCCCAAGAACATATCCACAAGCTCACGGTCAGTTAGGGGTGGCTGCACCCTCCCAACAAGGTCTCTCCATTTTTGGGCGTACTCTTTAAATCCTTCACCCGCCCCTAGTGACATACCCTGAAGTTGGGTACGAGTAGGAGCGAGGTCGGAATTATACTGATACTGCTTGTAAAACGCAGTAGCCAAGTCCTCCCAGTTACGAATACTGGCTCCATCCAGCTGATAGAACCATTCGAGTTGAGTCCCTGAAAGACTTTCCTGTAAGAAATGGATCCATAGATTCTTATCAGCTGTATACGGTTGGATCTTCCTTGCATAAGACCTCAGATGCAGCTTGGGGCATGAAGCTCCGTCATATTTTGCAAAGGCATGCGCCTTGAACTTATGGGGAATCACCACCCCAGAGGATAGACCTAGATCTTCGAAGTCCAGGCCGGGCACTTTCTGTATCTCCTTGGCACTCAGACGGTCTTCCAACTGTTTGTATTTATCCTCAGTCGGAGGGTACTATTCATCATTATAATCAATCTCATTGTCGGAGACCACTGGACTAGGAACCCGTCTCTCTTGGGGACTGTCTTTGCCTACAGATGAGGTAGTCAGCTCAACCTCATCCTGTAGTCCATTCCCAGATCTGCGTCTAGTGTTGAACAAAACAATCCTCTTCTTCTTCTTCTTTTTCTCTTTCAGAAGCAGAGTCTTCAAATCCTGTTGACCTTGGGCTAGGCTCATAACCAACTCTTGGAACTGGGAATTCTGGGCCTGGAGGGCCTTGATAGCTTGTTCAGTGGAAGGTTCGGCAGACATGATGATAGCTGAAATAAACAACGAAGAAGATAAGTGACCTGTAAAGAAGGGTACTTGTAATGCAATGATATGTATGATATGCATGCAATGTTTTCAAGGATCTCGCGGGGTAAACAAGAAAAATTGTTAGAATTTGAATCCGGTAGCTTGAAGGAACTTCATGTTGTTGAGAGTCCTTCTTCAAGAGTCAAGGCTCACCATATCGAGTGGGTCATAGCCCCTGACTCAAGTTGTCATGTTTGAATTTCTAGATCACCTTGGCTAGAGGAACCTTTTTCAGGAGTCAAAGCTCACCATATCAAGTGGGTCATAGCCTCTGACAACCTTGGCTAGAGGAAAATAAATCCCCTTTGCCCCTTGCTTGACGTTTGATTCATCATGACCTGCATCACAAGCCCTCGAGATCCTTGGAATGGATTAGTCCTTATGCAGGATGTATGCAAGGGTATGATGGTATGATGTTATGCTATGCGTGGAGTGATGTAAGTGAATCTTGTTATGAGTCCAGATTAAGGACGGTAAACAAAACCTGCAAGGAACTCATGTGTCAGATAACAAGCATGCAAGTAGTCAAGTTTGAAGGCACAAAAGTCACACAAGACAACCCTTAGAGTTTAGGCCAGCATGAAGTTCAGGTACTACCCTCTTTCAGTTTCGTTGGCTAAGACCTGTTCTAGAAAATAGTAACCGGGTTCTAGATGATCTCAATATCATCGACTACCCTCAATCGGTCATAACTCCAGTGTCGCAATCTTTTCTTGCGGCCAGAACCATCGCGAGAGTTTATCCTCAATGAGTGTAGCATACTGCTACTGTTCTATGGCCAAGTTGGGTCAATTTAGGGTTCTAAGGTCGGTTGGTGCTTAATGACTCCTCAGAAGACCCATATTCTCCTCGTTGCAACACAAGGGATATCGGTACAGACCAAGGCGTCACACCAATGTAGCCACTGCTTCACCCGTGTCGGTCTACGCCGGACAGGTCCCTCACAGCTTATGCTACCTAAAGAAGGTATTCCCTAGATCCAGGTTAGGATCTATGAAACTCCAAAACAAAGCCCACAATATTAAATCAAGCAAAGCATTCAATTTAAAACAAGAGTGGTCTAATCCTAAGGTACACCTCACTTTTAAGTGTCCCCAGCAGAGTCGCCAGTTCTGTGATCGGTGGGAATGAGAACTGACTGTTTTTTAAGCTGGTTCGCGAAATGTCACGGTAAGCAAGAGTCGCCACCGTCTTTTATGTTCTCCAACAAGGAAAGGACAAAAGCACAACAAAATTCCTTATCGAGATGTTTCTCGGTTCGGGAGGTAGATTTATAGAAAGGGAAGGTGCTAGCACCCTTTCTATCTGTGGTTATCCACAGGCTCTTAGGTACTTGCTCTTATGTTTTCAAAAATTGTTTGCTTTTCAAGTGTATGTGGGTTTTGAAAAAGTTTAGTTTGAAAACTTCTAAGTAACTCTTGTATCTGTCCTCAAGAGTGTAGAAAGTATTTGTTTGAAAAAATTTTGAAAGTGTAGGTGTGAAAAGTATTTTTGTTTTGTTTTGAAAAGAGCAAGTACCCAGGAGTCATCTACTACCCTAAGGAATTAAGCTGTGTAAGAGTCCTTTGGACAGTGCTATCCCACTATTGAGAAGTAGGTAGCACCGTCGTTGGAGTTTGTCGGGTCAATTCGATTATCGGGACATGTGGTCACCAAAGAAATGGTAGGACGCCTTAGTGGTAACCCTAATGTCCTAGATCCTTTTTATCCGAGGCAACCATTTCGAGGCAACTGGATCTTTAGACAGGAGGGCGACCTCTAAAACACCCTATACTTGATGACCACCTCGAGGCAACCAGTGAAGCGTACCCTAAGAGTGGCATGTGCATGTGTGTTAAATTCAGTTAAGATTATCTTGTACATGTTATTCGTGAGCTACAGATTGATTTTATTTGGCATACAAGTCTTTCATGCATATTAACAGTTAAGAGTGCGGAAAATAAATTGCGGAAAGTTGAATCTACGCTATTACAAGGCGCGGGTCTATACATCGCCAAAAATAAGAACCCGTTTGGAAAATAAATGCGAAAAATAAAGGAAAATGATAAAAGCCTAATTAACTATTACATTTCCGGAGCAGATACATAAATATAATGAATTAAATAAATATGCACGCGAAAGATTGAATCGAGACGTCCTTAGGGTTTTGACCCTTTTTGAGAAAAGAAAGTAATTTGTCCTTTTTTGCAATTAAATTGAATATTAAACCTAATTAAACTAAATTAATTAATTATTTACAAGAAAAAGTATTTTTGTGGTTTAATGTTTTTATGAAATAAATAAAAAGAAATTAAAAATCAAAAGTTAGAAAAAACCTAAATCTAATTTATTTTATTTATTATGAAAAATAGTCAAAATTAAACCTAATTATACTAAATTAATTGGTTAGCATTTTATTTACAAAAATAAACTAAGGTGAAATTAATAAATAATATAAAAATATTTGCATTTTGATTTTTTCTGAATTTTATTGTGAAAAATAATTAATTAATTAATAGTAATAATAATTATTAAAAGAAATAAAAAGAAAGAAAAAAGAAATAGAAAGAAAACCAGGGGGTGTGTTGGATCCATTAGGAGGTGTGAAGAAGCAATTTGGCCCATTAAGAATCAAGCCTGCTTTAACTTTCTGGAATCGTCCAGGCATGTATTGACCAGGGAACATGGTGTTCAACGCTTCATAGCCATTGGATTGTTGTTGAAGGACACATGGCATCTGGGAACGTGGGAGCCCATGGTGGAATGTTGTTATGAATCTGCATAGGATCATGTGATGAAAAATAATATAAGGAATTTGGGTGGACCTGGGAATCGAACCCAGGTCCCAATGGTTGCACGCCAACTCACTAACCACTAAGCCAGGCGCATGCACTTGATATAATAATAAGCAATGAAAATAATGTTAAAATAAACAACGCATATGCTGTAACCAATAAAGCGCGACTTTTATTCAAACCAGCCAACCATGTGTAAACACGTCAGTCATCTTCTTCCTTTTGCCTGTAAAAAACAAAACAAATAGTGGGGGTTTTTAACCCCCACAACTTAGCATGACCAAGAATAGCGATTAGGTGTACGAGCTATATAAATAGGGCGCAAGGGTTGGGTTTGATTCGTCTGGCCTTGACGAATTCAACCATATGCGTGAGATGGTCTAATTTTTCCTGTGCTGGAAACCCCCAAAAGCAAAGCTTCGGAACCCTAAAACTCTCCAATGGCAACTTGCGTTTCAGGGCGTTTTAATGCAATTGAATCACACCAATAGCTTTGTATGAGTCCTACTAACACAAAACAATCCACAAAAGGTGTTAAATATGCATGAATAATGATATGCGTTTGTGATCGGTGGATCTCGAACTGACTGTTTAACGCTGGTTCGCGAAATGTCGCGGAAGCAAGAGTCGCCACCTTCTTTTATTTTCTCCAACATGGACAGGACAAAAGCACAGCAAAATTCCTTATGAGATGGTTTCTCGGTTCGGGAGGTAGATTTATAGAAAGGGAAGGTGTTAGCACCCTTTCTATCCATGGTTATCCATGGGCTCTTAGATACTTGCTCATTGTGTTTTCAAAAGTGTTTGCTTTTCAAAGTGTGAGTGGGTTTGAAAAAGTTTCGTTTAAAGATTTCAGATCGACTCTTGTATCGGTCCTCAAGAGTGTTTGAAAATTTGTTTTGAAAGCTTTTTGAAAGTGTCGGTGTGAAAAGAGTTTTGATTGTTTTTGAATAGAGCAAGTATCTACGAGTCATCTACCTACCCTAAGGAATTAGGCTGTGTAAATGTCCTTAAGGTAGTGCCATCCCACCATTGAGAGATAGGTAGCACCACCGTTGGAGGTGTTCGGGTCAATTCGTTCGTAGGGACAGTGTGGTCACCAGAGCAACAGTAGGACACCTTAGAAGCTACCCTTATGCCATTTATCCTTTTTTAGTCCGAGGCAACCGTTTCGAGGCAACTATTCCGAGGCAACCGTTTCGAGGCAACTTGTTTCGAGGCAACCAGATCAATGGGCATAAGGACTTACTAAGACGTCCTATACTCGACGACCACGTTTCGAAGGCAAGGCAGCAGTGAGGCGTACCCTAAGAGTGGTGTGTGAATTTGTGTGTTATTTTCATGTTATGTTTTATCTTGTACATGTATCATGGTGATCTACGCTTGTTTTTAATTTAGGCCATACATTCTTTCATGCAAAGTTTAGCAGTTTTAAGAGTGCCGAAATTTAAATGCGGAAAGTAAATCCTACGCTATTACAAGGCGCGGGTCTATACATCGCCAAATTAACAAAGACCCGTTTGATAAAAAAATGCGGAAAGTAAAACCTAGTTACTATTACATGGCTTGAACAATTACATAATATTTGAAAGAAAAGAAATAAGAATAAATGCGCGAAAAGAAATTAGAATCAAATGTTCGAGGGCGTTGGACCCTTTTGAAATTAAATTGAAATTAAAAGTTAATTAATTATTAAATTAAAGAAAAGAAATGTTTTTTATGTTTTTTTTTTGTATTTAATGAAATAAGAAAATTAAAATTAAAAGAAACCATAATTCTAAGTTATTTTTAATTATTTGAGAAAAGATTAAAGTTTAACCTAATTTACTAAATATTTAATATACGTGTTTATTTACAAAATAAATTAGTAATTAATAATAATAATAAGAAGAAGAAAAAGTTATTTATTAAGAAAAGTGATAAAAAGTTAGAAACCCTAATTTCTACATGTTTTAATTTGTTAAGAAAAAGATTTAAGTTTTAAAACCTAATTTAACTAAATTAATTATTTAACATTTATTTACAAAAATAATAGTGAAATTAATATTAATAAAACAAGCTTTTTTTTTTCTGTATTTTATATTTATTGTGAAAATTATTTTGTGGAATTAAAAGAAAACAATTAAAAAACATTAAAAGAATAAAAAGGAAAAAAAAATAAAAATTAAAAATTGAGCAAACCATGGGGGTGTCTGGCCCCAAAAGGAGGTAAATTGGAAGCAATTTGGCCCAAGAATGGAAGCCCTTTTTGACTTTCAGGGATCACGTGTGGAGCAGTTGACTAGCATGCACGATAGACATCCTATTGTGGCCTTCAGATTGACCATCAGATCCACTTGGCAGGCACAGGCGTTGGGATGTATGGTGCCCCTTTGAATGAGTGCTGCATAGAAACGTGTTATGATAAAAAACATGGAATATGTGGGGGGACCTGGGAATCGAACCCAGGTCCCAGTACCTGCAGGACACATCAGCTACCAACTGCACCAGCGCGTTTCTTTGTTAATATTATAGAACATAAATAATATATATGAAAAAAGTATTATGCTGAAACAATAAAAAAAACGCGCCAATGTTCAAATCCTCCAACCATGCTCAGACACCTCAGCGTCTTCTTCATATTTGCACTTGTAACATAAGCAAATAGCGGGGGTTTTAAACCCCCACTAAACTCAACCAGAAAAAATAGCGATTAGCGCCTGGGTTAACATAAAAAGGGCGCGAGGTAATCAAATGGTTCGTCTTCATGTCACGAATTCAATGGTACCAGTTTGAGGATCCAATTTTGTCATATGTATAAACCCCTAAATCGAAGCTTCTAAAACCCTAGAGAACGTTAATGGCAACTCTTGATACAGGCATTGTTAGGACAATTAAATGGTACCATTAGCTTCAGAATATCCATATTAGTGTAAATCAATTAACAAAACACATGAACAATGCTTAAAAATTGAAACACGATAATGGATATGTTCATGAAAAGTGTGATCCGGTTTTACCAATTCTTGGAGTCTATGGACCTGTTCTTGATTGCAATCGCCTCCTAGTAGTGTCAGGAGTGTAATAGAATACTTTTCAAGCCTTGAATCGTCCTGTAACTAGGAGTTCAGTTTTCAACTTTTGGCCAAAAATTTGCAATTTGGTATGCAGCCCCTATGCAGTTTTTCGTGTCTGTTAGGATTAGGTTATGTTATGCATATGTAAGTGAAGCTTTCTAGGTCAAAAACCAAGCCCATAGTCCATTGAATCAATGTTTTGAATATTTGATTTTCCATATCTTTTTTCAATCTTTTCCATGCCAATCATTGCCAAATTTGGATGATTTTGTCCCTTTTGATTGATGCACGAGATCTCTTACATGTGAGGAGGAGATTTGCTGCATAAAAAGATTTAAAACCATTGATTTAGTATTTTTCTTATTTTTAAATTTAATTAAATGAATTAATGATAATAAAAATTCAAATAATTAATTAAAAATGAGAAAATAACTCCCTTTGAGCTTAGTGGGTCGTGCATAGCCTTTGGATAATGATTCATGGAAGAATTTGAGGCCCATTAGCATTTTTGAAGTCTTTTGTGCAAAGTTGACTTTTCAAATTTCCCAAAAATTTCCCAACTTCTACAAGGCATATCTTGCTCAATTTTGAAGCTATGATCATGTTCTTGGACATTTTGGAAAGGTCTTGAAGTCCTCTAACCAATGTCTTTAGTCCCATGTCATTTTGATTTACCAATCTCAAGTTATGTTCTTTGACTTAAAGTGTCTTTTTGTTGACTTTTGAAAATAACCTATAATGTTGAAATTGATAACTTTTTGTGAGAGCGTTTCTTGGACTTGAAGTGTGAAGATGAGTTGTAGGAAATGTCATTCTCTTCAAAATGAGCTTTGGATGGGATTTTTCTAATAAACCATGAGGAAGTTATGCTTTGGTCAATTTGCAGTTGACTTTTCCAATTGTCCAAAAATAGAAACTTTTGCATCTTGAGACTTTTTGAGCCATGCTTTGAGAAATCATGATCAAGAATTGATCAAATGATGTTTGTGGCTTCAAAATGAGATGTTGACCAAAAATTTTGACTTTTGACTGTCAAATGACCATTTTGCCCCTGCAGTTGACTGTGGAACAATTAGGGTTTTTGACTGTGCAATTTGATGTTGTGAGTCTTGAAACTTGGCATATGGATGCTTGACAATGTTTATGGGCACATGGGACTTGATTGGACCCTTGAAAACCTCAATTTCTTTGCAGGAACCAAAACCCTAATTTTGACTTGTGCTAAGAGGCAATTGGATTGTGCAACCCTTGAGGGCTCTTGAAACTTGATTTTGCCAAATCTTGAAGAATATGGGAGGGCAAATTTTGGGGTGCAACAGCGTTTCTGAAAAAAATGACCAAACCGTGATACTGTTTGTGGAGATTTCTTGAGCTATGAAGCTGGAAACTGATTGCAAATCGTTCAGGAAACTCCCAGCAATGTCTTTGGATCCACAAAAGTCCTTAATTCGCCTTAGAACACTGAAAACAGTTTTTGAGTTTCTTTGATATTTTTCAATGTTCTTATGGCTTTTGTGCAGCAGTTCTCACGTGAATGGAATTAGGTTTAGCTTATGCACTTATAGTAGAACTGAATTAGGGTAAATCCTGGTCCAAAAATCCATGGAATTATGGTTTGCATCTTTGATTTCCAATCAAATATTTTTCAATCTTTTTGGTTGAAAAACCTTGCCAAATTTGGAGATCTTGTCCCCTTGATGTGTACACGAAATCTCCAGCTTGTCTTGAGCTTATTTGCTTCACAAAAGATTGAGAAAAACATATCTTGATATTTTCCTACATTTAAATGAATTAAATGAATTAATAATCAATTAAAATCCAATTAATTAAATAAAAATAAGAAAATAATTCAATTTAATCTCAATGGGTCGTGCATAAGCCTTGGATAAGGTTTCAAGAAGAAATTTGAGGCCCATTAGCAAAAATGAGGTGTTTTGGGCAAAGTTGACTTTTGCAAATTCCCAAAAATTTCCCAACTTCTCCAATGCATATCTTGCTCAATTTTGATCCTATGAATATGTTCTTGGACATTTTGGAAAGGTCTTGAAGTCCTCTAACCAATTCCTTTGGTACCATGTCATTTTAATTTACCAATCTCAAGTTATGGTCTTTGACTTAAAGTGCCTTTTTGTTGACTTTTGAAATTGACCTATAATGTAGAAATTGATAACTTTTTGTGAGAGCATTTATTGGACTTGGAATGTGAAGATGAGTTGTAGTAAATGTAATCCCCTTCAAAATGAGCATTGGATGGGATTTTTCTGATGAACCATGAAAAAGTTATGCCTTGGTCAAGTTACAGTTGACTTTTCAGCTGTCCAAAAATAACAACTTTTGCATCCTTGATGATTTTTGAGCCATTCTTATGGAATCATGATCAAGTCTTGATCAAATGATGATTGTGGCTTCAAAATAAGATGTTGACCAAAAATTTTGACTTTTGACTGTAAAATGACCATTTTGCCCCTGCAGTTGATTATGAACCAAATAGGACTTTTGACTGTGCAATCTGGCATTGTGAATCTTGAAACTTGGCATGTAGATGCTTGAGGATATATGGAGGCCTATGAGACTTGATTGGACCATTGACAGCCTCAAATTCATTGAAGGAACCAAAACCCTAATTTTGACTGGCTTAGGAGGCATTTGAACTGTGCAATCCTTGAGTAATCTTGAACCAATTGAAGGTGATCTTGACAAATCTTTGAAGAATATGGGAGGGCAAATTTTGGGGTACAACAATAATTTAATTAATTATCTTTAAAAATACACCAAAATCATTTTTTTCATTAAATTATTTATTTTAATTAATTAGATTAATTAGGTTAATTTAAATACTTTTTTTCATAATTAAAAAAGCAATTAGAAATTAGGGTTTTATTTAAATTTCAATTTCACTGTTTTCTCCAGTAAAAAATATATGCAAAAATCTTGTTTCCTTTCAAATAGGGTTTAGATTATTTTTCAACATCCCTTTGTATTTGATTCGTTGCGCATTTAATTATTTCTTTTCCATTATTTTTGTAACTGCAAATGATTTGTAATAGTTAAATTAGGGTTTTATTTACTGCTTTAATCCCCGATTCTTTGGTTATGTAATTAATCCCCATCCCCTAAGCCTTGTAATAGCTAGGTTTGTTTTCTCGCATTTTAAATTCCTGCAAATATTTAACTGTCTAGATGGATGCTAATAGGATTGTATGCCAAGAATGTCTGGAAATTTAAAACGGTAGATCACCTAATGTGCAAAGATTAAATAACTAAAACAAATCATATGCACATATTTACTCCTAGGGTTTACCTCACTTCGGTTTCCTTCGGTAAATAATCATTAAGCATAGGAGATTTTAGTGGTTGCCCTCCTGTTTAAGAGATCAAAATGTCCCATTCGAATGTTGCCTCAGAAATGTTGCCTCTGAAAGATCTTAAGACTCTAGGGTTATTACTAAAGTTTTCTAACTATTGCTTTAGTGATTGTACTTGTCCCTTTCGAATATCCCTTACAACTCCAACGACGGTGCTACCTACTCCTTAATAGTAGGATAGCGTTGTCTAAAGGAAACGAGAACAAACAATCTTTTTTCGAGTAGGTAGAATCTTAAGTACTTGCTCAATAAAAACTTTTCACACAAACACCTTTCAAAACAATTTTCAAAATAAACTTCGTCACATCCTTGAGGAATGATACAAGGGTTATCACGAAGTAAAACATTTTCAAGACAAACACACACAAGTAATTTGAAAAATGAGCAAGTACCTAAGAGCCCGTAAATAACTCCGGATAGAAAGGACGCTAACACCTTCCCTTTCTATAATCTACCCCCCGTACTCAGAATATCTTGAAAAAAGGTTTTTTCTGTTCTTTTTCCTTTTCCATGATTGGATAAAATAAAAGTCGGTGGCGACTCTTGCTTACCGCGACATTTGCGAACAAAAAACGCAAACCAGTAAAATAACAGTCGGTTCTGCCACCGTATCACACATATCAATAAAATGTTTGCTTTCTTTGCATCTTTCAAATTTGCGTTTTTTCTTTTTCAGTCTTGTTTATAAAATACTACGCTTATTTATTATGAATATTGTTTCGAAATCATTTCGAGGGAATTGACATATAAAAGCATTTGATAAAACATCAAAAAGAATTTTGGTTAGAAAAACCTCAAAAGAAAATCCACGTCTACATCCATATACATGTCTGCGTTTATGCCTACACTTGCAACACAAGAGTCTATACACATGTCTATGCCTATGTCTACACTCACAACACAAAAAGTCTACGTCTAATACATACGTCTACACCTACGCCTGCACCTATAACACAAAGTTTTCAACCGCATTCCAATACAAAAAATCAATCAAAAACTTGCCACCACTTTCCACCGCATTCAAATTAAATTCAAAGATGCCACACAATGCAACATACAAATGCCAAGGAATTGGTAACTCAAAACCAATGGTTTAAAGGAGAGAATGCCAAAAACAGTCTTCATAACATTTCAAGGCATACACGCATTTTACACACATTTCATACACACGTTTTGCATATCCAAAGCACACATGCACTATACATTTTTGCATACATTTACTCAGGGTTCAATATCAATGTCAAACACCATACGTTTTGCATATCCAAAGCATAATATCCTATATGTCATACATACAGACATTCAACATACACACACACACACACACACACACTTAAGGGTTCCACCTCAATGTCAGACATCATACGCATGTGTCATACAACAAATAAAAAATCTCACCCTCGATTCAATCATCTAAGGGTCAATCATCAAAACACGTTACTTCTACCAATCTAACTCGATGCCTAAGACGTCGTGCAATAGTGTGGTTCCTTATTCGGTAATATAGACCATTGCCTAAGACGTCGTGCAACAATGTGCTTCTTTATTCCGCAACCCAGACATCACCTAAGATGACATGTAACGATGTTCAGAAACAAAACCTAGTTCATTGCCTAAGACCTCGGGCAGCAATGCAACTTAACCCACTACCTAAGACATCGCGCATAAACGTGGTTCCTTGTTCGGTAATATAGACCATTTCCTAAGACGTCGTGCAGTAATGTGGTTCTTTATTCTGCAACCCAGACCATAGCCTAAGATGACATGCAACGATGTTCTAAAACCAAAGTTTAGCCTATCGCCTAAGACGACATGCAGCGATTCACGAACCTAACCCATTGCCTAAGACATCATGCAGCAATATGGTTCCTTGTTCGGTGATATAGACCATTGCCTGAAACGTCGTGCAACAATGTGCTTATTTATTCCGTAACCCATACCATCGCCTAAGACGACATGCAACGATGCTCTAAAACCAAAGTTTATCCTATTGCCTAAGATGACATACAACGATTTGCGAACCTAACCCATTGCCTATGACATTGTGCGACAATGGAGTTCCTTGTTCGGTGATATATACCATTGCCTAAGACGTCGTGCAACAATGTGCTTCTTTATTATGTAACCCAGACCATCTCCTAAGACGACATGCAGTGGTGCTCGAAACCAAAACCTGGTTCATTGCCTAAGACCTCGGGCAGCAGTGCAACCTAACCCACTGCCTAAGATATCGTGCAGCAGTGCGGTTCCTTGTTCCGTAATAAAGACCATTGCCTAAGACGTCGTGCAACAATGTGTTTCTTTATTCTGCAATACAAACCATCGCCTAAGACGACATACAGTGGTGTTCGAGAACCAAACCTAGCTTATCGCCTAAGACATCATGCAGTGATTCGCGAACATAACCCATGGCCTCAGTCTCCAAGCAGCCATGCATCATCAATTGTTGTTTTTCATTCATCCCCCCAAATGGATGAATAAGCAAAAGCAAACCAAGACACAAGATTGCTCTCAAGATCAAGACCATTTGCCTCGTTATCAAACCCTGGTGAGCTATATATCATCAACTTCACCTATTTCCTCAAGATTCGTAGGGGTATGCTATATCAGCGTATCCTTATGATTGGTCGGACAAATTTTGGGTATTCCAAGTATTCAATAAACTCCCAATTGAAATGCGCAAGACTCGTGTATTCTCACACTATTCGATTGGAAGATAATTGAATAATGGAAGTTGTCGTAACCCAAATTTTCCCTACCTCTACGATCATAATTTCAAGATTTAAAATAGAAGAAATATTTAATTAAAAATGGTACAACAGTACCTGAGGGTCCATCTTTATCTGAGACTAGGGGATGTATTTTAATTCAGGAAAATGGGGCTTTCTAAATCAGAAAGACTCGTAAACCCATTCGTGAAGCATGTTGGCCAATGACCCATGCGATTCGAAAATGGAAAATTACTTCAAGTGATTATTAAGTCCTTAATTCTTAAATCCAACTTGAGTTTATGTTATTTTTAATGGAAATTAATTTTATCAAAGCCATTTAGAGATTATTGTTGTTAGTAAAGAAAATGGGTGTGGAATTTCATTTTAAGTCCACTTAAGTTTAAATTGCTATTAGTAAAGAAAGGGGGTGACATTGCAATATAAGGTCCATTAAGTTGACCCATCTGATGTTTTTTGAAAAAAAAAAGAAGTATTATTATTAAAAAAAAAATTATTTATTATTATTATTTTAAATAAATAAATAAGTAATATATTTATTTTTAAGAAAAAGAGAAAACGTAAGATCAATGCTGATAAATTGGTTAATTAACTTGTTTTTGTTGCTTTTTTAATTTGTATTTTTCTTTTGTTGTTTTGGAAAAAGGCCAATTGGGCCTGGTTTAAAATTAAATTGTTTCCTTGTTGTAAGTAAAAGAAAACAACATAAGTTGGGATGTATCAAATAATTAAGTAGCGCAGGCCCAATTCTATATAATCAGCGCTGACCCAGAATCAATGAACAACAACTGTTTCAATTAGCACATGGTTTCCTCCATAAACAATCACTGTAGCAATCAAATCTAAAAAAACTAAATCATTAACAAATCAAACCCAAGCCCAGAACATTGAAACTCAAATATTACAGAAAATTAAATATATCACAAATCTCTAGTTAAACCTAAATCAAATCCGAGTATTACAGTAAAATATAATAAAAAATTACATTCAATACTAAATCAATTAACAATAACTCTAAATCCCTAATTCCTAAATCTATAATCCCTGATTTGCGCTAACAACCTATAACAACAAATTCGTTCAAACCCTAAGTAATGAACCTATAAATACAAGACGGGAATTACAGAAAGAGAGGGAGATTACTGGAATTCAGATAAAGAAGAATACAGACGGAGGCAGAAGAAACGATACCGAGACAGAGGAAAGTCCAAAGGCGAACGAGTAATCTTGATGTTGAAATACCCGAGAGTAGGGAGATTGGGGTTTCATTGTCTGAAACCAATCGTCGTGTGAAATGCTATTGATAACCGCATCCACCACCATCGCACTCCACTGTCACCTGTCAAACACAGAGAGAAGAAGATCATAAGAAGGAGAAGCCAAATTGACATATTTGAAGAACGCAGAAGCTTGAATTGGAAAGGGGTAAAACTAATTAAATTTCCTGGTTTTTTATTGTTTGTTTGATTTTTGACTAAGGGTTTGTGGGAGAAATGGGAGTGTCGCCGGGGGGATGTGGTGTTAGGGTTTCGTGAGGGGAAAAGGAAAGGTATTCGCGAGGGAGAGAGGATAGGTAATGCACGTAATTTAATTAATTATTTAATTAAATTATTTTTGGATTATTTATGAAGTTGTGTTATGATGATAGTTGATGTGTTATTGTTATTAGATTTATTTATTCTATTAAGTTCTGGAATAATATTAGAGTGATAATATTATTTGACGTGGGCTTATTTTAAGGGTTAGAAGTAGTAGAAAAGGGTGTAGGAGTTTTAAGCCCATTAAGGCATAATGATAATTATAGGGTTATTATATTAGTTTTTAGAAATAATAAGGAAAAAGAAGAAGCAGTAAGAAGAGAAAGAAATAAGGGTTGGAAGAGAGCGTGAAAGTTGTAGAAAAGAAGGAGAAGAGCCAGAATAGAATTCAATCGGAAAAGTCGTAGAGCAACCTTCAATCCAAGGTAAGGGTGGGGTCCTGACTCTATAATAGGGTTTATGATGAGTAGTATGTGGGATTAGATGTGAAAAGTTGTCTTGTTTATGATTGAAATGTATATATTGTTGTATGATGAAGATCAATGATTTAGAGATGAGTAATGATGCCCTAATGCTGTATATTTGATGTAGAAATATAGGATGATTATAATTGTTGATTACCTATTATTAGAGGATGTTTTTAGGGCCTAAGGCATGGAAACCGTAGTGAAAACGCAGTGAAATCGCATAAAATATTCATGACAGAACAGTATGCGTCGACCTCAAAAGCCATGTGTCGATACATGCAGGTTTTTGGACTCAGGATGAGTCGATACGAAGGAGCATGCGTCGATACATGCGGGGTTGCAGACTCAGTATGAGTCAATACAAAGGGATTACACGTTGACTCATGCATGATTCTAGCCCAGTACGCGTCGACTCAAAACATTATGCGTCGACTCATGCAGTCTGATTTTTTACAGATTCTTCTAAAGGTTGTAACTTGAGTTTCCAGACTCCGTCTGAGGTGTTGTTCGAAGCGTTGGATAGCTAACGCGATGAACTATATTCTTAAGGATTAAAATGAAGAATAAGAAGAATAATCCTAGTATCCAAATTAGGATTAGAGTTAGTTTCCCGCGTTAATCACTATGATGATTTTGTGAAGTATGATGAGGATGAGATGATTATAAATTATTGCTTGGTTCATAACAGTAAGATTAATGATGATAATGATGTAGTATTACAGAATAATAATATGTAGAGGTTTGTTAACTAGAGGTAAGCCTTAGATGATTAATTAATTATAGGCAATATCATGTTGTAGACCTATGGCCAACGTTGAGGGATTGTCGATCTATCGTTGTATTGTTGTTGTGGCTGAGTTACTGTAAATTATGTTGATGAATTACGTTGATGAAATTATGTTGATGAATTATGCGATAAATTATGTTGATGAATTACGTTGATGAAATCATGTTGATGAATTATGCGATGAATTATGTTGATGAATTATGTTGATGAATGATGTTGATGAATGATGTTGAGATGCCTCTAATAATTGGCAACTATTAAGATGTAGGCTTCTGGCCAATGATGATGTTGTGTTGGGATGTTGTTAATTATGTTTGTTGTTATTACATTCATGATTGTGTCGCATACATTGCATTTCAAGATGGAGCTGATGCTCGTTAAGATGGCTTGTATTGGCGAATATTAAGATGAAGACTTATGCCTTATTGATGCCTCTATTTATTGGAAATTATTTTGAGATGGGAGTTCTGCTCCAATGGTACCACATGCATTTGCATAATATTGAGTCGCATTATATGAGTGCATAAAGAAGTTGTGTATTGATGCAGTAAATGGGTATATTATTGGTATTTTGTTGCGATAATTGTTGTTTATAAGATGAGAAGTGGTGATATTATGTGATCTAATTTAATATATTATTTATCATATGTTTTATTATATTGTTAGATATCTCACCCCTTCTGTTTGAATGTTACCCTTACGTAGGTAACATGCAGGTAATCCAGAGTGAAGACAGTGTATCTTCGGTAGTTCGAGTCGGTGTCATTGCTCTGATACGTAACACTCGGGGGGATGAATGCTTGTTGCTTTTAATTATTGATTATTTCAATTATTGAACTTTAATTTGATTGTTGTTAACTATGTGTTATTTTGAAGTAGCTGTAATTGTTGGACAAAGATGATATTATGATTCTGCTGCGTAGATGTTCAAGTTGTTGAATTAAGAGATTAAATTATTATGCTGATAGTTCATCTGAAGTTTTAAAGTGTTATGTATCCACGTTGAATGCAATGTGTTTTTAAAGTTTAATTTGTGGCATCCTGATTCAGTTGCATGAATTTTATGACTCTGATTTGCATATATAATTGCCGGGTAGAATTGGGGTGTTACAGATGTGGTGTTAGGGTTTGGTGAGGGGAAAAGGAAAGGTATTTGCGAGGGAGAGAGGAAGACGACTGAACTGTAATCAGAGTAATAAAATGTAAAATTAAAACAAAATATTATAATTTGTTCCAATTCCATATCTGTGCGTGCATATTAGTTACTATGTTCCCTCAATCTCATTCGTTGGATACGCATCAGACGATCGTTAGGCCAAGTCTGCATGATAGTTAACATACTCCCTCACCCATGCAATCAAGTTGACCTCCTCCCAATTTGCTTAATGGGCCGATCCATTGATTTCTGCACCACCCTTCACTTAATTGCTAAAATGCAACTAGCCATGCACCCCCCTGTCCAGCTTGCATATTTGGGCCTAACTCAATCTAATTTCAGCACCCCTTCTTTTACTTGCTTACTAGAAAATACACCACATGGTAATTATTTATATTTTACATCCTTTATAATTATTATATTTTAATTATATTTTCTTATTATTATTATATTATACTTTTTTATAATAAGTATAATTATTATTATTATTATTAATTTTTTATATATTATTATTTATTATATGTAAATGTTATTATTATTTATATATTGACATGTAAATTATGTTATTCAAGAATGCATATTATATTTTTATATTTGCATTAAAATATTTTTTAATCATGCATTAATCAAGATTTTTTTACAGTTAATACAATTAAAAAATACGCAACAAATATCAAGTTATTTTTCGCAACAAATTAATCTAAACAACTGTTGTTTTTGCAAAAGGGTTTCAAACGGATTTTGACTAATCACACATTTAGCCAAAATCTCCGCAGTTACTACTCACGGCCAAAATGCGAGGTGATTCAAAATATATTTGCTACCCCTAAAAAACACCAACCCCTACGAACTACGAATTTGGACTCTGATTCCTCATAAGAGGATACGTAGGCATACGACTAAAATCGTGGCGAGTTCCCCGATTAAAACTTAAAACCCTGTTTTACCCCAAACTTATACCTAAACCTAGTATCCTTGTGAACAAGGTAGATGAAAGGTGCATAATACCTTCCTTTCGTCTAATAGAGTCAGAAACCTAGAATCTCTGTCTGTGAGTTAGGGTTTTCTGTTACATTCCCTTCCCTAGGATAAAAACTAATAGTGGCGAATCTGATTTAAAAACCAGTCGCAATAATTAGCAACTCAAGAAACCACCTCCAACTTTCTTTATTTTCAGTCTCAACCACCCCAAAGGCCAAAGGAAAATACTTATTATTTGGGTCCCTACCCACAACGATTAATAAATGACCCCCATACTTTGTTTTTAGATGACAACTGTTGTACCCCAAAATTTGCCCTCCCATTTCACCAATATTTTCTCTTCACAAGACCCTTGGAACTCAAAAACAAGTTAGGGTTTCCTCTACTCAAAGACCCCTCCTTGCATTGTTGACCCAGATTAGGGTTTGAGATTGTACAAAGATGTTTTGACCTAAAATGCCCAAAGTGACTTTCATGCTTCATGTTGAACTCACAAGTTTATCCATACCAGGTTTCAAGCCCTGATTCCAAACTTTGCTCAGTCAATTGGACAGTTGACCTAAAAATCAGCTGTATTGGGGAAAAAGTCAACTGTGGCCAATTGACAGTCAAACTTCATAATTTTTTACCCATATCAACATAATGAACTCATATGAACCATTTGGTCAAGTTTGGATCACAATTCCACAAGAAATTTGATCAGCTCACCAAAAGGGCAAAATGGTCATTTTTAGGGTTTTGACTGCACAAAGGCAATTTTTGACTGTTTGACTTAACCAATGGCAAACCAAGCTCACATATGGACTCAAGGACCCAATGGAATTGTCTTAACACATTCAACAAGTTCAAAAGATCCCAAATGCACAGGATTGACAGATGAATTTTCCAGTCAATTGATCAAAATTTGACTGTATACTGAAAAGTCAAACTTTGACTTTTTGGTCAAAATCAAGTGCCAAGATTCATTTTTCATCAAGACATGTCAAATTATGAAACTTGTTCATCAAGAAACCCAAAATTGCAAATTAGGGTTTAAAATGAAGAAATTTCATAACTTAGAAATTTTCTAAGTTATGAAATTTCCTAATTTTTTCCTAACTTTGTCCCATTTTTTCATCAAGATACAAATGGATTCAAGCAAAACTCAAAACATGAAAGTTGTAGTCTATTGCAAAATCTACAACTTTGATTCACAAAGTTTTCTCAAAGGAAGCTTGTAGCTCAAGTTATGATTTTTGGAATAGGGGTACAAAACATTCTTAACTTAGAAATTTTTTGACCTATTTTAGGCAGGATTTTTGCCCAACTTCATGGCCACTTTTCACATGCTTACACTTGGAATCTCAACTTGCATTACAAATATGGATTGTATTACACATTCCAATCTTTCCAAATTGTCCAAGAACTCCTCAAACACCCTTGTGGTTAGGGAGATTCGAATTTGCAAAGTTGGGCAAAATCCACTTTTGTTCTTGACCAAGCCATGTTCATACACTTTGCATTTTCAAACTCAGCATGTTTCAAGCTAGATTACAGGCCTCTAATCTTTCTCACACTCAATAATTTAATGCATGTCCTTTGTGTTCAAGCCTTATTTTGTTTGTTTAGCCATTACATGCAAAATTAATCCATATTTAGAAAAAGCAATTTTGCCATTCTTGTAAAAATGCACTTTATGTCAAATAACAAATCAAAGAGGTACAAGCCAGATCTTTTGGGCACAAGTTTATGAACAAATCCCACTGATCAAGAAGAGAAAATGCAGCATGCTTGAGGGGCCTGTATGAGCCTATAACCTAACTTGACAAACTTTGCTTAGATAAGAAGAAACATTGCAAAAGATATCCAACATTCACTTCCTGCAAGCACAAGCAAAAACAAACTTCATGAACACTTTCCAGACATCAAACCAAGTTTGAAACACGACCAAACCATCCATCAAACCTCCTCATTCACAAAAACACCTTCTTGCTGCAAAAATAGAGTCCCTTCTGCAACTTGACTTCCACAAACACTTCCACTCGTGCGTTTTGGCCAAAGCTTGTTCAAACACACTCCCTACCATCCATACAAACTATCCCAAGCCCTAGAGACAGACTGTAACACCCCTAACCAAGTTTTCCATTTTCACTTTTCATTGTTGCAGGTTGACTTCCATAGCTTGATTCAGAAGGATTCAAGGCACACCAAGCATATAGGAAGTATCCTTGGACCTCAGGCAAGCTGTACAAGTCCTCAAACACCATTGAAGTTGGCCATATTACTCTGTTCGAGTCAAGCTGGAACAGGTAAAATGTGAACTTCTATCTCTCTATCCAAGCATATTTAGGCTTAAGTTTGTGAAGAAAGTATGTTCTACTCATGGCCCTGAAGCTATCCATATACTTACTTTTCATTTATATTGTGTGTGCTGAGAGAATTTGGGACATGAACATTGGAAAAAACTTAGGTTAAAAATTGGGGGAGAAGAAATTCTCTCTCATTTCTGAGAGTTAGAACAACTTCTTTATATGTTTAGAATCGTGACATGATGCTCTATAATGTTTATGTTGTGAGTTTTTGTTAAAAGTCAAGGAATCAAGAGATAGCAGATGGAGAGGGAAACGCGCGTTTTTCTGTTTGAAAGGTTGCTGGAGGTTGAAGACAAAGTTGACTTGGGCTGGGCCTGAGTCAACTTGATTTTTGCACCCTCATTTTCCATTTTCACCCCCTGGCCCATTGTGTGTTTTTTTAATTATTTTTGACTTTTTATTTTTTCTTCTGACTTATTATTTTTGGTCAAAACATAAAAAACATTAAAAATATTTTTTCACTCATTTTTGCATTTTATTTGGAATTTATTTGTTTTATTTGAACTTATACATGTAAATAAATAAATATATATATATACTTTTATTTAAAACATTAAAAAAAACAATACAAAAATATATTTTTCAGCCATTTATTATTTATTTACCTTTTGAAAATATTTTCTAAAAAATATACTTTTTTTTTGTAAATAATTAATATTTTTATTTTTTGTACATATTTAGTATAGTTAAATATATATAATATATATACTTGTACATTTATTAAAATATTTAGGATAAAATATGAAAATAATACATTTTTATTTTTATGAATATATGACACTAAAAATACTTTTTTTTACAATATACCTTTTATTTTTGTATATATAATTAATATATATTGTATATAATTAATAAATACTATTATTTACTTAAAATTAGGGTTTTGCCCTAAATAGCAAAAATATTCAAATTTGACTTTTTTTATTTGTGTTCATATTCCACATTGAAAAATACTTTTACATACATACAAAACCATTTTTGTGCATTTTGCATATTTATTGTATTTTATTTAATTATTGTACAATTAAATAACTTGTATATTCAATTTGGATGTAATAGTTTAGATTTTAATTTCTTGCTAAATATCCCCCATTTGAACATTTGTACACCCATTCCCATAATTATGTTGTAATAATTTAGGACTTTTAAATTCCGCATTTTAAAGCTTTCTAATTATGCCATGATAGACTTAGGGTTTGTATGCAAAAATCAAATAACAAATAGCTTGACCTAATTCAAAGACAAAAAAACATGAAAATGGACAACACCAATCACACTTCCACCCTTAGGGTTACTCCACTTGTTGCCTTCAATAATGGGCCATGCTTGCATGTTAAGTATCTTTGGCAAAACAAAAACAAATCAAATGATCATAGTCCCTCGATAACGCTTTCTCAAGTTGCCTAAAAATGATCAAGTCCCTTAAAAGAAAAATTGCCAAGGACACTTGACACTATTGCATTCATGGTCTAAACGATGACCCGCGCCTGTCCCGTTAACATCCTAACACAAGATTGCCCACCAAATACAATGGTGGAACAATACTGTTAAAAGGGTAAAAACATAGGAAAAATCTTTGAGAAATTTAGGGGTAGACAACTCTTAGTTACTTGACCAACTTGCAAAACAAATCCTTGCCATTTTTCAAAACCCACTTCACAAACATAATTTTAAAACAACTTTCGAAACCTTGAAACATATTTTCAAAAAGACAAACACCTTTTGTAAAACATTCGAGTAAAGAATTGTTACAAGGGTTGCCTAGACAAGGCATCTTTTTCAAAACATTCTCAAAACCACACACAAAGCACCATTTCAAACAATTGAAAATGCAAGGCTAGTGATCTAAGCAAGTAACTAAGAGACCATGGATAACCATGGATAGAAAGGGTGCTAATACCTTCCCTTTCTATAATCTACTCCCCGAACCCAAGAAAACATCTCAAAGGTTTTTGCTGTGCTTTTTAACCTTTCCTTAGGATAAAATAAAAAGTCGATGGCGACTCTTGCTCAACCGAAACATTTGCAAAAACAAACGCAAAACCTCAAGTCAGTTCTCCCACCGTATCCAGAACTGGCAACTCTGCTGGGGAGAAATTTAAAAGTGGAGTAACCTTAGGGCTTAGATCACCCTCTTGCATGACTAATTGTTTGCTTTGTTTGCTTTATCTTTTGGTTCTCTTGTTTGGGCTTGAAATCCTAACCCGGATTTGGGAAACATTTCATAGATAGTAATACACTATGGAAACTGTGCGGGGTATACCGACACGGTTGAAGCAATAGCTATATTAGTGCGACATATTTGTGAGTACCGGTAACCATTGAGATCAATCAAGGAGAGTACGGGGCCGCTGAGTGATGTCACTAAGCACTAATGACCTAGAACCTTACTTGACCATCTTGGCCTTTGTAGCGGTGAAAATCGGAGATCAAGCTATTAATTAACTTGACTCACAAAAGCAAGAGTCGACACCGCGCTTTATTATTTCCAAGGGAAAAGGGAAAAGAGCGAAATAAAACCCTAAAATATGCAATGTAAAGTAATATTTAAAAGTAATGAAAATACAATGCGTTTTTAAAAGAGATCGAGAGTTCGGGGGTTGGTTATACAATGGGAAGGTATTAGCACCCAATGCATCTGCGGTACTCCGCAGGAACCTTTTGAAATATCTGTTTTTTGGTTTAAAATTGTTTGTTTGATTAAAATGATTCGTTTGGCTAAAAGATGGGTATGGACGAGATTTTGAAGATGCGACGACCTAGTGTCGAAGTTTTGACTTAAAAAGGGTGAGTTTGAAAATGGAGTCTTTTGGGAAAATTATCTTAGGTTTAACAAAATAGTAAACAAACAAAAGATGAATGAGGGTATTCGCACGATTGGATGAGATGTGTTTGATGACGTGAAGTCAACAAAATTTAAATCTTTTCCTTGGAGTTAAAACCACAGACGGATAAATAAGCTAAGAGTATATCAAACCTTAGGTGAAAATAAATCACAAGCCGACAGCATCATCAAAAAAACCTAATGTGAGATAATACTCCAAGCATCAGATAAAGCGCAAAGGCGGTGGATAAAGCTCACGGTGTCAGATAAGAATCCCTACATCACAAGAGATATACCGACAAAATCTAACAGCACGGGAAACTTATGTGCGTCCGTACAATTTTCAGAAGTTAGTTGGAATTAAAAATAAAATCATAATGCGATGGAAATAATATTTTCAAAACCTGGATTTATTTACAAGTAAAATATACAGTCAAAATTTTATGTACAAGTATATATTTACAGTACCAAATATTAAATCAAAATAGTAAGGTAAAAAGGGAATAAAGAAAAATTATAAATGCGCTACGCGGGAACGAACGCTTGAAATTGTTCTCGAAAACCTTCACAGTGAGCAAATTTGTTAGTAGCATAAGCGGTGTACAAATTAAAATGAAACGAAATTGCAACAATTAAAATATGTGTTAGTGAGTATAAAATCAAAATAAAATTATGAATACACGTGAATAAATGAATATTTACACAAATCAAAATCAAGAATTCATGAAATTATTCAATTCAAAATCGAACACGGAAAATTGATTCCAATTCAAGAATTATTCAATTAAACCAATTTTTGGACAACCATTATATCTATGCGTTAAACTCCATAGTTCTAATTGAAAGAAAAAAACTAATGAGGAACAAATTAATTATTAAAACTAAATTTAAATTCTCCAAAATTAACAACAAAAAAACTAAAAATGTCAACAATACCCATTTTAACACAATTGTTTCAAAAAACTCTACAATTCAACTAAAAGAAACACATCACATTAATTTCAATTCAATATATTAATTAGAAAGGAAAATGAGTCTAAAAAAAAGTGTTGTTGCTATTTGGAATTGAAAGAGGGCAACAGAGGAAATTGGCAAAACATTGCTACTGTTATTTACGTTCACCAAGCCTTTCCATTACCACTACGACATGTTCATCATTTCAATTTAAAAGAATCACCAAAGTTTCTATTTCACAATCAAAGTTCCAATTACAATCAATAATCATCATCATGTTATCAATTAAATTAGCAACCTAAAACTAACATCTCAAATTCAATAATTATAAACAAAACCAATTTAACCAAAAACGAAACAAACATATCACTCAAAATTGAATTAACAGCACAACACTATTCCTCTCATTATTCAATCTAAACAAACCTTTAACCATTTCAAACTGCAGGAAAAAAAAGAAAACTAGAGAAGAAAGTACCGAACCGTGTCGAAAACGAAAGTTACTAGCCAAGGTCGTTGACGGTAGCGGATGCGCATGGTTAATAGCTTCCATAAGAGAAGCTCCATCATCATTTTTAGGCTTGACGTGCAATACAATCTCCACACCAACTGACTCTCTGGCAGATTTTTTGACAGATTCAATAATAGATGCCTTCTTTTGGCTGCACAATATGTGGATCTGCGCCTTTGTGAAAACCATAATTGTTTCCGGGAACTCAAATCCAAGGAGCCACAAGAATAGAGCAGTAGATTTTAGGTATCTTAGATCTTCTGAAGGTGGAGGACATGCGACAGCAACTGCATCAGAAGAGCCCCAGATATTTGCTTTGTGTTTATCCCAGTGATTGTAAAATGACTTCAGTGTAGTTTGAAATGTAGTCAGATCAATAGCATAGGCTGAACCAGCTGCACTAGATTTTCCATTGGCAGCTTATGCACTTCCATTTCGATGGTCTGACATGGTATGCTATTTCTGTAAAGGAGTAACACTGAGAGGCTTCAGGCGTGAATGGTGGTTGTTTCGTTATCTGCGATTTGAGAAATTTGTTGAAAGCGGCGCTTGGTTGTTGAGATGAGGAAGAACGTTTCGATTTGGGGGAATTATGGATTGGATTTGCGTGAGGTTCAACGGAGGTTGGTGTTAATGGAAGATGCAGTTTTGGTGTGGGTTAGTGATGGAGGGAAGAGATCGGGGAAGTATGTTTTACGGTGATGATTGAGGATGAGAAGAATGGTCGCATAAGAGATGAAGGGATGAGTCGATGAAGGTGAGTGGTTGACGGTGAAGGTGAAAGGAATTAGGTGGTACACGTGCAAGGTTGGGATGGTGACGTATAAAGGAAATAGTATAAAGGAAATAGAAGGGGTTTACTGTGAAGGGAAGAGGAAATTGGGACGTGAAGTAAGCTAGCAGAGGGAGTTGTGAGAAAGAGAGATGGTGCTTTTGTTGTGTTTGGTTTTTTTGTTGTTCTTCCCCCCTTAACAATGAAAATAATGAAGCCCTTTAAATAGAGAAAAAGAATAGAAATAATATGATTACAGATTAAATTCAAGCCGTTCAATATAAATTCAATCTCTATCAATCCGCAAACCATGCTATCGACCAATAGAAATAGAGCAAGGTGTAAATAATATATTTGTGATCAAATAGTCCTTAAATGATAAAAATAACCAAAAAACTAAATGTATTAAAATTAACTCAATTTAAAATGATTTTTTTTGAATATTTTTATGAATAAAAAATAAAGACCCAAAAATGACCGAAAACGATAAAAAGTGGACGAAAGTTTATCCGAAAAAATAAAATGAACACATTAAAATAATCTACATGTCACAAAGATTAAAGAAAAATATTCAAGAAGTCAAAAATCAAAAATAAAATAATAATAAAATATCAGACTAAACAGACGTTTAAGGTTAAAAACGAGACTTCGAACTGTACCGAAAAAATAAAGCGAGCATACCGTCATAATCTACGCGAAGCGCAGATTCATAAAATGATCGGTAAAAGGTGAAAACTTGAAATATTTTCTCGCTACTTTCCCGCATAGTGTCGAATCGCTTTTAACAGTCTGTCTATAAAACCGAAATATTTTATTATCGACATATAAACAACTTGGAGCAATGCAAGAAACGAGTAAAGAGATAAAAATGCATGAAGTGAAATGTCAGGTATTTTTTAACTAAAATACGATGCAAACTTTGATTTAAACTGAACTCCTGGTCAACTTAAATACGACTAATGATGCAAAATGTGATGAATGAAGATATTTACTAATGATTGTGACCAAGTGACAAAATATGGTATGAATGTGCGAATGAAAAAATTAGGGGCGAAATTAAGGGTGCAACGGTTGTGCCTTGATGAATCAGTCTTCGAGAATCCACAATCAACTGTACTTCGGGCTTGGGGGACTCAAAACCTTAATTGAGGCGCGACACCTGATGCTCTTGATTCAGACCTGTCTCTGCACATGAAGCAAAAGGAAACATGAACATACACCTTTGTATGGATTAGAAATTAGGGGTACATGGGCTAAAAATGTTCAAAACACTTGACAATCTTCGCATAGTCAAAGCTCGAAGGTGAGACGTTAAAACCGATCGTATTTTGTGACCTTGGCTTATGTTTAAAAATGCAAAAATAAATATGGGATCTTAGGTCAAAAATTGGGGTACAACAGCTGCCCCTATTTAAGTTTCTTCCATCTGGAGATATGAAGATTGGGATCTTCATTTCGACGAGATTGAAGGGACTTAAATATAGAATACACAATTTTTGGCCTTAAGATACCGCGATTATGTTCATGATATGATATGAATGTAATGCTCTGAATTTTATGGGGAATGACGCCATATGAGACAGACTATGCTGGAGAAACCAAGCACATTATACAGTAATCCTACAGGGGAACAGATTATAAGATCACTGGGGAAACAAAGTCATAGACTTCAAATGAGAGACTCTTGAATGATTTACATCAGTATTGAGACTGGAAAAGGTAATGATTTACATCAGTACTGTGACTAGAAAAGCATATGATTGACATCAGTACTGAGACCGGAAAATGATTGACATCAACACTGTGGCGGGAAAACAAAATGATTGACATCAGCACTGTGGCTGGAGATAAACATCTCTGATTTCTGAATTTTACGAAGAACGGTAACACATTTCTTCTCTAACCAAGATATCGCTTGAAGAGGATAAAATAAACAAACTTTCCCACGGGACTTTTCCGAAAGGATGCCATTTGATGAGTAGACATTATTGTTGGGGATACACAAGCTGCTCAAATAAAGAGGCTGCCACTTGCTTCCTTTCAAAGGTATCAATAATATACAAGCTGCTCATGAAGAGACCGCTGCTTGCTGTCTTCAAAGAATATTAAAGTACACAAGCTGCTCATGAAGAGTCCGCCACTTGTTGCCAAAAACCCACAAGCTGCTCATAAAGAAGTTGCCACTCGTTGTCTTCAAAGAATATTAAAGCACACAAGCTGCTCATGAAGAGTCCGCCACTTGTTGCCAAAAACCCACAAGCTGCTCATAAAGAAGCTGCCACTTGCTGTCTTCAAAGAATATTAAAGCACACAAGCTGCTGCTCATGAAGAGTCCGCCACTTGTTGCCAAAAACCCACAAGCTGCTCATAAAGAAGCTGCCACTTGCCGTTTTCAAGGGAACAATAACACACAAGTTGCTCAAATAGATAAGCTGCCACTTGCTGTCTTCCAAAAATACTAACGTACAAGCTGCTCATGAAGAAGCTGCCACTCGCCATTTTTAAAAGAAAAAATAACGTACAAGCTACCCATGAAAGGACTGCCACTTGCCGTTTTTCGAGAGAACAATAACACACAAGTTGCTCATGAAGAGACTGCCGCTTGTTGTTTTCAAAGGTGATAATAACATACAAGTTGCTCATGAAGAGACCGACGCTTGTTGTTTTTTTCAAATGTAGCAATAACAATACAAGTTGCTCATGAAGAGACCGCCGCTTGCTGTTTTTAAAAATGTTGATAACATACAAGTTGTCCATGAAGAGACTGCCACTTGCTGTTTTTAAAAATGTTGATAACATACAAGTTGTTCATGAAGAGACTGCCGTTTGATGTTTTTGAAAATGTTGATAACATACAAGTTGTCCATGAAGAGACTGCCGCTTGATGTTTTTGAAAGTGTTGATAACATACAAGTTGTCCATGAAGAGACTGTCGCTTGATGTTTTTGAAAGTGTTGATAACATACAAGTTGTCCATGAAGAGACTGCCGCTTGATGTTTTTGAAAGTGTTGATAACATACAAGTTGTCCATGAAGAGACTGTCGCTTGCTGTTTTCTCAAAGATACCCATAAAATATCATGAAGATATTGCTGGAGGTGAGAATCAATAATTTCATCGAGGATGGATAAACTGCTCATGAAGAGACCGCCATTTGTCGTAGAGAAATCAGAAATAATCAAACTGCTCAAATAAAGAGTCAGTCGCTTGTTGTCATGTCGATATTCCAGAAGAAGGTTGTGATAACACCACTGGGGAATAAAGTTCATCTTCAATGGGGAACCATGAATAAATCCTTCTTGAGGAGACCAAGTATTACGTTGCAAAATAAATTCACTCTCCATCTAGGTTTCACAGCCTAGAGATATCCACAGGGTATCATTCACAAGAGACAAAGCTAAATCCAGGAATAAACTGGAGAGAAAACAGTCAAACAAGACTCCACCCAATGAGGAAACAACTCAAATGAGGATTTATCCTGTCCAGAGATGGAAAAGGAAATCTAAAGCAAGATTCTTCCACGAGAGTTAACTCAGTGGGGAATTAGAAAGGAGGCGCACTTTCTGCTTAAGTTGACACTCTATTTGGAAAGATCAAGTACACTATTTAAATAGACACAACCAAGGTATACGAACTCAATGACATCAATAAATACAACTGTGCATGCATGATGCAAGGGTGAATGAATAAATGAATGTCATGTATATGCTGACAAAACAGACAGGGGAGATAGACTGAAGATGATAAGACGTCATAGTACAACTCGACACTCGGCTAATCTCAACAGGATGGTAACATTACTGGAGATAGAAAACAAAAGCCATTATTGGAGCAAAGTCCTTTTACAAGGCTTAAATCTCTGGAGAGGGAGATATTTTCAGGCAGAAAACCCAAAGTCCAGTCTTCTATCACTAACAATCCCTTGAAAGGATGACAACACGAACACTGTTTCGGCTGGAAAAAGCCATGCTTAACTGGAGATACTGGGAACACCACCCTCTGATAATGTGTGCAAAACATATCACATATCTTGACAAATCTGGATTGCCCCTGGGACTAATTTTGGATGCCCCAAGTTTACTGCTGATAAGCTGCGTGATGCACGACAATTCTTGCGAATATCTTCACCTCTAAAATGCCCCGAGCTATATGGTTGATGAGGATAAATCGTCTCAAGAGGATTTTACAAAAGACCTGGCATTCACCATGCTCTAGTGTCTTCGAACTCTTAGAGAGATTCAATAAGTCTCGACGTGATTGCCCCGAATTGACTGTAGTTGGCACAACAAAGTCTTCAACTTTTGCCCCAATAAAGGGTAAACAAGTTGGGAAAGCATTAACTGGGAGAAGCAACATGTTCGTGTTTACGGTCTTTAGGTGACATGCCCATGGATATGATTTTGTCTTGACGTGATCCGCCAATTACTCAACATAGTTTCAGGCCTTAAAAGAATAAACTTATCACTGGTGCTTATGTGAGTTTCCTTGATATCAAACAAATGTTTTGCAGTTAGAAAAAATTTACAATGAGAATGAAAATTCTAATGCAACAGTTATGTAAGTCTTGAAGATTTTGAAAAGATATCGCCCAAATTTTGCGAGTTAGAGCACCATTTATTTTTGTGTAGGAAAAACATATGATACCAACATAACTATTTAGAACATTCATGGGAGTCAGGAACACTATCTCATTGAAGTATGCTTTCAAAATAACCTTGCTTCAATTAGGACTTTTGAAGGTTGTAATGTGGTCTGGTTCATGGTTTTTTAGAAAAAAGATTTTTAAGGCTCAAAATATTTGGTGCCCACCCCCTTCATGATGTTCTCCAATCCTATGTTCAGTTAATTCAACATGAGTGTTCATCTCTCGAAAGGATTTTGTGACGATTAAGGAAACGACGAGGTTTTCGGAGTAGAAACCACCCTTATGTCTTCGTGTTTGTAGTCACCAATTTGTTCTTTGCTGAGGACTTTTCTTTGCAGTCCTTTTCTTTGCAATTTTTATTTTCCCTAACTTTTGCCTGAACTAATTCTTTTGAATTGACAGTCCAACGGGATGCCTTAATTTTGCCTAAGTCACACATTTTCATGTTTTTTGACTTAGCAGGCTTTTTCTTTTTCTCGATTTTTGACTTTTTGAACAAAATGTGTGACATTAGCTTGTCTTTGCTTGTTGAGAGGATTGTGATTGCCTCGTTTCTTGATGAATGAGGGATAACATTGTGGTTCCACATCCTCTAGATTCATTATACATGAAGGATAGCCCTCGTAGTTTCTCTTCAAAAAACATCTTCCTTATGAATTTTGAACACTCAGTCAGATTAACTAAAAACTACCCTGCCCCAGGTTAAAATTCAAGGTTTTTTCGTATAGAAAAGAAACTTCTGCTTCAAAGGCTCAAAAGGGGTTAGCAAGGGATTATCTTCCTTATATCTCCGGTGTTTAGGGATTTGAAACAATGTCTGTACATCATCAGCAAGATTTTATCCAAAAGCAAACAACCAGAGATTTTGTGTTCTTTAGATCATCATCCTCCCCTCAATCTCTGCCTAGGCAAGAGAATGGGCAACAAGTTGGTATCATAATGCAAAAAGAAATTTAAAATTTGAAAACAAATATGAGTGAAACGAATGAATTTCTTCAAGACAAACATACTCATTGTATTAAGATAATCATTCAGATGCAAACAAGTTCTTACATGCAAACAATGTTCTGATAAACAAGAAAAATTACAAAAAGCAGAAATAAGTTAAAAATCTGGGAAGACTTTCCATCTGGACTTGAATCACTGAAAACATCCTTCAAAACTCACAGTGACCATCAATCGTGTTTACTCTTCGGCACGTGCTTGATTTGAACTTCAAAACCAACATCCTTGAATGACAAGATACCACTTCTGACCAACTTCTAAACCTCAATCTTCAAAGCAAAGCAACCCTCCAAGTCATGCCCAGGAGCACCCTGATGAAAGGTACAAGCCAAATCAGCTTTGTAGTACCAATGTATCTTCTCAGGAACCTTCGGTGGAGGTCGGGTCTGAACCAAATTCCTCTGCATCAGGATAGGGAACAACTCTGTATAGGTAATCGGAATTGGATCAAACTGGGTTTTCCTTTGATTAGAAACTTGTTGATTCTGTTGATGAATAGGAGAAACATGATGATTTTGACGATGAATATTTCTTCCTATGGTTCTCTTCTTGGAAAAGTTATTATCAAACTTCTTCACACCATTAGCTGAGCTACCATCTTCATATGAACATCCCTTCCCAACATCTTCTTCTAGACGCACTCCCACATTCACCTTGTCAGGAAAGTCATTAGGTGCATTAACCATCACCTTCTCATGAGAGAATGATTTTAGAGTTTCAGTGAATACTTTTATCATCGCTTCCTCCATCCTAGAAGGATTGACTTGGGCGGTAACCAAAATTTCAACCCAAAACAGTCGAGTGATCCATACCAGCTTTCAAAATAGTCATCTCTACGGAGTTCAGAAACCTCTTGCTTGATATTCTCCATTGTCCTCTTAGCGCGAGTGTCGTACTGGTGAGACCAAAGGAAAAATAAGACTCGGAAAAAGACCTTTGAAAGTGAAACAAAAAATGTAGAATGATGTATGATATGCAAAAGAGAGTTTTGATTTGATTTTCAAGGAACTCAAGATATTAAGTTGTAAACATCAAAGTATGAAGATAGAAGATGAATTTTAAATTGGCTCCAAACATTGATCAAGTTATCATCAAGATCAATCATCCATTTTGGTGGATTAGGATTTTCGCCCTATCAACACCCAAGATCCATTGAGCTTGACAAAACTTGTGATGTTTACAGAGAAAGACCTCCAAATTCCTTCAAAGTCAAGTGAAAAGGGTTTTATGGATGCATGAATGCATGGCTATGCAACAACCACAAGCAAGGTTACAAATAAAGTCGAAAGGTTCAACGTCACGAGCATGGAGTCAAAGGTAAAGAACATCCCCAAGGTATGTACTAACGGTTTAATCACACCTGTAGAACAAGGTTCTAAGAGTTCCCGGAGTCTACATTCCTCCTTTGGATATTACCAACATCTTGATTACTCAATAATCAGCAATATTCTCAAGAGAAACTCATCCGAGCGTAGCATCGCGTAACAATTACTTCCGGATTACTCCGTTATAATCTCTGCGCTACACCTAAAAAGGCCAAGATGGGTTAGGGTTCTACGGTTTCCAGCTTCTCTGGCTCCCAGGTCGAAAATAATAATGTCTTCCCGATTACTCGGTAAACAAATATTACGTTCAAAAGGGCCTTCCACTGAGTGAGGGATCTCATGCCTCCTTCTTCGGGATTACTCCCTCAAAGTTAACATGACTATACCGCCCGTCCTATTCCTAAGTGTAACTTAGTCCGGGTATAGGACTTGTCCTTTGTAAATATTATCAACACCCAAATAATCATAATATATACATATAATCAAACAATCAAATAATGATAAAACAAATAAAACAAATTAGGCTTAACCCACTTATTTAATTCCCCAGCAGAGTCGCCAATTCTGTAGCGGTGAAAATCGGAGATCAAGCTATTAATTAACTTGACTCACAAAAGCAAGAGTCGCCATCGCGCTTTATCATTTCCAAGGGAAAGGGGAAAAGAGCGAAATAAAACCCTAAAATATGCAATGTAAAGTAATATTTAAAAGTAATGAAAATACAATACGTTTTTAAAAGAGATCGAGAGTTTGGGGGTTGGTTATACAATGGGAAGGTATTAGCACTTAATGCATCTGCGGTACTCCGCAGGAACCTTTTGAAATATCTGTTTTTTGGTTTAAAATTGATTGTTTGATTAAAATGATTCGTTTGGCTAAAAGATGGGTATGGACGAGATTTTGAAGATGCGACGACCTAGTGTGGAAGTTTTGACTTAAAAAGGGTGAGTTTGAAAATGGAGTCTTTTGGGAAAATTATCTTAGGTTTAACAAAATAGTAAACAAACAAAAGATGAATGAGGGTATTCGCACGATTGGATGAGATGTGTTTGATGACGTGAAGTCAACCAAATTTAAATCTTTTCCTTGGAGTTAAAACCACAGACGGATAAATAAGCTAAGAGTATATCAAACCTTAGGTGAAAATAAATCACAAGCCGACAGCATCATCAAAAAAACCTAATGTGAGATAATACTCCAAGCATCAGATAAAGCGCAAAGGCGCTGGATAAAGCTCACGGTGTCAGATAAGAATCCCTACATCACAAGAGATATACCGACAAAATCTAACAGCACGGGAAACTTATGTGCGTCCGTACAATTTTCAGAAGTTAGTTGGAATTAAAAATAAAATCATAATGCGATGGAAATAATATTTTCAAAACCTGGATTTATTTATAAGTAAAATATACAGTCGAAATTTTATGTACAAGTATATATTTACAGTACCAAATATTAAATCAAAATAGTAAGGTAAAAAGGGAATAAAGAAAAATCATAAATGCGCTACGCGGGAACGAACGCTTGAAATTGTTCTCGAAAACCTTCACAGTGAGCAAATTTGTTAGTAGCATAAGCGGTGTACAAATTAAAATAAAACGAAATTGGAACAATTAAAATATGTGTTAGTGAGTATAAAATCAAAATAAAATTATGAATACACGTGAATAAATGAATATTTACACAAATCAAAATCAAGAATTCATGAAATTATTCAATTCAAAATCGAACACGGAAAATTGATTCCAATTCAAGAATTATTCAATTAAACCAATTTTTGGACAACCATTATATCTATGCATTAAACTCCATAGTTCTAATTGAAAGAAAAAAACTAATGAGGAACAAATTAATTATTAAAACTAAATTTAAATTCTCCAAAATTAACAACAAAAAAACTAAAAATGTCAACAATACCCATTTTAACACAATTGTTTCAAAAAACTCTACAATTCAACTAAAAGAAACACATCACATTAATTTCAATTCAATATATTAATTAGAAAGGAAAAAGAGTCTAAAAAAAAAGTGTTGTTGCTATTTGGAATTGAAAGAGGGCAACAGAGGAAATTGGCAAAACATTGCTACTGTTATTTACGTTCACCAAGCCTTTCCATTACCACTACGACATGTTCATCATTTCAATTTAAAAGAATCACCAAAGTTTCTATTTCACAATCAAAGTTCCAATTACAATCAATAATCATCATCATGTTATCAATTAAATTAGCAACCTAAAACTAACATCTCAAATTCAATAATTATAAACAAAACCAATTTAACCAAAAACGAAACAAACATATCACTCAAAATTGAATTAACAGCACAACACTATTCCTCTCATTATTCAATCCAAACAAACCTTTAACCATTTCAAACTGCAGGAAAAAAAAGAAAACTAGAGAAGAAAGTACCGAACCGTGTCGAAAACGAAAGTTACTAGCAAAGGTCGTCGACGGTAGCGGATGCGCACGGTTAATAGCTTCCATAAGAGAAGCTCCATCATCATTTTTAGGCTTGACGTGCAATACAATCTCCACACCAACTGACTCTCTGGCAGATTTTTTGACAGATTCAATAATAGATGCCTTCTTTTGGCTGCACAATATGTGGATATGCGCCTTTGTGAAAACCATAATTGTTTATGGGAACTCAAATCCAAGGAGCCACAAGAATAGAGCAGTAGATTTCAGGTATCTTAGATCTTCTGAAGGTGGAGGACATGCGACAGCAACTGCATCAGAAGAGCCCCAGATATTTGCTTTGTGTTCCTCCCAGTGATCGTAAAATGACATCAGTATAGTTTGAAATGTAGTCAGATCAATAGCATAGGCTGAACCAGCTGCACTAGATTTTCCATTGGCAGCTTGTGCACTTCCATTTCGATGGTCTGACATGGTATGCTATTTTTGTAAAGGAGTAACATTGAGAGGCTTCAGGCGTGAACGGTGGTTGTTTCGTTATCTACGATTTAAGAAATTTGTTGGAAGCGGCGCTTGGTTGTTGAGATGAGGAAGAACGTTTCGATTTGGGGGAATTGTGGATTGGATTTGCGTGAGGTTCAACGGAGGTTGGTGTTAATGGAAGAGGCAGTTTTGGTGTGGGTTAGTGATGGAGGGAAGAGATCGGGGAAGTATGTTTTACGGTGATGATTGAGGATGAGAAGAATGGTCGCATAAGAGATGAAGGGATGAGTCGATGAAGGTGAGTGGTTAACGGTGAAGGTGAAAGGAATTAGGTGGTACACGTGCAAGGTTGGGATGGTGACGTATAAAGGAAATAGTATAAAGGAAATAGAAGGGGTTTACTGTGAAGGGAAGAGGAAATTGGGACGTGAAGTAAGCTAGCAGAGGGAGTTGTGAGAAAGAGAGATGGTGCTTTTGTTGTGTTTGGTTTTTTTGTTGTTCTTCCCCCCTTAACAATGAAAATAATGAAGCCCTTTAAATAGAGAAAAAGAATAGAAATATTATGATTACATATTAAATCCAAGCCGTTCAATATAAATTCAATCTCTATCAATCCGCAAACCATGCTATCGACCAATAGAAATAGAGCAGGGTGTAAATAATATATTTGTGATCAAATAGTCCTTAAATGATAAAAATAACCAAAAAACTAAATGTATTAAAATTAACTCAATTTAAAATGATTTTTTTGAATATTTTTATGAATAAAAAATAAAGACCCAAAAATGACCGAAAACGATAAAAAGTGGACGAAAGTTTATCCGAAAAAATAAAATGAACACATTAAAATAATCTACATGTCACAAAGATTAAAGAAAAATATTCAAGAAGTCAAAAATCAAAAATAAAATAATAATAAAATATCAGACTAAACAGACGTTTAAGGTTAAAAACGAGACTTCGAACTGTACCGAAAAAATAAAGCGAGCATACCGTCATAATCTACGCGAAGTGCAGATTCATAAAATGATCGGTAAAAGGTGAAAACTTGAAATATTTTCTCGCTACTTTCCCACATAGTGACGAATCGCTTTTAACAGTCTGTCTATAAAACCGAAATATTTTATTATCGACATATAAACAACTTGGAGCAATGCAAGAAACGAGTAAAGAGATAAAAATGCATGAAGTGAAATGTCAGGTATTTTTTAACTAAAAGACGATGCAAACTTTGATTTAAACTGAACTCCTGGTCAACTTAAATACGACTAATGATGCAAAATGTGATGAATGAAGATATTTACTAATGATTGTGACCAAGTGACAAAATATGGTATGAATGTGCGAATGAAAAAATTAGGGGCGAAATTAAGGGTGCAACGGTTGTGCCTTGATGAATCAGTCTTCGAGAATCCACAATCAACCGTACTTCGGGCTTGGGGGACTCAAAACCTTAATTGAGGCGCGACACCTGATGCTCTTGATTCAGACCTGTCTCTGCACATGAAGCAAAAGGAAACATGAACATACACCTTTGTATGGATTAGAAATTAGGGGTACATGGGCTAAAAATGTTCAAAACACTTGACAATCTTCGCATAGTCAAAGCTCGAAGGTGAGACGTTAAAACCGACCGTATTTCGTGACCTTGGCTTATGTTTAAAAATGCAAAAATAAATATGGGATCTTAGGTCAAAAATTGGGGTACAACAGCTGCCCCTATTTAAGTTTCTTCCATCTGGAGATATGAAGATTGGGATCTTCATTTCGACGAGATTGAAGGGACTTAAATATAGAATACACAATTTTTGGCCTTAAGATACCGCGATTATGTTCATGATATGATATGAATGTAATGCTCTGAATTTTATGGGGAATGACGCCATATGAGACAGACTATGCTGGAGAAACCAAGCACATTATACAGTAATCCTACAGGGGAACAGATTATAAGATCACTGGGGAAACAAAGTCATAGACTTCAAATGAGAGACTCTTGAATGATTTACATCAGTATTGAGACTGGAAAAGGTAATGATTTACATCAGTACTGTGACTAGAAAAGCATATGATTGACATCAGTACTGAGACCGGAAAATGATTGACATCAACACTGTGGCAGGAAAACAAAATGATTGACATCAGCACTGTGGTTGGAGATAAACATCTCTGATTTCTAAATTTTACCAAGAACGGTAACACATTTCTTCTCTAACCAAGATATCGCTTGAAGAGGATAAAATAAACAAACTTTCCCACGGGACTTTTCCGAAAGGATGCCATTTGATGAGTAGACATTATTGTTGGGGATACACAAGCTGCTCAAATAAAGAGGCAGCCACTTGCTTCCTTTCAAAGGTATCAATAATATACAAGCTGCTCATGAAGAGACCGCCGCTTGCTGTCTTCAAAGAATATTAAAGCACACAAGCTGCTCATGAAGAGTCCGCCACTTGTTGCCAAAAACCCACAAGCTGCTCATAAAGAAGCTGCCACTCGCTGTCTTCAAAGAATATTAAAGCACACAAGCTGCTCAAGAAGAGTCCGCCACTTATTGCCAAAAACCCACAAGCTGCTCATAAAGAAGCTGCCAATTGCTGTCTTCAAAGAATATTAAAGCACACAAGCTGCTCATGAAGAGTCCGCCACTTGTTGCCAAAAACCCACAAGCTGCTCATAAAGAAGCTGCCACTTGCCGTTTTCAAGGGAACAATAACACACAAGTTGCTCAAATAGATAAGCTTCCACTTGTTGTCTTCCAAAAATACTAACGTACAAGCTGCTCATGAAGAAGCTGCCACTCGCCATTTTCAAAAGAAAAAATAACGTACAAGCTACCCATGAAAGGACTGCCACTTGCCGTTTTTCGAGAGAACAATAACACACAAGTTGCTCATGAAGAGACTGCCGCTTGTTGTTTTCAAAGGTGAAAATAACATACAAGTTGCTCATGAAGAGACCGTCGCTTGTTGTTTTTTTCAAATGTAGCAATAACAATACAAGTTGCTCATGAAGAGACCGCCGCTTGCTGTTTTTAAAAATGTTGATAACATACAAGTTATCCATGAAGAGACTGCCACTTGCTGTTTTTAAAAATGTTGATAACATACAAGTTGTCCATGAAGAGACTGCCGCTTGATGTTTTTGAAAGTGTTAATAACATACAAGTTGTCCATGAAGAGAATGTCGCTTGATGTTTTTGAAAGTGTTGATAACATACAAGTTGTCCATGAAGAGACTGCCGCTTGATGTTTTTGAAAGTGTTGATAACATACAAGTTGTCCATGAAGAGACTGCCGCTTGATGTTTTTGAAAGTGTTGATAACATACAAGTTGTCCATGAAGAGACTGTCGCTTGCTGTTTTCTCAAAGATACCCATAAAATATCATGAAGATATTGCTGGAGGTGAGAATCAATAATTTCATCGAGGATGGGCAAACTGCTCATGAAGAGACCGCCATTTGTCGTAGAGAAATCAGAAATAATCAAACTGCTCAAATAAAGAGTCAGTCGCTTGTTGTCATGTCGATATTCCAGAAGAAGGTTATGATAACACCGCTGGGGAATAAAGTTCATCTTCAATGGGGAACCATGAATAAATCCTTCTTGAGGAGACCAAGTATTACGTTGCAAAAGAAATTCACTCTCCATCTAGGTTTCACAGCCTAGAGATATCCACAGGGTATCATTCACAAGAGACAAAGCTCAATCCAGGAATAAACTGGAGAGAAAACAGTCAAACAAGACTCCACCCAATGAGGAAACAACTCAAATGGGGATTTATCCTGTCCAGAGATGGAAAAGGAAAGCTAAAGCAAGATTCTTCCACGAGAGTTAATTCAGTGGGGAATTAGAAAGGAGGCGCACTTTCTGCTTAAGTTGACACTCTATTTGGAAAGATCAAGTACACTATTTAAATAGACACAACCAAGGTATACGAACTCAATGACATCAACAAATACAACTGTGCATGCATGATGCAAGGGTGAATGAATAAATGAATGTCATGTATATGCTGACAAAACAGACAGGGGAGATATACTGAAGATGATAAGACGTCATAGTACAACTCGACACTCGGCTAATCTCAACAGGATGGTAACATTACTGGAGATAGAAAACAAAAGCCATTATTGGAGCAAAGTCCTTTTACAAGGCTTAAATCTCTGGAGAGGAAGATATTTTCAGGCAGAAAACCCAAAGTCCAGTCTTCTATCACTAACAATCCCTTGAAAGGATGACAACAAGAACACTGTTTCGGCTGGAAAAAGCCATGCTTAACTGGAGATACTGGGAACACCACCCTCTGATAATGTGTGCAAAACATATCACATATCTTGACAAATCTGGATTGCCCCTGGGACTAATTTTGGATGCCCCAAGTTTACTGCTGATAAGCTGCGTGATGCACGACAATTCTTGCGAATAGCTTCACCTCTAAAATGCCCCGAGCTATATGGTTGATGAGGATAAATCGTCTCAAGAGGATTTTACAAAAGACCTGGCATTCACCATGCTCTGGTGTCTTCGAACTCTTAGAGAGATTCAATAAGTCTCGACGTGATTACCCCGAATTGATTGTAGTTGGCACAACAAAGTCTTCAACTTTTGCCCCAATAAAGGGTAAACAAGTTGGGAAAGCATTAACTGGGAGAAGCAACATGTTCGTGTTTACGGTCTTTAGGTGACATGCCCATGGATATGATTTTGTCTTGACGTGATCCGCCAATTACTCAACATAGTTTCAGGCCTTAAAAGAATAAACTCATCACTGGTGCTTATGTGAGTTTCCTTGATATCAAACAAATGTTTTGCAGTTAGAAAAAATTTACAATGAGAATGAAAATTCTAATGCAACAGTTATGTAAGTCTTGAAGATTTTGAAAAGATATCGCCCAAATTTTGCGAGTTAGAGCACCATTTATTTTTTGTGTAGGAAAAACATATGATACCAACATAACTATTTAGAACATTCATGGGAGTCAGGAACACTATCTCATTGAAGTATGCTTTCAAAATAACCTTGCTTCAATTAGGACTTTTGAAGGCTGTAATGTGGTCTGGTTCATGGTTTTTTAGAAAAAAGATTTTTAAGGCTCAAAATATTTGGTGCCCACCCCCTTCATGATGTTCTCCAATCCTATGTTCAGTTAATTCAACATGAGTGTTCATCTCTCGAAAGGATTTTGTGACGATTAAGGAAACGACGAGGTTTTCGAAGTAGAAACCACCCTTATGTCTTCGTGTTTGTAGTCACCAATTTGTTCTTTGCTGAGGACTTTTCTTTGCAGTCCTTTTCTTTGCAATTTTTATTTTCCCTAACTTTTGCCTGAACTAATTCTTTTGAATTGACAGTCCAACGGGATGCCTTAATTTTGCCTAAGTCACACATTTTCATGTTTTTTGACTTAGCAGGCTTTTTCTTTTTCTCGATTTTTGACTTTTTGAACAAAATGTGTGACATTAGCTTGTCTTTGCTTGTTGAGAGGATTGTGATTGCCTCGTTTCTTGATGAATGAGGGATAACATTGTGGTTCCACATCATCTAGATTCATTATACATGAAGGATAGCCCTCGTAGTTTCTCTTCAAAAAACATCTTCCTTATGAATTTTGAACACTCAGTCAGATTAACTAAAAACTACCCTGCCCCAGGTTAAAATTCAAGGTTTTTTCGTATAGAAAAGAAACTTCTGCTTCAAAGGCTCAAAAGGGGTTAGCAAGGGATTATCTTCCTTATATCTCCGGTGTTTAGGGATTTGAAACAATGCCTGTACATCATCAGCAAGATTTTATCCAAAAGCAAACAACCAGAGATTTTGTGTTCTTTAGATTATCATCCTCCCCTCAATCTCTTCCTAGGCAAGAGAACGGGCAACAAGTTGGTATCATAATGCAAAAAGAAATTTAAAATTTGAAAACAAATATGAGTGAAACGAATGAATTTCTTCAAGACAAACATACTCATTGTATTAAGATAATCATTCAGATGCAAACAAGTTCTTACATGCAAACAATGTTCTGATAAACAAGAAAAATTACAAAAAGCATAAATAAGTTAAAAATCTGGGAAGACTTTCCATCTGGACTTGAATCACCGAAAACATCCTTCAAAACTCACAGTGACCATCAATCGTGTTTACTCTTCGGCACGTGCTTGATTTGAACTTCAAAACCAACATCCTTGAATGACAAGGTACCACCTCTGACCAACTTCTGAACCTCAATCTTCAAAGCAAAGCAACCCTCCAAGTTATGCCCAGGAGCACCCTGATGAAAGGTACAAGCCAAATCAGCTTTGTAGTACCAATGTATCTTCTCAGGAACCTTCGGTGGAGGTCGGGTCTGAACCAAATTCCTCTGCATCAGGATAGGGAACAACTCTGTATAGGTAATTGGAATTGGATCAAACTGGGTTTTCCTTTGATTAGAAACTTGCTGATTCTGTTGATGAATAGGAGAAACATGATGATTTTGACGATGAATATTTCTTCCTATGGTTCTCTTCTTGGAAAAGTTATTATCAAACTTCTTCACACCATTAGCTGAGCTACCATCTTCATATGAACATCCCTTCCCAAAATCTTCTTCTAGACGCACTCCCACATTCACCTTGTCAGGAAAGTCATTAGGTGCATTAACCATCACCTTCTCATGAGAGAATGATTTTAGAGTTTCAGTGAATACTTTTATCATCGCTTCCTCCATCCTAGAAGGATTGACTTGGGCGGTAACCAAAATTTCAACCCAAAACAGTCGAGTGATCCATACCAGCTTTCAAAATAGTCATCTCTCTACGGAGTTCAGAAACCTCTTGCTTGATATTCTCCATTATCCTCTTAGCGCGAGTGTCGTACTGGTGAGACCAAAGGAAAAATAAGACTCGGAAAAAGACCTTTGAAAGTGAAACAAAAAATGTAGAATGATGTATGATATGCAAAAGAGAGTTTTGATTTGATTTTCAAGGAACTCAAGATATTAAGTTGTAAACATCAAAGTATGAAGATAGAAGATGAATTTTAAATTGGCTCCAAACATTGATCAAGTTATCATCAAGATCAATCATCCATTTTGGTGGATTAGGATTTTCGCCCTATCAACACCCAAGATCCATTGAGCTTGACGAAACATGTGATGTTTACAAAGAAAGACCTCCAAATTCCTTCAAAGTCAAGTGAAAAGGGTTTTATGGATGCATGAATGCATGGCTATGCAACAACCACAAGCAAGGTCACAAATAAAGTCGAAAGGTTCAACGTCACGAGCATGGAGTCAAAGGTAAAGAACATCCCCAAGGTATGTACTAACGGTTTAATCACACCTGTAGAACAAGGTTCTAAGAGTTCCCGGAGTCTACATTCCTCCTTGGGATATTACCAACGTCTTTATTACTCAATAATCAGCAATATTCTCAAGAGAAACTCATCCGAGCGTAGCATCGCGTAACAATTACTTCCGGATTACTCTGTTATAATCTCCGCGCTACACCTAAAAAGGCCAAGATGGGTTAGGGTTCTACGGTTCCCAGCTTCTCTGGCTCCCAGGTCGAAAATAATAATGTCTTCCCGATTACTCGGTAAACAAATATTACGTTCAAAAGGGCCTTCCACTTAGTGGGGGATCTCATGCCTCCTTCTTCGGGATTACTCCCTCAAAGTTAACATGACTATACCGTCCGTCCTATTCCTAAGTGTAACTTAGTCCGGGTATAGGACTTGTCCTTTGTAAATATTATCAATACCCAAATAATCATAATATATACATATAATCAAACAATCAAATAATGATAAAACAAATAAAACAAATTAGGCTTAACCCACTTATTTAATTCCCCAGCAGAGTCGCCAATTCTGTAGCGGTGAAAATTGGAGATCAAGCTATTAATTAACTTGACTCACAAAAGCAAGAGTCGCCACCGCGCTTTATTATTTCCAAGGGAAAAGGGAAAAGAGCGAAATAAAACCCTAAAATATGCAATGTAAAGTAATATTTAAAAGTAATGAAAATACAATGCGTTTTTAAAAGAGATCGAGAGTTCGGGGGTTGGTTATACAATGGGAAGGTATTAGCACCCAATGCATCTGCGGTACTCAGCAGGAACCTTTTGAAATATCTGTTTTTTGGTTTAAAATTATTTGTTTGATTAAAATGATTCGTTTGGCTAAAAGATGGGTATGGACGAGATTTTGAAGATGCGACGACCTAGTGTCGAAGTTTTGACTTAAAAAGGGTGAGTTTGAAAATGGAGTCTTTTGGGAAAATTATCTTAGGTTTAACAAAATAGTAAACAAACAAAAGATGAATGAGGGTATTCGCACGATTGGATGAGATGTGTTTGATGACGTGAAGTCAACAAAATTTAAATCTTTTCCTTGGAGTTAAAACCACAGACGGATAAATAAGCTAAGAGTATATCAAACCTTAGGTGAAAATAAATCACAAGTCGGCAGCATCATCAAAAAAACCTAATGTGAGATAATACTCCAAGCATCAGATAAAGCGCAAAGGCGCTGGATAAAGCTCACGGTGTCAGATAAGAATCCTTACATCACAAGAGATATACCGACAAAATCTAACAGCACGGGAAACTTATGTGCGTCCGTACAATTTTCAGAAGTTAGTTGGAATTAAAAATAAAATCATAATGCGATGGAAATAATATTTTCAAAACCTGGATTTATTTACAAGTAAAATATACAGTCAAAATTTTATGTACAAGTATATATTTACAGTACCAAATATTAAATCAAAATAGTAAGGTAAAAAGGGAATAAAGAAAAATTATAAATGCGCTACGCGGGAACGAACGCTTGAAATTGTTCTCGAAAACCTTCATAGTAAGCAAATTTGTTAGTAGCATAAGCGGTGTACAAATTAAAATGAAACGAAATTGCAACAATTAAAATATGTGTTAGTGAGTATAAAATCAAAATAAAATTATGAATACACGTGAATAAATGAATATTTACACAAATCAAAATCAAGAATTCATGAAATTATTCAATTCAAAATCGAACACGGAAAATTGATTCCAATTCAAGAATTATTCAATTAAACCAATTTTTGGACAACCATTATATCTATGCATTAAACTCCATAGTTCTAATTGAAAGAAAAAAACTAATGAGGAACAAATTAATTATTAAAACTAAATTTAAATTCTCCAAAATTAACAACAAAAAAACTAAAAATGTCAACAATACCCATTTTAACACAATTGTTTCAAAAAACTCTACAATTCAACTAAAAGAAACACATCATATTAATTTCAATTCAATATATTAATTAGAAAGGAAAATGAGTCTAAAAAAAAAGTGTTGTTGCTATTTGGAATTGAAAGAGGGCAACAGAGGAAATTGGCAAAACATTGCTACTGTTATTTACGTTCGCCAAGCCTTTCCATTACCACTATGACATGTTCATCATTTCAATTTAAAAGAATCACCAAAGTTTCTATTTCACAATCAAAGTTCCAATTACAATCAATAATCATCATCATGTTATCAATTAAATTAGCAACCTAAAACTAACATCTCAAATTCAATATTTATAAACAAAACCAATTTAACCAAAAACGAAACAAACATATCACTCAAAATTGAATTAACAGCACAACACTATTCCTCTCATTATTCAATCCAAACAAACCTTTAACCATTTCAAACTGCAGGAAAAAAAAGAAAACTAGAGAAGAAAGTACCGGACCGTGTCGAAAACGAAAGTTACTAGCCAAGGTCGTTGACGGTAGCGGATGCGCACGGTTAATAGCTTCCATAAGAGAAGCTTCATCATCATTTTTAGGCTTGACGTGCAATACAATCTCCACACCAACTGACTCTCTGGCAGATTTATTGACAGATTCAATAATAGATGCCTTCTTTTGGCTGCACAATATGTGGTTCTGCGCCTTTGTGAAAACCATAATTGTTTCTGGGAACTCAAATCCAAGGAGCCACAAGAATAGAGCAGTAGATTTCAGGTATCTTAGATCTTCTGAAGGTGGAGGACATGCGACAGCAACTGCATCATAAGAGCCCCAGATATTTGCTTTGTGTTCATCCCAGTGATTGTAAAATGACTTCAATATAGTTTGAAATGTAGTCAGATCAATAGCATAGGCTGAACCAACTGCACTAGATTTTCCATTGGCAGCTTGTGCACTTCCATTTCGATGGTCTGACATGGTATGCTATTTCTGTAAAGGAGTAACACTGAGAGGCTTCAGGCGTGAACGGTGGTTGTTTCGTTATCTGCGATTTGAGAAATTTGTTGGAAGCGGCGCTTGGTTGTTGAGATGAGGAAGAACGTTTCGATTTGGGGGAATTGTGGATTGGATTTGCGTGAGGTTCAACGGAGGTTGGTGTTAATGGAAGAGGCAGTTTTGGTGTGGGTTAGTGATGGAGGGAAGAGATCGGGGAAGTATGTTTTACGGTGATGATTGAGGATGAGAAGAATGGTCGCATAAGAGATGAAGGGATGAGTCGATGAAGGTGAGTGGTTGACGGTGAAGGTGAAAGGAATTAGGTGGTACACGTGCAAGGTTGGGATGGTGACGTATAAAGGAAATAGTATAAAGGAAATAGAAGGGGTTTACTGTGAAGGGAAGAGGAAATTGGGACGTGAAGTAAGCTAGCAGAGGGAGTTGTGAGAAAGAGAGATGGTGCTTTTGTTGTGTTTGGTTTTTTTGTTGTTCTTCCCCCCTTAACAATGAAAATAATGAAGCCCTTTAAATAGAGAAAAAGAATAGAAATATTATGATTACAGATTAAATCCAAGCCGTTCAATATAAATTCAATCTCTATCAATCCGCAAACCATGCTATCGACCAATAGAAATAGAGCAAGGTGTAAATAATATATTTGTGATCAAATAGTCCTTAAATGATAAAAATAACTAAAAAACTAAATGTAATAAAATTAACTCAATTTAAAATTATTTTTTTGAATATTTTTATGAATAAAAAATAAAGATCCAAAAATGACCGAAAACGATAAAAAGTGGACGAAAGTTTATCCGAAAAAATAAAATGAACACATTAAAATAATCTACATGTCACAAAGATTAAAGAAAAATATTCAAGAAGTCAAAAATCAAAAATAAAATAATAATAAAATATCAGACTAAACAGACGTTTAAGGTTAAAAACGAGACTTCGAATTGTACCGAAAAAATAAAGCGAGCATACCGTCATAATCTACGTGAAGCGCAGATTCATAAAATGATCGGTAAAAGGTGAAAACTTGAAATATTTTCTCGCTACTTTCCCGCATAGTGTCGAATCGCTTTTAACAGTATGTCTATAAAACCGAAATATTTTATTATCGACATATAAACAACTTGGAGCAATGCAAGAAACGAGTAAAGAGATAAAAATGCATGAAGTGAAATGTCAGGTATTTTTTAACTAAAAGACGATGCAAACTTTGATTTAAACTGAACTCCTGGTCAACTTAAATACGACTAATGATGCAAAATGTGATGAATGAAGATATTTACTAATGATTGTGACCAAGTGACAAAATATGGTATGAATGTGCGAATGAAAAAATTAGGGGCGAAATTAAGGGTGCAATGGTTGTGCCTTGATGAATCAGTCTTCGAGAATCCACAATCAACCGTACTTCGGGCTTGGGGGACTCAAAACCTTAATTGAGGCGCGACACCTGATGCTCTTGATTCAGACCTGTCTCTGCACATGAAGCAAAAGGAAACATGAACATACACCTTTGTATGGATTAGAAATTAGGGGTACATGGGCTAAAAATGTTCAAAACACTTGACAATCTTCGCATAGTCAAAGCTCGAAGGTGAGACGTTAAAACCGACCGTATTTCGTGACCTTGGCTTATGTTTAAAAATGCAAAAATAAATATGGGATCTTAGGTCAAAAATTGGGGTACAACAGCCTTTTATTAGGGGTAGTGAGATGACCGGCTTTGGTGCAGTCTGAAGTTGGTAGATACTCGATACTACACTCATTGAGGGTTGTTTTCTTGGAATATTTTGGTCGCTAGTTAAGTGGCTAAACCAAAATGATGAACATAGAAAATAATCTAATGATATTGAGCTCCTTAGAACCCGGTTACTATTTTTAGGACAGGTTTTAAGCCAACTACACTCAAGAGGGTACTTACCTATGATACCTCATGCAAGCCTGAAACTAGGGTTTTGTGTGACTTGTTTGGACATGTGTTTGTGCATACATCATAAACATCATAAAGCATCATATGCATTCACTAACCATTTCAAGGGTTTGGATCTTCATCTTTGTTCTTGTTTTGTAGGTCATGGAAACTCTTCGCAGGAAAACTATCCAAATCAACCTTGTGAGGATCCCTCCTCAACTCAAGGAGCTTACATCCAGAATTCCAAAAAGCTCTCCCTTCAGTGAAAGACATGGTAGACTGCTCAGCCTAGTCAACACCAACATTGAAGAAGACATGGTAAAGGTGTTGTTCCACTTCTTTGACCCCCTTCACCACTGTTTCACATTCCCCGACTACTAGTTGGTGCCCACTTTGGAGGAATTTTATCAACTCCTGAGAATTCCTATTCTTAATCAACTACCCTTCAATGGTACGGAAAAAGAACCAAAGCCTGAAGATGTTGCTCAAGCACTACACTCGCAACCATCTGACATCAAGGGGCATTGGGAAACTAGAAGTGGTGTCAAGGGCTTCTTGGCAAAATTCTTGTTTGAGAAGGCACAAGAGTGTTGGAACTCCTTGGATCTGCAAGCCTTTGAAGAAATTGTGGCACTCCTTATTTATGGGTTGGTCTTGTTCCCAAATCCTGACCAACTTATAGATGTCAACGCCGTCAAGATCTTCATATCCAGGAACCCCATACCTACATTGCTTGGGGACATCCTCCACTCATTTTACACACGAACAATGAGGAAGAGAGGTGTTCTCATGTGTTGTACTCCTCTCCTTGCAAGGTGGTTTATTTCGCACCTTCCACAATCTATTTTGAAGAATGAACAAGGCTTAAGGTGGTCACAGTGATTGATGACCCTTACACACTATGATGTACATTGGTGTTCTCGGTCCAGAGAAAATGTCATCATCGTCGATCGTTATGGTGAGTTCCCTAATGTTCCATTGCTTGGCATTATAGGAGGCATTACCTACAACCCTTGTCTAGCTTTGAGACAATTTGGATATGCACGGAGGGATGGCCCCCATGACATGTTGATTCCTGACCTAGTTTTTTACTTCGACAACGATGCACAAGGACTTCGCCAAAGATTCATCAGAGCTTGGAGGATGCCTAACAAGGTAGATACTAAGACACTAGGGCACAAGAATTCCATCCCTCTTGAGCCTTATCTCAAATGGGTGCGAACCCTCTCTCAGAATCTTATGATGCCTTATCCTCACATTCTCCCGCTGATTAAAGAGCCTGTTAAGGAAGGGGAGGTTCCATACACCATCCTGTATCCTAGCATGCCAACATCATGGGAGGAGATGCAAAAGAGTTGGATCCAACTCAAGGAAGAACATGATACTTTTGAAGCCAGCTTCTACGCCAGTGAGAAGAAGGTTTTAGAGCTCACCCTCCGACTCCACGAGGAAGAGACCCTCAACACCTACATCGCACCAAAGAGGATGCGCAACGTCTTTTTACCTTAAGAAGCTTTTTGTAATATTTGGCCCATGGGGCATTTATGTACTGAGAAAATTTCTTCTTATTAATATGACGTGTGTTCTTTTTGTTTGCAACAATTTTGAATTTCCAAATCCTTGAATGCATTGCATGAACAAACATATCATTCATCATATGCACAAACATATATTCAAGCCAGGTTTCCTTATCTTTCTGCTGTTTATTTCAACAAGATGGATGTGGAACAAACAGTGAAGGACTTGCAGGCTCAAAACTCGCAGTTTCAACAACTCCTTATGACCTTGGCAAAGGGTCAGGAGGATCTAAAAGCACTGTTGGGGAACAAAGAGCAAGAGAAAGTGAAAAAGAAGAAGAAGAGAGTCGGGGTAGTTACTTTCGGGAGAAGATTTGAGAATGAAGCTAGGAGAGTTCTTGAATTCCCTTCCACATCTGATGAGGGGACCGGTAAAGGAAAGGGGCCTACATTACCTTTTGAGTTCGAGGCTGAAGAGGAAGAGGTTGAGGAAGATGAAGATTATTCAGAGCAGCAATACCCGCCAGCGAACGACAAATACAAAAACCTGGAGGATAGATTGGCAGCTATGGAGCTGCAAAGGGTTCCCGGGTTAGATTTTGAAGAGTTGGGACTGATTGCTGGAATTGTGATCCCTCCAAAGTTTAAGGTGCCAATTTTTGCAAAGTATGATGGGCTGTCTTGCCCAAAAATGCACCTAAGGTCATATGTCCGAAGAATTCAACCTCATACATCCGACAGAAATCTTTGGGTACACTTCTTTCAAGATAGCTTGTCCGGTAATCAGCTAGATTGGTTTTACCAACTTGAGAGGTCAGAAGTGCATAACCGGGAAGACTTGGCAGCTGCCTTCTATCGCCATTATCAATACAACGCCGACCTGGCGCCAACCCGTACTCAGCTACAGGGTATGGGGATGGCCGCAAATGAAGGATTCAAAGAATACGCCCAGAAATGGCGCGACTTGGCCGGAAGAGTGCAACCACCTCTTTCTGATAGAGAACTAGTTGATATGTTCTTGGGGACCCTATCTGGCCCGTTCTTCAACCATTTGATTGGGAGCTCTTCTGCAGGGTTTACTGATTTGATTCTGACTGGCGAGAGGGTGGAAGCCGGTATCAAGAGTGGGAAGATTGAAAAAAGTGCTTCCGCATCTACGGCTGCAAGAAAACCTTTCTCAACCAAGAAAGAAGCATCTGCAGTATACTCTCAAAGGAACCGGGAAAGGGTGGAGCGTCGACCAACGGTAGGGGCCGTGTTAATTCAGAAGTCTGCGTCAGAACAACCTAGAAGCAACCAACCAAGGAATGATCAGACCAGGGCTTATCAACAAAAGCCACAACGTCAGTTTACTCCAGTGAATATGACACCCGCTCAAATCCTTCCGCACTTGTTGAAGTTAAACCTCACCACTATCAAAGAGGCACCAAAAAATGTGAATACAGCTTCCCCACATTATCATCCCAATGCTAAATGTGCCTATCATTCTGACAGCGTCGGGCATGACACCAACGATTGCTGGGTGCTCAAACATAAAATTCAAGACTTGATAGATGCAAAAGAGGTTGAGTTTGATGCTCCAGAGAAGCCAAACGTAATATCCGCCCCAATGCCGAAGCATGGTCGCAATGTCCATGCTATTGAAGAAGATCTGTATGTTGCTACTGTTGATGATCTGGTAACTCCACTGCTAACAATCAAGTTGAATCTATTTAAGGCTGGGATTTTCCCAGGTTGTAAAGAAGACTGCTACTGTTGTTCCTGCCTACCAATCGACTGTCCATTGCTGAAGATAGGCATCCAAGGCCTGATGGCCAGCTGCCAAATTCTTTTTGAAAAGATTCCTGTTACTCCAACTCCTATCGAAGATGTTTCAATAATCACCATTTCCACCAATCTTTCCAGGGTCCCTAAAAAGCCCGTTAAGATTACATCCGCTACACAGTTTGTTCCTCTGAAAATAACCATGCCTGGGCCTGTCCCCTACAAATCTGATAAGTCAATACCGTGGAATTACGGTGGAGAAATCTACTACCACGGTGTTAAACAAGTTGAGATAACTGAAGAGGGCTCTGACGAAGAAAACACCAACATTGGAAACATTGCCGGTACGAGCAAGATTACCCGAAGTGGGAGAATTTTTTCTCCAGAGATTGCCCCTCCAAAGGCAATCTTTGGACCCTCAGTTGCTGCCAAGGTTACTCCTGCCCCGATAAAACTTTCTGCAAGAACTCCGTTAATTGAAGAAGCTGTTACTCCTGTGGTTGTCCCTCCTACTTCTGTTGATAAGGGAAAAGGGATCCAAGACGAGCTCGTCAAGACGAGGGCTCAGCCGTTTGTCATCCCCGAAACCTCTAAGAAAGAAGTGGAGGAGATTCTGAAAATAATTAAGAAGAGTGATTTTGATGTGGTAGAACAACTGGGGCAAACCCCCTCGAAAATTTCAATGTTGGCCCTTTTGCTTTGTTCGGAGGCTCATGCCAAAGCCCTGACAAAGTTTTTGAAGACAGCCCATGTTCCGCAAGAAACTTCAGCCGGTCAATTTCAAAACTGTATGGCCAGCCTGACTGCCGACAACGGTTTGGGTTTCTCTGACGCCGACCTGACTCCTAAAGGCAGAAACCACAATGATGCATTGCATGTTTCGGTTGAATGCCGAGGGACCGCTCTCGCCCATGTCCTGGTCGACACTGGTTCTTCGTTAAATGTGCTACCTAAGAAAGCTCTGGACCGGCTGGATTGTGAGGGCTTGGAGCTGAAGCCAAGTGACATTATCGTCAGAGCTTTTGATGGTTCAAAAAGAATGGTCCATGGGGAAGTTGACATTCCCATCAAGGCGGGCACCGAGGTGTTCAAATCTACTTTCTATGTGATGGACATCCGTCCATCATACTCTTGCTTGCTGGGAAGACCATGGATTCATCATGCTGGGGCAGTCACCTCCTCCTTACATCAGATGCTGAAGTACCCCGTTGAGGGAAAGATCGTAACTGTACACGGTGAAGAGGAATATATGATCAGTCATCTGAACTCCTTTCGATATGTGGAGGTAGAAGGTGAGTTCATTGAAATGCCATTTCAGCACTTCGAAGAGATTTCTCCTAAGGTCGCGGCAGCAAAGACAGTAGCTGAGATACCCAAGCAGGTGGCCAGGATGGCATCTCTGAAAGACGCACAGGCTGCAATGAAAGGAGGAAAGAGCTCAACATGGGGACAGTTGCCTGACTTCCCCCACAAGACAGACAAATTTGGTTTGGGGTTCACCGTTGCGGGACAGAAGGCCATGCGCCGTTCCAGAATTGAAAAGGCACCTGTCAAGATTTCTCCTCATGGAATCAACGCTTTGGAAGACGAAGACAAAGAGGGTAACTTTGAGGAGTGGATCTTCCCAACCATTGAAGGAGGACTGCACAACTGGGAGACGAAAGACTTCGTGCCCATTACCTTTATTCATCAGTAATCTTTATCTTTGAACAATTTTCAGTTTTTTATGGTCTGTAATAATTGATACAATTCGCACACTACTTTTTCACCTCATGCCTTGCCCGGTGCATGTAGGTCCATTTGTAAGGGTTTTGATTTTCCTTCATAATCATATGCCATGTTTAACGAATCATTTGACGTTTTTCATTTATAAACTGTGTTCATTGTCTTTCCTTTTGCATTTTTGTTTGTTTAAAGGATGGCTATCCCTTACACACACCCACACTCACAAATGCAGGTACCCATCCATTCTGGATTCTATGGGTGACTATTCTGCCGTATCCTTCGACAACTCTGAAGATTTGGTCAATCAAGCCGAATACAAAGATGACGAAGATTGTGAAGTACCAGGGGAACTAGCCAGACTTCTACAACAAGAAGAAAGGGCCATCTTTCCTCATGAGGAGTTGTTGGAAACTGTCAACTTAGGAACAGAGGAAGACAAGAAGGAAGTACAAGTGGGTGCCAATCTGGAACCAAGTGTCAAGGAGGGCTTGATACAGCTGTTGAATGAATACGTTGAAATATTCGCCTGGTCCTACGAAGACATGCCAGGGTTAGACACAGATATCGTGGTTCATCGTCTCCCCACAAGGGAAGATTGCCCACCTATCAAGCAAAAGGTCCGCCGAATGAGACCTGACATGTTAGAGAAGATTAAGGCTGAAGTAATGAAACAGTTCAATGCGGGCTTTCTGGCTGTTACATCCTATCCATAATGGGTTGCTAACATCGTGCCAGTACCTAAAAAAGATGGCAAGGTCAGGATGTGTGTAGACTATCGGGATTTGAACAGGGCCAGCCCTAAAGATGATTTCCCGCTACCACATATTGACATTTTGGTTGACAACACGGCTCATCATAAGGTGTTTTCCTTCATGGACGTATTCTCGGGTTACAATCAAATTAAAATGGCCCCCGAGGACATGGAGAAAACTACCTTTGTTACACAATGGGGTACCTTCTGCTACAAGGTGATGCCGTTCGGACTGAAGAACGCGGGGGCAACTTATCAACGCGCCATGGTAGCTCTGTTTCATGATATGATACATCATGAGATTGAAGTCTACATAGTTGATATGATAGCTCGATCACAAATAGAGGAGGAACACCTTGAACATCTGCAGAAGCTGTTTTCCAGGTTGAAAGAGTACAAACTCAGGCTGAATCCAAGCAAGTGCACGTTTGGAGTTAGGTCTGGTAAACTTCTAGGATTTATTGTCAGCAACAAGGGTATTGAAGTCGATCCAGCAAAAGTAAAAGCTATTCGAGAAATGCCTGCTCTCCGTACTGAAAAGGAGGTTAGGGGATTCTTGGGGCGCTTGAACTATATCGCCAGATTCATCTCTCATCTGACGTCTACCTGTGAGCTAATTTTCAAACTATTGAAGAAAGATCAGGTAGTTGAATGGAACGACGACTGCCAAGCTGCTTTTGATAAAATCAAGGAGTACTTACTAAAACCTCCTATTCTGATGCCACCCGTCGAAGGAAGATCGTTGATCATGTATCTGACCGTGTTGGATAACTCAATGGCGTGCGTATTGGGCCAGCATGATGAGTTTGGTCGAAAAGAGCATGCCATTTATTACCTTAGCAAAAAGTTTACCGACTGTGAGACTCGCTACTCACTGCTCGAGAAAACTTGTTGCGCTTTGGTATGGGCTGCTCGCTGACTAAGGCAGTATATGTTGACTCATACCACCTTGTTGATTTCCAAAATGAATCCTATCAAGTACATCTTCGAAAAGTCAGCTTTATTTGGAAGAATCGCTAGATGGCAAATGATCCTAACTGAGTATGACATCCATTACACTACCCAAAAAGCTATAAAAGGGAGTGTGCTAGTTGACCATTTAGCTCATCAAGCTGTCGAAGATTACCAACCCATGAGATTCGACTTCCCAGACGAGGACATCATGACATTGGACAACATTGAAGGTAACAGACCGTATGACGGACCTGAACAAGGATCCCGATGGACCCTGTACTTTGATGGTGCTTCAAATGCACTTGGAAACGGTATCAGTGCGGTACTCATTTCCCCGGAAGGTTGCCATACACCTTTCACGGCCCGACTTTGCTTCAGTTGTACCAACAACATGGCTGAATATGAAGTTTGCATTTTTGGTCTCAAGGCTGCTATAGACTTGGGAATCAAATCTTTGATTGTATTTGGGGACTCGACTTTGGTTATCAGTCAAGTCAAAGGAGAGTGGGACACCAAACATCCCAATCTTATCCCATACAAAGAACATGTTCTGACATTGCTGCCTCATTTCGAGCAAATCACCTTCGAGCGTTTCCCGCGAGAAGAGAATCAGCTAGCAGATGCTCTGGCAACAATGTCCTCCATGTTTAAACTCAACTGGGATAACGAAGCTCCCCAAATCACCATCGAGCGAATGGATGAACCTGCGCATTGTCACGAGATTAATACCGAAGAGGTAGTGGAACAACCCTGGTTTCATGAAATCAAAAGGTATCTCCAGACTAGAGAATATCCCGAAGGAGCTTCCGTAAATGACAAAAAGTTCCTAAGGAAATTTGCTGCCAAGTTCTTCCTGAGCAATGGCATCCTCTATAAACGCAGCCATGATTGTGTCTTACTTCGTTGTGTAGACAAAGCTGAAGCGGAGTTGATTATGGCCGATATATACAGTGGCACCTTCGGCACCCACTTGAGCGGGCACACGATGGCTAAGAAGATTCTAAGGGCAGGCTATTACTGGTCTACCATGGAAGCTGATTGCTATCAACACTCCCGTACTTGCCATAAATGCCAAATCTACGCCGACAAGGTGCACATTCCTCCTGTTCCTCTCAACATTCTGACAGCTCCTTGGCCATTCGCAATGTGGGGCGTTGACATGATTGGAGAGATCAAGCCCACAACATCCAATGGACATCGCTTCATCCTGGTGGCCATTGACTACTTCACCAAATGGGTCGAAGCAGCTTCCTTCGCCTCTGTTACAAAAAATGTGGTTGCCCGCTTCATCAAGCAAAACCTCATATGCCGGTACGGTGTTCCCGACAGGATCATCACAGACAACGGAACAAATCTGAACAATACTATGATCACCGCTCTATGCGAACAGTTCAAGATTTATCATCACAATTCATCTCCCTATCGGCCGAAGATGAACAGTGCTGTTGAAGCTGCAAACAAAAACATCAAGAAGATCATTCAGAAAATGACAGTCACCTATAAAGACTGGCATGAGATGTTACCGTTTGCTCTGCATGGATACCGTACCACGACACGTACTTCAACCGGGGCAACCCCATTTTCTTTGGTATATGGCATGGAAGCTGTCCTACCCATGGAAGTTCAGATTCCTTCTTTAAGGATTATGAAGGATGCTGGTTTGAATGAAGACGATTGGATTCAGACCCGACTTGACCAACTCCATTTGATCGACGAGAAGCGACTCGCTGCTGTTTGCCATGGTCAGACGTATCAAAAACGGATGATTAAGGCCTTCAACAAGAAAGTCAGACGTCAAGTATATCAAGTCGGAGATCTTGTAATCAAACGGATTATCTTGCCGCAAAGTGATCCCAGGGGCAAATGGACTCCTACTTACAAAGTACCATTTGTGATCAAGAGCATATTTTCTGGTGGTGCAATGATTCTGACCACCATGGACGACGACGATTTGTCGCACCCTGTGAACGCATGCATAGTCAAAAGATACTACGCATAAAGTAACCCGACAAGTCGAAAACCCGAAAGGGCGGCTTGGGCAAAAATGGGCATCCCGGTGAATCGAAAACCCGAAAGGGCGGTTCAGGCAAAAATTAGGGATAAAACAAAAAAAATTTGTACACCTGGCAAGTCGAAAACCCGAAAGGGCGGCTTGGGCAAAAAAGGGTTTCCCGGTGGATCGAAAACCCGAAAGGGCGGTTCAGGCAAAAATTAGGGAATAAAAGCGTATGACTATGTCTCGTCGGATCACTTTAAGGACGATCTCTTCACCAACCAGCTCCGAGTTTCTGATCAATCCAGTCATCGGCGGATGAAGCAGCGAATGGACAAGTATTCAGAGTTATGAAGGCTAGGGCAGAATGGGATTCCATGGAATTATTACACATAGCCATCTTTTGTATAAATTTTTCAATTTTTTACGACAACATCCTCTTACTAGGATGTTTGTCTCCTTTGTACAAAGATACTCATAAAAAGTTAATACAAATACTTTTCCAAATACAAAAATTTGCTTTGTCTTCCTTCTTCTCTTCTGCACTTATGTTTTATTTGAGAAACATCCAATGTTTTGTTAAATAGGCATATGCATTTGAACATAATCATTTTCCTTACAAACCAAGAGAAGATGATCACTGATAGGTTGAAGATACAAATAGATATCTTGATGCCCTTTCAGAAGGAATCCCCAGCAGTTCTAAACTCCAAATTCCTAAACAAAGTCAAAATCCAGAACTTGATTCCCCAAACAGAGTTAAACTTCAGGATCCTCGGCAGAAAAAGCTTTCTCAAAACCAATTTCCCCAGCCAGAGAGCCTTCCAGAACTCAATTCCCCTCAGAGCCAAATTTCAGTATCCCCAGTGGAGCCTTAAGAACCTGAGAATCCCATCCCCAGCGGAGTTAAAACTTCCAACTGCCAATCCCCAGCGGAACCAGACTAGTAGGCCTCCTCCCCACAGAGGTACTTCCCATCAGATTGAAGCTTCTCAATCTCACTTCTCCAGCATAAGCCTCCCAGGTTCTGGACTCCCCAGTAGAGTTCATCAGGATTCTCGTTCCCTGCAAGTCACCAAGGAGTTCCAATCCCCATCAGTGGTCCTAAGATCCCTCAGCAACTGAAGATCTTGTTCCCCAAACAGTCAGCAGTCAGCAAGGATGTCTCATCCTCATCAATCAAAGATTCTTGCAATCCCCTATAGCAGTCAAGGAATTACTTTCCCCGGCAGCAGTCAAAGATTTTGTTATCCAGGATTCATCTATCCTCCGCAAGACAGCTCATCAGCTTGCATGCATATCCATTACACTCATATCATAAACATTGATATAACATATATTGCATCATACATCTCATGCAACATAACTTTGTGTTCCAGCTAATATTTTACCCTTTTCAGGATAAGATTAATAAGCTACAGACCTCAAGACTTCTGAAAACAGTTCACGGGTTCTCCAGTAACGGATGTTAACCTATCACTTGTTCAGATTCTTCTCAACTTTTGAAAACAATTTACGGACGCTTCCCAACAACGGATGCTGCTCTATTGCTTATTCAACCTCAAGACTTCTGAAAATAGTTCACGGGTTCTCCAGTAACGGATGTTAACCTATCGCTTGTTCAGATTCTTCTCAACTTTTGAAAACAGTTTACGGACGCTTCCCAACAACGAATGCTGCTCTATTGCTTATTCAACTCCAAGACTTCTGAAAACAGTTCACGGGTTCTCCAGTAACGGATGTTAACCTATCGCTTGTTCAGATTCTTCTCAACTTTTGAAAACAATTTACGGACGCTTCCCAACAACGGATGCTGCTCTATTGCTTATTCAACTTCAAGACTTCTGAAAATAGTTCACGAATTCTCCAAACACGGATGACAATCTATTTCTTATTCAGATCCCCAATTCAGAGATGTCCCAAACATGGATACTTTTCTGATACTCGCTCACCAACAACATATAGTTCAACAAACAATTTCCAGATGGCATCTTTAAGCCCATCCCCTGACAAGATTCGGTCGCTCTCCAGATGGCATCTTTAAGCCCATCTCCAAATGGCATCTTTAAGCCCATTCCCGCATCCATGTCTTGACGAGTGCAAATTTAAGGGCACTCTAATGTCCAGTCTCCTTTTACCTTCGAGACACGAAAGGCAAACCTGTCAATCTAACTCTTCGGGTGCAAGAAGATTGAACATGGGCAACTGTTGTACCCCAAAATTTGCCCTCCCATTTCACCAATATTTTCTCTTCACAAGACCCTTGGAACTCAAAAACAAGTTAGGGTTTCCTCTGCTCAAAGGCCCCTCCTTGCACTGTTGACCCAGATTAGGGTTTGAGATTGCACAAAGATGTTTTGACCTAAAATGCCCAAAGTGACTTTCATGCTTCATGTTGAACTCACAAGTTTATCCATACCAGGTTTCAAGCCCTGATTCCAATCTTTGCTCAGTCAATTGGACAGTTGACCTAAAAATCAGCTGTATTGGGGAAAAAGTCAACTGTGGCCAATTGACAGTCAAACTTCATAATTTTTGACCCATATCAACATAATGAACTCATATGAACCATTTGGTCAAGTTTAGATCACAATTCCACAAGAAATTTGATCAGCTCACCAAAAGGGCAAAATGGTCATTTTTAGGGTTTTGACTGCACAAAGGCAATTTTTGACTGTTTGACTTAACCAATGGCAAACCAAGCTCACATATGGACTCAAGGACCCAATGGCATTGTCTTGACACATTCAACAAGTTCAAAAGATCCCAAATGCACAAGATTGACAGATGAATTTTCCAGTCAACTGATCAAAATTTGACTGTATACTGAAAAGTTAAACTTTGACTTTTTGGTCAAAATCAAGTGCCAAGATTCATTTTTCATCAAGATATGTCAAATTATGAAACTTGTTCATCAAGAAACCCAAAATTGCAAATTAGGGTTTAAAATGAAGAAATTTCATAACTTAGAAATTTTCTAAGTTATGAAATTTCCTAATTTTTTCCTAACTTTGTCCCATTTTTTCATCAAGATACAAATGGATTCAAGCAAAACTCAAAACATGAAAGTTGTAGTCTATTGCAAAATCTACAACTTTGATTCACAAAGTTTTCTCAAAGGAAGCTTGTAGCTCAAGTTATGATTTTTGGAATAGGGGTACAAAACATTCTTAACTTAGAAATTTTTTGACCTATTTTAGGCAGGATTTTTGCCCAACTTCATGGCCACTTTTCACATGCTTCCACTTGGAATCTCAACTTGCATTACAAATATGGATTGTAGTACACATTCCAATCTTTCCAAATTATCCAAGAACTCCTCAAACACCCTTGTGGTTAGGGAGATTCGAATTTGCAAAGTTGGGCAAAATCCACTTTTGTTCTTGACCAAGCCATGTTCATACACTTTGCATTTTCAAACTCAACATGTTTCAAGCTAGATTACAGGCCTCTAATCTTTCTCACACTCAATAATTTAATGCATGTCCTTTGTGTTCAAGCCTTATTTTGTGTGTTTAGCCATTACATGCAAAATTAATCCATATTTAGAAAAAGCAAGTTTGCCATTCTTGTAAAAATGCACTTTATGTCAAATAACAAATCAAAGAGGTACAAGGCAGATCTTTTGGGCACAAGTTTATGAACAAATCCCACTGATCAAGAAGAGAAAATGCAGCATGCTTGAGGGGCCTGTATGAGCCTATAACCTAACTTGACAAACTTTGCTTAGATAAGAAGAAACATTGCAAAAAATACCCAACATTCACTTCCTGCAAGCACAAGCAAAAACAAACTTCATGAACACTTTCCAGACATCAAACCAAGTTTGAAACACGACCAAACCATCCCTCAAACCTCCTCATTCACATAAACACCTTCTTGCTGCAAAAACAGAGTCCCTTCTGCAACTTGACTTCCACAAACACTTCCACTCGTGCGTTTTGGCCAAAGCTTGTTCAAACACACTCCCTACCATCCATACAAATTATCCCAAGCCCTAGAGACAGACTGTAACACCCCTAACCAAGTTTGCCATTTTCACTTTTCATTGTTGCAGGTTGACTTCCATAGCTTGATTCAGAAGGATTCAAGGCACACCAAGCATAGAGGAAGTATCCTTGGACCTCAGGCAAGCTGTACAAGTCCTCAAACACCATTGAAGTTGGCCATATTACTCTGTTCGAGTCAAGCTGAAATAGGTAAAATGTGAACTTCTATCTCTCTATCCAAGCATATTTAGGCTTAAGTTTGTGAAGAAAGTATGTTCTACTCACGGTCCTGAAGCTATCCATATACTTACTTTTCATTTATATTGTGTGTGCTGAGAGAATTTGGGACATGAACATTGGAAAAAACTTAGGTTAAAAATTGGGGGAGAAGAAATTCTCTCTCATTTCTGAGAGTTAGAACAACTTCTTTATATGTTTAGAATCGTGACATGATGCTCTATAATGTTTATGTTGTGAGTTTTTGTTAAAAGTCAAGGAATCAAGAGATAGCAGATGGAGAGGGAAACACGCGTTTTTCTGTTTGAAAGGTTGCTGGAGGTTGAAGACAAAGTTGACTTGGGATGGGCCTGAGTCAACTTGCTTTTTGCACCCTCATTTTCCATTTTCACCCCCCTGGCCCATTGTGTGTTTTTTAAAATTATTTTTGACTTTTTATTTTTTCTTCTGACTTATTATTTTTGGTCAAAACATAAAAAACATTTAAAATATTTTTTCACTCATTTTTGCATTTTATTTGGAATTTATTTGTTTTATTTGAACTTATACATGTAAATAAATAAATATATATATATATATACTTTTATTTAAAACATTAAAAAAAAAACAATACAAAAATATATTTTCAGCCATTTATTATTTATTTACCTTTTGAAAACATTTTCTAAAAAATATACTTTTTTTTGTAAATAATTAATATTTTTATTTTTTGTACATATTTAGTATAGTTAAATATATATAATATATATACTTGTACATTTATTAAAATATTTAGGATAAAATATGAAAATAATACATTTTTATTTTTATGAATATATGACACTAAAAATACTTTTTTTTACAATATACCTTTTATTTTTGTATATATAATTAATATATATTGTATATAATTAATAAATACTATTATTTACTTAAAATTAGGATTTTGCCCTAAATAGCAAAAATATTCAAATTTGACTTTTTTTATTTTTGTTTATATTCCACATTGAAAAATACTTTTACATACATACAAAACCATTTTTGTGCATTTTGCATATTTATTGTATTTTATTTAATTATTGTACAATTAAATAACTTGTATATTCAATTTGGATGTAATAGTTTAGATTTTAATTTCTTGCTAAATATCTCCCATTTGAACATTTGTACCCCCATTCCCATAATTATGTTGTAATAATTTAGGACTTTTAAATTCCGCATTTTAAAGCTTTCTAATTATGCCATGATAGACTTAGGGTTTGTATGCAAAAATCAAATAACAAATAGCTTGACCTAATTCAAAGACAAAAAAGCATGAAAATGGACAACACCAATCACACTTGCACCCTTAGGGTTACTCCACTTGTTGCCTTCAATAATGGGCCATGCTTGCATGTTAAGTATCTTTGGCAAAACAAAAACAAATCAAATGATCATAGTCCCTCGATGACGCTTTCTCAAGTTGCCTAAAAATGATCAAGTCCCTTAAAAGAAAAATTGTCAAGGACACTTGACACTATTGCATTCATGGTCTAAACAATGACCCGCGCCCGTCCCGTTAACATCCTAACACAAGATTGTCCACCAAATACAATGGTGGAACAATACTGTTAAAAGGGTTAAAACATAGAAAAAATCTTTGAGAAATTTAGGGGTAGACAACTCTTAGTTACTTGACCAACTTGCAAAATAAATCCTTGCCATTTTTCAAAACCCACTTCACAAACACAATTTCAAAACAACTTTCGAAACCTTGAAACATATTTTCAAAAAGACAAACACCTTTTGTAAAACATTCGAGTAAAGAATTGTTACAAGGGTTGCCTAGACAAGGCATCTTTTTCAAAACATTTTCAAAACCACACACAAAGCACCATTTCAAACAATTGAAAATGTAAGGCAAGTGATCTAAGCAAGTAACTAAGAGCCCATGGATAACCATGGATAGAAAGGGTGCTAATACCTTCCCTTTCTATAATCTACTCCCCGAACCCAAGAAAACATCTCAAAGGTTTTTGCTGTGCTTTTTAACCTTTCCTTAGGATAAAATAAAAAGTCGGTGGCGACTCTTGCTCAACCGAAACATTTGCGAAAACAAACGCAAAACCTCAAGTCAGTTCTCCCACCGTATCACAATAGCCATCCACTCCAACAAAGGGTCTACAACCATTAATGAAACCCTTTTTACAACCATCAAAGCAAAAATAAAAGGAACCAAACCTTAGCTGAATAGACGCACTTGGTCTTTCTAAACTGATACTCAAAGTGTTCCCAGGATTCACTCTATGTAATTCTGCATCATATGTCCTTAAATTTGCATACTGTTTGTCTGCATCTCCTTCAAGCATCTTCTTGACTATGAGTTTAGCCTTCCATGCCTTAACCACAGTGATTCCCACAAAATAATTTTGCCTCAAGTCTTGAATTATATCACAGATCCTGACATTATCAGAGGTTTGCATTTTCTTCAACGCAACCTTAACCACTCACCTTGAACTTGCGGATTTGTTGTCTAAAACCCTAACACATGTGTGTTTGTCAACTATGGTTTTTATAGCATAAGTGAGCTTATGACCCACTTTGGCGCACAACATTAAAAACCCACAATTGGCCCTGCATACTACCCTTACTCTGTCACTTTCATTTTTCACAAACGTAATTCCCCCCATTTAATACTGACCACTCACGAATGGCATATCTAAAATCATCTAGGGAGTTAAATTGCATACCCCACTGAAATTTAAAATCCTTATTTAAATGCTCTTTCCTAAACTTTTCAAACTTTGGCACTTTCCCTTTTGTCACTATCAGATAAATTCGGGTCAGAGCTATCCAACTCATCACTCACATATTCTTCATCCTCACAAATTTTCTGTTTGGACCCAGTCATAAACTCACCAACTGAAGGGCTCTCATTGATGGGTTTAGTTACATCAATCCCTTCAAAACCATCTAGAATAGCAGTGACCCGTTCACCCTCACTATCACCCAACCCTTCTACGAAATTGTCATCACATCCCTCCGTCTCAACATTCTCATTGACACACCTTGGACTACTTACTAAGGTTACAATATGAGTAACATCGTGCTCCACGAAAATTTCCCCGTCTAGTTGGGCCGCACACGCGTATGCAGCGAAATCATAATAGTCATCATCCTTCCTAATCTGGAAATAATTATCATCTATTTCACGAATTAAAGTCCACGTTCTATAAGTTTCCTGCTTGTAACCCCAACCGGTAACCAACCCTAAATGCTAAGCATTGCCAACTGATCCAAGTGGAGATCCGAAACTAAAGTACTTACACCCCCTCTGTAAATCGTAATCCCATTGTTCAACATTAAAAATTCACCATCATGATGGAACACAATATTTAACAGATGATTATTCTGAAATCATTTGAGAAAACCTTCAAAAACTAACATTTCACTGTATGTAGGAGTAAGAGAACAAGCAGCTGAAAAAACTTACCTTATCAGCATCAACAGAAGCGCCTTCTTTGTCGTGCTTCTTCGGTTGCCTTGAATGCTTCGCCTTCTTCAGGTGCTTCTTCTTCTTCGCTGCAAGTTTTTCCCCCATTATGAGCTTGCTAACTTTGTTTGATAGTGAATCCTAGCTTTTTCAGGGGGTGCATCAGTACACGAAATATGTTATAAGTAATAGACGCAAACATGACATTTAATTACACAGTCAGCAAACAATCAAATGCCACGTCTGAAACTCAAAGGGAAATCTTAGACTGTAAGATTTTCTGTTTGGAAATCAATATTTATTAAGAGGAGAAAAGATTTTTTTTTAAAAGAGAATAAATCAAAATTCACCAGTTTCGCAAAGGAGTAAAATATATTTAACCTTTTTTTTTTAACACGGGACAAAATTTAAAATTTACACCCTTAATAAAACCGACTTCACCTCACCTTATTTTTGAAGGACTTTTGTGGGCATTTGCATTAATAGAGACAAAAGTGTAATTTAGTTTTTCTTTAACTAAAAATTCAGATGAAAAACATAATAACTCGATTAGGACATATGTTTGTTTAGGTTGGTGCAACTCGTTCCGGTAGAAAGAAGAAAGGACAGTGGAAAAGGTTTCACCGGTTGCTTATAGGCCCTGCGGTTGATCAGATCCGATCACACATTTCATCAAAGCTTCCTTATTTCATACATCTCCTATGCTCAAACCAATTTGAATCCCTAAATTCATTCACGGGTTTTCGGTTAGGGTTAGGGTTTGGTTCACAATTTCACTTCACCAGCCATGTACAGCGACGGCGAAACTCACGACGCTCCTCAGAGCCAGAGGAAAATCCCCCCTGCATCCTCCATGTTGTGGGTCCGCAACCTCCGCCGTTTCATAGGATCTGGTGCCGGTCTCGGATCCGAAGCTCTAATGGGTTCGTATCGTTTTCCCTCTTTTTGATATCAATTAGCATTGTTCACTTTCTTCTCATACATTATTATTACAATTATTAATTATTATATGTATTTAATTACTTCATTTCTGCTAGTGTAAGGTTGAATTGCTTCAATTCTATTTGCAGTAATAGGAAAATTCATTGATTCTATGCTATCTCAAACCCTAATTGTTTATTAGTTTATTTGACTTCACTTTGCAGAGCTTGAAACAAAAAGAATCTTGCTTGACATTTTTAAAGAAAAGCAGAAGAAAAGCGCTGAAGCTGGTACAATTCCCAGTTTCTACAAGAAGGTATTGACTCAAAACATTACTTGTTAATTCTGATTTTATGTAAGACTTATTATCTATATGGAATCCTGATATTGAAACGTTTCATCTTCTTTTAGAAACCCGAAGAGGGATCAATCAGTCATAGAGTCCAGAGATTGGCTAAGTATCGTTTTTTGAAGGTATTATTTTCTGGCTCACCTCTTTGTTGGTCATATCTGCTTAGACACTGGATAATTTTTTTCAATTGGTGACGTTCCTAGTACATTTAACAGAAACAATCAGGTCTTCTTCTGAATGCGGATGATTTGGATGCAATGTGGGTGTGCTTAAGAGAAAATTGTGTCATCGATGATGCAACTGGTGCAGAAAAGGTCTGTCACTATCACACGTGCCTGCATTTTCTTATTACCAAATTTCATAATATATATAACTGGATTTTCTATTATTCGAAGTTTGACAAATCTTTGAAATACACCACAAAATTCACAGGAGCTAGACAGGCTTAACCAACCCCCCGGATTTAAAAAAAAGAAACACCTAAACTCTTGCATTCGTGCAAGCTTTATGGGCTGATACATCACATCCTCAATAACAATCCCCAATACTTGCTTCTAGATCGTAATTCTATAATCGGTATCAAATTATACCATTAAAGATCAGAGGCTCGTTCTATTTCACAAGGCATAATTGACTTGTGCTCTATTTATACGTTAACTGAATTTTGGCGTATATTCCTATATGAATTTTCGCAGAGACAGTATCTGTTTCAGAGCAATGATGTTACGTCAACATATTCCTTCTTCATGAATGCTTACTTATTTTGTATGTCAAGACATCCTCAATTACAATTCCCAATCCATGCTTTTAGATTGTAATTCTTTAATCAGTATCAATTCCTCGGATACCATTAAAGATCGGAGGCTCATTCTATTTCACAAGACATAATTGATTTGTGCTATATTATACTTTTACTGAATTTCGCCGTATATTCCAATATGAATTTTTGCAGGGACGTATTTTGTTTCGGAGCAATGATGTCAACAACACTCCTTCATGAATGCTTATTTTGTCTATCAAGATAAAATATTTCCTGTTAAATAGGAGACATAAGTTTATATTGTTCATCTAATTAAACACAACTTTTCTTAGATTTCTACCTTGCTCATCTAAAAATTTACTGCAATTTTATTTGTGATGTATAATTTATTTTAATGGATTGCTACTTGGCTTATTTGCCTCTGCATCCAAACTCTATTCATGATGCAGTCCTTATGTATACTTTAATTTGTTTCTTACAGATGAATTATGAAGATTTTTGCCACATTGCCTCTGTATGTACAGAACAAATAGGTCCTAAATGCCGTCGATTCTTTAGTCCTTCTAACTTCATGAAGTTTGAAAAAGATGAGCAGGGAAGAATTGCCATTCTACCATTTTACCTTTACGTGATGCGTACGGTAGGTCATTTCCAACTCGTACTATTTTAGTGGTGTTTTTGTTTAATTCTCATGGATAGTTTACTATATATGTGGCTCTGTGTTTTATTTCTTCATTCAAATTTATTTTCTCCTTGTTTATTCGTACCTCGAGCTTGATGAATGTATCAAATATTTATGAAGGTATCTAATGATTATGGTTCTACAGGTTTCACTTACACAGGCAAGAATTGATATGAGTGAGCTTGATGAGGATTCTGATGGTTTCCTTCAGCCACATGTATGGACTCTTATCTCTGTTAGGCTTTCAATTGTTAGAAATTGAATTGAACTATTTGTTAGAAATCTCATTTATTCAAATTATTTACTTTATGTTATCTAGATATATTTTTAGAAAAGTAGTTGCTCTTATAAACACACATTTCCATCCATAGCAATGTTTCATCCAGCCAACTATCTATGTGATTGGTATCTCCTCCTTATTATATAGTATTTATTAACGTTTATTCTCAACGATCTTCTTATACCAATTTTTTATTTATGATAATTTGACCTTTATTCTGTTGGCATGCTTATAGTTTCTTGGGCATATAGCGAGTTAATTCCTTTTTGTGCCCTTAATCTTTTGAGAAATCTAACATTTGGAGTGGTTTATTTGCTGTGCTTTGAAGATGGGAAACAAGTTACAATTCCACAGTTTCTTGGATAAAAAGATTAGGTTAACCCGAAATGTTACCAATTTGTTTTTCAGGAAATGGAAGCCTATATACGAGGTCTTATACCCAATTTGGCACAGTTACGTGAAATCGACCCAGGCTTTGTTCCAATGTATTGTCGTATTGCTGCACACAAGTTCTTTTTCTTTTGTGATCCTCATCGACGAGGTTTGCATGACTGATATCTTTTAGATGCTAGGTGCTATTTTATAGTCATATTATCTTTTATTTGGAACTTTTTTATTGCTACAAAATATATTTTCTTTAATTTAAATAATTGAATCGAAATTTAATATGATCCTAATTGAAGCTTTTGAATCGAAATTTAATATGATCCTAATTGAAGCTTTTGAATAAAAGCTCTTGATGCATAGAATCTTGTACCAATTTATTGTCAAAGTTGAGCACCAAAAAACATGTTAAAAATAAGACATGCTTGTTTATTGTTATTGAATCTTATGTCACTCAAGGTTATCAAGGCCGTGATCCAGATCGTGGAATCGCACGATCTTGCGATCTCGATCATCTCCTCAGATCTGGATTGCAAGCAAGATCGCGTTCTTGTGGAAATCGCTTCAGCTTTTGTTTTCGTTTCTGTTTTTCGTCTAACTCTGTTTTCTGCGTTTTCATCTTCAGCTTTTGTTTTGTTCTTATTTTTTTAATTTTCACTGTTGCTTTGGTTTGGAAAAATCACGTGAATACGCACTGTGAATGAGACCAGTCAAGTCAACTTTTAAAAAGTTTTCAGAACTTTACTTTTGGTTTATTAGGTGTTGTGTTACTTTACTTTTGAATGAACTTCAGAACTTTACTTTTGGTTTATTAGGTGTTGTGTTACTTTACTTTACACAACAACACTTTATAAAATCGTAACATAAATTAGTTTGTTAAGTTACAACTTAGAGTTGTGAATGACTCACATCTAAAGGGCATGAACATTAGATTTCTATACTGATTATTACCTTTCATGCTTATTCGATTATATATGGTGTAGCAAATGATTTACAACTTACTAGCCTTTGAGTATGTCATATGAATATGCAGCTTTTATTTTAAGAGGTGGAAATGAAAAATTACTTTGGTGGCTTGAGTTTGGCTAAGTAGGAAGGGGTTGAGAAAATAATGGCTGAATTATAAATTTAAAGCTTAAGGATACATTTGGATTGATGGAACATGATGGAACAAAGCGGAATGTAATGGAGTGGAATGGAATAGAATAAGTTTATGCTCCATCGATAAAAAGAGGATGGAGTGGAGCGGAACATGATGGAATGCATTCCATCCCATTCTATTATCACTTACCACCATTTTCTTACCCTCCAATTTGGGCGGAATGGAAAGATGGCTCTGTTTCATCTTAAAATATCCAAAAAATGAAATGGAACCTATAGTCTGCTCCGTTCCATTCTCTTCCGCTTCGTTTGGCTCCTTTCCATTCCGCTCCGTTCGTTTTAAAATATCCAAACATGGCCTAACTATATATATTTTATATGTTTGCCCTGCATGTGTACATTTTTGCACCAATTAATTTCAGCTAAACCAGCATATGTTCATCCATCTAGTATTGTCAAAGTCTACATAGTTATTCTTTTTACTTTACAGGAAAAGCTTGCATCAAGAAGGTGCTGCTTAGCAATTGTCTTCAGGAATTAATGGAGCTTCACCAGGTAGGTTATATAAAAAGTTTTATCTAATATTTTAAGCCAAGCATCACACCAGGTAGGATATATAGCCAAGCATCATAGCACATAACTCTTGTCCAGGTCCTCCTGGTGCTCATACTTCACAATTGGTTTGTTTTAATCATAACCATGAACTATATTTTGTTCTATCTCCCATGCTTTACTTTGAAGCACTATGCTGAGTATGGTGTTACATGTTTCAGGAAAGTGAAGAAGAAGTAACAGACACAGAACAGGCCGAAAACTGGTTCTCTTTGACTTCTACCCAACGTATATGTGGTGGGTATCTTTCATTGGTTGAGATTTCAGGATTTATTTACCTCCAGCAGTCCAGCTTGAGGGTAGTAATAATACTAGTCTGAGGAATTATTCTTATTTAAATGATACTAAACATATTTTGTCACTTAACAAAGAGCAAGTGGCTAATTGACCATGTTCAGGTGTAATGAACCGCAAGCTTGGCATTAATTGTAGCTAATCCCCATAGTGAATCTGCAACTAATTGGTAGTTAAATATAGTATTGTGAACCTGTGGCTAATTGGTAGTTAAAATTCTGTAGGGAATCGGTAATTATTATTGAAACATATCATTATCATCCATAGATCAGATGTCAACGCTAGAATCAATCAAATATAGGCGGAGAGTTGGTAGAATAAAAAGGTAGAAGAGATATCAGAAGAATGAATTGGAGTGTTTAGGGCCTCGAGCGTCCATGTCACACTTATTTATTTTTTCAATCAAATTATTGTAAATCTGTTCACACTTCACACCATTGCAATTATCACACTGATTCAAGTAGTTGCTGTTATACGGGTTCTCCTTATCTTTCTGTTTGCTGGTCCCGTCTCTACCAATTTACTTTGTTAAATTTCATGATGATTTGAAGTTGTGATTGTGTTTATGTTTCCATTTTTCTGCAGACATATTTCTTGCTCTTGATAAAGATTCAAATGGATCATTGAGCAAGCAAGAGCTGCGAGAATATGCAGACGGGACTCTAACTGAGATTTTTATCGAGAGAGGTAGAAACTATTACCATTCTTCAATTTTGGGGTAAATTTTGTTGAGTAATTACCAATAATAGGCAGCCATGGTTACTGTAGTTGTCTGTTCTTTCTTTTTGTGTTTGCTATTGTTTTTACTGCTGGATTGCAAACATATTTTAAGCTAGAGTAGCAGCATGCACTATCACCGACATTTATAGTTTGACACATCCTTGCCTTTCTAAAATTAAAGAATTAAATGAATAAATGCTCTTCCTGTAGTGTACGATGAACATATTCGCCGTGGAAAGAGTGGTGGTGGAAATGTCCGGGAGATGAATTTCGAAAGTTTCTTGGACTTTGTTCTGGCTTTAGAAAACAAAGACACTCCAGAAGGCTTGACATACTTGTTTCGTTGCCTTGATCTTCAAGGCAAGGGTTACCTTACTACTGCAGATATTCACTCTCTTTTCAGGTAAAGTCGTGCTGTTGGCATTCGTGTATTTTGTATTTACCTGCATTATCGCCTTAGTCTTTGCTTTCTAGAAAATTATTGAATAATTTACTAACGACTAATGGAAGTATAGAAGGGGAGCATCCATATGCTGAGATGTTGCCTGATACAATCTTCCTATAAAAAAAACTGTTGTTTCCTGCTTGTAGTGCTTGAGCATGTCCTGCAAGTCTCAAATAAACAGTGACAAATTAGTATATTTAAGTTGTAGTTAAAAAGCTCGTAGTTGGACATTGGACATTGGGTTGGGTCGATCTGTCCGCCTCTAGTTGGGATGATAGGAATTTTCCATGTCCCTTAACTAACAATGTGGTTATATAATTTAATATTACTACTTTTACTTCTCAGTTCTCACGTAAGGTTTTATTGTTACAAATAAATAAAACAGAGACGTACACCATAAATGGATTGAGGGTGGCAACTATGAACTTTGCATCGAGGATGTCCGAGATGAAATCTGGGACATGGTTAAGCCAGGAGATCCTCTCAAGATAACATTGGCTGATCTATTAGGCTGCAAACAGGGTGGAACTGTAGCCAGCATGCTCATAGACGTGCGTGGTTTCTGGGCTCATGACAACAGAGAAAACCTTCTACAGGAAGAAGAAGAACCAGAAGAAGAATAACTCTGATCCGTTCATGCAGAGGGCATCTGCTGCCTTAAATTTATTGCATTTCAACCTAGGATTCTCACATGATGTTGTAACCCTCATTAGATGTGGAATTAGTCGTGTTCATCCAAATATTAACTGTAAAAACACCATATAGTAGTGTACCTAGTGAAAACTTGTACTGATTGTACCAAAATGCTTTTGTTATGATTGAATATAAACTAGTAATATTGGTTTGTATGGTGTCCCATATTTTCTCAGTTTGTCTATCAACTTATTGTTGAATATAAATTGACGATAAGATTGTAAAATACTCTCTGATAACAGTATATCAGAGTTAAAAACAGAATTTTAAATAAAACTCCATTATCCAAAAATTGAAATATTCCTGTTAAAAAAACATCTAAAATTGACTTTGTTTAGGGCATTTTATTGAGGTTGACACTGCTATTTGAAATTTTTTATAGAGGTTGACAACGCTATTTGAAATTTGTTAAATGTTTGTATCTTTTAATCTAAATTTTTCAGAAAAATTGAACTCTTGGAAATTAAAATTCGAGCATGAGTTTATTTTAATTATATGAATGTATAGATCAACCATTTAAATAAAAAATGATTCTGATTTAAATTTGGGAGAGAGAATTTTGTTTCCATATTGATCCTGAATTTGTATTTGACTGCATTGAGTTAAAATATCATGCACCGAGTGTTTTAAATTTTATTTTCTAATAATCATTCCTATTAAGGGCCAGTTTATTATAGATTTAAAAAATGTTTTTTTTTTTGTATTTTTAAAATGCTTTTTATAAAATAAATTTTGTTTTTATAAATTAAAAGATTAATATATGATCAGAGACAAGTTGATTTTATAAATTAAAAGATTAATATTGATTTTATAAATTTTGATTTTATAAATTTAAATAATTTTAGTTTTCCAAGTTAATGATAATCCATATGACAAATTATTTCATATTAGAAACTTTTCTAGAACTTTAAGGATGAAAAATACAAGTTACACGGCATTAAAAAATCGGGAAAAACTAAGTGAGACTCATCCTTAACAATATTAGTCATTAATTTTACAATTATAATAAAACAAAACATAATAATAAAATCGGTGTTATGAAATATTATTTTTGATTTTATTTATAAGAAAAAAAATAGTTTTTTAAAAATTGATTGAATATCATTTTTTTTATTGTTTTAAGAAAATAAGATTTTAATTGAATAAATAAAAACTTAATTACTAATTAATTTAAATTTAGAAAAATAATTAAAATTAATCTATTTTTGTATTTTTATTTTGTTTGAGAAAGAAATAAAACTTAAATCACATGCTAACTCTAATTTTTTTCTAATTTCTTTTAAACATGAAAAAGTTAGAATTAGTCCTAAATTAAATTAAAAATAATATAAAATTAAATTTGATAAAATAAAATAAAACCTATTTGTGAAATTGATTTTATGATTTTTTTGTAAAAAAAGAAATTAATTTGTGGTTAGAAAATAAATTAAACCAATTAAATAAAAGAAATAATTAGAAAAGAAAAAGAAAAAGGCCTGATGTAAATAGCAAAAGGAAGGGGTGTTAATGGCAGATCTGAGCCCAAAAAGTGCCTGGCTCGTTTGACTTTCTAGATCCTATGTTGCTAGCTTGATCGGGCGTATGGTAGACTCTCAGGGATAAGGCATTGGATCTGCCTTGTTGAAGATCTGTTGGCTGAATATTGCTGGTGTATGGTGGATGCCTTGGATGCTAGCGCGCCTGATTATGCAAAGGAAAATAACATAAGATAAATATGGGGACCTGGGGATCGAACCCAGGCCCTTAGACATTCTACCCCTGCGCGCTTACCAGCTGAGCTGACTTAGTTAATTGTACAAAGAACAATAAACAAACATTATATGGAAGAGACAAAATGGTATTTACAAAACGCGCAAATTTTTGAATGGGCAAGTCAGGGAGTGCCACGTTACCCTTCTTCTTCCTCCCACCGTTGCTAAAGGTTCGTTGACTTTTACCTACAGACAAATGGGCGTAGGTACAAGCCCGTGTTTCTCCAAAATCCTATACAAACATGATAAATGCAAAACAATGGTACCAATCAACTCGTGGCAACCTCACGAGCATCATGGTACCCTTATCCATGGCCAATTGTACCTGTATGCAAAATCCCTAAAAACAAAGCTCGAACCCTAATCATGGCATCTTGATATGTAGTCAATAAAAATGCAATTAAATACAACCATTAGATTGCAAATGACTCAAGGATTAAGAATATGCAAATAAATCATGCTAAAAGTGCCAAAATTGTGATATTCGAAATCAAGAAAAGTGAGAAACTGTGTGGTACTTACAACGCGTTTCAAGGCTTGAGGGAGCTTGCTAATGGTTGAAACACGTTCCTGGGATGTCCAGCAAACGTTTGGGATGCTTAGAATGCTTTGAATTGGTCTGCAACTTAGAAATCAGTGTGCCACTTTTTTCCAATTTTTTGAAACTTGTTTTCTTGTTTACACGCCTCCAATTCCCCTGTTTTTGATCTGAACATGTTCCTTATGTACCCTAGAATGGATTAGGGTTAAAATTTGGTTTTAAATCTTCTCCAATTATGATCATTGATTCAAGATTTGATCCTTTGTGCAAATCTTTCCAAATTGAGAAAATCCAATCTTTTTATGTCCATTTGAAGCTTGCACGATTTGATTCCATCTCCAGCTATATAATAGACCTAAACATGCACGAAATCTCAAGCTTTGATTAGTTTTTGATATTTTCATGATTTTATTTTCATTTTATTTGATTTAATTGAAATAAAATCAAAATAAATGACAAAAATAAAAGAATGACAAATGGGAAGGATCATGGGTCGTGAGTCATATTATAAACTCAATGCAAGCATAAAAAGTTGGGCCCATTTGACAAGAAATACAATTTTGGCCACATTTGACTTTTGGCAATTTTGCAAAAAGGGCGCGGGTCAATCGTACAGTCATAGAAGGCAATTTTTCATAAGGGACTAGATCGTTTTACCGAAGGCGACATCGAGGGACTATGATCTTTTTTATTGAAGGGTCTTTGCTAAAGTGTCCCATATTCGAGGGACATGACTGTGTTTTCGAGGCAACAAGCAAGGTTACCCTACAGGTGCGCGTGTGAAAGTGTGTTCGATTCAAGTTAAAATTGTCTTTGATTAAGGTTATCTAGCGGTTGATTTTAAATCTTGCCATGCATGCCTAATTACTATACAGTATAAGGAAAAGAGTAAATTGAGGAAATTAAAATTCCACGCTATTACAGAGCTTTCGGGAATGGGGGTACAAAGTCTAGTCTATCCAAAGCTTTCTTAGGCAGCACATTCAAAGATGAACCAGTATCAACCAGGACATGGGCCAAAGTTGTGCCCCTGCATTCGACAGAGACATGCAACGCCTCATTGTGTTTCCTCCCTCTAAGCGTTAGGTCAGTATCAGAAAATCCTAAACCATTTTCAGCTAATAAACTGGCCACACAGTCTTGGAACTGGTCAACAGAGGTTTCTTGTGGCACGTGAGTATTTTTGAGAAATTTCACCAAGGCCTTCGCATGAGCCTCGGAGCACAACAGTAAACCCAACATAGAGATCTTTGACGAAGTTTGCCCTAGCTGTTCGACTACGTTGTAGTCGCTTCTCTTTATAATTTTCAGAATTTCTTCCATCTCCTTCTTGGAGGCTTCTGGGATAGATACTGATTGCGCCTTCATCCGGACAGGCTCAACCAGAATGCCTTTGCCCCGAGTCTCGGTCGACTCGGTGATAGGGGTGTTAGTAGGGGTAACCATATGGACTGTAGTAGTAGTAGTGTCAACAACAAAAGCAGGGATGATCACAGGACCGGTAATAGTTTTTGGAGGAGCAATCTCTGGGGAGAATACTCTTCCACTTCGGGTTATTTTGCTGGTTCCCGCAATGTTGCCGATGTCGGGGGTCAGCCTTCTCAAAAATCGAGTCTTCATCAGCCAGCCAATCTGCTTGACGCCATGATAGTAGACTTTGCCCTCATAATTCCAAGGGACAGTTTTATCTAATGAGTACGGGATTGGTCCTGACATAGTAATTATCAGTGGAGTCATTTTAGGAGAAGATGTAATCCTAACGGGTCTTTTGGTGGAGACCCTGGAAGGATTGGCGGAAATGGTTACTATTGAAACATCCTTGTAAGAAAAGGTTGGAAAGGGAGTCTTTTCAAACAAAATCACTTTGTCATCCATTAGACGCTGGATACATGCTTTTAATAAATGACAACCAGTTGGTAAGGATAAACAGAGGTGGTAGCCTTCGCCACAACCTAGAAATAAACCGGCCTTCAACAAGTTCTTCTTGACAATCAGGAGAGGGGTAACAAGTTCATCAACAACAATAACAAACACATCATCTTCAAAAGAGGTAACATCACGACCATGCTTGGGCATATGAGCAGTGATAACATTTGGGATCTCAGGAGCATCAAATTCAATTTCTTTTGCTTCATGAAGGTCTTGCACCTTGTTTTTCAAAGCCCAACAGTTGTTGGTATCATGGCCTGGACTTTCTGAATGGTAAGCACATCGAGCATTAGGGTGGTAATGAGGAGATGCGGTGTTGGGATTTTTTAGGGCTTCCTTCAAAGTTACCAGATTAGATCTCAATAAATGTGGCAGGACTTGAGACAATGTCATATTTATCCGGGTAAATTGTCTTACTGGTCTTTCCGTTCTAGGCTGGTTATTCCTTTGTTGAGTAGGTGCAGGCTTAGGGATCATGACGGCCCCTACCATTGGACGAAGTTCAATTCTGTCCTGATTCCTTTGAGGATACACAACACCAACTTCTTTCTTTCCAATAAATGGTTTTCTCACGGCACTGGAGGATGTGTCCTTTTGGATCTTCCCATTCTTAATCCCAGCTTCTGCTCTTTCCCCGATCAAGATTAACTCAGTGAAGCCTGCTGATGAGCTTCCAATTAGATGATTAAAGAAAGGACCAGACAGGGTACCCAAAAACATGTCTACTAGTTCTCTGTCAGACAGGGGAGGCTGTACTCTTCCTACTAAGTCTCTCCATTTCTGAGCATAGTCTTTGAAACCTTCACTTGAAACCATAGCCATACTTTGGAGTTGAGTATGGTTGGGAGCAAGGGCTGCATTGTGCTGATACTGTTTATAAAAAGCAGCGGCAAGGTCTTCCCAATTATGGATATTGTCCCTTTCCAGTTGATAGAACCAATCTAGCTGAGTCCTGGATAGACTATCCTGAAAGAAGTGGACCCACAAATCTCTGTTGGTAGTGTGAGGCTGTATCTTCCTCACATAAGATCGGAGATGTATCTTTGGATACAAAACCCCGTAGTACTTAGCAAACACTGGTGCCTTGAACTTTGGTGGAATAACAATCCCAGACACCAAACCCAACTCTTCAATGTCCAGCCCGAGCACTTTCTGAATCTTCATTGCACTTAGACGCTCTTCCAGATGTTTGTATTTGTCATCAGCCAAAGGATATTGTTCTTCAGAATAATCCTCTTCTTCTTCCTCTTCAGATTCTGGTTGGGCAATCACTTCCTTGTTTTTCCCTTCTTGATTATCCTTTTCACCAGATGATGTTGCAAAGTCAAGGATCTGTCTGGATGGCCCTGGGAACCTTCTTCCTAGATTCAGAACACTGGTTGCTTTTTTTTCTCGCTTTTTTCTTCTTTTCTTCGATCAGAAAAGTTTTCAAATCCTCTTGTCCTTTGGCTAGAGTCAAGAACATTTGTTGAAATTGAGCATTCTGCGTCTGGAGATCTTTTACTGTCTGCTAAAGATCTATCTTACTGAAATAAATAGTAGAAAGATAAGGAGACTTGTTGTAAGAAACCTGCTTATGTTATGATGAATGGGAATGCATATGCAATGATTTCAAGGAAATTAGAGACTTAAATTTGCTTTAGACCAAAAGGAACACACGTTATATTAATAAATCAAAGTTTGAGTACATCATGCCTCTTTGGGCTTACAAAGAAATATAAAAACTCTAAGATAAAAAAGTTGAACGCGTCCTCTTTGGTGCGATGTAGGCGTTTAGACTCCGCTCCTCATGAAGCTGCTTGGTGAGTTCCAAAACCTTCATCTCGCTGGCGTAGAATTGGGTCTCGAAAGTGTCTCGCTCCCCCTTAAGCTGTATCCAATCCATTTGCAAGTCTTTGAGAGAGGTAGGCATGTTAGGATGCAGGATAGTGTATGGGATATCTCCTTCCACAACAGGCTCTATGATAACTGGGAGAATGGAGGGGTAAGGCATCATAGGACTTTGAGCATGATCTCGTACCCATTTGAGATAAGGCTCAAGAGGAATGGAATTCGTATGCCCCAATGTCTTGCCATCTACCTTGTTCAACATCCTCCAAGCTCGGATAAACCTCTGGCGGTGACCTTGATCGTCATTCTCATAGTCAAATACCAACCCTTGAATAAGCATCTCATGCGGAGCATCCCTTCGGGCATAACCAAACTGTCTTAAGGCTAAGCATAGGTTGTAGGTGATACCTCCTCTAATTCCAAGTAAGGAGACATTAGGGAATTCTTCACAACGGTCGAAGATAGTAACATTCTCTACAAATCGGGAACACCAATGAATGTCTGAATGTTTTAGCGTCATCAACCTATGTGACCAACTTGAACCTTGCTCATTTTTTAATACAGATTGAGGAAGATGCAAAATAAACCATCTTTCCAAGAGAGGAGTACAACACATAAGAATACCTCTTTTCCTCATAGTGCGAGTGTGAAAAGAATGTAGGATGTCTCCTAACAAAGTAGGCACCGGGTTACGAGACATGAAGATCTTGACGGTGTTTACATCTATGAGTTGGTCAGGATTTGGAAACAAAACCATCCCATAGATGAGGAGAGCCACAATTTCCTCAAAATCTTGCAAATCCAAGGAGTTCCAACAGTTTTGAGCTTTCTCAAACAAGAACTTGGCTAAGAAACCTTTAACACCACTCCCTGTTTCCCAATTAGTTGTGATATCATATGGTTGCAAGTGTAAGGCTTGAGCAATCTCTTCTGGCTTTGGATCTCTTTCCATACCGTTGAAGGGTAGTTGATTGAGAATGGGAATCCTCAAGATTTGGGAGAATTCTTCCATAGTTGGTGTGATCGGTGGATCTGGAACTGACTGTTTAACGCTGGTTCGTGAAATGTCGCGGTAAGCAAGAGTCGCCACCGTCTTTTATTTTCTCCAAATGGAAAGGACAAAAGCACAGAAAAATTCCTTATAGAGATTGCTCTCGGTTCGGGAGGTAGATTATAGAAAGGGAAGGTGTTAGCACCCTTTCTATCCATGGTTATCCATGGGCTCTTAGATACTTGCTCATTGTGTTTTCAAAAATGGTTTGTTTGCTTTTCAACTGTGGGTTTTAAAAAGTTTCTTTGAAAATTTCAGTTCGACTCTTGTATCAGTCCTCAAGAGTGTTTGAAAAGTTGCTTTCGAAAGCTTTTTGAAAAGGTGTCGGTGTGAAAAGTATTTTTGATTTGTTTTTGATATTAGAGCAAGTATCTAGAGTCGTCTACCTACCCTAAGGAATTCGTCTGTGTAGATGTCCTTAAAGTAGTGCCATCCCACCATTGAGAGGTAGGTAGCACCACCGTTGGAGGTGTTCGAGTCAATTCGAGGTTCGGGACATGGTGATCACCAGAGCAATAGGAAGACACCTTAGAAGCTACCCTCATGCCAGGTTCCCGGATCATGAGGACTTACTAAAACATCCTCTACTCGACGATCACCTTTCGAGGCAAGGCAACAGTGAGGCGTACCCTAGGGGTGGTGTGTGATTTGTGTGTCATGTTCAGTTATTTTGTCTTATTCATGTCAAGGTGACCTATGCGTTTGTTTTTATTTTTGTCCATACATTCTTTCATGCCTTGATTTAACAGTTAAAAATATTGCGGGAAAGTAAAAGTTTCTAAGCTATTACAAAAGGCGCGGGTCCACATCGCCAAAATTTCTTGAACCCGATTTGACAGAAAAATAAAGAATTGAAAAGAAAATAAAGTGCGAGCAATTAGTTACACGGCTTTGGGAGAGATACATCAAAATTATAAAGAAATAAAATAAATGCGCGAATTAAATAAGAAATCGAAACGAGGGCGTTGGACCCTTTTTTATGAAATTAAAGTAAACAATGAAATTATTTAACTAAAAAAGAAATTGTTTTTTTTCCGGTATTTTATGATTTTAATGGAAAAAGAGAGTTAATTAAAATTAAAATAAGATGCTAACCCTAATTCTAATTATTTTTAATTTATTAAGAAAAAGAAGATTAAAACCTAATATTAACCCTAATTAATTTACATGCAAATTTAATTATAAAAATAAATATTTAATTATTTAATTATTATGGGAGAAAAAGAAAAAAGGATAAAAAATTAATATGAACCCTAGTTCTATGTTTTTTTTAGATTTTTATTAAGAGAATTAAAATTAAAACCTAATTTAAAACTAAATTTAATTATATACAATTTATTTATGAAAATACTAAAAATAAAAATATTTATTATTTTCTCTTTTCTGATTTTTTTATTATGTGTTTTTTTATAAAAAATAATTAATTAAAAAAGAACAATAATTAAAAGAAAGAAAGAAAAGAAAACAAAAAAAGAAAGAATGTGAAAATGCAAACCTAGGGGGTTCAGACCCCAAATGGGAGGTTTTTTGGTAGTGATTCAGGCCCATTAACCTTGGCCTGTAAGACTTTTTCATGCAACGTGTATCAGCGTTGACCAGGTGCATCATGTTCCTCAATTCTACGCCCTTGGATTGATGATGTTGAACGTATGGACGGCTTGATGGAGGAGCGTATGGTGTGTCCCTTTGGCTGAAACTACATGTGAACGTTAATTGAAAAAAAACATATGGAAAGGGTGAAGACCTGGGGCTCAAACCCAGGTCATGTACGTTACCAGCCTACGCGTGTGCCACTGAGCCATTCCAAGCGCGTTTAACATATAATAATTGACAAACATTATAAAAGCAAAGTGGTCAGTGGCTCCAAAAACGCGCGAAGCTTTTAAATGGTCCAATCAACGTCTTCCACTTCATCGTCTTCCTCATGTTTGTTTTTCCTGAAAATATAATAAAACATAGGCAACGGTTTTGTTAGCGTTCTCCTAGGCCAGTTACTAAAAAATAGCGATTAGCCATTGGATGCTCATAAATTGAGCGCGACCCTATCAATGAGTTTGTATGAAGGTCCTGATTAGGATAGTCTGGGTCTTGTGCTCCAATTTTCCCTTATTTCAAAACCTCTAATTTGAAGGTTGAAGAACCCTAAATATTATCAATGGCAGATTCGCATACAATGCCCAAAACTTCAATCAAGTTATGTGGTTAGCTTCAGAACAAAGTAATTAGTACAAAATCATGAACAAAATGCAATGATATGGTCTAAATCATAGAATACGATTATGCAAAAAGAGTGATACAGTTCACCCTCGATTTACCAATTCTATGAGTATGGGGCCAAGTTTTTGATGGGAATCGTTTACTAGCAACCTTGGCAAGCTAATGGAATAGGTTTGGAGGCTTGAATTGACCTGCAAGTAGGTTTTCAGAATTTGAGTTTTCAAATAAAATTTCAAGTTTGTGAATGGAGTTTCTGCGCAGCTTAGGGGTTTTTCGCATTAGGTTTGTGTTCTCTACTTATGTAAGAATGAATTAGGTCAAAGAAAACAATCCAAATCTTTTGCATTCATGGTTTTTGAAATTTGATTTTCAAAGATCTTTTTCAATCTTTTTTCATGTGCTTTTGCTCTCAATCATATCCAATCAATCCAATTCCTTCCATATCTGATCATGCACGAATTATTGAATATATTTCATGCACAAAAAGATTTTATTTCATTGGTTTTATATTTTTCATGTATTTTATTTGATTAAATGAATTATTAATAATAAAAAATTCAAATAAATAAATAAAAATGGAGAAAAACTCCCCTTTGGGCCAAATGGTCGTGTGCATGCTTTGGATGATGAATCATGGAAGAAAAATAGGCCCATTAGCAATTTTAGGTCATTTGAACCAATGTTGACTTTTCAAAATATCCAAAAATTTCCCAACTTCCACAAGGCATAACTTGCTCAATTTTTAAGCTTTGCTCATGTTCTTGGACATTTTGGAAAGGTTTTTGAGTCCTATAACCAATGCCTTTGGTCCCATGCCATTTTGATTTACCAATCTCAAGTTATGGCCTTTGACTTAAAGTCCCTTTTTGTTGACTTTTGAAAATGACCTATAATGTTGAAATTGATAACTTTTTGTGAGAGCATTTCTTGGACTTTAAGTATGAAGATGAGTTGTAGGAAATGTCTTTCTCCTCAAAATGAGCTTTGGATGGAATTTTTCTGATAATCCATGTGAAAGTTATGCCCTGGTCAATTTACAGTTGACTTTTTCAGCTGTCCAAATAAGGAAACTTTTGCATCTTGATGATTTTTGAGCCAAGCTTTGAGAATCATGATCAAGAATTGGTCAAATGATGTTTGTGGCTTCAAAATGAGATGTTGACCAAAAATTTGAACTTTTGACTGTCAAATGACCATTTTGCCCCTGCAGTTGACTGTAGTGCAATTTAGGGTTTTGACTGTGCAATTTTGAGCTGAATGTCTTGAAACTTTGTATGAGGATGCTTGACCATATTTTAAGCATGTGAGACTTGATTGGACCTTTAGAAACTTCATTTTCTTGATCAGAACAAAAACCCTAATCTTGACTGCTTAGGAGGCCCTTGACCTGTGCAACCCTTGGGGAATTTTGAAGTTTTGACTTGGCAAATCTTTGAAGAATATGGGAGGGAAAATTTTGGGGTACAACAGTTGCCCCTGTTCAATCTTCTTAGACCTGAGGATGCAGATTGGCTGACGTGCCTTTCGTAATCCGAAGGTGGAAGATGATTGAACACTAGAGTGCCCAGAAATTTGCGCTCACATAGTAGCAGTGTGATGATGGGAATGGGCTTATAGATGCCATTTAGAGATTGATAGGGGATGATGGGCTTATAGATGCCATCTGGATGTTGATCGCGTAAGAGATTCCTTAGCGAGAACCTGCATACCTGCAAAAGAAAAATGAGTACCTGACATGTTGCAGGAGCTGGTTTTCAGATGCTTTGTATAAATGTGTCCTGACTGGTTACAGGAGCTGGATCTCAAATGCTTGGTATAGATGTGTCCTGACTGGTTACAGGATCTGGATCTGGAGCTTCACAAGATGATGAATGAACCAGGGATGGTTACTACCTCAGCATGAACGGTAAGAGAACCTTGGGTGACTTTAACTTCAACAACGCTCGTTGAGAAAATCTTGGTGGGAATTACCATCTTCGCAGTATCGGGAAGAGAACCAATAGGCAATTATAATCTCAAAAGCGGACGTTTGAGAAGAACCTGGAATGGAATTATCATCTCACGCACCGTCGGGGAGAGAACCATAGGAAATTATAATCTCAAAAGCAGACGTTTGAGAAAAACCTGGGCTGGAATCATCATCTCACGCACCGTCGGGGAGAGAACCATAGGAAATTATAATCTCAAAAGCGGACGTTTGAGAAAAACCTGGGATGGAATTATCATCTCACGCACCGTCGGGGAGAGAACCATAGGAAATTATAATCTCAAAAGCGGACGTTTGAGAAAAACCTGGGATGGAATTATCATCTCACGCACCGTCGGGGAGAGAACCATAGGAAATTATAATCTCAAAAGCGGACGTTTGAGAAAAACCTGGGATGGAATTATCATCTCACGCACCGTCGGGGAGAGAACCATAGGAAATTATAATCTCAAAAGCGGACGTCTGAGAAAAACCTGATAACTTCTACTGAGTCTTCATCAGAAAAATCTGTTGGGAGTCGATTTAGCTGGACTAGAGAAGGCCTTGGACTGGATAAGAAATCTTTGGAGTCGATTAACTGAACCGATCTAGGTCTTGAAATATGATTGAGAATTTAGCTGAATTTTTCCTGAAAGGTAAAGGTAAGTGTGATACGGTGGGAGAACTGACTAGTGTTTTGCGTTTGTATTCGCACTTGTGCGGTTGAGCAAGAGTCGCCACCGACTTTTTATTTTATCCTAAAGGAAAGGTTAAAAAAGCACAGCAAAAACCTTTTGAGATATTTCGTGGGTTCGGGGGGTAGATTATGAAAAGGGAAGGTATTAGCACCCTTTCCATCCATGGTTATCCATGGGCTCTTAGTTACTTGGTTTTTTTTAGATCACTTGCCTTGTTTTTCGATTGCTTTGAAAATGGTGTATGTGTGGGTGTTTTTTTGAAAATGTTTTGGAAAAAGATGCCTTGTCTTAGGCGACCAATGTATTTGACTCGTGTTTGAGTGTTTTACAAAAGTGTGGATCTTTTCGAAAAGATGTTTTCAAATGTTTTTGAGAGTTTGTTTGAAAGTGTTGTGGATTGTGGTTTTTTGAAAAGAAGGCAAGTGTTTTTGCAAGTTTGATCTCAAGTAACTAAGAGTTTTGTCTACCCTATTGTACTCAAAGGTTTTTGTTATGTTTTAACCCCTTTTAACAATTTTGTTCCACCATTGAATTTGATGGACAATTTTGCGTTTAGGAAGTTTATTCGGGACGGGCGCGGGTCATCGTATGGACCATGAATGCAATGGTGCCAAGTGTCTTTTGCAATTTGCTTTGAAGGGACTATGATCATTCCGTTTAGGCAACACTTTGAGGGACTTATGATCATTTGATTTTGTTTTGCCAAAGATACTCGACGTGCAAGCATGGCCCATTTTGGAAGGCAACATGTGGGATTACCCTAGAGGGTGCAAGTGTGATTGTGTATTGATTACATGTATTTGTCTTGTATTAGGTTATCTAGCGTTTGATTTTATGTACATACAAACCCTAGGTCTAACCATGGTATAATTGAAAGCGATAAATTGCGGAAATAAAATCTACGCTATTACAGAATAGTGTCCGGGAGTGGGGGTATAAATGTACAAAAGGGGATGAGACTTATAGTATCCAATAAGTTACAACCAAATCGAATTCGCAATCAAATGTAAATATCGAATATACAGATATAATATAAACAAGTGTATAGGAGCAATGTGAATGTATTTGTGTAAGTGTACATGTATATGAATATGTGTAATTATCTACAAGTGCGACATGTGAAATTGAAGCGTATTAGGGTTTTTGACCTAGATATGTATTTTAATGAATCTTTGATTTGTATATTTAATTATGTACAAAAGAAAAATGCTTTGACTTAAATGTTCAAGTTTTAATTAAGAAATGTATCTTTATTTACAAAAAGTATTTTAATCAAATGTTTGTGAATTTTAATATTAGAAAAAATATATTTCTATTATTATGTACAAATATGTATGTTAATTAAAAAGTTTTCAATTTTAATTATACGATAAAAATGATATGTATTATTTTATATACAAATATATACTTAAAAAGGATATTTCAACTATATGATAAAAAATGTATAACATGTACAAATGTATTTTAATTAAGTTATGTACAAATGTATTTTAATGTGTATTAAAAATGTTTTCAAGTTAATTGAATTAAGCATATATATATAAAAAGTGTTTTAATTATATTGTAAATATTAAAGAATGTAAAAAAATATATTTTGTCTATTAAAATGATTTTGTAAGGAAAAGAAAAAAAAAGTTTATGTAATATAAAGAAAAAAGGGTTAGTATGATGTTTGTTTTTTTTTAAAAAAAGTTTGAAATTCTAATGGGCTTAGATGAACATCAGAAACGGGTCAAGCCCACTGATTTTGAAACAACGTTTAGGGTTAGGCGTTTTGTCGTTCAGTTGAGGGAAGGAATTAGGTTTAGGCGAGGCAGCGGCGGCGTTCGCGTGTTCAATGTTCTCTTCCTCGTTCATCCTGCTTCTTGGTCATGGTTACTGAGTTTATCTTTATGCATGTCCCGGTACTTCCTTCCGTTCGAGGCCACCGGCGCCACCCATCTTCCTCCTCTTCACACTAGCTCCAACGGCAAAATGAAAGGTATGAATTTATTCAATGTATTAGGGGCCTCGTGTTTTGTATGTTTAGTTCTCTGCTTATTAATTCAGATCTATGTGTTTTTTGTTGATTATGCGAAGAGGAAAGGAACTGTACCTTTCTGAGGAGACGGAGGAGTGACGGTGGTGGAGGCGCCCAGGAGGCCGGAATGAGCGGAGGGAGCGTGACGAATCTTTGCTTCTGGCAACCCTGGTATCTTTTATCTTTTCGCCATTTTCTAGGGTTTGATGATGACTTTAACTGAAAAATCTTACCTTGAATTTGCCCTCTTCTTCTTCTTCTTCAACACTGTGTATTTATTGCCTTTAAGCATTTGTATGCCTTTGAATCGTTGCCTAGCCTATGACGAAGCTTGCTTCTGAGGCCCTTGATGCTTTTGAATTGTTGCCTGAGTTTGAAATGTGATGCTTTTGATATTTGTTGCCCAGTGATGTTTATGCTGAGGGCCTAGGTTGCCTTTGAATTGTTGAATGCTTGTTGCCTTGAACTGGATGCCTTCTGAGATTTTTGTTGAGTTGGATGCCTTCTTCTATGCCCTGCGTTGCCTTGAATTGCTGAATGCTTGTTAGTTTGTTGACAGTATGGTGTTTTGGTAATGGCCAGGCTTGAGATTTGGCAATAGGCATGGTGATTCTGGTTATGGTTTTGGTGCTGGTATGAAGTTTGAGATGTGTTTGATTTGCTTCAGTTTGGTGTTTGAGTTATGCAGGTTATTGGTTCTTTTATGTAGGTAAGTGTGTTGGGAAGTTATACTGGTTCAGGCCTTGAGCTCATCAGGTTTCAAGGCTTGGGTAACAGGTTGGATGCCTAACAGGTTTTGCAGCTTGTATATTTTCTTCTCCTTGAACTGTGTTGGGTTTAGTCTGGTTTTTGGATGGGTTTGAGGTGTTTCAGGTCATGGTAGTGCAGGTTCTTGAGGTTAATGCAGGTTGATGAGGTTGGATGGTTTTTGTGTGAACTGGACAGGTTTGTGGTTATTTGGTTGTTATGCTGGTAGATTGGGTTCTGTTGAGGCTTGTGCTTTATCAGTAGACAGGTTTTGTGTTGATATGGCCTTTACTGATGCAGGTTTGAGGTTCTTGCTTCAGTTGCTCTTGTATGTTTTTTGAGGGTTGTGTGTTTTTTAACAGGGTTGTAGGCAGGTGGTGAGTTATGTGCTTGTTTTGTTGTGAGGCCTCTCTCCCCTCTCTGAACTGTGTTCTCTTGGATTATATCTTTTCTTGTTATGTTGTATTGTCTTGCCTCAGCCTACAAAACTTGCCTATGCTTCTATTCTTCTTTTCTTCTCCAAAGTACAGTTAAGAATTTAATATGATTTTTGTTGTACTTTGTTCTGAAGGGGCCCTTGGGAAATGATGATTTAAGATTGCTTGCATATAGGATTTTTTTGCATCTTTATCCTTCTTTTGACAGCTTTGTGTGCTGACTTTGCATTGATATCTTTTTCAAATCCTTCTTTGACAGCTTGTGCACTTTTGACAGCAATTGTACTTCTTGCTTTTCTTTGATATCTTTTGAGTAGATTTTGTATTTTGACAGGAAGTGGGAATTGGATTTTTCAGTTTAGTTTGAATTTGAAGTTGGAGATTTTATGCAGTTTGAACTTTGGAATTTATGCATTTGACATTTTAAAAATTATGCATTTTGACATTTTTCATTTTATGATAAAAATCTTCCCTCTTTGTGAACCGGGAGAAATCCCGTGATTTGCAGAGAGGGTCAACTGATCCCAGTCAGTGGCCTCTAATGATGAGCAAATTTTATCTGTCTTTTTTAATTCGACTGCCTTCTGACTTTTCTTCTTTTTCTTTTTGCAGATGAATAACGGAGCACCGGAACGAAGTGAAGAATGAAGAATATTAGAAATAGGATAGTTTTTTTTATTTTATTTAATATTTAAATTAATGTATATTATTGTTTGTAATTTAAATTATAAACAACAATTTGTACAAATAATTCAAATATCAATAAAATCTAAATTATCCAATTAATTCTAATTTTCTTTATTGTTTATTTATTTATTTAAAACTCTTTGAATTAAAACAATTGAAAAATAAATTTCAATCATTCAATTTTAGAATAATAAATAACTTAAATAAAAACAATATTGATCAATTAAACCTGTCTCTTCCAATATCCAAAGCAAAGCGGTAGTCAACCAAAATAAAATGATCAAGCGCATTCTTTCTTCACTGATTTGCCATAAACACTGTGAATCCAATACTGCATACTGTATTTGACCGGCTCAAAGAAAACAACATGAATTCCAACCACTGTCTCTTTCACTGATTAAATCAAAACAACACAAATTTTAACCCGACTCTCGGAATAAACTGCAAAGTGCTGTGGAATTTAAATCCTTCTGAGAACATGCCCATAAAACCCTTAATTCCTGATTAAATGCCAAATAGCGTTCGCCTAATCAAAATTGAACCAAAAATCATCCAAACCCTAAGCCCATTGTATGAAACAATCCAGAGCTCTGAAAATCAGTAAAAACCCTAATTTTGCTTGACTGTCAAGAAAAGTCTGTTTGTCCAATTCTTGGGTCAGTTTGAAAAATCAGGAAAGGCTGAAGCTGAGATTTCTTTGTGGAAAAACGCGAGGGTAAATTTTGGGGTACAACAGTTGCCCCTGTTCAATCTTCTTTGACCTGAAGAGTTAGATTGGCAAGTTTGCCTTTCGCGACTTGAAGGTCAAAGGAGATTGGACACTACAGTGCCCAGAAAATTTGCACTCGGCGATATGATGGTGGAGGTGAATGGGCTTAAAGATGCCATTTGGTGATGGGCTTAAAGATGCCACCTGGTGCGAGAGAATTTTGTCGGGGGATGGGCTTAGAGATGCCATCTGAGAATGGGCTTACAGATGCCATTCGGCGACTGCTGGTAGGAGGATGGGCTTATAGATGCCATATGGTGATGTTGAACTGTATGTCAATGGTGAGTGGACAAGTATCAGAAGGGCATCCATGTTTTGGAACATCTCTGAATTAGGGGTCTGAGCAGGAAACAGATTGACGTCCATGTCTGGAGAATCTGTAAACTATCTGAGACTGAATAAGCAATAGAGCAGTATCCGTTGTCGGGACATGTCCGTAAACTATTTTCAAAAATTGAGAAGAGTCTGAATCAGTTGGTAGATTGACATCCGTTGTTGGGAAGAATCTGCAAACTATTTTCAGAAGTTGAGAAGAATCTGAACAAGTCGGTAGATTGACATCCGTTGTAGGGAAGAATCCGTAAACTGTTTCAGAAGTTGAGAAGAGTCTGAACAAGTCGGTAGATTGACATCCGTTGTTGGGAAGAATCTGTAAATTATTTTCAGAAGTTGAGAAGAGTCTGAACAAGTAGGTAGATTGACATCCGTTGTAGGGAAGAATCCGTAAACTGTTTCAGAATTCTTGAAGTTGAAGAGGAACCGGTGTAGGGTTTCTTGATGATGCGTCTGAATGAATCTGGAATAAGTATCAGAAGGTCGCCGTGTCTGGGTCACATCTGAACTATTTCTGGATGAATCTTGGGAGATGATCTTTGTCTGTCGACTGATCTTACCTGAAAAAGGTGAAGGGTTAGTTGTATGCAATGTTATGATGCATGATGCAATGTACGTGACATCAATGTTTATGACATGAATGCGATGAATGCGCATGTAAGCTGATGAGCTAATCTTGCCAAGGATACATGAATCCGAGATGGCTGAAGATAAAAGTTTCTTGATTGCTGCCGGGGAAAATAAATCCTTGGCTGTCGCTGGGGAAGAGAATTCCTGATGACCTCTACTGGGTAGCTCCAAACTAGTAGACTCATGCTGGGGAGGCCAGATTGAGAATCTTCGGCTTGATGGGAAGTAACCCTGGCGACCTCACTGGGGAACTCAAGATTTGCCTTCCTAAAATTCTGTGGGGAGAAGGTTCAATGGTCGGGCTCCGCTGGGGATAGGGAGAATTCTGGCGAGCGCGATCTTCCGTGGTGGTTAGCTTGAGAAGAATCTGAACAAGCGATAGGTTAACATCCGTTACTTGGAGAACCCGTGAACTATTTTCAGAAATCTTGAAGTTGAATCAGCAATAGAACCGCATCCGTTGTTGGGAAGCGTCCGTAAACTAATTTCAAAGGTTGAGAAGAGTCTGAACAAGTTGGTAGATTAACATCCGTTGTTGGGAAGAATCCGTAAACTTGTTTCAGAAGTCTGGAAGAGGAACCGGTGTAGGGCTTCCTGATGATGAGCTTGTGTAAAACTGCATCAGTTTTGAACACTTTTGACATTCGAATGCCCCAAGTGGTGATGTAGATAAATTCCTGGCTTATTACAGGTGTTGGTCTACAATCGGTCGTTCACAGATGTTTCCTGGGTTGTTGCAGGTGTTGATCTGGAATTCTTCAGACATGCCCTGGCTGGATACAGGAATCGAATCTGGAAATGTTGTAGTTGATAGATATGCCCTGGCTAGATACAGGAATCGAATCTTCGGACTCTTCAGACATGCCCTGGCTAGATACAGGAATCGAGTCTGGAAATAGTCGTCAACAGATATGCCCTGGCTGGATACAGGAATCGAATCTGGAAAGGTGATAGTTGATAGATATGCCCTGGCTGGATACAGGAATCGAATCTTCAAACTCTTCAGACGTGCCCTGGCTAGATACAGGAATCGAATTTGGAAATGTGGTCAACAGATATGCCCTGGCTGGATACAGGAATCGAATCTTCGAACTCTTCAGACGTGCCCTGGCTAGATACAGGAGTCGAGTCTGGAAATGTTGTAGTTGACAGATATGCCCTGGCTGGATACAGGAATCGAATCTTCGAACTCTTCAGACGTGCCCTGGCTAGATACAGGAGTCGAGTCTGGAAATAGTCGTCAACAGATATGCCCTGGATGGATACAGGAATCGAATCTTCGAACTCTTCAGACGTGCCCTGGCTAGATACAGGAGTCGAGTCTGGAAATGGTCGTCAACAGATATGCCCTGGCTAGATACAGGAGTCGAGTCTGGAAATGGTCGTCAACAGATATGCCCTGGCTGGATACAAGAATCGAATATGGAAAGGTGATAGTTGATAGATATGCCCTGGCTGGATACAGGAATCGAATCTTCAAACTCTTCAGACGTGCCCTGGCTGGATACAGGAATCGAATCTGGAAAGGTGATAGTTGACAGATATGCCCTGGCTGGATACAGGAATCGAATCTTCAAACTCTTCAGACGTGCCCTGGCTGGATACAGGAATCGAATCTGGAAAGGTGATAGTTGACAGATATGCCCTGGCTGGATATAGGAATCGAATCTTTGAACTCTTTAGACGTGCCCTGGCTAGATACAGGAATCGAGTCTGGAAATGTTGTAATTGATTTGTTGAACACTTTTGACATTCGAATGCCCCAAGTGGTTGTGAAGGAGTCTTGAATCAGATTACTCTGCATATTGAGAGATTTCTTGAAATCTTGACTGGACTGCCCCAGGTTAACTGTACTTTGAAAGATCTGTTGGACCTCGACTGGACTGCCCCAGGTTAATTGAATTGTGACATGTCATGCCCCTTGCTGATAGGAGATTTAATGGAAGTGTTATCCTCTTGAAGTGATTTTGCCTTATTGAGAGAGTTTTCGTTCCTCCGAACATTCGCTGTATGAATTTCTTCGCTGTCAGACAAAAGGGTCAAATGCAGACAGTGATATTCGAATAATGCAAAGTCTATGTTTGTCTCGAAGTTTTTTTTCGTTTTGAAAAATGCGCTTTTAGCAGAAAACTTTTCATAAGACAAGTTAACACAAGATTTAGAGCAAAGCCCTACAGGAGTCGGGATACCTTTTGTAACAGTATGCTTCGAACTAACCCATGCTTCAATTAGGACTTTTGAAGGGTTGTAACGTGGCCTGGTTCACGGTTTTAAGAAACAAAGGATAATGGCTCAAAATATATTTGTACCCACCCGCTCTTCGTGATGTTCTTCAACCTAAGCTCAGTTAATTGTGCGTCGCACTCTGTTTTGAGTTTGGAACGACTTTCGGGCGATGGTTCACCAGTTGAATTTTGGGGAGACAGTCATCATCTCCTCTTTCTTTTACAACACTTTTCATGTTGCGAAGGATTTTGTAATGACCTCACTATTTTGATTTTGATTTGTTATCCCTAACTTTTGCCTGACTGTTACCATTTTCGGGATTACTGTCAGCGGGATGCCCCAGCTTTCTTAAGCCTCCTTTATAGGTTTTGGCTCAGTGGGCTCTTTCTCTTCTGAGAGATTGACTGTCTATATGATAGGGAACCACCCTTGTCTTTTGGTTCCAAAGGAATGCTTTCTTTTTTGACGTCGTTCGTTGTGTTACGAACTGAGAGTTTGCGACTTCAATGCGTATTTTCTTTTGAATTAACTGAGATACTACCCTGCCCCGGGTTTATATCAAGGGTTTTGATTGTTTAGAACATAAAACTCCTACTTCTTTGGCTCGAAGGGGTTGACTAGGGATTATCTTCCTTATAACTCCAGTGTTTGGGAATTGAAAGAAATGCCTGTATGTCATCAGCAAGGTCTGTTCAAAAGCATACTGTATAAGATCACGGTATTGTTTTGTCATCCTCCCTCTAAAGGCTTACAGCTTTTTATCAAGAGTCAAATATCGTAAAGAAAAGCATAAGAGTAGTGAAACGAATGGATGGATTCAAGACAAACATATGCAATGCATTAATGAAAACAGAGTTTAACATCAACAGATAATTGTTTGATAGCAAAAGAAATTACAACTTTGAAAATTCAAAAAGAAGCAAAAAGTCTTTCAGCTTGAACTTCGTCGCTTCGAGTGGAGAACCCTTTAACGGAAGATCTTCATCTCACCGTCTGGCATGAATTCCAGCACCCCAATGTCGATCAGATCTTGAATCTTGTTCTTCAAGGCCCAACAGTCGTTGGTGCCGTGTCCCGGGCTGTAGGAGTGGTAAACACAGACTGCGTCGGGATTAAAGTGAGGAGAGGAGATATTGAGCTTCTGAGGAGGGTCCTTTAAGGTGAGCAAATCGACCTCCAACAGGCGCTTCAGTATGAAGAATGATGGTATTTCAGTCTCCGTAAACTGTCTTCCCGACTTTTCTTGTTTACGCCGATTGCCCCGTTGACGCTGGCGAGGTTGTTGATGGGATTGTGACCCTGAAGCTAGCAAAGGAGCTTTCCCCTTGTCTTCTTGAGTGGACGGAGGCTGAGCGGTGACTTGCTCTTCAACCTCAGATGTTTGCCCCAGTTGGTTGTTTGGAAGCAGTTGGCGGATAAGAACTCTGAGTTCCTCTTGTCTTTGAGATAGGTCTTGAATGAGAGCCATCTGGCCCCCCAACTGTCCCATCATTTGAGTCCTTAGTGTTGTCAGATCAAACTGCAGCTCCTCAATCTGATCACTCCTGGCATTGTTGGAACTCCCCAAGCCTTTGGTGAGGAGAGCTTTCATCTCTTCTTGCCCCAGAGACAAGTTCAGGAACATCTCCTGCAGCTGAGCAGTTTGGTCTTGGATGTCTTTGACAGACCGCTCTAGAGCCATCTCTTGCTGAAATAAACAGCAGGAGAGTAAGGAAACCTGAAAAAAGGAAAGATTGTCAAAATGAAATGCATGATATGTGGATGCATGCTTTCAAGGATCTCTTGGGGTAAACACAAGAAAATGTTAGAGGTTGAACTTTGCTCTTGGATTGGAGATCTCTGCACCGATGGACGTCCTTCCACGAGAATCAAGCTCACCATGTCGAGTGGGTCATAGCCACTGATTCAAGTTGTTGCACTTGATCTTTTGATTGGAGAGCTTTGTATCGGTGGATGTCTTTCCACTAGAATCAAGCTCACCATGTCGAGTGGGTCATAGCCACTGATTCAAGTTGTTGCACTTGATCTTTGACTGTATTGGTTAGAGGAGAAACCCCTTGCCCCTGGATAGACGTCTGGCTCAACGTAATCCTGCATCAACAGAACCCTCGAGATCCTTGAAATGGTTATTGAAAATGCTAAAATGCTATGGTATGATGTCATGATGTTATGTACATGTATGCACAAGCAAGTGAGTGTATATACAGGCAAACATATTCACACAAAGCACACAAGGCCTTAGGTTTAGGCTTGCATGAGGTTCAGGTGCTACCCTCTTGAAGTTGGTGGGCTCAACCTGTCCTATTAGAAGTAACCGGGTTCTAAGGGTCCCAATATCACTGGATTGCTTTCATTGTTCATCGTTTTGATTTAGCCACTGAACTGGCGACCGAAATATTCCAGGAAAGCAACCCTCAATTGAGTGTAGCATCGAGTATCAACCAACCTCGGACTGCACCAAAGTCAGTTATCTCACTACCCTAAAAAGGCCAAGATGGTTCAATTAAGGTTCCTAAGGTCAGTTGATGCTTCGCGACACCACGCGGCGGCCCCGTACTCTCCTTGACTGAACTCAAGGGTTACCGGTACACACCAAAGTGCCACATCAACGTAGCAGACTGCTTCAACCATGTCGGTATACCCCGCACAGTTCCCTCACAGCCTTGTTGCTACTTTCTAAGAAGGTATCCCCAGATCCGGGTTAGGATCTATAAAACTCCGATACAAGGCCCACAAATGTAAAGGCAAACAAGACAATCAATTGAAAACAAAGGTGATCTAAACCCTAAGGTAACCCCACTTTTAGAATAATCCCCAGCAGAGTCGCCAGTTCTGTGATACGGTGGGAGAACTGACTAGTGTTTTGCGTTTGTATTCGCACTTGTGCGGTTGAGCAAGAGTCGCCACCGACTTTTTATTTTATCCTAAAGGAAAGGTTAAAAAAGCACAGCAAAAACCTTTTGAGATATTTCGTGGGTTCGGGGGGTAGATTATGAAAAGGGAAGGTATTAGCACCCTTTCCATCCATGGTTATCCATGGGCTCTTAGTTACTTGGTTTTTTTTAGATCACTTGCCTTGTTTTTCGATTGCTTTGAAAATGGTGTATGTGTGGGTGTTTTTTTGAAAATGTTTTGGAAAAAGATGCCTTGTCTTAGGCGACCAATGTATTTGACTCGTGTTTGAGTGTTTTACAAAAGTGTGGATCTTTTCGAAAAGATGTTTTCAAATGTTTTTGAGAGTTTGTTTGAAAGTGTTGTGGATTGTGGTTTTTTGAAAAGAAGGCAAGTGTTTTTGCAAGTTTGATCTCAAGTAACTAAGAGTTTTGTCTACCCTATTGTACTCAAAGGTTTTTGTTATGTTTTAACCCCTTTTAACAATTTTGTTCCACCATTGAATTTGATGGACAATTTTGCGTTTAGGAAGTTTATTCGGGACGGGCGCGGGTCATCGTATGGACCATGAATGCAATGGTGCCAAGTGTCTTTGGCAATTTGCTTTGAAGGGACTATGATCATTCCGTTTAGGCAACACTTTGAGGGACTTATGATCATTTGATTTTGTTTTGCCAAAGATACTCGACGCGCAAGCATGGCCCATTTTGGAAGGCAACATGTGGGATTACCCTAGAGGGTGCAAGTGTGATTGTGTATTGATTACATGTATTTGTCTTGTATTAGGTTATCTAGCGTTTGATTTTATGTACATACAAACCCTAGGTCTAACCATGGTATAATTGAAAGCGATAAATTGCGGAAATAAAATCTACGCTATTACAGAATAGTATCCGGGAGTGGGGGTATAAATGTACAAAAGGGGATGAGACTTATAGTATCCAATAAGTTACAACCAAATCGAATTCGCAATCAAATGTAAATATCGAATATACAGATATAATATAAACAAGTGTATAGGAGCAATGTGAATGTATTTGTGTAAGTGTACATGTATATGAATATGTGTAATTATCTACAAGTGCGACATGTGAAATTGAAGCGTATTAGGGTTTTTGACCTAGATATGTATTTTAATGAATCTTTGATTTGTATATTTAATTATGTACAAAAGAAAAATGTTTTGACTTAAATGTTCAAGTTTTAATTAAGAAATGTATCTTTATTTACAAAAAGTATTTTAATCAAATGTTTGTGAATTTTAATATTAGAAAAAATGTATTTCTATTATTATGTACAAATATGTATGTTAATTAAAAAGTTTTCAATTTTAATTATACGATAAAAATGATATGTATTATTTTATATACAAATATATACTTAAAAAGGATATTTCAACTATATGATAAAAAATGTATAACATGTACAAATGTATTTTAATTAAGTTATGTACAAATGTATTTTAATGTGTATTAAAAATGTTTTCAAGTTAATTGAATTAAGCATATATATATAAAGTGTTTTAATTATATTGTAAATATTAAAGAATGTAAAAAAATATATTTTGTCTATTAAAATGATTTTGTAAGGAAAAGAAAAAAAAGTTTATGTAATATAAAGAAAAAAGGGTTAGTATGATGTTTGTTTTTTTATAAAAAAAGTTTGAAATTCTAATGGGCTTAGATGAACATCAGAAACGGGTCAAGCCCACTGATTTTGAAACAACATTTAGGGTTAGGCGTTCTGTCGTTCAGTTGAGGGAAGGAATTAGGTTTAGGCGAGGCAGCGGCGGTGTTCGCGTGTTCAACATTCTCTTCCTCGTTCATCCTGCTTCTTGGTCATGGTTACTGAGTTTATCTTTATGCATGTCCCGGTACTTCCTTCCGTTCGAGGCCACCGGTGCCACCCATCTTCCTCCTCTTCACACTAGCTCCAACGGCAAAATGAAAGGTATGACTTTATTCAACGTATTAGGGGCCTCGTGTTTTGTATGTTTAGTTCTCTGCTTATTAATTCGGATCTATGTGTTTTTTGTTGATTATGCGAAGAGGAAAGGAACTGTACCTTTCTGAGGAGACGGAGGAGTGACGGTGGTGGAGGCGCCCAGGAGGCCGGAATGAGCGGAGGGAGCGTGACGAATCTTTGCTTCTGGCAACCCTGGTATCTTTTATCTTTTCGCCATTTTCTAGGGTTTGATGATGACTTTAACTGAAAAATCTTACCTTGAATTTGCCCTCTTCTTCTTCTTCTTCTTCAACACTGTGTATTTATTGCCTTTGAGCATTTGTATGCCTTTGAATCGTTGCCTAGCCTATGACGAAGCTTGCTTCTGAGGCCCTTGATGCTTTTGAATTGTTGCCTGAGTTTGAAATGTGATGCTTTTGATATTTGTTGCCCAGTGATGTTTATGCTGAGGGCCTAGGTTGCCTTTGAATTGTTGAATGCTTGTTGCCTTGAACTGGATGCCTTCTGAGATTTTTGTTGAGTTGGATGCCTTCTTCTATGCCCTGCGTTGCCTTGAATTGCTGAATGCTTGTTAGTTTGTTGACAGTATGGTGTTTTGGTAATGGTCAGGCTTGAGATTTGGCAATAGGCATGGTGATTCTGGTTATGGTTTTGGTGCTGGTATGAAGTTTGAGATGTGTTTGATTTGCTTCAGTTTGGTGTTTGAGTTATGCAGGTTATTGGTTCTTTTATGTAGGTAAGTGTGTTGGGAAGTTATACTGGTTCAGGCCTTGAGCTCATCAGGTTTCAAGGCTTGGGTAACAGGTTGGATGCCTAACAGGTTTTGCAGCTTGTATATTTTCTTCTCCTTGAACTGTGTTGGGTTTAGTCTGGTTTTTGGATGGGTTTGAGGTGTTTCAGGTCATGGTAGTGCAGGTTCTTGAGGTTAATGCAGGTTGATGAGGTTGGATGGTTTTTGTGTGAACTGGACAGGTTTGTGGTTATTTGGTTGTTATGCTGGTAGATTGGGTTCTGTTGAGGCTTGTGCTTTATCAGTAGACATGTTTTGTGTTGATATGGCCTTTACTGATGCAGGTTTGAGGTTCTTGCTTCAGTTGCTCTTGTATGTTTTTTGAGGGTTGTGTGTTTTTTAACAGGGTTGTAGGCAGGTGGTGAGTTATGTGCTTGTTTTGTTGTGAGGCCTCTCTCCCCTCTCTGAACTGTGTTCTCTTGGATTATATCTTTTCTTGTTATGTTGTACTGTCTTGCCTCAGCCTACAAAACCTGCATATGCTTCTATTCTCTCTTTTCTTCTCCAAAGTACAGTTAAGAATTTAATATGATTTTTGTTGTACTTTGTTCTGAAGGGGCCCTTGGGAAATGATGATTTAAGATTGCTTGCATATAGGATTTTTCTGCATCTTTATCCTTCTTTTGACAGCTTTGTGTGCTGACTTTGCATTGATATCTTTTTCAAATCCTTCTTTGACAGCTTGTGCACTTTTGACAGCAATTGTACTTCTTGCTTTTCTTTGATATCTTTTGAGTAGATTTTGTATTTTGATAGGAAGTGGGAATTGGATTTTTCAGTTTAGTTTGAATTTGAAGTTGGAGATTTTATGCAGTTTGAACTTTGGAATTTATGCATTTGACATTTTAAAAATTATGCATTTTGACATTTTTCATTTTATGATAAAAATCTTCCCTCTTTGTGAACCGGGAGAAATCCCGTGATTTGCAGAGAGGGTCAACTGATCCCAGTCAGTGGCCTCTAATGATGAGCAAATTTTATCTGTCTTTTTTAATTCGACTGCCTTCTGACTTTTCTTCTTTTTCTTTTTGCAGATGAATAACGGAGCACCGGAACGAAGTGAAGAATGAAGAATATTAGAAATAGGATAGTTTTTTTTATTTTATTTAATATTTAAATTAATGTATATTATTGTTTGTAATTTAAATTATAAACAACAATTTGTACAAATAATTCAAATATCAATAAAATCTAAATTATCCAATTAATTCTAATTTTCTTTATTGTTTATTTATTTATTTAAAACTCTTTGAATTAAAACAATTGAAAAATAAATTTCAATCATTCAATTTTAGAATAATAAATAACTTAAATAAAAACAATATTGATCAATTAAACCTGTCTCTTCCAATATCCAAAGCAAAGCGGTAGTCAACCAAAATAAACTGATCAAGCGCATTCTTTCTTCACTGATTTTCCATAAACACTGTGAATCCAATACTGCATACTGTATTTGACCGGCTCAAAGAAAACAACATGAATTCCAACCACTGTCTCTTTCACTGATTAAATCAAAACAACGCGAATTTTAACCCGAATCTCGGAATAAACTGCAAAGTGCTGTGGAATTTAAATCCTTCTGAGAACATGCCCATAAAACCCTTAATTCCTGATTAAATGCCAAATAGCGTTCGCCTGATCAAAATTGAACCAAAAATCATCCAAACCCTAAGCCCACTGTATGAAACAATCCAGAGCTCTGAAAATCAGTAAAAACCCTAATTTTGCTTGACTGTCAAGAAAATTCCGTTTGTCCAATTCTTGGGTCAGTTTGAAAAATCAGGAAAGGCTGAAGCTGAGATTTCTTTGTGGAAAAACGCGAGAGCAAATTTTGGGGTACAACAGTCAGTCATATGCAATGCATGATATGAATCAAGCAATGATGTTCTCAACATAAATGAGATTTGTATGATATGATGCGTCTATGCATGCTATAATGATGTATGTGATATTTATGAATATTATGTTTTCGTCTAGGAAAGTAAATCCTTGACGGGTGCTGGGAAGTCACTCCTGGGCTGATATTGAAGAATAAGCTTTTACTCCTACTGGGGATGATAACTGCAAGAATACCGGTAGGAGAAGATGACTCCATTGAGGAATAAACTTGGCAAATGGAAGATTCTGCGGGGAGAAAAATACTCTAGCGACCATGCTGGGGAGCGATACTCTGTGGGGAGAGAGGTACTTGCTGGGAAGTTGATGGAAACTTGCTGGGGATATCCTTGATATGTTGGAAGTGCTAACAGACTTCGCCGGGGATAAGAAAACTTTGTCGCGGACGATCTTTCCGTGGCTTTTGGCTGAGGATAACCCAGTTATATCCTGGTAAGGAAATAACTCTTTAAATAAAGCCGAGGGACGCGTTCGTGCTCTACGCGGATAAGCTTCCAGAATCTACTGGGGATAAGCTTACTGCTTGGGGAGATGGACTCCAACTTTCCTGGGGAAACTGGATTAGACTCTCTTGGGGAAGTTTTTGAACTGTATCGGGGAATTGATTCCTTTGAATGTTTGATATACCGCCGGGGAACAATCTTTAGACCAAGATTGCCGGGGATGCTTGTTAAGAATATATATGCTGCTGGGGAATGTTGAGATCTGCGGGAGGATACCCAACTTCCTTAAGGTTGATAACTGCTTTGCTTGAGGAGAGTATACTGCTTGCTGGCTCACTCTCTGGGGAATTAAGATATCTGGTTATGTTCTTTAGCTGAGCCTACCTTGGTACCTTGGAGGATAGAACAATTAGATTGCCTGGGCAACTCATTATTGCCCCTGTTTCTGAGGTGGGAGAGGAAGACCTGTGAGGTGCCGATAGTTGTTGATGGACCAACCTTCTTCTGGTAGGCAGGTGACAAGATGACAGGACATAGTCGTACGCTTTGATCCCTAATTTTTGCCTGGACCGCCCTTTCGGGTTTTCAGTCCACCGGGATACCCATTTTTGCCCAAGTCGCCTTTTCAGGTTTTCGGCTTGCCGGGTGTACAGATTTTTTTCATTTCATCCCTTCATTTTGCCCGAACCCTTTTGGTTCGCCGGGAGGCCCTAATTTTTGCCTAGGCATGTCAGCCTAGCGGGTCTTTGATTTTGCGTAGTATCTTTTTCGACTATGTCCGTGCTTTCAGAATGTAGGGAGTTGCCCTTGTTAGAAGTGTTTTGTCATGCCACCAGAAGGTATTTGATCAGCCAAGATTCGTTGTTGGAATGCCCCAAGTGACTCAGGCGGAGATTTGCCCCAGGCTATTTGGCCTTTGAGAGATTCTCCGAATCTTGATTGGATTGCCCCAGATGATGGACAATAATCATGCCATGCCCCTTGATTGGAGATACTCTTGTTCATTAGGTATTCATCGTGCGAATTTCCCTGCTGTTCAAACAAAAGGTCATATGCAAACAAAGTTATGTTAAAAATGCAAAGCCTATGCCTGTCTTGAAGATTTTGAAAATGCATCCTTTTTTCCATAAAACAAATGAATGCTTGTAAAACGTGATGTCAACTCAAGATTTTGCAGCGAGCCTTCAGGAGTCAGGATACCTTTCGTAACAGTATGCTTTCGAACCAACCCATGCTTCAGCTAGGACTTTTAAGGGTTATAACGTGGCCTGGTTCACGGTTTAAGAAACAAAGGATAAAGGCTCAAATTATTTGTACCCACCCGCTCTTCGTGATGTTCTCCAAACCTAAACTCAGTTGATCATACGTTAGACCTTGTTTGAGTCTTTGCTCTGATTTTCCGGTGATGGTTCAGATATTGATGATTTATTTGGAATAGGCAGTCATTTTTGTTTTGTTGAGGGTTTGTATGACCTCTTTCTTTTTTGATTTTGTTATCCCTATTTTTTTTTGCCTGAACTGTTTCCTTTTGTGGAATTACAGTCAGCGGGATGCCCCAGCTTTGTAAGTCTCCTTCATAGGTATTTTGACTTATTGGGCTTTTCATTTATGATTTTTTTTTGATAATGACTGCCTATCCTTATGTTTGTTCGGAACCATCACTGTCTTTCTTTGTTTTGCAAGGACCTCTTTGGTGCCATTCGTTATGCACTTGGATCAACTGAGAGACTACCCTGCCCCAGGTTATGATTAAGGGTTTTAAATTTTGAAAAGAAAAACTCCTACTTCTTTGGCTCAGATGGATTGACGAGGGATTATCATCCTTATAACTCCAGTGTTTAGGGATTGAAACAATGCCTGTACCTCATCAGCGGGGTATGTTCAAAAGCATACTGTACATTGTGGTATCGTTTTCGTCATCCTCCCTCAAGAGGCTTTAGAATTTTAGATCAAGAGTTGACATCAGAAAAAATATGGAAATAATTTGCATTTAGTGAATACGAATATATTGTTTCAGAACAGACATATGCGATGCATTAATGAAATAACAATGTTTAACATGAGTAAATGTTTGAACAAAAGAGAATTGCAACTTGAACATTCGAATGAACAAAAATTTCTCAATCCTAGCCGTGTTTTGGCAAGGGAGCAGTGATCACGTGGGGAGTCTTGGGTACTTTAAACTGAATCTCTCCAGCGTCGATCATGTCTTGGATCTTATTTTTCAAGCTCCAACAATCATCTGTAGTATGCCCCGGGCTGTCAGAGTGATAAGCGCAGCGGGCGTTGGGGTTATACTTCGGCGACGTTGTATTTTGGCTCTTCGGAGCTTCTTTTTAGAGTTACCAGCTTGGTCTCCAGCAACTGTGGCAATATCTGGGATAAGGTCATGCTGAACCGAGTGAACTGCCTTCTCTCGCTCTTTTGTTGGTTGTGATGTTGAGTTTGTGACACTGGAGCCATTTGAGGAGCTCTCCCCTTACCTCCTTGTCTCAAAGGTGGTTGAATGATGACTGGATTTTTACCCTTAGACTTTTGCCCCTGTTGGTTACCCTGAAGCAGTTGGTTGACGAGAAACCAGAGCTCATCTTTTCTTTGAGCTAACCCTTGAATGGCAGTCACCTGCCCCAGCATCTGGACCCTCAATGCATCTACCTCAGCTTGTAGGTGTTTCAGCCGTTCGTCCTCAGCGCTGTTCCTGACCAAAGTCTCCATGAGAAGTGTCCTTATCTCTTCCTGCCCCTTGGATAGGTTCAGGAGGATTTCCCTGAACTGAGTCTCTTGAGCGTGAAGGTCCTGGTTATCTGGTTGGAAGGCCATTGCTGAAATAAACAGCGAGAAAGGTAAGTGACCTGCAACAAAGATACCTGTTATGTAATGATGTGTATGATATGCATGCAATGTTTTCAAGGATCTCGCGGGGTAAACATGAAATTTGTTAGAGCTGGGATCCGATAGCTTGATTGAAGGAACTTCATATTTGTTGAGAGTCCTTTTTCAAGGGTCAAAGGCTCACCATATCGAGTGGGTCATAGCCCCTGACAACCTTGCTTAGAGGAAAATAAATCCTCTTTGCCCCTTGCTGGGATAGTTGATTCACCATGACCTGCATCACAAGCCCTTGAGATCCTTGAAATGGGTTAAGATGTATGCAATGGTATGGTGTTATAATGCATGGGGTAACATGGGTAAACCTTGTTATAAGTCCCTATTAAGGACTATAAACAAAACCTGCAAGCAAACTCAGTAAACCCTGTTATGAGTCCTAATTAAGGACTAAAACAAAACCTGCAAGGAACTCAATAAACCCTGTTATAAGTCCTAATTAAGGACTATAAACAAAACCTGCAGGAAACTCAAGTGTCAGACAACAAGCATGCAAATAGTCAAGTACGAAGGCACACAAGTCACACAAAAGAGCCCTCAGAGTTTAGGCCAGCATGAGGCCTAGGTATTACCCTCTTTCAGTTTGTTGGTTCATACCTGTCCTATCAAAGTAACCGGGTTCTTAGAGGATCCCAATATCATTGACTACCCTCAATCGGTCATAACTCCAGCATCGCAATCTTTTCTTGCGGCAAGAACCATCACGAGAGTTTAGCCTCAATGGGCGTAGCATACTGCTACTGTTCTAATGGCCAAGTTGTGTCATTTAAGGTTCTAAGGTTGTTGGTGCTTAATGACTCCTTGGAAGACCCATATTCTCCCCGTTTCAACACGAGGGATATCGGTACAGACCAAGGCGCCACACCAACGTAGCCACTGCTTCACCCATGTCGGTATACGCCGGACAGGTCCCTCACAGCTTATGCTACCTAAACAGGGTATCCCCAGATCCGGGTTAGGATCTATGTAACTCCCATGCAACCCACAATAGTAAAGCAAGCAAATCAATACAATTGAAAACACAGTTATGAACTAGCCCTAAGGTACACCTCACTTTAAGTTTATATCCCCAGCAGAGTCGCCAGTTCTGTGATCGGTAGATCTGGAACTGACTGTTTAACGCTGGTTCGCGAAATGTCGCGGTAAGCAAGAGTCGCCACCGTATTTTATTTTCTCCAAATGGAAAGGACAAAAGCACAGAAAAATTCCTTATAGAGATTGCTCTCAGTTCGGGAGGTAGATTATAGAAAGGGAAGGTGTTAGCACCCTTTCTATCCATGGTTATCCATGGGCTCTTAGATACTTGCTCATTGTGTTTTCAAAAATGGTTTGTTTGCTTTTCAACTGTGGGTTTTAAAAAGTTTCTTTGAAAATTTCAGTTCGACTCTTGTATCAGTCCTCAAGAGTGTTTGAAAAGTTGCTTTCGAAAGCTTTTTGAAAAGGTGTCGGTGTGAAAAGTATTTTTGATTTGTTTTTGAAATTAGAGCAAGTATCTAGAGTCGTCTACCTACCCTAAGGAATTCGTCTGTGTAGATGTCCTTAAAGTAGTGCCATCCCACCATTGAGAGGTAGGTAGCACCACCGTTGGAGGTGTTCGGGTCAATTCGAGGTTCGGGACATGGTGATCACCAGAGCAATAGGAAGACACCTTAGAAGCTACCCTCATGCCAGGTTCCCGGATCATGAGGACTTACTAAAACATCCTCTACTCGACGATCACCTTTCGAGGCAAGGCAACAGTGAGGCGTACCCTAGGGGTGGTGTGTGATTTGTGTGTCATGTTCAGTTATTTTGTCTTATTCATGTCAAGGTGACCTATGCGTTTGTTTTTATTTTTGTCCATACATTCTTTCATGCCTTGATTTAACAGTTAAAAATATTGCGGGAAAGTAAAAGTTTCTAAGCTATTACAAAAGGCGCGGGTCCACATCGCCAAAATTTCTTGAACCCGATTTGACAGAAAAATAAAGAATTGAAAAGAAAATAAAGTGCGAGCAATTAGTTACACGGCTTTGGGAGAGATACATCAAAATTATAAAGAAATAAAATAAATGCGCGAATTAAATAAGAAATCGAAACGAGGGCGTTGGACCCTTTTTTATGAAATTAAAGTAAACAATGAAATTATTTAACTAAAAAAGAAATTGTTTTTTTTCCGGTATTTTATGATTTTAATGGAAAAAGAGAGTTAATTAAAATTAAAATAAGATGCTAACCCTAATTCTAATTATTTTTAATTTATTAAGAAAAAGAAGATTAAAACCTAATATTAACCCTAATTAATTTACATGCAAATTTAATTATAAAAATAAATATTTAATTATTTAATTATTATGGGAGAAAAAGAAAAAAGGATAAAAAATTAATATGAACCCTAGTTCTATGTTTTTTTTAGATTTTTATTAAGAGAATTAAAATTAAAACCTAATTTAAAACTAAATTTAATTATATACAATTTATTTATGAAAATACTAAAAATAAAAATATTTATTATTTTCTCTTTTCTGATTTTTTTATTATGTGTTTTTTTATAAAAAATAATTAATTAAAAAAGAACAATAATTAAAAGAAAGAAAGAAAAGAAAACAAAAAAAGAAAGAATGTGAAAATGCAAACCTAGGGGGTTCAGACCTCAAATGGGAGGTTTTTTGGTAGTGATTCAGGCCCATTAACCTTGGCCTGTAAGACTTTTTCATGCAACGTGTATCAGCGTTGACCAGGTGCATCATGTTCCTCAATTCTACGCCCTTGGATTGATGATGTTGAACGTATGGACGGCTTGATGGAGGAGCGTATGGTGTGTCCCTTTGGCTGAAACTACATGTGAACGTTAATTGAAAAAAAACATATGGAAAGGGTGAAGACCTGGGGCTCGAACCCAGGTCATGTACGTTACCAGCCTACGCGTGTGCCACTGAGCCATTCCAAGCGCGTTTAACATATAATAATTGACAAACATTATAAAAGCAAAGTGGTCAGTGGCTCCAAAAACGCGCGAAGCTTTTAAATGGTCCAATCAACGTCTTCCACTTCATCATCTTCCTCATGTTTGTTTTTCCTGAAAATATAATAAAATATAGGCAACGGTTTTGTTAGCGTTCTCCTAGGCCAGTTACTAAAAAATAGCGATTAGCCATTGGATGCTCATAAATTGAGCGCGACCCTATCAATGAGTTTGTATGAAGGTCCTGATTAGGATAGTCTGGGTCTTGTGCTCCAATTTTCCCTTATTTCAAAACCCCTAATTTGAAGGTTGAAGAACCCTAAATATTATCAATGGCAGATTCGCATACAATGCCCAAAACTTCAATCAAGTTATGTGGTTAGCTTCAGAACAGAGTAATTAGTACAAAATCACGAACAAAATGCAATGATATGGTCTAAATCATAGAATACGATTATGCAAAAAGAGTGATACAGTTCACCCTCGATTTACCAATTCTCTGAGTATGGGGCCAAGTTTTTGATGGGAATCGTTTACTAGCAACCTTGGCAAGCTAATGGAATAGGTTTGGAGGCTTGAATTGACCTGCAAGTAGGTTTTCAGAATTTGAGTTTTCAAAGAAAATTTCAAGTTTGTGAATGGAGTTTCTGCGCAGCTTAGGGGTTTTTCGCATTAGGTTTGTGTTCTCTACTTATGTAAGAATGAATTAGGTCAAAGAAAACAATCCAAATCTTTTGCATTCATGGTTTTTGAAATTTGATTTTCAAAGATCTTTTTCAATCTTTTTTCATGTGCTTTTGCTCTCAATCATATCCAATCAATCCAATTCCTTCCATATCTGATCATGCACGAATTATTGAATATATTTCATGCATAAAAAGATTTTATTTCATTGGTTTTATATTTTTCATGTATTTTATTTGATTAAATGAATTATTAATAATAAAAAATTCAAATAAATAAATAAAAATGGAGAAAAACTCCCCTTTGGGCCAAATGGTCGTGTGCATGCTTTGGATGATGAATCATGGAAGAAAAATAGGCCCATTAGCAATTTTAGGTCATTTGAACCAATGTTGACTTTTCAAAATATCCAAAAATTTCCCAACTTCCACAAGGCATAACTTGCTCAATTTTTAAGCTTTGCTCATGTTCTTGGACATTTTGGAAAGGTTTTTGAGTCCTATAACCAATGCCTTTGGTCCCATGCCATTTTGATTTACCAATCTCAAGTTATGGCCTTTGACTTAAAGTCCCTTTTTGTTGACTTTTGAAAATGACCTATAATGTTGAAATTGATAACTTTTTGTGAGAGCATTTCTTGGACTTGAAGTATGAAGATGAGTTGTAGGAAATGTCTTTATCCTCAAAATGAGCTTTGGATGGAATTTTTCTGATAATCCATGTGAAAGTTATGCCCTGGTCAATTTACAGTTGACTTTTTCAACTGTCCAAATAAGGAAACTTTTGCATCTTGATGATTTTTGAGCCAAGCTTTGAGAATCATGATCAAGCATTGGTAAAATGATGTTTGTGGCTTCAAAATTAGATGTTGACCAAAAATTTGAACTTTTGACTGTCAAATGACCATTTTGCCCCTGCAGTTGACTATAGTGCAATTTAGGGTTTTGACTGTGCAATTTTGAGCTGAATGTCTTGAAACTTGGTATGAGGATGCTTGACCATATTTTAAGCATGTGAGACTTGATTGGACCTTTAGAAACTTCATTTTCTTGATCAGAACAAAAACCCTAATCTTGACTGCTTAGGAGGCCCCTGACCTGTGCAACCCTTGGGGAATTTTGAAGTTTTGACTTGGCAAATCTTTGAAGAATATGGGAGGGCAAATTTTGGGGTACAACAGTTGGCACAAGTTGATAATCGAGAAATGTGAAGCAATGGTGTAGAGGATCAAAGAACTGGAAGAGCACCTTCATCATATCCTCATCAATGTTGGAGGTCACCAAGTTTAGGAGGCAACCATGTCTTTTGGTAAATGGAGAATTTTCGGGAACCCTTGATGCTAACTCTTTAAGTTGAGGAGGGATCCTTACAATATTGACTTGAATGATTTTCCTGCGAATAAAATCCATGTCCTACAAAACAGAACAAAGATAAATCCCAAAAATCCTTGAAATGGTTAGTGAGTAGGAGTATGGTGTTATGATGTTTATGATGTTATGTACAAGTAGATATATACAAACAAAACAAACAAGTCCTTAGGTTTAAGCTTGTATGAAGTCTCATAGGTAAGTACCCTCTTGAAGTTTAGTTGGCTCAAACCCGTCCTAGCAATAGTAATCGGGTTCTAAGGGAGCTCAATATCACTAGTTTATTTTCTCGGGCATTGTTTCAGCACAAGCCTCTTTAATGGTGTTGCACCACAAAATTTTCCCTCTCATATTTCTCAAAACATTGCAAGAAGAATCTCCAAGTGGTTCAAGTTTGCTCAAGAGTTGGACAGTCAAGCTATCTCCTAAGGCAGTCAACCTCAAATTAGGGTTTTGTGTTACATCAAGATTTTTGAGTCCAAATGACCTCAATTGCTCCCTAATGTCTTAATATGTTATCAAGGTCATCCATGTCAAGTTTTAAGCCTTGTAGAGGAAGTTTGCTCAGTCAATTGCTCAAAGGGTCCAAAAATCGATTGTGCTAGGGCAAAAGTCAATTGTGACCTAAAAATAGTCAAACTTCAAGATTTTTTGTCAACATTCTCATTTTGAAGTATATTTCATCATTTGATCAATGGTTGATCATGATTCATCAAGGATTGCTCAAAATTCATCAAGACTCAAAAGTTGCTAAATTAGGGTTTTGTAGGAAAAGTCAACTCAACTTTGACCAAGCACAACTTTCTCATACTTTATGAGAAATGACCCATTCAAAGCTCATTTTGAATAGGATGCAATTTCCTACAATCCATATTCATACCCCAAGATCATAAAATTCACTCACAAGAAGTTATAAATTTGGACATTATAGGTCATTTTTGAAAGTTAACAAAACACCTTTTTTGCCAAAGCTTATAACTTGAGCATGCCATATCAAAATAAGATGAGACCAAAAGGGTTGGTTAGAGGACATCTCAAGCTTTCTAAAAAGTCCAAAAAAACTTCCAAAAGTTCAAAATTGAAGAAGTTATGCATTGTTGAAGTTGGGTATTTTTGCAAAATTGCCAAAAGTCAACTATCCTCAAAACTTTAAATTTTGTCAAATGGGCCCATTCTTTTCCACTTGATTTGGACTTTCCACATTCCACACGTGTCCTAGATTAAGCCTTGTGTCCATTTATCAATTTTATTATTTTATTTGATTTTTTATTGAATTATTTCATTTTAATCAATTTAAATCAAATAAAATCCCAAAACTTGATTACATGAGATCTTTTTCTATTTTCAGGACCTAATCATCATCAATGTCATGATCAAATTCGTATCAATCATTCCATGTGCAAAAAGATTGGATTTTTGGCAAATTAAGCAAGTTTTCAATGGAGGATCAAATCCAATCTCAAAGCATTGATGTGCAAAGATTCAAGACCAATTTGTTGACCTAATACATTGCAGCATACATATCCAATCAAAGGCACACAAATTTGAGACCTAGAGTCTGCAAGAACACCAAGAACCAAACTTGAAAAATTGACCAAAAAGTGCAAAACTGAAATCATCCTTGGAGGCAAATTCAGAAGCAAATCTCCACACTAATCAATTGCTGGACCATCCCTGAGTCAGAACCAACCGCTAGCAAGCTCTCACACGCCCTCAAACACACTGTAAGTGATACGCGACCCCCCCTGAATTTGATTTCGTGTTTCAAAATCTATGCATCATTACAAGAAACCAATGGTATATTTGCAATCACTAGATAATTTCTAAGCTTTCCATATTATTTGATTGAGTTTATCTGCTCCGTGGTGCAAAACGCCATTGTAGGGTTTCCTAGGTCTTTTTAGGGGTTTTTGTTACAGGTAAAATTAGACCTATTGATGGACATAGGCATGACCGGAGGGGAAAGACAAGCACAACCATGGCCTTGGATGGAGTTTATATGGCCTGAGATGGGTTTTTGAAACGACCTACGCTTTTAGCTGCAAATCTAAATCTGCAAGTAATTTCTGTGCAAACCTGAAGACAGGGACGACAACGTGTCCCCATCTGGTTGCTCCGTTCAAATATTCGCGCGCTTCTTTTTTAATTATGGCATATTAACATGTTTTCCAATATTATGCTTTATTCTTAACACATTAACAAATGAAGCGCGTTGGCCAAGTGGAAAGAGGAGTTGGCAGTCACGTACAAGACCTGGGTTCGAATCCCAGGTCCCCCCCATATGCTTTATATTATTTTTCTTCAGGTATTCCAGCATGCTTCAGGAGTTGTAGCCTATCATGCTCCCTCACTCAATCAAGCGCCAGATGGCCCAAGGCCAAATCTGGCAATCCAGGGATGATGGCCTATGGTGGGATCTAGTCAACCAATGCACACAGGACAAGAAAAGTCAAACGAGGCCAGCTTGTGATGGGCCTTGAATTTGCCATTCTCACCCCCTAATCAGGCCCAAACCCTAACTTTTTCTCTTTTCTTTTATCATTTCTTTTAATTATTTATTGTTATTATTTTTATTATTTAACTAACCAATCAAAACTTTTTTTCTTAATAAAATTAAAAACCAAAAAATATTTTCTTATTTAAATTAAATTTCAGCATTTTTCATTTTTGTTAACAATATTAATTTAATTAATTTAGTTTTAATTTGGAATAACTTTAATATATTTTGCAATAATTAAAATCAATTTAGACAATTAGGTTTTCTTAAAATTGATTAAATTTATTTTTCTTCATAAAATTAAAAACCCAAAAATATTTTTATTAATTAATTTATTTACTAATTTAATAATTAATCCAATTTAATTTCTTCCATAAAATAAAAAATAACCAAAAAAATATTTTCTTGAATAACAAAGGGTCAAAACCCTAGAACTCGTCCGATTTAATTTCCCGCATGCGATCCATTTTATTTCAATATTGTATCGGTTTTTGGAATGTAATAACTTAATAGGACTATTTTTATCGCTTTATTTATTTTCCGCACTTTAATTTCAAGGCTTGCTTTTGGCGATGTAAATACTCGACGCCTTGTAATAGTTAGTTTAATTTCCGCGATTTAATTTCTGCAACTTATATAACTGTTAGATGATTGATAATAGGTATGCATGACAAGATTAATCGCTTAAAACCTAAAATTAACATAGATAACCATTGACATGTACAAAGACAAAATTAACTGAAAACAACACACTCGCACATGTGCACTCTTAGGGTACACCTCGCTTGGTTGCCTTCGTACGCGGTCATTAAGTATAGGAAGTTTTAGAGGTCGCCCTCTTGTCCAAAGATCATAGTTACCTCGAAACGGTTGCCTTGGATAAAATGATCTAAGACATTAGGGTTACCGCTAAGGCGTCCTAACATTGCTTTAGTGACCGCACGTCCCTTAATCGAATTGACCCTTAAAATTCCAACGACGATGCTACCCACTCATCAATAGTGGGATAACATTGTCTAAAGGACATTAGCACAAATTGATTCCTTTTTCGAGTAGGTAGATGGTTCTTAAGTACTTGCTCTTTCAAAACAAAACAAATTTTCACACTTACACTCCTTTTCAAAACAAAAACTCTTTTCAAACCCACAAACACAAAGAAAGCAAATTTTGAAAACATTATGAGCAAGTACCTAAGAGCCCGTGGATAACCACAGATAGAAAGGGTGCTAACATATTCCCTTTCTATAATCTACCCCCCGGACCCGAGAAACATCTCGAAAAAGGAATTTTTCTGTGATTTTTTCCTTTCCTTGTTGGATAAAATAAAAGACGGTGGCGACTCTTGCTTACCGCGACATTTTGCGAATACAAAACGCAAAATGCAAACCAGCATTCCAAAAAATAGTCAGTTCTCTTCCCACCGTATCACAGAACTGGCGACTCTGCTGGGGACGCTTATAAGTGGGGTGTACCTTAGGAATAATTCATAATGTTTTCAATTGCTTGACTTGTATGATTTATATTTATGGGCTTGAATCGGATTTACTATAGATCCTAACCGGGATCTGGGGGATACCTTTTAGGTAAGTAACAATAAACTGTGAGGGAACTGTACGGCGTAGACCGATACGGTTGAAGCAGTAGCTACGTTGGTGTGGAACTTTAGATTGTACCGATATCTCTTGTGTTGGAACGAGGAGAATATGGGTCATCTAAGGGGTCATTAAGCACCAACTGACCTTAGAACCTTTAAATTGACCAACTTGGCCATAGAACAGTAGCAGTATGCTACACTCATTGAGACTAAACTCTCGCGATGATTCCGGCCGCAAGAAAAGGTTGCTAAACTGGAATTATGACCGATCGAGGGTAGTCAGTGATATTGAGATCCTCTAGAACCCGGTTACTATTTTTAGGACAGGTTTAAACCAATTGAACTGAAAGAGGGTAGTACCTAAGCTCCTTGCCAGCCTGAAATCTAAGGGCTCTCTGTGTGACTTGTATGCCTTTACCATGTTTGCTATTTGTGGATACTTGTGATGTGCTTTCTATCACGACATCATGACATCATAACATTGCATACATCTTGCATTGGACTAACCTATTTCAAAGACATGAGGAATTCATCTTTGTTCTGTTTTGTAGGTCATGATGCCCATGCGTAGGAATACCATCCAGATCAACTTTGTCCAGGTTCCCACCATGCTTAAAGAATTCATTGCAAAGATTCCTGATACCACCTCCTTCATCAGAAGACATGGATATCTTCCCAGTTTGGTCACCTCCAAATTGGACGAGCAGATGATGAGTGTTTTGGTCCAATTCTATGATCCACTGTACCATTGCTTTACTTTTCAGGACTACCAGCTGGTCCCCACCTTAGAAGAGTTCTCTGACCTGCTTGGTATCCCTATCTAGGAACAGACCCCGTTTACTGGTTGGGAGAAGATCCTTAGGCCAGAAGAGATTGCTTCAGCCCTTCATATGACAAAGGATGAGGTAATGGTTAATTGGGAGACTAGGAGTGGAGCAAAAGGCTTTCTGACTAAGTTCTTGGTTGGTAAGGCTAATTATTTCTGGGATAGTCTAGACTTCAAGGCATTCGAAGATATTCTGGCTCTTCTGATATATGGCTTGGTATTGTTTCTGAACCCTGACTCATTTGTTGATGTGAATGCGGTGAAAATCTTCATCTCTCGTAATCCTGTACCCACTCTCTTGGGTGACCTTCTTCATCAGCTTTATGCCCATACTGCTCGAAAGCGAGGAACATTGATGTGCTGTGCTCCATTATTGGCGAGGTGGTTTATTTCGCACCTCCCCAAATCAGTGCTGAAGAACAAAGAAGGCATGGGCTGGGTGAAAACTACGCGGCCGGAACCTCTCATCTGGATGTTATTGAAACATCAATGAAGTCGCCACCGAACGTCTTTTATCCCGCCGAGAGGGAAAGGTAAACATCGAGAAGACCTGGAAAGGGAAGAAATCACGGTCTTTCGACCGAGAGATCGGGTAAGGGAGTCTATTACGCGAAGGGAAGGTGTTAGCACCCCACACGCCCGTAGTACTCTACGGTATCCACTCTTGTTGTCTAATCTAAATGGGTGTGGTCAAATCCTATATCTATGGCTTAAAATTGAAAAGGGAATGTATGCAAAAGAAAAGAAAATAATGTAGGGAAAATAAAAGAAGTGCTCGGTTGGGCCCTACCCCAATGCCTACGTATCCCTTTTAAGGAATCAGAGCAGCCGTAGTTCGACTTAAGTGTTTTGGTTGGTTTGTGTTTTTTAGTTAAGACGAACAAAGATAGTCAAGATGGCAAAACATCAAATAAAACAACAAACAAATGAGATGGTAAAGCATCGGCTAAATGATAATAAGATAACATGTCAAAGATGGCGAAACATCAAATGAAACAAACAACAAAACAATCACACCTAACAATGATATTGCGAATCAAAGTAGGATAACAAACATGTGCGATGGCGAAACATCGGCTTCAAGGTAAACAAAGATATTATGGCAAAAGATGACGAAACATCGATAAAATAGATGGCAAAACATCACACTTAACAATGATATTGAGAATCAAAGTAGGATAACAAATATGTGCGATGGCGAAACATCGGCTTCAAGATAACAAGATATCATGGCAAAAGATGGCGAAACATCGATAAAATAGATGACAAAAAATCACACCTAACAATGATATTGAGAATCAAAGTAGGATAACAAACATGTGCGATGGCGAAACATCGGCTTCAAGATAACAAGATATCATGGAAAAGATTGGTTTGTATCTTTTACTTTGAAGAAGGGTTTGGGTTCATTAGAGGTGTCTTATGATTTGCCAAGAAAACAAGCTTTTGTTTTAAGATGCAAAATGCAAAGAAAGGAAAAAACAACTAATGGGAACTAGCCTAGCACTATCCCTAGTGTTATCATACAATGGTTGATCCTAAGATTGAGGATAAAGGAGAACCCTACCTTAATTATCATGCTAAAGGAAGCTTAACAAAACTATCCTATAGGGAACATGCAATGAGAGCGAAGTCGTGATCTCAATATCTAAATTGAGTGACTCATCGATCAACAATTAAAGAAGAAAAGCAATAAACATCCTATAGGGATCATGCAGTGAGAGCGAAGTCGTGATCTCAATGTCTAAATTGAGTGACTCGTCGATCAACAACAAAAGAAGAAAAGCAATAAACATCCTATAGGGATCATGCAATAAGATCGAAGTCGTGATCTCAATGTCTAAATTGAGTGACTCATCGATCAACACAACATAGGTATTAAACAAAAAAAAACAGAGGGCCTCTTGACATATATCAGCAACGGAGGTCCCATCATGCAATCAGAGAACTATGCAAAATGAAAATGAAAGAAGGGAGATAGTGCAATACCAAACGGATAACTATCCGTAGCAACCGAGCAAGAATAAAAAGAAACCCAGAGAACTTCAAGCAAGCTGGCATCAGTAGACGAATCAAGTCAGAAATTACGCCATAAGGATGTAAGTAATGAGATTATCAGATATGAACAGGTCCCCATGGGAAATGTATAGTATTCACAATATCATGTATATATCCTGCATGGAATATCAAACATGCCAAATACAAAAGCAGTGTCAGTGTAATAAGTTGTGTTCCACAAATAAAGTGGAACACAGTAGCCTCAGGCCAAAAGTGGGATGTTATACATTGTCACAAAGTCTCCAAGATATGCCGAGGTCTCTAATCTTAAGTCCAAGAAAAAGTCTCATGCTCCATAATGCAAAGGATAGTAACCAAATAGTCCAAGTATTATTAAAGCTTTTTATGGTTCATGTTGATTATTAGGTGTTTTTTTTAAAAAGAAAGAAAAGCTCAAGTGAGCAAAATAAAAATGACATAAAAGTAAATGCTCAAGTGAGCAAAGATGAAAATAGCATGAAATGTAAATTGCTAAAAGTAAATGGTACATAAAGCATGAAAATAAAAGCATAAAGTAAAGTTAATTGTTAGTAATTAGTGGTTAGTTGGATGACCATCTTGAAACTTGCATTTGGAACTCATTAGAGGATTGGTAGAACCAAAGCCTCCACACAACAAGTTGCATTTGCTTTTTTTCAAGTATATCATCCATTTTGGAATTCTCACAAGGCAACATGTAATGATCAACGATGTTTAAGTGATCCGCTTGACCAAAGGTGTTGTAGATCCATTAGAGGATTGGTAGAACCAAAGCCTCCACACAATGAATCTCAAGGTTATTGGATCAAAGAGATCAAATTAACATACTTGGGCTTGCAATCATAAGGTTGGGCCACAAATGATCATTTATTCGGATCAGGATAAAATTTAGCGCTATGTTAAGCAATCGTAAGTGGACTTATGTAGAAGTTGCATTTTGAGGCCGGTCAATAGCAATCTATGTACTTCATGTTTGGATAAATGATATAGAGATCATCATCCCTTAACATGTAGCACAACCAAAACAAAAAAAAGAGAAAGGGATAAGATGAAGAGGGAGGGGAATGATAAGTTAATTTGGATTACCATTTCAAAATTTTTTCATCTTTAAATTCAACCACTCCTCTAGATGGATTAAAGTACTAAACATATCATTAATCCAAAGCACCAAGAATGAATTAAATAATTCACTCTTTGATAGATTTGAATTGATGAACATTTATCCAACTTCATATACATCACAAAGTTCATTGAGTTTAAAAACAAATTGGACATTTAAAATTGCAATCCAAACCAACAATCAAAAGGAGTGAGTAGAAAAAGCATTTTGGATCAAAGCTGCCCCAAAACAAGGCAAAAAAGTGCATTCTGTCCCTGTGCAGTCGATTGCAGTAACTGTGCAATCGATTGCACACAGTGTTATTTTCAAAAAAATTGTGTGAAACACTTCTGTGCAATCGATTGCACAGTTACTGCAATCGATTGCACACTGTTACAGTAGCAAAAACGGCATTTTAAAAGGCCAATTTCTTGTTCAAACTTTCCATCAAACACCTTATGATCATGGATCCAATTGAGCATGAAAATTCCATCAAATTATGAGAAAATAACACCATTGGAATCACAAAATAATGCTCAAAGAATCGAACCCAAAGATCAACAAGAGATCACATTGTGAAAGATGAATTATCCAACTTACCAAAGGTAGATCTAGAGAATTATCAAAACAACTTCAAGAATTTGCTTCAATTCAACCACAAGAATCAATTAACCAAGTTTGGATGTAGAGAATTGATGGAGAAAAAGTGTTTGGATGAAGGTTTAGCTCAAAGATTAGTAAGCTTCAATGCAAAGCTTACTAACTTTTTGAAAATGGAGCTTTGAGTGAATTTGGTAGATGGAGAGAATTGAGAGATTTTTTAGCAAGGTGGATTTGGCTATCAAAAGCTTGAAATTTGAATGAAATGAGGGCTCTATTTATAGAGTTTTAGGATCGGGATTATTGGTAATTTGGTAATTGATTCTTGGAGCCAAAATTTGAATTAATGATAATTCTTTCAAATATTAGAGCCAAAATTTGAATTAATGATGATTCTTTCAAATATTAGAGCCAAAATTTGAATTAATGATAATTCTTTTTAAAAATGAAATATTGGCACTAAAATTTGAACTAATGATACATATTTCAAAAATGAAGGAAAATTGGAGCCAAAATTTGACAAGTTTAAAATGCTGATTTTTTTCAAATTTTCACACTGTGCAATCGATTGCACTATAGTGCAAATCGATTGCACAATGTTTTTTTTTTCAAAAATGGCGCAAAATGCACTATGTGCAATCGATTGCACTCTAAGAGCAATCGACTGCATCAGTGAAAAAAATGAAAATTTTTAATTCTTTTTCTTTGCAAATAGAGATTTTAGGAAAATAATACCAGGAATCTTTATTTGTCAGATGCTTCGACTTGGTACCTACAAAACACAAATATGCAAAGACAAAGACAAATATTTTTTTTTGTATTTTGATTAGAAGTTAGTCAACAACACATATACAAAATACACAACTAAAGTGCTTGGAGATAGCTGATCAAGCTTCAAAACCCTAATTTGACTGGTGAATCAAAGGAGTGATTCCCTCTTATAATCAAACACAAACTCCAATCCTCTGAAGATCCAAAGATATGGATGAAACATCTTGAGATATGCAATTAACTCTGAGCTTGAAAAATCCAGAGGTTCAAATGACAAGGTTATACTTGAGCAACTTGTCAAAGCAACCAACCTTCAAAGCTTAAGGAAGACTTGATAACCAAAGTGTTTTGATCCCATCACAATGTATGAATGCAATGCAATATGATATTCATGATGAAACATAAGCCAAAATCAAGAGGGTAAATTTTGGGGTGCAACAGCTGCCCCTATTCAAATATCTTCAACATGATAAGTGAGAAAAGTGACAATTTTCGAGCGTACAAGGTTGAAGATGTTTGAATACGAAAGAACCCGAAAATTTACACTCTTGAAGAAAAAAGAAACAGAAACAAAAAACTCCCAAGATGTGCGTCAGAATGAAGTTGTAACGCAGGTTGAAACAGAACAAAAAACAAAGAAGAGTAGACGCGACTAAACCTCCGGACAGATGTGCCAGGGCAAAACTGGGCTTCAAAAGGGGACGAGACAAAACTCAAACCACAGATTATAGGTGAAAGTAAGCTCTGAAAAAGAAAACGTACGCGGATGAGGAGACGAAACTCTGAGCTCAACCCAAAGCAAAAGTGGCTAGAGTGCACGATTCTAGGAGCACTTGCTAGTCTCAACTAAGATAGACAATATGAAGGAACTGAAAGAATCGCAGAAATGAGGAACAAAAGTGAGATGAAACTCGACTCAATAACTAGTTAGACGAAACTAAACCAGATGAGTACCAGGACGAAACTGGATTTCATGCACAGGTAACAAGGCGAAACTCGAACCATAGCAAAGTGATGAGAGTGCACATTTCTCAGAGCACCTGCTGGTCTCCGATCAATGGATAAACAGTGACGAAAACTGATAGAAGAATCCAAGGAACAAAAGAGACTGATTTCAAACCAGGGATGCAGTACGAACACTGCACTCGGTAAACGAACACCGTCAAAGGGTCCAAGGTATGAAAGCAAAAACGAGACAAAACTCGACTCAATAACTAGTTAGGCGAAACTAAACTAGATGAGTACCAGGCCGAAACTGGATTTCATGTGCAGGGTGAGGAGACGAAACTCTGAGCTCAACCCAAAGCAAGGAGATTAGGGCGTACACCTAAAAACCCGCTGAAAGCGAATATCAGGATGAAACTGGTATTCGAAAGGTGCATCAATAGACATTGGAATGAACCGATGAGGGTAGTGAAGACTAAACCCGAGAAAGATCGTTTCAGGGCGAAACTGAACTACGGTCAAGATTAGACACTCAAACAAACAAAAGATTGACACCAAAAGGATACTGGTATGGGGAGGAAACTGAGATAATGAGATCAAAGACCTCGCTGGGGATTTAATACGAAGTATTAGCAGAATCACTGGGGATGACGGAAATAAAAATGGCTTATGTTCCGATGCATTTTTGAATTCTTTTTTTATAGTGCAATGCTCCATATAATGGAAATGCTGCGCGTTTTGGTAGATTCAAATGTAATGATGCATGTTTAAAAGTTCCACTGGGGAATGACCAATTGAGAAGCCAATAACCAAGAAGTCAGGATCTGACATGACTTGCAAAAATAAATTGCAAAATCCAAAGGAGAGGAGAAAATATGGGGAACCACTAGAGCGGGAACTTTGAAGAGATGAAGCTTCGTGGGGAATAACAAACGAGCAACCAGCAGAAACAGGCCACAAACATTGAGGGGAGCTGCAAAAATAAATTGCAAACTCTGGGGAAAATCAGGTCAACACTGTAGCTTCTGGAGAAGATTAGACATTGAGGGAGAAGATCAAGGCAAGACTGTAATCTCTGGAAAAGACGGCGCGCGGCCGTGTTGAGGACGACACCAAGACAACAAACCCGACGTGAGGGGTGAAAACCTTTGCTGGGGGAACAAAGTTCTACTGAGTATACGGGACTTCACCGGGGATACATAACCCTGTTGAAGAGGTGGAACTTCACCTGAGAGATAGAACTTCGTTGAAGATTATCTTGCTGGAGAGATATTCTCTTGGAATGCAACCAAAGGACGAATCCTGCAGATAGTCACATGGTAACAAGACCTTACTGAGGAATAAAAGCAGACCCTTAACAAAGGATGCCCCGGTCAACAGATCAGCTGAGAAATGAGAGGTCAAAGCGAGGGCTCCCGGCTTAACGACTCCATTAAGGATAGGCGACACATCCAAACTTGAAGTCTTGGAGCAAGGATTTTAAAAGAAGATTCCTGGGGTAACAAAATTTGCTGTAGAAACGAAACTTCACCGGGGATAGGAAATTTCACTGGGGAAACGAAACTTCACTAGGAATACGAAACTCCACTGGGGATAAGAAACTTCCCTGGGGACAAGAAACTCCACTGGGAATACGAAACTCTACTGGGGATAAAAAAAATCCTGAACATACATGGGTCTTGTCTAGCAGAAAAAGTAAATCGAATTTCCCTTCTTGACAATCATTAAGCTCTTTACAGGTGTTCAATGTGTAAACTCTCTTTTGATGTCAGACAAATATTTTGCATGCAGGAAGATGTTTATTTTGAGAACGACAGACCTGATGCGATGATCATTTAAGCCTTGAAGTTGAAAATTTTAACAAAAATGTCGCATTTCCGTTGTGAACGAATCACTGGCTAGAGTGCAAAAAGGTTTTAAAACTTTTCTTCTTCTTTTGAAAAACAAGTCAAGATACGAGTGACAAGATACCAACACGTCCATGTGACACATATTCAGAGAGTTTAGGAAATACTATCCCGTTGCAGTATGCTTTTGAGTTAAACCCTCGTTTCAGTTAGGACTTTCAAAGGTTGCAATGTGGCCTGTTTCAAGGTTCTTTTGAAAAAAAAGTTTTCATGGCTCAAGTTATTTGGTTCCCACCCCCTTCGTGATATTCTCCTGTCCTAAGTTCAGCTGACTTATCACAAGCATTCATCTTTCAAAAGGTTTTGTAACGGTTGAGTGGTCACGACAAATTCTCCAACATGATTGTCGCTTAACTTTTGCTGCTTTTGTTTTGGATATTATTGTTCCTCTTCTTTTGATGAAAATTTTATTGGATAATCTTTTGGCCTTTTAGGCTCTTTTCCCTAATTTTTCCTGGACAAAAATCTCTTGAATTTCCATTTTTAGGAGTCCAGCGGGATGCCCTAACTTTTGCCTAAGCGACTTGTTTTCAAGTTTCGACTTAGCGAGGCTTTTTGTTTCCTTCTTTTTTTTATTCATGCTTTTCACCTTAAACAAGTCAGCATGAATTTTGGACTTTTTTTCGAAAATAGATGCCTCATTCCTTGGTCGGCGAGGGATGGCCATTATTGTATCGGTTCGATCTCGACCTTAGGATTTTGTGAGGGGATGAACATTGTGGTTCAGACACACATCTCTTTTTTTATCTCATGATGTGAAAGATAAAATGTAGTGATCCTCAGATGGGACATTCCTTCTGAAATTTGAATGCTTGGGCAAATCAACTGAACATCTACTCTGCCCCTGGTTAAAAGGTTTTGTTTTAATATTTTTTTGAACGAAAAAGAAACTCCTACTTCGAAGGCTCAGAGGGGTTAACGAGGGTCTAACTCCCTTATATCTCCGGTGTTTGAGGATTGAAACAATTCCTGTACATCGTTAACAGAGTTTTACTCAAAAGCATACCACTACAGTCATTGTTTTTTAGCTAAACTCCTTCCTCCAAACTTTTGGCTAAGCAAAAGAATTGGCACAGTTGGTATCAAAATGCCCGAAAAACAATTGAAAAGTGATTTTGTATGAAAAATTCTTTCAAGGCAGAAACATTCAATGCAACAAGGCTAACATTCAGCTATAAACAAAATCCTATATGCAGACAATGCTAAAACAATCAATCAAGATGACACATGAAAGTGCAACAAAGAAATGTAATAAAAGCCATTATGGGGAAGCAGTATCTCCAGCCCGGTCCACCGGTCCCGCCGACCTTGATATTTACCCTGAATCATGACCTTTACCGACAACACGGAATTGCGAAACAAAATGACATGACACCCGCCAGTAAAGTGAAAGAGAAGTCCATCAAACAGAGAAACAAACATGCCCCTTGCGCAGTGGATATTACGTTTGAAACTTGGATAACATCCACAGAAGTCCAATTGTTGAGTGTCTGGCCTGGAATACTCGGATGAATCCAATCTTCAACATTGTAGCTATCAACCCTATCATCGCCAACTGCATTGGCGTGTCCTTCTTGAGTAGTACAAGGATGGGAAAACTTCACAGGAGTAGATAAACCGGATGCTCTGGGAGCTGCACTTTGCCGACCTGGGCTAAAACCAAGACCAAATCCATCAAGCTTCAGAGTAATGTCCAGCACCTGACCCCAACCCTCAGGGTTACCACCTTCCACTACAGCTTTCGCATCTTTGGGGGAAGACATAAAAGTTTCCGATTTCTTTTTCTGCTCTGGAGGAGGAATATTGACAACAAGAACTGTCTCAAATGCCTGAAACAGAGTTTCATGAATTTCACCTTCAACTTCAACATAGCGGAATGATGTCAAATGACTCACGATGTACTCTTCTTCGCCGCATACGGTTATCACCTTTCCCTCTGCAGGATACTTGAGTTTTTGATGAAGAGTAGATGTGACTGCTCTTGCTCTATGAATCCACGGCCTTCCCAACAAGCAACAATATGCTGGCTGTATATCCATCACAAAAATGTGGCCGTGAAGGTACGAGGACCAACCTTAATTGGTAACTCCACTTTCCCAAACACTGATCTTCGAGACCCATCAAACACCTTTACCATCAAGTCGCTTGGGTGCAACTCCAGCCCAGAATAATCAATCTTCATCAATGCTGACTTGGGCAATACATTTAAAGACGATCCTGTCTACCAAAACTCGAGATAAAGTAGTGCCTCTGCACTCCACCGAAATATGTAACGCTTTATTATGGTTTGGTCCCTCTGGAGGAAAATCAAAATCGGTGAAGCCCAAACCATTCCCGGCAGATATATTAGCACAAACATTTTCAAACTGATTGACTGTTATCTCATGTGGTACGAACACATTCTTCAACAACTTCATCAAAGAATTTCTGTGAGGTTCTGAATAAATCAACAGGGATAAGATAGACATCTTGGACGAAGTATGGCTTAAATGATCAATTATGCTATAAAATACTCTTTCTGATAATTCGCATCAACTCTTCAACCTCATCGGGAACTGAAGAAGCTTCTGGTATCGGAATTGGTTGAGTCACATTGGCTGGCATAACCCTTGGATTGCCAATCATTACCTGTTGTTTCCCTTTTTCTCTTGCAGAAGCATCTGCCGCATCTTCCACATTGGAAGGACCAAATACTCTCCCGCTTCTAGTCATTCGACCCACACCAGAAAAGTTATGGACTTCCTCTTCATCACCTTCAGCATGTTCTTTCTCAGAAAAACGAGCATTAACCTCCTGCTTTACCCCATGGTAATAAACATCGGCACCGTAATGCCACGGGACAACCTTCTCACTAGTATACGACATAGGACCAGGTACCGTAATCATCAGAGGGGGTGCCCTCGAAGGGGCACGAATGCGCGCAGGGGTGTAATGAATAGATATTACATCAACATCTTCTTCAATAATCTTGCGGTAGCTCGGTCTTCTATCAAATCGCAGGGAGCCCTCACTTATCAACAACTGGATACCTGCTTTCAAATCATCACAGCCCTTCGGTTGCTTTTTACACTTGACACACTCAGAAGTACAACCTGGGAAAACATAATAGTCAAGCAAATACCTCTTAACACATTTCAACGGAGTAGTTACTTGTTCCACATCCATGATTAAATTTAACATTTCACCATTATCATCAATCATGTTAACAACACCCCCTCCATGCCTTGGCATTGGGTTTTGAGTAACATTTGGACCGGTCACTGGAGTAAACTCAATCGCCTTTGCATCCAACAAATCTTGTACTTTACACTTCAATGCAAAACAATTGTCAGTAGAATGACCAACTCCACCTGAATGGAATTCGCATCTTGCATTAGCATCATAATTAACAGGGAGTCTCGCAGGTGGCGGTGGCATATTTCTCAAATCGATCAACTTCAAATCAAGCATATGGTGGAGGGCTTCAGTAAGAGTCACCGGCAAAGGTTCGAATTTTCTGGGTTGTCTCTGCTGCTGGTTATTATACTGACAGGGAGCATCTTGCTGCCTTCCTTGTTGAGGCACTACATTTGGTCTCTGCTGCAGAGGAGCATTAACAAGAATAGAAACAACATTGATTTGTTGATGCTGACGATCCTCTCTTCGTCCTCTATGGGAGTAAACCGCGCTTGCATCGCCTTCCCTTTTCTTAGGGTAATTGTTGAATGGTTTCTTACTGCCCCCTGACGAGCTGCTAGAACCTCCAACCTGAATCCTTCCCAGTTTCAAACCCACTTCAATTCTTTCACCAGTCGTGACTAAGTCTGCAAATCCTGCCGAAGTGCTTCCTATCATGTGCTCATAGAAAGGCCCTTGCAGGGTACTCATAAACATATCAATGAGTTCTCTCTCCATGAGTGGAGGTTGAACTCTCGCAGCCAACTCACGCCACCTCTGAGCGTATTCCTTGAAAGATTCTTTTGGTCCTTGCGACATATTTTGTAACTGAGTGCGATTAGGTGCCATATCCATATTGTACTGATAATGTTTGACAAAAGCCCGAGCAAGATCATTCCAACAATGAACATGAGCTTTTTCCAGCTTTATGTACCATTCCAAGGATGCCCCAGACAGGCTATACTGGAAAAAGTGAATCAAAAGCCCTTGATCCTCAGTATGTACTGACATCTTCCGGAAATAAGAAGTTGCATGGGTAATAGGACATGATGCTCCGTTGTACTTTTCAAAAGTAGGAGGCTTGAATTTCGGAGGGACCTTCACCCCAGACACCAACCCGAGATCATTAGCATCCATACCAAGGATTCCTTGCCCTTCCACAGCCTTCAGGCGCTCTTCCAACAAACGATACTTCATATCCTCAATCTGAATCCCCGGCTCTGAACGCTGCACAGAAAACCGATCTTTATCCTGGTCAAAGTCAAAATCCTGATCCTGATAGTTCCTTACACCACCCTGATTAGCTCTCCTGTTCCCCACAAGACGGGGTCTAGGAGATGGAGGAAACTGCCCTACGTTGCACACAAAAGGATTTCCCGGCATCCCGTGAAAATTTGCAGCTAGCTGATCTTGTACGTCCCCCATTCCTACAAAGATATCCTGATAAAGCCCTTGATTTCCAACATCCCCTGGATGGCGGCGTTGGTTGTTGACAATAGCAGCGAGCTCTTCCTGTCGGCGATTCACATTGGTGATGACCTCCATGAACTGAGTCATATGAGTAGCCATCAGAGCCCTCATTTCAGCGAGTTCAGCTTGAACCTGTTCCATCTGTTTTGGCAAGTTGGTTCTGGTGGAATATCGATGAGTAGTCGTCTTGAATTCTGAATAAGAAAAGCAGCAGAATAAGAAAACCGTCTTGAGATAACCTGTAATGTTATGAAATGCATGATGTGCATGATATGTTTGTCATTTCCAAGTATCCAAGAGTCCTTTTATTCATCAGTCACGGCGTGCAACCATACAATCAAAAAAAATAGAAAGGATAAAAAGATGAACACTTCAATTATTTACAAACAAAGAAACGACGTCTAAATGTCTTCGGACCATTAAGAGTAAAAATGACAAACGACTAAATACATGTCTTAACAATAAAGAAAAGAGAACTGAATAATAACAATCACTTGGCCCCTTCCAACAATTCTGAGGGTGACCAAATACACCAAAAGTAAATAACAGAACTAAATCTCCGGAACTAAGCACGCTTCAAGGTGTTGACAGTACTCTTCCAGTCTGGCTTTCTCCTTCAAGAGTTGAGATGCAACTATTTTACCTTCTTGGAACTGATCTTCCGCGACTCGCTTCTGGGTCATTTCCTTCTCAAGCTGAGCGTCTTTGTCCTTGAGCTGTTTTTCCAAGTTCTGAATCTTCTTCTTGTAGCTATTTTCTGAGGCCTGAAGCTTCCAACACTCTCGCTGAATCTTGCTCAATTCTTCTTCCATTTCAGCATGAGACCTCTTCCTAGAACCGGTTGCATCAGAAGTTTCCCTTTGAGCTTCCTTGAGTTTACGAGCTAAGTCGGCCCTTTCTTGATCTGCCCAATAAAGTTTCATCCCCGCCTCACGGTCTTTTGCACGAAGCTGAATATTCTCAACATGAATCTGGGTAAACATCTCAGTAGGCACCGTGCTACTTAGAACAGCAGGTGGTTGCTCGTATAAAGGAGCCGACCTTGCAAATGGTAACCGTAAGACCTTAACCCTGGCTTTAACCCACTCCAAGTAAGAAATTCTAGCAACAGGAACCTTCTTGCCCAAAGTAGTTCTATCCTTCCTGTGAATGCCTTTCCAAGCACTTGTCACTTTTCTCAACATATCAGGATCACTTCCCCTAGCGAAATATACTGATTCAGACACCTCCTTAACCTTTGGCGGTCCATCCATTGCATATCCCAATTGACGATAAGCAAGCACCAGATTATAGTTGATGCACCCCTTAGTTCTTATGAGGGGGACATTAGGGAAATCTCCGCAACTAGTGACAACACTTTGCACTTCCCCCATATCATAATTCCACCGGATATCAAAAGAAGTAAGGTTAACAAGCCTTGATGACCATCAAAGAGAAAACCTGGTGTCCACGAAAGGGCCGCTCACTGGTAGATGCAACTTAAGCCATTGATACAACATCGAATGACATAAACTTACATTACCACCTTTTCCGTGTCGGGAATGAATGGTGTAAAGAGTGTCTGCCAGGAGTGCCGGTATCGGGTTCTTGTTTCTAAAAACACAAATAGCTGTCAAATCCACAAAATTTCTCTTGCGAGGGAAGAGGATAATCCCGTATATCATGAGAGCAAAAAGAGTGTTGAAGTCAATCCAATTCTCTTTCTTTGCCCAGTCTTCAGCTTTCTTCACTAAGAAGTCCAAATAAAACCCTGTAGCATCCTCACTTGACTTCCAATTGTCTTTCACCTCTTTCCAACTCAAATGAAGAATTTCAGCAATAACTTCGAACTTTGGTTTTTCCGGCACTTGGACAAAAGGAAATTCATTGGTCAATATGATATTAAGCAAGTACACATACTCTTCTAGGGTAGGAACCAATTGGTAATCTTGGAAAGTAAAGCACCTTAATTCTTTATCATATAACTGGAAGAGAGTGATCAAAGCCATCGGGTCAATTGGAGTGTTAAGGACCAGTAACAGGTTGCCATAATTTTTGTTGAAGTTGCTCAGAACATCACCCTTTAGATAAGAACTCAACCTCTTCAACTCGGCCACACCAACAGTAGGATTCTGATAAGAGAAAGTATGCCTGGTAAGCTCTTTAACCTGAACTGAAGCGGACTCAACTGTAGGGAAATCAACCATTCTGACGGAAAGAAAACTCTTGAATGTCCCTGGAAAATGACATGCGTATGCTAGTTATATATTTTTTACATTATTTTTCTTCAGAAATAAATATGCTATGATGTAGTATGACATGATCAAAGTTCACACTGGATCATGGCTGGACCATTACAGAATAACACCCATCAAGATCAAAGGAGAATCTTGAAGCTTCAAAACTAACATGGGAACCTGAATCATCTTCACAACACAAAGTCACCAACAGTACCTGTACCTGTAATGAAAATTTTTCCCGCCCCTCTGACGGGTGTAATCTAGGTCAAGGTAAGGTTAAAAGCCAAATCAGAGTACGAGAGCTCGAATGTCGGTATTATCATCCGATAACACCAATCCAAACTACCTTCGAAGTCATGGATCTCATGGTCAGGTCTACAAAGCATCCGCTTCATAGCTGCCATGGCCACTCTATTCCTAGTTCCTATGGAATTCACTCATAGCCTGGGTATGAGGCCTTTTACCTCATGGAATAACCCACCCACCAAGAAAATCCAGAAACCAAATAGTCCAGCCAAAACCAGTATGCAGAAAAAAAAGCGCACATAGGATGCAATGCAAACAGATAAATATGCAAAGCGGTAAATAAACACCCAAAGAGAAAACAAACAAGAGCTAGGATCGACTCCGGGATGGACCAACAAAAGGTCAATTTGTCCCCAGTGAAGTCGCCAGCTGAAAACTACGCGGTCGGAACCTCTCATCTGGATGTTAATGAAACATCAATGAAGTCGCCACCAAACGTCTTTTATCCCGCCGAGAGGGAAAGGTAAACATCGAGAAGACCTGGAAAGTGAAGAAATCACGATCTTTCGACCGAGAGATCGGGTAAGGGATTCTGTTACGCGAGGGGAAGGTGTTAGCACCCCACACACCCGTAGTACTCTACGGTATCCACTCTTGTTGTCTAATCTAAATGGGTGTGGTCAAATCCTATATCTATGGCTTAAAACTTAAAAGGGAATGTATGCAAAAGAAAAGAAAATAATGTAGGGAAAATAAAAGAAGTGCTCGTTTGGGCCCTTCCCCAATGCCTACGTATCCCTTTTAAGGAATCAAAGCAGCTGTAGTTCGGCTTAAGTGTTTTGGTTGGTTTGTGTTTTTTAGTTAAGACGAATAAAGATAGTCAAGATGGCAAAACATCAAATAAAACAACAAACACATGAGATGGTAAAGAATCGGCTAAATGATAACAAGATAACATGTCAAAGATGGCGAAACATCAAATGAAACAAACGACAAAACAATCACACCTAACAATGATATTGCGAATCAAAGTAGGATAACAAACATGTGCGATGGCGAAACATCGGCTTCAAGGTAAACAAAGATATCATGGCAAAAGATGACGAAACATCAATAAAATAGATGGCAAAACATCACACCTAACAATGATATTGAGAATCAGATTAGGATAACAAACATGTGCGATGGCGAAACATCAACTTCAAGATAACAAGATATCATGGCAAAAGATGGCGAAACATCGATAAAATAGATGACAAAACATCACACCTAACAATGATATTGAGAATCAAAGTAGGATAACAAACATGTGCGATGGCGAAACATCGACTTCAAGATAACAAGATATCATGGCAAAAGATAGCGAAACATCGATAAAATAGATGACAAAACATCACACCTAAAATGATATTGAGAATCAAAGTAGGATAATAAACATCTGCGATAGCGAAACATCGGCTTCAAGATAACAAGATATCATGGCAAAAGATGGCAAAACATAGATAAAATAGATGACAAAATATCACACCTAACAATGATATTGAGAATCAAAGTAGGATAACAAACATGTGCGATGGCGAAACATCGGCTTCAAGATAACAAGATATCATGGCAAAGATTGGTTTGTATCTTTTACTTTGAAGAAGGGTTTGGGTTCATTAGAGGTGTCTTATGATTTGCCAAGAAAACAAGCTTTTGTTTTAAGATGCAAAATGCAAAGAAAGGAAAAAACAACTAATGGGAACTAGCCTAGCACTATCCCTAGTGTTATCATAAAATGGTTGATCCTAATATTGAGGATAAAGGAGAACCATACCTTAATTATCATGCTAAAGGAAGCTTAACAAAACTATCCTATAGGGAACATGCAATGAGAGTGAAGTCGTGATCTCAATATCTAAATTGAGTGACTCATCGATCAATAATTAAAGAAGAAAAGAAATAAACATCCTATAGGGAGCATGCAATGAGAGCGAAGTCGTGATCTCAATGTCTAAATTGAGTGACTCATCGATCAACAACAAAAGAAGAAAATCAATAAACATCCTATAGGGAGCATGCAATGAGAGAGAAGTTGTGATCTCAATGTCTAAATTGAGTGACTCATCGATCAACACAACATAAGTATTAAACAAAAAAAAAACAGAGGGCCTCCTGACATATATCAGCAACGGAGTCCCATCATGCAATCATAGAACTATGCAAAATGAAAATGAAAGAAGGGAGATATTGCAATACCAAACGGATAACTATCCGTAGCAACCGAGCAAGAATAAAAAGAAACCCAGAGAACTTCAAGCAAGCTGGCATCAGTAGACGAATCAAGTCAGAAATTACGCCATAAGGATGCAAGTAATGAGATTATCAGATATGAATAGGTCTCCATGGGCAATGTATAGTATTCACAATATCATGTATATATCCTGCATGGAATATCAAACATGCCAAATACAAAAGCAGTGTCAGTGTAATAAGTTGTGTTCCACAAATAAAGTGGAACACAGTAGCCTCAGGCCAAAAGTGGGATGTTATACATTGTCACAAAGTCTCCAAGATATGCCGAGGTCTCTAATCCTAAGTCCAAGAAAAAGTCTCATGCTCCATAATGCAAAGGATAGTAACCAAATAGTCCAAGTATTATTAAAGCTTTTTATGGTTCATGTTGATTATTAGGTTTTTTTTAAAAAAAATAAAGAAACGCTCAAGTGAGCAAAATAAAAATGACATAAAAGTAAATGCTCAAGTGAGCAAAGATGAAAATAGCATGAAATGTAAAATGCTAAAAGTAAATGGTACATAAAGCATGAAAATAAAAGCATAAAGTAAAGTTAATTGTTAGTAATTAGTGGTTAGTTGGATGACCATCTTGAAACTTGCATTTGGAACTCATTAGAGGATTGGTAGAACCAAAGCCTCCACACAACAAGTTGAATTTTCTTTTTGTCAAGTATATCATCCATTTTGGAATTCTCACAAGGCAACGTGTAATGATCAACGATGTTTAAGTGATCCGCGTTGACCAAAGGTGTTGTAGATCCATTAGAGGATTGGTAGAACCAAAGCCTCCACACAATGAATCTCAAGGTTATTGGATAAAAGAGATCAAATTAACATACTTGGGCTTGCAATCAAAAGTTTGGGCCAAGAATGATCATTTATTCGGATCGGGACAAAATTTAGCGCTATGTTAAGCAATCGTAAGTGGACTTATGTAGAAGTTGCACCTATTTTGAGGCCGATCAATAGCAATCTATGTACTTCATGTTTGGATAAATGATATAAAGATCATCATCCCTTAACATGTAGCACAATAAAAAAAAAAGAGAAAGAGATAAGATGAAGAGGGAGGGGAATGATAAGTTAATTTGGATTACCATTTCAAAATTTTTTCATCTTTAAATTCAACCACTCCTCTAGATGGATTAAAGTACTAAACATATCATTAATCCAAAGCACCAAGAATGAATTAAATAATTCACTCTTTGATAGATTTGAATTGATGAACATTTATCCAACTTCATCTACATCACAAAGTTCATTGAGTTTAAAAACAAATTGGACATTTAAAATTGCAATCCAAACCAACAATCAAAAGGAGTGAGTAGAAAAAGCATTTTGGATCAAAGCTGCCCCAAAACAAGGCAAAAAAGTGCATTATGTCCCTGTGCAGTCGATTGCAATAACTGTGCAATCGATTGCACACAGTGTTATTTTCAAAAAAATTGTGTGAAATGCTTCTGTGCAATCGATTGCACAGTTACTGCAATCGATTGCACACTGTTACAGTAGCAAAAACAACATTTTAAAAGGCCAATTTCTTGTTCAAAATTTCCATCAAACACCTTATGATCATGAATCCAATTGAGCACGAAAATTCCATCAAATTATGAGAAAATAACACCATTGGAATCACAAAATAATGCTTAAAGAATCGAACCCAAAGACAAACAAGAGATCACATTGTGAAAGATGAATTATCCAACTTACTAAAGGTAGATCTAGAGAATTATCAAAACAACTTCAAGAATTTGCTTCAATTCAACCACAAGAATCATTTAACCAAGCTTGGATGTAGAGAATTGATGGAGAAAAAGTGTTTGGATGAAGGTTTAGCTCAAAGATTAGTAAGCTTCAATGCAAAGCTTACTAACTTTTTAAAAATGGAGCTTTGAGTGAATTTGGTAGATGGAGAGAATTGAGAGATTTTTTAGCAAGGTGGATTTGGCTATCAAAAGCTTGAAATTTGAATAAAATGAGGGCTCTATTTATAGAGTTTTAGGATTGGGATTAGTGGTAATTTGGTAATTGATTCTTGGAGGCAAAATTTGAATTAATGATAATTCTTTCAAATATTAGAGCCAAAATTTGAATTAATGATAATTCTTTTTAAAAATGAAATATTGACACTAAAATTTGAATTAATGATACATATTTCAAAAATGAAGGAAAATTGGAGCCAAAATTTGACAAGTTTAAAATGCTGATTTTTTTCAAATTTTCACACTGTGCAATCGATTGCACTATAGTGCAAATCGATTGCACAATGTTTTTTTCTTTCAAAAATGGCACAAAATGCACTATGTGAAATCGATTGCACTCTAAGAGCAATCGATTGCATCAGTGAAAAAAATGAAAAATTTTAATTCTTTTTCTTTGCAAATAGAGATTTTAGGAAAATAATACCAGGAATCTTTATTTGTCAGATGCTTCGACTTGGTACCTACAAAACACAAATATGCAAAGACAAAGACAATTTTTTTTTTGTATTTTGATTAGAAGTTAGTCAATAACACATATACAAAATACACAACTAAAGTGCTTGGAGATAGTTGATCAAGCTTCAAAACCCTAATTTGACTGGTGAATCAAAGGAGTGATTCCCTCTTATAATCAAACACAAACTCCAATCCTATGAAGATCCAAAGAGATGGATGAAACATCTTGAGATATGCAATTAACTCTGAGCTTGAAAAATCCAGAGGTTCAAATGACAAGGTTATACTTGATCAACTTGTCAAAGCAACCAACCTTCGAAGCTTAAGGAAGACATGATAACCAAAGTGCTTTGATCCCATCACAATGTATGAATGCAATGCAATATGATATTCATGATGAAACATAAGCCAAAATCAAAAGGGTAAATTTTGGGGTGCAACACTGGGCCTATAGGGTTATGTCTCTCTCTCATAATGACATCATCTGGACTATCAAGGGTTTGGACGAGGTGGCCATTATTGATCGCTGTGGGGAATACCTCAATGTTCCACTGATAGGAACCAATGGAGGGATTACCTACAATCCATGCTTGGCCTTACGACAGTTTGGGCGAGCCAGAAGAGAAGGACCTCATGAATTGCTAATTCTTAGTATCATCTTTGATTTTCAAGGGGATAGTGACGAGCAACGCCGCAGATTCATAAGGGCTTGGGATAGAGTTCACAGATCTGATCCATATGAGCTGGGTCCAAAGACTTCTCTTCCAATGGAGCCATATCTCAGATGGGTTCGTATCCGTGCCCAAAAGCTGGGTATGCCGTATGAAGCCGTCCTGCCTATCATTGTTGAAGTTGCTAATGAAGAGGGGGTTCTTCCTACCATCCTCCATCCTTACATGCCCACTGACATTGGGGCACTGAAAAGGTCTTGGATGCAGCTGAGAGAAGAGCGGGATGCTTACCGAGAAAAGTTTAACGAGCAAGAGCAGAAGATCCAGAAGTTGACTAGGCAGCTGGAGAACGAATGGATCCTCAATGACTATGTCTGCACCGACAAGAAGCGACCATGGGAGCACTGATTGTCCTTTGATTATTTCCTTTCTAATTTTCATTTACTTTTCAGTATTTCCTTTCTTGTAACGCCTTAAGGGCAATTTGTTGAACAATTTGAATTTCAAGTTTATCTAATAAAAGTGTGTTTCCTTTTTGGTTTTCGAATTTGAATCTCTAGATGTCTTTGAAATCATATCATACGCATTTCATTCCATGCACCTCATAACAGGTACCCTTACAAGTTTTCTCATCTTCTTCGCTGTTTATTTCAGCATCATGTCTGCTGAACCATCAACTGAGCAAACAATCAAGGCCCTACAGGCTCAAAATGCCCAATTCCAAGAGCTGTTCATGAATCTAGCTAAGGGTCAGCAAGATCTGAAGACCCTTATTCTGAAAGAGAAGAAGAAGAAGAGGACAATCCTGTTTAACACAGGTCACAGGTTTTGAAACAAGCTACGAGATGAAGTTGATTTGACCACCTCATCTGGAGGGAAAAATAGTCAGGAAGAAAGGAGGGCTCCTAGCCCTGTGGTCTCAGACAACAAGACGGAATTCGACGAAGACCAGTATCCTCCTGCTGAGGATAGATACAAACAACTAGAAGACCGGTTGAGTGCGATGGAAGTACAGAAAGTGCCTGGTCTGGACTTTGGAGATCTAGGTCTGTCATCTGGGGTGGTAATTCCCCACAAGTTCAAGACACCAGCCTTTGCTAAGTATGACGAAGTTTCTTGTCTGAAGCTGCACCTTCGGTCATATGTAAGGAAGATTCAGCCGTACACCGCTGATAAGAATCTGTGGATCCACTTCTTTCAAGACAATCTCTCAGGGACTCAGCTTGAATGGTTTTACCAGTTGGACGGAGCCAGTATCCACAGTTGGGAGGATTTGGCTACTGCTTTCTACAGGCAGTACCAATACGATTCCGACCTTGCTCCCACGCGTACCCAACTCCAGGATATGTCAACGGGAATGGGCGAAGGTTTCAAACATTATGCTCAGAAGTGGAGGGACCTCACCGGAAGAGTGCAACCACCCTTGGCTGATCGAGAGCTTGTGGATATGTTTCTAGGGACCTTGTCTGGTCCATTTTTCAACCACCTGATTGGAAGCTCTTCGTTTGGGTTTACAGAGCTAATTATGACCGGTGAGAGGATTGAGGCTGGTATTAAGGCTGGTAAGATACAAAAGGGTGCTTCATCGAGCACCGAGAAAAAGCCTTTTAAGAAGGAGTCCAGTGCCGTTTACAGTTCGAAAAGCGAGAATAGACCTGAACACCGCCAAGCTGTTAATGCGGTTGTTATTTCAAGACTTGCTGGTGCTCTTCAGCATAACAATCAGCCAAAGGCCGAGAGACCGCGGAGGCAATTCACTCAACTCAACATGACTTTATCCCAGATTCTGCCACAGTTACTGAAAACTAATCTAGTGATTCCAAGGGAGGCCCCGAAGAATCCCAACACTATATCACCAAAGTACAACCCTAATGCCCGCTGTGCTTTTCACTCTGATAGCCCGGAACATAATACAAATGATTGTTGGGCTTTGAAGAACAAAATACAAGACTTAATTGATGCTAAGGAGATTGAGTTCGAGGCGCCCGAAAGACCTAATGTTGTGACTGCTCTTATGCCCAAGCATGGAGTGAATGCTATAGAGGAAGACTCGTTTGTGGTTTCTGTGAATGACATTGCTACCCCTTTGATGACTGTGAAGAAGAACCTTTTGCTAGCCAGTTTATTTCCGGGCTGTGACGAAGGTTGCCGTATGTGTTCTGTCCTACCTACCGGTTTCCATCTTTTGAAATCAGGTGTCCAACGCCTGATGGATAGTAAAGAAATTTGGTTTGAGAAGATTGTTGTTCCTTTAGTTCATACTGAAGAAGTTGCCATTATTACCATTTTCGACAATTCTTCCAAGGCTTCCTCGAGAAAGCCTGTTAGAATTACATCTGTTCCAAGAATCGCACCATTGATCATCACTATTCCAGGGCCTATCCCCTATACATCTGATAAAGCTGTCCCTTGGCACTACGGGGCTGATGTTTATTTTCATGGAGTTAAACAAGAGTTGGATGCTGATACTGACGTCAGCAATATTGTTGGACCTGCTAAAGTCACCCGCAGTGGAAGACTTTTCTCACCTGATATCTCTCCACCAACTGCCCGAAAACCTATTGTTATTACACCTGCAAGTGTACCTGCTGCTATTCCTATTCAAGTTCCCATTCTCACCCCTGTTACCGAGTCATCTAACACTCGGGGCAAAGGGACCACTGATGAGCCTGCCCATATGGAGGCACCAAAGACGATTACTATTGAAGCTTCTAAACAAGAGATGGAAGAGATTCTGAAGATTATCAAAAAGAGTGACTACAATGTAGTCGAACAGTTGGGGCAAACCCCGTCCAAAATCTCTATGTTGTCACTGTTGCTATGCTCAGAGGCCCATGCCAAGGCTCTGATTGCATTCCTGAAGACTGCACATGTACCGCAAGAGACATCGGCTGATCAGTTTAAAGATTGTATGGCCAGCCTGATTGCTGATAATGGGTTGGGTTTCTCTGACACCGACTTGACTGCTAAAGGGAAGAATCACAATGATGCCCTGCATGTCTCCATTGAATGCAGGGGCACCACTCTTGCTCATGTATTGGTGGATACTAGTTCCTCATTGAACATTTTGCCTAAGAAAGATCTAGACCGGTTGGACTGTGAAGGATTGGAGTTGAAACCAAGCAACATTGTCGTCAGGGCCTTTGATGGGTCTAAGAGGATGGTGCATGGAGAAGTTGATATCCCGATTAAGGTTGGTTCTCAGGTTTTTGCCTCTACATTCTATGTGATGGACATTCAGCCATCTTATTCTTGTTTGTTGGGTCGACCATGGATCCATAAAGCTGGGGCAGGGATGTCTATGCTCCACCAGAAACTGAAGTACCCGGTCAAAGGGAAAATTGTGACAGTGCAAGGAGAAGAGGAGTACATGGTTAGCCACCTCAACTCTTTCCGATACGTAGAAATGGATGGGGAGTTCATTGAGACCCCATTTAAGAATTTTGACGAGGTTCCCCAAACGCTGGTGTTGTACCCCAAAATTTGCCCTCTCATTTCATCAACATTTTCTCATCACAAGACTCTTGGAGTTCAAGATCAAACTAGGGTTTGCTCTGCTCAAGACCCCTCCTTGCACTGCTGACCCAAATTAGGATTTGAGTTTGCACAAGGATATTTTGACTTACAATGCCCAAAGTGACTTTCATACTTCATGTTGGACTCACAAGTTTGCCCATACCAAGTTTCAAGCCTTGATTCAAATCTTTGCCCAGTCAATTGGACAGTTGACCTAGAAATCAGTTGTATTGGGGAAAAAGTCAATTGTGGCCAATTGGCAGTCAAACCACATGAAATTTGACCCACATCAACATTATGAACTCATATGAACTATTTGATCAAGTTTGGACCACAATTCCACAAGAAATTTGATCAGATCATCAAAAGGGCAAAATGGTCATTTTTAGGGTTTTGACTACACAAAGGCAATTTTTGACTGTTTGACCTAACCAATGGCAAATCAAGCTCACACATGGACTCAAGGACTCAATGACATTGTATTGACCCATTCAACAAGTTCAGAAGATCTCAATTGCATAGGATTGATAGTTGAATTTTTCAGTCAACTGATCAAAATTTGACTGTACACTGAAAAGTCAAACTTTGACTTTTTGGTCAAAATCAAGTGCCAAGGGTCATCTTTCATCAAGACATGTCAAATTATGAAACTTGTTCATCAAGAAACCCAAAAATGCAAATTAGGGTTTAAAATGGAAAAAATTTCATAACTTAGAAATTTTCTAAGTTATGAAATTTTCTTATTTTTTCCTAACTTTGTCCCATTTTTTCACCAAGATGCAAATGGATTCAAACAAAACTTGAAACATGAAAGTTGTAGTCCATTCCAAAATCTACAACTTTGTTGATTTCCAAAATGGATCCTATCAAGTATATCTTCGAGAAGCCTGCTTTATCGGGAAGAATCGCTAGATGGCAAATGATTCTGACTGAGTATGATATCTAGTATACTACCCAAAAAGCTATAAAAGGGAGTGTACTAGCTGACCATCTAGCTCATCAAGCTGTCGAAGATTATCAATCTATGAGATTTGACTTCCCAGACGAGGACATCATGACTTTAGACAACATCGAAGGTATCGGACCGTATGACGGACCTGAAAAAAGATCCTGATGGACCCTGTACTTTGATGGTGCTTCAAATGCACTCGGCAACGGTATCGGTGCGGTACTCATTTCTCCGGAAGGTTGCCATACACATTTCACGGCCCAACTTTGTTTCAGCTGTACCAACAACATGGCCGAATATGAAGCTTGCATCTTTGGTCTCAAGGCTGCTATAGACCTGGGGATCAAATCTTTGGTTGTATTTGGGGACTCGGCTTTGGTTATCAGCCAAGTCAAAGGAGAGTGGGACACCAAACATCCTAATCTTATCCCATAGAAAGAACATGTCTTGACATTGCTGCCTCATTTCGAGCAGATTACTTTGGAGCATTTCCCGCGAGAAGAGAATCAGCTAGCAGATGCTCTGGCTACAATGTCTTCCATGTTTAAACTCAACTGGGATAACGAGGCTCCCCAAATTACCATCGAGCGAATGGGCGAACCTGCACACTGTCATGAGATTAATACCGAAGAAGTAATGTAACAACCCTGGTTTCATGAAATCAAAAGGTATCTCCAGACTAGAGAATACCCCGATGGAGCTTCCGTCAATGACAAAAAGTTCTTAAGGAGATTTGCGGCCAAGTTCTTCCTAAGCAATGGCATCCTTTATAAGCGCAACCATGATTGTATTTTACTCCGATGTGTAGACAAAGCTGAAGCAGAGTTGATCATGACTGAGATACACAGTGGCACATTCGGCACCCAATTGAGCGGACATACGATGGCTAAGAAGATTCTAAGGGCAGGATACTACTGGTCTACCATGGAAGCTGATTGTCATCAACATTCACGTACTTGCCATAAATGCCAAATCTACGCCGACAAGGTGCATATTCCTCTTGTTCCTCTCAACATTCTGACAGCTCCTTGGCCATTCGCAATGTGGGGCATTGACATGATTGGAGAGATCAAGCCCATGGCATCCAATGGACATCGCTTCATTTTGGTCGCTATTGATTATTTTACCAAGTGGGTCGAAGCAGCTTCCTTTGCCTCTGTTACAAAGAATGTGGTTTCCCGCTTCATCAAGCAGAACCTCATATGCCGGTATGGTGTCCCCGACAGGATCATCACAGACAACGGTACAAATCTGAACAATACTATGATCACCGCTCTATGCAAATAGTTCAAGATTTATCATCACAATTCATCTCCCTATCGGCCGAAGATGAACGGTGCTGTTGAAGCCGCGAACAAAAACATCAAGAAGATCATTCAGAAAATGACAGTTACCTACAAGGACTAGCATGAGATGTTACCGTTTGCTCTCCATGGATATCGTACCACGACACGTACTTCAACAGGGGCAACCCCATTTTCTTTGGTATATGGCATGGAAGCTGTCCTACCCATGGAGGTTCAGATTCCTTCTTTAAGGATTATGAAAGACGCTGTTTGAGTGAAGACGATTGGATTCAGACCCGACTTGATCAGCTTAATTTGATCGATGAGAAACGACTTACTGCTGTTTGCCATGGTCAGACTTACCAAAAACGGATGATCAAGGCTTTCAACAAGAAAGTAAGGCGTCAGGTATATCAAGTCGGAGATCTTGTAATCAAGCGGATCATCTTACCGCAAAGTGATCCCAGTGGCAAGTGGACTCCTACTTACGAAGGACCATTTATGATCAAGAGCATCTTTTCTGGTGGGGCAATAATTTTGACCACCATGGACGGCGACGATTTTCCACACCCTGCGAACGCAGACATAGTCAAAAGATACTACGCATAAAAGGACCCGACAAGTTGAAAACCCGAAAGGGCGACTTGGGCAAAAATGGGCATCCCGGTGAACCGAAAACCCGAAAGGGCGTTTCAGGCAAAAATTAGGGATAAAACAAAAAAATCTGTACACCCGGCAAGTTAAAAACCCGAAAGGGCGACTTGGGCAAAAAAGGGTTTCCCGGTGGATCGAAAACCCGAAAGGGCGATTCAGGCAAAAGTTAGGGAATTCAAGCGTATGGCTATGTCTCGTCGGATCACTTTAAAAGACGATCTCTTCACCAACAAACTCCAAGCTTCTGATCAATCCAGTCATCGGTGGATGAAGCAGCGAATGAACAAATATTCAGAGTTGTGAAGGCTATGGAAGAATGGGAACCCCATGGAATTATTACACATAGCCATCCTTCTTTTGTATATATTTTTTCAATTTTTACGATAACATTCTCTTACTAGGATGTTTGTCTCCTTTGTACAAAGATACTCATAAAAAGTTAATACAAATACACTTCCAAGTGCAGAAATTTGCTTTGCCTTCCTTTTCTTTTTACACTTATGTTTTATTTGAAAAAACGTCCAATGTTTTGTTAAGTAGGCATATGCATTTGAATATAATCATTGCTTACAATAAAATTGAGAAAAGATGATTGCTGTTAGGTTGAAGGTATATGTAGATGTCTTGATGCCCTTTCAGAAGAAATCCCCAGCGGAATTAAACTTCAAGATCCCCAACACAGTTAAACTTCAGGATCCTCAGAAGAGCAAAAGCTTTCTAAAAAGCTGGATTCCCCAGCTAAAGTGAATTCCAGAACTTAATTCCCCTCAGAGTCAAGTTTCAAGATCCCCAGTGGAGCCCGAAAACCCTAAATATCCTATCCCCAACAGAACCAGAACAGTGAACATTCTCCCCACAGAGATACTTCCCAACAGATTGAAGATTCTCAATCCCATTTCTCCAGCATAAGTCTCCCAAGTTTTAAACTTCCCAGTAGAGATTTTCAAAGTTGTCCTTGTTCCCCAAGCAGTCAACAATCAACAAAGACTTCTCATCTTCAGTAATCAAAAATTCTTGCCATCCCCTGCAGCAGTCAAGGATGCACTTTCCCCGGCAGCAGTCAAAGAATCCCTTAGCTCCAGCTATCCGGATTCCATCTTCCTCAACAAGACGGCTACTCAGCTTGCATGAATAACCATGCCATTCATATATCATAAACATCAATGAAATACAGTTCATTGCATCATACATATCATACAACATAACTTTATGTTCAGCTAACATTTTACCCTTTTCAGGATAAGATTAAAAGGCTATTATTAACAGTTATCCAGAACAAGTTACATATACACCCCAGACACGGCGGTCATTCTATTACTCATTCAGAGTTTCAACTTCAGATACAGTACAGATACACCCCAGACACGGTGGTCATTCTATTACTCATTCAGAATTTCAGGTCAGATACGGTACAGATACACCCCAAACACGGCGGTCATTCTACTACTCATTCAGACTTCCGCAATCTGATACAGACTAGACACGCTCCAAACACGACAACCATTCTATCTCTCATTCAGATTCAATTATCAACTTCAAGTTCGGATATGCTCCAAACACGGATGCCATTCTAGCCCTTACACCGAGTAGTTTGATTCTCCCCAGTGCAATCGTCACGGAAGTCATTCTGTCACTCATTCAGATCCCAGTTACAGTTTCAGATACACTCCAGACACGGAAGTCATTCTGCTACTCATACAGATCTCAACTCCAAGATACAGTTTCAGATACGCTCCAGACACGGTTGCCATTCTGTCACTCATTCAGATCCCAGTTGTGATACGGTGGGAGAACTGATTGTGGTTTTGCGTTTGTTTTCGCAAATGTTTCGGTTGAGCAAGAGTCGCCACCGACTTTTTATTTTATCCTAAGGAAAGGTTTAAAAAGCACAGCAAAAACCTTTGAGATTTTTTCTTGGGTTCGGGGAGTAGATTATAGAAAGGGAAGGTATTAGCACCCTTTCTATCCATGGTTATCCATGGGCTCTTAGTTACTTGCTTAGATCACTTGCCTTTTTCAATTGTTTGAAATGGTGCTTTGTGTGTGTGTTTGAAAAATGTTTTGAAAAGAAGCCAATGTGGTGGCAACCTTTGTAATGATCCATGTTGGGATGTATACAAAGGTGTATGTCTTTTGAAAAGGTTTTCATTTGTTTTTGAAAGTTATTTTGAAAGTGTTGTGAGGTGTGGTTTAAAGACAGGCAAGTGTTTTTGTTTTGCAAGTTGACAAGTACTTAAGAGCGATCTACCCTAAAGTTCTCAAAGATTTTTGTTATGTTTTTAACCCTTTTAACAATTTTGTTCCACCATTGTATTTGGTGGACAATCTTGTGTTAGGATGTGAAAGGGACGGGCGTGGGTCATCGTTTAGACCATAATTGCAATGGTGCCAAGTATCTTTGGGCAATTTTTCTTTAAGGGACTTGATCATTTGAGTTATTTGTTTTGCCCAAAGAGACCTAACATGCAATATGGCCTGATTTTTTGAAAGGGCAACAAGTGGATGTAACCCTAGGGGTGTTAGTGTGCAAGTGTGTTTTATTGCATACAAGAGTTTTTTTCTTTGAATTAGGTTTTTCTACTTCATTGATTTTATCTTGCCATACATGTCCTAATTACTAGCAATAAGAAGCAGAAATATAAAATCCTACGCTATTACAACAATTAGGGGAGGGGGATACACATTTGTACATGGGGGGTTCAACGAGAAAAATAGACAAAAAAGAAAATAAGCAAAAAACAAGATATATATAGAGAGAGAGGGAGCCCGCGCGCTGCTGGGAGGTCATCAGAAGTTCTGACTCAGCTCCGCTGCCAGATGATCAACCTGTTAGTGAAACTGGATGAGTCAGAACTTCTGACTCTGGCACCTGCAAAACAGAACCTTGTTAGTGGGGAAATCAGAAGTTCTGATTTCCCTGCGCTGCAAGACAGAAGTTTGTTAGTGGAGAAACCAGAAGTTCTGATTCTGCTGAAAAGGCAATAACTCTCAGAGGTCATTGACAGCAAAACAGGCTTCAGATATGCTAACGTCAAAGTCAGCATTTGGATTTTCCCTGTACTAATCAGAACATCTGCAATTCTGTTGTTACTCCACAAAACAGGAAACATATTTGGAACAGATCCAGCAAATACAAAAAATGTTTCAGAGGTCAGAACCACCAAGGTCATAGGCAAATCCTGTACTGGCTCAGAACATTCTGAGGTATGAAAATCCTCAGAACATAAACAGTAACAACATGATATTTACATTATGTTTATTTGAGTATGCACAGCTGATGATGCTTAACAGCGTGATGAGGGTCAGCAGGTGCTTACCTGACTGTTTGGAAAAGTTGGTGAGTGAAAGTTTAGCTTTTGGTTCTGGTGGTGTTCTGGACAGATTTGAAAAGGGGAAGTAAAGGTGTATACGTGTGTAGGGTCAGAAGTTTGGAAAGAGTATTTTTGGTTTACAGAAAAGAGTTCTGGAACAAAACTGGAGATTTTGGCAGAGTTTCAGAACACTATGTTGCTAAGAGTTCTGTTTCCTTCTTAGCAATTTCTGTTTCTTTTCTTGAACGCCTTTTGCAGTGGTGAAAGCTCTCTATTTATAGGCAAAGTTCTTGTGGATGCCTTGAACATTAAAGCGCCAACAGAGTTTGAATTTGTTCTTTGACAGAAATTCCTGGGAAGTTGTGATAACAGCTAGCTTTCAGCCTAGGTTGCAGCAGCAGGCGTAGATTGGGGAGAAGTGACCTCTGAAGTGGGCGGTGGCGTGAAGACCCATGCCAGAATCTGTGCAAAAGCGTTTTCCAAGCCACACGTGAATGCTCAGGAGTGGTTGGAAGCATTAATGGGCATTAAATGGTGACAAGACCTTTCAATACCAACATTCTGGTAATGGAAACCAGCGTTGAATCAGCAGCGTAAACCATGCTCTGGCCTTGGCTACCTGTTGTCTTAGTAAGCTCTGGAGATTCTCCTGGTTTTCTGGTACGTTCCTTGGATTTGCTTCTGGACAATCTGGACTTAGAGATTCTATATCAGCGTAACACCCACTCTTCTGATCCTTCATCTTCTGATTTCAACCTGTTTTGAAGGAGCCTTCAGACTTCCCTGCTTCTCTTGCATTCCTTTAGCAAATTCTGACTGGGCTTGTGTAACTGCTGAAGGGGCATGTTCTGTTTGAGGCTTACATTCTGAACCACGTTTACAACTTCTGATTGAGCTGATGTAGCTGCTGAAGAGCCAACTTCTGACCACGCTGAGCCAAGCTTGCAACTTCTGACCGTTTTCATCTGGAATGGGTTCAGAAGTTCTGAAGCGCTGATTTTTTTCTAAAAAACACTTATTTTAAAGAAACATTCTAAGTACTTAGAATTTGATTTTTCTCAAGATAAAAGCGTTGCTTCTGGAGTTCGTGAGATCATCTTGCTCTTGTAAGTGGCTTGCTTGGGCAAAAGGATAACTCAGGACTTGGATTTGTTTCAGGGGGACCTTAAAAAAATCCAAGATGGTTTCCTGAAGAAAGGGAGGGAAAATTTTGGGGTACAACACCAGTTACAGTTTCAGATACACTCCAGACACGGAAGTCATTCTGCTACTCATACAGATCTCAACCTCAGATACAATCCAGATACGCTCTAGACACGGTTGCCATTCTGTCACTCATTCAGAGTTTATCCCCAGCACACAATTGCTCCATACACAGATATTCCTCTGATATCCGGATATAATACAGATACACTCCAGACACGGTAGTCATTCTGATATTCATTCTACATTCAAATATAGTTACAGCTCAGATATGCGCCAGACACGAACGCCATTCTTTTGCTCATACAAATTCACTCTCCAGATACAGTTCAAATGCATTCCAAACACGGATACCATTTTGATGCTCATTCTTCTGACCCACAACATTGCAAATCAACAAAGATTCTTGGATGGCATCTTTAAGCCCATCTCCAGCAAGATTCTACCATCTCCAAATGGCATCTTTAAGCCCATTCCCGCATCTATGTCTTGACGAGTGCAAATTTACGGGCACTCTAGTGTCCAATCTCCTTTTACCTTCGAGACGCGAAAGGCAAACTTGCCAATCTAACTCTTCAGGTTCAAGAAGATTGAACAGGGGCAACTGTTGTACCCCAAAATTTTCCCTCTCATTTCATCAACATTTTCTCATCACAAGACTCTTGGAATTCAAGATTAAACTAGGGTTTGCTCTGCTCAAGACCCCTCCTTGCACTACTGACCCAAATTAGGGTTTGAGTTTGCACAAGGATATTTTGACTTACAATGCCCAAAGTGACTTTCATACTTCATGTTGGACTCACAAGTTTTCCCATACCAAGTTTCAAGCCTTGATTCAAATCTTTGCCCAGTCAATTGGACAGTTGACCTAGAAATCAACTGTATTGGGGAAAAAGTCAACTGTGGCCAATTGGCAGTCAAACCTCATGAAATTTGACCCACATCAACATTATGAAATCATATGAACTATTTGATCAAGTTTGGACCATAATTCCACAAGAAATTTGATCAGATCATCAAAAGGGCAAAATGGTCATTTTTAGGGTTTTGACTGCACAAAGGCAATTTTTGACTGTTTGACCTAACCAATGGCAAATCAAGCTCACACATGGACTCAAGGACTCAATGAAATTGTCTTGACCCATTCAACAAGTTCAGAAGATCTCAATTGCATAGGATTGACAGTTGAATTTTTCAGTCAACTGATCAAAATTTGACTGTACACTGAAAAGTCAAACTTTGACTTTTTGGTCAAAATCAAGTGCCAAGGGTCATATTTCATCAAGACATGTAAAATTATGAAACTTGTTCATCAAGAAACCCAAAAATGCAAATTAGGGTTTAAAATGGAAAAAATTTCATAACTTAGAAAATTTCTAAGTTATGAAATTTTCTTATTTTTTCCTAACTTTGTCCCATTTTTTCACCAAGATGCAATTGGATTCAAACAAAACTTGAAACATGAAAGTTGTAGTCCATTTCAAAATCTACAACTTTGATTCACAAAGTTTCCTCAAAAGAAGCTTGTATATCAAGTTATGATTTTTGGAACAAGGCTCCCTAAAACTTTTAACTTAGAAGAAATTTGCCCTAATCTAGGCAGGATTTTGGCCCATCTTCTTGGCCATTTTTCACATAGTTCCACTTGGAGTTTCAAGTTTCATTACAAAGATGGATTGTAGTACATGTTCCAAGCTTTCCAAATTGTCCAAGAACTCATCAAACACCCTTGTGGTTAGAGAGAATCGAATTCACAAAGTTGGCAAAAACTCACTTTTGTCCATGGCCAAGGCATGTTCATACAAGTTTCATTTTCAAACCAGCATGCTTTGTACTTGCTTGCAGGCCTCTAAAACCTTTTACACTCCTTAATTGAATGCAAATCCACTGAGCTAATGCATTATCTTGGCCATTTGGACATTGCACACAAAACTAACCCTTAATTAGAAAAAGGTAGAATGCCATTTTGGTAAAGTTACACTTTATGTCAAAACATGATCTTTGAGCATAGGGGGCCATATCTCTGAAGCCAAATCAAATCTACAAATTGCAAGTCTCAAGGGCAAGATATGAAGGATACAATATAGAGGGTACATGCCTGCATTGTCAACACACACATCTTTGCTTCACATAGAAGAAACTTTGCAAAATACAACCAACTCTCACTTCCTGTCAACACAGCCAAAAACAAACTTTGTGAACATTTTCCATACACCAAAACAGACCTAAGGCACGATTCATTGATCCCTCATACCTCCTAATACTTCAAAACACTGTTTTGCTGCAAAAACAGGGCACCCCTGCAGATTGAGTTGCACAACTTAGTTTGCTCGTGCGTTTTGGCCAAAACAAGTTCAAACACATTCCACACCATCCACCTAAACTATTCCAAGCCCTAAACACCAACTGTAACACCTCTAACCTCATTTTCCATTTTCATTTTCAAGTTTTGCAGGTGAACTTCTACAGCACAATACAAGGTGTTTCAAAGCAAGCCAAGTATTGTAGAAGCTTCCTTGGACCTCAGGCAAGCTCAACAGAAGCTCAAACTCCGTTGAAGGTTTCTATATTGCTCTACACGATTCAATCTGAAACAGGTAATCCATGGACTTCTATCTCTCTATCTAGGAAGAGTTAAGCTTAGGTTTGTGAATGAAACATGTCCTACTCATAGCCCTGAAGCCATACATGTGATCAATTTTCATTTATGTTAAGCATGCTGTGAGAATTTTAGTCATGAACATGTGAAAAAAGTTAGGTCAGATTTTAGGGCCAGAGAAATTCTCTCTGGTCTTTGAGAGTTAGATTTAATGCTTTATATGGTTGGATTCTTGTTTAAATTCTCTACAAGTTTCATGTTTTAAGTTTTGTCAAAAGATCAAAGAATCAGGAGTTAGCACGTGGTACAAGAGGCGCGCGTTTTTTGTTTCAAACAGAAGCTGGAGGTTGAAGATGATGGCTTGGGCTGGGCCTGAGTCATCTTTGCTTTTTGCACTCCTTTTTTCAGTTTGCACCCCCCCTGGCCCAAATGATTAAATATTTGTCATTTTTATGATTTTCTTTTTTATTCTGACTTTATATTTTTTGCTCAAACATAAAAAATGCTAAAAATATTTTTTCACATTTTTTTCATATTTATTTGATAATTATTTCATTTTATTAGCATATGTATGTAAATAATACAAATCCTTTTTTTATTAAAACCCTAAAAGATAATATAAAAAATATATTTACTTTTCAGTTATTATTTTTATTTACATCTTGAAAATATTTTCTTAAATATACATTTCTTTAAAAACATAAATAATTAATTTTATCTTTTATATTTAATAGGTTTAGTATATATATATATATATATATATATATATATATATATATATATATATATATATATATATATATATATATATATATATATATATATATATATATATATATATATATATATATATATATATATATATATATATATATATATATATATATATATATATATATATATATATATATATATATATATATATATATATATATATATATATATATATATATATATATATACTTGTATATTTTATTTTATTAGATACTTAGGACAAAAATATAGAAATAATACATTTTTATTTTTATTAATATTTGACACTAAAAATACTTTTTCTTAACAATATACTTCTTATTTTTTGTATAAATTAACATATATTGTACATAATTAATAAATATTACTATTTACTTAAAAATTAGGGTTTTGCCCTAAATGACAAAAATAATTAAATTTGACCTTTTTTATTTTGCTTATATTTCACATCAAAAAATACCCTTTTTCACATACATAAAAAACCTTTTGTGCATAATACCTTTTATTTGACATTTGTTTATTATATCATATTCAATTGTTGTATATTTAAATCTTATTTGTACATTCGATATGGTTGTAATAATTTAGATTTTATTTCCTTGTCAAATATCCCCAATTCAAACTTGTACCCCCATCCCTATATCATGTTGTAATAGCTTAGCATTTAAATTTTCGCATTTAATAGCTTTCAATTATGCCATGCTTAGAGAATTAGGGTTTGTATGCCAAAATCAAATTAACAAGTAGTTTGACCTAATCCAAGATAAACATGCATGAAAAAACAAACACAATGCACACTTGCACCCCTAGGGTTACACCACTTGTTGCCTTCAAAAATGGGCCATGGTTGCATGTTGAGTGTCTTTGGCAAAACAAAAACAAACAAAATGATCATAGTCCCTCGATGATGCTATCATAGTTGCCTAAACAAAATGATCAAGTCCCTTAAGAAAATTGTCAAAGATACTTGACACTATTGCTTTCATGGTCTATACGATGACCCGCGCCCGTCCCGTTAACATCCTAACACAAGGTTGTTCACCAAATACAATGGTGAAACAACACTGTTAAAAGGTTTAAAACATAAGAAAGATCTTTGAGTAAAATAGGATAGATAGCTCTTAGTTACTTGATCCAACTTGCAAAAAACATCCTTGCTACATTTTCAAAACACACTCCACAAACACAATTTCAAAATCCCACTTTCAAAACATTGAAAACTTTCCAAAACACCTTTGTATACATTCAAACAAGAATCATTACAAAGGTTGCCACAATAATAGCCTCTTTTCAAAACATCTTTCAAAATCACACACAAAGCACCATTTCAAACAATTGAAAAGCACCATTTCAAACAATTGAAAAGTAAAGCAAGTGATCTAAGCAAGTAACTAAGAGCCCATGGATAACCATGGATAGAAAGGGTTCTAATACCTTCCCTTTCTATAATCTACTCCCCGAACCCAAGAAAACATCTCAAAGGTCTTTCCTGTGCTTTTTGACCTTTCCTTAGGATAAAATAAAAATTCGGTGGCGACTCTTGCTCAACCGAAACATTTGCAAAAACAAACGCAAAATCCCAAGTCAGTTCTCCCACCGTATCACAGCTGGCATCAACTGAGACTGTTGTTGAAGATTCTCCTATGAAGATGGCCTCCCTAAAGGATTCCCGGGCTGTTGTTGAGAAATGTGGGTGTGCAAATTGGGGACAACTCCCTGATTTTGCACAGAAGACTAACAAGTTTGGTTTGGGTTTCACTGCAGAAGCTCAAAGGGCTGTTCGGAATGCACGGATCAGAAGACCTCCCGTGTTCATCAGCAATTCAGGAGTGAATGCCATTGAAGACGATGTGGAGGAGCCTGAATTCGACAGCTGGATCTATCCTACTACCGACGGTGGACCAAGCAACTAGACAGCAAAGGACTTCATCCCTATTTCTTTTGTTACCCAGTAATGAAACTTTTTGTTTTGAATATGTAACAAACAATGTTTTAAACTCTATGGCCCGGTGTCTTACCCGGGGCACCATGGTTTCATTTGTGAGGGCTTTATGTGTGTCATTTTCATATATCATTAATAAAAGCATTGGATGTTTCTTGCATTTCAAATTTTGCGCTCCTTGTTTTTTATTATTATATATTGCAAAATAGCTATTTTACACACACTCACATATACAGGTCTACATCCACTCTAGATCCTACTGGTAACAACTCTGCTACTACCAGTTATGACTTTGAAAATCTGATCAACTTAGCCGAAGACGAAGGTGAAGATGATTGCGAAGTGCCTGGTGAACTTGCAGGACTGTTACTCCATGAGGAGAGGGCTATACAGCCACACGAAGAGCCGATGGAATCAGTGAATCTGGGTACAGAGATAGACAAGAAAGAGGTCAAGATCGGGGAAAATCTGGAGCTTAGTGTGAAGCAACGATTGATTCAGATGCTGCGTGACTATGTTGAGATCTTTGCCTGGTCTTATGAAGACATGCCTGGGTTGGATACTGATATTGTGGTTCATCGCCTACCTACCAAGGAAGACTGTCCTCCAGTGAAACAGAAGGTCCGCCGAATGCGTCCAGAGATATCTGAGAAAATCAAGGCTGAAGTGATGAAACAATTTGACGCCGGTTTTCTAGCAGTTACTTCTTACCCGCAGTGGGTAGCCAATGTGGTTCCTATTCCGAAGAAGGATGGTAAGGTTTGAATGTGTGTTGACTATAGGGATCTGAACAGGGCAAGCCCCAAGGATGACTTCCCTCTACCTCATATCGACGTTCTGGTTGACAACACCGCTTAGCATAAAGTCTTCTCTTTTATGGATGGTTTCTACAGTTATAATCAGATTAAAATGGCTCCCGAAGAAATAGAGAAGATAACCTTTGTTACTCAGTGGGGTACCTTTTGCTACAAGGTCATGCCTTTTGGATTGAAAAATGTTGGGGCAACGTATCAGCGTGCCATGGTTGCTTTGTTTCATGACATGATCCATCATGAGATTGAGGTATACGTCGATGACATGATTGCAAGATCTCAAACTGAGGAAGAACATCTAGACCATCTGCAGAAGCTGTTTGATAGGCTGAAGTTGTACAAGCTGAGGTTAAACCCGAACAAGTGCACTTTCGGGGTGAGATCTGGTAAGCTGCTGGGTTTCGTCGTAAGCGATAAAGGCATTCAAGTGGATCCTGCAAAGGTGAAAGCTATACAGGAAATGCTAGCTCCCAGAACAGAGAAAGAAGTCATAGGCTTCTTAGGACGACTGAACTACATTTCCCGATTCATCTCGCACATGACTGCTACTTGTGAGCCAATCTTCAAGCTACTGAAGAAAGATCAAGTGGTATGTTGGAACGATGAATTCCAGGCCGCTTTCGAAAGGATCAAAGAGTATCTCCAAAAGCCACCCATTCTGATGCCTCCAGTTGAAGGAAGACCTTTGATCTTATACTTGACAGTACTCGACAACTCAATGGGGTGTGTGCTGGGGCAGCATGACGAGTCTGGCCAAAAAGAGCATTCTATTTATTACCTTAGCAAAAAGTTTACCGACTGTGAGACCCGATACTCACTGCTCAAGAAAACTTGCTGCACTTTGGCATGGGCTGCTCGCCGGCTGAGACAGTATATGCTGACTCACACTACTCTATTGATATCAAAGATGGATCCAATCAAGTATATCTTCAAGAAGCCCGCCTTATCCGAAAGAATAGCAAGATGGCAGATGATCTTGACTGAGTATGACATCCAGTATACGACCTAAAAGGCAATCAAGGGAAGTGTGTTAACAGATCATTTGGCACATCAGGCAGTGGATGATTACCAGTCTATGAACTTTGAATTCCCGGACGAGAATATCATGTTGGTAACTGATTGTGAGACACCTGGACCGGATGAAGGACCAGAGGAGGGATCCCGATGGTCTATGTACTTTGATGGAGCTTCGAACGCTTTGGGTAATGGCATTGGCGCCGTGATCATATATTCTAAAGGCTCTCATACTCCGTTTACCGCTCGACTATGTTTCAACTGCACCAGCAATATGGCGGAGTATGAAGCGTGCATCATGGGTTTTCGAGCAGCAATTGACCTAAGGATTAAGTTTCTGAGTGTCTTCGGAGATTCCGCTCTCGTGATCAGTCAGATCAAAGGTGAGTGGGATACGAAACACCCGAATCTTATTCCTTATAAGGAGTATGTATCGATGTTGCTTCCCCATTTTGAGGAGATAACCTTTGAACACTTCCCTAGAGAGGAGAATCAGTTGGCGGACGCGCTGGCTACGATGTCTTCTATGTTCAAAGTCAATTGGGACAATGAAGCTCCCCGGATTATCATTGAAAGATTGGACGAACCTGCACATTACTGTGATATTGAGACCGAAGAGGTAACAGAAAAGCCCTGGTTTCATGAGGTAAAAAGGTATCTTGATGCTCAAGAATACCCTGAGGGGGCATCTGTTAATGACAAGAAGTTTCTGAGGAGGTTCGCAGCAAAGTTCTTCATCAGCAATGGCATCCTTTACAAGCGTAACCATGATTCGACCTTACTACGATGTGTGGATAAGAATGAAGCAGAAAGGATCATGGCAGAGTTACATGAAGGTACTTTTGGAACCCATTCCAGTGGACACACCATGGCAAAGAAGATCCTTCAGGCAGGATACTATTGGTCCACAATGGAAGCTGACTGTTATCAGCATTCTCGGACATGTCACAAGTGCCAAGTCTATGCTGATAAGGTGCACATACCTCCAGTTCCTCTAAACGTCTTGACAGCTCCTTGGCCTTTTGCAATGTGGGGCATTGATATGATCGGAGAGATCAGACCTACCGCGTCCAACGGGCATCGCTTCATCTTGGTAGCAATTGATTATTTTACAAAGTGGGTTGAAGCAGCTTCCTTTGCTACTGTAACTAAGAACGTCGTGGCACAATTCATTCGGCACAATCTGATTTGTCGATACGGTGTACCAGAGAGGATCATTATGGACAATGGTACAAATCTCAATAAAAAGATGATCATTGAGCTCTGCAAGCAATTCAAGATACAACATCACAACTCTTCTCCCTACCGGCCGAAGATGAATGGGGTTGTCGAAGTGGCTAATAAGAACATTAAGAAGATTGTGCAGAAGATGACAGTGACATACAAAGATTGGCACGAGTTGTTACCATTTGCTCTTCATGGGTACCGTACCTCAGCACGAACGTCAACAAGGGCAACACCCTACTCCTTGGTATATGGCATGAGGCAGTTTTTCCCATTGAAATTCAGATACCTTCTCTTCGGATCATGAAGGCTGCAGGTTTGAGTAAAGATGACTGGATTCAGACCCGGCTTGATCAGCTGAACATAATCAACGAAAAGAGACTTACTGCTATTTGTCATGGTCATACGTACCAAAAACGGATGATCAAGGCATTTAACAAGAAAGTTAGACGACAAGAGTATCAAGTTGGGGATCTGGTAATCAAGCGCATTATTCTACCTCAAGGTGATCCCAGGGGAAAATGGACCCCTACTTACGAAGGGCCATTTGTGGTTAAGAACATTTTCTCAGGCGGAGCTATGATTCTAACCACCATGGATGGTGACGACCTTCCTCACCCCGTCAATGCAGACATAGTGAAAAGATACTACGCATAATCAAAGACCCGCTAGGTTGACTGGCCTAGGCAAAAATAAGGGCTTCCCGGCGAACCAAAAGGGTTCGGGCAAAATAAGGGATGAAAATGAAAAAAAAATCTGTACACCCGGCAAGTCGAAAACCTAAAAAAGCGGCTTGGGCAAAAAAGGGTATCCCGGTGGACTGAAAACCCGAAAGGGCGGTCCAGGCAAAAATTAGGGATCAGAGCGTAACACACTGTCTCATTGAATCACCTTGCATCCAAACTTCGGTATCGACTATCAAGCTCGGACGACACTAATCAATCTGATTCATTTTCAACCAAGCAGCAAAGTGATGAGATGCTCGAAGACATAAGGGCAATAGCAGAGTTGGAACCAGTGGGATCATTCACATAGCTGTTTTATTTAGTTTTTCACAAATTGTATAAAATCTATTTGCTCGGCGGTGTTCTCTTACTAGGACGTCAGCCTCTTGTACAAAAAACGCCTATTTACAGGCCAAGCTTCAAAATCAATACAATTCATTTTCAAAGAAATTTCAAACTGTTTTCCTTTATCTGTTTTGTTTTGCAAAAGAACGTCCCATGTCCATTTTTGATATATGCATTTGACATTAAATGCTGCTCATGAATATGTACATGCGAAACAAAAGACGATTACGGGTAATATCAGAAACAAGGGCAATAAAAATTGTCCAAACTATACAGTTGCTCTGTTCACCAGGTACAAAGGTAGATTCAGCTAAAGAATATGGCTAGGATACCTTCACTCCCCGCAGAGTAAGACAGTAATGGTAGCTCTCCCCCAGCTGAGACTTGCAACTGTGAATGAATCGGTAATATCCTCCCCAAGCAGAGTTTATCTACCATCAATACTAAAAAGGCTTGATATCCCCGGTAGTCTTAATATTCCCTAGCAGAGTATAAGAATGCTCCCTGGCAGGGTACAAGATATCCCCAGTGGAGTCAAAATTTTCCCAGCGCAGTCTGAAAAAGCTTCCCCAACGGAGTTGAAGCATCATCCCCAATAGACTCTGGAAGTTTATCCCCAGTGGAGTATAAAAATAAATATCCCCAGCCGAGTTCAAAGGAGGATTATCCCCATAAGAGTCTAAAGGGTTATCCCCAGCGAAGTCACAATCGAAGATCATCCCCAGCGGAGTTCTTTCCTTTCACAAACAGGAATTTAATCCTCAACAGATTCAATATCACCAGCAATGATAGTTCATCCCGAAGGAGTTTATCAGTGGAATCTTCAGCAGAACATCTCTTCCCCACAGAGTAATCTCCTCATCAGTTTATTCCCCAACGGAGTCATCCTCTCCTGCAGGTTTATTCTCTTCGTTCGCCACCCCCAGCGGAAACAAAGAATCCAGCTATATTCTTCAACAGCTATCCGAGATTTATATTCCCCAGCTAAAACATTACATTTCCATACATCATGATACATGCATATACGCATCATACCATACAATCTCATTTATGTTGAGAGCATCATTGCTTGATGTATATCATGAATTTCATACATCATGACATTGCATATGACTGACTCTTTACTGTTTCAGGGAAAGACGAATCATTAAACATCACTGACTACTCATATGACCTAGTAGTCCCCTCAAAAGAAAAACTACATCTATGGAAGACTTTCGTCTGGTTCAGTTAAATCAATCCTAAGATTTTTCTGATTCTGATCCCGCCAAAGTTAATCCAAGACCTTCTCTGGTTTAGTCAGATTGACGATAAGATCTCCCTGATTCGTATTCCAGTTGAATATATTCCAAGACTTTCGTCTGGTTCAGTTAAATCGACCCTAAGATTTTTCTGATTCTTATCCAGTCAAAGTTAATCCAAGACCTTCTCTGGTTCAGTCAGATCGACCCTAAGATCTCCCTGATTCGTATTCCAGTTGAAGATATTCCAAGACTTTTGTCTGGTTCAGTTAAATCGACCCTAAGATTTTTCTGATTCGTATCTAGTCAAAGTTAATCCAAGACCTTCTCTGGTTCAGTCAGATCGACCCTAAGATCTCCCTGATTCGTATTCCAGTTGAAGATATTCCAAGACTTTTGTATGGTTCAGTTAGATCGACCCTAAGATTTTTCTGATTTGTATCCAGTCAAAGTTAATCAAAGACCTTCTCTGGTTCAGTCAGATCGACCCTAAGATCTCCCTGATTCGTATTCCAGTTGAAGATATTCCAAGACTTTTGTCTGGTTCAGTTAGATCGACCCTAAGATTTTTCTGATTTGTATCCAGTCAAAGTTAATCAAAGACCTTCTCTGGTTCAGTCAGATCGACCCTAAGATCTCCCTGATTCTTATTCCAGTCGAAGATATTCCAAGACTTTTGTCTGGTTCAGTTAAATCGACCCTAATATTTTTCTGATTCGTATCTAGCCAAAGTTAATCCAAGACCTTCTCTGGTTCAGTCAGATCGACGCTAAGATCTCCCTGATTCCTATTCCAGTCGAAGTCCATACCACCTATCAACAACCTCCAAATGGCATTTGTAAGCCCATTTCCGACATCACCAATGCTGATACCACTTCGTGCGAGTGCAAATTTCTGGGGCTCTCTAGTGTTCAATCATCTTCCACCTTCGGATCACGAAAGGCACGAAAGGCAATCTACATCCTCAGGTTTAAGAAGATTGAACAGGGGCAGCTGTTGCACCCCAAAATTTTCCCTCTCATATTTCTCAAAACATTGCAAGAAAAATCTCCAAGTGGTTCAAGTTTGCTCAAGAGTTGGACAGTCAAGATTTTTGTTACATCAAGATTTTTGAGTCCAAATTACCTCAAGTGCTCCCTAATGTCCTAATATGTTATAAAGGTCATCCATGTCAAGTTTCAAGCCTTTCAGAGGAAGTTTTCTCAGTCAATTGCTCAAAGGGTCCAAAAATCGGCTGTGTTAGGGCAAAAGTCAACTGTGACCTACAAATAGTCAAACTTCAATATTTTTTGTCAACATTCTCATTTTGAAGGATATTTCATCATTTGATCAAGGGTTGATCATGATTCATCAAGGATTGCTCAAAATTCATCAAGACTCAAAAGTTGCTAAATTAGGGTTTTGCAGGAAAAGTCAACTCAACTTTGACCAAGCATAACTTTCTCATACTTTATGATAAATGACCCATTCAAAGCTAATTTTGAATAGGATGAAATTTCCTACAATCCATCTTCATACCCCAAGATCAGAAAATGCACTCACAAGAAGTTATAAATTTGGATATTATAGGTCATTTTAGAAAGTCAACAAAAACACCTTTTTTTCCAAAGCTTATAACTTGAGCATGGAATATCAAAATGATATGAGACCAAAAGTTTTGGTTATAGAACATCTAAAGATTTCTAAAAAGTCCGAAAACACTTCCAAAAGTTCAAAATTGAAGAAGTTATGCATTGTTGAAGTTGGGCATTTTTGCAAAATTGCCAAAAGTCAACTATCCCCAAAACTTCAAATTTTGTCAAATGGGCCCATTCTTTTCCACTTGATTTGGACTTGCCACATTCCACACGTGTCCTAGATTCAGCCTTGTGTCCATTTATCAATTTTATTATTTTATTTTGATTTTCTATTGAATTATTTCATTTTTAATCAATTTAAATCAAATAAAATCCCAAAACTTGATTACATGAGATCTTTTTCTATTTTCAGGACCTAATCATCATCAATGTCATGATCAAATTCGTATCAATCATTCCATGTGCAAAAAGATTGGATTTTTGGCAAATTAAGCAAGTTTTCAATGGAGGATCAAATCCAATCTCAAAGCATTGATGTGCAAAGATTCAAGACCAATTTGTTGACCTAATACATTGCAGCATACATATATAATCCAAGGCACACGAATTTGAGACCTAGAGGCTACAAGAACACCAAGAACCAAACTTGAAAAATTGACCAAAAAGTGCAAAACTGAAATCATCCTTGGAGGCAAATTCAAAAGCAAAACTCCACACTAATCAATTGCTGGACCATCCCTGAGTCAGAACTAACCGCTAGCAAGCTCTCACACGCCCTCAAACGCACTGTAAGTGATACGCGACCCCCCTCTGAATTTGATTTCGTGTTTCAAAATCTATGCATCATTACAAGAAACCAATGGTATATTTGCAATCACTAGATAATTTCCAAGCTTTCCATATTATTTGATTGTGTTTATCTGCTCCGTGGTGCAAAACAGCCCTCAATAGATGTAGTTTTTCTTTTGAGGGGACTACCAGGTCATGTAAGTAGTCAACGGTGTTTATTGATTCGTCTTTCCCTGAAAAGGTAAAGAGTTAGTCATATGCAATGTCATGATGTATGAAATGCATGATATATATCAAGCAATGATGCTCTCAAAATAAATGAGATTGTATGGTATGATGCGTATATGCCTGTATCATGATGTATGGAAATGTAATGTTTCTAGCTGGGGAAAATAACTCCCGGATAACTGCTGAAGAATAGAGTTGGATTCTTCGTTTCCGCTGGGGATGGAGAACGAAGAGAATAAACCTGCAGGAGAGGATGACTCTGTTGAGGGAATAAACTGATGAGGAGATTACTCTGTGGGGAAGAGATGTTCTGCTGAAGATTCCACTGATAAATTCCGTCGGGATGAATTATCGTTGCTGGTGATATTGAATCCTATTGGGGATTGAATTCCTGTTTGTGAAAGGAAAGAAATCCGCTGGGGATGGTCTTCGGTCGCGACTTCTCTGGGAATAACCTTTTAGACCCTTATGGGGATAGTCCTTTGAGTTCTGCTGGGAATGATCCTTTGACTCGGCTGGGGAGATTTATTTTTGTACTCCGCTGGGGATAAACTCCCAGAGTCTACTGGGGATGATTCTTCAACTCCACTGGGGAAGCTTTTTCAGACTGCGCTGGGAAAATTTTAAATCCACTGGGGATATCTTGTATTCCGCCGAGGAACATTCTTATACTCCGTTGGGGAATATTAAGACTGCCGGGGATATTAAGCCTCTTCAGTGTTGATGATAGATAAACTCTGCTTGGGGAGAATATTACTGATTCATTCACAATTGCAAGTCTCAGCTGGGGAGAGCTATCATTACTGTCTTACTTTACGGGGAGTGAAAGTACCTTGGTCATATTCTTCAGATGAATCTACCTTGTACCTGGTGGACAGAGCAACTGTACAGCTTGGGCAATTTCATTGCCCCTGTTTTTGATATTACCAGTAATCATCTTTTGTTTCGTATGCAAATATTTATGAGCAGCAATTAATGTCAAGTGCATATATCAAAAATGAACATTGGACTGCAAAACAAAACAGATAAAGGAAAAATAGTTTGAAATTTCTTTGAAAATGAATTGTATTGATTTTGAAGTTTGGCCTGTAAATAGGCGCTTTTATACAAGAGGCTGACGTCCGAGTGAGAGAACGCCGCCGAACAATAGAATTTACATAATTTGTGAAAAACTAAACAAAACAACTATGTGAATGATCCCACTGGGTTCTAACTCTGCTATTACCTTTATGTCCTCGAGCATCTCATCACTTTGCTATTTGGTTGAAGGTAGATCAGATTGATTAGCGCCGTCCGAGCTTGATAGTCGATACCAAAGTCTGGATGCGAGATGATCCAATGAGACATAGTGTTACGCTGATCCCTAATTTTTGCCTGGACCGCCCTTTCGGGTTTTCAGTCCACCGGGATACCCTTTTTTGCCCAAGCCGCCTTTTCAGGTTTTCGACTTGCCGGGTGTACAGATTTTTTTCATTTTCATCCCTTATTTTTTCCCGAACCCTTTTGGTTTGCCGGGAAGCCCTTATTTTTGCCTAGGCCAGTCAACCTAGCGGGTCTTTGATTATGCTAGTATCTTTTCACTATGTCTGCATTGACGGGGTGAGGAAGGTCGTCACCATCCGTGGTGGTTAGAATCATAGCTCCGCCTGAGAAAATGTTCTTAACCACAAATGGCCCTTTGTAAGTAGGGGTCCATTTTCCCCTGGGATCACCTTGAGGTAAGATGATGCGCTTGATTACCAGGTCCCCAACTTGATACTCTTGTCGTCTGACTTTCTTGTTGAATGCCTTGATCATTCGCTTTTAATACGTTTGACCATGAAAAATAGCAGTGAGTCTCTTTTCATCAATTAAATTCAAATGATCAAGCCGGGTCTGGATCCAATCATCTTCGTTCAAACCTGCATCCTTCATGATCCGAAGAGAGGGTATTTGAACTTCGATGGGCAAGACAGCCTCCATACCATATACCAAGGAATAGGGTGTTGCCCCTGTTGACGTCCGTGCTGAGGTACGGTACCCATGAAGAGCAAATGGTAACAACTCGTGCCAATCTTTGTATGTCACTGTCATCTTCTGCACAATCTTCTTAATGTTCTTATTAGATGCTTCAACAGCCCCATTCATCTTCGGACGGTAAGGAGAAGAGTTGTGACGTTGTATCTTGAATTGCTTGTAGAGCTCAGTGATCATCTTATTGTTGAGATTCGTACCATTTTCCGTAATGATCCTCTCTAGTACACCATATCGATAGATCAGATTATACCGAATGAACCGTGCCACAACGTTCTTGGTTACCGTAGCAAAGGAAGCTGCTTCAACCCACTTTGTAAAGTAATCAATAGCTACCAAGATGAAACGATGCCCGTTAGATGCTGTAGGTTTGATCTCGCCGATCATATCAATGCCCCACATTGCAAAAGGCCAAGGAGCTGTAAAAACATTCAGAGGTACTGGAGGTATGTGCACCTTATCAGCATAGACTTAGCACTTGTGACATGTACGATAATGCTGATAACAGTCGGCTTCCATAGTGGACCAATAATATCCTTCCCGAAGGATCTTCTTTGCTATGGTATGTCCACTGGAATGAGTTCCGAAAGTACCTTCATGTAAATCTGCCATGATCCTTTCTGCTTTATTCTTATCCACACATCGCAGTAAGGTTGAATCATGGTTACGCTTGTAAAGGATGCCATTACTGATGAAGAACTTTGCTGCGAACCTCCTCAGAAACTTCTTGTCATTAACAGATGCACCCTCGGGGTATTCTTGAGCCTCAAGGTATCTCTTCACCTCGTGAAACCAAGGTTTATCTACTACCTCTTCAGTCTCAATGTCACAGCAATGTGCAGGTTCGTCCAATCTTTCAATGATAATCCGGGGAGATTCGTTGTCCCAATTGACTTTGAACATATAAGACATTGTATCCAGTGCGTTCGCCAACTGATTCTCCTCTCTTGGGAAGTGTTCAAAGGTTATCTCCTCGAAATGGGGAAGCAATGTCAACACATACTCCTTGTAGGGAATAAGATTTGGGTGTTTCGTATCCCACTCGCCTTTGATCTGACTGATCACGAGGGAGGAATCTCCGAAGACACTTAGAAACTTAATCCTTAGGTCGATCGCTGCTCGAAGACCCATGATGCACGCTTCATACTCCGCCATGTTGTTGGTGCAATTGAAACATAGTCGGGCGGTGAACGGAGTATGAGAGCCTTTAGGAGATATGATCACGGCGCCAATGCCATTACCCAAAGCGTTTGAAGCTCCATCAAAGTACATAGACCATCGGGATCCCTCCTCAGGTCCTTCATTCGGTCTAGGTTCTTCGCAGTCGATCACAATCATGATATTCTCGTATGGGAAATCAAAGTTCATAGACTGATAATCATTCACTGCCTAATGTGCCAAATGGTCTGCCAACACACTTCCCTTAATTGCCTTTTGGGTAGTATATTGGATGTCATACTCAGTCAAGATCATCTGCCATCTTTCTATTCTTCTGGATAAGGCAGGCTTCTCGAAGATATACTTGATTGGATCCATATTTGATATCAATAGAGTAGTGTGAGTCAACATATACTGTCTCAGCCGGCGAGCAGCCCATGCCAAAGCGTAGTAAGTTTTCTCGAGCAGTGAGTATCGGGTCTCACAGTCGGCAAACTTTTTGCTAAGGTAATAAATAGCATGCTCTTTTTGGCCAGACTCGTCATGCTGCCCCAGCACACACCCCATTGAGTTGTCGAGTACTGTCAAGTATAAGATCAAAGTTCTCCCTTCAACTGGAGGCATCAGAATGGGTGGCTCTTAGAGATACTCTTTAGTCCTTTCGAAAGAGGCCTGACATTCATCATTCCATCGTACCATTTGATCTTTCTTCAGCAACTTGAAGATTGGTTCACAAGTAGCAGTCAGGCGCGAGATGAATCGGGCAATGTAGTTTAGACGTCCCAGAAAGCCTCTGACTTCTTTCTCTGTTTGGGGTGCTGGAATTTCCTGTATAGCCTTCACCTTGGCAGGATCCACTTGTACACCTTTATCGCTTACGATGAAACCCAGCAGCTTACCGGATCTCACCCCGAAGGTGCACTTGTTCGGGTTTAACCTCAGCTTGTACAATTTCAACCTGTCAAATAACTTCTGCAGATGGTCAAGGTTCTCTTCTTCAGTCTGAGATCTTGCAATCATTTCGTCGACGTATACCTCAATCTCATGATGGATCATGTCATGGAAAAAAGCGACCATGGCACGCTGATACGTTGCCCTAGCATTTTTCAATCCAAAAGGCATGACCTTATAGCAAAAGGTACCCCATTGAGTAACAAAGGTTGTCTTCTCCATGTCTTCGGGAGCCATTTTAATATGATTATAACCGGAGAAGCCATCCATAAAGGAGAATACCTTGTGCTGAGCGGTGTTGTCAAGCAGAACGTCGATATGAGGTAGAGGGAAATCATTCTTAGGACTTGCCATGTTCAGATCCCTATAGTCGACACACACTCGAACCTTACCATCCTTCTTTGGTACATGAACCACGTTGGCCACCCACTGTGGGTAAGAAGTAACTGTTAGAAAACCGGTGTCAAACTGTTTCATAACTTCAGCCTTGATTTTCTCAGACATCTCTGGGCGTATTCGGCGGACCTTCTGTTTCACTGGAGGACAGTCTTCCTTGGTAGGTAGGCGGTGAACCACAATATCGGTATCCAACCCAGGCATATCTTCATAAGACCAGGAAAAGATCTCAACATAGTCACGCAACATCTGAATCAACCATTGCTTCACACTAAGCTCTAGATTTGCCCTGATCTTGACCTCTTTCTTGTCTATCTCTGTACCCAGATTCACTGATTCTACCGGCTCTTCATGCGGATGAATAACCCTCTCTTCCTGAAGTAATAGTCTAGCAAGTTCACAAGGAACTTCACAATCATCTTCACCTTCGTCTTCGGCTAAGTTGATCGGACTTTTGAAGTCATAACTGGCAGTAGCATAGTCGTTACCAGTGAGATCCAGAGTGGATGTAGCCCTGTATATGTGAGTGTGTGTAAAATAGTTGTTTTGCAACATGTAATAAAAGAAAAACAAGGAGCACAAAATTTGAAATTCAAGAAACGTCCAATGCTTTTATTAATGATATATGAAAATGACACACATAAAGCCCTCACAAATGAGGCCACGGTGCCCCGGGTAAGACACCGAGCCGTAAAGTTTAAAACATTGTCTGTTACAAATTCAAAACAAAGAGTCTCATTACTGGGTGATAACAGAAACGGGCATAGAATCCTTCGCTATCCAGTTGCTTAATCCACCATTGACAGTCAGGTAGATCCAACTGTCGATATCAAACTCTTCATCATCGTCATCCCCGATAGCATTCACCACTGTATCTTGTTTAGGCTTTTCTGGTGCTCCGAACTCGATCTCCTTGGCATCAATTAAGTCCTGTATTTTGTTCTTCAAAGCCCAACAATCATCCGTATCATGCCCCGAGCTATCAGAGTGAAAAGCACAGCGGGCATTAGGGTTGTACTTAGGCGATGCAGTGTTGGGATTCTGTGGGGCCTCCCTTGGAATCACTAGATTGGTTTTCAATAACTGTGGCAGAATCTGAGATAAAGTCATGTTAAGCTGAGTAAATTGCCTTCGAGGTCTCTCGGCCTTTTGTTGATTGTTGCGCTGAGGAGCCCCAATAGGTCTTGAATTGACCACCGCATTAACAACTTGGCGTTGTTCAGGTCTATTTTGGCTTTTCGAACTGTAAACAACACTTGACTCTTTCTTAAAATGCTTTTTCTCGATGCTCGATGAAGCACCCTTCTGTATCTTACCAGACTTAATACCAGCCTCAATCCTTTCACCGGTCATAATTAGCTCTATAAACCCAAACGAAGAGCTTCCAATCAGATGGTTGAAAAACGGACCAGACAAGGTCCCCAGAAACATATCCACTAGCTCCCTATCAGCCAAGGGTGGTTGCACTCTTCCAGCGAGATCCCTCCACTTCTGGGCATAATCTTTGAAACCTTCACCCGTTCCCATAGACATACCCTGGAGTTGGGTACGTGTGGGAGCGAGGTCGGCATTGTATTGGTACTGCCTGTAGAAAGCAGCAGCCAAATCTTCCCAACCGCGGATACTGGCTCCTTCTAACTAGTAAAACCATTCAAGCTGAGTCCCTGAGAGACTGTCTTGAAATAAGTGGATCCATAGATTCTTGTCAGCGGTGTATGGCTGAATCTTCCTAACATACAACCGGAGGTGCAGTTTTGAACAAGGCACTCTGTCGTACTTAGCAACAGCTGGTGCTTTGAACTTATGGGGAATCACCACCCTAGATGACAGACCCAGATCTCCAAAGTCCAGACCAGGCACCTTCTGAACTTCCATCGCACTCAACCGGTCTTCCAGTTGCTTGTATCTATCCTCAGTCGGAGGATACTGGTCTTCGTCGAAGTCTATCTTGTTGTCTAAAACCACAGGGCTAGGAGCCCTCCTTTCTTCTTGACTATCTTTCCCTCCAGATGAGGTGGTCAAATCAACTTCATCTCGTAGCCTGTTTCCAAACCTGTGACCTGTGTTAAACAGGACTGTCATCTTCTTCTTCTTCTTCTTCTCTTTCAGAATAAGGGTCTTCAGATCTTGCTGACCCCTAGCTAGATTCATGAACAATTCTTGGAACTGGGCGTTTTGAGCCTGCAGAGCCTTGATTGCTTGTTCAGTCGATGGTTCAGAAGACATGATGCTGAAATAAACAGCGAAGAAGATGAGAAAACCTGTAAGGGTACCTGTTATGAGTTGCATGGAATGAAATGCGTATGATATGATTTCAAAGACATCGAGAGATTCAAATTCGTAAACAAGAAATGAAACACACTTTTATTAGATAAACTTTTAAATTAATTGTTCAACAAATTGCCCTTAAGGCGTTACAAGAAAGGAAATACTGAAAAGTAAATAAAAACTGGAAATAATCAAAAGACATCAGCGCTCCCATGGTCATTTGCCTTTAGTGCTGACATAGTCGTTGATGATCTGCTCCCTCTCCAACTGCCTAGTCAACTTCTGAATCTTCTGCTCTTGCTCGTGATACTTTTCTCTATAAGTATCCCGTTCTTCTCTCAGATGCATCCAGGACCTCTTCAATGCCCCAATGTCTGTAGGCATGTAAGGGTGTAAGATAGTAGGAGGAACCCCTTCCTCATCAGCAACTTCAACAATAATAGGCAAGACGGCTTCATAGGGCATTCCTAGCTTTTGGGCACGTATGCGAACCCATCGGAGATATGGCTCCATTGGTAGAGAAGTCTTTGCACCCAACTCGTGTGGATCAGATCTGTGTACTCTATCCCAAGCCCTTATGAATCTGCGGCATTGCTCGTTACTGTCCCCTTGGAAATCAAAGATTATACTAGGCATTAGCAGCTCATGAGGTCCTTCCCTTCTGGCTCACCCAAACTGACGTAAGGCCAAGCATGGATTGTAAGTAATTCCTCCATGGGTTCCTATCAGTGGAACATTGAGGTATTCCCCACATCGATCAATAACGGCCACCTCGTCCATACCCTTGATAGTCCATATGATGTCATTGTGAGAGAGAGACATAACTCTATAAGCCCAACCCATGCCTTCTTTGTTCTTCAACACTGATTTGGGGAGGTGCTAAATAAACCACCTCGCCAATAACGGAGCACAGCACATCAAGGTTCCCCGCTTTCGAGCAGTACGTGCATAGAGCCGACGAAGAATGTCACCCAAGAGAGTGGGTACAGGATTACCAGAGATGAAGATTTTTACCGCATTCACATCAACAAAGGAGTCAGAGTTAGGAAACAATACCAAGCCATATATCAGAAGAGCCAAAATATCTTCGAATTCCTTGAAGTCTAGACTATTCCAAAAATAATTAGCCTTACCAACCAAGAACTTAGTCAGAAAGCCCTTTGCTCCACTACGAGTTTCCCAATTATCCATTACCTTAGCCTTTTTCAGATGGAGGGTTGAAGCAATCTCTTCTGGCCTAAGGATCTTCTCCCAACCTGTAAACGGGGTCTGCTCCAGAATAGAGATGTCGAGCAGATCAGAGAACACTTCTAAGGTAGGGACCAACTGGTAGTCCTGAAAATTAAAGCAATGGTACAGTGGATCATAGAACTGGACTAGGACACTCATCATCTGTTCGTCCAATTTGGAAGTGACCAAATTGAGAAGATGCCCATGTCTTCTGATGAAGGAGGTAGTATCAGACATCTTTGCAACCAAATCTTTAAGCAGAGTGGGAACTTGGACAAAGTTGATCCGGATGGTGTTCTTACGCATGGGTGCCATGAACTATAAAACAGAACAAAGATGAATCCCTCCTGTCTTTGAAATAGGTTAGTCCAATGCAAGATGTATGCAATGTTATGATGCCATGATGTCATGATAGAAAGCACACCACGAATATCCACAAATAGAAAACATGGTAAAGGCACACAAGTCACACAGAGAGCCCTTAGATTTCAGGCTGGCAAGGAGCTTAGGTACTACCCTCTTTCAGTTCAGTTGGTTCAAACCTGTCCTAAAAATAGTAATCGAGTTCTAGAGGATCTCAATATCACTGACTACCCTCAATTGGTCATAATTCCAGTTTAGCAACCTTTTCTTGCAGCCGGAATCATCGCGAGAGTTTAGTCTCAATAAGTGTAGCATACTGCAACTGTTATATGGCCAAGTTGGTCAATTTAAAGGTTCTAAGGTCAGTTGGTGCTTTATGACCCCTTAGAAGACCCATATTCTCCTCGTTCCAACACAAGGGATATCGGTACACACTAAAGTGCCACACCAACGTAGCTACCGCTTCAACCGTATCGGTCTACGCCGTACAGTTCCCTTACAGTTTATTGCTACTTACCTAAAGGGTACCCCCAGATCCAGGTTATGATCTATAGTAACCCCGATTCAAGCCCACAAATATAAAGCATACACAACAAGCAATTGAAAACATTATGATCTAATCCTAAGGTACACCCCACTTATTAAGCGTCCCCAGCAGAGTCGCCAGTTCTGTGATACAGTGGGAAAGAACTGACTATTTTTTGGAATGCTGGTTTGCGTTTTGCGTTTGTTTTTGCAAAATGTCGCGGTAAGCAAGAGTCGCCACCGACTTTTATTTTATCCAACAAGGAAAGGAAAAAAGCACAAAAAAATTCCTTTTTCGAGATGTTTCTCGGGTCTAGGGGGTAGATTATAGAAAGGGAAGGTGTTAGCATCCTTTCTATCCGTGGTTATCCTCGGGCTCTTAGGTACTTGCTCATATTGTTTTCAAAATTGCTTTTCTTTGTGTTTGTGGGTTTGAAAGAGTTTTTGTTTGAAAGGTGTAAGTGTGAAAAAGATTTTATTTTTTGAAAGAGCAAGTACTTAAGAACCATCTACCTACTCGAAAAAGGAATCGTTCTATGCTATCTTCCTTTAGACAATGCTATCCCACTATTGATGAGTAGGTAGCACCGTCGTTGGAGTTTGAGGGTCAATTTGAATGCGGGACTTACGGTCACCAAATCAATGTTAGGACGCCTTAGCGGTAACCGTAATGTCTTAGATAATTTGTTTTGAGGCAACAATATCCGAGGCAACCGTTTCGAGGCAACTATGATCTTTGGACAAGAGGGCGACCTCTAAAGTGACCTATACTTAATGACCGCGTTACGAAGGCAACCAAGTGGGGTGTACCCTAAGAGTGCGCATGTGCGAGTGTGTTATTTTCAGTTATTTTGTCTTTGTACATGTCAATGGTTATCTATGTTGATTTTAGGTTAAACATTCATTCTTGTCATGCATCCCTATTATCAAACATCTAACAGTTTATAAGTTGCGGAAATTAAATTGCGGAAAGTAAATTACAAGGCGTCGGGTATTTAGATCGCCAAAAGCAACCCTTTGAAATTTAAATGCGGAAAATAAATAAAGCGATAAAAATATTTAAAGTCCTATTAAACTATTACATTCCGGAAACAAATACAATATTGAATAAAAGTGGATCGCGTGTGGGAAATTAAATTGGGCGCAAGTTCTAGGGTTTTGACCCTTTGTTATTAAAGAAAAGATTTTTTTGTTGTTTTTGAATTTAGAGAGAAATTATACTAAGTTAATTATTAAATTAATAAAGAAATCAATTAATTAATGAAAATAAATATTTTTGGATTTTTTGGTATTTAAAGAGAGAAAATAAAATTGATCAATAAAAATAAAACCCTAATTATGTCTAAGTTAATTTTAATTATTGAAAATATATTAGAGTTATTCCTAATTAATGGCCTAAATTAATTAATTAATATTGTTAATAAAAATTGAAATTTGGTTTTAATGAAAAAAAATATTTTTTGTTTTAATTTTATTAAAGAAAATTATTTGATTGGTTAATTAGTAATAAAAATAATAAAACAAACAATTAAATAAAATAATAAAAAAAGAAATAGAGAGTTAGAAATGTATGGGCCTGAAAGGAGGTTTGGATAGCAATTCCATGGCCCAATTGGCACTGGCCTGGTGGACTTTGAGAGATTCAATGTGCGCCTTTGACTTGGTTCCATGGTGGATGTTCCATCTAGATCACCAGATCTGGCCTGGGGCCATCTGGCAAGTGTTTGAGTGAGGGAGTATGGTGTGCTACAACACTGGATTTGCATGTGATAACCTGTAGAAAAAATTCAAAGAGCATTTGGAGGGCCTGGGATTCGAACCCAGGTCCTGTACATGACTGCCAACGCTTGCTTCCACTAGGCCAACGCGCTTCAATTGTTAGTATAATGGAAAATAATAATTATAAGGGAAAACATATTAATATGCCAGAAAAAAAAAGTGCGAAGATTCGAATGGTCCAATCAGAGGGAGACACGTTTGTCGTCCCTAACCTTCAAACCCTGTAAATTTACCTGCGGATTTAGATCCGCAACTAAATTCATAGGTCAACCCCAAAATTAAATCCAGGCCATAAAAATTCCTCCCAAGACCATGGTTATGCTCGTCTTCCTCCTCCGGTCATGTCCATGGCCATTATTGGAGCTAATTTTACCTGTAAGGGAAACGCCCAAAAAGCAAACCACAAAACCCTAGATTCGGTTCTTGGCTTTACAAGTCAGATAAATAAAATTGAGTGATGCAGAAAGCTTGGAAATTTGATGAGGATCATGAATATGCCCATAGTTTGTGCAAAAGATGCAAGAAATAAGATTTGCGAATTCAAGAGAAGGGCGGTTTTTTGAGATACTTACAGAGCTTTTGAGCGTGTATGGAGACTGGCCTTGGGTTGGTTCTGCTTCAGTGAACCTCCAGCAATTGATTGGTGTTGAGTTTTGCTTCTGAAAACGCCTCCAAGCTTGATTTCGACTTTGCACTTTTTACCACTTTTTCCAAGTTTTTCTTTTAGTGTTCTTGCAGCCTCTAGGTCTCAATTTCGTGTGCCTTGACTTGTATATGTAATATGCAATGCATTAGGTTAATATTTGTGGATTGAATACTTGCACATCAATGCCATGGGATTTGATTTGATCCACCATTGAAGACTTGCCAATTTTGTCAAAAACTCAATCTTTTTGCACATGGAATACTTGATACGAGTTTGATCATGATATTGATGATGATTAAGTCCTGAAAATAGAAAAAGATCTCATGTAATCAAGTTTTGGGATTTTATTTGATTTAAATTGATTTAAAATGAAATAATTCAATAAAAAATTAAATAAAATAATAAAATTGATAAATGGGCACAAGGCAAGATCAAATCAAGTGTAAAAGAGTGGGCCCATTTGACAAAATTTGAAGTTTTGGGGATAGTTGACTTTTCGCAATTTTGCAAAAATACCTAACTTCAACAATGCATAACTTCTTCAATTTTGAACTTTTGGAGGTGTTCTTGGACTTTTTAGAAAGCTTGAGATGTCATATAACCAACCCTTTTAGTGTCATCGCATTTTGATATTCCATTCTCAAGTTATAAGCTTTGGAAAAAAGGTGTTTTTGTTGACTTTCAAAAATGACCTATAATGTCCATATTTATAACTTCTTGTGAGTGCATTTTCTGATATTGGGGTATGAAGATGGATTGTTGGAAATTTCATACTTTTAAAAATGAGATTTGGATGGGTCATTTCTCATAAAGTATGAGAAAGTTATGCTTGGTCAAAGTTGAGTTGACTTTTCCAACAAAACCCTAATTTAGCAACTTTTGAGTCTTGATGAATTTTGAGCAATCATTGATGAATCATGATCAAACCTTGATCAAATGATGAAATATCCTTAAAAATGAGAATGTTGACAAAAAATATTGAAGTTTGATTGTATTTGGGTCACAGTTGACTTTTGCCCTAACACAGTCGATTTTTGGACCCTTTGAGCAATTGACTGAGAAAACTTCTTCTGCAAGGCTTGAAATTTGACATGAATGACCTTGAGGACATATTAGGAAATTGGGGAGCACTTGAGGTCATTTGGACTCAAATATCTTGATGCAACACAAAACCCTAATTTGGGATTGACTGCCTTAGGAGATAGCTTGACTGTCCAACTCTTGAGCAATCTTGAGACACTTGGAGACTTTTCTTGAAATGTTTTGAAGAATATGAGAGGGAAAATTTTGGGGATTCAACACTCACCATTGAAGTTGTTTTGGAAGAATTTCTATGGAAGTGGCTTTGGTGGCCATGATTCCTCATCATCATCCTCAACAATTTATATTCACAAAATATTGGCACAAAAAGTTTGTTCAAACTTGGAAAAGTTCCTCAAAGCATTCTCTTTATCTAGAGGCTAGGGTTTTGGACTTCAAAGGGGCATATATTGCTTATATTTTGGTATTTTTGAGTAATTCCAAAATAATTCTTCTCTTAAAAGAGTTACCAACAAATCACTTCAAAAGTTCCAAGGAGTTTTCATGTGGAAGGAACTTGCTGAAGAAGAAAGATTACAAGTCACCCAGATGAATCCCCAATTTTCCATAGGTGACTTAAAATGGTCATAACTTGGTCAATTTTTATCACCTTAAGCCCATTCTTTTTTCATGATGATCCTAAGAATGTGTACTTCATGCCTTCTTTTATGTGAAAAGTGATAAAATCGATGGAAGTTACCTTAAGAATGCAAACGATTATAGGTCATTTCATGATTTTTGGCCAACTTCAATAAGTCATAACTTGCTCAATTTTTTGAAATTTTAAGTGGTTCAAATTGCAAAATGTCATTCAAGAGATCTACTTCATTCCATCTTTTTTGATCAAGAGCAAATTCTAAGTGGAAGGCCATGCTTGGATGCAAAGGATTATAGGTCATTTTTAAAGAAGAATTTGAAATATTTCTAAGTATGGAAAGTCAACTATTTTTCTTCAACTTTGACTCCATGTAACTTTCAGCTCAAGCATCCATTTGATTCCATTCCTTTTCCATTGCAAAGCTTGTAACCTCATCTTTCCAAAGCATCAAGAATTTTTCCCTAAGACTCCTTGAGGTGGAAATGCCATTGGCTTGAACTTGGTAACTTGGAACTGAAGTTTCTCCATGAGTCAGAGTTTCAAATTCATGTTTTGGCGTCTAAACATCAAATTATCACGCGTTTGTGATCTAAACATGTTTAACCAAGTTACCAAAGTGGATTAGAGCCTTGAAACACAAGGATTGGATGAGTTTTGATGCAAATCAGATCACACTTTGCTCGTGCATCAGGTTCACACGATTTCCCTCCAAACTTCATCATTTCACATGATTGAACATTCCATTTGATTCCCTATAAATAGAGGATCATCCCCCATTCAATTTCCCAAGCTTAGATAGCCATAATCACCCTGCCAAACTTGCTTCTCAACCCAGAATTCAGCAACTTCGAAATCTATTCTCAATCCTTTTTCAATCCATTTTTTCTCTCAATTCACCTTTCTTGATCTTCCCTGAAGCTAACCATGTAATTACATTCAAGAATCATGCCCTATATTGCTCCATAGAAGTCTAGTTTCAGAGCTCTGCAACTCAACTTCAATAGGTAGATTCCTTCATCAATTCTTCAAAACTCTGATATCATTGTGTTGCTCTCATTTCCCTGGTTCTAGTCGCAACACTTACATTTCGCTGGAAGCACGTTTTGACCATGAATTTTCAAATCCATTTTCAAATCTTTCTTTCCAAATTGCTTGAGCTACAGTTTATTTAAATTTGGCGCGAGGGTGCGGTTGTCTTCGTCTTGAAGAGACGAAGCGAATGGCATAGGTCTGAGCTTCTGATTTTACAATTTGAGAGACCTGCAATTCGTGATGGCTGGAGGTTGAAGATGACCAACGTGTCATCTTCTGACCAATGAAGGCGTGCCATTTGTTATTTTCAAATTCTGATTTTATTAATGATTTTGTACATTATTCATTAAAGACCATGATATACACAGCGCGCCAGACCCCTTGGATTTGATTACTAACACGTTTTGACTCTCATCCAATGGTCCACATCTTTTACTTTTATTTCCTTTTTCTGATTTTTATATTTTATTTGTTTTAAATTTCAAAAAATCATAGAAAATTCATTTTTAGTCCAAAAAATCTGGAAAAATTATGAAAAATATTTTTGATTATTCTCTTTCTGATTTTTATTTTTTCACAATTCAATTTTGTGCTTTGGTATTTTTTTATGAATTTTTCACTTATTTGATTTGTTTAAAATGTTTAAAAATACTTTTACACATTTTTAAATTATGAAAAAATTATGGAATGATCCAATGATATTGTGACAAATATTGGTGACCTTATTTTATTTTTGTTTCTGACTTTACTATTTTTTACTATTTTTGTTTATTTTACCCATTTATTTTAATTTTTAAAAATAGTTTCTAACTTTTTAAAATTACCAAAATTTTTATAAAATTACCTGGCCTCTCTTCTGATTTTTCTATGGTCTTATTTTTAATTTCTTGATTAATTTGAATATAATTGATATTTTCCTCATTATTTTCCTCTTTTTTTTACATTTTTAAACCCTTTAATGTATATATTAATTATATTATTATTTTGATTATTTTCTGGCTGTCTTGGGTTGATTTTTTTTTATCATGGCTTTATTAACATCATTAGATCCATGGTGTTGAGTTTAACTCCACAAAAAATGGATGAATGATTTTAATAATAGTTTGATTAAATATTAATTCAAATGTGGTTTATCTTTTTACCCTAAATCCCCTTCATCTCATCCTCTTCTCATTGCACTAAATGTTGTTGGAGCATGATCTCTATATCATGTCTCAAAACAAATGGTGCATAGATTGTTATTGACAGGCCTCAAAATAGATGCGACTTCTATATAAGTCCACTTACGATTGCTTAACATAGCGCTAAATTTTGTCTCGATTCGAATAAATGATCATTTGTGGCTGTTGTACCCCAAAATTTGCCCTCGCAATTTTCTCAAGAAATCTCAGCTTCAGGCGTTTCCTGATTTTTTCAAACTGGCTCAAGAATCGGACAAACGGACTTTTCTCGTCAGTCAAGCAAAGATTAGGGTTTCATTGATTTTTCAGGACTCTGGATTGCTTCAAATATTTGGTTTAGGGTTTTGGTTGATTCTGGCTCAATTGCGATCAGGCGAATGTCCGTTGGCATTTAATCAGGAATTAAGGTTTTATGGGCATATTCTCAGAAAGGTTAAAATTCCACGGCATTTTGCAAGTTATTCCAAGATTCGGGTTGAATTCGCATTGTTTCGATTTAATCAGTAAAAGAGGCAGTTGGTTTGAGTTCACGTTGGTTTGTTTGAGCCAGTCAAAAGAAATATGCAGTATTGAATTTACAGTGCTTGGCAAAGAATCAGTGAAAAGGGAATGCGCTTGATCAGTTTATTTTGGTTAACTGCTGCTTTGCTTTGGATATTGGAAAGGACAGGTTTAACTGATCAATTACTAAAACATTGTTTTATTTAAATTATTTATTATTCTAAATTAAGTGATTGAAATTTATTTTTCAATTATTTTAATTCAAAGAGTTTTAAATAAATAAATAAACAATAAAGAGAAAACAGAATTAATTGGATAATGAAAGCTTTTATTTATTATTAAATTAATTGTACAATTATTGTTTATGATTTAATTACAAACAATAGTTTTACATTGATTTAAATTTAAATAAAAGATTATCCTAATTATTTGTCTAATCTTCAAATCTTCATCCGCTATCCCTCGCTCCGGTGCTCCATTATTCATCTGCAAAAAGAAAAAGAGAAAAGTCAAAAAGCAGATAAAATAATAAACGACAGAAGAAACTCATCATTAAGGGCCACTGACTGGGATCAGTTAACCCTCTCTGCAAATCACGGGATTGCTCCCGGTTCACAAAGAGGGAAGAATTTTATTCATTTAATCATGAATACAAAATGTCAAATGCATAAATTCAAAATGTCAAAACTGCATAGTTCAAGTTCAACCAAACTGAAGAAATCCAATTTCCTGCTTTATGTCAAAAAGGCCAAGTTACAAATTTCTATCAAAATCCAAGAAGTACAATTTGCTGTCAAAAGTGCCAAAAGCTGTCATGAAAAGGATTTGGCAAAGATATGGAAAGTTCACAAAATACGAAAGCTGTCAAAGAAGAGATAAAGAATGCAGAGGAAAGCATGATATGCAAGCAAACTCTTTTATCATCATTTCCCATCAGTAGCCACTTTCAGAATTAAGTACAGAAAAAAGCATAGTTTAATATTAAAACTGTACTGAGAGAGAGAAAAAGAGGAGATAAGATGCAGGTTTTCAGGCTTAGGCAGGATAGATAGAGAGAAAGATATAACAAGAAGAACAACACAGTTCAAAGGGGGGACACAAAATAAAAACATACAAACTGATAAACCAAGCTTAGACAAACTTATCAAACACATTCCAAAGATCAGAACCAAGCTTTTGCACGACCCTAAAACCTCTCAAACACTCCCAACCTCAGCATCATAACTGTCAAAACACAAAAACACCAAAGAAATATACAAAACTGCTAAGCAAGCATAAACCTGCTAAGCAAGCATAAACCGGCTAAGCCTTTTAACCTGCTAGCAGTGTCAAAAACCAGAAAACCAGTTTTTCAATACAACTTCCACTGGTGGAAGTATAGTGTAAAAAGTGTCAAAAACCAGAAAACCAGTTTTTCAATACAACTTCCACTGGTGGAAGTATAGTATAAAAAGTGTCAAAAAACCAGAAAACCAGTTTTTCAATACAACTTCCACTGGTGGAAGTATAGTGTAAAAAGTGTCAAAAACCAGAAAACCAGTTTTTCAATACAACTTCCACTGGTGGAAGTATAGTGTAAAAAGTGTCAAAAACCAGAAAACCAGTTTTTCAATACAACTTCCATCTCAGCTTACACACGCTTAGACAAAGTTATCAAACACATTCCAAACAATCACCTTGCCCTAAAACACGATCTAAACACCTTCCAAACCTCATCAAACCAAAAAAACACCATCAAACTGCAAAAACAGAGTTGCCTTTGCAGATTGAGTTCCAACTCTCAATCCTCTCAAGCATTCTTGCCCAAACCAGTTCACACACCTTCCTTACCACCTATGCAAGCTATCCAAAAGCTAAAGCACGATCTGTAACACCTTCAAGCCACTTCACCATTTTTGTTTTTCTGTTTTGCAGTTGAAGTTCTCCAGCACGATTCAGGGAGTTTCAAGACAAAGTAGAACTTGGAATAGCATCCTCACACTTCAAGGAAGCTATACAAATCATCATCTTGCTCTGAAAACTCCTCCATTGCAAAGCACAATTCCAACTGAACAGGTATCTTCATGAGGTTCTATCTCTCAGTATAGGCATTATTAGCTTTAGGTTTGTGAAGGAAATATGTCACAATCATAGCCCTGAACATGACCATATAGTTAGATTTCATTTATGTTATATGTGCTGCAAGAATTTTGAGTCTGAACATGGCATAAAAGTTAGGTCAGAAATTGGGGGAGAAGAAATTCTCCCTCATCTTAGAAAGTTAAGTCAAGTTCTTTACATGGTTGAATTCGTCTTCTCATGCTCTACATTTTTCATGTTATGAGTTTTGCTTGAAAGTCCAGGAATCAAGAGATAGAAAATGCGTGCTTGCTTGAATGATGTTGTTCAGAGGTTGAAGATGATTGGTTCTGGGCTGGGCCTGGAATATTTTCTTATTTGCACCACATAATTGCTTCTGAACCCCCTGAGCCCATTTTGCTTATTTCTTTGACTTTTTGACTTTTTCTTTTTTTGTTTGACTTATTTATTTTTTCTCATGACATTAAAAATATAAAAATATTTTTTCTCACCATTTTTGATTTTATTAGGCATTTATTCAATTTTCTTTTAGATTATACATAAATAGATAAATACATATTTTGTTTAAAATATTAAAAAAATAGTGCAAATACATTTCTATGCATTTTTATTTTTATTTTACTTTCTGAAAATACTTTATAGAAAAATACCTATATTTTTTTCATTTTTATTAATATTTGACATAAAAAAATACTTTTTATAAACATACTTCATTTTATTTTATTTTTGTACATATTAAAAGAAATACAAGATCAATATTTAATACATGTTCAAATTTCACATTCCGCACCTGTAAATAATCACATATACACAATACATCTCACACTTACACAATACAAACACGTTCACATTGCTCCTATACACATTTGTTTATCTTATATTTGATATTCGTCATTTACATTTGATCGCAAATTCGATTTGGTTGTAACTTATTGGATACTATAAGTCTCATCCCCATTCATACACATGTACCCCCACTCTCGGATACTATCTTGTAATAGCGTAGACTTTACATTTTCGCAATTTACTGCTTTCAATTATACCATGGTTAGACCTAGGGTTTGCATGTACATGAAATCAAACGCTAGATAACCTAATACAAGACAAATACATGAAATCAATACACAATCACACTTGCACCCTCTAGGGTAATCCCACATGTTGCCTTCAAAAATGGGTCATGCTTGCACGTCGAGTATCTTTGGCAAAACAAATTCAAATGATCATAAGTCCCTCAAAATGTTGCCTAAACGGAATGATCATAGTCCCCTCAAAGCAAATTGCCAAAGACATTTGGCACCATTGCATTCATGGTCCATACGATGACCCGTGCCCGTCCCGAATAAACTTCCTAAACGCAAGATTGTCCACCAAATTCAATGGTGAAACAAAATTGTTAAAAAGGGGTTAAAACATAACAAAAACCTTTGAGTACAATAGGGTAGATAAAACTCTTAGTTACTTGAGATTGACTTGCAAAAACACTTGCCTTCTTTTCAAAAACCACAATCCACAACACTTTCAAACAAACTCTCAAAAAACATTTGAAACATCTTTTCGAAAAGATACACACTTTTGTAAAACACTCAAACACGAGTCAAATACATTGGTCGCCTAAGACAAGGCATCTTCTTCAAAAACATTTTCAAAACGCTCACACACACACACCATTTTCAAGCAATCGAAAATCAAGGCAACTGATCTAAAAAACCAAGTAACTAAGAGCCCATGGATAACCATGGATGAAAAGGGTGCTAATACCTTCCCTTTTCATAATCTACCCCCCGAACCCAAGAAAACATCTCAAAAGGTTTTTGCTGTGCTTTTTTAACCTTTCCTTTAGGATAAAATAAAAAGTCGGTGGCGACTCTTGCTCAACCGCACAAGTGCGAATACGAACGCAAAACTCGTAGTCAGTTCTCCCACCGTATCACAGAACTGGCGACTCTACTGGGGATCATTTTTAAGTGGGGTTACCTTAAGGTTTAGATCACCTTTATTTTCAATTGATTGTTTTATTTGCTTTACATTTGTGGGCTTTGTATCGGAGTTTCATAGATCCTAACCCGGATCTGGGAAATACCCTTTTTAGGTAGCATAATCTGTGAGGGACCTGTCCGGCGTAGACCGACATGGGTGAAGCAGTGGCTACGTTGGTGTGGCATCTTAGTTTGTACCTATATCCCTTGTGTTGCAACGGGGAGAATATAGGTCTTCTAAGGAGTCATTAAACACCAACCAACCTTAGAACCCTAAATTAACCAACTTGGCCATTAGAACAGTAGCAGTATGCTACACTCATTGAGGCTAAACTCTCGCGATGGTTCCGGCCGCGAGAAAAGGTTGCGATGCTGGAGTTATGACCGATCGAGGGTAGCCAATGATATGAGATCCTCTAGAACCCGGTTACTTTTGATAGGACAGGTTTTAACCAACGAACTGAAAGAGGGTAGTACCTGAACCTCATGCAAGCCTAAACCTAAGGACTTGTCTGCTTTGTGTGAATATGTTTGCCTGTATATACACTCACTTGCTTTTCGCATACATGTACATAACATCATGACATCATACCATAGCATTTTCAATAACCATTTCAAGGATCTCGAGGGTTCCTTTTGATGCAGGGTTACGTTGAACCAGACATCTACCAAAGGGGCAAGAGGTTTTCTCCTCTAAACAAAGCTCTCCAATCAAAGTTCAAGTGCAACAACTTGAATCAGTGGCTATGACCCACTCGACATGGTGAGCTTGATTCTCGTGGAAAGACATCCACCGATACAAAGCTCTCCAATCAAAGTTCAAGAACAACAACTTGAATCAGTGGCTATGACCCACTTGACATGGTGAGCTTGATTCTCGTGGAAAGACATCCACCGATACAAAGCTCTCCAATCAAAGTTCAAGAACAACAACTTGAATCAGTGGCTATGACCCACTCGACATGGTGAGCTTGATTCTCGTGGAAAGACATCCACCGATACAAAGCTCTCCAATCAAAGTTCAAGAACAACAACTTGAATCAGTGGCTATGACCCACTCGACATGGTGAGCTTGATTCTCGTGGAAAGACATCCACCGATACAAAGCTCTCCAATCAAAAGTTCAAGAACAACAACTTGAATCAGTGGCTATGACCCACTCGACATGGTGAGCTTGATTATCGTGGAAGGACGTCCACCGGTGCAGAGATCTCCAATCCAAGAGCAGAGTTCAACCTCTAACATTTTCTTGTGTTTACCCCAAGAGATCCTTGAAAGCATGCATCCACATATCATGCATTGCATTTTGACAATCTTTCCTTTTTCAGGTCTCCTTACTCTCATACTGTTTATTTCAGTAAGAGATGGTTCTAGAAAGGTCTGTCAAAGACATCCAAGACCAGACTGCTCAGTTGCAGGAGATGTTCCTGAACTTGTCTCTGGGGCAAGAAGAAATGAAAGCTCTCCTCATAAAGGGCTTGGAGAATTCAAACAATACTAGGAGTGATCAGCTTGCGGAGCTGCAGTTTGATCTGACAACACTGAGGACCCAAGTGATGGGACATTTGGTGGGCCAGATGGCTCTCATCCAAGACCTATCCCAAAGACAAGAGGAACTCAGAGTTCTTGTCCGCCAACTGCTTCCAAACAACCAACTGGGGCAAACATCTGAGGTCGAAGAGCAAGTCACCGCTCAGCCTCCATCCACTCAAGAAGACAAGGGGAAAGCTCCTTTGCTTGCTTCAGGGTCACAAGCCCATCAACAACCTCGCCAGCATCCACGGGGTAATCGGCGTAAGCAAGAAAAGTCGGGAAGACAGTTCACGGAGACTGAAATACCATCATTCTTTATACTGAAGCATCTGTTGGAGGTCAACTTGCTTACCGTAAAGGACCCTCCTCAGAAGCTCAATACCTCCTCTCCTCACTATCATCCCGACGCATTCTGTGTTTACCACTCCTACAGCCCGGGACACGACACCAACGACTGTTGGGCCTTGAAGAACAAGATTCAAGATCTGATCGACATTGGGGTGCTGGAATTCATGCCAGACGGTGAGATGAAGATCTTCCGTTAAAGGGTTCTCCACTTGAAGTGATGAAGCTCAAACTGAAAGACTTTTGCTTCTTTTTGAACTTTCAAAGTTGTAATTTCTTTTGCTGTCAAACAATTATTTGTTGATGTTAAACTCTGTTTTCATTAATGCATTGCATATGTTTGTCTTGAATCCATCCATTCGTTTCACTACTCTTATGCTTTTCTTTATGATATTTGACTCTTGATAAAAAGTTGTAAGCCTTTAGAGGGAGGATGACCAAACAATACCGTGATCTTATACAGTATGCTTTTGAACAGACCTTGCTGATGATGTACAGGCATTTCTTTCAATTCCCAAACACTGGAGTTATAAGGAAGTTAATCCCTAGTCAACCCCTTCGAGCCAAAGAAGTAGGAGTTTTCTGTTCTAAACAATCAAAACCCTTGATATAAACCTGGGGCAGGGTAGTCTCTCAGTTAATTCAAAAGAAAATGCGCATTGAAGTCTCAAACTCTCAGTTCGTAATACAACGAACGATGTCAAAAAAGAAAGCATTCCTTTGGAATCAAAAGACAGGGGTGGTTCCCTATCACATAGACAGTCAATCTCTCAAAAGAGAAAAGCCCACTGAGCCAAAACCTATAAAGGAGGCTTAAGAAAGCTGGGGCATCCCGCTGACTGTAATCCCGGAAAACGGTAACAGTCAGGCAAAAGTTAGGGATAACAAATCAAAATCAAAATAGTGAGGTCATTACAAAATCCTCAACAACATGAAAAGTGTTGAAAAAGAAAAAGGAGATGATGACTGTCTCCCAAAAAATCAACTGGTGAACCATCGCCCAAAAGTCGTTCCAAACTCAAAGCAGAGTGTGACGCACAATTAACTGAGCTTAGGTTGAAGGACATCACGAAGAGAGGGTGGGTACAAATATACTTTGAGCCTTTACCTTTTGTTTCTTAAACCATGAACCAGGCCACGTTACAACCCTTTAAAAGTCCTAATTGAAGCATGGGTTAGTTCGAAAGCATACTGTCACGAAAGGTATCCTGACTCCTGTAGGGCTTTGCTCTAAATCTTGTGTTAACTTGTCTTATGAAAAGTTTTCTGCTAAAAATGCATTTTTCAAAATTTTAAGACAAACATAAACTTTGCATTATTCGAATATCACTGTCTGCATTTGACCTTTTTGTTTGACAGCGAAGAAATTCATACAGCGAATGTTTGGAGGAACGAAAACTCTCTCAGCAAGTCAAAATCACTTCAAAAGGATAACACTTCCATCAAATCCCCTATCAACAAGGGGCATGGCATGTCACGATTCAATTAACCTGGGGCAGTCCAGTCAAGGTCCAACAGATCTTTCAAAGTTCAGTTAACTTGGGGCAGTCCAGTCAAGATTTCAAGAAATCTCTCAATATGCAGAGTAATCTGATTCAAGACTCCTTCTTCACCACTTGGGGCATTCGAATGTCAAAAGTGTTCAACAAGTCAACTACAACATTTCCAGACTCGATTCCTGTATCTAGCCAGGGCACGTCTGAAGAGTTTGAAGATTCGATTCCTGTATCCAGCCAGGGCATATCTATCAACTATCACCTTTCCAAATTCGATTCCTGTATCCAGCCAGGGCATATCTGTTGACCACATTTCCAGACTCGATTCTTGTATCTAGCCAGGGCACGTCTGAAGAGTTTGAAGATTCGATTCCTGTATCCAGCCAGGGCATATCTATCAACTATCACCATTCCAGATTCGATTCCTGTATCCAGCCAGGGCATATCTGTTGACGACTATTTCCAGACTCGATTCCTGTATCTAGCCAGGGCACGTCTGAAGAGTTCGAAGATTCGATTCCTGTATCTAGCCAGGGCACATCTATCAACTACAACATTTCCAGATTCGACTCCTGTATCCAGCCAGGGCATATCTGTTGACAACCATTTCCAGACTCGATTCCTGTATCTAGCCAGGGCACGTCTGAAGAGTTTGAAGATTCGATTCCTGTATCCAGCCAGGGCATATCTGTTGACGACTATTTCCAGACTCGATTCCTGTATCTAGCCAGGGCACGTCTGAAGAGTTCGAAGATTCGATTCCTATATCTAGCTAGGGCACATCTATCAACTACAACATTTCCAGATTCGACTCCTGTATCCAGCCAGGGCATATCTGTTGACAACCATTTCCAGACTCGATTCCTGTATCTAGCCAGGGCACGTCTGAAGAGTTTGAAGATTCGATTCCTGTATCCAGCCAGGGCATATCTATCAACTATCACCTTTCCAGATTCGATTCCTGTATCCAGCCAGGGCATATCTGTTGACCATATTTCCAGACTCGATTCCTGTATCTAGCCAGGGCACGTCTGAAGAGTTTGAAGATTCGATTCCTGTATCCAGCCAGGGCATATCTATCAACTATCGCCATTCCAGATTCGATTTCTGTATCTAGCCAGGGCACGTCTGAAGAGTTCGAAGATTCGATTCCTGTATCTAGCCAGGGCACATCTATCAACTACAACATTTCCAGATTCGACTCCTGTATCCAGCCAGGGCATATCTGTTGACCACATTTCCATACTCGATTCCTGTATCTAGCCAGGGCACGTCTGAAGAGTTTGAAGATTCGATTCCTGTATCCAGCCAGGGCATATCTGTTGACGACTATTTCCAGACTCGACTCCTGTATCCAGCCAGGGCACGTTTGAAGAATTCCAGATCAACACCTGTAACAAGCCAGGAAAACATCTATGGACGACCGATTGTAGACCAACACCTGTAACAAGCCAGGAATTTATCTACATCACCACTTGGGGCATTCGAATGTCAAAAGTGTTCAAACCCGATGCAGTTTTACACGGACTCATCGTCAGGATATCCTACACAGATCTCCTCAAAGCAGGAAGACCCCAGTAGTTTGGCATACAACCCAAGCTTCTGATTCTCCCAACGGTGGTCCCAAGACTTCTCATTTTCAACAACTGAAGACTCTTCTCTTCCCCAGCAGCAGCCAGGGATTTATTTTCCCCGGCAGCAGTCCAGATGCTTTTATCTTCAGCCATCTCAGATTCATTTATCCTCAGCAAGATAGCTCATCAGCTCACATGCACATTCATCACATTCATATCATAAACATTGATGCCACATACATTACATCATGCATCATAACATTGCATACAACTAACCCTCTATCTTTTCAGGTAAGAGCAGTCGACAGACATGGATCATCTTCCAAGTTTACTCAGATATGACCCGGACACGGCGACCTTCTGATACTTATTCCAGATTCATCCAAATGCAGCTTTACACGAGCTCATCATCAGGAAACCCTACGCCGGTTCCTCTTCAAGACTTCTGAAAACAAGTTTATAGATTCTTCCCTACAACGGATGTCAATCTACCGACTTGTTCAGACTCTTCTCAACTTCTGAAAACAGTTTACAGATTCTTCCCTACAACGGATGTCAATCTACCGACTTGTTCAGACTCTTCTCAACTTTTGAAAACAGTTTACGGACGCTTCCCAACAACGGATGCCGCTCTATTGCTTATTCAATCTCAACTCCTGAAAATAGTTTACAGATTCTCCAGACATGGATGTCAATCTATTGCTCATTCGGACCCCCAATTCAGAGATGTTCCAAAACATGGATGCCCTTCTGATACTTGCCCACTCACTTTTGGCATACAGTTCAACATGTCCGGATGGCATCTTTAAGCCCATCACCAAATGGCATCTCTAAGCCCATTCCCCGACAAGATTCTATCGCACCAGATGGCATCTTTAAGCCCATCACCAAATGGCATCTTTAAGCCCATTCACATCTACCATCACATCGCCGAGTGCAAATTTTCTGGGCACTTTAGTGTCCAATCTTCTTTTACCTTCAAGTCGCGAAAGGCAAACTTGCCAATCTAACTCTTCAGGTTCAAGAAGATTGAACAGGGGCAACTGTTGTACCCCAAAATTTGCCCTCGCAATTTTCTCAAGAAATCTCAGCTTCAGGCGTTTCCTGATTTTTTCAAACTGGCTCAAGAATCGGACAAACGGACTTTTCTCGTCAGTCAAGCAAAGATTAGGGTTTCATTGATTTTTCAGGACTCTGGATTGCTTCAAATATTTGGTTTAGGGTTTTGGTTGATTCTGGCTCAATTGCGATCAGGCGAATGTCCGTTGGCATTTAATCAGGAATTAAGGTTTTATGGGCATATTCTCAGAAAGGTTAAAATTCCACGGCATTTTGCAAGTTATTCCAAGATTCGGGTTGAATTCGCATTGTTTCGATTTAATCAGTAAAAGAGGCAGTTGGTTTGAGTTCACGTTGGTTTATTTGAGCCAGTCAAAAGAAATATGCAGTATTGAATTTACAGTGCTTGGCAAAGAATCAGTGAAAAGGGAATGCGCTTGATCAGTTTATTTTGGTTAACTGCTGCTTTGCTTTGGATATTGGAAAGGACAGGTTTAACTGATCAATTACTAAAACATTGTTTTATTTAAATTATTTATTATTCTAAATTAAGTGATTGAAATTTATTTTTCAATTATTTTAATTCAAAGAGTTTTAAATAAATAAATAAACAATAAAGAGAAAACATAATTAATTGGATAATGAAAGCTTTTATTTATTATTAAATTAATTGTACAATTATTGTTTATGATTTAATTACAAACAATAGTTTTACATTGATTTAAATTTAAATAAAAGATTATCCTAATTATTTGTCTAATCTTCAAATCTTCATCCGCTATCCCTCGCTCCGGTGCTCCATTATTCATCTGCAAAAAGAAAAAGAGAAAAGTCAAAAAGCAGATAAAATAATAAACGACAGAAGAAACTCATCATTAAGGGCCACTGACTGGGATCAGTTAACCCTCTCTGCAAATCACGGGATTGCTCCCGGTTCACAAAGAGGGAAGAATTTTATTCATTTAATCATGAATACAAAATGTCAAATGCATAAATTCAAAATGTCAAAACTGCATAGTTCAAGTTCAACCAAACTGAAGAAATCCAATTTCCTGCTTTATGTCAAAAAGGCCAAGTTACAAATTTCTATCAAAATCCAAGAAGTACAATTTGCTGTCAAAAGTGCCAAAAGCTGTCATGAAAAGGATTTGGCAAAGATATGGAAAGTTCACAAAATACGAAAGCTGTCAAAGAAGAGATAAAGAATGCAGAGGAAAGCATGATATGCAAGCAAACTCTTTTATCATCATTTCCCATCAGTAGCCACTTTCAGAATTAAGTACAGAAAAAAGCATAGTTTAATATTAAAACTGTACTGAGAGAGAGAAAAAGAGGAGATAAGATGCAGGTTTTCAGGCTTAGGCAGGATAGATAGAGAGAAAGATATAACAAGAAGAACAACACAGTTCAAAGGGGGGACACAAAAGAAAAACATACAAACTGATAAACCAAGCTTAGACAAACTTATCAAACACATTCCAAAGATCAGAACCAAGCTTTTGCACGACCCTAAAACCTCTCAAACACTCCCAACCTCAGCATCATAACTGTCAAAACACAAAAACACCAAAGAAATATACAAAACTGCTAAGCAAGCATAAACCTGCTAAGCAAGCATAAACTGGCTAAGCCTTTTAACCTGCTAGCAGTGTCAAAAACCAGAAAACCAGTTTTTCAATACAACTTCCACTGGTGGAAGTATAGTGTAAAAAGTGTCAAAAACCAGAAAACCAGTTTTTCAATACAACTTCCACTGGTGGAAGTATAGTATAAAAAGTGTCAAAAAACCAGAAAACCAGTTTTTCAATACAACTTCCACTGGTGGAAGTATAGTGTAAAAAGTGTCAAAAACCAGAAAACCAGTTTTTCAATACAACTTCCACTGGTGGAAGTATAGTGTAAAAAGTGTCAAAAACCAGAAAACCAGTTTTTCAATACAACTTCCATCTCAGCTTACACACGCTTAGACAAAGTTATCAAACACATTCCAAACAATCACCTTGCCCTAAAACACGAGCTAAACACCTTCCAAACCTCATCAAACCAAAAAAACACCATCAAACTGCAAAAACAGAGTTGCCTTTGCAGATTGAGTTCCAACTCTCAATCCTCTCAAGCATTCTTGCCCAAACCAGTTCACACACCTTCCTTACCACCTATGCAAGCTATCCAAAAGCTAAAGCACGATCTATAACACCTTCAAGCCACTTCACCATTTTTGTTTTTCTGTTTTGCAGTTGAAGTTCTCCAGCACGATTCAGGGAGTTTCAAGACAAAGTAGAACTTGGAATAGCATCCTCACACTTCAAGGAAGCTATACAAATCATCATCTTGCTCTGAAAACTCCTCCATTGCAAAGCACAATTCCAACTGAACAGGTATCTTCATGAGGTTCTATCTCTCAGTATAGGCATTATTAGCTTTAGGTTTGTGAAGGAAATATGTCACAATCATAGCCCTGAACATGACAATATAGTTAGATTTCATTTATGTTATATGTGCTGCAAGAATTTTGAGTCTGAACATGGCATAAAAGTTAGGTCAGAAATTAGGGGAGAAGAAATTCTCCCTCATCTTAGAGAGTTAAGTCAAGTTCTTTACATGGTTGAATTCGTCTTCTCATGCTCTACATTTTTCATGTTATGAGTTTTGCTTGAAAGTCCAGGAATCAAGAGATAGAAAACGCGTGCTTGCTTGAATGATGTTGTTCAGAGGTTGAAGATGATTGGTTCTGGGCTGGGCCTGGAATATTTTCTTATTTGCACCACATAATTGCTTCTGAACCCCCTGAGCCCATTTTGCTTATTTCTTTGACTTTTTGACTTTTTCTTTTTTTGTTTGACTTATTTATTTTTTCTCATGACATTAAAAATATAAAAATATTTTTTCTCACCATTTTTGATTTTATTAGGCATTTATTCAATTTTCTTTTAGATTATACATAAATAGATAAATACATATTTTGTTTAAAATATTAAAAAAATAGTGCAAATACATTTCTATGCATTTTTATTTTTATTTTACTTTCTGAAAATACTTTATAGAAAAATACCTATATTGTTTTCATTTTTATTAATATTTGACATAAAAAAATACTTTTTATAAACATACTTCATTTTATTTTATTTTTGTACATATTAAAAGAAATACAAGATCAATAATTAAACAATATTTAATACATGTTCAAATTTCACATTCCGCACCTGTAAATAATCACATATACACAATACATCTCACACTTACACAATACAAACACGTTCACATTGCTCCTATACACATTTGTTTATCTTATATTTGATATTTGTCATTTACATTTGATCGCAAATTCGATTTGGTTGTAACTTATTGGATACTATAAGTCCCATCCCCATTCATACACATGTACCCCCACTCCCGGATACTATCTTGTAATAGCGTAGACTTTACATTTTCGCAATTTACTGCTTTCAATTATACCATGGTTAGACCTAGGGTTTGCATGTACATGAAATCAAACGCTAGATAACCTAATACAAGACAAATACATGAAATCAATACACAATCACACTTGCACCCTCTAGGGTAATCCCACATGTTGCCTTCAAAAATGGGCCATGCTTGCACGTCGAGTATCTTTGGCAAAACAAATTCAAATGATCATAAGTCCCTCAAAATGTTGCCTAAACGGAATGATCATAGTCCCCTCAAAGCAAATTGCCAAAGACACTTGGCACCATTGCATTCATGGTCCTTACGATGACCCGTGCCCGTCCCGAATAAACTTCCTAAACGCAAGATTGTCCACCAAATTCAATGGTGAAACAAAATTGTTAAAAAGGGGTTAAAACATAACAAAAACCTTTGAGTACAATAGGGTAGATAAAACTCTTAGTTACTTGAGATTGACTTGCAAAAACACTTGCCTTCTTTTCAAAAACCACAATCCACAACACTTTCAAACAAACTCTCAAAAAACATTTGAAATATCTTTTCGAAAAGATACACACTTTTGTAAAACACTCAAACACGAGTCAAATACATTGGTCGCCTAAGACAAGGCATCTTCTTCAAAAACATTTTCAAAACGCTCACACACACACCATTTTCAAGCAATCGAAAATCAAGGCAAGTGATCTAAAAAACCAAGTAACTAAGAGCCCATGGATAACCATGGATGAAAAGGGTGCTAATACCTTCCCTTTTCATAATCTACCCCCCGAACCCAAGAAAACATCTCAAAAGGTTTTTGCTGTGCTTTTTTAACCTTTCCTTTAGGATAAAATAAAAAGTCGGTGGCGACTCTTGCTCAACCGCACAAGTGCGAATACGAACGCAAAACTCGTAGTCAGTTCTCCCACCGTATCACAGTGGCCCAAACTTATGATTGCAAGCCCAAGTATGTTAATTTGATCTCTTTGATCCAATAACCTTGAGATTCATTTGTGGAGGCTTTGGTTCTACCAATCCTCTAATGGATCTACAACACTTTTGGTCAACGTGGGTCACTTAAACATTGTTGATCATTAAATGGTACTTATGAGAATTCCAAATGGATGATATACTTGACAAAAAGAAAATTCAACTTGTTGTGTGGAGGCTTTGGTTCTACCAATCCTCTAATGAGTTCTAAATGCAAGTTTCAAGATGGTCATCCAACTAACCACTAATTATTGACATGTTTATTTTATGCCTTTACTCTTTTATGCTTTATGTACTATTTATTTTCTAGCATTTTTTATTTCATGTCATTTTCATCTTTGCTCATTTGAGCATTTATTTTCTTGTCTTTTTTTTTTTACTTTGTTCACTTGAGATTTTCTTTTTCTTTTCTAAGATACTTAATAATCAACATAAACCCTAAAAAACTCTTAATGGTACTTGGACTATTTGGTTACTATCCTTGGCATTATGGAGTAGTGGACCTTTTCTTGGACTTAGGATTAGAAACCTTGGCCTATCCTGGAGACCTTGTGATTTTATCTGATTATTTTGTCTGGCGCTCTTGGGGTTTACCTTAAGACATTGGGTTGCTTGTTTGTTTTTGTGTGCAGGTTTTTGTGATTACATCCTTTGTTTGTAATCTGGAATTCACCCGTATACAACCGTTACTCTGTCCAATTTTTGTGAAGACTCTCCCTCCCATCTTCTTTAATTTCAAAAATACTCTCCCTCCTTTTGAAAACTCTTCTTGTTTTGAAACTTAAACCACTTTCATAATAAACTTGGACTTAGGTCCATGCATTTTCAAAATATTTTCATAAATAAACTTCAATAAATTTAACAATACCTTGACATTTTTTTTTGAGAAGACTAAAAGTCAATCAATATCATCTCAAACCATTTTGCCATTTTGGCTTTTATCTTTAAACTTTTTTTCAAAAGATTAGACTCTTGTCAATCCTTGTAGTGATGCAAACAACTATACTTCTACAATATGTAGTGAAGTGAGATATTTTCCACTTGGGTGTTGAGTGAGGCATTGTTGATTTTAAAATCCAATCCATATCCTCTACTTTGAGATGATGCAAATTCTCCTTTCTCATGATTGTGGGTAGTAAGTATGTTTTCCACGCGGACAATGACGATGATGTCTTGTCTCTTAAAATCAACCAAAACACTTTTGTTTCAAATTTTTAAAAGAGGAACTACGTGTACCCTGATCCCCTATTGCACGAAAGGTGGTACGTAGGCACTAAAGGATCGCAACCGCGGAGGGTGCAAAAATCATAAAAAATATATTTCTTTTCTCACCTCCACCATCCATTTTATATACAACACATTTTTATAGCCAAAATATACAGATTTTTCAAAGAGGTTCCTACGGAGTACCGTAGATGTTTAGGGTGCTAATACCTTCCCTTTGCATAACCAACCCCCTTACCTTGAATTTCCCCCCCTCTTTTTGGGTTATTCGCTCTTTTCCCATTCCTTTAGAAACAATAAAGCGCAGTGGCGATTTTTGTTTTTGATTTGTATAAAGTCTAGTCAATCCAATGGCTTAGTCTTGAACATTTCTACTGCTACAGAAAAATGGCGACTTCACTGGGGAAAGATTGACCTCTTGCTGGTCCATCCCTAAGTGGGTTAAGCCTATCTTTGTTTATATCTGGATATGTGCTATTGTTGTTTTTATATTATATTTTGTATATATATTTGTCTGGATTTTCCTGATTTTCAGGGTGCTTGGTGATTACTCATAAGTCCTATACCCGGACTTGGGCAAACTTTAAGAAAGGACAGGCGGTATAGTCATGTTAACTTTGAGGGAGTAATCCTAAAAAAGAAGGCATGGGATCCCCTACTCAGTGGAGGCTCCTTTGACTGTAGTGTCGTTTACCGAGTAATTGGGAAGACGTACTGCTTTCGACCTGGGAGCCTGCTGAATGTGAGGACCGTAGAATACCAAACCCATCTTGGCCTTTTAGGTGTAGTGCGGAAGCTATGACGGAGTAATTCGGAAATAGTTGTCACGTGATACTACGCTCAGACGAGTCTTTCTTGAGAATATTACTAATTACCGAGTTAATCGGAAAGTTGGTAATATCCGAAGGAAGGATGTAGACTCTGGGAACCTCTAGAACCTTGTTCGACAGGTGATAACTTTTTAGACCAACACCTTCTGGGTAGTACCTTCGACCTCATGCTCGTGACGTTGAACCTATGATCCCTATATGTGTGATCTTGTGTGTGATTGTTGCATCATGCATCCATGCACTCATAAGCATATTTTGAAGAAAACAATATTTCAAGGGATTTAAAGGTTGACTATTTATGAATATCTCAGGTACTGTTAACCATGGATTCTGGAAAGAGAAAGACCGGGAAATACAGTTTCAAGGATCCCAAGATAGACGAGTTGGTCGATCTAATTCTAGAGATCGAGTGTTCTGCAGACTTTCGGAAGAAGTATGGATCCATTATTCCTCCCATGAAGCTGAATATGAAGGAGGGTATTCTCTCGACCTTGATCCAGTTCTATGATCTGGTGTATCATTGCTTTACTTTTTTCTGATTATCAGTTGATGCCTACACTGGAGGAGTATTCCTATCTATTGGATTTACCCGTTACCGATCGTGTTCCTTTTACTGGTTTGGAGGGTGAGCCAAAACCACATGAGATTGCTGCTTTGATTCATCTGGGGAAGTCTGAGGTGGAAGCCCATATGACTACCAAAGGAAGGATTAGAGGATTACCAGCTCAGTTCTTATTGGAGAAAGTTCGTTACTTTTCTAGAATGAAGAGTGCGGTTGCTTTTGAGGCCATCTTTGCTCTGCTTACTTATGGATTTTTCTTATTTCCTAATGTGGACAAGTTTGTCGACATTAGCGCTATCAGGATTTTAATGATTGGAAACCCAGTTCCTACACGGTTGGGTGATGCTTATTACTCCATTCATCTTTGGAGCTCCTATCATGGGGGAATGATTATCTGCTGCACGCCTTTGTTGTACCGATGGTTCATCTCTCATATGCCTTAGTCTAATGTTTTTTGGGATGTCAAGAAGGAACCCCGTTGGGCTCCTAAGATCATGGCACTTACTCACTCGGATATTGATTGGTATCATCGAGCTTATCAGGATGTGGAGATTACTGACAGTTGTGGTAGTTTCCCCAATGTACCTCTTCTTGGTACAAAGGGAAGAATTAATTATAACCCTGTTCTTGCACGGAGACAACTTGGTTATCCGATGAGGGATAAACCAAATAGTATTCATTTGAGTAGTTTCTTTATGAAGGAAGGAGAAGACCACAGGGAAGCTAGGGAACATATTGCAAAGGCCTGGGGTCACATTCATAAGAAGAGTAGGAAGGATTTGGGACCTAGAGGTGTTGTTTCTTTGGAGCCATATCTTCAGTGGGTCCGATCGAGAGCCATTCAGTTGAAGATGCCGTATACTCGGGAGACACCCATGCCTGATCTATTTGTGAAGACTACTCCTCCATTATTAGATGATCTAGAGAAGCTGCAACTTGCTTTGGTTAGGATGCAACAGGAAAGGGATGCTTGGAAGAACAAGTTCCAGACTTTGGAGAGTTCCTATAAAGCAGACTTGAAAGAGAAAGACGATTTGATAAAGATCCTTGAGAGTCGAGCAGTGAAGTCTACAGAGAGGCAAGGGGATTTATTTTCTCCTAAGCCTTCAACAGGTGCTGATTACTCACTTCCTGCTTCAGATAATTGGAAGGAGGTTTCCGTCAGACATATGGAAGAAAACCAGAGGTTGAGGGCTCAGATTACCAGGCTCACAGGGAAGCGCCAGCGTACAGATTGATCTATATCAGTTCTTTTTCTCAGGATTTTTAGATTGTATTTTCATCTTGTACTTGGGATCATTGAAACTTGTAATCCATTTTTGAAGTTATTATAATAATTTTTTTCCAGTATTTCAAATGCGTTTTTATTTTGATGTTTGCAATATGTCTATAAACGTTAAATCCCTTGAAATATTAAATGATAAAGTAAAAATAATCATATGCATTGCACATCATGCATCATATTGCACATATTTCTTGCATTTATTATGCATATCCAAGTGCCTTACCCAACTTTTTGCTTCGTTCAGCAAACTGACTGATCACTACAACACTCGGGCTAATTTCAAAAAGAAGATGGACAATTTAGAACAGGAGAATCGCGAGCTACGCGAAGAAGTTTCTGCTTTGAAGGCTGGCTTGGCCAATTTGACTACTCCGATGGAAGCTCTGGTGGTTGCTCAGAATCAGCCACCGAGTGTTCAACCTCAACCAACGAGGGCAAATGCTGAAGTTCCTACTGTTCCCGTATCTGCTACTCCGACTGTTGTTTAAAACCTTATGCGTCAGGGTTACCCGTGGGGAATGCCAGAGAATTTTGCACCTAAAGGTTTCAATTTGGTCCCCCAAGATGCTCCAGTGGTTCAAAATGTTGTTAATCCAGCACCTCCTATGGTGCATGCTGTTCCTGCTGCACCTCCTTCAGTGAATTTGGTTCTGTTTGTTAATGAAGATGTGTATTGTCCTTTCCCTCTGCCGAGTGAAGACTTGGGTCTTTATGACATAACGAATGATTTCCAAGAGCAGTTTGATAGAATGCAAAGAGAGATGAAGGCTCTTAGGGGAAAAGAGCTATTTGGGCATAATGTGAATGAGTTGTGTTTGGTCCCGAATGTTAAAGTGTCTGCTAAGTTCAAGGTCCCAGAGTTTGAGAAATACAAGGGAAACACTTGCCCTCATGCTCACTTGGTGATGTACGTGAGGAGAATGTCTACCCACACCAATGATCAGCTCTGCTGATTCACTTTTTCCAGGATAGTCTGACCGGCGCCGCGTTGAAATGGTATATGAGTTTAGACAACGCCAACATCCATACTTTTAATGATTTGGGAGAAGCATTCATTAAACAATACAAGTACAATGTGGGCATGGCGCCCGACCGTGACCAGCTTAGGGCCATGGTTCAGAAAGACAGAGAATCGTTCAAAGAGTATGCGCAGAGATGGCACTAAGTAGCTGCACAAGTGATTCCTCCCATGGAGGAGAAGGAAATGACTAAAAAATTTCGGAAGACGCTAGGCACTTTCTACTACGAAAGGATGGTAGCAAGTGCCCCAAGTGATTTTACAGAGATGGTAGGAATGGGCGTCCTCCTTGAAGAGGCTATAAGAGAAGGCCGTTTGACGAAGGGTGAAGGATCCGGAGGTGTGAAAAAGCCAGCTTATGGGTTTACAAAGAAGAAAGAGGGGGATACAAATGTTTTCATACAAGAGAGGAGAGTTAATGCTCCTAGAAGGAATTATCAGCGTCACCAGCAAGTTGCCTCAGTTACTCCTGTTATGAATACCGCTCCGACCACCGTTGCTTATCAAAGACAGTCCCAGCAGGGGAACCAAGGGAATAATCATAGAAGGGAGAACTATGACCCTATCCCCATGAGCTATGCAGAGCTACTACCAACATTGATTCAAAAGAAGTTGGTCCAGACACGACCACCTCCAGCTGTACCATCACCATTGCCCTGGTATTACAAAACAGACCAGACGTGTGCCTTTCATCAGGGAGCACCAGGGTATAGTGTTGAAAATTTCTATCCTTTGAGGACCGAAGTGCAAAGGTTAGTGAAGTCTAGAATTTTATCTTTCAAAGACATGGGACCTAATGTGAAAGACAATCCTCTACCCAAGCACGATGGAGTGAGTGCTGTGAATATGGTGGCCGGTTGTCCAGGTGACTTCCAAATTTTTGACATTAATCTAGTTAGAGGGGATTTGGTAAAGATGCACGCAGACCTCTGTGAATTCAGTTATTATACGCATGACTATGCCGGTTGTGCTATTTGCAGTACAAACATACAGGGTTGCGAGAAGATAAAGGTTGATTTACAGGAGATGATGGATGAAGGTTTAATCCATATAATCAGGCCTAGGGCAGAATATGAAGAGGAAGTGAATATGGTTTCTGGATGTCTGGGTGAATTCCGAATTTTTGATATGGAGCATTTGAATGAGGATCTCGTGCAGTTGCATGCTACCTTCTTCCGTACTGCTGGTCAGGTAGAACACCAATATGGATCTTGCATAGTTTGCTGTCGAGACCCCCGAGGATGTTCTATTATGAGAGAGGGTGTTCAATTGTTGTTAGACAATGGAACTATCAAGATCACAGGTCAGAGAGATGATTATCATGATATTAATATGGTTGAAGTTTGTTTGATGGAAGAAGAGTCAGAGGAAGAATATGCCTCTACGGATGAGTATTTCTCTTCAGATGAAGATTTGTTTGCCGGAAATGATCTGTTGATGATTGATTGTGTTGAGAAAGGGGTAAAGGTCATTGTACCTTGTTTTGGTGCACCCGCTCATCTTGAGGTGGAGTACCATAGCAAACCAGCTGTTACCCCATTGGTAATTAGTCTGCCAGGTCCTGTTCCCTATAAATCAGATAAGGATGTGCCTTACAAATACAACACTACAATCTTAGAAGATGGGGTGGAAGTTCCCATCCAGCCAATTCCAGATGTTGGAAATATAGATGATAATAGCAGGGTGACCCGTAGTGGTCGTGTGTTTGTGCCGGTTATTCGAAAGGATGTTGTTGCTGGAAAGAAAATTACTGAGAACGATGAGCCTAAGAAGGCTGCAGGAGAGACTAGTGGAGCTACATTAGAGAAAGAAGTGGATGATATCTTGAAGATAATTAAGATGAGCGACTACAAAATTGTAGATTAGCTATTGCAGACTCCTTCAAAGATATCCATCCTAGCTTTATTGATGAATTCCTCCGCTCATAGAGAATCACTGATGAGAGTACTAGACTAAGCTTTTGTGGAGAATGACATGCCGTTAGATCAATTCAGCAGCGTAATTGGAAACATTACGTCATGTAACAACTTGAGTTTCTGCGATGATGAGTTACTAGATGAAGGGAGGAATCACAACCTGGCCTCCACATATCTATGAACTACAAGAATGACTCACTATCCAATATGCTAATTGATAACGGATCCGCGTTGAATGTTATACCGAGGAGTACCCTCATGAAGTTAAAGTATCAGGGAACACCTATGCGGCCGAGTGGCATCATTGTGAAGGCTTTTGATGGGTCGAGAAAATCTGTCATCGGTGAAGTGGATTTGCCCATCCATATAGGACCACATTTGTTCCTGATAACCTTCCAGGTCATGGACATTATTCCCGCATATATTTGTTTGTTAGGACGGCCATGGATACACGAAGCAGGGGCTGTCACTTTAACTCTGCATCAGAAGCTAAAATTTGTGCGTGAAGGGAAGGTAGTGATCATAAATGGGGAGCAGGGGTTGTTGATATCCCATCTATCCTCTTTTAGTATTGTAGAAGCGGATGAGGCTGCTGTTGGAACCCAATTCCAAGCCCTATCCATTGACAACATAAGCAGAAATGAGAATTTTGTGGTTTCCCTGAAGGACGCGCGGCAGGTTGTGCGCAATGGTCATAATGCAGTCTGAGGACGACTTGTGGATCCACTCGTGAAAAAAAAATAGAGCTGGTTTGGGTTTCTCTTCGAAGAATGGTAAATGCGAAAGTTTGAAGTCAAAGTCTTCTGTGAACAATTATCATGATGTTTTCCGCAGCGGAGGCTACCTCCATCCAATTGGTTCTGGAATTAATGTTGTTGAAGACGATGAAGCAGAGCAGGAAGTACCGAATTATGTGACGCATGGAGTGCGAGTTCAGAACTGGGTCACCATTGATGTTCCTTCTTGCATACATGTTTCAAAGTAATTTGTTTTGTTAATCTGTTTCTTTCTTTTGAAAAGCTTTCACTCTGCCCAAGGTGGAAGTATTAATGTTGTAGGGCTTATCTGTTTGATATAACTGTTAAGATCATTAATAGAAGTTGTCTTTGCTTCCAAATTATGTCTTTTATTTTCTGCTTTTTCCTGGGAAATGGTAATAAAAAAAACCTTTCAAAATAAATAATAACTGAAAATTAATCTGCATGATCACTTGTTATATGTGTCAGTTTCTAAAAGCAATCATAAATCATATGTGCAAATTAATTAAAAAACCCGTTGAATACAATGACCCTGCACCCTCTCCTAACTTTGATTGTCCTGTGTTTGGGGCTGAAGAAGAAGATTATGATAAGATTCCAGAAGAGGTCTCACGGTTGCTTGAGCACGAGGAAAATACCATTCAGCCATATAAGGAGCCTTTGGAAGTGATTAATTTGGGTTCAGAAGAGGATCCGAAGGAAGTCAAGATTGGAGCATCGTTGCATCCTGATGTAAAGAACGGGTTAATTGAGCTATTGAAAGAGTATGTGGATATTTTTGCTTGGTCTTATCAAGATATGCCCGATCTAGATACAGACATTGTCGAGCATTATTTGCCGTTGAAGCCAGAGTGTCCGCCAGTTAAACAAAAGTTGAGAAGAACCCACCCGAATATGGCAGTAAAGATCAAATAGGAGGTCCTAAAGCAGATTAATGCTGGTTTTCTTGTGACATCAGTGTATCCTCAATGGATTGCCAATATTGTCCCAGTACCAAAAAAAGACGGAAAAGTCCGCATGTGCGTAGATTACAGAGATCTCAATAAAGGTAGTCCAAATGATGATTTTCCATTGCCTCACATTGACATGTTAGTGGATAGCACATCAAAATTCAAATTATTCTCGTTCATGGACGGATTTTCCGGGTACAATCAAATAAGAATGGCTCTAGAGGACATGGAAAAAACAACGTTTATCACACCCTGGGGAACATTCTGTTACAGAGTGATGCCCTTCGGGTTGAAGAACGCTGGTGCAATGTACCAGAGGGCTATGAAAACCCTATTCCATGATCTGATGCACAAAGAAATCGAAGTATATGTTGATGATATGATTTCCAAATCCCAGACTGAAGAAGGGCATGTAGAAGATTTGTTGAAGTTATTTCAGCATTTTAGGAAATATCATCTCCGCTTGAATCCAAATAAATGCACCTTCGGAGTTAGATCGTGGAAATTGTTGGGTTTTATTGTTAGCCAAAAAGGAATTGAAGTTGACCCTGACAAAGTCAAAGCAATTCAAGAAATTCCAGGACCAAGAACTGAAAAACAAGTCAGGGGTTTCCTCGGGCGTTTGAATTATATCTCCAGATTTATTTCCCACATGACTGCAACATGTGAATCGATCTTTAAGTTATTAAAGAAAGATCAAGGTTGTGTGTGGACGGATGACTGCCAAAGGGAATTTGAGAGTATTAAAGAGTATCTTCTTGAACCTCCTATCTTACTCCCTCCCGTAGAAGGAAGACCGTTGATTATGTATCTAACAGTGTTAGATAAATCCATGGGTTGTATTCTGGGACAATAGGATGAAACAGGAAAGAAAGAGTTCGCCATTTATTATCTCAGCAAGAAGTTCACTGATTGTGAGTCACGGTATTCTACGTTAGAAAAGACATGTTGTGCTTTGGCCTGGGAGGAAAAGTGTTTGTGGCAGTATATGTTGAATCATACCACTTGGTTGATCTCCAAAATGGATCCAATCAAGTATATTTTTGAAAAGCCTGCTCTTACTGGGAGAATTGCCCGCTGGCAGATGTTGTTATCTGAATATGATATCGAGTACCGCACTCAAAAGGATATTAAAAGTAGTGTGTTGGCAGATTACCTTACTCACTAACCGGTGGAAGATCATCAGTCTGCAGAATATGAATTCCCCGATGAGGATGTGATGTTCCTAAAAGTGAAAGATTGTGATGAACCATTGCCCGAGGAGGGCCCTGAACCTGAATCACATTGGAGTATAGTATTTGATGGAGCAGTGAATGCTTATGGTAAAGGAATTGGTGTTGTAATTGTCACTCCTCATGGACCGCACATTCCTTTTACTGCAAGGTTAACATTTGATTGCACTAATAATATGGCAGAATATGAAGCTTGTATCATGGGTTTTGAGGAAGCTATTGATCTCAGAATCAATATTCTAGATGTGTATGGTGATTCAGCCTTGGTAATAAATCAGATTAAAGGAGAATGGGACACTCGTCACCTTGGCTTGATCCCTTACAAAGATTATGCTAGAAGATTACTACCCTTCTTCAATAAAGTTGAATTCCATCACATTCCTAGAGATGAAAATCAAATGGCGGATGCTCTGGAAACTTTGGCTTCCATGTACCAAGTGAATGCTTGGAATGATATACCCCGAATTTTAGTTCGACGGCTAGATAGGCCCGCTCATGTGTTTGCAACAGAGGAGGTAGCAGATGAAAAACCTTGGCACTATGATATCAAGCATTTTCTTCAGACTCAAGAATACCCGATTGGTGCATCGAGGAAAGATAGAAAGACACTGAGAAGATTGGCAGGCAGTTTCTTCCTCAGTGAAAATGTGTTATACAAGAGAAATTATGACATGGTCCTGCTCAGATGCGTGGATAGACATGAAGCGGACATGTTGATGCATGAGATCTATGAAGGTTCATTTGGCACTCATGCTAATGGACATTCGATGGCTAAAAAGATGCTAAGGGCAGATTATTATTGGTTGACAATGGAGTCTGACTGTTACAAATTTACAAAGAAGTGCCATAAATGCCAGATTTATGCAGATAAGGTCCATGTGCCTCCGACACTTCTCAATGTGATTTCCTCCCCATGGCCTTTCTCTATGTGGGGTATTGACATGATTGGGATGATAGAACCCAAAGCTTCTAATGGACACCGTTTCATCTTGGTAGCAATTGACTACTTTACCAAATGGGTAGAGGCTTCTTCTTATGCCAATGTCACCAAACAAGTGGTTGTGCGTTTCATCAAAAATAATCTTATATGTCGGTATGGTGTGTCGAGCAAAATCATCACTGACAATGGCTCGAATTTGAACAACAAAATGATGACAGAACTGTGCGAAGAATTCAAGATTGTCCATCACAATTCCTCTCCGTACACGCCAAAGATGAATGGGGCTATTGAAGCTGCTAATAAGAACATCAAGAGAATTATCCAGAAAATGGTTGTCACTTATAAATATTGGCATGTAATGCTCCCTTTTTCTCTGCATGGATATCGAACATCTGTTCGCACTTCAACAGGAGCAACCCTGTTCTCCCTAGTGTATGGAATGGAAGTTGTACTCCCTGTTGAGGTAGAGATTCCCTCGTTGCGTGTGATAATGGAAACCAAGTTGACAGAGGATGAATGGGTCCAGAAAAGGTTTGACCAATTGAATTTGATTGAAGAGAAGAGGATGACAACTTTATGTCATGGGCAGTTATATCAGAAAAGAATGAAGAAAGCATTTGATAAAAAGGTCAAACCTCGTGAATTCAGAGAAGGCGACCTCGTGCTCAGGAAGATCATGTCTTTCAACACTGATTCTAGGGGCAAGTGGACTCCCAATTTTGAAGGCCCGTATGTTGTCAAGAAAGCCTTCTCTGGTGGTGCATTAATTCTTGAAACTATGGATGGCGAGGAGTTCCCACGTCCCATGAATGCTGACGCAGTCAAGAAATACTTCGCCTAAAGAAATAAAAGAACAGCTCGCTAAGTTGAAAACCTGAAAGGGCGGCTTACGCAAAAAAGAGCGTCTCGGTAGGCCGAAAACCCAAAAGGGCGGTCTAGGAAAAAATTAGAGACATAAACAGAATAAATTTCCCGCTAAGTTGAAAACCTGCAAGGGAAGCTTAGGCAAAAGTTAGGGATTTTTTTTGGCAAGTAACTACGTCAGACAAGACTTGATCGTTGAAGCAACAATCTTCTCGGATCCTCACCATACTTCAACAAAAGGCTGCTGCTCAAGATTTCAAAAGTTGTTAAGGGGGATAGTGGTCATTGTATCTCAATGTATCTTTTCCATTATGTATTACCATTTCCCAAACTTTGTAATCATCCGTGGAGTCTCGCCATTCGCAGACTATCATTCTATTAATGAAATTCGAGCTTTTACCCAATTCTTTTTGTTCTTATTTTTATTTAGCTTGCAAAGACATCATTTATTATTGATAATAACTGTTAAAGCAAAAAGATTAAAAAAAAGAAGCAAAATTAACTTTTCAAAAAAAGAAGAGAGAATAGATCTTTACAATTCAATTTACTTTGGGATTTGTGATGAAACAATGACAACAAGAACGATGATCCCAAGAATTAACAAACTCCGGTTGTTTTAAGAAGATTTACTCCCTTCATGAAGGTTTTCTCAGGACATTTTGCTGGTGTGCGCAATCTTTGTGTGTTTCTCAGATAGTTAAAGATGATATCAGTGGGTGCAAGGTACAATATTGGATTGTGATCCCATTATCCCCAGTCAAGTCTTGGTTTGCTTTTTATTTTGGGTTTGCATGGTTAGAAGCCTCCGACCCAGATTCCCCAGCAAGTCTTCCCTCATATAATGAAAGGTTTTATTCCCTTGGTGTGCTGAAATGTCGCTCTTTTTGCAGTATTGGCATTAATGTTGACTTCTTGATTTCTCGGGAAGATTATCCCAGGGCATCTTGTTGGAATGAGTGCTCGTGTTGAAAACTTTCAATCTGCAGTTTTCTCTAGGGAGGTGGGCTCGAAGTCCCTCGTGAGGTTTGGTTGTTTCGGCGTCAGTCTGCTTTATTTGAGGCTGGTCTTGCAATCTCCAGTAGGCATGTTGCTTTTGGAAAACTATTTTCTCCAATGAAACTGGAAAAAGGATGTCCTATCCCGGTATTTATTTGATTTGGCTACATCCGGATTATGTTTCTCCTTAGTAAAGTTAAGGCAGGCAATGGGTTTGGTTTCTGCAGTTGCTTTTACCTTTCTTGGATTGATCTTTCTGGTTGAAGTTTAGCCCAATGTTGTTAGTACCTGAGGCGGTTTTGTTTGTTTGTACTGATTATGTATCCTTTTACCAGCATATGCATGATAGAACTCATACATTCATACATACATCATGCATGACTAAAACCATCGTTCATTAACATTGTGTTCTGACTTCCTACAACGCTCTTTGCTTAGTTGAATTTGGGTTTCCCTCTTGAGTTTATTTCTCAAAGAATGTATCTCCATTGGCCGTCTTTCTCCAGTGTATTTCTGAATTGGATTTGTGGTTGCATGACAATATCATTTATTTTGGATTTCTGAGAACTTGGAGTTTTGGTTTGTGCATTTATTTTGCACGAGAAGACTTTATCTCCTCAGCAGGAATATCATGGAATTTCCCCGGGAAGTCATATTTCTATCCCCAAAAAGTCATTTCTCTTTGCAATTCCCTTTGACAATGAGTGGAAGTCTCTTTATTTGAGACAACTTACATATTACCCTTTCCAGGAAGAGTGCCTTAGTTAAAGAAGAAGTTGAGACCCGTTCTAGGCAAAACACCATAATCTTGGGGAAACTTGATATATTTTCTCTTTCTACCTTCAGTGAACGTTGGTAGTACATCGGCAGTGAACGTCAGTGTTTGTTATCTTTTTGCTATCTTCAGTGAACATTGATAGTTCATCGTTAGTGAACGGCGATGGTATGATATATTTTCTCTTTCTACCTTCAGTGAATGTTGGTAGTACATCGGCAGTGAACGTCGGTGCTTGTTATCTTTTTGCTATCTTCAGTGAATGTTGATAGTTCATCGTCAGTGAACGGTGGTAGTATGATATATTTTCTCTTTCTACCTTCAGTGAACGTTGGTAGTACATTGGCAGTGAACGTCGGTGTTTGTTATCTTTTTTCTATCTTTAGTGAACGTTAATAGTTCATCGTCAGTGAACGGTGGTGGTATGATATATTTTCTCTTTCTACCTTCAGTAAACGTTGGTAGTACATCGGCAGTGAACGTCGGTGTTTGTTATCTTTTTGCTATCTTCAGTGAACGTTGATAGTTCATCGTCAGTGAACGGCGGTGGTATGATATATTTTCTCTTTCCACCTTTAGTGAATGTTGGTAGTACATCGGCAGTGAACGTCAGTGTTTGTTATCTTTTTGCTATCTTCAGTGAACGTTGATAGTTCATCGTCAGTGAACGGCGGTGGTATGATATATTTTCTCTTTCTACCTTCAGTGAATGTTGGTAGTACATCGGAAGTGAACGTCAGTGTTTGTTATCTTTTTGCTATCTTCAGTGAATGTTGATAGTTCATCGTCAGTGAACGGCGATAATATGATATGCTTTCTCTTTCTACCTTCAGTGAACATTGGTAGACATCGGCAGTGAACGTCGATGCTTGTTATCCTCCTCTCTGATTCTGTTCTTGTGGTTCACCAGTGATTTATTTTCCTGGTGGGGTTGCTCCTTTGTTTCTTCATTTTTGTTGCATCCCCAATGTTACTTTGCGTATCTTTGGTTCTATTCATATGCATTCATATGCATAAGCATTTGCATGGCATCTTAGGGCCAAAAATAGGGTTTGTTTTGTATTTAAGTATCTTCGATCACGTCGACACGAAGATTTTTAACCTTCGTATCTCCGGATAAAAGAAACTTAAATAAGGGCAGCTGTTGTACCCCAATTTTTCCCCCTGAGATTCCTTTGTCATACCATATTATTTCAATCACAACAAGATCACATTAGGGCTTTTGGTTCTTCTACCTATCTTTAGCTTTTCTCTATGAGGATTTACCAAGCACCTTAACTTGTTTTCTTTTGTGATCATGGATATTTTGCTTTGATTTTCCCTCTAATTAACAAAATGCAATATTGTTTTGTATTACTTGTTAATAATGCAGGTAAAGGCAATGAGGTTTAGGAAGTTGCATCATGGGTTCATGAGTTTATTTCCATGCCCTAGTCAACATAGTTTGAGAAATTCAGGCCTCACCATTGAAGTTGTTTTGGAAGAATTGGTATGGAAGTGGCTTTGGTGGCCATGAGTCCTCATCATCATCCTCAACAATTTCTATTCACAAAATATTGGCACAAAAAGTTTGTTCAAACTTGGCAAAGTTCCTCAAAGCATTCTCTTGATCTAGAGGCTAGGGTTTTGGACTTCAAAGGGGCATATCTTTCTCATCTTTTGGTATTTGTGAGTAATTCCAAAAGCATTCTTCTCTTCAAAGAGTTACCAATAAATCACTTCAAAAGTTCCAAGGAGTTTTCATGTGGAAGGAACTTGCTGAAGAAGAAAGATTACAAGTCACCCAGATGAATCCCTAATTTTCCTTAGGTGACTTCAAATGGTCATAACTTGGTCAATTTTTATCACCTTAAGCCAATTCTTTTTTCATGATGATCCTAATTATGTTCACTTCACGCGTTCTTTTATGTGCAAAGTGCGAAAATGAATGGAAGTTGCCTTAAGAATGCAAAAGATTATAGGTCATTTCATGATTTTTGGCCAACTTCAACAAGTCATAACTTGCTAAATTTTTGGAAATTTTGAGTGGTTCAAATTGCAAAATGTCATTCAAGAGATCTAATTCATTCAATCTTTTTTGATCAAGAGAAAATTCTAAGTGGAAGGTCATTTTTGGATGCAAAGGATTATAGGTCATTTTTAAAGAAGAATTTGAAATATTTCTAAGTATGGAAAGTCAACTATTTTTCTTCAACTTTGACTCCATGTAACTTTCAGCTCAAGAATCCATTTGATTCCATTCCTGTTCCATTGCAAAGCTTGTAACCTCATCTTTCCAAAGCATCAAGAATTTTTCCCTAAGACCCCTTGAGGTGGAAATTCCATTGGCTTGAACTTGGTAACTTGGAACTGAAGTTTCTCCATAAGTCAGAGTTTGAAATTCATGTTTTGGCCTCTAAACATCAAATTAGCACGCATTTGTGATTTAAACATGTTTAACCAAGTTGCCAAAGTGGATTAGAGCCTTGAAACGCAAGAATTAGATGAGTTTTGATGCAAATCAGATCACACTTTTCTTGTGCATCAGGTTCACACGATTTCCCTCCAAACTTCATCATTTCACACGCTTGAACATTCCATTTGATTCCCTATAAATAGAGGGTCACCCCCCATTCAATTTCCCAAGCTTAGATAGCCATAATCACCCTGCCAAACTTGATTCACAACCCAGAATTCAGCAACTTCGAAATCTATTCTCAAGCCTTTTTCAATCCATTTTTTCTCTCAATTCACCTTCCTTGATATTCCCTGAAGCTAACCATATAATTACATTCAAGAATTGTGCCCTATATTGCTCCATAGAAGTCCAGTTTCAGAGCTTTGCAACTCAACTTCAATAGGTAGATTCCTTCACCAATTCTTTAAAACTTTGATATCATTGTGTTGCTCTCACTGCCCTGGTTCTAGTCGCAACACTTACATTTCACTGGAAGCACGTTTTGACTATGAATTTTCAAATCCCTTTTCAAAACTTTCTTTCCAAATTGCTTGAGCTACAATTTATATAAATTTGGCGCGAGGGTGTGGTTGTCTTCATCTTGAAGAGACGAAGCGAATGGCATAGGTCTGAGCTTCTGATTTTACAGTTTGAGAGACCTGCAATTCGTGATGGCTGGAGGTTGAAGATGACCAACGTGTCATCTTCTGACCAATGAAGGCGTGCCATTTGTTATTTTCAAATTCTGATTTTATTAATGATTCTGTACATTATTCATTAAAGACCATGATATGCACAGCGCGCCAGATCCCTTGGATTTGATTACTAACACATTTTGACTCTCATCCAATGGTCCACATCTTTTACTTTTATTTTCTTTTTCTGATTTTTATATTTTAATTGTTTTAAATTTCAAAGAATCATAGAAAATTCATTTTTAGTCCAAAAAATCTGAAAAAATTATGAAAAATATTTTTGATTATTCTCTTTCCGATTTTTATTTTTTCAAAATTTTATTTTGTGCTTTGGTATTTTTTATGAATTTTGCACTTATTTGATTTATTTAAAATGTTTAAAAATACTTTTACACATTTTGAAATTCTGAAAAAATTATGGAATGATCCAATGATATTGCGACAAATATTGTTGACCTTATAGAAGTTAAGCTTCGTGTTTTAGAAAGGTTGTTACTATTATTTTCGAAGACAAGTCATGGTTCTGATAACTCTAATGCTCATATGCTACAACAACAGAGTAGTTTCTGAACTACTCATCAGTTAATCATCAGAAGAACAAAGACAAAGTAATTGATCTCTTCCAAGCCTAATACTTTAGAATTAGAAGTACATCATCAGAAGATAAAGATCAAGAAACTTAGTCAAGAAGAATACAGTATAAACAATACACCACAAATTCCACTATCATGATATTGGTTGTACGATTCAAAAAAGTTGTCTCCTACATTTTATGCTAACTACTACAAGCAGCAGGCTAAGGAACGTGATGTTTCATACTGTTCCAAACCTCTCTTAAATCTATCTATTGGGAATCAACTGTTGGAAGGAGAAAAGACATTGATATCCTTACAGCGACTCTTTTTAAAGGCTATAAAAAGAGATCAATGAAATGAAGAAAAGTTGTTGAAAAACCATGGATGCAGATGTTGTTGAAGCTGTTACGCTGAATATGATGAAGCTAACAACAAATAAAGAAAGAAGATGAAGAAGAAGAATTCTACAAGATGATACATAAATTATTATCAAATACATCTTAGTAGAAATATGAAGAAGCAAGAATTTATTGCTCATAACTTGCTCAACGATGAAGATGAAGACAAGAAGACTACAAGATGTTGCACTTATACATATATTATATTCATCTTTGTAGAATCATGTAAGCATAATTTTTTTTTTCATATTGTGTTATATCTTAAGTTCTTTATGTAAATTGTTTGAACACAAGAGTTGTTGCTTAGAATTGTGTTAAAAAATATGTACTTAAACTAGGAGTAATATGCTTGTTAACAAGCACTCATGTAATCTCCATAAAAACAATTATGTTTAGAATTGGTCTTGCCTCAAGTAATCTAGTGAAGATCTGATACTTGGGAAGACTTCGGTTACGGTCATCATGGATGAAATCCTGTTAAGGAAGACTAGGTTGGTCAGATTTTATAAGGGGTCAATGATCGTTATATCTCGTGGAGATCACTGAACATATCATTGTATTGTTCCTTGAGAGACTCGGTTGAGTCAAGATTCTCAAGAAGGCATATGTTGTGCGGTCTTTGTAGAATTGGCAGTAAAGATCAGCTAAACTTGTTGGGGTTGTTAGCAAGGTTGATCGGACTTATTATTGTGAATTAGAATCAAATTTGGTTATAGTGGATTAAGTCCTTGTTGAAGGCAAAATCATATTAGGAGGGTGGACAAGATATAACCTAGTTAATGGTGAACTTGGATAAACTGAATGTGTCTCATTATATTTCGAGCATTCTATATTCCTTTATAGTTTTATCAAAAAGTTTTCAAAAAGGAGAAAAGTTTTTAAAACCCAAATCAAACCCCTCCCCCTTTCTTTAGTTTTTCTCTACCTTTAATTGGTATCATATTTCGGCTATGTTATTGATTTTTGAGTCAAACACTTAACCATATAGAGAGTTCCAGAAAGAGAAAAACCATGAATGCTATAGATTGAAATGAAATAAATAGGGATCAATTTCAAACATTCAGTTTTATTATAAAAGGCATTTTGGTACTGAAAGCGATTCAGAAATATCAAGAACAACATGCATCAGAAGATATTCTCTCAACAGTCAGCTAAGAAAATCATAAGAAGAAATCATCAGAGGGCTGCAAAAGAAATAGAGATCTAGCATGGACAAAATGCTTGACGAATCAACTCTAGAAAGAGAATATGCAAGCTCTGAGAAGCATGAATGGGATAACATTCCTTGACCATCAAGGATCACTTGAGAAGTTATTAAAAACAGAACCATGAAGCGATAATAGGTGTTATCTAAACTCTCTTATATTTTATGATTTAATTGAATGGTTGATTCAATTACACATTTGTTTGCGCCTATTCATTATTACGCCATAAAGTGTCACAACACGCTTTTAAAAGTTTTCTTGAAACTAGTTCTAGGTCATTATTATTTTCCTTACATGTATGATTTCGTCTCTTAGTAATCCTGTCAAACTCCTTAAAAAATAATCACTTATTTCACTCTCACACGATTTTGTCATTTCCCTTCCCACACTAGTCCTTTTTCAAACCCTAAAAATTTCCTAAAGAAGTTATGAATTCTCAAAACAAAATTGTTCATGAAAGGCCTCCACTTCCTTACTTTAAACCTTTTCCTCATCTTCTATTAACATCACATGGTCATGGTCAAGAAAGTATAAAATAACAACCTTATGATGCTTCTGAAGTCACCTTGTTCACAGATTTGAATTCCTTAAACGTTTTTTGTGAAACTCTTGTGGATTTTCAAAATATCAAGGATAACGATTTTGACCTTTTAGATGATGTAATGAAGCAAGGATGGGAAAACTACTTCAATCTTATAAATGGACATGTTCTCCCTCATCTTGTAAGAGATTTTTGGATTCATGCAAAATCATCCACCTACCAAGTAGTTTCGTTTATTAAAGGGAAGAAAGTAATCATCAATGAAAAAATCATTGCAAGAGTTCTTGATCATGATGGGAAAGGAATAAGATGCTATGAAGAAAATAGTATATGGTCGGATGCGGTAGAAATTTATCAAGATATCTTCAAAAGACAAAAGGCTTCGAAGACAGATGGTCTTCATGATAATCTAAGGATTTGGGCCGAAATCCTTGTGTCAACGATTATTCAAGAATATCCAAGGAAATATGAAGCCTGCATACCAGAAGATCTTCTATATATATTGTACTTCATTTCCTCAGGTTTTCGTATAAATCTTCCCTTTCTTCTGTTTTATCATTTGAGAGATAATGTGAGAAAGACAAGATAAGGAAGTGATAGGAAAAAGATTTTAATTCCTTTAGGAAGATTCATATCCTGCATCATAAATAAGAATATCGATCTGAAAGTTTTGGATGAAAAAGACTTTGAGAAGACTTTTGGAGAATCCTTCAATGCTGCAAATCTGTTAGAAATAGGGATTCTGGAAAAGTTATCTAAACCACCGGAAGAAAAGAATATGAATGCCGACATTTCAATTAAATATCCACAATTCACAACCCATAATCAAAATGACAGTCTGAAGGTAATGATTCCCTTCATGAACTCCAACATAGAAGCAGACCATGCTAAAGTAAGAAATTGGAAGGGTAATAAGCCACATACCTTTTCGCTGGATGTGAATCTATATGATAAGAAAAGACTGATTATTGGAGCTATGTTTCAAGATTCTGAGTCTTCACAGAAAAAGAAGAAACAAAAGAAAATAGGAACTGAAAACACTACTACGGTAACTACATATGTACATTCCCCGTCTGATTACAAGCCTTCTAATTCTCACTCTACTGCCATTCCTTCAGGTTCTGATCTAAGGAATTTTGTTTCAATTATCCCTCCATCCACTCCACTATACTCCACAACTATTACTACCTCACCTCTTCCAAAATCTACAGTTTCATTCACACCAATAATTTTTCAAACAATTCCTTCAGAAACTACTAATCTAACCACCTTTATCGCACCAATCACTTTTTCAACCAGTCCCTCTGAAAGTTTCCATCATTTCACTACAAACAGCTCCTCTACTACCATCACTCCAACCCTATAAATTTCAACAACCTTTTCAGAAGCTTCTGATCCTTCCCCACCAAATCTTGTCGAATAACAAAATTCATCAATCAAATCAACAGAACCATAAGAGACTCATGTTGAAGAAATTACTTTTAATCATCAGAGTTATTATACATCAACTTTGTGTCTTGAAGATATCATCTCGCTTTTCGAAGTAAATGCTTTGGGAATAATAGGAAAACTCCGTAACTTATTTGGCTCAATTACTTATTTCTCTTTTCTAGGAAACACCTGGGACAAGTTTAGCAGCCAGATAAATGTTGAATTTCTCAGAATCTAGAATCTTTCTGATCATCCCAGAGATAAGTACGTTATTGAAGCGAAAGAAAGAGCTCTAGCTCTGGAAGCTCAGAGAGCAACTCAGAAAGAGGCCGCAGAAAGAGAAGCTGCCAGAAAGGAACAAGATGAGATTGAAAAACTTTCCATAAAGAGTTCTGGCTTATTTCCGAGGCTCCTAAAGACAATGGAGGAGATGTAGAAGGAACAAGTGACGGTTAGAGAGATATTGTCCAAACTAGTGGAATTCAACTACTTCATTGAGGATTTTAATAGAAAGTTTGAACAAAATAACCAGAACACTTCTTTACCTTTGGCACTTTATTATCATTAAGTTATGTTTGAATATTTTGCTGTTTAACTTAGCTATTGTCTTTTCTACTTCATACATGTTACTGTTTGTTTGCTCAATCAAGAAAAATACTAAAATCTTTTTGTTGTTAAGAAATGTTGATTAGTAAAATCTATTCATTTTCATGTTTCCTATGTCCTCTAGCTTATAGGATTAATGTTGATTGCATTCGTAAGAAAATAAATTCTCTTGTTGTATCCTTTTAATATTGTCTTTTGATTAATGTTTGTTATGTGTTGTGTGTTTGTTAGGAGTTAATTATTGTATCTTTTGAGGGCCTCTCTGATGTTCTATTTGTTGTTATATGTTTGTACCCCTTTCTCCTTGAATGATTGAAATTGGATACTTGAGGGTCAATAATTTTTTTATCACATTGTTTTATATGTTTAAGTAATCCTAAGTCTAAATCTAATCAAGTCCTTATATTATTATTGTATGTTGTTTTCTTGGCAATTTGTTGATTAATCTCATTTTTTTTCTTGAATTCAAGTCTCTTGTTTTGTCTTTTGAATTTAGTCAGATGTGCTTAAAAATATTTCAAAAACCAATTCAGCATTTCTTATATCTTTTTAATTATGACAAAAAGGGGGAGAAAGAATAATGATTTTGATTAATATAAATTCTCTAAACCCCATGATTTACATGACATTCTAACATGATATAAATTACCAAATTACTTAGAATGTGCATGATTTCTACAAGAACATTGCGAATGAAACATCATATTCACTCTGATAAATTAAGTTCTAATAAAGAACAACCATTGTTTCTAATTTTATGAGAAACATTGGATAATTTTGATAATCTTAAAGGTTAAATCAATTATGATTGATCAGATTCAGAAAGGATAATAATACTCTTAATCTCTGAAAGATCATAAGCTTATGATTCAGGGGGGATTGTTTATCCCAGGGGGAGTTTTCTCAACTCTTATATTATTTTGTTTATTATTTAACCTTGTAAAAGTGTTCCATCAAAATACATAGTTGTGTCATCATCAAAAAGGGGGAGATTTTTAGAACAAGATTTGGATTTGTGTTTAAATCTTTGTGTTTTTATGACAATAATGCATATATTTTATGAAGAACAATTTTAGTTATAATGTTTTCATTGAGTGCGCAGATATTAGAATTCTGGATAGTCTTAATGAACATATCATTAGAATCACTTGATCACTCAGGAGAAAGACCATTGAGTTCGTTTCTAATGAAATATCAGTAGTTTATTGAATGCTGAATGTTCGACAAGAAAAGAATCTCAATAAGTTTCGAAGAAGAACTCAAGCTTCCAATACAAAGTTCAAAAGTCAAGACTTATTCATCAGAAGAGATGTTGCTCGTATTTCTGAAGACAATGCCAAGATTCTGAAGAAACATCAGCAGTTCTAAGGAATGTTGAATATTCATCAGAAAGGAAATCAAGTATGTTCTCAGGAAAGCGTCACTCTCAAGATATCAGAAACAAAGATCTCAGATATTCAGAGAAAAGAATTCAAGATCAAAAAATCAAGATATAGCTGACTTAAGTTATTACTTTCAGCTCAATCCATATATCAGAATTCAAGAGATCAAAAAGAAGGAATTCAACGTAAAAATCAGATGTACTGATATAAGCTTCTACTTCATAAATCAGACATCAAATATGCAGCTCAGAAAAGCTGATTATCAAGAATCAAGACAAGATCAAGACGAAGTGGATCAGGAAAGCTTTCACTCAAATAAATTATACCTCAGATAAGTTGTTGCTCGTATATATGAATATAATGTTCAAATATCTAAAAGACTCTGACTTTATAACAAAGAATAAAATTTTGGATCATTATCATTCTTCAATCATAAATCAATCCAGCAAGAAAAGAATTAAAGCACAAGAACTCAAAGACTTGATAATTAGAAAGGTTGTTGACACAATATATGATTTCAAGATCTAAACATCAGAAAAGCTTTTGATATCAACATTAGAAAAGCTTTCACCTACAATGATAATATTTGTTTCTCAGATAAGTTGTTACATAAATATCTGAACACAAGAATCCACTATTGAAAGATTCTTAAATGAAACATCTTCTCACTTAATTTTCATCTCTCAGATTAGATCAGAAATACGCCATTAAGACTAGTTATAAGATCAGAAGTCAAGCTCTGTGTTTCAGAAAGGTTATTGTTGTTACTTCTGAAGACAAGTCATGGTTCTGATAACTTTGATGCTCCTATTCCAGAACAACAAAGTAGTTTATGAACTACTCATCAGTCAATCATCAGAAGAACGAAGACAGAGTAATTAATTTCTTCCAAGCTTAATACTTCAGAATCAGAAGTTCATCATCAGAAGATAAAGATCTATAAACTTAGTCAATAAGAACACAGTACAAACAGTACACCACAAATTTCACTATCATGATATTGTTTCTAATATTCAAAGAAGTTGTCTCCAACATTTTATGCTAACTACTGCAAGCAGTGGGCTAAGGAAATTAACGTTTCGTACTGTTCCAAACCTCACTTGAATTTATCCATTAGGAATCAACCGTTGGAAGGAAAAAAACCCTTTATATCCTTACAACGACTCTTTTTAAAGGCTATAAAAGGATATAAATTAAATGAAGAAAAGTTATTGAGAAGCCATGGATGCAGATGTTGTTGAAACTGTTACGCTGAACATGCTGAAGCTAACCAAAAAGAAAGAAAGAAGATGAATAAGAAGAATTATACAAGATAATACATAAATTCTTATCAAATAAATATTGATATAAATATGAAGAAGCAATGAGTTGTTGATAATAAGTTTCTCAAAAAAGAAGATAAAGACAAGAAGACTACAAGATGCAACACTTAAACTTAGATTATATTCATCTTTATATAATCATGTAAACACAAGAGTTGTTGCTTATGTTGTGTTATATCTTAAGTTCTTCATGTAAATTGTTTGAACACAAGAGTTGATGCTCAGTATTGTATTAATAATATGTACTTAAACTAGGAGCAATCTGCTTGTTAAGAAGCCCTCTTGTAATCTCCAGAAAAACAATTTTGTTTAGAATTGGTGTTGCATCAAGGGATCTAGTGAAGATATGATACTTGGGAAGACTTTGTTTGCAATCATCATGGATGAAATCTTGTTAATAAAGACCAGGTTAGTCATATTTCTTAAGGGATCAATGATCGTTATATCTCGTGGAGATCACTGAACATATCATTATACTATTCCTTGAGAGACTCGGCTGAGTCAGGATTCTCAAGAAGGCATAGATTACAGTCTTTGCAGAATTGGGAATAAGGATTAGCTGAACTTGTTGGGGGTTGTCATCAAGGTTGATCGGACTTATTATTGTGAATTGTAATTAGATTTGGTTATAGTGGATTAAGTCCTTGTTGAAGGCAAAATCATCAGAGGAGGGTGGACAAGATGTAGCCTAGTTAATGGTGAACTTGGATAAACTGAATGTGTCTCTTTATATTTATAGCATTCTATATTCCTTCATAGTTTTATCAAATAGTTTTCAAAATGGGGGAAAATTTTAAAACCCAAATCAAACCCCATTTTTCTTGTGTTTTTCTCTACCTTCACCTAGAACATCCATTGTTAAAATACCAGTCTTCTTTAGCTGAAGCTCTAAGAGAAGTATGAGCTATAAGACAAGTATCATCAGTCTTAGGTTTCCACTCCTTTTTAGTTTTAATCATTACATGATCAGCCCTAGGATTTTCTGGAGGCTTTGGATAACCATATGATTTGTAATAGAAAGACCTTATATGTCCAATTTTACCACAGTAAGGACATATACATGGCAAGAACTTGGATTTGGATTGAGTTCTATGATGTCTGGCAGGATGTTGATACTTTTGGTTGAACATCTTGACCTTATACTTTCTTCTAGTAGAAATAAACTTGGTTATAAGTGTTTTCCCTTTCTGAGAATTGTAGTCAAAGCCTATATATCTCGGGTTTCTAGCCCCTTTTCCAACTTGAAGAATTTCATCTAACCTATTAAACCCATTTCTCAACCTCCTTACTTATTTGATCATGTTATCAAGTTTGGAATTCAACATGGTTACCTAATCTTAAAGACTAGAAACTTTAGACATAAGATTCTCTTTTTCAGCCTACAGTTGAGTTATGGCCCTTTCACCAATATTCCACACCTCTTTACTTTTGACATAGAGCTCTTTCTAAGAAGCGGCCAATTCTTCATATGAAATATCCTCATCACATGACTCTTCATCATACGTCCATCTTCTTGTGAGAGTAGTAATATGTTTAGTTGATTCATCATCAGTTCCCTCTTCAGGACCATCATCAAACCAAGACACAAATAAGCCTTTCTTATTTTTCTTAAGATGTGTGGGACATTCTGGCCTAATAAGACCAAAACCTTCACATTCATAACATTGAATACTTCTTTCTTGATTTGGATTTACTTTTGTTCTTCCTTTTTTCTGAAGGCCATTATTCTTATTGATGTCAAAAGACATGTCCTTGACATTTGATCTTTGCTGCCTATCCATTCTCTTCAGAACCATATTGAATTGCCTCCAAATGAGCACAATAGCATTAGAAATACCTTCATCAGTCTCCAAATTATGTTGATCTTCTTTATCATCACAGTTGAAGATAAAAGCAATGATTTTATCCTTCTTTTCTGATCTACCATTGACAGCCAATTCAAAGGTTTGGAGTGACCCAACCAGTTCTTCAACTTTCATATTTCTAATATCCTGAGATTTTTCTATGGTTGTGACTTTCATGTCAAACTTCTTAGGCAGAGACTTGAGGATTTTTCTAACAAGCTTTTCTTATGACATCTTCTCTCTCAAGGCACTTGATGCATTTGCAATGTTAAGAATACTCATGTGAAAATTATGAATACACTTATCATATTTCATCATGAGATTTTCAAACTTTATGGTGAGAAGTTGAAGTCTTAACATGTTTACCTTTGATGTGGCTTCGTGAGTGGTTTTAAGAATCTCCCATGCACCTTTGTCCATAGTACAAGTGTTTATTAACCTGGAAATATTTTGGCCAACCCCATTGAACAGAGCGTTCAAAGCTTTGGAGTTTCCAAGAGAAATTTCATCTTCTTCCTTAGACCAGTCTTCGTCTTCTTCCTTAGACCAGTCTTCTTATGGCTTTAAAACGACAATATCCTTCCCATATTTGTCTTTCAACACAGGATGAACCCAACCTTTGACAACAACTTTCCAAGTTTTGCTATCAATAGATTTTAGAAAGGCAACCTTATGTTCTTTCGAGTAGTCATAACTGGTGTCATCCAACATGGGGGGTCTGTTAGTATTTCCTCCTTCCTTGTTCATAGTTCTAGAAAATATCTTTCCAGGAGCTCACCCAAAACAGAATAGGGTGTCTGCTCTGATGCCAATTGAAACTCTGACACTATACAAAACAAATGTCGAATACAATGTTAAGACATCATAGACCATACAGTTAAAATTAGAAATAATGCATGAAATAAATAACACAATTCAATTCTTAACCCAGTTCGGTGCAACTTCACCTACATTTGGGGGCATCCAAGCAAGGAAGGAAATCCACTATAATAGTATTAGTTTGAAGTTTTGAACAACCCCGGTTATACAAACTTCTCACCTAATCCATGAAATTTCTATCTAGGAACTTCTAGATATGAGACTCCTCTCACTTCCCCTCAGTCACAAACCAGTGATAATTACAACCAAGACAATCAAAATAGAAGATACATTTCCAATTATAGAACACAACAGCTTATGAGTAGTTCACAAATTACAACTCAACTAAAGATTCTAACTCATGTATCAACAAGATACAAGAGTGGCTCACAACGAACAATGAACAACAAAAAGACGAAATCATAAAGCCTATACTCACATGTGCAACTTCGTATCTTCTTTAGGTTTGGAATGCTTCTATTTATATCCACAAAAGTGCATCAGCTTGGATATTAAATCTAGCCAAACAAATATTCTGCAAATCAAATCAAATAAAATAAAATCTTCTGGTCCAGAAAGATATATTCTTAATAATGTTTTGACATTCTATTTTGAGAACTAAATATTCATATATTTATGGCTTGAAACAAATGTTCAGTAAATCAAATATCTAAATGTGTAGCTTGGTCCACAAGGAATAACAATTAAATCTTCTAAACTATAAAACAAATCTTTCAAAACTAGAAACATCATAACTACAATATTATACCAACATGTCACGACATCTTGTCCAACATCTTGTTGAACTAGTTGTTTTAACAAAATGCAGCCAACAAACCAAAACCTAACATTTAGGATTGATTGGGTTAGCACCTTGGGATAACGCATGAGACAGTTATCTTTTGGGGGTGTTTCTTGATGGATTGATGATCTTTCATGAAATGCCCTAGAGTTTAGTGGACTAAATGATAGATGATGGGTGTGTTAAATTTCATGTTCTTTTAATTGTTCTTTTTCCTTGCGTAAACTCGTGGCATGAGATTGCCTTCAATTGATTAGAATTAAAGGAACCTTGATGCGCATCTTGAACTTGGTAACATGTTCTTAGTGGCATGTTAATTTTTTTAAAACCTTGGAATAATTATACGAATATAATTCTTGTTCATTATTAATATACTACTTGATTTATGGTTGTTGTTATATTATGTTGCTTGAGCACTGGATTGAAAATTTTGGAATGAATGTAGGTACCATAATCATAAGTTGTGAAAACCCTTGTTTTTCTAGGCTAGACAAGGCATGTGTCCACTGGCACGGGGTGGCTGTGCTGTCTTATGGAAATTGTAGCGTGAGTGTCAGGGCTTGGCACAACTGTGTTGGCCAGTAGGGGAATATCGTGTCCCTCCCTGGTTTTTGTATGAAGGGGGTGTTCTGGCCTAAACACGACCCATCTTGGCTGACACGAGTGGAATATGTTGGACCTCTGACTCCCCTAATTTTGTGTTTTTATTAATCCTAGTTGGTATATGATTTTGTATTATTTTGTATGCTTATTGTGAGTGTGTTGACTAAGAAAAAGGACGGAAAATCACTCGTAAACTCACTGATTCTAAGTAAGTTATATGAAATCGTATTTGGTGAGACTGTGGTGTCTCATGCTATACTATGAGTGATCAAGTGCAGTCAATTGAATTGGAAACTTTTAACATTCATGCGCGATAAGAAATGGAAACCATTAAGAAATAATACGGGTGAAAGGCAATCGATGATTTTTATTAAAAATAGAAAGAAATGTCCATTGGGTTAATCAATTAGGAAATATTAATGATAAATCATATGGATATACATCTATGTACCTAATGGAAATAATTTTGTAAGTGAGAACACCATAGGATCAAGTTAGAATCCAACACTTCGATTATCGATAAATGTTGATGCGGTGATTATGAGAAAAAGGGAATCTAATGGGTGAAAGTCATGAGTACTAAGGCTTTCTTTAATTGTAGGTCGAAAATTAGGAGGGTATGACCCTGATAGAAGAAAGGTAGGTAAATTCGGAAGATCTCACCTCAGTGGGGTCCCGAGAAGGGAGACAGGTAAACCCTAAAACCTTGCCTTACTAGGAAACAACTTAGTTGTCCATCGTTAACATTTGATATGCTAACCGAGCTCCTAAGTTCTACATGGCTTGCAAAAATAGGACATCGACTTTCATGTGATGTATAAAGTTGAAACAAGCTTAGTTTCCTTTAGTTTTACGTAATAGTACATGAGTCTAGTGTTGGTAAAATGAAAATAGGGATAAAGGACCCTTAGAATCGAGCGAACTTGTGGTGTTGTTAAGAACTTCACTAAGATGTAGCATCTCATGCTATTCATGTTCATTATTTTTCAGGTAGCTCGTGTCAAGGTAAATGTAAGGAAAATATGATGTAAATGTGTTAAAGACTTGTTATCTGTTTTGTATTTCGTTACATTTGCTCTAATCCATATTTGGATATTTGGTCTTAGTTTGTATCGACACTGGGATTTTATCATGTACAGTATTTTGAGATAATTATATTGTTTGTGTATTCAGATGTCGCTTAGTAACTATGTTGTACTCAGTACCAAATTAATGTTTTGATTTTGGGTGCTACAAATAGGAATGACAAATGACAGAGTTTAGACATGGTTTTATAGTATTTGTTTTTATAGTTGATCTTTAAAAAAATTCTCGTATTCGAGCCTATATTCACATATGCGCACATGTTTATACTCATATATATATTTTATGGGTACCTAAGCATTCATACTCATATCTGGTTGTCCGTATTTTCAATAATAAAAAAAATATCAATCAATTATAATTTATTGTTTTACAATATTTTTGAAAATTATATTTTTAAGTTAAAAGATAAACAAATACACCCGCTAATCTTATTTATAAATAAAAGTCTTCTAAATTTTTTTACCTTAAATATAAAAAAATATTAATAAATCCAAATACAATTAATATTTTTATTCCGATATTATCCTAATTTTATTAATAGATGACAATTTAATTAAAGATATATTAATCATTATGTTATATCTTTTGCATAAAAAAATATAAAAATAAAAAACATTTAAGTATCTTTTCTGGGACAAGTTTTATTCTATATACTTAATAAAATTGATAAGAATGTGTAGTGAATAATAGAGTCAAAGTGAATGACTTCGAAATCAAATCAAGTGTTGTTATTTGATGCGTGAAAACGAGAGAACAAATTGGCGGATGCTGTTCTGTTCTGTTCTGCAGAGGACTTTGTTCGTCCATTTTGTGGATGTGGACAGAGGTTTGTTTCTTCAATTTTCTATGATTCAATTACAACGATTGATAGTAGTAACCCAATGATCCAATCAAATTTATTGCATTTGTGTGTTCCAACTATGCAACCAGTAGGGTTATCAGTTTCAGTTCCATATTACAATTCTAGATTTTCAACCAATCCCATGCTCAGACCTATCTCTACAATTGCTCTCAATTTCACTTATGCCTTTTCCAAATCAATAACTCCTCGTCCCAAGAGTAGCTATGTCATTTGTTCCCAAAAGAATCGAGACGGTGATGGTCATGACGATGGGTTTTACATGAGGAAAAGCGTCGAGCTTGCCAGAAAGGGTTTGGGGTATACAAGCCCCAATCCATTAGTTGGATGTGTTGTTGTCAAACATGGTCAAATTGTTGGCCAAGGTTTTCATCCTAAACCTGGTCAACCTCATGCCGAGGTTTGTTGAATTCAAATCACGATTTTTTGTGTCACCGGCGACATAGTCACATACATGTTTTAATTTTTATTTTTGTTTTCAGGTCTTTGCTCTGAGAGATGCCGGTGATTTGGCCGAGGATGCAACGGTGTATGTCAGTTTAGAGCCTTGTAATCATTTTGGGAGGACTCCGCCTTGTACTGTAGCTCTCATTGAAGCTAGAGTTAAAAAGGTTGTTATTGGGATGGTGGATCCAAATCCTATTGTGGCTTCCAAAGGAGTGGATAGATTGAGAGGTGCTGGAATTGAAGTTGTTGTTGGTGTTGAGGAAGAACTGTGTAAGAGCCTCAATGAGGGTTATATTCATAGCATGTTGACCGGAAAGCCTCTGCTTACTTTGAGGTCATTCGATTCCACCTCTATTTTTACGCATATACTCCAATTTGCTTTTCTCTAAACATTCATTTGGGGCTGTTTCTGGTGTTGTCATAAATATGCAGTAACTTCAATGTTTGTGAAATGTTTACAACTGAATGTGGAAATAAAGGAGTAAAAGAAAATTCATACATTCATTATCAAAATTTAACTCTATTTGCAATCTACTTGCATTAGATATTGTTAGAACAACTAATGGTAAGAGAAATCGGAATGTAAATCGCAAGTCACGAACGCGATATTTGTTTACGCATTTCGGCCAAGTGTGCCTATGTCTGCGACTACAAAGCAACCATAGGAAGTTGAAACCTATTAACTGTCAACTAACTCAAGTTAACAAACCAAAATAAAAACTTTATTGGAAAGGCAAAGTGAGTTAAAAGACACTAATCTAGGCACAAAATGTGCAAAAGATTTGGATAGAAGCTTACAAAGTCAGTACAAAACCTGAATAATTCCCTAACAGAATACAGTATTTCCATAACTATATATTCGATAACCTTTATCTAAACAAAACCATTTGTATCTCAAACACAAACCAATGGATCTCCTGTCGTGGATTCTGAACAGAATAGCCTCAATTGACCTCAAGCTCCACTTCTATGCACATTTGAATTATTTACTGGACTCTAATGTGAAGTTTTTATCTACGATGATGACAACATAGACCATAACAATCCTTGATTCTAGAATAACTTTTTGGTTGGACAGCTTGCACACAACATTTTTGTGCAAGGTATAATTGCATTCAAAAATATAATCAGGGACAGACTAAACTTTGTCAGTTGTGGGCAATGGACCTGCACTTAATTTTGAAAAACAAATGTTTTAAAGAAAAATAAACTAAAATTCATACTGATTATAACATTTTCTGTGTCAAATGGTTGGTAGTCATCCTCTTGTGGATGGTTCAAACGTACCACATGCTAATACTAGATCATTTATTTTTTGTCATTTAGAAATTTCCAATAAATTATATAAAGAGAAAAATCTAGGTAGTGCATAGTATTGTAACCAAAAGTGCAACAGGATAGTTAGGCGAGAGGAAAAATCGTAGCAAAAATCATGTAGATATGATAGAAAAAGACATGATGACAGTGTTTTCGGTCCTCATCCTCATTGTTGACTTACTGATTTTGAATGTACTCTGTGACATTAAAAGAAAACAAATTAATGACACTTTTGCAACAAAAAAAAAAACTTACAAAACTATCATTTACATTGAAAAACGATAATGTGAAATAGTAGCATTTCAAAGGTTTTGATTAAAAATGAGTTATCAAAATTTTAATGATAGCTAAATATTGTCGATGACGGTTGAACTTCGGGTGGTTCAAGTTGTCAATGAAACACATAAATAAGATATTGAGAACCCTTGCACCTCCTTAACGGACACTGCCAGTGTCACTGCTGGTCCAATCCCCGATTTTGCTGTTGGATGATAAAAAATGAGAGTGGGATGCTTAGAAAATGGAGAATACTGAAATATTTTGTGAAAAACTGTTACTGATTTTTCCTGCATTACAGGTATTCTCTTTCTGTCAATGGAAACTTGTTGGACTCACTTGGGAAAGGAGTTGCTGACTCTGGTGGATATTATTCTAAGCTATTACAAGAATATGATGCAGTTATACTGTCTTCTTCCTTATTCGGCAAAAGTTTGTCAGTAGACTCGGTACCTTTATCTCAAGAACCTGGAGCCAATCAACCTATTCAGATTATAATGCATAAAGATTCTGGTTCTTCAAATCAAATGCCATTAGTCATCAATGATAGCAAAGTGATAATCTTTACAGATAGTAGAACAGCAGCCACTCCTGAAGAGGCTCAACAAGGAATTGAAATTGTATATGTGGATCAAATAAATCTGGATGTGATCTTGGATTATTGTAATCGTCAAGGATTGTGCAGTGTTCTGTTAGATATGAGAGGGGATTTCAGTGAACATGAAGAGCTTGTTAAGGAGGGTTTTAAGAAGAAGTATATCAATAAATTTGTGACAGAAATTTTGCCATATTGGAATGGATGTAATCAGAATGATCCTTTATTGCCATTCAAGAACTTAGATCAAGGAGTAAAAGTGGAAAGTTTACGCCAGATGGCATCGGCTCAAAGTGTTATAATTGAGGGATATTTGAATTTTAATTAATTGGATTCATAAATGCTCGCAAGTCCTATTAGTTATTCTTTCTGTGCTATGCTTTTCCATGGCATTTTGTGCTCGTGTAGACTAAATCTTAAAGGCAGTTTTGTTGGTTAAGATTTGTGCATGGATTTGTGCATGGATTTGTTTTGCTTGCTTTTTCATGAATGTTATCAGTTTTGTTGCATCCATTTGTGAGACTTTCCGTAGCCAACAATGGCCGAAAAACTGTTTATTCTCTTCTTTATTTATTGAGTTGACACATTCTATAAGGTAACCATGAGATGACACATTCTATATGCTTCTTTTTCCTCTACATTCATCAAACGTTACATTTGCATTTTTATATGCTTCCACTGCTTTTTCTTTCAGTAAAACATTTTTTCCTCAACATTCATCAAAAGTTACATTTGCATTTCTCTATATGCTTCTACTGCTTTTTCTTTCCATTCATGTTAAGATATAAAACTTTCTAATTATAAGTCCGTTATAGTAAAACTCATCTTTTTAATTTGTATGAGAAATGGAAATTTACAATTAACTTGTTTTCAATTGTTTACTCCACGTATTTTCCTAATTTAAAACGGGCATTTTAATAATCAGTTTATATTTGCAAATGAAAAATATACTGAGAAAGAAAGATTGTTCACAATTGCTGGCTGAAAGATGCCATATTCTAATGTCAACAAATACCACAAGCACATTTATCCCTACCAAATTGAGCGAAATTCAAACAGAATCATCAAGAAAATTATTTGAAGTACTTCTTTAATGTTTTCTAAAACTATATACCAATTCAAGTGGGCGTTTGGTGGAGTAAGATCAAATAAAAGTAAAGACCAATCAATTAACTTCATTTTACATTCATAAAAATAATAAATTTCTAGAAATTAATATTTCACCACCAAGCTAACAAGCTAAGAATTTTTTTGCAATGGTCACGTATTGAAAAAAAATACACAAGTAATCACATTTTGGAGAAAATTATGCAAATAATCATATTTCACAAAACGTTAACATGCAGTAATCAAGTGAGATGACGCATGCATTGATTTTTTTAAAAGAGACGTCAAATGAGACGGCTTCTAGGTGCATGTGATTTGCCCTAAGCCGTCTCAGATGACGCCTAAGTCCAAAGTGCATTTTTTTTAATTTTTTTTGTTGAAGAAATAAAAGACAATTTCGTTGTAAATAAAAGTACGATTTTCAATAATAATTAAGCGATTACATAATAAGAATAAAAGTTACATATTATTTTGTTGTCTCTCGGGACTCGATAACGATCTGTGATTCCGCACCCGCGTCCTCGCCTAACTCGTGGTGTGTTTCGATAATTTTCCTGTTGCGGTTGGATCGAGGGCCCTGCGAAGTCAATGCGTTCAGAATCCATGAAATATGCCAGATCAACATATCCGAAAGATCCGCTTTCAAACAGCCGGTTACCCATGCCCTTAAAGTTTGGTCGTATTGGTGGAGGGCGGGGCTCCATGGGTGGTCGATAGCATTGGTCGTATGAATAAGGGAGTAAAAAGAAAATGAATCTTGTAGAGTTTAGTACTATGATTGTTGGATGTTATGGTGATGTGATGGTTGATCGTAAGTTGGGCTGGTTGGAAAATATTCTTTAGATATGTCAAAGTTTGGGCTAAGGTGAGATGATGAGGGGCCTACATCGGGTTGACGGATGTATGGTTGGTGTTCTTGGTACTATGATTGGGTGTGGGCATATGGGTGTATTCGTATTGAGGTTGTGATTGGGGTTTGGTGTTTATGGATCTATATCGTCGTGGTGTTTGGTGGGAGGTTGGTGTGTGTTGGATTTGTTGTTGAGGTTGTTGTTGGATGGTGTGTGATTGTTGGTAGTGTTGTTGGAGATTTGAGGGTTGTGCTCATTGTGTGCTTGGATCGATCAAATACTTCGGGTGAGAGACAAATATTTCAAGGTTAGTAACCGATTTGTACCAATCAATATATTGATTTGTGTGTCACATATTATTCTGGGGGAGGAAAACAGGGAATTGTAAGACATGTCAGTCACGCCTATCCCACATCTTACACTATTCCGGAGTGAAATCTTTCCAATTATTAACACTCCATTGGGTGTCGACTCTTTTGAGATGCCAAGGTGACAAACAAGTTGGATTGCCTAGTATTTCTTGATGCATTCTGAACCGCATCTTGACACGGTCGCTGTGGTGCATCTCTACAATATTGGACCCTGTGATTGCAGTCCAAATTGTTGCATCCTCAGGGTTTGGTTCATTGTCTAAACCCAAATATGGTCTCCAGATAAATTGTGGATAAACTTGAACGAGGTCCAGTGTCACACATCTTCTACTAACATCCGGTTTTTTTGTGAGAACCAAATAAAATTGTATAAGGTAGAGGTTCAAGATGACGAGGACCTTCAGAATATGTTTTCTAATCATGAGTATTCTGGGTACGACTCGATTGAGTTGTATATTGTACTCCAAGAGTCTCAGTTGTCACAACTAATTGGGTCACAAGTGATTGATCTCATTGAAGACGAACAACTTGAAGTAAATGTCATTGACGAAGAAGGGGAAGATGAAGAGTTAGAGTTTGATAACATGGTCAACAATGATTCTGAAGACGATGAGCTAACTGAAATACCTCCAAACGAAATCTACACACCACCTCCACACATGACAAACTTCAACATGGGCGGAGATGAACCGTCATCATATGTTTTCTCCAACCCGTATATGTAGTCAAATGAAAATTTAAAAGAGAAATACAAATTTTGCTCAAAATAAAATTGCGTGCGAGCTATAAAAAAGTTTCACATGATAAACTCTGTTGATTTTAAGGTAGATCGAATAAATGCAGATAGGTACAAAATCAAGTGTGTCCATCCAGAGTGTATGTTCGGGCTCACTGCATCATACAGGTTAAGAAGTGACTATTGGATAATATATTTTATATCCACCCACACTTGCGTTAATTCTACTCAATCACAAGATCTTCGTAAACTAAATTATGATCTAATATGTCAAGAAATCTTACCTCTCGTCAGCATGATCCGTCACTGAAGGTGAAAATAATAATCTCTCACATCACTGAAGTATACAACTATACTCCCTCATACAGGAAGGCATAGTTAGCAAAGACCAAGGCTATTGAAAAGATATACGAAAACTGGGAGAATTCACACAAAGAACTACAACGCTACCTACATGCACTTTGAACGTATGTTCCATGAACTGTTTATATTATGGAAACATTGACGGCATATGCTCTAGACGGTACTTGTGTCAACGAAAATGGAATATTTCGTCGACTGTTATGGACTTTTCAACCTTGTATCACAGGGTTTGTGTCTTGCAAAATTACTATTCAGATAGATGGAACGTGGTTGTACGGGAAATACAAAAGCACGCTACTGATGACAATTGTACAAGATGGCAACAATAACATTTTTCTAATTGTCTTTGCTCTAGTCGAGGGAGAGACGGGTGGTGCTTGGAGTTTCTTTCTCAAGAATCTCTGAACACACGTGGCTCCGCAACATGGTCTCTGCTTGATCTTCGATAGACATGCTTCTATTTAGAGTGCATACAATAATCTTGCCAATGGTTGGCATGCCCCCCCCCCTTCTACGCATGTCTAATGCGTTAGACATCTCGTACAAAATTTTATGCGGGAGATCAAAGACAACGCTTTTCGAAAAATAGTTATGAACGCGGAGTATGTATTAACACAACCTTCGTTTAAATACTATCGCAAAGAAATCAGATTGTCAAATTCGGATGCAGGTAGGTGGATTGATAATCTTCTGGTGGAGAAATGGACGAGGTTATGCGACAGTGGACAATGATGGAGTCACATGACAACAAATCTTATTGAATAAATGAACGGTGTCTTTAAAGGCATATGAAACCTCTTAATAACCTCTTTGGGGAAATCAATATACGACAGTGGACAACGATGGAGTCACATGACAACAAATCTTATTGAATCAATGAACGTTGTCTACAAAGGCATATGAAACCTCCCAGTAACCTCTTTGGAGAAATCAATATATTTTAAGATGACTTCGTTGTTTGCAAAAAGAGATAAAATATGGAACACAGTGTTACAATCGGGACAACTATGGAGTGAAAGTTGCATGAAATTTATTAAGGTTGAAATTATCAATGCCAACACGCATCGTGTTACAAGATTCGACCGACATAACCACAACTTCATTGTCAAAGAGACACTCGACCACAACGAGGGGCTGCTAAGACAAGAGTATAGGGTTATATTACCATCTCGTTGGTACAATTGTGGAAAATTTCAAGCATTTCGTATACCTTGCTCTCATGTCATTGCGGCATGTATGTATGTTCATCAAGATGCATTACTACTTCTATTACCCATTTACAAGACCGAGACCTTGCTCAATATATATAACAATGGTTTTTCAGTGGTAGCGAAACCGAATTATTGACCTGTGTATGAAGGGGAAATAATTTGGCACAACGATCAAATACGAATGAATAAAAAGAGTCATCCCAAAAGCAAACATATCACAATTGAAATAGACTCACTTGACAAGCTAGAAAGAAAGTATGGTTTATGCCATCAGGTCAGACACAATCGAAAAAATTATCTCACTCGCGCTACTAGCTCAACAACATAAATATTATATGCACACTATTTGCACTTTTTAAAGATTTAAACAAAATTTTTTTTCCATTAAGAACATTTATTACAACAAACCATACGCAAACAACAAATAAAAAGATATCACAACTAAAACAACAACAAATACGTCACATAAATATAACATCAACAACACGCATCATCGCCAAGAATGAGGTCTTCCAGTTGCAAGTGGTTGTTCTTCTTTGGATCCTTCTAATTTATTCCCCAACTTCGATGATCCTCTTAACCACGCTCCATAGAATGTGGCCGAAAAAATAACATACCCATCTCTCGTGAAAATCATGGAAGATGTTATGATGCAAAAAATAGAGAGAAAATGAAAAGAAAATGTGAAAAAGTGTGGAGAACGGTGAAAAATAAATTTTATTTATAGAAAAAACAATTACATGTAGGAGTCATCTTAGATAGCGCCTCCTCCCACAAATATAGAGCATGTGTCATCTCACATGAATCAAGAAAAATATGTGTTCTATAGAATAGCACCTAAGACCAAACTTCAAGTGCATGCGTCATCTCAGTTGACTAATGTATGTTAACGTTTTCTGAAACATGTTATTTGCATATTTTCTCCAATATGTGATTATTTGTGTTTTTTTTTTCAATACATAATTATTGCAAAAAAAAATTACAGGCTAACGCATGTATTATGTGAATATAATCTAACACCGAGTTTACCCTGGCAATTTTAAATATTGTTCTTTTTAAATTACTTCTGCATACATGTTACGTATACAAAAAAATTCTATAGTTACACAAAACTGAATGAACATTCTATGGCTACAAAAAATTCTAGAGTTACATCTTGTCGAAATCAGTTCCAAGAGCCTATTAATTTCAGAAACAAGCTGCTTTGTATTGTTCCAACCTTGGAGTGCAGCAGAAATCTAATCGCAAAAAACAAAAACAGGTTTCTCCGAAGCCACCATGGTTTTCGCTGGAATAGTTCCAACTATTCTTTCAAGCTAAATAATGTGGGAAGAAAATCAAAAGGAACGTAAGATTACTAATCGCAAAGATAAATTTAATTAACAGGCACTGCAAAAAACTACTACCATCCAACAATGCAAGAACAAGTTACCAAATAATCAGAGTAGGTTTGGATGAGGAGTGGGTTTGTCAAAATTGCGGTAATACCGTGATTTTGCTAAAGCTACAAGTGTAGCTTTCGGCAAAATCACTGGCTTAACATAATTTTGACAATCCCTCTCTAGAATCAATCACACCTTTCTATTCAAATATTAATATAAATCCACATACACTGCATTCTATCAAGTAGCATAATTCTGAAGGGACGTCAAAGAGAGTGAGTCATTACCCGAAACTTGTCGAGAGGCGAAAAAAGGACGGTGCACGCAGTGTTTTCAGACCCATCAAGCACATTTACAATCTGCAATGGAAATGATGAATGTCAGTGAAAAGAATAAAACCTGAGATTAAGAATTTGTTTTCACTTTGTCTCATTCATAAGGGTAAAATGAGAATAAAATAGTACAAAGCAAATCAACAGAAAAAAGAGAATCCCTAAATTAAATTTTCTTTATTAATAGGCAATATAAACAGAATAAAAAGAATAAAGTGCTTTTTGATTGTAATTTCTTTACAGTAAATCAAATAATTAGGCTGGGAAATAATTCTAAAACACAGCCATGAAAAATATACTATTTTATTTACAAGCCTGCTTACCTCAGGATAAAGCTCCTTCCTCTCTGGGAGAGAATACATGATTAAATTCTTAACCCCGCGAATCTGTGATGAAGTAAACTAAATTTATCAATTTTGCATTGATAGACTTTGTTAATGTAGAGAGAATAGAAGGAATGAAAGAAATTCTCATTGTATTTTTTGTATATTAGAAAGATACAAAGAGCTTGCTATATATAGTGGAGCAAGTCTAACAAACTGTGACAAACAAGCTGCCAGCTCAGCAATAATAGAACACACACATATTCCACTACTCTATCCACTACTGAAATAGTCACACTTATTTCACTACATTATACCACTACTCTATTAGTCCCCCTTAGAATCTGCTGGTGGGTGTTTCAAAGCAATTTTGTCTAACACACGCAACTTAGAACGCAGAGGTACAAATTTGGCAGCAGATAAGGGTTTAGTGAGAATGTCAGCCCACTGATCCTGTGCTGGAACAGAACCACAGAGAGGTGTTTGCTGAGAACCTTCTCTCTCAGAAAAAATATATCTAGTTCCATATGCTTGGTTCTGTTGTGTAGGATAGGATTATGAGCCAGAGTGACAGTGCTCAAGTTATCACACAGGATCCTAGGCACCTGACAGGAGCAGTGAAGTTCCTGAAGTAAAGACTGAATCCAAATGAGCTCAGCAGCCAATTGAGCCATGCTGCGGTACTCTGCTTCAGCACTGGATCTAGCAACAAGCTGTTGCTTCTTGGACCACCAGGAAACAACATTTGGACCAAGATAGATACAGGCCCCTGAAGTGGACCTCCTGTCATCAGGATCTGATGCCCAATCTGCATCACAGAATCCTAATAATTGCATAGGCTGCTGGACAGGGGCAGGTTGAATGAGTAAACCATGATGCAGAGTGCCACTTAAGTACCTCAAAATCCTCTTGACTGCCTTCCAATGATCCTCTAAAGGATTGGATAGAAACTGACAAACTTTGTTGACAGAAAAGGAGATCTCAGGCCTAGTTAAAGTGGCATATTGCAAGGCACCAACAACTGACCTAAAGTGAGTTGGGTCTTCCACAGCAGCTAAGCCAACTTTGGATAATTTGCTGCTGGAAACCATGGGAGTGGGCATGCCATTAGCATTGAGCATATTAAGTTTGGTCAGTAGATCAGAGATGTACTTGGTTTGAGATAGAAGCAAAGAACCATTAGAGAGATGAGAGACTTCAAGACCTAAAAAATAATCAAGCTGTCCCAATTGTTTCAGTGAAAATTTGTTGTTGGGGTGCTTGATTAATGAGGTAATAAAGGGAGCTGAACTGCCTGTGATGATAATATCATCAACATACACCAGAATCATGACCTGAAGCTTGCCTTGATGCAGCAAAAAGAGACTAGGATCACACCTGCTAGCTTGAAAACCAAGTTGAACCAGTGCACTCTTCAATTTATCAAACCAGGCCCTAGGAGCCTGCTTTAAACCATAAATCGCCCTGTTCAATTTACACACCAGTGACTTGTCAGCTGCTTCAAAACCAGGAGGCTGCTGCATAAACACTTCCTCTTCAAGAGTGCCATTGAGGAAAGCATTATTAACATCAATTTGCTGGATTGTCCATTTGTTACTAACAGCAATGGTTAAAATGATTCTGACTGTTACAGGTTTGATGACAGGTGAGAAAGTCTCTTGGAAATCACTGCCAGCCCTTTGATGGAATCCTTTAGCTACTAATCTGGCCTTGTACCTGTTTATGGAGCCATCAGGGTTTTCCTTTGTTCTGAAAACCCACTTACAACCAATAGGCTTCCTGCAATCAGGAGCTTTCACCAATGTCCAGGTCTGATTTCTCATCAGTGCCTGATACTCTTCTTGCATTGCCTGAAACCAATGAGGAGCAGCCAAGGCCTGACCAACAGAAGTGGGTGCCGTGTGGGTTAAAAGGAGGGTAGGATGAAGTCTGGGTAGAGTGATACCTCTTTTGGCTCTAGTTTGCACAGGGTGCACGTTTTGAGGGTGAATGAAAGGTAAAGATGAAGTAGGAGGGCTGAGATTAGGGCTTGAAGTAGCTGGTTCAGAAAGATTGTGAGAGGAGGAAGGAGAGATGGTACTAGTTTCAGCTGGATCAGTGAGGATTAGAGCAGGAGAGATAGAAGGAGAGGAGGGAGCAGGAATGGCAGGGAGAGGCTGAGGAACAGGAGTGACCATCTGCTGACTGGCAGAAGTAGAAGATTCAGGAGAAGAACCAGAAGTATTAGAAGGAGGAGAACAAGGAGTGGGACTGTGACTGCCAGCATGATTGGAAGGAGAATTTGAAGATAAGGACTGAGAAATGGAAGATGAAGACTGACTGGCAGCAGAGGGAATGGAAAGAGGAGGCACAGATGTAGCACTGGAAGACACTAATGAAGGAACTGAAGTTTTGGAAGAATTGGGAAATAAGGAGGAATAAGGAAACAAAGCTTCATGAAACACAACATCCTTAGAGATGTAGACATGTCCATCAGAGGCAAGACATTTGTAGCCTTTGTGAGAGGAGGAATAACCAAGAAAGATGCATTGTTGAGATCTATAGGCCAGCTTATGAGTGTTATAAGGGCGCAGGAAAGGATAACAGGCACAGCCAAAAACCTTAAGAGTGGAATAATCAGGTGGTTTGTTGAGTAATTTGTAGTAAGGAATAATTTGTACTCTATTATGCATCAATATAACTCTTGAGTAAGAGAAAAGCAAGTGCATTTAAGAATAATGTCAAAACCACCAAAACATGCCACTATTAAATAAACTAACTATAAGAAAGGGAGAAAAAAAAAACTATTTCACTGTACACAACCTTATATCTGTGATAAAAATGAGATCTCTCTGTGTAAAGCATGATTTTTCTCTTCCCTTCAAAGAACCAAAGACGTGCACGAGAAATATCCTTTTGGGTTGAATACCTAAATCAAAAAGATCCACAAATAAATTACAATGAAACATGAGAACTACATTTTAAGAATTTGCAAAAATGCATTATGAAGTTATGATTAAGTAAAAATCACACTGATATTAAAGCTATAATGGCATAATAATGGAAATGGCTCCTTACTCCCCAAGCAGACAGAAGGAGGCATCCTGCGACTTTAAAAAATTTCGGATTCGAATAAATTCAAAGTAAGAACTGATAAATAGCATGATCCCTCCCTGCATCAAAGATTTCATTAAAAAACATTAAATATATGTATATAAATTTAAATTATCACAGGCATGTGTGCTAGAAAAAAATGAAGCTTATTAAAATCCTGACCTCATCAGAATCTTTTATTCTTGGGAAAACCTGCAAAAATGATTCACAGAATATCTCAGTACAATTTAATGTGTCATAAGCTTTAACTAACAAGCACATAATATAATTATCATTCATTTAAGTCGTCTGAACCATCACTTTATTCAATTTGATTTGCATATTATCACTCATGGAATTTCAGTCTAAAATGTTGCAAAATCGTGTCTATTCATCAAACTTGAGCCAAATTACTCGACAAAGACTAGCAATGACTGCAAATTGCGAGAAAGAAAGAATGGGCAACTAAATTACTCGAACACAACACAATTTTCAAAAGCGTGATTCCATAATTCATACCTTCTTCACAAAATAATCAAAACGGTTGTCATCAGCATCTACTATTGAGTCTATATTAAACCGTACATAAACCTACAAGATAAGATATAGAATAAATATTATCTGAATATAACATAAATATTGATAAAACAGGATAAAGAAAAATGAAAAGCCTGAACTCTATCAAGTAAAATTTAACAAAGACAGAACATTAGTATATTAAACAAATGAATCATTACAAGAATGAATATTCAGCCAACAAAGCATAATTATACGATGTGTTATCAAAAAACATTCAATTTCCAGTTATATGTCAGGTTTAACTATGAGCAGCAATCCAATTAATTCCCCATGGACTTATAAAGACTTTGTGAGCACCCTCGACAGACCCCATTATGAACAAAAGACAAATAAACCATGCATGTTATTAACAATATGCAATAATTTAAAAGTTATGTGTAATTTAACAGAAAGAAAGTTTGATCTTTAAATTTGGGATTATTTATTCTCCGTAGGATTGGCACTGTGTAATGCATAACACCGATGGTTTAGAGTGGTGAACAACACAAAGGGATACATTAGCAAATCTAAAATTATTTTAAGCTCCTAACTGTTTTAAAATCACAATAACTACCCCATACTCTCTCCCCAAACCTGATCACAGTTGTAACAAAGACAAAAACCCTATCCCACCGTCATGAACCCATGCCGCCATCATTCGACCCCAACCATCTCCTTTTAAGTTTTAACCCTGATTGCCGATACACGTGTGGTACACTCCCTATGCAGCAACAACAGCACCCTCCTCCAACATCCATCTGTCCACATTTATTTGCTATAAGGCCACCCATATTTGTCCATGCACTAAATGTCAAGCCAAAGGCAAAAGGGTGTCGTAACAGGATCAACTGTAAGACCCCAAACTTTCAATATTATACTTTAGTTTACTAAGTAATTTGATTAATATAAACCTTGTATTGTTTCTTGACTAATGATGTGTCTGCGTAAGTGCCAAGTGCATATTTAAGCTGGAATAGCTTTGGAAAAGGCAGCTGTACTTTGGTGTGTAAGAAACCACATTTTTTAGGATTTTTTTTCCCAATAATATAAATCTTGTATTACTTGGCTAATGATGTGTTTGCGAAAGTGTTAAGTGCATGTTTAGGCTGGAATAGCTATGGAAAGGGCAGCTGTACTTTGGGGTGTAAAAGAAACCACATTTTTTAGGATTTTTTCCCGTGAGAATCAATTCATGAAGTCGACGGCGAAATAATTATTGTGAGTTTCAAGAAATCCTCACCTCTTAAGCTAGCTCTTGGGGTGAGTCAGGCTTAGACCATTAATGACCATTTTTTAATGAAATATTAAGTCATATTACAACATTGAAAATCATTTTACGTAGGATCAAAGGAAATCGAGGAGTTATAAGATTGCCTACTAAATTAAAGAAATAAACCTAGACCTAATTTGTTTCCTTCTAATATGAAATGTATAGCATGCATCAGATAGAACTTCAGTGCATTGCAATAGCATAAAACCACCAAATGCATATTACTTTCACAAATAGCAAGCAATTTTAAGAAAGCATACCTGTTGAATTTTAGGGAGCACTTTGTGAAGAACGCCTTTATATTCACACATCAGCTTGACCTGCAAATAACAGTTAAAAAGACTAATTACAATAAGATATGAAAAGCAGAAACATAATAATTTCGATTGGTCCAATTGCTTCAAACCATACACTTCATTGCAATGATCTCTATGCATAACGAGCCATATCAACTATGCCCTTGAGTTGAATTGTATATATAAGAATAAAATAACACACAGGACCAGGAAAACATTAAGATATTTTTTTTGTGGTGAGAAACTTCTCAGCCAAGACATATCTCTAATCATCCTGAATTGAAACCTTGAACCCAATAAAATAGATAGGAAATGCAACCAAATATGCTACATACCTTCCCTTCATAATTAGAACATTGATGATTGAATGAAGCGTTTATATCTACAAGTAAATATGGAGGTTATAATATGTTAGGTCATGTTTCCATAATGCAAGTAGAAAAGGACTCGATAGCAATACTAGTAATGAATTAGTTCCTGAATAACTTGGTTAAATAAACCACAGGTTAACCAACAATTCCCCTCAAGGTGGCAATTTTGCAATCAAAATTGAAAACATAAAATAAAAAACAAAAGGTTTTCTCTAGCCAAACAGGCCCAAAAACATCAACAATATATAATTGGAAATAGACTATCATGATGATTGCTGTGTAAATTCAAATGGATGAAACGAATCTTACAAAAATAACATTGGGAATCGCCATTTGTAGCAAAGAAATATTCATTTTTCAATCATATTAACATCTACCACAGTTATTCAAAAGTCTAATTAAAGAAGAATGGGAAGGAAGACCCTTGCCCGGGTTAACAGTTACATATGGTTTTCTCCAAAGAATGAAAAAACAGGAAAAATGTGAATTGTTCTTTAAATATTTGCCACCAGGAAGGAAAATTCATCACCTGGATTTGAGAAAAAACCCAGAATTATTGTTTGCCTGTAAAATCTGGCATGCTCGTCAAGATACCTAAACAAGGAATATAAAGTTATGTATCTCAATATTTTTAAGGGAATGTATTTCAATTTTCACTTTGGACCCCATCATCTATAACAATCTGAGTGTATCATGCAGTTCATGCAACACATAAGCAAAGTATTGAAGTTACGAGTTTCTGATAAAAGAAGAATAAGAAGAAATAGGATTATTGTCTAATATGATAGATTATAAATTAGATACACAAGACTAAACACTAACCTGTATTTAATATTTAGGGAAATTAAGGAACAAACCATGATAATAATAAAAGAAAACTAATCCTAGGAGATAAACTAAGTTAGTCTAACATGATATCAAAAAGGTATCATGAGATATTTCAGATAGTCCAACACAATGAATTAAAAAAGAAGGGCAGTCCTTTATGTGCCATCCAACTGAGTAGAAATCATAGAGAGAATACAAATACCATGCGTAACAAGTAACAACAGGCATGAGATCTTTTGTACTAACTACTAACCCAGCTTCAGCCAAAATAAATTTCACTTAGACTAAATTGCAATCTTTTGACCCATAGTGGCATATACACTGCTTCCTTGTAGCTTTCCAGTTCGCAGACCTTGTGACTCAAGTGTACTGATTTTTCTAATTTTCACACATCTACACAAGTGCGTGAGTGCAAATCTGGTCTCTTAGGAAAAAATAATACCGAGATAACACACAAATAGTGTTTGTTTTTACTACAGACTTGTGTTTCAAAGCAGTTCTAACTTCTAATAAAAGCAACAAAAAAAAAATTGTGGACTTGATGTCCGACCACTTAATATGCCAACGCGAACACCCTAGTGTTTAAGGTCACTCATTCATCCCACTATTGGGGATTGATAAACACTTACTATAACACTTTTCATTTATTTTATGTGTAGAAGGATATCTTATCCTCCTCCCTTATTTTAACTTTTTTGTTTTAGCTGTTGTAAGATAGTTTATTTTGTTTTTATATAAGAAAAAAATAAATAAATGATCTCACAATTTTAGTCAGTGACAATAATTTTTCCATATGCCAAATTATAATAACAATGCAAAACAAGCAGACAAATTTTATATTGATCAAGGAGGAAGTGGGAAACACACAAAAAACAGCTTCAATGAAGAAAAGCTAAAATAGAATATACCATGGTCTAATGCGCATAACATCTGTTCTGGGTTGCTTCGATGGTAAGCGGTTCAAGTGCTCAATAACTGTATGCACATGCGACCAGTTCTGACAAGTTTCAACAATAGTGAGAAACCGAATTCATATAGTTAAATAATTGTTAAAGTGAGTTTGTTGCAATAACTTAAACAAACAATACAAACCTGCATTGCTATCACATCTGCATGATCAATAATGAGAACCTGCTTAGAAAAACACACTTTGTCAACTTCATATGATATTATCCATATACAGGGTAATATGCCTATCCACATATGGAGTACAATAGAACAATTATGAGTAGGGCAATTACCTCTATGGACGAAAGAAAATCTACATCTTTTTCCTTATTGCTTCCGGTCTCTTCAATTTTCTAAAATTCAGACCAATCTGATGTCAGCTTATATAAGCAATACATAAAATAAATGTTCAGCATAACTGCACAAGCTTGAGAGGATGATTAACAAAAACCAATAAAATTCATACGGAGGAACAAAATATACGGCAAAGTTATTGTTGAGATATTTCTATAAATTTCTTATTGGAATTTAATAGGAACTCGTTATAATTTATAATTACTATAAATTTCTCTGTTTGGTACCGGTTTCTATCATTATTCTTCTCCATGACTACTATGCGACACTTATCAGCAATGATTTTTCAAAGCAAAACTTGAATGAATCAATCACAACTCTAAGAATTGGATGTAGGGTTCATGCTCATAGAGTGGCGAACAGAGACAGAAAGTAAAGATACTGAAAAATAGGGAGTCGGTAAGTGGTTTGGGAGAGGAACATAGGGATTGGGGTGATAAGGAGGTCATGGGTTCAACTCCCGCTCTAAACAATTAACAACTAACACTGGCTATTTCAAAACAATACGAAAAAAACATAAAATGGTATAAGTTGAGGTTAACTTTGGTAAAAAGTTATTATGAACTGAATAGGCTGAGAACGCCTACTTTAAGTACAAAGAGGTAAGAGTTTGTGACAGCTGTCAACAGTTGGCACTAGCCTTAGTAAAGGGGATAAAATAGAAGCTAGAACTAAAACAAACTCTAATAAAAACAAGATCAAAAATAGGTCAACAGAGTCAAATATGAATTAAAGGAAACTAAAAAAATCAAAAAGGAAAGAAAAAATTGGCTTACATTAACCAAACAAAGTGGTGAAGCAATAATTAAGTCAGACGTATGGAAATCACTGAACAACTTGATCGTCTTCCTGCAAGGATCGAAGCATAAAACTTATATTAAAAATAGGATAATAAATGCATATTGAATTAGGTTGCAACAAATATAAAATTAGAAAAAATAAATTTCCATTCATCGAGAAAACACTTTTGAGTGTGAAAAAATATAAGATGGGAGATGGTAATTTTTTAATTGGTTTGAGTAAGTGGACTATTATTTACTATTTCCTACACAAATATTTGAAAGTACGAAACAAAGTGAAATCAACAAGGACTCTTTCATAGTTTAAGGTGAAAACAGAAACTTAGAACGAAAAACTTTTCATAAAACAAATAGACCTAGATATTTTGCATGTGACAGTACCCCTAGGCTGCATTAAGGGTCTTTTACTTTTTATTGTAGAGTTATATATGATACTGAAGCAGCTGCTGGAACGGCATAATCCATGATATCAAATAATAATTTTAGGTCTCCATACATTTCAAACATGATTACTGATAGAAGTTATAAAAGTAAAAGTTAACCAAAAATAGTTATTAAAGTAGATCGGCCACTGATATAGACTTTGGAAAACGAACTATGCTTACACCAATAATCCCATCACCATCGTCCATTAAACAATTGAAAAAAATAACCACAAATAACAAGCATAATGACTATAATTACATATGTTGATGGGGGACTTCTACAAGCTTTCACAATATGTCTTGGAATAAACAATGCTTATAATGATAGGAGTGTGATAACCTAGTAAATTTGATGCCAATCATAAAGTCGTCCTCATTATTGCCTTCAAAAAGTAATTGAAAGTCGTCCGGTTTGGATGACTTCTGAAGGTCTGCACTTTCAGGTTCTTCGCCATTTTCCTTGTCACCTTTATGTTCTTCACCTCCAAATTTAGTGGAAAAACGATCCATATGCTCAACATTGACCTTAGAAAACAAACACTAACATTACAAAGCGCCACTAGAAATATTTAATCTAGCTCTAGAGAAGTGTGATAGAACAAAATAGAAAATGCTAATAGCCAGCACTTGCAACAATGAATCAATTACCATAAACATAAGCAGAAAGTTACATGAACCATTTAAAACCTAATGTGATCCGTCTCTTTTCATCTAATCCAAAGTGTCTGTTACTTTGTAGTTTAGGTTGATGACATTACTATCTCAAGAAACCCTCCCCCCACTAATTCAGTAACTTATATCATAATGACTACAATTACAATCTGCTTTTAAGCAGCCCAGGACGTTTAATATTGCATTTGATTTATGGCTAGATCTTCCCCCACATGCTCAATGTTATTTTACACAAAGCAAATTATTCAAGATCTCTTGGACACCAACAGTCCAACACGCTTGAAGCAAAACAAATATCCTCGCCTATGTTTGCAAGCTGTAAACTGTCTAAAGCAGGGTCTGATTAAGTTCAGGATTATTTCATATATACGTTTATTGTTGGTGCTTTGCAGTATGCAACCATCGTCAAACCTGAAACTAGCTACTCAGTAACTGTCAGACTCACAGCCTCTTGACTCTCATTGGAAGGCTGCTCAACCCGCTCTTGCTCTACTTCAGCTGTCTGCATATTCCTTGGTCCCAGCGTATTTTCATGATGGTTCGAGAATTTGAATGTTCTAGGTCATTCCAGCACAGAAGTTGGGTATCAAAGTATCGCTCATAGAGCAGCTGAAGTTTACGGATTCAAACTTTACTAACCACTATTCGCTACTGTCCCAACGTAGTCCGGTGCTTTATGTTTCATCAAACAGATGGAGTTAAACCACTTTCTTGTTCATGAAAAGGTCATCAGTAAAACCTTTGTGTATGGCACATTCCGGCCCAACATCAACATGCTAATGTTTTGACAAATCTTTCTCTCCAACACAATACTAGGATTGTGATCCAAGCTCAACAAGGTAACTGACTTCAAGACAGCTTTCCACCACCACTGCTCTTCTGATTTTTTTTACAGGTGGATGCAAGAGGATAATGCAATAAACTGATCAGTTGTACAGTGGCCTCAGATATTCATTGTTTCTAGAAAATTTTATATTGTGCATCAGTTTTTTTGGAAAGACAAATGTTAGTATATGTTAGTGTTATGGTGTGGATAGAGATAGAACCCTCGACTTCCTTATTACTCCACTCCTTAACTCCCCCACACCAATCACCGAACCAACTTTATATCACGCCATTATACATCAGTTATTGACTGCTAGAAGTTCTAGCAGTCAAGTTATAAGAGTATAACTAACTCTAATTGTCTTGTCATACATTCACATCGGTGCATTGAACTCTTTAAGTAATAAAAATTAAAGTTAACACCTCTCTCTCTCTAACAACAGCACAATTTCGTTACAACATATTAGAGTGAGATATGAGAGAGAAGAGAGAAAAAGCTAAAAGAGAAAAGAGAGAAACAAATTCTGTTATTGCTTAATTGGAAAGGAGCATTATGCTCTATTTATACAAGAGGAGATGAACATTCAAGAGTTGAATCATTCAAGCTCTACAATTAAGGAAGACTTTTCTTATTCTATTAAATTAAGGCTGAACTTAATTATTCTATAGTGCTGATTATTCATATTCTAAGATATAACTCTAATACTCCCCCACAAGCTCAAGGTGGCTGCAAAGGCTGACTTGAGGCAGACAGGTTGAGCTTGCTGCTGAGCTCCATAAATCTTGAACATGAGAGAGGCTTGGTGAGGATGTCAGCCTTCTGGTCAACACCAGGAATGTGGCAGACAGTGAGAGACTTATTAATCACCTTTTCTCTTACAAAAAAGAGGTCAATTTCCATATGCTTTGTTCTTGCATGAAGAACAGGGTTATGAGCCATAGCAACTGTGCTCTGGTTGTCACAATAGATGGTTGGAGTTGTCAAGGGAATTTTTAGTTCAGCTAGCAAAGTTTGAACCCATAAAACTTCAGCTGTGGTGTGAGCCAAGCTGCGATACTCTGCCTCAGCACTAGAACGAGCAACAACAGTTTGCTTTTTGGACCACCAAGAGATCAAATTAGGGCCTAAGTACACAGCTGACCCAGAGGTGGATCTTCTATCATCTGGGTCAGCAGCCCAGTCAGCATCACAATAGGCTTGTAGAGAGAACGGAACAGTGGAGGCTGGAGTGAACAATAAACCAGAGGTGATAGTTCCTTTTAGGTAGCGCAGAATACGCTTGACAGCTAGCCAATGGGACTCCAAGGGGTGTGCCATGAATTGACATACTTTGTTAACAGCATAGCAGATTTCTGGCCGTGTAATTGTTGCATACTGCAGGGCCCCTACAATGGACCGGTAGTGGGAGGCATCAGACAAGGCAGCAGACCCTGTTTTGATGAGTTTGGTGGAGGAAGCCATAGGAGTAGCAACTGGATTGGAATTCTCCATATCAGTTTTGATTAGCAAGTCCCTTAGGTACTTAGATTGAGTGAGAAGGAGATTTCCATTGGACAATTTCTTCACCTCAAGGCCCAGAAAATAATCCAAGTCACCAAGTTGTTTGAGAGCAAACACATGATTTAATTGTTGAGTAACTTGCTTGATGAGAGGAGGGGAGTTTCCTGTGATGATTATATCATCAACATAAACCAGCATATAAATGACAGCATTGTGATGCTTGTAGATGAAAAGTGAAGTATCACACTTGCTGTTTAGAAAGCCAAAGGATAAAAGAGTGGTTTTGAGTCTTTCAAACCATTGCCTCGGGGCTTGTTTTAGGCCATACAAGGCCTTGTGCAAGTGACAAACCAAAGATGAATTAGGGGCAGTAAATCCAGGGGGTTGCATCATATAGACCTCCTCTTCAAGAATGCCATTCAAAAAGGCATTGTTTATGTCCAACTGCTGCAAAGGCCAATTGTAAGTTAGAGCAAGAGTCAAAATAATTCTAATTGTGACCGGTTTAATAACAGGGGAGAAAGTTTCATTAAAGTCAAATCCATGGACTTGATGGAACCCCTTAGCAACAAGCCTAGCTTTGTACTTATTTACTGTCCCATCAGCATTTTCCTTTACACGAAAAACCCACTTGCAGCCTATTGCTTTCCTGTTAGCAGGCAGTGGTACCAAAGACCAAGTGTTGTTCCTTATCAAGGCACCATACTCCTCTTGCATAGCAGCAAACCACTTAGGATCTTGGAGAGCAGTTTTAACACTCTTAGGCTCAGAATTGACAAGAAAAATGGAAGGATTTAGACGAGGTAAGGGTACACCAGATTTAGTTCTAGTAGTCATAGGATGAGTATTGGTGGGGAGAGGCTGAAGGTTAGGATCCCTAGGAGCATAAATAGAGGAGGAGGATAGTGAAGTGGTAGTAGTAGGCTGATTGTTGGCATTTGAAGAGGGTGAAGGAGTAGGATTAGTGCTGGCTGTTTGTGTTATAGGGGTTGCTGACCCAGAGGCAGTAGGTGTGGGGCTGGAATTGGATTGGGAAGAAGAAGAGGAGTGGGAGACAATAGGTGTGGGGCTGGAATTGGATTGAGAAGAAGAAGAGGAGTGTGAGGTAGTGGAAGCAGTAGGAACGGGAAAAACATGAGGGAGAGCTTGTGTGTTAAGGGTTACTTTAGATGAGGAGGAGGATGGAATGGTTGATGAGGGGAGAGAAACATTAGAGGAAAAAAGATCATTGTAAGGAAATTTGGACTCGTTGAAAAGAACATCTTTAGAGATGAATATTCTACCACTTGGAGAGAGACATTTGTAACCTTTGTGAGCTGTAGAGTACCCTAGAAAAAGGCACTCGTGGGATCTAAAGTCAAATTTTTGAGAGTTGTATGGGCGAAGGAGAGGAAAACAAGCACACCCAAAGACTTTAAGGAATTTATAGTCAGGATTTTGATTGAAAAGGACAGCATATGGTATATGTTGATTGAGAGACATGGTTGGTAACCTATTTATTAGGTAGACAGCGGTTAAAAAGGCATGGTCCCAAAATTTGAGAGGTAAAGAGGCATGACTCAAGAGGGTTAAACCAAGATCAACAACGTGTCTATGCTTCCTCTCCACTACACCATTTTGGTGATGAGTGTGAGGGCAAACTAGGCGATGAATAATGCCAAGATCAGAAAGAAACTTTGTAAATGGGCGAAATTCACCACCCCAATCAGTTTGGACAGATTTAATAGGAAATCCAAATTGTAATTCAGCCATGACTTTGAATTGTTTAAAGATAGTTAAGGCTTCAGATTTATTTTTGAGCAAATAGATCCAAGTAAATCTGGTGTATGCATCAACAAAGGTGATGTAGTAGGTAAAGTTTTGGGAGGATTTGACTGGGGCAGGACCCCATAGGTCACTGAAAATTAATTCAAGAGGAGAGTGATATTGAGTTTGTGACTGAGGGGAGTGCAGCCTATGTGCCTTTCCCATACAGCAGGCAGAACAAAAGATAGATTCAGCTTTATTAGAATAAGGAATATTACATTGAGCTAAAACAAGTCTCATAGTATTAGAATTTGGATGACCAAGGCGTAAATGCCAAGTATGTTGAGAATTATATGAGTTATTAGCTGATACATTTTGATTAGAAACTGAAACCCTATCACTAGTGCTGGAATCAGATCTTGAAACATGAGCATTAGAGTCTAAGGTGAGACATGAGACTTGACTTGTTGAAGGAGACTTAAGAAGCTGAAGATGGGAAAATTGGTACAGGCCATCACTTCCTACACGACCTTGGAGCAGAATTTCATTGGTAGCCTGAGATTTGACATAGCACATATCAGCATGAAACTCAAAGAAAACTCTATTATCAAGACAGAATTTGCTGACACTTATCAGGTTCTTTGTAATAGAAGGAACAAGCAGTAAATTATGAAGAGCTAATGGAGTGTTAGGTTTAGAATGAGAAGGAAAATAAAAAGAGCCTGAAGAGTGAATGTGCAAACCTTGACCGTTACCAATGAAGATCTGATCAGGACCTTCAAAAGGTGTGGTTTGCTGTATGTTTTGAGAGGCATTGGTAACATGATAAGAAGCTCCTGAGTCTGGGAACCAGGCACTGCTTGGAACTGAAGTTGTGTTAGCAATCATAGCATTGGGAGTGATATGTGACTGAGGAACAGGGAGAGGGGCAAGTCTTGGTTGATAGCTTGGGCGTGACCGAGTGTTAACCATGGGCTGAGCAAACTGAGGTCCACCAATTGGTTGATACGGATAGAAATTTTGTAGGTTCATTGTTTGAAAATCAGCAGGTATGTTAGGTTGAAATTGTTGATTGAACCTATGATAGCAGTTAGCAGCAAGATGACCATATTTGAAGCAAACTTGACATTGAATGTTGCTGAACCTACCTCTCCCACGGCCGCGTCCACCACCACGGCCAGCTGCACGGCCTCCTCTTGAATAGGTTGGATTAAAGGTTGAATTCACAGCTTGTTCATTGTTCTTGTTATTCGAGTTATCAGTTTCAGGTTGAGAATTGGCTTGAGTGAGATTCACTGAGGCAGCCACCTCCATTTGTGAGTGTTTCTTATACTTGTTGTATCTCATCTCATGAGCAAGAAGAAGAGCTTCAACTTCTTCAAGTTCTACTGAATCAAACTTGCTTTCAATAACTGAAATAACAGAGGCAAAGTCTTGAGGAAGACCTTCAAGAATCACATCAATGTGTTGCTGATCTGGAACTGGATCTCCTACTGACGCAAGCGCGTCAACAAGAGCTTTGATGCGAACCAGATAATCACCAACAGATTTGTCTTCAAGTGTTGTAGATCTGAGTTCCGCTCGTAGTTGTCTTGCTTTCGCACGTGTAAGCTTTTGAAAATGCGCAAGAATACGTTCCCAGAGCTCGTAGGAATGAACGCATCCAAGAACACGTGAAAGAATTGAAGGTGAAAGCGTGGATTGAAGCCACGTCATAAGCCACTGATCTTGCGTAATCCAGGTGCGATACGCAGGGTTCTCACGAGCAGTGGCACGATCTTCATCAGTCAGGTATTGATTCGGTATGTCACGAAGGTAAAGGTAGTTTTGAAGATTGTTCGCGTTAACGAAAGGATCTACTTGTTGGCGCCAAAGTAGGAAATTCTTCTCATCAAGTTTTTCTGTGATTTTGAGTTGGAAGGACATAGATGTTGGGGTGGCCAGAGCTGTAGTTACTGGAATCGCTGCCATGGATAGAACCGAAGCTCTATGATACCATATTAGAGTGAGATATGAGAGAGAAGAGAGAAAAAGCTAAAAGAGAAAAGAGAGAAACAAATTCTGTTATTGCTTAATTGGAAAGGAGCATTATGCTCTATTTATACAAGAGGAGATGAACATTCAAGAGTTGAATCATTCAAGCTCTACAATTAAGGAAGACTTTTCTTATTCTATTAAATTAAGGCTGAACTTAATTATTCTATAGTGCTGATTATTCATATTCTAAGATATAACTCTAATACAACAACAAGCAGTGAAAGCATTTTGTATCCCGAAATATAAGCACAAATAAGGATAACTGACTGAATAGCATTACAATCTACCCAGTAAGCAATTTCATTAAAATAACATGTGCAAAAAAAGGTCAACCGAATGCCCAGTTTAAGGGCTGAAAGCAACACCTCAGTCTAGAACAAGCATCGATATTATGTCATGTTCAAGAGCATAGTTAGCTTGACAGCATTAGAAATAAACTTTAAAAGTATAACACTAAGTTACCTTGTAAGCTGAAGGTGTAAGTTGTATCAGCCTCTTTACAACACGGTGCATAATACTTGCCAATGGCAACAAAATTAAAACCTGGATCACGCAACAGAAAAAATATCTTTCAAGTATCCTTCACATTTCTTAAGTAAGAATTATGAGTTCATTTTAAGAGAATATCAAGGGAACAATTCAATTATAATAGAAAATCCTCCATCATAAGGGAACAGTCAAGACAAAAGATACATTACCTTAGGACGAAGAAACCCTTGATCTCGGAATCTCTCACTATCAGCACCCTCTTCAAGCCTAGACAGTTTAGCATCATTCTTTTTAACACAATCTCTAGTTCTGAAGACGTGATTTAGCTGTGCAAAACAGTTATTAAGTGATTATGTAAACAGTCCCCACATTTTATATAGAATGAAATGAAAATTTGCTTACAGAATGCATTATGTATGCATCCATGATGCTAATGTCTTCAAGGCCTTTTAAATAGAATGGTCTCTTGTTACAGTGAAGTATATCCCGGTAGCTGCTGCCTGGAACAAGTTAACATGACGTGAATGCCCAAATAAGGATTACAAAAATCAAAGTTAAAATTATGTCATATACAAATGTGCAACATTATGCCTGAATCCCCTGTAGCAGGCGACAATCAAAAAAATAATTCAACAAAGGAACATCAACTCAACTTAGTGAATCTTGCTATAACAATAGAGAGCACTATACAAATAATATTTCAACAACTTACAAAGGGAGAAAAACATCTGCTGTTTAGATGAATTAATATCCTTTCCTCCAGATGTCTTGGACACATCGACCCAATGCTCATGTAACTTTGCCTTCAGACCATGACAGGAGTTGGTATCAAAATCCTAGAAGAGAAAGCAGCAAAGAATGTAATATGTACTTGAGGCAACAGAAGTTGAAGAAAGAACATCTTTTATAAGCCGGTGTAAGATTATGATTTTTCTTGGATGTCAAAAAATGAATAATATAAAATTTCAACAAAGCAAAGACATGCATAATGTTAATGACAGGGGAAATTTAAAATAATAACCAATAACCGAGTTCTTTTTCCCACTAGGCGGTAAAGGGAAAAACTAACATTAAAAGGAAAGTTTTATCTGTCAAAAGATGTTTATTCCATTTGAAACAAACCACTGCATAGTTTATTTTGACTGCAATGATAACCATTCCCCATTCCTTAATGATAAGGTATACTGATCAGCATGTGGTTATAAAACTGTGCTAAATTTGAACTTTCATAATGAGGCAGCAGAGACAGGAAATCATGGGTATACCAAGAGCACTATATACCTCCAAGATATTTTCTCCAGTTCCTATCCATTTGCAATTTGAGACACCGATAACTGGTACATCCCAGCTGAATTTCAAATTCTTTTGGTTATCAATTTCCTCTTTTGATAAATTATGTTGCAAATGTAAATCAAAAGAGCTGCGTAAAAAGAAACAAAAAGCAATGTCGGATTAAGCAAGCTAAGTGAACATAGTATTGTCATGACCTATGTATAATGATCAAAAAATACAAAAAGTAACAAAATCAACTAGCTAGTTATAATTAATCAGATTCATTAAAAACCATGGAATAGATGTCAAAATCATAAATGACGCAGTTAAAAAAGTATTAACATGGAAATAAGTTGTGGAAATTTTTTTTAAAAAGTATGGACAGATAGATATAGCAATTTCCATTTCTAACTGGAATTGAGATTGAAGAGCTTTGGTGCATCTATCAGCCGCTTAGCTCTTTTAACTTTCGTTGTTCTTCTCTCAAATTAAAACTTTTCTATCACAAAAAAGAGAGATATTTAATTTTACAAACCTCAAATCCACTGAATTCTTAGATGTTGCTCCACCGTTTGTTCTAATATCCTCTTCATCTGAATAAGAAAACCCAATGTCCTCTTCAGTCTCAGAACCTTCTATTAATCCAGAATCGTTGTCGTCGGAATCTTGCAGCACGCTTTCCACAACATTGCTTCTAGGAGAATCATCGTCAAACCCTAAGAACAGTAAAAATCGACAAAACCATCATACAGGTATTCCACAAATGTATAATTATCTTATCTTATGCTGTCAAATATGAGGGGAAGACTACAGAAGACAAATTATTAATCACAGCCTAACAAAAGGACCTTACTTGTACTTTTACGACAATGAACAACAACCACAAAACCCTTTCCCTAGGTATTCCTATAAGCTCTAATCAAAAACCCCAGAATAAAGTCATAATAAACATGTTAAATCAAACCTTGTCCATCACTTTCATTCTCCAGCAAGCTCTCAGATTCAATGATGTCAACATCCGTCACTTTCTCCACCTTTCTACCTTTTTTCTTCTTTTCCTTACCATTATCTTCTTTCTTTTTCCTGAAAAGACAAGCAGAGCAATATGAATTTTATAACAGCGTGTTGTTAGATGAGCATGATAAAACATTAAATCATTTAAACAAGGTAGTAATTTGTTATGAACAAGTGTAGCTCGAATTTTACACACGCTCACAAAAACAGAATTAAAAGCAAGCTTCATTATACAATAAATTACAATCAATGCCAATGGTAGTAAATTATATAAGAGAATGAAAATCAACCAGTGCTATAAACTAATAATTAGTAGTATTGGTCTATTAATGTGACCTTTTCAGGTTGGAAGAAGTGGGAGGGACATGTTTACAACTCTTCATAGTGCTAGGGTTTGGTTCACAAAAAGGAAGTTAGAACATACAAAAAGAAAAAAGCATTGCTGAATGAAATTTTAAAAGCCGTTCCTTATAAAAAACCTTTTTCTTCTTTTTTTTTTAATCAATATTTATTCTTTAATCATTTTTTTTATCTTTCCTCTTGTCTTAATTTTAAAAGATCAATTAAAATTATTTTTACGATTTATGTTTTACCTACCATAAATTGTTTAGATTTTTTCAATTTTAAAATTTTATTTTCAAAAATAAAAAATAAATTATTTAATATATGTAATGCTAGGATATATATATATATATATATATATATATATATATATATATATATATATATATATATATATATATATATATATATATATATATATATATATATATATATATATATATATATATATATATATATATATATATATATATATATATATATATATATATATATATATATATATATATATATTCTAGAGTTGAACTAGCAACTAAACACACCGCCGTTGGTGTTTTCCTGTAGCAAGTTTCCGGTGTAGGATTCGAACACCAAACTGAATGTACAGTTGAAAACGGCGGAGGGATGAACGTGAATTGGAACCAACTTGATGAGGCGGCAGATATGTATCATATTTATTCTCTGCACGGTAGTTCCTATTTACTTTTGGGGTCTAATTTATAAATTATGCTTATTTTGCGGCTTATTTATACTTCAAATTTTAAACCTATCATATTTTACCCTACTTTTTAAAAGTCGTTCCTTATAAAAAGCCATTTTCTTCTCTTTTTTTTCAATCAATATTCATTCTTTAATTATTTTTTTTATCTTTCCTCTTGTCTTAATTTTAAAAGATCAATTAAAATTATTATTACGATTTATGTTTTACCTACCATAAATTGTTTAGATTTTTTCAATTTTAAAATTTTATTTTCAAAAATAAAAAACAAATTATTTAATATATGTAATGCTAGGATTTATATATATATATATATATATATATATATATATATATATATATATATATATATATATATATATATATATATATATATATATATATATATATATATATATATATTCTAGAGTTGAACTAGCAACTAAACACACCGCCGTTGGTGTTTTCCTGTAGCAAGTTTTCGGTGTAGGATTCGAGCACCAAATTGAATGTACGGTTGAAAACGGCGGAGGGATGAACGTGAATTGGAACCAACTTGATGAGGCGGCAGTTATGTATCCTAAAAGGTAGTTCCTATTTACTTTTGGAGTCTAATTTATGAGTTATGCTTATTTTGCGGCTTATTTATACTTCAAATTTTAAACTTATAATATTTTACCCTACTTTTTAAAAGTCGTTCCTTATAAAAAGCCATTTTCTTCTCTTTTTTTTCAATCAATATTCATTCTTTAATTTTTTTTTATCTTTCCTCTTGTCTTAATTTTAAAAGATCAATTAAAATTATTGTTACGATTTATGTTTTACCTACCATAAATTGTTTAGATTTTTTCAATTTTAAAATTTTATTTTCAAAAATAAAAAACAAATTATTTAATATATGTAATGCTAGGATTCATATATATATATATATATATATATATATATATATATATATATATATATATATATATATATATATATATTCTAGAGTTGAACTAGCAACTAAACACACCGTCGTTGGTGTTTTCCCGTAGCAAGTTTCCGATGTAGGATTCGAGCACCAAACTAAATGTACTGTTGAAAACGGCGGAGAGATGAACGTGAATTGGAACCAACTTGATGAGACGGCAGTTATGTTTCCTATTTATTCTCTGCACGGTAGTTCCTATTTACTTTTGGGGTCTAATTTATGAATCCTGCTTATTTTGCGGCTTATTTATACTTCAAATTTTAAATCTATAATATTTTACCCTACTTTTTAAAAGTCGTTCCTTATAAAAAGCCATTTTCTTCTCTTTTTTTTCAATCAATATTCATTCCCGTGCAGTGGGGTTGCCTCATCGCGGGAAATGGAAGTCGCTGCCCGACGTGATCGAGGGCAGAATTCACCAGTATGTCTTAATCGACGTAATTGAGTTGAGTCTCACATGGAGTTGAGCCAAGGTCTGGCCCAGTCCAAAACAGAAGCCTCCCAAGTCGTTTCTCTTGATGAAGGAGTTATGATTTAACTCCAGCTTTTTCTTTCGCGAGGTGCGATGTTCGACGTGGATCTTTCATTGTGTTGACGGAGAAAGTCGTTGGTTTATGGGTTTACCTGAGTAGCATTCGGAATTGACTCGAGATGGGACCATTCTAGTCGCGGGGATGGGAAACCTTGCAGGGTGTAGGCACGTGGCGTGACCTTTGGGATTGTAATGATGGCCTAGGGAGTAGGGGTCATCATTAGTTGAGTGTGTAGGTGTCGGGGAGAAAGACGGTTGTTGAGCTTCCCAACGCGGCATTTCGCATTCCATGTCATCTCTATATATAGTGCCTCAAGGCCCATTATTTACAATTACATTCTCGCACTCTCCACTCTCCCTATTGCCAACACTGTGTCGTTTCCTTCCGTCGCCGCAAAATCCGTCGTGCGTTCTTCTTCAACCTTCGTTGTTCTTCATCTGCTTTGTCCAAGTAAGTATTTTTCGCGATACTTTTGTTTTGATGATGTTTTAGATGTAGAATTTCACGACTGGGGGGTTCTGCTCGGGGAATTCATGTATTTATGTGTAATTTTCGTGATTGAGCCCGTGATATTCATCATTTTCCCAACACTTAGATGAATTTACCCCATATTCTTCATATATCCCCGCAAAATTCATGGATTTTGCGCAAGAAATTTGTGCGGTCCCCGACGAATTCATGAGTCTGGTCGGCAAATTCATACTTTACTCGTTGTTCTTCCTGTGCTCGGGGTATTCATGAAAATGAGTGTTCGTCGTTATAACCGATGTGTGGTTTTATAAGACCGGCATGACTTTCATGCCCTGATCGAGGGCCGAGTATCACCCCTTCTGCACGAGGGACTGTCGACTTGGTTTGGGTGTCGCATAACCTTTTTACCTGTGTCGCAGAAGGATGGATTTGGATTTGCTGTCGAAATTACCGACTTTCCTCTGCTTTACAGGTAAAATGGTCGATACTCATAAATTGTCCGAGCACGTGGACATCGAAGAGACCAGTGTAGTCGAGGAAGGTGTCAACTTGGTTGACACAATTGACGATCCCGCATTGGCTTGGGTTAGGGCAGAGCCTCGAGGGATAGCCTCGATATATAGCTATAGTAGGAGGCATGCTTACATTGTCATCGAGCATGGCGGTGATCAGGAAGGCTTCCAAAGGAACTTCGCGATCTTGCGACCAATGCCCAATGCTCGGATATGCTCGGAGTTTGAGGAAGACCGCTTCCCCATGTACGAGGTCATTTTCAGAGATTAGGGGATCCTCCTACCCTTCAACGATTTCCAGATGGGGGTGCTCAATCACTTAAACTTAGCACCTTATCAGCTTCACCCGAACGCCATTGCCTTCATCCGGGCATTCGAGATTACTTATCGGTTCCTAAGGATCGGGGCGACCATTCCCTTATTCTTCAGGGTTTTTCATCTATAACGGCAGTCCTGAGGCGGGAAGCACAGTTGGGTCTCCCTCAAACAGTCGAAGAGGTTGTTCAGGATGTACATGGACTCTGTCTGCGACTTTAAGGACAGATGGTATGTCGTGTGACCTACTTCTCAGTCTATTGTGGACGTCGTGTTCGACCTGGCTCCCGTTGTGGGTGAAGATGGTGAATCGTGCTATGATGCAAATGGCGAGCAGGAGATGGGGAGAATCTCGAAGTTTTCCATCCACTGGTGTTCGAGCCATTACGATCATGGTCCCGGACATTACCATACTCCCGCTGGTGGCACGAGCGTTAAGGACAAAGAGGCATATGGTATCCTTAATCGGTTTGTCGATGGGTTCTTTCCTATTAGATGGGTCACGAGGGGAGGACATGACATCCTCGATGAAGATGGTGAGCCGACGTTCGAAGCATGCCCGATCAATATTAAGGCGCTCGCCGAGTGTCATTCTTATGGGAAAGTTGTGAATCTCTTAGGTTTATGCTCATTTTATTTTGCTATATTTTTACTTCCTGACTTGACTTTTTCTTTTGTTTTGTTTTTCCATCGAGGCTGACCCGAGGATGTCATTTTTGTTTTTGCAGGTAACATGGCGGAACATCGCGAGAGGTTGTTAAAGCTAACCCAAGAGAAAAAGAGCCATAAGAGGTTGGTGAAGCCGCATCAGCCTACATGCACGGGTTCAGTTTCTGAGTCGGCCAAGGAAGGATCCAGTGGGTCGTCGGGAACCCACGGTGCCGATCAGCAAGCTGTTGTGTTGGACAGGAAAAGGAGTCGCCCCATAGATGGGGTTGCTGGTGTGACTGGAGGGGCGACTGCCCGAGCCTTCAGCCTCCCGCCTTATTTCGTGGACAAGGATTTCTTTGAGGGATTCCCTCTAAATGTGTCTGACAATGAGTCTGACATCATAAGGTGACTCGACGACAGAGGTCGAATGAAGCATTTGGCTTCTAGTATGGTCGGGGTGATGAATATGGTGGAGATGGTCGTGGTCCTTGCGGGTCGAGTCAAGGAACTGGAGTCAAAGAACATGACTCTTCAAGCAAAGACACAAATTAAATACCTCCCTTGAAAGAAGCAAAGAGATGTTTCCGGAACAGGCTGATGCTCTGGCGGAGGACGAACCCGAGGGTGTAACTGATTTGCGTACTCGCGCCGATTTTGTTGCTCGCATTCAACTCCTCGAGTCAGGTTGTGTCGACACGTTGGCCGATGGCTTCGAGACCATTGTGAATCAGTTGTCCGTGTTGAACCCGGGGCTCAACACTGAAGTGTAATACCCTAAATTTGTCCTACCCTTCTACTTTTATCTGGCTTATGCATCTCACACTTTTTTTTATGCACATAAACTCCATTAGGTCATCTAACACATCATGCATCATTAATCAATAAATTAGCATAAGATCATGGATTTTGAGGAATAAGGGTTGATGTATGGCTTTAAGGCTCTCATCTTCGCAAAAGCTTGTTTCGGTTGATTTCTCCATTAATAATTTATTTGAAGCTAGGGTTTTATTTTCTGGACTTCTTTATCATCAAACTACAGGGGTATTCTTTGTTCTCGACATCAAGTTGCGATCTTTCTTCAAGGATTAAGAATTAGGATTTTTCGTCCATTATGCTTCAATTGGGGGTCATTAGATTAGGGCTCGATCTTATGGTTATCTTGAGCCTCTCTTTCTCTAACATTGTGGACTTCTTTTTAGTGATACAATTTTTTGGTTCTCATCAAATACTTGCCGCTTCAATTGTGAGTCATCCTAAGGCTATCTCGAAAGGCTGCAAGCTTAAGCAGTGAGGAACGTCGTCTTATACTTATCACCTCCACATGAATGATGATTTATTTCCATAATCATGTAGACTTCAAAAGGGGTTCCATGTGTATTTATTCTTCAATAAATTTCAAAGGGGTTCTATAATTACTTAAAGTGCGAATGGTTGAAGATTTTGATGTATCCATGGCCATTAGGATCTTGTTCAAGGATGCTTTAATATGTCATACAAAGAGGTTATCATATAAGAAAATCGTATCTTTTACAAGTTAGTATTTCAAATGGTCCTTTCTTCATCAAATGAGGTTTAGCTATTACTTGAATCTCAAGGCATATGTTCACGAGCTCTAGGCAAGAGAAGAAGATTCAATAGGATACTATTTGCAAATTGGAGTTTGTACACTTTATGATGCAAAGCTTTTCGTCGGGTCTATTCGCTTACTTGTGATATAATATGCTTTGGGGGACTTCATTTCAAAATACATTAAGATCAAAATCTAAAGCTTCTTCAATTATGGTTTTGAAGTGAGGATTAAGAAAGATGCAAGGCTCGTTCATTCGTTTGAAGGTGTTTAGGCATGTTTTCATTCAAAAGAAAAGAAACTCGACACTACAAGTTTGTTCTTGGAAATGGCTCTTATTAAATTCATATCACAACCATGGAGTTATATGTAACACAAAATTAAAAGATCTTGGAGATACAAAAGACAATTTGGAAGAGAAGACTACTTGGAATATTTGGGCTTCATCATTAAAATTCAAGGGTTCACATTCATTCAATGATATGATCTTTACAAGTTCTAAGCATTGCGCATGATTTGTCAAAGGGTTATCCAAATTCATTCTCGTTCATTCGAGGTCATAACCATGCAATTTACAAGCGGTGTCATTGGAACATTACAGGAGAAGATTTCAAAAGGCCGTTTACATCCAAGATTACTAAATCAAAACAAGAATTTACATTAAATATTCAAGTGGTCTAAGGCTAAAGAATTCTAAATCGAGGTCTCCATCATTTCACTTCTAAACTTATTCATCTTCAAGCCATTATCTTCCAAGATTGCTTTATTCCAACCTGGTTATGTCCAAGCCTCATTCCATATTTCATGCCAAAATAAAACCTGCATAAATAACCATTTTCTAAGCCAGTTCAGTGCCAATGTATAATCAAGTTAATTCAATTTGAAGTACAAAAATCAGCAATTACACCAAGTGTTATGTACTTAAATCAAACCAATTTATCAAAATCATAACACATACACTACATTTACCATTTCCTAACCATTCCCTAACCTTCTCAAACTCTCAACCATTTTTACAAAAAAAAACAGTCTTTAACAAAACTACTTCCTAACTACCAACCTGCAAAAAAACCAATTTTTGTAACCAACTAACAGAACTAGTAACAAACTTCAACAGAATTTGACAAACTGTCACAACCAAACTCTAACTAACAACCTCCTAACTGCTTCTAACAAGCTAACAGCTCATTTCCTAACAAACCTCTAATCCTCTAACTAATTCTGTAACAGACTCTATCACTATATAACAGAATTTCGGATTCAGCCCCATGGATATAGGATTCAACACTGAAAAAACTCAGAAAATTACCTTTCATTCTCACTTCCTCCATTCACGCTTTTTCAATTCACAAAAGAATCACCACCAAAAAGATTTGAATATTCTCTCATTTCTCTGCTTCGTTCTTCCATCATCTTCAACATTTCTCTGAAGCAATTCTTTAATCCTCCATCGTAACAGCACCGTCTTCATCTGCTTCAAATCTGCAACCGTGCAACCACATCACATCACTGCATTAACGCGTACAACTTCGCATCAGCCTCACAGATCAACAACAACCGAAAAATGCAAACGCAAAAGAATCACAAATAGATTAGAAATCACGTAATCAAGAAGGCACAAGGTCAAGTTTATTACCTAGTATTCGCATCGGTATCTCGTCACCTTATTTGTCGAACAAGAACCACTAGAGTTCTCCGTCGTGACAAAGAGAGAAGAGCGAATGATGCATGGCGTATTGGACCGAAACGGAGAGATGAGGAGATCGAATTGAGACAGAGGAAATATGAGTCGGAGATGGAGTCCAGCTCAAACATTGTGACGTGGTAGCCGGAGTTTGCGCGGAGTTGAGATGAACCTTGACGAAGGTGAATCGGATCGAGGAGAACAGAGACAGGTAAATCGCTGAAGCCATGACGGAAGGATGATGGTAACGATCGCGATGATGGCGTCGTGCTGAGATGATGAAAGAAGGTGGAAGCGGATCAAAGCGGCGGTGAAGGTGAAGAGATGTGCGGCGTCGTTCAAGCTTCGTGAGGGAGACGAAGAGGCAGATTTTCCCTCAACCCTAAACCCCTTTTTCAATTTTCAAATATTCATTCTTTTAATTGTTTACTTGTTTTACATTTTTATCTATATCCTCATCAGTTTTTTTTTAATTTTTTAATACAAAAAAAAACGAATTAAATAAATAATGAAAAAGGGCTCGACCAAGTTTTCCCTTCTTCAAGCCCATTATCATCTTTTTTGGAAGTTTATTGATGTTGGCTAAAAAAATAGTTATGGACTCTATGTGCTGGGCCTAGCGCCCTTACTAAGCTACACATCCTGAATTCAATTTATACCCCCTGATTCTTCCAATTTTTCTTTTTATTATCATCTCAATTTTATTCTAGTTTAATTCTTCCTTTTAATTGATAATAAAAAATGATACAAAAATAGTAGAATTCTTTAGGACCTCTTTTAGAATTTTCATTAGAGTTTTCTATTATTTTCATATTTAATAATCATTTTGTTGTCATGTTTTACTAAGAGTTTGTGATAATATCGATGTAATCTTTCGTGATTGGGGATATTTGGAGATTAATTCTTTGATCACTCATGCGGGGCAACTTTGGTAGAATTTTCTTACCGATTGCACAATTTTGAAGAGGCAACGGACCTTCTCCGTTCGGTATCGTCACAACCCTATTTTATTCTTCATTTCCGTACTTTATCGCAATCCAAACATGATAACATTAGATAGAATTCCCTCATTCATCCTTATCTTAGGACCACCATTGCACGATAACACTAGGTTTAGAAATAGGCTAGTCCCCCTTCGACCTTTTTTTTTTCGTTTGCATTCGCACTAAAACTAAAACTTCTTTTTTCTTTCAAAATTCAAAACACTTTAAAACTACTGATGAGAATCATGCTTTTGCTTAGTATGGGAAATGATAAGCGGGTCTCTTCTCGATCTTATTGTTCTTCATCTCAAGCATAGGTGTGGTTCAATTCTCAAAGACTCCTTTCATAGCTAAGTAGAAAGGTGGCTAATATCTCTCTCTTGAGATCGACTAGTCATCATCTGAAACAAAATACAAACCAATTCAAATCTTTTGTGTGCTCGAGCACCTTTCTCTAAGAAACCCTTTTCAGGTAAGGACACGATTAATTTACTTCTGTGCCAACGCATAAGTCTCCAAAGGTCAAGCTGCGGCAGAAGGCGGAATTAACTTCGTCCACAAAAAACACAAACAAACAAAAATATATGAGCCAAACTACGGTAGCTCTGATTCCTCAAAACGGATACGTAGGCATTGGGGTAGGGCCCAAGCGAGCATAATTTTATTTTCCCTACATTCTTTTCTCCTTTCTTTTGCATGCATTTTCCTTTCAGCAGTATAGCAAACAGTAAGCATAGATTGAACACACCCATAAGATAGATAACAAGAGTGGATACCGTAGAGTACTACGGGCGTGTGGGGGTGCTAATACCTTCCCCTCGCGTAACAGACTCCCTTACCTGATCTCTCGATCGCAAGACCGTGACTTCTCCCTTCTCGGGTTTTCTCGATGTTTACCTTTCCCTACATGTGGGATAAAAGACGTTCGATAGCGACTTCATTGTTTAATGATTTTCGGCCGGTTGTTTCATGAAGGAATCAGGGTTTTGTCCCAGGTGATTGATAGCCGAGTGGTTCGTACTCTTGACTCTCCCGAGGTGGAAGTAGGAACTCCAAGGAGTGATTAGCATTTTTTTAACTTAGCTATTTGTATTCGGGCCTGCGTGCCCGTAATTTTGTAACATTCAGACATCGTCAACTCTAGCGGTCGAAATTTATAAATTATTTACTTTGCTTCAATGCCTTTATGTTTTTGCTGATGCTTGCTTATTTTTTGCTCGTAGTTGTTTTTGACTTAATTATTCCATGCGTGATACGGTGGCAGAACCGACTGTTATACTGGTTTTGCGTTTGTATTTGCAAATGTTGCGGTAAGCAAGAGTCGCCACCGACTTTTATTTTATCCAACAAAGTAAAAGGGAAAAAGAACAGAAAAAACCTTTTTCGAGATGTTTGAGTACGGGGGGTAGATTATAGAAAGGGAAGGTGTTAGCACCCTTTCTATCTATGGTTTTCCATGGGCTCTTAGGTACTTGCTCATTTTTAAATTGCTTTTGTGTGTGTTTTGAAAAAGCTTTGAAAATGCCTTAGTGCGGCATTTCACTTTATGGTAACCCTTGCATCAGTCCTAGGAGTGTGATAAAGCGTTTTTGAAAACTTTTGTTTGAAAAGTATGTTTAAAAGTGTATAGTGTAAAAGATTATTTTGAGCAAGTACCTAACAATTATCTACCTACTCGAAAAAAAGTATTCTTTTCCTCTTATCCTTTATACCGTGTTATCCTACTATTAATGAGTAGGTAACCCTAGTCGTTGGATATTGAGGGACTATCTAAAGAGATGTAATGGTCATTGAAGGCGACATATAAGGATGCCTTAGCATTTCAAAGGGATTATCATCATAAGATCATTTCTCGTATGCAACTCGAGGGACAATAAGGGACTATGATCTTTATGATTACTTTTGAATTGAGGGTCTTTGCTAAGATATCCCTACGTTCTAGGGACATCACCATTGTTTATGAGGCAACCAAGTGAGGAATACCCTAGGGGTACAAGTGCGCAGCAGTGTTTGTTTTCAAATATTTATCTTGAAGTTAAGTGATCTACCGATTGATTGAGTTAAGCATACAAGCCTAGGTTGCTAACAATTATATATAAGCATAAGATATAAAAGCGAGAAAGTAAAAAGAGTCCTATGTTATTACAAGGCTTTTGGTTAGATACATAAAGAATTGACTGAAAGTAAATTTGCGGAAATTAAACCCTAATTAATCTATTACAAACCGGGCGCAGTTACATAAATAGTGAAAAAATAATTGTACGACAAAAATAATTATGCGCAAGAATCAAAAACTGGAAAAAGTTTAAAACCCTAAAAAAATCCTAATTTGATCATTAAAATATTTTTTGGATTTTTTGTGAAAAAAGATTTGAATTTAACCTAATTTCTATTTGATTTTAATTAATGAAAAATAAATTAAAGTTGAAGAAATTAATTAATTTACAAAAATTAATTTAAATAAAAAAAACTAACATATTTTTTTGTGATTTTGATTTTATGATTTTATTAAAAAAATGATTAACAAAAATAATTAAACAAAATAATAAAAATAAAAATAAACTAGAAAAGATGAGAAATTAAGCCTGAGGGGGTGTAGGCCCAAATTGGAGGTGATGTTGCTGAATTCTATTCCAGGCCCAGTCAGGTTGGCCCATCACCAGCGTTAGATTCAGTGAGAAACTTGCCAAGAGAGTCCACCATGTGCTTGCATGCTTGAGGCGTTGGATCTGGATAGTGAATGATCCAATGATGATGATACAGAGGCGTATGGTGCACGTACATGTGAAGAAACCACCGAATCTGCAAATAGTTATTAAGAAAAATAACATGTAGGAGGCAGGGATCGAACCCCTGACCTTCTACACGTGCGGCTTATAAAGCCTTGCCTCTTACCACTGAACCATTTGCTTCATTCGTTAATACACATGCATAACATATATTATATAATATGCAAAGTCAATTTTATAAAAAACGCGCAAAACTTCAAATGGGTCATTCAGGATCTGCCACGCCTTCATCTTCTTCGTTGAGACTGTTGTCTTAGGTAAAGACTTTTACCTACGGATGTTTGCCATAGCTATAACCTGTGCATCTCAAAAATCATAATCAGGCCATATAAATTAAATTCAAGACCATGGATCAATTGGGCTTGATCCTCTGAGCATGATGGTTTCCTTCATTAGACCAAATTGTACCTGTATCTGAAAGCCCTAAAACGAAGCTCTAAACCCTAACAATGGCATTCCATCAAACACGCATCAAAACACATAATTAATTATGCAACCACATTCTAAATGATTGTACAAGCATGAATATATACTTAGAAATAATTTATCATGCGTAAATTCCAAAAACCAATTTCAAGAAGATGAACAAACCGTGGTACTGGTACGTGCGATTTCTGAAGGTGTTAATGCATGGTAAGAGTCCAGAGAGCTCCCAAAGACTTCCAGGAATGAATTGCTGGCCTTGAAACACCTTGAATCTCCTTATAGAAAGAAATCTGATTCTCAGTTTTTGTCCAAAATTGGAGTTTTTGTTCTTCCAATTCTCACGACCAATCCTTGTTTTCATGCTTTGGAAATGTTGTCTATATATAATAGAAACAATTAGGTTAACAAAACTGTATTCAATCTTTGCAAATTGTTGAAAAATATTTGATTTTTTTGCCTTGTGTGATTTGTTTTTAAAACAAACCAAATCATGATCTTTTCCAATCAATTAGCCCTTGCACGAATTTTCATGATTTGCTAGCTATTCATGGACTCATAATGTGCTCAAAAAATCAAATCTTTGATTTTATTTGATTATTCCACTATTTAAATTGATTTATTTTGATTTAAATGAATAAAAAATTAAAATAAATAATAAAAATAATGAAATAATAGGTGGATAAGCTCAGGGGTCATGGGACATCTTAGGAACAAGTTTCAAATAAGAAAACATGGGCCAATTTGGAAAAAAAAAGTCATTTTGATCAATGTTGACTTCATGCACATTTCCAAAAATTGGTTAACTTTAGCAATGCACATCTCTCTCATTTTTAATCCTAAGAAGGTGTTCTTGGACTTTTTAGAAATCTTAGGATGTCCTCTAAAAAACCCTTTTTGTTTCATCTCAATTGGATCTTCCATGTTCATGTAAGGAGCTTTGATCCAAAAGGTGTATTTGTTGACTTTTTGAAATGACCTATAATGTAGGAACTTGTATCTTTTGATTGGGGGATTTCTTGACCTTGAGGGCTGAAGAGGAGTTATAGGGAATTGGATTCTCTTCAAAATTAGCCTTGGTTGGAAATTTTCTAATAAAGTATGAGAAAGTTATGCCTGGTCAAAGTTTGATTGACTTTTCCTATAGAAACCCAAAATTGCCATTTTTTACTTTTGATGAGTTAGGAGCATTTCTTAAGGAATCATGATCAACCCTTGATCAAATGATGGATAATACTTCAAAATATTGACGTTGACCAGAAATCTTGAAGTTTGACTATATTTGAGCCACAATTGACTTTTGACTTAGTATAATTGATTTTCAGGCATTTGAGCAGTTGACTGAGCAAACTTGTTATGCAAGGCATGAAACTTGGCATGGGTGATCTTGAAGACATATTATGGCAATGGAAACCATTTAGGACCCTTGGAACTCAAACATCTTGATGAGGAGTGAAACCCTAGTTTGAGGCTCATTGTCTTAGGAGGAAGATTTTTCTAGTCAATCCTTAATCAACTTGAGCAATTGAGGACCTCTGCGGGCATATCTTGAGTGAAATGGGAGGGCAAATTTTGGGGTACAACAACTGCCCATGTTCAATCTTCTTAAACCTGGGGATGTAGATTGAATGGTCTGTTTTTCGTGATCTGAAGGTGGAAGATGATTGAACACTAGAGTGCCCATAAATTTGTACTCGTATGAAATGATACTTGAATGTATAGGTGATATCGGGAATGGGATTACATATGCCATTTGGAGAAGAGGACGGAGGATCGTCGGAGATAGGCTTAAATATTCCATCTTGGGAATTCCTGTTCTTGTGATTGAGGAGGACTTCACCATGGAATGTTGATTTATGTCCTGGGAAATAGAGTCTAGGAGCTTCGGTTGTCCATTACTCTACTGGGGAATTAAATCTTGATTGATGAGACAAAAATGAGTTGTTATCTGGCCGGGTTTTACGACGACTTACTAGGGAATATGAAATTGACCTTATCTGGTTGGGTCCAGGTTTTATAGTGTTGTAAACTGTTGTCCAGAGATAAAAGAGAAGGAAACTTATATAGGGCTTTCTCGGGACACGTCCATGTAATACTACGTCAGGTAATTCATGAAAAGGAGCCTGGATAGTAGGGATATGAGAAGGAATCTGGGTAGTAGGGTTACCTCGAAATAAACCCTGGGTAGTAGGGCTGCTTCGGAATAAAGCCTGGGTGGTAGGGCTGTGAGAAGGAACCTGGGTAGTAGGGTTACTTCGAAATAAAGCTTGGGTAGTAGGGCTATGAGAAGGAACCTGGGTAGTAGGGTTACTTCGAAATAAAGCTTGGGTAGTAGGGCTATGAGAAGGAACTTGGGTAGTAGGGTTACTTCGAAATAAAAGCCTGGATAGTAGGGCTATGAGAAGGAACCTGGGTAGTAGGGTTACTTTGAAATAAAGCCCAGGTAGTAGGGCTATAAGAATGAACTTGGTAGTAGGGTTACTTCGAAATAAAGCCTAGGTAGTAGGGCTATGAGAAGGAACCTGGGTAGTAGGGTTACTTCGAAATAAAATCCTGGGTAGTAGGGCTATTAAAAGGAATCTGGGTAGTAGGGTTACTTCGAAATAAAGCATGGGCAGTAGTGCTATGAGAAGGAACCTGAGTAGTAGGGTTACTTAGAAATAAAATCCTGGGTAGTAGGGCTATGAGAAGGAACCTGGGTAGTAGGGTTATTTCGAAATAAAGCTTAGGTAGTAGGGCTATGAGAAGGAACCTGGGTAGTATGGTTACTTCAAAATAAAGCCTGGGTAGTATGGCTATGAGAAGGAACCTGGGTACTAGGGTTACTTAGAAATAAAAGCCTGGGTAATAGGGCTATGAGAAGGAACCTGGGTAGTAGGGTTACTTTGAAATAAAGCCTGGGTAGTAGGGCTATAAGAAGGAACCTGGGTAGTAGGGTTACCTCGAAATAAAGCTTGGGTAGTAGGGCTGCTTCGAAATAAAGCTTGGGTGGTAGGGCTTGAGAAGGAACCTGAGTAGTAGGGTTACTTCGAAATAAAGCTTGGATAGTGGGGCTATGAGAAGGAACCTGGGTAGTAGGGTTACTTCGAAATAAAATCCTGGGTAGTAGGGCTATGAGAAGGAACCTGGGTAGTAGGGTTATTTCGAAATAAAAGCCTGGGTAGTAGGGCTATGAGAAGGAACCTGGTTAGTAGGGTTACTTCGAAATAAAGTCTGGGTAGTATGGCTATAAGAAGGAACCTGGGTAGTAGGGTTACTTCGAAATAAAAGCCTGGGTAGTAGGGCTATAAGAAGGAACCTGGGTAGTAGGGTTACTTCGAAATAAAGCCTGGGTAGTGGGGCTGCTTCATTTGATCACGTAGATTAGTTGACCCGTTTGGTTTCGAGAACTGATTTTCCATTAGTTGTATGCAGATATGACATGTATAGCTTCATGGATTTAATCTTGGACTATTGGAATTGTTGATGATAACCATATTTCCTGAAAAGGTACATGATTAATTATATGTGATGCATCAAATGCATTGTGTGATGATGTTCTCAAAATAAATGAGATTATGTTGTATGCAATATGTATGTGCACGTCATGATGTATGAACATGAAATGCTATTGTGACATATCCGAGTCTGGGAAAATAAATCCCTGACTGCTGCTAGAGAGTACTGGAAATTGAATTCCTGACCGTTGTAGAAAAAGTGGTTCTTCTACTTCCGCTAGGGATGGTGAACAGAGATGACTATGCCGTAGATTTACCCCTTTCTGTTTGTGAATATTCTTTCGGAGAGAGACTCTGCTTGAGAATAACTCTGCGGGGGAATAACTCTATTTGAGAGAGGAGATGCTTTGCTGGAAGATTTTGCTGATTCAGAGAAATAAAATCTGCTAGGGGATAAGCTTCCATAGCTAGAGAAATAAATTCTGTTGGGGATTGAGCTTATGTATTCAGAGAAATAAACTATGCTTGGGAGACAACTTTATGAACCGCTTGCGATTATAAAACTCGACTAGGGGATATAGATATCGGCTCTCTAAAGGAACTTTGCTGGGGAAAGTAACTCCTATTCGGGGAAGTTGATATTAAAACTTTTGGTTGCCTCTACTCTGTAGGGAGTGTAGATGTCACTGGGACGCATACTGAGGATACATTGATGACTTTGCGCCAGGACATTTCTGCCCTGTACCTGTTGGAGAAAGTACCTGCAAAGGCTTTGTGGATGGATCTATGTGTTGAAATAAGTGTCAGAATGACATCCGTCTCTGGATCGTATCCAAACTGTATTTAAAACGTGTGTTGAATGAGTGTCAGGATGACATCCGTCTCTGGATCGTATCTAAACTGTACTTGTAAGATAGTCTGAATAAGTATCAGGATGACATCCGACTCTGGATCATACTTGAACTGTTTCTAGAAGATAGTCTGGAATAAGTATCAGGATGACATCCGTTTCTGGATCGTACCCGAATCGTTTCTAGATGAGAATCTGGAATAAGTGTCATGATGACATCCGTCTTTGGATCGTACGTGAACTGTTTCTAGATGAGAATCTGGAGTAAGTGTCAAGATGGCATTCGTCCTTGGGTCGTACCCGAACCGTTTCTAGTTGATAATTTGCTTTATTCAGAATGTTTCCGTTGGGGAAGGTAAACTCTATAATCCGCTTGGGGAATCCCGAGAAGCTTGGCGACTTCATTGGGGAATTTTCGTTGGAGCAGTAATTTGGATATTTTGCTCTATCGAGGGTACGAGAACACCTGATATTAATAGGTTGTAAGCTGAGAATATGGCGGTGACCTTGTAGTATAATGCCCCTGTCTCGATACCTGTTGTAGAAAATATCAACAGGGGATTTTATAGATGGTTTGACTATTATCCCGAATCTTGGAGTCCTTGGTGAATGCAGATCAGGGTAACAAGCCTTCTACTGATTAGACAAGTGACAATATGACGGGACATAGTCGTACACTTTAATCTCTAGCTTTTGCCTGGACTGTCTTTTCAGATTTTTAGTCCACCGAGATACCCTTTTTTGCTCAAGCCGCTTTTTTAGGTTTTCGACTTGCCGGGTGTACATATTTTTTGTTTTTATCCCTAATTTTTGTCCGAACCCTTTTGGTTTGTCGGGATGCCCTTATTTTTGTCTAGTCTAGTCAACCTAGCGGGTCTTTGTTCATGCATAGTATTTTCTGACTATGTCCATGTTCATCGAGTGCGGAGAATTGTTACTGTCCATAGTAGTTAGTGTTGTCACACTTCCAAAAGATGTTTGTTTGATTGTACATGATTCATTGCTGGAATTCATGCCCAATGCCCCAAGTGATTCAGATGGAGATCTGCCCCTGGCTATTTGGCATCTTTGAGAGATTCCTTGAATCTTGACTTGAATGTCCCAGATGATGGACAATGATCATGTCGTGCCCCTTGGTTGGAAGTGGTTTTCCACTTGAGGTGATCCTTTTCATTGAGAAGGTTTTTGTTCACTAGATATTCGTCATGCGAATTTCTCTGCTGTTGAATAAATAGTCATATGCAAACAATGGTATTTTAAGAATGCAAAGCTTATGTCTGTCTTGAAGGAATTTTTTTTTGAAAATGCGTTTTTTGTAGTAAAACAAAATTTACAAGAATGTGATATCAACTCACGATTTATAGCAAACCTTATAGGAGTCGGGAAACCTTTTATAACAATATGCTTTCGAACTAACCCATGCTTCAGCTAGGACTTTTAAGGGTTATAACGTGGCTTGGTTCATGGTTTAAGAAACAAAGGATAAAGGCTCAAATTTTATTTGTACCCACCCGCTCTTCGTGATGTTCTTCAGTCCTATGCTCAGCTAATTGTGCGTTTTGAATCTCAGTTGAGTTTTGGAATGTCCTTGAGATTCTGGTGATGGTTCAGAGATTGAATGTTTATTTGGAAAAGGCATTCATTTTGTAATCTCTTTTTTTGTCTAGGATTTGTAGTAACCTCTCTCTTTTTTTCTTTTCGTTATCCCTTATTTTTCCTGAACTGTTTCTTTTGTGATTACAGCCAGCGGGATGCCCCAATTTTTCTTAAGTCTCCTTCATAGGTTTTGACTTGGCGGGCTTTTATTTTTAGAGATGATAACGGTCGATTTTAATGATTATGCAGAACCATCACCATCTTCTGATTTGGAAGGACGTCTTCGATGCCATTCATTGTGTACAAAGCAGAAGATTATGACTGAATGCGCCTCTGAACTAACTGAGAAAACTACCCTGCCCCGGGTTATGATTAAGGGTTTTAATTTGTGTGAAAAGAAAAACTCCCACTTCATTGGCTCAAAGGGGTTGACTAGGGATTATCTTCCTTATATCTCCACTTGTTTAGGATTTTGAAACAATGCATGTACATCGTCATCAGGGCCTGTTCAAAAGCATACTGTAGAGATTGTGGTATCATTTTCGTCATCCTCCCTCTAAAGGCTTACAACTTTTAATCAAGATTCGAATATCACAAAAAGGAAGTAAGAATGCAGTTTTGAAATAGTGAATACGAATGAATTGATTCAAGACAAACATATGCAATGCATTGATGAAATAACAAAGTTTGATGTGAAATAATGTTCGAACAATCAAAATAAAATTACAAATTGAAAATTCTAATGAACGAAAAGCCTTCTTGTCGGAACTTGTGACTTCAGATGGTGGGCCTTGGAGGAATGACAGAAAAATTCAAGTTGACCATCTTGTGTTAATTCCAATGCTCCTTCATCAATCAGGTCTTGAATTTTGTATTTCAACGTCCAACAACTATCAGTGTCATGCCCCGGACTATTAGAGTGATATGCACATATTGCATCAGGATTGTAAGTAGGAGCGAAAGTATTAGGATTCCGAGGAGGATCCTTCAATGTGATCAAATTCAACTTCAACATGTGTTACAAGACTTGCAACATTGGTATGTTGAGTTTGGTATATTGCCTATTGGGTGCATCCGGCTTACTCTGATTAACCCGTTGTTTTTGGCGAGGTTGTTGTTGGACCAATGAGGTAGTAACAATTTGGAAAGGTCCACTCTTCACCAAACCAACCTCTTGTCTTCTCGGAGGTTGATCAATGACTTGGTCCCTAGCCTCGACTGCTTGCTTCATACGGTTGTATCTGTCTTAATGAAGTTTGGCGATAATGGCCCTCAGCTCTTCTTGTCCCCGGGCTAAGCCTTGGATAAGAGCCATCTGCCCCAGCATCTGGGTTCTCATTGCTTCTACCTCAGCTTGCAGTTGTTCCAACCGTTCGTCCTTATTGTTTTCAGGATTTTTCTTGGCCAGGTCCCTAGCGAGGAGTGCTTTCAACTCTTCATGCCCCCTGGATAGGTTTAGGAACATTTCCATGAACTGAACCTCTTGAATTTGGAGATCTCTATTATCTTGTTTGAGAGACATTGCTGAAATAAACAGCGAGAACATGAGAGACCTGTATTGGAGCCTACCTGTTATGCGATGACATGTATGATCTGCAAATGTTTTCAAGGATCTCGTGGGGTAAACAAGAAAATGTCAGAAGTTGAAATTTTCAGCTTTGATTGAAGAACTTTGTATCATTGAGTGTCCTTCTACGAGAGTCAAGCTCACCATATCAATTGGGTCATAGCCCCTGATTCAAGTTATTGAGTTTTGATCTTTTGACGACATTGGCTAGAGGAAAATAAATCCCCTTGCCCCTTGCTAGACGTCTTATTTATCATAACCTGCATCACAAACCCTTGAGATCCTTGAAATGGTTAAGGAAATGATGTGGCATGATGTTATGATGTGTATGATATGCATCAAGAAAAATGTAGGGTGATGAAGACAAGTATGTCTTACAAGAAAACTAGTTTATTAGATAATGACTATAAACAAATCCTGCAAGTAAATCATGTTGTTAGATAATAAAACCCTACAAGTAGTTCAAGTTAAAAGTAAACAAGTCACACAAGCAACCTTAGGTTTAGGCTTTCACGAGGTTTGTAAGTAAGTACCCTCTTGAATGTTCACTTGGCTCAACCTGTCCTATTAATAGTAACCGGGTTCTAAGGGATCTCAATATCATTGATCTTTCCCCCAAAATTTCGTTCCGATAGACAATTGAATTGCCACCAAACAAAACTCAAGAGTCAAACCTCAATGAGTGTAGCATTGAGTATCAACCGACTTTGGGTTTACACCAATGACAGCTACCTCACTATGTCCTAAAAATCCAAGTTGGTCAATTAAGGTGCTAAGGTCAGTTGACGCTTTATGATACCACACAGCGGCCCCATATTATCCTTGATTACTCAAGGGCTACCGGTACACACCAAAGTATCACATCAACGTAGCTACTGTTTCAACTGTGTCAGTATACCCCACACATCTCCCTCACGGTTTATTGCTACTTACCTAAAAGGAATTCCCCGATCCGGGTTTAGGATCCAAACAACCCAAAAAGATACCCTTAAAAGTAAATCAAACAAGACAAGCCAAAGAAGCAATTAAAATGACCTAAACTCTAAGGTAACCCCACTTTTTATGTAGTCCCCAGCAGAGTCGCCAGTTCTGTGATACGGTGGCAGAACTGACTGTTTTTGTTACTACTGGTTTTGCGTTTTTTGTTTGCAAATGTTGCGGTAAGCAAGAGTCGCCACCGTCTTTTATTTTATCCAACAAAGGAAAAGGGAAAAAGAACAGAAAAAACCTTTTTCGAGATATTTCTGAGTATGGGGGGTAGATTATAGAAAGGGAAGGTGTTAGCACCCTTTCTATCCATGGTTTTCCATGGGCTCTTAGGTACTTGCTCATTTTTAAATTGCTTTTGTGTGTGTTTTGAAAAATATTTAAAAATGCTTTAGTGCGGCGTTTCACTTTATGGTAACCCTTGTGTCAGTCCTAGGAGTGTGATAAAGCGTTTTTGAAAACTTTTGTTTGAAAAGTATGTTTGAAAGTGTATGGTGTAAAAGATTATTTTGATCAAGTACCTAACAATTATCTACCTACTCGAAAAAAGGCGTTCTCTTCTTCTTATCCTTTATACCGTGTTATCCTACTATTAATGAGTAGGTAACCATAGTCGTTGGATGTTGAGGGACTATCGAAAGGGACGTAATGGTCATTGAAGGTAACATATAAGGATACCTTAACATTTCGAAGGGACTGTCATTATAAGATCATTTCTCGTAGGCAACTCGAGGGACAATAAGGGACTATGATATGTATGACTACTTTTGAATTGAGGGTCTTTGCTAAGAGATCCCTACGTTTGAGGGACATGACCATTGTTTCTGAGGCAACCAAGTGAGGAATACCCTAGGGGTGCAAGTGTGCAGCAGTGTTTATTTTCAGATATTTATCTTGAAGTTAAGTGATCTACCGATTAATTGATTAAGCATACAAGTCTAGGTTGCTAACAATTATATACAAGCATAAGATATAAAAGCGAGAAAGTAAAAAGAGTCATACGCTATTACAAGGCTTTTGGACAAATACATAAAGAATTGACTGAAAGTAAATTTGCGGAAATTAAACCCTAATTAATCTATTACAAACCGGGCGCAGTTACATAAATAGTGAAAAAAAATCGTACGATAAAAATAATTACACGCGAGAATCAAAAACTCGAAAAGTTTAAAACCCTAAAAAAACCCTAATTTGATCATTAAAATATTTTTTGGATTTTTTGTGAAAAAAGATTTGAATTTAACCTAATTTCTAATTGATTTTAATTAATGAAAAATAAATTAAAGTTGAAGAAATTAATTTATTTACAAAAATTAATTTATATAAAAAAAACTAACCTATTTTTTTGTGATTTTGATTATATGATTTTATAAAAAAAAATTGATTAACAAAAATAATTAAACAAAATAATAAAAATAAAAAAACTAGAAAAGATGAGAAATTAAGCCTGAGGGGGTGTAGGCCCAAATTGGAGGTGATGTTGCTGAATTTTGTTCCAGGCCCAGTCAGGTTAGCCCATCACCAGCGTTGGATTCAGTGAGAAACTTGGCAAGAGAGTCCACCATGCGCCTGCATGCTTGAGGCGTTGGATCTGGATAGTGAATGATCCAATGATGATGATACAAAGGCGTATGGTGCACGTACATGTGAAGAAACCATCGAATCTGCAAATAGTTATTAAGAAAAATAACATGTAGGAGGCACGGATCGAACTCGTGACCTCCTACACGCGCGCCTTGCAAAGCCTTGCCTCTTGCCACTAAACCATTTGCTTCATTCGTTAATACACACGTATAACATATATTATATAATATGCAAAGTCAGTTTTATAAAAAACGCGCAAAAATTTAAATGGGCCATTCAGGATCTGCCACGCCTTCATCTTCTTTGCTGAGACTGTTGTCTTAGGTAAAGACTTTTACCTACGGACGTTTGCCATAACTATAACCTGTGCATCTCAAAAATCATGATCAGGCAACATAAATTAAATTCAAGACCATGGATAAATTGGGTTTGATCCTTTGAGTATGATGGTGTCCTTCATTAGACCCAATTGTACATGTATCTGAAAGCCCTAAAACGAAGCTATAAACCCTAACAATGGCATTCCATCAAACAGGCATCAAAACACATAATTGATTATGCAACCACGTTCTAAATGATTGTACAAGCATGAATATATACTTAGAAATAATTTATCATGCGTAAATTCCAAAGACCAATTTCAAGAAGATGAACAAACCGTGGTACTGGTACATGCGATTTCTGAAGGTGTTGATGCGCGGTAAGGATCCAGAGAGCTCCGAAAGACTTCCAAGAATGAATTGCTGGCCTTGGAACACCTTGAATCTCCTTGTAGAAAGAAATCTGATTCTGACTTTTTGTCCAAAATTGGAGTTTTTGTTCTTCCAATTCTCACGACCAATCCTTGTTTTCATGCTTTGGAAATGTTGTTTATATATAATAGAAGCAATTAGGTTAACAAAACTGTATTCAATCTTTGCAAATTGTTGAAAAAGATTTGATTTTTTTTGCCTTGTATGATTTGTTTCTAAAATAAACCAAATCATGATCTTTTCCAATCAATTAGCCCTTGCACGAATTTTTCTGATTTTCTATCTGTTCATGGACTCATAATGTGCTTACAAAATCAAATCTTTGATTTTATTTGATTATCTGACTATTTAAATTGATTTATTTTGATTTAAATGAATAAAAAATCAAAATAAGTAATAAAAATAATGAAATAATATGTGGATAAGCTCAGGGGTTGTGGGCCATCTTAGGAACAAGTTTCAAACAAGAAAACATGGGCCCATTTGGAAAAAAAGTCATTTTGATCAATGTTGACTTCATGCACATTTCCAAAAATTTGTCAACTTTAGCAATGCACATCTCTCTCATTTTTAATCCTAAGAAGGTGTTCTTGAACTTTTTAGAAAGCTTAGGATGTCCTCTAAATAAAACTTTTGGTTTCACCTCAATTGGATCTTCCATGTCTATGTAGGGAGCTTTGACCCAAAAGGTGTTTTTGTTGACTTTTTGAAATGACCTATAATGTAGGAACTTGTATCTTTTGATTGAGGCATTTCTTGACCTTGGGGGATTAATAGGAGTTGTAGGGAATTGTTTTCTCTTCAAAATGAGCCTTGGTTGGAAAATTTCTGATAAATTATGAGAAAGTTATGCCTGGTCAAAGTTTGGCTGACTTTTCCTTTAGAAACCCTAAATTGCCATTTTTGACTTTTGATGAGTTAGGAGAATTTCTTAAGGAATCATGATCAACCCTTGATCAAATGATGGATAATACTTCAAAATATTTATGTTGACCATAAATCTTGAAGTTTGACTGTATTTGAGCCACAGTTGACTTTTGACTTAGTACAGTTGATTTTCAAGCATTTGAGCAGTTGACTGAGCAAACTTGTTGTGCAAGGCATGAAACTTGGCATGGATGATCTTGAAGACATATTAGGGCAATGGAAACCATTTAGGACCCTTGTAACTCAAACATCTTGATGAGTAGTGAAACCCTAGTTTGAGGCTCATTGTCTTAGGAGGAGGATTTGTCTGGTCAATCCTTAGTCAACTTGAGCAATTGAGGACCTTTGGGGGAATATCTCGAGTGAAACGGGAGGGAAAATTTTGGGGTACAACACATACCAACATATAAGGTTATGTCTGATGAATCGGGCTACAACGTTCTTGGTAATATAAGCAAACAAGGTTGTCTCTACCCACTTTGTGAAGTAATCAATGGCAACCAGGATGAAGCAGTGCCCATTAGAAGTTGTAGGTCTAATCTCTCCAATCATGTTAATGCCCCATATTGCAAAAGGCCACGGAGCAGGAAATACGTTCAAGGGAACCGAGGGCACATGTACTTTATCAGCATAGATCTGACATTTGTGATAAGTTCGTGAATGCTGATAACAGTTGGCTTCCATAGTGGACCAGTAGTATCCTGCCCGTAAGATCTTTTTAGCTATCGTGTGCCCACTAGAATGGGTGCCGAAGGTGCCTTCGCTCATGTCTGCCATAATCTTCTCTACTTCACTCTTATCCATACACCGAAGCAAAGAAGAATTGTGGTTGCGCTTGTAGAGGATTTCGTTACTAAGGAAAAACTTGGCAGAAAATCTTCTTAGGAACTTCTTATCATTGATTGAAGCTCCCTCGGGATACTCTTGGGCTTCAAGGTATCTTTTGACTTCATGGAACCAAGGTTTTTCCACTACTTCTTCAGTATCAACCTCATAACAGTATGATGGTTCATCCATTCTCTCAATAGTGATATGAGGAGCTTCATTACCCACGTGACCTTGAACATGGATGACATAGTAGCTAGCGCGTCCGCTAACTGATTTTCTTCTCGGGGAATATGTTCAAAGGTAACTTCTTCAAAATATGGGATCAGTGTCAGCACATGCTCCCAGTAAGGGATGAGATTAGGATGCTTTGTGTCCCATTCTCCTTTGATTCGACTGATTTCTAGGGACGAGTCTTCATATACACTTAGGAACTTGATTCTCAAATCGATAACACCTTTGAGACCCATAATGCATGCTTCATATTCAACCATATTATTGGTACAATTGAAACATAGCCTGGCAGTGAAAGGAGTATGACAACCTTCGGGAGATATGATCACAACACCGATGCCATTGCTAAGCACGTTGGAAGCTCCGTCAAAAACCATAGTCCATCGAGATCCATTTTTAGGTCCTTCATCCAGTCCAGGGTCTTCACAATCAGTCACTAACATGATGTTCTCATCCGGGAACTCAAAATTCATGGATTAGTAGTCGTCCATAGCCTGATGAGCCAAATGATCAGCTAATACACTTCCCTTGATTACTTTCTGGGTTGTGTACTGAATATCATATTCGATCAGGATCATTTTCCATCTTGCTATTCTTTCGGAGAGAGCGGGCTTCTCAAAGATGTATTTGATAGGATCCATTTTAGATATCAATAGGGTAGTATGAGTCAACATATACTATCTTAGTCGACGAGCAGCCCATGCCAAAGCACAACAAGTTTTCTCGAGCCACGAGTATGTTATTTCACAGTCGGTAAACTTTTTGCTAAGGTAGTATATTGCTTGCTCTTTTCGACCAGACTCGTCATGTTGCCCCAGCACACACCCTATTGAGTTCTCTAACACTGTTAAGTACATGATCATAGGTCTCTCTTCAACCGACGGCATCAAAATTGGAGGCTCTTAAAGATATTATTTGATTTTGTTAAAGGCAGTCTAGCAATCGTCATTCCACGTCACTACTTGATCTTTCTTTAGTACTTTGAAGATTGACTCACAAGTAGCGGTTAGATGGGAAATCAATTTGGCAATGTAGTTTACACGTCCTAAGAATCCTCTAACCTCTTTCTCAATGCGCGGAGTTGACATTTCTTGAATAGATTTAACCATTTCACGGTCTACTTCAATAGATTTGCCTTTGACAACGAAGCCTAAGAGCTTACTAGATCTTACCGCAAAAGTGCGCTTGTTTGGGTTCAATCTCAGCTTGTACTTCTTCAGTCTTTCAAACAGCTCCTGCAGGTGATCAAGGTGCTCCTCTCTAGTCCGAGACTTGGCTATCATATCGTCAATGTAGACCTTTATCTCGTGATGGATCATATCGTGAAACAAAGCTACCATGGCACATTGATAGGTTGCCTCGGCGTTCTTTAACCCAAATGGGATAACTTTGTAGCAGAAAGTGCCCCACTGTGTGACGAAGGTTGTTTTCTCCATATCTTCAGGCATCATTTTGATCTGATTGTACCCGGAGAAACCATTCATGAAGGAGGATACCTTATGGTGTACGATGTTGTCAACTAGAACATTAATATGGGGAAGCGGAAAGTCATCCTTGGGGCTTGCCCTATTCAAGTCTATGTAGTCCACACACATACGTAGTTTACCGTTCTTCTTAGGTATCAGAACAACATTAGCAACCCATTATGGATAAGAAGTAACAACTAAGAAACTGGCGTTGAACTGTTTCATGACTTCAGCCTTGATCTTTTCTGACATCTCTGGCCGCATACGATGAACCTTTTGCTTCATGGAAGGACAATCTTCTTTTGTCAGAAGGTGTTGAACCATAATATCAGTGTCAAGCCCTAACATGTCTTCGTATGACCAGGCAAAGACCTCAACATAGTCATGTAACATTTGAATTAACCTCTTTTTGACACTATGCTCCAGATCGACATCTATCTCGACTTCCTTCTTATCCACCTCAATACCCAAGTTTACTGTCTCAGCTGGCTCTTCATAAGGCTATATTGCCCTTTCCTCCTGTTGTAACTGTCTAGAAAGCTCTCCTGGTACATCACAATCTTCCTCACCTTCGTCATCGACTTGGTAGATCGGATTTTCAAAGTCATAATTGGCAATACCAGAACCGTTACCAATGGGATCCATAGTGGATATGGATCTGCAGTTTGATATGTGGGTGTGTCTAAGAGAGCATAAATATTTTTGATAAAGTAAAAGCAGAAAAGAAAGACATAGAGTGTAAAATTTGTATGCAAAACTTCCAATGATTTATTAATGACATATGAAGATTGTGATCGGTGGATCTGGAACTGACTGTTTAACGCTGGTTCGCGAAATGTCGCGGAAGCAAGAGTCGCCACCGTCTTTTATTTTCTCCAAATGGAAAGGACAAAAGCACAGAAAAATTCCTTAAAGAGATTGCTCTCGGTTCGGGAGGTAAGTTATAGAAAGGGAAGGTGTTAGCACCCTTTCTATCCATGGTTATCCATGGGCTCTTAGATACTTGCTCACTTGTGTTTTCAAAAATGGTTTGTTTGCTTTTCAACTGTGGGTTTTAAAAAGTTTCTTTGAAAATTTCAGTTCGACTCTTGTATCGATCCTTAAGAGTGTTTAAAAAATTGCTTTCGAAAGCTTTTTTGAAAAGGTGTCGGTGTGAAAAGTATTTTTGAATTTGTTTTGAATTTAGAGCAAGTATCTAGAGTCGTCAACCTACCCTAAGGAATTCGTCCGTGTAGATGTCCTTTAAAGTAGTGCCATCCCACCATTGAGAGGTTGGTAGCACCACCGTTGGAGGTGTTCGGGTCAATTCGAAGTTCGGGACATGGTGATCACCAGAGCAATGGGAAGACACCTTAGAAGCTACCCTCATGCCAGGTTCCCGGATCATGAGGACTTACTAAAACATCCTCTACTCGATGATCACCTTTCGAGGCAAGGCAACAGTGAGGCGTACCCTAGGGGTGGTGTGTGATTTGTGTGTCGTTTTCAGTTATTTTTGTCTTGTTATGTCACGGGTGATCTACGCTTTTGTTTTTACTTTAACATTCATTCTTGCATGCCATTATTAACAGTTAAAAAATTGCGAGAAATATAAAGTTCCTAAACTGTTACAAAGGCGCGGGTCCACATCGCCAAATTAAATCCAGGACCCGATTTGACATAAAATAAAGAAATAAAATGCGAGAAATATAATATGTCCGAATTACATGGCTTTGGGAGAGTTACATAAATATTATAAGAAAAAGAAATAAAACGCGCGAATTGAATTAAAATTGAAAGCGAGGGTGTTTGACCCTTTTTAATGAAATTAAATTATTATTAACAAATTAATTAAAATAAAATAAAAAGGAATTATTTTTTGAGGTTTTTTGGTATTTATGATTTTAATGAGAATTAAATGAAATTTAAACCTAATTCTAGCTATTTTTTAATTTATTAAGAAAATATGAAAATTACCTAGAATTAAATCTAATTAATTAATGCAATTTGATTTATAAAAATAAATAATTAGTTATTAGTAATGAGAAAATAAAAGAAAAAGTAATTAAAATAATTAAAACCTAATTCTACAAGTTTTTAATTTATTAAGAAAAGCATTAAACTTAACCCTAGAATTGAAAACTAAATTAAATGATATTATTTATTTACAAAAAATATTAATTAAATAAAATATATTTTGATTTTTGTCTTTTCTGGTTTTTTTACTATTTTTTTATATTTTATGAAAATAAATTAAATTAAAGAATTAAAAAGAAATAATTGAAACAAAAAATAAAAAAAAAGAAGAGAATTACAAAACCTTGGGGGGTTCTGTCCCCAATAGGGAGGTATTATTGTAGCAATTATGGCCCAATTATCCTTGGCCTTATTGACTTTTCATGCCAACGTGCAGGTGCATTGACTAACGCCTATGGTGCTCATCAGATCTGGGCCTTCAGATTGCCTTCAGTGGCCATGTGGCACACTTGGATTGTGAGTGTATGATGGTCTTCAGGGAAGAAACTGCACAGGATGACGTTAGGAAAAATATTATTGAAAGTGAGGGGGACCTGGGATTCGAACCCAAGTCCCAGAGGTTACCAATATGCTCGCTTGCCACTTGAACCAAACACATGCTTTGAATATATAATGACAACTAATTATTATAAGAGAAAAGTGGTCAGTGATGCAAAAATAACAAAAAGCGCGCGTTGAATTCAAATCCCCCAATCAGATAACGCCACATAGTCTTCTTCTTCGTTGGCTTGCTTTTTCGCCTGAAACATAAAATAAGATTGCGGGGGTTTTAAACCCCCACTATATGCAGTGTGACAAAAATAGCGATTAGCTCGTTTGTAATCAGAAATTGGGCGCGACCCCATCATTGAATTTGTCTGAAGGTCCTGATTCTAATAGTCTGAGTCTCGTGTTCCAATTTTTTCCATAGGAGTAAACCCCCAATTTTTCAGGCCTGAAACCCTAAGGTGCTTCAATGGTAATTCTTCGTAAAATGCATGAAAACTCAATTAAATCATATGGTTAGTTTCAGAATCAATCAATTAGTATGAATCCACAAAAAAAATGCAATGGAAATGCTTGAAAATTGAAATACGAATATGGATAAAATGTGAGAAATCTTGAATTCCATATACCAATTATGGGCGTTAGGGATGTGGAAAACTATTCAGGAAGTTTCCTTGACACTTTTGCAAGCTATTGGGATTGTTCTTTGCCTCTGAATCGTCCTCTAAGGCCACTTTCAGTTTTGGACTTTTTTGATAAAATTGCAAGTTTGGTTCTCGAGATGGGGCACAACATTCATGTTCTTGGCATTAGGGTTATCATGTATATATATGTGTGAACGATTAGGGTAAGGTTTTTGGTCCAAAGAATCAATGAATTGATGGAGAGGATATTTGATTTTCATGCCATAATTTTTCAATCTTTTTCACATGTTTTTGATGCCAATCATATCCAATTACCATGATTCTTTCTATATCTGATCATGCACGAAATCTTGAGTGTGTTTCATGCATAAAAGATTTGAAAACTTAGGTTTAGCATTTTCCATATATTTTAATTAATTAAATGAATTATTAGCAATTAAAAATTCAAATAAATAAAATAAAAATGATGAATAACTTCCCTTTGGGCCAAATGGTCGTTGTGATCGGTGGATCTGGAACTGACTGTTTAACGCTGGTTCGCGAAATGTCGCGGAAGCAAGAGTCGCCACCGTCTTTTATTTTCTCCAAATGGAAAGGACAAAAGCACAGAAAAATTCCTTAAAGAGATTGCTCTCGGTTCGGGAGGTAGGTTATAGAAAGGGAAGGTGTTATCACCCTTTCTATCCATGGTTATCCATGGGCTCTTAGATACTTGCTCATTGTGTTTTCAAAAATGGTTTGTTTGCTTTTCAATTGTGGGTTTTAAAAAAAGTTTCTTTGAAAATTCCAGTTCGACTCTTGTATCGGTCCTCAAGAGTGTTTGAAAAATTGCTTTCGAAAGCTTTTTGAAAAGGTGTCGGTGTGAAAAGTATTTTTTTGATTTGTTTTGAAATTAGAGCAAGTATCTAGAGTCGTCTACCTACCCTAAGGAATTCGTCTGTGTAGATGTCCTTAAAGTAGTGCCATCCCACCATGGAGAGGTAGGTAGCACCACCGTTGGAGGTATTCGGGTCAATTTGAAGGTTCGGGACATGGTGATCACCAGAGCAATGGGAAGACACCTTAGAAGCTACCCTCATGCCAGGTTCCTGGATCATGAGGACTTACTAAGACATCCTCTACTCGACGATCACCTTTCGAGGCAAGGCAACAGTGAGGCGTACCCTAGGGGTGGTGTGTGATTTGTGTGTCGTTTTCATTTGCATTTATCTTGTCATGTTATTGGTGTTCTACGCTTGTTTTTATTTTGTCCATACATTCTTTCATGCATTTATTAACAGTTTAAAAAAAGTGCGGGAAATGTAAAGTTCTAAGCTATTACAAAAGGCGCGGGTCCACATCGCCAAAATTTCTCGAACCCGATTTGACAGAAAAATAAAGAAAGTAAAATAAAGAATTAAAAGTGCAAGAAATTAAAAGGTTACATGGCTTCGGGAGAGATACATAAATATTTAAACGAAATAAAATAAATATGCGAATAAAAATTAAATGGAAACGAGGGCGTTGGACCCTTTTTGCAAAATTAAAATTACGTGGAATTAATTAAAATTAAAAGAAATAAAGAACTTGTTTTTTGGTGTTTTTTAGTATTTTAGGATTTAATATGAAAAAAGAATTAATTAAAATAAATACTAACCCTAATTCTAATGGCTTTTAATTTATTAAGAAAACATTGAATTTTAACATAAATTAACCCTAATTTTTATATACAAATTTAATTATAAAAATAAATAAAAATAAATAATATTAAATATTTGATTATCATGAAAGAAAAATAAAAAGATGAAAATTAATCAAACCTAACTCTATGTTTTTTTTAATTTATTATGAAAATATTAAATTAAACCCTAATTTAAAACTAATTAATTTACATGCAAATTTATTTACAAAATATTAACTAATTAAATATATTTAATTTTTGATCTTTTCTGATTTTTATGTGTTTTTTATATTTTATGAAAACAATAAATTAATTAAACAAATAATAATTAAAAGAAAATAGAATTAATAAAAAAACATCATGGCAAACCTAGGGGGGTTGTAGTCCCCAACATGGAGGTTTTTCTCTAGCAATTCAGGCCCATCTATTGCAAAGCCTGGTGGACTTTTTGAGTAACATGTGGCACGTTTGACCAAGCTCCATATTGTTCTTTCAATCAGCGCCCTTGGATCCCTTTCAATGTACGCGTGGCTGGCTTGATTAGGAGGTGTATGGTACGCTTCAGGGCTTGAAACTGCATGTGAAGATTAATTGAAAAATAATATTGAGATAGTGAAGACCTGGGGCTCGAACCCAGGTCATGAACGTTGATACCACTACGCCTTGCCAGCTGAACCAATTCACGCGTGTTAACATATAATAACGAACAAATAATATAAAAGAAAATAAATGTGTTAGTGGAAATCAGCGCGCGAAATTTAAACTGTCCAACCAACTTACGCCACGATATCATCTTCCTCGCTGTATATTTTTTTTCCTGAAATAAGAACATATTAGCAGCGGTTTTCAAGTGTTCTTTTAGGCCACTTTTAGGAAAATAGCGAATAGCCCTAGGACGCTCATAAATTGAGCGCGAGGGTAGCTTCTTCTTCGTCCAAATGCGCTGATCATGACCATGGTAACGTGGTGTCCCAATTTTGCCTCATGTTAAAACCCCTAATTTGAAACTCTGCAAACCCTAAAAAGCAACAATGGTATATTGGCACACAATGCATAAAAATACAATTAAACATATGGGTTAGCTTCAGAATTGCATAAGGAGTATGAATCAACAATTAAAATGCCATGAAAATGCATAGATGTTAAAACACGATTATGAATTTTTTTCTGTATAGGGCCGGTTCATTGTACCAATTCTTTGAGTTTTGATGAATGTTTTTGATTGGGAATCGTTCAGTGAACCTTCAGCAAGCTAATGAAACAAAAATCGTGCCTTGAATCGCCCTAGAATGTGGTTTTCAGAATTGAGTTTCTTGCAAAAAAATTCAAGTTTGATAATGGGGTTTTGCGCAGCTTTTCTGGTCAATGGCATTAGGTTTTCGTTCTATGCTTATGTATGAATAAATTAGGTCAACAATTCTGATCAAAATCTCTTGCAATGATGGCTTTTGAGATTTGATTTTCAAGCATTATTTTTCAATCTTTTTCCATGTGTTTTTGCTCTCAATCATATCAATTCTCTCCAAATCTTTCCATATTGGATCATGCACGAGTTATTGAGTGGATTTCATGCAAAAAAGGATTGTAAAACTTAGGTTAAATATTTTCCATGTATTTAATTTAATTTAAATGAATTATTATAAATAAAAATTCAAATAAATGAATAAAAAATGAAGAAATACTTCCCTTTGGGCCAAGTGGTCGTGCACATGCCATCGATGATGAATTATGGAAGAAAAATGGGCCCATTAGCAATTTTAGGTCATTTGAATCAATGTTGACTTTTCAAAATATCCAAAAATTTCCCAACTTCCACAAGGCATAACTTGCTCAATTTTTAAGCTTTTCTTATGTTCTTGGACATTTTGGAAAGGTCTTTGAGTCCTCTAACCAATGCCTTTGGTCCCATGTCATTTTGATTTACCAATCTCAAGTTTTGGCCTTTGACTTAAAGTCCCTTTTTGTTGACTTTTGAAAATGACCTATAATGTTGAAATTGATAACTTTTTGTGAGGGCATTTCTTGGACTTGAAGTATGAAGATGAGTTGTAGGAAATGTCTTTCTCTTCAAAATGAGCTTTGGATGGAATTTTTCTGATAATCCATGTGAAAGTTATGCCCTGGTCAATTTACAGTTGACTTTTCCAACTGTCCAAATAAGGAAACTTTTGCATCTTGATGATTTTTGAGCCAAGTTTTGAGAATCATGATCAAGCATTGATCAAATGATGTTTGTGGCTTCAAAATGGTATGTTGACCAAAAATTTGAACTTTTGACTGCCAAATGACCATTTTGCCCCTATAGTTGACTGTAGGGCAATTAGGGTTTTGACTGTGCAATTTTTGTGCTGAAAGTCTTGAAACTTGATATGAGGATACTTGACCATATTTGTAAGCATGTGAGACTTGATTGGACCTTTGGGAACTTCATTTTCTTGATCAGAACAAAAACCCTAATTTTGACTGTTCAGGAGGCTCTTGCACTGTGCAACTCTTGGGGAGATTTGAAGCATGACTTGGCAAATCTTGAAGAATATGGGAGGGCAAATTTTGGGGTACAACAGTCGTGCACATGCTTTGGATGATGAATCTTGGAAGAAAAAGAGGCCCATTAGCATTTTTAAGACATTTGAAGCAAAGTTGACTTTTCAAAATATCCAAAAATTTCCCAACTTCCACAAGGCATAACTTGCTCAATTTTTAAGCTTTGCTCATGTTCTTGGACATTTTGGAAAGGTCTTGAAGTCCTCTAACTAATGCCTTTGGTCCCATGTCATTTTGATTTACCAATCTCAAGTTATGGCCTTTGACTTAAAGTCCCTTTTTGTTGACTTTTGAAAATGACCTATAATGTTGAAATTGATAACTTTTTGTGATAGCATTTCTTGGACTTGAAGTGTGAAGAGGAGTTGTAGGAAATGTCTTTCTCTTCAAAATGAGCTTTGGATAGAATTTTTCTGATAATCCATGTGAAAGTTATGCCTTGGTCAAGTTACAGTTGACTTTTTCAACTGTCCAAATATGGAAACTTTTGCATCTTGAGACTTTTTGAGCCAAGCTTTGAGAATCATGATCAAGCATTGATCAAATGATGTTTGTGGCTTCAAAATGAGAGGTTGACCAAAAATTTGAACTTTTGACTGTCAAATGACCATTTTGCCCCTGCAGTTGACTGTAGTGCAATTAGGGTTTTTGACTGTGCAATTTTGTGCTGTAAGTCTTGAAACTTGGTATGAGGATGCTTGACCATGTTTGTAGGCATGTGGGACTTGATTGGACCCTTGGAAACTTCATTTTCTTTGCCAGAACCAAAACCCTAGTTTTTGACTGTTTAAGAGGCCCTTGAATTGTGCAACTCTTGGGAAGATTTTGAAGCTTGCTCTTTGCCAATTTTGAAGAATATGGGAGGGAAAATTTTGGGGTACAACAATTGCCCCTGTTCAATCTTCTTAGACCTGAGGATGCAGATTGGCTGACGTGCCTTTCGTAATCCGAAGGTGGAAGATGATTGAACACTAGAGTGCCCAGAAATTTGCGCTTACATAGTAGTGTGATGTGGGGAATGGGCTTATAGATGCCATTTGGAGATTGATGGATAGGATGATGGGCTTATAGATGCCATGCTGAGAGATGATGGATGGGCTGATGGGCTTATAGATGCCATCTGGATGTCGATCGCATAAGAGATTCCTTAGCGAGAACTTGCGTACCTGAAAAAGAAAAATGATTACCTGACCTGTTACAGGAGATGGCCTTCAAATTCTTCGTATAGATATGTCCTGACTGGTTACAGGAGCTGGAATCTGGAGCTTCGAAAGGTGATGAATGAACCAGGGATGGTTACTACCTTAACAGGAACGGTGAGAGAACCTTGGATGACTACTACCTCAACAGTAACACTGAGAGAATCTGGGGACGATTACTACCTCCGCAGTAACGGGGAGAGAACCATAGGCGACTTCAACCTCAACAGTAATCATTGAGAGAATCTTGGATATCTTCAACCTCAACAGTAATCATTGAGAGAATCTTGGGCGACTTCAACCTCAACAGTAACGCTGAGAGAATCTGGGGACGATTACTACCTCCGCAGTAACGGGGAGAGAACCATAGGCGACTTCAACCTCAATAGTAATCATTGAGAGAATCTTGGGCGACTTCAACCTCAACAGTAATCATTGAGAGAATCTTGGACGACTTCAACCTCAACAGTAATCATTGAGAGAATCTTGGGCGACTTCAACCTCAACAGTAATCATTGAGAGAATCTTGGGCGACTTCAACCTCAACAGTAATCATTGAGAGAATCTTGGGCGACTTCAACCTCAACAGTAATCATTGAGAGAATCTTGGGCGACTTCAACCTCAACAATAATCATTGAGAGAATCTTGGATATCTTCTACTGAGTCTTCATCAGGAAAATTTTTTAGGGGTCGATTTAGCTGGACTAGAGAAGGCCTTTGACTGGATAAGAAACAGAAAAATCTTAGGATCGATTTAACTGAACCGGTCTAGGTCTTGAAATCTTCAACTGGATAAGAAACAGGGAGATCTTAGGGTCAATCTGACTGAACCAGAGAAGGCCTTTGACTGGATAAGAAACAGAAAAATCTTAGGGTCGATTTAACTGAACCGGTCTAGGTCTTGAAATCTTCAATTGGATAAGAAACAGGGAGATCTTAGGGTCGATCTGACTGAACCAGAGAAGGCCTTTGACTGGATAAGAAACAGAAAAATCTTAGGGTCGATTTAACTGAACCGGTCTAGGTCTTGAAATGTAGCTGAGAACTTAACTGGATCTTTCCTGCAAGGTAAAGGTCAGTCATATGCAATGCATGATATGGATCAAGCAATGATGTTCTCAACATAAATGAGATTTGTAAGATATGATGCGTATATGCATGTTATAATGTATGGAGATGTGATGTTTATGAATGTATCTTTGTCGTCTAAGAAAGTAAATCCTTGACGGGTGCCTGGAAGTCATATCCTGGGCTGATGTTGAAGAATAGATTTTGCTTCCGCTGGGGATGATAGTTGCAAGAATACCGGTAGGAGAAGATAACTCCGTTGGGGAATGAACTTGGCGAATGGATTACTCTGCGGGGAGAACAGTACTCTAACGATCTTGCTGGGAAGCAATACTCTGTGGGGAGAGAGATACTTTGTTGAGTTGTTGATACTAACTTGCTGGGGATACCCTTGTTGTGTTGGAAGTGTTGATAGACTTTGCTGGGAATAAGAGGACTTCGTCGAGGACGATCTTTCCATGGCTATTGGCTGAGGATAACCCAGTTATATCCTGGTAGGGAAATAACTCTTTGAATAAAGCCGGGAGACGCGTTCGTGCTTTGCGAGGATAAGCTTCCAGAATCTACTGGGGGTAAGCTTACTGCTTGGGGAGATGGATCCCAACTTTCCTGGGGAAACTGGATTGGACTCTCTTGGGGAAGTTTTGAACTGTAATTTTTGTAAGTTGAAAGAGGGAACCTATGTAGGGTTGCCTGATGATGAGCTCGTGTAAAACCACATTTTGGAAAGAAGGACACCTGTGTAGGGTTGACTGATGACGAGTCCGTGTAAAACTACGTCTGGAGCCTGAGAAGGGAACCTGTGTGGGGTTACTTTGACGATGAGCCCGTGTAAAACTGCATCCTGGAAGAGGTAAAACCTGGGTAGGGTTTCTGATGACGAGTCCGTGTAAAACTGCATCTTTAGGGAGAGGGAACCTGTGTAGGGTTTCTTCGGGATAAGTTCATGTAAAACTTTAGGCGGAACCGGGGTAAGGTTACTGCGGGGTAAGTTCGTGTAAAACTTCTTGATGAACCAGGGTAAGGTCATCTTGAGATAAGTCCGTGTAAGACTTCTGGAGGAACCAGGGTAAGGTTGAGATAAGTCAGTGTAAGACTTCTGGAGGAACCGGGGTAAGGTTACTGCAGGATAAGTTCGTGTAAAACTTCTTGATGAACCGGGGTAAGGTTATTGCAGGATAAGTTCGTGTAAAACTTCTTGATGAACCGGGGTAAGGTTATCTTGAGATAAGTTCGTGTAAAACTTCTTGATAAATCCGTATAAGACTTTAGGAGGAACCGGGGTAAGGTCATCTTGAGATAAGTCCGTGTAAGACTTTGTCTGAAAGTTGAGAATGAACCAGTGTAGGGTTGCCTGAAGGTGATCAAGTGGATGACTGTCCTGTTTGGTTTCGGATGTTAACCCATGATCAGTCGTCCACTGATTTTTCTTGGCTTGTTACCAATGTTGATCTGGAATTTGTAAAGGTAGATGGTAATCATCTTTATATTGATCTTTTCTTGGTATCTTGGTTGACAGAACAACTGGATCGCCTGGACGACTCGTTATTGCCCCTGTTTCTGAGGTGAGGGGAGAAGATACCTTGTGGAGGTGCTGGATGACTGCCGATTGACAAATCTTCCTTTTGGTAGGCAAGTGACGAGATGCCGGGACATAGTCGTACGCTTTAATCCCTAACTTTTGCTTGGACCGCCCTTTCGGGTTTTCAGTCCACCGGGATACCCATTTTTGCCCAAGCCGCCTTTTCAGGTTTTCGACTTGCCGGGTGTACAGATTTTTTTTTCATTTCATCCCTTCATTTTGCCCGAACCTTTTTGGTTCGCCGGGAAGCCCTTATTTTTGCCTAGGTACGTCGACCTAGCGGGTCTTTGATTATGCGTATATTTTTTCGACTATGTCCGTGCTTTCAGAATGTAGGGAGTTGCCCCTGTTAGAAGTGCTTTGTCATGCCCCAGAAGATGTTTAATCAGGCAAGATTCGTTGTTGGAATGCCCCAAGTGACTCAGGTGGAGATTTGCCCCTGGTTATCTTGGCATTTGAGAGATTCTACGAATCTTGACTGGACTGCCCCAGATGACGGATCATGATCATGCCATGCCCCTTGATTGGAAGTGCTTTTGTTCACTAGGTATTCATCGTGCGAATTTCTCTGCTGCTCAAACAAATAGTCATACGCAAACAATGTTATATCAAAAATGCAAAGCTTATGTCTGTCTTGAAGATTTTGAAAATGCATTCTTTTTCATAAAACAAATGAATGTTTGTAAAACGTGATGTCAACTCCGTATTTACCGTAGGCCTTAAGGAGTCAGGATACCTTTCGTAATAGTATGCTTTCGAACTAACCCATGCTTCAGCTAGGACCTTTAAGGGTTATAACGTGGCCTGGTTCACGGTTTAAGAAACAAAGGATAAAGGCTCAAATTTTATTTGTACCCACCCGCTCTTCGTGATGTTCTTCAAACCTAAACTCAACTGATCGTGCGTTGGACCTTGTTTGAGTCTTTGCTCTGACATTCCAGTGACGATTCAGATACTGATAGTTTATTTTGAACAGGCAGTCATTTCCTTTTGTTGAGGGTTTGTATGACCTCTTTCTTTTTGATTTTATGATCCCTATTTTTTTCCTGAACTGTTTCTTTTGTGATTACAGTCAGCGGGATGCCCCAGTTTTGTAAGTCTCCTTCATAGGTTTTGACTTATGGGTTTTTATTATTATTTTTTGATAATGACTGCCTGTCTTTATGATTACTCGGAACCATCACCGTCTTTTTTTGTTTTGTTTTGTAAGGACCTCTTTGGTGCCATTTGTTATGCACCTGGATCAACTGAGAGAACTACCCTGCCCCAGGTTATGATTAAGGGTTTTAATTTTCGAAAAGAAAAACTCCTACTTCTTTGGCTCAGAGGGGTTGACGAGGGATTATCTTCCTTATAACTCCAGTGTTTAGGGATTTGAAACAATGCCTGTACTTCATCAGCATGGTCTGTTCAAAAGCATACTGTAGATTGTGGTATCGTTTTCGTCATCCTCCCTCAAGAGGCTTAGAATTTTAGATCAAGAGTTGACATCAGAAAAATATGAAAACAGTTTGCATATAGTGAATATAATTAATTCAAGACAGACACGTGTAATGCATTCATGAAATAAAAGAGTTTAACATGACAATTGTTTATTTGAACAAGAAAAGAAAAATACAACTTGAATTTAAATGAACAAAAATCCCTCAATCCTAGCCATGTTTTGGCAAGGGAGCAGTGGTCACGTTGGGAGTCTCAGCAGGCTCGAATTCGATCTCCTTAGCATCGATCATATTCTGAATCTTATATTTCAGCGCCCAACAGTCCTCGGTATCGTGCCCCGGGCTATCAGAATGATAAGCACACCTCGCTTCTGGGTTGTAGCTTGGAGAGGAGGTTTTGGGATTTGCAGGAGGGTTGATCACCGTAATCAGATTCATTTTCAACATATGCTGCAATGCTTGTGACCACGACATGTTGATGTTGGTGAACTGTCTTTTAGGCTCATCTGGCCTTCGCTGATTTCCCTTTTGTGGTTGTCGGCGTGATGCAGCACCAGAGATCATGACTGCCCCTGCTTGTTGGTCACGACGACTCTTTTGACCGTATGCAGCATTAGACTCTTTCCTGCCCGTGTAAGGCTTTTTATCAGAAGGTGCAGCCTCTTGAATCTTCCCACTTTTGATGCCCGCTTCAATTCTTTCCCCAGTCAGAATGAGGTCGGTAAATCCCGCAGATGAATTACCAATGAGATGATTGAAGAACGGCCCGGATAGGGTCCCCAAGAACATATCAACGAGTTCCCGGTCAGTTAATGGAGGCTGCACCCTGCCATCCAGGTCCCTCCACTTCTGTGCGTACTCTTTAAAACCTTCACTTGACCCTAGCGACATACCCTGGAGTTGGGTACGTGTAGGAGCAAGGTCGGCATTATATTGATACTGCTTGTAAAAAGCAGTAGCCAACTCCTCCCAGTTACGAACTTTAGTCCCAACCAGCTGATAGAACCATTCGAGGTGAGTCCCTGAAAGACTCTCCTGGAAGAAGTGGATCCACAAGTTCTTGTCCACAGTGTATGGTTGAATCTTCCGCACGTAAGATCTGAGATGCAGCCTGGGACAGGATACCCCATCATACTTAGCAAAAGAAGGAACCTTGAATTTGTGTAGGATCACCACACCAGAAGATAGACCCAGGTCTCTGAAATCCAACCCCGACACTTGTTGAATTTCCATGGCATTCAGACGATCCTCTAGTTGTTTGTACCGGTCCTCAGCTGGAGGGTACTGCTCATCATTGAACCCAGTCTCGTTGTCGGAGACCACTGGACTAGGCACCTCTCTCTCATGGGGACTGCCTTTCCCCACAGATGAAGTTGTCCTCTCAGCTTCATCCTGCAGTGTGTTCCCAGATCTGCGTCTAGGGCTGAACAAAACAGTCCTCTTCTTCTTCTTCTGAATCAGAGTCTTTAATTCCTTTTGACCCTGATCTAGGCTCACAATCAACTCCTGGAACTGGGCATTCTGGGCCTGGAGAGCCTTGATGGATTGCTCAGTAGACGATTCAGGATTCATGACGATCGGCTGAAATAAACAGCGAAGAAGGTAAGCAACCTGTCGAAAGGGTACCTGCAATGCAATGATATGGATGTATGCATGCAATGTTTTCAAGGATCTCGCAGGGTAAACAAGAAACCATTAGAGTTTGAACTTGGTAGCTTGATTGAAGGAACTACATGTTGTTGAGAGTCCTTCTTCAAGAGTCAAGGCTCACCATATCGAGTGGGTCATAGCCCCTGACTCAAGTTATCATGTTTTGGCTGGAGGAAAATAAATCCCCTTTGCCCCTCGCTGGACAGTTTGATTCATCATGACCTGCATCACAAACCCTTGGGATCCTTGAAATGGATTAGTCCTTATGCAGGATGTATGCAATGGTATGATGGTATGCTATGCATGGGGTAATGTAAGTAAACCCTGTTATGAGTCCCTAATTAAGGACTGCAAACCAAAACCTGCAAGAAACTTAGTATACCCTGTTATGAGTCCCAATTAAGGACTATAAACAAAACCTGCAAGAAACTTAGTATACCCTGTTATGAGTCCCAATTAAGGACTATAAACAAAACCTGCAAGAAACTCAAGTGGCAGATAACAAGCATGCAAGTAGTCAAATTGGAAGGCACACAAGTCACACAAGAGAAACCCTTAGAGTTCAGGCCAGCATGGGGTCTGGGTATTACCCTCTTGAAGTTGGTGGGCTCATCCTGTCCTATTAGAAGTAACCGGGTTCTAAGGGTCCCAATATCACTGGATTGCTTTCATTGTTCATCGTTTCGATTTAGCCACTGAACTGGCGACCGAAATATTCCAGGAAAGCAACCCTCAATTGAGTGTAGTATCGAGTATCAACCAACCTCGGACTGCACCAAAGTCAGTTATCTCACTACCCTAAAGAGGCCAAGATAGTTCAATTAAGGTTCCTAAGGTCTGTTGATGCTTCACGACACCACGCGGAGGCCCTGTACTCTCCTTGACTGAACTCAAGGGTTACCGGTACACACCAAAGTGCCACATCAACGTAGCAGACTGTTTCAACCATGTCGGTATACCCCGCACAGTTCCCTCACAGCCTTGTTGCTACTTTCTAAGAAGGTATCCCCCAGATCCGAGTTAGGATCCATATAGCTCCCAAGACAGTCCCACAATTTAAAGCAAGCAAAGAAAGCAATTGAAAACACAGTTATGAACTAATCCTAAGGTACACCTCACTTTATAAAGAATCCCCAGCAGAGTCGCCAGTTCTGTGATCGGTGGATCTGGAACTGACTGTTTAACGCTGGTTCGCGAAATGTCACGGAAGCAAGAGTCGCCACCGTCTTTTATTTTCTCCAAATGGAAAGGACTAAAGCACAGAAAAATTCCTTAAAGAGATTGCTCTCGGTTCGGGAGGTAAGTTATAGAAAGGGAAGGTGTTAACACCCTTTCTATCCATGGTTATCCATGGGCTCTTAGATACTTGCTCACTTGTGTTTTCAAAAATGGTTTGTTTGCTTTTCAACTGTGGGTTTTAAAAAGTTTCTTTGAAAATTTCAGTTCGACTCTTGTATCGGTCCTCAAGAGTGTTTGAAAAATTGCTTTCGAAAGCTTTTTTGAAAAGGTGTCGGTGTGAAAAGTATTTTTGAATTTGTTTTGAATTTAGAGCAAGTATCTAGAGTCGTCTACCTACCCTAAGGAATTCGTCTGTGTAGATGTCCTTTAAAGTAGTGCCATCCCACCATTGAGAGGTAGGTAGCACCACCATTGGAGGTGTTCGGGTCAATTCGAAGTTCGGGACATGGTGATCACCAGAGCAATGGGAAGACACCTTAGAAGCTACCCTCATGCCAGGTTCCCGGATCATGAGGACTTACTAAAACATCCTCTACTCGACGATCACCTTTCGAGGCAAGGCAACCGTGAGGCGTACCCTAGGGGTGGTGTGTGATTTGTGTGTCGTTTTCAGTTATTTTTGTCTTGTTATGTCACGGGTGATCTACGCTTTTGTTTTTACTTTAACATTCATTCTTGCATGCCATTATTAACAGTTAAAAAATTGCGAGAAATATAAAGTTCCTAAACTGTTACAAAGGCGCGGGTCCACATCGCCAAATTAAATCCAGGACCCGATTTGACATAAAATAAAGAAATAAAATGCGAGAAATATAATATGTTCGAATTACATGGCTTTGGGAGAGTTACATAAATATTATAAGAAAAAGAAATAAAACGCGCGAATTGAATTAAAATTGAAAGCGAGGGCGTTGGACCCTTTTTAATGAAATTAAATTATTATTAACAAATTAATTAAAATAAAATAAAAAGGAATTATTTTTGAGGTTTTTTGGTATTTATGATTTTAATGAGAATTAAATGAAATTTAAACCTAATTCTAGCTATTTTTTAATTTATTAAGAAAATATGAAAATTACCTAGAATTAAACCTAATTAATTAATGCAATTTGATTTATAAAAATAAATAATTAGTTATTAGTAATGAGAAAATAAAAGAAAAAATAATTAAAATAATTAAAACCTAATTCTACAAGTTTTTAATTTATTAAGAAAAGCATTAAACTTAACCCTAGAATTGAAAACTAAATTAAATGATATTATTTATTTACAAAAAATATTAATTAAATAAAATATATTTTGATTTTTGTCTTTTCTGAGTTTTTTACTATTTTTTTATATTTTATGAAAATAAATTAAATTAAAGAATTAAAAAGAAATAATTGAAACAAAAAAAAAAGAAGAGAATTACAAAACCTTGGGGGGTTCTGTCCCCAATAGGGAGGTATTATTGTAGCAATTATGGCCCAATTATCCTTGGCCTTATTGAGTTTTCATGCCAAAAAAATGAGTGTATGATGGTCTTCAGGGAAGAAACTGCACAGGATGACGTTAGGAAAAATATTATTGAAAGTGAGGGGGACCTGGGATTCGAACCCAGGTCCCAGAGGTTACCAATATGCTCGCTTGCCACTTGAACCAAATGCACGCTTTGAATATATAATGACAACTAATTATTATAAGAGAAAAGTGGCCAGTGATGCAAAAATAACAAAAAGCGCGCGTTGAATTCAAATCCCCCAATCAGATAACGCCACATAGTCTTCTTCTTCGTTGGCTTGCTTTTTCGCCTGAAACATAAAATAAGATTGCGGGGGTTTTAAACCCCCACTATATGCAGTGTGACAAAAATAGCTATTAGCTCGTCTGTAATCAGAAATTGGGCGCGACCCCATCATTGAATTTGTCTGAAGGTCCTGATTCTAATAGTCTGAGTCTCGTGTTCCAATTTTTTCCATAGGAGTAAACCCCCAATTTTTCAGGCCTGAAACCCTAAGGTGCTTCAATGGTAATTCTTCGTAAAATGCATGAAAACTCAATTAAATCATATGGTTAGTTTCAGAATCAATCAATTAGTATGAATCCACAAAAAAAATGCAATGGAAATGCTTGAAAATTGAAATACGAATATGGATAAAATGTGAGAAATCTTGAATTCCATATACCAATTCTGGGCGTTAGGGATGTGGAAAACTATTCAGGAAGTTTCCTTGACACTTTTGCAAGCTATTGGGATTGTTCTTTGCCTCTGAATCGTCCTCTAAGGCCACTTTCAGTTTTGGACTTTTTTGATAAAATTGCAAGTTTGGTTCTCGAGATGGGGCGCAGCATTCATGTTCTTGGCATTAGGGTTATCATGTATATATATGTGTGAACGATTAGGGTAAGGTTTTTGGTCCAAAGAATCAATGAATTGATGGAGAGGATATTTGATTTTCATGCCATAATTTTTCAATCTTTTTCACATGTTTTTGATGCCAATCATATCCAATTACCATGATTCTTTCTATATCTGATCATGCACGAAATCTTGAGTGTGTTTCATGCATAAAAGATTTGAAAACTTAGGTTTAGCATTTTCCACATATTTTAATTAATTAAATGAATTATTAGCAATTAAAAATTCAAATAAATAAAATAAAAATGATGAATAACTTCCCTTTGGGCCAAATGGTCGTGCACATGCTTTGGATGATGAATCTTGGAAGAAAAAGAGGCCCATTAGCATTTTTAAGACATTTGAAGCAAAGTTGACTTTTCAAAATATCCAAAAAATTCGCAACTTCCACAAGGCATAACTTGCTCAATTTTTAAGCTTTGCTCATGTTCTTGGACATTTTGGAAAGGTCTTGAAGTCCTCTAACTAATGCCTTTGGTCCCATGTCATTGTGATTTACCAATCTCAAGTTATGGCCTTTGACTTAAAGTCCCTTTTGGTTGACTTTTGAAAATGACCTATAATGTTGAAATTGATAACTTTTTGTGAGAGAATTTCTTGGACTTGAAGTGTGAAGAGGAGTTGTAGGAAATGTCTTTCTCTTCAAAATGAGCTTTGGATGGAATTTTTATGATAATCCATGTGAAAGTTATGCCTTGGTCAAGTTACAGTTGACTTTTTCAACTGTCCAAATATGGAAACTTTTGCATCTTGAGACTTTTTGAGCCAAGCTTTGAGAATCATGATCAAGCATTGATCAAATGATGTTTGTGGCTTTAAAATGAGAGGTTGACCAAAATTTGAACTTTTGACTGTCAAATGACCATTTTGCCCCTGCAGTTGATTGTAGTGCAATTAGGGTTTTTGACTGTGCAATTTTGTGCTGTAAGTCTTGAAACTTGGTATGAGGATGCTTGACCATGTTTATAGGCATGTGGGACTTGATTGGACCCTTGGAAACTTCATTTTCTTTGCCAGAACCAAAACCCTAGTTTTTGACTGTTTAAGAGGCCCTTGAACTGTGCAACTCTTGGGAAGATTTTGAAGCTTGCTCTTTGCCAATTTTGAAGAATATGGGAGGGCAAATTTTGGGGTACAACAAAGATGAAGTAAGAACCCTCACAAAATAGATCATCGTGCCTCGGGTAAAACACAAGGCTTTAGAGTTTAAATTGTTCAAATATTACATATTCCAAAAAAAATACAATTACTCCTAAATAAAAGTAATGGAAATAAAATCCTTGTCCTCCCAATTGTTGAGTCCACTGCTGATAGTTGGGAAGATCCACTTGTCCATGTCGCAGTCGATATCACTGTCCTCCAAAGCATTGATTCCAAAGTTGGTGATGCGAAATGGTAGTCTTCCTGCGCGAGCATGACGAAAAAATCTTTGGGATCCTGAAGTAAAACCCAAACCAAACTAAGATTTGTAGGGGATGTCAGGAAGTTGACCCCAAATGGTACACCCACCTTCTTCGACTACTGCTTTGGCATCCTTCAGAGAAGCCATCTTCAACGGAGGTCTGGTAATCTTTGGAACATTGATAATAGTCTTGGTTGTAGCAATTGTCTGAGGAACCTCCTCAAAGTTCTGGCAGGGGGTCTCAATGAACTCGTCGTCCATCTCAACATACCTGAAAGAGTTCAGGTGACTCACCATATATTCTTCCTCGCCATGGACTGTAACAATCTTTTCGCTAACTAGGTATTTCAGCATTTTATGCAGAGTAGAAGTAACAACACCAGCCTCATGAATCCAAAGGCGACCCAATAAACATGATTAAGATGGGAGGATGTCCATCACGTAGAAAGTGGAGTTAAAAGTATGAGTACCAACTTTAATAGGGATGTCCACCTCCCCGTGCACCATTCTCTTGGAACCATCAAAGGCCTTCACCATAATATTACTAGGCTTTAGTGCGAGTCTTTCACAATCCAATCTGTCCAAAGCATTCTTAGGTAAGACATTCAACGATGAACCTGTATCCACCAGAACATGAGCTAGGGTAGTGCCTCTGCACTCAATAGAGACATGCAGGGCATCATTATGCTTTCTTCCTTTAGACGTTAAATCGACACCAGAGAAACCAAGTCCATTTTCGACTGTCAAACTAGCAATGCAGTTCTCGAATTGGTCGGCGAAAGTCTCTTGAGGCACATGAGAAGACTTCAGGAACTTTACCAAAGCCTTAGCACGGGCTTTAGAGTATAACAGTAAGGCCAACATTGAAATTTTTGAAGGGGTTTGGCCCAATTGCTCCACCACATTGTAATCACTCTTTCGTATAATCTTCAGAATCTCCTCCATTTCTTTTTTAGAAGTATCAAGAATGGCTTCTTTAGGTGCCTCCGTCCGGGCAGGCTCAACCAGTACTTCTTTGCCCCGAGTCTCAGCTGACTCACTAGCAGGGATAACAACAGGGGTAACAGTATGAGTAGCAACAAGAGTAATAACAGGAGTAGCAACAGGAATAACCAAAGGAGTAGCAACAATCTTCGGAGAGATTTCAGGAGAGAAAACCCTTCGGCTTCTGGTAATTTTATTAGTCCCAAAAATGTTGTCAATGTCAGGATCAATATCTTTGGTAACTTTATCTTTAATAGCCAATAGGTCTTGCTTGACGTCATGGTAGTAAACGTCAGCCTCATAATTCCAAGGAATATCTTTATCGGAGGAATACGGTATCAGCTCAGGAAAAGTTATAATCAAAGGAGCAACCTTGGATGTAATCCCGATGGTTCTTTTGGAGGAGACCCTGGGAGGGTTATAGAAAATGGTAATTATTAAAATGTTTTCAACGGAACTTTTGTAGAGGGAACTTTCTCAAACATAATTTCTTTATTATTCATCAGGCACTGGGCACCTATCTTTAACAACAAGCAACCATTGGATAGAGACATATACAAGTGGCATCCTTCACCACATCCCAAAAATAAACTGGCTCACAACATATTCTTCTTAACAATCGGCAGAGGAGTAACTAGCTCATCAATAGAAGGAACAAATAGGTCGTTATCAACAACATTAACACCCTGGCCATGCTTGGGCATTGGTTCCATTATCACATTGGGGGTTTCCGAAGGGTCAAATTCAATCTCCTTTGCCTCAATGAGATCTTGCACTTTGTTTTTCAGAGCCCAACAATTGTTTGTATCATGTCCCGGACTGTCAGAATGATAGGCACGTCGAGTATTTGGGTTGTAGCGGGGAGATGCAATATTTTGATTTTTAGAAGCCTCCTTTAGAGTATCCAGATTAGACTTTAACAGGTGTGGCAAAACCTGAGATAAGGACATGTTAATCTGGGTGAACTATCTTCTGGGCGCATCTGGTCTGCGCTGATTATTTTGTTGTTGATTTGATGCAGGGTTAGAGATCATCACAACTCCTACCGTCAGACGGTGTTCAATTTTGCTTTGATTTCTCTGGCCATAAGCAGCATTGACCTCTTTCTTTCAAGTGAAGGGTTTCTTCATTGTACTTGAAGATGCATCCCTCTGAATATTACCACTCTTGATACCCGCTTTTACTCGTTCCCCAAACAATATCAACTCAGTAAACCCGGCTGAAGAGCTTCCAATCAAATGGTTGAAAAATGCACCAGACAAAGTACCCATGAACATATCTACTAGCTCTCTATCAGACAGAGGAGGCTGGACTCTTCCCGTAAGATCTCTCCACTTCTGGCATAATCTTTGAAGCCCTCACTAGAACCCGTAGACATGCTTTGAAGTTGTGTACGGGTTGGAGTAAGGTCAACATTGTATTGGTAATGTCTATAGAAAGCAGCAGCCAAATCCTCCCTGTTACGATTGTTGGTTCCCTCCAGCTGATAGAACCACTCCAATTGAGTTCCTGATAGACTTTCCTGGAAGAAATACACCCACAAATTCTTATCAGCAGTGTGAGGCTAAATCTTCCTAACATAGGATCTTAGATGTAGCTTAGGACACGAAACCCCGTCATATTTCACAAAGATGGGAACTTTGAATTTTTGTGGGATGACCACCCAAGAGACCAACCTTAATTCTTTAAAATCCAGGCCAGGTACCCTCTACATTTCTATAGCATTAAAACGATCCTCCATCTACTTGTATTTATCATCAGCAGGAGGATATTGTTCCTCAGAGTAATTAGCTTCTTCTTCATCCATCCCCAGGTTGTTGTTTTCTTCCGTTGGCTTCTCTTCCTGATTGTCTCCCTCATTTGACGGAGTTGCGAAATCTAGAGCTCGCTTTGCTGGTCCTCTGAACCTTCTTCCCATATTCAAGACACCAACTGGTTTCTTTGTGTTCTTCTTCTTCTTGTCCTTGAGAATCAGAGCCTCTAGGTCTTCTTGTCCCTTAGCTAAAGCCAGGAACATTTGTTAGAACTGAGCGTTTTGTACTTGAAGATCCTTAACTGTTTGTTCAAGAGCCATTTATTTTTGCTGAAATAAACAACAAAAAGATAAGAAACCTATCTTGGAACACCTGCTTATGTAATGATATGCACGATATGCTTATACAATGTTTCCAAGGACTGTTAAGATTTAAATTTGTTTAGACAAAGAGAGAACAAACATTAATTGCATTCATGAGTTTAAATGGTTACAGTGATGCCTCTTGGGCTTACAATGGAAGAAACAAAGATAAAATAAAACTCCTAAAACAAACAGGACTCAAGCTTCCCATGAGCGCATCCTCTTTGGTGCAATGTAGGCATTCAAACTCTGTTCTTCATGAAGTTGTCTTGTGAGCTCCAAAACCTTCTTCTCGCCTGCGTAGAACTGGGTTTCAAAGGTGTCTCGTTCCTCTTTGAGTTAAATCCAGGATATTTGTAACTCCTCGATAGTAGTCGGTATGTTAGGACGGAGAATAATGTAAGGAACATCTCTCTCGGTAATAGGTTCCATGATGATAGGTAGAATGGCCTCATAAGGCATCATGAGATTTTGAGCACGTGCTCGTACCCACTTAAGATAAGGCTCCAAAGGAATGGAGTTCTTATGCCCCAATGTATTGCTATCCATTTTGTTCACCATGCCCCAAGCTCGTATGAACCTCTAACGGTACCCTTGGATATCGTTCTCATAGTCGAATGCAATTCCTTGAACAAGTGCATCATGAGGACCATCCCTCATAGCGTACCCAAATTGTCGCAACACCAAACAGGGGTTATAGGTGATTCCTCCCCTAATGCATAGAAGAGGGACATTAGGGAATTCCCCATAACGATCAATGATGATAACTTCTTCCAAAGATCAAAGGCACTAGTGAATATCCGAATGCGTGAGGGACATCAACCTATTAGACCATCTTATACCTTGCTAATTCTTCAAAATAGATCAAGTTAGGTGCGAAATAAACCACCTAGACAACAGAGGAGTGCAACACATAAGGGTCCCTCTTCTCCTTACAGTGCGAATGTGAAAAGAGTGCAAAATCTCTCCAAGTAAAGTAGGCACCAGGTTACGAGACATAATTTTTTTTGACCGTATTCATATCTATGAGTTGGTCCGGATTAGGGAATAGTACCATCCCATAGATGAGAAGAGCCACAACTTATTCAAAGGCTTATAAATCCAGAGTATCCCAAAAATAGTGAGCCTTTTCAAACAAAAACTTGGCTAGAAACCCTTTGACACCGCTTCTTGTTTCCCAATTTGCCACAATGTCAGACCGTTGTAAATACAGAGCTTGAGCAATCTCCTCAAGTTTGGGATCTCTTTCCATACAGTTGAAGGGTAATTTATTGAGAATAGGCACTCCTAATAACTGAGAAAACTCTTCCATGGTAGGCACCAACCTGTAATCGGAAAATGTAAAGCAATGGTGTATAGGGTCAAAGAATTGAAAGAGAACTTTCACCATGTCTTCATCAGGGCTTGAGGTGACCAAATTGAGGAGTCGACCATGTCTCTTTGTGAATGCATGGTGTGCACGTTGGACCCGGGAGTACTGGATCTGCATATATTATGTTAGGAAAAAATAAAATGTAAAGACATGGGTATCGAACCCAGGTCCTTCCCCGCTTGCACACTTCCTTTTTACCATCTGCGCTATTTGTTCATTTGTTTATACAAATAAAGTCATAACACTATATTAGTAAAACAAATCAGATATATATAATTTAAAATCAACACATGCGCGCTGCACAAGCCAAAAGGAAAGGGACGCCTGTATTTTGAGATTCAAAGGAATCAGTTTCAAATGCCCTAATAATGGTAGGTTATTATCCTGACATTAGGGCTCACATGTGAGGACTATAACTTGTCTAACACTTCATCATAAACACACACACAAACACATTAGAATGCACAGATACACTTAGATCAAAAGATTGAATCTCAAAATTATATTTATGGTTGGTATGCTTCGATCTGCAGTTTTGGGATACTTTAAGCGTCGAGGAGGGCTGGTATTCGTTTGGACTGGAGGAGCCTGCAAAGTGTGTTTCGAATGTTGATCCCTTCATGAGATTTTGAGATTTTGATCTGTTTTCTAAGTCAGCTTCTTGTGTCTGGAACTTTGATAGGCAATCTCTTATGTATAGGCAATGTGTGTTTGATGGGCAATGTCTGTCTTATATTTATAGGGGTATTGTGGTGTACGAAAATGGCATGAATCATCCATTAACCATGGCTTTGAAAGCAAAATTAAAAGATTTAAAAAAGTTGCCATTTTTGCTGATTTTCTGCCATTTTGGGCTTTGAGTGAACCTGGACAAGTTTCATCCCATTAGGTGTTCGTTTCAACTTTTCACATCTTGATTCTTTTGAATGCTCCTAAGTTGTGTTCTTCGATGGCTCTGAGTTCCAATTCGAACTACTCAAGGCCTCATCATTATGGCTTCTCCGATTGAGTCACTATCTGCCTTAGTTGCTTGATTTGAAAAACTATCCAATCAGCCTAATCGAACTCAATTCTTGTTCCTTTCGATCTCCTTTCCTTTAATTCGAACACCTCTTCATCTTGGACTGTCGAAGCTTCATTTTGTTCTTTCCTTCGAACACAGTTGTGTAGGTGGTTCTTCAATTCCAACTCCCACCCTTTGCTTTTGTCTACAAGAAAATCTTTCTTGCTCACTAGTTCATCTTCAATTGGTGAATACAACTTGTATGCACCAATCGAATGGTAACCCATGAGCACCAAGACTTCACTTCAATCATCCAACTTCTTCCTTTCCTGTCCAGGTACATGCATGTCCTTCGAACCATAAGATCAAAGCTTTCGAATTCAACATCTTCTTCTTTTTAAAGCGCCAATTCAACCAACATGGCAATTGAAGTGCGCCTTCCTTGTAATGCTTCAAATAAATTACATTTCCATGGTTCAAAAACGAACCCTTCTTTACTAGCTCTTCCAATCGAAGACTTCATAAAAACCTCCTCACGCTTTCTTTGGAACTATCCTTCCTTCGATCCTAGTGCTTCATTGGGCATCATACTGCTGTCGAAGCTACTTTAACCCAAAATCTCTTAGGAATATTCTCAGCTTTCGACATACCCTTATTTTCTTTCTTTCAATTAGGACATTATGCCAAGGCTTATAGGGTGCCATGGAAATCATTTGAAACTTTGGAGCTCACACATCTTGGTGAAAAGTGAAACTAATTGAAAGGCCATTGCTTAGGATTTATCTGATCAATTCTTGGTTAAACTTGAGAAATTGAGGACCTTAATAAGCATGCCTTGAATAAAAATGGGAGGGAAAATTTTGGGGTACAACACCATGAATATTTGTAAGTTCCATGTATGGAGATGTATGTTCGACCTTTGTCATGGTCGGCGCGATTTAGTTTTTTTCATGTGCGGAGATATATGCTCGACCCTCTTATTGTTCGGCACATGTTGGGATGTGCCAAAGAGGCAGAGTAGGGATCCGCAAAACGAGTGTAAGACCGTGGTCAGGATCTTAAACCCGTGGCATGAACTTCCCGTTGCGAGCTGGGTGTTCTACCATGTTGGGTACTTCGACAACAAAGCTCGATCGAGGTGTCCCTGTCGGGCTAAGATCTTGCTCGTGAATGAACAAATCTCGCCTTTAGCTGATGTTTAGAGGCCATGTCTGTACCTAGACACGTCTACATGGTCGAGCTCATCCCCTCGTTGGTTAAAGGGGATTGGTCGACTGCCAATGTTCTTAGTGGGTAAAGGACTTAGCTATAGTATTGTTTTAGCTTCGCAGCATTCCAGGGTTGAGGTAATGGTTCTCCGTTTAATTGTTCAAGGTAATACGCTTCGGTGTCTGTAGCTCTTTGGATGCGGTAAGGCCTCTCCCAGTTTATGGCCAACTTCCCTTTGCGGGAATCTTTCTGGTTTCTTTGCAAGACTAGGTTGCCGACCTGAAATTCTCGCTTTATGACTTTGTTGTCATGGTGTAGGGCTACCTGTTATTTTAGTGTGGCCTCGCGAATAGCTGTTCCTGATCGAATTTCTTCGACAAAGTCAAGCTCATTTATGAGGGCCACGTTGTTCATCTCCTTGTCGAGGGGTATTTTGGTTCGCATGAATGGCTCTATGATTTCCATCGGGATGACGGCCTCAGTGTCGTAGGTTAGTCGGAATGGTGTCTCTCCCGTCATCGAATGTGGCATTGTTCGATAAGCCCACGGGACACTATGTAGTTCTTCGACCCAACCCCTCTTGGCTTCGCCCAATATGTGTTTGAGTCCTTGCAGGATGACCTTGTTTGCAGCTTCAACTTGCCCGTTGGTTTGGGGTGTTCGACCGAGGTGAAATGTTGTTTGGTGCTGAGTTTGGCGACAAAGCTTTGGAAACTATGATTAGTGTACTGGTTGCCATTGTCCGTGATGAGCGCTCGTGGTATCCTAAACCGAGCAAGTACGTTTCGTTTGTAGAAATGGAGGATGTTATGTGAAGTGATTTTTGCTAGGGCTTCAGCCTCTATCCATTTGGTGAAATAGTCTACGACCATGATGAGGAATTTTTTTCTAATATGTCCCTTGCATGAAAGGTCCAAGGATGTCCATTCCCCACCAGAAAAACAACCATGGGGAGGATAGTGTATTTAGTCTGCGGGGGTGCGAGGTGCATGTTGTTGTACCCCAAAATTTGCCCTCCCATTTCTCATTGATTTCTCATCACAAAGCCCTTGGAGATCAAGATCCAATTAGGGTTTCATCTGTTCAAGACTTCTCCTTGCACTGTTGACTCAAATTAGTGTTTATGTTTGCACAGAGATGTGTTGACCTAAATGACCTAAGATGACTTTCATGCTTTATATTGGACTCCCAAGTTTACCCATACCAAGTTTCAAGTCTTGATTCCAAGTTTTGCCCAGTCAATTGGACAGTTGACCTAGAAATCAGCTGTATTGGGGAAAAAGTCAACTGTGGCCAATTGACAGTCAAACCTCATGAAAATTGACCCACATCAACATCATGGACCATTTGATCAAATTTGGATCACAATTCCACAAGAAATTTGGTCAGATCACTAAGAGGGCAAAATGGTCATTTTTAGGGTTTTGACTGCACAAAGGCAACTTTTGACTGTTTGACCTAGCCAATGGCAAACCAAGCTCACATATGGACTCAAGGACCCCATGGAATTGTCTTGACATGTTCAACAAGTTCAAAAGATCCCAAGTACACAAGATTGACAGTTGAATTTCCCAGTCAATTGATCAATTTTGACTGTATACTGAAAAGTCAAACTTTGACTTTTTGGTCAAAATCAAGAGTCAAGATTCATTTTTCATCAAAACATGCCAAATCATGAAACTTGTTCACCAAGAAATAAAAAATTGCAAATTAGGGTTTGAAATGAGAATTTTTCATAACTTAGAATTTTTCTAAGTTATGAAAAACCCTAATTTTTTCCCAACTTTGCCCCACTTTCTCACAAAGATTCATTTGGATTCAAGCAAAAGTCAAAACATGAAAGTTGTAGCCTATTGCATAATCTACAACTTTTATTCACAAAGTTTTCCCAAAAGAGGCTTGTAGCTCAAGTTACAATTTTTGGAATAAGGGTACTAAACCATTCTTAACTTAGTGAAATTTTGACCTTTTTAGGCAAGGTTTTTTACCTAACTTCAAGACCATTTTTCACATACTTCCACTTGGAATTTCAATTTGCATTTCAAAGATGGATTGTAGTACACATTACAAGCTTTCCAAAATGTCCAAGAACTCATCAAACAACCTCATGACTTGAGAGAATCGAATTTTGCAATATGGCAAAAACTCACTTTTGAATTGGCCATGTACATGTTCATAACTTGTGCAAATTTCTCAAATCAGCATGCAACTTGATTACAGGCCTCTAAACCATTCAACACTCATAAATTTAATGCCAATCCTTTGTGCCAAAGTGTTGTTCTATGAGTTCAAACATTATATGCAAGTTTAATCCATTTATGGAAAAAGTGAAATAGCCATTTTTGAAAAGTTAAGCTTTATGTCAAAGTTGCAAATCAACAAGTACAGATCAAATCTCTTTGGCACAAGTTTAGGGACTAATCACACTGATCAATGCCAAGGTTTTCAGCATGTTATGGGGGCCTCTACCTGTCTAAACATCAACTTGGCTTTTGGTTGCTTAAAGTGTAAGATACATGGCATAACTAAAGACAACTTTGATCTCAGCAATAGAACCCTTAAGCAAATACTTTGTACACATTCAAGACATCCTAACTGAGCTAGCACACGACCCCAACACCTCCAATACCTCCACAAACTCAAAATCACCATTAAACTGCACAAAAACAGGGCTTGCTGCAGTTTGAGTGCCAACTCTCATCCCTTTCATGCTTTCTTGCCAAAAGCTCATCAAACACATTCCCTAGCATCACTTGAAGCTAACCCAAACATAAAACACGAACTGTAACTCCTCTAGTCAGTTCCACCATTTTCACTTTCTTGTTTTGCAGTTGAAGGTCCATAGCTCGATTCAAGGTCTTTCAAAGCAAAGTAAGCATTGGAATAGCATCACTACACTTCAGGCAAGCTGTACAGATCATCATCTTGCCCTGAAAGCTCCCCCATTGCCAGATACAACTTCAACTGAACAGGTATTTTCTTGAACTTCTAACTCTTGATGTAGGCATTGTTAGCTCTAGGTTTGTGAAAAAGAAGTGTTCTACTCATGCCCCTGAATCTGTACATACTTTTATTTTTCATTTATTTTGCCTGAGCTATGAGAATTTAAGGTCTGAATATGGAAGAAAAGTTAGGTCAAGATTTGGGAATGTTAAAATTCTCTCTCATTTCTGAGAGTTAGGATGAGTTCTTTACATATTTAGAATCGTGGCTTGATGATTAAAATTTCTTATGTTGAAAGTTTGTGCAAAAAATCAAGGAATCCAGATGTTTGAACTTGAGTACAGGCGCGTGTTTTTGGACAAGAAGCTGTCTGAAGGTTGAAGAAGGGTCTTCATGGGCTGGGCCTGTTGTGTCATTTCTCTTCACATCCTATTTTTGCTTTCATACCCCCTGAGCCCATTTTGTTTGTTTTATTGATTTTTTGACTTTTCTCTTTTTATTCTGATTTATTTATTTTTGCTAGTAATATTAAAAACATGAAAAATTATTTTTACACCATTTTTATATTTTTTAAGCATTTATTTGTTTATATGGGCATTTATACATAAATAATATATATATACTATTATTTAGAAAAACTAGAAAAATAATGCAAATATAGTTTATTTCTGATTTTTATTTCATTTTCTCTTTTGAAAACATTTTGTATCAAAAAATACTTTTTTTTATAAATATTAAATATTATTATTTTATATATATAATACTTATTTAGTAAATAATAAAGATATTTATGTATATTAGTATATTTAGGTAAATAATACAAAAAATATATACATTTTTTATTTTATTAATATTTGACATAAAAAATACTTTTTTATGAATATACTTCATTTTTATTTTTGTTTTGTATATAATTATTAACTATTGTACACATTAAATAAATAATACCCCTTTATTTAAGAAATTAGGGTTTTACCCTTAAAACACAAAAACTCCAAAAATATTACTTTTTTATTTTATTCATTTTTGTTTATTTGACATAAAAAATATCTTTTTTCCATACATATAAAAACCCTTTTTGCATTTTGCATCTTTATTTTATTTTCCATTTAATTTATGCAATTAATTATCTTGTAAATATTCCAAAATTGATGTAATAGCTAGGTTTAAATTCCTTGTCAATATCCCCCATTTGAACATTTGTACCCCCCTTCCCATATTGTGTTGTAATAGTGTAGGAATTTTACTTTTCGCACTTTAACGCTTTCTAAATATACCATGCTAGAATTAGGGTTTGTATGCAAATAAAACGAACAAAAATAGTTTGACCTAATTTCAAGATAATCAAGCATGAAAATGGACAACACATATCACACTTGCACCCCTAGGGTATTCCACTTGTTGCCTTCAATAAATGGGCCATATTGCATGTTAGGTCTCTTTGGGCAAAACAAAAACAAACAATTCAAATGATCATAGTCCCTCGATGACGCTTTCGGAAAGTTGCCTAAAATGATCAAGTCCTATTCAAGGAAAAAAATGCCCAAAGATACTTAGCACCATTGCAATTATGGTCTAAACGATGACCCGTGCCCGTCCCTTTCACATCCTAACACAAGATTGTCCACCAAATGCAATGGTGGAACAAAATTGTTAAGAGGGCTAAAACATAGCAATAATCTTTGAGAACTTTAGGGTAGATAGTTCTTAAGTACTTGTCAACTTGCAAAAACAAAACACTTGCCTATTTTTCAAACCACACTTCACAAACCGTTTTCAAAACAAACTTTCAAAAAACCTTGAAACATCTTTTCAAAAAGACAAACACCTTTTGTAAAACATTCGAGTAAAGAATTGTTACAAGGTTAGCCTAGACAAGGCATCTTTTTCAAAACATTTTCAAAACCACACACAAAGCACCATTTCAAACAATTGAAAACCAAGGCAAATTGATCTAAGCAAGTACCTAAGAGCCCATGGATAACCATGGATAGAAGGGGTGCTAATACCTTCCCTTTCTATAATCTACTCCCCGAACCCAAGAAAAATCTCAAAGGTTTTTGCTGTGCTTTTTAAACCTTTCCTTAGAATAAAATAAAAAGTCGGTGGCGACTCTTGCTCAACCGAAACATTTGCGAAAACAAACGCAACACCATAGTCAGTTCTCCAACCGTATCACACATGTCAATGTGCCTCTGGAACTTGTCGCATTTCTTGACATGCTCTTTGGTGTCATATTGCATGGTCGTCTAGTAATACCCTGCTCGCGTGCCTTTCGTGTTAGGGATCTTCCGCCCATGTTCTGGGCGTTGATTCCTTCGTGGATTTCCCATAGTATCTTGGGGATTACGAATTCTTCGACACATTTCAAGAGTGAGATGGAGAATCCCCGATGGTATAGTTTGTGTTCGAGTACCACGTACGAGCATGCTCGTCCTTTGGTTGCGGCTGCCTCTCTCGGATCCATAGGAAGCTCCCCTTTTATCAGAAAGTTGAATACCAGGATCATCTAGCAAGAGTTATCTCTGATGGAATTCACTTTGGGCTGCACCGTGGACCTTTCAATACTCGGGCGAGATATGGATTCTTGTATGACTGATTTGTTCCCGCATTTCTTCTTCATGCTCACGAGCTTCAAAAGTATGTCGGCCCATGTGTTCTGCCCGCGCGGCACGTGTGTGATTTCTACTCGGTCAAACTTTTTCATGTGTTCTCTGACCAAGTTTAACTACCCGATGAGGCTGTTGTTCTTATCCTGGTATCCCCCTTGAACTTGAGATGCGACAAGTTGGGAATCAGTGAAAATGTGTATCTCTCGGGCGCCAAGATCCTCGACCAGTCTTAATCCTGCGAGCAAGGCCTCATATTTAGCATGATTATTCGAGGTTGGAAAGGAAAGAGTGAGAGAGTTTTTGATCATGACGCCTTCCTCGTTTTCAAGGAAGATCTCTGCTCCACTTCCTGTCAAGCTGGAAGCTCCATCCACAAAGATGGTCCACTTGTGCTCCTTCCCTGCGAGGGGGCGGGGGGTTATAAATAGTCATATATGCGACGAAGTCGGCCAGAGCTTGGGCCTTGAGGGCCTTCCTGCTTTCGTACTGGATGTAGAACTCTAAAAGTTCCAAGGACCATTTTAGCATTTGTCCTGCCATGTCTGGTCGACCTGGGAACTGTCTCACGGGTTGGTCTGTTCGTATGATGACCGTGTGTGCCAGGAAATAGTGTATGAGTCTTCTCGCTGCAATGACGAGGTCCAAGGCCACCTTCTCGATTTGTTGGTACTTGATCTCGGGTCCTTGAAGTGCTTTGCTCATGAAATACATTGGATTTTGACCGTCAGGAGTCTCGCGGATGAGGGTTGCACTCACGGCCTCGACGGAGACGGACAGATACAGGAATAAGATTTTCCCGTCTAATGGTCGTGATAATACAGGCGGTTGCGAGAGGCTTTGCTTGAGATGGAGGAGGGCTTGCTCTCATTCCTCGGTCCATTCGAAAGCTGTCTCTTTGCGTAAGAGTTTGAAAAATGGAAGGGTGTGTTGAGCAGACTTCACCATGAAATGGGAGAGCGAGGTGAGCATACTGTTCAGAACCTATATGGATTTTTTGAATTAGGTGTAGGGGGGTCGAATTAGGTACATTTCTCGGGGTTGAACCTCATTTTACTTTGTCTCGCTTGGGAAAAGACCTTTTTGAGTTGAGCAACATGATCAGTGTCTGCTCGAGATTTAACAATCATGTCGTCCATGTATACCTCGAGCATATCTCTGATCTCATTGTGGAAAACTTTATTCATCATCCGCTGGTATGTCACCCCACATTTTTAAGACTGAAGGGCATTACTTTGTAGTAATAATTGCCCGAGCTGGTCATGAAAACGGTGCAGTTCTTGTCGCTCATCTCCATTGGAATTTGATTGTAGCCCGAGTAGGCATCCATAAAAGATAAAATTTTATAGTCGGCCGAGTTGTCGACCATCATATCAATAATAGGCAATGGGAATGCATCTTTGGGGCATGCCCGATTAATATCGGTATAATCAACACACATACACCATTTTCCATTATTCTTTTAAACTAGTACAACATTTGACAGTCAAGTTGAATACCTGGCCTCAGAAATAAAATTTTCCTCTAGGAGGTCTTTTACAACATTTTCAGCGGCCTCTGCTTTCTCGGGAGACTGCTTATGCCTACATTGTACTATTGCCCCAGCGGCTGGATTAATGGCCAGTTGGTGACAGGAAACCTCGGGGTCGAGACCGGGCATCTCTACAGCACTCCATGCAAACAGGTCTGCATTCTCCCTCAAGCAAGCTTTGATTTGCTTCCTCGCCAGGTCGAGGATCCCGGTGCCGATCTTCACATATTTGTGAGGGTTTTCACCGAGGGGAACGAATTCAAAGTCTTCATCCGGGATTGTTTGGAGGAGTCCCTGCTCGCCGTTGGGTGCTTCATCCTGGTCGAAGCGGGTGTCCAGCGAAATGGCGTCGACCTTTGGAGGAGCTTTATGTTCTTCTATCTTGACGGGTTGTGGTTCTGGTCATGCTGTAGCAGCTCTCTTGGCGGGTCGTGCTCTAGTGTCGACCGTACTCTGTCCCTTTGACGTTGCATTGAAGCATCTTTGGGAAGCTGCTAGGTCACCTTGGATGGTGGCGATGCATTCTCTCTTTGTGTAGAACTTCATCTTCAGATGGACGGTGGAGGGAACAGCGGTCAATTCCGTCAGTGTTGGTCTCCCTAAGATACAATTGTAGAGAGACGGGTAATCGTTGACCAGAAATTGCACCTTGACTTGCCTGGTGGTGGTATCCTCGCCGAAGGTGACTAAGAGCTCCATGTGCCCCCAGGGTTTGGAGTTCGAGCCATTAAAGCTCTCCAGGTCGGACCCCACGTATGATGAAAGGTGGGTGTCGTCGAGCTGTATGGTTCGAAAGAGTTGGTGTTGTACCCCAAAATTTTCCCTCTCATTTCTCAAAGAATCACTCTGGACCCTCAGGTTTGCTTCCATCCAGTTCCAAGCCTTGAATTACAATTTTTTTTCAAGAAAGTCATCCACAAGGGCAAAATGGTCATTTACACACTGAAAAGTCAAACTTTGACTTTTGGATCAAAATCAAATTTCAAGAATCATATTTCATCAAGACATGTTGAAATATGAAGTTTGTTTCATCAAGAAATTCAAAAGTCAAAACTACATTGGAAAAGTCAAAATTCTAAATACTTAGAATTTTTTCTAAGTGTTTAAGAAATATGACAAGCTCAGAACTTCTGGCTAGATTTTCACCATGATGCAAGCTGATTCTGGAAGAACTTCTGATACAATAGTTATAGATTTCAATGAGATCTAAAACATTGCAGAATAAAACTTCTCCTAGAAATGCTGGGATTTCAAGTTATAACTTCTCAAAGACACATCCATGAAACTAAAGCACTCAGCAAATTATGGACACTTTCAAAACAGAGTTTGGTCAGAACTTCTGGGCCAGTTTTCACAAAGGTTCAGTCAGAGTTTGTAAGGGTAATTCAAAGAAGGTTACAAAGCATGCTGCAAGCTTCCTGGAAAGTCTGAGAGCTCCTTCTGAACATGCTGGAGCAAGGAGATACAAAGATCAGAAGTTGGATCTCTATTCTAAGTTACGCTGAAGCTGAACTTCTGATCCAGAACTAAGCAATGATGCAGAATATCACGTTGCAGGATTTCTAGTTTGATCAATCTCATCATCATTTAATGCTCACAACCACTTTTGGGTCTTTGTCCAAAGGATTTCCCCACGCGTGGCATAAAAGTACCATTATTGTCTTAGAAAAACAAACTCTTGTACAAGAGTGTGTTGGGCCCATGCGTTGCTTTTGCTTTTGAAGATACCTTTCCTTAAATCACGCTTACAAACCCAACTTAGACATGGCTAAAAGCTGCAAACCACCATGCTTGCTTCAAGAACAAGGCATCACCTTAGCATATGAAGGCTATATTCAACGCTTCATTCAGAACATGACCAAATCCCAAAACCTTGTTTATATAACCTGCTGCACTGCTACAACACAGACCTATAATCAACAGCTAATTCAGCCTACGCCTGCATCCCATAATTGCACCAAACTAGCATACGAAGACTGTGATCAAAAGGCAAGGGAACAGGATGCCAAAAAGGTTCAAATCCCATTTGTTTTCCCCCAAAAAAATCATAACAAATCCACCTATAAATAAGTTGCTCCATCACACTTGCAAAGGGCTGGCTTTTAGAGAGAGGGAGAGAATTATCATAGAGAGAAAAGAAAATAGTGAAAACCTTCGCAAATCCTAAACAAAACCTTTATTCTTCCCTTTGAATCAAATAACATAACCACTATTCTGTTATTATCGCTGACACCAGAACATCTGAAGGCAGCAGCTCAAAGCTCCAAGCCCACACTTCAGATTCAAGGTAAGTCTTTTTGACTTTGCATTTTTTCATTCAGAACATCATTAATATGTAAATATCACAATTAATGTTGTCCATATAATTGCATAAGTAGAAAAACTGTGGACCAGATCTTCTTGATTAGGGCTAGACTCAGATTTAGGATTATAACTTCTATAAACTGTTGTGTTGTTATCCTTCTGATTTGCTGCTTAATAAGAACTGAATAAATTTCTGATGTGCTGATTAAGAGTTGAAATATGGCATAGAACCTCTGATGTTCACTCACAGTTTTGGCACAACACAAAACTTCTGAGTTCTCCTCACTGTTTTAACATACAAAACTTCTATGATTTTCCCATTGTTTAAACACACTAAACTTCTGATATTTACTCGCTGTTAATGCACATTGAACTTCTGATGTTCATTCGTTATTTTAGCACATGCTGAACCTCTGAGTTCTCTTCACTGTTTTAATATACAGAACTTCTAAGATTTTCTCATTGTTCTAACATTCAGAAGTTCAGCATATAGCAACCCAGGTATGATACGGTGGGAGAACTGACTTGGGATTTGTGTTTGTTTTCGCAAATGTTGCGGTTTAGCAAGAGTCGCCACCAACTTTTTATTTTATCCTAAGGAAAGGTCAAAAATCACAGGAAAGACCTTTGAGATGTTTTCATGGGTTCGGGGGGTAGATTATGAAAAGGGAAGGTGCTAGCACCCTTTTCATCCATGGTTATCCATGGGCTCTTAGTTACTTGTTTTAGATCACTTGCCTTTGCTTTTCAATTGCTTGAAATGGTGCTTTGTGTGTGTGGTTTTGAAAATGTTTTGAAAAAGATGCCTTGTCTAGGCAACCTTTGTAACAATTCGTTTGAATGTTTTATAAAGGTGTTTGTCTTTTTGAAAAGATGTTTCAATGTTTTTGAAAGTTTGTTTTGAAATTGTGTTGAGATGTGTGTTTGAAAAATGGCAAGGATGTTTTGCAAGTTTGATCAAGTAACTAAGAGCTATCTACCCTATTTTACTCAAAAGATCTTTCTTATGTTTTTAACCCTTTTAACAATGTTGTTTCACCTATTGTATTTGGTGAACAACCTTGTGTTAGGATGTTTACGGGACAGGCGCGGGTCATCGTATAGACCATGATAGCAATAACGTCAAGTATCTTTGGCAATTTTTCCTTAAGGGACTTGATCATTTTGTTTAGGCAACTCTGATAGCGTCATCGAGGGACTATGATCATTTTGATTGTTCTTGTTTTGCCAAAGTACTTGACATGCATAACATGGCCCATTTGTTTAGGCAACCAAGTTGAGATACCCTAAGGGTGCATGTGTGAATAGTGTGTTTTATTGCATGCATTTGTCTTTGATTTTTAAGTTGTCTACTTGTTGATTTTATCTTGCCATACACGCCTAATTACTAGCATTTGTACAAAAGTAATAAAAAGTGTAAAAAATAAATCCTACACTATTACAACCATATTGAAGTGCATAGAAATGTAAAGGAAAAAATAAGATAAAAAGAAGTAAAAAAGAGATCCTTCGATTCAGGAAGAAGCACCCTTCGATTTGCATTATGCTGGCCTCCTTTGATTGGGCTTTAGCACCAGTCAGGTCATGTACTTCGATTAGGCTTTGGCACCAGTGGGACAGCATGTTGTGCCTTTCGATTGGAACCAGTGGGACAACATGTTGTGCCTTTCGATTGGGACCAGTGGGACAACATGTTGTGCCTTTCGATTGGGGGTTGAAAGCAGTGAGGGAGTGGCTTTCGATTTTCCTTTGTCTCCTTCGACTGGGGGTTGGAGTCAGTGGAGTCATGCCCTTCGATTTTCCTTTGTCTCTTTCGATTGGGGGTTGGAGTCAGTGGTTCTATCTTTTGTTTGAGGCATGGAAACGGAAAGGTTATGGATTTCGTCTGAGGTCTGGAAACAAAAAGGTTCTGGCTTTTCCACAGGCTCCTTGCTGACTCCTTGTAAGCATATTAGGCCCTCAAATTGTGATTCGAAAGGCTAGTGCAGCTAGCCAATCGAAGGGTATAACAAACCTGTCTCAAGTTCTTAAAATGCAACATCCAAACATAACTACAGTCCAGGGGTTAGCACAAAAACAAAACAATGGGTCTCAAAGTCCAAAGTATAACTAATTAAGGTTGATTTTTCAGCATATGGGCAGTTAGGATCGAATGTTAAAACATGGTCTAGAAATATCTACATTTTTCTTGTAGTTGTTTAGTTATTGGCTTGCATTTTTGGTAAATCCCAAGTGTATGTGTGAATGTCATGACTGATGTCATAACATTCTAGTTTAGTTTGTACTGATTCATTAGGTACCTTTGCAGAAAAATATTGTCATACAGGTACTGATGTTTATGAGTGTGTATCTGAGCATCTTTGCAAAATGATCACATTTACCAAAATCAGTAAACAGGAATTCAGATGTCATAACAAATGTTAAGACATCCTGTTCTGAACTAATAGGTTTGCAGTTTGGTCAATTTTGAGTTTTTTCAGGAAAATGACTCAGTCTTTCCAGAACAGAATCCTGCGTTTTCTTTGGGTTAACCTAGCTCAACCCTAACCTGGTTGATAAAGTCCTGTGACCTAGTCTTAAGGTCAAATGGAATTAACCCTAGATTTTTGTGGAAACCCTAACTGAAGATGCAACTGCTATATATTCAACAGAGCTGCTGTTTTGAAAGCAATCCCTTTTTGACAGAAGATCATTTAGAAGATGTATAGTTTTAACTATTGTAATCCAAGCAATTATCATTGTGATAAGTGACTTGGAATAGGTTTTTAATTGTAAGGGTTGTGTAGCACTCAAAGCTTTGAAGCAAGAGTGTTTGTATGTCTCTTGACTAAAGCTGTGAAGCAGAGTCAAGTTAGGTGTGTGTATCACTCAAAGCTGTGAAGCAAGAGTGGTTGTGTTGCTTGATTAAAAAGGTGTGAAGCCTAATCAAGTGTATGTTTTTGAAGATTGTCTTCATCAATTCATTAGTCAAATTGTTTTATGTATCACTGCTGTGATTGAGGGGGAGTGAGTAGGAACTCAGGTTTAAGTTGTACTTAGATTGAAATTGCATTGGGTAGGTCTTAAGTGAAGGAGATAAACTGGTTGGTTTATTCCTGAATTAACATCTCTTATAGTGGATTTCCTCCCTGGCTTGGTAGCCCCCAGAGTAGGTGTTGTTGCACACTGAACTGGGTAAACAATTGACTGTGTTCTTTACTGTTTTTGTATTTACTGTCTTATAGAAAGTCAGATACGGTGTCATAACTTTGAACGTGACATTGAGTATCTGCAGCCAGAATTTCAATTGGCATCAGAGCAGGCACCCTGCCTGTATTACTGGGTGAGATATAGGGATATCACTTTCTGGCACTATGGACAAAGAAGGAGTTTTTGGAAATAGACCACCCATTCTGGATATAACTAATTATGACTACTGGAAACCTCGTATGATTGCCTTCTTAAAATCTCTGGACAAAAAGGCTTGGAGAGCTGCTGACAAAGGATGGAACCATCCCACCATAACTGAGAAAGATGGAACAATCAGTCTGAAGCCTGAGGAAGATTGGAGTAAAGAAGAAGATGAGTTAGCCCTGGGAAATTCCAAAGCTTTAAATGCCTTGTTCAATGGAATTGATAGAAACATTTTCAGACTAGTACATCAATATGAACTGGCCAAGGAAGTTTGGGACACTCTCAAAACTACTCATGAGGGCACTTCCAAAGTAAAAATGTCAAGGCTTCAGATGTTGACTACCAAGTTTGAAAATCTAAAAATGATGGAAGATGAAACCATTCATGAGTTTCACATGAACATCTTGGATATTGCCAACACCTCAGGAGCACTGGGAGAAAAAATGGCAGAAGAAAAATTGGTGAGAAAGATTCTCAGATCCTTGCCCAAAAGATTTGCAATGAAGGTAACTGCCATAGAAGAAGCCCAGGACATCAGCAAGTTGAAAGTGGATGAACTTATTGGGTCTCTTCAGACTTATGAGATGGGGATCACTGAAAATGGTGACAAGAAGAACAAGAGCATAGCACTTGTATCCAACACTGATGTTGACAACAAGGAGAATGAAGAAGAAAATATTTCAGAAGCTATAGCCATGCTTGGAAGACAGTTCAACAAACTCATCAAAAGAATAGATCCAAAGTCAAGGTCTAATGTTCATAACATTCCCTCTGACATTGACAGTTCCAGCAGAAGACCAAGGTCCGAAGAGAAGGGAAACCAAGGCAGAGGAATTCAATGCCATGGTTGTGAAGGATATGGGCATATTCGAGCTGAATGTCCAACCTTTCTTAAGAAACAAAAAAAAGGAATGACTGTTACTTGGTCTGACTATGATTCAGAAAGTAATTCTGAAGAAGAATCTGCCAAACTAGTTACTGCTCTAACTGGTGTTTGTACCTCTGAAAGTGACACTAGTGATGAAGAGGTGACATTTGAAGAACTGGCTGATACTTACAAGAAACTGTGTATCAGAAGTACTGAAGTCTGTGTGCAGAATGAGAAACAATCAAAACTCATCACAAAGTTGGAGGCTGAGAAAAGGGCAAACCTTGAAACTATAAGTCATCTAGAAGGGGAAGTTAAATTGCTGAACTCACAACTGAATCAAATGACAAAATCTGTCAAGATGCTGACTAATGGAACAGACAATTTGGAAGAGATCCTTCAGGTTGGACAAAATGTGGGAAATAAATCTGGACTAGGATTTGTGGAAGCTAAGAAATCTGGTGCAGACAAGAAGATCAGGCCTGTTAAACAATTGTCAAAGCTGATGTCTCAACACAACTCTCAACATCAGGAACAGAGACATATGAAGAAAAGGTACCAAAGATGGAGATGTCATCATTGTGGGAGATATGGCCACATAAAACCTTTCTGCTTCAGATTGCATGGATACCCTAATCAGAACTCAGGTGTCAAACCTAAGTCTAAAAAGGTACCACATGCTCCTAAATGGAAGAAAAAGGCTACTGCCCTGATAGCCCACACTTCCCTGAGGGTCTCTGCAAAGGAAGACTGGTACTTTGACAGTGGGTGTTCCAGACACATGACTGGAATCAAGAACCTCCTCAATAATGTTAAACCTCACACCACCAGTTTTGTGACCTTTGGAGATGGTGCTAAAGGTGAAATCAAAGGAGTTGGTAATCTGGACTGCCCTGGAGTTCCAAGTCTGAATGAAGTACTGATGGTAAAAGGACTGACTGCTAATCTCATTAGTATCAGTCAATTGTGTGATCTAGGATTCAAGGTAAATTTCTCAAAATCTGAATGCCTTGTAATCAATGACAAACAAGAAATTGTAATGAAAGGAGTCAGATCTAAAGACAACTGTTACTTGTGGGAGCCTGAGAACACTAATTTCTCCTCTGTGTGTTCCATTGCAAAAGAAGAAAAAGAGGTGAAACTGTGGCACAAAAAACTTGGCCATCTTCATCTAAGAGGAATGAAAAGGATTATCTCCATGGAGGCAGTCAGAGGGATTCCAAGACTGCAAATTGATGAAGAAAGAGTTTGTGGTGAATGTCAGGTTGGTAAGCTGACTAGGATGTCTCATCCAAAGTCAAGACATCTGACCACCTCTAAGGTTCTAGAACTTCTTCATATGGATCTGATGGGACCAATGCAAGTGGAGAGTCTTGGTGGAAAAAGATATGCCTATGTGGTTGTGGATGATTTTTCCAGATTCACCTGGATTAATTTCATTAGGGAAAAATCTGATGTATTTGAAGTTTTTAAAGAATTGTGCAAAATAATTCAAAGAGAAAAGGAAAGGGTGTATTGTCAGAATCAGAAGTGATCATGGCAAGGAATTTGAAAACAACAAGTTTGATGATTTCTGTTCCTCAGAAGGAATTAGTCATGGATTTTCTTCTCCTATAACTCCTCAGCAAAATGGAGTTGTGGAAAGAAAAAACAGGACCATACAGGAATCTGCCAGAGCAATGTTACATGCCAAAAGACTTCCTATGTATTTTTGGGCTGAAGCTATGAATACAGCCTGCTATGTTCATAACAGGGTCACCTTGAGAAAGGGAACCTCATCCACCATATATGAACTCTGGAAAGGAAGAAAACCAACTGTGAAGTACTTCCATGTGTTTGGCAGCAAATGCTATATTCTGGCAGATCGTGAACAAAGAAGAAAACTGGACCCTAAAAGTGATGAAGGCATATTTCTAGGATACTCCTCAAATAGCAGAGCTTATAGAGTATTCAATTCCAGAACCAAAGCCATGATGGAATCAATAAATGTTATAATTGATGATTATCATGAAGAAATAGATGTTCCTTGTACTGTTGAGACATTCTTTGAGACTTCAACCCAACAGAATGATCTACCCAACTCCACCACAACAGAATCTGAATAAAAGGAAGCTAGCAAGATCCCTTCCATCAGAATTCAGAAGGATCATCCAAAAGAGCTCATCATAGGAGATCCAAACAGTGGAGTCATTACAAGATCTAGAGAAATCATCTCAAACTCTTGTTTTGTGTCCAAAATGGAACCAAGAAATGTCAAGGAAGCTTTAACTGATGAATACTGGATTGGTGCAATGCAATATGAACTGAACCAATTCAAGCAACATGAAGTTTGGGAACTGGTTCCTAGACCTGAAGGAACTAACATCATTGGAACAAAATGGATTTTCAAGAACAAGTCAGATGCTGAAGGAGTTGTCACCAGAAATAAGGCAAGACTTGTTGCTCAAGGATACACCCAGGTTGAAGGGGTTGATTTTGATGAAACCTTTGCACCTGTAGCCAGGCTGGAATCAATCAGACTCCTATTGTCAATTGCTTGTCTTCTGAAGTTCAAGTTATTTCAGATGGATGTGAAAAGTGCCTTTCTAAATGGGTACTTAAATGAGGAAGCTTATGTGGAACAACCTAAAGGCTTTGTGGATCCAACCCACCCTGATCATGTCTACAAATTGAGAAAAGCTCTATATGGCCTGAAACAAGCTCCTAGAGCATGGTATGACAGGTTAACAAAGTTTCTCTCAGACAAAGGATACAGAAAAGGAGGCTTGGACAAAACTCTCTTTGTCAAAACTGAAGGAGGGAAGTTGATGGTTGCCCAAATATATGTTGATGACATAGTGTTTGGAGGAATGTCAGAACCTATGGTTAAACATTTTGCTGACCAGATGCAGGCTGAATTTGAAATGAGTCTCATGGGAGAACTAACTTATTTTCTTGGACTACAAGTCTCACAGATGGAGGACTCAATCTTCCTATCTCAAAGCAAGTATGCTAAGAACATTGTAAAGAAGTTTGGTATGGAGAATGCCAGTCACAAAAGGACTCCTGCTCCTACTCATTTAAAGCTTTCCAAAGACTCAAGTGGGGTTAAGGTGGATCAAAGTCTGTACAGAAGCATGATAGGAAGCTTGTTGTACTTAACAGCCAACAGACCTGATATTGCTTTTGCAGTTGGAGTCTGTGCAAGATACCAAGCTGATCCTAAAGTCAGTCATATCAATCAAGTGAAGAGAATTTTGAAGTATGTGAGTGGAACTTACAACTATGGGTTGATGTATTCTCATGGCTGTGAACCAGCTCTGACTGGCTACTGTGATGCTGATTGGGCTGGTAGTGCTGATGATAGAAAAAGCACCTCTGGAGGATGTTTCTTCTTGGGAAATAATCTGGTTTCCTGGTTCAGCAAGAAACAGAATTGTGTGTCTCTTTCTACTGCTGAAGCTGAATACATTGTAGCTGGTAGTAGCTGCTCTCAAATGATCTGGATGAAACAGATGCTTACTGAGTATAATGTCACACAAGATGTTATGACATTGTACTGTGACAATCTGAGTACAATCAACATTTCCAAGAATCCCATTCAGCATAGTAGGACCAAACATATTGACATACGACACCTTGTAGAAGAGAAGACAATCAAATTGGAACATGTTGCCACTGAGCTACAGCTGGCTGACATTTTTACCAAGGCTCTTGATGCAAATCAATTTGAAAACTTGAGGGGTAACTTGGGTATTTGCCAACATGAGGAATTGTAGCAATTAATTTTGCTTAAAACAAGGGTTAAAGGAGTTATGCTTGTTCTGATTGGGTTAAAATTATATTTTCCCATTTCCTTCAATTCTTTTAAGAAGTTGAGTAGACACTCATTTCCTTCCTTCCCCTCTCGTCTCCTCATCAAAACCCAGTCTCTCAATCAGAATTTTCTCTTCAGTTGCTGTTGGTCCTCTAAGACTGTCAAAATGCCTCAAACACCATCATCATCCAATACGACCATTTCAACCTCTTCCTCTGATCAAGATTCTAGGACAATCTCTTCTTGTCAGGACTCTGAAGTCCTGGAGATCTCTTCTCTTAGAAAAGTGGAATCTAACCCCACCAAGGTCAAAGAGCTGAGAACAAGACATGCAGGAAGGTCCCAAGCTTCTGCCTCTGGTAATTCATCTCATCCTTCTTCTTCAGTTCCCCCTGAAATTGCAAATAGGGAAGGGTCAGCCTATGTTCGTCAAGCAATAACAAAAATTGTTTCAAGAATTCTGAACGAGAACCACTTAGTTCCTGGCATTTCTGTTCCTTTAAATCAAGAAAGTTCAAATGCTGAAACAAGTCCAGATGTCTCTAACGATGTTGAGACATCAAACAAAGAGAAGAATGCTGACATTGCTCTCAAGAAAAGGAAGAAGCCCGAATCCTCTGAGTCTGATGACAATGCTTAAAGGTTGGTGGAGTTGCTGTTTGGAGTTGATGCTGGTCCCTGGTGGAGTTTGGAAGTGTGTTCAGTTTTTAGCTGCTGCTCTTATTACTTTTTCTGGATGACTGTATAATTTTTATGAACATGTATCTTTGGCCCATTTGTGGCTAAAGAGGGGGAGATATATTTTGGTACTTACTTAATTAGACATTCTATTTTTCTGCAGTCATTTCTTTCTGCTGCTAACTATCTCTGATTGCTTAGGGTCTTTAGCCAAAAATCTGCCAAAGGGGGAGTTTGTAGTTGTTTAGTTACTGGCTTGCATTTTTGGTAAATCCCAAGTGTATGTGTGAATGTCATGACTGATGTCATAATATTCTAGTTTAGTTTGAACTGATTCATTAGGTACCTTTGCAGAAAAATATTGTCATACAGGTACTGATGTTTATGAGTGTGTATCTGAGCATCTTTGCAAAATGATCACATTTACCAAAATCAGTAAACAGGAATTCAGATGTCATAACAAATGTTAAGACATCCTGTTCTGAACTAACAGGTTTGCAGTTTGGTCAATTCTGAGTTTTTTCAGGAAAATGACTCAGTCTTTCCAGAACAGAATCCTGCGTTTTCTTTGGGTTAACCTAGCTCAACCCTAACCTGGTTGATAAAGTCATGTGACCTAGTCTTAAGGTCAAATGGAATTAACCCTAGCTTTTTGTGGAAACCCTAACTGAAGATGCAGCTGCTATATATTCAACAGAGTTGCTGTTTTGAAAGCAATCCCTTTTTGACAGAAGATCATTTAGAAGCTGTATAGTTTTAACTATTGTAATCCAAGCAATTATCATTGTGATAAGTGACTTGGAATAGGTTTTTAATTGTAAGGGTTGTGTAGCACTCAAAGCTTTGAAGCAAGAGTGTTTGTATGTCTCTTGACTAAAGCTGTGAAGCAGAGTCAAGTTAGGTGTGTGTATCACTCAAAGCTGTGAAGCAAGAGTGGTTGTGTTTAGGAACTCAGGTTTAAGTTGTACTTAGATTGAGGGGGAGTGAGTAGGAACTCAGGTTTAAGTTGTACTTAGATTGAAATTGCATTGGGTAGGTCTTAAGTGAAGGAGATAAACTGGTTGGTTTATTCCTGAATTAACATCTCTTATAGTGGATTTCCTCCCTGGCTTGGTAGCCCCCAGAGTAGGTGTTGTTGCACACTGAACTGGGTAAACAATTGACTGTGTTCTTTACTGTTTTTGTATTTACTGTCTTATAGAAAGTCAGATACGATGTCATAACTTTGAACGTGACATTGAGTATCTGCAGCCAGAATTTCATTTCTTTATTGGTATGTGCACATGATGTTTAAATGAAAGAGTTCCAAGTTTAGAGAGAACTTACCTCTAGAAATGCTTAGTCGAAAGAGCTGTAGGTGACCTTTTTTGATGGTGGAGGGAGCCTCGCTGGGATCTTCCTGAAGTTAGTTCTGTTACTGTTTGGTTTGGGCAGTCACTGAATCGAAGAGAGTATATGATGGTGATACGTGAATCGAAGGTTGCTTCAGTCTACGGGAAGTAAAATCGAAAGGTATACTACTGAGACTTTTTTATGAAAAATCTTAGAGTTTTGCAGGTTTGAGAACGTTGGAGAGTTTGAAAATCTGGGAGAGTTTCAGAATATGGGAGAGTTTTAGAATATGGGAGGTATGGAATTTTTTCACACGGTTTATTTTGATGTCTGGAACTTGTTTGCAAAGTTTGTTTTTGCTCGTGTTAACAGAAAATGTCCCCCCCTTCTGTTTTGCAAATTTTTCTTTTATGAAGCCAAGATGTGTCAGTATTTTGAACAGGCCTGTACCAGCCATCTTGTATGCTGCACACAATCCTCTAGCCCTCCCCCCCCTAATTTATGGACTTGATTTGCTGCATGAGATATGGACCAATGCTCAAGGGATTCAGTTTTGACATAAAGCACATTTTGGCAAAAATGGAAATGTCACTTTTTCTACTTAGGGATTAATCTTGTATGTAATGACCCAGTGGCTAAAAAAAACCTTAGTTCAATGGTTAAGAATTAAATTAAGGAGTGTAAGTTGGTCTTGAGGCCTGCAAGCTAGCACCAAACATGCTGATTTGAAAATGCAAGTTTGTATGAACATGCCTTGGTCATGAACAAAAGTGAGTTTTTTGCCAACTTTGAGAATTCGATTCTCTCTAACCACAAGGGTGTTTGAGGAGTTCTTGGACAATTTGGAAAGCTTGGAACATGTAATACAATCCGTATTTGTAATTCAACTTGAAAATCCAAGTGGAACCATGTGAAAAGTGGCCAAGAAGATGGGTCAAAATCTTGCCTAGATTAAGGTAAATTTTGCCTAAGTTAAAAGTTTTAAGTACCCTTGTTCCAAAAATCATAACTTGAGATACAAGCTTCTTTTGAGAAAACTTTGTGAATAAAAGTTATAGACTTTGTGATGGACTACAACTTTCATGTTTCAATTTTTGTTTGAATCCATTTTCATCTTGGTGAAAAAATGGGACAAAGTTGGGAAAAAATAAGAAAATTTCATAACTTAGAAAAATTCTAAGTTATGAAATTTTTTCATTTTAAATCCTAATTTGCATTTTTAGGTTTCTCGATGAACAAATTTCATAATTTGACATGTCTTGATGAAAAATGACCCTTGGAACTTGATTTTGACCAAAAAGTCAAAGTTTGACTTTTCAGTATACAGTCAAATTTTGATCAGTTGACTGAAAAATTCATCTGTCAATCCTATGCATTTGAGGTCTTTTGAACTTGTTGAATGGGTCAAGACAAAGTCATTGGGTCCTTGAGTACATATGTGAGCTTGGTTTGACATTGGTTAGGTCAAACAGTCAAAAAATTGCCTTTGTGCAGTCAAAACCCTAAAAATGACCATTTTGCCCTTTTGGTGATCTGATCAAATTTCTTGTGGAATTATGGTCCAAACTTGATCAAATGGTTCATATGAGTTCATAATGTTGATGTGGATCAAATTTCATGAGGTTTGACTGTCAATTGGCCACAATTGACTTTTCCCCCAATACAGCTGATTTCTAGGTCAACTGTCCAATTGACTGGGCAAAACTTTGAATCAAAGCCTGAAACTCGGCAAGGACAAACTTGTGATTCCAACATGAAGTATGAAAGTCACTTTGGGCATTTTAGGTCAAAACATCCCTGTGCAAACTCAAACCCTAATTTAGGTCAACAGTGGAAGGAGGGGTCTTGAGCAGAACAAACCCTAGCTTGATCTTGAGTTTCAAGAGTCTTGTGATGAGAAAGTGTTGATGAAATGAGAGGGAAAATTTTGGGGTAAAACACCAGGACTTATGTGTTTTCCCTCTAACGTGTCTCGCAGGACCTCAGGATGTACCAATCCAGAACTTCTGATTCCACTGACGTTCCTTTTTGAGTCACCACGCGCCTGGCTTCAGAACTTCTGATCCTTGTTGTTTCGCTTGCAACAATACACTGTTTCTATCTTTCATTTATTTTCCTTTTTATCATTTTTTAATATTAATTCCTTTTTTCATTAATATAAAAAGATATAAAAATATTTTCTTTTATTAATTAATTTATTTCTTTTTCTTAATTCATTAAGACAAAAAACAATTTTCTAAGCAAGTCCTTTTTTGCATTGTACATTTCAATATGATTGTAATAGTTAAATAGGATTTAAATTCTTGCAACCCCCCATTCATAAATATGTACCCTCATCCCTCTAATGATTGTAATAGTGCAGGATATTTACTTTCCGCACTTTTTATTACTTTCATATATTGCTAGTAATTAGGGTGTGTATGGCAAGACATGAAATCAACAAATAGAGAACCCTAATCAAGACAAAATGCATACAATCAAACACACTTTGCACATATGCACACCTTAAGGTAATCTCACTTGTTGCCTATTGGAAAAATAGTCATGTCCATCAAACATGGGCGTTTTAGCAAAGACCCTCGATAAAAGATCGTAGTCCTTCGATGACCCTCGATGTTGCCTTCGGTAAATGATCTAGTCCCTAAACGACATTGCTAAAACGTCTCATAGGTTGCCTTCTATGACTATACAAACGTCCTGTGCCGGTCCCTTCACATCCAATGATGAGGCTTCTTACCGAAACAATGGTAAAGATAGAAACATCTAAAGGAGGAGGAAAAGAATACTAAAGAACTTTTGAGTAGGTAGATTTGCTCCCAGTTACTTGCTTGCTCACAACAATAACATTCTATACACCAACACTCCCACTTTGAAACATTTTCAAAAGATCCACACTTTGTATACATTCTTACGAACGAGAATCATTACAAAGTTTGCCTAAACGATGACCTATTTACAAAAATACTTTCAAAAACCACACAAAGCATACATTCAAACAAAAGCAAGTGATCTAGCAAGTAACAAAGAGCCCATGGAAAACCATGGATGAAAAGGGTGCTAATACCTTCCCTTTTCATAATCTACCCCCCGAACTCAAGAAAACATCTCTAAAGGTCTTTCTTGTGCTTTTTCACCTTTCCTTATTGGATAAAAGAAAAGTCGGTGGCGACTCTTGCTATCCGCAACATTTGCGATCAAACACAAAACCCTCAAGTCAGTTCTCCCACCGTATCACAGAACTGGCGACTCTGCTGGGACAACTCTAAAAGTGGGGTTACCTTAGGGTTAGATCATATTTACTTGCCTTCATTTATTTGAATTGCTTGCTTTACATTATTGGTACCTTGTTTGGGTTTATGGAAACTGTACGGGGTATACTGACATGGTTTAAGCAATATCTACGTTAGTGTGACGCATTTGTTGGTACCGGTATCCCTTGTGATAAAATGAGAAGAATACGGGGCCGCTGAGCAGCGTCATGAAGCACTAACTGATATTAGAATCTTACTTGACCAACTTGGCCATTAGGAAGTAGTAAGATAGCCGGATTTGGTGCAGTCCAAAGTTAGTTGATACTCGATGCTACACTCATTGAGACCAGACTTTTGGGATATCTCGGCCGCAAGAAAAGATTGATTGAGCTGAGATAATGCCTAAAAGAAAGGACAGTGATATTGAGATCCCTTAGAACCTGGTTACTATTAACTAGGACAGGTTGAGCCAACTAAACTTCAAGAGGGTACTTACCTACTGTCGACCCCAAAATTTTCCCTCTCATTTATCAATATTTTCCTCACAAGACTTCTTGGACTTAAGACAAGATTAGGGTTTGCTCAGCTCAAGACCTCATCTTGCACTGATAACCTGAAATTAGGGTTTGAGTTTGCACAAGGATTTTTGGACCACCAATGCTTCATTTGACTTTCATACACCATCTTGGACCCCTAAGATTTCTCATACCAAGTTTCAAGCCTTGAATCACATTTTTGACCAGTCAATTGGACAATTGACCTAAAAATCAGTTGTATTGGGGAAAAAGTCAACCATGACCAATTTACAGTCAAACTTCATATTTTTTTGATCCAAAACCACATTTTAGACTCATATGTACCATTTGATCAAGTTTGGATCACAACTCCTCAAGAAATTTGATCAAATCATCAAAAGGGCAAAATGGTCAAAATTAGGGTTTTGACTGAGAAAGGGCAATTTCTGATTTTTAACCTAGCCAATGACCAATTGGGTTCAAGCATGATTTAAAGGACTCAATAACATCATCTTGACCTAATCACATAATTCAAAAGATCTCAAATGCATAGGATTGACATATGAATTTTATAGTCAACTGATCAAAAGTCAACTGTACACTGAAAAGTCAAACTTTGACTTTTTGGTCAAAATCAAGTGCCAAAGGTCATAATTCATCAATATATGTCAAAATGTGAAACTTGTTGACCAAGAAACCTAAAATTGCAAATTAGGGTTTTAATTTGAAATTTTTCATAACTTAGAATTTTTCTAAGTATGGAAAATTTCTTATTTTTTCCCAACTTTCCACAACTTTTTCACCATGATCCAATTGGATTCAAAGAAAACTTCCAACATGAAAGTTTTAGTCCTAAATGAAATATACAACTTTGATTAACAAAGTTTTCCCAAAAGATGCTTGGATATCAAGTTATGAATTTATGAATAGGGGTCCATAAACTTTTTAACTTAGTGAAAATTTGCCCTAGTTTAGGCAGGTTTTTGACCCAACTTCATGGACATTTTTCACCTAGTTCCAAGAGGTATCTCAAAATTCATTTCAAAGATGGATTGTAGAGAATGTTACAAGCTTTACAAAATATCCAAGAACTCTCCAAGATCATTTGTGGTTAGGGAGAATCGAAGAAGAGAAAATCGCATTTTGTCACTTTTGTGCAAGTCATTTTCACAATGCACGAAGTTGCAAATCTGATCAAGCATGCTTGTACCTTACATTACAGATACAAAATCCCTTCTACACTCTATAATTAAATTCAAACTCAATTGATAATGGCTTTGTTTTGGCTTTTGAAGCATTGTACAAGGTATAAATCCATAAATGGCATAAAGGGTACAATGCCATTTTGATAAAGCAAGCTTTTCCAACTTTATCAGCCTTGAGCCTTGGACTTGTTCCTTGAGTACAGGCATTTTCCATAGATCACAAGCAAAGCATACCAACTCTCTGCAGCTAGCAAGCAAGCAGTACAAGCATATTTGCATAGTCGCTTCAACTTTTCTTCAAATGCAAGCAAATTGGCAAAAGGAGTCAGAACTGGTACAACAGGAAAATGGTGGACTTTGTATCACTATATACAACTTCATAAACTTTTTGCAAGCTAGAACACGAAGGAACAACATCTGAAACCTTCCCAAACTCAAAAAACACAAATTTCTTCCCAAACAGGGCAGCTTCTGCAAAACACTAGCCATTTCATTTTTGGATCGTGCGTTTCTTGTCTCAAGACTTCAAACACTTTACATACATCCTACCTAAGTTGTCCAAGCCTTTACATTGCATCTGTAAGCTCTGTTTCAGCCATCACCATTTTCACTTGGGAAGGTTGCAACTTGACTTCTACAGGGAGTTTCAAGCATCCTCAAGGCAAGCTAAGCATTGGAATAGCTTGAGGGAACTTCAAGGAAGCTCACACGATCCTCAAGCCTCACTCAAAGTCTCCATATTGCCATATCCAAGTCCAACTGAAGGAGGTATTTTTCAAAACTCTATCTCTCTATTTAGGAATCCTCAAGCTTTGATTTGTGAAGCAAAGATGTAGTCCTTAACATGGTGAAACTGTACATATGCATAGTTGTCATTTATATTAACTCAGTAGTGAGAATTTGAAGCTTGAAGTTCATGAAAAATTTAGGTCAGAAATTAGGGCTACAGAAATTCTCCCTGATCTTTGAGAGTTAGATTATGAATCTTATATCATTGGAATCGTGATAAAAAATGCTATCCGTTTCATGTTGCAAGTTTTTGTTTTTGTGCAAAGAATAACAAGTTGCAGGTTTTGAAAAAACGCGCGCAGGGAAGGAGCCAAGGACAGGGACGATGGCTGGCTTGGGCCTGGCGCGCATTGGGCCTTCTGTTTTACTTCCCATACCCCCTGATCCACTATTTGCACCCCCTTTGCATATTTGTTTTATTTTTCATTTTTCTTTTTATATTTTTATATTTATTGTTTTTAATTCTTTTTCTGAACAATAAAAAATCGCAAAAATAATTTCTTTATTTTTTGCATTTTATTTTATTATTTTTATTATTTTTTTGGCATAAAAAATAGTTTATTAGGTTTATAGAATTTATTTTCTTAAATAAATTTGTAAATACAATTTAAAAATACTATATATTTTTATTTTATTATTCAACACATAAAAATAATTATTTTCATATATATTTTAATTTTTAATATTTGTAAATAATTTTATTTATTTTTTCTTGTACATAAATAGACAAAATATAAATATAGAACATATTTTTCTTTTAATAAAAAATTAGGGTTTTCCCTTTCAAAAATAATAATGTTATTTTTTTCTTATTTTTTGGACTTAAATAAGTTTTATTTTTTTTTCATACATAAAATTAATACAAAACATTTTTGCATAAATACATTTTATTTGCATATTTAAATATTTGTATATTTATTTATCTTGTACAATAATTCAATTGGGTTGTAATAGTATTTTAGGGTTTTATTTTGTGCAAATATCCCCATTCAAAAAATTGTATCCCCCCTCCCATAATAATTGTTGTAATAGCTTAGATTTATTTTACGCAATTTATCGCATTATATACATGTTTAGTAAAATTAGGGTTTGTATGATAAGACAAAAATCAAACAAATAGCAAAGACATAATACAAGACAAAAGCATGTAAAATGACAACACATTGCACACAAGCACCCCTAGGGTTTCACCCACTTTGTTGCCTAAAAAATGGCCATGGTATGCATGCAAGGTATCTTGACAAAACAAAAACAAGAAGATCATAGTCCCTCGATGACGCTATACAAAGGTTGCCTAAACAAATGATCTTGGTCCCTCAAAATGCTAAAGATATTTGGCACCATTGCTATCATGGTCATACGATGACCCACGCCTGTCCCGTTTAACATCCAAAGATAGGGTTATTTACCAAAGCAATGGTAAATCAACAATGTCAAAGGAATAAAAATGTACAAGAAAGACTTTTGAGTAGGTAGAATGCTTCTAGTTAATTGATCAATTTGCAAACAATCCTTGCTATTTTCAAACAAACACACACACACATTTCAAAAACATTTCCAAACAACTTTCAAAACATTGAAACATTTTTCAAAAGACAAACATCTTTGTATACATTCTTACGAACGAGAATCATTACAAAGATTGCCTAAACGATGGCCTTTTTTCAAAATACTTTCAAAACCACACAAAGCACCATTTCAAACAATTGCAAAAGCAAAGCAAGTGATCTAAAACAAGTAACTAAGAGCCCATGGAAAACCATGGATGAAAAGGGTGCTAATACCTTTCCTTTTCATAATCTACCCCCCGAACTCAAGAAAACATCTCAAAGGTCTTTCCTGTGCTTTTTTACCTTTCCTTTTGGATAAAAGAAAACTCGGTGGAGACTCTTGCTAACCGCAACATTTGCAAACACAAACGCAAAACCTCAAGTCAGTTCTCCCACCGCATCACAGAATTGGCGACTCTGCTGGGGAATATTATAAAAGGGGGGTTACGTTAGGGTTTTAGATCACATTTACATGCTTATATTGCTTGACTTGTTTGCTTTACACTTTGGTTCTATTGTTTGGGTTTGAATCCTCTACCCGGATTTGGGAAACATTCATAGGTAAATAGCAATACATTGTGGAAACTGTGTGGGGTATACCGACATGGTCTAAGCAATAGCTATATTAGTGCGACATATTTGTGGGTACCGGTAGCCTTTGAGTCAATCAAAGAGAATACGGGGCCGCTAAGTGATGTCATGAAGCACTAATGGACTTTTAGAACCTTTACTTGACCAACTTGGCCTTTTAGGATGTAGTGAGATGACCGACTTTGGTGCAGTCCGAAGTTGGTAGATACTCGATACTACACTCATCGAGGGTTGGTTCCTTGGAATATTTCGGTCGCCAATAAAGAGGCTGAATTGAAACAATGAACAAGGAAACAATCCAGTGATATTGAGCTCCTTAGAACCCAATTACTATTTCTAGGATAGGTTGAGCCAACTAAACTTCAAGAGGGTACTTACCTATGAAACCCCATGCAAGCCTGAGCTAGGAACTTGTGTGATTTGTTTGTACATATATACTTGTGCATAACATCATGGACATCATGAAGCATCATATGCATCCACTAACCATTTCAAGGATTTTGGAAATTCATCTTTGTTCTTGTTTTGTAGGTTATGGATTCACTTCGCAGGAAAACTATCCAAGTCAACCTTGTAAGAATTCCTCCACAACTCAAGGAGCTAGCTTCAAGGATTCATGAGAATTCTCCATTCACCAAGAGGCATGGTCGTCTACTCAACTTGGTTACCACCAACACTGAGGAGGATATGCTGAAAGTTCTCTTCCAGTTCTTTGACCCTTTGCATCATTGCTTTACATTTCCTGACTACAAACTTGTGCCTACTTTGGAGGAATTTTCTCAACTCTTGAGGATTCCTATTCTCAACCAACTACCCTTCAACGATACGGAAAGAGATCCAAATCCAGAAGAGATTGCTCAAGCCTTACACTTGCACTCATCTGATGTCATAACACATTGGGAAACTAGAAGTGGTGTCAAAGGCTTCTTGGCAAAGTTCTTGTTTGAGAAGGCCCAAAGCTGCTGGAATTCCTTGGACTTACAAGCTTTTGAGGAGATTGTAGCTCTTCTCATTTATGGGATGGTCTTGTTCCCTAACCCTGATCAACTCATAGATGTGAGTGCTGTCAAAATCTTCATGACTCGCAACCCGATGCCTACATTGCTTGGGGATATCCTCCACTCTTTTCACACTCGTACAATGAGGAAAAGAGGTGTTCTCATGTGTTGCACTCCTCTCCTGGAAAGATGGTTTATTTCTCATCTTCCCCAATCATTCTTGAAGAATGAGCAAGGCTTGAGGTGGTCACAACGGTTAATGACCCTTACACATTCAGATATTCATTGGTGTTCTCAATCCATAGAGAATGTTATCATCATTGACCGTTGTGGGGAATTTCCTAATGTCCCTCTACTAGGCATTAGGGGAGACATCACCTATAACCCCTGCTTGGCTCTGAGACAGTTTGGTTATGCCCGAAGGGATGGCCCACATGACATGCTGATTCAAGGATTGGTTTTCGACTTCGACAACGACAACCAAGGACTCCGTTAAAGATTCATCCGAGCTTAGAGGATGCCCAACAAGATGGATAGCAAGACTCTGGGACACAAGAACTCCATCCCTCTTGAGCTTTACTTCAAGTGGGTACGAACCCGCGACCAAAGTCTTATGATGCCTTACCCCTCCATTCTCCCTGTGATTATAGAACCTGTTATGGAAGGAGAGGTTCCATACACCCTCCTACATCCTGACATGCCAACATCACTCGAAGACTTACAAAGGAGTTGGATACAGCTCAAGGGAGAGCGTGATACTTTTGAAGCCCAATTTTACGCAAGCGAGAAGAAGGTTTTGGAACTCACTCGGCTATTTCACGAAGAGCAGACTCTCAACACCTACATTGCACCAAAGAGGATGCACAACGTCTTTTTACCTTAGAATTTTGTATTATTTCGCCCAAGGGGCATTGATGTACTAACAATTCTATCTTATTAATATGATGTGTGTTTCTTTTTTGTTTAAAACAAATTTTAATTTCTGAATCCTTGAAAGCATTACATGAATACATATCATTCATCATATGCATAAACAAGTTTTCATACCAAGTTTCCTCATCTCTCTGCTGTTTATTTCAGCAAGATAGATATTGAACAAACGGTCAAAGATTTGCAAGCTCAGAATTCACAATTTCAACAGCTACTCTTGACCTTAGCCAAGGGGCAGGAGGAGCTCAAAACTCTGCTAGAGAAAGAGAAAGAGAAAAATAAGAAGAAGCGAGCCGATGTGGTTATCATGGGCAGAAGGTTTGAAGGACAAGCCAGACGGACTTTGGAATTCCCATCAACATCTGAAGAGGGGGAAGGAAAAGGAAAAGGAACGGCACTGCCATCAGATTCTGAAGCAGAAGAAGAGGAAGATGAGGAATACTCTGAACAGCAGTACCCTCTGGCCGATGACAAATACAAAAACTTGGAAGAACGTCTAGCTGCCATGGAGATACAGAGAGTACCGGGTCTGGATTTTGAGGAGTTAGGATTGGTTTCTGGAATTGTAATCCCTCCTAAGTTTAAAGTGCCACTGTTTGCTAAGTATGATGAGGTGTCTTGCCCAAAAATGCACCTCAGGTCCTATGTTAGGAAAATTCAACCACATTCTTCTGACAAAAACCTGTGGGTCCACTTTTTCCAGGACAGTCTATCGGGAACGCAGCTTGATTGGTTCTACCAGTTGGAGAGGTCTGGTGTCCATAATTGGGAAGACTTGGCGGCAACCTTCTATAAACAGTATCAATACAACGCCGACTTGGCGCCAACCCGTGCTCAGCTACAGAGTATGGCTATGGCTACCAATGAGGGCTTCAAAGACTACGCCCAAAAGTGGAGGGATTTAGCCGGAAGGGTTTAACCACCTTTATCTGAAAGAGAGCTAATTGACATGTTCTTAGGAACCCTATCAGGTCCTTTCTTTAATCATTTGATTGGAAGCTCTTCTGCAGGTTTCACTGAGTTGATTTTGACTGGCGAAAGAGTGGAAGCCGGTATAAGAAATGGGAAAATTCAGAAAGATGCATCTGCCTCAACTGCTGCAAAAAAGCCCTTCACGGGAAGAAAGGAAGTGTCTGTTGTCTATGCACAGAGAAATCAGGGAAGAACCGAAAGACGACCAACAGTGGGGGCTGTTATGATTCAAAAGTATGCATCAGACTAGCCAAGAAACAACCAGTCGAGAAATGATCAGCCGAGAAATAACCAGCAAAGGGTGGAAAGGCATGTAAGGAAATTCACCAAGATAAACATGACTCCTGCTCAAGTCCTACCACATCTCTTAAAGTTGAATTTGGCCATGTTAAAAGAGGCCCCAAAAAATCCTAATACTGCTTCTCCACATTACCATCCCAACGCCAGATGCGTGTACCATTCATAAAGTCCAGGGCACGACACCAACAACTGTTGGGCCTTGAAGAATAAGATTCAAGATCTGATCGATGCAAAGGAAGTTAAATTTGAAGCTCCTGAAAAGCCGAATGTTATCTCCGCTCCAATGCCGAGGCATGGTCATAATGCCAAAACTATTGAAGAAGATCTGTTTGTTTCTACTGTGGATGAACTGTTAACTCCTCTCCTAACCATCAAGTTGAATTTGTTGAAAGCTGGGGTGTTCCCAGGTTGTGACCAAGATTGTCGTGCTTGCCTATCCTCCCCATTTGACTGTCCTCTGTTGAAGAAAGGAATCCAACAAGTGATTGATAACAAGGAAATTTTGTTTGAGACAACTTTTGTTTCACCCATTCCAGTTCCAGAAGTTTCTATAATAACCATATACGCCAATCCTTCCAGGGTTCCTAAAAAACCCATTAGGATTACATCTGCTCCTATGACTACTCCGTTGAAGATAACAATGCCCGGGCCTGCCCCATACAAATCAGATAAAATGGTACCATGGAACTATGGTGGAGAAATCTACTACCATGGTGTCAAACAGATTGAACAGATTGCAGAAGAAGAAAGCTCCGAAGAGGATACTCCCGACATCAGTAACATTTCCGGAACAAGCAAGGTTACCCGTAGTGGAAGAATCTTTTCTCCAGAGATTGCTCCTCCAATAGCAGTCTTTGGACCCGTGGCCATTCCGAAGATCACCTCTGCACCCGTAATTGTACCTACAAGTGTACCCGCTGACAATGACAATACAATTCCCATCCCTATTTCCGCTGCTGAGAAAAAAGGAAAGAATGTTCAAGAGGAGCCTGTCTTGATGAAGGCTCAGTCACTAGTCATTCCTGAGACATCCAAGAAGGAGATGGAAGAAATCCTGAGGATCATTAAGAAAAGTGATTATGATGTTGTTGAACAACTGGGGCAGACCCCCTCCAAAATCTCTATGTTAGCCTTGCTGTTGTGCTCTCAGGCACATGCTAAAGCTTTGGTCAAGTTTCTGAAAACAGCGCACGTGCCGCAAGAGACTTCGGCAGATCAATTCCAAGAGTGTGTGGCCAGTTTAACAGCTGACAATGGCCTGGGTTTCTCCGATGCTGACTTAACACCCCGAGGGAGAAAACACAACGATGCACTACATGTCTCAGTGGAGTGCAGAGGAACAACCCTAGATCATTTCTTGGTTGATACTGGGTCGTCTTTAAATGTCTTGCCAAAGAAAGCCCTTGATAGGTTGGATTGTGAGGGGCTGACTTTAAAACCCAGCAATATAGTGGTGCGAGCTTTTGATGGATCTAAGAGGATGGTCCATGGGGAGGTGGACATCCCAATTAAGGTGGGAACTCAAGTTTTCAACTCGACATTCTATGTGATGGACATCCGTCCTTCTTATTCCTGTCTGTTGGGACGCCCCTGGATTCACAATGCCGGAGCTGTCACCTCTACCTTGCACCAGATGCTCAAGTATCCCGTCCAAGGGAAAATCATAACTGTCCATGGGGAAGAGGAATATATGATTAGTCATCTGAATTCCTTCCGTTATATGGAGTTGGATGGCGAATTCATAGAGACCCCTTTCCAACATTTTGAAGAAGTCTCTCCTGAAATAGAGGCGACCAAGGCAGTATCCTCAACTCCTGTGATCACAAGACCTCCACCTCAGATGTCATCTCTCAAGGATGCAAGGGCAGTAGTGGAAGAAGGCGGATCCACTATCTGGGGGCAGCTTCCCGACTTTCCTTTCAAATCAGACAAATTCGGCTTGAGGTTTACTTCGACTGCTCAGAAGGCTGTGCGCTGCTCCCGTGCCGGAGGGCCACCTGTGAAGATTAGCCACCGAGGGGTTAATGCACTAGAGGACAGTGAAGAAGAGGGCAGCTTGGAAGATTGGATATTTCCTACTGTCGGCGGAGGACTGTGCAACTGGGAAGCAAAAGACTTTATTCCGATTACTTTCATACCGCAGTAATTTATCTTTTCCATTTTTATTGGACTGTAATAATTCACAAAACAATTCGTACTTTTTCAACCTTGTGTCTTACCCGAGGCACATAGGTCCATTTGTAAGGGTTCTTATTTCATTTTCATATGTCATTTAATGAATCATGGACGCTTTTCATATTTAAACCTTTTATGCTCATTGTCTTTCTTTTTACATTTTGTTGTTTTAAGATGGCTATCCCTTACACACACCCACACTCACAAATGCAGGTACGCTTCCATTCCGGATCCCATGGGTAACAATACTGCTATAGCCTTCAGTGACTCTGAAGATCTGATCTACCAAGCCGAATATGAAGGTGAGGAAGATTGTGAGGTGCCAGGGGAATTGGCCAGACTATTACAACAAGAGGAAAGAGAAATTCAGCCTCATGAGGAGCAGTTGGATACAATCAACTTGGGCACTGAGGATGATAAAAAGGAAATCAAGATAGGTTCCAATCTAGAGCCGAGTGTCAAAGAGCGCCTAATTCAGCTATTGCATAATTATGTTGAGATCTTTGCCTGGTCATACGAAGACATGTCGGGACTTGATACAGACATTGTGGTACACCGTCTACCCATAAGAGAAGATTGTCCACCAATGAAACAAAAGGTCCGCCGCATGAGACCTGACATGTCAGAGAAGATCAAAGCAGAAGTTATGAAACGGTTCAATGTTGGATTTCTGGCTGTTACTTCCTATCCACAATGGGTTGCTAACATTGTGCCCGTGCCTAAGAAAGACGACAAAGTGAGAATGTGCGTGGATTATAGAGATTTAAACAGGGCCAGCCCTAAAGATGATTTTCCACTTCCGCACATCGACATCCTAGTCGACAACACAACTCAACACAAAGTATTTTCTTTCATGGACGGATTCTTAGGCTATAACCAGATCAAAATGGCACCTGAAGACATGGAGAAAACTACTTTTGTTACACAATGGGGTACGTTCTGCTACAAAGTGATGCCATTCGGACTGAAGAATGCCGGGGCAACCTATCAACACGCCATGGTAGCTTTGTTTCATGATATGATACATCATGAGATAGAGGTCTACGTAGATGACATGATAGCCCGATCACAAATTGAAGGAGAACACCTTGATCACTTGCAAAAGCTGTTTGTCAGGTTGAAGGAGTACAAGCTCGGACTGAATCCAAACAAGTGCACATTCGGAGTTCGGTCCGGTAAACTCTTAGGTTTCATTGTCAGCAACAAAGGCATCGAGGTTGATCCTGCCAAAGTCAAAGCTATACAAGAAATGCCTGCTCCTCGCACTGAGAAGGAGGTTGGAGGTTTCTTGGGACGCCTAAACTACATTGCTAGGTTCATTTCTCACCTAACATCTACTTGTGAACCAATCTTCAAGCTGTTGAAGAAAGATCAAGTAGTTCGATGGAATGATGACTGTCAGATTGCTTTCGATAAAATCAAGGAGTATTTGCTAGAACCTCCTATCTTGATGCCACCCGTCGAAGGAAGACCGCTAATCATGTATCTGACCGTCTTAGAGAATTCAATGGGGTGCGTATTGGGGCAGCATGACGAGTCTGGCCGAAAAGAGCATGCCATTTATTACCTTAGCAAAAAGTTTACCGACTGTGAAACTAGATATTCACTGCTCGAGAAAACTTGCTGCACTTTGGTATGGGCTGCTCGCCGGCTAAGGCAGTATATGCTGACTCATACCACTTTGCTGATATCTAAGATGGATCCGATCAAGTACATCTTTGAGAAGCCTGCTCTATCTGGAAGAATAGCTAGATGGCAGATGATCCTAACAGAATACGGCATATAGTACACGACCCAAAAAGCTATAAAGGGAAGTGTGCTAGCCGATCATCTGGCCTATCAAGCTGTCGAAGATTACCAATCCACGAATTTTGACTTCCCTGACAAAGACATCATGACATTGGACAACGTTGAAGATTTCAGACCATATGACGGACCTGAACAAGGATCCCGATGGACCCTGTACTTTGATGGGGCATCAAATACACTTGGCAACGGTATCGGCGCGGTACTCATATCTCTAGAAGGATGCCATACTACTTTCACCGCCAGACTTTGCTTCAACTGCACGAACAACATGGTAGAGTATGAAGCATGCATCTTTGGACTCAAGGCTGCCATAGACTTGGGAATCAAATCTTTGATTGTATTTGGGGACTCAGCTTTGGTCATCAGTCAGATCAAAGGAGAGTGGGACACTAAGCATCTAAACCTCATCCCTTACAAAGAACATGTCTTGACATTGTTACCATATTTCGAGCAGATTACCTTCGAGCACTTCCCGCGAGAAGAAAATCAGCTAGCAGATGCTCTAGCTACAATGTCATCCATGTTTAAACTTAACTGGGATAATGAGGCTCCCCAAATCACCATTGAACGGATGGACGAATCGGCACACTGTCACGAGATTAATACCAAAGAAGTAGTGGACCAGCCATGGTTTCATGAAGTCAAAAGGTATCTCAAGGCTCAGGAATACCCAAAAGGAGCTTCAGTCAATGACAAAAAGTTCTTAAGGAGATTCTCGGCAAAGTTCTTCCTAAGTAATGGCATCCTGTACAAGCGCAATCATGATTCTATTCTGCTCCGTTGTGTGGACAAAGCTGAAGCTGAAAAGATCATGGCTGAATTACATGAAGGTACCTTCGGCACTCACTCTAGAGAGCATACAATGGCTAAGAAGATTCTACGGGCAGGCTATTATTGGTCTACCATGGAAGCTGACTGCTATCAACATTCCCGGACCTGCCATAAATGTCAAATCTATGCAGACAAGGTGCACATGCCTCCAGTTCCTCTAAATGTCCTAACAGCTCCTTGGCCCTTTGCTATGTGGGGAATCGACATGATTGGAGAGATCAAGCCTACAACATCCAATGGACACCGGTTCATTCTGGTGGCCATTGACTATTTCACCAAGTGGGTCGAAGCATATTCCTTCGCATCTGTTACCAAGAATGTTGTTTCCCGCTTCATAAAGTAGAACCTTATTTGCCGGTACGGTATCCCCGAAAGGATCATCACTGATAACGGTACAAATCTTAACAATACTATGATCACCGCCCTGTATGAGCAGTTCAAAATTCAACATCACAATTCATCCCCTTATCGGCCAAAGATGAATGGTGCAGTCGAAGCTGCTAACAAAAATATCAAGAAGATCATACAAAAGATGACAGTCACCTACAAGGACTGGCATGAAATGTTACCGTTTGCTCTCCACGGGTACCATACCACGGCACACACATCAACTGGGGAAACACGTTATTCCTTGGTATATGGTATGGAGGCTGTTTTACCTATCGAGGTTCAGATTCCCTCTTTGAGAATCATGAAAGATGTTGGTTTAAGTGAAGACAATTGGATCCAGACCCGACTTGATCAGTTGAACTTAATTGACGAGAAGAGACTTACTACTATTTGCCACAGTTAGACGTATCAAAAATGGATGATCAAGGCTTTCAACAAGAAAGTCAGATGCCAAGTGTATCAAGTTGGAGATCTGGTGATCAAGCGCATCATCTTGCCACAAAGTGATCCCAGGGGAAAATGGACTCCTACCTACGAAGGACCATTTGTAATTAAGAACATCTTTTCTGGTGGGGAAATGATCTTAACCACCATGGACGACAACGACCTGCCGCACCCTGCGAACGCAGACATAGTCAAAAGATACTACACATAAAGGACCCGCTAGGTTGACACACCTAGGAAAAACAAGGGCATCCCGGTGAATCGAAAACCCGAAAGGGCGGTTCAGGTAAAAATTAGGGATAAATGAAAAAATCTGTACACCCGGCAAGTTGAAAACCCAAAAGGGCGACTTGGGCAAAAAAGGGTTTCCCGGTGGACTGAAAACCCGAAAGGGTGGTCCAAGCAAAATTTAGGGAATTAAAGCGTATGACTATGTCTCGTCGGATCACTTTAAGGACAATCTCTTCACTGACAAACTCTGAGCTTCTGATCAATCTAATCATCTTCGGACAAAGCAATGAATGGACAAGATATTCGAAGATACGAAGGCTATAGCGGAATGGGAACCCCATGGGATTTTTTACATATAGCTATCTTTCTTTGTATAAAATTTTCCTACTTTTTATGACACCATCCTCTTACTAGGATGTCTGTCTCCTTTGTACAAAACACTTATTCAAAGTAAATACAAAGATGTCTCTTTCAAAGTACAAAAACTATTTGTCTTTTTCTTTTTACACTTATGTTTTATTTGCAAAAACGTCCAATGATTCATTGATGAACATATGCATTTGAACATAATTACTGTTTACAAATAAATAGGATGGAAGAGAACAATTACTGACAGTTTGAAAGGATAGGAAAACGTCTTTAGGCTATTCCATGAGCAATCCCTATAGTACATCATCTAGATCCCCAGCGGAGCTAAAAATTCAAACCCTTAATTCCCATCAGAATTAAAACTTCAAACTCCCAATCCACAACAGAGCCAAAACTTCTAACTATCAATCCCCAGCGAAAACCTTTCAGTCAATCCAACTTCCCCAACAAGTTATCTTGAAGCCTGTAAATCAATCAGATAGCAGTCAACTTTTGTCTCTCCCCAACCTAGGATAACTCCCCAGTAGAGTGGCAGACAACCCAAGCTCCTGAACTTACTCCTCAGCAGTAAGCCTTCTTCCCTATAGAGTTTTCACTTCTCCTCAACAGAATGAGGATTCTCATTCTTAATTCCCCAGTGAAGTCGCCAAGTTTTCATAATTCCCCAACAGAATGAAGATTCTCATTCTTAATTCCCCGCAGATGTCATCAGAGTTTCCCCTATTCCCTAGCAGAATAAGGATTCCCATTGAGTAACCCCAGTAGAAGTCATCAAAGCTCTCTGGATTTCCCAAGCAAATTTCTCAAGCAGTTTGGCATTACTCTCGCAGCCGAATTTTTGTCAATACTCCAACTTCAAGACATGAAGGATCCTCACATCCCCACAGAAGTTGTCAAGGATTTTTTAATCCCCAACAGTCGCCCAGGATTTCTTATCCTCAGCAGTCAAGGATTTACTTTCCCTGACAGCAGTCAAGGGTTTTATTATCCCCAGCCGTCAAGGATATTATTTTCCTCAGTAATACAGCAAATCAGCTTACATGTGCATACATTACATCTATATATCATAAACATTGATAAAACACATATATTGCATCATACATTTCATGCAACATAACTTTGTGTTTCAGCTAACGTTTTACCCTTTTTAGGATAAGATTAACAGGCTACCGTTAACGGCATACAATCATGATACAGTTCAGATACACTCCAGATACGGATGCCATCCTGATACCTATTCAGATTCAACTATCAGATACAGTTCAGATACACTCCAGACACAGAAGTTATTCTGTCACTTATTCAAATTCCAGTTCAGATACGCTCAAGATACGGATGCCATTCTGGCCCTTATCCAGTTTTCCGATTCAGATACAGTACGGATACGCTCCAGACACGGAAGTCACTCTGTTACTCATTCAGATTCAAACTTCAGATACAGTCTAGATACGCTCCAGACACGGTTGCCATTCTGTCGCTTATTCTGATTTTCCCCAGCTTAGATACGCTCCAGACACGGAAGCCATTCTGTCACTCATTCAGATAATTTATTCAGATTCAACATTCAGATACAACTTGGATACGCTCCAGATACGAATGCTATTCCATTGCTCATTCAGATTCAGTCCCCAGATACAGCTCAGATACGTTCCAGATACGGACACCATTCTGATGCTCATTCTTTTAACTTACAACTCAACTAACATTATTGGATGGCATCTACAAGCCCATCTCCAACAAGATTGTATCACATCTCCAAATGGCATCTTTAAGCCCATTTCCTCAACTACACTTTGACGAGTGCAAATTTATGGGCACTCTAGTGTCCAATCATCTTTTACCTTCGAGTCACGAATGACAAAACTCGCCAATCTAACTCTTCAGGTTCAAGAATATTGAATAGGGGCAACTGTTGTACCCCAAAATTTTCCCTCTTATTTATCAAGATTTTCCTCACAAGACTTCTTGGACTCAAGACAAGATTAGGGTTTGCTCAGCTCAAGACCTCATCTTGCACTGATAACCTGAAATTAGGGTTTGAGTTTGCACAAGGATTTTTGGACCACCAATGCTTCATTTGACTTTCATACACCATCTTGGACCCCTAAGATTGCTCATACCAAGTTTCAAGCCTCGAACCATATTTTTGACCAGTCAATTGGACAGTTGACTTAAAAATCAGCTGTATTGGGGGAAAAGTCAACCATGGCCAATTTACAGTCAAACTTCATATTTTTTTGATCCAAAACCACATTTTAGACTCATATGTACCATTTGATCAAGTTTGGATCACAACTCCTCAAGAAATTTGATCAAATCATCAAAAGGGCAAAATGGTCAAAATTAGGGTTTTGACTGAGAAAGGGCAATTTCTGATTTTTAACCTAGCAAATGACCAATTGGGTTCAAGCATGATTTCAAGGACTCAATAACATAATCTTGACCTAATCACATAATTCAAAAGATCTCAAATGCATATGCATAGGATTGACAGATGAATTTTGCAGTCAACTGATCAAAAGTCAACTATACACTAAAAAGTCAAACTATGACTTTTTAGTCAAAATCAAGTGCCAAAGGTCATAATTCATCAAGATATGTCAAAATGTGAAACTTTTTGACCAAGAAACCTAAAATTGAAAATTAGGGTTTTAATTTGAAATTTTTCATAACTTAGAATTTTTCTAAGTATGGAAAATTTCTTATTTTTTCCCAACTTTCCACAACTTTTTCACCATGATGCAATTGGATTCAAAGAAAACATCCAACATGAAAGTTGTAGTACTCAATGAAATATACAACTTTTATTCACAAAGTTTTCCCAAAAGATGCTTGGATCTCAAGTTATGAATTTATGAATAGGGGTCCATAAACTTTTTAACTTAGTGAAAATTTGCCCTAGTTTAGGCAGGTTTTTGACCCAACTTCATGGACATTTTTCACCTAGTTCCAAGAGGTATCTCAAAATTAATTTCAAATATGGATTGTAGAGCATGTTACAAGCTTTCCAAAATGTCCAAGAAATCTCCAAGATCATTTGTGGTTATGGAGAATCTAAGAAGAGAAAATGGCATTTTGTCACTTTTGTTCAAGCCATTTTCACAATGCACCAAGTTGCAAATCTAATCAAGCATGCTTGTACCTTGCATTACAGATCCAAAATCCCTTCTACACTCCATAATTAAATGCAAACTCAATGGATAATGGCTTTGTTTTGGCTTTTGAAGCATTATACAAGGAATAAATCCATAAATGGCATAAAGGGTACAATGCCATTTTGATAAAGCAAGCTTTTCCAACTTTATCAGCCTTGAGCCTTGGACTTGTTTCTTGAGTACATGCATTTTCCATAGATCACAAGCAAAGCATACCAACTCTCTGCAGCTAGCAAGCAAGCAGTACAAGCATATTTGCATAGTTACTTCAACTTTTCTTCAAATGCAAGCAAATTGGCAAAAGGAGTCAGAACTGGTACAACAAGAAAATGGTGGACTTTGTATCACTATATACAACTTCACAAACTTGTTGCAATCTAGAACACAAAGGCAAAACATCTGAAACCTTCCCAAACACAAAAGACACAAATTTCTGCCCAAACAGGGCAGCTTCTACAAAACACTAGCCATTTCATTTTTGGCTCGTGCGTTTCTTGTCTCAAGACTTCAAACAATTTACATACATCCTACCTAAGCTGTCCAAGCCTTTACATTGCATCTGTAAGCTCTGTTTCAGCCATCGCCATTTTCACTTGGGAAGGTTACAGCTTGACTTCTACAGGGATTTTCAAGCATCCTCAAGGCAAGTTAAGCATTGGAATAACTTGAGGGAACTTCAAGGAAGCTCACACGATCCTCAGGCCTAACTCAAAGTCCCCACATTGCCATATCCAAGTCCAACTGAAGGAGGTATTTTTCAAAACTCTATCTCTCTATTTAGGAATCCTCAAGCTTTGATTTGTGAAGAAAAGATGTAGTCCTTAACATGGTGAAGCTGTACATATGCATACTTGTCATTTATATTAACTGAGTAGTGAGAATTTGAAGCTTGAAGTTCATGAAAAAATTAGGTCAAAAATTAGGGCTACAGAAATTCTCCCTGATCTTTGAGAGTTAGATTATGAATCTTATATCATTGGAATCGTGATAAAAAATGCTATATGTTTCATGTTGCAAGTTTTAGTTTTTGTGCAAAGAATAACAAGTTGCAGGTTTTGAAAAAACGCACGCAGGGAAGGAGCCAAGGACAGGGACGATGGCTGGCTTGGGCATGGCGCGCATTCGGCCTTCTGTTTTACTTCCCATACCCCCTGATCCACTATTTGCACCCCCTTTGCATATTTGTTTTATTTTTCATTTTTCATTTTATATTTTTATATTTATTGTTTTTAATTCTTTTTCTGAACAATAAAAAATCACAAAAATAATTTCTTTATTTTTTGCATTTTATTTTATTATTTTTATTATTTTTTTGGCATAAAAAATAGTTTATTAGGTTTATAGAATTTATTATCTTAAATAAATTTGTAAATACAATTTAAAAATACTATATATTTTTATTTTATTATTCAACACATAAAAATAATTATTTTCATATATATATATATTTTAATTTTTAATATTTGTAAATAGTTTTAGTTATTTTTTCTTGTACATAAATAGACAAAATATAAATATAGAACATATTTTTCTTTTAATAAAAAATTAGGGTTTTCCCTTTCAAAAATAATAATGTTATTTTTTCTTATTTTTTGGACTTAAATAAGTTTTATTTTTCTTCATACATAAAATTAATACAAAACGTTTTTGCATAAATACATTTTATTTGCATATTTAAATATTTGTATATTTATTCATCTTGTACAATAATTCAATTGGGTTGTAATAGTATTTTAGGGTTTTATTTTGTGCAAATATCCCCATTCAAAAACTTGTATCCCCCCTCCCATAATAATTGTTGTAATAGCTTAGATTTATTTTACGCAATTTATCGCATTATATACATGTTTAATAAAATTAGGGTTTGTATGATAAGACAAAAATCAAACAAATAGCAAAGACCTAATACAAGACAAAAGCATGTAAAATGACAACACATTTCACACAAGCACCCCTAGGGTTTCACCCACTTTGTTGCCTAAAAAATGGCCATGGTATGCATGCAAGGTATCTTGGAAAAACAAAAACAAACAAAAGATCATAGTCCCTCGATGACGCTATACAAAGGTTGCCTAAACAAATGATCTTGGTACCTCAAAATGCTAAAGATACTTGGCACCATTGCTATCATGGTCATACTATGACCCACGCCCGTCCCGTTTAACATCCAAAGATAGGGTTATTTACCAAAGCAATGGTAAATCAACAATGTCAAAGGAATAAAAATGTACAAGAAAGACTTTTGAGCAGGTAGAATTCTTCTAGTTACTTGATCAATTTGCAAACAATCCTTGCTATTTTCAAACAAACACACACACATTTCAAAAACATTTCCAAACAACTTTCAAAACATTGAAACATTTTTCAAAAGACAAACATCTTTGTATACATTCTTACGAACGAGAATCTTTACAAAGATTGCCTAAACGATGGCCTCTTTTCAAAATACTTTCAAAACCACACAAAGCACCATTTCAAACAATTGCAAAAGCAAAGAAAGTGATTTAAAACAAGTAACTAAGAGCCCATGGAAAACCATGGATGAAAAGGGTGCTAATACCTTCCTTTTTCATAATCTACCCCCTGAACTCAAGAAAATATCTCAAAGGTCTTTCCAGTGCTTTTTTACCTTTCCTTTTGGATAAAAGAAAAGTCGGTGGCGACTCTTGCTAACCGCAACATTTGTAAACACAAACACAAAACCTCAAGTCAGTTCTCCCACCGCATCACACCTACAAAATCCATGCAAGCCTAAACCTAAGGACTTGTCTACTTTGTGTGAATATGATTATTTGTATATAAACTTGCTTACCTCGCATATTTGTAAATAACATCATACCATAGCATTTTCAATAGTCATTTCAAGGATCTCGAGGGCCTATGATGCAGGGTCACGTTGAATCAGACGTCTACCGAGGGGCAAGAGGATTTATTTTCCTCTAACCAAACGCCATCAAAAAATCAAGTACAACAAACCGGAGTCAAAGGCTACAACCCACTTGACATGGTGAGCTTAATTCTCGTGGAAGGACATCCACCGATACAAAGTTCTCCAATCCAAAACTGTAAGTGACTACTAACCATGCGAGATCCTTGAAAACATGCATCCACATATCATGCATCATATCATGACAGGTTTCTCCCATACAAGTCTCCTTATCTTCCTACTGTTTATTTCAGTAAGATGGATATGGAACAAACAGTGAAAGATCTCTAAGCTCAAAATGCTCAATTCCAACAAATGTTCCTGGCTATGGCTAAGGGGCAAGAGGACCTGGAAACTCTCCTTCTCAAAGACAAGAAGAAAAATTCCAAGAAGTCAGTAGGCATCCTGAACTTGAGAAGAAGACCTAGAGGACCAGTCAAGGGAGCTCTAGATCTTTCAACTCCATCCAACATGGGGGATAGTCATGAAGAAGACAACAATCTGGAGATTGATGAAGTCGAAGCTGACTACTCTGAGGAACAATCTCCTCCCACTGTTGACAAGTACAAACAGTTGGAGGATCACCTCAGTGCTATGGAGATTCAACAGATACCTGGCTTGGATTTAGGAGACATGGGTTTGGTTTCTGGAGTGGTCATCCCGCCAAAGTTCAAAATCCCTACCTTTGCCCTGTACGATGGAGTCTCTTTCCCTAAGATGCACTTAAAGTCCTATGTCCGCAAGATTCAACCATACACAACAAATCCAAAGCTTTAGATCCATTTATTCCAAGAAAGCCTAGTAGGGACTCAACTCGAATGGTTCTATCAATTGGAGAGTTCTCGCATCCACACCTGGGAGGATTTATCTGCTGCTTTCTACAAGCAGTATCAATACAATGCTGATCTTGCACCAACTCGTGTGTAATTGTAGAACATTACCATGGGTTCCAATGAGAGCCTCAAAGGATACGCCCAAAAGTGGAGAGATCTGGCTGGTAGGGTGAAACCCTCTTTAACTGATAGGGAGTTGATTGACATCTTCATGGGAACTTTGACAGGGCCTTTCTTCAAACACCTAATCAGAAGATCCTCAGCCGGGTTCACCGAGCTAATACTGACCGGCGAAAGGGTCGGAGTTGGAATCAAAAGTGGAAAGATCCAAGGAGCTACACCTCTCGATGCTCAAAAAAAGCCATACAGTGGGAAGAAAGAGTCCAATGCAGTGTCTGGTCAAAAGAGTAGTCATGACCAACACGTGGGGGCAGTCCTGATCTCCGGTTCTGTGTCGCACCGACAACAGCAAAGGGGAAATCAACGAAGGCTAGACAAGCCCAAAAGACAGTTTACCAAAATCAACATGCCGATGTCTCAAGCACTACAACACTTGTTAAGGGTGAATCTGATTGCATTGATAGGACCTCATCCAAACCCCAAAACTTCTTCTTCTAACTACAATCCTAATGCAATGTGTGCTTATCATTCTGACAGTCCTGGGTATGACACTAACGATTGTTGGGCATTGAAGTACAAGATTCAGAATTTGATTGACACCAAGGGGATCGAGTTTGACCCTCCGGAGACTCCAAACGTGATCACTGCTCCTATGCCAAATCATTGAGAGCGTCTTGTTCATTGTGAATTTTCAATTGTAATTTCTTTTGTTATTCAAACAATTATCTATTAATGTCAAAACTTTGTTTCATTAATGCATTGCATATGTTTGTCTTGATTTGATCCACTCATTTTCATTACATTTAAACTATGCTTTTTACTCACTTTATGACATTCAACTCTTGCTAAAAGTTACAAGCCTTTAGAGGGAGGATAACGAAAACAATGCCATAATCCCATACAATATGCTTTTGGATAGACCTTGCTAACGATGTACATGCGTTTCTTTCAAACCCTAAACACTGGAGTTATAAGGAAGATAATCCCTAGTCAACCCCTTCGAGCCAAAGAAGTAGAAGTTTTCTTTCTTACACAAATTGAAATCGTTAATCAAAACCTGGGGCAGGGTAGTCTCTCAGTTAATTCAAATGCGCGTTCAGATCGCAAACTCTCATCTCGTAATACAATGAATGACATCAAAAACATTCTTCTGGAATCAAAAGACGGTGATGGTTCCCTATCACATAGGCAATCATTATCTCTCGAAGAGAAAAGCCCACTAAGTCAAAACCTACAAAGGAGACTTAAGAAAAATCGGGGCATCCCGCTGACTGTAAGAACAGTCAGGAAAAATTAGGGATAACAAATCAAAAGAAAGAGGTCACTACAAATCCTCAACAACATGAAAAATATTGCAAAAATGACTGCCTTCGGACAAAATTAACTTGTCTGAGCCATCATAAATGCGTCATTCCAGACTCAATTGGAGTTCAAACGCATAATTAACCGAGCTTAGGACTGAAGAACGTCACGAAGAACGGGTGGGTACAAATACACTTTAAGCCTTTATCCTTTGTTTCTTAAACCGTGAACCAAGCCACGTTACAGCCCTTCAAAAGTCCTAATTGAAGCATGTGTTAGTTCGAAAGCATAATGTTACAAAAGGTATCCTGACTCCTGTAAGGCTTACCCTAGATCCTGAGTTGAAATTTCTTTACTTGCTAAAATGAATTTTTCAAAAATTTCAAGACAAGCATAAACTTTGCATGACTTGAATATCACTGTTTGCATATGGCTATCTGTTTGACAGCGGAGAAATTCATACAATGAATAACCAGTGAACCAAAGCTCTCTCGGTGAACTAAATCACTTCAAGTGGGACGACACTTCCAATAAAAAATATCCTATCTACAAGGGGGGAATGACATGTCACTATCCAGCACACCTGGGGAAGTCCAGTCAAGATTCCAAGAAATCTCTCAAGAAATGCTGAATAACCAGGGACAGGTCTCCATCTCCATTATTGGGGCATTGAACGCCAATCTCAGCAAAGGGTTACGTATAGTCGAACATTTTCTGGAAGTGCCACAAACATTTGCTACTAGGGGCAGCGACAAATCTCCCCAGAATCCTTCTCATAGGAGGTTTCCCCAGCCAGATTTTCAATCTCTGAAAACTTTTTCAACTGAGTCGACTTCAAGAATCCTCGAGGATTTCTGCCAGTGAAGTCGCCGCCTCTCCAACAGATTGAGCAACATGGTTTATTTCCCCAACAAACAGCAGGATCCCCAAGCTTGAGTTTGCCTCTCCGACTACTATAAATCAGAGGACCACAACTCCTCTTCCCCAACAGAATACTCTACAATCCTGAAAAACACTGTGAAGCCTGGATTTCGACCAGATAACAGTACAAGACGCTGCGATGCCTGGATTTCGACCAGATAGTAGTTCCTTTTTCCAAAGACACTGTGAAGCCTAGATTTCGACCAGATAACAGTATAAGGTACTGCGAAGCCTGGATTTCGACCATATAGTAGTTCCCTTCTCCAAAAACACTGTGAAGCCTGGACCCGACCAAATATCAGTTCAACTTCATCCTTTCAAGCAAGTTACTGCGAAGCCTGGAATCCGGCCAAATAACAGTAAACTTCCTTATCCCCAACAAGTCGTTGTGAAGCCTGAAATCCAACCAGATAACAACTAACTTTTGATTCTCTCCAGCCAAAGACAATCCCTCCAGTAGAGAAACGGGCAACCAAGACTCCTGAACTCTTTTCCCCAAGCAAGAATCAACACTCTCCATAGAGTTTTCAATATCCCCCAGCGGATTTATCCTCAAAATGGAAATCCCAGGTGGAAATATCTAAGCAAAGTTTGAAGACACACTTACTCTTCAACGGCAGTCTGGGGTTTAATAACTCCCTGGCATTTGTCAAGGATTTATTTTCCTAGACAAAAATACATTCTCTAGCATTTCACACATGACAAGTGCATACAACATAATCTCATCTTTGAGAACATTATTTCATAATGCATCTCATCAACCATGACATTGCATACGACTTTGCCTTTACCTTTTCAGGAAAAGGTCAACAGATAAAGTTCATCACCTTTTTTGGAGTAGCAATCGTCCAAGATTCCTTCATCATCTTTTGGAGTAGCAATCGTCCCAGATCCCTTCATTGTCATTGAAGCAACCCCACATAAGTTCCTCATTTCCAAATGCAGTTTTACACAGACTCATCATCAGGCAACCCTACACAGGTTCCTTATTTCCAAGATGCAGTTTCACATTAGACTCATCATTGAAGCAACCATACCCAGGTTCCTTCTCACTTCCAGATGCAGTTTTACACGAACTCATCATGAAGTAATCCTACCCAGGTTCCTTCTCAGGAAATTCCAGATGAAGTTTTACACGGACTCATCATCAAGCAACCCTACACAGGTTCCTCCTTTTCAGATGCAGTTTTACACGGACTCATCATCAGGCAACCGTACACAGGTTCCTTATTTCCAAGATGCAGTTTCACATTGGACTCATTATTGAAGAAACCCTACCCAAGTTCCTTCTCACTTCCAGATTCAGTTTTACACTGACTCATCATGAAGTAATCCTACCTAGGTTCCTTCTTAGGAAATTCCAGATGAAGTTTTACACGGACTCATCATCAAGCAACCCTACATAGGTTCCTCCTTTCCAGATGTAGTTTTACACGGACTCATCATCAGGATACACTATACAGGTTCCTCTTATTTCCAAGATGCGGTTTCACATGGACTCATCATTGAAGCAACCCTACCCAGGTTCCTTCTCACTTCCAGATGCAGTTTTACACGGACTCATCATGAAGTAATCCTACCCAGGTTCCTTCTCAGAAAATTCCAGATGAAGTTTTACACTGACTCATCATGAAGCAACCCTACACAGGTTCCTCCTTTCCAGATGCAGTTTTACACAAACTCATCATCGAGCAACCCTACACAGGTTCCTCCTATTTCCAAGATGCAGTTTCGCGTGGACTCATCATCAGGCAACCTTACACATCTTCCTCCTATTTCCAAGACGCAGTTTCACATTGGACTCATCATTGAAGCAACCCTACACAAGTTCCTTCTTTCCATATGCAGTTTTACACGGATTCATCATTAAGCAACCCTACACAGGTTCCTCCTATTTCCAAGATGCAGTTTTGCATGGACTCATCATCAGGAAACCCTACACAGATTCCTCCTATTTCCAATATTCAGTTTTACACGGACTCATCATTGAAGCAACCCTACCCAGGTTCCTTCTCACTTCCAGATGTAGTTTTACACGGACTCATCATGAAGTAATCCTACCCAGGTTCCTTCTCAGGAAATTCCAGATGAAGTTTTACACGGACTCATCATCAAGAAACCCTACACAGGTTCCTCATATTTCCAAGATGCAGTTTTACACAGACTCATCATCAAGCAACCCTACACAGGTTCCTCCTATTTCTAAGATGCAGTTTTACACTGACTCATCATCAAGCAACCCTACACAGTTCAGATATGCACCAGATACGGATGCCATTCTAATACTCATTCAGATTTCAACTTTTGATACAGTTCAGATACGCACCAGATACGGATGCCATCCTGATACTCATTCAAAGACAACTTTCAGATCTAGTTTAGATACGCACCAGATACAGATGCCATTCTGATACTAATTCAGATTTCAACTTTTGATACAGTTCAGATACGCACCAGATATAGATACCATCCCAATACTCATTCAAAGATAGCTTTCAGATACATTTCAGATACACTCCAGACACGGATGCCATTCTGATACTCATTCAGATTTCAACTTTTGATACAGTTCTGATACGCTTCAGACACTGATGCCATTCTGATACTCATTTAGACTCAACTTTTGATACAGTTCAGATACGCTTCAGACACTGATGTTATTCTGATACTCATTCATATTTCAACTTCAGATATAGTTCAGATACGATCCAGATTCAGATTTCATTCTGTCACCCATTCAAATATAGTCAAGATACAGATGTCACTCTGTCACTCAAATATAGTCCAGATACAATCACCTCTGGATGGCATCTATAAGCCCATCTCCAACAACTGTCCATCATTTCTCCAAATGGAATATTTAAGTCCATTCCCTATACAATCAATGACAACATCATCGAGGTCAAATTTCTAGGCACTCAAGTGTTCAATCATATTCCACCTTCAAGTCACGAATGGCAGATTCTCCAAATCTAACTCTTCAGGTGTAAGAAGATTGAACAGGGGCAGCTGTTGTACCCCAAAATTTGCCCTCTCATTTCTCAAAGAATCACTCTGGACCCTCAGGTTTGCTTCCATCCAGTTCCAAGCCTTGAATTGCAATTTTTTCCCAAGAAAGTCATCCACAAGGGCAAAATGGTCATTTGCACACTGAAAAGTCAAACTTTGACTTTTGGATCAAAATCAAATTTCAAGAATCATATTTCATCAAGACATGTTGAAATATGAAGTTTGTTTCACCAAGAAACTCAAAAGTCAAAACTACTTTGGAAAAGTCAAAATTCTAAATACTTAGAATTTTTTCTGTGTTTAAGAAATATGACAAGCTCAGAACTTCTGGCCAGATTTTCACCATGATGCAAGCTGATTCTGGAAGAACTTCTGATACAATAGTTATAGATTTCAATGAGATCTAAAACATTGTAGAACAGAACTTCTCCTAGAAATGTTGGGATTTCAAGTTATAACTCCTCAAAGACACGTCCATGAAACTAAAGCACTCAACAAATTCTGGACACTTTCAAAACAGAGTTTGGTCAGAACTTCTGGGCCAGTTTTCACAAAGGTTCAGTCAGAGTTTGCAAGGGTAATTCAAAGAAGGTTACAAAGCATGCTGCAAGCTTCCTGGAAAGTCTGAGAGCTCCTTCAGAACATGCTGGAGCAAGGAGATACAAAGATCAGAAGTTAGATGTCTATTCTAAGTTACGCTGAAGCTGAACTTCTGATTCAGAACTAAGAAATGATGCAGAATATCACGTTGTAGGATTTCTAGTTTGATCAATCTCATCATCATTTAATGCTCACAACCACTTTTGGGTCTTTGTCCAAAGGATTTCCCCACGTGTGGCATAAAAGTACCATTACTGTCTTGGAAAAACAAACTCTTGTACAAGAGTGTGCTGGGCCTATGCGTTTCTTTTGCTTTTGAAGTTACCTTTCCTTAAATCACGCTTACAAACCCAACTTAGGTATGGCTAAAAGCTGCTAACCACTATGCTTGCTTCAAGAACAACGCAACACCTTAGCATATGAAGGTTATATTCAACGCTTCAGTCAGAACATGACCAAATCCTAAAACCTTGTTTATACAACCTGCTGCACTGCTACAACACAGTCCTATAACCAACAGCTAATTTAGCCTACGCCCGCATCCTATAATTGCACCAAACTAGCATACGAAGACTTTGATCAAAAGGCAAGGGAACAGGCTACCAAAAAGGTTCAAATACCATTTGTTTTCCCCCAAAAAAATCACAACAAAACCACCTAAAATAAGTTGCTCCATCACACTTGCAAAGGGATGGCTTTTGGAGAGAGGGAGAGAATCATCAAAGAGAGAAAAGAAAACAGTGAAAACCTTCGCAAATCCTAAACAAAACCTTTGTTCTTCCCTTTGAATCAAAGAACATAACCACTGTTCCGTTACTCTCGCTGACACCAGAACATCTGAAGGCAGCAGCTCAAAGCTCCAAGCCCACACTCCAGATTCAAGGTAAGTCTTTCTGACTTTGCATTTTTTCATTCAGAACATCATTAATATGTAAATATCACAATTAATGTTGTCCATATCATTGCATAAGTAGAAAAACCATGGACCAGAACTTCTTGATTAGGGTAGACTCAAATTTAGGATTAGAACTTCTATAAACTGTTGTGTTGTTATCCTTCTGATTTACTGCTTAATAAGAACTGAATAAATTGCTGATGTGCTGATTAAGAGTTGAAATATGGCATAGAACTTCTGATGTTCACTCACAGTTTTGGCACAACACAGAACTTCTGAGTTCTCCTCACTGTTTTAACATACTAACTTCTATGATTTTCCCACTGTTTAAACACACTGAACTTCTGATATTCACTCGCTGTTAACGCACACTAAACTTCTGATGTTCACTCACTATTTTATCACATGCGGAACCTCTGAGTTCTCTTCACTGTTTTAATATACAGAACTTCTAAGATTTTCTCATTATTCTAACATTCAGAAGTTCATCATATAGCAACCCAGAACTTGTGTTTTCCCTCTAACGTGTCTTGTAGGACCTCAGAATGTACCAATCCAAAACTTCTGATTTCACTGACGTTCCTTTCTGAGTCACCACGCGCATGGCTTCAGAACTTCCGATCCTTGTTGTTTCTCTTGCAGCAACACACTGTTTCTATCTTTCATTTATTTTCCTTTTTATCATTTTTTAATATCAATTCCTTTTTTCATTAATATAAAAAGATATAAAAATATTTTCTTTTATTAATTAATTTATTTCTTTTTCTTAATTCATTAAGACAAAAAACCATTTTCTAAACAAGTCCTTTTTTTGCATTGTACATTTCAATATGGTTGTAATAGTTAAATATGATTTAAATTCTTGCAACCCCCCATTCATAAATATGTACCCCCATCCCTCTAATGATTGTAATAGCGCAGGATATTTACTTTCCGCAATTTTTATTACTTTCATATATTGCTAGTAATTAGGGTGTGTATGGCGAGACATGAAATCAACAAATAGAGAATCCTAATCAAGACAAAATGCATACAATCAAACACACTTTGCACATATGCACACCTTAAGGTAATCTCACTTGTTGCCTATCGGAAAAATAGTCATGTCCCTCGAACATGGGCGTTTTAGCAAAGACCCTCGATAAAAGATCGTAGTCCCTCGATGACCATCGATGTTGCCTTCGGTAAATGATCTAGTCCCTAAACGACATTGCCAAAACGTCCCATAGGTTGCCTTCTATGACTATACAAATGTCCCGCGCCGGTCCCTTCACATCCAACGATGGGGCTTCTTACCGAAACAATGGTAAAGATAGCAAAATCTAAAGGAGGAGGAAAATAATACTAAATACCTTTTGAGTAGGTAGATTTGCTCCTAGTTGCTTGCTTTCTCACAAAAAAACATTCTATACACCAACACTCTCACTTTGAAACATTTTCAAAAGATCCACACTTTGTATACATTCTTACGAACGAGAATCATTACAAAGTTTTCCTAAACGATGGACTCTTTACAAAAGTACTTTCAAAAACCACACAAAGCACACATTCAAACAAAAGCAAGTGATCTAGCAAGTAACTAAGAGCCCATGGAAAACCATGGATGAAAAGTGTGCTAATACCTTCCCTTTTCATAATCTACCCCCCGAACTCAAGAAAACATCTCTAAAGGTCTTTCCTGTGCTTTTTTACCTTTCCTTATAGGATAAAAGAAAAGTCAATGGCGACTCTTGCTATCCGCAACATTTGCGATCAAACGCAAAACCCTCAAGTCATTTCTCCCACCATATCACAGTTGGCTATACATTACATCGACGAAACTCCCTTCGTCGACCAAGACGCGATGAACGTCAAAATTATCCATCCTTGACCTAACCAAAAGAGGGATGCTTGAGTTAGGGGCCCCTCCGGGAAATTCTTCGAGGTAGAATATGATCGGCTCCGGTTTTCCCTTAACCCTCTTGAATGTCACTGTTTGCAGGGGGGCGTGTCGACCAGTTCGTCCAGTTTCCTCTTTGCGGAGTTTATATTTATATCGTTGAACCCCCCACCATTTATGACCATGGCAGAGGGGAAACTTTCCCACCTACTATGCATGGACAGAGGCTCTTAGATATCTTCAGGGACGTAGAAGTCCTATGGTCTTGTAACAGAGAATGTTGTATGGATGGGGATTGTCTCGTCTGATGGTCGGGCATCCTTCACAATCTCCTTTGTGTTGTGAGCATCTAGACGAGGGGGGTCTCTGCACCGATATTGCCCGAGTCTTCCCCCTTTGATGAGGGTCTCAATAGCATCTTTGAGATGGACACATTCTTTAGTCAAGTGTCCATTACTTCGACGATACTGGCAGTATTTGCTCCAATCAGCCCCAGGCTTAGCAGGAGCAGAGCGGGGACGTCTGACGCCGTCGTCCTTGAAACCAGTACTAGCACACTCCGCTAAGATATGCTCGCGAGAAGCTGTAGAAGAGTGTACTCAGTAAATCTCCCTGCGGGCCCTCTTTGCTCGCAAGAATCCCGTGGTTTGTCATCCCTCCTCTTTTCACTAGTTCATCGTGGAGGGCCAAAATCTTGTTGTCGTGAATTACTGGTTAACCCATGATTCCTTGGGTTCCTAGATCTATTGGCCGCTTCCCTCTCCTCATAGTCCATATAAGCTCTAGCCTTCTCGAGGAGAGCATCGAATGTCCATGGTGGTTCGATGCCAACAGATTTTTTGAACTCCGTGCTTGGGAGGATTCCCCTCTCGAGCAGGTATCTCTTCATATGATAGGTGCAGGGGACCTGGATGGCCTCGCGATTGAACCAATCAATAAACTCCCTGAGGGTCTCGTCGTTTCTTTGGACGATGGCCTCGAGGGCTGCCTCAGTCTTTGGATGTCGATGTGAGGCACTGAATGAACTGATGAACTGGTTTTTTTAAATTTCTCTAGGAGGTAATTAACCCTCGGACGAGGCTCTTATACCAGTCCATCGCAACCTTTCTAAAAGTCATAGGAAACAACCGACATTTGATCGGTCCCCCAATGTTATGATAATGCAACATTGCCTCGAACTCGTCGATATGGTTGATTGGGTCGACAATGTCGTCGTACTCCTTCAGATGAGGAGGCTTCTTCATACCCGAAGGGATAGGTGCCTCCATAATAGCTTAAGATAAGGGACCGCGGGGGTCGTTTTCATCGCTTTTGTCTGAAGATCGAAAAGGCGACATGTTGTAATGACGGTCGTGATGGTGGCCCTGGTCACCTGAAGGATTCCTCGGGTGGTGCGATCATTCGTCATTTCCCCTGTTCTTGTTTCCAGAGGGTATTTGCTCTTGACATGGGGGACATGATCACGTCTCCCCGTATCCACAAGTTGATCCCTCTCCAACACGAGGTGTCCCCTGATTGGTCGGGGAGAGGGGATTCGAGAGGCATCCCGTCTATGTCTCTGTGGGGGAGATTGGGGACAGTCTTTTATCTGAAGAGAAGGAGGAGAATCAGGCCTCCTATGTCTTCTAGGGGCTCTCCGAGAATCTTAGAGCGCCCTTAATCTCTCCCATTGCGAAAAGATCAAGTAGTTTGTTTGATTTATTGTTGCAAACAGTGCCCTGGTCATGGCATCAACACTCGCATGAATGGGGACCTTCTGTAACGCGGGAGGCTGATAGTTCTGAAGAGGACGATGATCATCTTCGATTCGTTTGGACAATGATGATGAATAAGGAGAGAATCATAACAAATCTAAGGAGGAGATTGCGAAGGCTTGACGCCATATTCACAGGAAGAGTAGAAAAGACTTGGGACCAAGATGAGCTATTTCTTTGGATCCTCATCTCCGGTGGGTACAAGCAAGGGCAATTCAACTAAAGATTCCATATTCCCGTGAAGAACCTATACCTGATATGTTTGTAAATACCATTCTTACCATTTTAGATGATGTGGAAGAGCTTCAGATTGCCCTAGTTAGGATGCAGCAGGAGAAGGAGGCCTGGAAGAACGAGTGTTAGACTTTGGAGATATCCTACCGAGCAGACTTGAAAGAGAAGGATGACTTTATTAAGATTCTTGAGAGTTGTGCTATGGAGATGATGGAGAGGCAAGATGATTCATTTTCCTCTAGAGCTCAATCAGGACTTAGTTACTCACTTCTTGACTCTGGTAATTAGAAAGGGGTCACCGACAAGTATGCAGAAGAGAACAAGCAGTTGAAGGCTCAGATTTCAAGACTCAACTTTGCCTTCTTAGGATTTTAGATTCTACCTTCTCTTGTACTTAGGATTATTGAAACTTGTACTAAAAGTTGTAATCCATTTTGAAGTTATTATAATGAAATTTTTAGTATTTCAAAAATGTGTTAGTACTTTAATATTTGCAAATTGTCTATACATCTTTATGTCCCTTGAAATTATTAATAAAGATAAATAAATCATGTGCATTACATATCATGCATTATCTTATACATATTTCTTGCATCTCTGTTCATACCTAGGTGTCTTATTGTGTTTCTCTACTTCGTTCAGAAGCAAGTTGTCTCATCGGTATAATGCTCGGGCTAATTCCAGGAAGAAAATGGAGAATCTTAAACAAGAGAATTGCGAGCTGCGTGAAGAGGTTACTGCTTTGAAAGTCGGTATGGATAATTTGAATGCTTTGATGTAATCATTGGTGGTTGTTCAAAATCATCCACCACTTGTCCCTCCTTTTGCTCAGCCACAACAAACAATTGTCACTTTCGAAGGTCCATCAGTTCCCATTTCCGCTACTCCAGTTATTATTGCTCAGAACCATATGCCTCAGGGTTACCCATGGGGAATGCTTGGAAAATTCATACCAGAAGGTTATAATCTTGATGCTCAAGTTGCTCCAGTTGCTCAAGATGCTGCTACTCCTACACCTCCTGTGGTGCATGTTACTCCTGTTGCTAGAAATGAGATCCAATATACTGCACCTTGTACGAGGAATGCTATTCTGTTTGTTAATGGTAAATTTTATCGTCCTGTTCCTCCACTGAGTGAAATTGTGGGTTTATATGACTGATTGGATGATTTTCAAGATCATTTCAATGAGATGTAGAAGGAAATGAAGGCCCTTCGAGGAAAAGAATTATTCAGACAGAATGTCAGTGAACTCTTCTTAGTTCCCAACGTAAAGGTTCCAGCAAAGTTTAAAGTTTCGGAGTTTGAGAGGTACAAGGGCAACTCTTGTCCTCGTGACCACCTGGTGATGTATATCAGAAAAATGTCCACCCATACTGATGATTAGTGTTTGCTTATTCATTTCTTCCAGGATAGTTTAACCGGTGCCGCTCTGAAGTGGTATATGAGTTTGGACATTAGCAACATCTTCACCTTCAATGATCTAGGGAAAGCCTTCATCAAGCAGTATAAGTACAATATGTTCATAGAGCCATAGTCTGACCAATTGAGGGTGATGGCTCAGAGAGACAAGGAGTTGTTCAAAGAATATGTGCAGCATTGGCGCGAGATAACTTCCCAGGTTGTACCACCTATGGGAGAATAAGAAATGACCAAGGTCTTTTTGAAAACCCTTGGATCATTTTATTATAAAAGGATGGTTGCCAGTGCGCCGAGTGATTTCACAAAAATGGTAAGCATGGGTGTTCATTTAGAAGAAGCTGTCAAGGAAGGATGCTTGACGAAAGACGAGGGGACTAAGAAGTCTTCATACGGGTTCTCTCGAAAGAAAGAAAGTGAAACAAATGCTGTTATTGGGGAAAGGAAGATTAAACCACCAAGAATACATCATCAGTACCAACAACAAGTTGCTTCTATGACTCCAGTTGTCAATGTAGCTCCAACTAATGTTGCCTATCAGAGACCCCCTCCTTAGGGAAGTCAAGGGAAAAGTCAGAAGAGAGAAGCTTTTGACTCCACTCCAATGAGATATGCAGAGTTATTCCCGACTTTGATTTAGAAGAAGTTGGTCCAAACCAGGCCTCCCCCTGCTATACCTTCACATTTACCATGGTATTATAAGGCAGATCAAACATGTGCTTTTCATCAAGGAGCCCCAGGTGTAACGCACCAGACTGCCTTCGGGATTACCGACTGACCCCACAAACCAACACATGCTCAGAAGTTGGGGTTTCAAGTTGTTTTACAAGGCAAAATTTTTGATGAACAAAATTCAAATCTCAAACCTATGCTGCACAATCTTGCTTTGTAGTCCTCTAAACCTCAAGATCTCTCCATAATCAGAAGATTACATTTGCTTTTGAGCTATTATCCACTTGATTCAAGCTTTATCCAACTTAATTTTCCATTAATGGCACAAAGGCACCATAGCCATTTACATAAAGCAAGCTTTATGCAAAGTCAACTTGCATTGAGCTTTGCACTTGTTCCTTCTGCACAAACTTCCTCTACAAAGTCAGACAAGCATGTTTAAAGTTGGTAACCACTCTAGATAGCTTTGTACTATGCATTGAAACCATGTTTGTCAACCTTACTTCAAAAACAAGCCAAGAAGCAAAAACATGTGATCTTGTACTTCTGACCACCTCAAGTATCCAAACCTTTTCCATACATAAACACAAGTCATTTGCAATAAAACACACGCATGCTCAAGCCCAAAAACCTTCTAAAGCACAGAACCAACAAAAACATCTCAAAACTTGCCATTTCTGAGTTTTGAATCCAATCTCCAAATTCGCCCGTGCATTTCTTTGCCTTTTACTTTCAAAAGCTTCTAAATAACATATACAAACAATTCCAACACATGCAACACGACTGTAACACCTCCATCATCATCCACCATTTTCAAAAACAGCACCTTGCACCTTGGCTTCTCTAGAACTTCTCAGCCACTTCCAGCTCAAGCTAAGCATCACATTAGCTTCCCGGGAACTTGAGGAAGCTAATCCAATCACTGGAACTCATCAAAAGCTGCTCAAACTCAAAACACGACACCCTCTTGCAAGGTGAGTTTTCTGACTTTTGAACTCTTCATACAAGCATCCTTAATGGTTTATTTGTGAATAAGAAATGTAGATATCATTGTCCCGAAGTTAACCATATCCTTAGATTTCATTATTGTTGCTTGAGTAGTTAGAATTTTGAATCTGAACCTCTGAAAATAATTAGGTCAGGATTTGGTACTTTCAAAAATTCTCATTCATCTTTGATTTATAGTTTATGATATTCATATGGTTGGATTCGTATGGAAAAATAGAACAACTTTCATGTTTGCATTTTCCATTTTTGTTGAGAAATGGTGAAGTTACAGGTGGTCTGGATGGAGGTTGAAGATGAAGTGTATTCAGGACTTGTTTTGTATTATATATTTATCATTTCAGTTATATTAACAGATGTATAGCCACCCCAGTGGTAAGGCAGCGCGCTCGTAACCAAGAGGTCATGGGTTCGAACCTCAACACTGGTAACCAAGAGGTCATGGGTTCGAACCTCAACGCGCTGCCTTTTGCATTTTTCCCCATTTTTTGACATCTTTTTGTTTTTTGCAGCGTCTGGGCCAACAGTTTTGGGCCTATGTTCTTTTTTTACCTTCTAACCCCTTTAATTATTTCCAAACCCCCCTTTGACTTATCTTTATATTTTATTTTTTATTTTCATTTTTTTTTATTTCCTTTATTATTATTATTATTATTATTATTATTATTATTATTATTATTATTATTATTATTATTATTATTATTATTATTATTATTATTATTATTATTATTATTATTATTATTATTATTATTATTATTATTATTATTATTAATACCATTTTTTTGTAACTAATAAAAAGAAACCCAAAAATATTTATATTTTTATTATTTATTTTTATTTAGTTTATTTTTCATAAAACTAAAAGAACAAAAATATTTTCTTTAATAAATTAATTTCCTTTTTTTAAATACTTAGATAATAAATTTTAATTATTATTATATTATTTTCTTGTAAATTAAAATTAATTTAGAATTTAGGACTTTTATTTAATTATTTTTATTTACTAATTTAATTAAATTCACAAAAAAAACCCTAACAAACTTGTTTTCTTTAAATTAATTTATTTTACTAACTTAATCTTAATTTTCTTATTTTTAGTTAATTATTTTATTTTAATTAATTAAGTCAAAAACCCCTTTTTCATGAAAAAACCAAATACAAAATCACATTTCTTTTTACATTTACATTCTTGCATTTTTACTTATTTAATTTTGTACATTTATTCAAATTCAATATGGTTGTAATAATTATTTAGATTTAATTTCTTGCAATTCCCCATTTGTAATTTGTACACCCCCTCCCCTAAATCATGTAATAGCTTAATATTTTTACTTTTCGTATTTTAAATGCTTTATATACAAATGCTAGTAATTAGGGTTTTGTATGGAAAGATTAAAACCAACAAATAGAAAACCCTAATCAACACAAATTGAGCATGTAAACCAATCCACTTGCATACATACACCCTTAGGGTAAACCTACTTTGTTGTCTTACAAAATGCCCATATTATGTATGTGAGGTATCTTAGCAAAAACAAGCAAAATACAAGATCATAGTCCCTCGATGACGCTATCCATGTGGCCTTTCAAAATGATCTTAGTCCCTAAAGAAAATGCTAAGATATCTTACAACATTTCTAATCATGGTTATACGACGATCCACGCCCGTCCCTTTTACATCCAAAGATAGGGTTACTTACCAAATCAATGGTAAGATAACAATCTCAAAAGAAAGAAGAAATGAACATGAAAGACTTTTGAGTAGGTAGAATGTTCCTAGTTACTTGCTCAATTTAAAAACAAAAAAATCCTTGCTATTTTCAAAACAAACACCCAAACTTTCAAAAACATCTTTCAAACTTGAAATTTTATTCAAAAGATCAAACACTTTGTATACATTCTTACGAACGAGAATCATTACAAATTTTTCCTAAAACAATGGCACCTTCTCAAAATACTTTAAAAAACCACACAAAGCACATTTTCAAACAAAAGCAAGTGATCTAGCAAGTAACTAAGAGCCCATGGAAAATCATGGATGAAAAGGGTGCTAATACCTTCCCTTTTCATAATCTACTCCCCAAAATCAAGAAAACATATCAAAGGTATTTCTTATTCTTTTCAGCCTTTCCTTTTGGATAAAAGAAAAGTCGATGGCGACTCTTGCTAAACCGCAACATTTGCGATAAAACGCAAAACAACCAAGTCAGTTCTCCCACCGCGTTACACACGCATACATTCCAAGAATTCATCACACTTCATATAATTATCTATACAACATGGCTTCACCAATACAAGTACCAAGATAATTATAACCAAGTAGAACAATTCACACAATCATCACATATATTGCAATGAACACCAAAGTCACGGTTGAACCAATTATCACACACAATACAAATTCAAAGTAAAACCCCACATAACAACAAATGTGACTACAATGAAACTAAATGCGACCCATGCATGTGGTACCATCGTGAACATCAAGTTCACCTCGGTCCCGATTCAATATTTAGAACCAGAGCCATGCTTCCGATCTGGACAAGATCAAAGCCCACCAATATGAACATATTGTTCACCGCTTTTATTTCCATACAAGGATTAAAGCAACCAACCAGAGTTCAATATCCCCATGTATGCATGTGCAAACATAACCAATAATATGAAAATTAAGATTATCACCAAAACTTAATCATACTGTATATCACAATAATCCATCAAAATGAATTATCCCACCATTGCACAAAACATACATTTATCATGTTGTCATTACCAACAATGCAATTATTTAGCATTCATCAATCACATATATCACGAATAGAAAACAATTCCAAAACATGATATTCTCATTCAACGTCAATTCACAACATACGCATACACAAAGTCAAGTGTCATGTTCATAACATTCTCAATTCAGCACATCACAAAACATATATCAAATAATGCCAAAACATGTTATTTCCATTCATCATCCATTCATGACACATAACAAATAATATCAAAACTATTATTCCAATTATCTCATTCCAATAAACCTAGTTCTATCTTATAGTTTATTGCATTAGCTTTCTAATGATTCGAACAACGCCTAAAACAGAGTTACGATTCAAAGGTTATGGCTGTTACAAAATCTGCCAGAAAAATTGTTGTATGAGTCGATGAAAATAATGAGTCAACGCAAAAGAATTATGAGTCAATGCAAAACTGAGTGACAACACTTCCTTTCCTGGCGGATTGTCTCGCTTCGGCCCCCCTTTAGTTTGAGTCAACTCAAACTTCTAAAACATGGTTTTTTTCCTGCATTTTAACTTAATTTCCACACTATTTTTCTCATCAAAAACACTACCCATCACTATAAAACATCATGTTTTCCAATTTTATCAATAATCATTCATCCTAACATGAAGGTACTCATTCTATTCCATTCAACACCTCAATTTCTATCAAATCCATAGATTTCTACACAAACCCTAACATGTGAGAGTTTAGATCTAGAAATTGAAAATCAAATCAAACCTTGCATGTTACTACCCATTGAATACCATACACACCAATAATAATAAGGATTCTCCCCCTTGCCTCTTGAAGACTCAAACTCTAGGTTTCATCTTCTTCCTTCCTCTTTCTCCTCTTCTCTTCTTTTCTTTTCTTATCTCTTCTTTTGTGTTATGACATAACAACTATAATCTCTCTTCTTACTACCCTATTATTTAATGGGCCCAATTCTATTCTCCACATTTCTATCATAATACAAGCCCAAGTCTTAATTATTTCTATCCTCACTCATAAACCAAAATATTCAAATAACCCATATATCCAAATATTTTAAATAGTCACCAAAACACATAATTTAATTAATTATCATATAATATAATAATTAATAAAATAATTAAATAATACTAAATAAAAATCAGGATGTTACAACTCTCTCCCACTTAAAAGATTTTCGTCCTCGAAAATTACCTCAAACGAACAACTCGGGATAGGAATCCATCATCTTTCTCTCTAACTCCCAAGTCACATTACCGTATGTCGGTCCTCCCCAAACCACTTTTACCAAAGCGATTTCTTTACTCTCTCCAGATTCATACCAACACAAAGGCATCCTACACCTTCTACCATACAAAGCCTCAAATTGTGCCATTCCAATACTCGAATGGAGACTGTTATTATAAGTAAACTCAATCAAAGGTAATTAACTACCCCAATTACATCCTTGATCCAACACACAAAATATCTTCAAGTGACTGAATCAACCTCTCAGTCTGACCATCTGTTTGCGGATGATACACCGAACTCAAACGCAACTTCATACTCAAAGCACTTTGCAAACCTTCCCAAAAATGCAAAGTAAACCTCAGATCTCTATCGGAAAAAATACTCAACAGAACACTATACAAAATTACAACTTTATCAATATACAACTTAGTAAACTTCTCCATTGGATAATCCATCTTAATTGGAACCAAATGAGAAGACTTTGTCAATCTATCAACGATGGCCCAAACTGCATCACAATTATTCGGAGTCTTCATAAAACCCGAAACAAAATCCATGGAAATACTATCCCATCTCCATTCAAGAATAAACAATTGTTGCATTAAACCAGATGGTTTCTGATGTTCAATCTTAGACTTCTGACAAAACAAACAATAATACACAAACTCTGCAATATCCTTCTTTATACTAGACCACCAAAATAGTTTCCTTAAATCTTGATACACCTTAGTAGCTCCAGGATGAATACTCAAACCACTACGATGTCCTTCATCAAGAATTAATTTCTTCAAATCTCCCACATCAGGAACACAAACTCTATCTCGACACCTCATGATACCATTCTTATCAATCCGAAAATCACCACCTCAGCCTTGATTGATCAATGCCAATCGATCAACTAAACTCAAATCATATTTATATCCTTCTCGAATCTCATCAATAATACCACTAGTAAGCTTCAACATACCAAGCTTACACCCAAAATAAGTCTATTCACAAACCAAACTCATGTCTCGGAATTACTCAATCAAATCTAATTCTTGGACCATCAATGTTGAAATATGCAAAGACTTCATACTCAAAGCATTAGCTACAACATTCGCTTTACCCTAATGGCAGTTCAAACCAAAATCATAATATTTCAAAAATTCCAACCATCTTCTTTGCCTCATATTCAACTCTTTCTGATCAAAAAAATATTTCAAACTCTTGTGATCACTAAACACATTAAACCTCGATCCAAACAAATAGTGCCTCCACAGTTTCAAGACAAACACAAATGCAACCAATTATAAATCATGCGACGGATAATTCCTCTCATGAACTTTAAATTTCCTTGAAGCATAAGCTACCACTTTCGATTCTGCATCAATACACCTCCTAAACCCAACAAAGAAGCATCACAATACACTATAAATGGTTCTGCCGGATTAGGCAAAATCAAAATAGGAGGGGTTGTTAACCTTCTCTTAAGCTCTTGAAAATTAGCTTCACACTGCGGAGTCTAAATGAAAGCCTGGACCTTCCTATCCAACTGCGTCAAAGGTAACGCCAACTTAGAAAAACCTTCAATAAACTTGCGATAATAACCAGCCAAACCAAGAAAACTTCTAATCTTAGAAATAGATTTCAGAGCTTCCCATTGAGACACAACCTCAATCTTTGCAGGATCAACAGAAATACCCTACTCGAAATCACATGCCAAGGAAACTGACTTCCTTCAACCAAAACTTAAACTTAGAAAGTTTAGCATGCAACTTCTTCTCCTTCAACACAGATAACACAATTATCAAATGCTCAACATGCTCCTCTTCGCTCTTTGAGTACACTAGAATGTAAGTAGAACAAGATAATTATCTATACAACATGGCTTCGCTAATACAAGTATTTATACAACATGGCTTCGCCAATACAAGTACCAAGATAATTATACCCAAGTAGAACAATTCACACAATCATCACATATATTGCAATGATCACCAAATTTATGGTTGAACTAATTCTCACACACATCACGCATTGAAAGAAAAACCTCACATAAAAACAAATGTGACTCCAATTCAACTCAATGCGACTCATGCATGTGGTACCATCGTGAAAATCAAGTTCACCTTGCTCCCGATTCAATATTTAGAACCAGAGCCACCCTTCATATCCGGACAAGACCAAAACCCATTGATATGAACATATAGTTCACCACTTCTATTTCCACACAAGGATCAAAGCAACCAACCGGAGTTCAATCTCCCTATGTGTGCATGTGCAAACATAACCAATTATATGCAAATTAAGATTATCACCAAACCTTAATCATACCGCATATCACAATAATCCATCAAAATGAATTATCCCACCATTGTACAAAACATGCATTTATCACGTTGTCATTACCAACAATGCAATTATTTAGCATTCATCAATCACACATATCATGAATAGAAAACAATTCTAAAACATGTTATTCTCATTCAACATAAATTCACAACATACACATACACAAAGACAAGTGTCATGTTCATAACGTTCTCAATTCAGCACATCACAATAACATATAGCAAACAATGGCAAAACATGTTATTTCCATTCATCATCCATTCATGACACATAAAAAATAATATCCAAACTATTATTCCAATCATACAATTCCAACAAAACTAGTTATATCTTATATTTTATTGCATTACCTTTCTAACAATTTGAGCAACGCCTAAAACGGAGTTATAGTTTATTAGTTATGGTCGTTACAAAATCTTCCAGAAAACTTGTTGTATGAGTCTATGCAAAACCATTTATGAATCGATGCAAAGAATGAGTCGGAGCAAAAGAACTATGAGTCGATTCAAAACTGCGTGATATCACTTTTTTGCCTGGCAGGTTATCTCGCGCCGACCCCCCCTTCAGTTTGAGTCGAATCAAACTTCTAAAACATGGTTTTTTCCCTTGTATTTTAACTTAATTTCCACACAATTTTTCTTATAAAAAACACTACCCATCACTACAAAACATCATGTTTTCCAATTTTATCAATAATCCATCATCCTAACATGAAGGTACTCATTCTATTCCATTCAACACATCAATTTCTATCAAATCCATAAATTTCTACACAAACCCTAACATGTGAGAGTTTAGATCTAGAAATTGAAAATAAAATCACCCCTAGCATGTTACTACCCATTGCATACCATACACACCAATAATAATAAGGATTCTCCCCATTACCTCTTGAAGACTCAAACTCTAGGTTTCTTCTTCTTCCTTCCTCTTTGTCCTATTCTCTTCTTTTCTCTTTTCTCTTCTTTTGTGTTATGACATAACAACTCTAATCTCTCTTCTTACTAGCCTATTGTTTAATGGGCCTAATTCTATTCTCCATATTTCTATCATAATATAAGCCCAACTCTTAATTATTTCTATTCTCACTCATAAATCAAAATATTCAAATAACTCATATATCCAAATATTTCAAATAGTCACCAAAACACGTGATTTAATTAATTATCATATAATATAATAATTAAATAACACTAAATAAAAATCGGGATGTTACACGACAATCCTGGAAGATGGTGTGGAAATTCCTATCCAACCCTTGCCTGATGTCAAGAATATTACTGAAGCCACTCGAGTAACCCACAGTGGCCTTGTTTTCGCACTTTTCATTCGAAGGATTGTTAATTCTGATAAGAGGGTTGCTGAAAGTACTGAATCTAAGAAAACAGTGGGAGAATCTAGCGGCACTACTTTGGAAAAAGATGTGGACGGCTTGTTGAAGATTATAAAGATGAGTAACTACAAGATTGTAGATCCATTGTTGCAAACTCCATCTATGATATCCATTCTAGCATTGCTAATGAACTCTCCTACCTATAGGGAATCTTTGATGAGAGTATTGGATCAAGATTTTATGGAAAGTGGTATGTCTATGGACCAATTCAGTAGTGTTGTGGGAATATTACATCTTATAATAACCTGAGTTTCTGTGATGACGAATTGCCCGATGAAGGAAGGAACCATAACCTGGCTCTCCATATCTCCATGAATTGTAAGAATGACTCTTTGTCCAATGTTCTGCTTGATAATGGGTCTGCTTTAAATGTCATATCGAGGAGTACACTCATGAAGCTTAAGTACCAGGAAACTCCCATGCGCCCGAGTGGCATAATTGTGAAAGCTTTTGATGGTTCGAGGAAGTATATCATTGGAAAAGTAGATTTACCTATTCACATAGGCATACACTTATTTCAGATTACTTTCCAGGTTATGGATATTGTTCCCGCCTACAGTTATTTATTGGAACGACCATGGATCCACGAGGCAGGAGCTGTTACTTCAACTTTGCACCAGAAGATGAAGTTTGTTCATGAAGTAAAGGTGGTCATCATGAATGGAGAGCAGGATTTGTTAATATCTAATTTGTCCTCTTTTAGTGTTATAGAAGCTGATAAAGCTGCTGTTGAACTCAGTTCCAAGCTTTATCTATTGAAAATGTAAGGAAAAATGAGAATTCTATAGCTTCATTTAAGGATGCTCAACAGATAGTGCATAATGGCCCTAGAAAGGCATGGGGGAAGATTGTTGATCCACATGTGAATAAGAATAAAGTTGGGTTGGGTTTCTCCCGTGAAGAATAATAAAAGTTAAATTATGAAACCGAAGTCTGCTTTGGGAAAATATCAAGAAATCTTTCACAGTGGAGGTTATCTCCATCCAACTACTCCTAAGCTCAATGCTATTATGGAAGGTGAACCAGAGCAAAAGATGTCGAACTACATGACACATGGAGTCAGAGTCCAAAATTGGATCACTATTGATGTTCCTTCTTGCCTTCAATTTTCAAAGTAATTTGTTTTTGTTAATCTTTTCAAAAATATTTCACTCTGCCAAAGGTGAAAGTATTGATATTGTATGGGCATATTTGTTGTTTTGATCTTTAAAATCATTAATAAAAGTTGTTTTTGATTCCCAAATTGTGTCTTTTCTTTGTTTTTTCTTGGAAAATGGTAATTAGAAAAATCCTTTTAAAATAAATAATAACTGTAAGTAAATCTGTATAGTCACTTGCTATATCTACCAGTTTCTAAAATCAATCATAAATCACATGTGCAGATTAATTAAAAAACCCGTTGAGTATAATAACCCTACACCCTCTCCCAACTTTGAATATACTGCGTATGTGGCTGAAGAAGAAGAATATGATGAAATCCTAGAAGAAGTTTCACGATTGCTTGAGCGCAAGGAAAGTACCATTCAGCCGTATAAAGAACCATTGTAGACGATTAATTTGGGTTCAGAGGAAGATCTAAGAGAAGTCAAGATTGGAGCATTACTTCACCCTAATGTGAAGCGCATGTTGGTTGAATTATTGAAAGAGTGTGTGGATATCTCTGCTTGGTCATACTAAGACATGTCGGGGTTGGATACTAATATTGTGCAACATCATTTTCCACTAAAGCTAAAATGCTCGCCAATCAAGCAAAAGCTGCGAAGAACTCACCCTGATGGCAATGAAAATTAAAGAAGAAGTTTTAAAGCAGATTAATGCTAGTTTTCTTGTGACATCAGTGTACCCTCAGTGGATTTCCAATATTGTACCAGTACCAGAGAAAGATGGAAAAGTTCGCATGTGCGTAGATTATAGAGATTTAAACAAAGATAGATTAAAAGATGACTTTCCATTGCCACATATTGATATGTTGGTTGACAGTACAACAAAATTCAAAGTATTCGCGTTCATGGATGGATTTTCCGAATACAATCAAATCAGAATGGCTCCTGAGGACATGGAAAAAACAAATTTTATCACACCCTGGGGAATATTCTATTACAGAGTGATGCCCTTCGGGTTGAAGAACGCTGGTGCAACGTACCAAAGGGCTATGGAAACCCTATTCCATGATTTGATGCACAAGGAAGTTGAGGTATATTTTGAATCCCAGACTGAAGAAGGGCATCTAGAAGATTTGTTGAAATTGTTTCAGCAATTGAGAAAGTATTGTCTCCGCTTGAATCCAAATAAATGCACCTTTGGTGTTTGATCACGAAAATTGTTAGGTTTCATTGCAAGCCAGAAAGGAATTGAAGTTGATCCTGATAAAGTTAAGGCAATTCAAGAAATGCTAGTGCCAAGAACTGAAAAGCAAGTTAGAGGCTTCCTTGGGTATTTGAATTACATTTCCAGATTTATTTCCCATATGACTACAACATGTTAGCCGATCTTTAAGTTGTTAAAGAAAGATAAAGGTTGTGTGTGGATAGATGATTGCCAAAGGGCATTTGAAAGCATGAAAGAGTATCTGCTTGAACCTTCTATCTTGCTCCCTCCTGTTGAAGGAAGACCATTGATTATATATCTGACGGTGTTAGATAATTCTATGGGCTGTATTTTGGGACAAAAAGATGAAATGGGGAGAAAAGAATATGCCATTTATCATCTCAGCAAGAAGTTTACTGACTGTGAGTCGCGGTATTCTATGCTGGAAAAAACATGTTGTGCTTTGGCCTGGGCTACAAAACGATTGTGGAAATATATGTTGAATCATACTAGGTTTATTTCTAGAATGGATCCGATTAAGTATATTTTTGAAAAGCATGCTCTTACTGGAAGAATTTCCTGTTGGCAGATGCTTTTGTCTGAATATGATATTGAATACCGTACTCAGATGGCTATAAAAAGCAGTGTGTTGGGAGATTATCTTGCTCACCAACCGGTTGATGATTATCAGTCTGTTAAATATAATTTCCCTGATGAGGATGTGATGCTTTTGAAAATAAAAGATTGTGATGAACCATTTCCTGGAGAATGTCCTGATCCTAAATCCTGGTGGGGTAAGGTGTTTTATGGAGCTGTAAATGCTTATGGGAAAGGAATTGGTGTCGTGGTTATCACTCCTCATGGTTTGCATATCCCTTTTACGGCAATATTAGCATTTGATTGTACCAATAATATGGTAGAGTATGAAGCATGTATCATGGGTCTCGAAGAGGCTATAGATCTCAGAATCAAAATTATAGATGTATATTGGGATTCAGCTTTGGTAATAAACCAGATTAAAGGAGAATGTGATACTCGTCATGTTGGCTTGATTCCCTACAAAGACTATGCTAGAAGATTATTACCCTTCTTTAATAAATTTGAATTCCATCATATACCTAGAGATGAGAATCAGATGGCAGATGATTTAGCCACTTTGGCTTCTATGTATCAAGTACATACTTGGAAGGATATGCCTCATATCACAGTTCGACGTCTGGACAGACCAGCTCATGTGTTTGCAACAGAGGGAACGTCAGACAAAAAACCTTGGTATTAGGATATGAAGCATTTTCTCCAGACTCAGGAATACTCGGCTGGTGCGTAAAACAAAGATAGAAAGACATTGAGAATGTTGGCATGTATCTTTTTCCTCAATGAAGATGTGCTATACAAAATAAATTATGAAATGGTCTTGCTCAGGTGCATGGATAGACACGAAGTAGACATGTTGATGCATGAAATTCATGAAGGTTCCTTTGATACTCATGCCAATGGACATTCGATGGGAAAGAAGATGCTTATGACAAGTTACTATTTGTTGACAATGGAATTTGACTGTTACAAATTATCAAATAAGTCTATAAGTGCCAGATTTATGCTGACAAAATTCATATGCCTCTGACACTTCTCAATGTTATTTCTTCCCCCTGGCCTTTTTCTATGTAGGGCATTGATATGATTGGAATGATTGAACCCAAGGTGTTTAATGGACATCGTTTCATCTTGGTGGCAATAGACTACTTCACCAAATGGGTGTAAGCTGTAAAACCCTTCTAAACCCAACATAATATTCATAATTAGTTAAAATAATATCCAAGTAATACAAAAAAAGGGTGTCACATTTTATTCGTGACATAATCATACGTGCTAGTCTCACTCTGTAACACGGGTTTTCAAAATTATTCATCACATAAGCATTATCAATGTTTCATATACTTGCAGCAGAATCAAAGTTCATAAAAGTTTCATTAAAAACACTTCATAGTGCCCCATGATTCATGGTTCACAATTCCACACAATTTAAACTCCATGGAAATAATTTAAATGTCATAACAAAACAAGAACGAAATAGTTTTCAAAACAAAGTGTTTCCCTCCCCGATGTTCCATATCAGAGCAAGACCTTCTAGACTCAACATAAATAAATCACACTCTAAAGATATTCTTCCAAGCCTTTAGGGACTACTCTGGATTACCTGCACGTTACCCAGTAGAGGCAACATTCAAGCAGAAAGGGTGAGTTTATCACAATCATTCTGTAAGATGTAAGTAATAGACATAGCAGAATAAGCCTAAAGTATCCCAACATGACTTCAGCATTATTATATTCCAAGTACATCAACAATCATACAGATTCAACAACATAATACAATATCATCAATTCAAGAACCATGCAATGCCACATAAGATATAGTGCAAGGACATAGACTCATGCATGTGGTACCAATTCTTCTAGATGGACACTGAGCCATCACCATCAAAAGACCCCAATCATAGGATAGATCCCCACTTGGAACTGGAGAAAATCATAGACATCCCAAATCCACACAATGGGATTGACACCAAATCACTGGACCAACGTCCTAAATCATCAAACGGACCAAAGTTATCCCATGAATGCATGATGCGCAACAACAAATATAAATGGCCACAACCAATCATACGCATCATCATTCAGGTATTAATCAACATCATACAGAAACATAGTCATGTATACTCATATAATCATCGTGTATACTCATGAAATCAAGACACTGTTAGAACATCATCACATAATCATAATAACAACATATCACCATAGTTAAACAAATCGTTTTTGCAATTCAACGCGGGGAGTCTATTATTACTCTAACTTAGTTCATATAAAAATACTCCTAAGTCTTCGTTTTATTTCACCTAATTATAGTATACTATGTTAGCTACACACAGCTTCGAACGACACTTTATTCTGAGCTCTAGAACTAAAGTTATGCTTGTTTTTAGATTTCAATCCAACATTCTAGATCTGCCTCCCATCGCCCGACGACACATAACAGAAACCAACACCCCATTTTCCTTCCTTGGATCTCCCCACCTTTTCCTAGCAAAACACCGTCTCCCGGCGACACGGAACCCGTCGCCCGATGATCCTCTACGAACAGGGTTTCCTGTTTTGCGATTCTGCAATGTTTCATACCACTTTTCCTGCGATTTCAGTATGCTATAGGCCCTAAAACAATTTCCAATCATGGGGAACCATCATCTAACGACAATTTGATAAAATACCTCAATCATACAACCATTACGGGTCATCCATCATCACAATTCCATCAAATCTTGACCCAACAACATCAAATCACCATTTTCAATACTAAGGGCAAAATCCTACAACTATCTACCACTTAGATCAAACATAATAATCAGATAAAAACCCCTTACCCTATTGTTTCGAGTGATTGATTCTGTTCTTCGTGCCTCTTACAGTGATTCTCCAACCCTCTGTGCTCTAGCCTCTTTTCTTGCTCTTCTCCCAATATTTCGATCGCACAGAATGAACCATATCACTCTCTATATTTCTCTATTATCATAAGGACCCCTAACTTCTTACTCAATTTCCCTCACTTAGCACCCTCTATTTGCCATCACGTCCTCACTCTTCCTACTAATTACCAACATACCACTATAACTAAAATAACTCTATTTAAATAATTATTCCTATTATTCTATTCTAGATAATAACCCAAATAGTTATCAAATAAACATCTAATTATTCTATTGCATCTAATCCCTTCATTCATATCACATGTTCCACATCATAAGCAATCATATGCTAACACATCACACATATAATCCTATAAAACATCAATTATTTGTAAACACTCCTAATAACTCATTAAATAAATAACTTCTAAAAGTTGGGATGTTACGACTCTCCCCCACTTAAAGAATTTTCTCCCTCGAAAATTACCTGACAAAAACAGGGTCGGATACGACTCCCTCATTTGATCCTCACGCTCCCAAGTCAAAATTTCACCAGATGGTCCAGCCCATAACACCTTCACTAAGGTAATACACTTACCTCGCAATTGCTTCACTTCACTAACTTCTATTATCAATGGTAATGCTTCAACAGTCAGGTTATCTCTCACATGTACATCATCCATCTGAATCACATGTGAATGATCCAGAATGTACCTCCTCAGTTGAGATACATGAAACACATCATGAAGATTCACAAGTGATAGTGGTAAAGTAATCTGGTAGGCTACCTCACCTATCTTCTCAGATATCTGATATGGACCAATGAAATACAACGTAAGATTCTTCGATTTCAAGGCTCTACCAACACCAGTTATCACAGTAACTCTCAAGAATACATGATCATCTTTATGAAATTCCAATGCTTTCCTTCTCTTATCATGATAGCTTTTATTCCAACTCTGAGAAGCTTTCATCCTCTCTTGGATCATCTTAATCTTCTCAGTTATCTCTCGCACAATCTCAGGTCCGAGTACAACACTCTCGCCTGACTCATACCAACACAATGGAGTTCTACACCTCCTACCATACAATGCTTCGTATGGTGCTATCCCAATACATGAATGGAAAATATTATTGTATGTAAATTCAATCAATGGCAAGTGACTATCAAAAGATCCTCCTTGTTCTAGCATACAAGCCCTCAACAAATCCTCCAAAGACTGGATAGTCCTCTTTGTTTGATTGTTCGTCTGTTGATGATACACGAAACTTAACTTCAACTTGGTACCAAAAGCATTCTGCAAACCTGTCCAGAATTTCGATGTAAACCTCAGGTCTCTATCTGACACGATACTCGAAGGTATCCCATGGAACTTTACAATCTCTTCAACATACATCTTATCAAGATTTTCTATAGGATGATTGATCTTCATCGGCAAGAAATGAGCCGACTTAGTCATCCTATCCACTATTAACCAAATTGAATTATCACCTTTAGCATTCCTTGGTAACCTGGACACGAAATCCATAGAAACACTGTCCCATTTCATCTCTGGAATACTCAAAGGTTGCATAAGAATTGTAGGCTTCTGATGTTCAATCTTCGCCTTCTGACAAGTCAAGAAAGCATACACAAACTTAACAATTTCTACCTTCATACCTTGCAACCAAAACATTTTCTTCAAATCCTGATACATTTTCGTAGCACCTGGATGAATATTCAAATCGCTTCGATGCCATTCTTCAAGAATGCTCTTCTTAAGTTCTAGAATATCAGGAACACATACCCTATTACAAAGTCTCATCACACCACTTTCGTCCACTCGAAATTCACCTCCTTGCCTTGGTTAATCAACATTAGTCGATCCACCAAACTTAAATCAGACTTCTGACCTTCTCGGATCTCTTCAAGAATCCCACTCATCATTCTCAATATTCCCATCTTCACACTGTTGTATGTCTCTTCTCATACCAATATCATGTCTCTAAATTGTTCGATCATCTCTAACTCTCGAACCATAAGAATTGACATATGCAAAGATTTCCTACTCAAACCATGAACTACTACATTTGCCTTACCAGGATGGTAACTCAAATCAAAATCGTAATCCTTTAGAAACTCAAGACATTTTCTCTACCTCATGTTCAACTCCTTCTGATCAAACAAGTATTTTAAACTCTTATGATCACTGAACACTTCAAATTTAGAGCCAAAAAGATAATGTCTCCAAAATTTCAACACAAACACCACATCCGCCAATTCTAAGTCGTACGTAGGATAATTCCTCTCATGAAATTTTAATTGTCTTGAAGCATAACCAACAACTTGTTCGTTTTTCATTATCACACCACCAAGACCCATCTTAGAAGCATCACAATAAACTACAAAGATTCATTCAGATTTGGAAAAATCAATACCGAAGCAGTCGTCAATCTCTTTTTCATCTCCACAAAAGTTTCTTCACATGTAACATCCCACACACAAGCTTGCCCCTTTCGAGTTTACTGTGTCAATGGTAATGCCAACTTATAAAATCCCTCTATGAATCGTCGGCAGTAACCTGCTAATCCAAGAAAACTTTGAATCTCAGTTGGAGACTTCAGAGTTTCCCACTGTAACACTGCATCAACTTTAGAAGGATCTACCGCAATTCCACCACTAGAAATCACATGGCCAAGGAAACTCACTTCCTTCAACCAAAAATCACACTTTGAAAGTTTCGCATATAATTCCTTCTCTTTAAATATTTGGAACACAAATCGCAAATGCTCAGCTTGTTCTTCTTCTGACTTTGAGTAAATTAAAATGTCGTTGATGAAGACCACTACAAACTTGTCCAAGTACTTCTAAAATATACGATTCATGTATTCCATGAAAACACCTGGCGCATTTGACACACCAAACAATATCACAATATATTCATAGTGGCCATACCTTGTTCTAAAATCTATCTTCGGGATATCATCTGGCTTGAATCGAATCTGATGATAACTTGACCTCAAATCGATATTGCTAAAGACACTCGCGCCCACCAACTGATCCATCAAATCATCGATCCTCGTAAGTGGATACTTATTCTTAATAGTTACTTTATTCAACTGTTTGTAGTCCATGCATAACCCCATACTACCGTCTTTCTTTTTAACCAACAACACTGGAGCACCCCATGGAGAGACGCTCAGACGAACAAACTTATTCTCTAACAATTCTTCTAATTGTTTCTTCAATTCATTCAACTCTGAAGCTGGCATCCTATAAGGAGCCATCAACACTGGGCTTGTACCTGGTATTAAGTCCACAACAAATTCAACTTCTCGCTCTGGAGGTAGTTCACTAACGTCGTTTGGAAATACTTCTAGAAATTCAAAAATAACAGGTAACTCCACACTTGCAGTCACGATCAACTTCTAACAATGCGAAAAATGAAAACATCAAAGCTTCATCCGCCAAAAGCTTATCTACTTGTTTAGCAGACAAAAACATCAGCTCTCCACTATCACCAAACATGGGGAATCTTACCGTCTTATTGTAACAATTAATATGAACATAATTGAATTCCAACCAGTTCATTCCCAGAATAACATCAATTTGGTGTAAGGGTAGACACACAAAATCCATCATAAAATTCTTTCCATAGATAGATAAAGGACACTCCAAACAAACAAGAGTAGTAGTAACAGAAACTTCAGCCAAAAGCCCCACTACCATTCCTCCATTCATATCAGATAATTTTAATCCCAACATAGTAGCACAGTCAAGTGAAATAAACGAATGAGTAGCACCAGTGTCTATAATAGAAATTAACTCAGTATTATTAATAAAACAAGTACCTCTTATTAGATTGTCTTTCTTGTCAACCTCAACACCATTTAAAGCAAACACTCTGCCACTAGTCGAAGCAGCTACATCTTTCTTGGGTTTCTGACACTGGGTACTGATGTGACCTTGCTCACCATAATTGAAACATGTCAGAACTTCATTCTTGCACTCAATATTGCGATGACCAACCTTTCCACAGTTGTAACATCTTATCACTTTATTGGTACAAGCATTAGCACGGTGGCCTGCTTCGCCACACCGGTACCACTTCATAGAAACGAGAGCTCCTCCCCCACTTGGCTTCTTCTACTCATAAGCTCTCTGCTTCACTTTATCAACTGAAGTAGCATATAGCTTACCATGATCTTGATTCTTCCCTCTCTTCTCATTATATTTCTTATAATAAAAAGGCTTTGTCTCTACTATCTTGATCAAAGATCCTACACTTATTCACTAGCTCAGGAAACTGACGAATCTACAGATACCCAATACATTGCTTTATCTATGGATGCAGTCCATTCTCAAACTTAATGCACTTTGACACCTCAGTTGTTGGAATGTTATAGTGTGGACATAATTTCACTAGCTCCTCAAATTTAGCCGCATACTCAGCCACTGTCGAATTTCCTTGCCTCAACTCAAGGAATTCGATTTCCTTCTTACTACACACATCCTCTGGAAAGTACTTATCCAGAAAAGTAGCTCTGAACATATACCAAGTAATCTCCGTGCCCAGAATCTCCATCCTCTGGGGCGCATTATTCCACCAGTCTTCAGCTTCTCCCTCCAGCATGTGAGTACTGAACTGCACCTTTTGGTCTTCTGTACAAATCACCACTCGAAAAATCTTTTCAATACTCTTCAACCATGCTTGTGCACCATCAACATCATGCCTTCCCTTGTAGATCGGTGGATTGTTCCTCTAGAATCTTCCCCAAGCACGAGCCTCACCATCATTGGGAAACCTCAAAGCTTGCTCAAACTGAAAACACGACCTCCATCTACAAGGTGAGTTTTCTGAATTTCTATCTCTTCATACAAGCATCATTTGATTCTGATTTGTGAAGATAAAATGTAGATATCATTTCCATGAAGCTGTACATGTCCATAGTTTTCATTTATATTACCTGAGCTTAGAGAATTTTAGGTTTGAATCTCTGAGAAAAGTTAGGTCAAGATTTGGTACTTTTAGAAATTCATGCTCATCTTTGAGAATCAGTTTAAGTTATTTACATATTCAGAATCCTGCTAAAATTTCTAACAAGTTTGATGTTGGAAGTTTTGAGAATGGATGAGAAACGAGTGAGTTACAGGAACCATGGTTGGAGGTTGAAGAAGAAGTCATTTCTAGGACTAGATTTATGTTATATATTTATGGTTTTATTTAAGTTAACAGATGTATAGCCACCCCGGTGGTAAGGCAACGCGCGTTTCATGTCAAGGGTGTGGGTTCAAGCCCCAACACTGCCACTTTTTGCTTTTTTTCTAACATTTTCTCTCTTTTTGGCACAATTATGCACGCTTGGGCCTAAGGCCATTGGACTTTGTCTTTTTACTGAGACTCACCCCCCTTGCATGCTTGTTATAACACATCCCATTTTTTTTCTTTTTTGATTTCCAAACAAAAAACACCATTTGGGCCAGGCTTCAAAAAACTGTTTTTCTAACAAACTCTCAAATTCCATTTCAAACCCCCCCGACTTTTTTTTTCCATATTTTGTTTTATTTTTATTTTTCTTTATCATTTTTATTATTACTATTATTATTATTATTAATAAAAATCCAAAAAATAGTTTATTTATTTATATATCTAATATATTTATATTCATTTATATTTTATTCCTTTAAAAAACAAAAAGACAAAAATATTTTCTTGAACAAATTTAATTCTTTTTCTTAATAAATTAATAATTATATTTAGACTTAGTTATTTTCTTTTTATTTAAAATTAACTTAGAATTTAAGTTTCTTTTAATTAATTAATTTCCATACTATTTTTATTAAACTTAAACTCTTTTCTAAAAAAACCCTAAAAATACTTTTTAATTTAATTTCTTTGCTTAATTAATTTAGATTTAACTTTCTTAAGTTATTTAATTATTTCTTTTAGTTAATTAGATCAAAACCAAACCCTTTCCTCAAAAAACCAAACAAAAAATCCATTTCTTGTCCATTTACATCTTTGCACATTATATTTATTCATTTCTTGTACATTATTCAATATGGTTGTAATATATAATTAGGTTTAAATTCTTGCAATCCCCATTTGTAAATTTGTATACCCCATCCCCAAATGATGTAATAGCATAGTAAATTTACTTTCCGCAATTTATCGCTTTCATATAAATGCTAGTAATTAGGGTTTGTATGGAAAGATAAAAATCAACAAGTAGATAACCCTAATCCAAGATAAAATGCATGCAAATCAAATACACTATTCACACATGCACCCTTAGGGTAATTCCACTTGTTTCCTTACAAAAATGGTCATGTTATACATGTGGGATGTCTTAGCAAAAACAATCAAAAATACAAGATCATAGTCCCTCGATGACACTTCAAATGTTGCCTTTCAAATGATCTTAGTCCCTTAAAGAGAAATGCTAAGATATCTCACAATATTGCTATCATGACTATACGGTGACCCACGCCCGTTCCTTTACATTCAAAGATAAGGCTTCTTACCAATCAATGGTGAGATAGTAATATCAAAGGAATGAAGAAATGAACAAAAGACTTTTGAGTAGGTAGAGACGTTCTTAGTTGCTTGCTCACTTGCAAAATAAACACCAAACACTTTAAAAAACAAACTTTCAAAACATGAAATATTTTCAAAAGTCCAACACTTTGTATACGTTCTTACGAAACGAGAACCATTACAAAGTTTGCCTAAACGTAAGCGTCTTTTCAAAAATACTTCCAAAACTACCACAAAGAACATTTTCAAACAAAGCAAGTGATCTAGCAAGCAACTAATATCCCATAGATAACTATGGATGAAAATGGTGCTAACACCTTCCCTTTTCATAATCTACCCCCCGAACTCAAGAAATAATCTCAAAGGTCTTTCCTGTTCTTTTCCACATTTCCTTTTAGATAAAATAAAAGTCGGTGGCGACTCTTGCTAACTACAACAATTGTAATCAAACTCAAAACATCTCAAGTCAGTTCTTCCACCGTATTACAGAACTGGAGACTCTGCTGGGGAAAACTTAAAAGTATGGTTACCTTAGGACTAAGATCACCTTTATTTGCTTTCATTGTTTGACTTGCTTGCTTTACATTTTAGTTCCTTGTTTGGGCTTGTTTTAATCCTCTACCCGGATTTGGGATACCTTATAGGTAAGTAGCAATACGTTATGGAAACTGTGCGGGGTATACCGACACGGTCTAAGCAATAACTATGTTAGTGTGACACATTTATTGGTACCGGTAGCCCTTGAGTAGTCAAGGAGAATACGGGGCCGCTGTATGGTGACATGAAGCACTAATTGACTTTAGAACCTTTACTTGACCAACTTGGCCACTAGGAAGTAGTGATATAGTCGGCTTTGGTGCAGTCTGAAGTTGGTTGATACTCGATACTGCACTTATTCAGATTGGACTTCTCGGGATATTTCGGTCGCCATTAAAGAGGCTTGTGCTGAAACAATGCCCGACGAGAAAGATTGGTGATATTGAGATCCCTTAGAACTTACCTATAAGACTCCATGCAAGCCTAAACCTAAGGACTTGTTTTCCTTGTGTGTATATGCTTACTTGTACATAGCATCATAAACATAATAACATCATAAGCATTCTCACTAACCATTTCAAGGATTATTGTGATTTATCTTTGTTCTATTTTGTAGGACATGGCTTCTATCTGCAAGAATACTATCCAAGTCAATCTCGTAAGAATTCCTTCTCAACTCAAAGAGTTAGCATCAAGGGTCCCCGAGAATTCTTCATTCACCGAAAGACATGGTCGCCTCCTAAACTTGGTTACCTCAAGCACTGATGAAGATATGATGAAGGTGCTTTTCCGGTTCTTTGATCCTCTACATCATTGCTTCACTTTTCCCGATTATCAGCTTATACCTACTATGGAAGAATTCTCCCAACTCTTGAGGATTCCCATTCTCAATCAAATACCCTTCAATGGTATAGAAAAAGATCCAAGACCCGAAGAGATTGCCCGAGCACTACATTTGCAACAATCTGATGTCACGACTAATTGGGAAACATGGAGTGGTGTCAAAGGGTTCTTAGTCAAGTTCTTGTTTGAGAAAGCTCAAGATTGTTGGAACTCTTTGGATTTACAATCTTTTGAAGAAATATTGGCCCTTCTCATCTATGGGATGGTTTTATTTCCAAACTTGACCAACTTATAGATGTAAATGCTGTCAAAATCTTCATGTCTCACAATCCAGTGCCTACTTTGTTGGGAGATATCCTACATTCTCTCCACTCTCGCACTATGAGGAAGATAGGGACCCTCATGTTTTTCACTTCTCTCTTGGCTAGATGGTTTATTTCGCATCTTCCCCGGTCCGTGTTAAAGAATGAGCGAGGTTTGAGGTGGTCCCATAGGTTGATGACACTCAGGCATTCAGATATTCATTGGTGTTCTCGATCCTTGGAGAACATTACTATTATTGACTGTTATGGGGAATTCCCTAATGTCCATTTTCTTGGCATTAGGGTAGGCATCACTTATAACCCCTTCTTAGCCTTACGACAGTTTGGGTATGCCCGAAGAGATGGTCCTCATGATATGCTCATCCAAGGAGTGGTATTCGATTATGAGAGCGACGATTAAGGCTACCGTTAGAGGTTTGTACGAGCTTGGAAGATGGTAAACAAAGTGGATAGTAGGACGCTGGGACACAAGAATTATATTCCCCTTGAGCCTTACCTTAGGTGGGTTCGAGCTCGTGCTCAGAAGCTCGTGATGCCTTATCCCTCCATCCTACCAGTTATTGTGGAACCTGTGGCTGAAGGAGATGTCCCATACACCGTCCTCCATCCCGACATGCCTACTTCTCTTGAAGACTTGCAAAAAGGTTGGATTCAGGTAAAGGAAGAATGATATACCTTCGAAGCTCAATTATACACTAGTGAGAAAAGGGTCTTGGAGCTTACAAAGCAACTCCATGAAGAATAAAGCTTGAACGCATACATTGCGCAAAGAGGATGCGTTCGACCTTTTTATCTTGGAGATTTATTTTGTAAGCCCAAGAGGCATGTTGTAGTAATTTTTGAACTAATTAATGAAATTTGATGTTTGTTCATTCTTTGTCTATACAAATTTAAATTTCATAAATCCTTGAAATCATTTGCATACACATCTTCCATGCATCATAACATAACAGGTTTTCCATGACAGGTTTCCTTATCTTTCTGCTGTTTATTTCAGCAAGATGGATATCGAGAAAACAATGAAAGACCTACAAGCACAAAATTCCCAGTTTCAAGAGACTCTGCTGACCCTGGCCAAGGGACAAAAAGATTCGATGCTGTTGCTAGCACCCAAAAAGAAACCAATGAGGAAAGCTTTAGTCAACATGGTTAAAAGATTCAGAGAGCCGGTCCGTCAGATTCCGGTAGTGGAAGACTCGTCTGAGGAAGATGAGAATCAGATTGGAGAAGCAAGGAGTACCCAGGTTAGGTGTGTCAATGATCAAGTGTCTGATGATGAAGATTATTTTGACGATCAATATCCTCCTGCCGATGTCAAGTACAAGCAGTTAGAAGAGAGGTTGAAGGCCGTTGAGATTCAAGCCGTCCCTAGTTTGGATTTTGATGATTTGGGTTTAATATCCGGGGTTGTCATTCCCTACAAATTTAAGATACCAGTATTTGCAAAATACAATGGGGTTTCCTTCCCAAAACTTCACCTGAAGTCTTATGTGCACAAAATTTAACCGCACACCACCGACAAGAAACTTTGGGTTCACTTATTTCAAGAAAGCTTGGCTGGGACGCAACTAGAGTGGTTTTACCAATTGGATGGTTCCCATATCCATACATGGGAAGACTTAGCCACCGCTTTCTACCACCAATACCAGTATAATTCCGACTTGGCCCCGACAAGAGTTCAGTTGGAAGACATGACAATGGGGAAGAATAAAGGGTTCAAAGAGTACACCCAAAAGTGGAGAGACCTTGCCAGTAGGGTTCAACCACCTTTAACTGATAGGCAGCACATTGATATGTTTATGGTAACTTTTCTGGTCCATTTTTAAACTTGTTGGTTGATTGTTCTTCATCCGGTTTCACCGAGCTAATCTTAACCGGTGAAAGGGTTAAAAGCGACATCAAAAGCGGGAAGATTCCCATGGCATCTGCCTCCACTTCCAATCCCGTAAAGAAAACCTTTACCAGGAAGGAAGAAACCAATTATATGTATTAGGCAAGGGCCCGTACCAAGAAGGATGATTGTCCGTCCGTTAATGTTGTCCGGATTTCCAATCCAACTCCTGCTCAAAGACCATCTGCCAATCATCAACGATTTCAGGCTCCACCAAGACAATTCACAAGGATAGGCATGTCACTATCCCAAGCCTTACAACACCTAATAAAGGCTAATTTGGTGACACTGCGTGATCCTCCGGCCAATCCAAATACCTCTTCACCCAAATATAATCTGAATGCCAAGTGTGCATATCACTCAAATAGTCCCGGGCAGAAGACTGGCCAATGTCGGGCACTGAAGAATAAAATTCAAGACTTAATAGACAACAAGACCATTGAATTTGATCCTCCTCCAACTCCAAACGTAATCACCGTGCCTATGCCAAATCATGGAAAGGGTGTCAATGTTGTTGAAGATACCGTTTTTGTTTCCTCCATCGAAGACTTAACTACTCTGTTAACTACTATAAAAAAGAATATGTTGAAAGCCGGGATTTTCCCTGGCTATTTGAAGGATTGTGATTGTTGCACCAAACAACTCAATGGATGCAAATGGCAGAAGAAAGGCGTTCAACGCCTGATGAATAGTGTTGTACCCCAAATTTGTCCTACCTCGATGATTTTATTTTTTAAGAGTTAAATAAAAGAAATTATTTAATAAAATATGGTACATCAGTATCTGATGGCACATCTTTATCCAAGACTAGGGGTGTATTTTAATTCAGGAAAATGGGGCCTTCTAAATCAGAAACACTAAGACTTATTCATGAAGCATGTTGGCCAATGGCCCATGCGATTCAAAAATAGGAAATTATTCCAAAATAATAATAACTATTAAGTTCTTAATCATTAAATAGTTGTTGTTAGTAAAAGAAAGGTAACTAAACACAATTCAAACGTTATTTGTTGTGGAGGTATAATTATGAATTATAGGTCCATTAAATATTTTACTGTTTTAGTAATAAGAGAGGAGAGTGCAACTTCAACTACGGGCCCAATAGATCCATTAAAGCCAACCCGTTTGGTCTTTTCTGAAATGTTGAATAGAAGAGTGGGGGTGTATTTTTTTCTAGGGGTTCAAATAATGGATATAGTTAGGCCTGCTCAATGTTGGCTTATGTTTGGAAACTATTACTAATAAACATTCTTACTGTGATACGGTGGGAGAATTGACTTGAGGGTTTCGCGTTTGATTGCAAATGTTGCGGTTAGCAAGAGTTGCCACTGACTTTTCTTTTATCCAAAAGGAAAGGTGAAAAAGCACAAGAAAGACCTTTGAGATTATTTCTTGAGTTCGGGGGGTAGATTATGAAAAGGGAAGGTATTATCACCCTTTTCATCCATGGTTTTCCATGGGCTCTTAGTTACTTGCTAGATCACTTGCTTTTGTTTGAAATTATGCTTTGTGTGGTTTTTGAAAGTATTTTGTAAAGAGGTAATTGTTTAGGAAATTTTTGTAATGATTCTCGTTCGTAAGAATGTATACAAAGATATTGATCTTTTTTGAAAATGTTTTCAAGCTTGTAAGATGTTTTGAAAGTGTAGGTGTTTGTTTTGAAAATAGAAAGGATGTTTTGTTTGAAATTGAGAAAGTAATTAAGATCATTCTACCTACTCAAAAGTCTTTCTTGTTCATTTTCTTTTCCTTTGACATTGTTGTCTTACCATTGATTTGGTAAGGAACCCTATCTTCGGATGTAAATGGAACGGGCGTGGGTCATCGTATAACCATGATTAGCAATGTTGCAAGGTATCTTAGCATTCTCTTTTAAGGACTAAGATAATTTGAAAAGCAACTTTAGATAGCGTCATCGAGGGACTATGATCTTGTATTTTGTTTGTTTTTTTGCTAAGATACCTCACATGCGTAATATGGCCATTTTGTAAAGGCAACCAAGTGGATTTACTCTAGGGGTGTTTGTGTGCAAGTGTATTGTTTTCATGCTTGATTTTGTCTTGAATTAGGGTTTTCTAAGTATTGGTTTTAGTCTTTTCATACAAGCCCTAATTACTAGCATTTGTATATAAAGCGATAAATTGCGGAATTTAAAGTTACTACGCTATTACAACATTTGTGGGAGGGGGTGTACAAATTGTAAATGGGGATTGCAAGAATTTAAACATAATTAGTCTATTACAACCATATTGAATTGGTACAAATATACAAGGATTAAAATGAATACAATGTACAAAAAGAATATATATGCAACAATATAAATGTGAAGAAAATGAATATTTTTATTTGGATTTTTTAGGGAAAAGGGATTTGTTTTAACCTAATTAATTAAAATAAAAATAATTAATAAAAAGTAAGCCCTAAATTTGCTAAGAAAAGATTTTTAAACAAAAATCCTAAATCTATTAATTAAAATAAAAGAAATTAAGTTTTATAAGAAAAGTGTTTTTGGTATTTTTGTCTAGAAAATAATTTATATTATTATAAAATATTTTTGGTCTTTTTTACATTAAAATAAATATATTTTAATTGGTGTAAAAGAAAATAAATAATAACCTAGTTTTAAATTAAATTTACAAGACTAGTTAGTAAAAATAAGTAAAGTATAGTTAAATAAAATATATTTTTGTGAAAAAAATAAAATAAACTAAGTCAAAATATAAAGCTATTATTTTTGTATTTTTTATGATTTTTTTAATATTAAGAAAATATTTTAAGAAAATAAATGAAATAAAAATAAGAAAATAAAATAAAACTGGTTCAGGGTATAAAAATGAAATAGGGGTGTTAGCCAGCAAAAACAAAAACAATCGAGGCCCAAAGAGGCCCAGCGCCTGCAAAAAAACAAAAGTCAGGAAGCAAAAAAATATGAAAAATAAAAAAGGTACCACTGGGCCTCGAACCCAGGTCCAATAGGTTACAGGCGCGCGCTTCTACCACTAGGGTGGTTATACATCCGTTAATATAAGAAAATCAATAAATATATGATACAAAACGCGCCCTGATTACTTCATCTTCAACCTCCAGCCAGACCAACTGTAACTTGTTCATTTCTCATCAAAAATGAAAACTGTAAACATGAAACTGGTAGCAAATTTCCTCACGGTTTCAAAAATGTAAAGCATTAAAACTATAGATCAAAGATAAGCATGAATTTTATTGGCCCTAATCTGAACCCTAAAAATCTCAGAAACTTCAATCTTAAAATTCTCTAAGCTCAATCAAAATCAATGGAAACTATGGACATGGTTAGCTTTAGGGCAATGATATCTACATGTTTTGTTCATAAATAAATCATTAATGATGTCTGTATGAGAAGTTCTAAAGTTAGAAAACTTACCTTGCAAGAGGGTATCGAGTTTGAAGTTTGAGCAACTTTCAAGGAGTTCCAATGGTTGGGTTAGCTTCCTCAAGTTCCCAGGAAGCTAATGGAATGCTTAGCTTGAGCTGAAAGGGCCTGAGGAATTCTGAGAAGTATAAGTACAAAGCTCTATTTTTAAAAATGGAGGATGGTTTTAATGGTGTTACAGTTCTGTAACAGGGTGTGGGATCAATTCTATATGATGTTTAGAAGCTTTAGAAACCAAAAGGCGAAGAAACGCACGAGTAGATTATGAGTTTCAAGTTTTTGGTCAGTTTATGTGAAAATGGAGATATGGAATGTGATTCTGAGTTCTAGGTGTTTTCAGGGCATGAGCATTCGTGTTTTTGTGGCCAATGGTTTATGTATGTATAAACAAAAGTGTTTGAGAGCTTTGGACAATCAGAAGTACAAGTTTTTAGCTTTTGGCTAGGTTACTTGATTTTGAAGAAAAGTGGGAAACAAGTTTCAAGAGGAGGTACAAGCATGGACTGGGTGATTGTAAGTGTCTAAACCATTTCTCATGAGTTATAGTACTTTTTTGATCAAAAGAGAACAAGTTCAAGGCTCAAGAACAAGTTTTGTGCAAAAAGTCACTTTATCAAAATGGCAATGTAACCTTTCTTCCAAAAATGGATATAAAGCATGTCCATGCATTGAATGTTTAAAGTGAGGCCTCTAACAACTGTGAAAACCATTAATTATGGAGTGCCTAACAAGTTTGAGGCCTGCAAAGTAGTGTTTATGCAACATAGTTTTAATTTTGAATTTGGTTCATCACAAAAATGACTTGTGATTCAAGTGACAAAACCCTAACTTCATCTCTTCGATTCTCCCTAATCAAAAATGATCTCAAGGAGTTCTTGGACATTTTGGAAAGCTTCCAATATGTTATACAACCCATATTTGAATTTCTTTTGAATATTTCCCTTGGAACTATATGAAAAAGTTCCATGAAGTTGGGTCAAAATCCTGACCATATTAGGGTAAAATTTCACTAAGTGTTTAGTTTCATGACCACATGTTCTTAAAATTATAACTTGAGATCCAAGCACTTTTGGAAGGAGTTGTGTGAAGAAAAGTTGTATATTTCATGGAGATGTACAACTTTCATGTTGGAAGTTTCTCTTTAATCATCTTGCATCATGGTGAAAAATCTGTTCAAAGTTGTGAAAAAACATGAAATTTCCAACACTTAGAAAAACTTCTAAGTTTAGAAATTTTGACTTTTCAAAATGAAATATTGACTTTTTGATTTACTGATGAATAAGTTTCATATTTTTACATGTTTTGATGAATTGTGATCTTTGGCACTTGAGTTTGACCAAAAAGTCAAAGTTTGACTTTTCAGTATACAATTGACTTTTGATCAGTTGACTGAAAATTCATCTATCAATCCATTGGATTTGAGCAATGTTTTGAGCCATGTTATTAGGTAAAAATGATGCAATTGGACTCTTGATATCATGCCTTAAACTAATTGATCATTTTCTAGGTCAAAAATCAGAAATTGCCCTTTCCTAGTCAAAACCCTAATTTTGACCATTTTGCCCTTTTGGAGATTTGATCAAATTTCTTGGGGAGTTGTGGTCCAAACTTGATCAAATGATACATATGAGTTTAAAATGTTGATATGGATAAAAAATTATGAAGTTTGACTATAAATTGGCCATGGTTGACTTTTCCCCCAATACAGCTGATTTTTAGGTCAACTACTCAATTGATTGAGCAGAAGTGTGATTTAAAGCTTGAAACTTGACATGAGTAATATTGAGGGTCCATAATGATCCATAAAAGTCATATGGGGCATTGGAAGTTCAAATATCTTTGTGCAATCTCAAACCCTAATTTTGGTCATCAGTGCTTAAGGAGGTGTCTTGAGCTGATCAACCCTAGTGCAAGCTTGAGCCAAAGGAGATCTTGTGAGCAAAATCTTGATAAGTGAGAGGGAAAATTTTTGGGTACAACAGCTGCCCCTGTTCAATCTTCTTAAGCCTGAAGAGTTAGATTTGCGAGTTTTGTCGTTCGTGACTCGAAGGCAGAAGATGATTGGACACTAGAGTGCCCAAAAATTTGCACTCGGTGATGTGATGGTAGAGGGAATGGGCTTAAAGATGCCATTTGGAGGTATGATAGAAAGTTGTTGGAGATGGGCTTGTAGATGCTGTTGTACCCCAAAATTTTCCCTCCCATATTCTTCAAAGATTGACAAGGATCACCCTCAAATTGCTCAAAATTGTTCAAGGGTTGCACAATCCAAACATCCTCCTAAGCCAGTCAAAATTAGGGTTTTGGTTCCTTCAATGAATTTGGGATTTTCAATGGATCAATCAAGTCCCATAGGCCTATATACATTGTCAAGCATCCACATGTCAAGTCTCAAGGCTCACAGTCCCAAATTGCTCAGTCAAAAGCTTCATTTGCTTCACAATCAGCTGCAGGGGTAAAATGGTCATTTCACGGTCAAAAGTCAAAATTTTTGGTCAACATCTTATTTTGAGCTCACAATCATCATTTGATCAAGTCTTGATCATGATTCCACAAAGATAGCTCAAAAATCATCAAGATGCCAAAAGTTACCATTTTTGGATAGTAGAAAAGTCAACTGAACATTGACCAAGGCATAACTTTTTCATGGTTCATCAGAAAAATCCCATCCAATGCTCATTTTTAAGAGGATGACATTTCCTACAACTCATCTTCACATTCCAAGTCCAAGAAATACTCTCACAAAAAGTTATCAATTTCTACATTATAGGTCAATTTCAAAAGTCAACAAAAAGGCATTTTAAGTCAAAGACCATAACTTGATATTGGTAAATCCAAATGACATGGGACAAAAGGCATTGGTTAGAGGACTTCAATACCTTTCCAAAATGTCCAAGAACATGTTCATATGATCAAAATTGAGCAAGATATGCATTGGAGAAGTTGGGAAATTTTCATGAATTTGCAAAAGTCAACTATCCTTAAAACTTCAATTTTTGACAAAAGGGCCCACTTTCTCCCACTTGATTCAGCCTTGTCATGCCACACACGTGTCCCATGATTAATTTCAAGATCAAAAATTTATTTTTTTATTTTATTTAATTTTTATTGATTTAATTCATTTTAAATCCATAATAATTCAAATAAAATCTAAAAATCAATGGAATAGCATCTTTGTGATTTGAATAGCTTTTATATGTCATATGCCAGCTAACCAATTCGTGCTAAGCCTTTTTTGTGCATAAAATACTAGATTTGAACCAAATATGGAAAGGTCTTCAATGGTGGTCAACCAAATCTCCAAATTTTAATACACAAAGATACAAGCCCAAATTTTGACCTAGACTGCTTGCCTTATACATATGCAAGTAACCCAAACCTAATTCATGACCTAAGCATTGCTAAAACGGCCAAGACAAAACTGAAAAAGTGTTGTAAAAGTGGGAGATCAAGAACCATATAGGAGGCGTTTTCAGACAAAAATAAGAACGTGGTTCGCTTCCTTGCCGTCCACTGAAGCTAAGACGACCATTACCACGTCCAAAGACCACCTATACAGCGCTGTAAGTTCTCACAAAGTCGCCCCTGAACACGAAACCTAAATTCTCAATTCTTGCATTTTTTCTTCAAAGCGTTAGCATATTCATACTCCTTGCTTGATTTCTAACATAACTGCAATAGCCAATTTTGTTTTTAGGCCCTGAATCGTGATGCCCAATTCTAGGGTTCATGTTCTTGCATTTTAGGTATTTTTGTTTCAGGGAAAATCAAAGCCAATCAAGGGCATAAATGTGATCAGGGGACGAAGACGAACATGCCCATGGTCTCAGGTGGCGTTTTCATGGCCTAGGGACAGTTTTAGGAAGGACCTACGGAGTTTCCTGCGGATAGAAATCCGCAGGTAAAAAAAACCAGTGACCAAGGAAGAAGACGCTGACGCGTCTCCCTCTCATTCGTTCTTTTAAAAAAATTGCGCGTTTGTTTTTTTTTGTTTCAGGCATATTTGTTGAGTTACTAATATATTAATTGCTATTTGGTATAATATCAATTAGAGCAATTGGTGTAGTGGCAAGGGCGAAAAGGCATTGAGCGATGGGACCTGGGTTCGATTCCCAGGTCCCCCAAAATATTTGTTGGTTCTTTTCTTCATGTATTCCTATGCAGGCTATCCAAAGCGTCTTATCATGCACCTCACAAATCAGTGCGCTAAGTGGCCTTGTACATCAATCCAATGGCCATGGGATGGATGACCACCATGTTCCCAGTCAACCAACGCACTAGACCATCCAGAAAGTCAAACAAGGCTTGAGCTTAATGGGCCAGAACTGCCAAATTCACCTCCTATGGGCCCAACACCCCCCTGGTTAAATATTTTTCTTTTATTTTTCTTTTACTAATTTCTAACCATTATTATTATTATTTATTTAACTAACATAATTAATATTATTTTCATAATAAATTCAGACCATTAAAATGTAAATATTTTTTTATTATTATTAATTATTAATTTCACCTTAATTCATTATTTTGTAAATAAAATGCTAACAAATCAATTTAGTATAATTAGGTTTAATTTTGACTATTTTTCATAATAAATAAATAAATTAGAATTAGGTTTTACTAACTTTTGACTTTATTTTATTTTACTTCTATTTTCATTAAAACATAAAAAACTTAAAAAAACATTTCTTTTATTCAATTAATTAGTAAATTAGGTTTAATATTTAATTTAATTGCAAAAAAGGACCAAATTTCTTTCTTTTCTCAAAAAGGGCCAAAACCCTAAGGACGTCCCAATTTAATTTCTTTCGCGCGCATATTTATTTTAATTCATTATTTTGATTATATTTATGTAACTGTTTCCGAGGATGTAAGAGTTGATTAGGGCTTTTATCGCTTTCTTTACTTTTCTCGCATTTATTTTCCAAACGGGTTATGTTTTTGGCGATGTATATACCCGCGCCTTGTAATAGCGTAGATTTACCTTCCGCACTTTATTTCCCGCAAATTATTAAACTGTTAATTATGCATGACAAGACTTGTATGAAAAATAAAATCAACCCGTAGCTCACAATGATGCATGTTCAAAGATAATATAAACTGAATCCTGACACACATGCACATGCCACTCCTAGGGTACGCCTCACTTGGTTGCCTCGAGGTGGTCATTAAGTATATGGTGTTTTAGAGATCGCCCTCCTGTCTAAAGATCCAGTTGCCTCGAAACGGTTGCCTCGGATAAAAAAGGATCTAGGACATTAGGGTTACCGCTAAGGCGTCCTACTATTGCTTTAGTGACCACACATGTCCCTTTAATCGAATTGACCCGAATAACTCCAACGACGGTGCTACCTACTTCTCAATAGTGGGATAGTATTGTCTAAAGGACTCTTACACAGCTTAATTCCTTAGAGTAGGTAGATTTCTCCTGGGTACTTGCTCTTTCAAAAACAAAAACAACTTTTCGCACTCACACTTTCAAAAAGTTTTCAAACAAACACTTCATACACTCTTGAGGACAGGAACAAGAGTTAAATTGAAGTTTTCAAACAAAAACTTTTCAAAAACCACAAACACAAGAAAAGCAAAAAACACTTTTTGAAAACATAGTGAGCAAGTACCTAAGAGCCCGTGGATAACCACAGATAGAAAGGATGCTAACACCTTCCCTTTCTATAATCTACCTCCCGAACCGAGAAACATATCGAAAAGGAATTTTGCTGTGCTTTTGTCCTTTCCTTGTTGGAAAAAATAAAAGACGGTGGCGACTCTTGCTTACCGCGACATACGCGAACCAGCATTAAACAGTCAGTTCTATTTCCACCGATCACAGATGCCATCTAAAAGTGATTGCTGAATCTGAAAGAGAGTCTGCATGAGTATCAAAATGGCGTCCGTGTCTGAAGCGTATCTGAACTGTATCTGAAAGTTGAAATTTTGAATGAGCATCAGAATGGCATCCGTGTCTGGAGCGTATCTGTACTGTATCTGAGAATAAATCTGAATGAGTATCAGAATGGCATCCATGCCTGGAGCGTATTTGAACTGTATCTGAGAGGGAATCCGAAGGAGTATCAGAATGGCATCCGTGTTTGGAGCGTATCTGAAGTGTATCTGAAGAGTGGACTCTGAATGAGTATCAGAATTGCATCCACGTGTGAAGCGTATTTTAACAGTATCTGAGAAGGAATTTGAATGAGTATCAGAATGGCATCTGTGTCTGGCGCATATCTGAACTGTATCTGAAAAGTGGACTCTGAATGAGTATCAGAATGGCATCCGTGTATGGAGCGTATCTGAACTGTATCTGAAAACTTTGAACATTGTTAATGGTAGCTTTTGATTAATCTTATCCTGAAAAGGGTAAAATGTTAGCTAATATGCAATGTCATGTTGTATGAAATACATGGTATAATGCATTCGTGTTATCAATGTTTATGATACATGGATGTTGTTGTACCCCAAAATTTGTCCTCTCATTTCATAAAGAATCACACTGGATCAAAATCAAGCTTCAAGAATCATATTTCAGCAAGACACGTTGAAATATGAAGTTTTGTTTCATTAAAATACAAAAAGTCAAAATTCTAAATACTTAGAATTTTTTTCTAAGTGTTTAAGAAAATATGACAATTTCAGAACTTCTGACCAGATTGTCACCATAACACTCAGTAAATTCTGGACACTCTCAAGGCAGAGTTTGGTCAGAACTTCTGGGTAAGTATTCACAAAAGTTTCAGTCAGAGTTTTCCAGGAAGGTTAAGAAGTGTGCTACAAGCTTTCTAGAAAGTCTGAAAGCTCCTTCAGAACATGCTGGAGCCAGAAGATAAGGATTAGAAGATTGGATTCTACGCAAGCTCAGAACTTCTGATCCAGAACTAAGCCTTGGTGTAGAATCTCACGTTGCAGGATTTCTGGTTGTGATAAGTCTCATCATCATTTAATGCTCACAACCACTTTCTAATTCTTTATCCAAAGGATTTTCACCACGTGTACCTTTACTGTCTTGGGATAGAAAACTTTGGTACTAGGCCCATGCTTTGCTTTTTTGCTTTTCCTTAGTTCCTGCTGACAACCACAATGCTCGCATCAAGAACAAGGCAGCGCTTCAGCATATGAAGGTTATATTCAAAGCTTTGGTCAGAACATGACCAAATCCCAAAACCTTGTTTATACAACCTGCTGCAGACCTATAACCAATAGCTAGTTCAACCTACGCCTGCATCCCATAATTGCACCAAACTAGCATACGAGAACAGTGATGAAAATGCAAGGGAACAAGATGCTAAAAAAGGTTCAAAGCCCATTTGTTTCCCCCCCTAAAATCACAACAAATTCACCTATAAATACTTTGCTCCATCACACGTTCAAGAGGCTGGCTTTTGGAAAGAGAGAACTATCAAAAGAGAAAAGAAATGTGCGATACTTCGATAAAAAAATCAAGAAATCCCAAACAGAAAACCAAAACCTTTGTTCTTCCTTTTGAATCAAAGAGCTTGGAATTTCCTCTTCCATTTCTCTTGCTGACTCAGAACATCCTAAGGCAGCAACTCAAAGCTCCAAGCACGCTCCAGGTTCAAGGTAAGTCTTCTTGACTTTGCTTGTTTTTTTCATTCTGAACATCATTAACATGTAAATATCATAGTATTAATGTTATACATATCTTTGCTTAAGTAGAAAAAACTCTGGATCAGAACTTCTTGATTAGGGCTAGACTCATATTTATGATTAGAACTTCTATAAATTGTTATGCTATTATCCTTCTGATTTGCTGTTTATTAAGAACTGAATAAATTGTTGATGTGTTGATTAAGAGTTAGAATATGGCATAGAACTTCTGATGTTCACTCACAACTTTAGCACAACACAGAACTCCTGAGTTCTCCTCACTGTTAATGCACACTGAACTTCTGATGTTCACTCACTGTTTTAACACTTAGAACTTCTGATTTTCATGTGCTGATAACATGTTGAACTGTTGATTGTTTACTCACTATTCTAACACAGCACAGAACTTCTGAGTTCTCCTTACATGTCAAATACACTAAACTTCTGATTTTCATGCGCTAATAACATGCTGAACTACTGATTGTTCGTTCACGGTCTTAGCACCATACAGAACTTCTGAGTTTTTCCTACTGTTTTGACACGCACAGAACTTCTAAGATTTTCTCATTGTTCTAACATTCAGAAGTTCAACACATAGCAATCCAGAACTTCTGTGTTTTCCCTCTAACGTGTTTTGCAGGACCTCAGAGTTTACCAACTCAGAACTTTTGATACCCACTGGCGCTTCCTTCTGAGTCACATCGCTCTTGGCTTTAGATCTTCTGATCCTAGTTGTTCTTCTTGCAGCAGCACATTGTTCCTATCTTGCATTTATTTTCCTTTTCATCATTTTTTTTATTAACATAAAAAAAACATAAAAATATTTTCCTTTTAATTTATTTCCTTAAGATAAAAACATTTTCTAAACAAGTCCATTTCTTTCTTATATTGTACATTTCAATATGGTTGTAATAGTAACTTAGGACTTATTTTTACTTGTAATCCCCATTCGTACATATGTACCCCCATCCCCTAAATATTGTAATAGCGTAAGACTTTACATTTCTGCAACTTATCGCTTTTAAATATATATGCTAGTAACTAGGGTGTGTATGGCAAGACATAAAATTGACAAATTGAGCACCCTAATCAAGACTAAATGCATGCAATCAAACACACTTGCACACACACACTCTTAGGGTGATCTCACTTGTTGCCTATCGGAAAAATAGTCATGTCCCTCGAACATGGGCGTTTTAGCAAAAGACCCTCGATAAAAGATTGTAGTTCCTCGATGACCATCGATGTTGCCTTTGGTAAACGATCTAGTCCCTAAAACGACATTGCTAAAACGTTCCATGGGTTGCCTTCTATGACTATAAAAACATCCCAATGCCCGTCCCTTCACATCCAACGATGGGGTTTCTTACCAAAACAATGGTAAGATAGCAACATCTAAAGGAGGAGGAAAAGGACATCTAAGACCTTTTGAGTAGGTAGGTTCACTCTCAGTTACTCACTTGCTCACAACAAAAACATTTTATACACCAACACTCTCACTTTGAAACATTTTCAAAAGACAACACTTTGTACGTGTTCTTATAGAAACGAGAGCCATTACAAAGGAAACCCTTTTCAAAATCACTTTCAAAAACACATATCACAAACACCTCTTTGAACTATTTTCAAAACAACACTTTGTACGCATTCTTATAGAAACGAGAATCATTACAAAGTTACATTTTCAAAATACTTTCAAAAACCACACCACAAGCATATTCAAACAAAAGCAAGTGATCTAGCGAGTAACTAAGAGCCCATGGAAAACCATGGATGAAAAGGGTGCTAGCACCTTCCCTTTTCATAATCTACCCCCCGAACTCAAGAAAACATCTCTAAAAGGTCTTTCCTGTGATTTTTCACCTTTCCTTTTGGATAAACTAATAGTCGGTGGCGACTCTTGCTAAACCGCAACATTTGCAAACACAAACGCAAAACACCTCAAGTCAGTTCTCCCACCGTATCAGAGAACTGGCGACTCTGCTGGGGATTTATCCTAAAAGTGGGGTTACCTTAGGGTTAGATCACATTTACTTTCATTCATTTGTTTGAATTGCTTGCTTTACATTATTGGTTCCTTGCTTGGGTTTGTTTTGATCCTCTACCCGGATCTGGGGCACCTTTTTAGGTAAGTAGCAATAGATTGTGGAAATTGTACGGCAGAGACCGATATGGTTGAAACAATGGCTACGTTAGTGTGACGCATTTGTTGGTACCGGTATCCCTTGTGTTGAAACAAGGAGAATACGGGGCCGCTGAGCGGCGTCATGAATCACTAATTGACCTTAGAACCTTACTTGACCAACTTGGCCATTAGGACGTAGTGAGACAACCAGTTTCGGTGTAGAGCTGAAAATTCGTTGATACTCGATGCTACACTCATTGAGATTGGACTTTTAGGATACCTCGTCCGCAAGAAAAGATTGATTGAGCTGAGACAATGCCTAAAAGAAAGGTCAGTGATATTGAGATCCCTTAGAACCCGGTTACTATTAACTAGGATAGGTTGAGCCAACTAAACTTCAAGAGGGTACTTACCTACAAACTCCATACAAGCCTAAACCTAAGGACTTGTTTGCTTTGTGTGAATATGATTATTTGTATATAAAATTTGCTTACTTTGCATACTTTGTACATAACATCATGACATCATACCATAGCATTTTCAATAACATTGAACCATAGCATTTCAAGGATCTCAAGGGTCTTTGATGCAGGGTCATGTTGAACTAGACTTCTATCAAGAGGCAAGAGGATTTATTTCCCTCTAACCAAACACCATCAAAAAAATCAAGTACAACAAACTTGAGTCAAGGGCTACAACCCACTTGGCATGGTGAGCTAAATTCTCGTGGAAGGACATCCACCGATACAAAATTAGCCAAACAATGATGTTGATCAAAGTTCAACTTCTAACGTTTTCTTGTGTTTACCCCGCGAGATCCTTGAAAACATGCATCCACTTATCATGCATCATATCATGACAGGTTTCTCCCATACAGGTCTCCTTATCTTCCTGCTGTTTATTTCAGTAAGATGGATATGGAACAAATAGTGAGAGATCTCGAAGCTCAAAACGCTCAATTCCAACAAATGTTCCTGGCTATGGCTAAGGGGCAAGAGGACCTGAAGACTCTTCTTCTCAAAGACAAGAAGAAAAAGTCCAAGAAGTCAATAGGCATCCTGAACTTGGGAAGAAGACCTAGAGGACCAGTCAAGGGAGCTCTAGATCTTTTAACTCCATCCAACATAGGGGATAGTCATGAAGAAGACAACAGTCTGGAGATTGATGAAGCCGAAGCTGACTACTCTGAGGAACAATATCCTCCCACTGTTGACAAGTACAAACAGCTGGAGTATCACCTCAATGCAATGGATATTCAACAGATACCCGATTTAGATTTAGGAGACATGGGTTTGGTTTCTGGAGTGGTCATCCCGCCAAAGTTCAAAGTCCCTACCTTTGCCTTATATGATGGAGTCTCTTTCCCTAAGATGCACTTAAAGTATTATGTCCGCAAGATTCAACCATACACAACTGATCTGAATCTTTGGATCCATTTCTTCCAAGAAAGCTTAGTAGGGACCCAACTCGAATGGTTCTATCAATTGGAGAGTTCTCGCATCTACACCTGGGAGGATTTAGCTGCTGCTTTCTACAAGCAGTATCAGTACAATGCTGATCTTGCACCAACTCGTGTGAAATTGCAGAACATGACCATGGGTTCCAACGAGAGCTTTAAAGGATACGCCCAAAAATGGAGAGATCTGGCCGGTAGGGTGCAACCCCCTTTAACTAACAGGGACCTGATTGATATCTTCATGGGAACTTTGACAGGGTCTTTCTTCAAACACCTAGTCAGAAGCTCCTCAGTCGGGTTCACCGAGGTAGTACTGATTGGCAAAATGGTCGAAGTTGGCATCAAAAGTGGAAAGATCCAAGGAGCTACACCTCCTGATGCTCAGAAAAAATCATACAATGAGAAGAAAGAGTCCAATGCAGTGACTGGTCAAAATAATCGTCATGACCAACACGTGGGGGAAATCCTGATCTCCAGTTCTGTATCGCACCGACAACAGCAAAGGGGAAATCAACAAAGGCCAGACGAGCCCAAAAGACAGTTTACCAACATCAACATGTCGCTGTCTCAAGCGCTATAACACTTGTTGAGGATGAAACTGATTGCATTGATAGGACCTCATCCAAACCCCAAAACTTCTTCTCCTAACTACAATCCTAATGCAACGTGTGCTTATCATTCTGAAAGTTCCGGGCATAACACTAACGATTGTTGGGCGTTGAAGTACAAGATTCAGAATTTGATTGACGCCAAGGAAATCTAGTTTGACCCTCCGGGGACTCCAAACGTGACCACTACTACTTTATCAAATCATTGAGAGTGTCTTGTTCATTTTGAATTTTCAATTGTAATTTCTTTTGTTATTCAAACAATTATCTATTAATGTCAAACTTTGTTTCATTAATGCATTGCATATGTTTGTCTTGATTTGACCCACTCATTTTCATTACATTTAAACTATGCTTTTTTCTCACTTTATGACATTCAACTCTTGCTAAAAGTTACAAGCCTTTAGAGGGAGGATGACGAAAACAATGCCATAATCTCACACAGTATGTTTTTGAACAGACCTTGCTGACGATGTACAGGCGTTTTTTAAAATCCTAAACACTGGAGTTATAAGGAAGATAATCCCTAGTCAACCCCTTCGAGCCAAAAAAGTAGAAGTTTTCTATTTTAACACAAATTGAAACCTTTAATCAAAACCAGGGGCATGGTAGTCTCTCAGTTAATTCAAACGCGCGTTAAGTCGCAAAATCTAATCTCGTAATACAACGAATGACATCAAAAGCATTCCCCTGAAATCAAAAGATGGTGATGGTTCCCTATCACATAGGCAATCACTATTTCTCAAAAAAAGTAAATCCCACTAAGTCAAAACCTACAAAGGAGATTTAAGAAAAACTGGGGCATCCCGCTGACTGTAATCTCAAAACAGGAATGGTCAGGAAAAAATCAGGGATAACAAATCAAAAGGAGGTCACTACAAATCCTCAACAACATAAAAAAGGTTACAAAAAAATGATTTCCTTCCGATAAACTTAACTTGTCTGAACCATCACCAAAATGTCATTCCAAACTCAATTGGAGTTCAAACGCACAATTAACTGAGCTTAGGACTGAAGAACATCACAAAGAGCGGGTGGGTACAAATACACTTTGAGCCTTTATCCTTTGCTTCTTAAACTGTGAACTAAGCAACGCTACAACCCTTCATAAGTCCTAACTCAAGCACGAGTTAGTTCGAAAGCATACTGTTACAAAAGGTATCCTGACTCTTGTAAGGCTTTGCTCTAAATCCTGAGTTTGAATTTTCTTACAAAATTCCTTTACTTGTTAAAACGCATTTTCAAAACTTCAAGACAAATATGATATTTGCATTACTTGAATATCACTGTTCGCATATGGCTATTTGTTTGACAGCGGAGAAATTCACACAACGAATATCTGATTAACGAAATCTCTCTCGGTGAACAAAATCACTTCAAATGGGATGACACTTCTATTGACAAATCTCCTATCAACAAGGGGACATGACATGTCACTATCCAGCACACCTGGGGCAGTCCAGTCAAGAATCCAAGAAATCTCTCAAGAAGTGCAGAGTAACCAGGGACAGGTCTCCATCTCCATTACTTGGGGCATTGAACGCCAATCTTAGCAAAGGTTTACTTACAATCAAACAGTTCCTGGAAATACCACAAACATTTGCTGCTAGGGGAAATGACAAAATTCTTCTCATAGGATGATTCCCCAGCAAGAGTTTAATCTCTGAAAACCTTTCCTCAGCTGAGACAACCTCAAAAGTCCTCGAGGAATTTCCCCAACAAAGTCGTCACCTCTCTAGCAGACTGGAAACAGGGTTTATTTCCCCAATAAACTACAGATTCCCCAGCTTGAGTTTGCCTTTCCAACTACTACAAATCAAAGGACCACAACTCCCTTTCCTCAATAGACTACTCTACAATCCCCAACAAGTTACTGTGAAACCTGGACCCGACCAGATATCAGTTCAACTTCGACCCTAGTAGAGCAACGGACAACCGAGACTCCTGATCTCTTTTCCCAAGTAGGAATAAACATTCTCCCCACAGAGTTTTCAATATTCCCCAGCGGAGTTCTCCTCACACAACAAAACAGGAATCCCCGGTGGAAATATGCTAAGCAAAGTTTGAAGGCACACCAACTCTTCAACAGCAGTCCAGGATTTAACGACTCCCCATAATTTGTCAAGGATTTATTTTCCCAGACAAAAATACATTCATTAACATTTCACATTTCATACATCCTATTTACATACATGATAAGTGCATACAACACAATCTCATTTATTTTTGAGAACATCATGACATCATGCATTTCATACATCATAACATTGCATACATCTAACGTTTTACCTTTTTCAGGAAAAGGTCAATCAACAAATGGCTACCATCAACCTTTTCATGTTCCAGATTAATACCTGTAACAAGCCAGGAAAACTATCTGTGGACGACTGATTGTAGATTAATACCTGTAACAAGTCAGGTAAACTATCTACATGAAGAGATTGAAGATTAACACCTGTAACAAGCCAGTAAAACTATCTTTCTTTCTCAGGTTAAAGATTAATACCTAAAACTAGACAGGACAATTATCTACTCGACCAGCTCAGACAACCCCACACCGGTTCCTTCAATTTCCAAGACGCGGTTTTACACAGACTCATTATGAAGTAACCCTACACAGGTTCCTTCTCAGGAAATTTCAGATGAAGTTTTACACAGACTCATAATCAGGCAACCCTACACCGGTTCCTTCCATTTCCAAGATGCAGTTTTACACGGACTCATCATCGGGAAACCCTACACAGGTTCCTTCTCTTTCCATGATGAGGTTTTACACTGACTCATCATTAGGCAACCATACACCGGTTCCTTCCATTTCCAAGATGCAGTTTTACACGGACTCATCATCGGGCAACCCTTCACAGGTTCCTTCTCTTTCCAGGATGCGGTTTTACACGGACTCATTATGAAGCAACCCTACACCAGTTCCTTCTCTTTCCAAGATGCAGTTTTACACGGACTCATCATGAAGTAACCCTACACAAGTTCCTTCTCAGGAAATTTCAGATGAAGTTTTACACGGACTCATCATCGGGAAACCCTACACAGGTTCCTTCTCTTTCCAGGATGAATTTTTACACGGATTCATCATCAGGAAACCCTACACCGGTTCCTTCCTTCCAAGATGAAGTTTTACACGAACTCATCATCAGGCAACCCTACACAGGTTCCTTCTCTTTCCAGATGCGATTTTACACGGACTCATCATGAAGAAACCCTACACAGGTTCCTTCTTCCTTTCCAGATGCAGTTTCACACGAACTCATCATTGAATAAATCCTACCCAAGTTCCTTCTCACTCCCAGATACAGTTTAGATACGCTCTAGACACGAATGTTATTCTGATAATCATTCAGTTCCAGATTACAGATACAGTCCATCAATCATTTCTGGATGGCATCTTTAAGCCCATCTCCAACAACTATCCATTATCTCTCCAAATGGCATCTTTAAGCCCATTCCTTACATAATCAACTAACACATCTTCGAGTGCAAATTTTCTGGGCACTCTAGTGTTCAATCATCTTCCACCTTCAAGTCACGAATGGCTGAATTACCAATCTAACTCTTCTGGTGTAAGAAGATTGAACAGGGGAAGCTGTTGTACCCCAAAATTTTCCCTCTCATTTCATAAAGAATCACCCTGGATCCTCAAGTTTGCTTCCAAGCCTTGAACTACAAATTTTCCAAGAAAATCACTCACAAGGGCAAAATGGTCATTTGCACACTGAAAAATCAAACTTTGACTTTTGGATCAAAATCAAGCTTCAAGAATCATATTTCATCAAGACACGTTTAAATATGAAGTTTTGTTTCATCAAAATCCAAAAAGTCAAAATTCTAAATACTTAGAATTTTTTCTAAGTGTTTAAGAAAATATGATAATTTCAGAACTTCTGACCAGATTGTCACCATAACACTCAGCAAATTCTGGACACTCTCAAGGCAGAGTTTAGTCAGAACTTCTGGGCAAGTATTCACAAAAGCTTCAGTCAGAGTTTTCCAGGAAGGTTAAGAAGCGTGTTGCAAGCTTTCTAGAAAGTCTGAAAGCGCCTTCAGGACATGCTGGAGCCAGAAGATAAGGATCAGAAGATTGGATGCTATGCAAGCTTAAAACTTCTAATCCAGAACTAAGCCTTGGTGTAGAATCTTATGTTGCAGGATTTCTGGTTGTGATAAGTCTCATCATCATTTAATGCTCACAACCACTTTCTGAGTCTTTATCCAAAGGATTTTCACCACGTGTACCTTTACTGTCTTGGGATAGCATACTTTGGTACTAGGCCCATGCTTTGCTTTTTTGCTTTTCCTTAATTCCTGCTGACAACCACAATGCTTGCTTCAAGAACAAGGCAGCGCTTCAGCATATGAGGTTATATTCAACGCTTTGGTCAGAACATGACCAAATCCCAAAACCTTGTTTATACAACCTACTGCAGACCTATAACCAACAGCTAGTTCAGCCTACGCCTGCATCCCATAATTGCACCAAACTAGCATACGAAAACAGTGATGAAAAAGTAAGGGAAGAGGATGCCAAAAAAGGTTCAAATCCCATTTGTTTTCCCCCCAAAATCACAACAAATTCACCTATAAATACTTTGCTCGATCACACGTTCAAGAGGCTGGCTTTTGGAAAGAGAGAACTATCAAAAGAGAAAAGAAAGCTGCGATACTTCGATAAAAAAAATCCAAAAATCCCAAACAGAAAAACAAAACCTTTGTTCTTCCTTTTGAATCAAAGAGCTTGGCATTTCCTCTTCCGTTTCTCTTGCTGAATCAGAACATCCTAAGGCAGCAACTCAAAGTTCCAAGCACGCTCCAGGTCAAAGGTAAGTCTTCTTGACTTTGCTTGTTTTGTTTGTTCTGAACATCATTAACATGTAAATATCATAGTATTAATGTTGTACATATCTTTGCTTAAGTAGAAAAAACTCTGGATCAAAACTTCTTAATTAGGGCTAGACTCAGATTTAGGACTAGAACTTCTATAAACTGTTGTGCTATTATCCTTCTGATTTGATGTTTATTAAGAACTGAATAAATTGCTGATGTGCTTATTAAGAGTTAGAATATGGCATAGAACTTCTGATGTTCACTCACAGCTTTAGCACAACACAAAACTCCTGAGTTCTCCTCACTGTTAATGCACAATGGACTTCTGATGTTCACTCATTGTTTTAACACTTAGAACTTCTGATTTTCATGCGCTGATAACATGTTGAACTATTGATGGTTTACTCACTGTTCTAACACAGCACAGAACTTCTGAGTTATCCTTACATGTCAAATACAATGAAATTCTAATTTTCATGCGCTGATAACATGTTGAACTGCTGATTGTTTGTTCACTGTCTTAGCACCATACAGAACTTCTGAGTTCTTCCTACTGTTTTGACACGCACAAAACTTCTAAGATTTTCTCATTATTCTAACATTCAGAAGTTCATCACATAGCAATCCAGAACTTCTGTGTTTTCCCTCTAACGTGTTTTGCATGACCTCAGAGTTTACCAACTCAGAACTTCTGATACCCACTGACGCTTCCTTTTGAGTCACAACGCTCTTGGCTTTAGAACTTCTGATCCTAGTTGTCTTCTTGCAGCAACACGCTGTTTCTATCTTCCATTTATTTTCCTTTTCATCATTTTTTTAATTAACATAAAAAAAACATAAAAATATTATCCTTTTAATTTATTTCCTTAAGACAAAAACATTTTCTAAACAAGTCCATTTCTTTCTTATATTATACATTTCAATATGGTTGTAATAGTAACTTATGACTTATTTTTACTTGCAATCCCCATTCGTACATATGTACCCCCATCCCCTAAATATTGTAATAGCGTAAGACTTTACATTTCTGCAACTTATCGCTTTTAAATATATATGCTAGTAACTAGGGTGTGTATGGCAAGACATGAAATTGACAAATAGATCACCCTAAACAAGACTAAATGCATGCAATCAAACACACTTGCACACACGCACCCTTAGGGGAATCTCACTTGTTGCCTATCAGAAAAATAGTCATATCCCTCGAACATGGGCGTTTTAGCAAAAGACCCTCGATAAAAGATCGTAGTCCCTCGATGACCCTCGATGTTGCCTTCGGTAAACAATCTAGTCCCTAAAACTACATTGCTAAAACGTTCCATGGGTTGCCTTCTATGACTATACAAACGTTCCAATGCCCGTCCCTTCACATCCAACGATAGGGCTTCTTACCAAAACAATGGTAAGATAGCAACATCTAAAGGAGGAGGAAAAACACATCTAAGGCCTTTTGAGTAGGTAGGTTCACTCTCAGTTACTCGCTTTCTCACAACAAAAACATTTTATACACCGACACTCTCACTTTGAAACATTTTCAAAAGACAACACTTTGTACGCGTTCTTATAGAAACGAGAGCCATTACAAAGGAAACCCTTTTTAAAATCACTTTCAAAAACACATCTCACAAACACCTCTTTGAACTATTTTCAAAACAACACTTTGTACGCATTCTTATAGAAACGAGAATCATTACAAAGTTACATTTTTAAAATACTTTCAAAAACCACACCACAAGCACATTCAAACAAAAGCAAGTGATCTAGCGAGTAACTAAGAGCCCATGGAAAATCATAGATGAAAAGGGTGCTAGCACCTTCCATTTTCATAATCTACCCGCCAAACTCAAGAAAACATCTCTAAAAGGTCTTTCCTGTGCTTTTTCACCTTTCCTTTTGGATAAATGAAAAGTCGGTGGCGACTCTTGCTAAACCTCAACATTTGCAAACACAGTCGCAAAACACCTCAAGTCAGTTCTCCCACCGTATCACAGATGCGATGTATGTGCATGCGAGCTAATCTGCTACACGGCTGTTGGATTAGGGAAAATAAATCTCTGACTGCTGCTGAGGATATGGAGCGTAAGTCTTCATGTTGTGAAGTTGAAGTGTTGATGAATTTCCACTTAGAGAAATAAAGTCTGCTGTCATGGGAATGCCGTGTACTTCTTGTAAAATCCTGTTGGGAAATCTTGAGAAATTGAACGACTTCTACTGGGGATTGATAATTGGAAGCTTTGTTTTGCTGGGAATTAAACTACACAATGCGGGGGATTTTATGGAAATAGCTTGGAGAGATTTCCCTATCTCTTAAAGCCATCAGTGATTGTCTTTCTATTTTTTTTATTTGTAAACAGTAATTATATTCAAATGCATATGTTCAAAAATAAATCATTGGACGTTTTTGTAAACAAAACACAAGAGTAAAGAAAAACAAAAAGTTTTGCACTTCCAAAGGAATATCTTTGTATTGACTTTGAGTAAGTATTTTTGTACAATGAGACAAACATTCTAGTAAGAGAATGCTATCGTAAAAAATGAAAATTTTAATACAAAGTAAAGATATCTATGTGCAATAATCCCATGGGGTTCCCATTCTACTATAGCCTTCGTGTCTCTGAGAACTTGTTTATTTGTGGCCTTGTCCGAAGCGGATTGAATCGATCAGAACCTCTGAGTTTGTCAGTTGAAGCCAAAGGTTGTCCGTAAAGTGATCCAACGGGACATAGTCATACGCTTTAATTCCCTAACTTTTGCCTGGACCGCCCTTTCGGGTTTTCAGTCCACCAGGATACCCTTTTTTGCCCAAGCTGCCCTTTCGGGTTTTCAGCTTGTCGGGTGTACAAATTTTTTTGTTTTATCCCTAATTTTTTCCCGAACCTTTTTGGTTCGCCGGGATGCCCTTGTTTTTCCTAGGTGTGTCAACCTAGCGGGTCTCTTATGCGTAGTATTTTTTTGACTATGTATGCGCTCGCAGGGTGCGATAGGTCGTCACCATCGATGGTAGTCAAGATCATTGCGCCACCAGAGAATATGTTTTTGATTACAAACGGTCCTTCGTATGTAGGAGTCCATTTGCCCCTGGGATCACCTTGCGGTAGTATGATGCGTTTGATCACCAAATCCCCGACTTGATACTCTTGGCATTTGACCTTTTTGTTGAAACCTATGATCATCTGTTTTTGATACATTTGACCATGACAAACAGCAGTAAGCCTTTTCTCATCAATCAAGTTTAGTTGATCAAGTCGAGTCTGGATCCAATCTTCTTCATTCAGCCATGCATCCTTCATAATTCTCAGAGAGGGGATCTGTACCTCAATAGGCAAGACAACCTCCATGCTGTAAACCAGAGAGTAGGGTGTTTCCCAGGTTGATGTGCATGCCGTGGTACGATACCCGTGGAGAGCGAATGGTAGCATCTCATGCCAGTCTTTGTATGTGACTGTCATTTTTTGTATGATCTTTTTAATATTCTTATTTGTGACTTCAACAACACCATTCATCTTTGGCCGGTAAGGGGAAGAATTGTGATGCTGGATCTTGAATTGTTCGCACAGGGTGGTGATCTTAGTATTGTTCAGGTTCGTACCATTGTCTATAATGATTCTCTCCGGGATACCGTAATGATAGATGAGATTCTACTTGAGGAACCGGGAGATAACGTTCTTGGTGACGAAAGCGAATGAGGCTGCCTCAACCCACTTTGTAAAATAGTCAATGGCCAATAAGATGAAACAATGTCCATTGGAGGTTATTGGCTTGATTCCCCAATCATATCAATCCCCCACATAGCAAAGGGCCAAGGAGCCGTCAAGACATTCAGAGGAACCGGAGGTACGTGCACCTTGTCAGCATAGATTTGACACTTATGGCAAGTTCGTGAGTGTTGATAGCAATCTTCTTCCATGGTATACCAGTAATAGCCTTCCCGTAGGATTTTCTTCGCCATCGTATGCCCATTGGAATGGGTGCCAAAAGTGCCTTCATGTAACTCAGCCATGATCCTTTCAGCTTCAAACTTGTCTACGCACCGAAGTAACACAAAGTCATGGTTGCGTTTGTAAAGAATGCCATTACTAAGGAAGAATTTAGCAGAGAATCTCCTTAAGAACGCCTTATCATTTACTGAAGCTCCTTCTGGATATTCTTGAGCCTCGAGATACCTCTTGACTTCGTGGAACCAAGGCTGGTCTACTACTTCTTCAGTATTAATCTCGTGACAGTGAGTTGGTTCCTCCATTCGTTCAATGGTGATCTGGGGAGCCTCGTTATCCCATTTAAGTTTAAACATAGATGACATTGTGGCTAACACGTCTGCTAAGTGATTTTCTTCTCGTGGGAAATGCTCGAAGGTAATCTTCTCAAAGTGTGGGAGCAATGTCAACACACGTTCTTTGTAAGGGATAAGGTTAGGGTGTTTGGTGTCCTATTCCCCTTTGATCTGACTGATAACCAAAGCTGAATCTCCAAATACGTTTAAGGATTTGATTCCCAAGTCTATGGCAGCTTTAAGACCAAAGATGCACGCTTCGTATTCCGCCATGTTATTTGTACAATTTAAGCATAGTCTTGCAGTAAAGGGAGTGTGACATCCTTCAAAATATATGAGTACAACACCAATTCTATTGCCGAGTGCGTTAGATGCCCCATCAAAAACCAGGGTCCATCGGGATCCTTGTTCAGGTGTGTCATATGGCCTGAATTCTTCATAGTTGTTTACCATCATGATATCTTCATCTGGGAATTCGAACTTCATGGACTGGTAGTCTTCCACAACTTGGTGAGCAAGGTGATCATCTAGTACACTACCCTTTATTGCTTTCTAGGTAGTATACTGTATGTCATATTATGTCAGGATCATCTGCCATCTCGCTATTCTCCCAGAGAGGGCAGGTTTCTCGAAGATGTATTTTACTAGATCCATTTTAGATATCAACAAGGTAGTATGGGTCAGCATATACTGTCTTAGCCGACGAGCAGCCCATGCCAGAGCGCAGCAAGTTTTCTCGAGCAGTGAATATCTTGTTTCACAATCGGTAAACTTTTTGCTCAGGTAATAAATAGCGTGCTCTTTTTGGCCAGACTCGTCATGCTGCCCCAGCATACACCTCATTGAATTTTCCAAAACGGTTAGATACATGATTAATGATCTTCCCTCGACTGGTGGCATTAAAACAGGAGGCTCTTTTAAGTACTCTTTGATCTTGTCAAAAGAAGTTTGGCACTCATCATTCCATTTGACTATTTGATCTTTCTTTAGTAGTTTGAAGATTGGTTCACAAGTAGCTGTCAGGTGAGAAATGAATCTGGAAATGTAGTTCAAACGTCCCAAGAACCCTCTGACTTCCTTCTCAGTACGAGGAGCAGGAATCTCTTGTATCGCTTTCACCTTGGCAGGATCTACTTCAATACCTTTATTGCTGACGACAAATCCTAGGAGTTTACCAGACCTCACCCCAAATGTGAACTTATTTGGGTTCAACCTCAGTTTATATTTATTTAGCCTCTCAAACAATTTCTGTAAATGATCAAGATGCTCTTCTTCTGTTTGAGATCTAGCTATCATGTCGTCCATATAGACCTCTATTTCGTGATGTATCATGTCGTGAAATAGAGCTACCATGGCACACTGATAGGTTTCCCCAGCATTTTTAAGTCCGAATGGCATAACCTTGTAGCAGAATGTCCCCCACTGTGTGACAAAGGTTGTTTTCTCCATGTCCTCAAGCACCATTTTGATTTGGTTGTAGCCTGAGAAACCATCCATGAAGTAAAACACTTTGTGTTGTGCCGTATTGTCAACTAGAATATCAATGTGGGGAAGTGGGAAATCATCCTTAGGGCTCGCCCTATTCAAATCTCTATAGTCCACGCACATTCGTATTTTGCCGTCCTTTTTGGGCACGGGAACAACATTGGCAACCCATTGCGGATAGGAGGTGATGGCCAAGAATCCAACGTTTAATTGCTTCATGACTTAAGCTTTAATCTTCTCTGACATGTCAGGTCGCATACGACGAACCTTTTGCTTTACTGGTGGACAGTCTTCTTTTGTTGGCAGACGATGTACCACGATATCTGCATCAAGTCCCGGCATGTCTTTATACGACCAGGAAAAGATCTCAACATACTCGTGTAGCAACTGAAACAGGCGCTCTTTGACACTGGGTTCCAGATTGACACTAACCTTGACTTCTCTTTTGTCTTCTTCGGTACCTAGGTTGATTGTGTCCACTGATTCCTCGTGGGGCTGAATGGTTCTCTCTTCTTGTTGTAGTAACCTGGCGAGTTCCCCTGGTGCTTCACAATCTTCCTCACCTTCGTCTTTGACTTGGTAGATTAGAGTTTCAGAGTCACATAAAGCCATAGCAGAACCGTTACCCATGGGATATCGAATGGATGTAGACCTGCATTATGAGTGTGAGTGTGTGTAAGAGTATAGCTATCTTTGAAAGAAATGAAAATGTAAAAAATAAAAACAATGAGCACAAAGTTTGTATGCAAAAACGTCCATGATTCATTGATGTCATACGAAAATTAGATAATACCCCTTACAAATGGACCATTGTGCCTCAGGTAAGACACAAGGTTTTAAGAGTCTGAATTATTTTAATATTACAGATCCAACAAAATGTAAAGACAAATTACTGTGGGATAAAAGGGATCGGGACGAAATCTCTAGCCTCCTAGTTGCCGAGCCCTCCACTGACAGTTGGGAAAATCCAATCCTCCAGGTTGTAGCTGTTTTCACCATCCTCCACGGTGCTGACTTGGTGGTTGCTGATCTTCAAGGGCGATCCTCTGGCACGAGCACGGTGTACAGCCTTTTGGGAACCTTCTTCTATCATTTCCTTGGCATCCTTCAAAGACGACATCCTGAGCAGAGGCCTTGTGATTTTGGGAACTTGAGACACAACCTTGGTTACTGCCACATCTTGCGGGACTTCTTCAAAGTTCTGGAATGGAGTTTCAATAAATTCACCATCTAGTTCCACATATCTGAAGGAATTGAGATGGCTGACCATATACTCTTCTTCTCCATGAACAATGATGATCTTCCCTTGAATCAGATACTTCAGCATTTGGTGCAACGTAGAAGTAACAACGCCAACATTGTGAATCCATGGTTGGCCTAGCAAACAGGAATATGAAAGGCGAATATCCAATACATAAAAAGTTGAATCAAATGTTTGGGTTCCAACTTTTATGGGGATGTCCACTTCCCCGTGCACCATCCTTTTTGAGCCGTCAAAGGCTCTCACTATTTTGTTGCTTAGTTTCAATGTCAATCCCTCGCAGTCAAGCCTATAAAGAGCCTTTTTAGGCAATACATTCTGAGACGAGCCAGTGTCCACCAAGACATGAGCCAGAGTCGTGCCCCTGCATTCCACTGAGACATGCAATGCCTCATTATGCTTCCTCCCTCTTGGCGTTAAATCAACATCTGAAAAACCTAAACCATTATCTGCAGTCAATCTGGCTACGCAGTCTTGCAACTGATCGACAAATGTTTCTTGGGGTACATGGGCGGTTTTCAGGAATTTTACCAAGGCCTTTGCATGCGTCTCGGAACATAGAAATAAAGCCAGCATGGAAATTTTTGATGGAGTTTTCCCCAGTTGCTCGACTACATTGTAGTCACTTCTTTTTATGATATTTAGGATTTCCTCCATCTCTTTCTGGGAGGTTTCAGGGATAGCCAATGATTGTTCCTTCATTCGGACAGGCTCAATCAGAATACATTTACCTCGAGTTTCGGTTGACTCGGAAGCAGGAATGTGAGTAGGGGTGATAACAGGAATTATAACAGTTTTGTCAGTTGGAGTACTAGAAGAGATTATTATAGGACTGGAATTTGGAGGAGAAACAACAACAGGAATGATTACGGGTCCGGAAACAGCTTTTGGGGGAGCAATTTCTGGAGAGAATATCCTTCCGCTTCGGGTAATCTTGCTAGTCCCTGCAATATTACTGATATCAGAGTCAACTTTCTCAGAACTTGAATCTTCGGCAGCTGGCCAATCTTGCTTGATACCGTGGTAGTAGACATCCCCTCCATAATTCCATGGTACGGTTTAGTCTGACGAATACGGGACTGGTCCAGGCATTGTAATTATCAAAAGAGCAACTTTAGGAACTGATGTAATTCTAACGGGTCTTTTGGTGGAGACACTGGAATAATTGTCGGAAATGGTCACAATGGAAACATCATTATAAGAAACAGTTGGAATAGAAGTCTTCTCGAACAAAATTTCCTTGTTATCTATTAGGCATTGAACGCATGCTTTTAACAACGGACAGCTGGTTGGTGAGGACAAACAGAAATGACAGCTTTCATCACAGCCTGGGAATACACCAACAATCAACAAGTTTTTTTTGATAGTCAGGAGTGGGGTCACAAGTTCATCAACTGAAGTAACAAACATATCTTCTTCAATGGCATTGGTATTATGGCCGTGTTTGGGCATAGGGGTAGAAATGAAATTGGGCTTTTCTGGCGCATCTAATTCAATCTCTTTGGCTTCAAGGAGGTCTTTTACTTTGTTCTTTAGAGCCCAATAGTTATTAGTGTCATGGTTGGGACTCTCAGAATGGTATGCGCAGCGGGCATTGGGATGATAGTGAGGAGAGGTTATGTTAGGATTCATTGGAGCTTCTTTCAAAGTCACTAGGTTGGATCTTAACAAATGTGGCAATACTTGAGATAAAGTCATGTTAATTCTGGTGAATTGTCTGACTGGTCTTTCCATTCTTGGTTGGTTGCTTCTTTGCTGAGCAGGCGCAGGTTTAGGAATCATGACAGCCCCCACCATGGGACGACGTTCAACCCTATCTTGACTTCTCTGAGGATATACAATAACCATTTCTTTCTTTCTGATGAATGGTTTCCTTACAGCAGCAAAGGATGCATCTTTTTGAATCTTTCCATTCTTTATCCCAGCTTCTACCCTTTCTCCGGTCAATATCAATTCGGTAAAACCTGTCGATGAACTCCCAATTAAGTAATTGAAGAAGGGACCAGACAAGGTGCCCAAAAACATGTCTACCAATTCTCTTTCAGATAGGGGAGGCTGAACTCTTCCTGCCAAGTCCCTCCATTTTTGCGCATAGTCCTTGAAGCCTTCACTTGAAACCATGGCGATACTCTGGAGTTGAGTACGGGTAGGCGCAAGATCAGTGTTGTATTGGTATTGTTTGTAAAAGGCGGCGGCCAGATCTTCCCAGTTATGAACATTGGCTCTTTCTAACCGAAAACCAATCAAGTTGAGTTCTAGACAAGTTGTCTTGGAAGAAGTGTACCCATAAGTCCTTGTCAGCAGTATGGGGCTGGATTTTCCTCACATAGGACCGAAGATTCATTTTGGGGCATAAGACTCTATCATATTTGGCGAACACATGTGTTTTGAATTTTGGAGGAATCACAATTCCCGATACCAGTCCCAACTCCTCAAAGTCCAATCCAGGCACTTTTTGGATTTCCATTGCACTCAACCGCTCTTCTAGATGCTTATACTTATCGTCGGTTGGAGGGCATTGTTCTTCAGAATAGTCTTCTTCTTCCCCTTCCTCTTCTGATTCTGATTGGGAAACTGTTTCTTTTCCTTTTCCATCTTGATTGTCTTTCTCACCGGATGTCGTTGCAAAGTCTAAAGCCCTTCTTGTTTGCCCTTGGAATCTTCTTACCATGTTTAGAACTCCGGTTATTTTCTTCGTCTTCTTTTTCTTCTCCTCAACCAGCAAGGTCTTCAACTCTTCTTGTCCTTTGGCTAGAGTTAAGAACAACTGTTGAAACTGTGTATTCTGAGCTTGGAGGTCCTTCACCGTTTGCTCGAGATCCATCTTACTGAAATAAACAGTAGAGAGATGAGGAGACTTGTTGCAAGAAATATGCTTATGTTATGATGAATGGTAAATGCCTATGCAATAATTTCAAGGATATTAATGATTCAAATTTGTTTTAGACAAAAAGGAAACACACGTTATATTAATAAATTAAAGCTTGAGTATATCAATGCCTCTTTGGGCAAAACAAATACAAAAACTCTAATATGAAAAGGTAGTACGCATCCTCTTTGGTGCAATGTAGGCGTTCAAGTTCCTCTCCTCATGAAGTTGCTTAGTGAGTTCCAAAACCTTCTTCTCGCTTGCGTAGAATTGGGCTTCGAAAGTATCTTGCTCCCCCTTGAGTTGTATCCAATCTCTTTGTAGGTCTTCAAGAGAGGTGGGCGTGTCAGGATGTAGGATAGTGTATGGAACATCCCCTTCCATGACAGGCTCAATGATTACCGGGAGAATGGAGGGATAAGGCATCATAAGACTCTGAGCACGGGTTTGTACCCATTTGAGGTAAGGCTCAAGAGGGATGTAATTCTTATGCCCCAATGTCTTGATATCTACCTTGTTCAACATCCTCCAAGCTCGTATAAATCTCTGGCGAAGACCTTGATCATCGTTTTCGTAGTCAAATACCAAACCTTGAATCAGTATCTCGTGCGAGTCATCCCTTCGGGCGTAACCAAATTGTCTTAAAGCTAAACATGGGTTGTAGGTGATACCTCCCCTAATTCCAAGTAAAGGGACATTAGGAAATTATCCACAACGGTCGATAATATTAACATTCTCTATGGATCGGGAGCACCAATGAATGTCTGAATGTTTGAGCGTTATCAACCTTTGCGACCACCTTGAACCTTGTTCGTTCTTTAATACAGATTGGGGAAGATACAAAATAAACCATCTTTCCAAGAGAGGAATGCAACACATAAGGACACCTCTTTTCCTCATTGTGCGAGTGTGAAAACAATGTAGGATGTCCCCTAGCAATGTAGGTACCAGGTTGTGGGATATGAAGATTTTGACGGCGTTCACATCTATGAGTTGGTCAGGATTTGGAAACAAAACCATCCCATAGATGAGGAGAGCCACAATTTCCTCAAAGGCTTGAAAATCCAAGGAGTTCCAACAGTTTTGGGCTTTCTCGAACAAGAACTTTGCTAGGAAACGTTTGACATAACTCCTTGTTTCCCAATTGGTTGTGACATCAGATGAGTGCAAGTGTAGAGCTTGAGAAATATCTTCTGGATTTGGGTCTCTTTTCGTACCATTGAAAGGTAGTTGATTGAGAATGGGAATCCTCAAGAGTCGGGAGAATTCTTCCAAAGTAGGCACAAGTTGATAATCGGGAAATGTGAAGCAATGGTGTAACAAATCAAAGAACTGAAAGAGCACCTTCATCATGTCCTCATCTGTGTTAGAGGTGACCAAGTTGAGTAGGCGACCATGTCTCTCGGTGAATGAAGAGTTTTCAGGAATCCTTGAAGCTAGTTCCTTAAGTTGTGGATGGATCCTTACAAGATTGACTTGAATAGTTTTCCTGCGAAGAGAATCCATATCCTACAAAACAGAACAAAGATAAATCTCAAGATCCTTGAAATGGTTAGTGAATGTGTATGATGTTATGATGTTCATGATGTTATGTACAAGTATGTATACACAAACAAAGCAAACAAGTCCTTAGGTTTAGGCTTGCATGGGGTATCATAAGTAAGTACCCTCTTGAAGTTTAGTTAGCTCAAACCTGTCCTAATAATAGTAACCGGGTTCTAAGGAGCTCAATATCACTAGTTTGTTTCCTTGGTCATTGTTTCAGCACAAGCCTCTTTAATGGCGACCGAAATATCCCAAGAAACCAAACCTCAATGAGTGTAGTATCGAGTATCTACCAAATTTGGACTGCACCAAAGCCGGCCATCTCACTACGTCCTAAAGGCCAAGTTGGTCAAGTAAAGGTTCTAAAAGTTCATTAGTGCTTCATGACATCACTCAGCGGCCCTGTATTCTCCTTGATTAACTCAAGGGCTACCGGTACCCACAAATATGTCGCACTAACGTAGCTATTGCTTAGACCATGTCGGTATACCCCGCACAATTTCCACAATGTATTGCTACTTACCTATAACGTATCCCAAATCCGGGTAGTGGATTTAAACCCAAACAAAGAACCATAATGTAAAGCATACAAGTCAAACAAAGAAAGCATTTAAATGTGATCTAACCCTAAGGTAACTCCACTTTTAGAATTTTCCCCAGCAGAGTCGCAAGTTCTGTGATACAGTGGGAGAACTGACTTGAGGGTTTTGCGTTTGATCATAAATGTTGCGGTTAGTAAGAGTCACCACCGACTTTTCTTTTATCCAAAAGGAAAGGTGAAAAAGCACATGAAAGACCTTTGAGATTATTTTTTGAGTTCGGGGGGTAGATTATGAAAAGAGAAGGTATTATCACCCTTTTCATCCATGGTTTTCCATGGGCTCTTAGTTACTTGCTAGATCACTTGCTTTTGTTTGAAATTATGCTTTGTGTGGTTTTTGAAATTATTTTGTAAATAGGTTATTGTTTAGGAAATCTTTGTAATGATTCTCGTTCGTAAGAATGTATACAAAGATGTTGATCTTTTTTGAAAATGTTTTCAAGTTTGTAAGATGTTTTGAAAGTGTAGGTGTTTGTTTTGAAAATAGCAAGGATGTTTTGTTTGAAATTGAGCAAGTAATTAAGAGCATTCTACCTACTCAAAAGTCTTTCTTGTTCATTTTCTTTTCCTTTGACATTGTTGTCTTACCATTGATTTGGTAAGCAACCATATCTTTGGATGTAAACGGGACGGGCGTGGGTCATCGTATAACCATGATTAGCAATGTTTCAAGGTATCTTAGCATTCTCTTTTAGGTACTAAGATAATTTGAAAGGCAACTTTAGATAGCGTCATCGAGGGACTATGATCTTGTATTTTGTTTGCTTTTTTTGCTAAGATACCTCACATGCGTAATATGGCCATTTTGTAAAGGCAACCAAGTGGATTTACTCTAGGGGTGTTCGTGTGCAAGTGTATTGTTTTCATACTTGATTTTGTCTTGAATTAGGGTTTTCTAAGTATTGGTTTTAGTCTTTTCATACAAGCCCTAATTACTAGCATTTGTATATAAAACGATAAATTGCGGAATTTAAAGTTACTACGCTATTACAACATTTGTGGGAGGGGGTGTACAAATTGTAAATGGGGATTGCAAGAATTTAAACATAATTAGTCTATTACAACCATATTGAATTGGTACAGATATACAAGGATTAAAATGAATACAATGTACAAAAAGAATAAATATGCAACAATGTAAATGTGAAGAAAATGAATATTTTTATTTGGATTTTTTAGGGAAAAGGGATTTGTTTTAACCTAATTAATTAAAATAAAAATAATTAATAAAAAGTAAGCCCTAAATTTGCTAAGAAAATATTTGTAAACAAAAACCCTAAATCTATTAATTAAAATAAAAGAAATTAAGTTTTATAAGAAAAGTGTTTTTGGTATTTTTGTCTCGAAAACAATTTATATTATTATAAAATATTTTTGGTCTTTTTTACATTAAAATAAATATATTTTAATTGGTGTAAAAGAAAATAAATAATAACCTAGTTTTAAATTAAATTTACAAGACTAGTTAGTAAAAAAAAGTAAAGTATAGTTAAATAAAATATATTTTTGTGAAAAAAATAAAATAAACTAAGTCAAAATATAAAGCTATTATTTTTTTATTTTTTATGATTTTTTTAATATTAAGAATATATTTTAAGAAAATAAATGAAATAAAAATAAGAAAATAAAATAAAACTGGGTCAGGGTATAAAAATGAAATAGGGGTGTTAGCCAACAAAAACAAAAACAATCCAGGGCCAAAGAGGCTCAGCGCCTACAAATAAACAAAAGTAAGGAAGAAAAAAATATGAAAAATCAAAAGGGTACCACTGGGGCTCGAACCCAGGTCCCATAGGTTACACGCGCGCGCTTCTACCACTGGGGTGGCTATACATCCGTTAATATAAGAAAATCAATAAATATATGATACAAAACATTCCCTGATTACTTCATCTTCAACCTCCAGCCAGACCAACTTTAACTTGTTCATTTCTCATCAAAAATGAAAACTGTAAACATGAAACTTGTAGCAAATTTCCTCACGGTTTCAAAAATGTAAAGAATTAAAACTATAGATTAAATATAAGCATGAATTTTATTGGCCCTAATCTGAACCCTAAAAATCTCAGAAACTTCAATCTTAAAATTCTCTAAGCTCAAGCAAAATCAATGGAAACTACGGACATGGTTAGCTTTAGGGAAATGATATCTACATGTTTTGTTCACAAATAAATCATTGATGATGCCTGTATGAGAAGTTCCAAAGTTAGAAAACTTATCTTGCAAGAGGGTATCAAGTTTGAAGTTTGAGAAGCTTTCAAGGTGTTCCAATGGTTGGGTTAGCTTCCTCAAGTTCCCAGGAAGCTAATGGAATGCTTAGCTTGAGCTGAAAGGGCCTGAGGAATTCTGGAGAAGTCCAAGTATAAATCTCTATTTTTGAAAATGGAGGATGGTGTTAATAGTGTTACAATTCTGTAACGGGGTGTGGAATCAATTCTATATGATGTTTAGAAGCTTTAGAAACCAAAAGGCTAAGAAACGCACGAGTAGATTATGAGTTTCAAGTTTTTGGTCAGTTTGTGTGAAAATGGAGATATGGAATGTGATTCTGAGTTCTAGGTATTTTCTGAACATGAGCATTCGTGTGTTTGTGGCCAATGGTTTGTGTATGTATAAACAAAAGTGTTTGAGAGCTTTGGACAATCAGAAGTACAAGTTTTTAGCTTTTGGCTAGGTTACTTGATTTTGAAGAAAAATGGGAAACAAGTTTCAAGAGGAGGTACAAGCATGGGCTGGGTGATTGTAAGTGTCTAAACCATCTCTCATGAGTTATAGGACTTGTTTGATCAGAAGAGAACAAGTGCAAGGCTCAAGAACAAGTTTTGTGCAAAAAGTCACTTTATCAAAATGGCAATGTAACCTTTCTTTCAAAAATGGATATAAAGCATGTCCATCATTGAATGTTTGAAGTGAGGCCTCTAAAAGCTGTGTAAACCATTAATTATGGAGTTCCTAACAGGTTTAAGGCCTGCAAAGTAGTGTTTATGTAGCATAGTTTGAATTTTGAATTTGGTTCATCATAAAAATGACTTGTGATTCAGGTGACAAAACCCTAACTTCATCTCTTCGATTCTCCCTACTAAAAAATAATCTCAAGGAGTTATTGGACATTTTAGAAAGCTTGAAATGTTATATACAACCCATATTTGAATTACTTTTGAAGATTCCCATTGGAACTATATGAAAAATCCCATGAAGTTGGGTCAAAATCCTGACCAAATTAGGGCAAAATTTCACTAAGTGTTTAGTTTCATGACCACATGTTCTTAAAATTATAACTTGAGATCCAAGCGCTTTTGGAAGGAGTTGTGAAAAGAAAAGTTGTAGATTTCATGTATATCTACAACTTTCATGTTGGAAGTTTATCTTGAATCGTCTTGCATCATGGTGAAAAATTTGTTCAAAGTTGTGAAAAAACATGAAATTTCCAACACTTAGAAAAATTTCTAAGTTTAGAAATTTTGACTTTTCAAAATGAAATCTTGACTTTTTGATTTCTTGATGAATAAGTTTCATATTTTGACATGTTTTGATGAATTGTGATCTTTGGCACTTGAATTTGACCAAAAAGTCAAAGTTTGACTTTTCAGTATACAGTTGACTTTTGATAAGTTGATTGAAAATTCATTTGTCAATCCATTGGATTTGAGCAATGTTTTGAGCCATGTTATTAGGTCAAAATGATGCAATTGGACTCTTGAGATCATGCCTTAAACCAATTGATCATTTTCTAGGTCAAAAATCAGAAATTGCCCTTTCCCAGTCAAAACCCTAATTTTGACCATTTTGCCCTTTTGGAGATTTGATCAAATTTCTTGGAGAGTTGTGGTCCAAACTTGATCAAATGATACATATGAGTTTAAAATGTTGATGTGGATCAAAAATTATGAAGTTTTACTGTAAATTGGCCATGGTTGACTTTTTCCCCAATACAGCTGATTTTTAGGTCAACTGCTCAAGGAGGTGTCTTGAGCTGATCAACCCTAGTGCAGTCTTGAGCCAAAGGAGATCTTGTGAGCAAAATATTTATAAGTGAGAGGGAAAATTTTAGGGTACAACACTTACAATTAGATATTTTTTTATAAACTATTTATTTCTTTTTGTAACAAGCATATTGTGTTTGAGAAAAGATTGCTGCTAGCCCAAAGGAAATAAGGCCCAGTCCGTTTATGGAGGAGAGAAAACATTTTTTGGACAAAAATTATAATGTAGCTGGGCTGAGTACAAAATATAACATGAAGCCCATTTAAATAAAAAAAGTGTTTTTGTTGTGTAAAACAATAACTTGTTGGCCCAATTAAACCAAACAACAACAACTCTTCAAATCGTCACTAATTCTGCGCAAGTTTCATTAAATAACTAGTACTGTGGAAATTAAAACAAAAAAAACAAATCTTGGTGTAGTATAAATAATGCAGATCTTGAAATTAAATGTCTAGCAAATCAAACCCAGTTTCTGCAGTAGCGCTGAATCAAAACCAGAATCATAACAAAATCTTCACTTAATTAAATCCAAGCCCTGACTTGTTTACATTACAAAACTATCGTGTAAGAGAATCAATTAACACTACAATCAAATCTAAATCTCTGTTACACAATAACAAATCAATTACAATCATTTTATAATCCCTAAATTCACTAAATTCCTAAATCAAAGCTAACAATTTGTAACTATAATCTCTAACAAAACCCTAAAAACAAAAAACTATATATATATTAAAAAACAAAGACAGAGAGAGGGGGGATTTTGATACAGAAACAGGGAGGCGGAAGAACAAGAACAAGGAAAAATACAGAAGAAAGGGAGAAATATATAGGCGGAGGGCAGAGGAGGAAAAGCTGAAATCACAAAGCTTGTACAGAGACAGAGAAGAGCTTGACCATTGAGCCACGAAGGTTGATGCGATTAGGGCTTCGACATCCGAAACCATAATCACTAGACGCAATGCTCCGCCGCAGCTCACCACCATCTTCAACCTCTCATCGCCGCCTCCACCACCATTACAGTAACATACGAAACAGAGGAGATTAGCCCCAAGTTAGACAAAGAAGGTCAGAATCAAAACAATTGCAAAAGAGGGTAAAACAAGATTAGCTCTTTTTTTCATTGATCTATTTGTTCTTGTGTTTGGGGTGGCCGGATTCATAGGGGGGTTGTGTCCAAGGAACCTCCATTACGGTGAGGGTTTAGGGTTGGAAAGAAAGAGGCAAGGGACATTAGGGGTTTTCGAAAGAGAGAAAGGGAGCGAAAGAGAGAGAAGGCCGTTTACTGTAATTGACTTGTAGAATAATGAAAAAAAACAAAGTAAATATTCCGCTTGGATCTTGTACATGTACGTCCATCATAACTAACATGCGCCTTACAATCCCATCCGTTTGATCGTGGTTGAACGGCCGTGAGGCCAGGTACACCATAGGCCTTGTGCACCCTCGCAATACAAAATCAACAGGACACCCCTCCAAAACGCGTTGGGCCTAAGCCCAATACTTTCTACAACCCCCTTTGCTCATATTTCTAAAACAAGAACAATTGTACACCCCCCCCCCCCCCTTCAGAATTACATTTGGGCCAGCCTGGCCTGCTTTTAAGACACCCCATATTTACTTGTATATGGGAGAACTGACTTGGGATATTTTGCATTTTATCGTAAATGTTGCAGTTAGCAAGATTTGCCACCGACTTTTCTTTTATCCAAAAGGATAGGCTGAAAAGAATAGGAAAGACCTTTGAGATTGTTTCTTGAGTTCAGGGGGTAGGTTATGAAAAGGGAAGGTGTTAGCACCCTTTTCATCCATAGTTATCTATGGGCTCTTAGTTGCTTGTTAGATCACTTACTTTTGTTTGAAAATGTGTTTTGTATGTTTTTTGAAAGTATTTTGAAAAGGCGCCATCGTTTAGGCAAATTTTGTAATAGTTCTTGTTCGTAAGAACGTATACAAAGTGTTGATCTTTTGAAAATGTTTCATGTTTGGAAACTATTTTGAAAGTATTTTTGAAGGTGTTGGTGTTTGTTTTAAAAATAAGCAAGAGTGTTTGATTTGAAATTGAGCAAGCAACTAGGAACAATCTACCTACTAAAAAGTCTTAGTTAATTTCTTCCTTTCCTTTGATATTGCTATCTTACCATTGATTTGGTAAGAAGCCTTATCTTTGGATGTAAAGGGACGGGCGTGGGTCATCGTATAGCCATGATAGCAATATTGTGAGATATCTTAGCATTTTTTCCTTTGAGGGACTTAGATCATTTTGAAAGGCAACATTTGATAGCGTCAGCGAGGGACTATGATCTTGTATTTTTGATTGTTTTTGGCTAAGATATCCCACATGCATAACATGGCCATTTATGTTAAGACAACAAAGTGGAATTACCCTAATGGTGTAAGTGTGCAAGTGTGTTGATTTACATGCTTGTTTATCTTGGATTAGGGTTTGCTAACTTGTTGATTTTAGTCTTTCCATACAAACCCTAATTAATAGCATTTATATAAAGCGATAAATTAAGGAAAGTAAAAATACTAAGCTATTACATCATTAGAGGAGGGGGTATACAAATTTACAAATGGGGATTTTGCAAGAAAATTAAACCTAACTATCTATTACAACCATATTGAATAAATGTACAAAAATTGAAAATAATGTACAAAATGAAAAATGGAAAAAGAAATGATTTTTGTTTGATTTTCATGAAAGGGTTTTAACCTAATTAAGAAAATGATTAATGAAAACTAAATAAAACTAACTCAAACTAATTAAGAAAAGAAATTAACTTAAAAAGGATTTTTTAGGGTTTTTTATGAAAACATTTTAAATTAATAAAAATAATATGAAAGTTAATCAATTAAAATAAACCTAAGTTCTAAATTAATTTTAATTTACAAGAGAATAATATAACAATTAAACCTAATTATAAAAATTTATTATAAAAGAAATAAATTAATTTGTTAAGAAAATGTTTTTTGTTCTTTTTGTTTTTTATAAATAAAATAATAAGTGTGAAAATAATAATAATAATATTTTTGGATTTTTTTATTAATAAAAATAATAATGATAATAATAATAATAGTAATACAAATAATAAACTGAAAATTAAAAAAAAATCAAATAAGAAAAAGAAAATAAATAAAAATATGAAAATATAAAAGAATTGGGCCAGACTTCATAAATAAACAGGGGGTGAGAAGTTATCAAAAGGGACAAAATCCCAATGGGGGAGGCCCGACGCCTGTTTCAAATAAAAAATGGAAGGAAAATGTGAAAAAAAGAGCAAAAGGGTACCACTAGAGCTCAAATCCAGGTCCCAAAGGTTAACAGGCACGCGTTTTACTACTGGGGTGGCTATACATCCGTTCATATAAACAAAACAACAAATATATAATATAAATCAAGTCCTGAATAAACTTCATCTTCAACCTCCAGCCAAAGAACCTGTAACTCATTCATTTCTCATCCATTCACAAAACTTCCAACATCAAACTTGTTAGAAATTTCCTCACGATTCTGAATATGTAAATAACTTAAGCTAATTCTCAAAGATGAGTATGAGTTTCTAACAGTACCAAATTCTGACCTAAATATTTTCAGAGGTTTAAACTCAAAATTCTCCCTACTCAAGCAACACAAATGAAATCTATAGACATATATAGTTTCAGGGCAATGATGTCTACATTTTATCTTCATAAATGTAAGCCCAACAATGCCTAAATGAGAAGATAGAAGTTCAAGAAAAATACCTCAAAATTGGAAATCGTGAAATGAGTTTGAGCTTGATTCAAGGTGCTGCAATGATCAGGTTAGCTTCCTTGAGTCTCTAGGAAGCTAATGCAATGCTTAGCTTGAGTTGAGAGTGGCTGAAATAGCCTGGAGAAGTCCAACTGCAATGCTCTATTTTTGGTTATGGAGGATGGTGGAAATGGAGTTACATTTGTGTAACAAGGACAGGGATGGTTTGTATTTGATGCAAGAAAGCTTTAGGAACTAAAAGGCCAAAGAACGTACGAGGGAAATGGAAGTATGAAGTTCAAAGTCAGAAACTGTGCAAGAATGGAGTTTTTGGGCAATTTCTGATTTGAGGGAGTTTGGGAGTGTTTCAGGGTGCTCAAGCTCATATGTTAAGTTACATAATAGTGTATCAATATATAGGAAAAGGTTTTGAGAACTTTTGCTGATCAGAAGTACAAGTTCACATGTTATGGCTTTTTGCTTGATTTTGAAGAAAGCTTGAGAAGTGTGGTTCCAATGCACAAGTACAAAGCTATTTAGATTGGTTAGGAACTTTAAACATGATTATATGATTGTGTAGAGGATGCTTGTGCATAAAGAATAAATTCAAAGCTCAAGGCAAGTTGACTTTGTGATTAAAGCCTCTTTACTAGAATGGTAATGTTACTTTGTGCCATTAATGGAAATGACACTTGGATAATGGCTCAAATGCTTGGACAATGACCCTATCAGTTTTGAAAAACATTAATTATGTAGTGAAAAACAAGTTTTAGGCCTGAAAAGCAAAGATTATGCAGCCTAGCATGGATTTGGTTCATGTGTTCTTCACAAAATAACTTGTAATTCAAGTTTGAAAACCCTAACTTCTTGCCTTTGATTCTCCTTGCTCAAACATGATATCAATGAGTTCTTGGACATTTTGGAAAGCTTTTAACATCTTATATAACCTCTATGTTGGATATTTTTTAAAATTCCTCTTGGAACTATGTGAAAAATTGCCATGAAGTTAGGTCAAAATCCTGCCTAAACTAGGGGAAAATTTCACTAAGTTTCCAAGTTTCATGAACATGTATTCACAAAATCATAAGTTGAAATCCATGAATTTCAAGGAGAAGTTGTGTTCTACAATGTTTTAGATCTCATTGAGATCTACAACTTTCATGTTGGAAGTTTCCTTTGAATCATCTTGTATCATGATGGAAAATTGGCTCAAAGTTGTGAAAAAATATGAAATTCTCAACACTTAGAAAAATTTCTAAGTTTTAGAAATTTTGACTTTTCAAAATGAAATCTTGACTTTTTCATTTCTTGATGAACAAGTTTCATATTTTGACATGTTTTGGTGAATTGTGATCTTTGACACTTGATTTTGACCAAAAAGTCAAAGTTTGACTTTTTAGTGTACAATTGACTTTTGATCAGTTGACTGAAAATTCATCTGTCAATCAATTGATCTTGAGCAATGTTTTGATACATGCAATTAGGTCAAAATGATGTATTTGAACCCTTGATATCATGCCTCAAATCAATCAATCATTTTCTAGGTCAAAAATCAGAAATTGCCCCTTCTCAGTCAAAACCCTAATTTTGACCATTTGGCCCTTTTGATGATCTGATCAAATTTCTTGAGGAATTGTGATCCAAACTTGATAAAATGACATATATGATTTCATAATATTGATATGGACCAAAAATCATGAAGTTTGACTGTAAATTGACCACAGTTGCCTTTTTTCCCAATATAGTTGATTTTTAGGTCAATTGATCAATTGACTGAGCAAAAATGTGATCCAAGACTTGAAACTTGACATGAGAAATCTTTAGGGCCCAAAATTATCCATGAAAGTCATATGAGGCATTAAAATTCCAATTTTCTTAGTGCAAACTCAAATCCTAATTTTCAATCATCAGTGCTAGAGGATGTGTCTTGAGCTGATCAAACCCTGTGCAGTCTTGAATCCAAGGAAATCTTGTGAGAGATTATTTGAGAAATGAGAGGGCAAATTTTGGGGTACAATAGCTGCCCCTGTTTAATCTTCTTAAACCTGAAGAGTTAGATTGGCGGATCCGACATTCGTGACTTGAAGGTGAAAGATGATTGAACACTAGAGTGCCCAGAAATTTGCACTCGAAGAAGTATTGTGAATGGGCTTATAGATGCCATCTGGAAGAATGATGGTAAATATTGGAAGAAGTATCAGCATAAATCTTTGGTCGATTTAACACTAAAACTTGATGTTTTACCTGTGGAAAAAATGTTAGTTAAATGCAGATGTATGCATGATATTCACAAGATGAATGAGATCATGCTAAATGCATTTTGTATGTATATGCTATGATGTATGAATGTGAGATGCATATTTGTCCAGGAAAATAAATCCCTGACTACTGCTGAGGAGTTCTGAATCCCGGATTGCTGTTGGGGATTAAGAATATACACATCTTCAACTTTGTTAAAAGAATGCCTCCGCTGGGGATTGTCTTTTGAATGCCAGCTGTTATCTGGTCGAATCTAGGCTTCACAACTTGATGAGGATGAGGAAGTCAACTACTATCTGGTTGGATCCAGGCTTCACGATAACTTACTAGGGACGAATAAATTAACTGTTATCTGGTCGGATTCCAGGCTTCGCAGAAAATTTCTTGAAATTGAACTGTTATTTGGTCGGATCCAGGCTTCATAACAACTTGCTAGGGGTAAGGAAGTTAATTGTTATCTGGTCAGATTCCAGGTTTTGCAGTAAATTTCTAGAAAAGATGAAGTTGAACTGATATCTAGTCTGATCCAGGCTTCACAGTAACTTGAAATGGTAACTACTATCTGGTCGGGTCCAGGCTTCATAGTTTTTGAAAAATTATATTATTATCTAGTCGGGTCCAGGATTTATAGTGTCTTACTGGCATTGTAGCTAATGGTTATCTGGTTGGACTCTAGGCTTCACAATAAGCTTACTTATATAGATGACATTGAATTGATATCTTGTCGGATCTAGGCTTTACAGATTTTGAAGTGGATGAAGTTAATTGTTATCTGGTCGAGTCCAGGTTTCACAATAAACTGATTAGGGATTTAGTCATTATCTGGTCGGATTCCAGGTTTCACAATGAATTTCTGAAGGGAATTGCTATCTGGTCGGATCCAGGCTTTACAATAACTTATTGGGGGTAGAGACAAGCTCTACTGGGGAAAAGATGTTAAACCTTGGTCTGGTTGATTCCAGGTTCTTCTATATTTTGGAGATTTAAACTATTATTTGGTCGGGTCCAGGTTTCATAATATCTTACGAAGTTAACTATTATCTGGTCGGATCCAGTCTTCATAGTGACCTGAGAAGTTGACTATTATCTAGTCAGGTCCAGGCTTTATATTAGTTTTTGGAGATAGTAAAGGTTTTATTGGTGCCTTTATTGGGGATTAGGGGTTGTGGCCCTGTGATTTGCAATAGTCTGAAAGGAAAACTTAAGCTGGAGAGTGTGGACTCAATTGAGGAGGACAAACTCATCTTGGGGATGATACACTCAACTGGGGATAACAGGCTCAATTGGGGAAGATAGACTAAGTTGGGGAATTGTGTACTCTGCTGGGGAGTTATGCTACTCGTTGTTGGGGAAATAAACCCTGTTGGGGAAATAAACCCTGTTGATGAATACCTGATGAACTGCTGATGAGGAAAGTTCTTTGAGGAAGAGGTTCACAAGGCTTCTACTTGTAAGATCAACTTAGCTAAGAGAGCTGCCAAGAGATTAAGACTCTGGTTGGAGATTATCCTATGCAAAGAGACTTTGTGGGTAACTTTGTTGAGGATGACGTTAATGAAATAACTCTGTGGGGATATTCCATATACATTAAAGAGATGCTTGCTGCTTAGCAGGACACATGTTCCAAATTGTTTTAATTATGTTTATATGCATATGTTCGTTCAATTTTAGTCATTGGACAATTTTGCATTCAAAACAAAAACAGAAAGTTTGCACTTCAAAGTATATTTGTATTGATATTTTGCCCATGAATAGGCATTTTTTGTACAAAGAGATGGAGATCCTAGTAAGAGGAAATCATCGAAAGGAAAAAAAGAATTGAAAACAAAAACAAATAGCCATGTGGAAATGATCTTATTACCTTCCAACTCTACTATTGCCATAATGTCTTCGAATGCCCTTTGTCGTTGACAGAAGTTGATTGGATTGATCTTGGACCGTTTGAACTCGGACCTCGGTGATGAAGTTTCCAGCGGTGATTCCATGGGACATAGTCATACGCTTTCGATCCTTAACTTTTTCCTGGACCGCCCTTTCGGGTTTTCAACCCACCAGGATACCCATTTTTTCCCAAGCCGCCCTTTTGGGTTTTCAACTTTCCGGGTGTACAATCTTTTGCATATATCCCTAACTTTTGCCCAAACCTTTTGGTTTGTCGGGATGCCCCTATTTTGCCTAGGTGTGTCAACCTAGCGGGTCTCTTATGCGTAGTATTTTTTAACTATGTCCACGTTTATAGGATGCAGGAAGTCTTATTCATCCATGGTAGTTAGCATCATGGCACCCCCAGAGAAAACTCTCTTGACAACAAATGGCCCGTCGTAGGTGGGAGTCCATTTGCATCTAGGGTCGCCTTGTGGCATAATGATGTGCTTTATCACCAATTCTCCAGCTTGATATACTCGAGGCTTGATCTTTTTGTTGAAAGCCTTGATCATACGTTTTTGGTACGTTTGACCATGACAAACAGTAGCTAGTCATTTTTCATCGATCAAGTTCAACCAATCCAATCTCGTCTGAACCCACTCGTCTTCGCCTAAGCCTGCTTCATTCATAATCCTTAGTGAGGGAATATGAACTTCCACTGGCAAAACAACTTCCATACCATAGACTAGAGAAAAGGGAGTTTCCCCAGTTGATGTCCTAGCTGAAGTACGGTAGCCATGTAGAGAAAACGGTAATATATCATGCCAATCCTTATAGGTTACTACCATCTTCTGCAGAATCTTCTTAATGTTTTTGTTGGCCACTTCGACTGCGCCATTCATTTTAGGTTTATATGGAGAAGAATTGTGATGCTTGATCTTAAAATGGGTGTAAAGCTCAGTAATCATAGCATTGTTGAGGTTAGTCCCATTGTCGGTGATGATCCTTTCGGGGATACCATAGCGGCAAATGAGGTTGTGTTTGATGAATCTGGCTACCACATTCTTGGTGGCTGGGGCAAACGAGGCGACTTCCACCCATTTGGTGAAGTAGTCGATAGCGACAAGAATGAAGTGATGTCCATTGGAAGCGATGGGCTTGATTTCTCCAATCATATCAATTCCCCACATTGCAAATGGCCACGGAGCAGTCATGACGTTCAGAGGGATAGGAGGTACATGGACCTTGTCAGCATAGATTTGGCATTTTTCATAAGTTCTAGAGTGTTGATGGCAATCAGTCTCTATCATTGACCAATAGTAGCCAGCCCTTAAGATCTTCTTAGCCATCGTATGTCCACTTGAGTGAGTACCAAAGAGACCATCGTGCATATCTTCCATAATTTCCACTGCCTCCTTCTTGTCCACACACCGGAGTTGAGTAGAGTCATGGTTCTGCTTGTACAGTATTTCGTTACTTAGGAAGAATTTGGCTGAAAATCTTCGTAAGAACTTTCTGTCATTGATGGATGCTCCCTCGGGATACTCTTGTGCTTCGAGATATTGCATCACCTCATGGTACCATGGATTTTATGCATCAGTGTCAAGCTCACATCAGTGTGCAGGCTCGTCGAATATTTCAATTGTAATCATATGGGCTTCGTTGTCCCATCTGACCTTGAACATTGAAGACATGGTTCCCAAGGCATCAGCCAACTGATTCTCTTCCCTAAGGAAGTGCTCAAAGGTGATCTCTTCGAAGTAGGGAATCAAGGATAGCACAAGTTCCTTGTAAGGGATGATATTAGGATGTTTAGTGTCCCAATCTCCTTTTACTTGGCTTATCACTAGAGCAGAATCCCCAAACACATTCAAATTCTTGATTCTCAAATCAATGGAAACCTTCAGACCAAAGATGCATGCTTCATACTCAGCCATATTATTCCTGCAATCGAAGCATAGTCTGGCAGTGAAAGGAGTGTGAAAACCTTCGGGGGATATGATCACAACACCAATTCCGTTACCCAAGGCGTTGGAAGCACCATCGAAGACCATAGCCCATCGGGATCCTTGTTCAGGTTTGTCATACGGTCCAGGTTTTACGTAATCAGTTACAAGCATGATGTTCTCATCAGGGAAGTCGAAGTTCATGGACTGATAATCATCCACAGCTTGATGGGACAAATGATCCGCTAGTACGCTTCCTTTGATGGCCTTTTGAGTCGTGCATTGAATGTCATACTCAGTCAAGATCATTTGCCATCTGGCTATCCGTCCGGAAAGGGCAGGTTTCTCGAAGATGTACTTGATTGGGTCCATCTTAGAAATCAACAGAGTGGTATGAGTCAACATATACTGTCTTAGCCGACGAGCAGCCCATGCTAGAGCGCAACAAGTTTTCTCGAGCAGTGAATATCTGGTTTCACAGTCGGTAAACTTTTTGCTCAGGTAGTAAATAACACGCTCTTTTCGGCCAGACTCGTCATGTTGGCCCAAAACACACCCCATAGAGTTCTCTAGTATTGTCAAGTACATGATCAAGGGTCTTCCTTCAACTGGAGGCATGAGAATATGAGGATCTTGTAGATATTCTTTGATTTTGTCGAAGGTAACTTGACATTCATCATTCCATCTGACTACCTGATCTTTCTTCAAGAGTTTGAAGATTGGCTCACAAGTAGCAGTCAAGTGAGATATGAAACGTGCAATGTAATTGAGACGACCCAAGAATCCTCTAACTTCCTTTTCAGAATGAGGGACTGGAATTTCTTGGATGGCCTTCACCTTGGCAGGATTAACTTCAATGCCTTTATTACTGACAACAAAACCTAGAAGCTTTCCAGGTCGTACTCCAAAGGTGCACTTGTTAGGGTTCAACCTTAACTTGTACTTTTTCAACCTTTCGAACAGCTTGTACAGGTGATCGAGATGTTCCTCTTCAGTTTGTGATATGGAAATCATATCATCCACATATACCTCTATTTCATGATGGATCATGTCATGAAACAAAGCTACCATAGCTCTTTGATATGTTGCCCCTGCATTCTTCAGTCTGAATGGCATGAACTTGTAGCAAAAGGTGCCCCATTACGTGACGAAAGTTGTCTTCTCCATGTCTTCGTGAGCCATCCTTATCTGATTATAGCCAGAGAAACCGTCCATGAAATAGAAGACTTTATGCTGAGCAATATTATCAACTAAGACGTCAATGTGTGGTAGAGGGAAGTCATACTCGGGGCTTGCCCTATTTAGATCCCTATAGTCTACGCACATGTGAACCTTTCTGTCTTTCTTTGGCACTGGCACCACATTGGCAACCCATTGGGGATAGGATGTCACAACTAGGAACCTTGCATCAAATTGTTTCATCACCTCAGCTTTGATCTTTTCAGACATATCAGGCCTCATGCGACAAACCTTTTGTTTGACAAGAGGACAATCTTCCTTTGTCGACAGACAATGAACTATGATGTCGGTATCCAACCCTGACATATCTTCATAAGACCAAGTGAATAATTCCACATAATCATGCAACATTTGAACCAACCTTCTCTTGACACTGCTTTCCAAGTTAGCGCCGATCTTGATTTCCTTCTTATCTGACTCAGTACCCAGATTGATGACTTCAACTGACTCTTCGTGTGACTGAATAGCTTTTTCCTCTTGTAAAAGAAGTCTGGCTAGTTCTCCTGGTATTTCACAATCTACCTCGCCTTCGTCTTCGGCTTGGTTGATTGGACATTCAAGTCATAATCGACAATAGTAGAGTCATTAGCAATAAGATCCAGAGTGGATGAGGACCGGCAAGAGTGTGTGTATGCATGTAAGATACATGGCTATTTTGGAAAATGTATTTAAAAGAAAAGAAAGACAATGAACACAAATATTTGAATGCAAAAGAGTCCAATGTACTGAATGATCATATGATTAGATGAACATAAATAAAACCCTTGACAAATGGACCAAAGTGCCCCGGGACATGCACATGGCTTAAAAGTCATTGTTAAATATTACAGACAAAATGTTCTTGAATTGAAAGAAAAGCAATAACAAGTAGATTACTTCTCAATGAAGGATATGGGCACAAAGTCCTTTGCATGCCAATTCTTCAGCTCTGTTGTAGTCGGATACACCCAATCTTCAAATGCAGCTTCTTCATCAGAATCACCCACAATGTTGACTTCATGGCTTCCAATGTGGAGAGGTGGCTTTCCAGTACGAGCACGCCTCACTACCTTCTGAGCCTTGACGGTGAAGCCCAAACCAAACTTGTCCGCTTTAAATAGGATATCAAGGAGTTTCCCCCAAGTATCACAACTTCCTTCTTCAATTGCAGCACGAGCATCTTTGATTGAAACCATCTTCGACATGACTTTAACAGTTTTGGACTCATCAGAGGAACATTTGGTAGCAGCAGTCATTGGTGGCACGACCTCAAAGTCTTGACACAGGGTCTCAATGAATTCTCCGTCCATCTCTACGTACTTGAAAGAGTTAAGGTGGCTTACCATAAACTCTTCCTCTCCACAGACGGTGACAATTATTCCCTTGACCGAATATTTGAGTTTATGATGAAGAGTTAAGGTTACTTCCCCAGCTTTATGGATCCAAGGGCGACCCAACAGACAAGAATAGGAAGGACGAGTATCCATAATAAGGAAGGTGGAGTTGAAGATTTGGGAACCCACCTTGATTGGAAGATCTACTTCCCCATGAATTGTCCTCTTTGATCCATCGAACGCCCTTACAATGATATCACTTTTCTTCAAGACTAAACCTTCACAGTCTAGACGGTATAATTCCCCTTGGGTAATACATTCAGAGAAGAACCAGTATCGACTAGAACATGTGCTAGGGTAGTCCCCTTGCACTCGACAAAAACATGTAGAGCTTTGTTGTGGTTCTTCCCTAACGATGTTAGGTCAGCATCTGAAAATCCCAAGCCATTACCAGCTGTGATCGGTGGAAATAGAACTGACTGTTTTTTTAGCTAGTTTCGCGAAATGTCGCGGTAAGCAAGAGTCGCCACCGTCTTTTATATTCTCCAACATGGAAAGGACAAAAGCACAGCAAAATTCCTTCTTTGAGAATGTTTCTCGGTTCGGGAGGTAGATTTATAGAAAGGGAAGGTGTTAGCACCCTTTCTATCCGTGGTTATCCACGGGCTCTTAGGTACTTGCTCATTTGTGTTTTCAAAATGTTTGTTTGCTTTTCAAAGTGAGTGGGTTTGAAAAAATTCCGTTTAAAATTTCAGTTCGACTCTTGTATCAGTCCTCAAGAGTGTTTGAAAAGTTGTTTTTTGAAAGCTTTTTACAAAGTGTCAGTGTGAAAAGAGTTTTTGATTTGTTTTGAATTAGAGCAAGTATCTACGAGTCATCTACCTACCCTAAGGAACTAGTCTGTGTAAATGTTCTTAAGGTAGTGCCATCCCACCATTGAGAGGTAGGTAGCACCACCGTTGGAGGTGTTCGGGTCAATTCGAGGGTTAGGGACAGTGTGGTCACCGAGCAATAATAAGATACCTTAGAAGCTACCCTTATGCCATTGATCTTTTTATTCCGAGGCAACTATTCCGAGGCAACTTGTTTCGAGGCAACTGGATCAATGGAACATAAGGACTCACTAAGACGTCCTATACTCGACGACCACGTTTCGAGGGGCAAGGCAACAGTGTGATCACCAGAGCAACAGTAGGACACCTTAGAAGCTACCCTTATGCCATGTTCATGGACATAAGGACTTACTAAGACGTCCTGTACTCGACGACCACGTTTCGAGGGGCAAGGCAACAGTGAGGCGTACCCTAAGAGTGGTGTGTAAATTGTGTGTCATTTTCAGTTATATTTGTTTGTCATGCATTTGGTGAGCTACGCATTGTTTTTATTTGGGCATACATTCTTTCATGTGATTAACAGTTTAAAAGGTGCGGGAATTAAAATGCGGAAAATAAAGGTCCTACGCTATTACAAGGCGCGGGTCTACATCGCCAAATATTACAAAGACCCGTTTTTTAGTAAATAAGTACTGAAATTAAATAAAGCGATAAACCTATTTAACTATTACATCCGGAGGCAATTACATAATAATCCAAAATAAGGAATTAAAATTAAAATGCGCGCGAAAGAAGAATCGGGAATGTCTTAAGGGTGTTGACCCTTTTAGAAAAGAAATTGATTTTTTTTGTCTTTTTTGTAATTAAAGTGAAATTAAAACTAACTAATGACTAATTAATTAATTTAATTAAAAGAAAATATTTTTTTGTGTTTTTATGTTTTTATGAAATAAAATAAAAAGAAATAAAACTAAAAGTTAATTTTTCCTAATTCTAAATCTATTTTAATTATTAAGAAAAGAAATTGAACTTTCCTAATTAAACTATTTATTTGTTAATATTTTATTTACAAAAATAATATGGGAATAATAATAATAATGTTAATTTTATTTTTTTGAATTTTTTATGAAAATATGTTAATTATGTTAATAAGAAATAAAAATTAAAAAGGGTTAGAAATTAAATTGGAAAATAAAAAAATGAAAAGAAAAGAAAAGACCAATGGAAGGGGGTATTGGGCCAGGAAGGAGGGAGCACGAAGTCGCGACAGAAGCGGATCTGGAAGCGGCGGTTGAGTCCGCGGTTGCGCGGCGGAACTGCGATTTGGACGCTTCTCGTTCTTCTGTTTCTGATTCAGAGAGCCAAATTCCAGTCCTGATCTTCACAAAGAATTTTATGGATAAAGTTCAAACAATCGAAAAGAAAATTAAATAGAATAAATGAAATTGAAAATGTTAGAATTTTGTGTTGCTTTATCATGACTCAATGATGTTGTTGTGGTGCTGTCAAGAGGATGATGATTTGTGGTTGCATCAGTTTTGAGCTTGTGTCAACGGTATGAACATGAGCTTGTGTAAGGTTTCTGTTTTGGTTGATGAGATTTTTGTTAAAGTTGGTTCATGGGAAATTGCACGTGAAAAGTGAATTTACAGTGCAACAAGAAGAAAAGTGGGTGTTTCCATCGAGTGGCCTCCGTACAGGATTTTGTATAAGAGAATATGAGGTTTTTTTTGTGGAATTTTTTGTTTTTTCGTTTTAGAGAGTTATCTCTCTTGTAAATGGTATGAGAGGCTTGCATATATGTCTTTGAATGAGAATCAAGCAATAATGTGATCCATTAACCCTTGCAATGAAGTTTGAGATTTCCTCCATAACCACCATTGAAGCAACTTACCATTCTTGTCAAAATTTGAATTTCTTGCTTGATTAGGCCTTGGCACGAATTTGGGATGTGTACAATGGTGATTCAAAGCTAATCAAAGCCAAATATGTCCTTTAATTAATCTTTTTGATTTTCATTTGATTTTAAAAGATTTAAAATGAATTAAATCCAATAAAATCAAATAAAAATGAAAAAATTAATTTTAAATTTTGAAATAAAATGTGGGACACGTGGGAAGCATGGCCAAGCTGAAACAAGTGGAAAAAGTGGGTCCCTTTTGTCAAAAATGAAGTTTCAAGGATAATTGATTTTGGCCATTTCACAAAAATTTCCCAACTTCTCCAATGCATATCTTACTCAATTTTGAAGTTATGAACATGTTCTTGGACATTTCGGAAAGCTCTTGAAATCCTCTAACCAATGTCTTTGGTCCCATGTCATTTTGATTTACCAATCTCAAGTTATGGTCTTTGACTTAAAGTCCCTTTTTGTTGACTTTTGAAAATGACCTATAATGTTGAAATTGATAACTTTTTGTGAGAGAATTTCTTGGACTTGGAATGTGAAGAAGAGTTGTAGGAAATGGCTCCCCCTTCAAGATGAGCATTGGATGGTATTTTTCTGATGAACCATGAAAAAGTTATGCCTTGGTCAAGTTACAGTTGACTTTTCAACTGTCCAAGAATAGAAACTTTTGCATCTTGAGTCTTTTTGAGCCATACTTTGAGAATCATGATCAAGAATTGATCAAATGATGTTTGTGGCTTCAAAATAAGATGTTGACCAAAATTTTTGACTTTTGACTGCCAAATGACCATTTTGCCCCTACAGTTGACTGTTGAGCAATTAGGGTTTTTGACTGTGCAACTTGACCTTGTGAGCCTTGAAACTTGACATGTAGGTGCTTGACAATGTTTATGAGCATATGGGACTTGATTCAGCCCTTGAAAACTTCAATTTCCTTGCAAGAACCAAAACCCTAGTTTGCATGGCTTAGGAGGATGGTTTGACTGTGCAACCCTTGGGAGATTTTGAAGCATGATCCTAGCAAACCTTGAAGAATATGGGAGGGAAAATTTTGGGGTACAACACCAGCCGTCAGGCTAGCGACGCAATTCTCAAATTGGTCCGTTGTGTACTTATGAGGGACATGAGCCTTTTCAAGAACTTGATTAATGTCCGAGCATGGGCATCGGAACAGAGCAACAATGACAACATAGAAATCTTATAAGGGGTTTGTCCCAACTGTTCTACAACCTTGAAGTCACTTCTTTTTATTATCTTCAAGATCTCGTCCATCTCAGGAGCAGAGGGTTCTCCATCAGCAGCGTCCTTTGCAAGTATTTCTATCACGATTGGCTCAACAACTTTCTCCTTCCCTCTAGTATCAGCATTTGGTTTAGCGGGAGCGATGCGGATGGGCGCCTTTGTAATAACTGGTGGTGAGATATTGGGTGAAAATATTCTCCCAGCTCTGGTTACTTTGCTTAAGCCAGTTATGTTACTAACATCATCAGCTTTTTCTTCTTCGATCCAAGCGTCTTGTTTAATCCCATGATAAAACACCTCAACACCATAGTTACATGGTACTTCCTTGTTTGAAGAATAGGGAATTGGTCTGGGATTGGTAATTATTAAGGGATAAATAGTTGGTTCATTTGAAATCCTAATAGGATCTTTGGAGGAGATCCTAAGAGGCTTGTTTGAGATGGTGATAATGGAGATATCTTCACATTTGTTAGTCAAACTTTTGGCAAGTGGAGTCTTCTCAAATATAATTTTATGGCTATCCATCAGGCGTTGAACGCCTTTCTTCAGCCCTTCGCATCCATTGAGTTGTTTAGTACAGCGCATACAATCTTTTATATAGCCAGGGAAGATCCCAGCTTTCAACAGATTCTTTTTTATGATATTCAATGGAGTAGTCAATTCTTCAACAGAGGCAATAAAAATTGTATCTTCAACATCATTAACACCCTTGTCATGCTTCGGCATAGGTGCGGTGATTGCATTCGGAGTCGGAGGAGGATCAAACTCAATAGTCTTGTTATCGATCAAATCCTAAACTTTGTTCTTCAAGGCCCAACATTGGTCAGTCTCATGCCCAGGGCTAATTGAGTGGTAAGCACATTTAGCGTTCGGATTATACTTTGGTGAAGAGGTATCAGGGTTGGCAGGAGGATCGCACAATGTCACAAAATTAGCCTTGAGCAAGTGTTGTAAGGCTTGAGACAGTGACATGCCTAACCTCGTAAATTATCTTCTCGAACTTTCAAAACGTTAATGATTTGCAGATGGTCTTGGAGTAGGAGTTGGATTGGAGATTCGAACAACATTAACAAACGTGTGATCATTCTTATTGGTACGGGCCCTTGACCCGTACACAACATTGATTTATTTCTTTGCAGGAAAATGTTTATTGATAGGATTGGAAGTGGAGGTAGATGCCACAGAGATCTTCCCACGTTTGATGCCGCTTTCCACTCTTTCACCGGTTAAGATTAGTTCGGTGAAACCAGAAGAAGAGCATCCAACCAACAGATTAAAGAAAGGACCAGATAAAGTGCCCATGAACATGTCAATGTGTTCCCTATCTGTCAAGGGTGGTTGAACCCTACTAGCAAGGTCTCTCCACTTTTGTGCATATTCTTTAAATCCTTCATTCTTCCCCATAATCATATCTTGTAGCTGAGCCCTCATTGGCGCCAAGTCGGTGTTATACTGATATTGATGGTAGAATGTGATAGCTAAATCTTCCCAGGTATTGATACGGGAACCATCTAATTGATAAAACCATCCAATTTGCGTTTCGGCCAAGCTCTCTTAGAAAAAGTGAACCCAGGGTTTCTTATCAGTAGTGTGCAGCTGTATCTTGCGCACATAAGATTTCAAGTGGAGTTTTGGACAAGAAACCCCATCGTACTTCGCAAAGATTAGTATTTTGAATTTGTGGGGAATGACAACCCCAGAGATCAAACCCAAATCATCAAAATCTAAACCGGGGACGGCTTGGATTTCAACAGCTTTCAATCTGTCTTCTAACTGCTTGTATTTGACATCGGCGGGTGGATACTGCTCGTCAAAATAATCATCATCAGACGCTTGATCATTAACACAGTCAACCTGAGTACTTTTAACTTCACCAATCTGATTCTCGTCTTCTTCAGATGAGTCTTCCCCTACCGGGATCTGGCAGACTGTCTCTTTGAACCTTCTACCCAGGTTGAGCAAAGTTTCTTCTTGGGCTTCTTCTTAACTGTCAGAAATGCCATCATATCTTGCTGCCCCTTGGCTAGGGACAATAGAGTCTCTTAGAATTGAGAGTTTTGTGCCTGAAGATCCTTCACAGTTTTCTCTAGATCCATCTTGCTGAAATAAACAACAGAAAGATAAGGAAACCCGTTATGCGAAAACATGTCATGTTATGATGCATGGAAGATGTATATGCAAAGGAGTAGTTGATTGTGATGCCTTATCCCTCCATCTTACCAATTGTTGTACCCCAAAATTTGCCCTCCCATATTCATCAACATTTCTCATCACAAGACTCTTGGAACTCAAGATCAAGCTAGGATATGCTCTGCTCAAGACACCTCCTTGCACTGTTGACCTAAATTAGGGTTTGAGTTTGCACAGGTATATTTTGACCTATAATTCCCAAAGTTACTTTCATACTCCATGTTGGACCCACAAGTTTGTCCATACCAAGTTTCAAGCCTTGATTCAAATTCTTGCCCAGTCAATTGGACAATTGACCTAGAAATCAACTGTAATGGGGAAAAAAAGTCAACTGTGGCCAATTGACAGTCAAACCCCATGAATTTTGACCCACATCAACATAATGAACTCATATTAACCATTTGATCAAGTTTGGATCATAATTCCATAAGAAATTCGATCAGATCACCAAAAGGGCAAAATGGTCATTTTTAGGGTTTTGACTGCACAGAGGCAATTTTTGACTGTTTGACCTAGCCAATGGAAAATCAAGCTCAAACATGGACTCAAGGACTTAATGAAATTGTCTTGACCCATTCAACAAGTTCAAAATATCTCAAATGCATAGGATTGACAGATGAATTTTTCAGTCAACTGATCAAAATTTGACTGTACACTGAAAAGTCAAACTTTGACTTTTTGGTCAAAATCAAGTGCCAAGAGTTATTTTTCATCTAGACATGTCAAATTATGAAACTTTTTCATCAAGAAACCCAAAAATGCAAATTAGGGTTTAAAATGGAAAATTTTCATAACTTAGAAATTTTCTAAGTTATGAAATTTTCTTATTTTTTCCTAACATTGTCCCATTTTTTCACCAAGATGCAAATGGATTCAAACAAAACTTGCAACATGAAAGTTATAGTCCATCACAAAGCCTACAACTTTTATTCATAAAGTTTTCTCAAAAGAAGCTTGTATCTCAAGTTATGATTTTTGGAACAAGGGTATCTAAAACTTTTAACTTAGAGAAATTTTGCCCTAGTTTAGGCAGGATTTTGACCCATCTTCTTGGCCATTTTTCATATAGTTCTACTTGTAGTTTCAAGTTGAATTTCAAAGATGGATTATAGTACATGTTCCAAGATTTCCAAATTGTCCAAGAACTCCTCAAACACCCTTGTGGTTAGAGATAATCGAATGCTTGAAGTTGGCAAAAACTCACTTTGATCCATGGCCAATACATGTTCATACCAAGTTGCAAATCTGATCTAGCTAGCTTGGTCCATAATTACAGGCCTCAAAACCAGTTTGTACTCCATAATTTAATGCATATCCATTGAGCTAAGGTATTGTCTTGGTCATTAGGGTATTATACACTAGA